>CAWUFW010001332.1:0-2934543 GCA_963921515.1 Calotriton arnoldi
AGGTTATATTATTCCAATGCGCAGAGCCTATTAGGGAAATAGGAACTACACTACATTACCATATGAATTTGGGTGCGGCTGTAAGTGCAGAGTGGGAGGAATAAATGCATGGTTAGTGATGGGCTTGTTTGAGTGAGATTGCAGATTGATCAGTGAGCGGGGACAGGTGAGTGGAGTGTCACATGAGTGCAGGGTGAGTAGTGTGCTCTGTGACTGCAGAGTGAGGTACAGGGTGAACAGCACAAGTGCATTGTGAGTGCAGAGTGATCATTGTGAGTGCAGGGTGAGCGGGTGAATGGTGTGAGTGCATGGTGATCAGTGTGAGTGCATTGTGATCGCTGTGAGGGCAGGGCGAGCGTGAAAGTGAAGGGCGAAAATGAGGAGTGAATTGTCTGAATGCAGGGTGCATTCCCAGACACTTGAAGTAACGCAGCATGTTATTGATGGCGGCGTAGGGTTTCAGATATAAGTTAAACTATTGCTATTATGCCATTAATCAGGGATCGAGGGTGGAGGAAATAAATAATGTGCTGATCCTACAACAAACTTTCACTCTTATGATTAGTGTTGCCAGCTCATTATTTTGATGTCCCAGACTGTACAAAATTAAACAGCCACATAAAGCCGTCTTTTCAGCACTTATCTGTGCATACTTCGAACAGCAAATATAAATAGAAAGCACTTTTAATTGTGTTCTAGAGTTGCCTGGATGATCCATGACTGATAATTAAAGGCAACAAAGACAGAAAAGTTACATTACAAATGAATACATACTTTTTTATTTATAACCCTATTTAGTGTCAATACGAGGTCTTTGCAAGCTCTTTAAACAACACATGGCTGGCATTTTTCTTTTGGCAACCCTACTTTATATTCCGTTTTATGAAATGCATTTGCACACTACAGCAGTAAATGTGAAGTACAAATGTAAGGAATAGGCGGAGTGGGGGTCAAGGTGGTACTCTAATCAGAACAAGCATTGGCATAGCCAATAGGTCTTGCCTTTGGGGCCTTATAAGTGTTTAGCCAGAGCTATTGACTTTGCCAATGTCTTCAAGCTGTGCTGTAGAGAAGTGTGGCTGCTGTGCGGCATGCTAAAAAGTTATAATAAAAAAGTGTCAGAAGCATTTTTGTTACTTTATATATGACCAAGGAAAATGCTACTTACCAGTATGCATCTGTTCTTGGCATGTAGAGCTGCAGATCCTCACACTGTGCATTAGATCGCCATCTGGTGTTGGGCTTGGATGCTTGCACTTTGTTGTTGTCTTCGAAGAAGTCTTTGTAGTCATGTGATAGGTGACTCCTCCTTTGGACAATAGTGCGCATGGGCATCGACTCCATCCTCAGATTGTTTTTCGCCATATTGGGGAGTGATGGAGTTAGTAGAAAAGAAAAGAGATGTCCATGTGTGTGTATCTAATTAAGATAGGACTGGAGCACATACAGGTCCCGGGGAGGTGGGTGGGCGTGTGAGGATCTGCAGCTCTACATGCCAAGAACAGATGCATACTGGTAAGTAGCATTTTCCGTTCGAGGCATGTGAGCTGCAGAGCTCACACTGTGCATAGACTGTACAGCAGTATCTCCCTAGCGGTGGTCACCTGTATGTGTTGCAGTAGTTTGAAAAGGGTTTTAAGGACAGCTTGGCCCACGGAAGCTTATTGCTTGGCTTGCACATCAACACAATAGTGTTTAGTGAAGGTGTGTGTTGTAGACCACGTGGCTGCCTTACATATGTCTTCTAGGGGAATGTTCCCTAAGAATGCCATGGAGGCCCCTAGTTTGCGTGTTGAGTGCGCTCTAGGGGGAACTGATAATGTGCGTTTGGCTTTTTGGTAGCAGATTTGGATACATTTAACAATCCACCTTGCAACCCCGGCTTTTGAGATGGGATTACCTTTGTGTGGTGGAGAGAAAGCCACAAACAATTGTTTGGTTTTGCGAAAGGATTTGGTTCTGTCAATGTAATACATAAGGGCTCTTTTGACATCTAGGGTGTGGAGAGCTCTTTCTGCCACGGAATCTGGGTTTTGGAAGAACACAGGTAGTTCTACTGATTGGTTAAGGTGGAAAGGCGAAATGACTTTGGGAAGGAATTTTGGGTTTGTTCTGAGAACTACCTTTTTATGATGTATTTGTAAGAAAGGCTCTTGTATAGTTAGAGCTTGTAGCTCACTGACTCTCCTGAGAGAAGTGATTGCAATTAGAAACGCAACTTTCCATGTAAGGAATTGAAGTTCACATTTATGTAAGGGTTCGAAAGGTGGACCCATGAGCCTGGTAAGTACTATATTAAGATTCCACACTGGGGAAGGTGGTAATCTGGGAGGTATGATCCGCTTAAGGCCTTCCATAAAGGCTTTAATGGCGGGAACTTTGAATAGTGATAAGTGTTGTCTGTTTTGTAAGTAAGCAGCAAGGGCTGCGAGGTGCAGACGTATGGATGAGTATGCAACATTACATCTTTGCAAATGTAGCAAATAGCAAATGATGTTTTGCGTAGAGGCTTGTAATGGTTGGATGTTATTATTAGTGCAGTAAATAGCAAATCTTTTCCATTTAGCTGCATAACAGGCTCTGGTAGTTGGGCGTCTAGCTTCTTTATAACGTCCATGCAGTCTGGGGGTAGGTTAAGGTAACCGAATTCTAGGACTTCAGGAGCCAAATTGCAAGGTTCAGCTGAGATGGATCTGGGTGCATTATCTCTCCATGGCTCTGCGTTAGCATTGTTGGGGAGAGGTGTAGTCTTTGGTATGGGACTACTGATAGCTCCAGTAGTGTGGTGAACCACGGTTGGCGTGCCCATGTAGGGGCTACTAGTATCATTTTGAGAGACTGTTGTCGAAGCTATGCGTACTACAAGTGGGATGAGTGGGAGCGGTGGAAAAGCGTACACAAATCTGCCGGACCAGTTCATCCATATCGCATTGCCCTTGGACTGCGGTGTGGAAACCTGGCGGCGAAGGTTGGGCATTTGGCGTTTTGGTGTGTGGCGAACAGATCTAAGTGTGGCTGGCCCCACATCTGGAAGAAAGGTAGAAGAACTTGTGGATGTAGTTCCCACTCGTGAATCTGTTGTGTCTGTCGACTTTAACAGATCTGCAATCTGATTGTGAACCCCTGGTAGGTGTTCTGCTAGAAGGTATATGTTTTGTGGAATGGCCCACCTCCAAATGTCCTGTGCTAGTTGGGACAGTTGTGGAGAGTGTGTCCCCCCTGTTTTTGTATATAGTACATAGCTGTGATGTTGTCTGTTCGGATCAGGACAGCTTTGTTTTGTACGTGGAGTTGAAAGGACTTGAGAGCTAGGAATATAGCTAGTAACTCTAGGTGGTTGATGTGGAGCAGCTTCTGCTGAGTGGTCCACTTGCCTTGTGTGGTATGATGTAACAGGTGTGCTCCCCATCCTGTAAGGGATGCGTCCGTGGTTAGTACTACTTGTGGAACCGGCTCTAGGAACGGCCGCCCCTTGGACAAATTGTTGGTGTTCCACCACTGCAGAGAGCGATGTGTGCGGCTGTCCACCAACACCAGATCTGTAAGATGTCCATGAGCCTGGTTCCATTGGCGCGCTAGGCACTCTTGTAGAGGACGCATTTGAAGTTTTGCATGAGGGACGATAAAAATGCAGGATGCCATCATGCCGATTAGCTGTATAAACACTCTGGCTGGAAGAGAGTGTTGCATTTGAAACCTGGGGACAAGGGTTTGTATACTGGCTATCCTGGCTGGGCTGGGGTAAGCTAGAGCAGTGGAAGTGTTTATTGTGGCTCCCAGATATTGAAGGACATGGGAGGTCTGAAGGTGGGACTTGGTATAGTTTATTGTGAACCCCAAGTTGTGTAATGTTTGTATCGTTTGGTGGGTGTGTTGGACACACTGGTTGAATGATTTGGCTTTGATAAGCCAGTCGTCCAGGTATGGGAAGACATGTATTTGTTGTCTTCGTAGATGCGCTGCTACTACTGCAAGGCATTTGGTAAACACTCTTGGAGCAGTGGTGACTCCGAATGGGAGTACTTTGAACTGGTAGTGCTGCCCATTGAGAACGAACCTTAGATACTTCCTGTGAGCAGGATGTATGGGAATGTGGAAGTAGGCGTCCTTGAGGTCTAATGTGGCAAGGAAGTCTTGTTGTTGTAGTAAGGGAAGCACTTGTTGGAGAGTGATCATGTGAAAATGATCTGAGTGTATGTATTGATTGAGAGGTCTGAGGTCTAAAATAGGCCTGAGAGTGCCGTCCTTCTTGGGAATGAGGAAGTACAGGGAGTAAACCCCTGTGCCCTGCTGTAGCAGAGGCACTGGCTCTATGGCGTGCTTTTGAAGCAGGGAAAGTACCACTTGTTGTAAAAGTGTAAGATGGTCTGTGGACATTGGACGCTGCCTGGGTGGTATGGTGGGGGGGGTAGCTGTTGGCTCCAGGCAGTAGCCATGTTGGATAATCTGTCGCACCCACCTGTCTGTTGTAATGGAGTTCCAGACAGGCAGGAACTGTGATAGCCTTCCCCCGACAGGGGTGTTGTGGTCGGGGGGAAGTGGAGGAAAGTCACTGTTTGGGAGTGGTGGAGGTACGGGTGTTGTTATTATTACCTCGACCTCTGCCCTTAGAGTTGTTGCCTCTGTAACCACCCCTAAAGTATCCTCTATTGGGAGAGGTTTGGGTGTTTGTTCGATAGGAAGAGGAACTGTCTGCGGTGGTATTCCTGGAGCCCCCTCTGTAAAAGGAGCGGCGAAAGGAGCCACGTTGCTGCGGGGACTGCAATGCTCCCATTGATTTGGCAGTGTCAGTATCCTTCTTCATCTTTTCTAGTGCTGTGTCGACAGCGGGACCAAATAGTTGGTTTTGGTTAAATGGCTGGTTCAGTATGGTAGTCTGGACTTCTGGCTTAAAAACTGAAATGCGAAGCCAGGCGTGTCGTCTGATAAGCACGCTAGTGTTAACTGACCTAGCGGCGGTGTCGGCTGCGTCTAAGGCGCACTTAATGGAGGCATTTGAAATAAGTTTGCCTTCCTGAATGAGGTCAGTGGCTTGTGTTTTGTATTGATCAGGTAGATGTTGGAGGAGGGTTTCTAGCTGATCGTAGTGTGCCCTGTCGTACCTAGCTAGTAGAGCTTGGGTGTTAGCGATGCGCCAGATGTTGGTGGCTTGCGCAGCTACGCGTTTGCCAGAGGAATCTAACAATTTGGATTCTTTATCAGGGGCGGAGCATCCCCTGAAGTTTGGGAATTGGCGCGTTTTCTGGCATTAGAAACGACCAGTGAGTCAAGGGGGAGCTGACCTTTGATGTAGGTGGGGTCATCGGGGGCAGGTCTATACTTTTTATCCACTCTAGGATTAAGGATCCTGGCTCTGACTGGGTCGTTAAAAATTTCAGGTGCGTGTTTAATGACACCCTTGATCATGGGCAAAGTTTGAACAGTTTTTTGAGACCGTTCAAAGGTGTCTAGAAGAAAGTCTTCTTCTGGTTGGTCGGTGTGAATATGCACCCCATGAAAACGGCCGCCCTATGTATGAGTTGCCCAAAACCTATGTGATCATCTGGTGGAGATGGTTTTGTGGGATAAGGTGGAGGGCTGGGGAGGTCTGTAGGGTCTGCGGGGTCATTATAACCCCAGTCATCCTGTGGTGGATTATCTGGATCCAGAAATAAATTATGAGGGTCATCCCCGTACCCCATGTTGTCCTCATACTCATGTGGGGGAGAATCCGCAGGTTGAGGAGGTGTGATAGGGATGTGGAGAGGAGGGGTGTTAGAGAGAGGTATAGGGGAAGAAGGAGGCATAGGGGAAGTGGAAGAGTCCTTCTTCTTTGGAGGGACAGGCTTGTGACGTGGCACAGAGGAAATGTGTCCTGTTTTAGGATTGATATAAAGCTTGTGTTGATTAGGATCGATGGGATCCGGTGTAAACAGCTCCTCCCCTTGAATATTAGTTTTCGGCGCCGACTTTTTCGGTTCCGAACGCGGTGATGGCTTCTTTAAATGTTCCTTTGCTTTAGAAGGCGTTGAGGCGTCCTTCGGCTTAGCTACAGGCTCCGACCGGCTTTAGTTTAGGGGTGTGTCGAGTAGCTTCGGTTTCGGTGCCGAGGGATCCGCGTGCTTGGAGGCGGATTTGGGGACCGAACTGGATTTCGGCGCCGGGTGGTCTTTGTGTTTCGGCGCCGAAGGTGCCGGTGTAACGGGCACATGTGGTTTGGTCGGTGCCGAGGAACTAGAAGGCTTTGTTTTCTTCTTCGGTGCCGAGCCCGGAGGCGGGGCGTCCGAAGCACGTTTACGGTCTCGACTGGGGCCCGTAGGCGAAGTGCTGACCGGTGCCTTCGATTTTGCAGGGAGGGTTGGGGCAGGGGCAGTAGTACTCACACGCTGCCCTGGAGGGATGGAACCGTCGGAGTCCTCTGCCTCGGAGATGATAGCGAGGTCTTCGGAGTCTTCTTCCGGAACATCGGGACCCTCGTCGAAGATGTTGACGGGTTCCGGAGCGGACCTTTGCGCCATAATGTGCCTTCGGGCTCGACGATCGCGGATGGTCTTTTTGGAGCGGAAGGAGGCGCAGGCCGGACAAGTGGCCTCGTTATGGTCTGGTGAGAGGCACCGATTACAGACCTGGTGGTGGTCACTGTGAGGAAACTTTGCTCCACACTGGGGGCATTTTCGGAATGGCGTCCTTTCCATGGGCAGTAGGCCTTACGGCGCCGATGGGCCCAACGGCCCGCGTCGACGGCTGGAAAGGAGATCGAGGAAGGGAGGTCGAGATGTCGATATCAGGTGTTGAAAAGTGAAAACGTTGCAAAAAAACAAGTTTCGAACCGGAGTGTCGAAGTTGCATCCGAACCCGATGGCGGAAAAAACAATCTGAGGATGGAGTCGATGCCCATGCGCACTATTGTCCAAAGGAGGAGTCACCTATCACATGACTACAAAGACTTCTTCGAAGACAACAACAAAGTGCAAGCATCCGAGCCCAACACCAGATGGCGATCTAATGCACAGTGTGAGCTCTGCAGCTCACATGCCTCGAATGAAGGCATTATGTAAAACTGAACGACCATATTAAAAAAAGTATTTACAATAAAAAATTTCCTCAGTTTTCTTTTGTTCTTGCAATGCTGGCAACTTGTTTCTACCTATTGCAATGGTTGTTTGTTAAAGCTTTTTTTTTGAGGGGGCATAAACAATCTGAGGGTGAAGGTTGGGAACTAGTACCTGTATTATAACACTAGCAGCGGCCAGACGCTAGGGGAGAATCAACAGATGCCGGATTCCGAGAGCAGGCTGAGGTGGTGCTGAGTGATGCTGAGGTGGTAGTGGTGGTGGTGGTGACTGTTGCGGAGACGATGCTGAGGTGATGCTGAATGATACTCAGGTGTTGCTGAGTGATACTGCTGTGGTGCTGAGTGATACTGCTGTAGTGCTGAGTGATGTTGTGGTGGTGCTGAGTGATATTGTCTTGGCGCTGAGTGATGCTGTGGTGGTGCTGAGTGATATTGTCTTGGCGCTGAGTGATGCTGTGGCGGCGCTGAGTGATGCTGTGGCGGCGCTGAGTGATGCTGTGGCGGCGCTGAGTGATGCTGTGGCGGCGCTGAATGATGCTGTGGCGGCGCTGAATGATGCTGTGGCGGCCCTGAGTGATGCTGTGGTGGCGCTGAGTGATGCTGTGGTGGCGCTGAGTGATGCTGTGGTGGCGCTGAGCGATGCTGTGGTGGTGCTGAGCGATGCTGTGGTGGTGCTGAGCGATGCTGTGGTGGTGCTGAGTCATCCTGTGGTAGTGCTGAGTCATCCTGTGGTGGTGCTGAGTGATGCAGTGTTGGCCCTGAGTGATGATGTGGTGTCGCTGAGTAAAGCTATGGTGGTGGTGCTGAGTGATATTGTCTTGGCGCTGAGTGATGCTGTGGTGGTGCTGAGTGATATTGTCTTGGCGCTGAGTGATGCTGTGGCAGCGCTGAGTGATGCTGTGGCAGCGCTGAGTGATGCTGTGGCAGCGCTGAGTGATGCTGTGGCGGCGCTGAGTGATGCTGTGGCGGCGCTGAATGATGCTGTGGCGACGCTGAATGATGCTGTGGCGGCCCTGAGTGATGCTGTGGTGGCGCTGAGTGATGCTGTGGTGGCGCTGAGTGATGCTGTGGTGGCGCTGAGTGATGCTGTGGTGGAGCTGAGTGATGCTGTGGTGGCGCTGAGTGATGCTGTGGTGGCGCTGAGTGATGCTGTGGTGGCGCTGAGCGATGCTGTGGTGGCGCTGAGCGATGCTGTGGTGGTGCTGAGCGATGCTGTGGTGGTGCTGAGCGATGCTGTGGTGGTGCTGAGCGATGCTGTGGTGGCGCGGAGTGATGTTGTGATGGCGCTGAGTGTTGCTGTTGTGGCGCTAAGTGATGCTGTGGTTGTGCTGAGTAATGCTGTGGTTGTGCTTTGTGATGCTGTGGTTGCACTGAGTGATGCTGTGGTTGCACTGAGTGATGCTGTGATGGCGTTGAGTGATGCTGTGATGGCGTTGAGTGATGCTGTGATGGCGTTGAGTGATGCTGTGATGGCGTTGAGTGATGCTGTGATGGCGTTGAGAGATGTTGTGTTGGTGCTGAGTGATGCTGTGCTGGCTCTGATTGATGCTGTGCTGGCTCTGATTGATGCTGTGGTTGCGCTGAGTGATGCTGTGGTGTTGCCGAGTGAGAGATAGAGTGAAGATATAATGCCCAATTAGAGAGGGTGGTGAGAGAGAAAGGGTGTACATAGAATAAAGAGTGGAGCGGGATATAGAGAGAGAAAGAAGGGGAGAGAGAGTGAATGAAGGAGTTTGAAAGAGAAACAGATAAAGGGGTGAGAGAGAATGAAAGGCTAAAAAAGATAGAGAGGGGAGAGTTAATTAAGTAGAGAGAGAATTAGAGAGGGGAGAGAGAGAGAGAGAAGAAGAGAGACAATAAGAGTGGGGGGTGTGGAGTTTAAATAGAGTGAAGAAGTGACGCGGAAAAAGTAACCTTAAATATAGCTTTGTGCTTTGCGTGAATAAATATTTTTTAAAAAAACAGTGAGAGACAAAAATACTGGTAATTAGGCTGTGACTCCCAATATAAAACAAATAGCGATATAAGGTGAAATCAACCCACCGAAGCAATATTTCTAACTAGACAAAAAAAGCTTGCATTTCAATGCTAATCGCTGTTGTTTTTCATGTGACTGTAGTCCAGGGCCCTCAGTTGGTAATGTGAGCTGCTACTGCGATTGAAACATCAGAGTCCAGAGAGTTAATGAGCCATGACGAGGAAATGAGGAAGAGATAGGAAACCCAGATGCCAGCTGCGCGTGCACGCCATCGTGAACTCAAGCTGGTCGCCAGCCGAAAGCCAGTGTTTGCACTTCCAAAACCCACTTACTAAAACTCTCGGCCAGACCAGCGCAAGCGCTGGTGCAGGCAGAGACCTAAAAAAAACTAAGCCTCAGTAACCAGTTTACAAAGGTATGTAAATTTGCAAATGGTCTTTAAAAACCTGTGAAAAACTCGGGCGTGCCGGAGATAAGACTCCAGACACTGCCCAGCTAAGCCCACAGCAGCTCGAGCTGCAGCAGCCCGAGCTCAGACACACGACGGGTGGAGGGCAGAGATGATTATTGGGGGAGAGGGGGGGGCTGAAGTCCCTTTCGCCCTATGGGCGCTGTGCGCCTGCCGAGACGGGTCCCTATCGGGCTCTCCATTTTTGCCCTCACCCTCAGGGTAAAAAAACTAAAATCTTAACTCTGCGGCAGTACCACCCTTCACTGCCTTTTATGTAACTACAGAGAGACTCGTTATAGTTCTTTCAGTGTCATCATGTCAGAACTGAAGCATTTGCAATGTTAAATACAACGAAGGCGTAGTTGGTGCTTATTTATCATATGCAAATAAGAACCATTGACAAAGCCAACAGTCCTGGCTTGTTGTAGGTGTAATGTTACTTGTATTAGAGAGAACGGAATTTTCTCTAGTGGAAGTTTTAAGGTAGCGCAGTAGGTTAATATGCCTGCTGCAAAGAAAGTGTACCATGCAGATCACAAAGTGCAGAGAATGAAAATTGGTTAGCGGGATACTACTTTTGTCAGTGAGGTCATTGTGTTACTTGCAGTTTATAAGTTAAAATCCTAATATAGAACAGTAAACTATTAACTGTCATCAAAGAACTTCATGCATACTGCAAGGTATAGATTAGAGCGTTATGATTTTTTTCCCCAGCCATTCATTATCCTAATGTTGCAAATAGGGTTCATTTGGGTACAAAGCGATTCTTATTAAAGAGAAATCCTAACCACGGTGTTACATTTTAAGTTCAGAGTTTGTGCTTCTCCAGACAAAGCACTCTTAAACTATACTGCCTATCAGTATGAATGTGTCACTCCTATACTTTGCAGTCCTCTGTCATATGTAACATTTCTTATATACTGATTTACATACCTATGATTGATTGTCTCTGTTTAATATGTGTGCAATGTAAAGTACAACCTACACTGGTATGAGAGGAGCTATAAAACGAATTAAATACATCTCGGAGAGAGTGGTAATGGAGACCTTGAGGGGCACTGTTAAAGGGCAAAAGTGAAGGAATCACTAGCGGGGGTGGTCATTGGGGGGCGCCAACAAACACTGTCACACAGGGCGCCACCAGCGCTAAGGCCAGCCCTGTGCGGGGCATATTATGTGCCTCTGAGAAAGTATTCATGGTAATTGTAGCACACAACTGGCGATGCAATTAACATGAATACTCCCAGCAATCTGCACTGATATTTGTCGCTGCACCCACACGCGCGGTCGGGTTACTGGCGCCCATAGCCTCGGCTGCAGCGCACAGAGACCTTTCAGTGCCGCACACAGAGGAAAAAAATTAGAGGGAACATTGGATGGGGTACCCGGGTCCATTAATGGCTGGGGAGGGGGGGGTGCGGGCCCCCCTCCCTTTTACTTAGTTAAGCAGCCTCGGAGGATGAGGTCCACGGGGCCTTTAGATGCATGGGGGGTGGGAGACCAGTAAAAATGCCCCCCCCAGGGGGGTCAGGATATCCCTACCCTGCCCCCCTCATGTCTTTTTTTAGGACTCAGAACTGAGTCCCGAGTCCTAAGATGGCTGCCACCACTTCCTGGTTAAGGTGGTGGCAGGCAATCAGATCTCAGCGAGAAATCTCTCAGCATCCACGGAGGCTCGACATCCTAGATATACAAAGTTTCTGAGCATGAATTCCTCAAAAACTAGTGAATGGATTTACACCAAATCAGAAAAGGCACTCTTTCAGGACCCAGATCTATCTTTCCTCCTAATTTGGTGTAAATCGGCTCAGTGGTTTAGACTGTAACTGTGTCTAAAGTTCCTATGGAAAAATGAATGAGGAAAACGTGTTTCGGGACCCCCCCTCTTTTTTTCTCTGACCCCCCCCCCCAAGCCCCTCCCCCCCCCACGGATCACCTCGAAACTTTCCAAGCGTAAACTTGATATTGTGCAAATTTCTATTTTATGTGAACACCAGTATCAAAAATCTATTGACAAAAAACAACCAAAATTTAACGAACGGCGCATTTCGGCTGGTGTGTGTGTGCGCGTGCGTGTATATATATATCAATCAATCATGTAGTACTGTAGATTCACATGCTTAGCATACGTCCACTATCTAGTGTTGGGCTCAGATGAGTGCGAGTTGTTTTTCTTCTAATAAAGTCTTTCAAGTCACAAGGTAGTGTGACTCCTCCTCTTGTGGGAACACACATGGTTATCGACTCCATTGTTAGATTAGTTTATCGCAAGACCAGTAAGGATAGAACGCGAAGTAAAGCATAGTATAAGGCGATGTCCATGCAAAACGAGTTTGTGAAGCAATTGTAAAAATAACTTTAACAAGCACTGATGACCTGGGAGGAGCGTGGGCGCATGTGAATCTACAGCACTACATGCCATGAACAGATGCTTACTGGGTACGTAACATTTTCCGTTCAAGGCATGTGTGGCTGTAGGTACACTTGCTTAGTATAGACTGTAAATCGGATCTCCTCAATAAGCAGTAGTTACCCTGTGGAATTTACAGTTGTTTTAAAGAGTGTCCATAAGACTGCCCGACCCACATTGGCTTGTTGGCGTGCCAGTATATCCACTAATTAATGTTTTGTAAATGTATGTGGGGTAGACCATGTAGCTGCTTTACATATATGATTCCTAGGAAGGACATTGAAGCTCCTTTTTTAAGAGTGGAGTGAGCTCTAGGAGGAATGGGTAAAGTTGTTTTAGCTTTAGCATAGCATGTTTGGATGCATTTAACAACCCAGTGTGCAATGCCTGATTTAGAAATGGTCCTTCCCTTGTAAGGTTTTGAGAGAGCGACTAATGGTTGTTGTGTCTTTCTAAATGATTTAGTTCTGTCAATATAATACATCAGAGCTCTTTTTACATCTAGGGTATAGAGAGCCCTTTCTGCAACTGAATAAGGTTGGGGAAAAAGACAGGTAGTACAATAGCTTGATTAATATGGAATTGTGAGACCACCTTAGCAAGAAATTTTAGGTTGGTATGAAGTACAACCCTATCCCCATATATTTGGAAGAAAGGTTCTTCTAAAGTTAATGCCTGTAGCTCAATGACACGACTGAGTGAAGTGATAGCAATAGGCAATGTTACCTTTCAGGATATAAACTGGAGGGGGCAGGAGTGGAGTGGTTCAAATGGAGGGCCCACTAATCTTGTTAATACAATATTGAGATTCCATGTGGGAGCTGGTGGAACCATAGGAGGAATGACTCTTATGCCCTTCTAGGAAAGCTTCGACAACAGGAATCGTGAATAGGGAAGTGTATTGCCTATTTTTAAGATATGCAGCCACTACCGTTAGGTGTAGCTTTATAGATGTCAAAGCTAAACCAGAGGTATGTAAGTGAAATAAGTAGAAAAAAATGTCCTGTACTTTATCTGTTAAGGGATCAATGTATTTAGACTGACAATAGTGAACAAATCTTTTCCATTTGGCAGCATAACAGGTCCGAGTAGGACGCCTGCGTGCTTTTTTAAGAATGTGTATACACTGCTGCGGGAGACTGAGGTAGCCAAATTCTAAGACTTCAGGAGCAAGATTACAAGGTTGAGTGATCTGGGGTCCGGGTGTTGGGTTTCTCCACGGTTCTGTGTGAGAAGTTCTGGACTTTTCGGTAGTACTTTGTTTGGAACTAGTGACATTTTGAAAAGTGTGGTGAACCATAGTTGCCGTGCCCATGTGGGAGCGACCAGGATGAGGGTAAGAGATGTCTGCCGAAGCTTGGGAACTAGAAATGGAAGCAGTGGGAGAGGCGGAAAAGCATAAGCAAATATCCCGGACCAACTTATCCATAGTGCATGCCCTTGAATTGTGGGTGTGGGAACCTGGAGGGGAGATTTGGGCATTTTGCGTTTTTTGCTGTGGCGAAGAGGTCTATTTGTGGCTGTACCCAAAGCTGCAAGTATTGGAGGAGGGCTTGAGGGTTGTGTTCCCACTCATGGACTTGTTGGTGTATCCTGCAGAGGAGATCCGCAAAGTCGTTGTCCAGTCCCGAGAGATAATCTGCTAACAGGGTAAATGTTGTATCGGAGAGCCCACTTCCAAATGGTCTGGGCTAATTGGGAAAGCTGTGTGAACTTGGTGCCCCCCTGCTTTTGAAGATAAAACATGGCTGTCATGTTGTCCATCTTGAAGAGGACTACCTTCTCAATTAGGTGAGGAAGGAAGGCTTTCAACGCTAGGTAAACGGCTAGTAACACCAGGTAATTTATGTGGACAGCTTTCTGACTGAGTGCCCAGTGGTCCTGAACAGTTGAGATGCTGTGAATGCGCTGCCCATCCTGCAAAGGAAGTGTCCATTGTTACTGTCCTGTGCGGAACTGGGTCTAGGAATGCCGTCCCTTTAATAGGTTGTTGGTGTTCCACCGCTGCAGAGAGTGGCAAGCTTGACGGCTGATCAACACTAGATCTTCTATTTCGTCCTCCGCATGAGTCCATTGGTGCGATAAGCACTCCTGTAACAGCCACATGTTGTGTCTGGCATGATGTACTATGGCTATACATGAAGCCATCATGCCGAGGAGACGCATGACTGTCCTGACTGTTACTTGTTGATCTGGTTGAAATTGGGAATGAGTGTCTGGAATGCTTGTATTCTGGCAGTGTTTGGGTAAGCTATACCTAGCTGTGAACCTTGGAATGGCCACTAGGTAAGGTTGCATTTGAAGTGGCTGAAGGTTAGACTTTAAGGCGTTGATGAAAGTCTAGTCCTAGTTAATAATGTAGGTTTATGGTGGCTTGGATGTGTTGAAAGCACTTTTGATGCGTTGATTTGTTCACAAGCCAATCGTCCAGATATGGAAATATATGTATGCTTTTTCGGCACAGGTGAGCAGCTACCACTGCAAGACAATTGGTAATGACCCTGGGTGCTGAGTGACCCCGAAGGGGAGCACCTTGAATTGGAAATGCAGACCCTTTCTTATGAACCTTAGATATTGGCGATGTGCTGGCTGAACAGGAATGTGAAAGTAGGCGTCCTTGACGTAGACTGTGGCTATGAAGTCTCTTTGTTGTAACAGAGGCATGATATCTTGAAGAGTAAACATGTGAAATTGCTGTGAGAGAATGTACTGGTTTAGAGGTCTGAAGTCCAAGATTGGTCTGAGGGACTGCTTCTTTTTGAGAATAAGCAAGTATAGTGAATAAATCCGTGACTTGTTGGTGGAGGGGGACAGGGTCTATAGCTCCTTTTTTTAGGAGAGCTTGTACTTCTTCCATGAGCAACTGTTGAAGTTGTGGGGAAAGTCTGTGGTTGCGTGGGGGGATGTTGGGAGGTGTGGAAGTGAGCTCCAGACAATAACCATGTTGGATAATATCAAACACCCACTGGTCGGTGGTGATATTCCGCCAGGCGGGAAGGAAACATTGTAGTCGGCCCCCGATAGGTGTTGTGAAACTGGGAGGAACGATTGAGAAGTAGGGGGTTATGGTTGTAGCGGATGGCTTTGTAAATCCGCCCTTGCCTCGATCTCTGGAGTTGTTACCCCCTGTATGAGCCTTTGCAGTAACTCCTAGGTTAGATGTTTGTGTCGGAGTCCGCTGATATGAGGTGGAGGTTTCAGGGGAGTTGGTTTTGGAAACTCCACTGTAAGAGGAGCGGCGAAAGGATCCACGACGAGATGGTGTCTGCAGAGCCCCCATAGCTTTGGCTGTCCCGTTATCTTTTTTAATTTTTTCAAGGAGGATGTATGAAGGTAAGATCCTTCTAGCATGGTCACCCCCACTTTGTGCCTGGTGTCAGTGTGTTTTTGAACTAGTCTGCTGGGACCCTGCTCATCAGGACGCCAGCAACTGTGCTTTCTCCCCTAAATTGACATGGTAAGTACTTTTGTACCTTCATAATTGGCTACTGGTATACCCTTGTAAGTCCCTAGTATAAGGTACAAAGGTACCCAGGGCATAGATACACCAGGGGTCACCCTTGGGCTGCAGCATGTATTGGGCCACCCATGGGAGTCCCCTTAAACTGTGACTATAGGCCTGCCATTGCAGCCTGTGTGAGGTGGTGCTTGCACCTCCCACAACAGATATGTTTCCTTATATCCGAGGTCACTGCACTTAACACCTACAAGTCACCCCTATGGCAGGCTCTTCAGTCTTGAGGGCAGGGTGCTTGGTTATAAGTGTGAGGGTGCCACTGCATGAGCAGGACATCCCTACAAACCCCAGATTCAATTCTCCAGGCTTTGTAAGTGCTGTCATATGTATAGTCATTACCAACCACAGGGGCAGCCCAACACACCTGAACCAGTATGGATTGTTTGACATACTATATATACACGCCCCAATACATATAGATGTTTGTGACTGGCATTATACATCAGAAATTTAGGTTCTACCTCTGCATACTTAGGATATGTTCTCTTGTCCCTTTATTTCTTTAGTCCTCTGTGGCGTTGAAGTGCATTGGTGATTTGTTCGCCTGCTTACTGGCATGATCTGCTAAATTGTGTGGACAAAGATTGCCAGTCTGAAAGTTTATATTCATGGACGGTTCTACATCGTGCCCGCCCATTGTCTATTTTAAGTAAGTGACTGATTAATCAGGATGGTTTGTTTGAGTTCTTTGATTGATACATAGAACTCATTTTTATAAAGATTTATCTTTTTCATTCTAGTGTGAAATATTGTTCCAATCCATGCAAGTAATACAGGGTTGGACTATTTCTTGAAATAGGTCATTTTTATATTTACTATTGATTGTTTGGTGATGGTAATTTCTTAATTTTCTTTAGGGTGTGGGAAACAGTTTCTTATTTCTGGTCTTTATTACTTTGTCTTTCACGAGTGCCTTTGGTGTTAATTTCTTCTTTCTTTTTTCTGGTTTTTCCCCCCCTTTCTTTGATAGAGGGAGTGTAATATTTTTTTTTAATTTTTTTTAAAGGTGACCCATATGTTTTTTATACTACACAGAATTTTGGACGCTCAAACGAATTCTCAGTCCTGATGATGACCGTGTAATTTTACAGTGGTTGAAACGCCGTCGACGTATATGTGGCCATAAAATTGATGAAGGACACATCATTTTGTTATATGTTGTTTCTTTCTCCTTTGTGACGTGTATTTTTTCGTCTGCCACGTGTCTGGTTTGTAATATATATTGTTTGTGTACCAGCACACTGTATTGAGTGTCATTGTTTTAACTGTTTTAGTATTCATTAAATGTAATAAATTTGTTATATTTTTCTAATATTTCCTTGCATATGGGTATTACTTTATCTCCTTTTTCTTTTTCTTCATGTCATTTCTTATTTAGGGTGTTTATAATTTTGAAATTGTTTTGTAAATAGTGTATTTTTTTAGCAAATTGCTTCTTGAACTATTGTTAGTATCGTCATATGTATAGTGGCCATCAGTCATTACGGGAATTCTAACTATATAGTGGCTGCACCGAACACGGTCATGTTTGGTATCACACCTGTTGGAATCATACCACCGATTCCAGTGTTGGAAGTATGATCCCATGTACAGGGGAGCGCCCCTGGGTACTCCCCTGTACTCCTGGTAACGGCCTTTCAGGGTCTGCCAGCAAGCTAGTGCCGCTGCCGATCACAGACAAGATTCTGCCCTCCTGCTGCTGAGCCAAGCTCAAGCATGGGAAGGTAGAACAAAAGGTTTCCTGTCACCACCTCCCAGACAAGACTTAGTGTATTGGACTGGGGGCGCTTGCCAGCACCACCAGACCGCATTGAAGGGCACATTTGGTGCCCTCCTTACATACTCCAGTTTGAGCCAGTTCAGGGAGCCCTTGGCTCCCGCTCTGGTGCAAAACTGGACAAAGGACATGGGAGTATCCTCCCCTCTGTCCAGCCCCTCCTCTAGGAGGGACGCCCAAGTTCGTCCAACCCTTTCCTTAGGGTACTTAAGGGCTTATTGTGGGCGGGTCCTTAGATTCATCATGGGATGAGACTCAAGCCTTGAAACTATGTCACTCTTCGACAGTTTGGACACTTGGACTTCAACTGGAGCAGAGACTGCACCAAGGAAGACTCCTGCTGCTCCTGGTCTCGCTGTCCTTCAAGTCTTCTTCGTCGTCTGTGTCTGTGCTTCTGCCAGGTTCTTCAACAGACCTGTGAGCATCAAGGACACCCGAAGAAATCTACCTTGGAGTGAAGGAGTCACTCCCCTGCAGGCACCGCAACGAAGCTGACCGGTCTGATGCTCCTGTCAACCTACAGACTTACTGAAGCTCAGCAACACAGTTGGTGGTTCTGCAACTTCCTCGAGGCCTGACCTGGCCTGACCTGTCCTCTCTGCAATTTTGAGGTCAGTATCCCTTGTCGGAACCGCTGGGACCCAACCCCTGTGCACAGTCGACTTGCTGTTGCCAAGGCTTGTTGGCTCTGCACTCCAGAGATCTTCAGGCTACAAGAACCTCCATCATCTCTTCCCTCTAATATCAGCATCCTCATCGCATTCTCTGCACCATGGGCCTTCATCTTCGGTGAGCTGCTCGAGGTCCTCTTGCGACTCCTGTGCCTTTGGCCTGTGGGTCATCCTGAGGGTCTTCTACTGCTTCTGTGGGCTCCCCTGTTTGCTCGGGCCTGCTTTGACTCTCCTGCTGTTAGTGAGTCCCTTGGACCTTGCTGGTCCCAGCGTTGCTCCTTCTTCGTCTTAAACGCCAGCTGCGGCTACCAAGGCCTGTTGGTGTTCCCACCGACCACCTAGTCACCGACATCCGACGTGGGACAGCTCGTGCACGGCTTCTGGTCTTCCTCAGCGTCGCCTGGTCCTCACAGCTGCAGCGACAAGGACACCATTGACTCTTCTGAACCTTCCAACATCAATGGGCATTCAGTTTTCGTGCCTCCTGGTGACTTCCGGGTGGCATAGGCACTGTCCCCTCTGCTTGCAGGTTCTTCACTTACAGAATCCACCCTTGGATTCCACAGGACTTCTTCACAGTCTTCTCCAGAGGAATTTTCATCTAAGTTTTCCATTGTCATCTACGGAGGTTTCTGACATCTCTTCACACTTATGCACCTGGCTTTCCTGGTGTAGGTAACCTGGTTCTTGAAGCATCTACAGATGGGGTGGCTCTCCAACATTGCGTGCTCCAAGGGAATTCTTGGGGGTCCTCTAGAAGAAAACGAGTTACTTACCTGTAACTTCAGTTATCCAGTATTGGTATCTTTCATAGATTCACATGCTTGAATCATACCCGCCGTCGAGGTGGGAGTCTCACGGTACAAATAAAATATATACATAACAGTAATAAAATATCATACAATAGGCTATAAAGTCACTACACTAGCCTATCCTTGTCCTTTTGTAAAAGGAACCAAATCTGGAACACAGCCAATCAGGCTCCAGCACCCTCCACAGAGAGGCAAGTCCCTCAGATTTTCGTACCACAAGTGACAGTAAGTATAACATAGTAATAAGGAAAGCCTCTCCGGGGAGGAGGGTGGGTCGCATGTGAATCTATGAAAGATACCAATACTGGATAACTGAAGTTACAGGTAAGTAACTCGTTTTCTTATCCAGTATTGGGGTATCTTTCATAGATTCACATGCTTGAATCAGAATTGCTAGCAGTAAAGCCCTTAGTCCCTTAGCGGATGGTGGGTATCATACAGACCACATTAGATACCTCGTAAAACATATTTGTAAATATACTTATAACATATGCCATACCACATGAGAGAGACATTAGTCATAATGAGAGGAACAACAATAACATTAACAAGTAAAAGAGATAGCATTCAAAAGCATGAAATAACATAGTCACCTCTCAACGGAGGCTTAACTTATTTGAAAAGGTTGCGTAACACCGCTTGACCAACTGCTGATTCAGCTTCTGTAGCCAGATCCAGACAGTAATGCCGTGTAAATGTGTGCACACTTTTCCAAGTTGCAGCACGGCAAATCTTTTCCAACGGCACTCCGGCAAAAAGCGCTGCCGATGATGACACTGCCCTTGTGGAATGAGCTTTAGGCTGCACGGACAGAGGATTTCCAGCTTTAGAATGGCAAAATTGAATCGCTGATGCAATCCATCTTGCAATTGTTGATTTCGTTACTGCTGTACCTGGTTTCTGACCACCATAAGATACAAACAATTGATCCGATTTCCGGATGGATACAGTTCGTGATAAATAGAATTTGAGGCACCTTTTAGTATCCAAAGTGTGTAGAGCCTTCTCAGCCGGGGTGGAAGGACTGGGAAAGAAAGTACGTAGAATAAAGGGCTCATTAAGATGGAAAGAAGATGGAACCTTTGGAATGAAGGTAGGATTCGTTCTAAGGAGAACATAGTCATTGGTAAATCTTAGGTATGGTTGTTTTAAAGTAAATGCCTGAATATCGCTGACTCTCCTAGCGGAGGTAAGCGCCAACAAAAGAGCAGGTTTCCAGGAGAGATATTTAAGCTCAGCTTTGTGCACAGGTTCGAATGGGTGCTTCATGAGCTGTAATAGAACCAGGTTAAGCCTCCATTCAGGGGGAGGAGCTCTGATGGGTGGAAAAGCTCTGAAGAGAACTTTCAAAAATTGCTTGACCAAACGGTTAGAGCAGAGAGATGAGCCGCCAGTAGAGCGCCTGTAAGTCGAGATTGCGGCCAGATGCAGCTTAACCGATGCAAACATGAGTCCAGACTTAGCTAGCGAAAGAAGATAAGGGAGATCCTTCTCCGAAGAACAGTCCAGGGGATGTGTATTATTATCACGGCACCAAGAACAGAAACGTTTCCATTTCAGAGAATAGGTTTTTATAGTAGAAGGAGCTCTTGCTTTTGCAAGTATGTCCCTACAGTCTTGCGGTAAATCTAGCTCTTTGAATTCAGTGAGCTCAGAAGCCAGGCATGAAGCTGCAGAGGGGCTGGATGTGGGTGGAGAATCTGGCCCTTGCTCATCGTCAATAGAGTTGGAGACACTGGGAGGCGAAATGGGTTGCATTCTGAGTGTAGGAGAAGCTCTGTGAACCAGTGCAGACGTGGCCATCGTGGGGCAATGAGAATCATTCGGCACGGTTCCATTTTTAGTTTTCTTAGAAGCCTCGGGAGTAACGGAAAGGGGGGGGGAAACGTAAGCGAAAATCCCCGTCCAACTCATCATGAAGGCGTTTCCCCAAGAGCCCTTCTCTGGTTCCCAGCTGGCATAGAATGGGCATTTCCAATTTGTTTTGGAGGCTAAGAGATCCAAGTTGGGTCTGCCCCACATCTGGAAAATGTGTTCCACGACTGACTGGTCCAGCTCCCATTCGTGGCAAGAATTTGATATTCTGCTCAAAGTGTCCGCCAGAGTGTTGTTTACTCCTGGCAGGTGCTCCACCTTTATAGTAATGTGGTGAGAAAGGAGCCACTTCCATATGTTTTGCGCTTCCTGAGATAGGATGTGAGAGCGAGTCCCCCCCTTGCCTGTTTAGGTAATGCATGCAAGTGGTGTTGTCGGTTCTTATGAGAACTGAGGACCCTTGAAGTCTGGGGAGAAAAGACTGCAAAGCCAGAAATATAGCTCGAAGCTCCAGGAAGTTGATGTGCATTCTTGACAATGCTTTGGACCATTTCCCTCTTATGCAGAGATTTTGGAGGTGCGCACCCCATCCTTCGAGAGAAGATGAAATCCGGTGTGGGAGAAAGAAAGGTAAGCCCGGTCGAGACATTGCTGGAGCATTGCCATCAAAGCAGAGCTACCCGCATAGCCGGGGTTATCCTCACCAGGTCGTCGAACGACCCTGTTATTTGAAGCCATTGACTGTCCAGTTCTTCTTGGATAGGTCTCATTCTGAGACGGGAGTGAGGAACCAAAAGGATTGCAGAGGACTACATCCCGAGAAGGGATTTTATCTTCCTCACAGAAGCGAACCTTCTTTTTCGTAGGTCTGATGCTAGAGAAACCAGATGTGATTGTCTTTCTGCGGACAAGGATGCTTTGTCCTGGATAGTGTCCAAAACTGCTCCCAGAAACTGAATCCTTTGAGACGGATGCAGAACTGACTTTTGGGAGTTGAGAGACAGCCCCAGGGATTGAAACATGTGAAGGCAGGTGAGCGTTGCTTCTGAGGCCTGCCGGAAAGAAGGAGCTTTTATCAGCCAATCATCCAGATATGGGAAAAGCTGCAGGCCCTGCAGCCTGAGATGAGCCACAACCGGAGCAAGGCATTATGTAAAATCTCTTGGAACTGAACGCAGGTCAAAAGGGAGAATCCTGAATTGAAAAAGCCCACCTGCCACAGTAAAACGGAGGAACTTTCGATGTTTGGGGTGGATCGGGAAGTGGAAGTATGCATCCTGCAGATCTAGTGTTGTCATGAAGTCTGCATGGTCTAGGAGTTGCAGGATCTCTTGAAGAATAACCATGCGAAAGGATTTCTTTTGCAGGTATTTGTTCAGCTTCCTCAGATCCAGGATTGGTCTCCATTCTCCCGACTTTTTCTTGACTAAAAAGAAACGGGAGTAAAAACCTCTTCCCACCTGAGAGCGAGGCACTCTCTCTATAGCTCCTTTTTGCAGCATACTCCTTGCCTCTTTCTTGAGAAGAGCTATATGTGGTGGATGCTTCTTTAAAGGTGGATGGGGCGGAGGGAGGTTTACAAATTCTAGGGTATGTCCAAATTTGATTATGTCCAAAACCCACTTGTCCGAGGTCAGTTTTTCCCATTGGCTGAGATGACGAGAAATGTTAGGCGTCTTGGAATTGAAGCGTGGCCGAACTTTTGCAGGTGCTGGGGAGACGTCACTGTTTCCTACCATTATCTCTGCCCTGTTGGGGCTGTTTCCTCCTGTTCTGTTGTCTGTAAGCGGCAGCAGGGGGGGCTCTGTAGGATTGTTGTTGCTGCTGAAAACCATATCTGCCCTGGTAAGATTGGGGTTGGTACTTTTGGTAACCTCCACGAAAGGAAAAAGACCCTCTGCCACGGGCGCCTCGAAAAGGAATCCTCCTGTACTGAAGCGTACCAAGGGCTTTGGCCGTGTCGGTGTCCTTTTTAATCTCTTGCAGGGCATCATCGATGTGCTTGCCAAAGAGCGCACCCCATCAAATGGCATATCGAGGATTTTGCTTTGTATCTCCGGGCGGAAAGTGGTAGATTTAAGCCAACCCTGGCGACGGAGGACCGCTGCTCCAGCCAGTTGTCGGAACCCTAGGGAGGCTAAATCCATGGAAATGTCGATCGTTTCCGATGCTGCTCTTTGCCCCTCCAGGAGAATTTTTCTCACCTCCTGCTTCTTATCATCTGGCAAAAACTCGATGTATGGAGCAATATCTGACCACATTTGGCGGTCATATCTCCCTAGGATTGCCAAGGAGTTAGCGGCATGAACGGAAGCACCTGCCTTGGTGGTGAACCACTTTCCTATATTATCGAGCCTCCTACCATCCTTGTCAGGAGGTGCAGTAATCGTTATCGATGGATTTCTCAATCTGCGTTGAGCAGCATGAGAGATGACAGAGTCAGGCCTAGGATGACCAGACAGGCATGCAGGGGCATCATCCGGGGCCTTATACTTTTTATCAATCCTGGGAAGAATTGCAGGAACAGAGAGAGGGTTCCTCATAATCTTGACGCCCTCTTCCTAAATATGGTTGATTATGGGAATGGTGCGGACCGATTTTCTGCTCTGATCTTTAAAATCATAGAGAATGCAGTCGGACTGCTTAATGGGCATAGGGAGGTGAAAACGTGTCGCTGCCCTCTCCATGATGGCATGAAAACCTCCAATGTCCTCTGGAGGGGAATCAATTGCCGGAGGAACTGGTGATGATGGTGTAGGGATTACATAATCCTCCCATTCATCTATGGGTGTTGGTGATTTAGGGAGTTCGCCCTCTTCGGCGACTGCATCCTCATCATCATCTTGTACTCCTTGGTCTTGTGGTGCAGGTAAAATATCCTGAGACCCAGCAGCTGGAACAGATGAACTTGAAGTATGCAAGACAGATGGAGGAGAAGGCTGTCTTTGAACGGGATCAGCTGCAGTTGGGAAACGAGTATGGTAATCTTGCAGTATGGCTGCCAAGTCCTGTACCAAAGTCACGGGCATCTGAACCACAGGTTCCTGACGAGGCAATAAAACTTGAGGCCTTTGCACGGTTTGATAAGGCTCATAATACTCCTCTTCCTCATCATCCTCCTTGTATTCCACATGAAGCTGAGAGGGGCTGCGTGCAGGGCTAAACAGCCCATCATCCTCTGATTCCTCAAAAAAATTGGCTCGGAGGCAGGGGAGAAATGTATGAAGGGTCATGGTAGTAGCCCCTCGCAGATGGGAGCGTAGACGATAATTTAGATGACAAAATAGGGGTTACTTGTAATGAAGTAGGCCTTTTCCGCATGATCGTCGACGAGATGAACATGGACGGAGACATAGGGACAGCTGAAGCTGCCATCACTGTTGTTAGTGTCGACGTTGTCATCGTCGATGTCGTCGACGGAAGACCCGTCGTCGACGATGATGATGTCGTCGAAGTGGCGGTCGTCGTCGACGGAGGAAGCGTCGACGAGAGTGGGACCATCGTCGACGGTGGGAGCATCGACGGCAGTGGGACCGTCGTCGATGGTGCCGTCGACGAGAGGGACGTCGACGGAGGAGAAACTGTAACTGATGGTGTCATCGTCGGAGGAGAGTTGATCTTCGTCGTCGAAGGTACAGTTCTTACCAGTTGTTCCGTCGACTGAGATAGCGTCGACGAACTCTGAGGTGGCTTCGTCGTCGATGGAGTCTTTTTTGACGACGACGAAGATCTGACAGACTGAGTCCTGGGTTGTTTCAATGCCATTTTAAGTGGCATTTTTGATTTTTCCACAGATTTTCCTTCAGAAGAGAAAGAAAGCTTCTTTTTTTTAGAGGCAGAGTGGCTAGCCTCATGCTGAGACTTTTTAGATGTCTTGCCAGCTCTTTCAGGTGGATCTTCAGATCTATCCCTCTTCTTAGACGCTGGGAGGCTATCACTATCATCCTCTTCAGACACCACCTCAGATCTCACTTTCAATTTCTCCAGCCAGATCAATAACCTGCCTTCTCTATCCTTTAAGGTCTCTGAAGAAAAGGTTCTGCAAATTCTACAGTCCTTGACCTTATGAGAAGGATACAGACAATATATACACTCCTTGTGGGGATCCTCAAAATGTAACCTCTTTTTCCCACAGGAACCACAAGGCAAGAACAATCCTTTCTTTGAAGATTCAGACATCCTGTACTCACAGTATTCAGCAAAATTAGAGAAAACTGAGCAGAGCTCAGGAGACTCCTGTCACACGACGTGCGGTAGAAAATCTGAGGGACTTGCCTCTCTGTGGAGTGTTCTAGAGGGTGCTGGAGCCTGATTGGCTGTGTTCCAGATTTGGTTCCTTTTACAAAAGGACAAGGATAGGCTAGTGTAGTGACTTTACTGTCCATTATAGCCTATTGTATGATATTTTATTACTATTATGTATATATTTTATTTGTACCGTGAGACTCCCACCTCGACGGCGGGGATGATTCAAGCATGTGAATCTATGAAAGATACCCCAATACTGGATAAAGGGTCTTTCGTCTGCAAAAACTGCAACCACGACTTCTCCTTTGACTTCCATTGGGCATGCGGCTGTGTTTCCACTCCGCACAGCCTCCGTGGGGTTCCTGGGTACTTATCTTGGGTGTTTACTTGTGTCCCCGGCTCCTCTGGGTCTTCTGGTCCAAGTCCCGTTCTCCCTTGTAGTTCGCATTCCAATTCTTTAGTATATGGTTTGGTCTCCCCCTGGAGACCACTGTATTTTGTGCTACTTACCTGATTGCATTTGAAGTATGCTTGTGCATTGTGTTAATATCTCTGGCTAGGAGATATACCAATGTGTTAGTGAGTGTTATGTAATAAATAGAAGTATTTTTATATAAACACTGTGTGGCTTTTTTTCATTTAACTTACACTACAGATTAAACTGATAAAACAAGCTCCTTAACACTCCTGAAGGCTGCTCTCCAAAGCTACCACTTTGAGAGCTTTCTATGGTTATCAAAGACCACTAAAATCACTATAAGGGTTTTGAGCCAACCTGCTACAGAGGGTATCCACTTGAGGACCAAAAAGATGTTACCCATCAAATGGTAGGGCCAGAAGGTTTTGCTGCACTTCACGTTTAAAACCCAAGATCCGAACAAAGCATGCCTTCGTAATAGTATGCTGGAATGTATTCCTCTAGCTGCAATATGGGCAGCGTTGAGTGGACACCGAATTGTAGTATTAGGTATTGATTTGCCCTTCTGAGGCAATTTGGTATGCTTTTTTTAATGTTAACTTGGGAGATATTGGAGTATCTCCTCCATCTCGTCCCAGTGAGCTCTATCTTATCTTGAGAGGAGGCCAAAAGAAATCGTGATGCGCCAATGACTGGCAGATTGGGCGACCACCATTTTTCCTGCTGCGCCAACTTTTTTACTCTTCTCGTCTGGAGGAGGCGCTTCACCAGATGTTTGTGAATTTGCCCTTTTACATGCTATTGCCAAAACCAAAGAGTCTGGTGCAAGTTGACCTTTGAAGTATATGTAGGGTCATTAAGTGATGCTTTATTTTTTTTATTGACCCTTGGCGTTATGACCTTAGATCTGACCGGGTCACTGATAATGTCAGTGGTATGGCAGAGCATGCCCTTGAGCATACGCAAGTTTGCGAAGGGCACTGCATAGAGGAGAGTGTTTCGAATAAGAAGAAATCCTCTGAGGGTTCTGTATGTTACTGCACCATATGCAAGGCGGCAGCTTTACCTATTGAATTATGGTAGGTAGCAGTTTCGTCAGGGGGAGATGGTTTGGCAGGATACAGATCGGAATCAGTATCTGCAGTGGGTCTGTGTCACTGTCATGTCTATACCAGGGGTCATCCTCTGGCGGCATATCGAAAGTATCATCTCCACCACTTGCGTGAATGTAGTGACCATTTCGGGGAATATGTTGGAGGAACTACTGGAGAAGCTGGTGGTGAGGGCGTGTGGCGGGGGTGTAGATGGTGGGCTGATATGTGCAGGGCTTGTGGCCTTGTCTATTTTCTTTCTGTGTTTGGTTGGAATTGGAACACCCAATGCCTCTTCACAAGAAAGTTATCTTTTGGAGGGTTGGGCACCAGTGTAAGGGGGTCTTGTAATGATACGCCCAGTGGCAGGATGTATCATGATGTACTTTTGTCTAGAGTCAAGTTCTTCTCACAGTTTTCGAAGCACAGGTTCCTGATGTGGTGTTTTGAGGAGTGGAAACATTTTCAGCCCCGTAGCCGAAGTTTTAGGTGCCTTCGGTTTGGGCTCCGAGGCAGCTGGTTTTAGTGCAGACACTGGCCGGTGTTTCAATGCCGAAGGTTTCAACGCCAAAGGTTTCGGCAACGCATATTTCGGCTCGGGTGAGGCAGGAGCAGGCATCTCTGGGAATTTGTTTGGCATCGATCTGGGGCTGGGCGTTTCTGAAATAGCTAGTCGGTGCCGACCATGGCCCTAAGGCAGTGGTGGACCGGAAATAGTTTTAAGTCTCTCTCTGGGACAGTCTGTCAACTCTTTGTGGTGATTTGCTGGGGTCGATGCTGAGGTGGGGGGTGGGAGGGACGGGACACAGCACTCACAGATAGTTGAGCCGGAGCTATCGCTGTGGGAGAAGGTGTTTTCATCTGCTGCCAATGCTTAAGCCTGGATATCTTACTGGAGGTCTTTGGGTCCAAAGAGGTCCGGTGTGTCATCCACGCTCCTTCGATATATCTTGAGACGTTGAGCCTGTCTATCACAAAGAGTCTCCTTGGACCTGAAGGAGTGGCAGGCCTTGAAGCTGGCCTTGTTGTGTTCCAGGGAGAGGCACAAATCACATACCTGATGTAGGTCAGTGCGAGAAATCGTCTTGTGACACCGAGGACAAAATTGAAAAGGCATCCATTCCATCACCAAATGGACATGATGTGGGTGGAATGCCTAAAGACGAAAATGAGCGCCCCGAAGGGCAAAGGGCGATGGGTGGCCGCGGTCGCCCCGATGATGTTAAGTCGTCAAATCGAACCGGAGGAAGTGAAATCGCACCGCAATCAAAAACAATACTGTGTAGGTATAGGCTGAGAAAGCTACAGCATGACAGTGTCGAACCAGAGCAGAAGAGCACATGTCTGAACCAGACGGCAGAAAAAAACAATCTGGAGTCAATGACCATGCGCAGTACCAGCAAGAGGAGGAGTCACACTATCTCATGACTCGAAAGATTTTCTTCAAAGAAAAACAACTTGCACACATCCAAGACCAACACTAGATGGCGGACATATGCTAAGCATGTGCATCTACAGCCACATTTGGGGGGATGGGGGGGGTGTTGCTTCCTTCCAAGAGGACTCAACTCACTTGAATTAAACAAAGATAATAACGTGGGAATTTCACTGTTTGGTGAGAATTGTTTTTATTTGTGTCATGAATACTGACCACTTACTTGAAGTAATATGTAGATATTAATGTGCATTACTGATATTAAGGGCTGCTAAGTGTTAATAGAGGTCACCTTTCTTGTTATAGATCAAATATATTATTGTTCTCTTCTTACCACAGGAGACATTTAGTGACATCCTTTCTAAAAAATAAAAATCCATTTGAATGTGCAATATATGCAAGATATTTGTTGCTAAAAGGCCACAGAATCTAGTCGAAAAATGCTTTGGTGTTACAAGTAAAATACTAAGAGTTACACATTAGTTAACCACATATTAATAGCAAATGTTTCTACTACGATTAGCACATCTGAACAACCAGACTTTCAAGTGACGAGTTACAGGGCAAAAAATGGTGGGGCATCCAGAACAGGCCAGTGGCTATCTGTTTACGAACTGCGGGGCTAGAAGATGGTGTCTCTCATGCAGCCATGACTGGGCCCAAAAGGGCCTCGTGAATGGAAGCAAGGGCTCCATCACTAACAGGAAGGGTTGCATGATCACAGTCAAAATGTTAAAGACTTCACCTCCAAAAATGGCAGGGTCAATTCAGAGGCTTCAGCTGTTTGCTGTACCACATTCCTAGATTAGAAAACTTCCTCTGAAGAAAGTCCAGAAGGTTGAAGGATGTCCCCCTCTGTAAATCCAGATAAAAGTCCAGCAGTATTACAATTGTATTACACTTGGGAAGGAGGTTATCAGCCTTTAAATCATCATCTGGTAGTGTGAGGACGTCAGAGACATAAATCTCCTCCATGTGGGTAAATCTTGAGCTTGAGGGCGGTCCCCTGCCCAGGGAACATCATTAAAGTGTACCGTAACATTTTCTCTCATCATACAGGTAAAATTTTCCAACAACAGTTTCGATAGCTTTGTCGTACTCTGCTCTGTGAGCAACGTCTATCCCGTTACAACGGAAGTTTCGATCAAACAGGGGCAGCACCCAGGCAAGCCGCAGACTTTTCTTCTGGCGTTGGATCCCATGGAAACATGAATTCGGGAGGCATCAGGGTGGGAGCAGTAGGAGGCACCATTCCCACAGGAATGATTTACCTTTTGGGGGTGGCCAGAGGATGCAGGAGCCGTCCTGAACAGAAGAAGCTTAGCAAGCTGGAAGCCTACTCCTGCATGGGTTCCTTCAGATTGACCCAGAACTTTCACCCTCAAAAGTGTCCGAATCATGATCTCCTTTGAGAAAGAAGAGTTTGGGTTGAGTCTGGAGTCAGTTAACGGCACAGACTCCAAACAGCACCTGGACAGGACAGGACTTCACCTTCCTATGGTGTTTGTATTTTCTTTTAGGTATATCCCTTGGGAAATCGTTCCCCTACAAGTGACTTACTTATGGGCAAAGGAAAACGCTTAGGTATCTCCTGCTGGAATTAGCCAGAAACAAATTGGATGGAGGCACAACAATTGCAGGCCACAGTGTCATGTTTTCGAATGGAGACACATTATGCAGTTGTCATGTGGATCGAAATGAACATCTTCTTGCGGCATCTGTGACAAGATCTGAAACCTGAAGCTGTGGAGACATCTTACCTAGTCACTGTTGAAATGCTAAGGATTTGTGTTGGTGAGACACAGAGAAACTGCTCCAGTCCCAGGTCAATGCGGTGCAGAAAAAAAGGAACATACACAAGTGTGTTGTTGGCACCTATTATACCCAGGTGACATCATGTCTAGGGGCGGAGGTGCAGCTGAAGGAGCATCACACCATTTGGAAGCGTTGGAGAGCCACTTTCAGTCCAGTCTGATGCCCGGAGAGATACTTAATATGTGAGGAATAAGTGAGGAATCTGCAGTGAGGAATCTGCAGAAAGATGTAACCAACTGAAGCATAACTTTGCAAAATTTACATGACAATTCACAGACGATACATTCACACAATACCCCTGGTATCAAAAAGTGCAAAGAAAAAAAGGAAAGAAAAAATTATTTCAATTTGCGATAAGTCCACATATGGAAAGGACACATTAAATGAGTAAGAATCTACAGGAAAGCTGGTCCTCACATCTTATGTCAGGAGATCCAAGTCTTCACAATGTGCAATTTCAGCAATTTTCCACACTCCTCTCATACCTACATCACACCATAGTTTAACTGATATCACATTTGCTCAATAAATCCATAATATATACACGAGACCTGTGTATCCTAACACTGGATCCTTTAACCTAATCACGCTCTAAAATGTAAACCTATGGCAAATTCCTCAGAGCTCCCAGAAACAGGCCCTCTTCCTCCCCCTAAGTCACTACTATGTTGTTTCTATACCAGACTGCTTCATCCCCTCCTTCTACAGAAGCCACTTTTCTTCCTATGCAAATGTCAATACTTACCCCTCTACCTATCTGACAATAGATGCCAACATTCCTTGCCATCCATTCCTCAGAAATGCATGGGCAGGTAGTGCTAAGCTGTACAATTGTTTCCTTATGCCTGAAGGCAATCTTGTCTGTGGTTTATGCACTATGAATAATAACACATGAAATGCCTTTCCCTAACAAATGCCATCTTTCTCTATCCCCTTCAACTCCCCCCCTCCCCTTTTTTTTTTTTTTTTTAAAGGTATGAACTATTGCCGCCCTTTCCCTACATTCAGGACATTTCACCTGAATTGATTAACATATTGAAACTTCCTTTCCCCTACATCTACTACTTACTGCTGTCACCCTTCTCTTACACCCTTAGTTTTATAGACACTACCATTTCTTTTAATCCCTACCCTATTAAAGATCCTGTCCATTGCTGCCATTCTTTCAATCATCAACTTCATTCCTTGTTCCATTGCTTCTTACAGTTGTTCTGCAACACTGCTTTCAGCTTGCCTCCTCCCTTCTTCTATTCACCTGGAGGTGATGCACTATTACCAAATCTCTTTGCTTAAAGTCATCAATCTTTCCCTCCAAAACACCTGTAGTTATCTCCCATTACCATTTGCATCCATTTACTTCCTGATAAACAGCTGCCTCCCTCCCACTTTATAGAAGTTGCTCTTATGCTCATTTCATTTTCCAACAGGTTCTAGCCTTCCACAACACCCCCTATATTAGAGGATTCTGTTTCCTGGAGACACAAGGTCAGAGCTCCATGAAGTAACAGAGAAGCAAGCCCCTTTCTTAGAGGATTCTGTTTCCTGGAGACACAAGGTCAGTGCTCCATGAAGTAACAGAGAAGCAAGCTCAAGCTCTGCTTCTTGTATATGAGAGGTCAGCTTCTTGAACAGTTGAATAAGTCAGTCCAGAGCCTCGCTTCCTGAAGAAAGGTTTTGGCCAATAAACTCTTGTAAGGCAAGACAGCAGTTCAATAAAAGCCTGGATCCTGGTCCACTATGCTCTGCCTGCTACCAACGACCTCACTGTAAGTACCCTACGCCCTTTTTTGTAATGGACAGCCTCCTATACCTACAAGGACGGTGCAATGTTCCCTGTATTTAAAATATTTTAAGGGACATTTGTTTGCAAATTCTGCATCCTTTGGCTCTATGAGCAAAGTATAAGAAGTAAATTCAACTCTTCTGTAGGTCCTCTGCATGAATCCTCAGCATTTCACATGATCCACAAAGCCTATTTTTAAAAGGTGGTAATTGAGATTTGGTCACACCACCCATGGACTCAAAAGGCTGCACTCAGGGTTATAAAATCAAATTTGTCACAATGAATATAAGAACCATCACTTATCTGAAGGTCCTTAAGTAAAGCTGAGACAGTCTACCTCCACATGCAATGTACAGTAGAAACCTTAAGTATGGTGGCCTACTAGGGGAATGCTGTTCTTTGAGCTCTCTCCTCACTGTCTGAAGTTTGAGTCTTTTAGAATTAGGTGCTTGTGCTTCTAAGGTGACAATATTTACAGCCTCTCATGCTCTGTTTAGCAATAAATACACTGCTTTTTTAAGATTGGAAATGAATTTAGTTTGTGAATATATGAAAGAGTAAATGATGGAAAAATTAGCTATGACCTTCCTCTAGACTATTACATCCTTCACCTACTACCAACCTTTTAGAAGCCTTATCCTTTCATTTCCCATCAACAATTCCTCATAAAGGGTGTCCTTACCATCTACTCCATACCGTTTATATGTCATTGTCTCACTTCATTTTAGTATTCATTCAAATTAACCTTCTCCACAGATACTACCTATTCCTTTGGTCCTTTCCTTTATACAAAACAACTTTACCCTTACTCCCTCATCTCCTTCCCTCTTTAGACACCATCCTTATCATCCATCCCTCGTAAGTGCCACTTTTCAAATCATGCCAAATCTATATATGTTGTCCTTTACCTTGTACCAGTTGTCTCCACCCCTCCCCTAGATATGCCACCATTTGCTCTCATACTCACAGTGTGTGATGACTCTTTAACCGGTTTTTTGGACGTCCGACAGGATTGGCATATCTTTTTCTGATTTGAGCTGCTTTCTTGTGTAGAAGTTTCCTTCCTTTTTTTTGAGGTCGACATACTTGACATATCCACATTCCTTAAAGAAACAAAAAGCATTGATCAATTCAGAGAGTAAAGTAGTGAATGTTTCTTCCTGTCTCCCACAAACTCACATATTACTCTCTCAGATAATAGCCTAACCTACTACTTACAGCCTGGTTCCTTGCAATTCTGTCAACAATTCACAAAGAGACATTTTCAACCGTAAACTAATGCACATAAAGGGTCTTACCTTTCGGCATCCGGGTGAGGGGAGGGTGACAGCACTCCATGTGGAAGCCCCGATCACACGAATCACAAAACAGCATGTTATCCTGAAAAATATAACGTTTCCGATTAAGAGAGGGAAGCGTCCATGGGAATCTTCACTAAAATAAGGAAGAAAATAAGTTACTTACCTGTAAATGTAGCTCTCCAATATTGGAATCTTTCATAGATTCATATGCTTGAATCATTCCCCGTCGTTGAGATGGGAGTCCCGGTACCTTAAAAAAACATTTTAATAATAGACATCGACCATAGAGGCCCTAGGCCTTTCGGTTTTAACCTATCAGTCATTATTTTAAAAAAAGGACTAAACTGAAGTCTCAACCAGTCAACACTCCTGTGAGAAGCACCAGTCTCTCAGATTTTTCAAGCACGAGTGAGAATACATGAAAATGTACTGAGAGAGAAGGTGAGCTTCCCAGGGGAAGAGGGTGGGTCGCATGTGGGTCTATGAAAGAACTTGCATAGATTCACTAAACAGCAGTGAAAAATCACATTTTCCTTTAAATGCAACACATCCTCTAGAGGAATACAAAGTATACATATAAACAGTAAATAAAATGTGCGTAACAAGTTAAGAGGAAGGCAAGAATGAAGGGATGGCTTACCTTGATTGGAAAAAATGTCTTAATACTACTTGTCCCACTGCTGCTTCATTGAGAACTGCAGAGTCCAAGCAGTAGTGTTGCATAAAGGTGCGCATACTTTTCCAGGTTGCTACTCTTTGGATATCTGGCAGTGACACACCAGCAAACAATGCCAGGGAAGAAGACATAGTTCTTCTGGAGTGAGCACGCACTTTTGTGCTTACAAGTCTGCCAGCCTTCTCTAGTGACAGTATAGAATGGCACTAGACATCCATCTAGAGATGTTTTGTTTTGATAGAGGAAAACCTTTTCTTGGAGCGCTGTAAGCTACAAAGAGTTGGTTGGATCTGTGAAAACTCCTAGTTCTATCCAAACAGAACTTTAAGCATTTTTTGGTATCCAAAGAGAGTAATGCTTGTTCGGCTGAAGTTTGAGGGTTCAGCTAAAAACAACATGAGAACCACAGGTTCATTGAGATGAAAGTCTGATGGGACTTTAGGAATTACTTTAGGGTTTGTGCGTATAATAACCCTATCATCCCCGAACTGGAGGAAAGGTTCCTGAAAAGTGAAAGCCTGAATTTGATTGGCTCTTCTTGCTGATGTTAAAGCTAGGAGGAGAGCTACTTTCCAAGAGAGAAATTTGATATCTGCCTTATGGATAGGCTCGAATGGAACTCTCATTAACTGTAAAAGTACAGTGTTGAGCTGCCAAAGCAGAGGAGGAGGCCTCACCAGCAGGAATGTTCTGAATAATACTTTGAGGAATTGCTTAATGAGTCTAGTAGACCATAGTGATGGTATTTTGGACGATCTCCTAAAGCAGAAATGGCTGCCAGGTGGACTTTAATAGAGGCGTGAGCCAGACCCGATTGAGCAAGGTGTAGAAGATAAAGTAGAATCTCTTTGGGTAAAGAGGAGCTGAGATGTACATTAGCTCTTTGGCACCATATGCAAAATCTTTTCCACTTGAGGCGATATGTTTTATTAGTACTGTCTGCCCAGGCTCTGGCTAATATGTCCCTGCAGTCCGATGGAATGTTCATAGGCCCAAATTCATTAAACTCAGGATCCAGGCTGATAATCGAAGTGACTTGGGGTGTGGATGCAGAACTTGTCCCCGGCTCATCATCAGCAGACATGGGATTGATTTCAGCCAAATGTGATGCTCCTGTGAGAGGATGAGTAGTTCCGTGAACCAATGTTGGCACAGCCATGTTGGGGCTATGAGAATTATCTTGCAGGGTTTGGTCTTCATTTTCCTGAGGACTTTTGGGAGGACAGGAATCAGAGGAAAGGCGTAGGCAAAGATACCAGACTATGCAATCAAAAATGCATTCCCTCAGGACCCCGGTTGAGGATGCCAACTTACGAAGAACTGGCATTTCCTATTCTGGGGAGGTCCAGGGTTGGTGTGCCCCACTGGATAAAAATCTCATGCAGAATTTGTTGATCCAGTTCCCACTCATGCCAAGATATTTTCAGTCCGCTCAGGGTGTCTGCTATAGCGTTTTGGTTCCCAGGTACATGTTCTGCACTTATAAGCACCTTGTGATTGATGACCATTCCCAGATCTGTTGAGTTTCCTGGGATAGCAGGTGAGATCTTGTGCCACCTTCCTTGTTAATGTAATGCATTGTGGTTGTATTGTCTGTCCGAATGAGGACTGCCAAATTCTGTATTCTAGGAAGGAAAGCTTGTAAAGCTAATTGTACTGCCTTCAGTTCACGTAGACTGATGTGGAAGCAGCGACGAGAAGGTGGCCATTTGCCACTGACCTGCAGATCCTGGGGGTAAGCTCTCCACCCTTCTACGGAAGCATTGGTAGTATTGACCAAAAGCGAAGCCTGAGATAAAAAGGACAGACCGACTGACAGGTGTGCCGGTTGTGTCCACCAGGTGAGGGCTTTCACCATTGCTGGGGTGACCTGATTGAGGTCGAAGGTACCTGTAGCTTGTACCCATTGAATGTCTAATTCCTTTTGGAGCCGACGCATTTATAGACAGTATGGGCCTAGATGGATTCCCAGTAGGGATTTGCAGGGGCGAACAGAAATACTTTTTTCTCTGTATTCATTTAGTTAAAGTCACCAGTTTTTGTTATCTCTCTGTTGTGGGGTACGCTGAGTCTAGCGTGGTTCCTAGGAATGTTATCCTTTGTGACGGTTAAAGGGCCGACTTGTCTGGATTCAGAGTGAAGCCCAGCTCGTTGAACAGGTGTATGCAGGTCATTGTGGACATCCGTGCAGCCTGGTTGGTAGCGACCTTGACCAACCAGTCATCAAGATAGGGGAACACCTGATGTTTTTGTTGCCTAAGGAAGGCTGCTACAGGCGCTAAGCACTTTGTACAATTGCGAGGGGCTGATTTGAGACCGAAGGTGGAGCACCCTGAACTGATAGTGGCTGCCAGATACTGTAAACCGTAGAAATTTCCTGTGTTTTTGATGGGTAGGGATATATGAAAATATGTGCCCTGAAGTTTGAGTAATCTCCTCGGTTCAGGAGCTGCAATATATCTTGCAATGTAACCATGCAGACTAACTGTTTCTTGAGATATTTGTTTAGGTTTCTTAAATCCAGAATCGGTCTTGATTGCTTTGACTTCTTGCGAATTAAGAAGAAGCGGGAATAGAAAACTTATCCTCTCTGGGACAGAGGAACTCTCTCTAGAGAACCTTTTTGAGCATGGTTTTGACCTCCAACTTAAGAAGTTACAGATGTTTTAGGATGGAGGTTTGAGGTAGGTTTGAAGGATGTGTCTAGATGAATGCCAATGTGTGGCTGAATTGAACCATGTCTAAGACCCATTGGTAGTTCTTATTTGTTGCTAGCGTTACAAATGATTGGTTATTCTCCCTGCTACACTTGGTAGAAAAAAGAGGGGAGTAGCCGGTGCTTGTAGGAAGTCATCGGCGGCGGCTGGTATCTTTGCCTTGTCGTCCCAATTTTCCCCTTGGAATGGGTCTATTATAGACCACTGATGGTGGCTGCCTTTGCTGGTATTGGTGTCGAAATTGTGGACTAGTTGAGGAATATGTGGGATAGCGATACTGTTTGGATCCCCCTCTATAAGAGGATTGTTCTCGCCCTCGAACACCCCGAAAGGGAAGCTTTTTCTATTGTAAGGTCCCCAATGACTTAGCCATGTCCGTATACGTTTTTATGACCTGAAGAGCATCACTGATGTGTTTACTGAACAGGGCTTCCCTATCATAAGGCAGATGTAATAATTTGGTCAGAACCTCTGGCCAGTAGGTAGCTTTGAGCCATCCCTGATGTCTTAACACTGCTGCCCCAGCTAGCTGTCTAAATCCAATGATGGCAATGTCCATGGCACAATCATTTTCTGATGATGGGCGCTCACCCTCTAGTAAAGACACATACAGCCACTCATGCAACCACTCACTCACCCATACAGCCACTTACATTCCCATTCCCGCACCAATACAGCCAATTATACACCCATTCATACACCCACTTACATACCCAGTCACTCACCCATGCAGGCACTCATGCACCCACTCACTCACCCATACAGCCATTCATGCAGCCTCTCATTCACCACTTACAGCCACTCACATAACCACAAACTCACTCATAGTTACTCATGCATGAACTCAGTCACCCATACCGCAACTCGCACACCTACTCACTCATACAGTTAGCAACATATGCAGTTACTCACCCATACATCCTCTACCACACCCACTCACACTCCCTTTCACTCACCCATACATCTACTCACACATCCACTCACACACTCATACAGCTACTACAACATGCATTTACTCACTGATGCACACACTGCCACACTTACTGACTTACCCATAGAGCCCCTGACACACCTACTCACTCACCCACACAGCCACTCACTCGACCATGTACAAATCCACTTACTCACTTACGCACCCACTGCGTGGTACGTGTTTAGATGTTTCAGCATACTCATTGTGCCACACAAATATTTCTTAGCTGTACCCCTGGGGTTCCTCCTCCAAAGAACTGTGTTCAACAGGGTGTGGCTACTGATCCTCACTGCCACCAGATGCCACTTTATTTGGAAATGATTTTGAAAAAAATCACCAAAATGAATTTAGAATGAGAAAAGAGCAGGTGCTGAATTGTGAACCGGGGTTTTTTTCTACAGGGTTTTTCCCCACTGTTCAAGGATGAATCGTTATGCAATAAAAATGTATGGTGTACGAGTACAAAAGTTGAGAACAATAAAAAAGGGGAAAGGAAATGCTTTACTATAATGTGAATTTAAGTATTGAAGAAACTAAACGTTTATTGTAGAATTTTGTTAAAAGTAATACTAACTTATATTTTTGTTCTTTTTAAACAGATGAATCACACCATCTATTGAATTAATTTACTAATTACTGCTCTCTGTGTCATTCAACAAACTTACTTTGTCAAGTTACACACCAAGGGAGAGCCTGATACAACCACTGAGACATCCAGACACACACTGATATAGCAACTCATACACCCAGTCACTCACCCATACAGCCACTCACACAACCACTCACCTATACAGTCAGTAACACACTGACTCACTAATACAACTACTGCCACATGTACTCACTTACCCTTTCAGGTACTCACACACCCACTCACTCATACAGCTACCAACACATGCATTCACTCACCCATACAGTCACTAGGCCTGGGTGGAGTTTGTGGAATTCCGTGTGACCCAAAAACTCTGCTGCGCTACATGGAGTTTTGCAAGCGGCGGAGTGCGTTAGGGCGCGCATTCACGCACATTTTTAGCACCGGGTGTTTGATCGGCACTGGCTAATTGGCGCAAACTGCACCATGCGCTGCTTTTTTCTGCCGCATGAGTAGATGTTATACTCGAGCAGCAGCTTCCACAACGTGAACGCAAGGTTTCTCAATGTGAGCAGTAGCGGCCATCCGCGACCGCCCGCATTGAGAAATCTCACCGGGAGGTGGTCTGGAGTAAGATTTTCCTCATTTGTGTTCGCCAACTTAATGATGGCGAGTGTAAGCGAGGAAAAAAACGCTGTTCCGATACATGGAGCGGAGTTTTTCGGAACTCCACGTGCTACACAGAGCGGGGTTGGTTTTCTATGGAGGGGCCAGTCGGCTGATTATAAGTTTTGTGAGGAGATATACTGGGAAAAAGTCTCTGAAAGGCAGCCTATCGCTGACCCATGTTTAGTTTTGACTGTCAGTGTTAAACGTTTGTAGAGGGCTCTGTTCTTAGCAACCAGGTTGATGTTGGTACACTGAAGTGGAAATTTCAGGGGTGATTGAATAGTCCGGTAGCAAAGTTTACAACTTTGCCAAGAGGAGCAAATGTGTGATGAAAGCCCATTATTAAACTTTGGCTTTAGTCCAGCTTGTTAATAACTAGTGAGTTTATCAGGGTTTTGTCAGTTCAGGAAAGGAGGTCAGGACAGATTCTACACTCATTTAAGAATTACTATCTAGCTGCAGGGGCAGCTCAAGTAATTAAATACTCCATCTGTATGGAGGAGGTGAAGATTACTCCTAGGTTTCTGGCTGATGCAGAAATACGAAATGGTTCCTGGCTTGTAGGAGTAGTTTTGCAGCTTGAAGAAGTTTCTGGCTTCACATGGTGTGCAATATTTCCCAATATACTGTTTGGGTCCAGACGTTTTCGCTTTCTTGTCCTTTTTTTCCCCTTGCAAGCATCATTGACCACCATTTGGTGGTATGTACGTTCCCTTGTGATGTTAGACGTGTGCCGCAGAGTCTCCTTTGCGCGGTTTCCATCTTCAGATTCTTTTTTCCCTTGTGTCCATATTTCTTTTTTACTTTCTGCATCCTTTGAGAATTTACTACTCCATAGTTTGTTTGTAAGACACCTGGGGAGGTCGCATGTGAATCCAGAAATTTCTTCAAGCTGCAAAACTACTCCTACAGGTAAGTACCCATTTCGTTTTGCAGCATGAATCTTTTCTAGGTTCAATGCTAAGCATAAATTTGGTCATGGAATTCACTTTCCTTGGTAGGCTGGGTGAAATTAGTGCACATTTGTAAAACAGGTGTTTGACTACTTGTGTTCCCACTTCCGCTTTGTTGTTAGCTTGGATATCTACAAAGTGAAATTTTCAGGGAGGACCATGTGGCTGACTTGAAGTTGTCATTAAGTGAAACATCAGCAATGAATGCCAGCGCCACTCTGTTTTTAGGTCTCGCCTGAGACAGGGCATGCGCTGCTGCCTGCAAGGCATTTTGTTTACTTACAAGGGGCTTAGAGCCCACCCATTGTTTCCGCTGGGTGGCCCCATCTTCACTTTCATTACCTTGCTAGTCTCTGATCAGTGCATGCTGGCCTTACTTCCAATTCATGTGCTTGTCCCTCCTATGAAGCATGGCCGAAGTATGGCTTCCTTTATCAGTGTGGATCCTTCTTCCACTGGCTGCACTTTTTGAGGTACTTTTTTCCCTTTTTTTTTTTCTTTTACCTTGATCTTATTGTTGCTTTTTGCCCTGTCACTCACGCCCCAGTTTTGCTGCTTACCCCATACCCTGCCCTCTTCCTGGGTTGTTGTTTGACCTCTACCATCCCACCAGACAAAAAAAGCACTATGACGCGGCCAGTGCTGGCCGTGTCATATCTCTCTTTTTGCCTAAACTCAGCCAAGCTGCACAGTAGCCATGCTGCTGTACAACACGGCTAAAAGACAATGACAAAGTCAACAGCTTTCTTGTGATTAAGAGCTATTGCCTTTGCCAATGCTTGTTCCAGTGCTACCCCTGCTGCTTTGTTGCATGCCTAGATTCTTTGTGCCCTATGTATCCTCAAGGTGTTACTACAACAATGATTGAGTGGGTCGGATACAGAGTCTCATCCCCCCCTCCCTCCCTACCTCACGTGAAACCTGTAGGAATGGCACTTAAGGTTGTTGTTCAGAAAATCTGAACTCTTTGATAGTTCTTTTCTGGCTAGATTTTGTGGCATATCTAATGTACAGAATGGCTCAACAAAAAATATATTTGTCTTAATTGGAGAAGTCAGTGAACAAATACATTGATGCACGAAACCTTACTAATCTTTCCTGGATGAATATCAAACAGCTTAGAGTTATTTTCTGAGTCAAAGCTCTGTCTTTTTTTTTTTTAGTTAAGATAAAGTCATTGGACAAGGACTAAGATCTGTTGGACTTGACGGTGATGTACTTTTTTGGGGACCGCATTTGAAACTGCTTAGACACAGTCCTGATGAGCATTCAGTTCCCAAGTGAGCTAGTTTGTCTTTTGGCTCAAAACAGAAGGTGGTTGAATTGCATTTAGTCTTTTAAAACCTCTTTCTGTGAGTCTTTGCATGCTAAAGGCAGTTTGGAGAGCGGAAGGGGAATGGGTCTTAGAGTAGGGTGAAAATTAAAAGTTTATGAAAATCCAGTATAAGTTCCTGAATATTATACTTGTCTTCATCAGTGACTAATATTTGTAGGAGTTTTGGCTGAATTTAGGTTCTTTCATATCTTATTGTTCCACTTCGGAGATGGTGACTGGATCATGTAGCTGCTTCTGGAACCTAGCGGCAACTTTATAATAGTCGTCACAACATGACAAAGCAAGAAAGCCCCTCGTTTCTTCTTGTGTACTTTCAAAATATTTGCTGTGAAACACAATCAAGTCTGACAATGACTGTCAATGTGGTGCAGAGGAAGTCAAATTACAAGCCTTGTGTATCTCAATCTACGGAAATTTGCAGCAAGCCTTTGGGCAAAACACAAAATGCGTTTTGCCCATGCCATTGAGAGAAATGTCAAACATTTAATTTGGAGTTATTCTCACAAAATGTGCACTGCCAAGTCCTAAGATACTGTCAAGAAAAAACGTTAAGTTCTTTGTTGTTCCCTATGCTAATGGTGCTTTCGAATTCAGGAGAATAAAAATTATTTTACAGTCTGAGTTTCAGGTCAAAATCATGATGATTCAGGTGTCATTATGAACACACTACAGTTAACAAATACAATTTAAAAAATGTTTTTAGTTACCAAGATACTGTTAAATGCCCAAACTCTATATAGCAGATTATGAAGCAAGTCAATATATCATAGTTTCATGATGCAAAAAGATACATATATGGTGACTAACTACTGATAAGCTGACACCCTCTCTAAATCCCAACCATAGAAACACAGTGTCGGGAACGGAATCTACATTATAAATAAGGCTCCCTGTTTTCCGTTTTTACGGATTTTTACAGATAAATACAGACAGAAAACACATTGTTTTCTGTCTGTATTTATTTTTATAAGTGGATAAATACAAAAAATGTTGCTTCTTTTAAGTGACTCTACGTGCTGTCTTTCATAAATTATAGGCCAGCAGCTGAGCAGATGAACAGCATGGTTAATTAAAAAACAGGATGACATTTCTTTAAATAAGCCATTTATGGCATAATGCTAGTATTTACCAATGGATGTATTGTTATGTAATATTTGGCAGCTTAAATAGCTAAAACACAACAGACATCAAAGTAAGAGGTGCAAGTCTATCAGTTAAATAGATATGGAAATGTACAGTTTTACAACTTAATTTATACGCAAAACACAAAATAAATATGGATAAATACAGATAAAATAGCCAAAAAATAAATATGGATAAATACAGACGGAAATGGCCGAAAAATAAATACCATAAAACCGGGAGCCCTAATTATAAACCTGCAGACTGAAGCCATGCGCATCCTCATCAGTTCCCCTATTTTAAAGCAGAGATAATGGATTCATCATAAAATTGAATACATCATTCCCGATGCAGTGACACTCTCTAATTCCCAGGTACTAGGCAGCCAAAGCAAAACAATTTTCAAAACATCTTCACCCAATAAAGTGTTAGTCTTGAAGATTGCGGTGTATGAAAGACTGAGTAGTCCATTGGTACTACCTAGATACACTTGCTCTGTCAGGTCCGAACAATCTAACAGATGCTGCTTTTGCTCCTTCAGAATAGGAACAGACTTTCCAGATAAGAGAGCAAATGATAGCAAGGACAAATGAAGGGGGATATACATTGTGAAATGATAATTTAGGAGCTACTTCTCTGGTGTCAAACCAACCAGTGAGTACAAATAAAAAGAATAGGTGGTCAGAGCAGCAGAAAAGTCAATGTTATCCATACCTGCCACTGATAAAAAGTTTGGGGAAAGGTAGAAAGGAAAACATCTTTAGATGAAACACTTTAAAGAACCTTTAAAATATGGTTCAAATGAGCCCCTAAGCCCTCTTAATCTCCTTCAAAATCTAATGAATGCTTCAAAGGGGAACAGGGACGGAAGCTCATTCTTAAATCAGGTGGAAATTGAAACCTGCCAAGCATTAAGTGTGCTTATGTGTGACATTTCCATGTCTGCATTGTGCTTATGAGAGACATTATAATACCTTACATGTGACACCTTTGACTGACACTTGAAGATAGCCAAACAAAACAGTTATGTCCATGTAATGAGATTAACTTCAAACCATGTGATGGTTTTAAAAGGGCTTTAAAGCAGTTGAAACCCCTGTCAAGTGACCGATCCCCAAACCTTTCCAAATTAGTTTCTGCAAGGCACACTTTTGATCTCTGCCTTTCTCCTATGGCTACCTTCCTTACTTAATACTTCTTTCCATCTTTTCCTATAGTTTTCTTGCTTCTATCTCATCCCTTCTTAAATACAGTCTTGTGTTTTGAGTTTACGCTTTCCTTTGGAAGACCACTACCTGCTCTCTCTAATACACTTGTTCTCTCTCTCTTCACTCATTGGTGGCTCTATCTTCTTGTCGTTTCTTGCACAGGCACCAGTTCCTCTACTTTTATGCATTTGTATGTTGTCGTTTTTGCTTTGTACACTCACTGTTATATTTAGGTTATGAATCAACCATGATCGGTGCACATCTGCATGAGCGCCTGTTGACTTTATACTCAGTACTGCATTGGTAAAGTGCTCTAATGCTCTCCAGCCACGTTGGCGCTATATAAAACTGCAAATAAACATAAAAAATACATCCTTTAGCCTCTCTTCCTAGTTGCTGAGACAAGTTATTTACCTTTGGTAATTCTCTTTAGGGTGGATACGCTAACCGCAGATTCTTTACCTTCAGAATATTCCCCAGACGAGGAAGAAACTTTTCAATGCAGTGCTCTCACACATCACTATGTGGAGCCATGTGGCTCCGCATTGGCTTCGTTCCGCCACAGAAGTGATGACTGGGTGCCGCAGAGAAGCGAAACACCTGTGCACCGAAAACAGTTCCTCAATTTACTCTTTCCGTGCTGTCGGTTGCAGAGCACAAAACAATGGTTGGGACTAGTGTGCAGATCTCCAATTTGAGACCTTTTTAGAAGGTAAAAAGAGACCACTCCACAAAACGAAGAAGTGGGATGGCAGTGAGGAATCTGCGTTTAGAGAAGAGTATCAACCAGAAGGAGCATTATCGAAGGTAAGTAACTTGTTCTTTTAATGAAACTTCTAACAGCAGACTGCTCACCTTCAGAACAGATACCAACACAGTGCCCCCCCGAAGGTGGAGTAGCTGTGGAGTGGGCTCAAACCAAAAAAAACATGCAGGACAGAACAAGCGAAATGCCCTTCGCGTCGGAACTGGTTATCAAGGCAGAAGTGTGCACTGACGCCCATGCTGCAGCCTGACAGATAAGGACATGCTCTCAGATGTTCCAGAGAATGTTTTTTGCTCAATACATAGTATATCTTAATACAGAGAACTATCGACCTTGAAAGTGTCCTCTTCTGCACCACCTTCCCCTTCTTCACCCCCAAGTACCCACAAAAAGTTGATTGTCCACTCTATGGTCACTGGTATGATCGAAGCTTAAAGCTCTTTAGAGGTTCAACCAACGGTGCCTTTCCTTCTTTTTCGAGAAGTGAGGAGGGGCATAGAACGATTGGAGAGTGATGGATTGCCCAACATGGAAAGGAATCACGGCTTTTGGCATGGACGCCGCTTGAGCCCTCAGCACCAGTTTGTCTGGTAAAATGGTGGTGGAGGGCAGATACATCCACAATGTCTGGACTTCACTCACGCGATAAGCTTAAATGGCAGCAATGAGCTAGATGGTCTTTAGTATCAGCAGATTCAATAAGCAGCTGTGTATCAGCTAAAAGAGAGTACACATGAGAAACTTCAAGACAAAGTTATGGTCCCACTGTGGCATCACAAACGGTTTGGGAGAGAACAGGTGATTTAAACAAGAGCAGTTGGTCTGGCAAAAGCAGGAAGGGCAGACAAATAACCTTTAAGAGTGCCCAGTGCAAGGTCTTGCTGGGCTGAAAACAAAACAAACAATAAAACATCCGACAGTTGGGGGGTGTGGATGAGCCAGCCAAGATGGCGGACGTGTCTGCCTGAAGCTCCGTGTGTCGGCCCAACCATCATCAACCATCCGCATCGGTGGGGCCATACAGAAGAGCTACATGGTCGCAGGACACTTGCCGATTCCGGCATCGGTTGCGCTGAGGGCCAGGAGCAGCGCCATGAGGTGAAATGGAGGTCTGCTGGTGTCCAGGCGCATCTAACATGACAGCGCCCGGCAGCTGGTGACCACCCCTGGGGAGAAGCAACAGATCCCGGCACCCGAGCCGCCTTGGCGTGACCCCGGAATGGGAACAGAATCCAGACGGAGGAGTGTGTGAAGCATCGAGCATAGCCGGGGGAACTACCCGAGAATGAGGGAGCAGACGCTTGAAGTCGAGCCTCCGGGATACGACTAACGGCGACTAAAGCAGAGGAGAAGCAGTGACCTTGGGTGGTCGGACACTTGTAAGGGAGAGAGGTGGCACAGCGTAGGCACGCACATAGGAGACCGGCGGCCGCTTCTCCTCCCTCCCCCCGCAGCACTCAACTCCACCCACCTGAGAGGCCTCACCGCAATCCGGCCTAAGCGGGGCGCAAATGCTGGAGAGTGCCTGGCCTTCTCCCCGGAGGCTGCATCCGTGGCGCAGCGCCTTCGTCCAGGGAGGTGGTGCTCCTTCCCGCCTGGAGGTGACAGCACTTGGGCCCACATTGCAAATCGAGCTCCCACAGCAACCATAAGAGGTGAGCCTAGCAACCCCAGCCTGAAGCTCGGTATCCGGGATTTGTGGTGTGGAGAGGTGGCCTAAGTGGAGGAGGGCCCCGGGCCTGCTAATCTCTTGCATTCCCCCCCATCCCCCTGACGCCCCCTAGCACCACCACTAGTGGGACGCGCGGCAAACAAGAATGCACACAACTTCCCTGGGCTCTAAGTAAGCACTGCCATACGGACATGTCTCCCTGGTGCCTGGCCCTCCATGGACAAAAAAATAAAGGTGCGGCGGTCATATTCGGTCCAGTGCGGCCACCTACGGGGAGGCGGCCTTCAAGGGAACCAAGCACAATATACAGGCTCTTCCTCCAGCTCTGAATTACACAGGAGAGCTTGGAAGCATATGTGATTCCCCACTAAGCTCCTAACTCACGAGAGGCCTCCACACAGAGGCTTGGGCCGTGCTGCCTCCCTGAACTGCCCGGCCCCCTTGTGGCCCACCCCTTCACAGGGCGAAACAAGCATTAAGGCACCTTATACGGGGACAGTCAGAATAAGCACTTCATTCTCGAGTCTGGATACTGATGTTGACGTGCGCCAGAGGGCAGAGCCCATCCCTGGGATGACGATCGCCACTCAGGAGCACTGCTGCTCTTGACCAAGCACTCACAACCGGACTAAACGGACCCACAAAAGACAGTCTCTCGCAACCTTGCTCAAGGACACATCAAAGGGGAAACTCGCCCATCCCATCGATTCCTGAGGACACAGAGGCCGACAGACAGGTCATAGCATACCTTGGTGAAGGGCATCACACAAGCGAACACCAAAGAGCACAGGTTAACAACCCCCCACCCCACCCCACCCCCCCCCCCACTTCCCACGTAAACCGTGGGGAGGCTGCGCTCGAATGTTGGGCCACAGGTTTTGACCTCAATTGAAAACCCTTCCCCCGCTACCAATGACAAACACGCGGACACAGAGGCCTCGGCCACCCTCTCAATGTCCGACTGTAGGAGGCTGGCTTAGTATATAGTGCACACTTATTTAAGTGAAGCACCCTGCACTAATCCAGTCAGCCCTTATGGTGATTTTAGTGGTCTTAGACAACCTTAGAAAGCTCTCTAAGTGGTAGCTGTGGAGAGCAGCCTTCAGGCTCAGTGTAGGTTAAATGAAACAGAACCAAATAGTGTAGTTATAAAAATAGTAATATTTATGATACAAATCACTAACACATTTTTATATCTCCTACCCAGAGATATAAACACAATACACACTATTTCAAAAGGAGAACAGGTAAGTAGCACAAATACACAGTGGTCTCCAGGGGGAGACCAAACCATATACTAATAAAGTGGAATGTGAACTGCGACCGAAGTCGAGACTTGACCCAGAAGACTTAGAAGAGCCGGGCACCCAAGGAATCACCCAAGGTAAGTACCCAGGAACACCACAGAGGCTGTGTGCAGAGTGGAAACACAGCAGCGTACTCAATGCAAATCAATGGTGAAGTCACGGTTGCAGTTTTCAAGAAGCAGGACCTTTCCCAGAGGAGCCTGAAGAAACCCTGTAGAAGATGGAAGGTTGGAGAGTCACCCCACCCATGGATACCACAGGAACCAGGATACCTTCGCCAGGGAAGCCGGGCTCATAGGGGCGAAGTGACGTAGGGAACCGCCATAGACCACAATGGAGGACTTCAGTGAAGCTGGCGAAGTAGTAAAAGAGTCCGGTTAAATCCAAGGGTGGATTCTTGAAGAGGAGTACCTGCAAGCAGAGGGGCCAGAGTCTATGCCACTCAGAAGTGACCAGGAGGCACAGAAGACCAATGACCACCGAGGGTGGAAGATGCAGGAGAGTTGATGGTGACCTTGTCGCTGCAGCTGTAAGGTCAAGGCAACGCTGTGGAAGACCAGGAGCTGTTCACGAGCTGTCCCATTTCGTAAGTCGAGAACCAGGGGGGTCAGTGTCCGGCGGGGGCACCAACAAGCCTTGGCAGCAGCAACAGACGTGGTAAACGAAGAAGGTGCAGTGTCGAGACCAGCAAGGTTCACAGGACTCACCAAGTGCAGGAGAGTCAGGGCAGACCCTGAGCAAGCAGGGGAGCCCACTGGAACTCAAGAAGACCCTCAAGAGGACCCACAGGTCGAAGGCGCAGGAGTAGCAAGTGGACCTCGAGCAGCTCAACAATGATGCAGACCCACGGTGCAGAGGATGCAGTGTGGACGAAGATCTTGGTAGCAAGAGATGCTGGAGGCTGGGGCTTCTTGGAGCACGAAGATCTCTGGAGAAGCGAGTCAACAAGCCTTGGTAACGGCAAGTCGATGCAGTGCACAGGGCTGCAGTTCCAGCAGTTCCAACGAGCGATACTGGCCTCAAACTCCGTGAGAAGACAGTGCAGGCCCCAAAGGAGTTGCAGAACCACTGCATGTGTTGCTGGGCCTCGCGAAGTCTGGAGGACATCAGGAGCAGCAGACTGGTCAGCTTAGTTGCGGTGCCTGCAGATGCAGGGGAGTGACTCCTTCACTCCAAGGGAGATTCCTTCGGGTGTCTTTGATGCCCGGAGGCCTGGAGAAGATCCTGGATGGCGCACAGGCATAGACGACGCAGAAGACTGGCAGGATGACGAGAACAGGAGCAGCAGGAGTCTTCCAGATGCAGTCTCGGTTCCCAAAGCGAAGTCCAGCGAAGTCCTAAGTGCCCAGACGGTTGAAGTAGAAGTGGTTTTGCATCTGAATCTTGTCCCACGACGAATCTGAAGGTAGGAAAGGAAGACTCAGGGGTCCCTCCCAGAGGAGAGCCTGGACAGAGGGGAGAATACTCCCATGTCCTTTGCCCAGTAAAGTAAGCAAGGAGGGCACCAAAAAAGCCCTTCAAAGCAGTCTGGTGGCGCTGGCAAGCGCCCCCACCCCAGCCAAATACACTAAGTACTGTCTGGGAGGTGGTCACACCTCCCTGAGACAGGAAACCTATTGTTCTACCTTCCGCTACTCAAGCCTGCTCAACAGTAGGGGGGCAGAATCGTGTCCGTGGTCGGCAGCAGCACTAGCTTGCTGTTAAGACCATGAAATGCTGATACCAGGAATACAGAGGGAGCTCCCTAGGGGAGCCCTTCAGTACATGGGATCCTAAATCTAACACTGGAATCAGTGTTGGAGTAGGATTTCATCTCGTAATTGACTTGATGGCCCCATTATGTATAAATGGCTGACAGCACTTACAAAGCCTGGAGAATCGACTCCTGGGTTTGTAGGGGGTGTCCTACTCATGCAGGGCACCCTCACACTTAGAACCAAGCACCCTGTCTTCAGGATTGAAAGGCCTACCTTAGGGGTGACTTATATGTTAAGTGCAGTGAACTTAGATATAAGGAAACGTATATCTGTGGTGAGTGGTGCTAGCACCAGCTCACACAGGCTGCAATGGCACAGTTTGAGTGGTGTCTCATGGGTGGCATAATACATGCTAGAGCCCATGGGAGACTCCTGGTGTACCTATGCCCTGGGTACCTTAGTACCATATACTAGAGACTTAGAAGGGTACACCAGTAGCCAATTAGGAAAGTACCAAAGTACTTACCATAGTCCAATTTAGGGAGAGAGCACAGAGACTGGGGTCCAGATTAACAGGATCCTAGTCAGAATAGTCAGAAAACAGAAAGACACCAGCAAAGAGTGGGGGTAACCATGAAACCAGATCCTACTTTCCTACACCGACAAACTGGGCAGGGTCTTGCATGCTATTGAACACTCCAGGGTCAGACGGATAGATTTGGAGCACTAGCCACAGACCTCAACCTCCAAAGAGGCGGCCATTGCAAGCTGGTAGACAAGGTCGCATGCTGGGAGAGAGCCCTCTCTACCCTGCAGCCCTTAGCAAAGACACAGCAAGAAACCCTGCGGGAACTCCAGAGTCGGGTCACACAGTTGGAGGGACGAGCAGATGATCTAGAGGGGCGCTCCGGGAGGAGCAATATCCGGATGGATAAGTTACTTACCTGTAATCCTGGTTCTCTTCCAGGGGTATCCTCATCAAAGTCATAAGCACTGAATATTCCCGCCCATGTGCGGGGACCCCGGAAATAATAAAAATTATATATGGAAAACATATATACAGCTCTATATATATATATACATATATCATTTTTTCTCATACCAATGCAGCTCCCATCTAGGAGGCTAAACAATGTAATAACACACATAAAGCTGCATTTGCAAATATATATATAAAAAACAGAAGAGGACAAGTAGCACTTGAACTCTGTTTTTAATGAGTAAAACTCATGAGAAAAACACTGCAAATAAAGCAGACATTGTTAGCCTACAGGCTGCATTGTAAACCAATAACACAGAAAATGAAAGCATTTTCTTACAAAAAACTGGCACTGTGCCTTTAAGGCAGCCATGACCCCCAGCTTCCCATCATGCCTCAGGGGTGACAGTTAGGTCAGTTGTTCTTTGCGTAACCCTGAAGAGCAGGGCACAAAGATATCCTTTAACAATGAAGAAAAATCTCATTTGCCTGGGGAGGCGGGTGGGTTGCTTATGACTTTGATGAGGATACCCCTGGAAGAGAACTAGGATTACAGGTAAGTAACTTATCCTTCTCTTCCAGGGGATCCTCATCAATAGTCATAAGCACTGAATAGAATAGCAAGCCCATCAACCACCTGTAGGCAAATGAGAGTAAAATGACCCAACAAAAGATAACAGCCAAAATCAGCTGTTGAACAGATTCCGCAAGGAGGCCTGGCCTACTTGGGTGTCTGCTCTGGTGTCTGACTCCAGACAATAGTGCCTCGTAAATGTATGGACGGACCTCCAAGTTGCCGCCTTACAGATTTCAGACATGGGCACATTACGATGAAAAGCAGTAGTAGCCGCTTTTCCTCTGGTAGAATGCGCTTTGGGATTAAACCCCAGGGGCTTCTGCGCTAATTGATAAGCAAGTTTGATACATGAAACTATCCATCTGGAGATGGAACGCTTTGAAGATGCCAAACCAGTTCTGATCGACCCATAGTTAACAAATAGTTGATCAGATTTTCTTATAGACTTGGACCGATCCAGATAGAATTTTAAAACCCTTTTCAGGTCCAGAGAATGCAAAGCCCTCTCAGCTGGAGTGGAGGGATTGGGGAAAAAGGTGGGTAGCGAGATGGTCTGATTCACATGAAAATCTGACACCACCTTTTGGAGGTATGAGGGGTTAGTCCTCAACACAACCCTGTTAAGATGGAAGACTGTATAAGGCTCTTTAGAACAGAGAGCCTGAATTTCACTCACTCTGCGAGCTGACGTGATCGCTACCAAGAAAGCCGCCTTCCAAGAAAGATGCTGTAAGGTTGCTTTGTGTATGGGTTCAAAAGGTAGACCCATCAATTTTGATAGCACCAGGTTTAGCTCCCAGGGTGGTGAAGGAGGCCGGACCGGAGGGTAGACCTTCTTTAAACCCTGCAGAAAATCCTTAACAGCCTGTAACTGGAAAAAAGAAGGTTGAGAAGGTGCACGTCTATATGCAGTTATAGCTGCTAAATGCACCTTAATGGAAGAAAACTTCAACCCTGCTTTCGCCAGATAAAGTAGGTAAGGAAGGATGACCTCTTCCTGACCCTTGGTAGGATTACAATTGTTTTGCATACATCACATGTAAAACCTTTTCCACTTGCATGCATACGAATGCCTCGTGGACGGCCTTCTTGCTTCCTTCAAGATGGACATGCAGTCCTGCGGTAGTCCTAGGTGGCCATACTGGAGGACCTCAGGAGCCATGCTGACAAGTTCAGTGAGGGAAGGTTGGGGTGATAAATCCTTCCGTTCATCTTGGACAGCAGGTCCGGTCTGCACGGCAGCTTCTTGTGAGGGCACTCTGATAGGTGCAGAAGGTCCGAGTACCACCATTGTCTCGGCTAGTTCGGGGCAATTAGTATCATCCTCGTGCACGAATGGGACAGCTTGGTCACCACCTTCGGGATCAGTGGAAGGGGTGGAAAGGCGTACACAAATGCTCCTGACCAGTCCATCAAAAGGGCATTCCCTTTCGATCCTGGTCGGTAGAACCGTGAGGCGAAGTCTCGGCATTTGGTATTTTCGTCGTCCGCGAAAAGGTCGATGGTGGGACGACCCCATGACTGGAAGATGTCATCGACGACTCGTCGTTGAGAACCCAGTCTTCTCTGTCTTCGAAGTGACGGCTGAGTGCATCCGCTCTCACGTTCTGTTCTCCCGGCAGGTGGACTGCTGTGACTGACAGATTCCGAGCCAGGAGCCAATGCCAGAGTGTTTGAGCCTCCAGGGAAAGCGTGCGTGAGTGAGTTCCCCCCTGTTTGTTCAGGTAGTACATGGTGGTGGTATTGTCCGTCTGTACTAACACTGAGGTTGCCTGAATCGAGGGGAGGAAAGCTTTGAGGGCTAGGTGAACTGCTCTTAGCTCTAACATGTTGAAGTGGTAGAATCGCTCTTTTGGAGACCACAGTCCTTGAGTCTGGAGAGGACCCATGAGGGCCCCCCAACCCTGAAGTGAGGCGTCCGTGATCAGTGTCTGAGCAGGCGGAGACTGATGGAAAGGAATTCCGATTTGCATATTTCGTTTTCTCATCCACCAAGGTATGGACGCTCGAGCCGCGTTTGCAAGATTTATTTTTTCGTCCCAGCGAGCTGTCTGCTGGTTCCACTTGTCCTCCAGATCCTGCTGAAGAGGACGCATTCGTAGTCTGGCATTGGGAACCAGGAAGATGCAGGATGCCATCGAACCTAGCAGGGAGGCAATCCGACGTACAGGTAGTTTTCTGTTGTGCAGAACCCGCTGGCATTTCTGTATGAGGGAACACTGTCTCTCCTCCGAAGGAAACACTTTTCCTACCGCGGAGTCTAGCAGAGCTCCTAAGAAATGTATTTTCTGCGTTGGCTGTGAAGTTGACTTGGTGAAATTCACATGCAGGCCCAGCCGGTGACACAGCTCGAGACAGCTCAAGAAATGAATCCTCACGCTGTCTGGGGAAGGGCCTTTCAACAGCCAATCGTCCAAGTATGGGTACACGAAGACGCCCCTGCGGAGCAGTGCGGCTGCCACCACTGCCATGCACTTCGTGAATACTCTGGGGGCTGACTTCAACCCGGACGGTAGAACTTTGAATTGGTAATGAGCAGATCCCACCAGGACACGCAGGTACTGTCTGTGATGCTGATTGATCGGGATGTGAAAGTATGCATCTTGCAGATCCAGCGAACACATCCAATCCCCCTGTCTGAGATGTGGATATATTTGATGGAGAGCCAACATGCGAAACTTTTCCTTTTTGATGGATAGATTCAGTGTCTGCAAGTCCAGAATGGGTCTGTACTCTGCTTTTTGGCCCTTTTTCTTTACCAAGAAGTATCTTGAGTAAACCCCTTTCCCTCTTTGAGATACTGGCACCCTCTCGATGGCTGACTTTCTGAGAAGGATGGCAACCTCTTTCTGCAAGAGTTTTAACTGGTGAAACGATGGTGGGACTGGAGGGACTGAGGGGGGACGGTGTTGAAAACGTAGAGAGTACCCATTCTGCAGCGTAGCTAGCATCCACCGATCCTTTGTGATAGCTCGCCACTCTTCGAGATGGTTTGCGATACTTCCCCCCACTGGAGTGGTGAACAGCGACAAGGGAAGTGAGTACTCATTGCTTTGACTGCGTCTTGGCGGAGTTGTTGCCTTGACGCTGGTTTCCTCCTCCTCTGGAGGGACGTCTGCCTCGATACTGCGATCTTTGCTGGCCTTGCTGATCCTGATTTTTTTGCCAATGAGGGGTTTGAACCCTCTGTTGGGAGGATCGCCGATTGTAAGGGCGGAATCTCTTACGGAATTCTTTCTTCTTTTCAAGGCCCACAGCCTTCAGCGTGTCCAGTTCCGTTTTCATCCGTGCCATCTCTTCATCCGTGTGAGTCCCGAATAAAGAGGAACCGGAGAACGGAAGATTGAGGATGCGTGACTGCGCTTCTGGCTTGAGCGCTGTAAGTCGTAGCCAAGATGTTCTTCTTGCGCATACCCCATGAGCGTAAGCATGTGCCAAAAGAATAGATCCATCCGCCGCAGCACTGATGACCTGGTTAGACACCTGACTGCCCTCTGTTAGGATTTCTTCAAAATCCTTGCGGTCTTCCTGTGGCAACTTTTCAGTGAATCTCTGTATTGAGATCTATCGTAGCGGCCCAGGAGAGCCGCTGCATTGGAGACCTTCAACATGGAGGCCGAAGTGCCACAAACCTTCCTTCCCCAGGAATCTTGCGTCTTACTCTCCTTGTCTGGTGGAACAGTGGAGGAGGATGCCACCGCATGGGTCTTCTTTGCCGCAGCAATTATGACTGAATCCGGTGGAGGGTCAGGCTGAGGAAGAGTGGGTCGTCCTCTGGTGAACGGTATTTTTTCAGGATTCTTGCTGGAGCGGTCTTAACACTCGCTGGTGTGAGAAAGATGTCCATTACTGGTTCTATGAGGCCTGGTACCAAGGGAAGCAGAGGTTTAGCTGCTGCTCTTTGGTGTAGAGTCTCAAAAATCACGGAGGACTTACTTTGACGAGTTGGCATAGGTATACCCAGCTTTACTGCTCCTCTGCCAAGAATGTCCTGAAAAGTGTAGACGTCGTCCACCGGAGAGATCCTCGACGGTGGGCTGTCAGTCAAAGTCGGAGAGTAGTCTCTATGGGGTGTATGAGTGGAAGATGGAGGAGTATGAGATCTGTGCGCTCTCCTCCTGCTTCTTGATCTAGACCTCCTCCTGTGTGAGTGCACAGGGGTGCGACTGCGAGCTCTGGCCCTTGAAGGAGATCGCTCTTTATCCGCTGCTTGTATTAAACGAGACAACGGAGATCTGTGCTGAGGGCTCGAATAATGCTGCTCTGTCGAGACCTTGTCAGTAGACCAGTGATGCAAAGGCCTGTACCATCGCGGCGACAAATGGATGGAAGGCGATCTGCGCCTCTCTCTTCCCTTAGGTGCAGGAGGAGTGAGCTTCACCTCTTCATGCGTTGTTGGGGAATCTTGGTGACCCCCAGACACTGGGCTGCTGGACGTTGAGATCACCACCTCCGGGGATCTGGACGTTGACCCTCTGTGAGAACTATGAGAAGGTGACGAAGAAAGGCTCACTGGAGGTGAGGCGTCTCCAGAAGGCCGCTTTGACGTTGATCTGGAGCGTCTATGCGCCGACTGTCCTCTCAACGGAGACGTATGCCTCGACGTTCACTTTCTTCTCTTAGAAGGTGGACTTGATCCTTCAGCAGAACGTCTTCTCGACGTCAAACGTCTCTCCGACGCCGATGCAGTGTCCTGCTTCGATGTTCTCTGCACCCCCTCAGGAGATTGCCGTCTCGACGTCGACCGGCGTTGGGCTGCCGGTGACGGAGTTCTTGGTCTCGACGCCGAAGATCCATGAATTGACCTCGGCGGTGTTATCCGTCTCGACGTCGATGAAGGATGGGCCGACGTCGAGGAGCCTTGTCCTGCCGCCTGCTTCGACGCCGAAGGAGGTGTCCTGTGTCTCGACGCCGAAGATCGTTGTATTGATCTCGGCGGAGACGTGCGTCTCGACGCCGAGCGCCGATGACAAGGCGGCGGCGGAGTGATGTGTCTCGACGTCGATCGTCGATGATGAGACGACGGAGAGATGCGCTCCAACATCGATCGCCGTTGGTGAGGCGACGACGGAGCGCTATACCTCGACGTCGATCGCCGCTGCGACGACGGAGTGATATGCCTCGACGACGAACGGCCAGCCGCCGCCGACGGAGACCTGTCTCTCGACGTTGAACGTCGCCTGGTTGATGTCAACGGAGGACCTGTTACCTTCGTCGACGATGATTTCGTAGTCGAGTGATGATGTTCCGACATCACCGAAGTCTTCGACGCCGATTTCTTCGTCGCCAGCAGCTTCGACGTCGATCCCGACGCCGACGGAGAACAGGTCGGAACTTTTACTCTCGACGTCGACCGAGTTCTCTTTTTCTGCTGCCTTACAGGAGACCTACCTCTTTCAGAGAGGCCATAAAGACGAATCCTCTCCCTGTCCTTGATGGTCCTTCTGGACAACTTCTTACAATGGTGGCATTTGTCAGAAGAGTGGGACTCAGGGAGGCAGAGAATACACACCGGATGTGTATCTGTTCTGGCCTTCTTCTTGCCACAGGAAGGGCAAGGGTGGAATAAAGAAGGCATTTTTACCCTTTTCTGAACACAAAAAAGGGTGTTCCTTGCACTCTAAGACCAAAAGACGTCGAGTGAAGGTAGAAAAAACTAGTTATCCATAAGATATTTTTGACAGAAAGTCAAAAAAAGCAAGAGCTGAAAATCCAGGGTCCTGGCTGAAGGAGCCCGAAAGAACAACTGGCCTGTCACCCCTGAGGCATGATGGGAAGCTTGGGGTCATGGCTGCCTTAAAGGCACGGTGCCAGTTTTTTGTAAGAAAATTCTTTCATTTTCTGTGTTATTGGTTTACAATGCAGCCTGTAGGCTAACAATGTCTGCTTTATTTGCAGTGTTTTTCTCATGAGTTTTACTCATTAAAAACAGAGTTCAAGTGCTACTTGTCCTCTTCTGTTTTTTATATATATATTTGCAAATGCAGCTTTATGTGTGTTATTACATTGTTTAGCCTCCTAGATGGGAGCTGCATTGGTATGAGAAAAAATGATATATGTATATATATATATAGAGCTGTATATATATATGTTTTCCATATATAATTTTTTATTATTTCCGGGGTCCCCGCACATGGGCGGGAATATTCAGTGCTTATGACTATTGCTGAGGATCCCCTGGAAGAGAACCTGAGCTTACCGGAGGGAGTCAAGGGATCGGACCCCGTCAGCTCCGTGGAGACCTGGCTCAAATCATTCACACCGGCTTCAGAATTAACAGTTTTCTTCTCCGTGGAAAGGGCGCATCGGGTCCCGGCGCGACAGTCGCCTCCGGGGTCCCCTCTTTGGCCCCTACTGGTGAAACTCCTCCATTTCCGGGACAGAGACGTTGTGTTGCGTGCTGCTAGGCAAAATGGACCCATCGGTGTAGAGGACAAACATGTCATGCTCTTTCCCGACTATTCCCCAGCAGTACAACGCCACTGAACATCCATCCTGGAGGTAAAGCGCCACCTCTGCCAGAGGGGGATACAGTATTCCCCTGCTCTTCCCAGCGCGCCTCAAGATAATACATGATGGGGTCCCCATCTTCTTCACAGACCCGATTGAGGCGTTCGACTGGAATGAACTTCACATGCAGGACCACCCACGCTCGGAGACAGAGTGAAACGCACGAGCACGAGAACCCTGGAACAGGCATCGCCGTGGAAAGAAAATCCAGCTGTGCTCCAAATCTCAGCCCCGCAGCTCCATCACAGAATCCCCCAATCTAGAACAAATCATCGTGGAGCATAAGGCCCTACAGGTGGCGGAGGACCTAGGTCTCGCTTCTATGACCTCAGATGGCGAGAGGGCCCCCCACATCTTCACGTCCGAGTAAGACCCCAGTGACACAAGCAACTCTGGAGCTGAATCAGAGACCCCACCACTGGTCACCTACTCAAACAGCGAGCACACACATCTGAAAAACAGATGTAAAGACACTGGCTCCTTTCCTGTATTATTATTCCTAATCGGCTATATTAGATCAGTGTCACATTCAGATAGCTAGCAATATAGCCCTTCCGGGCTCTAGTCCCAACAGGACTTTTTTGGCTCTCCATGGGCTAACCGCCTCACTAGCATTAGGTACACGTACGTGCCGCCCCCATAATACACTAGTGTGCTTGCACCATATTTGGTTTGGACGTACTGCCTGTTGCGGTAGGTCCCCAGTATTGGAATCATGTCCCACCACAGTTCTTGTCTCTTCTTTTGTTCCTTCCCTACATTCTTATCCTATTCACACAGTGGGCGGGTGCCACTGAATATAGAATCCGGCTACTCTCGGGGTATGGGCGACATCTGTGAGGCGGCTCCCCTTGCACCCCCATTCCTTCCATCACTACCAATGTCTCATCATGATCCCTACAGCTGATACTATTTTCCTCACTCCGAATGTCCAAGGAATGCACACAGCTCGCAAACACTATGCAGTTTACTCCTATATTAAACGTCAGCAATCACAGGTAGCACTACTACAAGAAACACACCTAACTACCCGAGAACTAGACCGGCTGCGCAGGCATTGGCGGGGCATTTTCTGTGCCACCACATACTTCGCATATGCGTGAGGGGCACTGATCTGGCTCTGGCCCGGGGTCCCTTTTCAGGAAACCCGTAGGGTGGTTGATGCAGAGAGACGATATGCACTCCTAGAGGGGCTCTTAGATGGCCAACCGATACTAATACACACACACTCTCACCTCAGGCTGGGCTGAGGATGGGAACTAGAGGCACGGGGCCAAAGGGCAAGCCAGCCTCCAATCTCATATGTAAACACAATAAGGCTGCCCCTCACATGGGTTCCAACAGTTTCCTACAGAATTATACTGAGATGCAACACCTATGGGGGCATCTCATAAAAGTTTCGGACTGGCCTCACACACCGCCCGGTGTCATGCTTCATCATAGGCTGTCCTCGCCCTCTAAAAACTACGTTTGATAAAGGGCGGGCATACACCTGGAGACAGGGATGCACTTCTACAACTAAGTGATGACCATGTGAAAGTGAAAGGTGATTTAAAAACCATCACACCTGTCACTCAACTATGTTTAATTCAGGGAACAGATGTCTGGCATTAAAATAGGTGTACGGTGATCCGGGACATTATCTTCCCTTCACCGTATTAAGTGCGGTCAACATGTTTCTGCGTTAATGTCCCCGTAGGGTACGTCGCATTCGTCAGGACCAAAGGGTTTAGCCTTTTCGCATCTAAAGCGAAAAGGTGCTGCTAATCAGGGGACAGGAATAAAAATTAATTAAACCGCCCGTATGGTGTAGTACCACTGTGAAAGATTCTGTAGAAAACAAAGGAAACAAAGAAAAACAAACAAACCAGATGTGTAAGTATGTTTATAAATAGACAATAATTGTCATCCAAACCGGGTCACACCTATAGCGCGCGTGGTATGGTCTGTATGAGACACGTGGCACACGTAAGTGTCATCAAATGGTCAAAAGAATCCATTCCTTACCCTAAACTACTATCCTCTATACTCCATGGGAGGGCGAGGGTGGGAGAGCCTACTTGTGACTTTCTGAAAGGAAGAAATGCTGATTCAGAAAGTGGTAATAGTCTCACTATGTATCCACAAGTTAAAAACACAAGTTAAAACACAAACAGCTAACATACATAACACTGTGATCACCAAAATGGTTGTCCAGTTAAAGTGATTGGCACCCAATCTCTCAAAAAGAAAAAGAAAACTGGAATCAAGTTCTCATTCTCACCACCACTCAGGACACTCATACGCTTATTGTCTGACTTCAGCGCTCCCATCGGTTCTCTCTACAGGCGTCCACTCGGTCTCCCCGTCGGTGGAGACTGATGTTCCTTTGGTGGTTTTTATATCCTCTAGATAATTGGTAAATTGTTTGATTCTACGATCTAATTGAACAAAGCCTGGAGCGCTAAGAGCGCTTCCTGTGTCCCCATACGGGCGGGGCTAGACGCCTGACACGGGGCGTGTATGGTAATGTGCGCTCCTATTGGGTAAGAGAGGGTTGTCTCTGTTTGATAACCAGCGTATCTCATGCGCGCACGCGCTATTGAGTGAGAGACGCGTTCAACTAATTCGGCAGTAGCCCCGCGAGGGGAGCGTGGATAGCGCATGTGCAGAGGACCAGTGTTACTTTTATCCACCTGCACCATTATAACTCTATGTGGCAGACCCGACCCCTATAGACAGAAGCTCTCTGTACAAAATTCATCGTATCTCATGCGCGCACGCGCTGTTCACGCAGAGACACAAATTCGTTATAAGAGCCACGTGATAAAAACGTGGATAGTACATGCCCAGAAGTACAATGTTCTTGTTAACCGTCTGTGCCTTATATATCTAAGTAGAAACAGCACCCCTATCGGTAGAAGCTGGTCATCACCGTAAAGTGTTCAGGGCAATATCCGTGCTGTTATGGGAAGTGTAGCCCAATGCTATCGGAAACGTGCATAGACGTACGCAAGAAACCATACTCATTTGTATGTGTATATAGCCAAAGTAGGTTGATAATATATCCTAGAAATAAGGTAATATACAGCTCTAGAATATAAAGCCAGAGAGCCATCTTCATGAATTAACTATTCTCCTGGTTACGCAGTGTGTTTGTCCTAAAATCATGACTATGATGTAATCGTAGAGTATGATACTCATTCACTCCCTTAACCAGTATTGAACCCTAGGTCAGGGGGCTAAATATATATTGCTCATGATGGTCAGGCAGTATTTTTGTACTCGTATTTTATCTGTGTTGTAATCATGGCGTATACTACTCGATTAATCCCCTGAGATATGGTGGATATAAGGCAGTGGGGCTAAGTATATTACTCTCAGTGGTCAGACTGTATAACAAAGGCTAATATCTACTACTAGGGGTAATAAGTCAATACTCGCATAGGTTGCCCATGTATGGTCTAATTCCTTTTCCATCACTCAATAACACGGTCTCGGATCCCCTTCTATAATAGTATGTAACTATCTCAATAAATGATTGATCCATGCATTTAAGGTTGGCTTGATCACTTTGCCAGCTGTAGCCATGGAATATCATAGTTCAGGCCTTGCTCCCATGTATGTAACCTGTACACCCACCGTTGTTCCCGGATGTGTAACTGTCTAAAAATTTCGTTTTTCCTTTTTTTCATTACTTCAAGGATGGTCCACCGTAGATCAGAGTCACTATGGTGTTTTTCAGTACAATGTTTTGTCAACTTTGTGTTTGTTTTTTTGCACCTGATGGTGCTACGGTGTTCGTTGATCCTCGTTTTCACCTTCCTTGTTGTCATCCCCACGTATTTCAGATTGCATGGGCAGGTCAGTAGATAAACTACATTTTCCGTATTGCAATTACTGAAATTCTTAAGCCTCCAGGGATTATCTGTGCCAATATCTACTTCCTTAGTAGTAGTAGTCAGGGGGCAGCACACACAATTACCGCACGGATAGTGCCCTATTGGTTTTGGTTGGCTCCACAAGGTCATCTGGTTTTCTGTGTCATCGTTGGTGATCTTCGAGTGTACCAGGTCATCTCTCAAATTTCTACCCCGTTTGAATGCAAAAAGTGGGGGTTCCCACTTCCGGTTTCCGCTGTTCAAGATTGCCCATTTCTTCTTAATGATGTTCTGCACTCTATTTGAAACAGGAGTGTACGTAGTAACGCATACCAGTCGGTCCGTTTTATCTTTCGGGATGAACCATGCAGTGTTCCTTGATCTAGATATAATCAAACAATTTACCAATTATCTAGAGGATATAAAAACCACCAAAGGAACATCAGTCTCCACCGACGGGGAGACCGAGTGGACGCCTGTAGAGAGAACCGATGGGAGCGCTGAAGTCAGACAGTAAGCGTATGAGTGTCCTGAGTGGTGGTGAGAATGAGAACTTGATTCCAGTTTTCTTTTTCTTTTTGAGAGATTGGGTGCCAATCACTTTAACTGGACAACCATTTTGGTGATCACAGTGTTATGTATGTTAGCTGTTTGTGTTTTAACTTGTGTTTTTAACTTGTGGATACATAATGAGACTATTACCACTTTCTGAATCAGCATTTCTTCCTTTCAGAAAGTCACAAGTAGGCTCTCCCACCCTCGCCCTCCCACGTGTGCCAGGTGTCTCATACAGACCATACCACGCGCGCTATAGGTGTGACCCGGTTTGGATGACAATTATTGTCTATTTATAAACATACTTACACGTCTGGTTTGTTTGTTTTTCTTTGTTTCCTTTGTTTTCTACAGAATCTTTCACAGTGGTACTACACCATACGGGCGGTTTAATTAATTTTTATTCCTGTCCCCTGATTAGCAGCACCTTTTTGCTTTAGATGCGAAAAGGCTAAACCCTTTGGTCCTGACGAATGCGACGTACCCTACGGGGACATTAACGCAGAAACATGTTGACCGCACTTAATACGGTGAAGGGAAGATAATGTCCCGGATCACCGTACACCTATTTTAATGCCAGACATCTGTTCCCTGAATTAAACATAGTTGAGTGACAGGTGTGATGGTTTTTAAATCACCTTTCACTTTCACATGGTCATCACTTAGTTGTAGAAGTGCATCCCTGTCTCCAGGTGAATGCCCGCCCTTTATCAAACGTAGTTTTTAGAGGGCGAGGACAGCCTATGATGAAGCATGACACCGGGCGGTGTGTGAGGCCAGTCCGAAACGTTTTATGAGATGCCCCCATAGGTGTTGCATCTCAGTATAATTCTGTAGGAAACTGTTGGAACCCATGTGAGGGGCAGCCTTATTGTGTTTACAACCGATACTAATAGGCAGCATCTACGCACCGAACACTGAGCAGAGAAAATTTTGGGACTCCATATCGGGAGTCTTAGTCCAGTTTACAACATCGCCATGGATTATGGGAGGGGATTACTATTCTGTGCTCGACCGATCCATGGACAGATCTCACCCCCCCCCCTTCCCCACTCCTTGGCTAGCACACAGGCAGAGCGTTACCGTACCTGGGTGGATCACTGGTCACTCCTAGACGCCTGGAGATGTTGATATACAGCAGTCAAACTCTATTAATTCCACTCCATCCCACACAATCTGCAAGTGCGTCTCGATCGATTCCTGTGCTCGCCAGCGATTATCCCTTTGGTCCAACGTGCAGACTATCTGGGCCAGGTCTTATGCGATCACGATGCACACCTCTTAATCCTTAGATGGCGACCTACCCTCGGTCCCCGCCTGGCGGCTGCCGCGTGATTGCCTCAAGGACCCGGTGTTCCGCCATAGGCAAGAAAACAACATTCGGGGCGATTTCTCCGCGAATGGCAACATGGTATCCTCTAGGATGTTAGAATGGGATTTTCAAAGTTGTCACTAAAGGGGCATGCATCCGACAGATAGCGGGTGTCCGCGTAACAATAGAGCACAACATACAAGCGGCAGAGGGCAAACTGGCAGCCCTGACCAAGGCCGCGGATGTCGGCACAGCATCACGACTCAGGTCGCGGACGCAAAGACCACATATGCAGAAGCGCTAGCGGATCTGCGAAGATACAACTTTAGGGCGCAAGCTGCCAGAACACATCGAGAGGGGGACCGGTCCGGAGCCCTGCTGGCCTGGCTTGTCCGCCAAGACAAGGACATGCGACCCATCAAAATAATAGCCGGCCCTTCGGGTGTAGTGAGCCACTCACAGGCAGATCTTCTGCGATTATTCCGTCGGAGTATACAGGCTCCGGGGCAGGACTACTTGGACCCATAGATCGATTCCTTACCACCCTGGCCTTGCCCCGAATCATTCCATCTGACAGGACCTCCCTCGATGCAGAGATCACATCAACTGATGTGACACACGCAATTCAGGCCCTGGCATGCAACAAAGCCCCGGGTCTGGATGAACTTCTACTAGAATACTATAGAACGTTCTCCACCCTTGCGGCGCCTCTGTTGGCGGACATGTACAGGGTGGCGCTCCCTGGCTCACTGCGAGAATCCCTTCTGGTATCGTTCTTAAAGCCGGAACGAGACCAAACGCTGCTAGCCTCCTATCGACCAATAGCCTTATTATCGGCAGATTGCAAGATCCTTGGTAAGATCCTAGCAGACCGATATGCCCAGGTCCTCCCAGCATTGGGACACCCGGACCAGTGTGGTTTTGTCCCAGGCAAGAATACCTCCCAAAACATCCATCGACTGTTCCACGTCCAGGATCAGGTACGGGGTAATTTTCCCCGCGTCGCTTGCCTGGTCATGGACCTGGAGAAGGCCTTTGATACTCTGACATGGCCTTATCTCTTTGCGATTCTCCAGCGCATGGGAGTGAGCCCCACACTCATGGCTTACACAAGGTTGCTTTATACAAATCTCATGTTCCGGATCACCTTGGACGCTATATCTCAGCCCCCTTCCCGGTGTCACGAGGCACGCGTCAGGGATGCCTGCTTTACCCCCTACTCTTTGCCTTAGCAATGGAGCCCCTGGCGGTTCAACTCCAAGGGAATGGCAAAGACTGGGGTATTCCATTAGCGGGCGTTACCCACAGCATGTCCCTATACGAGGATGACCTGCCACTTTAAGTGCGGGACATCCCGATGAACCTTGAGCCTCTTTGGACCACGCTCGCAGATTTCGCTGCCGCGGCATGGTTGAGAATCAATTGGGTGAAATCCACCATTTACTCCCTTAGCCCCGACATTCCCCCGCAAGAGATGTATGTTGGAGACATCAGTGTCACCTGGAGTGCACAGGCCCCTCGTTATTCAGGAGTCAGATTCTGTCACTTTCCTAATGACCTTTAGGAGGGCAATCACCGCAAGGTGCTACCAGGCATACTAGCCCAAGTTGGTTTCCGGAAAACCCTTGCTTTGGCCCCCGTCGGGAGAATAGCACTGGCGAAGATGGTCTTATTACCCCGCCTCCTCTACCACTTCACAAACCTCCCGGTCTTCCCCCACCTCTTTTTTCGGGAACTTTATGCCCGGCTTTTCTCCCTTTTCTGGGGCAACGGTTGTCGACGAGTCACCCTGACCAAGATGCAACTGCCAATCGACCGGGGAGGACTAGAGGCCCCGTCATTTGAAGTGTATTTTCTCGCGGCAGAGCTTCAGTGGCTATCGCGATGGACGGCGGGGCGCCATCTCAGGGAGGTCAGCTCTGATACTGGGCCTTTATCGATATCGGCACTTTGCTGTTTGCTCCTGCCAGGAACCCGACCTGTCTCAACAAACCTGATCTAGGTAGCAGAGGCTAGGTCCTGCATACTACAGGTACAGGAACCCAGCTATACAGCCCCCTGCTACCACTGGTGGGCCTACCCCGGGGCAGAAGTCATTTTTCTGCCCAAGCCTTGCAGACCTGGACGGACCACTCAATTCTCGAGGTAGAGTCCTTTTTCGCTGATGGTGAACTTCTCTCATTAGACCAACTGGCAGAGAAGAGTGAGCTCCCACGTTGGCAGTTCCTTCTCCACCGACAAATCATCTCACACTACTGCCAGCTCTGGGACCTGTCCAAAGGGGAACCTGCAACGCACCCGGTACTCCATACAGTATTACACATGGGCCCTGGACGTCACTTAATCACTTAGATCTACAAGGCCATTCGAGAACTCACTGCCCCACCGCTTACCCAACTGAGACACAAGTGGGAGTAGGAATGAGAGAGACCACTACACGATAAGGAATGGGAACATGCCCTGGAGTAGCCAAAGAAAGTATCTCTAAACTCTTGGTTTAAAACATACAATTTTACATCCTACACCACGCACACCTAACACCGGTGCAACTACAGCACTTCTACCCAGAGTCACTGTTTTCCTGTCCCCGCTGTCGGGCCCCTGGCACAACATTTCAACATATGCTCTGGAATTGCCCCACCTTATAGCTTTATTGGGACGCCGTCCACAGTACACTGAGGAAGGTCACGGGGCACACTGACATTACCACATGGGAAGCCTGCGCACGAGGAGTTTTCCGGCACCAGAAACATTGCTAAGTCCAGACGCAGTTTGCGTCTTTGGTTCTCCCTTTGGCAAAACGGGGAATCACAATGCACTGGCAAGCAGCTGCGGAGCCCCCTCTGGCGGTCTGGACAGGAGCGGTCAGCAAGTGGGGTTCAGCAGAGGAGGACACAATCAGATAGGAAGAGGTGAGGGGAGTGCACCGGTGACGCATTTCCACTGAATGGGCCACACTCCTTCAGAGCTTCTGACAAAAGATGGAGGATGCCCAACCGCTCCCGGCATCGTCGGTCCCAACCGAGGTGTCCTGCAGAGTGCTCTTTCCTGAAGCCTCAAGCAGGCCCCAGCCCTCTTGAAGTTCCTCACACGATACATGCACACACAACAATGACAGCCCCCTCTGGGACCCGATTGAGCCATATCTCGCCTGAGCCTGGAACCCCAACAGCATAGCCACAAGCAGCAAGCACCCACTCGCCCGCCCACGCCTCCACCCCAGACACCTTCCCATGGTTCGTCTCCAAGTTCACAGCTAGTTATCCTTTCCTATTTTTTTTCCACCACCGGACATACAAGGGGAGGACAAACCCCCGCGGGGGAAAGCAAGTTCTACCGAAACATCATTTGACCCCATCTCATCGTCAGTTTCTATTCTCACCCGCCTGTAACCATGATTTACTACTTATGAGAGGTCTTCCAGTACTACACATGTAATCTTGGTTAATAACAATGTGTAATGATCCTAAAATGTGGAAAACCTAATAAAATGGTTTAAAAAAAAAAAAAACATCCGACAATTTGTCTTCTAAAGGGTCCATCTTCCAGACTCCATGCATGGACATGTAGTTTGCGCAGGTTCGGGTGCAGAACCCTGCCATGCTGCAGCAGCAGGAAGATTCTCTCGAAGTGGTAACCTGACCATGGAGCAGAAGCTCATATCTAGAGGTACCACACTCTCTTGGGCCAATCCAGAGCCACTAGGTTGACTTGGACCTGGTCATTCTTCATCTTCTTCAGGACTCATGAAGGAGAGGCAGAGGTGGAAATGTGCGGTTTTCTACTTCAGATGGGAATGCATCTCCAAGTGATTGTTTTCATGGTTCCTCCAAAACTCAAAACATTTGACACTGCATGTTCAACTGTGACGAACAAATCTGTCCAATGTTCTCCCCACTGTTAGAAGATGCCTTGTGTCACTAGAAGATGCAGACTCTGTTTGCCATCCACCAGGCGCCACCAGCTGAACTAGTCTGCCCTGACGTTCAAAGATGCAGCCAGGAGGTTCACAATCAGAGAGACGCCCTGACGACACGTAGCCAACACCACAGGCACAGAACCTTTTGGCACAAGACCCACGACCCCTCTCCACTCTACTTGTAGCAGTACAACATAGAGGTAGTGTTGTCGTGAGAACATGTACCACTACCAGCACCCCCTTGATGGTCGGTAGGAAGGCCTTCAGGGCCAGATGAATGCGCTACAATCCAACCGATTTATACAGGGCTGGGTTTCCACCAGAAACAACAGTATTCTGACCTCAATCTCCCACATATAACCCGGGTCTGAAAGGGAGAAGTGTTTGCCGTTGGTCCAACTCTGGCTGAGTGGCCACCACGACAATTTGAGAGCAATCCCTTCCGAAACCTGGAAGGCATTTAACAGGTTTTCATGGTGCTGGGCCTCACTGAGACTTCGGGTTCCTTTGCAGAGCCCACATATGCCACCTGAAGTAGTCTGCAAGCAGGATGCAGGAGGCAGGAGGCTAAAAGCCCAAGAAGGTTCAGAGCTGTTTTCACCAAGATCCAGGGCAGAGACTGAAACTTAGGGGTTCATGGTATTAATGTCCTGGACACGTTATGATGGAGGAAAGGCCCTGAACTGATATGTCCAAGACAGCTTCTATAAAAGGAAGCCTCTGCAAAGGAGTCAGGTGTGGCTTTGGCACGTTGATCGACAACCCCAATGATGTCAGAGGTTTGCCATCGTCTGGAGGTGCACCCCGACTGACTGTGGCAAGCCTGCCTTCAACAACCAGTCAGTGAGGTAGGGGAGAACCGCTATCCCCAACCTCTGAAGATGGGCAGCGACCACCACCTCACTTTTGTTAACACACGAGGGGCATTGTCGAAGACAAAGGCTTGAGCAGGTCAAACTGAAAATACTCAGCCTACCTCAATCCACAGAAAACATCTGTGGGACTGCAAGACATGTACATGAAGGAAAATGCTACTTACCCAGTATGCATCTGTTCTTGGCATATAGAGCTGTAGAGTCATATGCTATGCATAGATCGTCATCTAGTGTTGGGTCCGGATGTTTGCATTTTGTTTTTCTTCGAAGAAGTCTTTCCAGTCACGAGGTAGGTGACTCCTCCTTTCGGTGATAGTGCGCATGAGCATCGACTCCATTGTTAGATTGTTTTCCCACAGAGAGTGATAATGGAGATAGTAGGAGCAGTAAAAGGAGATGTCCATGAATGCATGTATCTAAGTAAGATGTTACTGCAACAGGTACAGGTACCCGGGGAGGTGGGTGGGCCCATATGACTCTACAGCTCTATATGCCAAGAACAGATGCAAACTGGGTAAGTAGCATTTTCCGTTCGAGGCATATGAGCTGTAGATCATATGCTATGCATAGACTATATAGCAGTTATCTCCCAAAGCGGTGGCTAACCTGTATCTGTTGCAGTGGTCTGAAATAGTGTACGTAAAACTGCCTGGCCCACTCTAACTTGTTGTCTTGCTAACACATCTACACAATGGTGTTTTGTGAATGTGTGAGGTGTAGACCATGTTGCAGCTTTGCATATGTCATCTATGGGTATATTGTGAAATGGCTCAAAGGGTGGACCCATTAGTCTGGTGAGAACAATGTTGAGATTCCATACTGGAGCAGGTGGACGTCTCGGGGGAGTGACTCTTTTGTGTGTCCCCCCCCCATAAAGGCTTTGATAACAGGCACTCTAAAAAGAGATAGATGTTGCCTATTCTGGAGGTATGCAGCTATTGCAGCCAGGTGTAAGCGTATGGAAGTGTACGCTAAATTGGACCATTGTAGATGTAACAAATAACATATAATGTTTTGTACAGAAGCATCAAGCGGGTTGATGTGGTTGTTATTACAGTATATTACAAACCGCATCCACTTCGCTGCATAGCAGGCTCTTGTAGTAGGACGTCTAGCCTCTTTGATAATATTCATGCAGTCTAGCGGTAGATTAAGATAGCCAAACTATAAGACTTCAGGAGTCAGATCGCCAGATTGAGTTGACTGGGGTCCGGATGTCTTATGTCTCCATGGCTCTGTGTGAGAAGATTGGGTATAAGACGTAACTTTTGGTGAGGAACTAGTGAGAGTTCCAATAGGGTTGTGAACCACGGTTGCTGTGCCCATGTGGGAGAAACTAGGATTAGTGTCAGGGACGCTTGTTTGAGTTTCTGAACCACTAATGGAATGAGTGGGAGAGGCGGAAAAGCGTAAGCAAATATCCCTGACCAATTCATCCATAGTGCATTGCCTTTGGACAATGGGTGTGGATACCTGGACGCGAAGTTTGAGCATTTTGGTGTGTGGCGAACAGGTCTATGTGAGGGACTGCCCAACGTTGAAAGTATGGAAAGAGGACCTGAGGGTGGAGTTCCCATTCGTGTATTTGCTGTCTCTGCCTGGTGAGGAGATCTGCAATCTGGTTGTTGACTCCTGAGAGATGTTCCGCTAGGAGATAAATTTTGTGGTGAATGGCCCACCTCCAGATGTCTTGGGCCAAGCGGGACAGTTGGAGAGCGTGTGTCCCCCCCTGTTTTTGTATGTAATACATGGCTGTCATGTTGTCTGTACGAATTAGGACAGCTTTGCTTTCTAGGTGAGTTTGAAACGCCTTGAGTGCTAGGAATATTGCAAGCAGCTCTAGGTGATTGATGTGGAGCAACTTCTGTTGCTGGCTCCACAAGCCTTGCACTGTGTGCTGTTGTAGATGAGCTCCCCAGCCAGTGAGGGACGCGTCCGCTGTCAGTACTATCTGTGGAACCGGGTCTAGGAACGGCCGTCCTTTTGATACATTTTGTTTGTTCCACCACTGCAGAGAGCGATGAGTACGGTCGCTTACCAACACTAGATCGGTTATTAAACCTTGAGACTGGTTCCACTGACTGGATAAGCATTCTTGAAGTGGACGCATGTGCAGTCTGGCATGGGGAACGATCATGATGCAGGATGACATCATTCCCAGTAGCTGCATGTAAGTTCGAGCTGGAATCCAATGGTTTGGTTGGAAACGGAGAACTAAAGCCTGAATATTTCGAATTCTGGCTGAGCTGGGAAACGCGAGAGTTCTTTGAGTGTCTATTGTGGCTCCTAGGTAGTCCTTTGTATTGGTTGGTTGGAGATGTGACTTTGGCACATTGATTGTGAAACCTAGTTGATGCAGTAGCCGAATAGTCTTGAAAGTGTGCTGCAGACATTGTTGGTACGTGTTGGCTTTGATGAGCCAATCGTCTAAGTATGGGAAGACGTCGATGCTTTGTCTCCTTAGGTGAATAGCTACTACCGCCAGACACTTTGTGAAAACTCTGGGGGCGGTGGTGACACCGAATGGGAGTACCCTGAACTGGTAGTGCTGACCCGCTACCACAAACCTGAGGAATTTGCAATGCGCAGGGTGAACTGGTATATGAAAATAGGCGTCTTTTAGATCTAGAGTAGATAGAAAGTCGCCTTTCTGTAGTAGAGGAAGTACCTGTTGAAGTGTCACCATGTGGAAATGGTCTGACTGAATGTACCGGTTGAGTTCTCTGCGATCTAAAATTGGTCTGTGAGAACCGACTTTTTTGGGAATGAGGAAATAAAAGGAGTATACGCCCGACCCGTGATGATGGGGCGGCACAGGCTCTATAGCCCCTATTAGAAGTAGAGACTGAACCTCCTGTTTGAGGCGGTCTAGTTGGTCTGGTGATGGTTTGTGGGGCTTTGGTGGAATATTTGGAGGCGTGTTCATAAATTCCAGGCAGTAACCAGAACGGATAATTTGGAGTACCGAATTGTCTGTTGTTATCGATTGCCAGATTGGTAGAAATTCTGACAGTCTTCCCCCGACAGGTGTTGAGTGGTCGGGGGGAAGTGAAGGTAGGTCACTGCGTTGTGTTGGCGGGGGAGTTGCGTGTGTTTGAACCCAGTCCCCTGCCCTTGCCGTTGTTACCCCTGTAACCTCCCCTGAAATAATCCTTAGATGGAGAGGGTTGGTTATTGCCCTTATATGTAGAGGTGGCTTCTGATGAGGTATTTTTGGAGCCTCCTCGGTAAAAAGAGCGTCGAAAGGAAGCACGACCCTGTGTGGACTGAAGGGCTCCCATACATTTGGCTACCTCAGTATCTTTCTTCATTTTCTCAAGTGAAGAGTCTACCGGTGGGCCAAATAGATGTTCCTTATCGAATGGGGTATTTAAAATAGATGTTTGAACCTCAGGTTTAAAACCAGATACACGGAGCCATGCGTGCCTTCTTAAGAGGACTCTAGTGTTTATTGCTCTAGCAGCAGTGTCTGCAGCATCTAGAGAGCATCTTATTTGATTGTTAGCAATAAGTTGCCCTTCGTGAACCAGATCTTGTGCTTTTGATTTGTGTTCCGGGGGGTAAATATTGGATCAGTTGTTCAATTTCATCCAAGTGCGTACTGTCGTATCGCGCTAACAGTGCCTGAGTGTTGGAGACACGCCAGAAATTGGCTGCTTGAGAAGCTACCCTTTTCCCCGAAGCGTCAATAAGTTTTGATTCCTTATCAGGAGGTGGAGCCTCTCCTGTTGTCTGTGAGTTGGCTCTTTTCCTTACATTAAACACAACCATAGAGTCTAGCGGCAATTGTCCCCTTATATATACTGGGTCTGATGGTGCTGGCTTGTACTTCTTGTCCACTCTAGGGGTAAGAATGCGAGCCCTGACTGGGTCATTAAAAATGTCATCTACATGCCTGACCATCCCTTTAAGCATGGGTAGTATATGTGATGACTTTTGTGTGGTACTGAGGGTTTCAAAGAGGAAATCCTCTTCTAATGACTCTATGTAGCTGCACCCCATGATAGTTGGCAGCTCTACCCAGTAACTCAATGTAGCCTACACTATCATCTGGTGGAGAGGGTTTGGTAGGGTAAAGGTCAGGATCATTGCCTGCGGGCGAATTGGTGTTATAATCGTCCCATGGGTCTTGTGATGGCTGATCATCATCCCTATCCTGATCATCATCCCCATCATCCTGGTTGTCAGGTGTATGTGATGGTGAATGTTCAGGTGAAATTGGTTGAAGCGGAGGGGAAGGTGGTGATGAAGGAAGAATAGGTGGAGGAAGAGGAGGAGGGGAAGGGTTAGTGTCAACAGATCTCTTCTTTAAAGGGATGTGATATTCTTCTTCTACATCAGCCCTTCTTTTCAGAGACACTTTAGTGGAGATATGGCCAGTCTGTGGATGGATATACAAAAGCTTTTGTATCGGATCCGGTTTTTCAACTGGGGCATCGAAACTGGGCTTTGTAGTTGTTTTCTGCACTTCTGTCTGTTTCGGCGCCGAAATTTTCGGTGCCGGAGTCGAAACCGTTGATGTTTTCGGATCCGGCAATTTTTTCGGGGCCGTATGGTGGGGGTCGGTGCCGGACTTGTGTTTCGACCCCGAAGGTTTAGGCTCCGAACTTGGTTTGGAGGGAGTCTTTTTGGTATGCTTCGGTGCAGAGCCAGAGGGCGGGGCATCAGAAGCGTGGTCTCGATACCGACCGGGGCACGAGGGGGCGGGTTGGACCGGAGCCTTCTTTTTGAGTGTCTCTTGGGATGAGGCGGGAGCTTTACTCACGGTACGTTGACCATGTGGGATGTCCTCCTCTTGGTCGGATTCGAAATCTTAGATGTCGACCGGTTCCTGGTCCTCATCCGTTCCCATGGCCTCGCCCACTTCTTCGTCCGACTGTTGACCGAAGATGTCCGGAATGGAGCTTGTGTGCTGGCTCTGCATGTCGCGACGTCGAGCCCGACGGTCGCAAAGTGTTTTCTTGGAGCGGAAAGCCTGGCACGCGTTGCAGTCTTGTTCTCTGTGTTCAGGGGACAAACACAGGTTACAAACTTCGTGTGAGTCGGTGCGCAGGTATTTTGCGTGATACGGAGGGCAGAATTTAAAGGGAGTTCGTTCCATTGACTGCAGGTCGACCCGACGCGGGTAGGCCCGAAGGCCTTCCACAAACTTTCCGTTCGAAAGATTACTTTAAGTAATTCCGATACGCGATAGAAAGGGAGACGCAATCGAAAACAATACCGTTGAGGGGGAGTATCTTGCGCGCCGAGGGAAACCCGAAGGAACAGTGTCGAACCGGAGCGCAATGATATACATCCGAACCCGATAGAGTAAAAAACCAATCTAACAATTGAGTCAATGCCCATGCGCAATATCACTGAAAGGAGGAGTCACCTACCTCGTGACTGGAAAGACTTCTTCGAAGAAAAACAAAGTGCAAACATCCAGACCCAACACTAGATGGTGATCTATGCATAGCATATAATCTACGGCTCTTTTGCCTCGAACATACACTTTCTGCAGCACCAAGGCCCCCATCCAATCACCCAGATACAGGGCAGACAGAACTTGGGCAGTGTGAGAATTTTGAATTTGTCCTTCCTTATGAAGGCATTCAGAAGGCGAAGATCTAAGATATGCTGATGCCATCCATCCTTCTTCGGCACAAGGAAAAGTGTGAGAGTAACAAACTGCCCTTGATTCTAAATCCGTAAACGTCTTGATGGCTCCTTTAGCGAGCAAAGCTTGGGGAGAGGAGTTGGCCTAACGGCAAATGCAGTCGACCTCTAATCTGGGGAACCGGGTTCGAGTCTCGGCAAGGACACGCAACATCCTGTGATTCTGGGCAAATCACTTAATCTCCCCGTGCCTAACAAAAATGAATGTGTCCTCATGTAACGCAACTGGTGCTCGTGTAAAGCGCTCCAATACCCGATACCTTCGAGTCAAGTTCGCGCTATATAAAACTCCGTAAAAAAAAAAAAGCTTGCACTTCTTTTATTGGAATGGATAGGTGTACCTCTGAGAAGCATTCTGATGTTGGAGAAAAAAGTGGTGGAGCAGAAAGAGCATAGGGCTTAGCCATGCTTCACAATTTAGAGGACTCATCTTTCAGATGTGAAAGATAGACACTTGTGAAAGAGTGGCTGCGCACCACCAATAGCAAGCTATTGCAGAATGGAGGCTGCTGCCAAAGGAAAAGTGGACTGAGAGGGCTGATGCCCGCGGTGACCTGAGAGCTGTCTGCCAGATCTACGGCCACATCAACAAAAGGACTGGAGTGACTGCATTGGGGGCTGGGGAGACTTGTGTTGTCTTTATTACAACCCTCCTGAAGTATCGGAATTTCCTGATCTGGAGCCGGACAGCGTGCCGTTGCCCTACTCTTTTTAAGACATTCTAAGGCAGAACCAGCTTTCACTCCAAATAGGTATGGGCCATTGAAAGGAATACCCATACGGGAGGCCTGTACATATTCTATGAAGCCTGGGCAGGAGATGTGGCACAATGACAAGAGCTGCTGTCCATGTGTAACCTAATTTGGTGATCATGTAAAGTGCTGTACCAGAGTCGGAGCATGATCCCAGTCATGGTAAAGTCGACCCCGGTTTAGGGTTGGACTCTGGCGTCAGTATTGGATTCTCCAATAGAGTCGGCTCCAGCATAGATAAAGAAGGGACAGATGTGGGTTTCGCAGCCTGTGTGGAAGTCTGCACAAGAGTCAGTGCTGAATCAGAGATTGGTCCAAGGGGTTCAGATGGTGCAGACGAAGAAATCGCCAGCGGTAATCAAACTGAGTGCTCCTGCCAATCCTTAGGGTCCTAAGACACGTCAAAGGGAACTGGAAGGGTGCCAAAGATATGAGGCATGCCCTCCTTAATAGAGTCAACTCTGCTGTGGCCTCACCGAAAGCCCGGGGAATCCGATGCACATTGGGATCAGCTGCTAAATCAGCTCCTCAATCAGGGATAGGAAGCGAGATCGACTGGCAAATTTACGCCCTCACGACTTCTTTTGATAAAGATTGGTAGCATGGGGTTGACTCCTGCTTCGCCTTCTTATGCTTTTGCTTGGACTTCAAAGTACTAGAGGAATCTGACCCTGAAAAAGACTTTTTGAGGGAGCAGAATCAGGAGCCCATGCGTAACCGGGTCCAGGCCCTCGACTTGGGAAGAGAGCGTAACTTACGTGAGGACTGGGACTTCTTCCTGTGATCAGCAACATAGAGCTTCTCTTCGCAGTCCCAGATAGACTTTAGCTGCATACGGGTGCGCTCATCGGACGATTTGGAGTTGTGCGCCAAGCCCAAACAACAAAGACGCACCTTGTGCAGGTCCACGACTCACATCTATTTACTAGAGTAAGGGCATGGTTCCCTCATCATTCCCTCATTTATGAGGATATCAAAAGACTGAAAAAAAAGTAGAAGTGAAGAGCTGGGCCCACGTTCAAAGGCAATGAAAGAAAACAACAGACATCGACGCACAGGAGTGGCACTAATATGCGGATAAGCTCTGTCACTTTTCGGGAAGAACAAAGCCAATCCGAAGCTGTACATCACCATCTGCCGACACGCAGTAGCTCTGCTATGAAAGGTTTCCCGATCCAGTCTGGCACATGGGGAATATTCTAAAAGTGAGGAATCTGCGGTTAGAAGCATCCATACGAAAGAAAGGCACTGACATTAGAGCACAGGGGTGGGGTGGCGCTTATATGCGGCCCTGCTCCATCACTTCCGGGGTAGAACAAAGCCAGCAAGGAGCCACACGTTGCCACCTACTGGCGCACTGGAGTTCTGCTATTAAAAGTTCCCGGATCCAGTCTGGCATCTGGGGAATATTCTAAAGGTGAAGAATCTGTGGTTAGAATTATACATCAGAATAAATAACTTTTTAAGAATACTTACTATGGCAAAAGCTTTTTGGCTTGTTGTGCACTGTACTGAAATTCAAGATCGTTTGCAGAGAGAACCCTGGATTTCTATAATGCCGTCTATGCAGAAAAGATACCCTGTTTATCCTATTGCCATGTGCTGAAATTCCTAACACAAGTAATCTCAACCCCTTCTGTCTTCATAAAACCATCACACTCATTGATTGCTCTCTCTGCAACTGCAGAGACTGACCCTGTCTACCTGTATAGAGAGACCCGAAGAAAACACCCAATGTCCGCCTTACAAATGCAAGATCCCCTGACATACCTCATCTGTACTCCCTCTACCTCTTCAGAGCTCTTGCTCAAAAATATGTTCTGCCTCCATTCGTAAAGACATTCACATATCCTCTCATTTCTAACCTGAGAATAATTTTACCGCCAAAGCCCATTGATCAAAGCACTGAACAACTTTCTCTCCTCTAAGATCACTCCATACACACAAAACGTCCTCTTCGATCTTTAGTGCTCCAACCCTGAAATAAATTTCTATAACCCATGCAGATTTCCCTTCCTCAGAGGGTAAACACTTACCAATGGCACAATGAAAAGGGAAGGCGAATTGGCTAGCCATGGCGGGTTGTTGTATGGCACTGCATTTCTGAAACGAATACGCTAAAAGCAGTCTTTTAAGAGAAGGTAACAGTGACGCTTGTTTCTACTAATTTATTTGACATTGACCACGAAGAAAAATAGATAATTAGATAATATATTAGGAGTACAATAGATGTGTTCACAGTACTACCCAGAAGAACAGCAACCCTTGTAAGGGAACTCTGCAGGAAGACAGCTGCTCTTCTCTGGACTCCACTGCATAAATAGGGACCCCCTCTCGAGAGTTTACTTTAAGGCCAGGGAGAAGAGGGGAAAGCTTCTCTGGACTCCATTCAGGGGTATAAAGGCTCTTCTTGGGACTGGCTACAGGACGACAAAGGCTTCTTAGGCCTCCTAGTCGGCAGCAGAAAAGTGGCTCTTCGGAGGGATCCCTTAGGGGCTACAGTGGCTTTTCCTAGGACCTCACACATTAGCTCTGCATGTTTCTCAGAAATTCAAGCAGGAGGACAAGGACTCTTTGAGCGTTTCACACATGAGATATGCAGCTCTTCATTGGGATCTTTCCAACACGTCAGGGATCTCTTCTGCAGGAAGTCAGCAACTCTCCTTAGAGCTTGATGCATGAGGACAGCGGATCTCCTTAGGGCTCTGTTCAGCAGTGACTGAGATCCATGCAGGAGAACAGGAGCTCTTCTCCGGGATCTCTCCTGCTGTTAATTCTTTTTATTGCATTTTACGCAGTTAACTTAAGAACAATACAACAAATTGACACCTCCATGGCACACCCATTGTTGATCAGTGTATTCAGAGCATTCCAGTATAGCAGACATTGTGACCGCGTCCAATATTTTGCTCAAGGTTCTGAAGTCTCCCCATTGACCACATATGTTATCCAATTTTCTGGGACAACCCTTAGCCTTGTACACTGTACGTTTGGCCAGCATGACACTACTGCCTTCCAAAGCGGCACTGTTGGAGTCTCCCCACTCCTCCACAACCGAGCTATATCTTTCCGAGCAACCATGATGGCCACACTGCAGAACAAGAATGTCTATTTAGGCACCGTCTGATGTCCTCATATACCCAACGTGGCCAACTTCTGGCCTATCACCACGTGTTCTTCCGTGACCTCTGAAAAACAACGGGCCGCATGCACATAAAAGCTGTAGAAAAGGACATTCCCAAAGTGTGTGTACCAGATGTCCCCAGAGGACCACATTCCCGGAAACACCAATCATTATCTGCCTTCCACATACAGAAAATACTTGTTTTAGTATAGCACGTATTTTAGGCTGTATCAGTTGGACCCTGCCTTAACGGCAACCTCTCTTGGATGGTGGCACGCCTCGCCCTAGTCTTCATCTGCCAGAACCCCCAAATCACATTCCCATTTGCTCCTTAGTAGATTAAGAGATGGCAGGCTGCTGTTTAAGAGTGTCCTACAAATTTAGGAGATGGCATGCTTATTTAGTGGGGCCGCCAATAGTCGGAACATCAGTGGTGATTCCTCTGCTACATCTTGCAGTAATTCCTCAAACTCTGAGAGAGCACGTTTGACTTGCATATGCAGAAAGATCTGAGAGTGTGCTAGTTCGGATTGTTTTTCATCTTTCCAAAGGAAAGAGGTCCCTACAGGCCCCATATATCACCCAGTTATTTTTTTATCCCCATCATGTCCCACTGTTTGTTGCATTCAAGTCCCTGGAGATCAGTTAACATGTCAGATTACCTTATAGGGATCTAGAGCATCATCCTTTCTTTCCAGCCCAGCTTCATTGTGGCCATCTTTTATATTCTGCCTACCAGTTCTGCCGCTGGAGGATGTCCGGCGTACCAGTCTCTAATTTCTCCAAGTACCCACTCGGGCCAAGGAGCGGCCTTGTCCGCCATCAACAAGGGTTTTTGTGGTGAAGTGAATGCCCACTCGCTGACCACAAGAAGCTGGGTCACCCAGTAATACAACCAGAGGTCAGGCCGGGCAATTCCTTCCTCGTATGGGTTGGGTTCTGGTGAGAAAATTGTAACTCTATGCACGGAGCGCACCTCCATCTCACAGCAGAGTCCAAGTTACTGTGTCTACAGTCTAGAAAAAATAGTCTGGGACCTCATATGTGTTTTGAAGCAAATAAAGAAATTTGGGTAACGCAATCATCTTGTATAGGTATCCCCTACTCATCGGAGAGATTGGAAGTGTCCTCCAGTGTCACATGGCTCAACCTATACTCCTCCAGTACGAGCCCCAAGTTATATCTCTGGGGTTCACCTGGATCCCAGGTGACATAAATTCTCAAGTACTGGAATACATCAGGGGACTATTGCTGGGGATATGGCCAGTCCGCTGGAGGTTTCTAGCAGCTCGACAGGAAAGCCACTGATTTGTGCCAGTTGATGCGAACCCCTGAATGCCTCATGGACTTTCAACTATGTTGAGGGCTCTGGGGATCTTGTGTAGCGACTTCGCTAATTATAACAGCATTTCATCTGCATAGAAGCAGATGACATCCTGTCTCTCCAGACTCCACTCAAGGCCCCCAATTCTCCAACAGATCGGAGGCTCTAGCGCCAACGCAATCATGAGGGAGGGAGGGAACCCCGGTCTTGTTCCCCTTACCAAAGTAAATTCCCTCAACGACGTCCCATTCACTTTCACTCTGTAGAATGGGTTGGTGTACAAGAGGCGAATACACAATGTGAACTCATCCCCAAAACCCATCTTGCCCTGTACCTCCAATAAGTAACTACATTTGGCTGAATTAAAATCGATTTCAGTGCCTAAGCTCAGAAAGACCGCTGGCTCACGCAGAGCCTTCGACCGCCAGAAAACCAAATAGCTGCAGTAGATTATAACAGGCAGATCACATATGTATGACTCCCGGCTGGTCAGGGGCGATTAATTTGTTAATCACCTACAGTAAACAATTAGCCAAGACCTTCAACTCAGTATTCAGTAGTGTGTTTGTAGGAGGCACAGTGATCTCAGGGCTTGCATTTCTTACAATTGTGTACAACAGTGGCAGTTCTAAGATCCCGGGAGAGGCATTCCTCAGCTCTGGCCTCATACAGCATGTTGCGTAATGGTTCCCCCACCATTCTCCCCGTACATTTAAAGCATTTGGCTGGGAAGCCATGCGGCCCAGGGAGCCTCCCCCTCTACAGTTGTTTAGTTTCCCATTTTTTTCAAATACCTATCACCTTATCTAATGCGATCAAATCGTCCAAGCAAACCATCGGGGTTGGTATATCTCCCACAAGTTTCCAGAGATCATCCTTCCTCCTTCCGGACCCAGAGCTACAGATCGGCAAGGTGGGTCGCGAAAGCCTGGGCTATTCCCTCTGCTGTATGTACCATCTCCCCTTCGCTATTCACCACCTGGTGTATCCAGAGTACCCCTTCCTCCCGCCTCATTAACCACACAAGCAGTTTACCAGCTTTATTACAGACCTCATACAGCTTGTGTTGTTTAGACCTAAATAGCACCCTTACCTCATCTTCAACCAGATGCTTGTGCTCTTCTCCAGCCATAGATATTCAGTGTAGGAGTTCTGGACAGGGTTGTTTGGCATATATCACCTCCCAGTCTATCAACTTGGACATTAGTCCAATGTTTCCCAAATTGTGGGTGGCGACCTACTGATAGGTCACAAGCTAATTTTTGGTGGGTCGCGAAAGTCCACGCAAAAAATAAAGATGCCTTTGAATTCAGTATTTATCTTGTCACATTGGATTCTCTTCAAAGACAGAGGTCAAATGTCAGATTATGTCTTCTGATAAATTGCTACTTATTTTTTTTTTTTAACATGGTAATTGGTGTTAACAAACTTTCAACTTGCAGTTTGGGAAAGAAAAGCTAAGTGAATTAAGTGACAATTTTTCTAGGGTACAGGGAGTTCAAAAGGAAAGGCTGCAGGATGTCATTTTTTTCTAGCAAGCAAATACCTGTAAATGAACTGTACAAATTCAGCAATTAGGAAAGCAAAAATTGAGCACTTTTTGTAATTCTGAAGTCTAACGGAAACAAATATTTTATTAGAAATCAAAACAAATCAAGACACGTTACTTGGTGATGCACAAATGATACATATTCACTGAAACCCGATTTCCACACATTATCATTTATGTGCAACATAGTTTTATCAGTAAAACTGTATGTCTGTTTAAATTTAGTGGCCATTTTAGAAGAAAATGCGCTGTCTGTTAATAACTACTACACAATGCTTGAGTTTCATTAAAAACTCATCCACCTCATTTCCATTAAAGCTATGTGGGTCGCAAAAGTTTGCTCTAAAAATTGGGTCCTGGTTTTAAAACGTTTGGGAAGCTCTGTTGTAGTTCTGTTGCCTTTCTTCTGCTCTTCCCTGGGGGGCACGTCGACCCAGGCACATGAAGAGAGAAGTGGTCCAATATGCCCCTGCACAAATTGCATGTTTCCCGGTACCATTCCCTCCCTGTACTTGGAGAACCAGAATGTAGTCCAATCTGGCATTAATCCAGTGAACCCGGAGACATACCAATACTTTTATTCCATGGGCTGAGTGTCTCTCCATAGATTGATTAGACCCAGAGTCTTCGTAAATTTTGCAGAGGGGTTTCTGCCCCATGTTGCTGGCCACCCATGCTGAGTTTATCAAGCTCCCCTTTCATAATGAGGTTCAGATCTCCAACTATTATCGTGGTTGCGACACCTCCTATTCTTAAAGATATATTCAGGTGCACAGTTCTTCTGAGGACACCCGGGGGAAGTACAGAGACTATTCTCAGGGCGTCATGTGGGAGGATAGCAGATTCTTCTTAGTGCTCCACGCAGGACGACTAGAATTTTTCTGTTTTAATATCTGAGAGGAATGTGTTCCATGTTACCCTGCCAGACATGTCTATGGAATGTTGTTTCTGTGGTTTGACTGCTAAAAACCATAGCTGTTGGAGCCGGTTAAGGATAATGTTACTTACCAAGTAAACATCTGTTCTTGGCATGTACAGCTGTAGATTCACATGCTTTGCATACTCCTGCCATCTAGTGTTGGGTCCGGCTGTTTGCAAGTTGTTTTTCTTCGAAGAAGTCTTTCAAGTCACGAGGTAGGTGAATCCTCCTTTCGGTGATAGTGCGCATGGGCATCGACTCCATTGTTAGATTGTTTTCCCACAGAGGGTGAGAATGGAGTTAGTAAGTGAAGAATAGAGATGTCCATGCGTATGTATGTAGAATAAGATAGAGAACTGCAACAGTTACAGGTAACCGGGGAGGCGGGTGGGCGCATGTGAATTTACAGCTGTACATGCCAAGAACAGATGTTTACTGGATTATTAACATTATCCGTTCGAGGCATGTGAGCTGTAGATCACATGCTTTGCATAGATTATACAGCAGCATCTCCCAAAGCAGTGGCTAACCTATAGCTGTTGGAGTGGTCTGTAACAGTGTTCTCAGTACTGCCTAGCCCACATTAGCGTGTTGTCTCACTAGCACATTTACACAATAGTGCTTGGTGAATGTGTGTGGTGTAGACCATGTTGCAGCTTTACAAATGTCAACTATGGGGATGTTTCCTAAGAAAGCCATAGTAGCCCCTATTTTGCGAGTGGAATGCGCTCCAGGGGGTATAGTTAAAGTTCTTTTTGCTTTTGCATAACAAGTTTGAATGCATTTAACAATCCACCTGGAAATACCAGACTTGGATATGGGACTGCCTTTGTGTGGTGGTGCAAAAGCAACAAAAAGTTGTTTGGTTTTAAGAAATGTTTTTGTTCTTTCAATGTAATATAAAAGGGCTCTTCTGACATCTAAGGTGTGTAGAGCTCGTTCTGCCACAGAATCAGGTTGAGGAAAGAGTACTGGTAATTCAACTGACTGATTGATGTGAAAGGCAGATACAACTTTAGGTAGAAATTTGGGGTTAGTACGAAGAACCACTTTATCTCTGTGAAGTTGGAAAAAGGGTTCTTCTATAGTTAGTGCCTGTAGTTCACCCACTCTCCTCAGTGAAGTGATTGCAATGAGGAAAGCAGTTTCCAGGAGAGAAACTGTGGCTCACATTTATGCATGGGTTCAAAAGGCGGACCCATTCATCTTGTGAAGACTATGTTAAGATTCCACACTGGAGCAGGTGGAAGTCTTGGTGGTATAACTCTTTTAAGTCCTTCCATGAAAGCTTTGATTACTGGCACTCTGAAAAGCGATAAATGTTGCCTATTTCGTAGATACACAGCTATTGCAGAAAGATGTAGTCGGATAGAAGTGTAAGCTAATCCTGACTGCTGCAAGTGTAACAGGTAACAAATGATATTTTGTATTGAAGCATTAAAAGGATTGATGTTGTTGTTATTGCAATAGATAACAAAACATTTGGCTGCATAACAGGCTCTTGTAGTAGGCCTTCTGGCCTCTTTGATGATGTTCATACAGTCTGGTGTGAGATTTAGATAACCAAACTCTATGACTTCAGGAGCCAGATCGCAAGGTTCAGTTGTTTGGGATCTGGGTGTCTGATTTCTCCATGGTTCTGTGTGAGGAGACTGGATGTGAGATGCAGCTTTTGGTGTGGAACTAGTGACAGCTCCAACAGGGTTGTGAACACAGTTGACGGGCCCATGTGGGAGCTACTAGGATCATTGTGAGGGACGTTTGCCTGAGTTTCCGAACCACTGATGGAATGAGTGGGAGAGGCGGAAAAGCGTAGGCAAATATCCCTGACCAGTTCATCCATAGTGCATTGCCTTTGGAGAGCGGGTGTGGGTACCTGGAGGCGAAGTTTGGGCATTTTGCGTTTAAGTGTGTGGCAAAAAGATCTATTTGAGGGACTCCCCAACTTTGAAAGTATGGCAGGAGAACTTGAGGGTGAAGTTTCCATTCGTGTATTTGCGGTCTCTGTCTGCTGAGGAGATCGGCAATCTGATTGTTCACTCCTGGGAGGTGTTCCGCTAGGAGATAGATTTTGTGGTGAATGGCTCACCTCCAAATGTCTTGGGCCAAGTGTTATAGTTGTAGAGTGTGTCGCCCCCCCTGTTTTTGTATGTAATACATAGCTGTCATGTTGTCGGTACGAACTAGGACAGGTTTGCCGACCAGGTGAGTTTGAAGTCCAAGTAGGGGGAAGACATGAATGTGTGGTCTTCTCAGGTGAGCAGCGACTACTGCCAGACACTTTGTGGAGACTCTGGTAGCAGTGGTGACTCCGAACGTGAGTACCTTGAACTGGTAATGTTGGCCCGCTACCACAAATCTGAGAAATTTGCGATGAGCAGTATGTATTGGAATATGAAAATAGGCGTCCTTTAAGTCTAGAGTAGACAGAAAGTCGCCCTGTTGCAGAAGTGGGAGCACTTGTTGAGGTGTTATCTTGTGAAAATGGTCTGACTGTATGTAAAGATTTAATTCTCTGAGGTCCAAGATTGGTCTGAGAGAACAGTCCTTTTTAGGTATGAGAAAGTAAAAAGAGTATACGCCCGACCCGTGGTATTGTAGTGGTACGGGCTCTACAGCCCCTTTTAAAAGGAGAGACTGAACCTCTTGTTTGAGGAGGTGCAAGTAATCCGGTGACAGTTTGTGTGAACGTGGAGGAATGTTTGGAGGATTGTTGGTGAACTCCAGGCAATAACCAGAACGGATAATTTCCAGTACCCATTTGTCTGTAGTTATCGACTGCCAGACGGGTAGGCAATGTGAAAGATGCCCCCCGACAGGTATGAAATGCTCGGGGGGGGGGGGAGGGGGGAGTGTAGGCAAGTCACGGTTTGGTATTGGAGGGGGAGGCGCATGTATTGGGGCCTCTACCTTTGCCATTGTTGCCTCTGTAACCCCCTCTGAAGTAACCCTTAGAGGCAGAGGGTTGATTGTTGCCTTTATAGGTGGTGCTGGCAGTATCGGAGGAGAAATTCTTGGACCCTCTGCGGTAGAAGGAGCGCTGAAAGGAACCACATCCTTGGGTTAATTGAAGGGCTCCCATAGATTTGACCACTTCTGTGTACTCCTTCATTTTTTCTAGTGAGGAATCTACCACAGGGCCAAAGAGATGTTCCTTGTCAAATGGTGTGTTCAGGATAGAAGTTTGAACCCCTGGTTTGAATCCTGAAATACATAACCAGGCATGCCTTCTTAAAAGGACGCTGGTGTTGACAGCTCTGGCTGCAGTGTCTGCAGCATCTAGGGCGCACCTGATAGAATTATTGGAAATAAGCTGTCCCTCCCGCACTAGGTCTTGCGCCTTGGACTTGTGCTCATCAGGTAGAAATTGGAGCAACTGCTCCATTTCATCCCAATGCGCCCTGTCGTACCTGGCTAACAGTGCTTGTGTATTGGAGATGCGCCAAAGGTTCGCAGCCTGGGAGGCTACTCTTTTCCCCGAAGCGTCTAGCAGCTTAGATTCTTTGTCTGGGGGTGGAGCATCTCCTGGTGTTTGTAAATTGGCCCTTTTGCGTGCATTGGAAACTACCAAGGAATCCAATGGTAACTGCCCCCTTATGTATGCTGTATAGCACCTGGCCACATGTCTATTCACTAGCGGGCAAGAACATGGTTTGGACCAAATCTCCATCAAAGTGCATAGCATAAGGGCATCGTCAGAAGGAAGCAAGAGCTTAGATGAAGTTGATCCTGGGTGTAAGGACATTAGTTTTGGTTTCAACAGTAAATCCCGCATTTCAGCTGCTCTCCAAACTACAACAAATACGTTTTCCTCAGTCATCCCAGTATCCGGGGACGAATCAAGCCCACGGGCTTCTTGCAAGTCTGTGCAATAATTTTTATCAGCATAATGGCCCCACATTATCATATCCTTCGGGTGTGCCTAAGTCAGAATCAAAGCCAAAAACACAATGGAACCTCTGTGGGGGGGACAGCCTTGACAGAGGAACCGGTGAGGAAACAGATTGTATGAGAACAAGTTGTGCTTTAGCTAGTTCATAGAATGACAACGGTCAAGATCGTGCTGAATCAGTTTGAGGTCGGACATCAGAATAGGGATCACGTAATCTCCTGTCACAGGTGTCAGACACCGGCATTAAGGAGCTGCGACCTGCTGCGGGGGTAGGCACTGGCATAGGTGACTTACCAGAATCAGTACCAGACCTGGACACAAGACCCATGGAAAAAGTGGGCACTACAAGACGTCCTGTTAGCGGAAACCTAAATAGAAGCTCCTGCGGATCACTGAGGCCTGAAGACACCTCAGAGGAAGCCGGAAAAATGTCAACGATCTGCGGCATGGGCTCTTTGAAGGCATTACTTGCTGCAGCGTCGCGGGTGTCCCAGAAAAATCAGAGTGCACCAGGATTAGATGGGGGATTAGCACGGTACTTTGGGCCCCCAGAGGAGACCAGCTAGTATTGCGATACCCTTGTGCCTTCTATTTGGACACTGAGTCAAGGGGTGGGGAAGAATCTGCTTTGCTTTTTTGTGTTTCTATTTTGATTTAGATTTTAACTTGACAAAAATTCTTTGCCCAAATGGTGGACTTTCACAAGACTGGCCCAGAGACTGGGACTGAGCCAGAGCCCACAACCTGTAGCGGGATTGACGCAAAGGTTTCAACATTTTTTGGTGCTTGACGACATACATCTTTCGGTCCCGGATCACTTTAGAATGCATGAGTCTGCACTTGTCCCACAACTTCGAATTGTGCAACAAACACAAACACTAGAGAGACACCTTCTACAGGTATGTGATCAACATCGGTTTCCTACAGTCACAGAATGTCTTGAAGACTATTGTTTTTCAAGGGGACATCGTTTCATAGCACACTGACTTCTTATTCTCTGAAATCCTCAAAGGTCGGATAAAAGTAGGAGCAGAGCTCCAGGTTCGTGTTGGAAGGTGTGGAAGGAAAGGAACTGAGTTAAGCAGAGGTGGCGCTTATATGCAGCTCTGCTGCGTCATTTCCAAGACAGTGCGGACTCGGCATGGAGCCACATGGCACCACCTAGTGGAATGCAGGAGCATTGCTGAAAGATTTTCAGAGCCAGTCTGGCACCTGGGGCACATGGGGAACATTGTACAGGAGAGGAATCTGCAGTTAGAAGTATCTATCAGAAAAAAAGCAACTGCAATTCACAAGTACTAAAGGTTCCAGTAAAGATAATTTGTAGAAAATCAGGAAGGACCCATTGTACTTGCATTGAAAGACTGTGCACAGAGGTATTTATAGCTTTTCATAGAAGATGTCAGCCATGACACTAGGTATCCAAAAGGTGACAGGATGTAGAAGCAGTAGGTATTACAATAACCCAGCATCATGCTGATTTTATTGACTCAAAAAGAATGAAATGCTGCAAAAGGTAACTAGTCAAGCCCCTGGTCCCCCTGTGTCATTGTATGGGGATTTGTGAATGAGAATAAGGGCACTTTTGTTGTGGAACCTGGATACAGATAAAAGATGAGCATGGGTTTTCTTCACCTATTCGCTCAAAGGTCTGGAAGAAGCAAGGAATGGGTGAGCCCGGCCAAGATAGGCTAAGGGGCCAGCAGAAGGACTTCAGTCTTAAACCCACGAAACATGAAATAGAAACTCACCATGCTTAGTAGGGGGTTAGAAATAGTAATGAGGTGACAAGGTAGAATGAAGGCTACTATCATTCATCAGAGTGTAAGTAGTAGGAAAATAAAGTAGGCTAAAGGGGCCACAGTTCATATGAGCTGCAAAATGAGAGGACAGTTTGAGTGTTTTAAAAAAATAGGTTGACGAAGTAGGATGGTCAGAAGGCAGCATATTTAGTTGAGGATAAGAGACAGTAGGCAGAAGAGAACTGTCAACTAACTTAGGTAAACTGAGGTGCTTTATTTGACCTATTACATGAATTTTCAATACTGGGGCAATACAAACATATGCACGATACTCAGACTATGTTGTGTTTAGAAAATAGTCTGAAAAATAAGACATCTCTGTCCTGCATGTATAACAATGATTAAAGGAGAGTCAGCTGTCCAGGATAGATGTTCTCTTGACCACTCCCAAAACAAATGCTGCGCTACAAGCCTTTGTCGAAAGGGACACTCTTTATATTCCTTCTGTACCTTTCCTCCCTCTAGACACTGTCATGCAAAGTCTGAAGTATCAGCGCCAGTTCAGCCAGTGATTCTCTTTCATAAACACTAGCTAATACACAGTTTTGCCTTCAAGATACCATGTATGACACAATAGGCTTTATGAGCCAAGTAAGCTCAATCACCACTACACAAGGCCTTAGATTTGGTGATGAAGACAAATGCCCGTCTGCAACCTTCATTCAGAAACCGTGTAGGTGCATGAGAGGCATCACTTGGACCAGAGATATGTAGCAAGCTGCATTCGATGCAGAAATTGCAACAGCTTTATACATTCTGGCAGGACCTAAAGCCCATGCTTTCTCAACAAATCGTTTTGAGTTAAGATCTGGAACTTGCAAATAAAATACATATTTGTACTGTTGCACCATATTCAGTCAATTTCTCTCATTTTATGTGTCCTAACTCTCAAACCCTTTTTCCCACTGCCACATTAAACCTGCCAGTGTGCAGCATGCAGTGCTTAAAAAATATGAATCACTGAAATCTGCATGCATTGATGAGAAAATGGACTGGTTAAAAGAATTGCTGCATGTGTAGCTAGGGGACTAACGAGCCTTTCCAAAGGAAAGTTTTTTTGTTGCTGCTCACAGTACAATACAAGATAGGAGCAGAAGGAAGTGCTCACTCTTTTTTTTTTCTTTTTTTTTTTTTATCCTCATTCGCCTCAGACCACAGTCGGCATTAGGTGGGCTGTCCATACCATTTCTCGGTTTCAAGGAGACGTAGGCAATCGAGTTAAAGACCTGGGACAGTGCCCGCCTACTGGTATGCCATAACCCCCAAAATGCCGCTGACCCCTTTGTAGCGGGGAAAAAAGATCTCACTCTCTTCAGGTGGATTATGACCAAAGGCTGTTGGTATGGGCCTGCACACAATGGAAACTGGGCGAAGGGAGCAAGGCCCGACCTAGCCTGAGAGTTTCCAGAGAGGCATAATCATGGGATCCAAAAGATAATTTAATAATAGAAAAACAAATTTATTTAAGACCCTAGACTCCACCCACCCCAAATCAAATCAAACCAGCCCCAGGGAGACTAACGCAGAGGCCAATTGAGCAGACAGTCCCATACTGCTTTCCTCTTACTATTCTGCAGTCTACCCAGATCTATCTTAGAGGTCCTGTATAAAGAGGACAACCATTCTGAATGCATGGGGGGGGGGGTGGCCTTTACCCATCTCCTGCAAATTTCTCTCCTTGCCAGCAAAATTGCATAAAATAGAAAACCCCTTATAGGACCTATAATTTCACTGCTTATTCAAAAAATGATCCGAGTGAGAGAAATCTGAACAGGGATTCCCACAATGTCAGCTAAAGTTACCCCTACTCTCTCCCAAAATTCTATTAGCCCAGGGCAATCTTTAAACATATGTATATCAGAAGCGTTTGCTAGGTCGCATTTCTTGCAGCTTATTGGGGGGCCATTAGTTATTTTAGAAAGTCTTGCAGGAGATAAATAGGCTCTATGAGTGGTGAAATAGTGGTTCCTCCTAAGCCAGGCAGGTTTTACAATAGCAAACAGGGGTTGGAAAGAAATCTGCCACAAATCCTCCCAATTCTCATCTGGCATGGAGGTTTTCCACAATTCTTCCGCCTTTAAAATCTCCATCTACGGCTTCCTCTATAGACCAATAGAATACTCCCTGGTCTTTGAACCAGTTGCTCCTCTAGAGTGTTCCCTATTCCTATTGGCTTTTTAAGATTCTGTGACCAACTCTGCAACTGTAAGTATTTAAACCTGGACATGCCCTCTTCCAACATACTGTCTAGAGATGCCCATGGTAAAAGTGACCCCTCAAAAGTCAAATCCCTCCACACAGTAAGCCCAGCTGTTCTGAGTGGTATGGCTAACTTGTCTCTTAGACATTCTGGAGCCCCTGGCGAATCCCACAAGGGGGCTAAACTTGAAAAGTAATTCAGGCCCGTACATCGCTTAATCCTGGCCCACATTCGGGCCGCTGCCAAAAGAACTTTCAACCTGATCTTTTTGAAGTATTTTTGGTCACCATATTTAAAAAGGAACCCCTCCAGTGGCACCCCACCCCTCAATCATAGCAGAAAACATGACTCCCTATCTGTGTTATCTGGGGATTTCAGGAGCATCCTGGAATATGATAGTTGAAAGGCCCAGGCATAGTACTGAAGATCCGGGAGGGTGAGACCCCCTTTCTCCCTCCTGCGCCTAAGCTTCTTCCATGCTATCCTCGTGGCCTTGTATGCCCAAGCAAATGAATTGATAGCTTGCTGTAGCTTATCAATCGCCTAGTTTTCAAAATGTAAGGGAATGGTGTTGAAGAGGAATGTAATTTTCGGTAATATGATCATTTTAATTAAGTTAATCCGGCCTAAAATGGTCAGTGGGAGATGGACCCAGGACTTCATAAGTTTCTGACAATCCTTAGAGATGTTAGTAAGATTAGTCCCAGCGATCTTGTCTATGTTCTGCACTATCCTGACTCCCAGATATCTCATCTCACTCTTCGTCTGATATTGGCACTCCGGCAAATTCCACGCCATGATCTCCGTCTTTTCTGCATTCACCTCATAGCCAGAGACCCGCCCAAAATCTTGTGCAAGTCTAATGACCTGAGGAAAAGACGTCTCTAATTCAGATGACAGAATCAAGACGTCATCCGCGTACAGGGCTACCTTCCTCTCCCACGCGCCAAACCTGAATGATGTAATACTCGGCTCATCCCTTAAACACTGAGCAAAAGGCTCGATATATAAATCAAAAAGAAGCGGAGAGAGTGGGCAGCCCTGTCTGGTACCTCTAGTGATTTTAAAAGGATTGGTCAGTTTTCCATTAACAGTCTTGCCAGCGGATCTCGATATAAAAGCTGTATAGTACGGCAAAATTTATCTCCAAGGTTAAACTTTCCCATTACAACAGAGAGATATGTCCAGTTGACCCTATCGAAAGCCTTAGTGGCGTCCAATGTCATTGCTGCCAGCGGTAGAGAAAAGGTAGAAGCCACATCTATAACACCAATAAAATCGTGTGTGAGGTCGAATAAGTTTCTACCTCTTATAAAACCTTTCTGATCTGAATGTAGGAGAACGCCTACTACTGTACCCAACCTATCCGCGAGATTCTTCGTAAAAACTTTATAATCTGTATTTAGGAGGGAAATGGGTCTATAAGACCCGCAGTTTGCCGGATTGTTTCCAGCTTTCAAAATTAATGAGATGGTGGCTTCCCCCCATGAAGCAGGAGGACTAGCCCCTTCCGATAATATGTTATTAAAAAGTGCAGTCATAATCGGGATTATGGCATCTTCCAAAGATCTATACAATTCCGCAGGAAGCCCATCAGGCCCTGCGGCCTTACCTCTCTTGCAAGCGGAGATGGCCTTCCTAACCTCATGCTCGGATATGTCCATCTCCAAATTCTCTCGCTGAAGGGTATTTAGGAGGCAAACAATTTTCCATCTAACCAGTCCATAGCACAGACTCCGTCTACTACTCTGTCTTCTTTATATAATTCCTGAAAAAAACTAGAAAAGCTTCTCCAATCTCCTCGTCTGTGGATACTGAAGAGGTGTTATCCTCACTATCTATTCGTTTTATTATATTTCGCATCCTATCGGACTTGGCTTTCCATGCTAATAGTTTGCTAGCTCCTCTCTATATTCAAAATGGGCCATTTTGCTAGCCTCCCATTTTTTGTGATCCTCAACTGAATGATGGTATCTAACTGATCTTTCAAGGTTTTTAATTCCGCAATATACTCTTGCCGCTTTTCAGGGACACTCTCTCTATTCAGACTCAACTCTATTTTCTTCATCTCAGACTCCGTCTGGGCCACCTCTTCCCTATATTGTTTGTTCTTATAACATACCCTACTTGTGACCAAGCCTCTCAAGCAAGCCTTCCAAGCGTCCCATACTACTGAGATTTCGGCCGAACCAATATTAGTATCAAAGAAGCACTCCGTTTCTGAAAATAGATACTTTACTTCAAGGTCATCTAGAAGTAATGAACGATCAAACGTCCATACCCTTGATTGATCCTTTCCTATTAAGCCCAAATCCAACCAAATGAAATGAAATGAAATGAAATTTGTACTTGTAAAGCGCACCCATACCCCCAAAGGGGTGTCCAGGCGCTGTACGCATACCGCTGTGGAACCCTTCCTGGCTTTTCCCTGTGAAATGTCCACTCCTGGGCACCCCCAGGGTGAGGCCAGGCATCCCAGCGCTGTTGGGGCCGTTGTGGAGATTAAGCAAGCTATTGCCCAGAGTTGCAGAGTGGGACCCATGATTAGAATAGGCACCGAGGCGAGAATTATCAGGTCCGAGGAAATTGAGCCCAAGACCCGCCGAGTCGGGAATTGAACCCTGGTCCCGGGCCAGATCTCTGCATCAGGGTCTGCCGCTCTAACCAGTGAGCCACACTTCTCCAAACAGCCGCATGGTCCGACAGGTGAGGAGTCAGATATCCGATGTTCTTAATCTTACCCCTTAGATCATGGCTCACTAAAAAATAGTCAATCCTTGACTTATGTCTATACTTGTTGTTGTAAAAGGAGACACCTAACTGAGAGCCTGACCTTTCCCTCCAGGCATCACATAGTCCCAACTGTGCCATCATTGTTTGCAGGTACACCCGAGACTTGGACAACACATTTGCTCTACTACTTGGAGATTTGTCAAGTAAGGGGTCTAAAACTATATTAAAATCGCCAGCCATGATAATTGGTTCTGGAAAATCGAGCAAAATTGAAAAAATAGTTTTCAGGGCAGAAGGGTCATCTCGATTCGGTCCATAGTAACCAACCACCGTTGTGAGGAAACCTTGAATGGACAATTCAGCAATAACCCACCTGCCACCTGGGTCTACCATTGTTTTTAGAACACGTACATTGGCTTTTTTTTTTTCACCAGGATAACTACACCTCTAATATTAGCGCTCTGATTAGTACCAATAGCGTGTTCCACCCACTTTACTTTGCTAAAGATTCCAACCAACTCCTCTTTTAGGAGATGTGTTTCCTGCAAGATGATAACCTGTGCCGGAGAGTCTCTAAGATATTGCAAAATTTTTGCCCTCCTACTTTTAACTCGCAACCCATTGACATTCCAAGATAAAAACTGTATCAAGGTCATGGCGGTTCAAGCAACAGAACTTCTAATATGCCGGAGTACCAAACCCGGGCCCAACATAGCAACAGTGCATACACCAACCTAAAAGGCGAATGAGGATTTTTTTTATTTATTTTTTACCCCTATGCTCCCCACCCCATGCTCCCCCTTCAAGCCTCCCCTCCTTGCCCCACCCCTGGAGAACCCTACCCCCATTTACCTGGACTACTAGTCCAGTTTCTGCCTGCCGGGGCAACCTACACCCATCCTTCATTACATTACATAAAAGAACTGAAAACTAAGGCTCCGAGAAGAGAACACTCCATTTCTAATCCCCTATAAGGCTATAAGGCTAGTTGTACAAGAAGTGTCTCCCTCGTCTTTACGATAAACCCAGTCGTGATTGGCGGTTCAGTGTATTGTGTATTGCATTATGCATTTTTTTATTTATTTAAAAAAAAAATTAATTATTTTTTCAAATCTAATTAACGTGAAGGAAGCCGATAGGTATATAGGAATCTCTTAAACATTTTCACTCAGCTATTTAGTGACTGTAGCTCTACCCAGGCTTTCAAGAAGCTCGTCTGCCTCCTGCACTGTCTTAAGGTTGTACATCCTATTGTTATGCATGACTTTCAGAAGTGCAGGGAACTTCAACTGGGCAACCGCACCGAGTCTCTTGAAAACATCTTTTTTCCTGCCCAACTCCCACTGTCTGTCCAAGGTTGTTCGGGCCAGATCAGAACGAATTTCATAAGCAAAATCTCTAGGCTTCAAGGATCTTTGCCTTAGGGCACAATTAAGGATCTTCTCCTTCAGAGAGAACGTAAGGAAGTTTATAAGGATTTTCCTCGGTTTTGTCCGGTTAGGGTGTTTCCGGAAAGGGTCCCTGTGGATCCTCTGTATGTCTTTCTTTAAATCCTCAACCGATTCCTCGATCTGAATAGACTCTTTTATAAGGGTAGCGATGTAGGACTTAATATCTTCCCCTTTCACTCCCCTCCAGGACATTTAAGAGACGTAAATTGTTCCTCTGTGAGTTATTTTCTAACATCTCAAGTCTGTCCCGAAGCATTACTTCCTCTTTCTTGAGTGTTATCTCTGTTGTAGCCGCTCCTAACTCTTCTCTAATTTCTCCTAAAGAGTTTTCCAACACCTCTGTCCTAGAGTTCAGGAGATCAATTTTCATACCAGCGTCTCGCAGAAGAGCCGAATCTCACCTTGGTTTGCCTCAGAGACTGAAAAGCCTCTCTTTATATCCACCGCTAAGGAGGAAAAAAGAGCTTCCAGGGAGGCCACTGAGGAACCACCAATCTCCTGTTGATCCACAGATTTTTGGACTTCTGCACCTTCTGTGCTATAATTATCTGACCTAGCTGGAGCCTCGGCATTTACTCTATGTGGAAGAGTCTTATTTAAGTCCGAAACCATATTTACAGTTGTTAAGGCTATCGGAGCTATCAATGCCGCTCCAGTGGCTACTACAGTATCCGTTGCTACCGTTTCTTGGGAGATCTGCCCAGCTCTATACGAGCTACCTGCCGCTTCCATTCCTTCCAGAATTAGGGGTAGCTCCGACTGCCCTTTCGAGCGTCTTCTAAGTGCCTCTCCTTGTTCGATTATATCTAACACTAGTGGCTGCACCTTAAAATAAGACCGCAGAGAAGGAGTAATCTTGGTTCTTGAATCTAGAAGTTGTTTTTTTGCTCTCCTAGCTTTGACAGTCCTACCTTTTACTTCACAGTATTGAAATGTAGAGATGCTATCTCTATCCAAAGATGTACTCTCCTTCAGCTCCTTTTCCTGAGGTGTGCTACCACTACCAATCTCATTACAGCCAACACCACTTTTTCTCCCCCCTGGAAGGTTTTGTTACTCTTGGCCTTTGCAGTCCCCCGCACCCCACTACCACGACCTTTACTCTTCTTATTGCCAGATGTTATGGGCACGGTATTAGGACTGCAATTGCCGGTGGTACTTATGGGGTTCTTACTCTCCCCCTGACCCTCCAGTGTCTGAGCAGGTGTTATTAAATGTGGTGGCTGCAAGGAAGTGAACACGAGCCTCCCCCCCCCCTCCGTGGTCAGTGCAGCAGGAACTGGAGCAGTGTTAACCTGAAATCCTCCCCCTTGCCCCCACTGCACCTGACCTCGCGACGATGAACGCTGTTTCAGCTCTCCTAGACGCTGTATCTGAAGTGAACCCTCCGGAATTTGCAGCGCGCTGGGCTGTTCCGACAGAGAAAGTCGTCCTGTGCTGCCTCTGCCCGTGCCGGCCCGGAGGAGCCCGCGAGCCGCTGCTCTGCGCCCCCTCTTCAGCTCCAGGGCGGCGGCAGACCAGCGCAGCAAGTCGGCGGGCACACACATCCAGCGGGGGGAAAAGCAGCGCCCGTAAGCCTCAACCGGAGAAACTCCGTCGAAGAAGGAAGGAGGAAGAACCACCAAGAAAAAAAAGCCTCAGTTCATTCCAAAGGAAAAACGGGAAGGAACAGAGCGTAAGTGCCTCCGGCGGCAAGCGGCTGCTCAGCTAGCGGCCGCCATGTTCTCCAATAAAATCACGCTGCACTATATTGAGCTAACACCAGATAGCAGCCTCGGAAGTGCTCACTCTTATCTACAGGAGACTGACTTAACTCTGGAGTTCCAAATGGTAGTTCATGGGCAGGAGATTGAAAGAAGGAGAGGGACAGATGACTCACTAATGACTTAGGTTGTCTGGCTATAAGTGGGCAGTTTGAACCTACATTTTTACTGTAAGAGACAAAAGCGGGAAGAGAACAGGAACTCTGGATACATGGACAGCAGGCATTAGTGAATAGGGAAGGAAAGAGAAACAGGACAAAGCTCTTAGGTTATCACCAGCAAGTAATGGTAAATTGACAGGAGAGAGAAACAGCAACCTACTTTGGCGAAAATAGTAAATGATGGGGAAAATTGAGGGGCTGAGGGCTCTACTAATTATTACACAGAAGTAAGATGTAACATCAATCTGAAACTGCAGTGGCAGGAAATACCCCTAATAGCCTATACTATGTTTCCTCTTAGTTACCTCTATTTGACCTCCACATAGCTCACTTTCCTCCTGTAACAAGTCAATGTGCCAGACCTTCAAAGTTTGCACCCATACAGCCATTAGATACTTACTGCATTTTTGCCTTGATCTCGGCAGGAGCTACACGTTTTACATTCTATACACTGCCACCTTAGAGCTTTCACTCGAACAGTCAGCTCTGATGAGAACTTCAAACAGGATGGATGACCTGAGGAAAGAAAAGAGGAATAAGCCAAAAGCATTGCAGGACTTAGTTTCAAAGTTGGACTCGCTCTTTTGACAATAAACTCGAGAATGGTAGTGTGGCTGGAGAAGGATAATCAAGGGAAACCTACCTCAAAAGGGTGATAAAAAGAGAAAACGCTTAATTTCCATTTCCACTGCTGCAGACCAACACCTCGCCAAGGAAGTCATGAGGAAAATTTCTGAGCCAGTAGGACCAAGTTTAAGAGTGTATGTAATGGCATGTGAAGTGTATTTACTTATGTGAAGAGTTTTACAGAATGCAATAATACAATGAAATTAATTCAAAGCATACAGTGCCAAGGTTTGCAGGTCACTCCAGTGCAATTTTGCAGTGCATTTTGATGTGCTGGATCTTTTCTTGAACGTTTCTTGTTCATCGACTGACTATTCTCTAAACCTAGCAGTACAAGATTGGCCCTCCGTACATCAAATTAGGTAAAAAAAGGTAATTAATAATGATTTCTGTTGGATATAAATAAAATATTATTTTCAATTCATTTTCTTTTGTGTCATCAAGAGCCCTTCACAAGCAGTCTATCACTGATTGTTAAAAAAAAAAAGTTTGTAAGGTTTGTTTATTACCAAGGCGTGTTTTAGGCTGTATGATCCCTTCTCATTTTATTCAGGAAAGTGTGAACATGAGAATTTTAATGAAATCAGACAACCTATGCATGGTCACTCTTCAGCTTTGAAATGGTCAGTGGTTTATGTCAGAGATTTGACTGCACAGGGCGAGGGGGAAGGGTTCTCACTGTTCTACTGACAGCAGCAGCTACGTGTCCCTTTCTACATCATTCTTACAACCATATCTGCAGTATGTGCAGCTGGGTCTGCACTGTATGACACTTGCTGTATGTTGGAAGACTTGAGAATATAGAGTTGAGCTATAAAATTTGACAAAGTGCCTATAAGCTATTTTGCTTGTATGCACTTCCCAATATCACTCCCTTTCCTTGCTTCTATCTAACCCACTCTGGTATCATCTGCAATTCTTATCAGCCCCCCATGATTTAAAGGGTATGTAAAAATAGAATACAGACATAACTGTGCTCAATACTGTACACTAAGTCTTGACATAGTGTAGAGAACTGCTCTTGGCATACTAACAGACCTTTATAACATGCCCAGAATCAAAAGGATAGCAAACACTCCGACTAAATGGGTGGGGGGGCAGCAATTCCAGATTTCACTTTATCAGTGATCCGTCTAGTTTAGAAAGCATAAGTTTGTTGACTAAAGATATACTTTGAATACAGACCACCATCTCACTGATATTGCCCCTCCAGGTGACATTTCCGGTCTGACACTTCCTTTGAAGAGCTAGAAAACCCATAATTGCCCACAATATCATGGGAGGGGATGAGGTGGAAAGTTTCTGGGAAAGCACATCAGTCTATCTACTTAGTAACAGACGGCCCAACACAGAATGCAAAACATATATTAGCCCTAGTTATATGCACTGGTTACACATACTGAACATGCCAGAGGCAGGTTCCAGACATCCAGGCCAAGGTCCTCCTCCAGGTAAGAATATAGGGGACATATCCATATCAGCAGCATTTTCAGAAGCAGACACAGCAACAGTTCAGAGATATACTTAAGGTGGTGGATTCTAATAGTAGATTTCTTGCAGGTACATCCCTACTGGAACTGTACCAAAAGATTACTTACTTATAATCTTAGTTCATATGCATAGATATCGTCCTTGCACTAACAATATTTTTGAGTACCTTTAGAAAAATACATTCCTTTTTTTAAAAGCATGATTTTCAGATATTGCCTTATGTAGGCAATAGTAATCAGACATGTACTTATTTTTCCCACTTAAAAATAATTCAGATTCGGGGGTGGAGAGTGAGGTCAGGACGTTACTGTGGGACGGGGAATCCCCTGGGATAGCGATGAGTAAGCTAACTAAGGGGTGGTATGACGGGGGAATCGCCCTCCCTGACATAAGACTCTACTATTGGGCATCGCAATTAATGGTGGTGAACCACTGGGTGTATCGCTCCCCCATGGATCCGGCATATCTGTTGGACAGGTACCAAATGGGTAGAGAAGGGTACTTGGGGGCGTTGTACTCGACGGCCCGGAAAGGACGGTATTTCGGCCCCACAGCCCACACAGTTGCAATTTGGCACCAGGCGAGCACCCGTTTAGGGTGGTCGAAGATACTGACCAAAGCCACACCACTGTGGTTTACCCAACGACTTGGACTACTCTGCCATCAGCCGGGGTTTGATAAGTGGGACACCATCGGAATCTCCATCATAGGCGACTTGGTGAGGAAGGGCACAATCCTGAAATTTGGGGAATTGAGAGAGAAATACGATATGGCTCCAGGGGAGGTGTTTAGATACCTGCAGATTCAGCATGTTCTTACCACAGCACTTCCTGAAATGAGCTTTATACCAGAGTCGTCCCCTCTGGGGGATCGGCTGCTGGACGGGCCGCTGCTTAATAAAGCCATATCACTAACCTACAGGAAACTGTGCAACAACCTACCAGACATGTTCCATAAACTCCGAGAACAAGCATTGGCATAGCCAATAGGTCTCGCTTTTGGGACCTTATAAGTATTTAGTTATGCAGCACAATATCCTTGGTGCAACAACATCAGCTGTTGGATGGCTAAACCTTGTACCTTATAAGTGTTTAGCCATGCAACAGTTGATGTTGTTGCACCAAGGATATTGTGCTGCATAACTAAATACTTATAAGGTCCCAAAAGCTGAGACCTATTGGCATTATTAAGCGCCAATAGGTCTCGCTTTTGGGACCTTATAAGTATTTAGTTATGCAGCATAATATCCTTGGTGCAACAACATTAACTGTTGCATAGTTAAACACTTATAAGGTCCCAAAGGCGAGACCTATTGGCTATGCCAATGCTTGTTTTCACTGAAATGCATGCCAGATGGCATGGCCGGACTGGCCATCCTTCTCCTTTGTCATTTCCCTGGTAGGCAACCGACTACAGCAGTAGTTCTTAACCTGTGGTCCGGGCACTACATAGGGTCCGCAAAGCGTACTCGGGGATCCGTGACTCTTCAGAAAATTTTATATTAACAGATACATAAAGTGTATAGAAAGGAAAAAGCAAAATGTACAATTGAAAATTTTAAAATGTCCTGTAAAAGGAAAAGAACCTGAAATTGGAGGCCAAAAATTAAGTTGGTGTCCTCCGATTGATTTGTGGGAGCAGTGCAAGTTCATCAAACTGAACATAGTATGGATGATGAGTGCCGTCAATTGAATTTAGAAAAACCTAGAAAACCTTCCTATAAAAATTTTTTTTAAAATTGTTTGTGAATTACATAAAATATTTAATTATTTTTGTATTTGTTGATGAATGTTTCTGTATATTTTGTGTACGATCTTGCAGTTCAGATCATTGAAAATGCTTAGGCCGTGGTCACCGGCTACCAGTAACGGCTCAGTGGAGTGTCCTCGGATTTCAATAATGATTCGGTGGGGGCCCCAGGTTCCAGACATGATTATGTGGGGGTCCACGCAAGTCAAAAGGTTAAGGGGATACTTTCAGAGCAACTTGGACTGAAATGACCCATCCATGCCCCCTTTGGCCCCTTCCAGACTCCAGCAGTGTAGAGCAGATTGGAACATTTTTGCCTGAGCTGATTTTGGTTTCCAGTCTGAATCAGGTAGAAACTGTTTGATTTTGCAGACATGAGATTGAAGGCTTTGAAAGAAACGAAATCTATGGTTTTCTTGTGAGGATTAAGAGGTCCCGGATAGCGGTCAGATCATGCAAAACTTAGTTCCATCCAGCTCTTAGAATCGAGATCTGCGCTGCTGACATCTTTGTTTGATTTGCAACTCATAAGTTTGAATCTTTGGCAGTGCTGATTCATTCCTTAATCCTTCCCTGGTCAATAAACTGACTATCGATACGCTGTATTTTAAGAACGCCTGGTATAATATTTCCCCACCCGCGTTAGTAAGTGCTATATAAATGCAAGTAATGATAATCGATTAATAATCATTATCCTCATCCATAGTGTTATGATGATCGTTATTTTTTACTATTTCGTTTTTACTTTTATTTTACTATTATTGTTAGTATTGTTGTTGTTACTATTATTGGCATTGTTGTTTTTTTGTTGTTCTCATTATTGTCATGACATTTAATGACAGTGTTTCTGACCTGCTGCCAGTGACGGATGCCCCAGAAGAGACTGCTGAGTCAACCCACTGGGGAGTGGCAGACACCCTGCACTCTAGAGTCTGCAGTGATGCGTAATATGCAGTATTACACACACCTGCATGGGCCCAGCAGGCCATCCCGGCTCATAGTGTGCATCAGCAGGCAGAACTGGCATAAGCCTGAAGCTTAAAAGGGATCTCGGATTTAGACAGTTGTTAATTTAGTTCTGTTTGATGAAGCTGGAGTTTTGCCAGGTGGGCCTCTAAGGTTTGAGCTGGCCTCGGCCTCTCTGGACCTCAGAAGGGCCAGTAATGCCTCTGCTCATAGCCACATTCCTCCTGTCAGCTGGCAGCCCCTCTCCTGTTGCTCACATCTGCGACTTAGCAGCGTCGCTGGAAATGGCGCGCAGCTGCAGGAGGGTCGAAAGCAATACTTTGTCCAATTGAATCAAAAGGGAAAAAAGACACTCCCTGCTAAGAAAATGATTGCTTGTCGAGGAGAGTGCAATCTCCGGCTTAATCTAAACTGTGACAATAACGTCCCTTTCACTGCAAAGAAACAGGCATGAGAACATGGTAGGACTAGGAACGGTGCAAGCATTATCAGTTCTACCCGCAAAACTGCATGTAACCCTCGCCAAGACCGTGCGTCACCAACGACGTAGTATTTGCGGCCCCCAGTTGCAGTATTTACTCTGCAGTGTCTGCTGGTGACACTCTGAAGCATTAACTTGCTTTTGGACATAGCGGTCCTTGAAGGACAGGAAAATGGGGTGTCTTCAGTGAGTGAGTTTACACAGCTTCCGGGGTATAGAGATGAGTGAGTATAGCGAGCCAAGTCTCCCTATACATGGAGGGGGTGTTGTCAGGGTCACGCGCTCAAGAGTTTTAGAAGAAGATCAGTAGTGCATTAGAGTTCCTTAAGATATGGTGGGTAACGAGTCATAACTTTTAAATGCAGTTCAAAACAGAAACTCATGAGATATTCTAATACATCCTGTCGACGCAGTACCCAGCAGCATTAATTCTCTTTTATTATTTTTTGTACAATTTTATTTTATTATTATTCCCTTTATACCTTGTTGGCACCACTTTGTTACTAATGGAAATACCATTTCACAGAAAATCCCACTACTTAGGAAATGCTCTAAAGTAGCCTTTTTCTAAATGTCGCAATAATAAAAATAAAACAAGCACTTGCCACATGGGGACTCGCAGGCTAACGTCTCGGAGTGGCGGCGATGCACACTGAACACATAAGGAATCTTCAATCCTCCTAAAGTGATAACCTAAACTGCTCATTTAAAGATCCCAGCGAGATCGGCGCTGGGGCGGGGTCTGCAATGAGCCTGACGAATTGTTCCGTTAAAGGGGCAGGGCAGGATGCCGCAGTGTGCAGGTTACCTTGAGTGCGCCATTCACTGCTGCTGGCACCATTGTTATCCGTGTCCCCGCGTTGCATTGTGGGAGCACTTGTCCGTGCATGCCCACAGGTGGACAAAGAGCAGGTGAAAGGTGCCCGGGAGTGTATTCAAGGAACTTTGCCACGCGTATGTGAAATGTCCAAGTACAGTATCCAGGTAATCACCATTAAAGCATTAGTGCCCAGGTGAGAGGTCTGTTGATTGTGATAATTGCCCGGTGCAGGAGTCCGAGAGGTCGAGGAGCTAGACTTACTCTTTGAATGAGGAGAATAAACGCTCGGACCTCCCTGCCCCCTGGAGCATGTCATACTTGTAAAGTAGAACAAGAGAGGAGCGGGGGCGAGCGAGCGCGGCAGCCTGGGCTTTTGAAAGCTGACCAGACGCTCGTGCGTCATGGCCTGTTCCCCGCACGGCTGGCATGTGTTTCCGATTATCGCGCCCGCGTCTGGGCACGATAATTGGAAACAGATGTCTGCCGCGCGCGTAACCGCAGGGAAAAGGCCATGACGCACAAGCGTCTGGTCAGCTTTCGAAACCCCCTAACTTAAAGTCTCGCCAGAGCAGCGCTTGCGCGCTACTCGAGGCTCGACCTAAAAATGGCAGATAGATCTTGGGTCCATTGACGATGATGACTGGCAAGCGGCACTAATGTCCCCGAGGGAGGCGGCCATCACCCTTCGTTTCAGACTAATACAACTCAAAATCCTGCATAGATCTTCTCTCACGGGGGTTATACTGGCAAAGATGGGTTCGAGACCTGATGCGCTCTGCCTACGTGGCTGCCAGCAAGACGCAACCTTGTACCATATAATTTGGGACTGTCCGGCTGTACGACCCATATGGGAGGAGGCCACGAGACACATCCGGGATGCACTGGGGAAGGGGCTCACCCTTACACCACGACTGGGCCTTCTCAATATGTGGGAACTGACTGACCTCACAGAAGTGGAACAGCAACTAACTACATTGGGCTATACCTTAGTCAAACGCGAGATTGCGAAGCAGTGGGGAGTGGCGGATAGGCCTTCTCATCGAGTGTGGGCAAGGGAGTTTGACAAATGTATGATAGCTGAGAAAGAGGTATTTAAATCGAGAGGGTGTCCAAAGAAATGGGACAGAAAATGGGGCAAATGGAATGTATATAGAGGTGACACATGTGTTTCCCCATCGGTGGAAATGGAACTGCGACGCACTGGACAGCAGTCTCTAGAAGCGCTGTGATTGCACCTAGTTTATTCTCCCTATTGGTCTCAAAGTACTGTATAATCTGCCGAAATGTTGATCAAGTATTGTATGTGACTTTTAACAATGTGAAATTAATAAAATATATTTAAAAAAAAAAAATGCAGATTTAGAAAATTAAGTAATTTGAAAAAAACAAGGTTGATTCAGCCCTTTCAAATTCATAAAAAAAGAGCAAAGGAGATACAAGAAAATGAAGCCATATAGGCAGTGGCTTCAAATAGGTGAAAATAAACACTTCTCCTTTAAGCTAACCTGCAGATCCACTGCTCCATAATTCTCAACTATCATTTTGACTGAGTGGTCAGGGGACGTCAGGAACCATTTACCAGGTCAGTTGTTTTGGACATCAATAAAGATTCCCAGGATAGAAAAGTAGAAAAAACGGGTTACATTTACATCTGCATCATGGGACCTTTATTAAGCTCTTTCCCAAAATAAAGGCAGCACAAGAAATCAATAGAATTGTACACAAGCACAGGAAAAGCCATTAGTTTGGCATTGTAAACCACCCTTTTGGCTTTGTCAAGTCTTGTTTTGGCTTTTGCAAAAGTTTATTGTTGGGGAATCTTCTGGGCCTGCATCAATCTAAAAACAAGCATGGGTAAAGCAAGTAGGTCTGGCGTTGGCTATCGGTCTTTTGACTTTCTCCATGCTAATTTTCTTTTGTTGTGTTTTCTGTAAAATGGTTTTGTTGGCTGAGCTACTGGGCCGTCGCACATGCAAAAAGAGAAACAAAGCAGTGGCAAAACCAAGAAAGGGGGGGGGTGGTAGGGAGACAGAGAGAGAGAGAGACAGCGAGAGAGAGAGAGAGAGAGAGAGAGAGAGAGAGAGAGAGAGAGAGAGAGAAAAATCAGCTTTGTGAATGTCTTTTAGCTATGTTGTACAGCTGTGCTATGACCGAGCAAGACCGAGCTGTGCTATGACCGAGCTGTGCTATGACCGAGCTGTGCTATGACTGTAGCATAAGGCGGGCGGGTGGGGGCAAGCAACACCGGGGACAAGGGCAGGCAGAGCAAGGGGAGGTAGGCAGTTGTAGGCAAGCAAGGATACAGGAGGAACACAGAGAGGAGAGAAGTACACAAGGAAGCCAGCAGAAAAAGACGCACTCTGGAAGAGTGCTAACACACCAAAAAATAGCAGTGCCTAAAAAATGAGTAGTGAAAGGACGCAAGTAATGTGTCAGTGCTCCAGGGGTGGGACAAACACATGAAGAGGAAGGAAGCCTAGGCCAGCTGGCCAATAAAAAGCAAGCAAGTAAGAGTGACATTGAAGCCAATGGTAAGCAATGAGAGTCCTCCAAGCCCACTGTTCAGAAACAAAAGGTCCTGAAGAAAAAGCTCATGCGTTGTCTAGGTGAGACCTAACAAAAATGGTCAAAAGAACAAATATGTTTTGGTCTCAAAAAGAATGTACTGCCATAGTAGTCTGTGGCATTGAATGGAACTATTTTATATGTGGATACCTTCAGTGAGAAATGGGAAAATGCTGTCACTCACAGCTAACCAGTGGCTGAAGTAGGCTGAACCACTGCCCAATGCTTTCTGTTACAGTGGGCAGAAGAAAATGTGAATGACAGAATACCAGACCAATGGATAAAGAGGGCTGGCTGAAAGTCCCTATAAGTATGTTTATACATACAACTGCTGCAAAATCAAAAGGTCTTGGTTAACGCAGACCTAAAAAGAGAAATTAAGAGTAGAAGTATCTCAGATAGATATTTTGCAGATCTCCCTGCTGTTATATCAACATTTCTCCTCATGAGATAGCTGCTGGTTTACAGGGAAGGGGGTTGTTTGCTGTCTGGTAACAGATGGCTATGCATGAACAATCAATCTCTCAATGGACTGTGTAAATACTGGCAAAACAGCACAAATGGGGCCACAATTAACATACAGCTTATTTCTAAGATAGCTGATCTTATCCAGACATATAAAAGCCACTAAGTCTTCAGGAAATTGAGGGATGTCTCAGCAGCAGAGGACTGGTTTTGGAAGAAGGTGACGAATGATTTATTTTGACAAATAGAAATCCAAAGCCATTTTTGCAACAAAAGAAGGATGAACCTCAAAACTATGAGGAAAGTACTTTCCAGTAAAGATGCTGAATGTAAGATTTATGTATTGGGTCAGAGAGGGAATGCATACATTTTGAGAAAATATTAGGTTACATTAGAGGTGGAACACATTGTAAACATGTTAATGCCTTCTTAGAAATCTTTTCTCACAGGGCTAAGGACTGGGCAATTTAGGATGGGACTCTTTCAGTAAGGTAGGATAGCCACAAGATGTAACATAATTGATCAAAACTGCAAGCATAACTTTGCTAAGTGGAGAAGGCATAGGGCAATGCTTCCTCCTTGTATGCGTGAGGACTTATGGAGATTCTCAATGCATCAGATGTACATCCTCTTCAACTAAATGAATACAATGACATGGTCGAAGGGCATTTTGCTGCTCTTAAGATCTTCCTACACTGATGTGGGCGATACGGATGACCATACTGAAGGAATTTAAGAGCTAGGTCATCAAGCTTAAGGACTGTATGTTGTGGTGGATAATCCACCCTGGGGCCTAGAAAGATCAAAGGTAGATAAAAAAATATTCTATCATAAGGTCTGTATCTCCTAAGATACTCCTTCCGCTTCTCTGAACCAACAGCCTTCACAATGTCCATCTCAGTTTTCATTCAGGACATCTCTTCATCCGCATAGGAGCCAAAAAGAGTATTACCTGAAAATGGTAAGTTTAAACTCCGATGTTGAACCTCTGGTTTAATGCAGTTTAGTCTAAGCCAAGATGATCTGCGTGCCCTGAACCATGGCAACATCCATGCGTAGCAAGATCCAATGTATCTGCTGCTGCACTTGTAATCTGGTTAGATACCAAGCCTCCTTCATTCAAGATCTCTTGAAAATCTAGTTTGTCCCCGTTTGGAAGCTTTTCCATTAACCTTTTTAGAGAATCAGAGGCATATCGTAGCTTCTAAACAAAGCAGAAGCACTTGCCACCTTCATAGTCGATGCTAATGTTCCACACATCTTCTTACCAAGAGCAACTATTTGCTTGCTTTCCTTGTCGAGTGGGATGGAAGAGGACGAAGCAAAAGTGTGAGATTTTCTTGACGCTGCTATAATGACTGAATCAGAAAGAGGATCCAATCAGAAGAACAGTAGGTCCTGGTCAGGAGGTTTATATTTATTAAGTCGTCGAGATGGGGCAAACTTCACTGATGCGGGCGTTTGGTATAATTGCATCACAGGCTCCAGTAGTCATGTAACTGTTCTGTGATGCAGAGTCTCAAAAATAACAGAAGAGAATGTTGTGGTTGCAGGGGTGTTAGTGTTTAATTTTGTTGCTCCTCTTATTTAAACTTCATTGAAGGTAAGAAGATCATCCACAGGGGACACTCTTGCAGGAGGTGTATCTGTTAGAGTAGGAGAGTAATCTTTGACTGAAGAGCGAGAAGTTGTAGACTAAGATGGAGATCTTCTTTTATGTCTAGATCTAGATCCATGTGATCTTCTAAATCTGGATGGTAATCTGGTTCTGAATGTTACCTTAGATCTGGAGCGGTGAGGCAGTGGACTCCTAGATCTTCGAAGAGCCCCATGTGCTGCAGCTGGAATATGTGGTCTACTTAATGGTCCTGTCGGAGTCACAGGGAGCACAGACAGTGTGACTGAGGAAAACTGAGGAGATGTTAACCCCCTAGGACAAGGGTACTCACAAACATTTTCCCGGGGGCCGCAAAGTTTGGTCTATGGTGTGACCGAGGGCCGCACTGATGCCAGCGGGGGTGTAAAGTGGGTGTAGGGGAAGCAAAGCATGTATATCTAGAGGGTGTCTTTGAAAATGAAGGTGTTCCTAAAGTTAAGGGCCTATTTACTTCCTTTCCCTAACTGCAATTAACCTTTAAATAACAGTTTGCTGCATATTTAACTTTTTGTTTTTACGTAAGTGCTGAATCGAGTAAACGTCAGTTCAATGCTGCTGCTGCTGCTGCTGCACAGGGGGCCGCATGTAAAGGTCAGGAGGGCAGCGTGCGGCCCCCGGGCTGTACTTTGAGTATCACTGCCCTAGGAGATGGTGTACCTGAAATGTGAACCTCAGGTGTGACTCTTGATGAAGAATATGCCTTAGAGTATTCAGAGTCTGATGTATGGGGAACAGGTCTACGCTGCAGACTTTGAAGGCAGCATGGAGAAAGATTCAAAGGTGAGTGTAAACTGGTCTTGGATGTTGAGCAAGGCCTTGATTCTGCTGTAGGTTGGCATTGGAAAAGGTGGTGCCTTGTCCTTTGACATTTAATGTCTTCCTCTTGACGTCGACTGCAGCTTTTTCACTGGTTGCAATGTCAAATGTTTTCCTCTCAAAGTCAATGGTAGCTTCTCCGCTATGTTCAACGTCAATACCGGTTTCTGCGATGTCGATGGGTGATGGACTGTAGCCATCGACAGTGACCTTGACGTTGATGAGAGTCTCGACAACGAACACAGAGAATGCTTTGAAGTCGAGCGAGTGGTGCCTCAACCCCACCTATGATGGTGTTTTGGACAGCATACCTGTCGACGGCGAGCTCCATCCTTGACATCATGCCTCTCAATGTCGACTGGGAACGTCTCCTTTTGTGATGGTGGCCCCATTTGCCAATCGTCCACATACCACTAGATGGATATTTGTGTTGGTGAATCCATGTGGGGATGATTTCAGGTCAAGTGCAAAGACTTTATATTGATTGTAATTCTTGTCTTGCATAAATCATAGAAACTTGCAGTGTCTATTTGCTATCAGAATAAGAGAAAATTCTTATTGATGGCCTATTTCACATAACCTTTAGGAAGTGGAGGATATTGCTGGTGATTAACTAAACCCTTCCTTTTATATTTATTTATGCATTTGTTTTTCATTAAACGTGTTGGACTTACCTAAAAAATGAGCAGGCCTTACTATAAAAAGTAGCATGATCTTCTTGTCTTTCTGGGATGAAGGAATCGGATCCACTTAAAATTCATACAACAAGATTTACAATTCAATGATATGCTCTTGTTTTATAGGGTTGTGTGTTTTATTAATTTTATTGATTTTTAGTAAGTTGTCTATGTGTTAATGGACATGTGTCCCAATAAACTCCGTTATTACTTTAAACAAGATTTGCAATTTATCTTGCAGTCAAACTCTATGGTAAGGAGTGGACTTTAAGTGGAACTGCACAATCTGAATTCCAATGTACAGCCATTCTGGACGATATTTAGAACCGGTCTGTCTTGTGAGATTTCTCACCATTCTGCCAATGGTAGAAGACATTTTTCCACTATGGGAGCAGAGGACTCTTAAAGGTTAAGAGAGGAATAACTGTTTCGTGTCAGTGACGCAATTTACTGCTAATATTGTGTTGGGCAGACTGTTTCTGCTGTTGTAGCCTTTTATTCCTATCAGAGAGTTAAATGAACATTTTGGTAGTAGAAGAGCTTTTCAAATGATGTGTGAGACTTGCTTTTCTCAAGGATCATTGCTTTCAATGTCGGAACCTTTGACATCATCCAGAGACTCTGTGATCCACACAGTGACTTGCCTGGGAAGGTTTATGGTATTTTTATGTACGTTAGGCAGTAGTGTCTGCCTCAGTCAAGAAAATCACCTGACTGATAATCCACAGCAGTGCCTAACGACTGCCAAATCTGATATACCTGCCACACTAACTACCTGACTGGAAACAAGGAGCCATTCCTTTAGAATCTCCAAGAAGACATGCTCCTCCATATGGGCCCCCATGGATACCTGTCATGCATTTATTGAATAATTTTCTTTTAAAAAGAGATTATTGTGGATAAATACGCCCTGATCTTCAGGTACAGTATTTTTAAATCCAACTGGGTTATTTACAAAAAGAAAAAATACACATCATTGATATTGTGTGCAGATACTCAAACAATGCTTTAAAAATCTTAGTTCGGGGCATGTACAAGATGGCAGATGACTGAGAAGTGCTTTTCGTTCTCTGCGTGCCGCCGCCACCACTATAGCACCACTTCTAAGCCCGTCAGCCCCACTTTGATGATCCCCGAGAGGCCCCGCAGCTAGCAGAAGGTGGAGGACTTACCTCACGGCAGAGACGCGGGCCGTTGGTCCCGGATTTCGACTGTGACGCCGAGAAAGTAGCACGCCGCGGGCCAGTGCGGACGCCGGCGCAAGGAAGCTGATCAGCTGTGGCCTGGCTGGGCCTACGGCGACCTGGAAGGGCGGGTCAGCGGGGGACAGGCCTGCCGGGGACGGACCTGCCACCTCCACGAGGACTCGGCTGCAACATGTGAAGGCCCTGAGGTGGACACCAGAGGGGCGGACAACAGCAGGAGCCCTCCCCCACTGCAGACGGCCTCAGGAGTGCGGCCAAGAGCATCAGGAGGCCTCGAGAAGAGTGGCGGGCCCGCGACAGGAGGCCCTGAGGAGTGCCTCGAGAGCTGCGATACTGGCGAAAGGAAAGGTGAGGAGGCCAGGCTGTGCACGGGGGAGCAGGTTCATCCGGTCCACCTACCCCTCTCCCCCACTGATACAGGGAGATTGAGTTCAGGCCCCCCTTGCGAGGTTTGAATGCAGAGCCGACGCCTGAAGCAGGGCCCTCTTAAGCAGCATGCAAAGCGAGATCCCTGCCACTAAAAAGTGAACAGGGCTTGAGTGCTTCCCAGTTCCACCTGGGCGCATCACGATTGAGGCCTTGAGAGCATGTAAGGGCCCGGTGAGAGGGACGGCTAGCTGGGCCCTGCCATTGTTAGGACTACAGGAGGGACTGCTACTCCAGGGCCTGAAGTACAGACATTGGCCCAGGGGCACCCTGCTGCACTTAGCTGTGAGTGGGAATGAGACTGGTGCACCAGCGGGGTCCCTGCGAACAGAGGGCGCCTGATCCAGAGTGGTGAAGAGCGGTGAGTGGGAAGACGTGGCTACCCTCCAGCAACTGGCGGGTCTGCGAGAACTATTTGCCCCCCCCCCCCTCCACAAAGACATAACATACCTATTAGGAGAAGACGGCGAGGAAGTAAGGGGGACGGACAAGGGCCCCGTGCCTTCATCCCATAGCTGAGACTAAGGCGGCCTCGCAGGACTGGACCGACTTACAGAGAGCAATGTAAGAAGGGCCCCTCACAGTCTCCTCCATCAGCTTCTGACGGCTGCTGGATCTCGCCACTGGGACTGGACCAGACAAAGCAACCTACGACACTGGGGACCCTCGGCCTGCCGACCCCCAAGATATTGCAGTTCTGCAGTGGGGTTGATGAGGCTAGGTCAGCGCCGGAGAGCCCTGCTGCACATCAAATTCCGATTTCTGTAAGGCAGGTGGCAATGGGGAGCTCATCAAGGCCGCAGGCCCGGTTTTCACCGCTGAGACGGATCTCTTGACTGCGCACTCCAACAGGGTTACACCATGTCCATGAACCGAGCAAAACAAGACCGCTCCCTTAAAGACATGTTCATGAAACAAGGGGGAGCAACGAAAGATGAAAAACTGACGCCAACCGGCGGCGAACACAAGGTGGATTCTGATGATGAGGAGTCCTGCAATCACCAAGTCCTTTTTGGAATCTCTCTTTGCCTCACTTAGAGGAGACCTCCAATCCATGAGGTCAGAAATGGTGGCGGACCTTCGGGAGGTTCGTCACGATATTGAAGAGGTAGGGAACAGAGTCGCCACACTAGAAGACCAAGAAGCGAGCTGAGGGGAAGAGATGGAGTCGCCGCAGCAAGACGTCCTGCGTCTTACGGAGCAACATATCGATCTACAGGCACACAACGAGGATTTGGAGATTCATTCCCGCAGGAATAATAATAACAACAAGCTTATAAAGCTCTTGGTTACACTAACCAGTGTGTCCCCGCGCTGCGGCACAGATCAGGATTGCGGGCAAAGGAAACAAGCGATTAAACAAGAGAACTCAGAGAAGGAAAGAGCCAGGTTTTTAGTTTTTTACGAAAGAGTGTCTCCGCAGACTCCAGCCGGAGCCCCGGGGGGAGTTTATTCCAATGTTTGGCAGCCAGGAAACGAAAGGAGCGACCACCCATCCTCGCTCTCTTGATGTTCGGGATGCTGACCTGCCCTGCCCCGCTAGATCTCAAACAGCGGGTCGGAGAGTATGGGGTGAGAAAGTCATGCAGGTAGGTGGGTCCTTTTCTCTGTAAAATGCGATGGCTCACACACATAGCCTTGAACAGGATTCGCTCCCTTACCGGGAGCCAGTGAAGGGAAGCCAGGGCCTTGTTGGAAGAGGCTCTCCTGGGTAACATTAAAACGAGACGAGCCGCAGCATTCTGAATGCGTTGAGTCTCTGCACACATTTGGAACTAGCTCCCAAATACAGGACGTTCCCATAATCCATGCGTGACGTCACCAGAGCGTGGACCATAGTTTTCCTTGCTGAGATTGGCAGTACATCCAAGGTCTTCCGGAGACCTCTCATGACCCCGAAACATTTCCCCGCCACGCGCCTAGTGTGATTATCAAAGAAAACCTTGGAATCCAGCCACACCCCAAGATTCTTTACCTGATCACAGGGGGACGGTGTAGGTCCCAGTGTCTGCGGCCACCAAGCTGATGACCAGATAGTGGGAGCTTTACCTATCACAAGAACTTCAGTTTTGTTACCATTAAGCTTAAGGCAGTTGTCAGCCATCCAAGACGCCAGTTCTTGAAGGCACGTCGAGAAATTGATGGCTGCCTTCTCATGTTCTTGTGTTAGGGACACATATTGAGGGAATAATATTCGCCTCAGGGGGATGCCGACCAAGGCTGAGGCAGCTAACCTCCACGACTACGTTGTAGAACTCTTTGATCACATACTTGGTCATGCATGTGAAACAAAGCTGCAGCTTGACCGTGTCCATAGGGTAGGACCCCCAGATCAGAAAAGAATCCCCCGCTGACATCCTGGTGTTCGTACATGATTTTCAAACAAAGGAGGACATCCTAAAGAAAGCCAGAGAGAGACAGCTGCTCCAGTTCCAAGGCCATTTTCCGGTGCTCTACCAGGACCTCTCCCAGATCACCCTGCAAAAACGCAGAGAATTCCGCCCGGTTACTGATCACTTGCGGAAAGCAGGCATAACATACTCATGGGGTCTCCCCTTCCGAATCATTCTTTCACCACGATGGAACGCTACACCAACTAAGATCCCTTAGGGAAGCCTGCGCCCTGCTCCATATTGAAGACCCTGTCGAAACGAAGGGACTGTCTTATTCCGACTGCAGAAGCAGCAAGGCTGGAAGCGAGTCAAGGGTGCCCCTATCAGGACAAAGTCAGACCCAGACACCATGAACAAAGAGCGACAATCAGTGCTCCAAGCGCTCTCAGGAAAGTCCACTCCCACAGAAGCATCTTGAAACAAAGGGGGATCAGTTTAAGCGGCTTTCAGATGAGGGGCTGTCGGAAGACGGAGCGGCAGCAGCGGGGAGAGCATGATGCTGAAGGACTGCCTCTCCTAATGCCCTGCCTGATACGTGACTGTGGTCCCTTGGACTTCTTTCCCGCAGCCAATGGATGCAATTATTGGACAATGCTCCACACCAACCACGCTGTTTTGACGAACTCTGGTCGTACTCTGTTGTTCCAAATGCTACTAAATAGTTATCCTTGGGGTCTTTTCTGTCTTCTTTCATTTCTCGCACCTCCGCTATTAACTTGGCCTAGGAAGTTGCATCTCGACAGGGCCCTCATCCTACTTATGAGACCTTAGGGGGTGTAAGTAATTAAGTACGCAACTCAGGCCCCAGCCCCATGACCAGGGACCTGTGCATCGTCAGTCTAAATGTTCGGGCCTAAATGGCCCAGTAAAGAGCGCTGTGGTGCTGCCCCTCCTGGAGCAGTCGGGTGGTGATATCTGCTAGCTCCAGGAGATGCACTTACTTGCCAAAGATAACCCCACATGCGATCGTGCTGGTTCCTTCAATAGATTGGTCCTAAGGTCCGGCGAATAAAAATGGGGTTTCTAGCCTCTTCGCCCAGAAGTTCCACGGCAAGTTAATTTCCACATTCATGGAAGTTATGGGGAGGATCCCAGTGATTAGAATGCAATGGGGCGCCATCACTTTCACTCTGGTGAATATATACGCACCTAACCACAGGTAAGAACCCTTCATCATTAATATCCTGGCGACATCTCTTACTTACCCTGACTCTGCCATTCTAATAGGGGGAGACTTTAACCTACAGATGGACCGCTGTAGCCAGCATTCCTCCCAGATGGGGGCCTTCTCAACCACTGGCCTCCAATGGCTGACGGACAGCTCGCTTTGCTATATCTGGAGACATCTCCACTCCTCCTCTAGAGACTACAAATTTTACTCTGCAGCCCACAAGTCATATGCCCGATTCAACCACTTTCTCACGACCACAGCTCTCATGGCCTGTGTTGGAGAGGCCAGCATAGAGCCCCGATCTCGGTCAGATCATGCCCCAATCACAATGACGCTACAATTGAATACTGCACAAGCCCGCCCTTCAAGGTGGCGACTGCGCTACGCCATGCTGCAATCCACTCAGACGGTGGCAGCGAGCCGCTTGGCTATAGGGGACTACCTCTGTAATAATGATCTTGAGGGGACCCGTCTTTCCTCAGTATGGGAGGCGCTTAAGTTCGCCCTTTGGGGCGAATTGATCGCTATTGCAGTGGCTGAGAATAAACTGTGTAGGGAAAAGCGACAGCAGATTGAACAAGATGTCTCCGAGCTCGAGTCGATTCACAAACGCATGGGGCCCCTCGGGTCTGGCGGAACTTGAGAAGCAGAGACTTCTCTTAAAACGACTTGATCTTGATCCGGCGGAATACGCCCTCTTACAACTTAAGCATAAATTCTACGTTAGTGGAGATCGTTGCAGTCGCATGCTAGTGCATAGGTTGCGTGGCAAGGCATTGTCTGGGTATGTGGATTCTGTTTGCACTCTAAATGGGGTGGAGATCCATATGGACCCTGAGATAGCCGAGGCTTTCAATTCTTTCTAGCGCGTCCTATATGCCGGTGTTGATGCCCCAACCGGAGACTTCGAGGCCTACCTGCAAGAGGTCCCGCTGACATGCCTTCCTTCGGATCTTGCGTCCCAGCTAGACCAACATATTCGAGTAGACGAGGTGGTGGCAGCGGTTGCGCACCTTAAACCCTCCAAGGCGCCGGGCCCGGATGGCTTCACCCCCCTTTTCTATAAAACTTTCTGCCAAGAGCTAGCTCCCCTGCTGACCTGGCTGTTCAATTCTTTCCTAGAATCCGGCTCCCTTATCGATACGATGTTAGAGGCATCCATTTCTGTGATTCTTAAGCTCCAGAAGGACCTTTGGGATTGTGGGGTCTATCGGCCTATCTCCTTGCTCAACACTGATGCAAAACTTTTTACAAACTTCCTAGCGGCGCGACTCAACCCTATCATGCTGGGCCTAATTGACCCTGACCAATCGGGCTTTATCACGGCGAGGCAGTGTGGGGACAATACGAAATGCCTCCTCCATCTTACCGACCTTATCCAGCGATCACAGAGGGAGGCTCTCTTCCTCTCCATTGATGCTGAAAAGGCGTTTGACCGAGTCCACTGGCCTTACTTGCTTGCCATGCTCTGCCGGTTTGGATTCGGGGACAGATTCATAGCATGGATATGCTGCATTTACAGTGCCCCCAGGGCCTCGGTCCAGCTCAATGGGACTTTGTCCTCATCTATCCCCATAGCATGGGGAACCCACCAGGGCTACCTCCTCTCCCCGCTCCTTTTTGCGCTCTACATGGAACCCATGGTGCAGAGGGTAAGGAACAATCCGCAGGTCACAGGGATCTGCCTCGGATCAGACAAGCAAACAATTAGCCTCAATGCTGATGATATTATCTAGTCCCTGGCAAACCTCGCTCCTGTCCCTACTTGAGGAATTGCAGGAGTTTAGCAGAGTATCAGGGTTTGAAGTTAACCTCCAAAAATCTCGGATCTTGAACCTTTTGGTCGCCCCGCCCCAAGTAGCCACACTTCAGGCACAGTTTCCCTTTGTGTGGGCAGCAGAGACTATACCATACCTAGGCATCCTACTGGCCTCCACGCCGGTGAAGACCCTGGTAGCTAATTACGGCCCCTTTCTAGCCCAGACCAACAAGACGCCCTCTGCATGGAACCGCACGGGGTTGTCATGGTCCTGCCCTATTGCTGCCATCAAAATGACATTACTCCAGTGTATTCTCTTTATATTTCAGACCATACCACTAACGACAGGCTGCACAGTTGCACTTTTTTGTAGAGGGGAATCGACTGCTATCAGAAAAGCACTGGTCCTTCATGGACCAGACGATAACCAGAGCCAATATCTGGAGGGAGATCTGGCTGCCTCGCAAACATAGGGCATGGGGGCTATACCCCCTCGCTGGTAACGGCCACAACCTTGTAAATCTGGGACGCGGTGGCTCTCAAACACAAACTAACAATGCTCCCCTCGCCGATGAGGCTGATTATTGACAACGAAATGGTTACTTACCAGTAGGAGTAGTTTTGCAGCTTGAAGAGTTTTCTGGATTCACATGCGGTGCATCATTCCGCCATCTAGTGGTTGGGTCCGGAATGGTCTTTGTTTTGGTCGCTGTCGACCACCATTTGGTGTCAGGTACGTCCCCTGTATGACGTCAGACGGCATCCTGGAGTTCGACATGCGTGGTGGCCATCTTCAGATTCTTTTTTCTGTTTTTATGCTGATTAATCCTTGTGATGGTCTTTATTTATAGTTCTTAACGTTGTACTTTGCTTCCCCACCTGGGTGGGTCGCATGTGAATCCAGAAAACTCTTCAAGCTGCAAAACTACTCCTACTGGTAAGTAACCATTTCGTTTTGCAGCGTGAATCCTTTTCTGGATTCACATGCTGTGCATCAGATTATGTAGCGGTTTCTCCCGTGTTTGGGAGGCTGTGGTGAGAGGAAGACTTAGCAAACAGGTGTTGAAGCACCCTTTGTCCAATTTGAGCTTCCTTATTTATCTGTATATCCACACAATAATGCTTTGTAAATGTGTGTGGTGATGCCCATGTTGCTGCTGCGCAGAAGGCATCGATGGTACATTTGCCATGAAAGCCAGCGTTGCTCCTTTCTTCCTAGTGGACTGAGCTGTTGGTTGTATTGTTAGTTCTTTTTTGGCATTGGTATAGCTTAGTTGTATAGCTTGTGCTATCCATCTTGCAATGGTTGCTTTAGTGACAGCTGATCCTGTGTTGGTATGCGAGTAAGCTACAAACAACTGTTTTGTTTTCCTTACTTGTTCTGTTTTTTGCAGACAGTATAGTAGAGCTCTCCTCACATCCCTGGTGTGGAGGCTTCTTTCTGCCTTAGGTTTTGGTTCTTTGAAGAAAACTGGCAAGATGATGTTTTGATTCAAGGGATACTTAGTTACCACCTTTGGTAAAAACTGTGGGTTAGTTTTTAAGATTACCCTATCCTTGTGGATTTGTAAGTCTGGCTCTTGTACAGTTAGTGCCTGTAGTTCACTTACTCTCCGTAGTGATGTTATTACAATGAGAAATGCTGTTTTGAGAGTAATATGTTTGATATCCGCTGTATGCATGGGTTCAAACGGTTTTCCCATTAGCTGAGACAGTACTGTATTTAAACTCCAAGTTGGTACAGAAGCAGTTCTTGGAGGAGCCATTCTTTTTGCTCCTTCCAAAAATCTTTTGATAAGTGGTCTAGTAAAGAAACTTTTGCATGTTCTTCCTCTTGTGTATGCCATTATGGCCGCGAGGTGTACCTTTAGGCAGGAAAAATTGATGTTGCTGTCTAAAAGGTTGGTAAGATATGTGACTACTGTTTCCTGTGTATTTATTGCAGTAGTCTTGTTGTTAGCGGTGCACCATGTGGTATATCGCTTTCATTAAGCTGTATAGCATTTCCTTGTTGACTGTTTTCTTGCCTCCTTTAGAATCTCCATGGTTCTGGACGGCAGTTTGAGGTGTCCAAATTCTATGTATTCAGGCGCCAGGCTGTTAGTTGTAGCGTTGCTGGTTCTGGGTGAGAGATTTGGCCCTGTTGCATTGTTAGCAGGTCTTTGTCTGCTTTGATCCTGATCATCTCTCCTTTGGAGAGTTCCAGGAGAGTTGAGTACCATGTCTGTCTTGACCAACAGGGGGCAATTAGAATCATATTTGTTCCGGGTTCGCTTGCCTCTTTGCATCAGGGGAATTGGTGGAAAGGCGTAGACAAATGTCTGAGACCAATTGAATGAAAGCGCATTTCCCTTTGACAGGTGGTGTGGAAACCTGGATGCAAAGTTCCGGCCTTTCTTGTTCTGCATTGTTGCAAAGAGATCCTACACTAGCGTTCCCCAGATGTTGAACAGGTAATGTACTGTTGTTTGCTTTAGCTCCCATTCGTGTGAGCAACTGTTTTGTCTGCTTAGCCGGTCTGCTGTGATGTTGTCTACCCCTGGTAGATGTACTGTTTGCAGATTGATTTGCTGTGGTATTGCCCAATGCCAGATTTCTTGCGCAAGTCTGCTTAGGGGAAAGGATTTAGTTCCACCCTGTTTGTTCAGGTAAAATATTGTCGTTGTGTTGTCTGTTTGTATTAGGATGGTTTTTCCCTGAATCTGTTTCTGGAATGCTTTGAGTGCTAGGAGAACAGTTTTCATTTCTAAGAAGTTGATGTGTTTTATGGAGTCTTCTTCGCTCCATCGCCCATGCATCTGTAGTTGGTTCAGATGTGCTCCCCAACCATTGAGGGATGCATCTGTGGTGATTGTCACAGATGGGGTTGTGTTCTTGAAAGGTCTCCCCTGTGCTATGTTGTTGGATGCCCACCAATGTATCTCTGTTTGTATCCTTTGTGTAACAACCACTAGATCTTCCCAACTCCCTGTGGCTTGTGACCAGCTGTTGGTGATCCATTCTTGGAATGGTCGCATGTGTAGGCGAGCATGAGGGATGAGGGGGATGCATGATGCCATCATGCCCATAAGTTTCATTACCTTCCTCACTGTCAGAGACTGTCACTTCTGGTAGAGGGCTGTTTCCTTGTAGATAGCTTGTATCCTGTTCTGTGTGGGGTAAGCCCTTGCGTTCTTTGTATGTAGTCTTGCCCCTAGAAAGGTTTTTTCCTTTTCTGGGTTTGTGGATGATTTTTTGTGGTTTATTGAGAAACCTAGGCCTTGAAGAGTTTGGATTGTCTTCTGAACCTGATTGTGGCATATTTGTTTTGTGCGTCCCCTTATTAGCCAATCGTCCAGATAGGGGTATACATGGATCTTTTCTCTTCTTAGGTAGGCGACCACTGAGGCCAGACACTTTGTGAACACCCGTGGAGCTGATTTTATTCCGAACGGGAGTACCTTGAATTGGTACTGTGTTCCGTTGTGTAGGAATCTTAGGTACTTTCTGTGTGTCTTGTTCATTGGGATATGTACATAGGCGTCCTTGAGGTCTATTGTTGCTAGGAAATCTCCTTTTTGGATTTGTGGGATTATTTCTTGAAGGGTACACATTTTGAAGTGTTGTGTCTGTATGAACTTGTTTATGAATCTTAAGTCCAAGATTGGCCTCAGGGTTAGGTCTTGTTTTGGTACAATGAAGTATGGTGAGTAGTTTCCTTTGTGCCGTTTCTGTTTTGGTACTGTTTCTATTGCCTGTTTTAGACACAGTTCCTCGATTTCTGCGTTTAGCAGTGTTTGTTCCGATTTGGATAATTTTCATATTTTTGGTGGATTTGCAGGTGGTGTCTTTGTTAGCTCTATGCAATATCCGTGTTGCACCAAATTTAATATCCATTTGTCCGTTGTGATCTTTTCCCACTGGTTGTGGAAAAAAGATATTCTTCCCCCCCACTGGTGTTTTGTGTGAGTCCTTTTTTGTGTGGAAGTCAGTTAGCGGTATTACCTCTCCCTCTTGAGGTTTGGCCTCTTCCTCTGCCGTTTCCTCGGCCCCGAAAGGGCTGCTTCTGTTGTTGCCAGCCCTGGTAACCAGATTGTTGACCCATTTGTTGGCTTGTGTTTTGCCCCTGAGATTGTTGCGGCATCTGCTGGTTTTGGCCGAAGCTGCCTCTTCCTGTGCTCTTTCTGTTTACCCTCCTCTTTTGAAAGATCCTCTTTGTTGTAGGGTCCCCATTGCCCTAGCTGTTTCATTATCGTTCTTGAACTGTTAAAGGGATTCATCCACTTCCTTGCCAAATAACTCTTGTACGTTAAGAGGTTTGTTGATAATTGATGTGTGAACTTCTTGTTTGAATCGTGAAATCCTGAGCCAGGCATGTCTTCGGAGTATGGTTCCCGTGCACATTTGCCTGCTTGCGGTGTCTGCTGCATCTAGTGCCGATTTTAAGCAGGTATTAGCTACATTTTTTCCCTCTTGGGCCACTGCTCTTGCTCTTTTCTTGTCCTCCTCTGGGAGTTTGTTTATAAACTCCTCCATTTCATCCCACTGTTGGTGGCCATATCTGTTCAGCAGGGCATTTGAGTTGGCAATGCGCCACTGTGTTGCTGCTTCTTTCTCCATTCTTCTGCCCACCAAGTACATCCTTTTACTCTCCTTTTCTGGTGGAGGTCCTGTATTGGAGACTGCATTAGCTCTCCTTCGGGCTGTTGTTACAATGATGGAATCTGGCATAACGTTTCCCTGTATATATTTTGGGTCCTTTGAAGAGGGTTTATATTTTTTCTCTACTCTAGGAGTTACCCCTCTGTTAGATGCTGGCTCCTTGAAGGCTTCCTTGCCTTGGTCCAGAATACTTGGCAACATGGGTAAGTATTCTGTTCCCTTTGTTGCAGGTGCCAGGGTTTCCAGCAGGAAACATGTATCCCCAATTTCTTCCTCTAGGGGCACCCCCAAACTGGTTTGCAGCCCTTTTAACAATTTCATTATAGGAGACAATGTCATCTGGGGGAGATGCCTTCGAGGGATAGTTGCAGATCTCCTCCTCCGGACACTCGGTGTCGAGATCGTTTCATTCGTCCTCGAAGTTTTCTTCGTTTTCCTCTTCCTCCGGTACATTATCATATTCCTCGGGATCTCCGCCTCGAGGTTCCGGCGTTGGTGGGGATTGGAGGATATCATCTTCCTCCTTTTCGGCGTCTTCCGCCTCTTCGGCGTCGACGGTTTCCGGTTCGACTTCCGGAGCCTTAGGGATTCTATACTCCTTTAATGAATCGTCGAACTCCTTTTTCCTCTGCAATAGCGCAGCCATTTCTTCCTCGAGTCTTCTTTTTGACTTCGAGGGCCCATTCGGTGTCGGATGCCGGGGTCTTCCTTTTCTTTTCGACGTTCGTTTTCAGCGTCGAGGCCTTTTTTGCGGGTTCGTTGTCGTCGACACTTGGCTTCGGAGCCTTGTGCGACTTCCCCTCTTCGGCAACCCTTGGGTGGGTGCCGTGGGTTTCTTTTGGTCGCGGCTGACCTTTGATCGCCTTTTTGTTCGGCGTCGGGGCTGCCTTGGCTGTTTTTGGTTCGAGGCCCTTCGGTTCCGATGGATCTTTGGTTCTTACCTTGTCCGTCTTTTTCTTCGATTCCTTCTCCTTCTCGTCGCGTCTTTTTTCGGCGTCTTTTTCTATAACTTCGACGTCCGATCCTTCATGTGTGGATTCCGCAGAAGCTGCGTGTTCCTCTTCGTCGCTCCAGAAACCCATCTCCCTCATGGAAAGTTTCTTCGTTGGCATCGACATCGTGGCGCAGTGGGCCTGTCTCTGATTTTGGCGTGTCCTGGGAGTTTTCGGCAGGAACGCTGCACAAGCCTCACAGTCTTTATCCTGGTGATCCTTGGGTAGGCAGAGGTTGCACACGGTGTGTGGATCACGCTGTGCGTATTTGTGATGGCACTTAGGGCAGAATTTAAAAGGGGTCTTCTCCATGGCCCCTACCTCGCCATTTGTGGCCCGGAGTGGTCCTCTGGTGTTGAAAAAACCCGGGCAGCTGTGCTTCTGTCTACGACTCTGCGTCGATGATCGGTCTCTTCTCGTTGATCCTATCAACGACGATCTTCTTTTCTTTAAGTTTTTTCGGGAAAAACAAACTTTTCTTCGGAGCTTCCCGTCTTGCTTCCAGACCCAGCGGCGGAAAAAAGAATCTGGAGAGGGCCACCACGCACGTCGACCTCCAGGATGCCGTCTGACGTCATACAGGGGACGTACCCGACACCAAATGGTGGTCGACAGCGACCCAAAAAAAAAAAAGACAATTCCGGACCCAACCACTAGATGGCGGAATGATGCACAGCATATGAATCCAGAAAAGGATTCACGCTGCAAAACCCAGACTTCTCCCCGGGGATGAGCTCAGAGGTTTTTTAGCCCTGGCGCAAACAGGGCTGTAAACGGGTGGGCTCCCTCTTTGACCCCTCGGGGTCATTCCTTTCCACCAGCTGCAACAGGATTACTCGCTACAGGTAACAGACTTGTTCCACTACGCGCAGGTGAGGCACTGGGTGACCTCCCCGAGCTATGAATCCGGATCCTCTCGCCTTCTAACCCGTTTTATAAAATGGCTACTATGCAAAGACGGAGATAAACATCTTATTTCTGAACTCTATGCTTTCCTCTCTGGCAAGGCCAATGCTTCAAGACCAAGGGCCAGCTCCACTGGGAGGAGGAACTGGGGCGCCCCCTTTCCGGCAAAGAATGGCAGGATATATACGACAGGATACACCACACAGCACATGACATGTCCGGCACAAAGGCAGCTTATAAAATTGCCTCCTACTGGTATTCAACCCCTGCACAAATACATTGCTGGAATAGAGGGCGTTCTGAAAAATGTTGGCGGGGATGTGGACAGACTCGCACCCTCATACACTTGTTGTGGCACTGCCCTAAACCAGCCAGGTATTGGGATCAGGTCCTGAATGACATCGACCAAGCATTCGGCACGACTATTCCCAGTTTCCCTGCATACACAATTCTGGGCCTATCTAACCCCCTGAGATTTCCCCTACGGTCAATCAGAGGCAGACAAATGGTGCTTGCTTTTAACGCCGCCCGACAGATCCTCCTGGCACGTTGGGGCACGGAGCAGATCCTAGACCATGTGGCGTGGCTCCATAAATTATGGGTTTCGCTTGCAATGGAACACATGTCACTGATGGCAGACAACAGGGCAGACAAATATCCAGAACTGTGAGCCCCATTCATACCGATACTGTCAACAGAGTTCCGGGAAGTGAATTCCCCGAAATATCTGCAAACTTGTGACTGCGGCTCGGAAGGGATAGGGAGGGAACCCAGACTGTTGCCTGAGAGGTCGATTGCTCCACCCCTCATATAGTGTTCATCTTTCATCCTAGGGAATTGGGACAATGGAATTTTGGTGCGGAGGAGATGGGAAAGGGTAGGGGGGCCTGGGCGGGCTCTTTTTTTTCCTATCACTGTCTATTTCCTTGGGTCCTTTCCTTTCTTCTTCCTTCTCATGCGTCTTCAACGGTTAAAATTCAGAACTCCGCATAACGCTGCCGGCATCTGAGTTGTGGGCAGAAAGCTGTGTATCATAAATGTTTGCACGCTGTCGGCTAATGGTTGTAGGCGGAAAGCTGTGTTGATGCTCAGCGGACTTCAATAAAAAATAATTGTTCCATAAAAATATGAGTTCCCATACTTTCAGCAATTAGATATTTATGGCTATCAATGACGATCCGATGAAGGAGAATTTTGTAGCACAATACCTTTGATATGCTTATTTATTAAAGTAGTTCTTTTGCAGCCTTTTTCCTGATGATCATATTCTTACTGACAACATTTCTGTTGGCGTATTCTAAAGTACCTTCACTCACCAATCACTAATGGTAATAATGACCCCATAATAACTGTCACTAACAGCGTTGGACATTTTGAGCTTGCACAATATTTTGGAACAGCATAGCATTTAAAACAGGAATTCTGTTGTGAACATTCACAGACACAATAAAAGGTGAGGCAGTGTATTGTAGATGGATATCAGAGGCACAGAAGTCCTTATATGTTTCATTACAGGCAAAGCAATTATGAAGGATATATTCCCTGGTACAAGCTGTGATAGGCAGTCAAAATGTAAGGAAAAGAAACTCAGATGAGCATTTAAATGGAGTGTTTTTTACAGTGCTCTTACAGTGCTTTCTTTCCAAGCTTTCTAGAGGCTGCAAGTTGATCTACAACAAGCGTATGGAGACAGGGTAAGTAGGATAGGTAAACGAAATAATGTAGCACTTTAGAAGAGGGTTAGAAGTGTGTGTGATGAACCGATGTTCAATTGTAGAGGGCTCCTGAATTAGACAAATATAAAAGCATGGAGCACTGAGTGAAGGAATGTGTGACAGAAACTACCAAGTGACTTAGTGTGGAGATTCCTATTAATTCGGCCACCACACCATTTCCTGTATACTAGCGCTGTGAGACATTCTTAAGCACAACAATTTGAAAACCACCAATTTGCTGTCAAACCACTACGATCACAGCTGACAAAGTCTGAAAAAGAAAAATTTTACTTACCCTGTAAGCATCTGTTTGTGGCATGGAGTGTTGTGGATTCATTCTCTGCATACTCCTGGTATCTAGATTTGGACTCGGACATGTAAAACTTGTTTTTCATCTAAGACATCTTTTAAGTCTCCTATGACTGGCAATGAAACAAACCAGGACTATTCCGGACCCAACCACTAGATGGCGGAATAATGCACAGCATGTGAATCTAGAAAAGGATTCACGCTGCAAAACTACAGCACTACATGCCATGAACAGATGCTTAAAGAGTAAGTAACAGTCATACCCTGCAAATGTGCCACCCAACCCGGGATAGAGGTGTCTGTGGTTACGGTCACCTGGAGAACTGGGTCTAGAAAGGGACTGCCCTGCAACAGGTTGCTCCTGTTCCACCACTGTAGAGAGAGATGGGTGCTGGCCCAAACTGACAATTCTCCCAGAGACCCTGCACTCGTGACCATTGTGCCGCCAGGCACTCTTGCAGTGGACGCATGTGTAATGGAGAGTGGGAAACAAAGGTGATGCATGAGGCTATAATGCCAAGCAGGCGCATTACTGTTTTATTAGTTGGCGATTTGGCTGAAAAAGAATCAGCAGGAGCTGGAAGGCTTGGACCAGTGAGAGGGCTGGGATAAGATTTCCCGGTGAATACGTTTATAACTGCCCCTCAGCTGTATCTGAACGGGTTGAAGGTGAAACTTAGCCACGTTGATGGTAAAACCAATATCATGAAGTAGATCTAAGGTGATATGGGTGTGGGGCAAGCACTGCTATTTGCTTGCACTCTTCAGCCAGTTGTCACGGTACGGGAAGACATGGGTGCCACTCTTCTAGGGATGAGCGGCTACCACCACAAGGAATTTAGTAAAGACTCTGGGAGCCATGGTTACCCCGAAGGGCAGAACTTTGAATTGAAAGTGCAGTCCACTTACCACGAACCTGAGGTAGCACTGATGCACGGGGTAGATCGGGATGTGGAAATAGGCATCCTTCATGTCAAGGGAGGTCATGAAGTTGCCTTGATACAGCAGTGGAATGTCCTCCTGGAGCATGACCATGTGGAAATGCTTTTGTTGAGGGGCCGGAGGTAAAGTATGGGATTGCGGGACCCGTCTTTCTTGGGGTTGAGAAAGCACAGAGAGTACTCCCCTTCACTGTGTTGATGTAGCGGCACAGGCCCTATGGCCCCTTGAATAAGAGTGCATGTACTTTCTCCTGTAGGAGGCGCAGGTGTTCTGTGGCGAAGAAGTGCTTGGAGGGAAATACTTGGTGGTGGAGCAGTAAGTTCCAAGCAGTAACCCTGTTCTACATTGGAAAGAACCCATTGGTACGAGGTGGTTTTGCATTGTGCAAGGTACCCATGCAGGCGTCCCCCGACAGGTGTTGTGTGGTCAGGGGGAAGGGAGAGGGAAGTCACCGCTTGGCAGATGCGGCTGCTTTTGCCGCACAACCTCTGCCCTTGCAACTATTCCCCCTACAGGCACTATGGAATAACCTTAGGAGGCTTGCTGTTGTTGTCTCTGGTAGGAGGCGGTCTAGGGGCTGTCACTAAATTGTCAGCGACAAAACAACCCACTGGGGCAATGGGGACTGAGCTTCTTGAGCTTCTCTAGCATGAGGCCCAAAGATGTGTTCCCCATAAAAGGGCATGTTGATCAGATGTTGGACTTCTGCCTTAAAGGCAGAGGCAAGGAACAGGGTGTTATGGTGGATTAGAATGCTGGAGTTTATACCCTTGGCGGCGGTGTCAGCCACGTCCAGAGCACACCTGATGGTTGTGTTATAGATCTCTGCTACAAGCTCTAGAGCCCATTGCCTGTACTGATCTGGGAGGTGTTACTCGCTCTCATCTGAAAAGTAAGGTCAACGGAGTTGGGGATGCGCCAGTGGTTGCAGATTGCGTGGCCATCCTTTGGACGTGAGCACTCTGGGAAGTTGGCAGAGGAGGCCTTTATGTTGGTGGAGGCGGTGGAGGCGTGGAGGAGGGACAACAGGTAGAGAGGGCAGCGGACTGGTGCCCCCATCCTGATTCTTCTTCAGCTCGGAAGGTGGAGGAGGCTCCTGCAACCTTGGTGGTGGATTCCCTGTAACCTTCCCCTTGTGGGGTGAATAAAAATTCTCTTTTGACGAGTTTCCAGCTCCTCCTGGAGACATTGTAGAATTGTCAGTTCCTGATCCTCGGAGTATGCCATTGATAGAAAACTAGATACCTTGTTAGTTTACACAATAGAAGTGGTCCAATCTAATTTGCGCAAGGACCCAAGCCTCCTTTGTATTAATGGATAGAAAACTAGCACCGAAGGTTGTTTCAGCTTCAAAGGCGATTTCGAAGCCAACCATTGTTTTGGCTCAGTATAACCCGCCAGCGCAGAGGACCCAGAGAGTATCAGGAAGCTGTCAGCGTTGAGGAGGGCCGGGTCTTGAGCAGTTGGCTCAGTGCTAGGGATGGAGTTGGTGGCGGTTCCGTAGCCTTAGGGCGACCCTGGCCATGGATGGGATGCAGGGGCAGACCAGAAAGCTGTGTCCCTGACTGTGGGCTCGATGCTTGACACCCGGAGGGCCGGTGGGTGACCTGATGGTGAAAGCGGTGAGGATCTGTACTCGGTGTCGACATCTTCTGACGTTGGACTGGTGTAGGCTGTTGGTCTGCTGCCTCGGGAATCCAAATTTGAATCTGGGTCCGGGCTGAAGGTGGCCGCTTGTTAGTCCACATCCGTTACTCCTTCGACGTACTCCCCAAAGATGTCAGGGGTTTCTTTGTCTCGCTGCTGTTCCATAACATGTCGAGCAAGGCGACGGTTTCGGATGGCCTTTTTGGATTGGAAGGCAAGGCAGGCGGAACAGGAGGTCCCATTGTGCTCTGGCGACAAGCGGAAGTTGCAGATTGACTGTGGATCTGTCCACAAGTACTTGAAATGGCAATGTGGACAGTAATGAAAGAGCATTTTTTCCACCACTGTGTGCGCATTCTCAAAGCTGAACCCAATGGGACAGGCCCGAGAGGGGAAAGACCCTGAACGGGGCATTGACGAAGTTTCGCAACGTGGATCTGATGGAAGCACCACAACGGAGACAATAGAAATCGCAATGCAAATCGATTCTCTCTAGCTAATGGAGCGGGAGACACGAAAGACTCCAACAATGCACATCCGACCCCAATGACAGAAAAAAACTATCTAACAATGGAACCGATGCCCATGCGCATTACCAGTCATAGGAGTCACTATACCTCATGACTCGAAAGACTTCTTTGAAGAAAAACAAGTTGTATAAGGCCGAGCCCAATACTAGATGGCAGGAGTATGCAGAGCATGTGTATCTACAGTTTGACATGCCACTAACAAATGCAATTTAAAAAAAAAAAACAGCCATGTGCAACAGCTATGACGCATTCTTGATGACGCTCAGGACCACCATCACTGGCCTCCACACCCGCTTGCAGTTTTCTTTCATCCATCGCACAGCCTAACTGGTGGCAGCATCCCCTACCTACCAGTAGTTCTGTTCCATAAGACGGAGCTTGCAGTGGAAGGGGAATAGAGGATGACAATCAGCTAACAGCAGCCCTGAAAGGGTAGTTGGGAAAGGTGAGGGAATTCCGAGCTTCCTGTTTTGCTGGGAAATCTGGCTGCAAGGGAGAAAAGCTTAACTTTGCCATCCAACATGAAGGACAAAGTTTCCAGACTCCACTGGCAAATGCAAAAGTTAACACACGACTACTTTATGCAGGTGAACAGCGTTTACCACGCATGCGTAACAACGCATGCAATAACAACGCGGTCCTTACAACGACTGTGTTCTTATTTCGCATACCGTTACAACGCAAGTGCGAACAACGACTTGCGTTGGGGGGCAGAAGGTGTTGGATTTAAAATCCAACACCTTCCCTAGTGTCCGCACAGACTGGAGTTGGAATAGTAATTTATACTATTCCAACATCCAGCGCCCCCTAACGTAAGTCGTTGTTACAGTATGCGAAATAACAACGCGGTCATTGTAACGACCGCGTTATGGCATGCGTGGTAAACGCATGCGAAAAAACATCACAAATTACTTTATGCACCACAGATGTCTGTGCTCAAATTTGAGGAGGCACGATATTGCCTTGATAAACCATTTGTTAATTCAAGTCCCCAGTACTCATGCACGTTATGTTATGTTATTGCAATTTATAGCGCGCACAGCTACTCAAAGAGTGTCCCGGCTCGAGCCAAGTGGGGGGAGAAGAAAAGGACCGCTTAGATGAAGAGAAACGTTTTCAGTCTTTTTCTGAAGAGCTTGGGGTCCTGGGTACTACGAAGGACCCAGGGAAGCAAATTCCAGTCAGAGGCTGCCTTAAAAGCAAGAGAACTTCCACCAATTCTCTTAAGGCGAAAATGTGGTATGTGAGCAAGAAGCTGCGTCGCTGAATGCAGCTGCCTAGCAGGAACATAGAACCTGAAGCGTTTCCTTAGATAGACTGGACCAAGTCCATACATGGCTGAGCGAGCCAGGGCAAGAGCTTTGAACTTTACTCTTTCTACCACAGGTAACCAGTGGAGATCGCGCAGGTGTTGCCTTACGCTAGTTCTTATGGGAATGTTAAGAAGAGTCCTCACCGCTGCGTTCTGGACTACCTGCAATCTATTCAAAAAGTATCCTGGCAGGCCTACGTAGAAGGTGTTGGCATAAACAATGAATGAGAGTATCAGGGCGCGGGTAATCGTTTCCCTGGCTGCCCTAGGGAGAAGAGGAAGACATTTTCTAAGGGATTTAAGTGTGCCGAAGCACTGCCCGGCAAGCTTCTTGATCTGAGTAGCGAAAAGAAGATTCTCGTCAAACCATATCCCTAGGTTTTTGGTGGGTTTGCCCACAGAGGTAGGCATGGGATATTCCGCCGGCCAGAGTGATTCCCTGAACTGAGGGGGTAAGGTCCCAAAAAGGAGGATCTCTGATTTATCCTCGTTGCACTTTAACTGCGCAGAGGAGAGCCATTGGAAGACGGCCGTCAAATAGGTTTTGGTAAGAGAGGTGGAAGAGTCCGTTTTCTTCCATGTAAAAAGGAGCTGGGTATCATCCGCGTAAGCGATGATCTTAGCTCCAAGCTCCTCAGCCAACTGAATCACGGGGGTGACATATATATTGAAGAGGAGGGGGCTCAAAGTAGACCCTTGAGGCACTCCTGTGGTCACGATATGGGGAGAAGAAGAGGAAGGGGGGAGCCAGACTTGTTGCGTTCTGCCCTCTAGGAACGACTTCAGCCAATTCCAAGCCGACCCAGAGATTCCAATATCCGAGAGGCGGGCCAACAGCAGGGAATGTGCTGTACGAGGCTCTGAAACCTGATTGGGCCAGTAGGAGCATGCCGAACCCTTCGATGTAGCTGGTGAGCTGTTTATTTACTACTTTTTCACAAACTTTCGCTATGCCAGGAAGGAGAGAGATGGGGCGATAGCTGACAGGAATCGAAGGATCCAAAGAGGGTTTTTTTCAGAAGTGGCAGGATTTTGGCCTGTTTCCAAGCTATAGGAACTGTAGCTTCCAGGAGAGAGAGATTAATAAGACTGTTAACCTCAGGGTTGACCGTCTCTGCGACTGAGGACAGCAGCCTGGCCGGGCAGGGGTCGGACGGTGAACCTGATTTCAGAGACTTGAGGACCATCAGTGAGTCTAGCGGAGCAATAGGTATAAAAGCCGCCAGAGAGGGTGATGGTTGTGAGGTAACATTCGGCCCCTTCAGCAGCAGGTTTCCTACCCCAGAGTGATTACCGGAGTTAAAATTCACCTGAAGAGTTCGGAGTTTATCAATAAAGAAACTAGAAAGTTTCTTGCACCAAGCAGCTGAGGTGGGAAGCGTGATGGTCTCTGCTCTAGGAGATAGGAAGCTCTGCACGATGGAAAAGATTTCCTTAGAGTTGTTCCTGGAAAGAGCAATGCGTTCAGCGTAATAGAGGCTTTTAGCGTGAGATATAGACACATGGTATGCTTTTTGAACTTTCCTGAGGGCCAATGGGCAATAATCCTGTCTCCAACAGCGTTCCAATTTTTTGCACCGTTGTTTCTGGACTTTAAGCTCATTGGAGAACCAAGGTTTCGAAGGAGAGTCCCTGGAGCGCCTATGAAGTGACGTAGGAGATAGGTGCTCAACCACCTGCGTGATCCAGCTGGTGAAGCTATCAAGAGCTCCCTCCAGGTCCTTAGAGAGGGCTGGCCGTGTGCCAGCCAGGGCGAGACTGAAAGCCGTAGGATCAATTTTAGCGGAGGAGCTACCTTGACAGGTGCGGGCCCGGTAGATAGTTGCTATTGGTAGCTCAAGAAAAATAGATCACAAAGTGATCAGACCAGGGCACCGGGAGAGGATCTTTAACAACAATGGGAAAGTTAGTACAGATCGGATCAAGAATATGACCTCCATGATACATGGGGGGCTGACCCATTGAGTGAGCTGGGCGAGGCTCAGCGAGTCCAAAAACTCCAGAGTATCCCTGCGTCCCCACGGTTCAGATGAATATTAAAATCCACAAGTAGTAGAAAGTGGGTAAAGCGTAGTGCTCGGGGGATGATGAAATCATCCAAGGCCTTAAGAAAAGCACCTGCCGGTCCGGGGGGTCTATAATCCAGCGTGCCGCCCAGCGAGAAGTGTGGTGAGATGGTGATGCAGAAGTCCAGAGCTTCTCCCTCCCCCATCACCAAAGACTCACCCCGGTGGAAAATCCACTTATCCCTAAACACCACCGCTACGCCTCCACCCCTACCGGCTTTGCGGTCGACGTGTGAAATTTAATATCCCCCAGGAATGGGCAGCTCAATCACTGGGTTAGAAAACTCATGGAGCCAAGTCTCTGTTATGAACAGCAAGTCGAGAGGCTAGTCAGAAAGAAGGTCAAAGATATCATGGGGGTTTTTACCTAGCGAGCGGGCGTTAATCATAGCCGCTCTGATTGATTGCCCCCTCAGCCTATTGATAGGAGAGGTGCTAGGCGAAGGGGGGACAGCCAGCCCTGAGGACAAGCAAAATTTGCAGCTCTTGCAAACAGTAGATAGGTTGACTAAAACCTCCCATCTGCTCGAATGGTTAAAGAGTTGAGGACGGAGCAAGAGCAGCTCGTCACGGCTGTAGGGCCAGGAAACAGCCTTGCAGTGGGGGCCAGAACGGGATGAGTGGCTGGCGCTGGCCGCTTCCGGGACGCTGATGGGCGCAGACGGGCTTGCCTTAGGTGCGCCTTAGACGCGCCAGCGCCACTCCCGCTGCGCGCATTCTTGTAGGGATCCCCTTCGGACAACTAGAGCACGCACGAACCACAATGGCGTCTCTAGTTGTCCACCCGGGGGAGAACAGGAAGGGAAGTGGCAGCCGACCGGGCTCACCCTATCCCAATGGTAAATGCAGACGATTCCTACTTTAAACAGTACAACAGTACACACTCAAATTCATGCGGTTTTAGTGTACAATAGAACTGAGCGAAAGTTCAAATAGAAGTTAAAGGAAAATGCTACTTACCAGTATGCATCTGTTCTTGGCATGTAGAGCTGCAGAATGACATACTTGTGCATAGATCTCCATCTGGTGTTGGGCTCGGATGATTGCAGTTTGTTGTTGTCTTGGAAGAAGTCTTTGTAGTCACGAGATAGGTGACTCCTCCCTTGGACGATAGTGCGCATGGGCATCGACTCCATCGTTAGATTGTTTTTCGCCATGATGGGAAATGATGGAGTTTGTAAGAAACAGAAAGATGTCCATGTGTAAAGTATCTAAGTAAGATAACACTGGAACAGATAGAGGTTCCGGGGAGGCGGGTGGGCGTATGTCATTCTGCAGCTCTACATGCCAAGAACAGATGCATACTGGTAAGTAGCATTCTCTGTTCGAGGCATATGAGCTGCAGAATACATACTTGTGCATAGACTATATAGCAGTGCTCTCCCCTAGCGGTGGTCACCTGTATCTGTTGCAGTGGTCTGAAAAAGTGTTTTAAGAACAGCCTGGCCTACAGAAGCTTGTTGTTTTGCCTGCACGTCTACACAATAGTGTTTGGTGAAGGTGTGTGGCGTAGACCATGTTGCTGCTTTACAAATGTCATTTAAGGGAATATTCCCTAAGAATGCCATGGAAGCCCCTAGTTTGCGTGTTGAATGCGCTCTAGGGGGAACTGTTAATGTACGTTTTGCTTTGTGGTAGCATATTTGAATACATTGGACTATCCACCTAGCAATCCCAGCTTTGGAGATGGGGTTTCCTTTATGAGGTGGTGAGAAAGCTACAAACAGTTGGTTTGTTTTTCTAAAAGGTTTAGTTCTGTCAATGTAATAAAGTATAGCTCTTTTGACATCCAGTGTATGAAGAGCTCTTTCTGCTACAGAATCTGGTTTTGGGAAAAAAACAGGTAATTCCACCGATTGATTAAGATGGAAAGGCGAGATTACTTTGGGAAGAAATTTTGGATTCGTTCTCAGAACCACCTTGTTATGCTGTATTTGTAAGAATGGTTCTTGTATGGTTAAAGCCTGGATCTCACTTACTCTTCTGAGAGAGGTGATTGCGACTAGGAAAGCTACTTTCCGTGTAAGGAACTGCAGTTCACATTTGTGTAAAGGTTCAAATGGAGGACCCATGAGCCTAGTAAGGACAATGTTTAAATTCCACACTGGAGAGGGTGGGATTCTGGGAGGGATTATCCTTTTAAGGCCTTCCATGAACGCTTTAATAGCAGGCACTCTAAACAATGACAAATGTTGTCTGTTTTGTAAGCAAGCGGCAAGGGACGCAAGATGTAATCTTATGGACGTGTATGCTAGATTACATCTTTGTAGATGCAGTAAGTAGCAAATTATATTTTGAATTGAAGCATCTAGTGGGTCAATTTTGTTGTTATTGCAGTAAATGACAAATCTTTTCCATTTGGCTGAGTAGCAAACTCTAGTAGTAGGGCGCCTAGCTTCTTTAATAATGTTCATACAGTCCGGTGGGAGGTTGAGGTAACCAAACTCTAGGACTTCAGGAGCCAGATTGCCAGGTTCAGTTGAGCTGGATCTGGATGCATTATCTCTCCATGGTTCTGTGTAAGAAGCTTTGGGGAGAGGTGTAGTTTTTGGTGTGGAACGACTGAGAGTTCCAGAAGTGTTGTGAACCATGGTTGCCGGGCCCATGTTGGAGCAACTAGGATCATCTTGAGAGACTGTTTGAGCTTGCGCACTACTAATGGAATGAGTGGGAATGGCGGAAAAGCGTTCGCAAATCTGCCTGACCAATTCATCCATATCGCATTGCCCTTGGACAATGGGTGTGGATACCTGGCGGCGAAGGTTGGGCATTTGCGTGTGTGGCGAACAGATGTATGTCTGGATGGCCCCACATATGAAAGAATGGATGAAGAACTTGAGGATGGAGTTCCCATTCGTGTATCTGCTGTGTCTGACGACTGAGCAGATCCGCTATCTGATTGTGTACCCCTGGAAGATGTTCTGCTAGAAGGCATATCTTTTGTGGGATGGCCCATCTCCATATGTTTTGCGCTAGTTGAGAAAGCTGCAAAGAATGTGTTCCTCCTTGTTTTTGTATATAATACATTGCTGTCATATTGTCCGTGCAGACAAGAACAGTTTTGTTGGAGAGATGTGGCTGGAATGATTTTAATGCGAGAAAGATTGCTAATAACTCCAGGTGGTTGATGTGGAGCACTTTTTGTTGAGGGGTCCACCTGCCCTGAATGGTGTGGTTTAGGAGATGGGCTCCCCAGCCGGTGAGTGATGCGTCCGCTGTTAGCACTATTTGTGGAACTGGGTCTAGGAACGGCCGCCCTTTGGAAAGGTTTTGTGTGTTCCACCACTGCAGAGAGCGATGTGTGCGGCTGTCCACCAACACCAGATCTGAAAGTTGACCTTGAGCCTGGTTCCACTGACGTGCTAAGCATTCCTGTAAAGGGCGCATCTGAAGTCTTGCATGGGGTACTATGAAAATGCAAGAGGCCATCATTCCTATGAGCTGCATAAACACTCGAGCTGGTAGTGAGTGTTGGGGTTGAAATTTTGTGATGAGGGTTTGCATACTGGCTATCCTGGCTGGATTGGGGTATGCAAGAGCTTTGGAAGTGTCTATTGTGGCCCCTAGATACTGATGTATGTGGGAGGGCTGGAGATGTGATTTGGTGAGGTTTATGGTGAACCACAAGTTGTGGAGTAGATGAATTGTTTGGTGAGTGTGATGAACACACTGGTTGTATGACTTGGCTTTTATGAGCCAGTCGTCCAGGTTTGGAAGCACATGAATTTGTTGTCTCCGCAAGTGGGCAGCTACCACCGCTAGACACTTTGTGAAGACTCTGGGTGCTGTGGTTACTCCGAATGGGAGAACCTTGAACTGATAGTGTTGACCGTCCACTGTAAATCTTAGATATTTCCTGTGAGCTGGGTGTATAGGAATATGGAAGTAGGCGTCCTTGAGATCTAGAGTGGCAAGGAAGTCGCCTTGTTGAAGCAGTGGAAGGACCTGTTGAAGAGTTACCATGTGAAAGTGGTCTGACTGAATATAGATATTGAGAGGTCTGAGGTCCAGTATTGGTCTGAGAGTACCGTCTTTTTTGGGGATGAGAAAGTAAAGGGAGTAAACCCCTGTACCTTGATGCTGGAGGGGAACTGGTTCTATTGCATGCTTTTGAAGCAGAGAGAGAACTTCCTGTTTGAGGAGCATTAGATGTTCCGTGGACATTGGACGTTGTTTGGGCGGTATGTTTGGGGGATTTTCGGTAAGTTCCAGGCAGTAACCATACTGGATAATTTGTCTTACCTACCTGTCTGTACTGATGGAGTTCCAGACAGGTAGGAACTGTGAGAGTCTTCCTCCGACCGGAGTGGAATGGTCTGGAGGGAGCGGAGGGAAGTCATTGTTTGGTAGTGGGGGAGGTTCGATTGTTGTTACCTCGGCCCCTCCCTTTATTATTTCCCCTGTACCCACCTCTAAAATATCACTTGTTGGGGGATGTTTGTGTGGGGCTTTTGTAGGAGGAGGAAGTATTGTCTGTAGTAATGTTTTTGGATCCGCCCCTATAAAAGGAGCGACGAAAGGAGCCTCGTGTTGTTTGAGACGAACGCTCCCATAGATTTTGCAGTGTCTGTATCTTTTTTCATTTTTTCTAAAGCTGTTTCTACAGCTGGGCCAAACAGGTGTTCTTGATCGAACGGCTGATTTAATATTGTTGTTTGCACTTCCTGCTTAAAACCAGAAATGCGCAACCATGCATGTCTGCGTAGTAAGACACTGGTGTTGATAGATCTAGAAGCGGTGTCTGCTGCATCGAGGGCACATTTGATGGATGCATTTGTAATTAACTTGACCTCCTGGACCAGATCATTGGCTTTGGCCTTGTATTGGTCAGGTAAATGTTGAATTAGGTCTTGAAGTTCATCGTAGTGAGCCCTGTCATACCTGGCAAGTAGTGCCTGTGCATTAGCTATCCTCCAGTGATTGGCTGCTTGGGAGGTAACTCGTTTGCCTGATGCGTCTATCAGTTTAGACTCTTTGTCTGGAGGTGGAGCATCACCAGAGGTTTGCGAATTAGCCCGTTTCTTGGCATTGGACACTACCAGAGAATCTAAAGGGAGTTGTCCTTTAATGTAGGTGGGATCGGTGGGGGCAGGTTTATATTTTTTTATCAATTCTAGGATTGAGAATCCTGGTCCTGACAGGGTCTTTAAATATGTCAGGTGCATGTTTAATGACACCTTTGAGCATAGGCAATGTATGTATTGTCTTTTGTGACTGGGCAAAAGTATCTAGTAGGAAGTCCTCTTCCATGGGGTCTGAATGTAGTTGAACACCATGATATTGCGCAGCCCTATTAATAAGCTGACTAAATCCTATATTGTCATCTGGTGGAGATGGTATTGTTGGGTATGCATCTGGATCAGGAAGGTCTGGAGGATCTGAAGGATCGTTATAATCTTCCCATGTATCCTGTGGTATAGTAGTGTCATCATCAGGGTCATCTAAAGGGTCATTATGGTGTGCCCCCCGCCCCCTAAATCATCCTCATCCTGTGGTGGTAAGGGTGAGCATAGAGAGTCTAGGAGAGTGTATGGGAGAGTTTGTAGGAGACAAAGGTTTAGTAGGAAGAACAGGAGAAGAGGGTCTTAAGGGGGAAGTTGCAAAGTCTGTTTTCTTGACAGGTACCTCAGGAGAGTGTGAGGTATCTAATTTCCTCTTCTTTGTTGGGAGGCTGACAATATGGCCTGTTTTAGAGTCCACATGCAATGTCTTTTGTTTCGGATCGATAGGATCTGGTTGAAACAGTTCTTCCTCCGTGTTGTCTCCTTTCGGTACCAATTTTTCCGGTTCTGAACGCGGTTTCGATTTGTGCTGTGGAGCCATAGGAGAGGTTTTGTGCTCCTTTGGCTTCGATGTCGAGTCGGAAACCTTTTTCGGATCCGAAGGTTGTCGATGTTTGTTCGGATCCAAGGCCTTTTGGTCTTTCGGTGCCGAAGAGCTCGATGCCGAGGCCTTTTTGGGCGTAACGGGAGTAGGGTGTATTCCCGATTTTGGTACCGACGGTGTTTTTTGGGTACTGATATGCGGCTTGCTCGGTCCCGAGCTGCCGGAAGGCTTTTCCTTTGTGTTCGGAGCCGGGCCTGGAGGCGGGGCTTCTGAAGTTTTCCCTCGGTCTCGACTAAGGCCTTCAGGCGAAGTTTTGACCGGAGCCGCCTTCATTTCTAAGGGGGCCGGGGTAGGGGCATTTGTACTCACTCGTTGACCTGGAGTGATGTGGTCAACGGAGTCGGAGTCATCGGCGCGATCCTCCGAGCCTTCTGCCTCTGGAACATCGGGACCCTTGTCGAAGATGTCGTGTGGCACCTGTGAAGCCTGTTGAGCCATAACGTGTCGTCGAGCCCGGCGATCACGGATAGTCTTTTTAGATCGAAAAGAGGCGCAGCCTTGGCAATCCTTTTCTTCGTGCTCTGGCGAGAGGCAAAGGTTGCAGACCTTGTGGTGGTCACTGTGTGGAAATTTAGCTCCACACTGGGGGCATTTTTTAAATGGAGTCCTTTCCATTAGCCGTAGGCCCGAATGGCGCCGATAGGCCCAGTGGCCCGCGTCGACGACCGGAATCGAGGAGTTTGTGGGTTAGCGTGTCGAAGTCACGCGATCGAAACAATACCGTCGATTAGTGATGGTTTGCGCGTCGAAAAGGTTTGGAAACACGGTACGGAACCGGAGCGCCGAAAGTTACATCCGAACCCGATGGCGGAAAAAAACAATCTAACGATGGAGTCGATGCCCATGCGCACTATCGTCCAAGACACTTCTTCCAAGACAACAACAAACTGCAATCATCCGAGCCCAACACCAGATGGCGATCTATGCACAAGTATGTATTCTGCAGCTCATATGCCTCGAACATAAAGTTAAAATAAAGTGTATTGAGGATTTAAAAGTGTTAAAATGCGGGAGCAGCAGTCAGAATGCAATTAACAGGCCCAAACCCAACAAGGAACTGGCGACCGCGCAGCGTGCATTCTTGTAGGGATCCCCTTCGGACAACTAGAGCATGCACGAACCAAAATGGCGTCTCTAGTTGTCCACCCGGGGGAGAACAGGAAGGGAAGTGGCAGCCGACCGGGCTCAACCTATCCCAATGGTAAATGCAGCACGATTCCTACGTTAAACAGTACAACAGTACACACGCAAAATCACGCGGTTTTAGTGTAAAATAGAGCTGAGCAAAAGTTAAAATAAAGTGTAATGAGGACGTGAATTTGCTGCCAGCGCACTATTCCTGTCATCATCAAATAGATTGCCCTCAACAGGCCAAAGAAAGAATGGTGGGTCATACATAGGAAGAGGGTGTACAACTACAAGAGTCAGTACAGTAACTTGTAGCAATTCATACATCCTCAGCCTACTTTTATTAATGCATGTAGGAAGATTTGAAAACAGGACAAAAATGCAGAGTTAACAACTTACAACAAACCTAATGAGGTCAGCCAAATATGTCCTAAGCATTTTGTGACTCAACTGAACTTCATTCCTAGGGCTCACAGCCAGCCATCACTGCCAGTGGAAAATCTGGGCCATAACCCCAACATTTCTTTGAAAAGCCAAAAAAAGCTATCAATAATGAAAGAGTGGGTGTGCAGGTCTCCTCTGATGAAGAAACATGGCCCACACACTTATCATTCCAACAGGAATCGGGAAAAACAGCCAATTGGTTGAAGCAGTAAAGGTCTGTTTCCCATTCAGGCGGGAAAAGAAATCATGCACACCACACCGGGTAGAAAGCTAGAACTGTATTGTAGTCTAGTTTATCAAGGATTTTTTAGCACCCACAGAAGGGTTTTTAAAACAAGTTGGATATATGAACTCCATTTCATTAAAATGTTTGTAAAGCGCTCAGGGCTTTAAATAGTGGTATGCTGTAAAATTAATATTCTTCTTAAAAATTCCTATAGGCACAAGCATGAGTCCATTCCAGAACTGACTCATGAAGATTCAAACCATCAAGTATGATCTACACGGCATCTGACCGACCGCTTGGATTCAGGGCAAAATAGAATCTCTTTGCTTTAGTGGATAGGTTCCTGGTCACCTTGAGGATTATCAAATAGTTTCATGAGAAAGACTTAGTATTTTGCCTGAGGAGCTGACCTCTGGTCATCTATCACGTTTAGAGTGCACCACACAGGAGCCTCTTGTTAAAACAGAATCATTCTTTTACCCATATGCTCTTCCGTTCTAGGCAATCTGCATCCAAGTCAATGGAAAATAATGGAACAAGTGGCATAGCGATATATAAGGACATAGGTCTACACTTAAGACGTCTGAGAGCAGAAGGTTGTGCTCACTTCCAGGCCACACCCAGCCTCCATCAATGAGTTATACTCCCTGTGACCTAACAAAGAGAAAAGATGTGTCATTCTCCTTTGGAAAAAAAATATTTGAGTAAGCTGCTACTGGCCTTTTTCATAAGGAGTCTTTTTTTTCAAAAAAAGAAGTACCACTTTCAAAGCTGTTCTTCCAGGTGTCGCCTTCCACACTTTGCTCCCGATTTCCTTTGCTGAAAGTGTTCTGGGTTTTCTGACCAGAGGCACAAATGTTAATGTTGTAGTTCATTTAGTATCTAATTTATCTTGGCAGGTCTATATAGTAGCAAGATACAGAAAGCAAAAGTAGGTAAATGGTAAGGGAGCACTGCACTCAGTTGAAGGGGCAATGGTAGATTCCAGAGCGTGAACAAAGAAGAGGAGAGAGAAAGGTCTTCATAGTGTGATCCCAGTGCAGAAAATGCTTGAAGCAGCTCTATAGCAGATCAAAGAGATACTCTTTCATGTATGCAGGTAGTTAGATATTTAACAGATAACCGCAAAACAAATGTTGTAATCTGGAGAAAACAAAAAAAGGAAAATATACATATTGAATCTACACTCCTACTGAAATGCATCACCTTTAATCCCAGAATCTATTCTTGGTCCTGCAGACACCAAAAGTTAAGCTTGGCCCTGAAGAACACCATTTGTGGTCTCAATATGGTTCACTGTCTTGATGAGCCCGAAGGAGAAAATCTTACTCTCCTGTTTAAGGTCAGATAATTTTAACTTGCTTAGTGCATGACAGGAAGCACAGCAACACCTGGTGGAGATGGTACACCTCCAGACCTTACCACACTTGCAACAGCAGAATGAGAACTGATAATAAATGCTAGCTCGGTGAATAACTGCACTGCAGCACCACACATCATTTGCTGGCAGTGCAGGTGCTCCGTTCTCTTTCACATGCACTGATTCGATATAGAAGGAGCAAATGTCCGTCTAAGAGTCTCAAAGCTCACTACTCTCAGTAATGATCATTACACATATAAAAATTGAACTCTAAGTTATTACAAGGGTCCTGCCAGCTTCTGCCCTATTTCCTTGTTACTTGCAGTAACTATGGTGATGGAAAGCATGACCACAGCCCATCACAGTTCCTAGATACATCTTGCAGTCTACAGTCGATGCACATGGGCGCTCTTTCCACGATGGTCCAAATAAAGCCTAGGCTCCATTCTTGAGTATTAGGATGGTGGTCCAAACAGAAATTTCTATGTCCTTTCTCTATGGATATGTCTGCTGCTTTTAAAAAAAAGGAAAATCAGGTATGTTGCGATCTTTGTTCCAGTCCACTCTCTTTACCCACAGTGCAGGCCATTACTCCTTCCATCTTCACCTCTGATCTTTTGATCCACTGACTGTGGGAGCCACAAAGAGAATTTCTCTTCTCCCTCTTCAATGTATAATTGAAGTACCCTGCTAAGCTCATCCAGTGTTTGAGTTGCTGCGGTTATATGTCCGCTGATGACACCATATGCTTTTTAATCTTAAAAGAGGTGCCTGGAGGCCATACTGATCATATGATAGATGTCTGGTACTTGATTGACTGCAAGTGCCTCAAATTTCACGAACAAGACAGATCATGGTTGTTGGGAGGGACAGTGGCCTCAGATGTCTGGACGTCTTGCATACTAACATGGGGGATTAATAGGCTCCCATCTCAATGTGGAAGAACCAGGGCTTTAAAATAAACACTAACCTGTCCATATCCTGAGTTCACTACAGGTTTCTGCACATTCTTACAAGTTACAGATACCTTTCCACATCCTTCCTTACCTAAGGATTGTAAAAGAGAAGTCACTATAGTTATAGGATAGGAGCAAGGCTGAACTACTGCAATCCATTCACCAGAGTCTGCCCCAGTAGCAGATAATTTTAAATTGTCTAAAATGTGGCTGCTCGCCCGCTTTTAGCACAAGGACAGTCGATCCAGCTGTCACTTTCGTTGTTTCAATGCTCTGCTTCCCAATTGCATCCAGTGCCAACTTCAATGTTCTATGCAAAGCTCATCATGCTATCTTTGGGGACAGCCTTTCTTTCTAGCAACATGTATCACACACATAACAACCTTTTGATTTTCAATAAGTTAAGACTTTCGCCTAATCTCTTTATATTTTTAAAGATTTTAAGCACTTGGTTATTAGCAAAAATTTCACAAGCTGCAGTATCGTGAATTCCTCTTTCTTTGCCTGCTGTGGTGTGGTCCAATGTTAGTGCACGGCACCTTTTGGAATTATGGCACTCCACAAAAGACAGAAAATAACCTATCATCCCAAACCTCATTCTACTACTATGATCTCCCTTGGATCCTTTCCTGACTCTTACCTCCTCTATCTGTCCTTGACTCACCCCAAACCTCTTTCTGCTACTACAATCTCTCATACAACCCTTTCTAGACTCTTCCCTCCTTGACCCACCCCAAACCTCATTTTACCACTATGATCTCCAAAAAAACACTTCCTAGACTCTTTCCTAGTGTATCCCTCCTTTGACCCATCCAAACCTCATTTTACTACTTTGATCTCTCTAATAACCCTTTCTAGACTTTTCCCTCCTCTATCTCCCCTTTGACTCATCCCAAACCTCATCTAACTAATATGACCTCGCAAATAACACTATCTAGACCAGTGATACTCAAAGCAGCCCTGCCCTCCTGGTAAACAACAGCACGAGCTGCTGTTTAGTTGCTGAACACTAATATTCAGAAAAACATGGTAAATAAGCATGCAAGCATTTATTAACCTGCAAATAAATGCTTGCCCGTTAACATAAAAAAAAAATTAGACCTCCTTACACAATCCCTGACACACCCAGACCCCAACCGCCACCCTGCTGGCATCAGTGCAGCCCTCGGTCACACCACAGACAGTACATCGTGGCCCCTGAGCAAATGTTTGCGAGTACCCATGATCTTATTCTAGACTCTTCCCTCCTCTATCCCTCCTTTATCCTATTCGATCAAACGAACAGACTCACATGTCCACCGCTCAAATTAATAAATTTGTGTTTCCCTATACTAATCCAATACTAATCCTTTGGTTTCAGGAGTAGCGTGCTACTCGCTGAAAGGCGCTTCAACGCCTCGTCAGGGGTAGTAAGCGTTATATAAATACAATTGCAATAACGTGTTCGTTAAATTTTTATCTCAAACGTGGATCTGTTGTAGTTTTAAATCAGGACAGGAGAGGGCAGAGTAGCCCCACTAAAAGATTGACATGTAGCAGAATCAATTATCCACCTACATACGGATGGCAGCGATTTTTAGAAGGCGCCCAGATCGCCCCATCAGTGGTGCAGACAGCAGTGTACCTCTAAGTTGCCACCCTACACCAAAACGGATACAACAAAATTATTCGAGGACACCTGGTATTTTGGTCCTATAAAATGTAGGGTGCTCTGAAAGGCAAATAAATGAGAGGGACCCAGTACACGAAGAAAGTGGGTACCAATAAGACCTTAGTCACAAAAGAAAGTCTTCCTTCGGGAATATTCTAAATCAACTCATACACATACCAACAAACTTCAATAAAAGGATCTCTTAGGTTACCAGTGTCATGGCAGTGCACGCAAGAAATATCTATAGGAGCCACCAGTTCAAAAAGTTAAAACATTTTTATTCAATATAGTTATAAAAATATCTTCATATCATAATATACACCATTATTTCATTAAAATCAACAGATAAGTTAAAAAGTGTGCAAAAACGCAATAAACACAGTTAGCAGCAATAATTCAGATAAAATATAAAAAAGAAAAAAGAGAAAGAAGGGGGAAAAAGACAAGATAGGAAAAAGATAGTTCCTAAAAAGAAAGTATGGCTGGCACTAAAGTGGATCAAAATCATCCAGCGGAAAAGAGTACACAATTGTGCATATATATTTTTTGTATTTTCTTAACCGCAAAAATGTCCATACAGTTACACAGCACAACTTTAACTGAATTATTGCTGCTAACTGTGTTTATTGCGTTTTTGCACACTTTTTAACTTATCTGTTGATTTTAATGAAATAATGGTGTATATTATGATATGAAGATCTTTTTATAACTGTATTGAATAAAAATGTTTTAACTTTTTGAACTGGTGGCTCCTATAGATATTTCTTGCGTGCACTGCCATGACACTGGTAACCTAAGAGATCCTTTTATTGAAGTTTGTTGGTATGTGTATGAGTTGATTTAGAATATTCCCGAAGGAAGGCTTTCTTTTGTGACTAGGGTGCTCTGAAAGGGCCTGAAGGAAACATTAAGGGAGAACAGAAAAACACCTTAAAAAATGTGTTTGGGGAAGCCAGACATTAATTTCTCCGGAAATAGTCAAACTACATTAGCAAATGGAACTCCTTAGCTGAATCCAGGGCCAACTGATTCTCATGAAATACTGCTCGTCAAATACTTAACTGATATATTTCCATTGGTTATTTTAAACATAAGCTATCAGAACCAGTGGTCGCTCACAATTTTCCCTCAAGCATTAACTTTGTAACCCGATCAATATATCTGCCCCTAAAGGCGCAAGTCCCATTACAGAAACGATCACCTTCATGTACAGTTATAACTACAAATAAAACGTCAACCGCAACTATCTGTCAGTGCCAATTATGCTGCTCCCTTCTTTATCTGATACAGACACCGAATCTGACGAACACTTATCTTCCAGGAAGGATTTTCACGAGATACTTATGTTATCATTTCTATAGGGTACCGTTCTACCAGAAGCTATCTCGTAGAGATTTTGGGAGTCTGTGCAGTATTTGTACAGACTTCTGGAGTTTTTACTGAATGGAGTTATGGTTATCTGGTGTGTTTGTTTGGTCACCGAATAACAGTTTGTCAAATGTATTGTTTAGTAACAAATCTAATTGGTTAATATGAAAAAGATGGTGTGTACAATCCTGTCAAGAGATCTTTATGGTATATTATGTCCATGTGAGTGGGTTGAAGGAGTTTGCCGTTTGTTTCTGTTCTGCATGTCGAAAAGTTGCGCACTGCGTAGCTAGAACTAACTGCTTTGCTAATTATACAACTTTGATATAATGTTGTGCACATCAGGGTGTGACATGGAAGGAAAACGTTATTTACCCTGTAAGCATCTGTTTCTGGTATATAGTGCTGTAGATTCACATGCTGTGCATACTTCTGTCATCTAATGTTGGGCTCGGATGTGTACAACTTGTTTTTCTTTTCCAAGGAAGTCTTTTCGAATTACGGTACCTAGAGACTCCACCCATTAGTGGTATTGCAAATGAGCATCAGCTCCATTGTTAGATTGTTTTTCCCCGAACATAGGACAAGACAGGAAATTGAGAACAGAGAATACAGAAAATAAGACCATGCAACGCAAAGAAATAAAGATAACTTAAGAAAAGTAGATATGTGCAACAACCTCAGGCGACTGGGGAGGAGAGTGGGAAAATGTGAATCTACAGCATTACATGCCAAGAACATGATGCTTACAGAGTAAGTAACATTTTCCGTTCGTGGCATGTGTAGCTGTAGATACACATTCTGTATATAGACTGTAAATTAGTCCTTCCAAAAGTGGTGGCTTAACCGGAGGAGCTTGCAGAAGATTGGAAAAGTATGTCTAAGACAACCTGGCAAATTCTAGTTGTTGTCTGGCCAAGACATCCATTCAGTAGTGTTTGGTAAATGTATGAGGGGTAGACCAGGTAGCTGCTTTACAGATGTCAGCTAATGGTATACATACCTAAGAAAGACATACAAGCCCCTTTCTTATGAGTAGAATGAGGTCTGGGAGGGACAGGCAGTGTTCCTTTTGCTTTGGCATAACAAGTCTGTATGCATTTAACCAACTATCATGCAACTCCTGCCTTGGAAGGAGCACGTCTGCTGTGGGACTTGAAATAAGAAGCTATTAGCTATTGTGCCTTAAGAAAGGACTTTGTCTTGTCAATATACTACATTAGTGCTCTCTTTTGACAGGAAGAGTATGGAAACGGGAGACCACCTTAGGGAGTAATTTTGAATTGGTTCTGAGAACCACTCTATCTTGATGTACTAAATGGCTCTTCCAAGGTAAGAGGATGTATTTTATTGACTCTTCTGAGAGAGGTGATGGCTACAAGGAGGGCCACCTTACATGAGAAGAATTGAAGTGGAAAAGAGTGAAATGGTTCAAAAGGGCAGCACATTAGTTTTGTGGGAACTATGTTAAGGTTCCAAACAGGGGCAGGGGGAGTCTGTGGTGGAATAACTCTTGTGAGGCCTCCATGAATGCCCTAATGACTGGAATTCTGAATAGTGAAATATGTTGCCCTTTCTGCAAATAGGCAGCTACAGCAGCCAGATGTAAACAAATAGATGTGTAAGCAAGTCCTGATTTTTGCTGGTGAAGGAGGCAGCATACAATATGTTACACATGCACTGTGAGTGGACTGATGTGTTTTGGAAGACAGTAGTGAACGAACCGCTTCCGGCTGCGTAACAGGCCCTGCTAGTAGGCCGCTGTGCCTCTTTTAGAATAGACGTATGTAGGAAGGTAGGATCCTTCTAGCATGGTTACCCCCACTTTTTGCCCAGTGTCAGTGTGTTTTTGACTAGTCTGACTGGGATCCTGCTAATCGGGACCGCTGGTCACTCTGCTTTCTCCCTAAATTTGACAGTGGTAACTACTTTGGTACCTTCCCAATTGCCTACTGGTGTACCCATGTAAGTCCCTAGTATATGGTACTAAGGTACCCAGGGCATAGGTACACAAGGGGTCTCCCATGGGCTGAAGCATGTATTAGGCCGCCCATGAAAGACCACTCAAACTGTGACTACAGGCCTGCCATTGCAGCCTGTGTAAGCTGGTGCTAGCACCACTTACGACAGATATGTTTCCTTATATCTGAGGCCACTGCACTGAAAACCTATAAGTCACCCTAAAGGCAGCCCTTTCAATCTTTATGGCAGGGTGCTAGATTATACGTGTGAGGGTGCTCTGCATGAGCAGGACACCCCCTAACAACCCCTGAATCAATTCTCCAGGGTTTGTAAGTGTGGTCAGCTATTTTGATACATATAGTGGAAATGCATCATTACGCAATGGCTAACTATATATTGGCTGTGCTGAACCTGGGCATGTTTGGTATCAAACATGTTGGAATCATACCCCACACCGTTACCGAGGTTGAAGGAATGATTCCATGCACCAGGGGGCTCCTCCGGGAAGCCCTCAGTGCTCCCGGTAACAGCCTCCCAGGGTCTGCCAGTAAGCTAGTGCTGCTGCGGACCCCAAACACGACAGGATCTGCCTTCCTGCTGCTGAGCTGAGCTCGAGCAGGGGAAGGTAGAACAATAGGTTTCCTGTCACAGGGAGGTGTGACCACCTCCCAGACAGGACTTAGTGTATTGGGCTGGGGTTGGGGTGCTTGCCAGTGCCACCAGACTGCGTTGAAGGGCACATTTGGTGCCCTACTTGCACTAGTTTGAGCCAGTTCAGGGAGCCCTTGGCTCCCACTCTGGCGCGAAACTGGACACAGGACATGTGAGTATCCTCCCCTCTGTTCAGCCCCTTCTCTGGGAGGGACCCTTGAATCATCCCAACCCTTTCCCTAGGGTCCTTAAGGGCTTACCTGTGGGTGGCTCTTCAGATTAGTCATGTGACAAGCTTCAAACCCGAAACGACTTCAACTTCAACCGTCTGATCACCGTGGACTTAGCCTGGAACTGAGACTGCACCAAGAAAGACTCCTGCTGCTCCTGATCTCGCTGTTATGCCACTCTTCTTAGTCTATGCCTATGCTTCATCCAGGTTCCTCTCCAGGCCTGTGGGCATCAAGGACACCCAAAGTAATCTCCCTTGAAGTGAAGGAGTCACTCCCCTGCATATGCAGGCACCACAACAAAGCTGACCGGTTTTCTGCTCCTGACGTCCCATGAACTCCGAAAGGCTCAGCAAAACAGGTGGTGGTTCTGCAACTCCCTCGAGGCCTGACCTGTCCTCTCAGCAAGTTTGAGGCCAGTATCCTTCGTCGGAACCGCTGGAACAGAACCCCTATGAACCACTTCGACTTGCCGTTACCAAGGCTTGTTAACTCTGTCCTCCAGAGATCTTCGGGCTACAGGAAGCTCCAGCATCTCTTCCTGCCAAGATCTATGTCCTCACCACATCTTCTGCACTGTGGGCCTGCATCTTTGGCGAGCGGCTCGAGGACCTCTTGTGACTCCTGTGCCTGCGGCCTGTGGGTCCTCTTGAGGGTCTTCCTTCGCTGCAGTGGGCTCCCCTGCTTGCTCCGGCCGGCTCTGACTCTCCTGCAATTGGGAAGTCCCTTGGACCTTGCTGGTCCCAAAGTTGCACTTTTTTCATTTACCACATCTGTTGCTGCTGCCAAGGCTTGTTGTTGCTCCCCCCCGGACACCGACCCCCTGGTTCTTGACTTCCGACATGGGACAGCTCGTGAATGGCTCCTGGTCTTCCACAGCGTAGCCTGGGACTCACAGCTACAGCGGCAAGGTCACCGTCATCACTCCTGCATCTTCCGTCATCAGTGGTCATTGCTCTTCCGTACCTCCTGGTCACCTCCGAGTAGCATAGACTCTGTACCCTCTGCTTGCAGGTTCTCCTCTTCAAGAATCCATCCTTGGGTTCCACCGGACTCTTTCACCTTCTTCGCTAGCGGCATCTTTCCTGAAGTCCTCCATTGTGGTCCACTGCGGTTTCTGACGTCACTTCGCACCTATGCACCCGGCTTCCCTGGTGTAGGTATCCTGGGGTATCCACGGGTGGGGTGACTCTCCAACCTTCTGTCTTTCATGGGGTTTCTTCAGGGTCCACTTAGAAGGGTCCTTCTTGAAAACTGCAACCGCAACTTTCCCACTGAGTAGGCGGCTGTGTTTCCACTCTGCACACAGCCTCCGTGGGGTTCCTGGGTACTTACCGCAGGTAGTTCCTTCTGCCCCCAGCTCTTCTGAGTCTTCTGGTCCAAGTCTCGACTTTAGTCGCAGTTCGCATTCCACTTCTTTAGTATAAGGTTTGGTCTCCCCCTGGAGACCACTGTGTATTTGTGCTTACCTACCTGTTTACAGTTGAAATATTGTGTGTATTGTGTTGATATCTCCGGGTAGGAGATATACCAATGTGTTAGTGAGTGTGTATAATAAATATATTTTTATTTTTATAACTACACGGTGTTGTTCTTTTTCGTTTAACCTACACTAGATGATTCGTTCTGGTAAAACAAGCTACTTAACACTCCTTCTTGACTAAGCATGAAGCAGGCTCTCCAAAGCTACCACTTAGAGAGCTTTCTATGGTTGTCTAAAATCACTAAAATCACCTTAAGGGTTATCTGGATTAGTGCAAGGTTCTTCACTTAAATAAGTGTACACTATATACTAAGCCAGCCTCCTAAAACGTACATTCTTCTGGTAGATTACTTAACCAAATACTAAGACCTATGGAGCCAGATCACAAGGTTGAGCTGCTGAGGGTTGGGTGCCTGAGAGTGCTGTGGTTTTGTGTGAGAAGATCCGGCCTGTTGGGGAGCTTCTTGTGTGGGACTAGAGAGGGTTCTAGTAGTGTGGAGTGCCATGGCTGGAGTGCCCAGGTTGGTGCCACCAAGATGAGCGTGAAGGATGTCTGTCGCAGCCTCCTGACCACGAATGGTAGGAGTGGAAGAGGCGGAAAAGCGAATGCAAATATCATGAACCCACTCACTGATAGTGAATTGCCCAGGGATTGTGGGTGTGGTAGTCTGGTGGGGAAGAATGGGCATTTTGCGTTTTCGTGGTGGCAAACACATCAATCTGTGGAACTCCCCAATGGAGAAAATATGTTCGTAGGGATCTGGGGGTGGACTTCCCATTTGTGTACTTGTTAATGCGTCCTGCTGGGCAGGTCCGCTAGATCGTTGTCCACCCAGGGAACGTGTTGAAGGAGTAGATGGACTTTGTGATCGATTGCCCACTGCCATACTGGACAACTGTGGTGAACGTGTCCCCCTTGTTTCTATAAGTAAAACATGGCAGTCGTGTTGTCTGTGCATATCAGGACTTTCTTGTTTTGAAAGAGGGGGTGAAAAGCCAGTAGAGCTAGCTGGATGGCCAGCAGCTCCCGGTGATTTTTGTGAAGTTTGCTGGAGAGGGGTCCAATGACACTGAACAGTGAGGTGTTGGAGATGCGATACCCAACCTGTAAGCAAGGCGTCCACGGTGATGGTCTCTTGCAGCACTGGATCCAGGAAAGGCCGCCCTTGCAACAGGTTGTCTGTATTTCATCACAGCAAAAAGTGATGTGTGCGGCCCCAAATCAACACTAGATCCTGTAGGTGATCCTCTCCTTAAGACCACTTTGCCACTAAGCACTCCGGAAACGGATGAATGTGGAGCCTGACATTTGGGACAATAGCTAACCAAGGCGCCATCATCCCTAGTAGGCGCATCACAGTTCTGACTGTTACCTGCCTATCTGGCTGAAAAAGAGTCAGCAAGTTTTGGAAGGCTTGTACTCTGGCTGGGCTGAGGTAAGCTTTGCCCGCCCACGCATGAATCTAGGACGGCCCCAAGGAAGGCTGTAGCTGAAGGGGTCGAAGGTGGGATTTGGTCAGACTGATGGTGAAACCTAGACTGTGCAAGTTGTGAATGGTGGCCTGGGCGTACACTAGACAGAGTTGCTGTGTGGCGCTCTTGATCAGCCAGTTGTCTCTTGGGGCAGTGGTAACCACGAAGGGAAGCACTTTGAATTAATAATGATATACACTTACCACAAACCTCCGATGTGCTGGGTGGATGGGTATGTGGAAATAGGCGTCCTTCAGAACCACAACAGTCATGAAGTCATCTTTCTGCAAGAGTGGTATGACATCCTGTAGAGTCACCATGTGGAAGTTCTCTAACAGAATGTATTTGTTGAGGGGCCTGAGATCGAGGCTGGGCCTAAGGGAGGCGTCCTTCTTTGGGATGAGAAAGCAAAAGGGAGTATACACCATTTCCGCTTTGTTGAGGTGGAACGGGCTCTACGGTCCCCTTGTCCAGGACGGCCTCTACCGCCTCGTGAATAAGGCACAGATGTTCTTCAGACAATATGTGTTGGCGGGGGGAGGGTATTTCCAAACAATACCTCTTCGGTAAGATTTCTAGAACTCAACAGTCTGAGGTTATTTCTGGCCAGGGGGGCAGAAAGCCCTGCAGTTGTTGTGTGATCGGGGATACTCAAAGGGTGCCACTACTATGAAGGGGCATTTCCTTTTGGAGCTGCACTCTTACCTTTCCATTGTTGCCCCTGTATTCACCTAGTATCCCAGGGAGGATTGCTGTGGTGGCCCAGGGAAGATGGAAGAGGGTTCTGAAGTGTGGGTCTTATTAGCACCACAAAACTGTGAACGCTAAAAGGAGCCTTGAGTAGGCGGTGTTTGAAGGACTCCCATATCTTTGGCTATATCCGAGACCTCTTTATGTTCTTGAGCATCTCATCGACCTGAGGGCCAAAGAGATGCTGACCATCGAAAGGCACATTTAGTAGCTGCTGCTGGACATCTGGCTAAAAAAACGGAAACCAGCAGCCAGGCATGGCTCAGCAAGAGAATACTGGAATTAATGCTGTAAGCGGCTGTATCTGCGGCATCCGAAGCTTAGCTAATGTTAGTGTTGGAGATAACCTTCCCCTGCCAAAAACTGCTAACCTTTCTTGCGGTACTGTTCTGGGAGATGCTTCACCAAGTCCGCCATTTGATCCAAATGCACGCGGTCATATCGAGAGAGCAAACTAATGGAACTGGCGATTTGCCAATGAGTAGTAGACTGTGCCACCACCCTCTTGCCTCCAGTGTCTAGCTTCTTGCTCTCCCGATCTGAAGGGAGTGCATCGCCGGTGTCCTGAGTGTTAAGGCACTTTCTGGCAGTAAGGGACACCAGCGAGTCAGGCCACGTGTGCATGGAGTGTCAATAGGAGAGGCTTATAATTCCTATCTACCCTAAGCATAATAACTCTCACCTTGACAGACTCCATGAAAATCTCCTTGGCAGGTTTGTGGACCCCTTTGAGCATTGGGAGGTATTGTAGGAAGCGTTGGGTGGTGGAGGGGAGGGTTTCCACAAGGAAATCATTCTCTTCTTGCTGCACATAAAGTTCTACATTATGGAACATGGCAGCCCTGTGTACAACCTCATGATATGCAATGACATCATCAGGAGGGGAAGGCTTAGCAGGGTACTGTGAGAAAGAGCCCTCTTTCTGCATGGTAGCCCCCACTTTTTGCTGAACTACTGATGTGCTTTGACTGAGTGTGCCCTGGGCTCCTGCCAATCAGGTACCCAGGGTCTATGTTCTTTCCCTAAAACTGCATTGAAAACAAAACCCAATTGGCATCTCTGGCCACAGGTCAGCCCCAGGTAAATGGTACCACAGGTACCCAGGGCACTGTGACCAGGGAAGGCCTCTAAGGGTTGCAGCACTTATTCTGCCACTTTAGAGGTTCTGTACCTTTACACTCACACACTGCCTTTGCAGGCTGCGTGTCTTGGTGCAGAACAAAGTGAAGAGTCGACATGGCACACATGTGTGCCATGTCTACAACCCACTGCCCTGGCATAGAACAGTCACCCCTCTAGCTGGGTGCCCTATACCAGTGGTGAGGGTACAGGTGCATGAGCCTTGCACCCCTACATTGTCTAAGTCCATTCTTAGACATTGTAAGTGCAGTGCTGCCATTAAGAGTATATGGTGCTGGGAGCTTGTCATTACGGACTCCACAGCACCATAATGGCTACACTGAAAACTGAGAAGTTTGGTATCAATCTTCTCAGCACATTAACAAAGGGGAAGCTTCAAAGGCTTGCCGCCTTTGTGAGTTTCCCCAGGCCACTTGCTGCTTTCAGCAACTGGTCCCCACTGGTTCTGACCCCCACTTTGGGCGGGAGAACCGGCAGGAAAAACAAGTGAGGAAGAGAGGTGTGCCCACATCTGCCAACTCTACCCCTCTGGTGGGGGAGGCGAGGTGAAGCACAACTCTCAGTCCACGCCATCTTGCAGATAGGGGGACCCAGCCAACCAGGGAAAGGCTTATGCCCCCCCTCCCACTGGAGGGTGGCATAATAGGGGGTGTACCCACCCCAGGGAAGGGACCCATTGGTCAGAACCTTTTACCAACCTGTAACACCCCTAAATCTAGTATTTAGGGGCACCCCTGAACCTTGCTTCCTCAGACAACAAACCAGAAGAAGAAAAGAAGAAGGACCGAACAGCCGTGCCGAAGCTAACAAGAGGAGGACGCCCACTGTCTTGGCCCCAGCCCTACCGGCCTGTCCCCACCTCGAACCTGCTCCAGCGAAATCCCGGTGTGTCCTGCAGCCAGCAACCTCGAGAAACCCGGAGGACCTGCCTGCCTTCCATCCCAAAGACTCTGTCCCCGTGAACACCGGATTTGTTCAACAGACTCCAGCTCTGCAAGGATCCGCAATTTGCACCACTCTGCACCCGACGCCCAGGGTCAAAGTTCGAGTGGCCCAACACCAAGAGGCGGTCTCCCCGGCGATCCTGACCCGAGATCCAGCGACCCCTGACCTGCCTCAAGCCTCCAGCTGACGCCTGCAGCCTCAAACCGGAAGGTCCCCCCAACCGCCACCAGGAGCTGATAAGAAGATCCGACCCGAAAAGGCACCCCTGCATCCGACGCTTCACGGCCTTGGGTGGCCCAACCGACGGTGCCTAACCAACCCCCAACATTCCAACTTACCTCTCCAAGTGGTGGTCGCACCCAGAAGACCTTCGTCCCCGAGCCTGCAGTGTGTTTGCATACCGTAGACTCCCCACTGAAAGTTACAGGGCTTCCGACGCCAAAAAAAGCACTCTGCACCCAGCCGCCCCAGTGCTGCTGAGGGTGCATCTTTTGTGCTGGCCTAAACCCCCATTTGCCCTGAGCTTAAGTCCAGGAGCTTTGCTCCCACAACCCAGTGGCCTGCTCGCCAGCAGCCACCAACCGGAGGACCCCTATCCCCCATTGGATAACATTGGGCCTCAGCACTCTGCACCCGGCCGCCCTAGTGCTGCTGAGGGTGTAACAAGAGTGAATCCTTGACCCTGGGGGACCCCTGAGTCTAACCGCAGAATACCAACTCCCACAACAAAGTACTTACCTTTGAACAAATAACACTATTTTCCTCCATAGGATAACAATTACTGTTTTTCTATGAAAAGTTTCTAAGTGTGGAGTTTGAAAATCTAAGAAATCCTTTTACAACTGTACTAAATAACAAAAACGCTTTTACTTACCTGTTTACAGGAAATGTCCCAGTGTAGTATTCAGGTATACTACACTGTGTAACAAAAGTAATCTGAAAGTAATGTACTGGTCATTTTACTAAAAAGCCCATTCAAAGTATATGTACTGTATTTCCAAAGCATTACATTTCTCAGTAACAGCACTGTAAATCAAAACAAAATGCATATACAATTACAATCCAATCTGTTTTACAACTGTATATTTACTGCAAAGTATTTATCACTTACCTGTGCCAGGCTTGCTTGGTTCTAGGAAATAAAATAACTAAAAGAATATTTTTATACAAAAACAATTGGTCTGAAGTTCAGTCTTTGAGTGTGTGAATTCATTTGCTGACTGAGTGTGTACAACAAATGCTTAACACTGTCCTCTGATAAAGCCTTACTGCTCGACCACACTACCACAAATAGAGAGTGAGGTGCTATCTACTTTACCTCTGCCTACCTTTGGGGTTCCACTAGACTCCGTGCACACTATACCTCACTTTGGTATAGTATATAGAGAGCCAGCTTCCTACAGGTACAAGTCTGGGTCTGCGTCTGCAGGGGGTTCATTATCATAATCGTCCCAAGGGTATGGGTCCTGTGTGTCCTAAGTGGGGTCAAATGGGTCATAAGGAAGCCTAGGACTGTCCCCGCTCCCAAGTGTGACAAAGCCGGAGGTGAATGCTGTGGCAACTCTAAAGGGAACATAGGAGGTACAGGGGGAGCGAGAAGAAAGAGGAGGAGTGAGGGAGGGAAGGAGGGAAGGAAAGAGGACGACTAGCAGGAGAGACAGGGGAGAGGTAACTCTGTCATGTCTCTTAGGCCTATTGGAAGCAGAAAGAGTCAGTGGGATGAAGGCCTCCTCAAAAGTCAACTTCTCTTATGAGGAACAGAGTCCTTTGGCACCTATGGAGGCTTCAGCAGGATCCGACCAGTGCCTGGCTGGATATAGCTCTGCTGCTGTTGAGCATCCACATGTTCTGCAGCCGCTCGAGGATTGGCTGACCAAAGTCTTCAGAGCCGCAGAGGCAGCAGTGGAAGATGTACTCGATTGGACTGAAGATGGTCGCCCACTGGAGTGCGTTAAACTCTATTTCGGCACCCAATGCTTCATTCATGTTGGTGGGTCTCGGCGCCAAACTCATCCCCGGCTCCAAGTGTTTCGATGCAATCTGCCTCAGCTCTGAAATTTTCGGCTCCACCCCTTTCAAGTCCAAAGATGGGCAAGTGTGTGCTTTCTAATCTGACACCGAACCGGTGGCCAAAGTTCTGTGCTTTGAGGAGAACTTTGGCGCAGAGTGTGGAATGGGCGCCAGGTCCATCTCAGAATGGCTGTGTTGGCCATGGCGGAAAGGCAGTGGCAAACAGAAGGCCTCATATGCTGCATGGGCGTCAGGGCTCGTGCCTCTAAGTGGTGAGTAAGGGGAAGCATCAGTACTCACTGCAGGCCTTTTGTGGCTGCTTTGCTGCTACTGGGCCGCTGGAGGCTCTTAGGACTCAACGTCCACCTCAAAATCTACATTTTCCTGGTTCTACTTCTACGCCTGGAACATTCACCTCTTCAATATCTGCCTTCCGGAGTGTCTTCGGCCTCTCGCCCATGCTAACCGAGGTGACAAGTGAGTCTGTTCCGAAGAATTATTTTGTTACAGAACGCAAAGGTGTTCTCTCATTGGTCAGGAGACAAAAAGTGATTGCAGACTTTGTCGAGTTCAGGATACATGGTGTGGCAAGTAGCACCCTGGATTGAAGGCGAACCGGCGGAAAGGCAGTAAGAACGACCTAGTTCTGAAATCATCCGTGACATCGGGAGAAGCGTCCTGATTGCAACGGAGCCCCCCCCCCCCCTCCCCCGGACAGTAACAAAAGGGACAGGTGGAAGCCAGGACAGAGATTTCAGCGTGCAGGGCCCCAGAGGAAGGGAGGACACACCATCCCCCCACCCCCCAGCGGATCCCAGAGGGATACAGTCGACCTACACGCCCGTCAATACCCACCAGGGGTCAATAGATTCCAGCCGGATGAGGCACCTAGGCCTATGCATCCTATACGGTGGTTCGGCCTAGCACAGAGCACACCAGTAGCCGCGACAAAGGGGCCAGAGAATCCTCTATAGATACGGCTCTCACCCGGGGCCCCCCAGTAGCCCGTGGCCTACAACTCCCCAGACACACTGCCTTCCAAGGAGCTGTGCTTTTTAACTGGCAAAAGGGACACAACGTGCGGGGCCTCAGTGGAGAGAAGTGCAGCCCATCGCTTCCTAACGACCCTAGAGGCCCAAAGACAGGTCCCATCACCACACACAAAGACGCTCACTAGCATACCAGTACCGCTCGGGCGGAGCCAGCAGGAGACACATTAACACCTGAAGAAAAGTGACTTTCGCAGGTTCGATATCTACCTGGACCTCCTGTGAAGTCTACCGCGGGCTCACTAATCATCGAGCTGGTGAGGGGCCTAATCTGATCCATCACAAAGGTCGAAAAGCTGAACCCGGATAGGAAGACTACCTTGGTCTCCCTGGACCCACAGATTCACTCAAAAGGGGCCTCTCAATTTCCCGACAATACCTATCTAGATCACTCCGCGGAATACCACTAACCTCCAAATATGGCGTCTGGAAAGGGAAAGAAAGACCGCAATCTTAAAGAAATGCTCCTAAAAGCCACCGGGGGCCAGGTGAGTGACACAATGTCGTCAGCGCCCTCAGATGGGCCCTCAGGCGCTGGCGCTCCGGAAGAACCGATCACTCGCCCTTTTCTCGAATTGCTATTCGCATCATTGCGCAAAGATCTTTAGTCCTTCAAGAAAGAGCTTACACAGGAGCTCAAAGACACCCGGTGGGACTTAGATGGGCTTGGGGAAAGAATTTCCACACTGGAGGACCACGAGACAAGCAGGGAGGAGGAGATAGAGCAACTTCAACAAGAAATACTCCGCCTCAGGGATCAACACCTGGACCTCCAAGCCCACACTGAAGTTCTGGAGAACAGATCACGCCGGAATAACATTCACATACAAGGTGTCCCATCCGGAGCAGAGGGTTCAGGCATCTCCTCTTTTGTGAAAGAACTCTTCAGATCCATCCTGGAGGTCTCTCTGGAGGGAGACATTAAACTAGATAGAACACACAGAGTTGGTAACAAGCATTTGTCTAACGCTCCACCACCCGACATTCTCGCGTGTGAGCATGACTTCCCCCTGTAGGAGCGCATCCTCCAACGAGCGAGATACAAACCACCCATTGCAACACCAGGTCCACCATCCAGTACTTTATCAAGACCTCGCAACAATGACCATTCAAAAACGCAAAGCCTTCCGCCCGATCACTACAAACCTTCAGGCAGCCAGAGAATGATACTCATGGGGACATCCCTCCCGTCTAATCTTTCGTCACGAAGGGAAACTGCACCAAACACGATCGCTGGATGAGGAGCGCCACATCTTGGACCTGAAAAACAATCCATCCGAGTCCACACAGGGCGAGACACAGGACTTTGACACGAAGGGCACCCAAGGAGAGCAGCACAGGGACGTCCCTTGCTGAATAATATCATTTGATCCCGAAACCATAGCCAGGGAGAAACAAGCTGTCATAGGCTCACTATCCGGGGGACTCTTAAAACCAGCAACTCCCTGAATCAGCGCAGAGCCTACCATTCAATGTCCTGCACTCTTTCCTTCCTGTGATGCTCCTCTTCTCTTCTCCACCTCTATCTTTTCACACTGCTTTCTGCACTGGTTAAGGGTGGGCCCGGGAGGGAGGGAGGGACGTATCCACGACCCCACCTTGAGAACACACCATGGACCGCCGGGAAATGAACTTTGATATAACCCATGTTAGTCTTAGTTTATTATTGTTTCTCGCCACAAGCATGAGCCTTTGACGCTGTCATCCCTAATTGCAGAACTCACCATCCACCTTGCCCATACACTAGCTTGGACACATAAAGGTGACCCTATTAGTGAATGCTTTCCCACTACTCAATGTCAGACCGGTTAATAGTCCTCACTTTGAATGTTAAAGGCCTTAATCACTTTTTGAAAAGAAGCTCCATCTTATCATATCTGGAACAGTCCGGGGCACATGTCTGCCTATTACAAGAAACACACCTCCTCCCTAGGGATGAACACAGGCTCCGCTCTAAAAGCTTCCCCCACCAGTACTTTTCATCCCTATCGAACAAAACTACAGGAGTGGCAATTATGGCCTCCTGGCACTTCAGGGGCAAAGTGCTATCCAAGGAGGCCGAAATAAAGGGCAGGTTGCTAGCCTATTCACTACAATTTGGCTCTAGTGCTAACACAATAGCCACCTTATACTCGCCTAACGAGGGACAGGAGCCTTTTCTTCGGAAGGCTGTGACGGAGGTACTGGGGGCCCAGACTCGATCAATTATAGTGGGAGGAGACTTAAATCCTCGTTTTTTGATAATGAACTTGATAGATCAGCGCAAAGACACAGCCAGACAGGAGCCCTATCCAAAAGGGGAGTGAAATGGCTAAGAGACACGGGCCTAATAGGCATTTGGAGAAACATCCATGCACAGACCAGAGATTACACATAGTACTCATTTGCACATAAAACGTACGCCAGGCTAGATTACTTTCTGGGCTCACCTGATCTCGCCTCCCGGGTGCAAGGAGTCACTATCGAACCCAGATCCCTGTTGGATCACGCAGTAGTGGAGGTTACAAAAGAAATCCCATGACACAGCCCATACTCCAGAACCTGGCGCCTCCGGGAAAGTCTCCTGCAACACCCCCAAATCTCTAAAGCAATCGACAACTATCTGGCCATAAATGACATCTCAGGCGCTGCGATTTCCACGCTATGGGACGCCTTAAAGGCTGTGATCAGGGGAGAACTGATCGCCATAATAGCGACAAATAAAAATAAAAATCACCAGGACAAAGGGGAGCGTCTCTCCCTTCAAATTGCAGAACTTGAACGCATCCATAAACAGACCAGAGCCCCTAGAGTCTGGAGACAGTTAGGAGCCACCAGAACTCAACTAGCCGGTATAGATACTGATAGGGAGGAATATGCAGCCCACCACCTTAAGCACCGAAATTACATCGGCAGGGGCAGGTGCGGGCGTCTCCTAGCCAACAGACTGAGGATTCAGCGGAAGTAGCACAGAGTCCAGGAGGTAATAGACCCCATGGGTCAGGTAAAGTAATTAGACCCTCAAATAGCAGAGACAATTCGAGATTACTATCAGGAACTATACACAGCACAGAACCTCCCAGCGGAGAACATACCGGCATACCTCAGTGAAGCAGATACACCCGCCCTAACTCCAGAACAGAGAGATGAACTAGACCGACCCATTCAAATTGAGGTCATCTCCTGTATTTCCTACCAAAAACTATTCAAATCCCCTGGCCTGGATGGCTTCCCAGCCATCTCCTATAAGACCTTTTGGCCAAACCCTAGCACCCCTCCTCACCCGACTATTCAATGCATTGGGGAATTTGTCAGTCCTTCCTCCATCTATGAACATGGCATCCATTGGGGTCCCATAGGCTCTCTTATTTGAAAATTTAAAAAAAGGTGGCTCCATAAGAGAAACTATTTGCCTAGGATCACACAATTTGAGACCAGTTCACGGGTAAAGTACATTACAGCTAGCATTACAGCTAAGTCGAGTAGATAATTAAAGTTACTAGACCTGCATGTCTAGTAACATTTTTATGATTTTTCGAGCCCCGATAGATTGCGGTACATGATGGGGATGAAGCGAATAACCCTCACACTGATTAACCAAAGCTCAGCATTCCCCAACCTTTGGAAGACATTTTTGAGCCTCTTGACGTCAGAATTACGCAAACTCGCCTGCCCTAAGTACCTACACCTACTATGGTTGTCGGAGGCCCCCATAGATACCACTTAAAGGTCCCGAATTAGGGTAGGAGTGGGTGGGAGATTGTGACACCTTCCTTTCCTATTATTACGAAGTAGACCGGGTCCGGGTTTGGGAGGGTGGGGGGAGTTCTGTTAGGTTCATACAACTGTATGCAAAGCAACCTGTGATTTACATGCTATTAAGCCACTGTTATATGCTATGATTGAAACAATAATTAAAAAAATGTACTCATAAAACAGGCGAGAAGCAGGATTGTTTTATAGAAACCGACGAGGGGACAGATCCTAGGGCTCGGCAAGAACACCACACACACCCTCAAAATGGAGCTCACAACGACACATCTGAATCAGACGGTGGAGAAAAAACAATCTAACAATGGAGCTGATGCCCATGCGCAATACCACAAATAGGTGAAGTCACTAGATCCCGTGACCTGAAAAGACTTCCTACGAAGACAGACAAGTTGTCCACATCCAAGCCCAACACTAGATGACAGACGTATACACAGCATGTGTATCTACAGCTACACAGGCCACGAACATAAAGTACCTAAATTCCTCAGTATTCATGGATTGAAGGCAGATTGGTCTTTCCTAGGATGTTCTTTGTCCTTGTCATTGAAAGAAGAAAATAAAAGAAAATAAGTTACTTACCTGTAACTGCAGTTCTCCATTATTGGTATCTTTCATAGATTCGCATGCTTGAATCATTACCCGTCGTCGAAGTGGGAGTCCCACGGTAACATAATAAAGCAGTATGTATCACTATCATAGCCTGTAAAGTCAATGGCCCTTGCTTTGTGTTGTTTTTACTAGGGAGGAAACTTAACGGGGGTGTGAGTGGGACTCCTGCACGGCTGCGTGTTGCAGGGTGCCGGAGAGTGAACATTTTCCCTTTTTTTTTTTTTACTTGATTTACTCGCCATTTGCACTAGCCCTCTCACCTGGGTGACGCTGGTGAAGAGGGGCACCGTGGCTCGCCTGGCTGTCACTTCGGTGTGGCCATTTACAGTCCTCCCAGTTGGGACATTTCTCGGCACCATCTTGGGTCGGCGGTTTAGTTGTTGACACACCGGCTGCCCGTTTTTAACATTCCTGTTATTATCATTTTAAATCGCTGAATCTGACTGCTCATTCACTTGCTCTGTGTTGTTTTTACTAGAGGGGAAACCTGACGGGGGTGTTAGTGGGACTCCTGCACTGCTGCGTGTTCCAGGGTGAAGGAGAGTGGACGTTTTCCCTTCTTTTTTCTTTATTTACTCGCCATTTGCACTAGCCCTCTCACCTGGGTCACGCTGGTGAAGAGGGGCTCCTGGCTCGCCTGGCTGACACTTCGGGTGCTGCCATTTTCAGTCCTCCCAGTTGGGACATTTCTCTGCGCCATCTTGGGTCGGTGGTCTAGTTGTTGACCGACCAGCCTCAAATCCCTATTTAATGGGAGCCGAATGCAGGCGCGCATAGCGGGCGCGCCACTGGCGCGCCGCTGGCATGCCAAAGGCAAGCTTGTCTGCGCTCGTCCGGACCGCGGCCAGCACCAGCCATGCTGCCTGTTCTCTCTTTGACCAATATTGCTTGGTCCAGAGATCAACTATTAAATATGAATAAAGAGGCCTGTGCAGGTAGGGCCAAGATAGACCTGGGGACGGTCAACCAGGAGTACTGTTGTAACGCATGTCTCTTTACGTTGCTGGTTGGCGGACGGAGGGCGAATGGCAGTTCGGCCATACTAAAGCCCCCCACAAAACACCCTAGGGCTCGTGCACCCATATTAAGGCTTGCTTAATTGTAGATCGCTCCCCAAACACGCAGAGGACATCTGGCTCGCCCTGGAGTCGAACTTCTGGGATTTCATGTTTTTAACAGAAACCTGGCTAAAAGAGAGCTCTAACACTGATATGACGCTGGCCGTACCTGAAGGTTTTTGGATGACGTGTGCTAAATCGGGGTAGCAACAAGGTAGGAGGTGGTGTGGCTATTATTATGAGGGATGGTTGGGAGATCTCCTGTAGAAGACCAGAGCACATTGGGATCATTGAGGCTCTGTCCTTCTGCATCAGAATCTCGCCCTCCTCTACGGTGGCTGGGATTCTGACATATAGACCCCCGACACCCCAGCCCTCCACCTATTAGAGTTATGCGACATTGTCGCTGATCTTTCGCTGAAGCACGCCAACTTCACTGTCCTGGGCAACTTCAACGTACACATGGAGAATGGAAAATGCCCTAAGGTGTCTCAGCTGGCAGAAACCCTTGAAAGTCTAAACCTGACGCAAAGGGTCACCGCCCCTACGCATGTAGCAGGCCATATGCTGGACCTTATTTTTCCAATGATCCAAACCTTATAGTACAGGCCCCACTCCCATTGACCTGGACAGACCATTTATTAGTACCATTCAGCTTCAAACTCGAACCCATATGCTGTAGTTCCAAGTCAATCTCCGACAAAAGGAGAAACTGGAGGAAGGTCACCCCCAGATACTATGGGACCCGAGCTTCAAAATGCACCGCTCCTGCTGAAGGGTGACCAAAGCGGTGATGTATCTAGCTTCAACAGCCGGGTCACCTTTGCTTTAGATAGTGTGGCCCCTCTGAGAACAGTGACATGCTCTAGGAAAAAGCCCTCAGCCCCTTGGTTCTCCATGGAACTACGAGCGGAGAAAAGTCTATGCAAGAAACTGGAAAGCTCCTGGAGAAAATCCTATTACCCCGTGGCTAAATGCTCCTACAGAGAGGCTTCAAAAAAATTCCACAGGCTTAAGCGCAGCGCTATGAGGGACTACTTCTCTAACCAAATTAAACAGTCGAACAACTCGGTCAAGGAGCTATTCAAAATTGTCCAATGCTTCACCAAGCCCACAGCTCTAGACTGCACAGTTAACCCCTCTCCCACCCTCTGGGCTGACTTATCGGACTTTTTTCAGGAGAAAATCCAAATGATTTACTCCGCCTTTCCCCCTACCACGTCCCCCCCCTGTGCAAAAGTCAGCCTCTGATCTGCATGGCACCTGGTGTGAATTCCGCCCACTGCCACTCGATGTGTCTCTCAGGGAATTGCACAAATGTAAATCTGGATACCCGGGAGACCCTTGCCCGGCTCAGTTTTTTAAACTGCTTGTCCCCTGCCTCAATGTTCCCCTGAACCAGATCTGGAATTCCTCCCTGACAACTGGTATCTACCCTGCGGCATGGAAACAGGCCTTTCTACTGCCTATCCCTAAGAAACGGGATGCTGACCCAGGAGAACACAAGAACTTTAGGCCAATTTCCCTTTTACCTGCACCAGATAAAATTCTTGAGAAGGAAGTTCAGATACAACTTTCTGAATTCCTTGATTCAAACAATCGGTTCCATGATTCTCAATCTGGTTTTAGAGCGGGATACAGCACGGAGATAGCACTTCTGGCAGTTGCTGAAACCGTGGAAGAGGCTGTGGACCAGGGCAGCTCAGCAATGCTGGTGCTGCTGGACCTGTCCGCAGCATTCAACACTGTAGCCCACTCGATTCTCCTGGAGAGACTAAAACACCTAGGAGTGTGGGGAATTACTTTGTCCTGGCTCCAATCGTTCTTGGAGAATCGTTCACAACGATTGTTTCTACGCCCTTATGTTTCCTCCCAGAAGTCTCTTGTCTGCGGGGTAACTCGGGTCAGCACTGAGCCCCTTACTGTTTAATGCATATCTCACTCCGCTTGCGACCTTGGTCGAGACATGTGGAGTGAGAGTGGTCTCCTACGCTGATGACACTCAGCTGGTGTTCTGGTTGAAAGAACACTCGGATGCAGCCTTTGCCAATTTTAAGCAATGCCTGAATAACATCTCTGCCTGGATGACGGAGAATTACTTAAAACTTAACACCAAAAAAACAGAGGTTCTATTTTTCAACCAACCGACTCCTCCACCCTCTAAGCTTTTGTGGCCCCCGGAGCTGAACCCCCCACCAATTCCTGTGGATTCAACCAGAAATCTAGGGTTTAAATTCGACAATGACCTCTCCTGCAAGACCCAGATTCACCAGGTCTCCTCCTCATGCTTTAGGAAGCTGCGAGCTTTGAGGAAATTCCTTCACTTTCTTCCGATAGATTGCAGGAAGACAGTGGTCCACGCATTGGTCACATCCGGCTGGACTACTCGAATAGTCTCTATCTAGGGCTACCAGCCCATCTGGTCCGCTGGCTCCAAATAATTCAAACGCTGCGGCTAGATTAATTAGGAATGTGCAGTTTCGCCATCGCATCTCCCCGCATTTGGGGAGCCTCCACTGGCTACCCATCAGTAGGAGGATTGAGTTTAAGGCGCTTACTCTGGCCTACAGAGCCACCAGGGAACGGGGCCCGCGCTATCTGAGACATAGACTGCAAAACTACCAGCAAGACCGGGTCCTGAGATCAAATCACCTGAAATTGCTCAGGGTTCCTCGTTTCCTCAGGGCCAGGATAGGCAGTAGAACATTTTCGGTTAGAGCTGCGAAGCTCTGGAATGCTATGCCTCTCCACCTCCGCATGACGGAGCCAGAACCGGCCTTCAGGAGGGCTCTAAAAACCTGGCTCTTTAACCTCCCGTAGTTTTTCTCCTTGTTTCTTCTCGCTGTGAATCTGCAACCCAGCGTCGGGACACCTTAGTTGGAGGTAGCCGTGCGCTCTATAAATTTATTATTATTATTATTAAAAAGTCACTTTAATAGCCTATCTAGGTTTTTTTTTTTTTTTTTTTTTTAAAAAGGACCAAACTTGAACTATAACTAATCAGGAAACGGCACCCTTTAGAACACTCCCAACAGAGGCTGAGTCCCTCAGATTTTCACGCCCAAGTGGGAATAAATAATCCTGAGCTATAAGGGTAGAGGGTGGGTTGCATGGGAATCTATGAAAGATACCAAAACTGGAGAACAGCAGTTACAGATAAGTAACTTATTTTCTTCTCCAGTATTGGATCTTTCATAGATTCACATGCTTGAATCAGAATAGCAAGCAGTTACTGTATTTTGTATATCTTATAAAAGGTTAAATAGCGGATGGTACGTAGAACATATATACATAACATTCATATTAAATTAATATATAAGGAAAATGCTACTTACCCAGTATGCATCTGTTCTTGGCATGTAGAGCTGTAGAGTCACATGCTATGCATAGATCGCCATCTGGTGTTGGGCCCGAACATTTGCACTTTGCTTTTGTTCGAAGAAGTCTTTCCAGTCACGAGGTAGGCGACTCCTCCTTTCGGTGATAGTGCGCATGGGCATCAACTCCATTGTTAGATTGTTTTCCCACAGAGGGTGAGAATGGAGTAAGTAAGAGTAGTATAGAGATGTCAATGTGTAGTTATCTAAGTAAGATAGTACGGGAACAGATACAGGTAACCGGGGAGGTGGTTGGGCGCATGTGACTCTACAGCTCTACATGCCAAGAACAGATGCATACTGGGTAAGTAGCATTTTCCGTTCGAAGCATGTGAGCTGTAGATCACATGCTATGCATAGACTATACAGCAGTAATCTCCCAAAGCGGTGGTTAACCTGTAGCTGTTGCGGTAGTTTGAAATAGTGTACGTAAAACTGCCTGGCCCACATTAGCTTGTTGTCTGGCTAACACATCTACACAATAGTGTTTTGTGAATGTGTGTGGTGTAGACCATGTTGCAGCCTTACAGATATCATCTATGGGAATATTTCCTAAGAAAGCCATAGAAGCCCCCGGTTTGCGAGTGGAATGCGCTCTAGGGGGAATTGGTAAAGTTCTTTTAGCTTTTGCATAACATATCTGAATACATTTAACAATCCATCGGGCAATACCTGAATTAGAAATGGGATTGCCTTTGTGTTGTGGAGCAAAAGCCACAAAGAGTTGTTTAGTGTTACGAAAGGATTTTGTTCTTTCCATGTAATACATCAATGCTCTTTTTACATCTAAAGTGTGTAGAGCACGTTCTGCCACAGAATCTGGTTGAGGAAAGAACACAGGCAACTCAACAGATTGGTTGATGTGGAAGGCAGAAACTACTTTAGGTAAGAATTTAGGATTAGTACGAAGAACCACTTTATTAAGGTGTACTTGTAAAAATGGTTCTTCTATGGTTAATGCCTGAAGCTCACTCACTCTCCTGAGTGATGTGATAGCAATGAGGAAAGCTAGTTTCCAAGTGAGAAACTGTAGTTCACATTTATGTAAAGGCTCGAATGGTGGACCCATTAGCCTGGTAAGGACAATATTAAGATTCCACGCTGGGGCCGGTGGAAGTCTTGGAGGAATAAGTCTTTTGAGTCCTTCCATGAAAGCTTTAATAGCGGGCACTCTGAAAAGGGACAGGTGTTGTCTGTTTTGAAGATAAGCTGCTATTGCAGCGAGATGCAAGCGTATAGACGTATACGCTAAATTTGAATGTTGTAAATGTAGCAGATAAATGATATTTTGAGTAGAAGCATCAAGTGGATTGACGTGGTTATTACAATAAATAGCAAACTGCTTCCATTTTGCTGCATAACAAGCTCTTGTAGTAGGTCTTCTAGCCTCTTTAATAATATTCATACAGTCTGGTGGAAGATTTAGATAACCAAACTCTATGACTTCAGGTGCCAGATCACAAGATTGAGAGGTTTGGGATCTGGATGTCTTATCTCTCCATGGCTCTGCGTGAGAAGACTGGATGTGAGATGTAGTTTTTGATGAGGAACTACTGATAGTTCTAAGAGGGTAGTGAACCAAGGTTGGCAAGCCCAAGTGGGAGCTACTAGGATTAGTGTGAGGGATGTTTGCCTGAGCTTCCAAACCACTAGTGGAATGAGTGGGAGAGGCGGAAAAGCGAAAGCAAATATCCCTGGCCAGTTCATCCATAGAGCATTGCCCTTGGATAACGGTTGTGGATACCTGGAGGCAAAGTTTGGGCATTTTGCGTTTTGGTGTGTGGCGAACAGATCTATGTCTGGAAAGCCCTACATCTGAAGGAAGGGGAGGAGAACTTGAGGGTGAAGTTCCCATTCGTGAATTTGTTGTCTCTGTCTGCTGAGGAGATCTGCAATCTGATTGTCCACTCCTGGGAGATGTTCCGCTAGGAGATAAATCTTGTGATGAATGGCCCATTTCCAAATGTCTTGTGTAAGGTGTGACAGTTGCAGAGAGTGTGTTCCTCCCTGTTTCTGTAAGTAATACATTGCTGTCATGTTGTCTGTGCGTATCAGGACAGCTTTGCCTATAAGGTGAGTTTGGAAGGCTTGAGAGCCAAAAATAGTGCTAACAGTTCCAGATAATTTATGTGGAGAAGCTTTTCCTTTTGACTCCACAATCCTTGAATTGTGTGAGTTTGGAGATGAGCTCCCCAACCAGTGAGCGATGAGTCTGCTGTTAGCACGGTCTGTGGAATCGGGTCGATGAAAGGCCGCCCTTTTGTAAGGTTGTGTGGATTCCACAACTGCAGACAGCGATGAGTGCGGCCGTCTACCAACACCAGATCTGTTAATAGACCGTGAGACTGATTCTACTGACGTGCTAAGCATTCTTGAAGGGGACGCATTTGCAGTCTTGCATAAGGAACTATCATGATGCAAGATGCCATCATTCCTAGTAGTTGCATGAATACCCGAGCTAGTAATGAGTGATTGGGTTGAAATTTGGAAAGGAGAGCCTGAATATTGTGAATTCTGGTTGGATTGGGATAGGCTACAGCTTTTTGTGTATCCAGAGTGGCCCCTAGATATGCTTGTGTATTGGAGGGCTGAAGATGGGATTTTGCCAGATTGACTGTAAATCTGAGGTTGTGCAGCAAGCGTACTGTTGTTTGAGTGTGCTGTAGGCACTTTGAGTGCTGGCTTTGATAAGCCAGTCGTCTAAAAATGGGAAGACGTGAACATGTTGTCTTTGCAGATGCGCAGCGACTACTGTTAGGCATTTGGTAAATACTCTGGGAGCAGTAGTTACTCCGTATGGAAGTACCTTGAATTGATAATGTTGTCCCGCTATTACAAACCTGAGGTATTTGCGATGAGCGGGATGTATTGGAATATGGAAGTACGCATCCTTTAAGTCCAGAGTGGACATAAAGTCGCATTGTTGTAACAGAGGAAGTACCTGTTGGAGAGTGACCATATGGAAGTGATCTGAATGAATGGAGAGGTTTAATTCTCTGAGGTCTAATATAGGCCTCAAAGAACCGTCCTTTTTGGGAATTAGAAAATAAAGAGAGTGCACCCCTGTCCTCTGATACTGTAGTGGGACGGGTTCTATGGCTCCTTTTTCCAGAAGCAATTGTACCTCTCATTTGAGTAGGTGTAAATGTTCTGGAGATAGTTTGTGTGTTTGTGGTGGAATGTTTGGAGGGTTGCTTGTAAGCTCCAGGCAGTAACCAGATTGGATAATTTGTAAAACCCATTTGTCTGATGTGATTGAATTCCAGACTGGGAAAAATTGAGAGAGACGTCCCCCGACAGGTGTGGGATGATCGGGGGAAAGGGGAAACAAGTCACTGCTTGTTTGTGGCTGGGGAAGTACGGGGTGTATTACCTTTCCCTCTTCCTTTGCCATTGTTTCCACGAAATCCACCTCGAAAATAACCTCTGGTAGAAGGTGACTGACTATTGCCTCTATATGAGGTAGAGGACCCTTCAGTAGAAATAGACTTTGAGCCTCCCCTATAAAAGGATCGGCGAAATGATCCATGATTGGATGGTGTTTGTAGCGCTCCTATAGATTTGGCTACCTCAGTGTCCTTCTTCATTTTTTCTAATGAAGTGTCCACCGTAGGACCAAATAAATGCTCCTTATCAAAAGGTGCATTTAAAATGGATGCTTGGACTTCTGGTTTAAAACCTGACACTCTAAGCCACGCGTGGCGTCTGAGAAGAATGTTGGTGTTAATAGCACGTGAGGCAGTGTCCGCTGCATCTAGAGCACACCTGATTGATGTATTGGAAATAAGTTTCCCTTCCTGAATGAGGTCATGAGCCTTGAATTTATGTTCATCAGGCAGATATTACATCAGTTGCTCTAGCTCATTATAATGAGCTCTGTCATATCTTGCCAAGAGTGCTTGTGTGTTAGCAATGCGCCAATGATTGGCTGCTTGTGCTGCTACTCTCTTGCCTGAGGCATATTTTAATTTAGAATCCTTGTCGGGAGGCGGAGCGTCTCCCATTGACTGAGAATTTGCCCGTTTCCGAGCATTTGTAACCACTAACGAATCTAGTGGAACCTGACCTCTAATAAAAATTGGGTCTGTAGGAGCCGCCTTGTATTTTTTGTCCACTCTAGGTGTGAGTATCCTAGCATGCACTGGATCTTTGAACACCTCATCTGCATGTTTTAACATACCCTTGAGCATAGGTAGTGTATGTGTAGTTTTTTGTGATGCACTTAGTGTCTCAAACAGGAAATATTCCTCAAGAGGCTCCTTATGGAGTTGCACCCCATGATACTGTGCAGCTCTATTAAGCAATTCTGTAAACCCCACATTATCATCTGGAGGAGAAGGCCTAGATGGGTATAGTGGAGATTGTGGCTTAGGGGAATTTGTGGGTGTTATAAGAAAGTTAGGGTCAATAGGTGGAGGAGGTGAGGAAGGGGAAAGAGATGGAGGAGAAGTATTAGTCCCTATATTTTTTCTCTGGTAAGATTCCTCAACTTCTGGTTTTCTTTTCTATGGCAGTTTTGCAGAAAGGTGTCCTGTTTTTGGATTAATAACCAGTTCTTTTTGTTTGGGGTCCATGTTAGCAGGCGGAACGTCCAAACTAAGTTCCTTGGATGGAGGAGGAATCGACTTTTCCATGGAAGCCATAATTTTTGACGTCGGAGATTTCGGTGTTGACGTTTTCGGAGCCGAGGATTTTGGTGCAGAGGATTTCGGCTCCGATGATTTTGGTTCAGAGTGTGTTTCGGTGCCGAAGTTTTGGAGGGATCAGTTGGCTTGTGTTTCGGTGCAGAAGTCTTGTGTTCGGGCCCCGAAGAAGGTCGACTCGGTCAAGAGCCGGAAGGCTTAACTAGTTGTTTCGGTGCCGAGCCCGAAGGCGGGGCGTTGGAAAGTTTATCTCGGTGCCGACCTTGGCCCGGAGGAGAGACCGGAGCCTTTTTAAAGGGAACTTTATGGGGCAGAGGAGCATCTTTACTCACGGTACGCTGACCGGGTGTGATGTCTTCCTCGATGTCGGAGTCTTCCTCGGACACGTCAATTTGTTGTTCCTCCTCTGCCTCGGCTCCATGTGCTTCTAGGATCTCCTGGTCGACATTTTCTGCGAACAGGTCTGGAGCGGAGTCCTTTTGTTGATACATCTCGTGACGTCGAGCCCGACGGTCACGGAACGTCTTTTTCGATCGGAAGGATCGGCAGGCTTCGCAGTTGTCTTCGTTGTGTTCAGGTGATAAAGACAAATTGCACACGTCATGAAGATTGGTGCGGGGGTACTTGGAATGGCACCCGGGCATAATTGGAATGGAGTCCGTTCCATCTACTGCGAATTCGGTCGACGCAGCTAGGCCCAAGGGCCTCGCACAAGGTTTTCTGATCGAAGTTGTGGATTAGATTCGATACGCGAAGGAAGGAATACGCGATCGAGAAACAATACCGTAGAGGGTAGTGGATTGCGCATCGAGGGGAACCAGAGAACGGTGTCGAACCAGAGCACAGCAATTCACGTCGGAACCCGATGGCAGAAAAAAACAATCTAACAATGAAGTCAATGCCCATGCGCACTATCACCGAAAGGAGGAGTCACCTACCTGGTGACTGGAAAGACTTCTTCGGACAAAAACAAAGTGCAAACGTCCGGGCCCAACACCAGATGGCGATCAATGCATAGCATGTGATCTACAGCTCACATGCCTCGAACATATATATTTATATATTGCATTAAAATTTGCAAAAATACATAAGCAAACACATGGAACCAAAATTGAAATGGGTGGTGTAGTAAAACCTGTCCAACCGCTGCATCACTGCGCTGTGCCGATTCCAGGTGATAATGCTACATGAATTGTATGCACACTCTTCCAAGTCGCAGCACGACATATCTTCTCCAGAGGCAGTTCCACAAACAAAGTAGTTGAGGCGGAAACTGCCCTAGCTGAGTGCACCCTGGTTTTCGGTGTGAGGGGCTTGCCAGCCTTTGAGTGGCAGGATTGGATTGTAGCTGAAATTCATTGAGCGATGGTTGCCATCATGACTGGAGCACCCTTACAAATGTGTCCGGAGGCTCAAGAAGGCTCTTGAGTTGAGAAAGCCTGTATAGCCTTTACCCTCCTGGTTGAAGTGAGTGCTAGTAACAAGGCGACCTTCCATATGAGGAGCCCTTACTGGAGGAAAAAACTCTGAATAATTCTTTCATAAACTGTTTGATGAGTCTGCAAGAGCAGAAAGAAAGAAAATGTGATGAGCATCTAGACCTTGATATTGCTGCAAGCCGCACCTTAACAGACACATGTGCCAACCGTAACAGATCTAAAGAGGGGAGAAAGACTACTTATCTGGCAGAAATGTTTCCATTACAGTTTACATGTCTTTATCGTGGCTTTCGCCTTGACATGGAGAGAATATACCTGCAGTCGTGAGGAACATTGAGATCTTTGAATTCATGGAATTTAGGAGCCATGCACATCAGAGGAGAGAAGTCGGGTCAGGATGAAGGACCTGTCCTTAGTTCATCGTTAAAAAATTATGGGATGTTGGAAGGTGATGTGGTTTTATTGCAATAGCAGGAGAAACTGAATGAACCAATGCTGCATGGGCCACCTGGGGGCTATCAGGATGAGACAACACCCCTCCGCTTTCCTGTTGCTGAGAACCTTTTTTCAATTATTTTTTTTTAAAGATTTTATTGAAGTTCAAATACAATAAAAGTACATATACATTGCAATCAAAAATCACATATTGACGCATTTACATTCCATGTCAATTCTGTAGTCATTGTCGGCATATATTAAACATTTTATCAGTGGTGATATTACATTGTGAACATTTCAGATCATACTGAAAATACAAAATTCATGTCCATTGAGTCCAACTCTAACATCTCTAATCTTTCATCATTTAGCGTCGCAATGTGTGTTCATAGGGAATTACAAGGGAACACTTGGTCATGACTTTTCGCTCAGTCCTCCTTCCATCCATCTCATGCATCATTCTCATTTTGGTTCCCCATGGATCTCTGCGGGTTATTCACTAAATATGCTCTTAAGGGGTCCCAGATATCCTTAGGTCTGGACGCAGTTGGTAAGAGTTCGGAATACGTTAGTGACTGTTCTTGCCAGAATAAAAGATCCTGGATCCATTCCTTAAATTTAGGCGCTCTTCCCCTGCCCCACCTGCATGCCACCCTGTGCCTATTTCCTAGATGCTACTGCTATGTCCTCTGTGTATCCCAGTAGGGCCATGATGGGATCTACCTGCAAGGGGGATTCAATCATTTGCGACAGTGCTTTAAAGACCTTTTGCCAGTATTGGTCGACTGTAGCACACTCCCATGACAAGTGCAGAAAGTCTGCAGATGCACTACCACAGCGATTACATTTATCATTATCTCGCATCTGGAACCTATGCATCTTGGCTGGTGTATTGTATACTCAATGTAAAAATTTGAAATGTATTATATGTAAATCGGCTGCTGGAAGTTATTTGACCAGTTTGTTGGCAGCAGTATATCCATTGCGCATCTTGCAGCTCTGTTCCTAGTTCGTCCCCCCAAAGTGTATGTGCATTTATCTGGCATTCTGCAAGTGAGGCTTGTGTGCTGTGGTATAGGAGAGAAACTACGTGAGCGGGAGATGTACTTTGTAACAGTTTATGCAATGGGGGTGGTATCGTTGGTTTACATGGGAACGCAGCTGTGACAGCCTGCACACTGTCTTAACCTGACATATAGGAACAGTTCTATGGACATGTGCTCAGTCCCCTGAAAGAATTGCTCTCGCGTGCGGAATTGACCCTCCACATATAAATCCCCCCATGCCTGCACCTGGACTCTTTGTAGCATTTGTCTGCAGCTTAATTCTTCAGGTACTTTCAAGTCAGGGTGGCAAGGAAGGGGCAGCAGGAATGAATATAGCATCAGTACGTTGAACTTTTCCGCTATACGACGCCACGCCATTGCGGTACAAGCCATTGTCGTGGGATCAGCATCCCTATTCTTTGTTTTAACCGCAATGTGCACTGTTAGAGGAGTTAGAGGAGTACGCTCCATATATCCCATCTCCACCGCAAGGCGCGGCATTAAAGAGGGGGGGGGGGGAACCAGTATTCCGCAAAGTGCGCTTGTGCACATAAATAGTATAGCTCTAAATCTGGAACCTCGAAGCCACCCTCCGCAAATGGGCTTGGTAGTATTTCCCATTTTAATCTGGGTTGTTTACCACCCCCACACTAAGCGTATCATCTGCGTCTTAAGGGCAGTGAAGAAAGGTCTTCCAGGATTATATGGAATGTTAATTAACTAGTAGAGAAGTTTGAGCAATATCACCATTTTGATTAACGATATTCTGCCTGCAATGGAGAGGGGCATAGCTATCCATCTCGTGATGGAGTCTGTCAGAGCTGTTAGTGTCTTACCATAGTTTAAGCGCATCAGCTCAGTTCCGTCTCAGGTAATCATGATCCCCAGGTACTTAACCTCTCCCGAGCACCATTCTATTGGGTAGTCCAGGGGAAATAGAAGAACAGTCCCAGTAAGTGGGAACAGCTGGGATTTTTCCCAATTTATTTGTACACCTGAGTACTCTCCAAAAGCAATGAATTCTCACAGCACGGGGTTTAGATTTACCTGCGGGTCTCTGAGATATAGAGTAATGTCGTCTGCATATAGAGACACTAGAATGTGTCTAGTGGGGTAACGCAATGCGCATTCTCAATGACGTTACCGTAGTTTGGCTGCTAGCGGTTCAATGGCGAGCGGAAAGAGGAGGGGGGATAGTGGGCATCCCTGCCTCGTGCCTCTGGAGATAGGAAAAGGGGATGATTATACTCCATTTATGAGAACCTGTGCTTGCGGCTGGCAATAAAGGAGCTCGATCCATGAGAGGAAATCTGCAGGCATTCCTATTTGGCTCAATATGCAGAGGAGATAATCCCATTCAACAGAGTCAAAAGCTTAGGAGGCATCTAAAAATACCGCTACTGCCGCCAGCCCTGGATCTATATCTTGCATCACAGAGAAAAGAGTGTTAAGAATATGGGATGTGTCCCGGAACGAAGCCCGCCTGGTCAGGTAATACCAGAGAGTCCATGAGGAGGCTTAGCCTGTTAGATAGCACTTAGCCAAAGATTTTGCATCACAATTAATTAGGGACAGTGGCCTACAGGACTCACATTTATTTGCGGATTTTCCAGGTTTTAATAAGGAGGAAATCACTACTTCACGTATAGTACAGGGGAGGATACCGATCTCTCTAGTTTCGTCGTACAGCTTTTTGAGTATGGGAACTAAACATTCCTGTTCCGCAGTGTCTGTGTACTCAGTCATTTTATCTCTAAGCTCTGCTTGGTTATTGCCGCTGGGGGCAGAATTAATTTCCTGTTCTAGCCTTTTAAAATCGGTATCCAGTCGCATGAGTGGGGTGCGTATATCTCTCAGCACTCCACCCTCTCATGCAGCGTACGCGATATCTTATGAGCCTCGAATGTCAGTTTGGCTGGTTTGCCTTCGGTTCTACCCATGGTTGGTACGCAACTAGTATTATTATAGGGACTATGTGCTTCATGCTTGTATTGTTTGTGGCGGAGGCGGACTTACATTTTGTATCCATCTTTGCAGTTGTCGTAGTCAAAAGAGATTCGCCAGTTAGGCAATGCACCTGTTTGACCGTTGCATCTAGTGCCAGCAGTTTACTTGACTTTCCATACAGCACCAATCCACTCCTTAAAACTCAATATTGGCATCCGTATCAGATCTTCATTCTCTAGGCATTGATTTTGAGGGTTAGTATATCATGCAGCAGTGTACTAGCTATGCATATTGTAGTTCCTCCCCAACTGATTTTCGGTGTTGGCGCCTTGTGGAGCAGGATTCGGCCCCTACGCGCAGCTATTTATATTAGTTGCAAGTGCATGCTTGTGGACTCAGTTGCACTATTCCTCTTTTCAGCAACTCCAGGGCTCTCCTCATAAGACACTTATTGACAGTATCATGGCCAGATCCTCAAGTGATGTTTCAGTAGGCCCGGCTGCACCCACAGTTATGGAGACAGTAAGGCTGCGCACTGAGCTCTAAGGCTGCTTTTCAGAACTGTATTAGGCCCTCGCGCGCCACTCCTTACAGTGAGCACTTCACTACGCACGTAGGCCAGTCCGACACAACCAAAGGCCACACGTTTGACTTTGGGATGCGGCAGCAAAGGTACAATGTTTCAGGCGCTTATGAGCACGCAAACGTCTCTGCAGCGGCTTTCGAGCCTCACTCTCCATTCTCTGATGTGTGTATTTATTAAATGGTTGCAGCCCGACTCACCCACCTCGTGGCGCTCCGGCCCTCTCAGTAGCAACTCGTTTAACAGCAGGCCCACGCTGCAGGCATACCAATCAGGCTGCAGTTTTGTTTAATGTCCGTGTGTCGGTTTTCGATGTAGGGGCATAGCAGAGCATGTCCACTCACTTCAACCGAGTCCCACCCTAAAAGCGACTCTTCTCACCTCGCGCAGTGCTTTATGTGCTTAGGCAGGTTACGGAATCCTAGGGCTCGATTTTCCCCTTAAGCCCGGCAGCATCTCTATCTTCTTCAGTATGATGTGTCCGCCACAAGCACCGCACGTTCTATTTCTGTCGCTCCTGATAATGAAGAGAGTTCCAATTTATCTCATTATATTCCCTGTGTATAGGAGAGTGTAGGTCATATTGCAATCAGATCGCAACTGGAACTTAGGAAGGATTTTTAACGGATCTTGTATTCCCGGCCGCCAGAGCCTCACAGTAGTGCGGCCATCTTGTGCGTGAACCGTCTAGTGCCCCCCGTTGCTGAGAACCTTTGGTATTAAAGGTATCGGGGGGGGAAAAGTTAAGCTTGTGTCCTGGACCATGTGTTGAAAAGTATTCCCTCACGATCCTGGATGTGGATGACAACTTGCATAGAATTGGCATTCGCGGGTTTCGTTTGTTGCAAAGAAATCTAGAGCCAGTTTGCCCCAGAATGAGAAGATCATACTTAGCGCCGACCGATCAAACTTCTATTCGTGGAGGCTGCTTCATTGCATGCTGGTGGTACTGCCCGTGCGAACTAACACCCAAGACTGCTATCATTGGCAGGAAAGCTTGGAGACTGAGTTAGATGGATTTGAGCTCCAGGAAATTGATATGCATGCTCTTTTGGAGCGGAGACCACTTTCCTTGAATTAGCAGGTTCTGTAGATGACAACCCCAGCTCTCCAGCGAGGCATTTGTAGTCATTAAGAAGTGAGGTATTTGAGGTAAAAGCAAGAGATCCTCTGATAAGTGGGAGCTAGAGCTTTCATCGTACCTGTGTGAAGTTCACCAGGTCATTGACCAATTCTTTTGTTTGAATCTATTGTTTTTGTAGCTGTTCCTGTAAGAGTCTAATTCTCAGGTGCACAAGAGGAATCATATTGATCGCTGAGGAAATGAAGTCCAGAAGCTAATTGAACAGATGCACTGAATGTTCTTTCTTTCTTTTTTGAGAGCCAGTTCCTAGAGCGTTTGTTGTTTGGCTTGGGATAGAAAGTCTTTGTCTTGGACAGTATCTAGTGTTGCAGCCTAGGAACAGAATCTTCTTGGATGGATGAGTTGATGATCTTTGATAATTCACAAGGATACCTAGTTTGTGAAACAACTTTAGGCAAGCCTCTGTGGCCTTTGATGCTTGCAATGCCATTGGTGCTTTTATCAACCAGCTGCTGAGGTAGGGGAATACCTGATGACCCTCCGTCCTAAAAAAAAGATGCCACAGGGCTATGCAGTAGGTAAAAATGCAGGAAGTTGATCTGAAGTCAAATGGGAGTCCTTTGATGTGTGGGAGGAAATGTGTAAGTATGACTCCTGTAAATTCACAGCTGTCATGTGGTGTCCGAGAGGGTGACCACTTAACAGTATTGGTTTCGGAAATACTGGTTTAATTTCCGGAGGTCTATGACGGATCGCCAACCCTTTGTTTTCGTATCTATGAAGAAAAAACAGAGAACAGAAGTCTGTTCTTTGCTGAGAATGCAAGTCTTTCTCTATGGAACGTTTGGTTAGCATAGCTAGCACTCCCTTCCGAAGCAGATGCAGATAAGGGGGTGCGCCCTCGTTTTGGTGGAGTTGTGGGCGGAATCTGGGTGAACTACAACGTCTGAGCAAATGTTTTGAGATCCAGGACTTATTTTTTCGAAACTATTTTCCGCCATAGATGGCAACATTTTGGAACTGTTCTCCCACAGAATGGCATAAGCAGCACCAGAAAGTTGTCACTGTAGGCAAGCTAGCCTAAGGGCTACTGATAGCGTTGCTAAGTCTGAAACCTCTGGGATCCTCCTTGATACAGATAAGTATCTCTTTCACAGGTCCCTCTAAAGGGTGCTTCTTTCGAAATTGAATGTGCCAAAAGATCTTGCGGTGTCAAAGTCAGCCTTGACTGCTTGTAAGGCGTTGTCAACGTGCTTGCCAAACAGAGCACTGCCATGGTAAGGTAAAAATATTAGATATATTTACACCTCAGGTTCTAAATGCAGTGGCCCTGAACCAACCCTGGCGTCTAAGGACCACTGACCCTACCAGTTGTTGGATACCTATTGAAGCTATATCTATAGCGCAATCTAGGTTTACTGGTGAGGACGTTTCGACCCCAGCAGAATCTTTTTTATTTCTCCAGCAGAAATTCTATGTATGTGGCAATGTCTGACTATATCTTGTGGTAATACTTGAACCATATTGCCAGTGAATTGGCAGCCAGTACAGTAGCAGCGGGCATAGTTGAGAACGTCTCCTTGCTGGTTAGGCGGGGTTATGAGTGACGGGGTTTTCCATGATTGCAATTCCTCCCGGATATAATCAACAATTGGAATAGGTCTTGCAGCTTTTCCATTTAAATTCAGAAAGAGAACAAACCATTGCTTATTTGCTTTTGGAAGTTGGAAGTGTTTGGCAGCTCGTTCCTTAAGGGTCTGGAATCCATCAATTATCACCTGGTGGGGAATCCAGCGGTTGTGGGCCTTCTCTCTATCATCACCAGATGTGAACGGGTCGTTCCCGGGAAGAAAGATAATATTTGACACTGGGATCACTCTTTCAGTGGCAGGAGCATCGGAGGATGCGGACATATCGAGCAAGATGTGACCTTGCAGGCTCGGGAAAGTGATCGTAGTAATCCTGTAATATGCCCTGTAGGTCTAGTACTAGAGCTACATAAACCTGACTCATGCTCTAAAGTTGGAAGCGGAGTGCAATGGTGAAATTGCTCCACACATTGCCTCTCCATATATTGCTGACTGTTGTAGACATGCACATATTAGTCTCCTTAGTTTGTGACATGAAGCTATTCTGGATTGTGGGTCTTTTGTTCTTGCTGATGACTATGGTGCTTTCGTAGTTTGTATTGTCATTGGGATAATAGTCGCAAGGTGGACGTAGACGACTAGGCTGACATCGACAATGTTTGTCGTCAACGAGGCCTTCGTCGTAGATGAGGCTGTTGAAGAGGATGCAGTCCTAGATGAGGCCGCTGCAGACGAGGCTGTTGTAGTCGATGCCATCGTACGCGGGGCCGTCGTAGACATGGTTATCGTAGACGAGGTTATCGCAGACGAGGCCGTCAACATAGACAACCGTCATAGATGAGACCGTTGTAGGCGAGGCTGTCGTAGACTACAGTCATAGACAATGCCATTGTAGATGAGGCCATTCGTAGATGAAGCCATTCACAGATAAGGCTGTCGTAGACTATCGTCGTAGACGACCATTGTAGATGATGCTGTCGTAGACGAACGATGTAGATGAGGCATTCGTAGAGACTGTCGTAGACTAGGCCATTCGTAGGGGAGGCCGTCGTAGGGGAGGCCGTCGTAGGGGAGGCCGTCGTAGGGGAGGCCGTCGTAGGGGAGGCCGTCGTAGAGGAGGCCGTCGTAGAGGAGGCCGTCGTAGAGGAGGCCGTCGTAGAGGAGGCCGTCGTAGAGGAGGCCGTCGTAGAGGAGGCCGTCGTAGAGGAGGCCGTCGTAGAGGAGGCCGTCATAGGAGAGGCCATCATACATGAGACTGTCGTAGACTACCATCGTAGATGAGGCTGTCGTTGACGACTGTCATAGACGACCATCGTAGACAAGCCAGTCATAAACTACCGTAGTAGATGAGGCTGTTGTAGACTACCATCGTTGATGAGGCTGTTGTAGACGACTGTCGTAGATGACCGTCATCGACGACCGTCACAGATGACCGTCGTCGACGACCATCGCAGAAGACAGTCGTAGAAGAGGCCATCGTAGATAAACATCGTAGATGAGGCCATCGTAGACGACCGTTGTAGATGAGGCAGTCATAGACGAGGCAGTCTTAAACGACCGCCATAGATGAGGCCGTCGTAGACGACCGTCACAGATGAGGCCGTCGTAGACGACCGTCACAGATGAGGCCGTCGTAGACGACCGTCACAGATGAGGCCGTCGTAGACGACTGCCATAGAGGATGCCATCATAGACGAGGCCGTTATTGGTGAGGCAGTAATAGTCGACATGGTTGTTAATGATTTTGACAGCAGTTTTGCCATAGACGCCTCATTGTTGGGTTATGAGGATTTCCCTTATGTAGTGTCTGGGCTGAAAAAGGAGTGGTAGGGTCTGCCTCTGAGGAAGTTTTTCCAACTGTCTGTCTCTCTCTCTCTCTCAATGAGAAGTGCCTTATCAAGTCTTTTTTATGGCTTTTCTGCGCGCCCTCTGGAGACCCTTGGCGCGGCCTCTCCCTTTGACCGCTCCTATGAGGTGATGGAATCCTCACTGTCTTCATCAGAAGTGACAGATTTAAGTTTCTGTAGTCCCAATAATAGCCTCATCTCTCTGAACGTCAGAGTTTTCGAGGAAAAGGTAAGACATATTTTGTAGTCCATTACCTTATTTTCTGCTACTCTGACATATTAGTGCTAGGGTCAGAGAAATGTAATATCTTGGATGATCCAAAAAGAAGTAACAGCTGAAGAAACTGAGCAGAGTTCAGGGAGACTCCCTTCACACGACGTGCGGTAGAAAATCTGAGGGACTCAGCCTCTGTTGGGAGTGTTCTAAAGGGTGCTGTTGCTTGATTGGTTATAGTTCAAGTTTGAACCTTTTTTTTTTTAAAAGGACATAGATAAGCTATTAAACTAACTTTTTCATTGCCATTATAGGCTATGATAGTGATACATACTGCTTTATTATGGTACAGTGGGCCTCCCACTTTGACGATGGGGAATGATTCAAGCATATGATCTATGAAAGATCCAATACTGGAGAATTTTACTTACCCTTTATGCATCTGTTTGCAGCTTGCAATGCTGTATAGTCAGATGTTCTTCATACTCTTTCCATCTAGTGTTGGGCTAAAATGTTACTTTTGTTCAAAAAGTCTTTTCAAGCCATGGGATACCCTGTGACTCAACCCTCACAATGGGGAGTATCAAAAAGAATGGCAGTGAAAATGTCTCCTGTCACTTTTGCTCGACCTCCTCTTGCTCATCTCCCTGTGGGAGTCTTTACAAGAAGCTGAATACTGATCAGTCGAAGCTGCATGGCTGCAGTACTTTTCAGCACTCTTCTTTTTAAGCTCTTCATTTGCCCTCATGTCTTCCAATTTACCCGTTAGCCTGATGACTTCCTGGTTCTTTTTGACATATTTTGGCAAACTCAGAATCTTTTACTAAGTGTGAGGAGGAAAGACACACTACACGCTCCATGTGTGGGTCAGTGGCAGCTTTTTAAGTGCCACAGGATAGACATTTTACAAAAAGTGTAGGCATTTTGACAGAACAATCTGTAAAATGCTACAAAATCTGGTTCACTCAGGAGATGGACGATGAGCTAAGTTGAAAAAGTAGATAGAGGATAAAGAGTCAAGCTGAAAATAAGTTACATTTTGACACAAAGCTTCTAAAAAAAAAAAAAAGAAGGAGCAGTGAAACCTTGAATGTGTTCTAGGATCCTTCTCACATGAGCTGGAATAAAAGAACGGTCTCTGGAAGGCAACTGCCAGTAGAATGTGTCATAGGCAGTGGAAGCTCCTGGAGTCTTAAAAGGACAGTAGTCTAACACAGCTCTTCAATGGAAGCCTATCAGGCTGCACTTCTCCCACCAGTCAGACAGGTACTCAGCCCTTTGCTCTACAGATGTTGCAATGCAGCCTTGGAATAGACATTTCTGGGGCTTGGCAGTCTAAATTTCAGAAATATCTTGGCTTGGTTAGGCTCCTGAAGAGTGTTGCTGTCATGTGGACAATCGCACCCTGTATGTGCATATATGGACAAAATAAATTGCTATGAAGTGTTCTGGAGTCCACGAACGCAGCAACAAATCACTAACTTTTACATCTATCTATAAAGGTGATATGTTACAGCAGATCATTTCTAGACAGAGTCATGCTCTTGGGACAACCTTTATCCGGTTACCATGGTAGAGATCTTGGACAACGGGGTCTCAAGGACTCCTGTTCAAACAAATTAAAAACGTTTCTGGAAGCACTGCAGCTTGAAACCATTTAACAGCTGCTGGAATGATCTCTCAATTGAAGGTCTCAATGAACAACTATTTAACAGCCTTGAAGTATCAGCTCTCAAAAAGAACTCCCAAAAGTAAACATCACTTTGACATCAAGCATTCATTTGACCATCAAAGACTCTGCTAGTGAAAAACGGAAGGCATAACTTGAAGTGGGTCCTTTGCTCACTGTACCACTGAAACCAAACCTCATCTGACTGACCAGCCTCAATCAGGGCGAAACTGGCCTTGGGTTGCTTGTGTTTCGGGTCTGGGAAGACCTGGCAGTTCGGGCTGGACTGCTGCTACTGTGGCAAGGGTCAAGACTGATTTGCATATGGCTAGGTCAAAACTGAGGTGGCATAGTGGGTAAAAGAACGATGGGTCAGAATTCTAACATGAGCGATTGCCAGTGTTTAGACTTATTGTAAGAATTCATCTAATCACCTTTTGTGTGTTTGATGTCTTGAAGTAAGACCTAACATTTTTAGCTCATAAGAAGCCTCAAGAGCTTCTGATGGAGACTCAGTACCAATTGATGGTAGGTATGTAGCAATGCTGAGAATCCTAGGATGCTCAGTTTTTCTTATCTGCCTAGTGCTTTTAACCTTGAACAGAGGTTCTGAAAATCAGGCACAAATGAATGGCAAAGTGTTCAGACACCTTTCTCTGGCTGTGTACAAAACATTACCAAGGAACTAGACTTGTGCGAGACATTGTGGGTCAGGGAGGACTGCACTACTATGTTGTTTTAAGCATTTTCCTGTGTACTCTTACAAAATAAAAGGACAAGATACTTCTTCATTTTTTTTACATGTAAGTAATTTTATAAACAAGAGTCCTGCAGAAAAATTGTAAAAGTTAACAATATTATGACCGTCCCAAAAGAGAACAAGCATTTGCAATGCAATAGGTCTCGCATTTACGCGAGTTTGAGCAATTGACATTGCAAATAACAATGCTTTTTATTTTTGTTTTCGTTTTTAAAACATAAATAAAAGGCATTGTCAGTTACAATGCCAATAGCTTAAACTTGCATAAATGAGAGAACTATTGCATTGCATATTATTGTAAAAACATGTGTAAATAATGAAAATGAGGAAGAAAGTAAAGAAGGTAAGTGAAAGAAGGGCAGAAAAAAGACTGGAAGGGAGAAGTGGGGTTATGGAAGAAAAAGAAAGATTAAAAAAACCAAAAAGGAAGAAAGAATTAGAGATGAAAGCTATACGAAAGGAGCAACAAAAGAAATAAATAACTCGAACATAGAAAGAAAAAAAAGGTTAATGTTGTTAAAGCAACGCTTTGTTTTTAAAAGTTTCTAAGTGCAAGTGCAACTTTTGGGGCCAGCACTTATTTTTCTTCATCATGTCTTTGACCCAGAGCAAGAGGGGGGGAAAACGCACGGAGAAAGAAGGAGGATGATATTTTATATGTTTCCCTCGTCTTCGTTGCTTGGTTTTGCTCGCCAGAAAGTGTCACTTATAAGCAATCTGATAGGGCGGCATGCGCAGCCGTGGCCTCGAGTGGCGGAGAGGCTTCAGCAGCACTGGGGCCCTGAACCTGAGCACAGTCGGGGCCCAGATCCGCAGTCCAGAAATACTGGCGGGCACGAGGGATTAAAAATGTCCAGAAATTGTATGCCAGCTGATTTGGTGCCCCGCACGGACTTTTGGCAGCGAGGCACCCGATTGAAAATTACAGCAGCGGCAGAGACCCGCGCCTTGCACACCACCTCTTCGTGGTCTTCTGGGCCTGACGAGAAGAGCCCCCCCACACGTCTCCCGATGATCAGAGACTCCCGTGAGTGGTCTCGGCCGTCCAAAGGAGCAGACAGAACCTGATGTCATGCGGAGCCCCTGGTGAGTGAAAGGGAGCACCGGGAATAGTGCTGGGCAGATGCACCCTTCAAGGGCCCAGAAGGGGCGCGGATGCTAAAATTAAAGCGTGCCGGTTATGTTAATAAATAAATACATAAAAATAAAAAGGACAAAGTTGCAAGGAAAATAAAGGCGCACAACGGCAATATGGAGCAAGCTGACATGCTGCCTACCAAAAACAAGCTGTTACCATTGCGCGAATGCAGCCGCGTGTTTATTTTTGCATCGCGCTTCCACTTTAACAATAGCAGTTAAAGTGAAAGCGCGATACAAAAATAAACCCGTGGCTGCCTTTGCAAAAGCAAAATGAAAAAAAAAGTGCTTACAGACCTAATTGAAGGAGACCGTGTCACGCCGCAAGCAAAAGATCCAGTCCGGATGGGCCGTCCCAAAAGGAGACAGGGCGGTAACCAAGAAGCCTCATTTTGAATCGGAGGCCAGCGTTTATCATAAATGATGACACCAGCCAATAGGAATGATGGGCGAGGCTTCAAGTCCCCTTCTGAAATCGTATTGATTACAACAAGCCTCGCAGAGCGAGGAGCGCATGCGCGCTCCAGCGCTAGGTCTGCGAGACCTAAAAAGGCAAATGCCAGTGTCTGACTGTACAAATTCAAAACAGTGTCTATCAACATCCAAAGATATAGATAACACTGTACATCAGTAATAAAGGCTAAAGACATGCTATCACTAACTACTAAAGGTATCCCACCCAATGAATTTAGGGCTCAGCGCTAAACTCTCGTGGCGTTACCCGCTCAGCGCGGGAAAGGAAGCAATTCCTTTTTGTTTAGTAACCCTCACACACCCTAATGGTGTCATGCTTCATCATCGGCACGTAGTCACTCAGCGGTACTGAGTTTAAAAGCTGCGCTCCCGATTCACACAACTGCGAAAGCCGGGAGATGCGGACCCAAGTAGGTGGAATCGAGGGGCAGGACCTTTGAGGAAGTAAGTGGGGACCGGGGGAATTTCTTCCGGATAGAGTGAGCCCGCTTTTGCAATAAAGATAGCGCTGGGCAAACATGAGACTAAACTAGCGAGTTTTATTTCTCTCTCTTTCCCACGCAACTATACATTGTCAACGACGCAGAGTGTGACTAAAAGGCTACCCCTACTACCGCTCCCCTTGAGATACATGCAATCCACCACAATAGGGTAAGATACATGTGAGAGGGGAAACTACACTTATAAAAGGTGGAATTTTAGCAGGAAGGTGATGTGCAAGTATGTGGATCGATGGTGTGATCATATGATAATATATGTTTTAAACGTGGATTTCTGAATGGATTGATGTTCATGGACTGTTAATAGTAGTGCAGTTACCTGATGCACGCCGCAAAAATGCGAGCAAGTTGGACGACAAGGTCCATAATTAGCTCACCTTGGTTGAACACAGACCACCACAAATGCTTGGAATGAGAGCACATGACAGCACCCAGTAGCTTGGTATTACATGGGTGAAACATACGAAATGCGATGTATAAAATGTCTTGGTGTCCTCTCATTTTCTCTTACAGGCGGATATAAGACGAGAAAAACCAAAAGGAAGATAAGTATACCTTCCATACCAATGCTGTGGATGCAGCTTTCTGCACCCTCCAAATAAAAAATTAGGTAAAACCTATTTGTATAACCAGGGAGGGAACTTCTATTTGCCCTGAAGAAAGCCCAGGACCCAAGAGGCCATTCTTAAGGGCTGAAACATGTTGGCAAGATACTAGACAAAGACACAAGGGTCATAGGACCATCACTTCCTGAAGACCCCTTGTATATATAATTTTAATATCCCCTACGCCTCCGCTAATAAAGGGATACCTGGAGACGGAGGAGGATTTTTATTTTTAGACCCCCTGGCCTATCTCTCCAAAGTGCTCCCTGGAATATGGTTGAGCTCACCCTGACCTTTAGGAGTCAGGGTGAACCCGATGATGAAGCAAGACACCACTAGGGTGTGTGAGGGTTACTAAACAAAAAGGAATTGCTTCCTTTCCCGCGCTGAGCGGGTAACACCACGAGAGTTTAGCGCTGAGCCCTAAATACATTGGGTGGGATACCATTAGTAGTTAGTGATTTGATTCGGGAGGACGTATCCACACCCGACATACCTCTCTACCCTTCTAGCCTAGGTGGAAGGCTCTCCACCCTGGCCTAAGTACAATAAAGACATGCTATCACATATTATTTATTGATTGGTATGGTTTATAAAGCTCTGTGTGCCAGCTATCTTCTACGAGTTCAACAAAATGTAAGCATTCTCTTGGTCATGAAAAGTTAGTGTACAAACCGGTGTGGCATCTACCACAACCCTTCAAACTCTGCTAAATGTTTTGGGTTCAAATTTGATGCTTTCCGGGGCGTGGCAAGGATAGCCAAATGGCGGACGCACTCTAACGAGGCTCTGCTCGTCCACGCCATAAAACCTTATAATCCGCAATAATCCTGCATTAAACGGAACGACTAACCTCTCCCGGACGTCTGGCAGTAGTGACAAGTGGCTGGAAAGTAGAGGTGCCGAGGATTGACCGTGAACCGAGTGCGGTGCTGATTGCTGCGTAGCACGGGTCCGGGCCTGCTGACGCGGCGCCCGCCTCGGAGTCCGGCTGGAGGCAGAGATACGCCCAAAGACGTGAGGAAAGACATTGAGGCCCCAGAAGGTGCGACAGAACAGCGGCGCGGTGGGCGTGACCCGGGGGAGGGGGGGCGCTTCGTAGCTTCTGCAGGTGAGGCGCTCATCAGGCCCGCAGCAGGATCGAGCCCGCCGCGCACGGGCTGCACCATATTTAGGACGGATCAGGCTGAAACAGTGAGACCCCGAGCGCTTGGCAGCGAGGGCTAGGGCCACCGAGGCAGATCACTCAGGAGCGCCGAGTCCGGCCCCGCGGCCCACAATACCACAGAGGAAGCAAGGTCCAGACGCAGAAATAGCCTGGGAGCTATGGTGTTTAACAAGGCGGAGGCACACCCGGTGGGCCCCCTGAAGAACTCTGCATAGCGTCTGCTGCGTGGACGACGAGGGTGGGCCCCCCCTTGGGGCCACAAGCACATTAGATCCGGTGGGAGGTGCTGTTCCAGGGCGCACACCCCACTTTCTTGACCTCTGGTTGCCGCCCCCCACCATATTGAAGTTGGCACAGCGAAGGGGCAGAGGAGTGCCCAACCGTGGCATAGGGGGCCTCGGCTGGCCCAGTAAACCCCCCCCTGGCCCGGTCCCGGTGACAGAAGGCACCTCCTGAGATACGCAAGCACGGGGTTGTCTGTATTACGCTTGACCAGCACAAGTCATCCTGTGGGGGAGGACCTCGGGCCGGGGGTCAGGCGAGCAGGGTCCTGGTAGGGGGCCCGCTTGGCCGGTCGCCTCAGGCTGCAGAAGCGGCTGAGCTCAGCTTGGTGAGGCTTGCGGCCTGGGGTGGCCCGGAGTCCGTGAGGCCCGGCCCGTGGGTGATCTCCCGATGCAGACGAGAAGGGCGGTGAATACAATAACACTGCAAGGAGAGACAGCCATATCGACAAACTCCGGTCGCCAGCTTGTACTCGGGTAGCTGGCAGAACATTCCCGGTCACTATGGGTAAAGATAAGCAGGGCGGAGCAAGCCCTAAACAAAGTACCCTCGACCAGTACATGACGACCCCCGGTGGGGCCGCCGGAGGAGATGCCGGTGGGATGGCGCCAGACAACGCGGCACTCCTGGCCGCCATTATGGAATCACGAACTGCCCTGGATGCCAAAATTGGAGCGGTAGGGTCCAAAGTCTCCCTGTTGCGACAGAACCTTCGAAATGCGGTGGACCAAATCCCAGAGGCAGAAACTCGCGTCTCAACAGTCGAGGATCAGGTATCAGCTCTCCAAAAGAAGGTGAACAAATTGGCGGTGGTGGCCCAGGAGATGGCCTCGCGAGTAGAGGACGCGGAAGGTCGAGCCCGCCGCAATAACCTGCGCTTCGTGGGGCTTGCGGAGGGATGCGAAGGTACCTCAATGGTCCGCTTCATCACTAACTGGCTCCGGTCGTTGCTGCCAGAGGAAACACTGTCCACCTGCTTTGTCGTGGAAAGGGCACATTGGGCGCTCACGAAGAAACCCCCTCCAGGGGAGAACCCGAGACCAGTAATTGTTCGGTTACTGAACTATATAGATCGGGACACTATATTACAGTTCGCCAGAACGCATAAAGATGAGCTGATGTTTGACTCGGCCGCATCATGGTCTTTCCAGACTACACGAGACTGCAGCAGCGTCAATCTTTCATGGTCGCTAGGCGAAGGCTCAGAGAGCTCAATATTCAGTACATGTTGCTGTACCCAGCCAGGATGCGCATTGCCTTTAATTCCAAGACTTTCTTCTTCGATACACCAGAGGCAGTCTTTGCCTGCGCGGATGAAAGAGCCCATCTGCGGACACACATGCCGCCACCATTGGAATCCGACGCTTCTCAAACTTCGCAGAGCTCGCAAAGGAACCACCCGAAAAGGAACAATTCTAAGCGGAGACATCGATCTGGATCAAATTGGCGAGCACCGACCACTGAGACTGCGTCCTAAGCAGACCACAAATGCCAAGGCCTGGTGTGGAGAGACATAACTTGTTAATTTACTCCTGTAACATTCATTCCGTTTGAATGCAATAATGGCGTGGCGGCCCGCCATATAAACATCACGCCCCTAGATTCTTATGTTCATATTTCAGGGGAAGTTGGGATCCGATTGGCGAAGGACCTCTGGGCCTCCCCGTTGGGGGTCTAGAGCCTCCTCCTCAGCGACAGATGCTTCTGGTTCTAGGCAGTATTGGGATGGGGGGAGAAGGTAGGGGTTTCTTTTAAGTTGTTTAAGTATTATTGTTATTATTGTTATTTGTACACAGAGGCACCATCCAGACCCCACATACATGATGACAGAAAGAAGCCATATAGGTTGGGGCTGACTAGTACGATACACCAGGCCCCGTTTGGGGAACTCTCGATCGTTAGCTGGAATATTAGAGGGATACTGAACAAAATCAAAAGAGGCACTGTTCTCCGTCAAGCCAAGAGGTATGAGGCAGACGTCCTTCTCCTCCAGGAGACGCACTTGCTTGCTAATAAAGCCCCCTGTCTCGCTAGATTGGGTATCATGCAGTTTATCACTCTGGGTTTGCCAGGGGCTCTCGGGGCACGGCCATTCTTCTACATCGCAGGGTCCCCTATGTTCACGCCAAGCAGTGGGGGCCGCTACACCATCATCTCAGGGACACTGTATGGTGAACCCATTACTATAGGCAGTATATATGCTCCCCCTACCCTGGGAAACAGTTTTATTGATAGAATTACACGGCAGTGGGGAGAGCTCCCGGAGGGCATGACACTGCTGGGGGGAGACGGGAACGATGTGATGGCCCCTATTGAAAGGCGGCGAGATCCCGGGAGGGAACCCAGAATGGGGGAGACCAAACTAGACCTCCTTGCCACCACATTGGGATGGGCAGACATCTGGCGAGACTATCACCCATCAGAACTGGGATACACCTATATGTCTGTGGGTCATGGGTCTCTTTCCAGATTGGACTACATTTTCACACCTCATTGCTATATCCACTGGATATCACACATATCTCATTTACCGCGGGGACTCTCTGACCATTCCCCGGTCTTATTTAAGCTCAACACTAATGCTCAAAAACCCCCCTTCAGATGGCGCATGTCTCCATGGCACCTCCGGGACCCCAAGTACTAGGAGACCCTGTCTTGCGGTAAACGTGACCTCAGCCCCATCCAAAGCTATTTTGTGGGAAGCACTGAAGCCCACAATCCGTAGAGTAGATATAGGTTTCTTTGCGGGGAAAAAGCGCGAAAGACAGGCGCAGCTAAAAGACCTCCAATGCCACCAAAGGAGCTTAGAATCTCAACTCATAACTGACTTTAACCCACATCACCAACGAAATTTACTCCTCGCGCAACAGCACATACAGCAACATCTTACCCAGGAAGAGAAATAAATTTGGCTGGCCTCACAGCACCGGATATACCATTGGGGGGATAAATCTAGTAAAATGCTGCATATACTGTGCCAAGCTAATAACTCCCCTTCGAGTGTTCCAACCTACGAGGGCCAGATGGGACCGCATACTCCTCCCCCGAATTAGTAGCCGCGGAATTTGCTCGCTATTTCTCTGAACTTTATAGAAGTAATGAGCAAATATCAGAAGATGACATTGCCGAATTCCTTGGAGATATTCCCCCCTACTCTTCCAGACCATATGTGAGAGCAATTGGATGCCCCCTATCACGGTGGACGAACTTACTACAGCTCTTGGTAACATTCGTCCGGGCAGAGCCCCGGGACCCAATAGGTTTCCCGCTGAATTCCTTAAGTCACACATGGGCGCTTTGGGCCCGCACCTCCTGGCGGCATTAGATGAGGCATAAGACGGCCAAGTGCTGCCCTTCGACTGGCGACATGCAGAGATCGTTCTGTTTTTAAAACCCGGAAGTCCACCCAAAGACCCATTGTCATATGACCCTATTTCTCTCATACATTTTGAACCCAAGGTTATGGGTAAGGACCTCGCAAACCGCCTCCGTGCATGTATCCAGGACTTGATCCATCCTGACCAATCCGGCTTTATGCCACATCGCTCCACCAGACACAATATACGGCGGGTCCACAGCGCTCTGGCAAAGGCCCCGGAGCAGGGTCACCCCGCAGCGACTTTGCTCGCCGATAACGAAAAAGCATTTGATTCGCTAAGCTGGACGTATCTATTCCAACTCCTAGGCGCAGTGAATTTTGGCCCACGCTTTCAGGCCTACGTACAACTGCTATATACAGACCTAACCGCCTCAGTCAGGGTGGCGGGTCATAGGTCGGCCCCCTTTACGATCGGCCGAGGTACAAGACAGGGCTGCCCCTTGTCACCGTTACTCTTCGCCCTAGCAGTGGAGCCCCTGGCAGCGAGGGTACGGAGTGACCCGGTGACGGGAGGCTTTGAGTGGTCGAGGTCTTGCACTGATCGCATTGCACTTTATGCCGATGATGTGCTGTTCTTCATGATAGACCCTTGATTCTCGGGCCCTCGTATCCTGCAAATTCTCCGAGTATTCTGAGAACCGTCTGGCCTCCATACTAATCCCTCCAAATCAGTTCTTTTCCCGAGGTGCGGGGACCAGGGTCGCAACATCTGGGCAGCACAACTGTCACATGCGACTACAGGCTTCAAATATCTGGGCATTTTTGTCTCACCCTGCCCGAAAATCTCGTGGGCCCGTAACATAACCCCACTCATGGCTGGTCTGCGGGACGAGACGGCGATTTGGTCTCACCTTCCGCTGTCATTGTATGGGCGGTCAGCGATTTTTAAAATGGTCTCCATGCTGCGTATTCTATATAGGGTTCAGAACATTCCTTATGACATACCACGCGTGGTTCTCGCAAATTAACGCCATCCACAATAAATTCTTGTGGGATGGTGGGGCGATCAGGGTAGCATTGAGCACCTGCACACAGTCCACATACTGCGGAGGCATTGCGGCGGCAGACGCCTATGCTTATTATGTGGCATCCCACTTACTAGTTATCAACGACTGGTGGCACAACTCACCCTCGGATCCGGCATATAAACTGGAACATAGGGCAATGGAGCACAAACCCCTTCTCCAACTCCTATACAGGCACGCAAACGTAGATTTTATGCCACCTGCCGGAAGAGTAGCGATTCGAATATGGAGATATGCAGTCTGACATATGGGCTGGCAAGGCCGCATGACTGGTATGATGCCGCTATGGGACGGTACATATTTACGCCCTGTTGCGGCGCTGGGGGGGGTTCCAGAAGTGGGATCTGCTTGGTATATCTACATTGGGAGATGTCATGCGGGGAATTACACTCAAATCTTTCCAACAGCTGCAGACAGAGTTTCAATTACACAAGACACAGTTTTATAAGTATCTCCAATTGCGACACGCACTCAACCCCCAACTGCACTCGCTTGAGACATTGCCTGAATTTCACCCGCTCGAAGGGAGATTGCTTACGGGAGACATTGGGGCACATAAAATATGTCAGATATACCAGACGCTGACCACCCACGCCCACACTACTCTACATAAGACAAGGGCGGCATGGTTAAGAGATTTACCAGACATGACGGATGACGATTGGACAGAGGCCCTGGCCAGCCCCCGGGGCGCGGCAGTGTCCTCGCGTTACTGCCTCATCCAATTCAAATATATACACCGTATATATTACACTCAATCCCGACTGTGGCGGATGGGGGATATTCAGTCCCCAGTGTGTCTCCGCTGTGAAAAGGAAGCAGGGACTTTTATGCACACTGTATGGAATTGCAGTGCACTACAGTCATTCTGGCGCAAAGTGGCATCCTACTTAGAACAAGTTCTATCATGGAACCTCCTATTTGACCCGAGACTGTTTTTATTGCATAGTACTGACGGGATTGGTGGGAACAAATATAAATAGCACTTACTCTTCCTGGCCCTCACCCTGGCCAAGCGAGACATCGCACAGCAGTGGAAGGCTACGCCCCCCCCCACAATTGGTGGTTGGGAGAAGGCCCTGGACTATTGCATGGGGGCAGAGATAGCGGTCTTCCAGGCTCGGGGTGCCCCCAGAAACACAGAAAAATATGGTCCAGATGGGCGATTTGTCGAGGAATAGAGTTACCGCCTCTACCGAACATAGACCCTGTATAGAATGGCTCCCTCATGAGATTCAGGTCCCTGAACGGTTTAGACACTATAATATTGTTACTGGTGGTCGAATATATCCTAACTAAATCTATTTTGTGGGGTTTAAAATGCTCTGTGTCATGTTTATGTTGCCTGCATGTTATACAGGAGTTCCAGTTTTTTCACAAACGCAGGTAGCTTGGATATATCCGATGTATCACATGTTCACTGCGGGCAATGGCTCATTATGTACCTTGAAAATCCAATAAAATATGTTTTAAAAAAAAAAAGAATTTATGCTTTCCGGCAGATGGGCAGTCAGGTAGCAGCCAGTACACCCTCCTGCACTTTTCATCTCGAAACAATTCACTCAATTCTACTTTTTTTTCAGACCCATGTAGCCAAGAGGTCATCTCGACACTCATCAGCCCTAGACTGGTTTATTGTAACAGCATCTATCTAGGTATTAAGTCATTGTTAATTGATTGCTTCTAGTCTATTCAAACTCTCGCATCACATTTATTGGTTGCAGCTCTCTGGTTCTGTCGAACCACTCCCATTTTGAATGGTCTACATTGCCACCCTATTAAAGTCTGCATCCATTTAACTGTGCTTCACTTTGCTCACCTTTTGATCTATGGCAGTTTCCAAATGTATTGCTTATCATCTAGATCGTTACCATCTGATTAGATCTCTTCACTCTTCTTTGTTTTTTTTGCGCATTTACAGATTCCATAATACTTACCTGGATGGACATGCCGTTTTGGTTCAGTTTTCTCGTATGTGGAATGACTTGCCCTTTGCACCAAGAAAAATAACCTCGTTGTATGCTTCCAAAAGACTGAAACCCGTGTTCATAACATAACAGGTCAAGAGTCCTTGTACATCATTCTTCAGTTTCTGTCTCCATGTTCAGTCAAAGACCAAAATAAAAACTTACATTTTCAGGCAATTAATGAAATACAAGCAGTTCTGCTACATCCCCAGGTTTGGGATCAGAGCATTGCCCTTCATGAGGCACAGGGTCACCTGCACGTTTTAGCTACTAGAAGCCTTGCTGACTCATCAGGTATGCACTTGCTTAGTGCAGACTACTGGCTGACTGGGGAGGCAGTATCTCCAAGTACCCTAGTCATTTGTTCCAAAATGCCAGAAGTAGAGTACAAAGAAAGAAACCATATGACTGCATCCACCAAGAATCACTGGAGTACTCTCAGGGCTCGTTTCACACGGTTCTATTTTCCTGATTCAGACACATTCTGGCCGCTTGGTTCTGTAAGCTTTACAGCCTGTCGATTAGGGTCATTGGGAGTCCAAGATGCATGATAGTTAAACCATACATGTGTGCCATTAAAAAGGTTCAGTCGGCCCCATCAAATGGTGGGTTTGACCAATATCCATTGACAGACAAGGGGATAAATACATAAGCACCCAATGACACAGCTGTAAAGAAATATTAAAAAGCACATAAGATATAGATATCTAACACATACCGGTAACCATCAAAATGCAAGTGAATAGGTAAGAACCTCTCTGTATCAGGACACAGACATATACTTATGTTCCACTGTCTATCAAAGACACAGAGAAAAAGCATTGCCCTTCAGCACCAACGAGTACCTATAGATCCAAGCGCCTAATATTATACAAATACATACCGCTGTTGCCACAATCCGCACATGATATCAGCTCCTCAGGCCTCTTTTCCCTGTTCTGCTCTTTCGTCCCAAGACAAAAACTGCAGATAGGAATTGGTTCAGCTACGGGCTGTCAATAAAAAGACAACAAAAATATTAGAAAATGTAATGTTCTGCATAATGGTTGTACAGCTTACATAAAGATGAATCATCTTGTGCTTAGACTTTGATCCTTTTAAATCATATTTTAAACAACACCAAAGCATACTGCTTCAAGATCTTCCGTTCCACTGCCATGGATGCACCGCTGAATCAGAAGGTATGGTGCATCAAGAACAGTGTCTAGTTATATGAGGTCTATCGGCCACACTATCTAGAATTGAAGTTTAGCCTGGCGATAGTAGTCCCCCACCTCCATCAGTCACTGGATTTAGTGTCTCCATGATGGCTGTTATTGTTTTCTCAAACTGAAAGGATGCACCTATAGTTCAGGGACAAGGAACACTCTGACATTGTTCTGCACTATTACAAGTATTAGCAACTCTATCGAGAACACGGATGTCAAGCAGCCAGTTCAACATACAGGTCCTGGTACCTGTCCCAGAACTAATTAGGACCGCGTCTCTAGCCCCTCCTTGTCACTGACAAACTATGAACAATTTGAGCTCTGTAGATCAGTGAGGTCTCACTAACCAGTGTAGCTTCACTAAGACAATACACAAGAAGTGAATCAGGTGTTAAACTGTGCTGCCAAGAACGTTTACTGACACTGCACTTGGTTATAAGATGGGGTTGGACTTACTTTTGAATTTTTTCATGACCCCATGCAAGCGTAAGACACAGCACAGTCACATGTACAGGCATTCAGAGAAAAAACCTAATGCCATTTTAACGTGTTAAAGTTACTGAGCATACTACCATATCTATTTAGAAAATAATACTACGTGGACGTCACATTTATTGTGAGAGATACATGTACGTGCTATATTAGCTAAACACTGACACCACAACACCCTTGAAGAAAAAGTCTTGACTGTATGACTTTGTTACTAAAATGTAGGCTTGAAGAGAAGAAAGTAAGTTTGCAGTAACCTCGGATTCCCTGTGTTTCCAAGGACAGCAACAATACTTATTGAAAGAACGAATTTTTTAAACAACTGCCTAACTGTGTTTGAGTCATAGAGGCCACTGCAGTTCTTAAAATGAAACTTTTTTAAATAAAATAAATCCCTCTTAAATAAGACCACGGCAGCCCCAATTGTGGCACCCAAGAGAACCAATTTTTTTCCATTTATTTGAGGGATGCCATGGAATTGATTGGTACTGGAGAGCGGTCAGTGACAGAAAGGGGTGCCTCACATAAGATTGAACCCTGCCACTGCTGAGCAATTTAAAAAGACGCAAGTGAGGCATATAATCGCAAAAAGCTTGCAGTCTATCAAGATTTGGGCAATATTACAACAGTTCCTGAAAGGAGCTCAAATCTAAATACTGCTTATCAAGGACCCGAAAGTTTTAGAAGAACGCCCCAGACAGTACTGAGGAAAACATAATCATGTGACTTAGCTGTCCTCTGCTGACAGTCATTCAAAGTCTAAGCATGTTTACCAACAGGAACACGACCTCAAAAACTGCCAATAAGGTCCCAGAAAGACTCAAGACACCACCGTGGTGGCCAGGATGGCGAGCGGGTAAGACGTGTCCCGTTCGTCTCCCCGCTCCCGTCGGCCGCCCGTGGTCTTCCCGGCATTGCAGCGCGACAACGGACCCCTGCGCCGCAGCCTAAAAGTGGCGGGACCGCGGCGGAGTGCTCTGGGGCGAGTTCAGGGCTCCCTGGCAGTGTGAAGCAACGGAGACACGGAGCGAGGCGGCGGCCACTCGTGAAGCCAAGATGGCGTCCGCGACGCTCGGAGAGGAGTGACGGAGGGCCCGGGAGCTCAGAGACCGCGCGACTGGTGGCTCGGAGCCCGTGGGACTAGCGGCCCAAGAGGGACAGCCTCGGGGGTGCACGCGGTGGAGGGCGCCCCCTGGGGGCGGCATACGGCCGACTACGCGCTGGCAGGTACGGCCTTGGCCTGAGAAGAGGCGGCCCGCTGAGGGCCTAAATTGCAGCGGGGGCGGCCCTGCGGTGCGTCGCACTGCCGGAGGGGCACGCAGTGGACCCCGGAGAAGCCTACGCAGGCCGGAGGTGAGGAGTGGCCTCGAGGCGCGCTGTGGAGGGAGGCTGACTGCGCCGCCGGTGGCGGCATTGATAGGAGCTGGAGGCCCCCCCGCCTGGTGACCCCGGAGGGCGCTGGCTATAGCGGATTGGGCCTGAGAGGAGGGTGGCCCGCTGAGGGCCCGGACTGCAGCAGGAGCGGCCCTACGCTGAGGCGCGCTGCTGGAGGAGAGTGCAGTGGATCAGCGGAACCCGGTGTGGCCTACTACAGTAGGAGGTGAGGAGGGGCCCCGGGGCGCTCCGCGGAGGAGGGCTGACCCCACTGCAGTGGCAGGAGCTTGGAGGCATCCCCACCCAGCGACGCCAACAGGTGAGGGACCCCGAGCACGGGGGGCCCACACCTGGCTACAAGACAGTGAGGGGGCTTGGGGCGGGCCCCGGGGAGGCCCCGCAGGCATTGGTCGACACCAGGGAGTCTCCAGTGGACCATCGCCAGAACGGATAAGGGCCGGACGGAGGTATAGAGGCCCCGGGGGGACGCAGCTGGCCGAGCTCAGCCGCTGAGAGGCCGGCCCCGGAGGAGTGAGCGAGCCCGTGGGCAGTGCGCTACGACTGGGCGGAAGAGTGTTGCAGGTGAGAATCTGGCCCCGTGTGGTTGGACGGAGGAGCGGACACCGCCTGCAGCGAGGGAGGGGGCCCAGTGGAAGAAGGTCTATAGTGGACAGTACGGCCTGGTTTCATAGTCGCACCCTGGGGAGCGGACATCAGGGTCTGGCAGGAACTAGTAGGCGCACGAGCAAGGCGGCCCCCGGGGGACTATAAAGAGCGTGCTGGGGGCCGGAGTCGGGTTACCCTGAAGCTTGAGATCCAGAGGGGGTGCGACGACGAAGCCCGGAGAGTGGGGGCGTCTGGACCCTCCACACCAGGAGACACGAGCGAGTGGAGTGTGTAACGGAGAAGCAGTTTCCTGGGAAGCTACTGCTTGAGGAGGTACGAGCAGGCCGGGCACCCTCAGCATGTAATCCACCAGGGGCAAGAAGGACCGGACAGTAAAAGAAATGTTCTCCAAGGCTGAGGGGCCGACTGGAGGTGATAGCAGGGCATCGTCTCCCTTGACGGGAGGGGCAGAATCCGAGGTCGCGGAGGAGCCGGTGACCCGGGCCTTCCTCACCCAGCTGTTCTCTACTCTGAGGGATGACATTCAGACTCTCCGTCAAGAAGTCTCCACAGAGATCAAGGAGGTGCGTAGGGACATGGACGACATTGGGGAACGGGTGGCCTCAATCGAAGACAAGGAGGACTCCCGGGAGGAGAAAATCGAACACCTGAAGCAGGAAGTGCTGCGGCTCCAGGACCAGCAGATAGACCTCCAAGCCCACACGGAGGACTTAGAGAACCGTTCCCGGAGGAACAACATAAGGGTGAAGGGCGTTCCACGGCAAGAAGAAGGTTCAGATGTCACGCTCTACCTACAGGGGCTCTTCCGCCACGTCTTGCAGGAACCCCAGGACTTCCCCATCAAAATAGATAGAGCACATAGGGTGGGACTGCCAAGGAGGGCTCCTGCTCCGCCCCCCGATATCCTGGCCTACCTGCCGGACTTTCAACTGAAAGAGCGCATTATGCAGAAAGCCAGGGAGAAGCAGCCGTTGCAACATGGGGGTCACAATATTGCTCTATTTCAGGACTTGGCAGCAATCACGCTACAAAAAAGGAGAGACTTCCGGCCCGTTACCACACATTTCTCCGCAGCCAAGGGGTTAGCTACTCCTGGGGCCACCCTTTTCGCCTAATTTTCAAGTGGAACGACAGACTGCGCCAAGCCCGATCAACCAGGGAGGCCTGTCAGATCTTAGGCATCGACGCGCCCCAAGAGTCCGAGCGAGAGGGCGCGATGGGGAGAGAGCCGCGGGACGGCTGGCAGAGAGTGAGCCGGCAACGAAGGAGACGAGGGACCCCAGCAAAACCGGACCCAGAGACAATGGCGCAGGAGCGACAGGGAGTGCTGGACTCGTTGGCTTCGGGTCCGCCACATTGACAGGAGCGACGAATGCTCAGCAGGGGCAGATAAGTGGTTCAGAGCTGGCCGGGGGGCGGCGGGGGGAAGTCGTCGGCCACTTAACGCTCCCCAATAACTTTCTCACCAGGGAGCTGCGGTGGATGACTGCACCTCCCGGTCAATCTACCAAGGTTTTCTTTGTTAAGTTTGTTGTTGTGCTTTTGGGGGGAGGAAGGGGGGGTGCCGGCACTTCACTGTTTGACAGTAGAGGGGCTCTCTGGGACACGAGCGCTCCTGGACAAGGGGCATTCTTACACTTCCACGGGCGGGGCTAGACAGGAATGGGCATGGAGCTACTTCCTGAGTGTCGGCATAGACTTGGGCATTTTACAACATTATGGTTAAGGGGGATGTGACCATTCTCACTTTAAACGTCAAAGGCCTCAATAATCCCATTAAGCGGAGGGCGGTGCTCTCCTTTTTGGAGCGCGTGGAGGCAGACATATGCCTCCTACAGGAGACACACTTACTCACGAAGGATTGCCGCCGCATGCGCTCCAAGGATTTTCCGCACCAATACTTCTCCTGTGCTGGGGACAAAAAGGCTGGGGTGGCCCTACTAATTTCACATAGATGCAGAGGGGTAGTGCGGGATAAGGTAGCCGAATTAAGAGGGAGACTACTTGCCTATACAATCCAATTTGGCTCTCAGATACTGGTGGTGGGCTCCATGTACGCGCCTAATTCGGGGCAGGAGAGCTTCCTCAAAGCAGCACTGTCGGATGCTATGGCGCCGCAAAATTGCATGACACTCATTGGAGGGGACCTCAACTTGGTCATGGATGCTAGCAGGGATAGATCACAAACATCATTCTGGCACAAAGGGGAGATCTCTGGGGAGGGCAAGAAGTGGCTTGCAGACGTGGGATTCCTGGACTTGTGGAGAGAGGCCCATCCTCATACGTCACAGCTTACATTTTTCTCACACGCTCACAGGTCATATGCTCGCCTAGATTATCTCTTGGGAACCAGGGACATTCATAGGAGGGTGGTCAGGATAGAGATTGAGCCCATGGCCCTCTCGGACCATGACGCAGTGCTTACTCAGCTTACTTTCCCTACCGATCCACGGCAGCAGGGGTGTTGGAGACTCCGGGAGGCACTGCTCTATAAAGAACAGGTGATTCAGCAGCTCACCAGATGCGCTCAGGACTATCTCACACACAACGATACGTCCGACATACCAATCACCATACTCTGGGAGGCAATGAAGGTGGTGCTCTGAGGGGAGATCATTGCAATTGCGGCGGCAGAAAATAAAGAGCGCAAGGAGGCGCATGCAGCATTAGCCGCTCAGGTGCAGGAACTGGAAAGGGTCCATAGTAGAACGGGAGCGCCTAGGGTCTGGCGACAGCTTAAAGCAGCTAGGGCGCAACTAGCCGGACTCGATTTAGATAGGGCAGAATACGCGGCGGTGCGCCTAAAACACGCTTACTACATCGGGGGGTATCGGACAGGACGCCTTCTGGCTAATAGGTTGCGGGCCCGCAGGCAAAAGTCGAGGGTCTCCTCCCTGCGTAGCGAGGGACACCGAGAGGTCACGGAGGACCAGGACATAGCCAACACGTTTGTAGAGTTTTACGAGGAGCTGTACACCGCAGAGCCTGCTCCTGAGCCTGCCATCTTGGACTATCTCCAATCGGTCTCCATGTCCGCTCTAACTCCTAACCAAGTGGCCACGCTTGATGCTCCCATTAGAGTACAAGAGGTTATCACAGCAATCTCGCGCCTCAAGGTGCTCAAGTCCCCAGGCCCGGATGGGTTTCCGGCCCTTTTTTATAAGAAATTTTGTCACATAATCGCCCCGGTCTTGACGAAACTCTTCAACGCCTTTGGGGATGCGACTCCCATACCAGCTTCAATGCTGGCAGCCGCCATAGTGGTGTTGCCCAAGCCGGGTAAGGATGGGCAGAAATGTGGATCGTACCGCCCCATATCCCTGCTAAACGTCGACTTCAAATTGTTTACGGGAATCTTGGCCGCCCGCCTTAGCCCATGCATGCTGACGTTGATCGAGCCAGATCAAGCAGGTTTTATTCAATCACGTCAGTGCGCCGACAACACGAAGAGAGTGCTCCATTTGATTGACAAGGCCCACTGCACGGGTATGGATGCCCTGCTGGTGACGGTGGACGCTGAAAAAGCGTTCGACCGCGTTGACTGGGGCTTCTTAGGCCACACTCTGTCTAAGGTGGGCATGGGGGAAAAGGTTTAGGAGCTGGGTGGGCTGCTGCTACAGGGACCCCACAGCGACCATTCATGTGAATGGGGTCTCCTCTAGGGCATTCCCTATTCAGAGGGGCACTAGGCAGAGGTGTCCATTGTCTCCCCATGCTCTTTGCTTTGTACATCGAGCCCCTGGCGCAGAAAGTGCGGGAAAATCCACGGATAGTGGGGATCCCGTTCGGAGGGGAGTCGCACCCCATTAGCCTCTATGCGGACGACGTCCTGGCGGCGTTGATAGACCCGTCTGACTCGCTACCCGCTTTTTTGGGTGAACTCGCAACTTTTGGCCAAGTGTCAGGCTACCGCGTGAATGTGGACAAATCAATGCTACTACACTTAAATTCCAACCTCGATCCCCGGGGCTGAGGGGAAGTAAGCTTACAGGGGATTCCACTGATGGACTCCATCCCATATTTGGGATTGGAGATAGCCGCTTCTGTGCAACAAACGACTCAGTTGAACTATACTAGGCTTACAAGACAGGCAAAAAAAGACTTAGGGGCGTGGAGCAAACATAATCTCTCGCTGCTGGGACGGGTAGCGGCTGTCAAGATGTCCCTATTACCGAAAGCCTTATATTTATTTCAGACCCTGCCGGCGCCGCCGCCGGCCGGAGCATTGGTAGCGCTACCGAGGGACATCAATCATTTTGTATGGGCGGGGGCGCGTCCCCGGATGAGCAAGACCTTGGGCTATATGAGACCGGACGAGGGAGGGCTGGGGATCCCCGACTTACTCAATTATCACCGAGCGGCACAACTACGGTACTTGGTGGAGTGGGCGAGGCCTGAATCAGAGAAGAGGTGGCTCTTTCAAGACAGGGCGCTCGCACAGATTCCGCTGTGGAAGGTCCCCTTTTTGAAAAAGGCCCAACGCCCGAAGGGATTGATGAGCTCGCCGGTCACCAAGTCGGTGTTGTCCGCATGGGACGCGGTGGTGACGAAGAGGAAGCTTTCCACGTTCCCATCCCCGCTAACCCCACTATTTGGCAATAGCGAGTTGACCCCGGGGATGCCTGAGGCTGCCTTTTTGGCATGGAAGACCACCCCCTGCCGTTCAGTGGGTCATTTATTTGACCTCAATGGTATCATCCCGTTCCCCCACTAGAAGTCAGACTATGGGATCCCTGAGGCTGAACGCATGAGATACTTGCAGCTGCGACACTGGGTTCTCCAGGAGGATGTAAGGGTGCAAGGGGCCCGACGGCTAACGGCATACGAGAAATGGTTAATTTCCAAAACCTCCGACAAAGGACTAATCACGGACATGTACAATATGATTAGACAGGGCCCAGTGGCGCAGGCTACCCCGAGCCAGAGGCGATGGAAAAGGAACTAGGGGGGAACTCACCCGGAAAGACTGGGAGGGGATCTATTTTAGAGCGAAACACACGGCGCGCAACGTTGCTAGTATAGAGTCCGCCATGAAGATTGCGACCTACTGGTACCTCACACCAGTGAGACTTAATAGGGGTAATCCGCAGAGGAGCCCCACCTGTTGGAGGGGATGCGACCATGCAGGTACACTACTACACATTTTATGGGAATGTCCGATACTGACGGAATACTGGTCTAAAATCTTAGACATCGTAGATGCACTCTTTGATACCCAGATACCGAGGCTCCCAGTCTATGTCGTCTTAGGGTTGCCTAACCCCATTACGTACCCACTTAAAAGCTTGCGAGGGCGCCAGATGGGGATGGCCTTGGGGGCGGCACTGCAAAACATCTTGGCTCATTGGGGCACTGCTACACACCCTACATACACTGGATGGCTTCATAGATTGTGGTTCATTCTGGGAATGGAACAATGGAACGGATCTCTTCTACTCTACATAACACAACAGATTCCTTCATGGAAATATGGCATCCTTTCGTGACGCTTCTTTCCTCTGAGTTTAATGAGCTTACGCAACCAAAGTATTTGCGGGTACTACGTCTCAATAGCCTGTGGTCCGCACCATCGCCCACGCCCGATACGTAGATCTCGAGACGGAAGACAGTGACAAGGAAGGGAGTAACAGGATCAGGAGGAGTGCCGGCACTGGGGGGGGGGGGGGGTTAGGGGGTCAGTTTTGTTATCTTGGTCATCTTTTTTTTTTTTGGGTCCTTTTGTCATTTTGCACCTCAATACGGGGACTGATGTAAAAGCGGAATACTTTGCTACGTACTCAGAACAATGTGTACCATATCCCGCAATGTGGGGGTTATCCACAACCTGGCCTGATTATGAAGGTCCCCCAAGTTATAGATTTCTGTGCCTTAGGTTCTGTCGTATGGCTGTGCTTTCTTTTTGGGTGAAAATCAATAAAATACATTTAAACATAAGACACCACCGTGGCACCCAGGCTGACCCAGCTGCTCTCTAACTGCCAATCCAACCCAAACCTCGTTTCCTGTCAACGAACTCAGTCTCTATAACAGCCTTAAAGCAGCCCTCTTGCCACCACTTATTCTCCAGTACCCTATTTCTTCAGACCCTCCAATGATTCTCACCTGAAAATGCATAGCAAATAGTAGACATAGACATGGGCAGCCTCATATCTGGCACATAAAGGCCCGGAAAACATAAAGAACTAAGACATCTGCATCAGACACTCTACTCTTTGCCCCTCTTCTCAGCTGTCACTATATGCTTCATACCCACTTCACCCGGCACCATCACCATATCATGAAAACACAAACAATGCATCCTCATGCAGTACCTAAGTAAAGTAAACCCTAACAATCTCATTCAGAACTCTCTACTTACCAGTTCACTCTTTACACCCTGTATTCATTAATACTCAATCACCAGTAAGATTTGAAGTGAAAAAGACAAGGGAGACATTACAACACATAGCACTCTTTGTCAAGGACACCAGGCGTTCTCCCACTTCCTTGTCCCTTCTGGATATTACATAAAACATATACGGCACTCTAAAAACCATTCTTAATCAAGGCAGTGAAACTCCTCGCCTGTCACTGATGCTTTGAACAACCCAGTGACATTCCAGCTCTTCTACAGGTTTTCAGGATACAGCCTGACTTTCCGAATCGAAATTTCAAATCTCATCACTACAGCTTCAAGGAACTACTCCAGCAACATCTTCCTCTGAGATATCTTCCAGAAAACTTTGCCACCGAGACCATGAAAAAGATCACACTATTCTGCTTTCTGGACACTGCAGAATCAGGGATGTCACACTTCACAATCACATCAAAAGCAACACCCTGGACCTATTCTGCTACCCCTGCTGATCCTAGGCAACATATGGATGGAACATACCACAATATCAAAGCCTTCGATCTTTTGGCACACCAGAACAAGTTATCATGGCCAGGCAAAGATGTTGAAGCAGCAGTCAGTTCATCCAGGGCAAGTCCTTTGTCAACCTACACCAAGGTTCTTACCACTGTATTAGATGCCACTACACAGAGTCAGCGCATAATCCTGTGGCCTAAAACACACAAGAGAAACCAGCAAGCATACCTAGGATCCCATAAGGATCCACTCATTAAAATCAAAGCAGTCAGCCACCTAGTAGTACACCTTCAAGTTCACAGAACTTAAGTGTGATCTGAAGGCAAGAGACGATATGGCAGTTACTGCAGCTCCAGGCAAAGTGATGGCCCCTGAAAAACACTACTCAAAATAAAAAAAGACCAGGGTCGGACTGGAAAAGAAGATAGGCCCGGCTGCCAAAATAAAAGTGTCACCCCATTAGCGTATCAGACAGTTATAAAGATGCACACATTTGCATATTGGGGGCAATATGGTACTTAAAAAGGCACACTGTATAGGTGTTTTGCAAGGTATGGAGGACTGCATGGATTTGAACTTGATGCAGGCAATGTTTTCTTTAATATAAAGAAAATCAACAGTAAAAACAGCCAAGCAGACCATAAAGCAGGCCCACACACTGAACTATCAGACCAGCCTATCTAGCACTGCTAGACTGCCCTATAGGCCAGTCCGACCCTGAAAGACTCATCAAAAACACCAAGGCAATCTATTATGCTAACACCATCAATGCACACCTGGAGCAGATGTCACTTCATAGCACTCAAAAGATGAGTCGCCCAAACTACTGGTCACCATGTTAAAAGCAAAATGACAATTATGAACATTACCTGCGCCATCTTGTCTGGTGGAATTCTATGTGCACATAAGTTACAGTCATTTTAATCTATCACAGCCATTTTGTACTCTGTTGGTCACCTTTGTTTCACCCTGCCCTTACTAGCATCCCTCTGACCGACCTGGTACTGTGCTGGGGGCTATAAACTCTATTGCCACAACAAACCTCAGCGCCACTTGCTGCCACAAACTCGCTTTTCCTCTCATCCCTGTTTTCAGGCAAGCCTTTGGACGCTCTACCCCTCACTACACCTAGTTACACAAACAGGTTCCAAACACCAAAAAGACTCTTGCAACATGATTTATTGCACTGCAAACAGCAAGACTTGTTATTACCAACAATGGGACCTGTTTTTATCAACAGAACGGACTCTTAGATCTGGCCGGTCTCACATGTTTTAGACCCTGAAGCAAGGTCCAGCTGCAAGATAAGATTGTCTGTTTGACCTGGGTGGGAAGAGAATTACTGTTGGGCTTGTGTGACAACCTGCCCGGGCGGGGACCCCAAGCTTTTGTAACCATGTTGATCAAACAAATGCATTGTGTCAAACCTGTATAAAAGGAAGAGCCAAGGGAGTTGTCAGCAGAACACTTCCCTCAGACATCCCGGTGTCTCAGTTGACGTGATCTCCTCATGAGAAATAAACCTTTTTCTTGTCTTCCAGTTTTCCAGCGCTTGCCTCATTATTTTGATAGCGAACCCAAAGTGAATTAGAGGTGGAACCCTGCACAGGGCAGCATTGAGGGTCTTAGAAGACTCGCTGCCTTTCACAACCACAACACAGAACATTCCATGGACAAATGCAAGTTGATCAACAGTTTCTTCAAGAAAATACAGGCATTGGCAAAGCCAACAGGTTTTGCCTATGAGACATCTAATGGCTTTGTCAATGTTTCTTTAGACATGTTCCATGGACACCAGTAGGAGGGCGTGGGAAATAAAGCACGGACTGCGTAAGGAGGAAGCGGGTAAGGAAAAACAAGTACAAACAGCAGGAGGAGGAAGCAGGTGTGGGAAAGCAAGAAAAAAGAGCCGGAGGGAGGCGGAATGTGGGAACGCAACAAAGGACAAAAGGAGGAGGGTGAGGGTGGGAAAGCAACATGAGAGAGAGCAGCAACAGCAGGAGGAGTGTGGGGAGAGGGAGAGGCACTGTAGAGGCATGACCTGTATAAGAGTGCATGTAAAAAATTATTATTATTATTATTTTTTAAAGAATACCAGTGGAAGCCTGCAGCTAGTGGAAGGACACTGGCAGCAGACAGTAAATTGTACTTAGTACATGGTCATGGCAGAGACACACATAAAGCCCCAGGAGGAAGCCAAAGCGAGGAGGAGGCTCTGACCAATAAAAAGCAAGGTAAATAGAATGACGTAGCCAAGTAATGTTAAGTAAGTGGCAGGCTCCAAGTCCATTTTAAGTTTTTGGTTTTTTTTTTTGCTTTTGTTTTTTTGTTAAACAAGTGATTTTGCTGGCGAAACCTAAAAATTACAATAGCAGGAAACTTACCATCAGTTGTTAACCCACTAATACCTTCCCACCTTGCTCCAGTGGTCACAATTTAAACACTTCCACCACAGACAACCTCCTAACATGCCTCAATTTGTTTAGTAACACATCGTAAGAAGACCACAATTTGTCACAATAGTAAAATAAATGATTAGTGAAGAACTATATTAAACAGCATCCCTCATCCAAGAAATCTTTACTAATAACTAACCCAAAAGATGAACCCCAATGCTGAAGATTGCGTAGCTTAGCCACAATGAAGTTGCAAACTCTTGCCCAATCAGCAACTTGGTCATGGACAAAATCACTGAGAAAACCATGGCCACTAAACTGCAAGAAACAAGATCTAGATTCCTCTTTCTGGACAAACAGTCAGGATTTAGAGCATAGTGCAGCACAGAGACAGCAACTATCCAAGTCACTGAACTTATTAATTTCACTGACATCAGAGACTGCTCTTTACTCATCCTCCTCGACATTTGATTCAACTGACCATTAATTCATGCTCAACTCTCTTGCCTCACATATCACAATAAACAAAGAGGATGTCCAAATGAAAATGTCACAATCAAATCTCACAATCAGGGTGCTTCCCTGTGATTTGCAGTGTACCCCAAGGTTAGATATTGCCACTACTCATCTTTAATCATCACATAAACCACAAGGGAGAAGCCGGCACTGGGTAGTGTCCCAGGGGTCATCAAAAGCAGACACAAGAACTTATTAAAGGTCTCAGCAGGCAACAATATAGCTCACCTAAAAACAGTATTTCTAACACTCAAGCCTATGTGTTGAAAGTCTACTTAAAGGGGAATCCAGTGAAATTTGAGCTCTTCCTGATGCCCACTAAAAGACTGTGGCTAGCAGCAGTGGACCTTGATGGGTCATAACTCAAGTAACAGACAACTCACAATGCAGGTTTGATAGATGAACTGACTCAGTGACAACAAAACTTGTGTCATGCTTCACAACAAAACTGGTCCCAGGATGCTTTTTTCCGGTTCAGGGAAGACCTGGCTTGGCAGTTCAGGCAGGACTGTTCCCATGAGGCACAGGGTCAAGACTGATTTGCATATAGCTGGGTCTGAACTGAGGAGACGAAGTAAGCTAAAGAACGATGATGGATTCAACCCAGATCTGTGACTGGGGGGGTGAGTGTCTGAAAAGTTTCAGCACTCTGTCCATCATCTCCTTGTGTTTGCTTTGCTCGCCCTAAGTTGGCAGGGTATGCCCAGACATGGGTCCCTTGCTCACTTTGCCACTGGATTCAAGCAAGCCTGGCTGATGAGGGGTGTTATCCCGAAACGGGTCCCAGGATGCTTTTTTCCGGTTCAGGGAAGACCTGGCTTGGCAGATCAGGCTGGACTGTTCCCATGAGGCACAGGGTCAAGACTGATTTGCATATAGCTGGGTCTGAACTGAGGTGGCGAAGTGAGCTAAAGAACGATGATGGATTCAACCTAGATCTGTGACTGGGGGTGAGTGTCTGAAAAGTTTCAGCACTCTGTCCAGCATCTCTGTGTATGCTTTACAAAATGACAGGCAAATAAAAACTCAGCGAGAGAAATGCTAAGCTGGATTGTTCTGTCAGAATACCACAGTTCCACTCCACAGGAGCTTTTGTTTTTAGGCTTTCTATTTGGGTAATTGACTGCATAAATACCCATAATGCTACATTTTACATATCTGTTGCTGGACCGAAGTCTTTTAGTTTTAAAAAGGTGTATACCTGGGATACAATATGTCAGTATCAGGCGACAGATTCTATATAACCCAAGTTATTTGGCGATGTGGTGGTCTAAAAAGCAGACTCGCCAACAAGTTTAATCACAACAACAAGAGCCTGAACCATTAATGCTGAAATCACCCTATATTTTGCAAGTTAAAGTAGTACAAGTATTTGTATACATGAGTACATGAAACAGGCAGTAGACATCAGAGAAGTCTAACAACGAAGGGTGATTAGAGTGGACTCTATGATGCAACACAAGTTCCAAGAATCTTCTACACAAGAACTCAAAACCGAAATTCAGTCCCTTAGGTATCACTTTCAGCACCAGGAAAATAAATTGGCACCTCTGCATAGGTGCCTTGGTGCATCCCATTGCAACCTTACTTATATATAACCCTTTCCTATTTTTATTTTAAGTATGGCACTAGCCTTGATCTCATTCCTTATACTTAATCATAACCCCAACCCAAAGCTTAACACGAAGCCTAAGCACCAACGTGAAAACCATCTGGAAAACAAATCTAGTGGAATTCTTGATACAAAGGTATATTTTTGTGCCACCAGAGACACAGGGTGAGACAGTTCACTCCAATCATCCTCTTAGACACATTATTTACATATAAGAGCTCCATGTGTGAAAGTGCAACTCCACTTTTTCACAGGCAATGGCTATAAGCCAAAAATAGGAACAAAATATATATTTACCATGTTAATCTTAACCTCAGCATAAATTTAACAATTACACACAACCCTAGGTACTGGAAGGGGCGGTCTTCCAGTTGGGATGCTGAAACATGGCAGTCAGCTAGTCGGCTGATCAGGAGCCTCCCTCCTGAGGAACACAGTCCATCTACACGGAAATGTGATGGAACTCACCTGCTTCCACAGTAGATTCTGCCTGAGGCATTTCCACGGAGCTTCTAGCCTCTGGGCGTTGGCAGAGGGCAGAGGCGAGTCTCTAGTAGGATTGATGTGAGGCTGCTTGGATCCATCTCTGGGGAAGGACGGGCAGCGCCAGCACTGAAGCGCACTCCTAGGAGACACAGTGTCGACCACGGCTGTCACAGACAGCAGCTTGTTGGATGTCCGCAACGGTGGGTACAAGAGGCACAGAAGGTGGTAACAGAGTCAATGGGTTCCCCAATCTTGGCAGAAGAAACGCCCTCTCTACTCCCACGCTAGGGGAAGTAGGTGAAAGAGTTGGGGAGACAGTGGCTCGAAGTAAGGGAAACCAGGGAAGAGGATTGGCCGAAAGCAAATGGAAAATGTTACCTTTTGAGAAGCACCACAATAAGGAAAGCAATAGGGGTTACAAGTGGGCAAGGAGAAATAACCTTAGGTGTTCTGACCCTTGGCTCTAAATTTAGAAGAGCAGACAGCAAACATAAAATCTCACATACGGGTCAGCAAGACCATAGGAATAGCGGTAGCGGTCAGAGGGAATAGCAAAATCCTCCAGTTAAAATCAGAATTACTCCTTCTTAAAGATCCTATTTCAAGGACCATGCTCCAATTCTAGAGAAAGTGTAACAGCAATGGATCTTTCGAAAAGGGTGGCTGATGGAACCAGTGCAGAGGAAAATATGCAAGAGGGAGATAACATGAGGAGGATAGTACAAGAGAAAAATACAACTCCTATAAGTACAACCCAATAGTTTTAGCAGATAAAAACACCTTGGACGAGCAATAGGAGGATTTAGAGCAGGGAGCAGAAGGTCCTTGGCAATTGGCTCCTTAGAGAAATGTAGAAAGAATGCTGAAAGTCCTCACACAAGAGGTAAGGTCTAAATTGTGCAACATCAGAAAATAATCAGAAAGAGATACAAGGAGTATGCGTCACCCTCAAAGAAAAGATGCACAAATTAGTACAGCAAAGCAAGGTTCTTGAAGATGCAGTTACAAAGCTCAGGGGTCATGTGCGCTCAAATGAGGAAGAGATCACAAGGCTGTAAGTAAGGTACAGAGAACGTCAGGGAAAACTTGAAAATTTTACAAATAGTGTGAGATGAAATAACATCAGAATTCTAAATGTCCCAGAAGGTGCAGAAGGGCGAGACCTGAGGTGGTTTGTGACGGATCAGTTAAAAAAAATTAAAAAAACCTTGAAAGATGTAACTGTTGTTCTTGCTGCGGATAGTGTGGATCATGACCCTTTTAAGAATAATTTCAACTGATCTAAAATAAGGAAAATCTTGGTAAACTTTAAGACATACACAATTAAAGAAGAAATACTGGCAATTGGCTTTAAAGAAAACACCTCAAGAGTTAATGATTTGACATTCAGGATAAGGTCCCATATATCTAGCATAACACAGGAAAGGTAGTGGTAGTTTGGGAAACATAGATGAACTGAAAAGGTTGAGAGCTTCTGCTCAGATTAAATTTCCAGCCACTTTAATGGTAATGTGGAATAACAAAATGTACAACATAAAGGAGGTAGGTGAAGTAGAGGAGCTAATCAAGCAAATCAGTGTACAAAAAGTATAAAGCATAAGCTTAGAGGCTGTTTTTCCTAGGGAGGGGAAGTTTAAATGGGGAAATCAGGAAGAGCCCATTTGAAGGTTAAGGAGAGTTCCCCGGAGATAGGTTTGGGAGTAGTTGGAGGGGTTGAGGAGGTGGAGTTTGAGCACAGGTTGGGAAGCATGTGGTGGTGGTGGGGGGGGGGGGGGGAGGAAAAAAGGACTCAACACACGACATGTAGGATAAAGGAAACTAGGGACATAATGATAAAGTAAATTCGGAAAATACAGCGGAAGAAGGAGAAATTGGTAAAAAAGTGGCTAGTGAATGGAAGGACAGTATGTGGGGAAGCAGGTGGAAAGGAGATATGGAGGACGAAGGAAACAGGTGCTTAGTGCCTGTTATGACTTGGAACGTTAATGACCTGCGAGTAAAGTGTACACGGCTGAAGATCATGCAATATCTAAGTGAATCTAGTGCACAGATATTACAGGAGACACCTTTTGAGGAAGGAGGGAAGTGATCGTTTTGGGTCTCAGAATTGGCTCAAGCAGTTTGTCTGTACATATCAGGAGTATTGCCCAAAAGGGGTGGCCATATTGATAAGAGCAACTCCTCAGCTGAGATCTTGCAATCCACTGTAGCAGGGCAATGGATAATTGCTCAGCTACAGCTGCAGGGAGAACTATTAACAATAGCAGGGTTCTACAGGCCACATATCAATTGCTGTGAGCCACTTAGAGGTCTTTATCTACAGTTGTTAGCATGTAACGCCCCCATTATAGTGGGTGGTGACTTCAACATGCTCTTAGATGGTACATTAGATAGGTCGATAGCAAGGCAAATGGTTAATTACCCCAAGATGCAGTCACAAGTTAGGTTACTGATGAAGGATTTGGTTCTAATGGATTTGGAGACTGAGGGCAGATCCTTCTAGGGAGTACATCTTCCATAATAGAAAGAACGACAATCACTTAAGAATAGATTTCTTCTTAGTGAATTGTGAAATGGTGGATGACATAAAAACAGTTGTTCACATTCCAACCCACTTACTGGACCAATCAGCGGTTGTGGTGGAGCTATTTCCAATACGAGAGGAGGACGTTCCAAGGTGGACCTTAGATGGGAAGCTGCTACTCAGTCAGGAGGTGAGGGAACAGCTAAGTCACAATATACAGCCTCTTAATTAAAAGTTTCCTATTCCATAATACAGCAAATAAAGCACGAGTATGGGAGGATCTCTGGATATTTGGTGAAATAACAAAAAACAGATTATGGTTTCGAACTAGCCGAGTGATAATGAAGAAGCTTAGGTACCTAGGAATTAAGGTGCCCCAGGACATACATAATTTTGTGCAGGTTATTCTTAAAAAGGCAATAGAAGAATTTGACAGAACATTGAGATTTTGGGCGAATCTACCCCAACGATATATGGAAGGTCTAATCTGATCAAAATGTCTATCCTGCTGAAACTCACTTTTTTGATTAATAATATCCCCTTGAGATTTAATAAGGAGGTAATAAATAAGTTACAGGGGAAAGTCAGCAGTTTTATATGGGCTTTAAAAGAGATTAGGCTTTCATGGAAAAATGTATGAAGAGGGAAGGAGAAGGTGGGGTATGGCAACTCCTGATTTTCAACTATACTGCTGGGCTTTCAGTGGAAGAATAATAGGGTGTTACTTAAAGACCCCAATGAATCACAGACAGGAGGGTTATCTTGGACTATGCTAAAAATATAAAGGCCTAGAAGAATCATATTTCCTCTATAAATCTGAGACTAGTAATGTTTTTAAGAAAAAGGTTTAAGATGCTCCAAACAACCATTAAACTGTGGGTGGATATTAGGAGTTTGGTAGGTTTCCCCTACCTTATCGAGTTTGCACCCTCTTGGAACTTTCTAGAGACATCAGACTGTTTGCGAGATCAGCTAATAGAGCCACTGAAAAAGGCAGGGATTTACAAATGGAGTCAGCTGTTACAAGAGAGCAAACTATTACCATGAGGAACCCATGTCGTAATAACGGAAAGAGAACTGTCCTGTTACACACATTACCAACTGTCTAATTGGGCACACAGTGCTGAGACTAGAGGGGGAAATCAGTCTCACTCTGAGCAACAGATTCAGGACACTTCCCCTAGGAAGAAAGAGGTGGCAGCTTGGTATTGCGTGCCGCTAGATGTGGCAGATGGAGACTTCAAGCTGCCTGAAGAACTTTGGGGATGCGATCTGTAAGCGCTGGATGTACAGAATAAGTGGCAAGTATCAATGCACATTTTATACTTCACAGGCAAATCTGTAACACCCCCCCCCCCACACACACACACACACCTCCTCTCCCTCACACCCCCAGGTTATATAGAAAGGCTAGATTATTTGATGCTGGTAGGGGAGATACAATGACAAGCTATGAGGTGTACTAGTGGGTCTGGAAGGCCCGGAAGGTCAGATGAGAGCTCCTATGATTACACCTATAATATCTGCATAGGGGGTAACCCCAGATAATTGTTGATGGATAAGTCATAGGGGCCATCAAGGAATTGGTCATTATTGCCAACCTCCGCTTCAAGACTGGGTGAATGTTGGTTAAGCAGCTTACGGTGATAGGATAGTACTAGATACTAGATAGTAGACGGCATCCAAAATAATCTTATGTCAAAGAAGACGGACATCCCCACACAAACAATTGCATGCACCAATCCAAATGTTTATGGGCCACCAATGAAACCCCGAAAAAAATCTGTAATAATTTGTTTCAGATAGTGGGCATTTTGCTCACCTGAATGGAAAGGATTGTAACTCAGAGGACAACTCTCAAAACTCTCTTCCTTTTCAAACCACCGTCCTTGTTACCCGAGATCAATTCTTACTCCTCATCCTTTCTCTTCACATCCACCCTCTTTTCTAAGACTGGCTGTCTATCCACTCCTATTCCCCTAATCTACTCTTCCAAGCCTACACAACTTCCAAACATTCTCTCAACCTCTTCTGCCCACAGCATATAATCTTTCAAACTTCCAGGATACAATCTTTCAACTTGCTCAACTTGCTACCATACACTCTCTCACACCACTTAAGACTTAGGCATTCACTTTCCCAATCCTGAACCTCTCTTTGGCATCCACTGTATCATCGATTCCCTCCTCCCACTTCCACAAATTCCATCCAGTGCCCACTCTCTCATCTCTTTCCACCCCTATGACTCTCCACTTAACATAAATGATTTTTCATTTTAACTTCCTTAGTTAATTTTTGTATTAAATCACAGATATGTTTTTTGCTGCTCAGTTGACACCTTCATACCACTGATAGAAGTATTCATTAGAAGCTTTTAAATCCTAATAGGTTGAGAATGCTCACACTGATCATAGAGATGAACTAGACAATAAAATAAAAATGTCCTAACAGGTCAGTAACTCTAAAAAGCTGATAACACTCTGTGGGACAAAACACTGTATTGGAATGGCACTTATACAGTACTTAATACGCTCAACAGGGTGTTGAAGTGCTTTCTGCAAGTAGCATGGTGCTTCGGAACCGAAGGTTAGTGAGCGGTTAATCCAGTGGTTATTGGCTAGTTATTGTTTGTTTACTATTGGGATTAGTTTAGTGCTCTTAAGAAAAACAATGCATGCATTTACTCTGGTTTCTTTGTGGTAGATTAAATTAATAGTACTTAGATGTGACATGTCACAAAGTCTCACCATAAAGCGCCTTTCACCACATCTCTGCAGGATTAAGATTATTATTTATTTTTTGTATTGCGTGTTTGTGGAAACCAGCACCAGCTGCAATTTACTCCATTTGGAATTTATACATGCATTTAAACAGGATATACAACAATTTAACAGGCTCTGAATGCTAGATGAAATAGAAATGACGGTAATAAAGTGCATGTTTATAGTTTAAGAATGTTAACATGCTACTTCAAAAGGAATCTTAGTAACATATAACACCCAGGGCTTGAAATGGAACAATAGAAGTGCAGGTACTCTGTACCAGAGTATCTGCTTGTTTCTGAGAAGTGCTGGTACTCTTCAATTAAAAGTGTTACATATGTCTTGAGAAGTGCCGGTGCTCTTTCTCTCAAAACAAAAAAGTGCTGGTACTCAGTACCGCATCATTTAAAGCATTGACAAGACCTGTCCAAAAGCTGAAGACCTACATACAGTCAACAGAAGGATTATGTTACTTACCCTGTAAGCATCAGTTCTTGACATGTAGACCTGTAGATTCACATGCTTTGCATACTCCTGCCATCTAGTGTTGGGTCCGGATGTTTGCAAGTTGTTGTTCTTCAAAGAAGTCTTTTCCAGTCACGAGGTAAGGTGACTCCTCTTTTCAGTGATGGTGCGCATGGACAGCGACTACATTGTTAGATGGTTTTCCCGCAAGAGGGTGAGAATGGAGTAAGAAAGTGTAGTATAGAAATGTCCATGAGTATGTAACGCAAGCAATAAGAACTGCAACAACCATAGGTGTCAGTGGAGGAGGGAGGGTGCATGTGAATCTACAGCTCTACATTCCAAGAACAGATGCTTACAGGGTAAGTAACATAATCCGTTCGAGGCATGTGTGCTGTAGATACACATGCTTTGCATAGACTGTATAGCAGTATTCTCCCAAAGCGGTGGCTAACCAGTGGGTGTTGCAGTTGTTTGAAAAAGTGTTTTTAGCACTGCTTGTCCTACATTAGCTTGTTGATGTGCTAATACATCCACCCAATAATGTTTTGCAAATGTGTGTAGTGTAGACCATGTAGCTCCTTTACAAATGTCAGATGTGGGAATGTTACCTAAAAAGGCCATGGATGCTCCAATTTTTTTAGTAGAATGTGCTCTAGGAGGTATAGTTAAAGTTATTTTAGCTTTAACATAGCAAGCCTGAATACATTTAACAATCCATCTAGAAATACCGGATTTAGAGATAGGATTTCCTTTATGAGGTGGAGCAAAGGCAACAAAAGTGGTTTTGTTTTGCAAAAATCTTTTGTCCTATCAATATAACAGAATAGTGCTCTTTTGACATCAAGTGTATATAGAGCTCTTTTTGCTACTGAATGAGGGAAGGACACAGATAGCTCAACTGATTGGTTAATATGAAAAGCAGAGACCACTTTTGGAAGGAATTTTGGATTTGTACGAAGAAGCACCCTATCTTTATGAAGTTGAAAGAAGGGTTCTTCTAAGGTTAATAATGCCTGCAGCTCACCCACACGTTTTAGTGAAGTGATAGCAATTAGAAAGGCAACATTCCATGAAAGAAATTGTAATGAACAATTGTGTAATGGTTCAAAAGGTGGACCCATAAGCCTTGTGAGAACAATGTTAAGGTTCCAGACAGGTGCAAGTAGTACCCTGGGTGGTATTATTGTTTTAAGGCCTTCCATAAAGGCTTTAATTACTGGAACTTTGAATAAGAATAAATGTTGTCCATCTTGAAGATAAGCAGCTACTGCTGCAAGATGTAGTCGAATAGATTTATAGGCTAAGCCTGCTCATTGTAGATGCAAAAGATAGCAAATAATATTTTGTATAGATGCATCCAGTGGATCAAATGTGTTTTTATTACAATATATAACAAACATTTTCCACTTTGCTGCATAACATGCCCTAGTGGTAGGTTTTCTTGCTTCTTTAAGAAATGTCATACAATCTGGTGGTAGGTTCCGGTATCCAAATTCTATGATTTCAGGAGCCAAATCAATAAGTTGAGCTCGTTGGGGTTTGGATGTCTGATTTCTCCATGGTTCTGTGTGGGAAGGTTTGAATTGAGGTGAAACTTCTGGTGTGGGACTACTGACAGTTCTAGTAAAGTGGTGAACCATGGTTGACGAGCCCATGTGGGAGCCACTAGAATTAGCGTGCGAGATGTCTGCCTGAGCTTACGACCTAGAAATGGAAGGAGAGGGAGAGGCAGAAAAGTGTAAGCAAATTTCCCTGACCAGTTCATCCATAGGGCACTGCCTTTGGATAGAGGGTGTGGGAATCTGGAGGCGAAGTCTGGGCATTTTGAGTTCTCTACTATAGCAAAGAGATCTATTTGTGGAAATCCCCATTTCTGGAAGTAGGGAAGGAGCACTTGGGGGTGGAGTACCCACTCGTGGACTTGTTGCTGCATCCTGTTGAGGAGGTCGGCAAAGTCATTGTCTGTTCCTGGAAGATGTTCTGCTAATAGTTGAATCTTGTGATGAATTGGCCAACGCCAAATGTTCTGAGAGAGGCGTGACGGTTGTAGAGAGTGTATCCCCCCTGTTATTGTAGATAGTACATCGTTGTCATATTGTCCGTCCGGACTAGGACAACTTTCCCTATTAGGTGAGGTAGAAATGCTTTCAACACCAACCGAACTGCCTGCAGATCTATGTACTTGATGTGAAGGTTTTTGTTGTTTGGTGGTCCAAAGACCCTGAACTGTTATGTTATAAATGTGCCCCACAACCTGTGAGAGATGCGTCTGTTGTGAGCATGATCTGTGGAATAGGGTCGATAAACGGACGCCCTTTTGATAGATTTTGTGTGTTCCACCACTGCAGAGAGCGATGAGTGCAGCTGTCTACCAACACTAGATCTTTTAGCTGACCCTGTGATTGATTCCACTGATGTGCTAAGCATTCCTGTAGAGGACGCATATTTAGTCTTGCATGAGGCACTATCGCAATGCATGACACCATCATCCCTAGTAATTGCATGAAGGTCTTGACTGGGAGATACTGGTTGTCTTGGAAGTGTAGTAGCAGTGTTTGAAAATTGTTTATCCGGGCTATATTGGGATATGCTAGAGCTATTTGAGTGTTTAGAATAGCTCCTAGATAAGGTTGCCGTTGTGAGGGTTGAAGATGGGATTTCTGTGCATTGATTGTATATCCCAACTGATGTAGAAGGTTTATGGTAGTTTGAGTGTGTTGTAAACACTCAAGATGTGTGTTGGCTTTTATGAGTCAATCGTCTAGGTATGGGAAGATATGAATTTGCTGTCTTTGTAGATGAGCTGCTACTACTGCTAGGTATTTGGTAAACACTCTGGGTGCAGTTGTTACTCATGGGAGTACTTTGAACGGATAGTGTTTTTGTCCTATTACAAATCTGAGGTATTTGCGATGTGCTGGGTGAATGGGAATGTGAAAGTATGCGTCCTTTAGATCCAGTGTTGACATAAAGTCGCCTTGTTGTAAAAGTGGAAGCACCTGTTGAAGAGTGACCATATGGAAGTGTTCTGATAATATGTACAGGTTTAATGGCCTGAGATCTAAGATTGGCCTTAATGAACCATCCTTTTTGGGAATTAGGAAGTAGAGTGAATACAAACCTAATCCTTGATGTTGTAGTGGAACTGGTTCTATAGCTCCTTTTTGTAGAAGAGCCTGTGCCTCTTGTTTCAGAAGATGTTGGAGCTGTAACGAGAGTTGAGAGTGCGAGGTGGAATATTGGGGGGGTTGTTTGTGAGCTCCAGGCAATACCAATGTTGGATTATGTCCATTACCCATTTGTCTGATGTTATTGACAGTCATATGGGGAAAAAACGGTTGCAGTCTTCCCCCCACCGGTGATAAATAATCGGGGGGGAAAGATATGAATTCACTGTTTGTTAGGGGATGGAGAGGAACCTGTTGGTGTGCCTCTACCTCTTCCTTTGAAATTGTTTCCTCTATATCCACCTTTGTAAAATCCTCTAGAGGGGGAGGATTGTGTTTGGGTCTTGTATGAAGATGCGGCCGCATATGTGGTATTACTTGTGGAGCATCCTCTATAAAATGGCCGGCGAACGCTCCCATAGATTTTGCCACCTCTATATCCTTTTTCATTTTTTCAAGTGATTGGTCCACTTGATGCCCAAAGAGGTGTTCATTCTCAAAAGGGGCATTAAGGATAGTTTGTTGAACTTCTGGTTTGAGACCAGAGATTCTTAGCCAAGCATGTCTTCTTGGGAATATACTGGTGTTTACTCCTCTGGCTGCAGTATCCGTAACCTAATAGTACACCAAATAGAAGAACTGGAAATGAGTTTACCCTCTTGTACCAGTACCTGCCCTCTTTTCTTGTGTTCTTCAGGGAGATATTGTAATAAATCTTTCTATTTCGTATCTAGCCAACAGACCTTGTGTATTGGCTATACATACACCAATGGTTGGCTGATTGAGCAGCTCCTCTTCCCCCGAGGCATCTATTAGTTTTGATTCCTTATCTGGAGGTGGTGCCTACTCTGAGGTTTGTGAGTTTGCACTTATACGGGCATTGGAGACCACTAAAGAATCCAAAGGCAACTGGCCCTTAATAAAAAGTGGGTCAGATGGTGGGGGTATATATTTTTTGCCCACCTTAGGTGTTATGATACGTGCCCTAACTGGATGTTTAACAATATCATCAGCATGCCTCATTATACCCTTTAACATAGGCAACGACATATGTTCTATGTGTTTCCTAAAGTTTCAAACAGGAAATCCTCTTCTAGGGCGTCTGTATGTAAAGTCACTCCATGGTAAGTGGCTGCCCTAGCAATTAAATCCTGATATGCAGTATTATCATCAGGAGGGGAAGGTTTAGCTGGATATAGATCTGGATCTGTGTCTGCAGCAGTGGCGGTGCGTCCATTAGGGCGCTGGGGCGTTGCCCCAGAAGCCGCCCGCGCCCGCAGCTCCCTCGGCGTCTGTGAACTTAAGTAAACTGACTCAGTTTACTTAAGTTCAGAGACGCCGAGGGAGAACTGACAATCATGTCAGTCAGCATGACGTCGGACCGCCCACCCCCTTCAGAGTCTGAAGAGGGTGGGCAGTCCGGCGTCATGTTGACTGACATGCATGATGCATTGTCAGACCAGGGGCAGGCAGCACCACAAGTGCGCATGACTGGTGAAGGTCGGTGAATATTTCCGCCGTGCCCAGTCATGCGCACTAGTGTCTGCTCTGGCTGGCGCATGCCCATTAGGAGAGCGAGGGTTGATCAAAGGCTCAACCCTCGGTCTCCTAATGGGCAGGCGGGCGGCGAGTAACCCTGCTCTAAGCCAATCCTGGCGCTGCTGGAGCAGCGCCAGAATTGGCTGAGGGGTTGCCACTCCAGTGAAGGCGCCAAGGGCCCAGCAGAGGCGGCACGGACCGGCGGTCAGGTAGGTTTACTTTCTTTTTTTTTTACGGTACAGGACTAGCCGCGCTGTGCATAATGACGTGAGGCACTGTGAACTTGAAGTGGTACTGCGTGGCACTTTGCCGACAGCATATGCTTCTTGCTTGACCCTGGAATTTGTGTGCTCCCTGTGGTGGCGCTTTTAAATTAAAATACCGATTCTCGTGTTCCGCTTTACTGTGCCTGGTGGTTGTTACTGTGCCTGCTGCTGAAATGTGTTTACTTTGCAACCAGATACTTGCTACGATCAGGCCTATGGCATGCATTTGTGAAGAGCTGAGCAGAAAATAAATACACAGTATTATGTTGTTTGTGTCCGAACTATGGTGGTGTTTTAAACTAAAATAGCTATCCTGCGTGTTCAGCTTTGCGATGCCTGGTGGTGGGTAATGCCCTGCTGAAACTCTTTGTGCTTTGGTGAGATTTTACTCGGCCCATCGTGTGCTGCAAGGTAGCTGAATGGGCTCCGCGCCAACTGCAGAAATCTGTTTACTTTGCAACAGATACTTGATATGGGCCGCAGGGCACACATTTGCTAAGAGTTGAGCTGCTTTAATTTCCACAGGTAGTAACTAAAATGGCGATCCTCATGTTCCACTTTACTGTGCCTGGTGGTGAGTAATGGGTTGCCAATAGGGCTGACCCTCATTTAAGAGTGGGTCTTCGGAAACCGTGCTCTCGTCACCGTCAAGAATGTCATCATGATGAATATGCATGAATGTTATGTAAATAGTTTCTTTCCGTGCGACCAAATTGCTTTTTATTTGAATCTGGTTGCTAACAGATTTCTGCACCAGACATGGAGCACATGAATGGGCTGTGCGCTTGCTGCAGAACTCTGTTGGCAACTAGATTAAAAAAAAAAGAAAGTGGTCACATGGAGTGAAACTATTTCCGTAACATGCTTCAAGTTTGAGTAGTTCAGTTTACCTCTAACTTTTTACTCTTGGCCTAGGGAATGCAGGGTGATCCATTTTATTTATACAGTTACAATTATTCAATGTTTTAATTGTATGTTATGTATAAACATGGTACTTATGTAAATCAATTATATTATTTTTCAGACGGAACAGGTTACTTGTTGTCTAATTAGATTGTGCATGTGATGGTTTTGGTTAAGGAATCAATAGATGATGAAGAGAAAAACAAACAGCAATACCAAACATTAAAACGTTGTTATTGGTCCGTTTTATGTTATATTCAGGAGATAGTTATCAGACTTCACCTATGTGGCTCAATGGTTAGAGCGGCAGACCCTGATGCAGAGATCTGGCCCGGGACCAGGGTTCAATTCCCGCCTCGGCGGGTCTTGGGCTCAATTTCCTCGGACCTGATAATTCTCGCCTCGGTGCCTATTCTAATCATCGGTCCCACTCTGCAACTCTGGGCAATAGCTTGCTTAATCTCCACAACGGCCCCAACAGCGCTGGGATGCCTGGCTTCACCCTGGGGGTGCCCAGGAGTGGACATTTCACAGGGAAAAGCCAGGAAGGGTTCCACAGCGGTATGCGTACAGCGCCTGGACACCCCTTTGGGGGTATGGGTGCGCTTTACAAGTACAAATTTCATATGTGACGCCAAAATGAGTTTCATGAGCTGGTAAATAAATAGTAACCATTGTCTCACTCCTTATTGCTTGCCATTATTCTGGAAACTTTGCATTGAGTTTTTAGCTTGCCTGTGCTGTTCCAAGCAAAGAACAACCATCAGTAGATATCATTTGTGAAGGTTTATCAACAAATAAAGAAATATATGAGGTACTCAGGCTTGTTATCTCAAAGTCTGATATGAAGTTCTGTGGTTATACTGAATAAGCAGCTACCTGCATCATTATCATACGAAATCTTTTTATTGTTGCCATAACTGCACTTTCACAATAGCTTTATTAGCCTTCTTGGTTTCTCAAATATGTTTGACAATGCACCATTTGTACACTATTTGTACAAAAACATTTCGGGGAAGACCCCCCCCCCACCCCCACTTATTACGGTCGGGCTCGCTGGCTGTGCGAGCACACCAACAGCCACTCATCCCAAACCTTTACGCCCCGACACTTTCAAATGTCACAAGCCGCCACTGGTCTGCAGGTGGATCTATATCATAGTCATCCCATGCATGTGGTGGTGGCTGATCATAAGTGTCATCGTCATCTCCTATATCAGGATTTGTACCTGGAGAGCCTGGTGGTGTGATGTATAGAGGTCTGAAGCTGGTATAATAGGAACTTGTGGAGAGGGTAGAGGGTTTGAGGAATGTTAATAGGGCTAGTAGCCATGTTCTTTTTTTTTTTTTTTTATAAAGAGGGATTTTATATTCAGTGTCTATTTTCCTTTTGGAAGATGGTATTACTTGCTTAGTTGTAATGTGTACAGTGTTTATATGGATTTTCTTTGGTTTTGGATCCAGCTTTTGTTTCATGGTTTCTAGAATAGAGGCTTTAGAGGAGCATCTTTAGGTTTCAGTGCCAAACTTTTCGGTGCCGAGCTGGATTTGTCCTTTTTATCTTCGAACCTGAATGCTTCGGAATCTAAGTGTCATATCGGCTCGAGCCCGATCCGGAAGGCTTGACATGCTTTTTGGGTGCCGAGCCGGAAGGCGGGCATCGGAATCAGTGTTGGTGTCTACCATGGCCTGATGGCAGTGGCGGCCCAACAGCCTTTTGTTTGAAGGAAGCGGGTTTGGTGGGCAAAGGGGCTTTGGTACTCCCTGCACCCTGCAAGCTGGAACGTCGTGGGACTCTAGTTCGAACTCCTACTCTGAATCGGAGTCCTGGATGAAGAAAGTTTCCTCCTCTTCCGCTGCCGACACTTCCATTTCTTTGTTTTAGCTATCTTCTTCTAAGATATCAGGGGGGTCTTTGATACTCTGTTGCTGCATCTCTCTTCGTCGAGCCTGACGGTCCCGCTGAGTCTTTTTAGATTGAAACGATCGACACGCGTCGCAGTCTTCTTCTTTATGCTCCGGGGAGAGAAAGAGGCTACAGATCTTTTGAAGGTCGGTGCACAGGCAGTCGGTGCACAGGTATTTGGAATGGCACCGAGGACAGAACTGAAATGGTGTCCATTCCATCGGCAGAAGACTCGACAAGGAATTTTCAAGTAGAAGTAGAGGAAAACTAGCTAGGCCCAAAGGCCACGGTTGGAGTTTCCCCGACTGAATAATGAAAGTTTTCTGAATTTCGACACGCAGAAGGTGGAAGACACGATCGAAACAATACCGACATAGGTACAGTGAATTGCGCACCAAAGGGATCCTGATTAACGGTTTCGAATCAGAGCACTGCAATACAGGTCCGAACCCAATGGCGGAAAGAAAACAATCTAACAATAGAGTCAATGCCCATTTGCACTATCACCGAAAGGAGAAGTCACCTTACCTCGTGACTGGAAAGGACTTCTTTGAAGAAAAGCAACTTGCAAACATCCGGACCCAACACTTGATGGCAGGAGTATGCAAATCATGTGTATCTACAGCACACACGCCTCTAACACTAATATAACAATTCTACATGTATAGAAACGTATGTGTAAGTCATTATATATCCATGTGTCATGCTCTATACTCTGATTGTCACAATTTGGACTGTAATAGAAAACAACCATAAAACAAAGTTATTTTTACGGTGACTCTGTTACTGTTAGTGTCACGGTCTCCAAAAGTAACAATGATGGGATCATTAGAGGAGAGGACCCTGGTTCCATAAAGTTGAGTCATAGCTGGTTTCCAGATCACACAATGTCTGCTCATCCCAGGAGGTATTAAGGGTAAGGAGTAAAGGTCTGAAGAATGATCGCTCATCCATCAAGACTGAGCGAGAGTAGTTAGGAATGAGAATCAGTTCATCCAAGACCAGAGGTGATGGCTGAATCAAAGATAATGCTGTTTAAGGCTGATATTCAACAGCAGGAGCTACACTGTCAACAGGAATAGATCTATAGTGGGACAAAGTTCAACCGGCACTGGAGGCTGCTGGGGCGGTCCTGAATTCTTAGAATTCAGCTTTGTGTAAAAGTAGGAGACTGCACTAAAAATAAGGAACAGCATGGACGCAAAGTCTGCACTCTGGGCTGCGTAGAGTTGTGAATATTTCAGCAACTCCTTATCCAGCACTTCCTTGTCCACAGGATAAGAAGAGTCTACCTGTCCACGGTGAAGTCCACTACCTGAGAGGAGGAATAACAAAGGGAAAGTCCAAAGGAGAGAAAGTCCTGAGGAGGCAGACTGCCAGGACCAAAGAGGTTCCTGAAATACTGAGATGGCTGGGGAGACAGACCTCAATGCCAGCTCTCCCACGATCTTGATCAGCCGGGGTGGTGGCCAAGCCCACATACATCCTGGTGTGGTGTGTTTCAAGATCACAATGACATCCCAACCAGACTGGTATGGTGTCCTATGAGCCGAGCTTAACAAGAAACAGCTCCTCTCAGTGAAAGTTGCTTGCTGATACTGCAGCAGAGCCCAGATACAATAAGCAACTAGATTTAATGCTATCCACTGATAGAAGTGAAGCACTTATGAAAAACAAATCTTGCAAGTTCAAGTTGGAAACAACAAAATTACTAAGTCCTCGTGGACCTCCAGGGTGTTCTAAATGGCCCTCTGACCCATGGGGAGGGAGACGAGGAGTGAGAAGTCATTCACGCATTTCCTTTGAAATTCCTCTGAACCATGGGGAGGGAGACAATGAGTGAGAAGGCATACACATATTTCCTTTGAAATTGTCGGTCTTTACCCATCCAGGAGGAAATATCCCTGTACTTGGTGTTCTGACGACTTACAGAAGCTTTTGTGCCTATGTGTCTACAAGTATCCATGACCGAATTAAGGGACACCTGGTTGAGTTCTCACTCAAAAAGTGAAGGTAGGCCTTTTTTCACTCTCCAGGACCATAGCAGTGTGGCACACCAGGAGTAATATGGCCTAAAAAAGGTGCAGTCCCCGAGCATCATTATGAGCCAGCAGGGTGTAGGAGTGTGCATGCCCTCTTTTCCTGGAGTAAACAAGGACTCTGGTACTGTAGGTATGTGTCATTAGCACCTTTGATCAAGGTAGGAAGGCGGGTGGGGCAGGGTGGTGTGTGTGTGTGTTTTCAATGAAAAACACTGAAATTCAGCAGTTATAGTTAAATGAAGTAACTATAACTTGTGTACTCACCATGCACAGTGATATCATTAATGATGTCATTTCAGATATCATCAGTGATGTTATCGCTGAAGTCATAGAATATGTCATGAGCGATGCAATATGTGAGGTCACAAGCAGTGTAAGGCATAAATTATAGTTACTTCATTAGCTATACCTGCTGAATTTGAGTTTAAAATGTAACTTATATTTTCACCTATCACGTCACTTTAACTTTGGATTTCTTGAGTACATTTCTAGGTCTTCTTTTTAACATAAAATAACAGGTTATTACCATTCCCACCTTGTGGTTAGGCCATGTGTCAAACACTCCGTGGTTTAGCAACCCACTACCATACACAGCATTGGTTGGGCCACAGTGTCTGGCCTGCCCCAAGGGACACCCACCCCTTGTGTGCCGTGCGTCACGCGAGAGAAAGCGGTGTCACGCCTGCAAGAGTATGTGTTCCCTTTGATTGGGACACGCCCACTCCAAAAGGGTCAGGGGTCAGAGTACTCCTACTCCGCCCCATGAGACTCTTGAGTTTCTCGCTTCCTTGGGAGTGAAGCATGCAGTGGGTGGTGGGGATGGGGGGGGGGGGGGATTAAGCCCTCTTGGCCAATTAGATTGCTCTATCATTTAAAGCAGTGTGCCCACGGAACTACTGCATACCCAACTGTCCAGATATCTATACATTTCAATCATTGATTTCTCAAAACCTACTGAACAGATTGACACCAAATTGCAAAAGGTTTTCGTTCTGGGTAAAGATCTAGCTTTCCGCCAAATTTGGAATAATTCCGTTCTGCTGTTTTAGCTGTAGAGCTGTTGAAAAATTGCTAAGGAAACTTCAAGTGAAAATTTACTTTTTCTTATTACGGAGAATATATACTTACATACAAATACTGCAATATTTTGCACTCCTACCTAGTGCTTCCTAACCTACATGTCTAGGGTGAGTAAATCTGCCAAATCCCTGTCGGGTGATCTAACTCTCCGTTACCTCGAGAAAGTGTCATCAAGATGCACGTCTTGGTGGAGAGCTGGGAAGCATTCCTTGCATGAGGTAAACCGGAATCAGCTAGGCTGGAATTTCGGCATGGGTCAGCCTCTCAGTTTCAGCAAAATGCTCCTCTGTCTAGACAAAGGATCAATGTCGTATATATAATAAAATCATCCATATTCCCCTGCCCAAGACCCAGTCAGGCGCTATTGTTTATTCTATTGTGATAGCTCTGTCGCAGAGCAGCCAAAACAAATAACAGTTTGTGTGATGATCTTAGCCCTTCTACAGAATGTTCAAAGTACTTGATAGTGTGTCTACGAACTGGAAGTGTAAGCAAAGCTGAGTTTGACTAATATTATCCTGTATTTGCACGCAAATAGATGTGTGTCAAATGTCCTAATGTTTAAGGCAACTTAAGAGTGTGAGCATGTAAAATGGCGTTTCTATCTGGGCCTACGGTAACCACGTGAAACCCACTCCTTGGACGTGAGACGAATAAAAAGCTTCTCATAAACAATGCTAACCATATAAGTAAAAGAATAGAACCCTAAAATTTTTTTTTTTTTTAAAGGCATTGTGCTATTTCAAAGGTAAAAGCATTCAGAAAGCCAGATTGAAAAGAAAGAAGTGAAATTAAAAAGCAAGTTAAAAGCAGTTCAATTTAAAAACAATTTAGGATGTTAAAAACATGACCCAATTAAAAGTTACCACAACTCGCAACTGCCAGATTGTTTGTGTTCCGAGACGTAGATGAAACACTGCTGTTCCCAGCAACCGCAGACGATGTTCCTAGAGGCACCCAACGCATCAGGTCCATAGAACAGATATGTCCCAGTCTATCCCACTCAGCATCCACCAAGGGATGAACATCCAGTGCTGAATTCTCAGAAGGTGAGGCAGGATCCAAATCGTCAGGAGCCGTGGCATCCCAGGAAGGCTCACAGTATTCATTTAGGAGCAATGGCAAGCTCAAGGGACAGCGGTACAAGCGAGCCATTAGGTCAATGTCCAGAGATTGAACCATTTCCGTTTCCGAACATATATGTCCAGGACACACTTGAAAGTGCACAGCAGACAGAGTAAATCGGGCTGTATGCAGTGTAGTCAGACAGGCCGAAAGGACAAGAACCAGTGGTAATTTAGTTCCTGAAGCAAGGATGCGCCAAAGCACTGTATCATGCATTCACGGCACAGGATCATGTGTGGTAGTGCCAGCCACATTTGGCCTCGTGATGGGACATTCATTGTGGAGCAAAAAAATTAAAAGCAATGTCCCGACAACTAGGAACAGGACAAGCGATAAGCCTCCAAAAATGCTTCCAAACACTGAGTGTATGAATGAAGGGAAAACTCTGAAGGTCGTCTGGAAGGCGCTAACCAACCCCGAGCCAGATGTCTTAAAAAGTACGCTACCTCTGCAGTACTAGACATGTTAAAAATGCGGTGCACAAGTTCCCCAAAATGGTGTGGGAAATTAGTGCGGAGTAGCGACTGCATCTCCGAAGAGGACTTTGCAACTTGAAGATCAAATGTCTCCCTTACAAACGTTAAGGGCACATCCTTCTGAAACAATAAGGCTTTCAGTCTGCTTAAAGCATCAAAGCACACATTCGTAAGCTCTATCGAAGGCCAGAGCATCGCATCCCTAACAGTGCGGGCAGGTGAAAACAGTACTTGTGAATACAGGTCACGACCACAGAGACCGTTACGAGATAGGCAATGCCAAGTCTCATCTCACAGCTGCCTTGATCATTCAGCATCAAGTAACTCCCATTAGAGAGTAATCTGAAAGCCAGATGGATCACAGCCGCTGGAGAACCTTTCAAATATCATGACACGGTTGCCTTAGACGCATTAAATGTGCCATGAAGCGAAACTTCCCTGCAAATTAAGAAATGTCCCAAGGTAATCTAGCAGTCAGTCCCTCTAAGAAAAACCTCAGTCCCTAGGTTGGAATTTGAAAGGTAAGATCCATGACTCATGTACATACCCCTCTACTAGAGCCTCATATCTGCCCACTTTATGATGCTGTAAGCAGTACTGGAAGTAAAATGTCAAAATTGGCAAATAAATCAGCGGATCAGCCAATCCGCGGAAGGTATTTCTGCAACAGTGAATGATAGTTTTTCTAACTTATCTATATGTAGCATGGTGCATGTTACATCCTTTTTTGCCATGATGGTCTGTTGTTTAGTAAGAATGTATGGTAAAAACAAACTAGAAGCATTAAGGTGTTTCCATGGAACACGACCAGCACGAAGTGTCAGTAGAGTCCAACTCAGTAACATGATAGCTCTATGATGCAACTGGCCAAGAAGACATGTCACTTTCTATGATGTAGATTGCAGATGACACAATGTTACCCAGAGAGTAAATCCTAGTGGATAGAGTGGTCATACCATAATCTACTACTGCAAGAGCCCTTTCTAGATTTGCCCTCTCAATTTCATGCAGTCTCTCAGCATCTGCCTGCTGTGAAATCTTCCACACTTCATTGCATACAGAAAATGCTTTTGACATGGTCAAGGACTTGGTAAAAGTAATCCAATGTCATCAGAAAGAAGTGACAAGTGTTGTTTTACCTGAGACAATGTGCATTGTTTAAGCCAACCAAGGCACAACTTCCCGACACTAAGTTGTTACCAATCAGAGTGTTGTGTCTGCACGTAACATGGGTCTGGCCTACTGATCCTAAATCCTTCAGTGTTGTCAAGAAAATGTGCCTGACATCAGTTAGTATCCAACGACCACACTAACCATCCCTTTTGATTGGTACGCAAAGAACTGTATGAACAATTGCGAAGCATGGTGTCTGTTTCCTCTGAGTAATTTGTGAATTGTGTCAGTTCGCAAATCCTGCAAATGTGTAAATGTTTGGTGCGTTTAAATCTTTTATCTTGCCCAGGCCAAGACAGCATGTTTGCTGCACAGTTTTGTTCAGAAAAATCATTTGTTGTGGTATAAGGCATGCTCTAAATAAAGCCTCTTTCCCCTAAACCTGTTAATCTCGTTCTCCATATAGATTTTAAATCAACATTGTCTTCCCAAAAGTCAATCCCTTGCACAGACAGCTGGGAAATGAAAGATGCAGACTAAATCAGCTTAGTGTCAGTGACCATAGTTTTCTTAGTCCATGAAGGTGTGAGTTTATAATAAGGTTCCGGGCCGGCTGGATTGTGACCAGAAAATTATGCAAACCTTGCTGCGAATGCTTTTGAGCTACCCAGTGGTGGTGTAGGGCAGTGCTCCCATTGTGTGTAATTAAATACTGCACGTGAAGTACTTGCTTTATGCAGGAAGTGGTGATCATAATGGTGAAAACAGAACATTTCATCATAGTTACGTGTGCCTTCATTCATTTCATTGTTGTTAAAAACAGTTGAATGCTGCAGATCATCTAGCATTTCATGCACTGTATAAATGTCCCAATCATAACAGATAGTACTAGTAGTGATAATATCAAGCAGAGAAATTTTGAGCACATATGGAATTTTAATTAATTCAATGGGTCCATATAGATCATAGGATACCTTATCCCAAATAAATCCATCAGGAACTGGAACAGCAAAAATGTTCACCAGGGAAAGGTCCCTTCTGGCTTTGTGTGATGAAGAATAGGATGTTAAAACCAAATTAATCAGTTCAACAGCAGAGCGTTCTGGGAGCTAGTGTCCGTTCAGAACCAAGAAAAAGACGGTCACAAAACCAATCCAGATGAACGGGAAAAGTGATGCAATTGTAATCCAAATGTTTATCAATGGAGGGATAATGTATGACTATGTGAGCTAAATGTAAAACACACACAGCCTACCTCTAGACGGCAGTGGTTCAAATAAATCCAAAGAGAAGTCATCAAAGATGAGGAAGTAGCCAGAGGCTGTTCAATCTATTTTAGGCAGCTCTGGAGGCTGTATAGAACTGGGAGTTGATTCTATTAGTGGTACGTTTCTGTAGATACAATCTTTGTTTGTAGAATTGAAATCTGTGTTTCCGTACATGTTGTTTGTAAGGACGTTGTTGCAACAGGAAAAAGTGATATTTCAGTGTTACCTGTCCCCAGCCATGGAGAAAAAGTTTCATCGCTGATCAAAGCTTCAATCGGGACTTTCTGAAGGGTAGTGAGAAGAGACAGGTAACTACCCAGGAGCCCTCTTGGTCTACTGTGTAGAACCGGCCACATGATGTGGTTTGATGAGATCTATTGACACAAATCACTAGTTTTTGCAGCCAGCAAGGGGCAGTTAAAGTACAGTTCTGGTACCTTCATAAGCCAGGACAGGTACAGGATGGCCTGAATTCCTTTTTGTCCATTCTCTCCTCCCGGACTAGATCACCGATCTTTGGAAACCAGCCAGGAGTTACTGTGACTCATACGCACTATTAGTCACTTCACGAGCTGGTTTAGTCATTCATTAATCAGCACGCAATCTGAACTCGGCAGCCTCTATCCTCACCCAACATGGCCGCCGTAATCCCCTCTCTAGTTCACCATCACCTCGCACGTTCTCTCACGCTATTTAAATCACTTGGCGCGCACTCGGCCCACATCTGCCCATTGAGCTGCACGCAGACGGCTATCGACCGTCCACGAACCCGCCGCTGTTCAGCACCGCATGGTACTGCCGCATCAAGGTAAGCGCGTGCCTGGTTTCTGTCCTTATTTACCCGCCGCCAACAGCTTGCTCCTAATCAATGCCCCCCTTTCTTATCCAGACTACCGAGCCGCCCATGGCACTCAACCCCGAGGACACCGGGCTCCACTGTTAATTAATCCTTCCACGGCTTAAGACCGTTTCCGGACCCCCCGCTTAAAAGCACTGCTCGCAACTGCGGCTCTCAGGTAAGCGCTGGTCTGCCTGTTTCCCCCCTCACTCGCCACCATCAGCTCGCTCATTATTAATGCCCCCCTTCCTTCTCTAGACTACCGAGCCACAACAGTCATTCACCTGCGCAGCCACTGGGCTCACTTGCTCTCCATTGTCTGAACAGGTAAGAGACGCTCCATCCACGTTCTCTGTTCCCTACGCCGCATCATCACCTTAATTAACGCCCCCGTTTCTCCTCATCCAGGAAATTGAGCCGCCCCTACCTTCAAGACATTGTGCCTCACTTCTCGCTAGTCCCCTCAAAAGGTAAGAGATGCTACACCCGCGGTCTCAGGGCCCCTCTCCCACTCCGCTTTTTCCACCATCACCTCGTCAATTCCCTACTCCGCATTGACTACCTCTTCCTACCCATAGGCCTCTACCTCCGCCCGGCCTTCTACCGCAGTCTCACCTAGTCCACAACCGGACTAACACCGGACACGGAGGCCATTGTGCTCTCCTCTACGCCGTTGTAAGTTCCATTCCGCCGCGACTGCCAGGCGTACTCACTCCCCACTGAGACAGGGCGTAATCACCCCTGTAGTCTCGATGCGATTCTCACTACTCCATTGCCACCCACAGTCCAATGCTCCTGTTTATAAGCACTTTGCACTGCGCGGTCTGCACTTTGCTAAAAGGGAAGCTTCCCTTTGGTTTACCGCATTCTCAAATTCTGTTTCTTTTTTTCTTCTTTCCTCATTTTTTCCTCCTGACTTTGTATATATTTGCATAGGTTGTATGTCCTTCAGGCATTTATCTGATTTTGTCCTGATGATGATCCCAATATCCTTCTAAAGGGGATCGAAACGTCGTCGACTTTTTTGACACCGTGCACACAAACTTATTTAAATGTAATGTGTAACGGCTGTGTTTACTATCGCGCTTGTTTAACCCTTCACATTGACGAACAAGCACTGTGTCTTGCCTGATTGTTTGCTTTTTTCATTATTTTATTCACCTCTATGTTTTGGATACAGGACTGTGTCCCACTTTAAGTGTCGTTTGATCCTCATAATTGTTTTTGATTAAATCCTACTATCCGGCTGGATAGTAGCAATATAGAACTGATTTCATTCTATATTTATTTTGCTTTGTTATCTTACCCTCATCAAGGACCACTGTTTTCATAATTATCGCTACCCAATGTCCTTGTACACCATATTGGGTTCCCTTGTTTTGGTTAATACAGGAGTTACTAGTGCATCCTGCACTTCTCCACTGGCGTAACGTTTCAGCTTGACTTTGCTCTGAGCTTCTTGTAAATTGTTCAGATCCTGTAAAACATCCAAACATTAAATGACATCAAATGATGTTTCAGGAGCCACTGTACTGGGACAGTCGAGGACTGGAAACCACATCTTAACCCCAAACAGGATCACGTAGGGAGTCCGACCACCCAAGCATTTTCTAGGCAGATTTACGGCTCTCTGGCCGCCATACAGGTGGTGGATCCAACTGTGACCAGAACCTACTACCCTAGCTGTAAGGACTGCTTTAAGTCCCGGTTCTTCCTCCCAACTACCGTATTTCTCTCGGGATGATAGGGGGAGGAGTACCGCACAGTCACACTCAATTTTCCCATGGTGTCTCTGTAAGCCCTGAAGCCAAACGCCGGACGCTGGTCCGAATGGAATGTGGCAACTGCGTATGTCCCCATAAAAACTTGCAGATCTTTTAGAAAAGTTCGGGTGTCAGCCGAGCGCTGTGGCCTAACCCACAGGAATCGAGAGCAGGAATCCACTGCTACAAGATGCATTTGTAAGCCCTATCCGATTATAAAGGACCGCAGTGGTCCATATAAACACAAGCCAGAGGCTTGTCTGGGATCAGTAGAGGTGTCTGTGGTGGACGTGCTATGGTGGAAACCTTCATCAGTTGGCAGATGTCGCATTTAAGGACAAATCCTTAGTCTGTTTGTATTGACCTGACCCCCAATAACATTGCTGCAATAATGAAATTGTAGCTGCCACCCCAGGGTGAGCAGATGCTAGACCCTCATGTGCTGCTATGATTAATCCTAACCTGGGATCTGAGTTTTGTGCGATCTTCCACTCGGGGAATCTGAGCAAATGGAATGTTTTGTCTAGTTACCTGGTAGAAGTATTTTGCTAGAAAGCCTTTCGGTAGGTGAGTGCTGTCGCAAGCAACGTTAACAGCCATTTTGAAGTCTCCACTATCCCTGTGCTAGAACAAGTAATTGCAGCGACTGCAGCAGTTTGCACTGCTGCATTTGCAGCTTCGTAAGCCATGGAATTCCCCACAACATGTATTCCTACAAGCGAATGACTCCGTGTGTGTGTGTATTACATTAGCCTGGGGCAAACATGCTTTGAGCTTAGCCACCTGTCGCCAAAGCAGCTTGTGCTTCATGGTGTACCCCTTGGAATCTTTGAATCCATTCTGGCTCCAGTTGTGTAAGTACTCATTGTAAGACTGGGCACTGGACGAATCACACACTATCAGTGTGCCAGAATTAGATCTTGGAGTTTAGCCAGCTGCCCTGTGCAATCACCTGGTGACTACGTGTAGGTTTTGTTAGGGTGGAATTCTCCATCCTCCATTCTACCCTTCACAGCGGCGCACGCAGCAAAGTATTGGGGCTTTGTCTTTACGGCAGACTGTGCTGAACAGTCAGTATAGATGATGCAATCACACTGATCTAGAGGCATAACTTCATTGGGCAGAGGATATTCATTTTCATATTTCAGATATGCGACATGCCTTTGTCTGCTCTCCTCACTATGGATATATCTTCCATCCCCATTCAAAATATATTTTGCTTAACACTAAAAGTGCCCTAATACGTCTGGAACACTTCTCCGCAATAAAAACTAACAAATTTAACTTGACCTCTCTCTGGCACAACCGAACCTGAAGATTGATGGAAAGATGCTCCATTGGGAGCATTGGTCTAAAAGCGGCATAAATCTAGTCAAAGACCTTTTTACAGGGACCCTCCCCCTACCTTTCTCCGGGCTTCAGTCTCGACAAGGGCTACACCCGATAGATTTTTATAAATTCCTAAAACAAAAATTACTTCTCACGATGCGCTCTATTAAACCTTCCGATCCTTCGATTCTCTCAAAGATGCTTCAGCTACTAAAGTCAGGTCACACCGTCTCTAAAATGTACAAACTCCTATCCCCTAAACCTCGCAATTCTCACAGGAAATGTGAAATAACATGGGAATCCGAACCCAACTCTAGTAATATACCATTCGACAGGGAGAGGATACATATCACCCCTTTCTCGAATAAAATCTCACCAATATTATCGCAAACCAAGCTTATGTTAATAAATAGGACATATTGGACCCCTGAGAGGATCTTTAAACTTAATCTCAGCGAAAGCCCTACATGCTGGAATTGTAAATCTCATGTTGGTAACCTTGCCCACATGCTCTTCCATTGCCCTATCCTACAAACATACTGGGATAAGATCTAAGAATGTATAAACAATACTTTCAGGATTGCCCCCCAAGGGAATTTTTCTATATCCTACTAGGTGCCCTGGACACTAAGATCAATGATGTAAATGACTGATACTTATTAGATCTTATGCTTACTTTAGCCTGTAAAATTGTATTGAATAAGTGGAAAAACTCCAAAGAAGTCTCCTTTAGGATGTGGCAAGAATGGTTATCCTTCCTCAGAGGAGCTGACAACGTGGCACTTCACGACTCTCCCTAGCGCAAATCACACAGGAAGCTATGGAAGTCCCTTGACGCCATCTCCTTTTCATACGACCCTCCGTGAAAAACGTCTCACACCCTCCACAAGGTAATGCTTATTGAACGCCATATCCGCTGTGCTACACCTGTACTGTATTGTATTTTCTACTATTCCTACTGTGAAATTGTACTTGCTTGATACCCCCGTACTATATTGTATTCTCCACTATTACTGGTGTGAAACTGCGCTTGATTGTCCACTTGTAGGTCACTACAGCTTCACTGCGACTCCCATGGTAAGTCACTTGAGTAATTTGTTGTTTTGTTGTTTCCTATTTACTTTGTATTTCGTATTTACTTTGTATTTCTTATGGTTGGTGTGAGAGAGCCCCAACCCGGTCCACGGATGCACTTACCCCTCAGGATGACATCGTTCATTCCTATGTACAACAGCGGAGCAGGACTCGGAACACTAACACTAACAGAGGGGAAAAACGGAACGATAACCCCGCCCCCATGTCATGTGTCCATACAGGGGTAGAGACACTGGAGTGACGCTGTGGGAGGAGGCGGAGCTGACCCCGGAAGAACCAGCAAGACACCTGAGAAATGGAACGGCTCGGAGGAGGAAGAGAGAGCGAACCGGACGGAAGGAGAGGACGAGAGAGGAGCGGATCGGGTGAAAGACTCAGGCGGAACAGATCAGGTGGAAGAACCGGGCGGAACCAGAGACGAGGACGGCAAAACTGAGGAGGACGGCGAGCGGTGAAGCGAGGAGTGGTGGTGTCCTACGGAGGAAGCCGGAGAGCGGCCGCAACTCAGGAGAGTTGCGGCGGAGCCGGTGAGTGACAACGAGGGGGGTGAACAGGGAGAAGGGAACGAGGGTAGGGGGGGAACAGAGGGGAGCCGGAAGGGAACGAGAACCTCATCCCGGGCACTGGGTGTGAAATGCTGGTCACCCGCACCTGATTCTTCCCCCAACACCCTGTGGCACGTCACTGTGAGAGATAGAACAGAGGGGCTGATACAAACCCCTAGTATACAGAAGAGTCCACCTGCTGTAGTAAGCAGGAAACTCAAAGTGCCGTGACAGACTAACTTGAGAAGAAGCATTCCAGGTAAGGTTCTTTACTTTGTTTCTTCTGTTTCCTTTCCTTTTATTGGAGACATCCCTTTTCTTTTCCTCACAAATGCATACGGGCACCGAACGGGTGTGGTGACGGGTATACGTTTCACTAAACCTCCACAAAAGCATTAACTAACCGCTCCTTTCTCTCTGTGTCCCGAGCCTCCGTGGAAGACCACTGAAGAGAGAAAGTGAAGGCACGACTGAGGACGCGCGAACAGGGAAGCTGGAGGAGGAAAACCGGACAGACTGAGAAGCCAAACCCCCCCCCCCCTATATCGGGACAATTTAAGAACGTCAATAAAGCTGACATTATTAAGAAGTACATCCAGCCTCCGCGTCTGTTTATCCAGCCTGCGCTCCCACAGGTGGTGTCAGAAGTGGGATCATCCGGAGACATGGAGGCTGCGATCATCAAAATGGCGGAAAGCCAGGGAAGCCTAGAAAAGGTCATGGAACGGATTTTAGCAGTGGTTGAAGAGGACCGCGGCAAGCTGCAACAAGTAGCAACAGGCCAAAGCCAAACTCAAGAAGCTGCCATGGGAAAGCTTGCTGAGGCCATAGGACACCAAAGGGGAACCACAACTCTTCCCTCTGTGGTGATGCAGCGGTACGTGAGTGGAGAGGATCCGGACTATTTTTTTTAACAACTTCGAACTGATGGCCATGGCAGCGGCATGGCCCGCAGACAAATGGGGACAGTACTTGGGCCCATTGTTATCCGGTGACCTCCAGGCCGCCTACCAAGCGACGAATCTGCAAGGTCTAACCCCGTATGCGGACATCAAACAATGCATACTGGAGTGGATGGGGGTTGATGACGAGACCTACTGGATGAGACCCTGCCAGATGAAGGAAGGGCCCCAAGAGACGCCTAGAGCTCTGTACTTCAGGGTAAAAGACATGGCTGACCGCTGGTTGAAGCCTGCTGCCTCACACAGAGGGGACGCGAAGAACCAACCTGGAGATACGGAGGTAGCGGGGGTCATCGTCCACCCCGACTCCCTGTCGTGCGGAAACCCGAGGCCGTCACCATGATCCCAGGTCCGTCCATCTTTACACCCCCTCTGGTTGGACCACAGTGTTTCAATTGTGGCGGGATAGGGCACATAGTGAGATTCTGCCCACAGAAGGAAGAACCAATGGAGGTTGGAGTAGCCCGGAATTATTACTGTAACCCTCCCGAAGACAGGTCACCCCCTTATCACAGTGAGATGGCGGTGAACGGACAACCGGTCTCCGCCTTGGTGAATACAGGGTGTCTCCAGAGCGTCTTACTTCCACAAGAACTGCAACAGGGGATTGACCACACAGACGGGATGGTAACGATACAGTGCATACATGGGGACAAAAAACAATACCCTACCGCCAAGGTAAACATTCAACATCGAGCTGCCCCGGTTACCTCTCTGCGGGTTGGGCTCATCCCACGCTTACCCGAACAATTAATCATTGGGAATGATTACCTAGACCTGCCTAGGTTGTTGAAAGAAACACAGGATGACGGGGAGAAGTGGTGGAAAACGGCACCCTTTTCTCGGGACGACAACCCGGAATGGCCTCCCTCAAAGGCAAGGAAGAGCCGGAAACAGAGAAGAGAGGAAAAGAGGAAACCTGTCCCAGTCTTTCCCCGTCATACCGGAGGAGAACCCATGGGAGACGGACAGGAATTTCCATGCAGCACAGAGGGAGGATCCTGATCCTGCGGGAAGCATGGGATAAAGCAAAAGAGCAGGAAGACCCTCCAAGTAGGTCCCCAGTTCTTCATCAAAAACGGGTTGCTATATAGGAAAGGAGGCCACACACAACAACCCCAGTTGTTAGTCACTGAACCCTTCCGAGAAAAGGTCCTTTTTCTAGCACACAGTCACCTCTTAGGTGGACATTTTAGTAACATAAAAACAGAAAGAGCAATATTGGAAAGATTTTATTGGCCTGGGGTGTATCAGCAGGTGAAATCCTATTGCCAGAAATGCCCCATTTGCCAGAAGAATAGCCGATATAGACCTCCTAAGGTACCCCTCCAACCCCTCCCCATCATAGATTAACCTTTTATCAGAGTCGGAATGGACATCATAGGTCCCTTGTTGCCCTCCCGAAGCGGATGTAGATACGTGCTGGTCTTGGTTGACTATGCAACCCGCTTCCCTGAGGTGGTAGCTTTACGTCACCCAAACACTTCCTGTATTGCCAAAGCCATGGTGAGCATCTTTTCTCGGGTGGGGTTCCCAAAGGAAATTTTAACAGACCAAGGCACCCCCTTCGTCTCCAAACTGATGAGACAAGTGTGTGCCCAGCTTGGCATTAAGCAGATCCGTACGGCCGCGTACCATCCACAAAGGACGGTTTAGTGGAGCGGTACAACGCCTCCCTGAAGAGCACCCTGAAGAAGCTCCTCGATCTGGAGACCAGAAAGTGGGAGGATATGTTACCCCTAGCATTATTCGCCATCCGGGGAAAGGTACTTATCGAATCTGAGAACTCATTTAGGTCAAATTCGGACCATTGTCAGGAACAACATGGTAGAGGCCCAGACCGCCCAGAAGGCCCAATATGACAAAAAGGCCAAAGAAAGGTCCTTTAGTGTAGGGGATCCAGTGTTACTCATGATCCCTTCCTCGGATCACAAACTGTTAGGACAGTGGCAGGGCCCCTATACCGTGCTTGAAAAGGTAACCCCGGTAACCTACCGTATTGAGACCGATACCGGATGGGGTCTTTCGCAGATATACCACATTAACCTGCGCAAGAAGTGGGAGGTGCCCATTCCAGCGTTAGTGGGGATGTCCTTAGGCCAAACCCCTTTGTATGACCCGTGTATAGACAAAGAGTTACCTCCCAACCTGAAACAGAACCTGGTTGACGCTCTTAACCCACTGCAAAAGGTATTTTCCCTCACCCCGGGAAAGACGGCCTTGTTAGAGCACATCATAAAAACCCTTCCTGGAAAAAAAGTACGCCTCAGACCCTACAGGATATTGGAGGCACGTAGAGCCACTATCAGAGAAGAGGTCCAGCAGATGCTACGTATGGGTATCGTTGAACCATCGGTGAGCGAATGGAGCTCCCCTATTGTTTTGGTACCGAAACCGGATGGTTCGGTACGTTTCTGCATTGACTTCCAAGAAGTCAAGAAGATTTCTGAAATTGACTCCTATCCACTCCCCCCGAGTAGATGAAATGATTGAACGAATGGGTAAGGCCAAATACATCAGCACCCTGGACTTGTGCACGGGTTATTGGCAGATCCCTCTAAGGGATCGAGATAAAGAGAAGACTGCCTTTTTCACTCCTGATGGGCTGTACCAATTTACGGTACTGCCTTTCGGGCTGCATGGGGCCCCGCCACCTTTCAAAGAGCCATGAACCTCATCCTTCAACCACATGATAGGTACTCGGCGGCCTACATAGATGACATCATCATCTACAGTGATACATGGGACCTCCACTAGAAGCACCTATACGCGGTAATACAGGCCTTAGGGGTACACGGCTTAAAAATCAACCCTGCCAAAAGCCACCTGGCGGCACAAACAGTCCGCTATCTGGGGTATATGCTAGGGGAGGGAGTCATCAAACCGCAGAACAACAAATTAATGGCTATTTCACAGATCCCATTTCCCAAGACCAAGCGTGACCTACAAGCTTTCCTGGGACTTCTGGGATACTACCGGAGGTTTATCCCTAACTACTCCCAAACCGCTGCCCCTCTGACAGACTTATTGCAGAAAGCCATGAAAACTGAAGCCATACTACGGCATCCTTCCCTAGAATTGCTCCAAACCTTTGAAGCCTTAAAGGCCTCCCTTACTTCCGAGACCGTCTTAGCAAGCCCTGACTACTCTCTGCCCTTCATACTGCAGACAGATGCCTCAGACTGGGGTCTTGGGGCGGTGTTATCCCAAAAATCACCCCAGGGAGAGGAAAGACCCATCCTATTCATAAGACGCAAATTGTTCCCTAGAGAGCGGAACTATGCCGTGATAGAAAAGGAAGCCCTAGCCATCAAGTGGGCCATTGACACCCTGAGGTACTATCTGGCGGGTAGGGAATTCATATTGTACACAGATCACACCCCCTTGGAATGGTTGGCTAGAAATAAAGGCAATAATGAAAGGGTTTTGAGGTGGTTCCTAGCCTTACAACCATACTGGTTTTCCACTCAGCATCGAAGAGGGGTAGATCAGGTCAACGTAGACTTTCTGTCCAGATATCCCCAGGAACCAAACCGTACTAGAAAGACAGCAAGGGAAGGGAAATGTGAGAGAGCCCCAACCCGGTCCAGGGATGCACTTACCCCTCAGGATGATATCGTTCATTCCTATGTACAACAGCGGAGCAGGACCCGGAACACTAACAGCGGGAAAAACGGAACGATAACCCCGCCCCCATGTCATGTGTCCATACAGGGGGAGAGACACTGGAGTGACGCGGTGGGAGGAGGCGGAGCTGACCCCGGAAGAACCAGCAAGCCACCTGAGAAAAGGAACGGCTCGGAGGAGGAAGAGAGAGCGAACCGGACAGAAGGAGAGGACGAGAGAGGAGCGGATCGGGTGGAAGAACCCGGCGGAACCAGAGACGAGGACGTCGAAACTGAGGAGGACGGCGAGCGATGGAGCGAGGAGTGGTGGTGTCCTACAGAGGAAGCCGGAGAGCGGCCGCAACTCAGGAGAGTTGCGGCGGAGCCGGTGAGTGACAACGAGGGGGGTGAACGGGGAGAAGGGAACAAGGGTAAGGGGGGGGGGGAACAGAGGGGAGCGGGAAGGGAACAAGAACCTCATCCCGGGCACTGGGTGTGAAATGCTGGTCACCCGCACCTGATTCTTCCCCCAAAACCCTGTGGCACGTCACTGTGAGAGAGATAGAACAGAGGGGCTGATACAAACCCCTAGTATACAGAAGAGTCCACCTGCTGTAGTAAGCAGGAAACTCAAAGTGCCGTGACAGACTAACTTGAGAAGAAGTATTCCAGGTTAGGTTCTTTACTTTGTTTCTTCTGTTTCCTTTCCTTTTATTGGAAACATCCCTTTTCTTTTCCTCACAAATGCATACGGGCACCGAACGGGTGTGGTGACGGGTATACGTTTCACTAAACCTCCACAAAAGCATTAACTGACCGCTCCTTTCTCTCTCTGTCCCGAGCCTCCGTGGAAGACCAATGAAGAGAGAAAGTGAAGGCACGACGGAGGACGCGCGAACAGGGAAGCTGGAGGAGGAAAACCGGACAGACGGAGAAGCCAAACCCCCCCCCCCCCCCCCACATCGGGACAATTTAAGAACGTCAATAAAGCTGACATTATTAAGAAGTACATCCAGCCTCCGCGTCGGTTTATCCGGCCTGCGCTCCCACAGACGGAGAAGCCAAAACCCCCCCCCATATCGGGACAATTTAAGAACGTCAATAAAGCTGACATTATTAAGAAGTACATCCAGCCTCCGCGTCGGTTTATCCGGCCTGCGCTCCCACAGTCGGTATGTTCTCTATCATTTTTACCATTGCTTATCATCTTATTATTGTGTTTATCATTATCATTGTGTTTATCATTATTTATTTGTTTGTTCTTTTTTGAAAATTCAATAAAAATGATTTGAAATAAAAAAAAAAGCTCCCCCCAAGCAACAGCAAACAATTATGTGCCGAGGGTGGGCACCTCAGGACATAATAAACCGGCCCTGGGGGGTGGCGGTCCCCAGGGCCATTAATGGCTGCAGAAGGGGGGCAATGCTACCCCCCCAACCGTGTTTTTGCAGGGCCTGCCCCGGGGATGTGGAGGTTTTCAGGGACGAAAACAGCCCAGGAGGGGGGCCACATGGCCCCCCCACCCCGATATCAACTATGGGAAGATGGAGGCATGCGCTCCCTCATCAAAATAAATAAATATATATGGGAACTATAAACAAGTACGTGAGTCAGCACTTGTTAATTCCCCCTCCACCCCAAGATTCGATGATTCTCCAGGTTTTTTTTTTTATGCTTTTTGGATCGAGAGGGGTCCCTGGGTGACCCCTGCACCAGGCCTAGGTGTTCAGGGTATTCCTACCCTGTTATGTCTTTTTTTTTTCTTTTTTAGGGACTCGGCTGACTCAGAATCCCAAAATGGTTGCCAACAATTCCTGGTTGAAATGTTGGCAGCCCATTAGATCTCAGCATGAGATCTGTCGGAACCGTGGAGGATCCACGTTGCTAGATATACACATTTCTTTTTTCTTTAACATTTCCAAAACGACTTCACGGATTTGCACCAAATCACAAAAAGGACTCTTTCAGGACCAACACCAAACTTTCTGCCAAATTTGGTGGAATTGCTTTCAGCGGTTCAGGCTGTATTAGTGTCTAAAGATTGCAAAATGCCCAAAGATATAGAATGGGGAAAAGGCATTTTGGGACCCTCCCCCCTTATCTAGGCCTCCCTTGATGAATCTGCCCGAAACTTTCAAAGCAGCAGCAGCTCAAATGGCGCCAAAGTTATTAGCAAAACAAAAAAGGCTTTGTCTATGGGAAAAGTTGGTCCTAACTACAACTATCTACTGATGACTGCCAGTAGGTTAGACAGACAGATATATATATATATATATATATACATATATATATATATATATATATATACACACACACACATACATATATGTGGACACATGCTACAAATGTGCGCTAAGGCTCTTATTAAAAGCCAACAATTAGTCTGCAATGCACGTTATTTAAAGTTTTCCAAGTCATAACAGGGATTAGTTAGTTTGGTGGGATTGGGACAAAGTGAAGGTTGCGCCTTGGGCTTGATAATGTCATTACTTTTTTGGGTCTGAATTGACAGTGCAGCTGCCTCACAGACCTACTGTTATCAATACTTTAACATATACATTGAGTGGGCTTTAGCTCAATCCACATGAGTAATTCTCTCTCCTCACATACTACTGGCTTGCTTTGCAATGCATAAGGGACTATTTTACATCTCAAAATCACACTGCATGGTTTAAAGATAATTCTTCAAAATCCTGGCCTAACAAAACTGGGGGACAATTCAAAATAACAAATGCATTATGTTGCAAGCATTTAGAAAAAAGAGGATGTGATTATATATTTTTTTTGTTCTATAAAACATTTTTCGGTCTGTAATAAGAAAACACATAGAAATAGACCAATATTGCAGAGGCTCTGTGATACAAACAGAAGCTGAACACCCCAAAAACTGAAAAAAGAAATCATAAAAAATGGCAATGAAATAATACATATATGAGTAATTTGCTAAATAACAACCATCTTTCAGTTAAGATACAGAAATACAAAAATGGAGATTATGGTATATGATGTGGATTTAATCACTGGAAAGATAGTAAGATAGGACTCAATGAGCTTGTAAGAGCTAGTGTATCATGAAAGCTGTATCGTATAATCACCAGGTATCTTAGAACACTAAAGTGAGCAAGTATCCCAGAGCAAAATGGATTATAAGAGGGGGGGGAGTAGAAGTAGGAGCAGAGAGACAAGACGTGCCACCAGAGAAGGGGCGTGGCATGCTTTCGAGAGGAATGGCCACACACTGAGTCGGCTCCTCTGATCGCCAGGAAATAACTCTGCAATATCCGTCATCATCCGCTCTAATTACTACCCCCCCTTCGAGATTCACGAGGGGGGGGGGGGACGACAAGCGAGAGAATAGGTGGGGGCCCGCCGCGGCAAATAAGGCACTTGAAAGAAGATCGAAGCGCCCTGACCAGACTGTGGCTGCGGGTAAAATGGCGACACCCAGTCTGGGCCGATCGATACACTGACAACGGAGGAGCGGAGGCAGTCAGAGAGGCTCCGCTCGCTGGGCGAACTCCGCGGGCACCGGAGGCATCCTGACACGTGTCCCCCGGCTGGCGTGGCCTAGAGGCAAGGTGATGGACGACAGCGGGACCAGTGCGGCCTGCCTGGATTGCTGTTATACGCAATGTTACGGCACCCGCTCCAGGCCCTCCTGGCTGAACAGAGCATTGCATCAACGGAGCGGAGGGGTGGGAAGATCCCCTGCCCAGCGGATGTTCTTCGAGGGCACCCGGGGCTCACCTGCGGTGCTCAGGCTGTGGACGCTCCCAGCTAGGTGTAAGCTGGGGCCTCAGAAGTGCCCAGCAGATAGCTGCCAGTTCCAGAGGCCGGCGCTCTCCTGTCAAATTGAAGCCGAGGTCCGCTGGAAACTAAACTCGACAGTAACAGGCTATCGACTCATTGGTTAATGGGCCTCCGGCGTGCGGTGATCGAGTGGCGCACAGGAGATCTCCACAGCGGGCCTGCATAGAAAGGGCCAGGCTGGGCCGAACTGGGTGTGGTAAACCGGACAGCCTCACACTTGCAACAGGTGAGCTGCGTAGACGGGGCCTGGTCAAAGGGTGGGGTGGGAGACATTTCTACCCCTCCCAGCGGTGACAAAATTAGTGTGGTGAGGCTGTCCTGAAAAATCCTCAAAGATCTGGCTCGTGGCTGCCCGGCCCACGCGGATAGTGGCGCTTGCCAGGGACGTAGACTACCAGCGCAAATAAGACAGAGGCCTGGCAGTAACTCTGACGACCTGAGAACCTTGAAGGCTTGCTTCACAACGGAAGTGGTTCACACACTAGTCAGGTTTTTGGCCTGGGAGAACGGGAAGAGGATCTGAACCCCGGTGAAGAAGTAGCTAGCGGCGCTTGTACAGTTGAGTTGATTTGCCCAGAGAGGCATTAAACCGAGGGATACAGGCCTAAGCTCCAATCCTGATCAAGCATGGTGCGTACAAAAGGCCTTAACCCGGGCCAAACTAACCAGATTGAGAACTACATCATCCCCCTCGGGCGGCGGAAGAGACAGAGGACACCACCAAACAACCAGGGGCGCCTGGAGGAACGAATCAGGCACCGGATCCCACACTCAGACATTATGAAAGCAATTGCAGACCTGAGAAATACGTTGGAACCGAAACTCGATGTGGTGACTGAAGAGGTAAACCTACTCCGAGAGTATTTCGAGGAATGGCGGAGAAAGTGGCCGTGGCGGAAACAAATATAGATAGCCTGCAATTCAAAATGAAATGCCTAGAAGAACAAGTGACTAAACTACCGAAACAGCAGGGAGAGGTATTGGCAAGGCTTGAGGATCAAGAAGGGAGAGCGCGATGGAACAATATCCGAATGGTGGGGGTACCCGAAGGGGCAGTCTGCTGACCTATTCATGGAAGACCTGATACTTAACACACTCAGTCAGAAAAGACTCTCGAATTTTTTCTCAGTGGAGAGAGCACATAGGGCGCTGGGACCACCGCTGCGCCCTGGGCCCCCCATGTACCATCATAGCTCGTATTCTCAACTTTAGGGACCGTGACGCTATTTTGCAGGCGGCCAGGTCTCATGAGGACCTACAATATGGAAACGCAACAATTAAGTTTTTCCCAGACTTCACTCTCCAGGTTCAGCGCCAACGCCGAACCGTTGAATTTATAAAAATAAAAAAAGCCCTCCGAGAGAAAAATATAAAATACATGATGATGTACCCGGACAAACTGCGGATAATCGCCAAGGGTAAATCACACCTATTTGGGACTCCGGAGGAAGCATGGGACTGGCTGGAGCAGAGTAAGGCACAGACAAATTAAAAAAAAATATTCTGGACCAGGATAGACCACAGACTTGCATACCTTGGAATCCCAGTCCAGCCCTCTGGAACAGAAAAGATCTGACCCAAACTGATTATGAATAGTACGTGATGCATGCTGGTGTTCGCCTGGGTAAGGGGGAGGGGGGAGAATTAGAAAGTTGGGCAGCATTCGATCAACGTGGCGTAATTAAGCGATGCCTGTGGTTTAACCTCACCTGGAGTAAGGTGGGGATGAGCGGCAGGCCTGCACAGAAGTAAGTGCAATGATGATGTTCTACTGTACAGGGGGGACTATGATTGACAATTTTTGATTTGTATATGTTGGTGACTGAGGTAACGCCCTCACACTGTTCCATGCACAAGTTTGGGTGACAGGCACTCTGCAGGTTGGGGAAGTGGGAGGTATTTAACTCACTAAGCAGGGAGGCAGGGAGGGAGAAATTGTAGGGGAAGTTCGCATTTATTGAAAGGTTATATGGTTATGCTCATCTGAAACACAGATCAAGGGTAGCGGGGGCGGAGAGATTGTGGTCACATATGTGTTCCGCTGACGCTTTGGGCATTAAGCTATGTCAATACTGATGGAGAGGTTCAACGAATACACATATGGACAAGGAACGTACATGGGATCAAGCGTACCCTAGCCCTCCAGCATATTAAACACCACTCCCCGGATTTTGTCCAGCTACAGGAGACGCACCTGAGGGGCAATCATTATAAGGCACTAGACCGTTTTGGATATAAACTCCTGGCCCAAGCGGGCTACTCCACAGTCTCACGGGGGGGCATTCTAGTGAAAACTTTCTTATCATTCGTAGCATTTAAGATGTGGTGCGATGCCCAGGGCAGTTATGCGGTCATTACAGGTGTGGGGGAAGGTCGCACCCTGAACCTATGCTCTGTATATACAGCCCCCAGACTTCATGCGGGGTCGTCCCTAGACTGGTAGCACTCCTCTTGGAGCTCCCGATTGTGACCCTACTGCTGGGGGGTGATATGAATGTCGTAATGGACCACGCCCAAAATAGATTGGGGGTGTCACAAGGCCGCCCAGATGGGGGGTCCCTCCAGACCTTTGTGTCAGCAATGGGAATGACAGATCTTTGGAGACTCCATAACCTCCACCAGTCTCAAACAAGCTATGTACGTCCGCAGAATTATATTTTTTAGAAAACCAGGGATAAGTATCCTCTCCAGGCATACACTGGGAAGCATTTACAGTCGTGATTCGTGCACAGGCCCAGACCCTGATTGGGGGAAAGAAGAGGGAGACTGTGATTGAGTGTAGAGCCATTGAGCGAGACATCCTGGCCCTTGAAACAGAGTTAGCGAGGGGTGGTGGCCAGGAGGTGCAACACAGATTGCGACTGCGTCAGCACGATTTGCGGTCCCTAGCCGATAGTGCTGCGCAGTCCTTTACTCTGGCAACACAACACCGTCTCTATGATGTTGGAGACAAGGCCTCCAAATTACCGGCCTGGCTGGAGAAGAGGAATACAGACATATCATGGGTAGTGGGGGTCAAAGACAGGTCTGGAGTCCTACAAATGAGTGTCAATACAGCTAACACCTTTGCCTCCTACTACGCGGACTTATACACTCCGATCAGCACCACAACAAGAACAGACTGTGATGAGTTTCTAAAAGACTTCTCCCTCTGGCCTCTTGAGGCGGATCTTACGGCCGAGGAAGTGACAGGTGCCTTTAGAGCTCTCCAATCTGGGAGCTCCCCAATGGGTTGCTGGTGTAGCTTTTTAAAAGTATGACTGAGACCCGTCCAATGCTAGAAATGTTTAGGGCTGCTAAGGAACTAGGGCGATTTCTGGAGGATCAACATACTGCCATAATTTTGCTAATTCACAAAGCAGGCAAACCCCCGGAAGAGTGCAATTCATATAGGCCAATTTCTCTGCTTAACATGGAGGCAAAGGTTTTGGCCAAGGTATTGGCGGAAAGACTGACCCCGGTTCTTTCCTCGCTTATTCATATAGACCAATTCAGATTTTATGTTCCGCAGAAGCACACGTCATACCTTACGGAGACTCTAAGGAGTCCTGCACATGACGGCTCTACCGCAGGTGTCACAGTTGGTGCTGCTGGCGCTAGATGCGTCGATGGCATTTGACAGTATAGAATGGCCGTACCTATTTGCCGTCCTGGGGAGACTGGGCTTCGGCCCGGGGTTTTGTGCGTGGATAATGTTATTATATCAAGCCCCCCTGGCAAGAGTGAAGGTACATGGAGCCCTATCGGGTCCCTTTCCCGTGAGGCGAGGCACCAGGCAGGGATGCTTGCTGTCGCCTCTGATTTTGTCCCTAGCACTGGAACCTCTGGCGGCGTGGATCAGGGCCAATCCGATGGCGTGGTGGATCCCTTCGAAAGGCGGGTGGGAAGAGCGAATCTCCCTATATGCTGATGATATTCTGTCGTATGTGTCCCGCCGTACTTCTCGATAGCCCGTATCCTACACATTTTCGGCTTGTTTGGGAGCCACTCAGGTTATAGAATTAATTGGGCTAAGTTAGTGGTCTTCCCCCTGTCAGCCTCCCCCCCCAGGCTGCCAGCACAATGCGAAGCCCCGGTTGAATTAGTGGGATTCAGATACCTTGGAATATTCGTGACAAGAGATCAGTCCCTCTTCCTAGAGCGTAACCTCACCCCACAACTAGAAAGGCTCTGATCAGATGTGTCGCATTGGCGTACCCTTCCCCTATCCTTACCGGGGAGAGCGGCTCTATATAAGATGATGTCCCTCCCGAGGTATCTCTATGTTTTGCAAAACTTGCCTTATCCCATCCCCCAATTTCTTTCAAACAGGTAGAGCAAGAGCTCCATACGTTACTATGGCAGGGAGGCGCACCCCGAATCGCTCTCAAGGAACTCCAGAGAGGGATCTATGATGGGGGTTTAGCAATGCCAGAAGTCAAAATGTACTATTGGGCCTCTCAACTTTTGATGATTAATGATTGGGTATTCTTAGGCTGAGACGAACTTGCCTATTGAGTAGATAGAGAGGCGATGCCAAAAAATAACTACAAAACCATTCTATACACTTGAAGGGGAAGGGAGGGCCTCCCTATACATACTGTCACAGTGGTGAGATGTTGGACCGAAGCCAAGAGGCATGTGGGAGAACTGAAGGCCAAGAGCCCCCTCTGGCACAGCCATAGACTGGCAGAGGTCACCAGCCGGACTGGCTTCTCAAGATGGTCAAAGATAGGAATTGAGCATTGTGCGGATATATGGAGAAATGGAGCCTTTATTTCCTTCAAGACCTTAAAACAAGAATTTGACTTCGCAATCTCCCAGGCACCCATTACTACCAGCTGGGACACGCCCTTAGGGCTCACATCCAAGAGGGAACGACCCTACCTGACTCCTCTCCCCTGGAAGACCCGATCCCAAACGGGGGTGTTTCAGTGATTTATAAAAAAAACTAATGAATAACTCCCAGACCCACTGGGCCCCCTGAGGGCGGCTTGGACAGATGCCTTGGGTAAAATAACAGATGAGGAATGGGGGGGGTGGGGGGGCAATGCAAGGCCCCCGCGACATAGCGATTCGAGTATGATTTAGGCTAATACAACTCAAGATCCTTCACAGAATATATTACCCCCACACTTTACTTCACAAAACGGGAGCAGTGAGAGAGCCCCTGTGTATAAGGAGGTACGGACAGATAGGCTCCTTTTACCACATCCTATGGGAGTGCCCACTAATACGCCAATACTGGAAAGATATAGCCCCTGTTATGCCAAAAGTACTCTCAGTTGAAGTCCCATTTGAAGCGAAATGGCTGGTATTGATGATACAGGGGGAGACAGACTGGCCCAGACACGCCTGGGTTGGCATTGGCAGCGAGGGTGACCAACAGAATATTGCAAGGAGATGGGGGACGCGGCTCCCGCCAACAGTGGTAGATTGGGAAAAAGATCTAGATTGGTGCCAGAGGGCGGAGGAAGTGGTGTATCGCAGCAGGGGATGCCCCAAGAATTGGGGGCAAAATATGGGGCCCATGGCAAATGTATACAGGGATAGACCTAAATGCACGCTTACCTCAGGCATGATGATAGTTCTCATGGTGGGGATGTCAGGGAGCAAATAAAGAGCGCACCCACTGTTTGTTGTGTATTCCGTTTTAAAGGATCTGCCAGACCCTACATGTAAAGCGCACACCTACTTTTTCGATTGTCATACTGCAATGTAACTCGGCACCTGCTATGTATTGTCCACTCTTGCATTATGTGAAGAGCATGCTTAATAAAAAGATTTATAAAAAATAAAAATAAAAAGACATGCCACCAGAGCACCCTAACCTGAATTCTCCGCTCTACCCTCCCCAACACCCCCACAGAAGCATCTATCACTGACTAGACTACTAGAGAGAACGGACACCAACAATCTATGCTGATATTATTAAAACAGGGCCTCAGAGGGAAGAGACAGCTAAATGTATTGGGTGGCAAATACTGATCGCTGCTCTCTTGACAAGGGCATTGTACAACACAATGTTGTTGGGGTGTGAAGGTTTGTAGGAGTTTGTGTCAAACACTTGTTCAGGAGAGTCAGTTTCTAGATCTTGCCACCTTTCCTCCGTTGAGTCCAAGTCTAGAAAAAAGCTTTGCTCAAATTGACCTTCCAGGTCCAGTTTATCGTAAAGGATTTCTTGTTCCTCTTCTCCTCAGGGCTCCAGAATCATAGAAGCATCCAGTGTCAAGAGCTTTTTGCTTGGTGTTGAGACCTTCTGCTCACAAAGTTCCTCTTCTCTTCCACGCTCTTGATCCCCTTCCAGAATTGAGGCCAGGTCCAAGGGTTTACCACCAACGATGTATTTTGACTATGACCCGTTCTCTGTCCTTTGCTTGCCCAGGATCACTGGTGGATTTACTGTTTTTTCTCCGTAATCCTTCAGACTGCTCGGTGTGCTTCCAGAGCTAAAGTTGGAAACAAAAGAATCTGATGATGGTGACCATGGAGAGGGGGTTCCAGGGCATGCGTCTGATGTCATATAAGGAGGGCATGGCACCAAACGGTTGACGAGAACACTCGCAGAAGAAGAAAGAAAATTCCACACCCAACCATTTCATGGCGTAATAATGCACAGCATGTGAATCCAGAAAATATACACACTGCACAGTTAAGCCTACACTTTTTAATTGTCAACACACTGATTCATTTTAAATTAATTCACAAGCTATACATTAACACCCCAAAACAAACTGTGGTTTGATAAAACAGCCTCTGACGAAGGACGCAGATGTAATCAAAGCTTAGCTAATTTTCTGCATGTCTCCTGGTTATGCAGCAAGGTGGAATGCTTCTGAGGCAAGGTTTTACAATCTATGAAACAGATGACAAGTATAGTACTCTACAAATGAGCCCTGACCACCTGGAGTAGGTTATGTTTTATATCAATGCTGCTGCTATTATGCAAAAGAAGGGTCTTCAAAACACAGTGACAGGACCCATAGCATGATATAATGCAATAAGATGATGGCTATGTAGTCTGAAACTTCTGTTTCCTTTGTTTCACTGCTGCTGCATGTCTTTTAGACTGTACAATGTTGTTATCCAGACCTAATGGCTTTGACAATGCTTGTTATTTTATTGTGATGCCGCTTATCAACATATTAGTCAACCTTAACTCTGTTTTTTTGTTGGAATCTGTTTATGGCTTTTTCTAGCTTAGCTACTTTTACACACTTACATGCATAAGAATGGCAATGAACTTTTACATCATATTATGGCAATGCCAACTTACTCCAAGATTGAATGTCATAACAAGCGCAGGAACATCTGAACTGGCTGTGGCAGCACCACCCCAGTGGCTCTCGTCCAAAGTAACTCTCAGTTTATCAGACAACATCAATCAGTGGAAAACAAGCAGGGGACATTCATACAGCCAGATTGGGCATGGGTTCAGTAGAATCAATTAAAGAGTACAACAAGTCAGAGTATGTACCCTGCACAGTAATTGACATTATGCAATACCAGTTGCAAACTCAATTAGATATATTGAACCAGGGATAAAGGAATTAGCAACATTAGGTAATACATTCGCCCGTCTTGCCCACCCACCATCCCCCAACCAGCCACACTATTTTGTCAGCCATTAGAGTAAATGCAATGCATCCGATTTCGTCAGTCACAGCATCAAAACAAGCATTGGCATAGCGAATAGCTCTCGCCTTAGGAACCTTATAAGTATTTAGTTATGCAGTACAATATCCTTGGTGCAACAACATCAACTGTTGCATGGCTAAACACTTATAAGGTCCCAAAGGCGAGACCTATTGGCTATGCCAATGCTTGTTTTTAATGTATATTAAATTAACAATTGACTGTTGTTGTGGTCATCTCAGACAGCGCCACCTTGTGGCAGACTGTCACAAGCGCCAGTGATGACAATTAAGTGCTGGTGCCAAGTACTGGGAACCACCGGCTCAAATTAAGCACTACAGCATAACCAGACAGATTGAATGGTTACTGGTTTGGAGCAGTGGTACAGACTCTTAAACATATACAGTGCTCTTTAAAGGAAAAGTATATTCCCACCTTCTGATTTGTCTTTTGCCTTTTGATATGCATTGATAACGTCGGTATATTTCCCAGAGGCTGGTGTGTCTGTCAAAGAGACCCAGTAATACACTTGGCACATACTGGCACGCGGCCGGAAGTAGGAGACGAGAAGGTAAGGAGGGTATGTAAAAGAGGACTGAACTATTGTCCCTCCCACCCCCTGAGCAGCTCGGCTGCTCTCTGGCGGTCAGTGAGAAGAACCTCGCGCTGCTGCAGAGCGTTTAACTTTCAGAGCAGGACCGAGTGAGAGGGAAATTAGTGTATTTATCCTCCCGAACATGATGCCGATAGACAGACTCATATGACATTTCCAAGCCATAAGGTGCTGTTTGCATAGAAATGTTCAAAGGCAGCAAATCACAGCATTTCACGTTGTCAGCCAAGCAGACAGCATTAAACAATGCTGCTGACATATAAATAGACTCCCTTACACACAGAACCTGCCACAGACTTTACATATTGACAGTGACATGAAAAGCAGCGCGTGGTGATATGTCAATGTGTGCTGCTGCATATGCCACAGTTAATCGACTGAATTCAACTTGTTTTTACGACTGTTGTTTAACCTGTAGCCTTGAAACACTGATTTTCCGGACACAACAGAGACTCTCTCATTTGCAGAATCAGACGCTGCTGCCAGAAATAAACTCACTGAATTAGACGAGTTTGCCTGTTTGGTGGGCTTTGCCCCCCGAACAGGTACGTTTTAGGGATGAGAGAATCAGAGGACAGAAGTGTTCTTGGGTTTGGCGACGAGCCCAATTCATCGCAGCCTGGACGAAGCGAGAACTTTGTAGCTATTCATAAAACACTTGCACAGCGTTTCCCACCCTGGGACCACACTGAAAAATACTCGGGGAATTCAAAGGGTTCAGCACATGCATGGGTTTTTATGGACGGGGTTTTTCAAAAGAGAAAATTATCGTACCAATGAAAAAAAATATGTATGTTAAAATATGTGCAAAATGCAGTGTACTGTACACGGTTACCGAAAACAGGAGGGTTGTACCGTCCGCTCGAGACAATCCCCCAGTCCCTGGCGTAGGTGTGTGGAAGAGGCTTACAACCGGAAGTCTAGGAAGCCATGTGATGCCCACGTGCGAATCTTTGCAGTTTTGTGACTGGAAGTAAGTGTAGATGTGGGACTAGCGTAGATCTATTTACGTGCTGGTAGATTAGCTGAGTGTTGTGGGTCGGGCAGAGAGTCTCTCTGCAACAATTTCTTTGTCAATGTCTGTATGTACTGCTGTGTATATGAAACCATATCTATAGCTATGTCTATTTGTAATGCTGTCTAGAAATATCACTTACTCAGTGATTGGCTACACAATTGCCTCTAGGCGCTCGAGTTGGAAAAGCCTGAGCCCAAGAGAGGGTTCGAAAGAAAAAGAGCCCAGAATCCGTCTAATCGGTAGCAAGGCTCCTTCAAAGAGCCGTCCATCACAGACAAAACAGCAGGTCTCGTATTCCACTCTTGTGTCACGTGTAATCACCAACAATAGGCTTTCTAGAATGTTTTCTGGAATGACGTACCCTTGGGTTTGAGCTTTATTGTGACATCATACACCCGAGGACCCCTTTAAACAAGCATTGGCCGCTTTCGTGGCCGCGAAAGTGAAAGCGATCGCCCGGGAGTGGTGACGTAAAAAACAAGCATTGGCCGCGCGGCCGAATGTAAAATCACGTGCACGCGACGGTCCGAGGCAGTGCTAAAGTAACGTGGAGGGAGGGGAGAGGGCAGTGTAGTAAATATATCACGGATGATAACAGCAGGTAGTTTAAGAGTCTTTTATTCGAGTAGATAGGAAGAGACAAGAGCGGACTCTACACCACGGAGGCTACAAGCAACTGCCGTGGAATAGAACCCTAACTTGAGCGCACACATAGAACAGAACATAAGAGCATTCTAAGAGTACAGTAATGGCATTCCACCACGCTAGAGCTAAGGCTTAAGACTTATGTACTACACATCTTCTTCCTTTCTAATGTTAACGAACATGAAGAAGCAAACAAAATAACAAAGAACTGTGGAAGGAACAGCAGGATGAAAAAAAAACTAATTTAGCATAAAAAATCTTGCAAATACGTTGGTGGTCTGCGAACCCTCAGAGCACGAGGCTGAGCAACCTCGTTGGAAGGATGGTCTGACACCTGCACAGAGACATTCCCGGACCTGAGAGAATCACCTCCCCCCCCACCCTGAAGTTCAACCAACGGTATTGAGGGAGCTTCCTCAGGGGTTTGAGCTAGAAGATAACCACTACAGCTCAAAGAAGAGTCGGACATGTCCTGTGCTGAAGTTGCAGCCCCCCTTTGATAAAAGGAAACCCGTCTAAAATTCCAACACTCATTGTTATTGAGAATGACACAATGATCAAGTACTTTTTTTTACCTTGAAGGGCCCTTTGAATTTTGACAACCCTCCTCCCACTCTTCCAGTTTTGATCTTGACGAGATCACCCACCTTGAAGGGACGAGGTCCACATGGAGAAGACGGCCGGTAAGGACCGCCACTCTGCAAAGTAACAACTTGCGTCATCCAAGAAGGGACCAATTTCAAGCCCGGGGCCCGACCCCTCATGAGTTGGAAAGGGGAAGGTTGACCATCCATAAGGGGAGTGGTCCGATAGGCCCACAGCATTTCATTGACCATTTTCCGTACCACAGACCCATTGGCTGTAGCCATCTGTATGATTCCTTTAACTACTTTGTTGGCTCTCTCACACATTCCATTGCCCTTGGGATTATATAGTGAGGTGCGATGATGAGAAAGACCACAACTCTTGAGAAAAGTTTGCATGTCTTTAGAGACGAGTTGAGTGCCGTTGTCAGTGATGAGCACGGAAGGAATGCCCTCATCCTTGAATAAATTTCCCAAGAACTTAATAGTACTCTCAGTGGTGACAGTATTGGTGAACTCAACTACTACCCATTTGGAGAAAACATCAACTACAACAATAGCAAATCTGTCTTTTTCGTGTAGCTCCCCCATAGGACCAATAAAATCAAGACAGATGCTATGCCAGGGTACGCCTGGGTTCTGTATATGAGCATCATTGGATTTGGGACCAACCTTAAGTCTCTTTTCACCCTCTTTACACATTGAACAATTTTCCACCCACTCAACTACTTGAGAATCAATGCCTGGCCACCAGAAGGGATTCTTGAGACGACGTTGTGTGAGAGTTTGGCCAAGATGGCCTTCATGCGCTAACGCAAGAAGTTTGTTCCGAATGCCATAAGGAGGAATACATTTTTCCTCTTTGAGCAAAACACTTATTAATAAGAGAAAGGTCATCCAGAACCTTGACATAAGGTCGGACAGCAACAGGGACACAACTTTCCCTTCTGGAACCCAATTTTAACAGTTTGATAACCTCTTGCAGAGTGTGATCACTATTCATTTCAGCGTTCCCAATCAGAAACCCCAAAAGCACCCTCACCAACAAACACGGCATCTTCAATAGAAGCCACAGCAATGTCATCAGTACGCCCGGAAACACATGGATCCAGAACAGTTCGCCAGTCCAGAGACATTCTAGAAAGACAGTCGGCCTGCACATTCTTCCACCCCTGAATATACTCAATCGAATACTGAAACTCCTGAAGTTTTGAAGCAAGTTTGGCAAGTCTTGCTGACCCTTTCCCAGTGCCACCCGGGAAAGAACTTTGACTAGCGGCTTGTGATCAGTCCTTAAGAGAAACTTCATGCCCCACAAATATGTCCTAAAATATTCCACAGCCCAAGATGCAGCCAACGCTTCCCTCTCAATAACTGAGTCGTTTTTCTCAGCATCAGTTAGAGTTCTAGAAGCGAAGGCAACCGTGCGTTCAGACCCTCCTTTGGACTGAGATAATGTAGCTCCCAAACCTGTAGCACTTGCATCCACAGTTAAAATAGACTTATTGTTTACATCGAAAGGAGATAGTACATTAGCATTGCATATTTCCCGTTTGATCCAATCAAAACACTCTTGGTGTAGAGTCCCCCATGAAAAGCTCACACCCCGCTTAAGTAAAGAACGCATACATGATGTTTTGTCTGAGAAATTTTTAACAAACTTTGAGTAGTACTCAATGAGACCCATAAAGGAACGTAGTTGGTCTTTATCTTTGGGATGAGGCGCTGATGAAATGGCATTGCACAAGTCTCTCTTGGGTTTGAGGCCAGAAGCACTGATACTGTAACCTAAATAGTCAACTTGATCGACTAAAAACTTGCATTTTTCTTTACGTAGTGTAAGACCTGCTGCAGCCAACTTGTCTAGGACAACTTTGAGAGTAACGTTGTGTTGTTCCACTGACTCACCATAAACTAATATGTCATCTTGGAAAAAGATGGTATTACCTACCCCTTCAAAGATGTTCGAAACCATTCTTTGAAAAACACTAGCCGCAGAATTGAGGCCAAAAGGAAGGCGTGTAAACTGGTAAGTGCCTTGAGGTGTGATAAAAGCAGTCAAATACTTCGAATCCCTATGCAAGTCGATCTGGTGGTAAGCACTTCTAAGGTCCAGTTTTGAGAACACCTTGGCACCCTTTAAGGTAGTGACCAATTCTGTAATATTTGGTAGGGGAAAGGTGTCTGCGACTACGCATTGGTTTAAGGATCTCAAGTCCACACAAAAGCGGAGTTTGCCGTCAGCCTTCTTGGTGACGACAATGGGCGAAATCCAAGGAGAGGCCTCTACGGGTTCGAAGACTCCCGTTGCGAGCATGTCCTGAATGAGCCCTTTGACTTCTTCTTGAACTACAATCGGGACACGCCTAACCTTGTGCTGGACAGGGATGGAACCTTTTTTTAGTAAAATGCGATGGGAGTAACCCTTGAGATGGCCCAGACTCTCCCTAAAAACGCTGCCAGCTTCAGCGAGAATTTCATCTAAGCCCTCATCTTCAATGACCATGACCTGTGGTTTAGCTCGAGGATTGACAATGATCCTAAGGTCGTACTGATGCACCCACCGAAGAATGGCTGGCCCACTTTTAGACACATATACTTTTCCTTGAATGTGTCTGTGAGAAAATGTGATGTGTGCGTCGAAGAATCCAAGAATGTCAATGGACTCCCCTTGGTATCCCCCTGGGGAAATGTCCTTAGGAAAAAGTGGTTTGTCGCCTCCTCAGGTCCCTTCGAACACATCTCTGGGAATTATAGTGTACTTTGAGCCGGTATCAACCATGAGGCATACCTCTTGACCATCAATCGTGAACATGGCTTTGGGTCTATTTCTACGCTTGTCTTCATCTTCTTGAGTTGTGGGATCCGACCCAACAACCAAAATTTTGTCACTCTCATCAACATCTTGTGTTGAACAATGCACACTGGCTACGCTAGAGCGAGACTTGCCTCAACAGACTCTAGCATAGTGACCCATACGGCCACACTTCAGACACTCTTGTTTGGATGCGAAACAGAACTTCGAATCTGAAGTGTGTACTGTGCTACCACACCTATTGCACATTCTGGTACTAGCAGACCTCACATTGCTTGTAGGTCTAAACGGAACAGGCTTTTTTGAGTACTTCTTATTTCTAACCGCCGCAATTACATTGGAATCATCCTCATTCTGGACATAGTCTGCTAACTCATGAGTTGACACTTCATTGACATCATTACAAGTTGACCTTTTTCTAACTCCTTCATGCATCCCTCAGACTGTTCCACCACTTTAGCTAAATCTATAGCTGTTTGAAGGTTTGGGTTCTTCGCTGCCCAGAGACGTTCTTGAATCTTCTTGTTGTTGCACTGGACTATGAGCTGATCTCTGATCAATTCATCTGTCATATTGCCAAATTTGCACTTGATAGACATTTCCCTCAGTCTAGAGACAAAATCATCTATTGATTCCCCCATTTTTTGGCTTTTGGTGTAAAATTTATATCTATTCATGACTAAGTTTTCTTCTTTCGAGTATCTAACTTCTAATCGACACACCGCTTCTTTGTATTCATCTGGAAGTGCTTGTCCATTGGCCTGGAGTGCTTGAGGAAGAAAACGAAATACACGTTGGCCTTCTTTCCCAAGAGTACTTAAAAACAGAGCTTTTTTTCTTTTCGCCGAAAAATCTTGACCATCTAGGGCGTCAAGATAATTGTCAAACATGGGAAACCAATCTTCCCACGATATGCTTGGTTGACCCGAGTTGGGCAAAAAACTTGGTGGAAGGACAACGTTGATATTTTGTGAGGCCATGTGGAGATGCAATGAAAGTGCGTAGTAAAAGCTGACCAGAATGCTCAAGTGCTCAAGGAGCTAACCCTAAACCAGTAGCTGTGACAGGCAACACGATATACAGGCGTGTATATCGCCGCAACTAACTGTAGAAACTGAAGTACCTGACTCGGGTAAGCTGACAGATAATGCGATATACCGACGTGTAGATCGTCGCATCAAAATGCCAAAAAAAAACTGTAGTACCTGACTTGGGAGAGTCAACACACACTGTGGGCGTGTGTATCGCCGTAGATATTGGTAGCAGCTAGGCGGTAAAGGCCTTCCGGAGCTACAACGGGGCTCCGTGGTGCAAGGTTACCAAGGCAACCAAGATTGACCAACGCAAAATGGCCGTCGACGTGAGGACGCTAGTGTGAGACGAGATGACGTCTTAGCAGCGTGGTGACAGGGAGAAGTACTGACGTTTCACTGGGATGTGAAGTGCGTCAGGGAAGCGTGGATTTTCATACGTCACCTTCCGACGTGCAGCTTCTTCTTCTCCGCTATTCCCCCTGGAAGTTCCACCACGTCATCAGAGAGGAGGCAGGAGCTGAACGGGAAGGATCACCTGGCTCAGCAACGGAAGCATCACCTCGTCCAAGCGCGGTGAGTAAGACACGATCGTTAGACTTTCAGAAGCAACGTTGGCTCATTCACAGCAAGTCGGCGTCGTGAATACATCCACATCTGACATGACGCTGACCTGAGGCAGTGCCCCAAAGTACTGCACTGCGATCACGACGCCCTGGTATGACAGTTTGCAGCTGACCACTGATCCTCACGAAATACGCCGATTTCTGTCTGATCCTCAGAAAATACGCCGACCTCTGTCCGCTCTTGTCGTCGAGAGACCCAAGACTGCCACCTCGAAGTCTCTACAGGAGACGCTTCCTTAGTAGACGTGATTTATAGTTGGAGCACTGCTGAGATGTGGATGGAGTTCGAAGTATCGTCGCCAAAAATGTAGTAAATATATCACGGATGATAACAGCAGGTAGTTTAAGAGTCTTTTATTCGAGTAGATAGGAAGAGACAAGAGCGGACTCTACACCACGGAGGCTACAAGCAACTGCCGTGGAATAGAACCCTAACTTGAGCGCACACATAGAACAGAACATAAGAGCATTCTAAGAGTACAGTAATGGCATTCCACCACGCTAGAGCTAAGGCTTAAGACTTATGTACTACAGGCAGCAAGCAACGGAGGGGGTGGTGCGGCCGCAATAATGAACACGCTGAAAGCGTGCGCGCGTGCCCATGAAAAAGAACGGGAGTGGTGCGCGCGGCAAAGGAAAGCCATAAAGGAAAGCCAGATGGCGCCTGATCGGGCGCTGAAAGCTGGCAGCTGCGCGCGCGTAACCGCAAGCGCTAGGCCAGCAAATGCGTGTGGCAGCACTTTTAAAAGCCACTTACTAAATGTCTCGCAGAGCAGCGCATGCGCTGGCTCAGCGAGACCTAAACAGGGAGTTGCAGGGGAATGCCTCACTCTTGAAACAAACATGCCAGGAGAGACCACAGGAGTGTCCCTCACAGTGCGTCCTATGCTTCCACATCACAAGTCGTCATCCTTAACTCTCTTAACTTTAGTTTTTAGGCTTTTTTTTTTTTTAGGAAATAGCTTTCTTTTCTAAATACATTTTTATATGAATAAGAAATAAAAGTATCAAATATTTACATTATTACTTACCTAAGTTTGGAATGAATGGTATAAACATCTGAAAAATTGTGTTGTTTATAGTTATGTACTTTTTATCAGTCTAGTTAAGTTGTATGCACATTGTATTATTAGTTTTTAATGTTTTCAGAATTTTACAATGAAATGAAGTGCATTTTTTCAATTATTATATGACATGTCAGCTACTAATTGAGAACATTTCAACAAGATCGCACAAAACTTTATTATTCAATAACTATATCATGATCATCATCAACGTGTTTATTTCGAGAAAAACTCATAAACCATGACATACATGGAATATTATAAAAATCATCTAACAATATAATTGCTATATACTTTAAACTACATGAATTCGTGACAAATTAATTAATATAGCAGCTAGAAATAAGTTATGCACAAAATGAAAGTTGTAATCAATGTTACTAACAGATGGACAACGTGATATAAATAGCTTAGCACCTAAAATGATTGATTAAAAATGCTGCCCTACTTTCTTCCTACTTAGGCATACACTGTGCAAAAATCGACTCAGGCAGAATACAAGTTCTGAAGAGTCCGTCTGAATGATCCGTAATGCCTCCATGTATGAGCTGAGGCCCAGAATAATACAAAGAGGTAAAATCCATCTTCTTCGGGCAATTTGATAAGCAGCACAGAAGAATAGAAAATGATTCACGTGTGTGAATGTCACACATAGTATAAACAGTATTCATAATATTACTGTTAGTCCATCTACCAGTAAAGTCTTTAATTGTTTAAGTACTGTAGCTAAACTTCAAGTATGAAGAATTTGGTCTGTATGACACAATACAATCTTAAAACAAGTCAAAAACAGGAACTGGTATAGACAACAGGAACTTGTCGGACAAAGTGCCATTTTGCAATATGGGATTCGAAATACATATTGGATACTCCCAACAGACCCTCTTGAGAATCTTTTTAGATGCCAGTTGCAATAATTGCAGCTTGTCCTATAAATACGACATGCCCAAGATACCAAACCATTTCTTCACGTGTCTAAACCACAATAAGGAATCTGAGCCCAATAGTCCTGATATTTCTTCCAGACCCTTCCTGTAGACATGTAACTCAAGAGGCGCCCAAAGAAGAATCCAATACAGTAGGGGCCGAAGTGTTGCCAATTGATCCATCCTTTTTAACCCCATATCATGATATACGGGCAACAAGGGGTCACTCATTTATTTACACCCCAAGCAATGATCTAAAGAAGGAATTTCCAACCAAGACTAAAATGGTGAAATATTCTGACCCCCATATTTCCGCCCCATAAAGAGTGGCACACTGAGCCTTTGCCTTATACACCTCTAATGCTGCAGATACTGCTCTGGAGTAAGTTGTTCGGTATTGCTTGAGGACAGCTACACTTCTGTGGATAAGAGTCACCTTGCTTTTTTAATTATGGAGAACCCAGAATAACCTACTATACACCCTTATTCTCAAATAATCAAACCTATTGACTTTTTGCAAGGCAATCCTTCCCATTGTAAATCTCCCCTTTTAGGTTTTGTGAGGATTGATGGTCATTTAGTTTTTGTTGCATTTACTTCCAGGCCCTTGTTTGTTACAGTAGGCCTGGAATCTACCCATCAACGTTTGTAAGCCTACAGGGGTGCGTGAAATAAGCAAGGTGTATGGACAGTCCATTGAGTTTTGGGCCATCATGGGTGCATTCCAGCATGCTGGTATTAACAGGTAGAGGGAAAACAGAGTGGAAGCTAAGACGCACCCCAGCTGAACTCCCCTACTGACAGGGATGTGCTCGGTCAACTCCCCCCCCACCTTCCCCAATTCACCTGGGCATAACTGCCCTCATGGATTCTAACCAAAATGGCAATCAACAACTCTGGAGCCCCGATCTCCCTCAGATGTTCCAAAATCTTGCGCCTGGTCACCAGGCCGAAGGCTGCCCTGAGGTCCACGAAATCAATATACAAATGATACTTAAGCATCTTTATGTATTTCAAAGTTATCAATGGCAGGCGAAAAGACTGGTCGATATTACTGCTTTTTAGCCTAAAGCCTGCTTGAATATCCGGCAGGATTCCAATCCACCCCTGGAGCTCCATCAATATTAGCCTAGTAAAGATTTTTTATGTGTTGTCTAAAAGGCTAATTAGCCTGTAGGTGCCTTGGGAGCCTCTGTCCCCCTTCTTAAAAATGGTAATGATTACTGCCTCCTTCCAAGAGTCTAGTACAGGGGCCCCCTGCTGCTACGGCATTGAAAAGTAGTTTGGATAAAATTCAGGTATCCGGGTATCCCATCTGGTCCATGTGCCTTCACTGGCTTTATAGACTAAATTGCCTTCCGGGTGTCATTTAGGGTAAACATCAAGGAAAGTAAGTGGTCACTAAGGATACCAGTGGGGAATGGGTCAGAGGATTCTGGGTCCTCAAATAACGAATACAGAGGCAAAATGGTTGACCCATTGATCTGGCTGAATAAATTGTTCTGTTTGCATGGTCTCTCCCAGGCTGCCATGTGCAATTATGTGCCATAACCTAGTCTTGTCCCTCTCCCTGGAAGCATCCAGCAATTCTGGACAGTTTGGGTTGTCCTATTTTCTTTTACTAAGATTGACCACCTGGGGCCCTAATATGTATAGGGCACAGTTTCCGTGTTTGCGCCCAGCGCACACAAGGAAAGTGTGCCCTATTACATAGAATGCGCTGCCCTGGGGGCAGCACATTCAAGTGAAATATGGAGCTGCTTTAAAGAAGCCGCCTGCAAGGGGATGTCTGGGGGATCCATGGGACCCCCCTTTCCCCCAGCCAGAAGGCTGCAATCAGGGGGCGCACTGATCTTCCTAATTTGTTGGACAGATTTTAGGTCTTTAGCTTTAATGGATTTAATCAGTTCTATCTCAGCTTTCCTACACTCGCTAGAATACCAAGGACTGACTCTTGGTTTCGGTTCTTGCTATGTTCTGTAGCAAAGTGAGAGGAAACATTCTTTCAACAATCTAAATGCGGAGAAATGTATCTGTACTATGGGGATATGACATGGGCATATGGAACTAATTACTGACAGAATAAATTATATATGTCAACAAGGCACAACCTATCTTCTTTAATTTTAGACCTTTTAAAAGTCCTCCGACCGTTAGCAATTGTGGGTTCTCACGCTATATCTGCTTCCTGAGAACCAGTAGTGGAAGGAGAGAACTCAAACTCTTTCATGTTCAGAATTAGATCAGTATGGTCACTTTCATGACTTTCTGTAATATTATCATATGTGACCAGAATCTAACATCCAGCGGTATATAATCGAGCCAATTGACGTAAGTGCCAATCTTAAAGGTATGTATTCTCGTACCATATGTTCTGGACCCTTCCATTATAGATTCTTAACCCATGCTCTAAGGTAAGGGAAAGTAACTGAATAGCACTCATGGTGCAATTTCTGAGAGGTTTCACATCCAGATAGGGAAAGCCTCTCGCCTCATCCTCCTCTTCGAAGATCTGAAACATGCTATCAATGGGCTCGAAAGTGATGTTGAAATCTCCTCCCACAATTACAATTGGATGTTCCATTGAAGATCTAAAGTGGACAGCCAACTGAGTCAAAAGGGTTGACTCTCTATTGATTGCAATGGTTCTATTATAAACATTGTAGAGGTTAAGTGACCTACTGTTAATAAATTTCAAGGTCAGCCCGAGCAGATATGGGGAAATATCATGATTCTTCACTTTAAAGTAAACCAAGACTTTCCTCCATATGACCAGGCCACGAACAGATCTCCCTGACTTAACATTGTATGTTCCAGCCGTCCCTGCTAAGTATCCTAATTTATAGGGCGGTTCTACCATCCAGGACTACTGCAATAGACATAGATACGGGGAGTCAATGTAACTATGTCAGTTGGGCTCGGTTCGTTTACAAGAAAATGCAATGTTCCAGGATATCAGCTTGAGTTTGTTGAAATCGTTTTCAGGGGTCAAATTGTTATGGTTCAGACACGTAGGGGTGCCCTCAGCCAAAATTCTACTAATAGTATCATTCCTTTCAGCAGTAGAAGGCCCCCTATCAGGTCTGGGCCCTGTGGGCGCATTGATGCTAATGTTAATAGTGCAGTCTATAGTGGAAAGGATGATATCATTGGCCCGATTGACCCAGAGTCATGTCTGAATTCAATATGAATCAATCTACAGCATTAAGGTCCCAGGAGGTTTGCTCATTCCGAATGAATTTGCTTGCTCTGCAAGGGATAAAGTGGGTATTTAATGGTACATGGATTGGTTGGGAAATGAAGTGATTTACAAGAGCGAGGGGATTGAGTTTGAATCGTATTCCTGAGCCTGAATGGGGGAATAGATCTTAAATCAAGGTCAATTGGCCATTACGCAATCCAACTTTCCCTAACCCTTAGTTCAATAAAGTCATATGGGCCATCGAGCATCGGTGTGCTTCTACGATATCTGATCTCATAACAGAATAGCACTGTCTAACATGCCTAATCCAGCAAGCAATTATATTTTAATGAATCCCTATTCTCCCTCATTCTGGGGTTCAAAACGTGGAACATTAACCATGACCAATTCAATGGCATCAACTTCAGGAAATGTAGATGTTAGTAGATCGTATGGGAAATTGGAAGAGCCCTACCCTTACTCTGCTTTCCTTGTTCGCTTGAAGGACATCTAGAGCCAAATAAAACCAGATTTGCAGTAAACTGGCCAGGATGCTTGCTAACTTGTGCACAATGCTGGTTCAGTAAGGGTCACTTAAAGAAACCTTCCCTTCAGCTTCGGGCTTTGTTATGTACCTATATATACCATCAGAGTCTACCTTGTCAGCAGTTGTTCTTACAAAACAAGTACTGTTAAGCAATGGGGGGGGGGGGTCCTTGAGGTTAGCCCATTTGGTATAGTAGAAGTAGAACAGGGATCAAGGGTCTAAGCACACTCTCCATCTTAGCTGACCCACAATTTCTGGGATTGATCAATTTTATACGAAATGGTCATGACAAGTTCTCTTAATTGTTGGGCTTCCTAAAACAATGCGATTGCTCTACAGAGAGGGCAGAATTTGTTTCAGGGAGCATAGTAATAGTCTGTTGACTAATCACTGGGTCTGTGGCTTCTTTGATAGACTGTGCTCATTAGGTCCCAAAATGGCCAGTGGATCAAATCTATTGGAGCATTCTATACTAGGTGGACCAACTATTACAACTAGAGAGAGAGCGGTCGCCTCTCAGAGCAGCTGGTGATTTGACTGGAATCACCTGGGCCAGATTGTGATTTGCTCTGGTTGTCTGTGCTCCTGCTTGGGATGGTTTGCACTAGATCGTTTTGTAGTTTAAAACTGCTGCAACTCCCTTGACCTAATAGTGTTTGTGACTTACCTGTCGGTTTGTTAGATGTAGCAAATATAGCAGCCTCTCTGGTCTTCTTCACCCTACTTTGCCCTGATTTCCCTTTTCTTCCTGTGTTGAGCTAGGTTTCTACCTCCACAAGGAGTTAGTCTATGGCTTCAATGGTGCAATTATTACGAGCACGTAGCCCTAGCTTTTTATTTTTTTAAGAACCCGGGGACTGTCTGTTGCTTTCCTTTTGCCCATTATAAGGGACAGAGATGGTATATGGGCCCTGATGAAAAGGGCTCAAAGAAAACATATGAGACTGAATTTTATGCAGGTACCCCTAAATAATGACAATGCAACTGGAATTTAAAATAAAATAAAACATACTAATAAAACATAAAACACATATATTCAATTATGTTGAGAACAATGTTTGCTTAAAAGTATGTGGTAGCACTAAGAAATTTTAAGTAAGGAACGAGAGCATTTGCTGTCCCTCGTGGACCAGCAGCAGAGTACAAGAGTTTAGTACAATGTATAAAAGCTACGCTCCTAAACAAGTTCATCCAATAAGGTCAAAAGTAGGCCAACTTTAATGCTTTTAAGTAAAGCCTGCATAGACCCGTTTTTAGTAAACTTCAAAAGCCCAGGTTAGGATAGAATCCACACAAAAAAAAAACACTGCCCAAGCTATGGCTGAATTGGAGGAAAAGTCCACCCAATTTATAATAACAAAGAGCCTGAAGTAATTCACACTGAAATTTGAGGAAGATTAGTTCAGTCTTAAAATACCATTTGAAGGGCAGGAGTTTGACACTCAAGTACCATAAGGGGTGCAGGACGTTAGGGCGGTGGCCCAGCACAGCCTAGTACAGGCATGGACGGGCGCGCCCTTGACCCAGGCATGGCAAATGCCCGTCCCACAGGAGTCCTGCCTTCTCTATATAACATGCTGGTATTTGCCCCTCCTCCTTCTGGCCTCAGGCTTCTGTTGCACTAGGAGGCTTGGAGGCCCCAAAAGACACTGTGGTGTGCCACGCACCGTAACAGTGCTTCTATGTTATATAGATCGCTGGTGTTGGCCCCTCCTCCTCCTTGCCTCAGGCTTCCATTGCACTATGGGGCTTAGAGTCCCAAAACGCCAGCGTGGTGTGTTAATATTTAGTAACTTAATATGTTTATGTACTAACAGGTAAATGTTTTTTTACCATGTAACCATTCGTTCTTAGTGTGTAGCTCTGTAGATTCACATGCACTACATATGTCTGCCTTTTAGTGTTTGGCGCAGACGTCTGTGAATTAAACAGTGAAGGTCTGGCTTGGAAGTGCAACGCTGACTTAACCTTTCAACCTACACCAATATTATTATACAGTTCTTTGCATCCACACAAATACATATTCATTCCCATTATATTCATTTGTAATGCTTACATTGCCAAACAACATTCTTGGAAAGCCAGACCTATTGGCATTGCCATCGGTTGCCTGCTCATCAACATTCAGGGCCTAATTACGAGTAGGTCAGTGTGTTCCGACCCGTGTGTAAACTCGTTTACGAAAGGGTCAGAATTATGAGTTGGAAGGTATTTAACGCAACCAATAATTATTGGAAAGGTATCTCCTTTTTCAAGATATGGCCCATGGTTTCTCTAACGGCAGTAATCATTTCTGCACATTTTAGTGCCAGATTACATGGCAGAAGAGGATGAAAGAGTACAGGTATTGACCCCAGAACTCACAATGTAACTGTTTTCCCACTTTAAAAAAATTAAGGTGGGGCATTTTAAAGTCCTACTCAAAACCACGTCAAACTGTGCAGAAATCTACTCCCTTTCTTGTCTTTTTGTTGTCAAACCGAAGGGAGAATTAGGCGCGAACCAGTAAAAACGGGTAGATCTACGGGAGTTTACACAAGAAGTTGATTGATCCTTTTCAACGTCCCAAGTCAGGGGCGACCCGAGAGAGTTACTGGCCAGCCGATGGGAGTACACACTCACTACTTACTCACAGCATCAGCAATCAACCTGAAGGAAGACCACAATCCCAGGTTCTTCCGTGGTACTAACAGGAATATCCCTAATTGGCCCATTTGAAAACACTGGTTGAATATACAGGAGTACTTTGACCCGGTCTCCCTGTATCATTAAGCCCCTATGAATGAAGATCACTATCCTGGATCTTCTATGATGTAAGGAGGACCATCCAATCTGGTCCTAGTGAGAAAAGAAAAAAACGTGTTCCATGAATACTAATAAGAGCAGAATCCACCCTTGGACCCCAGGTCATCTCTGTCCTGATGAGACCCTCACACTGCAAGTAGGGTAAAAATTTCGTCGACAACACTAAAGCATAGTCTAACAGCAAAAGCACCAGAGAACAATCTGGCTGATCTTTTTTGTATTGAGAAATTAATATTCAGACATCCTTGTATATACCAATAACCCTTTTCTAATTACAAGTCACTTCATTGTCATTTATTTTTTTATATGTCTGGTTATGGTTACTTTACTTGGGGTTTTCCTATCACTTTTTTCCCCTAAACACCACTCACAAAATATAATGCGTTGAGAGAAATATATCTATAAAGTTAAATATATCTATAAGGTTATAATCTTTTTGTATTTTTTCTTTAGCATCATAATTAAAATACATAACTCAGTTCGGCTGAATTGATGGAAGAAAGGCAATCATTTTGTGGTTGATATTACTTTTTGACAGATGTGTTCTGTCTCATCATCTCCTTTCCTCTTGATTAAATCCACAGAATAAAATTGTGATAACATGAAATTGTTTTCAAAATGAGCTCCATGTGAACACTTGTGATGTGAAAATAGTAATGCATTTCTCTGGCAATCAAATCTTAGAATTTCAACAATCTATATTCGTATTGACTGCTGATGTTGTTTCCTGCTTTTATTTCTGCCAGGCATGAGAATGTTATATACCTTTTCCAATATTATGCACAAATATTTATGTTCCAGTTCCATAGGCTGGAGGGACCTGCTCAGTCATCTCAGCAAGAAAGCCATTCCCTCACTCTGATGTGCAGAATCTCGCACTTTTAATAGCCGACATTATATATGATCTACAAACTTTTTTTGTCAAATCCGGCTTTATATTTTTCTTTATATGTAGGATTCTCTTTTCGTAAATTGTGCCATGCCATGTGATTCGTTTTGCTAGGTCTTGTTCTTTGTGCTCAGATTTCCTTTTTATAGACTATTAAGTTGACAAAGTTAAGTTCGTCTTGGACGTGGACTGCAGGCCATTTGATGCTCTCTGGGTGGCGTCACTCACAAATGTTTTACTTTGGCCTACAGCACAACTGCCTTGTTAATAGAATTCTATTAAATTGAAGCCATCAGTATGCAATTTTCATGGCACGTGTTTGCAGCCAGGGGGATTTTCTTTTAAATAGCACTCTGGGGCTCTGACATTTCCGAGTGGTTCTGTCTAGTGTCAGTCCCTTGTTCTTTGTGTTGTCCCCCCGCCAAATATTGCGACTCTCTCGTCGGTGTGTATCCAGGAACAGCAGGCTCGCTGCCGCAACTCTGCAGCCAGAGCCCTTGCATCTTTTTTCTTTGATTGGTGCCCCCAGGTGCCGCACGGATTAGAGCGCTTGGTTTCTCACCCAACCCAAGTTGTCTTCCAGGTCTAGGTGCTCGGTGGGGGTTCCAGAGGTCGCAGGAGGGCTGTGGAGGTAAGGGGATGGTTATTGATGTTTCTTGATGTTCCGTGACTACTGTTGCTGGTGTGTGGCCGGTTTTGTGGAAAGCATTTTTCATGGTTGACTGGAGCAGTTTAAATGAAAGATATAGGCAGACCCTCAAACCCCCTTTTAACTTTGGGTCATAAATGTCGAGGGCCCACTGCAATGAGGGCTCACTGACTCAGAGTGGACCCCTGCTCACAGCTGCTAATGGGGATGAGCGAAATGAGGGATTTGCATGCAGGGATTTTTGAGTCAACAAATACTACGTTAAAGAAAAAAACTTCAAATTCCAGAAGGCAACGTGTTGCTGCCTAACGAGTCTTTCTCAAATGTATAAACCCACAGGCAGTGCATGTTCAAGTCCATTTTGGTTACCACGCCTGAATCCTCATTGGAAGCTAAGCCCTTTACCTCTGTATATATATTTTTGTTGTAATTTTTAACAAGCATTGGCATAGCCAATAGGTCTCGCCTTTGGGACACTATAAGTGTTTAGCCACACAGCATATGATCCTTGGTGTAGCGAAATCGACAAAACCCAAGATCATGAGCTAGAAAGAAGCCGCCATGCAGTGTCAGTACTCCATTCACAATAGTTTAGCACGGAGACAAAGGCATAGACAGGAAGGAGCCGGGGAAAAAACAGGGGCATATACAGTGAGAGGGACATGGCTGGGATAACATAGAGGGACAGACCCAGAGAGAGGAACAGGCAAAAAGATGACAGAGGGCCATAGAATGAATACGCCTTTAAAATAATAGAGCTTGTTAATAAGACTTTTGGTCCACATTAAAAAGGATCGGGTTTGTGAATTTACAACCTGTGTTTTATGTAGGTTGTGCGCAGGAGAAACAGATTATGCGAAGCAAATAAAAGCACCCCCCCAACCAGAGTCATTGAATGTAAAAAGAAGTCGGGGAGCTGCTCCGTATTGTTGTAGAGGGAGGAGTGGGGGAACGGGATGGGGTTATGAAGTCAGTTCCAAGAACCCGAGTAAAGCAGTCCTGGTAGGAGAAAGACTTAATGGTTTAAAAAGAAAATATCCATAAAACTCTCACTTGATCGCAAGAGAGCATCCTTAATCTACAATACTGTGTGGGGCAAGCATTACAAGTTTTACCTGAACCTTCACTCTGGGTAAATAGCTGAAATAGTCGAATTTCTTAAAAGGCCAAATTTAAATATATTTAGCAATTACTGATGTGTCAGTGCCGCACCCCTGCACTTTATGGGGGATTAACTGGACAGCCAGAGAGAAAACCGTACAACACAGAGCATTGGAATGTTTAGAACGCCCACCCCCTCCATTACTTGATGAGCACATTTAGCAATCTCAAGAAGCTGTCAGTCATCCGACGAGAACCATTTGTGTACCTTTTCATAAGATGTGCCCCTGAGATAAGAAATAGCAGGGAAGCCTTGAGCGAGGAGTGTGTCAAGCCTTTAACACACAGGGAAATACAATTTACACGTTAGAGCGGCAAATGGAAAATCGGAGACGCATCTCCAGGCGGAGGACATCTGATAACCAGTTTTTTCTTGGTAAAATGTTTGTGGGGTTATGGAGGGCCATTTAGCGTTTTTATGAGAATCAAATTTAGCAGTGAAAGGCCATCTATTTACCTTTTGTTTATCAACGGGTACAAGTAAACAAAACAAGAACAAGAACAGAGGTAAACAAAACAAAACACGAGCCGTGAAAAAAGATGAAGCCTGGGTGGCAGCAAACCTTTTTTTTTTTTCTCACCACGGAACAAGCAAACAAAACACTAACATGAGCCGAAGCAAACAAAACAAAACACGAGCTGTGAAAAAACATGAAGCGTGGTCGGCCGCAGACTTTTTTGTTTGTCAATGGGTAAAAGTAAGCAAAACACGAACAGAGGCAAACAAAACAAAACACGAACCGTAAAAAAAAAAAGCGTGGGGGGCTGCAATTTTTTTTTTTTAATCAACTGGGTAGGCCGTAATATAAATGCCTTCCAAAACATGAACCGCGGCTTCCGGAGGAGTGTTTCACCAGTGGAGGGCTCTGGGAAGCTTCAGTAAGCACGAAAGAAGGAGGCATCTCGCAGAGAGTGCACGTCAGCTATTCTGAAATGGAGGGACGACTAGGAGGAACACGAAGTGCAAAGCGAAAGCTTTAATAAGACATTAAACTGGCGGCAGCAAAAGCGGGTCAGCCACAACTTCGAAAGCATACATAACAGGCTACCTTCTCCAAAAAACAAGCGCGGCCGCTAAAGTGAAAGCGACCGCGCTGTGTTTAATTAGTAACCTGATCCACGACGAGGGAGGAATGCAACTGCCAGCCTGCGCGCCGCTGCTCGCTCCCGAGAGCAAAACGCCGTGGGAGTGAACCTTTGGAGGAGAGGTGGGACATGCACTCGCTCTTTGGCCATTTGCGTGCTTTCATTATTGAAAGACACACGCAAGTGCCAATCCAATGTGTGGGAGGAGTCCGACCCACACGGAGAAGTTTGGAGTGCTCACAAGAAGCCTCCCATAGAGCAGCGCATGCGCGCTGCGCTAGGCTCGACCTAAAAAGTGCTTTTCACCTGCCAGTGTCTGTTTACATTTGCCTCGTTTTTTCTGCAAACTTGGTATTTTTAAACCGCTGTTTTGTTCTACCCGTGACTGTATGCATTTACCTCCTAGATTTTCACAAAGACTGCAGTAAGACTGACCACCCATACACCTCAGTGGCTAACTAGAGTGTGCTTAGGAGACTGCTTAATCTGCTCTGTGGCTTTAAACTGTGCTCGGAAAGTGTATGCAGCACTCATTTTTTGGCTTGAAAAGTGATTAGTTTAAATGCGCGAAAAGCAGTATTTTAGTGACTTTAAAATTGTCCCTTACCTCAAAAGTAGAAATTGGAAGATAGGAAGTGTGTATTGTGCTTGTCTGTATCCAAGGAGATTCCGAATAGAGGAGCACCTCCCTGCCACAGCAGTCTGGGTTTAAGGTCACTTGGCTCTTATATATGTTTTCTATGGGTTGTTGCATCTGTTACTGTGATTGGCTGCTAGAACTAGTACTTCTATAAAACTAAGGGCCTGGAGTTTGAGTTCTGATTGGCTGCTAGGGTTTCCTATTGGACTTGGAGATTAGGGCTTTGGCTATAATTGGCTGTTAGGGCTAGGGCTGTGATTGTTTAATAGGGCCAGGTCTCCCATTGGCTCTAGGGTTTAGGGTTTTGACTGGTTAGGGTTCTCATTGGTTAGGGTTAGGGATAGGGTTCCATTGGCCAATAGGGCAATTTTAAGCATAGGGCTCAGGGCGTAAAGAACAAGGGCAGTTGCCTGTTTGAGCCTGTTCAGTTCACACCTAGGGCCAGAGATGCTGCTCAATTATCCCTTACAAGCCAACACCCTAAGCCCTCCACATCCGTCAACATCCAAACACAAATTCAGCAAAGGCATACTACTCCTGCACCACAAGCAAACCTCATACAGATTTCAATGTGTATTGGACAACCACACAAAACTCCACAAACCACACCTACACACAATTCTACCCCAACTATAACACTATGGCACCTGTATTCTCACACAAAACACAACTCTGTCCTACACCACCAACACATCCACACATCACCAACACAACAGCAAATTACAAATAACTTTAATACATTAAGATACACAATCCCTGTTCAAACAAAACACCAGCTCTATCCTCTACTAGCTCCTAACAGATCCCCTATTATTATGACAAAACCTATACTCTGCCTTCCACCACATCATCCACCAACACCCGCCTCCTCTTTTTACCAATTACACACAACCATACAATCCTTACATGCCTCTCCACCACGCATATCAACTATTCCAGTGATCAAATCTAACACAAACACTCCTAACTCTTGTCCATTCCCTCTTACATACCACATTCTCTTCTCGAAAGCACATCACCACTCCTGTACTATTCAAATACCACTCACCAGCAGTACTGCACATATAAATCTTTCACAGAAAACCACTACATCAATATCTTCTCTCACGACTTCACAAAAATAAAACACACAAATCTCAATATATTATATTTCTTACAAATGCATTCCCTTACTATGTAATCATGTATATACATATATTTATTATTCTAGTCCTATTGTACAAGAAAAAAATACCCTTGAAAGCTTTACTCAGTCCTACCATCACCCTACACCTCTATCAATTTACACTCAATCTGCACTCTCTCATCCCAAACCCTTTCTACTACCATGATCTCCAAAATAACCCTTCCTAGACTCCACCCTCCTCTACACCTCCTGCCTCACCCCAAACATCAGATTACTACTATGATCTCCAAACAACCCTACTAAATTCTCCCTCAAAGTATCTCTCCTTTGACTCATCCCAAACCTCATTTGTGTACTCCGATTATCTTTCTCCATAATCCCACAGGCTTTTCCCTCCTCCATCTCTCCTTTACCCATCCCAGACCTCAACTTACAACTATGATCCCCCAATTAACATTTCTGGTATTCTTCCCTCTTCTATCCATTCATTACTCTATTCAATCCAACTAACAGATTTGCATGTCCTCCGCTCAAATTAACTCGTACCTCCCTATACTAATAGTATACTCCTATTTCCCTATACTAATCCACCAGTAATCCTTTTTGGGTTCCGGAATAGCGTGCTACTCGCTGAAAAGTGCTTTGAGGCCTCGTCAGGGGTAGTTAGAGCTATATAAATACAATTACAATAGCGGTTTTCTATTTACATGGACTGCTGTGACTCCACCTTTAGTCAACAATGACCCGAAAAAAGACCCCATCTCAGTTTGTTTTCTGCTTAATGGATGAGTATTGTTACCGGAGTGTAGAGTCAAAGATAGCAGTAGGTACTGTGCTTTGTGAAACATAACCAGGGTGGAGACATCTGTGATCATCGCCAGCTTCTGGGGAGGAGGCTGTGTGCATATAACACTACAGCACTACACGATTAAACATATGGTTAAAGAGTAATATTTTCTGTTCGTGTGCCTGTAGATGCAAATGCTCTGCATAGACTGTAAAGCAATTTCTCCCCTAAGCGATGCCTAGCGACATCCAAAGTGTGTAATGCATATTCTGCTACAGAGTCTGGGTGTGGACAGAAGACATGCAATTCAATGGTTTAGTTAACGTGAAAAGACAACCCTATCTCTGTGAACCTGAAGAACTGGTTACTTATCTTCGGTAATGATCTTTCTGGTCGATACTCCATCTATCCATATATTCATAACCTTAGAATATCCCTCAAGTACCGGATTGGACCCGGAAAATGTTGCAGCACTGCTCCCGTAAGCCGGCGGCTCATTACCGCCTAGAAGCCATAGAGCGGAGCCCCAAATAAACCAGTTTATTTTTTTCCCTTTCTGTGCCCACAGACGCAAAGTATAAACAGTTATTGGTTACAGTGTGCTCAGTACCACCGTGGAAACGTTTTAGAGGTTAAATAGAGGCTATTTCTCAAAAAAAGAAGTTGAAGGGCAGTGAAGAATCTACAGATAGAGTATCCAACAGAAAGAGTTATCGAAAGTGAGCAACTTTTTCTGTTCAAGACAGAATATATACCAAAACAGTACCTCCCCAAGGAGGAAGGCCTGTGGAGCAGGAGCAGGCACAGACTAAAAAGTCTAGCAGGACCAAGCAGGCCAAGTGTCCTTCCCACCATATCTGGCTAGCACTGCAGTAGTGCTTTGTGAAACGTATATACCTATGCCCAGATCGCAGCCCGGCAGATTAGAAGAACAAGCACAATGCTGCAGTAGCAGTATTGGCACTGGGGGGGTGAGCTCAGACCATGCAGGGGCTATTTCTTGGACAGTGCGTAGCAGATCTTGATGCAGAGGAAATTCACCTTCTGCACATTCTTTGTTCCAAACAATCCCACAAAAAGCTGACTGTTTACTCAATAGGCCTAGGTACAATCAATGTAAAAGCTTAAAACCCTTTTGGGGTCCAACTGATGAAGCCTCTCTTCCAGGAGGTGAGGAGGAGGAGCAAAGAACGCTGCCCAGAATGGAAAGGAGTTACAACTTTCAGAAAGAAGGCTACCTGCGTTCTTGGCACCAATTTGTCTGGAAAAATTGCTGCATTGGGAGGTTGCACTGAAAGAGCATGCACGTTCACTCACGCAATGAGCTGACGTAATCACAATGAGGATGACCATCGTCAAGGTCAGGCAACACAGCAAGCACCTTTGCATAAGCTCGAACGGCATAGACATGACTAATGTCAAGACAAAGTTAAGAGCCCATTGTGGATCCACAAATCATTTGGGAGGGAACATGTGTGACAAACCATTAATAAACCTCAATACAACAGGTGATTTAAACAAGGGTGGTTGGTCCGGCAAACGTAGAAAGGTTGAAAGGAACAAGAAAGAAACTTTTACAGTACCCACTGAAAGTCCTTGCTGGGCTAAAGACAAAACAAGCAAAAGGACATCCGACACCTTTGCCTGTAAGGGGTCAGTGTCCCAGGCACCACATCCGGTTACAAATTTCCAGGGCACTATGGAGTGAGCCTGAAGAGGCACAACCCCAGTCACATGTGAGCACTGCTACAAAATTCTCGGGATCCAATTTTGACACATGGGAGATATTCTAAGCAGGGCTCGAACAATCCACTCGCTTGCTCGCATTTGCGAGTCAGATTCAATAAGGGTGAGCTATTTTTAGGTCCTACTCGCCCTTTCTGGCGAGTAGGAAGACAAACTGACACTTGACCTCTGCCTCTTAAAGCAGAGCAAATGTGACAAGATAGCAAGATTTAAAGGCATCTTTATTTCTCACAAAGTGAATGAGCAATAAAAATGCTTTTAAATCTTGTTAACTTGCCACATTTGCTCAGCTTTCAGAGTCCGAGGTCAAGTGCATTTCGGTTAGGTCGAGTAGATGTTTCACGTTACTAGACCTGCAGGTCTAGTGCAATTTTTATGATTTTTCGAGCCCTGCTAAGATGAGGAATGTGGAGTTACAAATATTCATCAGAATGAATGTTTCCTTTACACTTTAAAGCCTGAGGAACACTGATTCTCCTTAGAGATGTGATGGCAAATAGAAAAATTCTCTTCTATGACAAGAACTGTGTTTCACAGGAGTGTAGTGGTTCAAACGGAGTGCTAATAATCCTAGTGAGAACTACATTAAGGTTCCAAGCGGGCAAACATGCTGTCTTTAGAGGGGTGACACTTGTAAGGCCCTCCATGAATTCCTTAATAACAGAAATCTTAAAAAATTGATGAATGTTCCCTATTTTGCATACAGGCAGCTACATGGAGACAGAAAGGAGTGTATGCTAAATATGTTTTTTGAAAATGTAACAAATAATGCCCGGCACAGAGACTCTGCGGTGGTCTATGCGCTTACCAATGCAACAGTGGACAATTTTTTCACTTAGCTGCATACCAGGCACATGTGGTACGTATACGTGTACACACTCCTCTGGAAGTTTCAGAAAACCGAATTAGAAGACCAGCCTCTGAGGTAGTTTTGATGTGGATGTAGAGACATCTCCAGAAGCATACACTACCGAAGTTTTCTGGTCCTTCCAGGATTGGTACTTCTAGGATGAGGGTCATTGACACTGGCCGCATTTTCCTCAATACGCATGGGAAGTGGAGAAAAAGTGTAAGCAAATATCCATGATCAGGTCATCTTTGTGTGGAGGGCAGTACCTGGAGGCGCAGTTTTGGCATTCTGTGTTTTGCACTGTGGTGAACAGATTGATAATGGAAGAGCTCGATTGGTAAAAGTACTTTTGGAGGATTTGGAGATTCATCTCCCACTTGTGAACTTGTTGATGCGCTCTGCTTAGAAGGTCACAATGTCATTGTCCAGACCCAGCAGACGCTCTGCTAGGAGCTGAATGTGAAGCCAACGGCCCCAATGCTAGAGGTCCTGGGCCTCTACAGATAGCTAGGGGGTTGAGTGCCCCTGTTTCTCGATGTAATACATCACTGTCATGCAGTCCATCTTTATGATGACTGTTTTGCCTTGAATCCGGCTGTAAAAAGTCTTGTGAGCTAGACTTGTTGACATGAGCTTTAGGTAGTTGGTATTGTAACTCTTTTGTTGTGGTGTCCAGGTACCTTGTACATTCATGTGATTGAGACGTGCTCCCCATCACTTGAGTACACCAGTGAAAGAGGGTCTAGAAGAGGCCTGCCAATCAACAAGTACTTGCTGTTACACAAAAAGCCATTGCGCTTAATCTGGGCTGTACCAGCACTAGATGATCCCAGTGAGACTCCTCTCGTGACCATTGTCTTGCTAGACAAGAGACGCATGTAAAGACTTGCACGCAGCACTATTGCAATACATGATGCCATTGCCCCAACAGGCTCATTACTGTGCTCACCATGAAAGGACTTCTTAAGAATAAGGAGCAACCAAGTAACCCTGGGACCTGGGTAGGACAATTATTAAAGACACAAATAGTCCCTGTGGGGGTGTTTAGCCCTCGACTTCCACTGCAATGGTTACAAGAAATCTTCAATCAATTGGTTTAGACTGAGATTTACAAATGTATTGAATAATTCACACACAAACTACATTACTTTCAACAAGACCTTAATTCTTTGTACAGAGGATCAATCTTAAACAAGGTGATCTTAATATTATAATGGTGCAGTGCAAGTGACAAAGTGAATACAAGGTGTGCAAGTGAAATACAGAATGCAGATATATACATGTGACTGATAAGTATAATTGGCTGTAACAGCCAACACTCAGTGTAGGAGTGTTGAAATCCTAAATCAAATTAAAAAACATTTCACTGTAATCGTTGTCAACGTTTCGACCCACAATATACATTATTTAGATACGGGTCATCATCAGGGTGGAAGTATACAAAGAAGACACCAGAAAATTGTGGCTCACAATAAGCGATGTGTTTAATGGTCTTTAGGGAATCATCATGGCTCGTGTCTAGGTTGGCAAGCAACTGAGGTAAGTGACCAACACGGTCAACAGATCCGTGTGGTTTAGATCGTCTCGAGAAGGTGATCTGGCATTGTGTCACTGGGACAAATTCCAGTGGGGTGTGAATTCTGCACTGGTAAAATCTCAGTGGGCTTGGAATAGATGTTGAAGTAAGTAGCGAATAGTCATGCATCTACTGCGAGATATGGCAAAGTACACTCATGGTTTAAATGGTGTTGCCACAACAACCAGAGTAACAAATACGTAAAGTCACCTGACATCTAGTTCACCGTCAGCCAATCGGTGTAATGACAAGCGGACCACACGCTGGCCGGAGCTCTACGTGGCAGAGAGGACAGCAAATCTGAAAAGGAGACGGCAGCTTTTGGAACGGCAGCACCCTCTCTTGGTTGGGATAGGCTCTCCCTGTGATCGGATTTAATACAGATCTTGGAACTGAAGGAGAAGCCAACCCTGTGTAACACTAATGTTTGAGTATATGCTAGGCTTTGTTCTTTGTGTTCCTCTTTATCTGCCAGGTAAGGAAAGGAAAGAGGTGAATTGCATTACTGCACATGTCCAGAGCCATTGCTGCTAGACATTTTGTAAACACCATCAGGCTATAATGGCCCGAAGGGTAGAACCCTGAACTGGTACTGATGTCCTCTTAGAAGAAAGCGCAGGTAACAGGGGTGAGCTGAAAGTATGGGTATGTGGAAGTAAGCATAGTTGAGGTCTAGGGCTACCATTTGGTCACCTTTTTGGAGCAGCACAATAACATCTTGCTGGGTGGATATCAGTGGCGGCTGGCATCTACGGGGGTGCACACGAGCAAAATAAAATTTAAAACATTAAAACTTACCTGGACGCAGAGCGACATCATCCTCCGGTCCTCTTCTCTCCACCGGAACTGGCAGCAGCAACTCCCTTGACCAATCAGGGAGCTGCTCTTATGCAGCATGAGAACAGCGCCCTGATTAGAGGGAACGGCCTCACTCAGCGCTTCACAGCGCTGTTAAGGTTTTCGCTTGCTCTAACCCAGCTCTCTTAAGACTGCTGGGTTTGAGCTGTTTAAAGTGCGCATGTGTGGCTGGCCGTCTCAAGACGGCCGGCCAAAAATACATGCGCACTTTAAACAGAGCCATACCAGCCCTTCTCCTGCCTGCTGAGTGACATAGTGCTGTCACACAGCAGCGGCCCGCCCCTCTTCTGACATTCTGTTTGGGGGGAAAAAATGGTAATAAATTACCATTTTATTTTTCAGGGGTTTTGGGCGATTTTAAGTGGGGCGACGCTCCTCCACTTCAACGGAGGAGCCGCCCCTGGTGGTTATGCGGAAGTGCTCCAACAAGATGCAGTGGTTTGGTGGCATATGGGCTGCTTAGTCCCATGCTTTAGGGCATCGAGACATTTAGGGGGCTTAAGCTGGATGACCCCTTTGGCTAAGCCCCCTTCATCCTTTAGTAGTCATAGATGGTTGTAACTGGGGTAAATAGAGAGGTTGGCTGGCACAAGGGGAGAGGATAGGTATTTACGCGGGCACGTTCTCCTTGACGATTGTGTGACAACAGGAGCGGCCCACCCCTGCCAGACAGTGATGTAAAGAGTAGGCCTAAATAGGGTTCTGAAATTCAAATAGGGAGAGATAGGAAATTTCGGATAGATCTATATACACACATTTTCAAAGAACCAGACTCCAAAGTAGAAGAGAAAGTCACGCACACTCCCACTAGAACACGGACACACACACGCACAGACACACAAGGACACGCACAGACACATATATGTTTATTCACATTTTAATCATACCTTAAGGTATCTTTGATATAAACTTGATCCCGCTATTATCCAGGAAAGGAATACATCCTAAGAACTCCCCTATTAATTGGGGTCAAGTCCACCCTAGTAGTACCATCTTACCAGGCTGGGATAAGGTGTCCAATGATGAAGCATGCCGCATTTTGTGGGTAAGAAAACCTCATGCAAAATCTTTTTTTGGCCCAAAAGGGGTCCAATAACCTGGGGACGAGGAATTAAGAATATAAATTAGCCGTTCTGTCAATAGATTCACCACGCACGTGATATATAATGCAACAGAGGACATGACAGCAAGGTGGTATGCTGGTGGCGCAGTGTGGAACTCCAGGCCAGGAACTGCTATACCACCGATGGCACTCATTTGTCAGAGAGTATTTCCTTCCACTGAGGAAGTATGGGCCTCAGTCTTCACCAGACAGGTGTTGTGTGATGTGGGGGTGGGGCGGACGGGGGTGGTGTGGCAGGAGAATCACTTCTTAGAGGCAGAGGAACACCTGCCGGAGACACCTTTCCCCTTGCTGCTTTATCCTCCCCAGCATTAGGACCTGTGTCCATGCACGCCCTGAAAGGGCCATTGCCAGAGATACCCATGCCTCCAAGGAGGTGTAGGTGTTTCTGTTTCTCCTCTGCCCAGCTCTTTTCAGCACGTAGGCCTGTGTGTTGAGGGCTGCAAGGCACCCCTCGTATTGGCAGTCTCCGTGTCCTTATTTATTTTCTACAGCATTGAACTGACTTGAGCCAAACAGATGTTCTCAGTAAAAGGGTAAACTGAGCAGATGGTGCTGCACATCTGGCCTAGAATCAGAGAAACTCAGCCAGGTGTACTGCCATAGCAGGACGTTGGTGTTCATTTTATGCGTGGCAGCATTGTGTCAAACACACATAGCTGGAGTAAGAAGGATTATACTACTTACCCAGTAAGCATCTGTTCTTGGCATGTAGAGCTGTAGATTCACATGCTTTGCATACTCCTGCCATCTAGTGTTGGGTCCGGATGTTTGCAAGTTGTTTTTCTTCAAAGAAGTCTTTCCTAGTCACGAGTTAAGGTGACTCCTCCTTTTGGTGATAGTGCGCATGGGCATCGACTCCATTGTTAGATTGTTTTCCCGCAAGAGGGTGAGAATGGAGTAAGTGTAGTACAGAGATGTACATGCATATGTAATGTAAATAATGCAAAACTGCAACAGCTACAGGTGCCCGGGGAGGTGGGAGGGCGCATGTGAATCTACATCTCTACATGCCAAGAACAGATGCTTACTGGGTAAGTAGCATAATCCGCTCGAGGCATGTGTGCTGTAGATACACATGCTTTGCATAGACAATATAGCAGTATTCTCCCAAAGCGGTGGATAACCAGTAGATGTTGCAGCTGTTTGAAAAAGTGTTTTTAGTACTGCTTGGTCCACACTGACTTGTTGACGTGCTAACACATCCACACAGTAATGTTTGGTAAAAGTGTGTGGTGTGGACCATGTTGCTGCTTTACAAATGTCAGCTATAGGGATGTTACCTAAAAAGGCCATAGATTCTCCTTTTTAGGTCTCGCCTAGCGTTGCAGCGCAAAGCGCTGCTCGCTCGGCGATAGAAATTGTGGATGAGGGGATTTCAGAAGGGGACTCGAAGCCCCGCCCCTCATTTTCATTGGCTTGCGTCACCGTTTATGTTAAACGGTGGCCTGCCATTGGAAATGGGGTATTTTTGTTGCAGCCCTTGCGCCTTTTCGTCCGGCCCATCCGGACTCGCTCGTCTGCTTTGCGGCTGTCGCAAAGCAATTCCTTATCTATAAGGGGGCCATCTGGTTATAATTAGCAGTCTCAGCTTACTTGTGTTGTTTTCGTTGCGCGTCCGAGTCTGCGCGCGCAGGGGCCATCTGTTTTTTCGCGTCCGTCCGTGTAATGCTTGTTTTTGAGGCTGGTACATTTTCAGCCACACTACCAGGCTTTTCTTCAAAGCAGTTTCCGAGCTTCTGAGGCCATCTCGGGAGGCTGAATGCAGTAGAAATCCCATTGATCAGCCCCGGTTGCATAGCAACCACAGTTCAAGTGAGGATGAAACGCCATGTTAACACTTTCATTTCCTCCATAGAAACCTCTGGCGGCATGGCATGGCTGTGACTTCGTCACTTGGTTGCCGTGCCTTCACCGGGCTCACTGGTCTGCTGCTGTCGAGACTGGTGTGAAAACAGCGCCGTTTGTGTGAGACGGTGGAATATCGCTCACTCAGCAGCGTACTTTGAATTAAGGCCGACGCTCCATATTCAGTCAGCCTTCCTGCCCCCTCCCCCGCTGCATGCGAAAGGAAAGCGTTCCTCCGTGTTTTTAATCCATTGTGGGTTTTTTGTCACAGATCTACTGTGCGTGACCCTCTGATGAGATAACGTGCCAGAGTGTGTCTGGGGCTATCACAAGAGACCTATATGGATCTATAGGGGGCTTCAGCCTTCCTCTGGTCTGCTGGCCACACAACCACCCTCCTGGGGTCAGGCCAGTCCAGCCGCGGTCAGCCGAGGGCCGTGGGGGTATTGTCTCGTGGAGTCGCACGCGCTGTGCACATCACAAGAGTCGTGGCTGGCTCTCGCACTCCCACCCACACTGGACCAAAGCCTTTGGTGTACTGGATCTACTGGCCCACACTTGGGTGGGCTGTGGAAGACGAGAGCAGCTCATGGCGTGACTGGACTCAACCCTTCCACAGGGGCAGTGTGTGAAATCAGTGCATAGTGAGGAAATGTGAGTGACAGCAGAGCAGCGGGGCCGCTATGGGAAAGCTGGAGACCTGGGGGGGGGGGGGAGCTTTACAGGAGTGTACCTCGAGGCGAACCCTTTTGGGAGTCCAGCGAGCTCTAGCCCTCACCTGCCTGCCCGGTGGGCACCGTTCACATGCCCTCCCTTCCTGCCATTTGATTTTCTAACTTATATGTTCTTTATTTATTTAAATTTATTTTTGTATTCCTGTTTATGTACACTGCTCCAAAAAGGTATGGCTGCGCTGTATCAAACACACCTAAATAAGGAGGTCATGTTTCCGAAAAAGTCTACGAAATCAAAGCGAAGAAACCGAGATGTGATCTCCCCGTTAACATTGTGGCCCTGTGGACCTGCTGTTCATGCTGCCCTGCCCGCAGGGTAGGGATGCTGTGCGAGGCAGGCCCAGAGCTCCAACCAAGCCACCCTGGGCAGGGCGCGCCCCTGGATCGCATCAGCCCCCTGGGACTCTGGCGCCCTGATACCATCGGCATTTATGTAAAGTGCCTGGAAATGGGGGGGGGGGGTGTTGTGAGAGTGAGACCAGTGCCTCTGATCTGCCGAGGAATGTGTCCACGCTGCAACCCCACCATCTTTGAACATTTCAGAACACGTTGGTTTAAACATACCAGGCCATCATATATACATTACTGCATTAAAGCTACATAATTGTTTGGTGACGTCACAAACCATCACTGTGCCGGTGAGCAATATAACGCAAAGTTCTTTGGTACACTCAGCCTATGCATGCAGTACACAAGGACGATCAGTGCCAGGAAGAGGCCTTTATTTTACACATTAACCACTAGAAAACAGTAAACAAATCAAGCTTTCCCAGCCAAAGGGGGATACATCAGGCAACCGGACTGCGCCAGTAACAACCCTAGAACCGCACGGAGCGGGGCCCTCAGACCGAAACTGCTACAGCGCCCTGAAGCTACGTTCATAACATAAACCACTTTACGCCTTGTCCAGCCACATGTTCGGCTCCTGCAGTGCCCCACATTTACATGCTTATGCTATGAAAGCTTGGTTATCTCTGCCCCAGCAGCTGACAGTGGGTATGTGGCCACCGCACGCAACCTTTCCCAGAATCCTTTTCACGTGCACAGGCTCATTAAAGTGTCCTTGTGTAACGTAACTAGTGCTCATGTAAAGCGCACAAACTTTACAGTATTGAACACAGCAGCAGCATTTTACTTTTAGACTGCAGTATTTTTTGTTTTATTTCTAAACGTTTAATGCCTATTGCGTATGTTTGTAAAAAAAACATTTAAAAATGAAACAATGCCCTCTTTGCCAAGGCAGGGGTTGCTAATGCTTGTCTGACCTTGTCTCCAATCTGTTCTCTTTAAACTGTTCTGCCTTCTCTGCCTCTCTTCTCTGTCCTCCCTTTTCTGCCCCTCTTCACTGTTCTCGCTTCTCTGCCCCTCTTCTCTGCCCTCCCTTTTCTGCCTCTCTTCACTGTCCTCGCTTTTCTGCCTCTCTTCACTGTCCTCGCTTTTCTGCCTCTCTTTACTGTTCCCCCTTCTCTGCCTCTCTTCACTGTCCTCGCTTCTCTGCCTCTCTTCACTGTCCCTTCTCTGCCCCTCTTCTCTGTCCTCCCTTCTCTGCCTCTCTTCACTGTCCTCGCTTCTCTACCTCTCTTCACTGTCCTCCCTTCTCTGCCTCTCTTCACTGTCCTCCCTTCTCTGCCTCTCTTCACTGTCCTCCCTTTTCTGCCTCTCTTCACTGTTCTCGCTTCTCTGCCTCTCTTCAGTGTCCTCGCTTCTCTGTCCCCCCTTCACTGCCTCTCTTCTCTGTCCTCCCTTTTCTACCTCTCTGCACTGTCCCCCCTTCTCTGCCTCTCTTCACTGTCCTTCCGTCTCTGCCTCTCTTCACTGCCCCCCCTTCTCTACCTCTCTTCATTGTCCTCACTTCTCCGCCTCTCTTTATTGTCCCCCCTTCTCTGCCTCTCTTCTCTGCCTCGCTTCTCTGTCTCACTTCACTGTCCTTGCTTCTCTGCCTCTCTTCACTGTCCCCCCTTCTCTGCCTCTCTTCACTGTCCAAGAACAACACCACCAATACCACCACCACCACTACCAATACCACCACCACCAATACCACAAGTGCCAATACCACAACCAATACCACCACCACCACAACCAATACCACCACCACCAATACCACCACCACCACCACCACCAATACCACCACCACCACCACAACCAATACCACCTCCACCACCGCCAACACCGCCACCAACACCACGACCACTAACACCACCACCAATACCACCACCACCAATACCACCACCACCAATACCACCAAACCAAAACATAAATAAAAGGCATTGTCATTTATAATGCCAATAGCTCAAACTCGTGTGAATGCGAGACCTATTGCATTGCAAATGCTTGTTTACGAGTGGAATGTGCTCTAGGAGGTATAAAGTTTGTTTAGCTTTAGTGTAGCAGGTTTGAATGCACTTAACAATCCATCTTGCAATACCAATTTAGAAATAGGATTGCCTTTGTGAGGTGTAGCAAATGCAACGAACAGTTGTTTTGTTTTGCGAAAATCTTTTGGTTTTTTAATGTAGTACAATAGTGCTCTTCTGACATCAAGAGTATGAAGAGCTTGTTCTGCTACCGAATCAGGTTGAAGAAAGAACACAGCCAACTCAACTGATTGGTTGATATGGAAAGTAGAAACTACTTTGGGAAGGAACTTTGGGTTGGTGTGAAGAACTACCCTGTCTCTATGAAGTTGAAAGAAGGGTTCTTCTAAGGTTATAGCCTGTAGCTCAGCAACTCTCATTAATGAAGTGATTGAAATGAGGAAGGCGACTTTCCATGAAAGAAACTGTAGCGGACAGTTGTGTAATGGCTCAAAAGGTGGACCCATGAGCTGTGTAAGCACAATGTTCAGATTCCAAACTGGTGCTAGAGGTACCCTGGGTGGGATTATTCTCTTAAGGTTCTCCATAAAGGCTTTAATTACTGGAACCTTGAACAGAGATAGATGTTGTCTGTTTTGCAAATATGCAGCTATTGCTGCAAGATGCAAACGAATGGAAGTGTAGGCTAAACCAGCACGCTGTAAATGCAGATGGTAACAAATGATATTTTGAGTAGATGCATTTAGAGGATCAATATTGTTAGTACAATATGTAACAAATAGTTTCCATTTAGCTGCATAGCATGCTCTGGTAGTAGGCTTTCTTGCTTCTTTAAGAATGGTCAGGCATTCTGGTGGCAAGTCAAGATATCCAAACTCAATGACTTCAGGAGCCAAATCGCTAGATTGAGCTCCTTGGGATTTGGAGGTCTGACTTCTCCATGGTTCTGCTTGAGAAGACTGGAATTGAGATTTAGCTTTTGATGCAGAACTACTGACAGTTCTAAAAGTGTTGTGAACCACGGTTGACGAGCCCAAGTGGGAGCTACTTGAATCAGTATGAGGGATGTTTGCCTGAGCTTCCGAACCAGAAATGGAAGGCGAGGGAGAGGCGGAAAAGCGTATGCAAATATCCCTGCCCAATTCACCATTAGGGCATTGCCTTTGGATAGAGGGTGTGGGAACCTGGAGGTGAAGTTTGGGCATTTTGAGTTGTTGACTGTGGCGAACAGATCTATTTGTGAGAATCCGCATTGTTGAAAGTATGGAAGAAGAAACTGGGGATGAAGTTCCCACTCGTGAATTTGTTGCTGCCTTTTGCTTAGGAGGTAGGCAATCTGATTGTCCACTCCTGGGAGATGCTCTGCCAGAAGATGGACTTTGTGATGAATTGCTCAACACCAAATTGTCTTAGGGAGGCGTGACAGTTGCAGAGAATTGCCCCCCCACCCCCTGTTTTTGTACATATTACATTGCTGTCATGTTGTCGGTGCGGACTAGGACAACTTTCCCTATAAGGTGAGACTGAAAAGCTTTCAGTGCTACATGTACAGCTAGAAGCTCTAGATAATTGATGTGTAGAGCTTTGTACCTGTTGTCCCATAGACCTTGAATTGTCAAGTTGTGAAGATCGGCACCCCAACCTGTGAGGGATGCGTCTGCTGTTAGTATGATCTGTGGAACAGGGTCGATGAAAGGCCGCCCTTTTGATAAGTTTGGTGTGTTCCACCACTGCAGAGAGCGATGGGTGTGGCTGTCTACCAACACTAGATCTGTTAATTGACCCAGAGACTGATTCCACTTACGTGCTAAGCACTCCTGTAGAGGACGCATGTGCAATCTTGCATGAGGCAATTTCGCTATGCATGATGCCATCACCCTAGCAGTTGCATGAACGTTCTGGCTGCTAAGTACTGATTGGCCTGAAACTGTATCAGCAGAGATTGAATATTCTGAATTCTGGCTGCATTGGGAGAGGCTAGAGCTGTGGAAGGGTTTAGAATCGCTCCCAGAAAAGACTGCATTTGTGAAGGCTGAAGGTGGGACTTTTGAGCATTGACTGTGAAACCCAATTGGTAGAGAAGGTCTAATGTAGTCTGAGTGTGATGTAGACACTTTTGGTGTGTGCTGGCTTTGATGAGCCAGTCGTCCATATATGGGAAGACATGAGTTTGTTGTCTTCTGAGATGTGCTGCCACTACTGCTAGACATTTTGTGAATACTCTGGGAGCAGTAGTTACTCCGAATGGGAGTACTTTGAATTGATAGTGTTTTCCTGCTATCACAAACCTGAGGTATTTGCGATGAGCTGGGTGAACCGGAATATGAAAGTACGCGTCTTTTAAGTCTAGTGTGGACATAAAATCACCTTGCTGTAGCAGTGGAAGGACCTGTTGAAGCGGGACTATGTGGAAATGTTCTGAAAGTATGTATAGATTTAACGTCCTTAGATCTAAAATTGGTCTTAAGGAGCTGTCCTTCTTGGGGATTAAAAAGTACAGAGAGTGCACTCCTGAACATAGGTACTGTAATGGAACTGGTTCTATAGCTTCTTTTGTTAAAAGAGCTTGTACCTCTTGTTTGAGAAGCTGTAGGTGTTCTGACAAGAGTTTATGAGTGCGAGGTGGAATGTTGGGAGGATTGCTGATGAGCTTCAGGCAAATAACCATGTTGGATAATGTCTAGCACCCATTTGTCTGATGTTATGGATTGCCAAATGGAGAGAAATTGTTGAAGTCTTCCCCCGACAGGTGTTAGATGGTCGGGGGGGGGGGGGGGGAGCGTAGGCAAGTCACTGCTTATTTGGAGAAGGGGAGCTACCTGTTGACGTGCCCTTACCTCTACCCTTAAAATTGTTTCCTCTGTACCCTCCTCTAAAGAAACCTCTCCCGGAAGAGGGGTGCGTGCTGGACTTGTATGAGGAAGTGTTAGGGTCTGAGGATGTAGTTTTAGACCCTACTCAATAGAATGAGCGACAAAAGGAGCCTCTGCTTGAGGGAGATTGCAGTGCTCCCATGGATTTCGCCACGTCTGTGTCTTTTTTCATTTTTTCTAAAGCCTTATCAACCTGAGGTCCGAAAAGATGTTGTTTGTTAAAAGGAGCGTTTAAAATGGACTGTTGTACTTCTGGTTTGAAACCTGAAATTCTAAGCCAGGCATGCCGATGTAAGAGAATGCTGGTGTTAACTTCCCTCGCTGCGGTGTCAGCAGCATCTAGTGCACATCTAATAGAAGTACTAGATATAAGTTTTCCTTCTTGGACTAGCTCTTGTTCTTTTTTATTGTGCTCTTCTGGGAGGTATGGAAGTAGGCCTTCCATCTCGTCCCAGTGTGCCTGGTCATACCTAGCTAGTAGGCCCTGCGTGTTGGCAATGCACCAGTGATTAGCAACTTGAGCAGAAACCCTTTAACCAGATGCGTCAATAAGCTTTGATTCTTTATCTGGGGGAGGTGCATCTCCAGATGTCTGTGAGTTCGCTCTTTTACAAGCCTTGGAAACTACCAGTGTATCTAGAGGGAGCTGTCCTTTAATAAAAACGGGTCAGAGGGTGATGGTTTATATTTTTTATCAACCCTAGGTGTTAAAATTCGTGCACGAACAGGGTCCTTAAAAATGTCATCTGCATGTCTCATCATGCCTTTTAACATAGGGAGACTCTGGCTAACTCGGTGTGAAGACCCTAGTGTCTCAAATAAAAAATCGTCATCTAAGGTCTCTTTGTGCAGTGTAACCCAATGATATACTGCTGCTCTGGAAATTAGCTCTAGATAGGAAACATTATCATCTGGAGGTGAAGGTTTTGCATGGTATAGGTCTGGATCATTATAGGTGGATCAATATTATAACCATCCCACAGATCTGTAGGTAAAGGAATATTGTCATCGTCATCATTATCATCTCCATCTCCTAAATCAGGCTGTGTGTGAGGAGATCCCTGTGGTGTTCTATGTAGAGGATCTAAGCCTGGTAGTATTGGTAAAGGTGAAGATTGTGGAAGTGGTGGAGGGGGATGGGAAAGTTGGATGAATAGGACTTGTAGCAATGTCTTTCTTCTTCTTAAGGGGGGATTTTGTATCCAGTGTCCTCTGAACTGAGTTTCCTTTTGGAAGGTGTTTTGGCTAGTATATGTCCAGTGTCCGGATTGATATAAAGATTTTTCTGCTTTGTATCTAATTTGTCTTTCATAATGTCTAAAATTGGTTCCGGGAGATCTGAAATATCTTCTTTGGATGTAGGCGGCGAAAGTTTCAGTGCCGAACCGGACTTGTCCATCTTGCTTTTGGAAGCGGAAGGTTTCGGCACAGAAGCAGACTTTTGTTTTGAAACTGAGGCTTTCGGTTACGAACCAGATTTGTCTTTATAGTATTTCTTATTTTGTCATTTGTTCAAGCATTAGGTTGTCTGTGGTAAAGTCTATGAAGGATCTGGTCTTCTTTTGTGTTGATCTTGGTTTATCTGTAGTATGCCGAGGAGGACGATAGGGATGACAAAGTGGTCAGGGTTCCTGGCCCTAATAGACACTGCACAAGCCTGTGCCCGCCCTTCGCTGGGGACGCCCGAGTGAAGGGAAGCCCTGAAGAGCTGACTTAAGTGAGGAGAAGGCAGGAAGTGATGGCACTTGCTCTGCAGATGATGACGGGAAATGCAGTGATGTCACTTCCTAAGCAGATGGATGATGGGAAATTTAAAGGTGCCGCTTCCTATGCAGATGGAAGGTAGTAAACCTAGTCATGTCAACCAGTACAGGTGACGGGAAAATCCTTTATAGCATTTTCTGAGACTTGGAAGTTGGTTTCATACACATTTTATGATATTTTGTGAGGAATGCAATCTTAGTAGAATGAGCAATAATACCTTACCATTGTGGTTGTGCCTACATTGTACTCATGATATAGTGTAAAACTTCTTATGGCATCATCAAATTCACAACATATAACTCATTTGACATGCTGACAATATCTTCCTTCCAAAGAACCATAGCTGTCAAGGTTTCAGATTGCTTATGTGTGACATTTTCATAATTTCAGTGCAATTATGAGTGACATTTAATGACTATGAGTAACGCTTTCTCGAAAGCAAAATCAAGCAATGAAGATGATGGATACATATAAATATCAGAAATTACATCCATTTGAGCAACGAGAAACTCTAAGACGACGACCTTAAAACTGCTACAAAGCACCAGAAACGGAGGGGCAGTAACCTAGTGCCCTTGTCGCCTGATCATACTGTTAAACAAATGTGTAATCCTGATGAACAAGTTACTGACCTTCGGTAACGCCTTATCTGGTAGAGGCAATACCTAGCTGCAGCTTCCTTACCTTTGAATTTCCCCAGGCGTCAGATTGGATCGGGAAGATTTTTCGTGAGCAGTACCTCAGGTGGCATCGATCGGCTACAGGCAGCATCGTCCATGCCGAAAGTGACATCCAAGTCACCTATATAGGCACCACCTCGGCACACTGACGACAGTTACTTTTCAAAACTTTCCACGCCAGAAGAGCAAAGCCGTGAAGTGCACGGAGACTGGTGTATCTAAACTAGGGCCCTGAAAGGATTCATCCTTGACCCTAGAAATCTATCTGTAGAGCGGGGAAAATGGGTAGGTCGGTAAGGAATCTGCGGCAAGATATTGTCTCTAGCAGATAAGGTGTTACCAAAGGTAAGTAACTTTTTCATCTGATAGAGACTTCTAGCTGCAGAGTCCTTTTATTTGAATAGATACCAAAGCAATACCATCCCTGGTGGTGGTTCTGCAGACAAATTTAAGCTAGAAGTCCTGCTTGACCGAACAGGCGAAATGCCCGTCGCGGACCAGACTGTCCAGGCAGTAATACTTGGTAAATGTGTGCAGGGAAGCCCAAGTTGTGCCTGGCAGGTGTCCAGGACTGGGGACTTCACGTGCTAACGCTGTGGTTGCAGCTTGAGCTCTGGTGGAATGAGCCCGTAAGCCTTCAGGAGGCTGCTTCTTTGCCAGTACGAGGCAGAACTTGATGCAGAGAACAACCAATTGAGAGATGGTCCGTTTCTGCACCGCCCGACCTTTCTTTACTCCAAAACACCCCACGAAGAGTTGGTCATCCACCCAGAACTCTCATGTGCGGTCAAGGTAGAAAGACAACGCACTTTTAGAGTCCAGGCGCTGGAGTCGCTCCTCTTCCTTAGAAGGATGTGGAGGACCGTTGAAGGTGGGCAAAGGGACAGACTTGCCCACGTGAAATGGTGTCACCACTTTCATCAGGAAAGAGGCCCTAGTACAAAGCACCAGTATATCGGGACAAACTGATAAGAATGGAAGCTTGGAAGCTAAATCCTGCAACTCACACATCCTTCGGGCTGATGTAATCGCTACAAGAAATTATGTTTTGATGGTGAGCAGCCCGAGGAGACAATTGTGAAGAGACTCGAAAGGAGCACGCATTAAGAATGTGAGGACCAAATTAAGGTCCCACTGAGGCATAATAAAAAGAGTAGGGGGAACATATGTCCACTTCCCTTCAAAAATCTATTTACAACATGGGACTTAAATAAAGAGGGCTGGTCAGGCAGCCGCAAGAAGGCAGACAGAGCAGAAAGATAACCGTTCAGAGTGCCCAAAGCAGAGCCCTGATGGGCAAGGGTAAGAATAAAAAGCAAAATATCAGAAAAGGAGGCAGAAAGTGGGTCAATGGACTTTTCTGTACAATAGGATACAAATCACTTCCAACAACAGGCGTATACCATCTTGGTGGAGGGACGCCTGACTGCCAGAATAACACTGTAGATTTCGGGAGGAAGGTAGAACGCTATCAACTGTTGCCACTCAATCTCCAAGCAAGAAGGCAGAGAGTTAACAGGTTCGGGTAGAGGAGCCCTCCAATGCTGCTGCAACAGAAGATCCTCCCTAAGGGAAAGCCTGATCGGAGGATTGACACTCATGTTCAGAAGCTCGGGATACCAGATTCTCCTTGCCCAGTCCAGAGCCAAAAGGATGACTTGGGCCTGGTCGTTACTGAACTTCTTGAGAACCCTGGGCAGGAATGGCATGGGCGCAAAGTCATACAGGAGGCCTGATCTCTTCTCGAGATGAAAAGCCTCTCTGAGCAACAGCTGCCTTGGAAACTCCAGCGCACAAAACTGCTCACATTGCGTGTCCTCCCCGGAGGCGAACAGATCTAACCAAGACTCTCTCTATTGCTGAAAGAGACCTTGCGCCACCTTCGGGTGGAGACGCCATCGTGATACACTAGGCATCGACGGCTGAGTTCATCCCCAATGGCGGTCAGAGAATCTGCCAGGTGTTGAACAACCAGGAATATATGCCCTGCTGTTCCAGTCGTGTCCAGAGAAGCAGGGCCTCTTGACAGGCTCCACGACCCCACCCCGCGCTGTTTGTTACAGTAATACATGACGGTGGTGTTGTCCGTGAACACCTGCACTAGCTTTCCCTTGATGGAGGGCAGAAAGACTTTCAATGACAGTTGGATTGCACAGAGCTCCTGCATGTTGATGTGGAGTCTGGACTGCACCGGAGAACAGAGTACTCTGATCTCCACCTCTCCCAGGTGGCTGTACCATCCCAGGACTGACATCTGTCACTACTGTGAGATCCGGTTGGGAAAGGGAGAGGGGTCTGCCTCTGACCTAATCGCAGTTCGTTAGCCAAAACTGCAGGTCCTTTGCAGTTCCCTCTTAAATCCGGACCATGTCGGAGAGATTCCTGTGATGCTGCGCCCACTGGAACTGCAGGTTCCACTGCAGAGCTTGCACATGCCATCTGGGTTGCGTCACCAGCAGTATACAGGACGCCATGAGGCTGAGAAGCCTCAGAGTCAGTCTCATTGAAACCAAGGATAGAGGCTTAAACATCAGTATCATAGCCTGAATGCCCTGGACTTGCAGCTTGGGAGGCTAAGCCCGAAACTGCACTGTGTCCAGAACATCTCCGATAAAAGGGAGCGTCTGAGACAGAGTCCAGTGTGACTTCAGCATGTTGATAGTGAACCTCAGCAAAGACAGGAGATTCGCTGTAGCCTGGAGGTGGAAGACGACAGCCTGGGGTGAGCCCACTTTCAGCAGCCAGTCGTCGAGATCGGAGAACACTCGCAACCCTAACCTGTGCAGATCTGCTGCGACCACCGCCATCACTTTGGTGAACACCCAAAGGGCGCTGGTAAGGCCAAAAGGAAGCAGGGTGAACCGAAAATGCTTGTGGCCTACCATAAACTGCAGGTAGCGCCGATGAGCAGGCAGGACGGATTTGTGAAAATAGGCCTCCTGCAAGTCCAACAATACCATCCAGTCTCCTGTGTAGACAAGACCTGTGCCAATGTGAGCATCTTGAACTTCTCCTGTTTGAGGAAGAAGTTGAGGGTTTGGAGATCTAGGATAGGTCAAAGACCCTTGTCTTTTTTGTGGACCAGAAAGTTCCTCCCCGAGGCCTAGCCCTTCAGAACAGGGCTCAGGCTCTGACCTAAGACACATGGGGCTTGTCTGTGCCAGAATCGGCATCAGTCGACACAGCTTCAGCTTCATGTCAGATTCGGGGATCACAATGAGTGGCCTCCGGCGGCACCAAGAGCTTTGGCGTTGGGAAAGGTCGGAGTGGCACGACTGGCGCTGGTTCAGATTCATGGGGGCCACTGGGGCCGGAGCCCCTGGCGCGGAACCACATGGGCCCCCCTCCAACCCAGCGAGGCCCCAAGGTGCACCAGAGGGGTCGGTCGCTCAAAATTGAGATGCATGGCCTCACAGAACTCTTAATTTGAGTGGGGGTCGCTCTGGTGCCCAGAAAACTGGGGAGGCGCTGATTCAGCCCGGGTGCAGGTTCAGTGGAAACAGTCCTCGAACGCTGATGTTCCTTAGCATCAGCCAACAGACGAGGAGAAGTTGAAGCACTCATCGACTTCTTGTGTTTTTTGTGCCTCTTACCAGAGTGCCCCGACAATTTCGAATGGGACAAAGAGAACTTCGGACTCCTGGAACGGTACGCCAAACCTTCCTCTCAAGCAGGACTGTGACTTCCGCAGAGTCGCATGCCGGACCGCATGCCTCAAAGCTTTCAGCGCATGGCCCAGCAGTCTGAGCACATCTTGGATTCATGGTCGCGCTCCAGGTACCACAAACACACAAGGTACGGGTTCATCACCAACATATCGCGGTGACAGGGGCCACAGGGTTTTAAACCGGTCTTCCTTGATGGCTTATTCAACACACCAGGAGGAAAAAAATACCTCAAAAAAGGTCAACAAAATGTCACAAAAATCCTGTCCACTGGAACGGAAAGAAAAGAACTGACATCAGTGTGCCGAGATGGCGCCTATATATGTGATGCGGAAATCACTTTTGGTGCGGCCAGCGAGCGGAGCCGATCGACAATACCTACCGGCGCGCAGGGGTACTGCTCACGAAAAATCTTCCGGAGCAAGTATAAAGCCTGGGGAAATTCAAAGGTAAGGAATATGGGGTCAGAAGTCTTTATCAGATATTAAACATTAAACAAGTTTTTCAGAGGCAGTGCCTTAGCCAGCCTACGTTGACTGGACCCCCTGGCTCCTTCCTGGTAAGCAATCAAATAATGCAGAGCATCAGTCTAGACTTCAGGGCACTCTCTGTCCCTCGTGGGGACCGGGCCGAGTCTGTACCAAACAGGATGGGAGAGGCCCCAACACATATCTCTTCTCAGCAGCCTAAAATCATAAGTTAATTATACTGAGAGTCAACAGCTGACTCGCGGACTTGACTGTCGCCACAGACAGAACCGGGCAGAGTGAGGCTGAGGCACACATAGGTCACAGCCAGGCTGTATTATTTCAAAAAGACTAGTTTAGCTCAAGCCTAATAAAAATCATTACCAAGTTGAGCGGTCTGCCCCGGTCGGCGCGCCGCTAGCTGCCCAGCCCCACAGTGGCACCAGATCACACCAGCTGCAGCCTGTCACAGAGCTACAGGCAACTGCACTGAAAGTAAAGTAGTTGGACCAGCATCAGTGTGGCTCACCCCGACCCAAAACGAGTTAGTGCAACTGACTAGTAACGCTGAAAACCACAGTGAGCAGACAGACTACAGTGTGACTTCTGAGTTCAGCTGTAACACAGGGTAGGCAGCTCAGAAGATAGATGAATGACGATCATGACCGCGCACTACCTCAAAAAAATAAAAAAGCACATTTTTATTAAGGAGCAAGTATGAGATACCTCACTCTGACTCATGCAGCAATACCAGGCATGATTCTGAGGCTCAGCTGCACAGTGGACCATTGTGCTCTGGGCTGCTAAGGAACTACTCCAGCGGCCGCCACGGTCCGTGGTTCACTCAGCCGTTGGGTCTGGTCACAGGATCCTTTAGATTACCGCCGTTGTGAGAGCAGCTGCGAGCTGTGCTACAATTGCTAGCAGCTGAAACTTTATTCTCAAGAGCAGCCGCCTGCTTGCACCGCGAGTAGCAGGACCCGCTTATTAACTTGTATCTGACCAACTCATGTCCTGAACTCACCTGGCTGACACTGTCTCGGTAGTAGCCATTGAGCACAGACTCCTGATGGCAGTGAATGTATCAGTAATGTTGTGTGTTACATTGTAGCAGAATAGCAGCAAAGCTGCGAGCAGCTGAGCCAGCCCCTAAGCCTGCTAGGAGCAGCGGGCACTATACGCTGCCATTCCAGCTTTCAGTCAATATGGTGTATTAGCAGCGTTCCAGCTTGACCATTGAGGAGGTGATATAATGCTTCACTTTGCATTTCAGTGCGGTGATGTGGACCACTTCACTGAAATGCATTAGTCTAACGCCTGATGCATGGTACTTGACATGGCTCAAGGACTGAGCTGGTCCAGAGTACCTAACTACCACTACCTGGATGGGTACTTCACTGTTCATTTGCTCGGGGACCATTGGTGCTAATTTTTCAAAAAGTTACCCTCTTCTGGGTACCAGTCCTATGCACTTTCACTGGCATTAGCCAACATGCAATGTCAGACTCAAATCTAAATAACTGGATGATGCCAAACTGCCCAGCGATGACAGAGTAACTGAACATGTGTCAAGATCTAAATAGCTTGCTTTATGAAGGGAAGGTAAAAGATATTGGTTGCTGTCATGTGCTGTTGCCATCATGCTTACTGTCCAAGGAAAAAGTACACTGTTGCAAATCGGACTACAAAATGTGCTTAAATACAGCATGCTGCAGAAAGGAGTTAATCTAATGCCAACTTGTTTTTTTCCCTCAATGACCTAAAATGCTGCAGTTTCAGATGTTTCAATACATGATTTCTGTTTGCATCCTACATTTATTTATAAATATGTTTTTCTAACTATGTTTTATACAGTTTTCTCAAACCTTGGTTTTACTGAAGTGAAGTGAAAGTACATTTGGACCTTCTGCGGTAGGGCAACTCTCCCTCTCTCGAAACGCAACATTGTTTGCTTGAAAGAAAATAGCCCATTTTGTCACTCTGAGGCCTTAAAAAGTGTTTATTCACTACTGGAGTGGTTCCTAACTTTTTGACTTCGGTGGACCCCCACTTAATCATTACTGGAACCAAGGCACCCCCATTGTATCATTATTGGAATCTGGGGACCCCCACTGAGTTATTACTACAAGCCAAGGACCAGGACCTAAGCATTTTCAACGATTTGAACCTCCAAATACACACAAAATAGAGAAACAAGCTTCATCAAACAAATACACAAATTATTAAATACTTTAATTCACAAATAGATACAACAACAAAAAAAAAACATTATGGGAAGTTTGGCGCTTTTCTAAATTCATTTGAGGCCACCTTATCGTCCATACTATATTCTGTTTGATACAGTTGCACTGCTCCCACAAAACAATCTGAGGATACTAACTTCATTTTCAGCCTCCAATTTCAATTTACATACCGTTTTAAAATGTTCAACTTTACATTTCGCTTCCTTATTTATATACACTTTATTAAGTTGGTGATATCATTTAATTCTAAGCAGTCACGGACCCCCTTAGTAGGTTTCGCGGACCCGGAGGGATCCTCGGACCACAGGTTAAGAATCACTACACAACAGAATTGATATAAACAGCATTTGGAGTCATTTTCAGTTCAATAGAAAATGTCAGATTTTTAAATGAAAATCGATACCCGGCGCCCTTGCGAAATGCCTCCCAAATGGAAAAACTGGACAGTTTTCAAATGCTGCATCTTTCGATTACTTGAAATTTGAATTTCTAATCACGGTTCTAAACTGTTTTTAACCGTTTGAAAGTGTAATGTGGAAGATATTTTACTCAGTGTTTTTGCCACAGAAGCCGCAATTGCGCAGATTTTAAAATTGTGTCACTTAAGAAGAACATATTCGTTACTGGGTGTGCTACCTTTTCATGATGAAAGAGGCCACAGGTCAAATGACTGATAGAAACAAAGTGTCAAGAAAGAAGATTCCACGTTACTGTGGCTAAGGACATTGGTACCAGACCTGCAGCAGTTGTTACTTGTGTTGAACCAGTTAGATAAATAAGCTCCCAATACTCCTCAGTGTGGTCACATTTCAGCCCGTGCACAAATGTGGAACACAGGCTGGCAGAATATATCACTTGTAATGTATGTGGTGATGTGTTATGGCGCAGTAACATGTCTCAATAACATTAAGGTATAAATAACTATGTTTCTAAACACTGAATCACAGCATTTGGCGTGCATTCCACACACTGCGTCAACAGTTGCAAAATGGTGTCAGAAGAGTTCATATGTACAAAGATGTACATAGGTGGTCGGGTTAGTTTCAGTCAGACACACTGTAATGTGGAAGAAGAGAATGATGCTAGACGTTCCATTTTTTGCAGCCACCGTGGGTGCAACAGCACAGATGGAGGAACAAGATAAGTATTCTTCTGTACCAATGAACAGCTGTGCCAATGACTTTACTATCACCATCTGTGGTCTGCAACATCTGTCGAGCTTCGTTCGGCTTAGATGCTAGAGATGAAGCTCAGTGGGAGAATATCATTTTCAACCATTGTCTTTTATGTCCTACAAGTGGTGACAGTGAGTCAAAGAGATATTTTCAAGTCTTTTCATCACATTATAGCTCATGACTTTATTTGGTAGGACCACCAATTTGGTTGAAAAATACATACTTTTAATTTTATGTTTTATGATGAGTGTATTTCAATGTTCGGGAACATACTGTTTTGGTGTGAAATAGCCTTGAGAATACCTTCTGTGTATTTTGGCCATTGTTTACGAACCTGGACAATGGTGCAAAGTGCCTTGGCAAAAAGTGAAACTCGATATGTCCAGGTGGTGTCTTGTGTGCATTTAAGGACGTCTTATTATGGTCGTCTAAATTTGTGCCATTCGCACACACAATCCCGGGCTGCGTGTTGTCTGTTGCTTTAGTCTATTTTGTCCATTGTTTTTGAACACCAAAAACGTTAAGTGGTTTGGCATAAAGGGAAATTCAATATGTTACAGTGAGGTGTCATGTGCATTTAGTAACCTGTATGAGAAAAAGAAGAGAGAGAGAGACTATCAAAATAACTTGTCTTGTTTAAAATATAGTTTATAAAACATAACACTTTTAGAAGCAAAAGAAAATCAATGTAAATATTAAAACATTTCAGCAGTCCTTTATCAGATCGATACTTTCAAAAGTAACATTCATTTTAGAAATCACATATAGAAGTTCCAGCTTCCTCTAGGATTCATAATATAGAAGGAATAAGGGAAGGGGAACGGGACAAAAAAATGATTGTTATACATTTCACCACCCCATTCTGCCTCAATGTGGATATAGACAGACATAAAACTATGGCACATTTGCTCCTACGCAATACTATGCTCTGGAATCATAAAGGAAAGCTTTTAGCTAATTAGATTTATTTTGCTCTTTCTGTTTCACTCTTCTAATTCCGACTTGATTAATCTTACTCTTTTGTACTAGATAGGTGAATCAAGGAAATCTAAAATAACCATTACTGCCTCCTGGCATGCTCTGGTACTAGAATTTCTCTACATCGGAACAATCAAGTTGTAACATTCTCTTTTGTAACAAGGACACAACCAGTAAATAGGCCAAAGTCCTCCTTCAAATGATCTAAACACAGAGTTTGACACAATTCCCTTTCTTCCTTTATTGCCACAATCAGCACTGTTGCTGTCATTTGCAGCGTTCTTCAAGATCATTTGTGCATATTTATGAACATTAGTGGGGGTCATAAAGCCAACTACTTAGATTTGACTTAGATTGGACAAGGTTTTTTCAGCACCACACTTGCAACCAGTATAATAATACTGGCAGGATTTCAAGGACTTCATTTAATGGATTAATCTCCAATTCACAATCTACCACCTAATCAGAGGTAATTTGCAGAAGGTGCATAAGATTTTTCATAAATTTAGTTTCAACAAAATGCAGGATTTTTAAATTATAGGCCCATATTTTCACACTGTAATTGGCTTCAATCATAGATTTTGCTTTCTACACAACAGGAATTGCGCCGCCTCCCATGGTTTTATAGAATTGCAAAATAGCAGCATCTGACTGCACTGTTCCCCTTGAAACTGTCCTTATTTGATCATCCTATATAAGAAATGCAGAAAGCCCAAGCACTCATAATAAGTCACCTTCTGTAAGCTTTCATTTTCAAAACGAGGCAACCTCATCTTTGCTTTTTACATTACCGATTATCATAGCTTTTGACTTTTCCCCATTTACTTAAAGGGTCCTCTTCATACAAAAGTGTTTGTCTCAGACTTCAATAACTACTCTGGGGTTTTTTAAGGATAACTGCAACCCGACAAACAAACAAAAAAGGCATTCACTGGGATAATTTCTTAAGTACATCAGATTTTCAGACGCTCTTCTGCATGTCATTGATATACAGAAAAAATAGGGGGAAAAAATGATCCTTGTCTCTCCGCCTAGTCTACTGTTTACTCCTTCCCCAATTTCTTCCTTGAAACAAAACTCGTTTTCTGATTTGGTCTTCGTGTAAATCAATGATCAATCTTATCAATGACTGAGGCAGGCCAAGATGGGGGACGTGCATTGCTATGCTACGCGACGCAGTCTGCAAAAATATAACATTATCCTATGCTCATATGGCCATCCAGTCATGGAGAACAGAGCACGGCATCCGGGGCTCTGCTAACGCTGACAGCTGATGTCCGGGCCACAAACAGCCGCGCCTGGAGGGCCTGAGCGGGGAGAGCAGCTGTGGCCACAGCCACTGGCATGCGGCTCAAGCCGAGCTTAAACGGAGAATGGGACCGGCCACCCGGAGGTGGAAGACACACATTGGCGGTAGGTGTTCACACTCTCGACAACAGAGGGTGGTGGCTCGTGGCAGGGTGTGGGGGAGTGGCCTGGATGTGCAGGCTGCGGTGCGGCGAGTGACAGGTGAGTTGCACAGTGCAGCATATGACTTGTTGAGACACAGCAGAAGCATGCCGATCGGGGGAGGACAGCCACGCTATGTGGAGCACGAGAGCCCCACGCTGAGAACACCTGAAGAGATGGATGGTCCGGCAGTGGTACGGCTCCCACTGGGGGTGCCCGGCCTCGTGCGCTTGCCTCTTCCTCTCCCCCCTTGCATGGCATGGTTGGCCCACGTGCCCGGTGAGATGAGGTGGCAGGTGCTAAAGAGGAAATAACCTCCACTGTATAAACTGGACACTTTTGGATGGGGCACATGAGCCGTACTGCCCTTAATAAACCGTGGGCAGCAGAGGGGGACCTGAGACAGGAGGATAACTACTGGTTCCCTCTCCCCCAGCTCCTTCCGTCAAGCCAGCAACGATAACAGGCAACTGCTGGCACAGAAAGCAAACCAGGGAACATCCCCCTCCTCCATGCAACTTGCTTTGGCCACTGACTGACTGGAGAGAGGTGACTCAAAGCTGAGAACGGGGTAAGCACCCGGGCGGGGTTGGTACCAGGTGCAACGGTAGCCATCCAAACTCCTGTGCCACCCCGCCCCAGAGCACACGGAAAACAATATTGCTCAGATGCACGGCCAGCATATCAGGAGCACAAGGAAGAAATGGTGACCCTGGCCGATCCGGTGAGGATGCAAATCCACAACAGGTGGAAAATAGGCAGAGCTCACTGCTATGAGAAAAGACATTAGCGCCACAACCGGCCCCCGGAATAATAGACTGCTATACCACACTTGAGGCAGAACTGGATCTTGCACAATCCACAGCCTCCATTTTGAAAGCTACCCACAACAGAGACAGAAGACTCTCTCAGGACGGCACAAGCCAAGATCATTGACTTCCAACGCACAGTAAAGGCACTTGAGGTGCGTGCAGAGGATACTGAAGGACGCTCACTGAGAAATTAAATCAGGATCATGGGCATCTCAGAGGGCAAGGAGGGCCCATCGTCTACACAATACATTCACACCAGGCTCAAGTCGTGAGTCCCAGAGGGGGATGTATCTGTGCTTTTTGATTGCCGTAAGATTGGCAAAGTTTCATGCGAATTCTCCACTGTGATATTCCTGAACAACATCCTTACAGTATAACAGCAGAGGAAATCCTTTCAGGAGGTTAAACAGAAACTGCGTGCAATAGATCTTAAATACAGGTTTCTTTTCCCGGCACGGCTGAACGTTATCTACAGTGACAAATCCTTATTCTTCAACACCCCTGAAGATGCATGGAGCTGGCTGGAGGAAAGACCAATTTGCAGACCTGCCCCATCCGTCTCTCCTGGGTCTCCAGAGAATAGGGGCGCAGCGAGCAGTTGACAACAACCAGTAAAGCGGCAACAGAGTAGCTGCCGCAGACATAGAACCGAAGGGATGAAGTCTGAAAACCCCCATCAGAAGAGGCAATCCTCGAAAGAAGCAGGGATGACACAGACCCTGACAAAAAGTGACAGAAAACTCGCCCCCACCAACCGAGCAGGGCACCACGGAGAACATCAGAGTACATGCAACTCATCATTATGCGCGAACATAACAGAATAGGAACTACTCTGCTTGACGCACTCCCTTGCCAAACTTTCTATGGCAAAGGTAGACCCAACAGAAGTACCTCGGACACAGCTATCCCACTATAACCTGAATATCACGTTCTATGTTAAAGTTGTCTAATATGTTGGGGCGACGGATGTGCCGTGCATTGGGGAGGTGGTTAGTTTTGAAATCGCACCATGGTAAGGTGGGGGAGGGGAAGGGAGTAGGGGCTCTGTTATTGTTTGACTGTCACCCAGTGCACTTAATGTTACATTGGAATACATCTGACCACCCATGAGACCGCTAGGCAGCAAAATGCCAGCAAGTGTAAGTTAGGATGACTCAAACGCTGACTCTAATGACATGGAATGTCAATGGGCCTGGGAACAAAATCAAGAGGGCTCTCTAAAGTGCTGACACAATCTAAAACAGATGTAGTTTTCCTGCAGGAAACGCATCTCATTGGAACACACTGTCAGTTCATTGGGACGGGGAAGTACAAGGTGTTATGCCATTCCAGGTTTATTTCAGGCTCCAGGGAGGTGCCGATACTAATCAGGAATTCTGTTATTTTCCACCCTGCACAGGTCTGGACAGACAACAGTGGAAGAAGCACAGCGGTGTTGAGGGACTGGGAGGGGACTCGTCTACTGCTAATGAGTATCTATGTTCCACCAGGCCTACAGACATACACCTTGCAGACTCCGACGCAACTACTGGTCGCCTTACCGAACGCCCTCACAGTGTTGGGAGGGGATTTCAACATGGTAGTCCACCCACAGTTGGACAGAACTAACCCCAGACAACCTTCCAGTACTACACCAGGGAAACTGGAAGGTTTCCTACAGGCAATGGGCATGGGCGACATCTGAAGAACACTACGCCCGCAGGAACTGCAATACTCTTATTACTCGGCTAGCTCCCACTCGAGAATCGACTACTTCTTCACTCTCAGCGCATCCTTAGATCACTTTACGAAGGCAGAATACCTGGTACGGGGTAGCAGACCACTCACCGCTAAGAGTAACATTGGGTGCATACAACAGGCGCACAACGGAGGACAGCAACATGGTGCTTAGGGAACCCTGCAATGATTGACATACTCATGAAGGCCATGGAGTGCTATTTCAAAGTGAGTACTAGGTCAGAGACGGGAGCAGACACGCTCTGGGAGGCCCACAAGGCCACCGTCAGAGAGGTAACCATCTCTGAAGAAGTAGGACTGAAGCGAGAGAGGGAGAAACGGATGAAGGAGCTAGAACTGGACCGTAGGAAGTAAGAAGCAGAACATGCACAGCGACCCACAATGGGAGTCGCATGCTCCCTAGCTGTCAAAAGAGATGAGTATAGAACTACCCTAATTAGTGACGTAAAAATGAACTACTGCCTTAAACAAAAATGGCATGAAACGGGGGACAAGGCTGGGAAACTGTTGGTGTGGTTAACCTGCTGGGAATGGGAACAGAGACATGTCCAACAGATTTATACACCTGAGGTGGGAGAGGTGACAGGGTCTCAGGAAATAGTGGAAAACATTCGCTGATTACTTTCATGCTTTTTACTACCCACGATCCACACTATAACCCTTGGACCTGGGCAACTCTGGTAAAGAGTGCCCCACAAGGGGCATAACGGTGCGCAACCGGACCTCCTAGAATGGGAACTAACTGGGAGAAGATACACAATTGCAGACTGCGAAAATGCCCAAACGCAACTGTCTAGCCTGAAGTCTATTAAAACAAGCATTTGCAATGCAATAGGTCTCGCATGTACGACAGTTTGAGCTATTGGCATTGTAAATAACAATGCCTATTATTTATGTGTTGTTTTTAAAACAGAAGTGTATTTGTTCCCCATAACCAGGTCTCGGCTGTGAAGACCCTATGCTGGACGTCTGTAGAATAAACACAGCTTATGTGTAGAAAAGCAGAAAAACACAGAAAAATAGGACGCATGGTCTATGTTCACTGGGGTGGTTTGTGGTTGATCACAGGAAGTCCATAAGTGAACAGAACAGGATTTCGGGACATGGGATGCCTCTTACCCACAATAGGTACTAGTTTTGCTGTCACTTTAAGGAAAATATCGTTACACACAGGACAACAGTTTCTACCCCCAGGTTTTGAGCCATCAACCCTTTTAATTATGGAGCTTGTAGTTTTAAGTTTGCACTTGTGAGTATTGGACTACATTTTCAGCATGCACAGTGCATTTAGTCATTAAAAAAATGCGACTGGCTGTGTGACCCACATGTTGACATCTATGGCTATGCGTAGATGTCCTATTAGTGCCTATGTCATTGCTGAGAAGACCTGTGTTGCTTTGCTCGACATATTTCAAATGAAAGGATACACTGTGTTCTCGTCAAGCATCAGAACCAAAGGTTTGTCCAGGGATTAATGGCTAGAATTCAGGGGTATCCATTCAACCTGTAGTGTAATAAGAGCTACTTGTGTTCAATGAAAGCCACTGCGAGTTACTGATATTATTAGTGTTGTAATAGTGACCACACCATACAAGATTACACTAGTGGCCACCATACGTAAAATTACTAGCAGTGATCGCCTCAGTGCCTCAGACCGGGTTGCCAACAGTAATGTAAAAAAGGCTTTGTCTATTGGAATTCCTTTAGCTGGGTAATACAGAAGAGCCACGGCAACAACACCCCGGGCATAAGTAATAATAATAGTAATGTCTCCCTAAATGATCTATCACTCAAAAGTAAGGTTTAAATATATTTTGGAAATCAATTTTTCTACAAACATCAGCTCATGAGTTATGAAAATACACACTTAGTTGTTGTCTTGAATACACAGTATTGCAAATTATCAGGAAATCAATAGAAAGCTGAAGAATCGCGGGAGAAAGGGTGCTCCGACGTATTAGTTATGGGGGCTAATAAATCAAATGAACCAAAAGGTTCATGGATTCTGACAAGCCTCTCAGATTTATGTGGCATTCAATGGGAGATAAGGGGTTTGTGTACACACATCGAGACTGATGCTACCGCGCAGCACACCGATAGTGCTACGTTTCCAAACAACGTACACTCGTGAGCGAGCAGACTGGAGATCTGCCGCACATGCAGTGCAGGGACCTTCCACTGCATCCCCATGTCAGGTGCAACCTCTGAGAATAAATACTCCAGTGTGGGTACTCACAGGTGAGTAGGGTTACAACGAAAAAGTGGCAACGTCTCGTTGCACGCTCTCTGCTTTCATTAACAGTGCGTTCAGGCCAAGGCTCGCCTCCACAGTCCAAACCTACACACCCAGAGGCAGCAGTGGAAACAATATCATGTGTAGGCAACTGCAGAGTGGGGACAACTGTACGTACGCCGCACTGCTGCGGGGATCCCTCACACCCCGCCATATACTTTAAAATGTCTTGTGAAACAAACACAACAATCCGATCCGTGCGAAGTGCTCAGGGGAGACCACCCGAGCTCGAGACTTTGAAAAGGAGGCACCGTGAGAATTTCCTGGCCCCTCTGCCAACTGAAAGGATGTTTTAATACTACTCTTGCCATCTGTACCCCGACTCGGCTCCATAGAGACAGCACGACATTCTACCGGAGAGCTATGCTGGGGAAGCATACGGGCACCGCCGCCTTGGGCGAAAGCAACATCGGAGCTTATTTAGTCAATAGCGCTCTGCAAATGCCTGTGCGGTGACATCTCTGGGGGCACCGATAGCATGCCTCCTCCTGAAGATATTGCTGCCATACAGTGGGGCTTGGTAACATCCTGGCGCAGCGAGAGCCAGGGGACACCAGGGAAATGAACAGCTGCACTGTGCCCAAAGACCCATCAAACACTATGAATCAGAGGAATGGGGCACAGGTAGCCGGAAACACAAGGACGCGAGCATCCACACTCGAGAGCCCAACACTCGGCGTCTGATAATATTTTGCAACACATCCTCGCACCGGAAGGCTTTTGGCCACGACAATGGCAGCAAAACAGTAATCCAAAAGAAAACACATTAAAAAAAGCAAAACAACATTAGGCGCTCGCACGAAATGTCAGCAAGTAAAGTCACGGCATGTGCAGCGATGCCAGCGGATTGCGTTTGGCCAGGCGAGCCGTGCCTAAGTAAAAAAAAAAAGCTTGGTCGCTATTGTTAAAGATAAAGTGCAAACATATAAAGGCTGGAACTTTTACATGCATTAGCTCCAAGTAAGAGGAGGCAAAGAAATTTGCATATGTGCTGGCATGCCGGCGCTACTGAACAATAAGGAAAGCACACGGAAAGTAAAACTCATTTCGGTGTTTTGGGAAAGTAGCAGAAAAACAGTAATAATAATTGGTACAGCGCAGGCAACTTTGTTATATTGTGTACATGTTATGAAACAACCAGTGTACTTTAAAAACACATGCACTGCTTACTCACCATATACCATGGCCCCTCCGATCTCGTGCAGAAAGCGATCAATGCTTTTGTTGATACAAAAGAAGCGATTAGGAGCGTGATGTTTTGTAGCCCGGTTTTGGTGTTTTACGAGCTACGCATAAGAAAAGAAATGTGCACGGCTGCCAATGTTGATTATGAAGGGCGGCGTGTCACGCTGCTTAAACAAGCTGTCACCATTACGCCAAAGAAAGCCGCTTGTTTATATTTGCATCGCGCTTTCACTTTAAGTGAAAGCGCGATGCAAAAATAAACACGTGTGTCTCTGCAGATCTCCATCTGCTCGGGGTGCCAAAGCAAACCACAGGAGAGATGGTGACCCACTGAGAGGCGAGAGAGAGAGCCTCTGAGAGTGCCTGCACTGACTGTTGCCGTGCGCGAGCACAATAACGCTCGTGCCTGTACTGACTGGTGCCGTGCGCGAGCAAAATATCCAGTCCGGGTGGGCGAGCCGGAAAGGAGACAGGGAGGGGACCAAAAAGCCTCACTGCAAATCAAAAGCGCGCGTTTCACATAAAGTGTGACGCGCGCCAATGAAAAGCAGAGGCGGAGCTTCCACCCCACTTCCAAAAGCAACCCGACGACAATTGATCTCGCAGAGCGAGCAGTGCATGCGCTGCATCTCTAGGAGAGACCTAAAAATGGTTATGCCTCTACACGCCATGTATAGGCAAGCGCTTTAGTCCCAGACATTATCAACAAACTTACGGACAGCAACAATATTGCTGATTTACAAAGACGGGTAAAACCGGAATGCTAGTGATTCTTATCGACCAATAGCTGTGCTTATTCAAGAGTTCAAATCTTCGCAAAGGCACTGGCCAACAGGCTGCAGACGGTGATCACCTACTTGATCCACCCCGATCAGTCTGGATTTATCCCACTGAGATCCCCAAATCTGAATCTACAATGCTTATATAATAACATGGCCTTAGCCGCGGGACTACGCGAACCGATAGCAGTGGCGTCTCTAGACACAAACAAGGCATTTGACTCAATAGAGCAGCCTTTCCGCTTTGACATCCTGAAAAGAATTGGACTGGGGCAGAGATGCACTGCACTTCTATACATGGCACCCCTAGCGATAGTGAGAATCAATGGCACTCGGTCATGGACATTCCCCACTGGGAGAGGTACACGTTATGGATGTCCCCATGCTATTCACTCTAGCCATCGAGCCACTGACAGGATGGATATGGGTTGACGCATAACTCAGGGGATGGACATGGGAGAGGGGTTGGGAGGAATGCATTTCTCTATATACCAACAACATACTCCTCTACCTAGCTAAACCTGAGGAATCGCTAACTAGGCTATGACAGATATTAGACACATACCAGAAAATCTCTGGCTTAGCATTAACTGGAAATCATTGTGGTTTCCAATGGGAGGATGGCTATCTGGGGCAATACTGCCCCTACCCCTAAGAGTGGAAACTCAAAATTTCAAATACCTAGGAGTTTGGTTCGCTAGGGACGACAGTGCACATTATGACAATTTACTTTCCCTCCTGACTACTTTAGAAACTCACACAATGCACTGGCCAAATCTTACACTCTCATTAATGGGACGGGTGGTGATATTTAAATAATATAGCGCTGCTTGGGCTCACTTACATACTACAAAATACTCCCTACGGGATACCCGACCACTCCTGTAAACAAATAGATCATCTGCTCCAGACTTTGCTTTGGGAGGGGGGCCTAACCTGGATAGATTTGCGCACCCTCCAATGCTCTCAATACGAAGGGGGAATCGCCCTGCCATATGTCCGCAAATACTATGAAGCAGCACAAGTACGCACAGTTAATGGATGGGCTTATTCCCTGGTGGAGGAACCCGCATTCCGATTAGACAGACTCACATTGGGTAACATGGGATACATATCCTTTATGGGAGAAAGACAGAGAGTCCGCTGCCTCCCACAAAAGATACTGTGATCCTGACGTGGTACAGACTGACCAGAGAAATGGGATGGGAGAAAAGTCTGACCCCCAAAACACCTTTGTGAGTGGGAACAAAACTGAGGGAGGTGGCTAAGCTACCAGGATTCAAAAAGCGGGATCTAACAGTTATATCAATGTTAGAACAGGTTTGGGAAGCCAATGGGTTTGTCCCATTTGAACAGCTTCAATCAGAGTGTGAAAGGGCCCCATCCCAAACAATTAGGTATCTGCACTTAGGACACGCCTTGCGCTCTATGATCCCGGCAGAGGAAGAGACCCAAGAGAACTCCCCATTAGAGAGAAGACTGTTGGACATGCAAATCACCATTAAGGCCATTTCTCTCACATTAGATTTTGTGTTACAGCCATTGCTAAGTACATTTTGCTTCTTCAAAAAAAGAGAATTTTAAACTGTACATGTGAAAAATGCATTATTGTCAATCTATGGAATGTCTTATGTGATCATGAAATTGAATATTTTAATGATGAAGTTGTTAACAGCAGGAAGGTATTAAAGTTGTAACTGAGGTGTTTGAGTGACATCATAAATGTGTCTTTTTAACAAATGTTGTTAAATAGTAGAAGGGTTTTTAAGTGAAGAATTTGTAGGATTTTTAAAGAATAACTGAAATGGTCTATGGTATTGTATTATTGTGTGCATTTCTATAAAATGTATATCTGGGAAATAAATATTTATTTAATAAAATACTAATAATGGCTCTCACATATAGCACAGTTATGATTAATACCCAAAGGGCACTGACAAAATTGAAGGAGAAATGGCAAACTGACAATGTGACTATAAAAGATGAATGGGTAGGCCGGGCGATTTCCGTGCGAAGTGGCTATAAGAGCCAGATACAGACTAATACAACTGAAAATCCTGCACAGGGTATACCACAGTATTACACTGCTGCATAGACTATGACTGGCCAAAACAGAGGGATGTCTGCACAACAGTGGGCAGCGAGGAATGTTCTTCTGCATCTTGTGGGACTGTCCCAAACTCCAAAGGTACTGGCAAATGATGACCCAAAGGTTAGAAGAAGCCAGAGACTGCACCCTTGAGCCAAATGCTCCACTGACAATATTGGGGATATGGAAAGACGTGGAAGCCACCAGATATAAGAAACTGCTTATAAATCTGAGACATATGGTGGCTAAACAGGACAACGCCCAACAATGGGGGTGACCGATATGTCCCACGATACGAGAGTAGGAGAGGGACATGGACTCATATATGACATTGGGGCAAGCAATCTACATAGATAGGGGGTGCCCCTGAAATTTGACAAGCTATTGGGGAGGTGGAGGGATGAGGGACCATATTATCACATCATCGCGGACCACTGAATACAGTTCCTAGTATTCTTACTCTGTAGACCCCCCACCCCCACCGCCCTCCAATGAACAGTCAATATCACAGACATGGGAACAAGCAATGAATGGTACACAGCACTTATCGATTGGTACTGTAAAGGGTCGGTTTAAGTTTGCTAGCTGTACCTGGGCCAGGATATTGGTCATGGAAAAAAATATTAGGGTTTTTGTTACGGAAGAGTAAAAAACTCAATACATTTTTTTTTTTTTAATAATATCAATGATTTATGCCCAGTTTCATGACAGTTACCCAATATTTCTGTATTTGTCTGGTACAAAGGTACTATCATCAAGCAAGATTTGTAGAACAGCAGTTTTGAATTCATTTGATGCCATATCAATAGCTCAAATATGTAAATCTGAATTTAAAAAATTCTGAAATTGAAAGGTTTAACAGGGATTTCTCAGTGAGAAACTTTTATAAAATTTGATATACTATGCGCTATGTTTCATAAGAATCATGTTTGGGATGGTTGCGCACAGCTGTTCAAAGGAAAATTAGAAAAGCTCATTACAAAAAGCAATTATTCAAATAGGATCTGAGGAAAATGATGGACACAAAGACAGATAAAAGAATATTTTGGCAATGGTAACTCACCATAATCTGGAAATGATCTAGAAATGTTGAAGCACTACTTGGCATGAATTTTTAAACACAAGCAAAGTCCAACATCTTGTTTTCTTGATTTTAAACAGTGTGCGTCAACTAGAGGCAAGTCTTGAATGACTCATTATATACAGCTGATCCGAAACTCACAATGTGCCTCCAATGCCTTAGATGCTCCTGTCTTAGATGCTCCTACCTTACATGCTCCTTTCAACGTGACAACCAGCTGATATGAAGCAGCTGTAAACAGAGGAGGCAAGAGAGCAGAATTAAAGGACAAGGGGTATTTTATTCACACGCTATTATCCCTATGAATGCACAAAATATATCACTTTGAAATGAAGTATATACAACTTAAGATGCTGTTTCAATTGTTTGTCGAAACGAGCTGTGGGCGATGTTAAGCTAAATATATCTATAAACTGATTCAATGTAAAAAGTGGTCTGTTTCCAAAATACCCATTTTCAAAAGATAACACATTTGTTAAATTTGCATATGACGGCATAGTGTAAGAGGTTTTGGAAGCTGTTTATTAGACCACTTATAATACTGATCAGTCTGTAAACCTTGTGAGATGCTTTTCTGTGGAAAAACATCTCACATCGAGCCAATAGCTTTTTTTTTAGCCAGTTATCGTTGTCTCATTCCCCTCTGGGTAATGCCATCTAAAATATCTGTGACATCTTCAACTTGCATGGTAAGTGAATAAACTGCCTTGCAGTACTGTTCACTGTTTTGCTAAGTGTAGATGTCCTCGTGCCCCTGGAAACACTTAAAACACTAGCTACTGTGCGCCTCCTCCATTCCACTTGCAGCCCTCATTTATGGAGACACTGACAGGAACTCCGATTTTGATGCCCTAACACTGGCTCTAGAACGGGGGGTGCTCAGAGCGATGTGCTCCCTCGGAGAGCTGGGTGACATGCTCCCTCTGGTGGCGTGATCTAGACGTGCACAGGATGGAGCAGGAAAGGAGCAGGAGAAGATAATGAGATAAAACAACTTTACCTGCAGTGAACTCAAAAGGTGAACTGAGGAGGTGGAAGCTCATTTTAAAGCACTAATAAAGGAGGTAAGAAGGCATCCTTCCTGAGTTTCAGATCTCTAGAATCATGTTCTCATCACACTCATTTCTAATTGTTCCGCTGTTGGTTGCCTTTACCTCTATTACATGCATTGCTGACCTCTCTGCTTATCTATGAAATGACAATTGAAGTGATCCTTCAGTGTCTTCTAGTGTTAAGTTGTGGGGGTGGTTGAACCATTTATTTTTGTTTCATCAAAAATCATCATCTCAAAGAAGTTTCATAAGGACTGAAAGAAAGAACTCTTATCACCTCTTCCTATAGACCTCGTAACAGGAGTGTAATCATTATAATTTTTAACAAATTGCTTAATAGAAGTCTTACAATGTGCTTACTTGGGAGAAATATAATCTACTTTTAATAACTGAAAAAAATGAATAATCTTTTTGTGGACATTTTTTAATGCATTGACTGTCTTGTGTTTTAACCATGTCTGAAGTCAGGCATTGTGCCGTAGTATACAATTCCTTACCGTCCCAAGTCGAAGAGGACAATCTCTCATTATTTCTCATCAGTGGGAGTAGATATTGTCCGCAGGACGCCCCTCCCTCTTCTCCCCACCCATTCACAATCACAATCGAACACTAATTTCGTCCATTTAACTTTAAAGTATCCTTTGCCCTTAAAATAGATTCTGGTGCAAAGCTATAGTAAATCAATAAGTCCAGTATTTAAGTACAGATCAATCCCCAAAATACGGCTCTCTCTCATTCCGGACAACAAGGGTATCTCAGTTATCCAATCAGAAGCATCAGACATTTTGCTAATGAGATATGCCTCAATTCTAGAACAAATAAGAGTCTGCAACTACTACGAAGAAAATCTTCCCAGACGTAATACAGCAAACTCAACAATCTCGACCATGACGATTTCTATTCAAACAATACTTTTATCAATGGTAAAATATTTTGCAAGAAAACTACTAGTACAAGAACACTCCAAGAATATGTTGACTTCGATCTTTAAGTCACAAACTGCAAATTCTGGTATAATTAGTCTAATAACAAAGACCAGTCATCAAAATAAACAGAACCTTTTAATTCAACTCGGTCGATGGGTTGCATTTTTTTATATATCTCTATCCTCACCAAGACGAGGAGGAAATAAATAAAAAAAAACATGTATGCTGAATTCCTTATATCCAATAAAACTTCAGATTCCAAAACAACCTCCAAAAGGGCAAAACTACACATAAAATGGAAAAGTAAAACAGTTTATTCAGCAAAACATCAAGAATACACAGTCTGTCCCCAAACTGAACAAGCATTGGCATAGCCAATAGGTCTCGCTTTTGGGACCTTATAAGTATTTAGTCATGCAATTGTTGCATGGCTAAACACTTATAAGGTCCCAAAGGCGAGACCTATTGGCTATGCCAATGATTGTTCCTTATTGGAATAGGAGTCCCACAAAAGGGCTATAGTCCTACAGATATCAGAGTACACCAATTGCCCTGCCAGCATGCGTGTGCCACCTATGCGACAGGGCTGACACATACTTAGATCCCACACCTCGGTGCCACCGAGCAAAAGCCACTTAAAAAATATCTAAAACGACCCTTGGTAAAACCTCTAAAACAGAATTATAAACTGCCGGAAGCCTTTAAATCTACTAGATGTACTCCAATAAACAAAATATAAGCCTAATTAGTTAACAAATATTTGATTAAAAGCACAGAAGCGATTGCCCTTTCTCTTTTTATATAGAATGTCATAAAACTTGGTTTGTACCTTGGGGAAACCATATACCTTTACATAAAGTAGCTCACCTGCATTCTGCATGCTAAAATATTACAAATTAAGCTACGGTATAAACGTATTCATTAAATAAAGAAAAAGTGTACGACACAGTGCCCTTTCAGAAAATAAAGGATGACATCTAACAAATGGATATTGATTCTATGTTCTCCTGTAAAAACAAAACATTTAAGAACTTAACTTGATGTGAGACACGTCACTTAAGGTATGACGATTAAAAGCGTCACTATTTTGCCTGTTTACCACTGAGCTCCTATCTTTTCTGGACACTGTAGTATTGTGTGTGTAAGTAAACTAGAACGTTTTAGATAAATACACATTTTAGATTCTATGTAGTATATATTAATATATATTGAGTTTTATATAGCGCGAACTGCACCCGAGCCTATCAGGGCGCTTTACATGAGCATTCGTTTTGTTACACATGAGCAGTGCTTTAAATGGAAAAAAATAAGTGCAGGTACTCATTAGATTGAGTTAGGGGCGTGGCTAGTGGGCGGGGGGATACATGATGATAGAAAACACTAATATTGAGTATTCATTTTGCCCTTGCATTGCCCTTGACAGTTGTCTCAAACTTTCCATATGTGCAGATTAACTGGTACATATGCTAATAAAGGGTGGTGTGAAGTACTTCTGGGAACAATGCAAGGAGCTTCTAAACCCTGAATGCAGCCAAGCCATCAACAGTACTATTCGCACTTTCAGGCTAAGAATCAATGTGCACCAGGACGGCATAGCATCATTAATAAGAAGCATTAGACGCATTTCTTTTCAAATACCTCCTGGGTGTCTTGATTCTCTTCCTCTCTGATTTAGTTTCTCTCTCACAAACAAACATACACACAACCAGGCAAACGCACACAAGCAAGCAGACAAATACTCTCTGACAATCTTCACATCTCTAATCTCTCGATCCCTCCCCCACTCACTTCTCTCCCATTTGTATCCATTTCTCTCGCTGCCCCACTCTTTACCCCAAAGGTATTTTATAATCCTCTACTATCACTCTTTCTATTTCTAATCTGCCATCTCTGTGCCTCTCTTACTCTTTCCATAGCTGTCTGGATGTCTTCCCCATCTCTGTCTGTGCTTACCCCTTCTGTCTCTATTTTTCCCCCCTTTAAACTCTCCTCTGCTCATTCTATCTCTGCCCCCTCACTCTTCACCTTCTTTCACCCCATTCTCCTTCCTCTTCCCTCGGCAGAAGGTCACACGGCCGGAGAGCTTGCAGTGGCAGACAGTGAGCACTGCAGGGTTGTGAGCATGCGCAGAGTGCAGCAGGGTAGAGGTCAAGGGAAGAACAATACTGGCCTCTGATGGGCAGGTCAGTTGACCTCCCACCTCACCTGGGATCCAGGCAGGCCGCGTAGGCCATCGCCACCACCTTATCCCAGCCAATGTCCCAGCAGGTGGAGGAGGGTGGGGTGGATTTGCAGGAGCAAGTGAGTCAGGCCTCAGTGGGAGGCCAAGCGGTTAAATGGCACATTCACTTATGCAGGCTCTCTTCCCTCCCACTCATTCAGACTGCGCCCATCACTGTGCCCCTGGCAGCCGATGTGCAATACACTAACAAGACGACCCAGCATGGAGGCCCAGCAAGGGGCGGTTGACGATAATGAGAGCTTCCATCTAGGAGCTGAGGCCCACTTGCCCTTGCGGCAGGCCTCCAGCAGGCCGTTCAGATGAATGAGATAGACAGACGCCAAAACGAAAACATGCTGCCAAATAAACGGGCCACAGCTGGCCTTCAGGCATTGGCCCAGTGCCCACCTTATGAATCCGAGTACCGGTACTCTCCTTGGCACTGGAGAAGTGCCGGTACTCAGCTTGCTAAAAACAAGAAGTGCCGGTACTCAGTACCTGTGAGTAACGGCCCATTTAAAGCACTGCACATGAGACATTAATTTTGTTAGCCATGGGAGATTAAGTGATTTGCCCAGAATCGTAGGATGTGGAGCGTCACTGCCAGACTCAAACCCGGTTCCCCACCTTCGAGGTCGACAGTTCTAGCCGTTATGCCACATCCTCTAGGTGGGTTGAGAGTGTTGGGACATCTGATTATCTATAATGAATGAATGAATATGAAATTTGTAGAGCGCGAACTAAGCCCAAGGACGTCAAGGCGCTATAAGCGAACATGAGGGTGCAGACAAAGAGACATGCTCATACCGAGGTCTGTGAGAAAAGCCAGGTCTTTATGGCCCTGCGGAAAAGAGAATGGGACACCTGACTTGAGAGCTGTTCCGGGAGGGAGTTCCACAGTTTAGCAGCAGCAGTGGAAAAAGCTCTACCTCCCCATGTAACCTTCTTGAATCTTGGTACTATTAGCAGATTCTTATCTGTGGACCGGAGCCGCCTGCTAGGAACATAACGATGGACGATAGCCTTAATCGCCTCAGGACCTGACCCGTAGTAGGCATCGTGAGTCATGCACAAGGTCTTAAAGAGGATCCTACGGTCCACAGGCAGCCAGTGCAGCAACCTAATAGAGGCTGTGACTGAATGATATTTTGGTAAATTCATCACCAGCCTGGCTGCGGCGTTCTGCACCATCTGCAGACGTCGCACTAAGCCTTTGTTAATGCCCAAATAAAGGGCATTACAATAGTCCAATCTGGACGTTACCAGGGCAATGACGGCCTGCTTACGTGCATCGAAAGAGAGATAATGGGAAATTTTCCGTAGGATCCTGATGATCCCAAAACACGTGGAGACTGTTCTACTAACCTGCAAGCTTAGGGACAGTGAATTATCCACGATAACCCCAAGGTTTTTACCATGGGAAACCGGGGAGGGACAGATGCCAAGCGCGTCCGGCCACCAGTCACTGGACCAAATTTCCTGTTTACTCCCAAAGATCAAGACCTCCGTCTTCTCCATTTAATTTCAGAAAATTTTCCACCATCCAGGAGGAAACTGCCTGCATACAGTTCCTAAAGTTAAGGGCCGAATCCTTTATACTTTGCGAAATAGACACCATTATTTGGGTGTCGTCCGCATAGGACAACACCTCCAACCCAAAGGATCTCACAACCTTCGCAAGAGGAGCGACATAGATATTAAAAAGAGTAGGGCTCAGGGAGGAGCCCTGAGGAACACCACACAGCAAGGGTTTGGGGGCTGAGTAGAATTGACCAAGCTTAACCGTCTGTGCCCGCTCACTGAGAAAGGAAGCAAGGAGCCCCAAAGCCGAGCCCCCAATACCTATCTCTCTAAGGCGGTCAATCAATCTGCACGGAGACAGGGTATCAAAGGCTGCGGTCAGATCCAGTAGAACAAGGAGGGTGGTGTGCCCTGCGTCCACTTGAATCCGGATATTATCAAATACAGCCGTCAATGCTGTCTCCGTACTATGATGGCTTCTGAATCCATGTTGAGAGCCATCAAGTAGATGGAAATCTTTTAAGTAGGTGCTGAGATGAGAGTTAAGCTACATGACATATTTATCGATTTAGACACAGAACCCTAAATGTTCACTTTGCACACATTGAGAACAACAATTTGCAATGCAATAGGTCTCGCATTTGCGAGATTTTGAGCTGTTGGCGTTGTATATGACAATGCCTTTTATTTATGTGTTAAACCTGCAGTAATGAGGGGCATTGTCATTTGCAGTGCCAATGCGTCGGAGTTTTGAAAATGCTAGACCTATTGCATTACAGAGAGCGCGGTGTCCCTGAAGTGGGCGCTGCGCTCAGCATTTAAGTAAAAAAAAAAAAAAAGAAAGAATCAGAGCGCTGTGTCCCTGAAGTGGGCGCTGTGCTCACCATTAAAGTAAAAAAAACCTGAAACAGTGCAGTGTGCCTGAAGCCGGCGCTGCGCTCACCATTAAAGTAAAAAAAAAAAAAAAAACTGAAACGGAGCGCGGTGTCCCTGAAGCAGGCGCCGCGCTCAGCATTACAGTTTTAAAAAAAAGCTGAAAGAAAGTGCGGTGTCCCTGAAGCGGGCGCCGCGCTCAGCTTTAAAGTTTTAAAAACAAGCAGTGGCCGCCATTGTCCCGTGAGTGCTGGGGGTGGTGGGACGGGGTGGCCACTTTTAAAGTTAAAGCGCGCATAGCGATTCATACAAGAAGCAGCCACCATTTTCCCGCAAGTGCTGTGTGTGCTCGCTGCAAATACAAGAAGCAGCCGCCATTGTCCCCATTATTCATTAAACAAAATTGTGCTCACCGACTTATAAAGCAGACCATGTAACAAGACAAGTAAAAGGTTCCGTCGTTATGGGAAGTAACAAATGCAGACACGGCAGTACCAAGGAGGGACTAACAAGCCTATTCACAAATGAAAAGCAACCATTTAGCAAGGACAGTAACAGGAGCCAATTAAAAAGATGGGCGGAGCTTGTATGCCGTACCTCAATACAGTATGTCGCAAAGCAGTGCATACGCTGCCTAGACTCGACCTAAAAAATGATACAGAAATGAGAACCAGCACCGTAAAAGTGTACTTGAAATATGTGAAAAAAGAGTAAAAAGACTGCAAAATAATTTTAAGGTGTAATGGTTATTTATTGATTTAAATGCCTTTATCAACAAAATAATGAAATTCTATGGATGTGACCTAGGATTTCTTTTGCCTTTCATTTTAATACATTATGAAAAGAATGTGGTGCAAAACCTAGATGCAATGACTTGTATAGCTGGTATTTTCAGTAGTAATATTAGATAATATAAAGATTATTGAAATAAAACGATTTAAGTAAAATTTATTTTAGGAATGATGCTAGTGGCTGCTACATGTATACACTGATTGGTGGTTGTATCTGATGTTTCTATTGGTTTGAGTTAGTGTCCTCATTGGTTGGGTATTTGAGGGTTCTGATTGGTTTCTGGATCTGTGATTCAATCAATGTAGGGTTGGGACTAGGGCTAGGGTTATGATTTCTATTGGAAGCAGGGACTAGGGCTTCCTGTTTTATTGGTTGTTGGGACTAAGGTGGAACTAGGACTAGGGTTAGGCCTTTAATTGGAAGTAGCGATTAGGGCTTCTGGTGTTATTGGTTGCTGGACTAGGTGTGGGACTAAGAGTAGGGTTAGGCTTTCTATTGGAAGTAGTGACTAGGGCTTCCCGTCCCATTGGTTGCTTGGACTAGGGTTGAGACTACTGGTAGGGCTAGGGCCTCTATTGGACATAGAGATCAGGGTTTTTTGAACTGATTGGATGCTTGGAGTAGGGCTAAGATTGGCTGTAAGGTCCTGATCTCCTATTGGTTCTAGCTTTTAGGGCTAGTGTTGTGATTGGATAGTATTAGGGTTAGGGTTCCCATTGGCTGACGGGGTTACCTGATTACTAGGGGTATCAAAGGCCAGGGTTAGGGCGTCTCAGCCCGGGCGTCGAGGCTAAGGGCAGAGAGGACAAGGGTGAGTGCCTGTTCGGGCCAGGGCCAGGAATGCTGCCCATCTTCCCATTAATTAATGTGTCTATTACTTTTCTCCTGAAAAAGCATATCTAATGCACTACCCTATTTCACATCCGCTACCTCTATCAATATTTTTAATCTGCATATACTTACCTCCTTTATGCATCTATATACTCTCAATGTACTTATGGATCTATATATTTATCACTTTCTTCTAATTTAGCATTTCCAATGCACTACCCTATTTCTCAGCCTATACTTCCCTCAATATATCTTCTAGCCCAACTTTTTGACTCATCTCAAACTTCTTTCTACTACTTTTTCCAATTCACTACCCTATCTCACCCTATACATCTATCACTATATCCTCTACACCCACTCTCTCATTTATCGCAAACGCCATACCACTACTATGTTCCCCAAAATAACCCTTTCTTGACTCTCTCCTACTCTACCCCTCCTTGTATCTTCTGACACCTCCTTTACTGTACCAATGCCCAAGACAAACCTTTCTAAACTCTTCCCTTTGACTCTTCCCCTCCAAAAACCCTTTTTACTCATCAAAAAGCCTCCTCCTACTGCTATGACCTACAAAAGAAATCCTTCACTCTTCTATCCCACAACTATCCTTTTCAATCAAAATAACAGACTAGCATGTTCACTTCACTAATTCCATATTCCACTATACTAATTCACCACTAATCCTTTATGGGTTCCAGAGTAGCGTGCTACTCGCCAACAAAGCGCTTCAACACCCACCAGGGGTAACAGGCGCTATATGAATGCAAACCTTTCTTTCCCTTCTATCCCTCCACTATCCTTCTCACTCCAAATAACTGACTAATATCCACCACTCAAATTACTTTCATATTTCACCATACTAATTCACCACTAATCCTTTATGGGTTTCCGGAGTAGCGTGCTACTCGCCCCAAAAAAAAAGCAATTCAACACCCCATCAGGGGTTAGAAGCGCTATATATACGCAAACCTTTTTTCCCTCTTCTATCCCTCCGCTATCCTTCTGAATCCAAATAACTGACTAACATATCCACCACTTAAAATTTACTTGCATGTTTCACTATACTAATTCAACACTAATCCTCTATGGGTCCCGGAGTAGCGTGCTACTCGCCGAAAAAGCGCTTCGACGCCTCGTCAGGGGTAGTAAGCGCTATACAAATGCAATTACAATACAATACAATAATGACGGCATCTAGTTTCTTGGCTCGGGATGCACTATATGATTAGACACTTGAATGTCAGGCACGGAATATTGTAGGAACTTCTGGGATGTATATAGAGTCAGTTAAGGCTTCGTAGTGGGAATGTGAACGCCTGTTGTTTGTTTAGGCCAAAGGTGTTGGTCATTCTACCTAGGGTCAGACTGATCCATAGGGCAATCAGGCAGTGCCTGATCAGATAGGTCAGTGTGTGGGCTGCTTTTTTGACTGTTTGTGGGCTTGCGTATGGTGTGATGAGCTGGCTTTTACTGTCGATTTCCCAGAAATTAAAACAAACATTGCCTGTAGCAAGCTCAGATCCATGCAGTTTTCCATACCTTGCAAAACACTTAAGTTCAAAACTGACCCAATTTGCAAACAAGGACCACTTTTCCAACATTCTAATTACCTAATTAACTAATGGGTACCACTTTAAATTTGGCACCCAAGGCTACTTTCTGTCCCAGTCCGACTCTGGTTCTACCGTATTATATTGGACGTCGGCCAACGTAGAGGACATTAACGTAGAACAAGCAAGAGATTACCTATGTGCCCACTACCATAAGAAACAAAAAAAATCATAGCAACTTTTGTGATACCACCCTTCATACTTATCACAGTGAGCTGCATGACTAGATCAAATCGGGGTTCTTCCCTGAGAAACATTTTTTTTTTTTTTTAATTGTCCACAAATACTGTATGAACAGCCACGCCTTTCAAAGTACATTTCAATGGAAGGCTCATTCTGCAGTAAACCTTTGTGTGGCCTAAAGCCTTGGGCAGAGATTTGACAATTTGGGAGTTAAAGGGGTCAAGTCTCCATGAGGGGGGCATGCAGCCACCCTTGTAAACAGCAGGGAGCTTTGCATGAAATGAATGCATAGATATTTCACAGCAAATATTAGAAATGACTGCTTCTGGGCACTTTTGAAAGTTTTGCCATGTAAGACAGCGGAGGACCAGGGAAAACCCACAGTTTCAACAGTGAATGTACGAGTTGGGAATCTTTTGGAAACAGAGCAATAGTTGAGAAGAGATAATGTACTATTTGCTATTTGTAAGCGCCTCCCTATGGATTTTCAGTCCTTGCGGACCACCCTATAGTTTTACCAGAAAGATTAATTTCCAGCAGCTCGCCTAGAAGTGTCAACTTTTTATTCTTGTTTGTGGAGTCACGAATTATACGGTCACACCCTGCTTCAGCCATTAGACATACGTGAGCTTGAGCGATTTATATTGCTTCCCCTTTCCAGTTTCACGTGGAACTACTCCTCTTCTGACTGGCACACCCTTCATAAACTTCCTCGCTGCCTTCAAAGCATGTTGCAATCCAGCTGATACTTTAGATGAACTTGCCGTGCATTTTATTTTCAGCCGTGGAGTTATTGTCAGTGTTTTGAAGAGTAAAATGGTGCCTTTACAGTACGTCTGCCAGCCACGTCATTATTTATGTGCATCATTGAGGGAGCTACTTACTCAAAGACAATACTCTGACAAAAAAAAACAAGCACGCGCGCCTCGCACGGCAGCAGGGGGAGGGGGCCTGCGCAATTCCCTTGCGGGAGCGAGCGGCGCCAGGAACGATAATTGCTACCATATGGCGCCGCTCGCTCCCGCAAGTGAATCGCCAAACGTGCACGCGTTGCCATTGAAGGCAATGGAACGCGTGCACGTTTTTGGCTGGAAAGCCAAAGCGATTCCAAAAGGTCTTTTTCCTATGCAGCGCATGCACGCTGCGTAGGCGAGACGTAAAAAGGGCACGAGAACAAAAATTTGTAAAATAACCAAAAAGCCTCAAAGTCAAAGTAAGCTTTATTCGATTGCTATATCAGACAATCATAAAAGCAGATAAAAACATGAAAAAGAATATATCAAACAGTTCATAAGTTAAAAATATCCTACGAATATACACATAATCTATAATACATTACAAAGTTAAAACAGTATTAAATTAACACATTCGTCCGATTAGAATCGATTAAATAAACATACTTTTCCTTAGACTTAGAACTTCCTTCATGAACGTTACAATTCTAACAAGCATTGGCATAGCCAATAGGTCTCGCCTTTGGGGCCTTATAAGTGTTTTGCAGGAGCTATTGACTTTGCCAATGTCTTCAAGCTGTGCTGTAGAGAGTGTGGCTGCTGTGCAGCATGCTGAAAAGTTATAATAAAAAAGTGTCAGAAGCATTTTTGTTACTTTATATATGACCAAGAAGGCATTATGTAAAACTGAACGACCATATTAAAAAAAGTATTTACAATAAAAAATGTCCTCAGTTTTCTTTTGTTCTTGCAATGCTGGCAACTTGTTTCTGCCTATTGCAATGGTTGGTTGTTAAAGCTTTTTTTTTGAGGGGGCATAAACAATCGGAGGGTGAAGGTTGGGAACTAGTACCTGTATTATAACACTAGCAGCGGCCAGACGCTAGGGGAGAATCAACAGATGCCAGATTCCGAGAGCAGGCTGAGGTGGTGCTGAGTGATGCTGAGGTGGTGGTGATGACTGTTGCGGAGACGATGCTGAGGTGATGCTGAATGATACTCAGGTCTTGCTGAGTGATACTGCTGTGGTACTGAGTGATGCTGTGGTGGTGCTGAGTGATATTGTCTTGGCGCTGAGGGATGCTGTGGTGGTGCTGAGTGATATTGTCTTGGTGCAGAGTGATGCTGTGGTGGCCCTGAGTGATGCTGTGGTGGCCCTGAGTGATGCTGTGGTGGCCCTGAGTGATGCTGTGGTGGCCCTGAGTGATGCTGTGGTGGCCCTGAGTGATGCTGTGGCGACGCTGAGTGATGCTGTGGCGGCGCTGAGTGATGCTGTGGCGGCGCTGAGTGATGCTGTGGCGGCGCTGAGTGATGCTGTGGCGGCGCTGAGTGATGCTGTGGCGGCGCTGAGTGATGCTGTGGCGGCGCTGAGTGATGCTGTGGCGGCGCTGAGTGATGCTGTGGCGGCGCTGAGTGATGCTGTGGTGGCCCTGAGTGATGCTGTGGTGGCGCTGAGCGATGCTGTGGTGGCGCTGAGCGATGCTGTGGTGGTGCTGAGCGATGCTGTGGTGGTGCTGAGCGATGCTGTGGTGGTGCTGAGCGATGCTGTGGTGGTGCTGAGCGATGCTGTGGTGGTGCTGAGCGATGCTCTGGTGGTGCATGGTGGCGCTGAGTGATGCTGTTGTGGCGCTAAGTGATGCTGTGGTTGCGCTAAGTGATGCTGTGGTTGCGCTGAGTGATCCTGTGGTTGCGCTGAGTGATGCTGTGGTTGCACTGAGTGATGCTGTGGTTGCACTGAGTGATGCTGTGGTTGCACTGAGTGATGCTGTGGTTGCACTGAGTGATGCTGTGCTGGCTCTGATTGATGCTGTGCTGGCTCTGATTGATGCTGTGCTGGCTCTGATTGATGCTGTGCTGGCTCTGATTGATGCTGTGGTTGCGCTGAGTGATGCTGTGGTAATGCTGAGTGATGCTATGGTGTTGCCGAGTGAGAGATAGAGTGAAGATATAATGCCCAATTAGAGAGGGTGGTGAGAGAGAAAGAGAGAGAAAGGGTGTACATAGAATAAAGAGTGGAGCGGGATAGAGAGAGAGAAAGAAGGGGAGAGAGAGTGAATGAAGGAGTTTGAAAGAGAAACAGATAAAGGGGTGAGAGAATGAAAGGCTAAAAAAGATAGAGAGGGGAGAGTTAATTAAGTAGAGAGAGAATTAGAGAGGGAGAGAGAGAGAAGGAGAGAGACAATAAGAGTGGGGTGTGGAGTTTAAATAGAGTGAAGAAGTGACGCGGAAAAAGTAACCTTAAATATAGCTTTGTGCTTTGCGCAAATATAAAAAAAAAAAGAGTGAGACAAAAATACTGGTAATTAGGCTGTGACTCCCAATATAAAACAAATAGCGATATACGGTGAAATCGACCCACCGAAGCAATATTTCTAACTAGACAAAAAAAAGCTTGCATTTCAATGCTAATCGCTGTTGTTTTTCATGTGACTGTAGTCCAGGGCCGTCAGTTGGTAATGTGAGCTGCTGCTGCGATTGAAACATCAAAGTCCAGAGAGTTAATGAGCCATGACGAGGAAATGAGGAAGAGATAGGAAACCCAGATGGCAGCTCAGCTGCGCGCGTGCACGCATTCGTGAACGCAAGCTGGTCGCCAGCCGAAAGCCAGTGGGTTTGCACTTCCAAAGCCCGCTTACTAAAACTCTCGCCAGACCAGCGCAAGCGCTGGTGCAGGCCGAGACCTAAAAACACTGTGCTCGTTATCTAGATGTTGTAGTGCAAGGAGAGCAGGTCGACATTGACGGAGTCCAAACAGCTTTAAAACTGGTACTAAGTACATTTTCCTCGCATGGCTATAAAATCTACAAAAGAAAGCCACGTGAATCGTAGATTGATTTGAGCTATTATCACAGGGGCAAAGTTGAAGGTTGTGTGACCAGTCGTTCATCATAGGTAAGGTGACTAGTCTATGGAATACCCCCAACCTAAATCTAGTTAATAGGAACCTATTGTAAACTCCTGGTACAAAAGTTAAATAGGGTTGTAGGTTAAAAGTGGTTAAAATCAGCTGATTATGTAGGACTGTGGGTTTCAGTATCTCGGAAGACATTCTGATAGTGTCCAACAACAAAAGGCCCTCTTTTCTTAATTCTTTTCTTGTTATTGTCCCAATAGTTCTAGGATTATTAAAACAGTCTATGCGACCAAGATCTTTTAAAAAGTTGCGGACGTATCTTATCCATGGGATCTTTAAGGCCCCTTCCAGTTTCAGAGTATCAGATAAAATATCTCTGTTTAATTTTGCCTCATCTTTTGTCAAGAGCCTGTGCCATAAGAGCACAGGCTCGAGCTTTATTAAGTCAGAGATAAAGGGAAGCCCCAACTCCGCATGACATATACATGATGATATACTATTTGGAACGGATAAAATATATCTTTATAAAGAATTTTCTATAGGCAGCAAATCAGTAAACCCCCAAACCCCTGCACCATACACTACTGAGGAGACACACTTTGCCTTATACATTTTAATGAGCTCCTCAGGTGGTCTTTTTCCCAATTTCTTGGCAAAGTTAGTAAGGGCAGATGTTGTTCTTAAGAGTATCAATTTTTTCGCTGCAACAGTTTGTGCCCAGGTATCGTTATGAGCAAAAAGGATTCCCAAATATGAGAACCTTTTGGTTACCCCAATCTTCTGTTGAGCCACAAACATATCTTTGGGTTTCTTGACACCAAAGCTGCATCGCATAATAAAGGTTTTTGAGGAGTTTACTCTTAAACCAAGATCTTTCATAAAATGGGAGAAACTGTCTTGCACCCTCTGAAGACCTACTTGAGTGCGGGACATCAGCACTGCATCGTCTGCATATAAGAGGGCTGGTATTGGACGTCCGGCCACTTGAGGAAAATCATTGTTATCCTTAAGAAGGGCCTCCCCCAGACCGTTAATATAGAGATTAAAAAGGAACGGAGCCAGAACACAACCTTGCCTGACTCCGCTCCTAACCGGGAATGCAGCCGAACATTCACCCTTCAGTCCACAGCGGACACGAGCCTTAGCGTCACTATAAAAACGCATAAGAAAATAAATAATCTGAGCATCAACCCCCATAACTTTTAAAATTGACCAGAGTTTACTGTGGACGACAGTCAAAAGCGGCTGTGAGGTCCACAAATGCTAAAAATAGGTTCCCCTTTTTTGCTCTCGTATATTTCCCCACCAGGATAGACAAATTTAAGCCCTGTTCCACCGTTCCCAGTCCTGCGCGGAATCCGTATTGCAGGTCCGATAGAACAGAGTTCTCCTTTGCCCAATCCTGAAGGCGTTCTAAAATTATCCTGCCTATGACTTTAGTTACTGCATCCAACAAAGAGATAGGCCTGTAACAGCCAGGGTCCTGTCTGTCCCCCTTTTTAAAGATGGGCACAATTGTAGATTCTACCCATGACGGTGGAAAAGTAGTACTACAACTAGCAGTAATTACCTGAACCAAGATGGGCCCCCACAGAACAGTGTTTGATTTAAACGGATCTATGGGGACCCCATCTGGTCCAGGGGCCTTACCACCCTGACTTAAAGACAAGGCCCGCTCCACCTCGTCCAGAGTGAATAACAAGTCAGAATAATGAGGAGGTGACTTCAAATTACAAACCTCGAGCGTTAATACCCGTCACGTCGGGGTTCCCCTCGCCGCTGCATACTCTAGAAAAGTGTTTAATCCATTCTTCCTCGGAAATTGCAATTTCAATGGATGGACCGATCTCACTTGACAGAAAGGGTGCTTTGACTATCTTCCAAAATGCCGAACTATCGTTTGTTTTTGAGGCCATATGTAATGCCTCCCAAGCCTCGTTTTTCAAGGTAGATTTTCTGGCCTTTATAGCTTGTTTGTATTCCACTCTAGCGCACCTCATGTCAGCTAAATTTCTAGGGGTTTTGTGTAACTCTCGTTTTTAAAAGGGAGTATGCCAAGGTGCATCTAGAGTCAAACCATCCGTTCGAATGTCTACTGCTACTGTTGCGTCTGAGAAGGGATTCTTTTATTACGTTAGATATCACCAAAAATGAGGCTAAGATATTATCTCGGGCGGCTGTTTCACTCATACAAGTCCCAATAGCAGATTTACATTTATCCGCCACTGTCTTTATTAATGCTGCCTGATCCACCATAGCCCAGCGCAAGGAGTACCCATTCAATCTCCCAATCGCTATGTTTTCTAGCAGCTGGTCTTTTTTTATCGCGGCTGACTACTCTACTGGAGGGTAATATAACTAACAGACATAGTGGAAAGTGATTGCTAAGAGAATTGTCTGAAACTTTAAACGAGTACAACCTATGAGCATAATTACATGACGTTAAAATATAGTCTATAGTGGTATGGAAACCCCTACCATTAAACGTCCAGGGCATGGGGATGGATAATTGACATAGTTAATTTACAAAACCCAAGTTAAGGCTAAAGATTAATTCATTAAATTGCTCTCCCAAAGCAGAATGCCGAAAATGGGATGAACATGCCCCATCTTCATTTAGAACACCACATAAATTGACATCAGCATTGGCACATAGTGCGCAGTTAAAGTCCCCTACCAGAATTAACATCAAATCTTTTGCCTTGCTTTTACAAACAGATTTCAACAATTTAATCATATTTTTTACTACGTTTCCCACTTTGTCAGAGAGGATGTTATTGTAAAAGTTAGTCAGGACTATACAGTGTTTAGCATCTAAATCCAATGTAACCACTTGGTAATAGGGGTCGTTGACCAACAACGTTATTTCCTCTACTTTCAAACTGCATGATATATACGTACATAGCCCACCCTTAGCCCTTCCACTTAGACCTTCTATTGCTGGGGTGTGATACGTCCTATAACCATTCATATGGATCGCCTCCTTTGACCATGTTTCTTGAAAACATAAAACCTCGAATTGCAGGATAAAGTCCCACCACAGGTTATTGTTTAACTTAGAAGAAATGCCCGCAATATTCCATGAGGCGATGTTGCAGAGAGATAATTTACCAGTATCTAAGATGTTGGTAGAGGTTATTATCGCGGGTGGTTCCTCGATTGTGTTACTTTCTAGGTGGAAATTATTTATACAGCCCTCGGGATCTGTTAGAACTACCGATTTCGGAGCGGTTGTCCCTGGGTCTTCATCATTAAGACTTATGCCAGTGTGAGTGGGAAGAGGAGCAGCCTTTCCTGCCTGAGCCAATCCAAGGTTACCCTCACCTTCGGACCGAAGAGATATGGGCTTGGGTTGGGCTTGGTTCCATGGGACCAGTCAATCAATCTCTTCCAATGGACTCAAAACATTAAAACGATTGCTCACTGGTACCAGGTATCTAAAATCCCTGCTACCCATACAGTTTTCAGTCACAGACGTACGCCAACGTGGTGTATAGTGTTTGGGCGGTTGGTAGAAAAACCCAAGAGGTAGTATATTAATATCATTAGGATTCACAAACCTGTTACCTCCCCTCTCCAAGATTGTGTACACGAGAGCTGGCGAACTAAAGGTTAGAACAACACAGTCTCCCTGCAAGGTTTTTACTGAGGTGCCCACCTACCCTATTCTCCGTGCCATTTTGAATTCTGAGAAAAGGGTGTTACTAATACCAATCCTTGAACTTAAGAAATGTAGTGATTTGTTCTTTAAGGTCGACCAATGTTCAAAGGCATTGTATGGTAGGGGAGGTACATTGGCCAGGACGACCGTATACGGGGTCGCTTCTGGAGGCAAATTTAAGTTACGTGGTAAATTAGGAGACTTGTCACAATGATCTTGTGAGTTAACATCCCGCTCTGCTTCCTTATTTCCACCAGACATCTTAGGACCTACTGCATCTCTTTCTATATTAGCAGAGTTACTAGGTTCTGCTATGGAAGGTCCTATTATGAGGGGAGGAAGCCCAGGTTGTCTAGGGGCGTTGGCTGTTCTAGGGATGGTATTATTAGAGGAGCTCCTGATAGGGGCCTGTCTATTTGCCTGTCTATTTGCAGAAGTGCTTTCAGGATGACCAACCCCCTTGTCCTTCCCCCTGTTATTTGATGAACCAGGGCTTTGCGAAGGGCCAACAGCTGGTAGGGCCGAAGGTTTGCAGCTTACCATCTCCTCTACCTTAATCAACCTGGCTTCTATCGTTGTTATTTTATGTAAGATAGGTTCCAATAGTAAGGTAATCATTGTTTCTAATCTACCCCAAAAGTCCCCCTCTTGTGTGATGTTAGCAGGCTTTCCTATCTCAGTATGGGGGGTGATGTTAGAGGGGCCCTCGTTGGACTCTTTCTCACTTGCAACAAGTCTCAGTTTCTTCCCAGGGACTCTTTGTGCAGGCCTACAAAGTGTCTGTGGTCCTCGGACCCTCTTTTTCTTGGGAGGATCAGCGGTGGAAACAAAACTTAGTTTGGCTTTCTGGCCTCTGGTAGTTACTTTAGGTCCAACGGGGCTACATTCTAAATCAGAAGACAAAAAGGAAGAAGCAATTTCCGCCACGACTTCGGGTTCAGTGCATAGTGGCGATCTGATCTGAATGGGAGGTGCCTCATGAGTAGGCGTTGGTCTAAAATCGGTAAGTACAGGGGTCAAGGAAAGTCTGTTCTGGGGAGGGGGGGCTCAAGGGATAGTCTTCGCTCTGTAAGTTTAATCTCGTTAATGAGAGCTGATTCAGCCCTCAGCAGAAAAGCATCTAGTGTCCCTACGACACCCTGACCTACTCCAATTTTTCGTTTACTCATATTTATAACACAATACAACAAATACAATGTGTTGTACTACAATACAATGTTAGGCGGGCTTTACCATAACGTTGCGAATGACCCCGTAACCAAGTCCTTGGGGGGGTGGCCCTGCCCGGCCTCGTACGGATCCGGACGGGCACAGACAGGCCCGCCCTTGGCCCGGGCTTTGCCCGGGCGCGTCCCGCGCAGCGGAAGCCCAGCCCTAAAGATAAGGATCAGCTGGCGGGGAAAACCAACACTCGCGGCTCCGGACGCTAAGCGCGTCGGTCCTTGAAGTCCTCCGGGCCTCGCAACAATGTGGCAACAGTGTATCTCTGCAGTCACGAAACAAACGCGTCCCGCGCAGCGGAAGCCCAGCCCTGAAGATAAGGATCAGCTGGCGGGAAAACCAACACTCGCGGCTCCGGCCGCTAAGCGCGTCGGTCCTTGAAGTCCTCCGGGCCTCGCAACGTGGCATCAGTGTATCTCTGCAGTCACGAAACAAACGCGTCCCCAACAAAAGCCTCAAAGAAAAAAAGAACAATTTGTTAATTTCTGATGCTTCCAACTTATCCCACTGCTTTGATTTAGCGCCTAATTATGGAGAAACCATACCCGAAACGGTAGGAAAAGTGGAGTCAAATTCTACTGCCATCTGTTTTGCTCCCCTAACTATAATGGAAAATAATTAATCAGAAGAAAGGAAACCCACCTCACTTCTATCTGGACCCTACCCTTGATGTGGGCAGCACACTATTTTTATATACTTTTTTTAATAATTCAGGGTAATCAAAGTACTTTAACATTCAAACAATGCTTAATATTTTTTGTTGTTTGTACAATTTGCGATTTAGCACCTCTAAAGATGTCTAACTGGCAGAATTCCTATCACAAAGCAATGGTGCCTGTGACTCCTCACAATCTTTACTTCATTTTTATTCCCCCTTCATTGCTCAGTCAGTGTGTATAAAAATGCTGCACAGCTAAAGAAGCAGGGAATTGCATTGTCTTTTTAGCCTTTATCACCTTCAAATCAAGTTCAAACTCTAAAGCCTCTAAGAATCGACCTTTGCACCCACATCATCTTTCATCTTAGATGAAAGACTAAGTGGCAAATGTGACTGTAACTCACCATAATGATGCATCACAGAAAATAAAAGATATTGTCTTCAAATACGAAAAGCGAAATCCACCACACACAATGATTGCTCTTTAGAGCTCTGAATTTACAGCAAATTGATAGCTACTCCTAATATACGATAGAGACTTAAGTTGGAATACATCGGGCTATAACGTTTTCTAAAAACAAAGGAGCATAATTCAATCTTATTAGACTCGTGAGTAACATACTTACAGGAAACGTGGTTAGTCAATGATTGTTTTAAGTCAAACTATGTGGTATTCTGTAGCCCAGCAACTCTAAGGGGTCATGCTAGATGAGGTGGTAGTACTTTGTTATGCTCATATTTTACCTGGATCCACACCAAACTTGTCTTGAACGATTTTTCCCTTCAAGTGACATTTGTAGAAACGTGAATATTTTAGTGGGTGATGTGTCAAAATTATTTGATAAATATCCAAATACTCTCCTTATCGTTGTTGGCGATTTTAATACTCATATCACCACTTTCATAAGCAGGATGCTAACCTATTGCCTTGGTTTTCAAAACTAAACTTGGCCCTAATCAATTGTTGTTTTGAAATAAGAAATATTTGTAATTTCGCTTGGAAAAATAAGACTCATCACTTGTTAAATGAATATATATTTATTTCTTAGCTTGAAAACAAAATTATTAATCTTTTTAACATAAAAAACGAATCTAAGTGATCACTCTCAATATTGCAACTGGATATGGCACCTACCTCTCCATTAGCTGCTTCACCATCTAAAATTTAATAGAATTGTTGTGAGAACAGTCTTTATATTTGTAACGATATTGCCTGTCACGACTTCTCTATGTGGCTTGCTGATTCCCTCACAAATTTAATCAACTCAAAGATGGCGAATACCGATTCCTTTTCCAATTATTCATCATCATTTATAGCTGCCTTGTTTACCACGTTTTGTAAACCCACGACTAAGTCACCCAATGGTAGGGTGACAAGGCAGCCCGGATTTGCCAGGAAAGTCCTGGTTTTTCATCAGCAGTCCTGGCAGGTTTTGCCCCATTTGCCTCAGGTCTCGGCACAGAACCTTAAGTACAACACTTAACCACGTACTATTGTCCATGATCACATGAAATACCAGTAGTACAACATCAATCAACCTTAACTAAACAATAAAAAGATTACATCTAGCCTATTATCTGTAGCACTAACAGAACTCCAGGATTTGCCTTATAATTACAAATAGTTTGAATACTACCGAATCACTAGAACCTTTTGCATCAGAACACGCAGCGAAGCATCAACCCTTAAGAATTATCCCAAGTCAACTATTAGCCCCAGGAGTAAGCAACCAGGCATGAGATTAAAGCTTAGACATGCAATATGTTACTGAGATAAAATAATTAAGCAAGGACTAACATATCAGCCAAGCTAGAGGTTCAAAAATACAAGTGGTTTTCTAAAATAGGCGTGCTGAATATGTCTCTGGGAAAGTCAGTTACATGGAAGATTTTCAGGATTCTCACATAAAACAAACGAACAGACAATGCATTTAAAAGTAACTTCTTTCCACATTCAGTGATTGCTGTAAAAATCTGGCAAGGAACATCCCCACTTGGACCTTCATTGCGCACTCACATCTTAAAGTTATAGAAATAATTACATGGAACACAGATAAGATAGATAATTTAAAAACATTCACCTACTTCATTCACTTTGCTGATACTCTTCATAATATTCCCCTCCCCAACCCCAAGATAAGGAAAATAATATGAAAATGCTATGTTGTAGCACTTTGTCCACCAGGCACACCAGATCACTTTCCTGCTCATGTGGTATGGCAAAGACCGAAGGATTACCCCAGCAGCTTGAGCAACAATGAAACAGGAGTTGCATGTGCCTGAATATTTAATACAGAGAAAATTAGAATTAAAATATTTAGCCTAGGATTTCTCCAGAAAAAATAAGTAACAACGTCTTTGATGGCTATAACTGACAGGATATCAGACACATCTGTAACCGTTCTATATCATGTTCTGAGCTGATTTAAACGCAAAACGGAGACCAAAGAACAGCAACATTTACCAGTAATTGGAGAAAAATAATAATAATCAAATGCACTTGCAGAACAACCTCAAGCAAAGGCGAGTGATGGAGGGCAATGAAGAAACTATTGAAGAAAGACATTTCCAAAAGTAACTTGTTCTCCTAATGTATAATTTAATCTTACAAAAGACTCAAAACATTACAGAGACAGCAACAATGAAGGTGGGTCAAAGGATAAAGAATAATGGTATGCTCAAGCAATACAACAATCCCAAAGAGGCCCTCGTCAACTGAAAACCCATGAGATTGTAATGCTTGGCAAAGTTGTGTACAGAATCCCACAAACCCAGCATCAACAAATGAGATCACCCCTTTCAAAGCAGACACAGCCACCTTGATCTTTACTTTACATTTTTTAAAACCGTCTATGGAGCTATCCATTAGATGCTATGATGTGCAACACAATTCACCTAGACAGTATTGATGGGAAACATCTCTCTATCCTTTTAGACAAATCTCTCAAACACCTGCCACCATACAGTCCTCAGCCCGGGACAAAGAGAAAGCTAACTATCTCCTATACTCCAGCCTGTGAAACTTCAGAGTCTTGAAAAGATGAGGATGTAGACAGGATCTGCCAGATTAGTTTTCCCCAGCCAAAGTCACTGTACCATGGCCATTGAAATGAAACAAAGGTTTGATATACAGAATGATTTGAAAACACTGTAGAAAGACAATTCAGACATAACCCCAGATAAATGTGCTGTCCAAAACAAGATGAAACCACGATCATTCATGCTTGACCAAGGATAAGCTACAAAGCCATCGTTTATGAATGAGCATGAAAACGGTAATTCGGCAAGTCATTCACCACCAGAGAGAAGTGATTTATAGGATGACTATAGTACATGCCTTTCAACAACAACTTTTCTGGCTTGCGTTTTTAAGCAGATTCCAAATTTTTCATAATTGGAGTTTATAGAGGGTGAGTTCCACTGGTCTCCTGCACTCTAATCAAACGATATATGTGCACTCATCATGCCTTTGTATGAGACTCCTTTACTAACATAACACTCCGAGTACCATATACTGTACTCTTTCCTCTTGAGTTAAGCCACTTATACATGGCACTGTCAGCTCACTTCATATTGGATATTTTTCTTTATTATCAGATGTGTTCTTTGTTAAAAAGCAATTCTCTTTAACAATTCAAATTTCTTTACTCTGCATCATTAGAAGTTTCCCCTCTAAAGACAAACTTTATCAATGGCCCTCTTGTAACCCCAGCCTGTCCCTGTCAAACTACCAGAATTCAAAGAATCCTTGAAGAAACAAGTTCCAATGAGGGCACAATAAATGGACCCAAAAGAAGAAAGGAGCGGAGAACTGAGAATATGTGTTCAACAGCCCCTTCAGAAACCGAGACCACTACAACTGAAAAATAGGTCTGTCCTGGTATCCTTCCAATGACCGAAATTTGAGCAAAGTATCCTGTAACCATGCTAACATTAAGCCCACCATAGATAAATATTGCTAAAAATAAATAAATCTAGTAACTGCAGCTGTAGAGAATGACAAACAAGGCTATCTGTTCAATAATGCACCAATCAAAAAATGATTTCCAGTGGTTGTAATAGGCTGCTTCTGTTGATATCTTACAAATAGAGTAGTTATTAAGTATGGCATATCACTCTGTTAAGAACAGAAATGAAGTACGGGTGTTCTTATGATTAACAGTAGATCCTCTCAAAGCGAGAACGTCTATCTTTATTAAAATCTTACAAGGTGATCACAACAATACATCTTGTACATCAGCATGTTACAATTTCCTGGACCAGTTACAGGTAATAAGGTTCATGCACGTTCCATACACCTTCACCTTTTTCAGGACCACATAAAATCAGCAGAACCAAGGAGAACATGCAAAGCAGCAGAAATTCCCAATTGCAATTTATCAAGCACCCCCAGAGAGTTTTGCAGAGGGAATACTTTTGTATAAAACAGTTGTATTTTATATTGTTTCTGATAATAAAAAAAGGACGTAAAGAAATTCCCAATCGTCAAATATCTCCGACTCCGCATCCTGATATACCTTCTCTTGTAGAAGATTGCTTCTTCATCTTTGTGGGCGGCAGCACACAATCTCCTTGCCTGTCAAATGAGATACTAGAAAAGTAAACACATGGTCCAAGCTTCAAACAGGCAAGCATAGCTTCCTTGAATAAGGGGAGGACGACCCACACACCGCACTCACCTTCTCTTGATAAAGCAGAGCACTGCTGCAATGTTATTGGTTATAAGATGAAACACACCTTCTCCTGCACCGAGAAAGAAAAGCAAAAGGTCTCTGAAAAACGACTGCTTTCTCTTCTTTCAAGGCACTTTAAGCAAAATATATGCTAGGAAGTCAACAATATGCAATAGGTCAAGAAGGTGCGCCCTTCACCGGTTCATGTGCGATGCCATACTACAATAGGGAGCACATCCGCAGACTGTCTTGCAGGAAAAAAGACATGCTGGAGAACGTGCAGGTGACCTCCCCTGGTCTCTAGAGACGCATACAGATGGATTCATGTCTTTCTGGACTCAGTGAACTGGCTGGAGGGTTACAAATAAGCCAGGTCTGCAGCAGGCTAGAAGAGCATGAGCAGGGACTTCTGACTTGTTCCAAACTGAAGAATCTGGCAGCACTCAGCTCCAAGTGACTGGAAGCACCAACAGCAGGAGGGACCACAGAAGTCCATGTCCTAAAGGTGTTCAACAAACTTGAGCGAATTACCAGCATGTACGTCCAAATTCACAGTTTGTTGTGACGTTTACTAATGCTAGGTGATGTCATGTAACAAGGCACCTGTAGAGGACACTAGGGAGAGAAGCAATTATAACACAAGTGATAAAAGACAGCGATAAGAAACCAGTTTTGCTCCCACTGGACTTTGGACCAGTTGATCAAATAGAAAGATTTTTTTTCCATGACAGAAACTAGCATAGATGTTCTTCTCAATTTGAGGGGGGTGCATTTCAAGAGCAGGTACTAGGACCGAAAAAGACACGCCGTCAAATCTAGCTTTTTGGAATCAAATCCAAATCATATCTGGTCTTCTTGAATTCCAAATCAGTCAGTGCATTCAAGTTCAAAAGGTGTAGCCAAAGAGGCACCATTTCCCTCCTAAGAAAGGAGACTGAGAAGATCACCTGCTCATAATGCAAAGCAGGGGTCACTGCCTATGTGCCTCTGACCAGATGAACCTTCTAGGGTACTGCCCTAGTAGGAAGCATTGTATTTCCCTCGAGGCAGCCAGGGGAAACAGAGAACAAGATATAACAAGCATTGGCATAGCCAATAGGTCTCGCCTTTGGGACCTTTAAAGTGTTTAGCCACGCAGCACACACATACACAGGAAGGAAGGACACTGCAAAATTAAACACACCAAAAAACAAGGCCACCTCAACCTGCAATCCTTAAAAGGTCAAGAACACTGGTACCACCTAGTAGCAGAGGCGGCAGCTCGGAAGAGAACTGTGCGGCGTGGAGGAAGAGCAGTAAAGGGGTCCGTGGGCGCGGAGATCCTTCCCGCCCCCCACACACACGTAAACTAGGGGCAGTCTGCATTAAATGTTCGCTCAGTAACCCAGGCCTGTTCAACTATTTATATCTCAAAATATCTTTATATCGCACTTTCATGCCGCCTTGCCCTTGCGGTCGCTTCGCAGCGCTTTAAATTCACCAGACCACGTTCAAAGTCGGCTACGCAGCCACAGAAGCCCTCGCGTGTACGTGGGAGCGCTGCCTGGTGTGGTTACTCTGGATTGCAGAGTGTCAGAGCCGGCTCACAGCTGTGACCACATATGTGGCCAGTGGCTTCCTGTGGCTCCCCGGCAGCAGTCTGTGGTTAGCCTGCATCAACATTACGAAAAGGATGGTCCTTTATAGCGGGCTTGCACAAGAGCAAAATGTTTCTCAGCGCTGGGAAATCACAGAAACAACCACCGGACACTCGGTAAACACGACGTCACTTCACTACTCGCCTGAAATAACCTATTACAAGTGAATTGTGGGTAACTTCCTATTTTGTTCTGCCATAATTCAAAACACGTTAGTGAACGTGTGTGTAGGAGTGCAGTGCCTCAAAGTCGTGACGCTGTCAGCAGCCACTGCTTCGTGCCAAAATTAAACACGGCTGCAATGAGACCCCATGGGCGGCTGAATCGTGAAAGTGACTGCTGGGTTGCCCCATACACTGAAAGGAGTTGCAGTGGTGCACAGCGTGATGAAACAAGAAAACAAGTTGTCGGGTTCCAGCTGCGCGTGACCGCGCTGTGTTTAATGATCCACGACGAGGAACGCAGCTGGCACCCTGCGCGCCTCTCCTCGCGCCCGACAGCTGGAGGCCGTGGGAGTAAACATTTACTGAAAAAGGTGGGACATGCACCCGCATTTGGCCAATTGCGTGCTTTCATTTTTGAAAGCCACACGCAAAGGCCAATACAATGTGTGGAAAATCTAAAGCCACACGCACGAGTTTTCTGAAAGTCTGGAGTGATTCCAAGAGGCCCTCTTCTAGAGCAGCGCATGCGCGCTGCGCTAGGCTCGACCTAAAAATGGGATTGTCCACTATGGCCAACGTCCATCCTCCCACTTGAAACCAACATTATTATAAAATAATTATTAGTATACAGCAAAGGGTAATCCTAACAACAGGTGCACCAGTTGAGAATGTGAAGCACTTACCATGAACACACATTCCAATGGCAGGAATCACTTCCTGTGTACATTATGCTCATAGTATTCACGTATGTCTCAAGAATTAGAATAAAAAAGACGAAGTGGTCCCCATTAGTCCACAATCTCTAGGCTTCATTTAAATGGAGAGCCCAATAGTTAGCTCCCTTAGGTGCAGTTATGCTGGCCAAAAGCTCAATATGCTGCCACCAGTCAGTGCAGAGAGTCAAGGGGCCACTCACTTAAAACAACCCTATCTGGGGACCAATTCAGGATCTCGGTTCTCAAAAGGGTGACCATGAATCGCACCAATTTGCAGTTTGAGTGATCCTTCAGGATCACAGCCTTCACAAACTGACAAAAAGCAAAGAAATGGGGAAACTAGTGGAGACGGCAGAGCCGCAATGTTTTTGTGGCACTTTCTTCCTTACAGAGCGGCATCCATGGCTGAATTCATTGAGGACAGTATTCTGAAAAGACATATCACTGCTACAGAAAAAAATTCCTAAAAACTCAATCACTGAGGTGGGTAAGCCGGTGTTGGCTCCTAGTCCTCAAGGAGCAGGATGGCAGAGTATGAGGAAGCCAAGTAAATCCTGGTACAGTGTGCCTCCAGAATCAGGACGGCCTCCCAAAACGAACAGTGCAGTTGGGCATTCAATTGAGCTAGCTAAGCAACAGGAGGTGCTTCTACTTCGCGTTCCACCTCCTGTATTTTCGGCTGCGTTCAACCACTGGAGGACTGTTTTCTGAACCTCATCCTGTTCCACGGCTCTTCGCTCACTAACAGATGGGGTTCTTGTTCTTAACAGTCACCTGCACAGCGTAGGAGAAAGGCTCCACTGTAGGACAGAGAAGTTAGGAAAAAGGCTTTCCTTATCACATTGGTACTGAACCAGAAATAGAAAACGGAAACAGCTGAACTTAACTTCCACATGCAAGTGTCTGGAATCACCATAGTGGGAGGAGATTGTGAACTCCTATCTGCTGCCTATGCAGGTATGTGACCTTGCCTTCTTGGCCCAATGGACCTGCGGCACCATATTCAGAAGAAGAGACTGCCTAGTCTGCTTGGTGCAGCAGAATCTTACAGCTTCAGCAATTGGTGAAAAGCTCGGCTTGACTCAGAGTTTCTGGAACAAGTCTACACCTCAAAGGATAAGTTATAGGGTGCATCTCACTCTCCCCTTGGATCATGACAAGAGGGTCTGGCTGATACGGGTAATGAGGTAAAGGATGATAGATGGTTTCCCATTCAGGTACTTTCATGGTCCCTGTGAGGAAGGAGAGCTGTGCTAGAGGAAAGCTTTTCTACTGCCATGGCAGGAAGGGTGTGCAGCACTGGGCCTTGTGACTGAGACCATCCCCATTTCTCTAGGTCTCCTTCCTGATGGCAAAATCCATGAAATCTATGATCTCTTCAGGTATCAGTGCATCATTACTCAGCATGCAAGGCAGGCACTTCCAACGGAACCTCAATAGTAACACAAAACGCAAACATTCGCCATAATAAAGTTTCCCAATAACACAATTCAAAGATTAAGCAAGACAACTCCTGTCGAAAGTCGAGGGCATAACATGCTGTGCTTGACCTCAAAGCTATACAGCACAAGCTATCTGATCTGAAAGCAAACTTTGATTGAGTTAAAGTACAATGAAAATAGATTTTTTTTAAATCAAAGTACTGGGGAACTACCCAAATTAGGAATTTATGTAAGCACTAGAGAAGCAGGCTCCGATCTACAATGTTCAGCAGAAAAAGGCAAATTGACGTGGGTGCATGTACGAAGGTGCATATGACATACACGTGTGCATAGTACCGGCATGTAAATCTCTGTGGTAAAAGAGCTACAGGAGTACTTTCCGGTCCCGCCACTAAGTGGCACAGGAACCAATTGGTTGAAAAAGGTAAAGAACCAGGACTTAAGGTGGGCTCGAGAAATCTACTCGCTTAATCTCTAAATCGAGTCAGATTTTTTCAGGGCAAGCTACTTTCAGGTTCTACTGGCCCGGTCTGGCGAGAGAGCTCGAGCTGGCGCTGAACAGGTGTTTTGTTCAGTCAGAAAGTGAATGAGTAATTAAGATGCCTTTAAATCTTGTTTTCATCTTGACACATTTGCTTTACGTTCAAAGACAGAGGTCAAATATCAGGATACATCTTCTGAAAAACCGCTGCTCATTTTATCCTGGAGATTGGTGTTTACTATTCTTTTGCTGACTGCAAAGTTAGAGGATTTTGTAAAGTGAACTGTCTGACAATCAAGCTGGGCACAAAACATTTAAATAGCTTGTAAATCAACTATAAAAATATTTTGAAATATATTTCAGTAGTGAGATGGAAACAAAAATGTTATTAGGATCAAAACAAATTAGAATACGTTACTTGATGATGTGAAAATTATAAATATTTTCTGAAAAACGATTTCCACAAATTGTTTGTACGCTATATAGTTTTATCAGTAAAACTGGTTGTCAGTGGGGAAAAATGGTGGCCATTTCAACGGAAAGTGTCAGTAAATGACAGCGCGCCACCACTTCAAGCTTTAGCAATATATTTACTAAAAGTGAGAGTTTTAAAATATGAGCTGACAAACATTCCTGCCCCTACCCTGATGACTACTATTAGGAAACTAAGAGACGTGTCACGGATCACATGTACCCTATAAGGCTCGATTTGTATTATACATGGAGCAAAAGTTTAGTCAACTAAAACTAACAAGAGTTTTTTGTACAGCAGACATGCTGAACTCACGTATTTAAAGATGCTCTTGCATGTGGTAATGAAGAAAGGGAGACTCAGTGAAATAAAATATTTGCCTAGGATTTGCCTAGGATCTCACAATTTGATATGGGTTTATGGCTTTATGGGTCAAGACCATTACAGTTAGGTCGAGTAAATTATTCAAGTCACTAGACCTGCAGGTTTTGTAACAGGTTACTGATTTTTCAATGCCTGATTAAAGGTACAAAAAATTACTCGTCCATAAACCACACAAAGATTTACAAATGTCTGGGTACTGAAACTTCTAAAAGAGTTTGAGGGAGCAAAGTTACTGTATTTTAATTCAGCAAACAAAACAAAGAATTAAAAAAATATATCAAAAGGCATACACTTTTGGTTTTTTTACTGTCATCTCTTATGGATGACAACCCGAAGGGCAAAATACTTAGTTGCAATGGACATGATGAGCTTTTGGCAATTATGAGAGTTTGCTTATAACTGTCAGTATACATCTGCGGACTATTAAAGCAGACAGCCTTGCACATTTGGAAGCAGAAGATAGTGGGTTACTGAGACAAAGAATCTAAGTAGTCTATAAACCTAAAGGCTGTGAACAGTGGCGACAGCTTAAAGGAAAGCAAATTTAAACACAGACTGTGTCCAAGGTTGTAGGAGACACTACAATTTTTCAGTCTCTCATTTAAATTCATTAGATTAGTGACATCTATTGAAAGTAATGTTTTTTTTAAACTATTAAACATTCAAGATCAAGAACATCTCTGCGGTCTGACAAAATTGCCATTAGTTACCCAAAATGTGTCCGTCTGTTATGGTCTCTCTTTATATAGCCTAAGTTTATGTTATTATTGATTGTGAAGCATGATTATTTTATATTAGCCATACAGAAGTCCGGTTTTTGTAGAGCGCAGATCCTATACTAAACTGAGCTATTAAACTTGAATGGTCAAGGAATATCATACAGTGAAGTAAAACAATGCGCCACGGACCACACAATTTGGTCAGGTGGAGAGGATGGGATTTGACTGCATAACTGCACATTGTGCAGTTCGGAGACTGTAGGGTACATCATTCTCTCTTCTGTTTAACACCAAAGATCAGTGCTTTGGTGTCAGTTATTTAATTATTGTTATTCAATTAGTTTTAGCGAATGGAGTAAATACATCTATCACACTTTAAATCAAACTTGCAGTCTACAATTGTTTACATGTGCGTAGTCGTAAGATTTAAAGGTGTGCTTTTCTACGTGGAATATACTCACAGACAGTGAAGATCGAAAACAGTGACACGCCATACATACACCACGTCTGAAATCATGGTGCACTTCGCAAGCGTCTATCTGAAAGATTATAACCCAAGGTGCAATCTCAGTCGGAGCTCAGAGACCACTTCGTTTTTTTTATGTATTTACTTGTGTTCATTTTAATGTTGAGCCTCTCTTAAAATCCTTCTTTTTCTCATAGTATCTCTTATTTCCCTTACTCTGCTGACTCGCCTGCCTTTATAAACAGGACAATTTAGAAGTGGCTCAAAACCTCTATGACCACAATTAAATAATTAACAAAACAAAGAAGTCTCGATTCCCCGCAGTTTTGGTCATCCTGTACTGGACTTCAAACGAGAGTTATGAGATTTGTAGCATGTCTTCAGCGAGACATGCTCCGTCTGCCGCGGACTAATCTTCATTTTTCACTTCAAATGTAGGGAAACGAACAGTGACAAACATTCCCTAACACCGACAGCAGGTCGCGACTAGCAAATAATGATACACACTAGCACTATATTGATTACAAATGGAAAAACGCCTTTCAGGATCGGAAAGGTGTGGAGGCCGCAAGCGACGCAATGTAAAACTGATATTGGTAATATGGGGTGGCAATGAAGTATCAGGCAACGCGCTCAATGCGCAGCGGGGAAAGACTAAACTGCAATGAAAACTGTTAGAAAGAATGTTGAAGGCTCCGGTGATCGTCATAAGGTGAGCTGCTGAAAAATGGACTGTTTGGACAGAGGTAGCCACAGCAACTAGATACAAAATGGCATATGCTGTTGACACGTATGTATACAGCTAGAAAATACAAAAAAGGCTGCGGAGACCCCTTAAGGGCTGCTAAAAAGATGAGAGGTTTCGAAGACTGCGGGGAAACAAGAGCGCAGGCTCAGAAGCTATCGTGGAGCACTGCTTGCTTGAAAGGAGAGACGATGTTGCTTTCGCCTGTTATTTTAAACTAGGCAACTTAAAACAAGAGATGCAAACCTGTAAAAATATATGGCCTCACACAGATTCGATTGAAATCATATGTTATAGACACGAATGCCTAAACGTCTGGAAAGAAGAGCCAACATAACAAGAGATCACCGGCGACGTATAACAGCCTGCCTCGCCTTGTACGAAGAGCAGCTGGAATCGAGGCTGTAAATGGTAGATCCGTTTCAGGCTACACATTGCTGGCAGCACGCCAACTGCTTCAGTTAATGTTTCCGTGTAAGTGGATTTATCAATGTTATCTCGCACGGTTTTCGGAGACATGGGGACACGAGCCATCGACACTGCCAGCTCCGCAGTACGTGAAATGCGTGCACACGGCTCGCTTCGGTAACCAGTCTGCAGCTTCTCGACTACGGATCCGCTACCTGCTGAGAGCGCGCGTGGCAGTACAGCCACCTTGTGGTATATATAAGAGCTGAAATCGTGCCCTGCGGTGACAAGGGAATGTTCTAGCCGATGACTCACTCTCACTCGCTCGCTCGCTCATTTGTTTTGTTATTCCACTGCGTAGAACCGTCCACGGAGTTTTTAGGAAACCATGGCAGAGACTCTTCAAAATGTTTGCATGAAGAAAAAAAGAATAAACAAAGATCGTCACTGGGGCCTTATGGGCAGCTGCCCAGGGCCCCGCGACTTCTCACAACCTTCTGAAAGCCACGTTCACAAGGCCCAGGCGAAGCATGGTGCAGCGCTGCAGGCCCAAGGCGGGGGGCCCTCCCATGGGTCTCGCAGCCGTGGGCTGAAAGGGCGTGAGAAATCGAATTGCTGTATCTGCATGAAAAGAGCGATTAGATGGTTAGTTGAAATGCCCTTAAGTGGGAAGAGTACCCTGCCCCTGCGTGAATGAAAAGCAGGGTATCCTGCAGGGTAGACAAAAATAACCATTTGCAACCCAATAGACATTGTTTACCTAGGGGAAAAAGGAGAAGAGCACAGAATGGAGTAGAAGCGAATATAAAGGGGATAGGAGTCTAGGGTATATCTACTACCATATTGCATCAGAGATTCCGTCACAAAAGTGTTGCAAATTAATGCAAAATGTTTATTTGGAATTTACTTTCCTGAGCAAATCTTGATTTGCGCTGCAAAGTTGGCTGAAAGTAACACAAAGCAATGCCTAAAGCTGCTTTGAATAACTTTGTGTCAAAGGGGGGGTGGTGGTACATGAATGTTCCAATGCAACCACTCGTGTTTTGATACAAAACCCCCATCTACTAAAAAAAAGTAAACGAGGTTTTGCATAAAAAAATAATGCCCTTTTGACATTTCAATATTGAGGAGAAATGCTTTTATTTCTTCAATCTTTTTCGACTTGGCAAGTGTGCAGCACTGTACAGTATACATATAAAATAAGAGAAGTTTAAAAGTTAGCTTAAGCATAGTAATTTGTACTGGAAAGGTACAACCTATGCTAGACTTGACGGACACTTTTGCACTAAGGTGCAAAAGTGTGGCGGGCCGCTGGCAGCCTAATTGTGCGCCAGTGCTGGCGGGAGAGCAGGACAGCAGCATATCTCTGTAGATGTAGTGCTGTCCTGTTCTCTCCCTCTCACACAACCCAGCGCAGCATTTTTGGCTGCTGCTCTGCAGTGCGTGGCATTTTCGTAAATATAATCCCTTGGGAAGAGAGGAGGTGAAATGTGGAAACATGTGGATAACCCAACAAAGACAGGGAGAGTCAAGCCAGTCAAGACACTGGGTGACACTGGCGCCAAGAGCCCGCGCACAAGCAAAATCTTGAAAATATTTGGCATGTAAATCATGCAAACAATTTTAAAATATAAGGTGTCATCAAAATTCAAAAAAGCATATTTCTTTCACATGTGGAAGTACTTCACCTTAGTATATCAGCTTATAGCACAGGCATTGAGAAAGATTTATTAAAAGTAATCGTTTTTAAACATGAACTGAGAAACATTCCTACCTCAGCTCTGATAATAATGCTATTAGTGAACTAAGAGGCATGTCAGGGTTCATATGTACCCTGAATATGGGCTAGATTCTTATTATGGAGCAAAATTATAGTGTATTAAAACAAACACAAGAGGTGTCTGTACAGAGCACATCCTGAACGCACGTATTTGAAAGTGCAGTGCTCGGACTATAATAATGAACAAAATGGAGGCTCAGTGAAATAAAGCATTTGCCTTGGATCACACAATGTGGACAAGCAGGGAAGTCAAGATTGATCCTAGATCTTCCAGTTTCTCACTGAGAAATTCAGCCACTAGATGGGTATCTCTTTATGACATAAAGCTTAATGCTTCATCTTTGATTCTTGAAGGATAAGACTAGAGTGTGGTTGACAGCCAGGTTCCACATTGTCTTTTGGCTGTTTTAGAAAACTCGAGCCTTGCCCAGCGACATAAGAGCACTTCACAACAGACACAGACTACAATCAACGTTTATTTTTTCTGGCACAGGGAGATTTGCCTGAATTTACAGGATGCGAAGTCGAGGCCAGGATTTGAGCCTGGCTTCCCATCATGCATACACCCTGAGCAGAGCCAGATAAATCTTAAGAGGGGCAGAATCCATGCAAAAATGGAAGAGGCTTTCAGAGTGGAAGTGGGGAAGGGGAGAGATGGATGTATATGTATGAAGAGAACAGCGAAATACAAGGTAATAAAGTGAGGAGAAGAGTGGTTAAGAGCAGCACATAGAGGGGAGAGGTGAAAGTTAGAGTGGCAGAACCAGCAAAAGGAGAGTAAAGGTGGGAGAGAGATGAAACATGAAGAGCAGAACATGGAGGGGAGATGTGGATATATGAAGGGCAGAACCAGCGAGAAGAAGTTGGGGAAAGGGTAGAGGTTGATATAAAGGGGCAGGCCCAGCGAAAAAAGTTGACGCTGGAGGAAAAGATGAAATACGAAAAGTAGTGCATGAATATAAAAGGCAGACATAAGAGTGGCAGAACCATCTGGGGAACTTAAGTGGCGGGAGAGGGAATGTTGGGAGATGGATGTAAGAGGGCCACAGAGAGCAGGTAAGAGGCTAAGGGAGAGAGACAAGGGAGAGGTAGATGTTAGAGGGGTAGAACGAGCAAGAGAAAGTTAAAGGCTCAGGAGAGAGAAGTGGTGACGTGTACTGCAGGCAGGTGAGAGGTGGTTGCAATAGGGGCGGAATCAGTGAGAAAGGTAAAAGACAGAGGGAGAGAGATGAGGTAGTGTAGAGCATGTAAGGGAGAGGTGGATGCAAGAGAAGTAGAAACAATGAGACAAGATAAGTGACTGGGGATGTAAAAGTGGAGAGGTGGATGTAAAGGAAATCTACCAGCAAAAAAAGTAAGGAGACTGGAAGGAGAGGGAAAGGGCAATACATGGATAGGAGACGCAGATGTAAGAGAGGCGGAACCACCAGAAGAACTTAAGCGGGAGAGAGAGAGAGAGAGAGAGAGAGATAGAGAGAATGGTCAGAGGTGGATACAGAAGGACAGACTCAGTGAGAAAAGTAAGACGCAAGGGAAGAAATGAGGAAGTGTAGAGCATGTAGGAGAGGTGGATATAAGAGGGACTGAACCTGAAAAAGATGGGACGAAGCTAGGGGAGAGAGATGGATGGATGTAAGAGGGGCATTATCTGCAAGATAAGCTTAGAGGCTGGGGGAAGATGAGAAGAAGAGTGAAACATATATAGGTGGATTTAGGTTGGTAAAACCAGAAGAGAAGATAAAAGGCTAGGTGGAGAGAAGAAGCAGTGAGGAGTGTACAGCAGATGGAGGCTGAGAGGTAGTCTGAAAAGTGTGGGGGGCATTCCATAGAGTATTTCAATGCACATAGAGTGAACTACCATTCACTGAGCCTGTGCGAGTAGGTAGCCAGTAGGTTCAGAGAGGCAGATCTTGCATTGGAGGGTGGAAGATCAAAAGTGTTTGGTTAGGTAGCCTGGGGTGTGGCTGGAATGATTTGTGGATGATGGAAATGGTCTTGCATTTATTTATCATTTTAACCAAGATTCAATGAATTTACCTGAGGGCAGGTGCAATGTCGTCACTATTTCCATTATTTCTTAGGCTAAATATGAGCCAAGCCGCATGGTTCTGATCGCTGTGCAATTTGGGAAGTGTCTTCCCAGATATTAGCAACATGTGACTTTAAATGATTTAAACTAAGTCTCTGGGTTTACTTTAGCTTTATTTTGCAAGTCAGTCACTGACCTCCCCCAACCTACCTATTCCACGTTACTACATTTCCTTTCCTTATAGTTGTAAACTGCACGTACAAGTGTACTATAGTACATTCCCCTTGCTTTGTTGCTTTAATATACTATTTGACTCTTTAGTGATTGGCTCCCACTGTAGCTTTTGGAAGTCATTTTCCCAGCCCACACACTTTTGTCCCTTTTAAGCCATGTCATCTGCATAGCTTTAAGTTAGTTCAGCCGATTGCATTTGTTAACAAGTTTAAGCTATTGGCATTGTAAATGACAATGCCTTTTATTTATGTTTTAAAAATCAAAAATAATAGGCATCGTCATTTACAATGCTAATCGTTTAAACTCGCGTAAATGCGAGACCTGATGCATTACAAATGCTTGTTGTGTGTGCGTCTGTGTTTTGTATATTTATGTGGGCGCGCGCACGTGTGATTGAGTGTGCATTAGTAGGTGGCACTGGACTATAATTCTGTGTGTGTGTGTGAGAGAGATGACGTGGGTACTGGGGCGAGGAAGAAGCCCGCAGGGTAATGCTCCCTCCTTAGTTGGTAGTCTGACTCACTGATATTTGTGGAGTATTAAAGATTACCGAAAGGAATAAAAACATTATACGTTCGTGCCCTTTAATCTGAAACAGAAGCCTCCAGACTAGAAATGGAATTCTCAGAGGGTCATGGAGAGGTCCTCCGGTAGCCGCAGTGCAGGATGGGTGGTGGGCAGGAAGCTCCCGTCTCGAGAAGGTTGAAGGGTCATGGAGAGGTCCTCCGGTAGCCGCAGTGCAGGATGGGTGGTGGGCAGGAAGCTCCCGTCTCGAGAAGGTTGGTGCATGCGAGTGCGTGCTCTTTGTGGTCCACTAACTGGCAGATGCCGTCGGCTGCCGCTGGCAGTAGCATGTGTTGACCTCGTTTGTACAGGAGAATAGCTGAACAGAAGGCATTCATTTAACAAGAATGAGTGAGATTGGCAGGAGAGGGCTCCCTCATTCTCGGTAATGCTGAGTATGTCGTCGCTTTGGCTTTGGTTGAGCCGCGTGGAGGGAGGGCGGAGAAGCGTGCCAGCGGATCCCGCGCTCCCCCTCCCCCACCACCGGCCGGCCCAAACTCCAAAACGCAGAGCCTCTCACCTGTGTGCAGGCCACACCTCTTTTGGAGCTCACCTCAGTATCGTCTGCCGCTTCTGCTGCGGCGACCCGGGTGGGCGCAGTTCAAGAAGGGGATCAAGCCCGCGACCGGCAGTCCGTCCCCTCCACGTCCCTTCACAAATCAAGTCTATCCGGTCAGTCCCTTGATGTCGAGCCAGGGGGAGTGCGGCATCCACGCAGCCTGAGCCCCTCGCACTCCCGGGTGAGCCCCAGTACCAACCACACGCAAAACAAGGGAAAGTAAAAGAGCGCCATGCGCGCGTTGTAGGCACGCCGTGAGCGTGCACATCGGCGTGGCCTGCGGCTCGTGCCCAGTGGCGGCGCCTGCGTACTTCGCCGCCGTAGTTGAAGAAGTGCTGCGGGGACCGGCTGAAGACGGAGACCAGCCGAGGAGCAGCGCAGAGTCCCCACAACAGCAGGTAAGTGGAGTGAGGCATGCTGTGCATGTAAAGCGCGCCGCGCTTGGAGCTTGCGTGCGCATTAAAAAAAAAGAAAGTAATATTGCATGAGGCTTGCGAGGACGGAAGGGGGACAGGAGATGTGCACATCGCGTGTTCACGGGTGCGTTCACATTTCAAGTCCGTCCTGCGCGTGCACAGCTCCTGTCTCCCTTCCGAAGCAAGTCAGCAACAATAAGTCTCGCTAGCGACAGCGCTTCGCGCTGCGTCGCTAGGTCGAGACCTAAAAATGGAGTTTGAGAGTAATTGCTGTGTTTGGGTGCTCACTGTACAGGTGTTGGCCAGCCTCTGGTGTTTCTGCCTGCCAATATATTAGCCAAACAACCTATGTATGGCATGTGTGTTGTTCCCTCTGCTGCAATCTGTGCTCTGTTATTTGCTGCAGTACTTGCAGGTCACTCGCCTGATGTAGCCAGACCCCTAAGGATATTGTGGCATAAATTAGTAAATTTAGTGGAACAAAAACAGGAATTCTGCGGAATTTTTGCTGAAAATTATTTTAGTTTCTCTTTAAAAACAAAACAAAAATTGACCCCAGCGGGTCCCGCCGCATGCCCACAGATGGCCGGCCCATATTCTTTAGTATTAGTCAAATTGTCGATTTAAATAACAGACCGCCAAAGGGCACTCACAACGTCAGTACCCCATCGCATTTTGGACTTCTGACAGTGGATCAGACGCAAAGTATACTGATGCAGATTAACTCGGGTTCACCACAGGACCCATGTCCAGCTAGAATAATCCATTTGGTCCCAGAGGTGATAGCCACACACCTCACGGCCATGTTCAACAACCTATTTGAAGCAGGATATTTTCCAATAAACTGGAAGTTAGGGTCTATTCTTCCATTATTAAAAAAAAACCAACTTAGATACTGCTGACCCCAACAATTATCGACCAATCACTCGACTACCATTTCCTGCCAAATTGGTCGAAAAAATAGTCAACCAGGAACTGACTGCCTTTTTAGACAAAACAAAGAGTCTTGATTCTACACATTTCAGATTTCGTAGTCATCATAGTACCGAGCTGGCATTAGTCACAGCTACGGAAGAAATCAGGCAGAAGATAGACAGTGTGGGAAATGCAGCTCTGATCCTTCTGGATCTTTCAGCCACATTTGATACGGTTAATCACGCTCTTTTAATTGATTGCCTTGAATCAATTGGGATCAAAGATAATGCACTCAAGTTTATCACCTCTCTTCTGGCTGACCGTACCCAGACGGTCTCTCTCGGTGAATTTACCTCACCAGCCTTCTCTTTGCCCTGTTGAGACCCTCAGGGCTCATCCCTGAGCCCCACTTAGTTCAATCTCTATGTTATCCCACTTGCAGCTCTAATTAGATAATTTGGCTTCTCTCTGGTTTCGTACGCGGACGACACGCAGATTGTTGTATCTGTCACTGACAATCCGGGAGCCAAGGCAGCTCAGTTTCACGACTGTATGCTTCACGTCGGAAAGTGGATGAGCAGCAACTCCCTAAAATTAAACTCCTCAAACACTGAGGTCCTGTTTGGTAATAATCCCTCTTTTTGGTCGAACAACTGGTGGCCCCAGGAACTGGGGATTCTAACTATCCCTAGTGGCAAAGCAAAAAACCTTGGAGTAATTATTGATACCAAGCTATCTTTTGAAGGACAAATAAATCACACCACTTCCTCGTGTTTTTTTATTTTGAAAACTCTAAGGAAAGTGTTGCATTTCATTCCACCAAGCCTGCAGAAGATGGTAGTTACGACTCATTTTATCCGAAGTAGATTACTCTAACACACTTTTTTATTAATATTCAAAAGCGGTTTTTACATAAGTTACAAACGCTGCAGAATGTCGCAGCACGGTGACTGCTAGGCATTCCGAAATATAAATCTACATCTCAAGCATTGATCCATATACACTGGCTCCCTATAGGTAAACACATTCAGTTTAAGGCACTCTGCATTGCCTTCACGGCACAAGAAGGTGTTGGCCCTGAATATCTGATACAGCGTTTTCAACACTATATCCCAGCACGCTCCCTGCGCTCATCCACCAGTGGAAATCTTGTAATCCCCAGATTTAAGAAATCTAACTGGGGTGGGAGAGGATTTATCTCATGTACATCGAGGCTGTGGAACTCACTTCGGACAGAAATAAAACTTAAGACAAATCTATTGGAATTCAGGAAGAATCTAAAAACTTGGCTTTTCGGCAAAAAATCTTAGCATCTTCTAGATCTTTTCTTGCTTGTCTGTGTCAGCTTAGTGCCTAAATACCCCTGGGTGATTGTCACGCTCTAGAAATTTTCATTTCATTTCTTATTTTTAAGTTTAAATATTGCCTCTAGCAGCAAGGCCGGCTTTTAGCGTTGGTTGTGCCTGGGATGACAATATTTTTTGGCGCCCCTCATGACCTCCTCCTCAGATTCCCTCACTACCACACAGCAAAAGTGCCCCTCATCTCTCCATAGCCCCTCTCTCATACATTTCATATTTTTTAAAGTACCAGTAAAGGCTGGCTTTACTAGTCCACTCAGGTATCCATATGTAGCGGTAAGGAAGGAGCAGGTGAGACACTAGGTTGTTTAAGATTGGGTTTTATTGTAACAAGTCTCTTCTTTTGAGACGCCAGAGTCAATAATCAAGGTATTGGGCCTCTAGATCCCGTCCTGTTGGGTTCACAGGCTCGGATTCCGTCTTCTTCTCTCCTGCTTCTGGTCTCGTCTCGGTCCAGGCGGGAGGCTCGGGAAACAAGAGAGAATACGGCAGACGTGAGGGCCGATATTCAGGTTACCAATATTGGGGAGGGGAAGTGAGGGACCACCAGTGCTCTGCTCACACGCTCGTGACGTGAGGGTTGGTGCTGGGGAACGGGTATCACTCGGGGATTACGGGGCGATTTTAGTCACTAGCATTCGCCTTCCTCCCCACCCACCCTGTGACACGGTCCCGTACCTGTTTAAGCCACGCTCCTCCGGGAGCGTGGCTGGGCGCATGGCGGGAACGTTGGCCTCCTGGCTTCCCGGGTCCTGTTTCTTCCTTCAGGCTTGGAACTCTTGACGGACGTTTGTCTCCCGGCGTCTCCCTGTAGCTCTCCTCCGATTCCAAGTGCGCGCGCTCCCAGCGTCTTCCGGGTTCCTCTTCTGCTTCGTCAGGGATGACGACGAAGTCCTGGGCGGAGCCTTCCGGTGAGCAGTTCCAGTTAAAGGGACTGGGACCAAAATACACCGAGTCAGTTTCATGCGGTGCATTCCTTTCCGCATTCCATTCGTCAGTCTGTGAAGAAAGGAAAGGGGGCGTTTCAGGGGGCACAGACCACCAGTTCCGAGCGTGCTCCTGCTCCCCGGAGTTAGCACAGAACTGTGACACACCTCCCCCCCCCCCGGATTCTCCCGATCGGGGAGAGGAAATACCCTAGAGAGGAAGTCCGCACTCCCATTATCAGCACCCCTACGATGCCCGACCTAGAATGAAAAGGGTTGCAGGGACAGAAACTACCGTAGGATGCGTGGATTATGGCTCATGTTCCTGCTCATCCAGTGGAGGGGTGCGTGATCTGTATACAGGATAAAAGGGCTACCGTCCAGATAGTATTGCAGTTTCTCCACTGCCCATTTCACGGCTAGGCACTCCTTTTCTATAGTTGGATACTTCTCTTCCCTAGGGAACAGTCTTCTACTGATGAAAAGGATTGGGTGGTCGATGCCATCCGGGGAAAGCTGAGAGAGCACGGTACCCAACCCATGGTCAGAGGCGTCGGTGTGCAGAAGGAATGGTTTACTAAAATCGGGTGAAGCCAGTACGGGACTAGTGGTTATGGCCTGCTTTAATAGGGAAAAGGCCTCTAGTGTCCTCTCGGGGGGGGTTCAGTAGGGTCTGTGACCTGGTCGTTTTGCAAAGGAGGTCCGTCAGGGGGGCTGCTATCTCCGAGTACTGAGGAATAAAGCGCCTGTAATAACCAAGCAGCCCCAAGAAGGCTCTCAGCTCTTTCTTTGAGGAGGGAAAAGGAGTGTCTATGATGGCTTTTATCTTTTCCTTTTGAGGAGCAATCACCCCATGACCCAAGACGTACCCGAGGTAGTTGACGGAGTGAAAACCCACCCGTGACTTCTTCGAATTTATGTGGAGCCCAGCTTGGGACAGGGATTGTAGAATGAGGCGAAGGTGTTCCAGGTGGTCTTCCCATGTAGGGCTGAACACCACTATGTCGTCTAAATACGCCGATGAAAAGGCCCGGTGTTCCCGGAGCACCGTGTTCATCAGGCGTTGGAAGGTGGCAGGCGCTCCGTGAAGACCGAAAGGGAGAACGGTGAATTCGTAGAGGCCGTCTGGTGTGACAAAAGCGGTCTTTTCTCTATCGGTTTCCTTCAGCGGGACCTGCCAGTAGCCCTTCGTTAAATCAAAGGTAGTGATGTAGCGTGCCTCCCCCATTTTCTCGATCAGCTCGTCGACCCTGGGTATTGGGTAAGAGTCGAATTTAGAGATCGAGTTCAGGGCCCTGAAGTCCATGCAGAAGCGCGTAGTACCATCAGGCTTGGGGACCATCACTATTGGAGAGGACCACTCACTTTTAGATGGGCGAATGACCCCCAACTCTAACATGGACTTGACCTCATGTCGTATAGCTTGTCTACGTGCGGCTGGTATCCTGTAAGGGCGCTGTTTTATGACTCGCCCTGGGATAGTCGTAATGGCGTGTTCTGTCAGGGATGTTTTTCCTGGGCTGTCGGAGAAGATGGAAGAGAAGGGTTTAAGGACAGCCCCCAAGGAGAGTTTTTCTGGAGAGGATAACTCATCATTCATGATTAGTTGGTTCAGGATACAGGAGGGGGTTTCATTTTGGGTTGGCAGGGTTAGGAGGGTAGAGGTCATATCCATTTTTTCAATAGGTTCACATGATAGGTCTGGGTGCGCGAAGGCCGTACCTGTACTTTATAGCTGGTTTTTCCCACCGTCCCTACTATTTTATATGGGCCTAACCACTCCACCTTGAACTTGCTCGAAGAAGAGGGTAACAGAACCAGAACCCAATCCCCAAGGGCCATATGTCGCCATTTCTTTCCCTTGTCATAGAAGTACTTTTGTTTGCTCTGTTTCTTTTCCAGGTGGGAATAGGCGAGGTCTCTTAGTTTGCCTATTTTTGACTTGAAATGTTTACTGTACTCAAGAAACCCCCGAGCCTCGTCTGCCTCCTCTTTTTCCCAGGCCTCTTTTGTCATCTCCAGGAGCGATCTCGGCTGCCTTCCGAAGAGCATCTCGAAAGAGGAACAACCGAGACTGCTCTGGGCCTGGCTCCTGATGACGTATAGGGCTAAAGGAAGAAGCCTGTCCCATTCTTTCCCTTCGCTGCCCAACATCTTCTTGAGGATCAGCTTTAGGGTCCGATTATACCTCTCGACGAGGCCGTCAGTCTGGGGGTGGTATACTGACATTTTGATGTGTCTAAGGTTTAATGTTTTGCACACCTCCTTCATGAGTCGGGAGACGAAGGGCGTACCCTGATCTGTCAAGATCTCCCGGGGGAACCCTACACGGGAAAAGAGCTCAATTACTTTGTCAGCGATGTTATGGGTTGTGGGGGCTGACAGAGGGAAGGCCTCGGGGTAGCGGGTGGTGTAGTCCACCATAACCAGGACATACTGGTGCCCTTTTCGTGTTTTCAGGAGAGGGCCTATCAGGTCCATACCCACTCGCTCAAAGGGTACGCCTATGATGGGTAAAGGCTGAAGGGGAACGGGAGGGGGGCGATAGGGGTTCTTTTTCTGGCAGATTTCGCAGGACTGGCAGTATTTTTTTTATGTCCCCATAAATCCCTGGCCAGTAGAAGTATCTCAAAACGTTTTGGGTTACCTTCTCAGCCCCTATGTGCCCCGCTGTTAGGTGTGAGTGTGAAAAAAACAGTATCTGATCCCTGAAGAGCCGAGGGACGAGTAACTGTGGATCCCCTTCTTTAGACCCCTTTCTGTATAACAACCCACCTACAGTAAAGTAGTGGGGATATGTCGTGGGAGGGGCCTTGTCAGTGTCTCGGGCATTTTGCCATGCGGACTGGAGAGTGGGATCATTGGACTGGGCGAACTTAAAGTTTCTGTCCAATAGCCATGGTTCAGCGGTTACAAGGGCTGGATGGTGCGTCTCCTCAATTACCTTCTTCTCTTCTGGTAGGGGTTTATCAAAGACGGTTGAGAGGAACATGTTAAGGAACCCCGGGTTGTCAGTCCCAATAAGTCCCTCCAAAACCCCCACCCTGATGACATGGGGTCAACCGCCTGTCGGGGTGATACCAACGGAGGCGACTGGATATGGTCGTACGTCCCCGTGTACACACCTGATGTGTACCAAGACCCCTGGCACGATTTGTGTGGAGTATACCAGATCCCCTTGTATAACGGATTGCCTACACCCGGAATCTAGGAGGGCCCTCACAGTTCTACCGTTCACCTCGACACTCACATAAAAGGCACTCCCCATTTCTGCTGCATACAGGATGGAAAGCGGCATGTACCCAACCTCCATGGGCTCTTCCTGGTACTTCTTGCGGGGACATAGTTGTGCTATATGTCCCCATTCACAGCACTCGAAACATTGGGGCCCTTTATAAGGGGGAAGATCGTGTCTCTGTGGATGAGGCCTCGTGGTGTCTGGGGGTGGCCTGTGGTTTCTTTTCTCTGGCCTTCCCTGAAGGTTGCGATTTGGTTTTTCAGGTTCCCATGGCAAAACACGGGGTTGAGCTCTCGAGAAAGTCGTGGCCATCTCGACCGCCTGTCCGGGGGTCAAGTGGGGATGTTGTCTTAACCACCTTTGAGTGTTGAAGGGTAGGGCTTCTAGGTATTGTTCGAGATATATACGATTCATTATCTCATCTTTGGTGCTTTCGGTAGGCTTCAGCCATTAGTCAGCGGCCGCATTGAGTCTAAAATACAACGTTTTGGGGTTTTCTCCAGGGTGGCCTTTCTCCTTCCGGAACCGTACCTGGAATGCTTCCGCGTCAAGTCCTAGATGGTCCAGGATGATGGCCTTGATTTCCACATAGCGTGAGTTCCCTGTGTTGTTGACCATCTGATAGGCAGCCTGAGCTTCGCCAGTTAGCAAAGGAGCCAAAAAGAAAGGCCACTTCTCGATGGGCCATCCACAGGTCCTGGCCGCCCTTTCAAAGTTAAGGAGGAAGGCGCCTGGGTCCTCCCCGGCTACATACTTCTGTAGAGAGACACCGGTAGGTCCTGGAGGGGGCGCTCCTACGCTTTCCTTTGGTCGTGGCGTGGACTGTTCCGTGGCCAGCCTCTGAAGTTCCTCCAACTTAGCGGCCATGTTGTTTTTGAATACATCTCGGTCTGCTTGGGCTGAACTTAGCTGGCGTTCCACTGCCCATCCTAGCTTGTCTTGTCCTGCTATGAGATGCTGTATAACGGCGTCCATTATCTTCGTACTAACGGACAAACTGCCCGCATTCTCCACCACTTGTAGCGGTAAGGAAGGAGCAGGTGAGACACTAGGTTGTTTAAGTTTGGGTTTTATTGTAATAAGTCTCTTCTTTTGAGACGCCAGAGTCAATAATCAAGGTATTGGGCCTCTACATCCCGTCCTGTTGGGTTCACAGGCTCAGATTCCGTCTTCTTCTCTCCTGCTTCTGGTCTCGTCTCGGTCCAGGCGGGAGGCTCGGGAAACGAGAGAGAATACGGCAGACGTGAGGGCCGATATTCAGGTTACCAATATTGGGGAGGGGAAGTGAGGGACCACCAGTGCTCTGCTCACACGCTCGTGACGTGAGGGTTGGTGCTGGGGAACGGTTTTATCACTCGGGGATTATGGGGCGATTCTAGTCACTAGCATTCGCCTTCCTCCCCCACCCACCCCGTGACACGGTCCCGTACCTGTTTAAGCCACGCTCCTCCGGGAGCGTGGCTGGGCGCTAGGCGGGAACGTTGGCCTCCTGGCTTCCCGGGTCCTGTTTCTTCCTTCAGGCTTGGAACTCTTGACGGACGTTTGTCTCCCGGCGTCTCCCTGTAGCTCTCCTCCGATTCCAAGTGCGCCCGCTCCCAGCGTCTTCCGGGTTCCTCTTCTGCTTCGTCAGGGATGACGACGAAGTCCTGGGCGGAGCCTTCCGGTGAGCAGTTCCAGTTAAAGGGACCGGGGCCAAAATACACAGAGTCAGTTTCATGCGGTGCATTCCTTTCCGCATTCCATTCGTCAGTCTGTGAAGAAAGGAAAGGGGGTGTTTCAGGGGGCACAGACCACCAGTTCCGAGCGTGCTCCTGCTCCCCCAGAGTTAGCACGGAACTGTGACACCATATAAATACAGATCTGTTCTATGCAGCAGGCATATTAACCCTCTGCACTACTTTATGGTGAGTCAAAACTGCAACTAGACAAACTGACCTCTCTTTCCAGCAGGAACATTAATCAGAAGAGTTTTCTTGACAAATGTATTGCTGTCTGAAAGCTGGGCGCACAAGGAACTCTACAGCAGGTGCTTTTAATATGTGTTGTTGCTAAATACAGTGCCCACCCTGGAGATCAGTGCTCCCTTCCCCAGGTCAGCGCCCAGTGCGGCTGCACAGGTCGCGCTGCCCTAAAGCAGTTCCTGCCCAGAGGTCCCGCCGCATGCCTACAGGCGGCGGGCCCGAATTCTGTCTTTTTCTAAAAAAAATTGAGCCCCAGAGGTCCCGCCGCATGTCTACGGGCAGCGGGCCCAAATTCTTTTTTTTTTTTTTTTTTTTTTTTTTTTTTTAAAGTGCCCCAGCAGAACCCACCACATGCCCACAGGCAGCAGGCCCGAATTCTTACTTTAAAAAAAAAAAAAAAAGTGCACAAGCCTACAAGCCCGAATCCTTACTTTTTTAAAGTGCCCCAGCCGGTCCGGCCACATGCCCATGGACGGCGGGCCTGAATTCTTACTTTAAATTAAAAAAAAATAGAAAATAGTGCCCTAGCATGTCCCACCGCATTCCAAGGGGCGGCGTCCCCGAATTCTTACTTTAATAAAAAAAAAGTGTGCCAGCGGGACCTCGCTTGCTCGCTGATCCCATCCATTTATTGGGCTCAGTAGTTAACACTGGGACAACAAATGGAATTTCGCGGGCTCTTTTGTAAAAAAATCAGCCTTTTTACAAAACTGCCTATTTTGCGATTTTTTTTGCAAATTGCGAAATCCTGGAGGGTGTGTCTAGCATGTATCACTTTGTGTTGATCCCCCATGCCTGCTGAAAACCAAATGCCTTTTCTGTAATTTCACCAGCGTAAAGGGAGGGTGGAGGAATTACTTGAGGTTCCGCTGTATACCTTAGGGGACAATCTGTCTTGGAATTTTAATTGTGCACTAACCGTGAAAAAATTAGTCAACATCGGAGTAATCATATTGGTTTTGGAGAAACCTAGCCTGAGCTTTGTCACCTAGTTTGATTAATGTAATATAGTCGCCCTTAATACAGCTTTAAGTATGTGTACTTATTTTATTACTATTATTGATATTTTAGCGATATCCACACTAGGTAATAATCTTATGACAAACTATGCCAGAAAATAGTCAATTGATATCACTTCCTGTGAACTGAGTTCTTACGATGTTGCGCCTTACAGGTGCCTCGTATGATCCTATTCTGTCCGGGGCTCCAGAAATCCTACAACCAGCCCAGGTCACTGCCAACATGACATAACATGGTAAAAATAATTCTTTAAGTGCAAACAATTGTAAAGTTAAGACACAAGTCTGATTATTTGTCAAGTCCGGCGACCAGCATTATGCATGAACTCTTTTTACTGCCACTCCACCGCAGCACACTTGAAAGACCAAACATTAAAGAATGTCCATAATACTGTCAACAGTTACATTACGGAACATTCCACTTTTAACCCGTTCCGTGCGCGCGTCGGCCAACGGCCGTCACGAGCACTACCTCGCTAGTGCTGCGCACGTCCGTTGGCCGACGCAGCCCCGCCCACTCAATAGAACTCCCGCACAGCGGCGGAATTTGCGCCGCGGTTGAGTTAAATTATGCTTATTTTGGGTTGTTGTTGGATTAAAATGACTCGTTTATTATGAATTTCATGAAGGCATTTTTTTAATTTAAGAGTTATTGTTAGATTATGTGCTATGGAACCAAACTTGGTGGCCAACAGAGGCGGGTGAGTGTCCCTGTCTGACAACTAAGGCCAGGAATCTAGGAGTGATTCTTGATAACCAATTAAACTTTGCAGGCCAGATAAACCGCCTAACGTCCTCTTGTTTCTTTTTATTGAAGATCTTACGTAAGATTTTCCCCTTTATTCCTCAGGAACTCAGGAAAACCGTGGTAGTAGCTCTTATCCTCTCTAAAATAGACTACTGCAATGCACTTTTTCTGGGTATTGACAAGGCCCAGATGTCTAAATTGCAGTCCCTACAAAATGCAGCTGCTCGCTTGCTTTTAAACATCCCTAAAGGCCATTCTACCTCTGCTGGTATAAGATCACTACATTGGCTCCCTATTCAGCAGCATGTGGAATTCAAGGCCCTCTGTCTGGTTCATAAGGCACTATACGGAGGTGGAGCTGGTGACATTCAAAAATTGTTCTTATGGTACTCGCCTACTAGAAACCTGAGATCCACTAACGCGGGTCTTGTTCAAATCTCCAAAATCCGCAGAGCAAGATGGGGAGGCAGGAGTCTATCCCACTATGCAGCCACACTGTGGAATAAGATGTCAATTGCTATGAGGCTGCAGCCAAACAGGCAGCATTTTAGGAAATCGCTCAAATCCTGGTTGTTCCCTCCCAAATAAGTTGCAGGAACTAACAGATCAGCCCCTTATCACACCTCCAGCGCCAAGACGCCACGGCAATCGAGCGCTTTATAAACCTATTTTTCATTTCATTTTTCATCGCAACTTTTGCTCCGTTTTATGACTTAACATTTTCCAACTTCTGGTTTTATGTTTATTTGAAAAGGTAAATATGATGTACTGTTACATGGTGCAAGTGCAAGCTTGTGGTGTGCTTGTGCACAAGTGCCACTAGTAACCTACCAGACAGTCTGTTCATGCATATACAGCGTGCTCAGGAAAACCAGAACAGAGTGTGAGAGAACCACTTTATTTTCAAGCGGGGGTTATAAAAGGTTCGCATGTGCAAGTAAAACAGCCAGTTGTGGTCTTGTAATCTCAAAGAAGACCTCGTAAGTTTCGGCAATCTTTTTGTGTTGGTCAGAAAGTCTTTACCCGTTAAGAGGCAAAAACTGCTGACTTGGAAAGGTTACTAATCAACTACTTTGAGGCTACTGTGGAAGCTTTTCAGGTCTGGCCTATTCAGAGCTATACGTTCTGTTGTTGAAAGTTGTATTGTGTACAATACCAATAATTACAGTAGACTTTGGGTCAGCCCATTCCTTAACATTTGTTGGCTTTCCGGTCAGTCCCATTTGCTTGCTTCTTATTCAATGACTTTCCTTTCTTTTCTTGTGTATGTCCCTCAGTGAAGCAGAACACCTATAGCAGTCTTTGTATTTGAGGACTTAAATTCTCCCACTGTTTATATTCAGAGAACTACTGTTTACATCTGGATATTGACAGCATGAACTTCATGCTTACAATATGCATAAAGCGAGTCTTGGGTTTAAAACCTATTGGCTTTATCAGTGTCTGTTTCTCTTGCTTATAGCACTCCATAGGAGTGCAAGCGTTTTTCTGTTCTTTTTACTTCTCCCAGTGTACTGCTTCCCCTGTCAGACCCCGCCCCCTCGCACTAATGCGCTCCCACCCGTAGTTCATCCATTGCTTCCTACACTCATTCCAGTCCCTCTCTGCTTACCAAGACTTATCAATGGCATTGATTTTGGTTCCCCATCCTGTCGCCCAACTCCTCAGTTGCTCCCCTATCTTTCTGCATCCACCCTTTTGCTATTTTTTTTTTTTTTTTATTAATTACTTTTTGGGATGACACGGCAGCTGTCATTTGCTACCAGGATCCTTTCCTTAAATGCATTGCAAGTCACCATTTTTAAAATTTACCCCTCCAGATGAGCGTCCATTATTTTAGACCTGTAAATTAAAAAAGAAAATGGTTGCTACCTTGTGACATTTACGTTTATGCATCATGACGCATGCGCACAAACCACCACACTGACACCAAAAGCCAAAATGGTTAATGTGCCATGATACATGCTGATGCATGCACATGCCATCATACTCTAGCCACCATAGTAACTTGACCCATACATGTGCAACAATGGTGATGCACTAACATGTATGCACCAACAGACTGGGGATTTTTTTTCTTCCTTTCTGCCGATGCTAAACTACTTTGGCTAAAAGGACTTGAAAAGCCACAAGGCAAGACGCATTATTTCTGCCAATGCTTGTTTGACTCTCAGTCAAATGGGGTGCTTGGGCAAACACTGGCTGGATTTTGATATTGGAAATAAAAGTACTTTTAAGAGAAAATATCTATAAGTATCAGAAATAAGTTTAGAGTTCTAGCTGCATTTAACCCATCTGAGAAAGACTTGAGCCAAATGAGCCCAGCTTTACCCGAGGGAGGTGATGAAGCTGAAAACGGAGATGGTGATGAAAACATTTCTTGCATAGGGAAAATCAGGAATCTGTTAGCAAGCCAGAACAATTGTTTTTTGGAAAATATAACAGAGGATTGATGTCTCAGAGTAGGAGTTCAGGTGATTATCTGAGTATGAGCACGAGGCAACAGAAAGGAAGGATAAGCCTAGGAAATGTGTTAGGAAAACTCTAGAGGAGAATCCTCAGGAAATGACAGCAGAGAATAAAAAGCTCGTCTTTCTGAGACTGGTGGCACTATAGTCACGGGGTGGAGGGTGTCCTACATGGCTAGGAATAAGTCAAATTAGCTAAAGGCTGGAAATAAAGTAAATACTGAAAGTAAATCAGATTATTTCCCAGGTAGAGAAGGAGGTCAGGACTCTGATGAATATTTGAATCCTGATTGGTTCAGATAATAACTTAGAAGAGGATGTTATATTATGTGAACATGTAAAGGGCAATATCACTTGCGAAGGTACCCTGGCTCTGAGCAGGGGTGTGACTATCCTTGCCAATGATAGGTTGGTAATGTGAAAAGCTAGGTCATCAGCTTCTTGCAGAATTCAAGAAAAGAGGAGGAAGCTCTGATGTGTAGTGGGAGGTCGTTCCACGCTCAAGGAGCTCGTCCTACTAATCTGGCTTTGTGGATGGTACTGTGCACGTTTTTTTCCAGTGATACTTTGAAAGATCTGCAGCGTGAGAACGATTTTATAGTATATCAGTTGTAAGACTTTCAAGTAGTTTGGTTGACAACGGATTACATATTTGAGTACATCAATCAATGGATTAGAAAGCCTTTGGACAAACAGGAAAGAAATATAATGAGGGTTGAATGTTAGTGTAAAATTTCTCCAGATTGTGCTACTCCAGAGTTAAATCGTAATTTAACTGTGTTTTTTATTAGGTTTAGTATAGAAAGGCTACGAGAAATCTTTAAAGCAATGTTAGGACACATTATTCGACATTATTGGTGTTGCAAGCAGTCCAAGGTTATGACATTTTGTCTGTAAGCCAACCATTTCAAAAGTAAATCTTGGATGACAAATTTTTCAGAGGAACAAAAAAATTTACTGAGTTTGGAGCTAGAGCAAATGCTTTAAAATAGGACGAAGGATTTGCTTGTGCCCTTTTTATGTTGCAGAAAGACACAGGATGGTGGCATGTAATAACTTAAGAGAACTGAACAAATAAACAAATACATGGCACACAGGCTTTTCAAGATAGAGGGCTTAACTCTTAAGCATTCTTATCAGGAAAACCCCTTTGGCCCCCTGGTTCTCTGACAGATTGGGGTCACACAGGCAGGCCTGTCGACGCCAGTAACATGTCTGGAGAAGGAACTAAGGAGGGCAAGAACGGTTGGCCTATAAATCCATAATTAGAGATTATAAGAAAGCTCTTATGGAGGAGAAATCTTAATACTTTAAGGCACTCATTGAGGCTACAAACTCATCTAAATAACTCTTTAAAATTGTTCAGCTTCTTTCCACTCCTTTGGGCCCTGCGGCCACCGATGGTTCACAAGAGTTTTGCAATCACCTGGCAGAGTTTTTCCAAGCTAAAATTGATAATATCTATAAGGAGTTTGAATTGGCAATACAAGCAGTGGACAGTTCGATGCCCTTAAGTAAAGTATAGCAATCAGAGTCCTTTAGCTCTTCTGATCCCATGTAAGTAACTACAACTAGGCTCACAATGTTTGCTTTGTTGACTCCAGAACTCGCAGAACAGATTCTATTCAGTACTCAGTCGGGTTCTCCTAACATCCTTCACATGGTGGCGAGTGTGTTAGCACCTGCCCTCACATCTATAATAAATGAAGCCATCTCCTCTGGGTTCTACACTTAAACATGGCAAGAGGCAGTAGTGAAACCTCTTCTCAAGAAACCTAACCAGGACCCCAAAGATCTTAAAAACGTCCGACTAATCTCCCTTCTCCCAGGTTCCTGCTAAGATCTTGGAAAAAGATCTTAATAGCCACCTGATGGCTTGTGGGAAAGAGCAGAACTGATTAGATGTGTCACAATGTGGATTCCGTAAAGATTACTGTACTGAAACTGCATTTTTGTTGCCTATGGACAGTATCGGGCGACTCGTGGACGAGGGCGCAAGGTGCGGCTCAGATCCTGCTGGGTCCGTCTGCGGCCTTTAATACCATCTCCCGTCCCTTCTGAACGATCGCCTATATAAACTTGGTATATTAGGCAGAGCGTTGAAACCACTGGCCTCTTACCTCAATGACAGATCTCTGAGGGTGGCAGTGAAACATTATCTATCAGACCCTTTTACTTTGCCATGTGGGGTGCCACAGGGCTCATCATTAAGGCAAACAATTTTCAACCTGTAGGTCTCCCCCCATGGCAAGGTTATTCGCTCATTCGGGATACCAGGTGGTATCCTCCGCGGACAACACCCAGCTTATCGTGTCGATCTCAAAAGACATTGTGTCAATCTCAAAAGACACAGTAGCGACTGAAGTCAATTCAACCATTGCATGACAGTAGTAGCTGGGTGAATGAGGAGGAACTATCTGAAACTCACTGGGGAAAAATATGAGGTCTTACTCTTTGGAAATCAAACCTCCATCTGGATTCACAGTTGGTAGCCAGAGACACTAGGTACTATACCTATGCCTACTGAGAAGGCTAAGAACCTGGGGATCCTGTTCGATTGTCACCTCTCCTTAGACCCCCCTCCTCCAGGTCAATCGTGTGGTTGCAACATGTTTCTGGTTGATCAGGATGTTAAGAATTTTTTTCCTGTTCATTCCCCTTGCTTCACGGTGTCTATTACTTTAATGCTTTATATTTAGATACCAACAAGAGCACCTAAGCTAAATTACAGCAAGTGCAGAATTCACTGGCCAGGCTCACTTTGGGCATTCCCAAATGGCAGTCAGTGAATAATGGGTTACAACACCTTCAGTGGCTCTCTATAAGGAAAAGTATTATGTTCAAATCCATTTGCTTAGTGCATAAGGCCTTCTCTCAGAGCTGCCCAGCAGGACATAGGGCTATGTTTCATAGCTACATCCCTGGTAGGAATCTTCGCTCTGCTCACCATAATTTGGTGACAGTGCCCAGACTTCAGAAGAAGTGGGGAGGGAGAGCCTTCTCAACCGAAGCAGCAAGACTATGGAACTAACTGCCAAGTCATCTGACAGGCATTAGAGCTCATGCTCCCTTTAGGAAAGCCTTTAAGACCTGACTTTCCACATTGTAGTTCTTTTTTGCTAGAGTGTGTTCGCTACTCTTGGGTGGAACCTTATCACCGAGACCGTAGCGCCTTGATGCCTTCAGGCATTTGCTGCGCTCTACAAATACCCTTCATTTCATATCATCAAGAAGGGAGTTAGTTGGTCAAGTTAGACCTCAAAGATGCATATTTTAGGGTATTAATTGCAGAAAGCTTTCAGCATTATCTACAATTTAAATGGGTAGGTAAGTGTCTGCTTTTCACAAACCTTTCCTTCAGTACAGCATTTGATCATTGATGATTCATCAAGGTACTTTAGCCAGTGGTGGCCAACCTCAAGAAGAGAGGAGTGCATTTGACTGTATATTTGGATGACATTTATATGTCTCAAGGCTGGATAGAGATGGAGAAGCAGTTCGTCTTGGTAGTGTTTTACTGCTGCAACAAACAGGGAAAGTGTCACAATTAATAATGTGGTGGGAACTGGTGTTCCTTTATTTCTGCTTAGACAGGAAAAACGCCATCTTGAGGCTTCCTACGAAAAAGATGAGGAAGATAAAAATAAATATTTAGCATTTCAGCCGTAGTTAAATGTCTATTCTTTCAAACTGCTGGCTTTTGCATGTGTGATTGAGTTTCTTCCTGTTTCTATTCAGGCCTCAGTCTCAGGTCCAATGCATTATTGGGCACTCCAATGCTTGAAAGCAGTGTGTTTGCACCAAGATTTTTGGTACAGAGACCAAATAGTTTTAAAAGAGGAGGCCAGAGAATCCGGAGGCTGTAATGGTCGTGCAATTATCAGCACTTTGACCAATTTTGTGACACAAGCAGATGCAAGCAATCTAGGCTGTGGTCAGGAGCTCAATTACCTGTTTTGGAGAACGTTTATGAACCAATTGCCTGAAAAGGATGGTGGATTAATTTGTTCTGAAAACCGTCTCCCCATCAGTTGCGAAAGGTACTATTGCTGCTGATGGACACGAGCTGGCTGTGCATCAAATAATCTCCTTGGATGGAACAGGGTTGCAAGTCGAAGCAACTTATGGAGCAGGCGAAGGAGATTATGTATTGTTTAGATCAGAACAGAATGCATTCCAGGCCAGGAGGGTCGGAAAGTACATTGAAAATTGAGAAATGTCATTGACTTCTCAAATGGATGTTGCACCTGGAGATATTTGCACAGTTTCAGGAGGTGTTGGGTCACTTAGAAGTGGATCTTTTTAGGTTGTCGTCTGTCAGCCCAAGGTCCATCAACAAATAGTAGATGAGTCAACGGCACTGGACACTAGGGAACGCATTACTCAAATCAAAAGAAGAGTGAAAAGAAATTAATATGGGTCACCCCTACTTCCCAACTATGAGTCATCAATCAAACAAATGGGAGGAAACCCTCATAGGGTATGTGTACATACTATACTGACTTTATACCCAAGCGCCCCTATAACTCTCTAATTGGACACCTATCAGGTGTTTTTCAAGGACTATGACGCCCTGTCAGAGGTATGCTTCATCACAGAGTCCTCATGTCAGGACCTATTGTGCCTGCACAGGCTCTACCTTGTAAAACAAGGAAGCTCTTTGATTTTATGGGAGGGATCTTAAGGTTAAAAATACCTAAGGAGTCTTAATTAAAAACAAGATGAGATGCTTTGTGAGAGATTATGTCTCAAGCGTAAATGGGCCAACATGTTGCAGCCACCCCATTGCTTCAATCTTGTGGCTTTTATCAGGACCTTCTGAATCAGACCCCTTATACGGTCTAAGCCTACACGCTCTTTTTTATTACTGTACTGTTCAACCAACCTTACCATACCCGCCATTTTTACAGTTATACACAAGTATACAAACTTACATTGAGGTATCATCCATACATATCTGAGATGGATGAAGGAACATTTAGGCATAGAATCCTGGTGGATTTCCTTGAAGAATATGTGACTACAGGAACCGCCAGCCTGTCCCGACCTTATGAGGCATAATAGACTGACACCTCCTAATACCTCGATGTAGTATTGTATACTTGTGTACTAGAAAAATAAACTAAGGAACACTGAGGTGCACAGATAGCAGTATTCATCCCATGTGAGTCTTTTGTGTGATGGCTTCATATCTTTTATCAAAACATTTTTCTTCCCAGAAATTACAATTACAAGACTATGAACTGTTATAGATCAGCTAATCCAGCAGGACATAGCTTAATGGATGATAATGCAATTGAAGAACAAGTTACTTACCTTTGGTAACACATTATCTGGTAGAGACTCTAGCTAGCTGTAGATTCCTTACCTTTGAATTTCCCAGACGTTAGACTGGATCAGGAAACTTTTGCTTGAGCAATACCCCTTGCGCGCCGGGTGGCTCCATTTGACTCCACGTGACGTCATTAGGGTCGGTTATGACGTCGCGGTCACCTATATAGGCGCCACCCAGGCACGCGGACGTCAGTACTTTTCGTTTATTTCCATGCCAGAAGTGCAGAGCCACGAATTAACTGACGAACAAGTTACTTACCTTCAGTAACGCATTATCTGGTAGAGACTCTATCTAGCTGCAGATTCCTTACCTTTGAATTTCCCAAGCTTCAGGCTGGATCCGGAAACTTTTGCTGAGCCATACCCCTTGCGTGCGACGTCGGGTGATTCCATTCGGCTCCGCGTGACGTCGTTGGCGTCGGTTATGACGTCGCGGTGCCTATATAGGCGTGACCAGGCGCGCGGACATCAGTACTTTTTCGTTTTTTCCACGCCAGAAGCGCAGAGCCACAAAGTGACTGACGTAATCGTGTGCAAAACTAGGGCCCTGAAAGGGGAGTAACCCTAGACCTACTACATCAGTCCACAAAGCGGGAAGGTATGGGCGGGGCTGTAAGGAATCTGCAGCTAGATAGAGTCTCTACCAGATAATGCGTTACCGAAGGTAAGTAACTTCTTCATCTGATAGAGACTTCTAGCTGCAGATTCCTTACCTTTGAATCAGATACCCGAGCCATACCATCCAGGCGGTGGGTTGCGGACTCATGACCTAGACTAAGAAGTCTTGCAGGACTGAACAGGCAAAGTGCCCATCCCTGCGCACTTGACCATCAAGGCAATAATGTTTTGCAAACGTGTGCAATGATGCCCACGTCGCTGCCTGACAGATGTCTTGGACTGGGACACCCCGAGCCAAGGACGTAGTCGCAGCCTTTCCCCTGGTGGAGTGAGCCCATAACCCCTCAGGGGGCTGCTTCTTTGCCAAGGCATAACAGATTTTAATGCAGAGAACAACCCAGTGTTAGATGAATCTTTTCTGCACTGCCTTTCCCTTTTTTGCTCCCACATACCCCACAAAGAGTTGGTCATCCACCCGGAACTCTTTTGTGCGGTCAAAGTAGAACGACACCGCTCTTTTTGGGTCCAGCGGGTGGAGACGCGCCTCTTCCTTAGAGGGATGTGGGGGAGCAAAGAAGGTGGGCAAAGTAATGGATTGGCCCAGATGAAATGGGGTCACAACCTTTGGTAAAAATTATGCCCTGGTGCGAAGCACCACTTTGTTCAGAAAGGACATAAGATAAGGAGGCGAGCTGGATAACGCCTGCAATTCACTCACCCTCCGGGCCGATGTAATCGGCAATACGAAGGCTGTTTTGATGGACAACAGCCGGAGGGGACAATTGTGTAAAGGCTCGAAAGGAGTGCACATTAGGTAAGTGAGGACCAAATTAAGGTCCCATTGCGGCATAATAAAGGGCGTGGGTGGAAATAAATGAGCCAGCCCTTTCAGAAATCTATTTACAATAGGAGAAGAGAGAAGGCTGGTCTGGCAGCCGCAAAAAAGCAGACAGAGCAGAGAGGTAACTCTTGAGAGTTCCCAAGGCAGAGCCCTGCCGGGCCACGGTTAGAATGAATAAAAGAACAGTAGAAAGAGGAGCAGAAAGAGGGTCAATGGACCTTTCTGTACAGAATAATACAAATTTCTGCCAACGACAGGCGTATACCGACTTAGTGGAGGGCTGCCTGGCCGCCAGAATAACATTACAGACTTCGGGAGGAAGGTCAAAGGCCACAAACTGCCGCCGCTCAATCTCCACGCATGGAGGCACAGAGTTGACAGGTTCGGGTGGAGAACCCTCCCCTGCTGCTGTGACAGAAGATCCTCACGAAGGGGCAGCCTGATCGGAGGATTGACACTCATGCTCAGAAGCTCTGGATACCAGACTCTCCTTGCCCAGTCCGGCGCCACAAGGATGACTTGGGCCCGGTCGCTCCTGATCTTCTTCAGAAGCCTGGGCAGGAGTGATATGGGTGGTAAGGCGTACAACAGGCCTGAGCTCCATTCACGACGAAACGCGTCGCCGAGCGATAGCCACCTTGGAAACTCCAGCACGCAGTACTGCTGACATTGCGCGTTCTCTTCGGAGGCGAACAAATCTAACCAAGGTTCTCCCCACTGCTGAAAGAGACCTTGCGCCACCTCCGATTGGAGACGCAATTGGTGATCCTGAAGGCATCGACGGCTGAGATCGTCCGCCCTGGCGTTCAGAGAACCTGGCAGGTGTTGAACCACCAGGGTTATGCCCTGCTGTTCCAGCCATGTCCAGAGACGCAGGGCCTCTCGACAAAGAGTCCACGACCCCACCCCGCCCTGCTTGTTGCAGTACCACATGGTGGTGGTGTTGTCCGTGAACACCTGCACTAACTTCCCCTTTGACCGAGGGAAGAAATGCTTTCAATGCCAACCGAATCGCTCGGAGCGCCAACAAGTTTACGTGGAGCCCCGTCTCCACCGGAGACCAGTGACCCCTGATCTCCGCCTCTCCCATGTGGCAGCCCCATCCCAGAAGTGACGCATACGTCACAACTGTGAAATCTGGTTAGGGAAGGGAGAGAGGTCTGCCGTTGACCCAATCGCGGTTCGTTAACCACCACTCCAGATCCTTCGCAGTTCCTTCCGAGATCTGAACCACGTCGGTGAGATTTCCCTGTTGCTGTGCCCATTGGAACTTCCAGTCCCACTGCAGAGCCTGCATACGCCACCTGACCTGTCTTACCAACAGGATGCAGGAGGCCATGAGACCCAACAGCCTCAGAGTCAACCTCACCGAAATCCAGGATAGAGGCTGAAATATCGGAATCATAACCTGAATATCCTGGACTCGCTGCTCGGGAGGATAAACCCGAAACTGCACTGTGTCCAGAACAGCTCAGATGAAAGGGAGCGTCTGAGAAGGAGTCAGGAGTGACTTCGGCATGTTTATAGAGAACCCCAGCGAATGCAGGAGGTCTGCCGTAGTCTGAAGGTGGGAGATGACTGCCTGGGGCGAGGACGCCTTCAACAGCCAGTCATCTAGGTAGGGGAAGACTGAAACCCCTAACCTGCGCAGATGAGATGCAACCACCGCCATCACCTTGGTGAACACCTGAGGGGCACTGGTAAGACAGAAGGGGAGCACGGTAAACTGAAAGTACTCGTGGCCTACCTTGAACCGCAGGTAACGGCTGTGGCACGGCAGGATGGGAATGTGAAAATATGCATCCTGCAGGGCCAACGCCACCATCCAGTCTCCTTGGTCTAGGGCAGACAAGACCTGAGCCAAATGTGAGCATTTTGAATTTCTGCTTTTTGAGGAAGAGATTGACGGTCCGAAGATCTAAAATGGGCCAAAGCCCCTTGTTCTTCTTCGGAATCAGAAAGTAGCGGGAATAACAGCCAACGCCTCCTTCTGAAGCTGGGACCCTTTCTATAGCTCCCTTGGCCAAAAGAGCTGTAACCTCCTCCTGGAGCAACTTCAAATGATCCTCCTCCAGCCGTTCCTGAGTTGGCGGAATAGGAGGAGGAAAAGAAAGGAAAGGAAGAGAATGGCCCTGCTGGATGATCTGCAAGACCCACTTGTCTGTTGTTATAGATCTCCAGCGGGGGAGATTATGACAAATTCTCCCACCCACTGGAGTAGTGTGGTCCTGCAGAATCAGCCTAGGAGTGCTTGGAGGCTGCGGCTGCTGGGGGCAGTGTGGCAGACGACTTCTGGCCTCCATTCCGAGGACGGAATGTACCACGTCCACGCACGGCTTGGGTAGTCTGAGCGGGACGGTGGCTACGATAGGGCTGACGCAGCTGGAAACCCCTTCCGTTGCCACGAAAGGGAGACTGGCCACGAGGAGTGGAGGAGCGGCCCAAGGATCTGGCCGTAGCTTGAGAGTCCTTGAACCTGACCAGGGCCAAGTCTGCCTTTTCCCCAAAAAAGTTGGTTCCATCAAAGGGCATGTCCATCAAATTGGCTTGGACATCCTCCGAGAAGCCAGTTGTACGAAGCCAGGCGTGGCGCCTCAAGGCCACCGTCGTTGAGATTGACCTGCCCAGCGAATCGGTCGTACCCAAACCACACCGTATGGCGAATTTTGCTGCATCTCTCCCGTCCTTGACAGCTTGGGAGAGCACAGCCCGGGCCTCCTCCGGGACTTGTGGCAGCACCTGCGCAACCGTCTCCCAAAGAGAGTGAGAGAAACGGCCCAACAAGCATGCGGTATTCACCGACCGCAATGCCATACTGGAGGAAGAAACATCTTCTTCCCAAATGAGTCCAGTCTCTTGGATTCCCTATCCAGAGGGGCGGAAGGGAATGCGCCCTGGGAAGTAGAGGCCTGCAACAATAAACTTTCTGGGGTGGGGTGTTGGCTGAGGATTTTTGGGTCGCCCGGAGCTGGGCGATGGCGGCGTGCTAACGTCCTATTCACAGGAGCCCCTGTGCTAGGCTTGGACTATGTTCCTAGAAGGACGTCCGTTAGTGCCTCATTAAAGGGCAAATAGTGGTTCAGAGGTGGAAGCCCCAGGTTGAAGCACTTCGGTCAGGAGATTAGTCCTGACCTGCACTGAGGGCAGCTCCAGTCCAAGGACCTCAGCTGCCCTCATAACCACCATGGCATAGGACGCCCCCTCCTCCGTAGCCACTGTAGGCGGAGAGAGCATGCCAGTGTCTGGGGAAGTATCCAGACCACTGGTTTCACCAAATTCCCCATACCAGTCCATAGTGTCCTCAGAGACATCCTGGTTCTCTAATGGGTCTCCAGACTCCTCCCATTCCTCTCCTGAGCCCAGCACGTCCACAAAGTGCTCAGGCGACAACATAGAACCCCAGGCTCCGGTCGACGTCGGAATCGGCGTCGCTCGACGCCGTTCCGGCTCCGTATCGTCAGGGATGAGGATGGGGCTTGCGCCGCCAACAGGCCCCAGCGATGTCGCAGGCACCGACTTCGGGTTCGATGCCGGGGGAGGTCGTGTTGGCATGACCGGCGCCGACCCGGAATCGGATCCATGAGGCCCCACCGGCGCCGTGGCCGAAGTCGTCGAACCCGAAGGGCCCCATCTGACCCCGCAGGGCCTGAGGCCTCACCAACGGGGTCGTCCCGCTCAAATACGCGGCGCATGGCCTCGTTAAATTCTTTAATTTGTGTGGGAGTCGCTCTGGCTCCCGGAAAGGGTGGGAGGCGCGAAGTCGACTCAGGCTCCGGCTCCGCAGAACCGTGCCTAGAGCGTTGGTGCTCCTCACCTCTCTCGACGACGGACGCCAGTTGAGGTGATGTCGAAGTCCGCTTGGACATGTTGAATTGATGTTTAATCCGTGAAAGTAATATAGGTCATGAGGGAGCTTTTTCAGATAGTGAAGTCCGCTTGGACTACTTCTTCTACTTGTGCCTCTTCCCCGAGTGTCCAGATGACCTCCAATGGGAGGAAGAGGACTTAGGGCTCTGTGAGGGGTACCGCGACCTCCTCTTCTTCGAACGGGACCGTGACCTTCTAGGAGTCTCGCTTAACGGTGTCAACTGCCGGGCCGCGAGCAACTTCATCGCCCGCTCCCTCAAGGTCTTCGGCGCCATCGCCCGACAGTTTGAACATGACTTCAAAACGTGGTTGTGTTCAAGACACCACAGACATACGCAGTGGGGATCGGTAACCGACATCATGCGGGAACAAGTCCAGCATGGTTTAAAACCTGTCTTTCTACCAGACATCCCTCGCACACAAAGTCGTATCTCAAAAATATCGACAAAAGTCGAGAAAAAAAGCCTGCCAAAAAGCGGCAGAGGGGTAGCTCTTCCCGGATCGGCGCTTAACTGGAGCGGAAAGAAAAGAACTGACGTCCGCGCGCCTGGATGGCGCCTATATAGGCACCGCGACATCATAACCGACGCCAACAATGTCACGCGGAGCCGAATGGAGCCACCTGACGTCGCGCGCAAGGGGTATTGCTCAGCAAAAGTTTCCGGATCCAGTCTGACGCCTGGGAAATTCAAAGGTAAGGAATCTGCAGCTAGAAGTCTCTATCAGATTTAAACGTGTGCAAAACTAGGGCCGTGCAAAAGGAAATATCCGTAGCCCTAACAAAATCAGTCCGCAAAGCGGGGAGGCTGGGGTGGGCCTGTAAGGAATCTGCAGCTAGATAGAGTCTCTACCAGATAAGGAGTTACCGAAGGAAAATAGCTTGTTCATCTGATAGAGACTTCTAGCTGCAGATTCCTACCTTTGAATTAGATACCCAAGCCATACCGTCCAGGCGGTGGGTTTCAGACAAATTCCTCACACTAGGAAGTCCTGCAGGACCGAACAGGCAAAATTCCTGTCCCTGCGGACCGGACTGTCCAGGCAGTAGTGCTTGGCAAACGTGTGCAGCGATGCCCACGTTGCTGTCTGACAGATGTTCAGGACTGGGACACCCCGAGCCAAAGCCACAGTCTTAGCCTTTCCCCTGGTGGAATGGGCCCTTAATCCCTCAGGGGACTGCTTCTTAGCCAGGGCATAGCAGATCTTAATGCAGAGAACGACCCAGCGAGAAATGGTCCTTTTCTGCACTGCCCACCCCTTCTTAGCTCCCATGTACCCCACAAAGAGTTGGTCGACAACGCACTTTTTGGGTCCCGGCGGTGGAGGCGCTCCTCTTCCTTAGAGGGATGCGGGGAACAAAGATGGTGGGCAGTGTGATAGACTGACCCAGAAGGAATGGGGTCACAACCTTCGGCAAGAATGAAGCACGGGTGCGAAGCACCACATTATCTGGAAAAGACATCATGTAGGGGGGGGCGTACAAGATAGTGACTGCAACTCACTCACCCTCCAAGCAGATGTTATCGCCACTAGAAAGGCTGTCTTGACAGTAAGCAGCCAGAGGAGACAGTTGTGTAAAGGCTCGAAGGGAGCACACATAAGAAAAGGGAGGACCAAATTACGGTCCCACTGCGGCATAACAAAGGGCATGGGCAGAAACAAGTAAGCCAGCCCTTTCAAAAACCTTTTTACAATTGGAGACCTAAAGAGAGAGGGTTGGTCTGGCAGCCGCAAAAAAAAGCAGATAGAGCAAGAGTTAGAATAAATAGAAGAACAGTGGAAAGAGAAGGAGAAAGAGAATCAATAGAACTTTCTGTACAGTGTAATACAAACTTCTGCCAATGGCAGGTGTATACCAACCTAGTGGAGGGCCGCCTGGCCGCCAAAATAATGTTGCATACTTCAGGAGGAAGGTCAAAAGCAAACAACTGCAGCTGCTTAATCTCCACGCCTGGAGGCGCAGAGTTGACAGGTTCGGGTGGAGGACCCTCTTGAAGGGGCAGCCTGATCGGAGGATCGATACTCATTTTCAGAAGCTCTGGATACTAGACTCTCCTCGCCCAGTCGGGAGCCACAAGAATGACTTGGGCCCAGTCGTTCCTGATCTTCAGAACCCTGGGGAGGTGTGGTAAGGGTGGAAGGGCGAACAACAGGCCTGAGCTCCACTAGTGACGAAAGGCGTCGCCGAGCGATAGCCGCCTTGGAAACTCCAGCGCACAGTATAGCTCTTCGGAGGCGAACAGATCTAACCAAGGATCTCCCCAGTGCTGAAAGAGACCTTGCGCCACCTCCTTCTAGAGACGCCATTCATGATCCGCTAAGCATTGACGGCTGAGTTAGTCCGTCCTGGCGTTCAGAGAACCTGCCAGGTGTTGAACCACCAGGGTTATGCCCTGCTGTTCCAGCCATGTCCAGAGACGCAGGGCCTCTCGACAAAGGGTCTATGACCCCACTACGCCCTGCTTGTTGGAGTGCCACACGGCGGTGGTGCTGTCTGAACACCTGCACTAACTTCCCCTTGTCAGAGGGAAGAAATGCCTTCAATGCCTACCGAATCGCTCGAAGCTCCAACAAATTGATGTGGAGCCCCGACTCCGCCGGAGATCAATGTCCCCTGATCTCCACTTCTCCCAGATGGTCGCCCCATCCCAGAAGTGACGCATCTGGCACGACTGTGAGATCTGGTTGGGGAAGGGAGAGGTGTCTGCCGTTGACCCATTTTGCGTTTCATCAACCACCACTGCAGAGCCTGCATACACCACCTGGCATGCTTTACCAACATGATGCAGGAGGCCATGAGGCCCAACAGCCTCAGAGTCAGTCTCGCCGAAGTCCAGGATAGAGGCTAAAACATCAGAATCATAACCTGAATATCCTGGACTCGCTGCTCGGGAGGATAGGCCCAAAACTGCACTGTGTCCAGAACAGCCCAGATGAAAGAAAGCAACTGAGAAGGAGTCGGGTGTAATTTCGGTAAGTTTTTAGAGAACCCCAGCGAATGTAAAAGTTCGCCGTAGTCTGAAGGTGGGAGATAGCAGCCTGGGGCGATGACGCCTTCAACAGAAAGTCATTGAAGTAGGGGAAGACTGACACCCCTAACCTGCACAGATGAGCTGCGACCACCGCCATCACCTTAGTGAACACCCGATGGGCACTGGTAAGGCCGAAGGGGAGCACAGTAAACTGAAACTGCTCGTGGTCTACATTGAACCGCAGGTACCGCCTTTGGCCCAGCAGGATGGGGATGTGAAAATAGGCATCCTGCAGGTCCAATACTACCATCCAGTCTTCTTGGTCTAGGGCAGACAAGACCTGAGCCAAAGTAAGCATCTTGAACTTCTTCTTGAGCAAGAGATTGACGGTCCGAAGATATAAAGTGGGCCGCAACCCTTGATCTTTTTCAGAATCAGAAAGCAGCGGGAATAACAGCACTGCCTACTTCTGAATCCGGGACACTCTCTATAGCTGCCTTGGCCAAGGAAGCTGTAACTTCCTCTTTGAGCAAATTTAAATGATCATCCGCCAGCCGTTCTTGATTTGGCCGAATAGGAGAAAAAGAAAGGAAAGGCAGAGAATAGTCCACCTGAATGATCTGCAAAACCCACTTTCCGATGTTATGGACCTCCAGTGGGAGAAGATGATGATGGATTCTCCCACCAACTGGAGTGGTGTGGTCTTGCAGAGTCAGACTAGGAGTGTTTGGAGGGTGTGGCTGCCGAGGGCAGGGTGGCTGACGACTTCTGGCTTCCATTCCTTGGACGCAATGAACCGTGTCCATGTGCCTGCACAACATGGGAAGTCTGCGCAGGACGGTGGCTGGGATAGGGCTGACGCGGCTGGAACCCCCTTCCGCTGCCATAAAAGGGGTGAAAGCTTGACTGCCCACGAGGTGTAGTAGAGAGGCCCAAGGATCTGGCCTTAACTCGAGAGTCCTTGAACATCACTAGGGCCGAGTCTGCCTTCTCCCCCAAAAAGTCAGGATCCATCAAACAGCATGCCCATCAAGTTTGCCTGGACATCGCCCCAGAAGCCAGCTGTTCTAAGCCAGGCGTGGTGCCACAAGGCCACTGTCGAAGAACTCGCTCTGCCCAGCGAATCAGTTGTGTCAAGGCCACACCAAATGGTGAATTTTGCTGCATCTCTCCAGTCCTTAACCGCCTGAGAGAGCACAGCCCAGGCCTCTTCGGGGATTTGTGGCAGCACTTGCGCAACCGTCTCCCAAAGGGAGTGGGAGAAACGGCCCAATAAGAATGCGTATTAACCGACCACAATGCCCGGCTAGAGGAAGAAAACATCTTCTTCCCAAGTGATTCCAGCCTCTTGGATTCCCTATCCAGAGGGGTGGAAGGGAACGCGCCCTGGGAGGTAGAAGCCTGCACCACCAAGCTTTCAAGGGTGGGGTGTTGGCTGAGGAACTTTAGGTCGACGGGCGATGGCGGCGTGCAGTTGTCCTAGTCTCAGGAGTCCTTGTGCTAGGCTTGGACCACGTGCCTAGAAGGACATCAGTAAGTGCCTCATTGAAGGGCAAAAGTGGTTCAGAGGTGGAAGCCCCAGGCTGAAGCACTTCGGTCAAGAGATTAGTCCTGACCTGCACAGAGGGCAACTCCAGCCCGAGGACCTCGCTGCTCTCTTGAACACCATGGCATAAGATGCCCCCTCGTCCGTAGCCACAGTTGGCGGAGAGAGCATGCCAGCATCTGGGAAAGTGTCCAGTCCACTGGCCCCCCAAATTCCCCATACCAGTCCATCTGCTCAGCAGAAACATCCTGGTGTTCTAAAGGGTCCATAGACTACTACCAATCCTCTCCCGAGCCTAAAACATCATCAAAATGTTCAGGCTACAACATAGAACCCCTGGGTTCTATCGACGTCGGAATTGGCGTTGAGAGACTCTGTTCCGACTCCGTGTCGTTGGGGATAAGGATGGGGCTGGAACAGCCTGTGGGCTCCGGCAGCCCCGGAGGTACCGACTTCGGGTCTGATGCCGGGGAAGGTCGCAATGGCACGATCGGCCCCGTCCCGGATCGGATCCCTGAGGCACCACCGGTGCCGTGACCGGAGCCGACAGCACTGAATTAGATGGGGTCCCTTCCAACCCCACGGGGCCCGAGGGCTCACCAGAGGAGTTGGCCTGCTCTAATATGTGCTGTATGGCCGCATAAAAATCTTTAATTTGAGCGTGGGTTTCTACAGCTCCTGGAAAGGGAGGGAGGGGCGAAGTCGACCCCGGCTCCAGCTCCACAGAACCGTGCCTACAGCTCCGATGCTCCTTACCTCATTCGTCGACGGACGACAGTCGAGGCAAAGATGAAGTCCGCTTGGACTTCTTCTTCTTGTGCCTTTTCCCAGAGTGTCCTGATGACCTCAAGTGGGACGAAGAGGACTTGGGGCTCCGGGAGCAGTCCTGCGACCTCCTCTTCTTCGATCGGGACCAGGACCTCCATGGAGTCTCGCTGGATGGTGTTGACCGTCTGGCCACAAGCAGCTTCACAGCCCGCTCCCGCAAGGCCTTCGGAGCCATAGCCCGACAGTCGGAACACGACTTTGAGCTGTGGTTGTGATTGAGACCCCAGAGACAGACGAGGGGGGGGCGACATCATGCAGGGACGGGCACCACACGGTTTAAACCCTGTCTTCCTCGAAGACGTCCTCCACACGATAGAAAAAATTCCTAAGTCGACAAAAAGTGGAAAAAAGGCCTGTGAAAAAGCGACAGAGGGGTAGCTCTTCCCGGATCAGCGCTTAACTGATGCGGAAAATAAAGAACTGATGTCCGGGCACCTGGCTCGCGCCTATATACGTGACCGCAATGTCATAACTGACGCTAACAACGCCGACTACGTCACGCGGAGGCGAATGGAGCGACCTGACGGCGCGCGCAAGGGGTATTGCTCGAGCAAAAGTTTCCGGATCCAGCCTGACACCTGGGAAATTCAAAAGTAAGGAATCTGCAGCTAGAAGTCTCTATCAGATAAAGTTGTTTTGTTTGCAGAATTATGTACGGTGTGATGGTTAAAAGACCTCCTAAACCTCATTAGGCGCCATTTGGGTTATGAGTGAACTATATAGATTGTCTGGTGGTTGCTTACCAAATGTTTTTCTGACATGGAGGCAACTATTTTTTAAGCTAGAGACTTTCGTGTGCAGCCCTGGATGTAAAAGTGTCAAAAGTCTGTTCATAGTTTTAGAATGCAGGTGGGGTTATTTTTGTTTTGACAAGAAGAAACAAGACCATTGTCAACGTTTTGTTACACATTTTTTAAAAAGTAAGCCTATTTATTTGTGATGGGATGCTTGAAGAAGTATGAGCTGAAAGTGATGGAGCAGATCTCAAGTGTTGCTCTCTTATACAAAGGGAGGTTTCGTCATCTTCTTTGTCAAGGTTGTTAAAGACAATTACGAGGGAGGCTGTAGTGAACAGGAGTGCATTTATGGTACAATCTATTAGTGGACCGATGGGGACCAGATATTTAACTTGAGTGGATTTTAGAAGACGTTTTAAAGGCAAGTCGCTGATCTAATGCAGGGGTGCTCGTCCTCATTTTAAATGAGACCAACTGAAAATGTGTCATCTTAAATTCTTTAAGAGCTTTGAAGCTGCATAATGCTAACTTCAGATCTTCAAATAAAATATTTCTTTAAGTGTGCAACAGTAGAATCTGAATTTTATTAAATATAGAGTCTAGCATTATCCCTCTCATCCTCACTATAACAGATACGAAGGGATTTGGGCTTTAAAACCAGGAGAAAATATAATAGGAAAGTTGTTATCACACTTGTTTTCTGTTTGATCTGAAGCTATGTACGTAATCTGCGACTGAGGAAGAGTGTAATTTTAAATATACTGTGTGGGTAACCCGATTAACTGTTCTGGTCTAATGGCTGCATCAAAAAAGGAATTCAAAGGCCACAATACGAGTAAAACATAAGTTTATTGAAAAAGAAGACAGAGCCCCTCACTTGGCTGCCACTGATTGGGAGACCCAATCTTTGACTCAAACTGTCAGTCAGAATTTAGAACCTGCAAAACATTAGTATCTCACAAGTTTGCATTAAAGTGACTCATGGCAATAGCACAAGCAAATAGATGCACAGAACGTGCATGAAGAAATAAACTTTTTACAATCAAAACGTGGATGTGCATGTAACAAAAATTACAATAAAATGGAATGAGGTTTACACCACATCTTCCCCTTTTCATAAAAAAAAAATCTAATACATGTCATACTCCTAAAAGTATTCTGGTGGTTTAGAACTTCTTCACCGTGCCCCTGACTGCAGGGAACAAGCAAACCACCAGCATCCATTACTCCAACGCTCATACGATCAGTCCCCCGTTTCCCCCTTGCATAAGATTACCATATCACTGTCACCTAACTAATTTACTTCCCTTACTTTCCTGGTAATACTTCCACTAATATTCTTACAACTACCAGTTTGATATGCAGAATCTCTTGCAGCACACTCCCTTCTCTCCTCAACAGCTTGAAAGGTGTTTTATCAGTTGCAGCAAATGGAGTGTTGGGAAACTTTTCCACTCTGTAAAGCTGCCTGAATTCCCCCTTCAATATTTTATTGACTCACTCAACCAGCAAATTAGATTGAGGGCACTACAAGGACACCGTGTAATGTTTTACACCACAGTCCTTCAAAAACGTCTCACATCTTCTCAGATAACGTTTTTGTTGTGACGAATCAAGAGGCAGACGACGGGGAGCGTGTTTTTCGAAAATAAACTCACCCTCAATTGATGAGAAAACCCTTAAAAAAATTAATGGCTATGGTAAAAGAACCTACAAATCCATAGTAAACCCACTTCAAAAGGTAGTCAACCAATACAATTTAAAAAGTTTATCTACTAGCAAAACGGCCACTGGCCCTGCAAAGTCAACTGCAACCTTTTCTCAAGGTCAGTTAGGAAAAGGTAGTGGCTGCTGTAGTGTATTGGCCCCTTTCCAAAGATTATTACACATCAAATACTAGTATGTCATGTTAACAGTGTTTTCATAGCATGCTAATCACCCATGAGGGTATCCAGGCGCTCTGGATTCGAAGGATGTAGTACAAAATTTACATTTGTCTTTGCAAACGCTCACACCACTTTTTTCAATACATTAAGCACTCCCTCCAAACCGTATAGTGTTGCTCCATGGTAGTTGAACATATGATGATACTGTCCTGTAACACCTGCACCTTCTAGAATGTCCCAATATGAGATACACATCAGTTTTTGAAAGACACTTTCAGCTAAGGCCATTCTTAATGCCAAGCAGGTATTTGTGGGGCCCAAATGATATGATAAATGAGTTTAATAATGGTGATGACAGGGTACTTCCACCACTATGATTGTAAACTATTTACCATCATCCATCAACACCGTAATTTCTTATATTTTTCGATGCAGGTGGTACTCTACTATTATGTTCTTGTTGACAGTGCAAATCTACACACAAACAGATGTGCCACCCCCTTTTTAAGCAATAACTATGGCAGTACTCAACTCTGGAGCATCTACTGGCTTACCTATCTTTTGCTTACTCACGTCATCCAGTGGCACTTTAAGGTCGTTTATGGTGCTCAAAGACACACCTCTAATTTTATAAGCAACGAGTACTGCATCTTTCTTGAAAACAAATTTATGCTCATACCCTATTCACACAACCAACCTTGTATTCGAAAACAGAAGCTAACTGACTATATTCTCACTCTCACTTGAATCCAATTGCGCAACCAACGAAAGGGCTATTAGTACTTGGTCTTGATGTGATACCTGACCTGCCTTAATCTATCCAACACATAATATCTCTGCCATTTTCAGCTACCCAAATCATAGTGTAAAAGTACCTGTACTTAAACCTTAAGCAATCCACAATGTAACCGCACATTTTAATGAAATACTCTCCACATCAAGGATTTCCAATGGGTAGCTCAGGAGCTACTGGTAGCTCGTCAGCACCCTGGAAGTAGTTTCCAGAAGTACAGGCCAGCAAAGTATGTAATTCAGAGGATCTAATCTAGCCATTTTGAAGATGGCCGCGTTACATATCTCAGTATTCTTGGGGTGACTGAAATAGCAGGGCTACGTGTATACACACAAATACACACTGTGACAACCTACCACTACTTGGCAGCCTGAAGAGATGGCACAAGCGCAGCCAATGCTGTTCAGCAGACAATGGAGAGAGATACACAGTGATTCCTTTCACACCAAGAATTTCATTAGAACAGAACTTACTTTTAAATAAGGGAGTTAGGGCCTCTCAACTGTAGTCAGTGTATGTTAAAAATATCTTGTGATAAACAAGCGGCCAGCGGCATCATCTAAGAAGCAGTTTGGATACATGTGTGTTGTACTGCAGAATTCGGGATTCAGTCTGTGTTTCCCCTTGTAGTAAACTGGCTCTTCCTGGTTACCCTGGCACCTCTGAATAAGTGGCATCCAAATAATGTTGCAGCCAATTATATATTTCTTTACATGAACAAAGAGCAATTCATGTTTAGTATGTGTACTTGTTTACTTTGAAGGCAAATGGAGTGCAGAGCATGACAAAGGTGATATGTAGAGTGCAGCGAGGACCATCTGCTCAGTGCCGGAAAAACTCATCCTTGGAAAGCAGCTGCCCATCATAATCCAACTCCATCTGGCACAGGGACCTGTGGACTGGTCAGCTGTGGACCCTTGGTGTGGTGGGTAGGCCCTGAACCCCTGAGTGGCGCATCCCAGAGTGGGCCCGACCCCGAAGGCCATACGGCCCAGAAATACAACCAGTGGTGCAGCAGGAACCTGGCACGCCTTGCAGAGGACCCTGACCCGGGCATGCAGAGAAGGGGGCCCTTGCCGGCCAGCCCACGAAGACAGGGGGTGAGTGACGCGGGTACCACCCCACCCTCCCCACCAAGACATGGGTTTCAAAAGCCCTCCTTTTGTTCGCGGGGGTGAAGTTTGTCTGCCTTGATCGGGGCTAGACTGCCTAGGGAGCCAACCTCCCACCCCACCTGATAACCTGGACATCGGCAGGGAAGGAGAGCAACCACTTTACCCTGCCGAGGCTTTCTCTCCAGCAGCACAACAAAACGTACGGGCCCAGGAGAAGCCCTGAGGGAAGAGACAGCGACAAGGCAGGAGAAGAACTAGACTCCAGCCTGACTGCTCGTGCTGTCCACAGGCATATTACCCTGGACAAGACGGTCAGGTGGGGCCTCACTGGACTTTGCTGAGTGAGGGAAGGCACTAGCTTTAGGGAACATCAGAGATCCCCCTACGGGCCCGAGGCCAAGCCAAACTACATCCTGGGGTGAACAACCACGACGAGATACAAAATATGGTGCATGATGGCCCCCTCCACAACCCAGCCAACTATTGATCGCTATACTACACCCCACTTGGAAATCCTGATCTTCCCAGTCTACACCCGCCAAGTGTAACAACACCACAAATCGTTTGAAAAGGTGAAGTAGAAACTAAGCGAACTTAAAGTGCCCTACATACTCCTGTTCCCAGCTAAACTCAGAGAGGTACAAACCTAAAAAAAACTTTTCTTTGATAACCCGACCTCGGCCTGGGAATGGGCAATGGAACAGCGGGCCATGCATCGTCACTCTCCGTTGTATGCTGGGACCAGACAACAGGCACCCAAGGGTCTGCCATGAGGCCAGCAGGGAAGCCACAGTAGACACAGGAACTCAATGAGAAAGATGACTCAGAGCTGGGTTACCCGAGTCGCAGCCATCTGCAGCGGAAGACCCAGTCCTGAACATTTCGGTCCCCAAAGGAGCATAATCTATGTACAGGAAACCCAGAGATGTAGATGGAGAGAAGGACTCCAGACAGAGGAGGACACACCCGGTAGAATGAAGCTGCCTGAAAAATCCTGCAACACTTATTAGGCCCAATGAGTATACAAAGCAGTGATGGATGGAATGCTTGAATTAATCTCAGCCACTGGTAATTACTCGGGCCGAGTCCCAATCCATCATTATTTTGGGCAAATCAGTCTTGACCCTGCTCCATTAGGAACAGTCTAGCCCGAACTGCCAAGCCAGGTCCTCCATGAACCAAAGCACAAGCAATCCAGGACCAGTTTCACCCTTGTTATGGGCTCATCAGGCGGATAGAGCTTGGCTTCAGTAACACGGTGTGAACGGGTCCCATGCCTGGGCATACCAGTCCCACTTAGGGAGACACAATGAGTATACAAAACAATGATGGATGGAATGCTTGAATTAATCTCAGCCACTAGTGAAACTGGTCCTAGGTTGCTTGTGTTCTGGTTCAGGGAGGACCTGGTCTGGCAGTTTGTGCTGAACTTTTCTTATTGGAGCAGGGTCAAGACTGATTAGCATATGGCTGGGTCCAAACTGGAATGGAGTGGCGAGCAAAAAAACGTTGGATTTAGGCCCAGATCTCTGACTGGGGGTTGGTGTTTGACATTGTTCAGCATTCAGTCCATCAATTGTTCTTTTTACACTTATTAAGCCAGCAACAAAATATCCTAACCATTTCCTTGGCCCCCAGGAGAGCCAGAACAGGCATGACCACGTTGGGGTGTTTTCGCCTGTTGTATGTTTAGTTCAATAGGTTGACAGATGCTTCTGGGGAGGAAGTATGGGGAAGTTAGGGTGTGTCGATAGAGAGGAGTTTGGGTCAGTTGGCCCAAGGCTACGTTTGTTCTGTGACACAGGTCAAGATTTCATACTAAATACCTATGTAGGCCACCATATTTCAGTTCAGCTGAGGCATCCAATGCACCACAAAGGCAAAATTCGGCACTTGCAATTCCTTCCCTTGACTGATCGTGACAAGAGTTACGGTCGTGACATGGAATATCAATGGCTTACTTGATAAAATAAAGAGTGGGGCGGTCCTGGGCTTCAAGCGATGGCACACTGGAGCGCTTACTGCTCAAAGAAGCACATTTGTTGGGGGCTAAATGTCAGTTCCTGGCCCGATATGGCTATGACACAGCATATCACAGGGGGCGATCCCAAGGATCCTGTGGGGTGCCGTCCTCATACACTCACACTTCCCCCTCGGGGTGTTCGGTTAGTCTCTGCTGATCAGGGTAGATACCTGGTGATTGAGGGTATGGTAGTGGGACAAGTTTACAACGTTGTAAATGTCTATGTGTCCCACAGTTGGCAGTCTCAACACTAGACAAGATAAAGGGGGAGGTGCTATGCCTCCCCAGTGGCTATACAAATCTGGGGCGCGATCTTAGTGCTATGTTGGATGCATTTACCGATTGCTCAGTTGGTCAACTCTCCTGGCACACTGTGAGGGCAGGGAAAGCTTATATGCAGGGAGTGGCCCGCTCGCACCTCAGAGCTCGAGACAGATGCAAACAGTAACTCATAGCAGAAGTAGAGGCTCGCATTGCCCACCTAGAGAGAAAATTAATTAGATGAAATCGAAAGCCACCTGGTATCACTCAATAGAACGAAACTGCAGCAAATGTATCTAGATGAAGCACGTCAATGTTGACCAGCGTCCTTCAGCAGAGTTTATGAATGAGGGTGTTAAACCCAGCAAACTGCTTTATTAGCTGCCAACCCACAGATAAGCCAATCATGTGATTTCGGGGATCAAAGGACCCTCCCTCACAAGAATCACGGAGGCCGAGTCAATTGCCAGTACCTTCGCAGACTGCCATCAGGCCTTATATGCGCATCAGGAGTTGCCCTTCTGGGAGACTTCTATGCCCCCGATAGCCGACCTGCCACTGACATCTGTATCAGTGCTTGAACGGGCGGAGATGGAACACACCATCTCGCTGTAGGAAGTTTGGTGGATATGAATGCAGGGGCCAGTCGGGTTTTGATAGAATTATCGAAGGTTCAGATTGTAGCTCCTCGGACCGCTCATGGCCATGTATAACAAGGCCATTGACAGAGGCCGCTTCCCAGAGGGCCTAGATGTTGCTTAATTGTAGCCCTACACAAAGAAGGACATCTACCAGAGGGACGCTCTTTACACTGATACCACATCATTGATTAACAGCAAACTTAAGCTCTATGCTAAGGTACTTGATTGTCGGCTCCCTAAGGTACTGTTGGCCCTGTCCACCCAGACCAATGCAGCTTTGTGCCCTAGAGAAGCACAAGAAAAGTATACGACAAGTGCATGCAGCACTGGCGTTTCGATCTCGCACGGCGGGGCCTAGTGCCTTTCTTCTTATTGATTTTGAGAAGGAATTTGACTTCCTCAATTGGGAATTCCTATTGGACGTACTCCAGGGACTGGGACCATGGTTTATATCCTATGCGAGGATACAGTTTGCTTACCCCATGGCTCGGATCCGCACGAACAGAGTTTTATCGCGAGAATTTCAGATCCAGCGTGGTACCAGACAGAGCTGTCCCTTGTCTCCATGACTCTTTGCGTTGGTGATGGGGCTATTGGCAACATTGGTGAGATGTGACATACCGGTGTGGGATATAGGAGGGGAGGTCGGGACGGAAGACTGCATCGCCCAATATACGCATGATAACCTACTTTTCTGTCACGGCCCAAGGCTGCTCCTTCATATGGTTGACTCAAGCATCGGGCCTCTTAGTTAATTGGTCCAAGTACTTACTGTTTCCAATCAGCAGCAAGGTGGCAACAGGTGACTGGCACGGCCAGGTGCCTACTCAGCTTCCAATACCTGGGGGTATATATCTCCCTGCTACCAGACCTAGCTTGGTCTGTGAAACTGACTCTTTTTGTGGCCAACATGAAGAAAGACCTGGCCAAGTGGACCTGCCTGCTGCTCAGTATTCCGGGGAGGTCAGCCCTTTTCAAGATGATGATTCTACCACGATTCTCATATACTCTCCAAAATTTCCCATACCTACTCCCACAAAAATGGTTCACATACATCCAAGCCACGATAAGTTCCTTTCTCTGGGTGGGCAAACCTCTGCGCCATAGCCTCTGGCTAGGAGAGAAGTAAAGGCAATGGATTGGGAAACCATTATGGACATGCTGTATCGGGGCCTCTATCCCTCCCTGAGCTGCCGAGGGTGGTCCTGATGATATGAAGAGCAGCATCACACTGGACGGGATGGGACGGAAAACTAACTCAAGAGACCCCGTCTGAAGAGGTCGATGGCTGCGACAGGTAGCCAACCTGTAGGGATTTGGCAAATGGGACCCGATCTGAATCTCAAAGCTGGGCAATGTCTGGAAGGGATCCCATATGAAATCTTTTCAGGAGCTGCAGACAGAATTTGGGCTACACCGCTCGGAGTTCTTCTGATTACTCCATCTCTGCCATGCGATTGAGTCTCATATGGACTCACTGGAAGAGATGCCTGAATTCAGCCCCATGGAAGCGTAATGTGACCCCTGGGGGAAGGGGGATATCACACATTTATAAACCACTGGTAATTAACTCACCGAACCTCTTCATGCGGCTGAAAACCATATAGGGGGGTGGGTGGTCACACTTGAGGATTCGGATTGAAGGGAGGCCCTAATTGCCCCGAGGTAGCTAGCGATCTCATCCAGGCTCCGCCTGATTCAGATAAAATACATTCACATCACATCACATACCTTATGTCGGTAAAACTGTGGAGGGCCGCCTACGCTTATCCTCAGCTTGCCCGAGGTGCAGGGAAGAGGCGGACTTTTTCCATAAGGTGTGGTGCTGCCTGGTGATCTCACAATAGTCAGGCTTGGTGTTCCATACTTTATTTCAGGTACTAAGACCTATAGATGTCTCCCCTTGGCTGGCGCTGGCAGGTGTACTTGAAGATGTTAGCAGATCTAGGGGGGACAGAGCACTAGTGGGACTGGGCACCCTTATTGCTAAACAAGATATTGAACACACCTGGAACGCGCCAGACCCTCCACTGATAATGGCATGGCGTAAAGAAATGGATTGGCGAGCAAAGCTCGAGGAACCGGTGTACAAGGCCAGAGAATGCCCCCAAAAACATACAAAAACATGGGGACGATGGTAAACACACTACAGACTAGAATGATTGATATATTTTTCTGTACTATATGCCACTCAATGGTAAATGCATTGGCCAAATGTACTGTTTGGCTTGTTTATTTCACTGCATTTATAAAAATAAAAATCTTATTTATAAAACACCACACCAATTGAAATCCTTCACCAAGAAACATATAACCTCCATGAACTTATATTTCATTAAGATCAATATAAAAATTTAGGAGTGTTATTATATTACATCCAAAGATACTGTAATGATGGTACACAACACAGCGTTGGTAAAGTTGTGCTTTAATGGAAAGAACAGGTGAGGGCCAGGCAGCACGGCTTCCAGTCCGCGGAGCAAACAGTAACTGACTCCGGACTGGAACCTACGTGAAAGAATGCAACAAGCATTCCATGCCACGCTCACAGAACATAAGGTACAATACATTCTACATCATATTACGACATAACACATCCCCCCTTTTTACACAAAAGAAAATTGCAAAACATAAATATACAAAATGAATAACTAAATTGCTCTATAACCACATAACGAACTCCTTGAGCCATCCTGGAAGCACTCTCTTTCTGGTACCACTAACACTAACACCATCTGCTACCACAACCGACTCTGTGGCGTTCGTGGAGTCAGGAATCCTGTCACTCGTTTCAGTTGTCATCCCTTCTAAGGCATCCGTGGTTTCCAACGACGCTTCCACAACCAGATCACTCTTCCTGCACGCACTCTCCACCACCTCCTTTTCCAAACATACGTCTGGAATAGCGGCAGTGCACATAGTTCCTGGGTCATGAAAATCTTCCATCCATTCCGTGTCCTTAACACCATCAGAACACTTCAAACCCTCAAGTAAAACACTGAAATTCCTCCCTGAACACAAAGCGATGCTCTTTAAATTCCACACTCTATCATCATCTAAACGTACTGCATTACACAAAAGTTCCACAACCTTTTGTGGCGGACCAAACTGATTTTCACCCTTCGGAATCTTACCAGGTCTCTTCACTCTAACCAAATCACCAATTTTGATTTGTACTTCCTTCACACCATGGGTTTTATCATAATAGGACTTACTCTTATCATGTACCTGAATGAGTCTATCTCTGACATCCGTAACAGACCATTGTTGCAGCGTGCCGTCACAAAGCCAAGCAGGAGAAAATTTACATCTGGGTCTCCTACCTCTCATGATAAGAAAAGGGGACAATCCAGTGGCATCATGGGTGGTGATCCTATAAGCCCAAACTGCCTTATGCCTTTCGAGTTTCCAATCATGCCTTTTGTTCATGGCCGCTTGAATGACACCCTTTATCACCCGATTAAAGCGCTCGACAGTGCCATTACCACTAGGATTATAAAGAGCAGTAGTTCTATGCTTGATGGCTACTCTCTCAAAATACTCATTAGCTTTCTTGGATGTAAACTGCACCCCATTGTCACTTAAAATACTTGCCGGTAACCCTTCCATAATGAACAATTTGTCCAGAAACTGAAGAACCACATCTGTATCAACTCTTTCAACAATTTTTACCGTTGGCCACTTCGAAAATAAATCCATGGCAACCAAACCATACTCCTTAGACTCTCCCACAGGACCAAAGATATCCACAGCAATCACTTCCCATAGTAAGTTAGGAATGAGACCTTGACTCATCGGAGGTTTCAAGGTTTTTAAGCATTTGTCTGCAGATGAACATGTCTCACAATCTCTTACAAATTTCTCCACAGTCTTGTCAATACCAGGCCACCAAAATGCTCCTTTAACAACGCTTTTAGTTCTAACAATACCAAAATGCCCCTCATGACATAAAAGTAAAACTTTGTTCCTCAAATTCTCCGGAGGAATGACTCTGTCACCTCTCACAATTACATCCTTATTCACTGACAATTCCGTTCTAACTTCCCAGAAAGGTCTCAAAATATCAGTAACACCTTCCTTCTTGGGCCAACCTTTGCATAGACATTCCAAAACTTGTTGCAAACTAAAATCTTTACTTTGTTCCTCCATCCATTCATTTTTATCAATGGCTGGTACACCAGCATCTTGTACATAAGCAATGTTGAAATCACCCCAAGGATCATCCAAGCATTCTTCCATAGGAACAGGCAATCTGGAAAGACAATCAGCCACAGCATTTTCCCTGCCCGGCACATAAACTAAATTGTAAACGAATTCCTTCATCCGCATAGAAATCCTTGCTAATCTAGCAGAAGCTGTAACACTACCCTCAGTAGTGAGAATTTTAATCAAAGGGCGATGATCAGTGCGAATCAGAACAGGTTTCCCCACACAAAAACACGAAAATGCTCTAAAGCCCAAGCGCAAGCTAAGGCTTCTCTTTCAATGATGGGATATTTACTCTCCGTGGGGGATAAAGACCTAGAAGCAAATAAAATTATCTTCTCCCGATCATCAGTGCCCTTCTGTGACAATACAGCCCCTAAACCTTTGTCACTTGCGTCTGTAGTTAAAATGCACTCCAAATTAGGATCAAAACTACTCAGAGCATTTACATTCTGTAAGTCATTCTTCACACACTTAAACTCCGCATCACACTCATTAGTCCATTCAAATTTCATATTCTTCTTCAATAATGCACGAATGTTGAATACTTTACTTGCAAAATTTTGGATGAACTTAGCGCAATACTCAGCCATTCCTAAGAACGACTTTACCTCCTCCTTACTAGTGGGAGCAGGTGAGTCAACAATAGTATTAACCAGAGATGGTTTGGGTCTTACACCATCTTGACAAATAACGTGTCCTAGATAGGAAACGCTCCTCTGAGCAAATTTGCATTTGCTGATTTCAACAGTTAAACCAACATTTTGTAATACACTCAAAACCTCTTTGAGTTTACAATCGTGTTCCTCCTTGCACTTGGCAGCTACTAAAATGTCATCTTGGAAAAATTTAACACCATTCATCTTCCCCAGCAACTTGTGCATTAAACGCTGAAAAACAGCAGCCGCAGATGCAAGGCCGAAAGGCATGCGTTTAAATTGATAACAACCATAAGGTGTTATAAACGCAGTGAGTTTCCTTGACTCAGGTGACAACACCACCTGATGGTAAGCTGCTGACAAGTCAATGGTGGAAAACCAACTAGTACCTTTGAGGGAAGACACCATTTCATTGATCTTGGGCAGAGGAAACCTATCGATAACGATGTTATTATTGAGGTGACGCAAATCAATGCATAGACGGATTTTACCATTCCCCTTGCGCGCCACCACCACCGGAGAAATCCATTCAGAACTTTCCACCTCTTCAATTACATTCCTTTCTAACAATCACTCCAACTCCTTTGCAACTTCATCCCTTATGAGTATAGGAATGGGCCTCACCTTATGTATCTTCGGTACAGCATTTTTTTTTAGCACAATGGAGTGTTCAAAACCTTTAAGTGATCCTAAACCCTTACTAAACACCTTAGGAAATAACTTACATATATCATCTTGTAATCTACTAGAATCATCTACGATGAGTACCTTCTCTTCACTGTTGGGATCCAATATGATGTGCAAATTCTTTTGGTCCATCCATCCTAAAACAGAAGGACCAAATTCTGCTACATATAATTTCCCTCTAGCAGATCTCCCTTTAAATAGAAATGTCATCCATCTGAACCCCAACATATTAATTCTCTCCCCCGTGAAACTTATAGGATTAACATCTGTACTAATTAATTGTCCGCCAATTTTTTTGATAAATTTTTCCTTCCAGATTCCCTTATCAATTATAGTATAAGGTGATCCAGAATCTGCGAACACCTTAATTATTACTCCCCCAATGGATATATCACATATGGGCTTATCCTTCACTGTATTATCCGTGATGTTAATCACGAAATTACCTTGGACACTTTTAACACACTCCCAATTATCACTTTCTTTGTCTGCGTCAGGCTCATTAACATATTCATCCTCATATACGTATTTAACATTGCTTCTCCTTCTCCTACACATTTTACTAAAATGGCCTATCAATCCACAAAAACTACATCTTTTCTTTGCAGCGGGGCAGTTCCTGCTAAACGCTAAATGTTCTTTACTTCCGCAACGATAACATCGCTTGTCTTCCAGTTCTTTGTCTCTCCATAGATTTCTTTGTGTTTGATTGGAAGTTTTGCCCATGCTGTGTTGCTGTTGTCCTTGGTTAGTACTCTGAACTTTAAGGACCGCTCCTGTGTCTTTGTGAGAATCTTTGAGTTGTGTGGCACACCTTCCCGACATCTCAGCCTTCCTTACAATAGAAAGTATATCCTCCAAAGGCGAATCACCATTTACCCATAAACGTTCCTGTATTGTAGAATTCTCGCAATGCATGACTAATTGATCTCTTACTAATTCATCGTGTAGGTTGCCAAACCTGCAATCAATGGCAAGTCTCTTCAACTCATCAATATAGTCATCTACCGGTTCTCCTTTGTTCTGTTTTCTCTGAAAAAACTTGTAACGCACTACTCCCATGCAGACTTTCGGTGCAAAATATTTATCCAAATCTTTCAAAGCTGCCTCAAAATCATCTACTTCTGCATTTGCTCTCATCTTGGGCATCCGATTATAAGTTTTTATCCCTACCGGACCTAAAGAATGTAAAATAATTCTTTTCTTTTGATCTGCTTTCATTTTCCCTGCTTCATCAACAGCATTAATGTAATTCACAAAATAATTTTTCCATTCTAACCACTCCATAGTTGGACGCGATCCTGATGCCCAAAAGGAATGAGGAGGGCTTATAGTAAAATTTTGTTGAGCCATTTCTTCTTGAAGCTGAAAATCACCTTTTTCCATAAACTGGTTAAATATAAAAGTAATTGCAATATACTTCTAAACTATACTCTTCCAAATATAGGTATAAAATGGTATGTATTGAAAAGTTATTGTAATGTGTTAATAAGCTGGTCCAATGTTCACAATGCAGCAATGTATACGATAAAAAAAATTATATAATTCCAGTGTTCGCAAATGCAGCACAAATACACCCAAAAAATAAATATATCCTTAAGTATCCGCCTCCCCGACTTCCTCACCTGTTCCGCCAAAATCTCAGCCGAAAATCAGTCTTTATTCTGCCTTGCTCCCATCAAATTGAGCTTACCGGCAAAAACGAAGAAAAAGTCTTGTTGCCATGGAGTTTGTAGCTAAAATGGCCGCCACGTAAAGGTCACGTTGCGTGACCTAGCGCAATGACATCACGATAATGAGTGTGAGCATGCGCGTCACGGGGCTTGACGCTGGAATGCCGCTCTTTAAAAAAAAACGCAGCAATCAAACACCAACGGTAAAGTGGATTTGCCAGATCGCTATTAACTCACTTAAAGGCTTCGTATCTCTGAATTATCTGAAGGTGAAGGTTCCGAATCCGGTAAGTTCCTACCGTTGATTACTCCTTTTTCTTCCTTTTGAATACTCGAAGGAACTCAACTTCTTTCCGCTCCCTTATAATAGCAAATCGTTTTCCACGCGTAGATAACCATCTATCGCCGCCAATTGTAATGATGGTACACAACACAGCGTTGGTAAAGTTGTGCTTTAATGGAAAGAACAGGTGAGGGCCAGGCAGCACGGCTTCCAGTCCGCGGAGCAAACAGTAACTGACTCCGGACTGGAACCTACGTGAAAGAATGCAACAAGCATTCCATGCCACGCTCACAGAACATAAGGTACAATACATTCTACATCATATTACGACATAACAGATACATTTTTCAGAGCTGCACTACATTTAAATTTCTTTCCTATTTTTTCTTATTGTCCTTTTTTACTTTCTCTTCGCCTATCTTTCTCTTTCCTGGTCCTTCCTCTCATCTATTCATTTCTCTCCTCCTTTCTTCTTTCTTGCTGTTCTTTTCTCTCTTACTTTCCTTGTTCGGATCTTTTTTTTTACCTTTCAGTCTCCCTTTTCTTGTTTCTCTTTCTTTATCTCTTCCTTTCTTGTTTCCTTTCTTCCATTCTTTCCCTTTTCTTCCTTCCTGCCTTTTTTTCCTTTACCCAATTTTTTCTTTTTCTGCTACTTTCTCTCGTTTCGGTCTCACCATATTGCGGTCTCTTCTTGCTGCTTCTTTCTTTCTGCTTCTATCTTCCCTTTTTTCTCTTGTTTTCTCAATCTATTTTCTTTGTTACCTCTGTTTTTTTCTTTCACACTTTTATAATTTCTCGTTCTAGGTTTCTTTTCCCTTCTTTCATGCATTCTATCTTTCCTGCATCTTTCGGTCTCTCCTTCTCCCCTTTACATTAAGTGCCTTTATATCACCTTTGTTCCTTCTTTTCTTTGATCCATTCTTCCCTCCTCTCCGTTGTTTCTACTTTACTCTCCAACGTCTCTACTTTGTCCTGTCTTCCCTTTCTTTTTCTTCCTTTACTCATTTCCTTTTCTTCTTACCTTCAGTTATGCGTCCCTTTCCTTCTCTTCATTAATTTTTCTTTGTCTCGCTTTCTTTTCTTCAAGAGTGCTTGTTACTATTAGACAGCAGCTAAGCAGGGATTTTATTGATCAGAAGTAGCTCTCACAGTTGAAAAGGTAGGAGACCTTTGCTCCAGGGCAATCAAGTCAAACCGATTGACTTTGACAAAGTTTTTAGTTCTTGGTTTAAAATGCAAACTAGAACAATAGGTGCGCCTTTACTCAGTATGGTGCCAAGTCTAACACATCAGGGTCAGGCCCTCCCGCAACAGCAACCTCGCAAAAATAAAAACTTCTGAGAAAGTTATGGTTTGGCTAGTGGTTCTTGAGCGCAGGTCTCTCCAAGTAAAGGTTAGAAGAATTTTACTTGTGGAATTCAGAGCACACGGTCACAAACAGGCTTGCATTGGTATCTGGCTAAAGGGTTCTATTCTATTTCTTCTCTCTCTCCCCACATTAAAGCATTGTCACATGTCTGGTGTATAGTGCTCTGTCAAGAGACAGGCCTTATCAAAACTAATCTGAAGCGGACAGTCAAAACGAGGGACACCAACTAACTGTTGGTCAATACAAAGTTTAGGAAGGTTTTATGGCCCACCCCACTCCCCTAGCAAGAACAGTACTTGCATATTTAGGTGCAAAATAGAAACTACAGGAAAGTATACCTTAAAAACCTCTGTTCTGGGTTCAAAGGACATTTTTTTAATGAGCCAAAACGTTTTCACTAAATACAGGGCCTATTATTGCAAAGGTAAGGATTACTTGAATACGGAAGTGTCATTCAATAACTTTTAAAGCAAAAGATTTGCCGGCAGCACACACCTACCGGGTATTTGTTTAATTCTATGTACTGAAAGTATATATATTTGTGGCAAACAAAGCAATGGATCCTTTTTGGATTTCAAAATCTGTGGTGCTTTTCAGCTTCCATTCCCGTTCTTTCCTTTCTCTCCTTTCATGTTTGCCAGAAATTCAAAAGGCAGTGTTCCCCGGCAGGACAAAAAAGTGAAAAATAAATGGTCTTGCATGTTTTGTATGGTAGGCAATTCATACCCACTTGTTAGGCACTTGAAAAGAGAAAATATTTTAATAAGCTTCTCTAACACACAGCACAGGCATGTACAGCGTGGCAGCACAATGGAATCATCCCTCAGATGCAACCCAGAGAGCAAGCTAAGTTTCCCTTGTTGCGTAAGCTAAAATTTTGGCCTAACTCTACAAGGTGCGCTTTCCCAACCACGGGTGTCACAGGTGAACTTGATTCAAAGCACTAGCAATGAATGTGAAAGACAAGGTATTGTAGCCCTGAAAAAAAACACTATTCAACAAGTAATTGACATAAAAGTATTGCTTTTGGTTACTAACAATCCCATAAAGGGGTCAGGGGCACCGTAGAAACAGCAACAACCTTATTTAGTTATTCACAGTATCACACACACTGTCCTATGAAGAATGAACACTTAAGTTAAAAGTATTTATTACTACAGAAACAATCTGTTTCACAGTACATCTAAAACGACTACACAGAATATTATACCACGCATTGGTAAATGCATTAGGTTTTGCCTACATGATTAATAATAAGCTGTTTTTGATTTAAGTTGTAGCTTGCTGAGTAGTTGTACAATATAAGTTACAGAAAGTGTGTTAAAGTGTTATGACTCGTTTATGTACAAAAAGGCAATATATTGTGCTGTTACTAGTGGTATAGTGCGGGAAAGTAATAGCAAATTTTGGAAAATGAAATGAAACAGGGAAATAATAGAATTCAGTGACGTAATAATGTCAAGTAAGGTCTCCCTGCCTTCTTTTGCTAAAATCTTTGTTTGTGTTAGGATTGATTTGAATCTGTTTTTAAAACTGTGAAAACTATATCACTGTTACTTCATGCTAATATTTGCACATAAAACGGATCTGAATTGACTTTAAGGGCTCCAGGGAAGTGGGAGCAGCTAAAAACTTTGGGGGGGATTCATCGTTTGTTATCAGTCATTTTTCCTCTTCCAGGATATCAAGAGGCGCCATTTTGAGTAGTGCGCGCTCTAGTCCCTGGCCACATATACTTAAGGAAAGGCGCTGCGCAGGCACAGTAAGGTCTCTCTGCCTTCTGTTGCTAAAAATCTTTGCTTATGTTAAGTGTGCTTTTAATCTGTTTTTCAAACTGCGAAAACTAGATCGCTGGTCACTTTATGCTAATATTTGCACATAAAACGGATCTGAATTGAATTTGAAGGGCTCCAGGGAGGTGGGAGCAGCTAAAAACTTTGGGGGAGTTTATTGTTTGTTATCGGCCATTTTTCCTCTTTCGGGACACCAAGACGTGCCATTCTGAGTAGTGCGCGCTCTAGTCCCTGACCACATGTACTTAAGGAGAGGCGCTGCATGGATGCGGAGCGGCGCGCCGCAGGCGAGCCCAAGGCAAGTCCGTCTGCACCCGTCAGCGTCCCGGAAGCGAACAGCGCCAGCCACTCTGCTGGTTTTGCAGCAGATGGCATGCCACAAATTATCTACTCCAGCTCCTTTTTGCGCAGCCTCGCCCCTAAGCAGCCCTGCATACCACAATTTCCGCCCATTATATTGAACAATGACTATTGCTCCATTCTCTGCAACTGGACTTCTAAAGCTCCAGACACAAGTGAGTACACCACCAATACGCTTAGAAGTGGGATAGGAACTGGTAAACCCTCAGCGGCTCTTTTAATGTTCGCTGACTGCAGAAATGCATATTTTTGAGTTATTAGAGGATGAAAAGCAAGACCTTCTGTTTCGCACAGAAACGTGGCTCACAGAGTTTTCTAACCAGAAGCTAGCAAATGATCTTCCTAAGGGTTATAAAATCCTCAGGAAGGAGCGTCCCAAGGGTAGAGAGGGAGGGGTGGCCATAATATACAAAAGGAAATATGAGTGTGCGCCAGTTCCTATAGGTCAAGTAGAGGGTGCTGGGAGCTTAGGCTTCTGCTGTTTGCTGTCTCCACAGCAGTCTGTGGAAGGGGCCCTAATATATAGACCCCCTTGCCAAGCTGGCCAGTTTCTGAGATCTTTAAATGAGAGAGCCCCATGGTCCCTGAAATATGTTCACTTTATGGTGCCAGGAGACTTTAATCTCCACTTGGATAAGCCTTCAGAACCAGAGGTATCCTCATTTACAGACATTATGTCCTTTTATGGCTGCATGCAACAGGTGTTCAAACCTACCCACCAGGCCGGCCATATTTTAGATCAAATTTTCTCAAATACTAAGACTGCAACGTCTAACCAACTTCCAATGGTTTAGACGGATCATTACTTGATCAGGCTCAGCTGGCCTAAACTCAAGCACAATCAGCCCCATTCGGAAGAGCCTTTCATAAAATTTCACCGGTAGATCTATGCAGTGCTCTAGAAGCAGACCCCCCCCTTTCTGTCTGGAGATCCAGAGCTAGATGCAGAGCGCACTAATGACAGGGTTCTCAACAACATCAATGACCAGGCACCCATTACCCCGCAACACGATCCATCCGAGCTAAACAATCGGCCCCTTGGTTCAATGATAATTTACAGTCCTGCAAAAAACGTTAACGCCTTGAAAGAAATTGGCAAAAAAACTATAAGATGATGGACAAAGACATTTACAGAAGAGCATTAAAGGAATATTATCTCCAGGTACAGCGAGAGAAAAAAATGTTCTTTGTTGAAAAGAAAATTGAACAATCCGGAAACAAATCCAAAGAAATTTTTTAGATCGTGAAATAATTTTTGAACCCATAGGCAGCAACTAATCGATTACACTCTTCGGGCGAATGGTGTAATCAGCTGGCAGAGTAAGCTCATGAGAAAATAACTACAATCCAAGCAAGCTTGCTGAATACTACCCAGATAGCCGAGGGCATTGTTGAAGGGGTAGGTCCATACAGAAACAGAATTATTTAGGAGAAGCCAACGATACCTATTCTCCCTTATATTTCCATGGAGGAATCTTTGGGCCATTAAGAAACTAAAATCAGGGTCTCCATCTGATCTGTCCACCCAGCCTTCTGGCTGAAGTGGCTTTGACCATCAACCCGGTAGTTACCAGAATCCTAAATGAAATATTACTGTCCAGTACAGTGCCCGCCAGATGGAAACATGCAAAGATTTTACCTTTACTCAAAAAGCCTATGGCTGATCCCAAAGTCCAAGCAAACTACAGGCCAATCCCACTCCTTCCAGCATTCTCGAAAGATCTTGGAGAAGCATGTTAACTCGCACATTTCAAGTTGCCTGGAGAATCACAACTTCCTACAACCTAGTCAGTCGGGTATTAGAGCCAATTGTAGCACTGAAACAGCCCTACTAGAAATAATCAATCACATTAAAGACACACTAGACAAGGGGGACAAGGCCATCCTGATATTGCTGGACTTATCGGCGGCCTTCGATACTGTCCCCCATGAAAGACTATCGGCCTGCCTTCATGCTATTGGAATCGAAGGCATAGCTCTAAAATGGCTAACCTCATTTCTAAACAACAGAAGTCAAGAAGTGTGGATCCCTCCATGCGCATCCCCTATTTGCAAATTGGCTGTAGGAGTCCATCAGGGATCGGCACGGAGTTCCACATTATTCAAAGCGTACCTTACACCCCTAGCCATGTTGGCAGAGGCTCTGGGGGTGAAAGTAATATCATACACAGATGATACTCAGTTGCTCTTTACCTGTGAAAAGGGGATGAATTTGATGTAAGGGCCATCAAGTCCTGTCTTTCCAATGTATTTAACTGGCTATCAACAAACCAACTATAATGCAACCCTGATAAAACAGATATTGTGCTTTTTGGCGACTCCTCTACCGAGGTGTGGAGGAAGTGGTGGCCGCAAGACACTCCTCCCCCAGGTACACAACAAAGTGCGGTAAAAAACCTGGGAATTAAAATTGACAGTGCCTTGTCTTTTCAAGTACATAATCAAACTCTGTGGGATACTGTTTTGGGATCCTACGCTCGCTGAAGAAATGCTTCCCTTTTCTGTCAGTAGAAACCAGGAAAACAGTGGTACAAGCCCTGATAACCTTGAGGCTTAATTATAGAAATGTTCTCTACTTAGGCCTCTTAGACTATCTTTTTAGCAGTTTACAGGTAGTCCAGAATTCGGCAGCAAGATTAATTCTTTATCTCGCTCCAAGAACACATATGACCCCACGTCTGAGGGCACTTCACTGGCTGCCCAACAAAAAGAGGATTCTTTTCACGACATTTGTCCTAGCACATTAAGCTCTCCACGAGAAAGGAGCCGTCTATCTGAGGAGGAGGATATGTGCATATGCCCCCCTCAGAGAGCTGCGATCCTCACACAGCATTTTAGCCAGGATTCCTGAAATTCGCTGGGCAAGAAAGGGTGGAAGATCGTTCTCTTTTCTTGGCTCAAAGGCATGGAATAAACTTCCCAGGGAACTCCGTGCCATTTCAGAGCTTTTTGTGTTCAGAAAAAAATAAAAACCTGGCTGTTCTAATAAAATGAATATCATGATCACCTTTTTTGGCAAACAGCAGGATCTCCAACGGTCAGCGCCGGGAGTATGCACGCGCTATACAAATGCAAATTCATTCATAACAGCAATATTATGTGTTTAGAGGAGTTATGACAACTTGTTGGCCCGGTGCCACTGCACCTTCTGCACCATTCAAATCATGGCCCTGTTGTCTGCAAGGTAACTGCACTTGTAACTTTTCCTCTTGTTACTTTTGACCCTTTCCTCGATGTGTCCCCGCCGCTGCTTGACCCCCACGACCTGCCCCCCTCCAGCTCCACTTTTCCGCCACCCAGGTGTCCAGCCTGGACCATGCTCAGCACTACGGACCCTGGTCCTCGGACTATCCACGGCTACAACACCAGCATCCTCCACTCCCTCAACACCGGACGCAACACCTCCTGCTGTCAGGCATCACCGAATTACACCCAGGGTTTTTTTTTTACTGCCGAAACTGCAGCTGCACCTTCCCCTGCCACCGCACACCAGCCCCACGCACCGCACGACTGACAAATACCGGACCGGACTGCCTTAGCTGTATCCTGCTCAATACACACTCTCGCCACAAACATGCCGTGGAGATCTGGGACCTACTCGACTTCGTCAGCCCCAACATCGCCTTCCTCACAGAAACATGGATGAACTTCACCTCCGCCCCGGACATCGCCACTGCCATCCCGTATGGCTACAAGATCATTCACAAGGACCACATCAACAAACCGGATGGAGGCATCGCCATCGTACACAAAACCACCCTCCACCTCACCACCCACTCGGACGACCACCCGACCAACATGGAGCACCTCCACTTCCAGACCAACATAAACACCACCCTCTGCGGGACCCTCATCTACAGACACCCCGAACCCAGTCCACCCTTCAGCGACTCCATCATCGACTTCATCGCACCCCATGCTCTCGCCTCCTCATACTACATCCTCCTCGGCGACCTCAACTTTCACCTAGACAAACCCAACGACAAGAACACATTGTCCCTGCTGCATAACCTCGCCACCGTCGGACTCAAACAACGGGTCACTTCCCCAACACACTCAGCAGGACACATGCTCGACCCATGTTCTCCACCAGCGACAACATCACCTTCAGCCACACCTCTGAGCTCCTTTGGACCGACCAATGCTGCGTCCACTTCTCCACCAAACCCACCGTACACCACCACGCCCGCCGCTACTCTCGGAGAAGTTAGAACAAGGTGACAGAAGAACAGCTCACCATCTTCCTCAGCAAAACCCCACCTCCGACTTCCACGGACACTAATATCTCAGCATGCAACCTCAACTGATGGATCTCCAACTGACTGACACACTGGCTCCCCTCAAGAAAGCGCCAGGCAAGAGACACTCCAAAAAAGCTCGCTGGTTCTCCCCCGCCCTTCATGAGTCCAGACGCACCTGTAGACAGCTCGAGAAGAGATGGAGGAGCAGCAAGACCCGGAAGACCGCTCAGCCTTCAAAGCCGCTGTCAACGCACACCACCACCACCTCATTAGAACAACAGAGAAAGCAGCCCTACAAGAAAGGATCAATGCCAGCATACTCAATAGCAAAGAATTTTTCGCTGTGATCAAAGAATTCGCCACACCCAGCACAGAGACAGCAGACATCCTACCCTCCCAAGACCTCTGCAACAACCTCAGCACCTTCTTCCACCGCAAGATTAAGGAGCTCTACGACAGCTTCAACAGCCTCGATACCCAAGACCCTCTCACCCCACTCGGAACCACCGCACCCAACGACACCAGACCCTGCTCAGCTGGACCCCCTCACCACTGCCGACACCCTCAAGATCATGAAGAGCATCCACTCCAGAGCACCCTTGGACCCCTGCCTGCATCACATCTTCAACAAAGCCGGCAACTCCATCGCCCCGAACTCTGCCGCACCATCAACTGCTCCATCAACTCCACCACATGCCCTGAAGACTGGAAATAAGCAGAGATCAACCCCTTATTGAAGAAACCCTTTGCTGACCCGAAGGACCTCAAGAACCTCAGACCCATCTCTATGCTCCACTTCCCAGCCAAGGTCATCAAGAAGGCCATCAATGCCCAACTTTCCGAGTTCATCGAACCAAACCACATCCTGGACCTCTACTAATCAGGCTTCCGAAGCAACCACACCACAGAGACCGCCCTCCTCACTGCCACAGATGAAGTCCACACCCTCCTCGACGAGGCGAAACTGCAGCACTCATCCTCCTGGACCTCTCGGCCATCTTCAACGTCTCCCACCGTACCCTATGCACAAGACTCCATGATGCCGGCATACGCGACAAAGCCCTAGAATGGATCCGCTCCTTCCTCACCGGCCGAACACAGAGTCAGTCTACCACCGTTCCACTCTGAAACTACAGAAATCAGCTGCGGAGTGCCTCAGGGCTTCTCCCTGAGCCCCACTCTCCAACACCTCCATGGTCCCACTCACAGCGATTGTCAGGAACCATGGACTCAACATCGTCTCCTATGCCGACGACACCCAGCTAATCCTCTCCCTCACCAACGAACCCACAGACGCCAAGAACAACTTCCACAACGGGATGAAGGCTGTCGCCACCTGGATGAAGGACAGCTGCCTCAAGCTAAACTCAGAAGACTGAAGTCCTCATCCTGGGCTCCACCCTCTCTGCCTGGGACAGCTCCTGGTGGCCCGCAGATCTTGGATCCACCCCTCCCACAGCCCACGCACGAAACCTCGGCATCATCCTAGACTCCTCGCTTACCATGAACCACCAGATCAACGCTGTCTCATCATCCTGCTTCCACATGCTATGCTTGCTCCGAAAAATCTTCAAGTGGATCTCCACCGAGTCCAGAAAGACGGTCACCCACGCACTTAGCAGCAGACTCTACTACAGCAACGCACTCTATGCTGTCATCACCCAGAAACTCTTTTGTTTAAGAAACTAAACTGCAGAACATTCAGAATGCCTCTGCCAGACTCATCCTCAATATCCCCCGCCCCAGCCACATCAACGGTCCCTGAAAGGCCTCCACTGGCTCCCAGTCAACAAAAGAATCACCTTCAAGCTCCTCACAGACGCCTACAAAGACCTACACGACACTGGACCTGCGTACCTCAACCACCGCCTCGCATTCCACGCACCCACCAGAGACCTCCGCTCAACTGCCCCTGGCCGTTGTCCCACGTATCCGCACAGCTGGAGGAAGATCCTTCTCCTACCTCACAGCAAAGTCCTGAAACACCCCGCCTCTCCACCTCAGGCAATCACCGTCGCTGCCTCAATTCAGGAAGGACCTCACACCTGGCTCTTCGACTGAACCACAGTGCCTTCGATGGATCAGCAGTCTCCCCTCCCCAGCACCCTAAGAGACCCTTACAGGTGAGTAGTCGCACTTTACAAGTCACTTGATTGATTGATTGTGACTGCCTGTTTAGTAGTAAAATATAGCAATATTAGGTGTTTAGAGGGCTGTCTAGAGCTTTTGGTCCTAGTGCTACTGCACCTGCTGCACCATTCAAATCATGACCCTATTGCCTGCTAGATAAATCCACTTGTGACTGTCTTGTTTAGTAGTCAAATTTAGCAATAATCGAGGTTTAGTGGAATCCCTAGAGCTTTTGGCCCCAGAGCCACTGCACATGCTGCACCATTCAAATCAAGTCTCTTTTAACTGTAAGGCAACTGCAATTGTGACTGCCTGTTTAGTAGTAAAATATAGCACTATTAGTTGTTTAGAGGGGTTCTGACAACTTTTTGGCCCAGTGCCACTGCACCATTCAAATTCTGACCCTAGTGCCTGAAAGGTAACTGCACGTGTGACTGCCTGTTTAGTTGTAAAATATAGCAATAAATCGGTGTTTAGTAGGGTGCCTGGAGCTTCTGGTCCCGGTGTCACTGAACCTGCTGCACTTTTGAAATCATGACCCTAGTGCTTGCTAGATAACTGCACTTGAGACTGCCTGTTTAGTTGTAAAATATATCAATATTAGGTGTTTGGAGGAGTTCTGACAACTTTTGGGCCCGGTGTCACTGCACCTGCTGCACCATTCAAATCATGACCCTGTTGTCTGCAAGGTAACTGCACTTGTGACTGCCTGTTTAGTAGTAAAATATAGCAATTTTAGGTGTTTTGTGGGGTGCCTAGAGCTTTTCGTCCTGGTGTCACTGCACCTGTTACACCATTGAAATCATGACCCGGTTGTCTGCCATGTTAACTGCACTTGTGATTGTCTGTTTGGTTTTAAATATTAGCAAAAATCTGAGTTTAGTGGGGCCACTGGAGCTTTTCGGCGCTGTGCCACTGCACCTGCTGCATCATTCAAATAAAGTCCCTTTTAACTGCAAGGTAACTTCAATTGTGACTGCCTGTTTAGTAGTCAAATATAGGAATATTATGGGTTTAGAGGAGTTCTGACAACTTTTAGGCCCACGCTACTGCGCCTGCTGCACCATTCAAATCATGACCTTGTTGTCTGCTAGGGAACTGCAATTGTAGCTCCCCGTTTAGTAGTAAAACATAGCATAGCTCTTGCATATGAACTTTTTTTACCATGCAATGTTTATCACAACATTTAGAATTTGATCATAACGATAAAATAGATTAAATTGAAAAAAATCTATCCGATAATGCCTACAAAGTGCAAAGAAAGTACTGAGGCATAAATAGGAAATGCCACAAACGTTCTAAGGCTAAAGTATCTGCTCTACACAACTAAGTAATAAAAAGCAAGCATTCCAGCATACTTTTAGAAGCTGTCTGCCTTTTCCATGGGAAGAGATATTATCTTGAAAGTGAATTGGGCTTAAATAGTGTGAACAGCTTTATTAGAAGTATCATAAATGCGTGCAGCCAGGGGAAGTTATTAGAATAGGAAGGAAAAAAAAACAAAAAAAGAGTTTCACACAAAAGCGAATGAACACAGTAATTCAGCTATGGGAAATGATAAGAGCCCCCTTTTAAAATATATTAAATACAAGAGATTTCACAGGCAAAACCTAAAAACAGCAACAAGACAGTTTAGAAATAACGAGAACAAAATGAACATTTCCAGCATTGTGATTCTGGGCAAATCACTTAATGTGCCCGTGCCGAACAAAAAAAATGAATGTGTTCATCTGTAACGAAACCGGTGCTCATGTAAAGCGCTCTGATACCCGATATCCTCTGGTCTAGTTCGCGCTACATAAAACTGTATGCCCCCCCCCCCTGGTCGTGGACGCTCTTGGGGCTGCCAGGATCGAGAAGATCCCCAGCGAAATACCTGGCGCTGGCCGCACTAATAACCCCACGCAGACTGCAGAGATACCTAATCGTCCCCCGATCGGGAGCCGGACGCAGATCGGGCCTTCTCCTTTTCTCCTCCTGGCTCCTTCTTGGCGATCGCGAGGTGATGTGGGACTTCGGGCTGCTGCCCTGTGCTTAGACAGACATTGGGTCTCCCTGTTGGAAGTGGAGCCTGGTCACCTGCTCCTCCCTGGGGGTGCCCATCGGCACCTTGCGACTGCCTCCGGCGACCTACCTTCCGCTTACGTACGGATCTGGGGCTGTGAGTCGGCGCCCGTTAGGGGAGGTGGGGGTACCCAGCTCGCAGAAGCGGTTAAACTAGGTTCGATGCAGCTTGTGGGCGCGGTGCCCTCCCCTGGCCGCCCCCACCGTAGGCCCATCAAGAAGAGCAACCAGTGCTATCGACCTGTATAAATTGTGGAGTATTGGGGCATACTTGGCTCTGCATCCAGACGACCTCCCATCCCATCACCATACATTATGGCTAAGGATAAGCCACCTGGCACGTCATCCAAGCAAAGCACAATGGACAAGTATACTGGCACGGTGGCCCAGGCGCTGGCTCAGGGCGACCAGGAAGCGGCCATGCCGGACAATGCGGTGTTGCTGGCAGCGATTACGCAGTCCCGGGAAATGCTCGAGGCCAAGATTGGCGCCGTAGGCTCCGACGTCATGCTGCTCCGGCAGGACCTTAGAAACACGGTGCAACGTATCGCTGAATCAGAATCCCAGATCTCAACGGTGGAGGCCACAGTAAATACACTCCAGAAAAGAGTATCCACCTTAAAGACACTCACAAAGGGCCTGGCGACGCGGGTGGAGGATGCGGAGGGGCGCGCCTACAGGAACAATCTCCGCTTCGTTGGATTCCCTGAGGGTTGTGAGGGCAGCAGCGTGGAGGACTTCCTCGTCAAGTGGCTCACGGAGTGGCTCCCGCCTGGCGCAGTCTCCCCATGTTTTATAATCGAGAGGTCACATCGGGCGTTGCTGCAGAAGCCACCGCCGGGCGCCGGCCCTAGACCAATAATTGCGAGGCTTCTCAACTACAAAGACAGAGACGTTATTTTGCAGCAAGCCAGACTAAAAGCAACTCTTACGTTTGACTCTCAACATATTATGATTTTTTGGGACTATACCAAGTTGGTACAGCAGCGCCGACAATCATTTGTGGAGGCTAAGGCTCGCCTTCGTGGTCTTAAGATCCAATACTCCCTGCTGTTACCGGCCAGCCTGAGAGTAGCCTACCAGTCACAGACACACATCTTTGAGACGCCGGAGGAGGTATTCCACTGGACGGACTAAGTCGTAAAACTCGAGCCTTATACTCCACCCAGATTTGACTCCGATTTCTCATTCGGGGTGCCTGAGCGTGGATCCCTCGGTGCTGTCGGCAAGCAGCGCCGCCGATCGCGCTCCAAGAAAAGATCCAAAACCCGCAGCAAGTCCCGTAGGTGATTGGCAGACGATCAGCCGGAACCTGCAGCATCCTAACTGATACCCCGCCGAGATCTGCATAAAACCTCTACAATTCGGATGACAAGAACAATTGGGCTACAATTGGACATATGCTCCTCTGTCATTAGACTTTAATATGCGCAGGAGACTTCTATTGGGGATCCATTGGCTGAATACTGCTTCTACTCCCCGTTGGGGGTTGGGAACACATCATGCCGCGATAGATACTTTAATGTTTATGAGGTATTGGGGAGGGGAGGAGGGTTGGGAGGTAAATGGGAAGTTCTTGTTTATTCTTAGTGCCATAACCAGATACTACACACAGGGTCTCCGGGTCGACCAGGTCATCCAGGTACGTGCATTCGTCCACATACCCCAATGCCAGACATGACATCTAACTTGATGAGACCCGGAAGTCGTGAACTTCGGATCCTTAGTTGGAATATCTGTGGCCTCCTCAACAAGATCAAGCGGGGAGCTGTACTCCGACAGGCCAAACGCTATAGAGCGGAAGTCCTACTCCTACAAGAGACCCATCTATTGGGCACTAAGACACCATGCCTGGCAAGATTTGGATTTGTTCAAACCTTTAATTCTGGGTTCACTAGGGGGTCCCGAGATGTAGCGATCCTCATCCACCACAGCGTTCCATTTGTCCACTGTAGGACGTGGTCCGACCCACAGGGCAGATTCATAGTAATCACCGGAACACTATATGGTGAACCCCTCGTACTAGGAAGTGTATATGCCCCCCCCTTCCGTGGATCCTCGTAGAGCGTTTGACAACGCTCTTGACCGAGATCCCACCTGGCCTGTTGATAGTGAGAGGAGACTGGAATGATGTAATATGCCCAGTGGGAGACAGATGGCGCAGCACGGGGCGATTGACAGCGTTGCCAGAATCAAAATTACTGCCCATGATTCAGGGGATGGGGTGGGTGGACTCTTGGAGGACGCTACAGAACACGAACACGAATACACATACTTCTCTGGAGTGCACGAGTCCTTCTCCCGCATAGACTACATATTTGTATCCGCACTCCACACCCACAGACTAAAATCCGCCGAAATCCTGCCCCGGGCCGGTCTGATCATTCACCAGTATCTCTACAACTATGCCTAGACCCTAGACGCTCCCCATTCCGCTGGTGGCTCTCGCCATGGCGGCTGCAGGACGAGCAATATAGGCTACATATCCATACATCCATCACTGACTATTATTCACATAACATAGGCACGGTTGAATCCCCTGCAACCTTATGGGAAGCTATGAAACCTACACTTAGGGGGGGTTGACATTGCTTTTTGCGCTGCGAGGCGTCGACAGCGCGGCAAGAAGGTAATACAGACTGAAGCCCAGCTGATCGACTTAGAGTGCAGAAGCAGAGAAGAGGACGGAGGCACTGCGCGCAGACAGCTGCTTAGCACACAGAAAACACATGCCAGCGAGTTGCTGGATGAGGCAAGACTCTACTGGCTTGCCTCCCGTAGCCGGATTTACCAGTGGGGCGATAAGACTAGCGCCTTACTCCATCACTTGTGTAAGCACACACTACGCCCACAGACCCTCCCAGGTATACGTGGCCCAGACGGGACGGTACTCACAGACCCATCGCAAATCGCAGCTAGCTTTGCCAATTACTTTACGGATTTATATACTCCCCGGGAGACCCTGCCTGCGACTACCATTCCCCAGTTCATTGCGGACCTTCCCCCGCGGACTCTCTTTGATACTGTACGCAGGGCCCTCGGCACTCCACTGTCGGTTGAGGAGTTGCAAAAAGCATTAATGGATATGAGCTCGGGCAAGGCACCCGGCCCAAATGGCTTCCCTTTTGAATTCCTCAAACAATACCAATCTCAATTGATGGAGCCATATCTCGCGGCCCTCGACACCGCAGTGGATGATGGCTGCCTTCCACCAGACTGGAGACACGCGGAGATAGTCGTTTTCTTAAAGCCGGGCCGGCCGCCGGAACTCCACTCTTCATACCGCCCGATCTCTCTTCTTAACATCAAAGCCAAACTCCTGGCTAAGGCAATTGCTAATTGCTTAGTCCCACATATTACAGACCTGATCCACCCCGACCAGGCCGGCTTTATGTCCAGTCGTGCTACACGGCATCATATTCGCCGTGCACACAATGCCATTGTTGCCGTGGACCGACTTGAGGGACCAGCTGCAATCCTCCTCGCAGATATCGATAAGGCTTTCAATTCGCTCAGTTGGACCTACCTTTTCGCTTTGCTCAGTCGCCTGAATATTGGCCCACGCCTTCTTACCTTAATACACCTTCTGTATACCGACATCATTGCATCAGTCCGAGTGGCCGACTCCACTTCGGGAAGCTTTACTATTGGGCGGGGAACTCGTCAGGGATGTCCCCTTTCCCCATATCTATTCGCGCTAGCCATGGAGCCGCTGGTGGCGTGGGTGAGAATAGATGCTCAGATCCATGGCTTTGAGTGGTCGCGGGAGGTCTCAGACCACATAGCGCTTTATGCGGATGACGTACTGTTTTTTCTCGCTCAGCCCAATAGAACTGGCCTGCGCCTGCTTAGAATTATGCAAATTTTTGTCAGAAACTCAGGCCTCTACATGAATCGGGGTAAATCCTATCTGTGGCCCCTGCATGGAGAAGATCAGTTGGGCGGATGGTCGCGGGAGGTGACGGTGGTCCCAAACGGCTTCAAATATTTGGGGGTGTTCCTCAGTGCTTCTAAAGTCTCTCTCATGGGAGAGGAATCTGGCCCCACTGTGGACACAGACAGGGGACCAGGTCCGCTCTAGGTCTCATTTACCACTATACCTGTTCGGCAGATCTGCCATATTTAAAATGGTCTCATTGCCCCGTCTTCTATATCAGCTTCAAACACACCCATACCCGATATGGCCCTCATGGTTCCGGCAACTACATGCAATCCTTGCTCGGTTCCTTCGGGGGGGCGGCACAGCGCGAGTGGCCTTGAGGACATGCTTCCAGTCCACATATTGCAGTGGCATGACCACTCCGGATATCCAGGCTTATCATGCAGCTTCACATCTTCTCATCCTCGATGACTGGTGGTACGGAGACAGAAGAGACCCAGCATATGCAGTCGAGCGTTGGCTAATGGGAGCCATGCCGAAGAATATGGTCCTTTATTCCGGCCAACGCTTAGGGAGCTGCCGCCTGCGACCAAGACGGTTTTTATGACCTGGAAACGAGCACTTCGCACAATGGGATGGTGGGGTAAATTGACAAAAGAAACCCCTTTGTGGCATAACGGCCTGCTGCTACAGCTGGTGCAGCTGTCTGGGTTTCTGGGTTGGGAAGCTATCGGGATTGACACAGTGGGAGCGGTTATGCATGGTCGGAATTTAAAGTCCTTTCAGGAACTCCAGACAGAATATGCCATGCCCCGTTCGCAATTCTACAGATACCTCCAATTCCGGCATGCCTTCTCCCCGTACTTAGCGCAACAAGCCGATATACCCAACTTCAATCCCGTAGGAGCTAAAATCTTGGGGGATCTGGTTGATCATAAAATAACAAAAATTTATATTGCACACTACTGAATAATAGCTCTACTACACTTAATAAAACTCGGGACGCGTGGCAGCTGGACCTGGGTCCCCTGGACGAGGATGATCGGGTGGAGTCCCCGCGCAGCGCGGCGATTGCGGCCCGCTTGAGACTTATTCAATTCAAATATCTCCATCGGATCTACTTCACTAGATATAAGCTTTGGCGCACTGGGCTTGTCGCCTCCCCTCACTGCCTGGGTTGTGGGGCCGCTGAGGTCACCTTCATACATACGGTATGGCAGTGTACGGCTTTATTGAGGTTTTGGAGAGGGGTGACCACTTGTCTTTCGGAGGTCCTAGGATGGGACATCCCACTTTCGCCACAATTGGCTATGCTTCACATCACTGAGGGATTGGGTGGCAACAGATACAAGTGCCACTTGTTATTTCTTGACCTCACTTTATCTAAACGTGATATTGCCAGAGCGTGGAAGGATGTGTCTCCGCCATCTGTTGCTATGTGGAAGAAAGGCCTAGATTTTTCTATGGGTCTGGAAAAACCAGTTTTCAAGATGAGGGGGTGCGCCCCCAGAAACATCCTAAAATATGGAAGAGGTAGGCGGAGTATCGAGGGCTTTATTTGGAACCTATTCCTCCCATTTCTGCTATTGAGGAACCGCCGGGATGATTGTATTGTGTTATGACCTAGATGTTGATTATATTTGCTTTCAAACTGGATCTCGGACCTATGTATCCCAGACCTATTCGTTTTCTCTGCAAGTTTAATATGGCGCTATGGTTTGTTTTAAAAAGTTTTATTCAAACATTTTTATTTCACAAACTGCGCTATAGCAATATTGAAAATGTTGATATCAGTATTATTGTTAATTACTGTATTTTACTGGTGTTGCTGGTTGTACCAGGTCTGTATCAGCTGTCAACAATAAAATTACATTATGGAAAGAAAAAAAACTTAACACCTACTTCTATGCACTATACTATGAGAGTATGAAAGGCAGAGCAACTTGCAATCTAGAGTTTCTCAGGGAGAAGAGACGCACTGCATACCTGTTGACAGCAAAGGCTGCCTTTATCAGCAGAGGCGTGAAGACAGTGCGTCCCGCAAAGGGCAAACACCCACTGCGGTAGCGTAGCACTCATTGGGTCTTCCTCCGGGACTTGGCTTTATCAGATTCAGCCGAGATGTATGATATGCTTAGTGTGAAGTGTGCTGGCAGCAGGTGAGATCGTCTCTGGCAGAATCTTAGGGGATAATCTGGGCAAAGGACCGCTCCGGACAAGTGGTCAAATGGCAGGCCTTATGTCCTAAATTTTATATGAAACTGGAATTTCTGACATGAGAATAGGAATGTCTGACATAGATTATGTGCATCAAGTTATGCATCCCAGATGTTTCCTTATGAACATATAAGGCAAAAGAACATCAATTCAGACATTATTTTGCTTATATGTCTGAATGTGTTACCAAATCGCAATTTGGGAATGATACATACCAAACTTTTTCTAGTCGCAAAATGCCCAATTCTGTGAATCGGACCGTTTGCGACCGGAAAAATGCTTGATACATCCAGCCCTTTATGTCATCCCCGGCTTGTACATCTAAATGTGAATTCATAGGGTCGTGTCTAACCAATAGGAATTAGATTTATGTGTAGGGAAACACACGCTCTCAAGTTATCATCTAAAAGATGATATATGTCCAAAACATTTTGATGTAATATACTTGTAATATAAAAGCCGTTAAACAATGCAGATATAAAAGATATGCGATAATATATTGTTCACATAGCAAAGCATGAATATATGTGCTACAGGCATCTAACACCTGGAAACTTCTCCCTGTTACAATCAAAAACAGCACATCGCTACTCTCATTAAGGAAGGAGGTGAAAACCTGGCTGTTTACTTCCTAGTTAGATACCACTCTCCGGCAGACCTAGTCTTTTACATTGACTCAGCGCCAAGACGCCCTTGGGCATTCGTGCGCTTTACAAATTTGCAAATCAAATCAATCAAATCAAATCCTGGCTTAGTTACAGCGTTATAGCTAATAATAACAGAAATCATATTTCATAATCAATTTAGAGCATTTTATGTGTGTTTGAGAATAAAAATACCAGTGATAAGATAGATGGGCCAAATAAATAATAAGCGGAATAAAACCAAAAATTAAGAGTCCATTAAAAAGAGGGAAATTAGGTTTTCTTTTTCAGTTCTCAGTTCATGTAGGCTTTGTGGTACATATGGTGGATGTAGGTCATTATTTGTTGGTCGACTGACTTCTTGAATTCACTCCTCAAATGACATGTCGACATCATCAGGTGCACATGCAGCATACGTGTGGTCTTGGTGAAATCCATACAAAGCATGTTAATAGTCAATAGTTTGTGTGCTAGATGGACACGCAATTGGTTGCTCATCTGAGGCACTCGATATTGGTTGAAGTTTCTCTCCAGGGGCCTCGAAGAATAACAATGAGTCGAGCCATTAGTCAAGAGCTGCCTCGAAAAGTGCCACTGGGGATACTGCTCTGTCATAGGTGGCATCCTGTAGAAGAGACGGTTGCATTGCTTGGCATGGTTTCTGGTGCTCATGTAGAGGTTGCAGGATCATTTCTGTATCAAGATAGGCAATTTAGGGCTGCTCCAGGTGTAAATCCAAGATGACGCCACTCGGACAGTTTATGCTCCAAAACGCAGGTTTTAATTCTGTAGCATTCACTTTGCGAAAGGTGAGCATCCAGTGCTCGCTGAGTTCGGAAAACCAAGCATGTCTCATGTAGAGTGCTAGAGTTTCTCTGCAACTTTGTTAAGTTGGCTATAGGTACTCCATGTTGTTGATTTCTTTAGCGGAACAGGAGAAATATGATGATACCACAGGCAATTAGCAGTATTAAATCCTCCAAAACGGCTGGAGAACAGAGAATGAAAAAATTCAGAATCCGATCAAATACTGCATTAAATCCAGTCACTAGACAAAATACAATGTTTTTAAAACGATGCAAAACACCAGTTGCTACAATTGATACATATAGTTGATACGTTAAATATGGTTTTAATTTCGTTTGCACAGTTTCGGCAAACTGTGTCCAGTATTGTGTGCGTAACAGCTGCTGAATCTCTGAAACAGTCCTGATTGTCTCCAGATTATAAACTTCAGTCGCTGAAGTCAAAGGGACAGACAATAGTTTATTCAAGTCACCAAAATGCACAGATTTCATACTTCTACTAGGCCAAGGGATGTTCCTAATAACATTTCAAGGTGGAGGATACAAGGTCCTTCCACAATACTGTCTTGTTTATGAAACCGGTATCCGGTACGGCTGGCCAGGTTTCAACCTACAGCAAGTAACATTTGTTACAAACAAATTAAAGCAGTTATTTAAATGTTAATGGTGTATAGGAATAAATGCATGCGGGGAAACAGATAAGATACAACTTAACCCTGGTACCAAAGTGCTACGCATTCCGTGCATAGATATGGTGTCACACAGAAGAAAGTGTCCAAGAGGATTTCTGCAATTTGTGGCACTGATATACACAGGGTCATTCTCCTTTTCATTTAAACAGATGTGGGTGAAAGGGAATTTCCATGAATGGAACAGTTGTGAATTGTGCATGGTTTCATAATCATGAAAATGAAAGGTTGTCAGGGGTAAAGAGATAATACCATGTATCAACCAGGTAATAGGTGGTGTGTCACTGACAGTAAATGGTGCATATAATACCATGTATTAACCAGGTGTTAAGAACAAAACACAATCATGAACATTCTGCGCCATCTTGTCTGATGAAAGTTCCTACGTGCACATAAACTACAGTCATTCTGATTTACCACAGCCATTTTGTACTCTGTTGGTCACCTTCATTTCACCCTGTCCTCTAGCAGCCTTCTGACTCTCTGACCAAACCTGATATGTGTGCTGGGGGCTATAAACTATTTCCACGACAAACATCAACATCACCTGCTGCCTCAAACTCGTCTTTCCTCTCATCCCTGCACAAACGGGTTACAAATACCAAACAGACTCTTGCAAACATGGTTTATTGCACTACACACAGCAAGACTGGTTTTTGCCAACAATGGGACCTGTTCTTATCAACAGAACGGACTCTTAGATCTGGCCGGTCTCACTCGTTTTTAGACCCTGAAGCAAGGTCCAGCTGCAATTAAATTGTCTGTTTTTGACCTGGGTGGGAGGAGAGTTAATGTTGGGCTTGTGTAACCATGTTGATAAAACAATGTCAGGCTTGTGTGACAACCTGCCCGGGCGGAGACTCCAAGCTTGTAACCATGATAAAAGAAACAAATACATTGTGTAAAACTGTATAAAAGGAAGAGTCAGAAGCATTGCCAGTAGAACACCTCCCTGAAGACATCCTGGTGTCAGCAGTTGACGTGGTCTCCTCTAAGAGTAATAAACCTTTTTCTTGCCTTCCAGCTTCCAGCGCCTGCCTCGTTATTTTAGATAGTGAATCCAAAGTGGATTAAAGGTGACTTTGCGCCGGGCAGCATTGGGGATCCCAGGAGACTCGCTGCTTTTCACAAATTGGCGACCCAACGGGGGCCCATCAGAGACACGTGGGTCCAGTAGAGAGGTCCTAACGACGGAGTGAACGACTAAATGATTGGAGTGCACCTGCCTGAAAGAGACCCTCGTCTGGCTGCCAATTGACTGAACTTCACCGGTTCCGAACGGACCTCTCTCGAGTGACCTGCGGTCCTGACTGGGGCCTTACAGGAACGCCGCATTGATTGTTGGAGTAAGAGGACAACCAGGCGCTGGAAGGGGAATACGAAGAACTGTCCATACGGTCCGGGTAAGGTCGTGAGAAAACATGACTTAAATTGATTGATTGATAGAAATACTAGTATTCCTTTTGAGTTATTTGAGACATTCCCTGCTTGCAAACAACGTAGAATAGGAATATTCTCTCTTTGCAGACAGCGAAGGACAGGTAGTGCAGACTTTTGTCTAACATTAATTGAGATATTCATTTTGACCGCTAAATACGTCATGCCTGTTTTCTCTAGATTGTTTGATTGTTTTGGACCGGACCGTTTGTTAGAGGTCAGTCATCCGGCACCGCCGGAAGGCACCCCTAACAAGGACATGTACGTAAAATATGGATTAGCCACCGTAGCTTATAGCAAACTATGGCATAAGTACACTAGGAAGGACCGGGTAAATCCCGCTAAAATAGAAACGTTAGAATTAGCTCTCCACAAAAAGAAAGCTAGACCAGCCATGTTTGATAGTTTTGGTTTATGGCGAAAAGAAGCAGCTCAACGAAAGAAAAGAGACGAAGCTAGACAAGATAAAGAAACGCGAAAATCAGCTTACCAAGCCGGTAAAAAGTTAGAAGAAGCACTAAAAGAAAAGGAAATCGATAAACAGGAACAGGAATCAAAAATATCAGGTCAATGCCCTGTTAGAACGCCCTTAACTCTTTACCCCGAGTTACCAGCAAAACAGGGGGTAGATGATGATTTATTGTTAGGTCCCCCAATGATATACATGCCACCCCCTTATGCCCCTACTCATCCCGTAGTACAACGCCAGGACCCCCAAAGTATAGCTGGAGATGGCACGATCGCCTCAGTCTCCACCACCTCTGCTCCCACCGAGCCACCCACACCAAATGCCTCATCAAAGGAGGCAGTAGTAGAGGTAGGAACCAAGGAAATAGGAGCGCCCAGGGTCCCGCGATTAAGTAAAAATGAGCGAGCAGGCATTGATAAAATAGTTAAAACCCTCATAGATAGGAAAGAAACAGAAGAACACGTAACAGACATATGCGACTCCTATGTTGAAAACCGCAAACGATACTTTATTGTACGTCTCTGTTACCACACCCTTACTGCATATGAAGAGAAGTACCAAAACGTAGGGCCCGAGCGATTAGTGGCTCTCTACAGGAAGGTAGACATCAAAGGTGAAGGCGACAACGATGTTGCAGAACTATTTTCATCCACACTAGAAGTATTGCGTCACCTCATAGAACAAGGACAGATAGATAGGGACAGGACAACTAAGGTAGCAGGACCCCCAGTGGAAAAAACAGATAGCATGATGCCAATAAAAGAAGCTGCCCCTTACTGGGTACCTCCTAGAGGACAAGGGACTAATGACGATATAAACCATCAAGACGCTAGAGGAAGGGTGGTCTACAATCGGGTGTATCAGCCATGGGACAGACAGGACATCCTGACCTTCCGTAAATCTTTGCCGGATTTACGAAAGAACCCCACCGCCTTTTACGCCGAGCTAGGTACCGCTCTGGGATCAACAATAATGACACTTGCCGACATAGACTTGTTCTTCGGGTTATGTTTGCCAGCAGATGTGTGGAAACAGGTTAAGAAAGTAAACCATACCGAACTGTTTGGTCATACCTGGGAACAACTCGACACACTAGATAAACAGCGGAACCCTGGTCAAAAACCAGTTAAAGCAATATTAGACCTCCCTGACAAAATAGTGCAGAAAGTGAAAACGCTGATCCCAGAGAAAAAGATAGACTGGTCCATAGTAACCGCATGCCACCAGAAACCACAAGAGGACGTCTCAGAGTACTTCTCCAGATTTTAAACTGTGTTCTCTGATTACAGTGGACAAGACATGTCCACCGCAACCGGACACCACTTATTTGTGCAGAACTACGTCAAAGGATTACTGCCAGATGTATCCCAGAAACTACAAGCCAGCGAAAGTAGTTGGGCAGCATCTAAACCGACGGCCATTCTCCAAATGGCCCAGTATTACGAGCATCAGAGAAACGAAAATGACAGGGCTACAGAAAGGAAAAAGAAGGACTTGAAGGAAAGGGTAATGATAGCACAACTCCAGGGGGCGAATACAGGAGGGAGCAATATGGGGGAGGAAACCAGCAGAATACCCCTAGAGTACAGCCACCTAGGAACAATCCATCTACATCATATGTAGGACGCCAAGACCTAGGACAGGATCAATGTGCATTTTGCAAAAAATATGGACACTGGAAATCCCAATGCCCGGCTTTGTTAGGAGCTGCTAGGGGCAGAGGGGCGAGGGAAATAGCAAGTGGACAGAGAGGAAGAGGACGTGGGAGAGGGTACGCGAGTGAAGCAAGCGAGGAAAGGCCAGGAAGAGTGAACGCATTTGACCATCCCAGACAGAATCAGTACCAACAGACAGATTATGACAATACGTACGACTTTGCATAGGACAGCCAGGGGCAAGGGAGGGATCCAGTCGAGCTCTGCGTTGATCAGCAAGGCCCTTATGTTACCGCTGAGGTCCTGGGCACAAGGTCGCCATTTTTGGTAGACACAGGAGCAACACGTAGTGCACTATCCAAACGACTGATTCCAAGGGCACCCTTGTCAGCCTCACATGTGACCTCAATAGGATTTGACGGTACGCCCTCCACCAACCCTTTGTCCCGACCCATCCCTTTTAATCTTGACAGCAATGGCGTCGAAACGACATTACTCCTCTCATCTAACACCCCAGACGCCATTATGGGCCTCGACCTTTTGAAACACTTCCATGCGACTATCAGATGCTCACCAGACGGAGTGCGTGTCATCCTGTATGACAACCCCCAACGCCATAGAGAGAACCCTTTTCAGCACATGTTTTCCATCTCTGAGACTGACACATCCCTACTGGACACTTTGCCATCACACTTATGGGCTAGGGCTGATTCAGACATAGGACGAATGATGATTGACCCAGTACACGTAACAATACGACAGGACGCAACCCTACCGAAGGTACCGCAGTACAAAATATCGCCAGAGGGTGAGAAAGCACTAACAGAGATCATACACTCTTTGGTAGAGGTAGGGGTGGTAGAGGAAGTAGTGAGCAACATTTGTAACAGTCCCATACTACCGATTGTAAAGAGACAGGGAGAGGGAGATGGGAAAGCCTACCGCTTCATCATTGACCTGCGGGAGGTAAACAAAATCGTAGTACCACAATACCCAGTAGTTTCCGACATCACGACAATTTTGACTTTAATCCCCTCCACTGCCACCACCTTCACTGTGATCGACCTCAAGAACGCCTTCTTTTCCATACCTATACACGAGGACAGCCGCTATCTTTTTGGATTTACCTTAAATTCCCGTTCGTATAGATTTTGTAGAGCACCTCAGGGGTACACTGAGAGCACAAGTATCTATAGCCAGGCGCTTAAAAGACACTTGGACGCCATACAATTGCCAGATGGAGTGGCACTAATACAATATGTAGACGACATCCTTCTAGCAGCAGACACCATACCAATAGCCGTCACAGCCACCATCAAACTACTCCATTTCCTTGCTGAGAATGGTCACAAGGTCTCCGAAAGAAACTGCAGTTCTGTAAATCACAAGTGACCTATTTGGGTCACCTTTTATCAAAAGAAGGGAGAAAACTCATGCCTGACAGGATCCAGACAATTCTAGACACCCCTGTCCCCAAAAATCAGAAGCAAGTCCGCTCTTTGATAGGCCTCACCTTGTTTTGCAGACAGTGGTTACCGAACTTTAGCCTCATTGTCAAACCCCTTCTCTCCCTCCTAGCTAAGGACATCCCCTCACCTCTCCCCTGGACCCCCGAATGCCAGACAGCCTTTAAAGAACTACGCAATACCCTTTGCTCAGCACCAGTCCTAGGAACCCCAGATTACTCCAAACCATTCTTCCTCTACACACACGAAAGGGAGGGATGTGCATTGTCTGTCCTAACACAATCAATTGGTCACAAACAACGCCCTTGTGCATATTTTTCTGCCACCCTCGATCCAGTAGCCAGAGAACTGCCAGCGTGCCTGCGCTCTGTGGCAGCTGCAGCGGTATCAATACGCCAGAGCGAAGGAATAGTGCTCTCCAATCCAGTCACTGTTTTAGTACCCCATGCAGTCGACACACTACTGAACCAGACCAAAACCCAACACTTGACTAGCGCCCGACTGACAGGATATGAGTTGACCCTGCTAGCACCGCACATTACCCTAAAGCGATGCACCACCCTCAATCCAGCCACACTGTTACCCCCTACCCGAGAACGATTCTAACGTGGCTCCACTACACGACTGTGTGACACTAACCGATGAACAAACAAAACGTAGAGTAGACCTCAGAGACACCGCCTTTCTAGAGCCAGATGGAGAACTATGGGTGGATGGTTCGTGCATCAAACTCCCCGACGGCACCACCTCAGCTGCATACGCTGTCACCACAGCCCGAACCATTCTAGAAACAGCCCGTATTGCCCAACGTTCCGCCCAGGCAGCAGAACTCATTGCCCTCACACGAGCATGTATTTTAGCAGCTGGCACGACAGTTAACATATACACCGACAGCCAATACGCCTTCGGGATGGTTCACCATTTCGGGATTCTATGGAAAGAAAGAGGGTTCCTGACTTCACACGGTACACCCATCCTGCATGGAGATTTAGTCTCCGCCTTGACGGAAGCAGTCCTCCTCCCCAAAAAGCTAGCAGTGATAAAATGCCAAGCACATAGGAAAGTGACAGATCTCATTGGACAGGGAAATGCGCTAGCAGACGCTACTGCCCGAGCCACAGCAGAAGACAGAACCATGACACGAATGTATGTGACCAGGTCACAAGCTGAACAATGGACTGATGCTAGGACCACTGTAAGGGACATACAGACTACAGGCACACAAGACGAATTGACCGAGTGGGAAAAGGTGGGACTAAAAGACGAGGAAAATTGCTGGAGAACTAAAGACGGAAATAAATGGCTGTTACCCAATGCCTACCTCATCCCCATATTGACCATGGCACATTTACCAGCACACATAGGCTCCACCCCCATGATTGAACTAATCACAAGAGTATGGCATAATGTCAAGATAACAGAATCTGCAAAGCGCCTAGTACAACAATGTATAGTATGCCTACAACACAACCCAGGGAAAGGGACAGTAGTACCACGGGGAGGGTTTGGAGTCCCTGATCACCCCTTTGAAGTCCTTCAAATGGATTACATCCAACTAGAGAGATGCCATGGTCTAAAATATGTCCTGGTGGTTGTGTGCGCTTTTAGCAAATGGGTGGAGGCATATCCCACCCGCGACAATACTGCCATAGCCACTGCAAAAGTATTGTTGAAAGAATTCTTCCCCGGTACGGCCTTTGCAGAATTTTATGGAGCGACAACGGCCCACACTTCGTAGCCGAAGTGATACAGAACATACTGAAAGGGTTGGGGGTAAAACAAAAATTCCATGCCGTCTTCCACCCCCAATCAGCGGGCCTGGTAGAGAGACACAATGCAACATTGAAACTAAAGCTAGCCAAACTAGTTGCCACAACCGGGTTGAAATGGCCCGACGCCCTTCCATTGGCATTGCTATCAATGCGCTCCACCCCGACCAAACACAGACTGACCCCGTATGAAGTGGTCTTCGGCAGGCCTATGAACATTTGGGCGGCACCAAGACCCACCTCCATTAACGATGTCCCGAACATATTAATGTCAGACTATCTGCATAAATTGACAAACGAGCTAACAATTATCCACCAACAGGTGCAGCAAGCCTTGCCTGACATATCCAGGGGCCCAGGACATGTGATAAAGCCTGGGGACTTCATCCTAGTTCGCAACTTCCAAAGAACGAAGAATCTGGAGCCCAGGTGGACGGGCCCCTGGCAAGTCTTGATCACCACTCGAACTGCCCTCCGAGTGGAAGGAAAAAAAATTGGCTGCACGCCCACCACTGCAAGAAAGTCCCTCCAACGCTGGCAACCTGTGAAGAGGTGGAGGTGCAAGAGGAAGTACTCGCAAAAGACCGACCAGCTCTGAGTTGCTACCCACAAGAAGACACCCTCCAACTGTCTGAATTTCCCGACCCCACGGTGCAATCCAAGGAAGGGTACAACCTAAGATCGACGAAAAGGGGGGAGCTCCAACAACCAGGCCACTAACTGAGTCAGAGTCTCAGATCGGTAGCACAGCCAAACGACGCTACCAGGAAAAACACCAGACAAAAGTCTGTGGTCCTAACAGTTGGTGAGCTCCTCGAAGATGATGGAAGAAACGGAACACCTGCAAAGCCACCGCAAAGACACCAAGACTTTTGAACTGCACAGTACAAAGACAATTGCACTTGTAGCTGCATTTCTCACCTGCCTCCTGCTAATGGTCACACTCTGGATCATTGAAGAGAATGCACCTGCATACAGAACATTGTCACCAACCATGCAACCAATCACAAAGAAAGAACACTACCTGGTATCACTACCGCCACATCTCCGAGAACGACGCAAAGAATTCTGGAATAATTCTTTCGTACAGATGCTGCACCAGCACAATCTTGCCACCAATGCCACTAACTGTTGGGTCTGTGGGCTGCTACCACATGCCACTGAACATTCCATCCCTTTCATCCCTTCACCCTTTTCTGTTCATGGATCTTGCCTTGCCTGGATGATGCTCCTACAAGAAAGTTACAAAGACAATGCCACTTCCGATGGGACAATCGCTCAGTTCTACAACGAGTTCTGGCTAAACCAAACAGGAAGAACAGCAGCTCCCTTTTGCCCTCACACCTCCAATACGACATTCCCAATGAATGTCCCCTCCAAAGAACGAGTGGAAATACAAGTATTCAATAATCCTGTCAGAGCCACATTTTCCTACCTGAAGAAAAGAACTGCTGCAACACTGACTGTGGCCCTATCTGTGGTGAACGTCTCTGGCCTTGTATGCATTGAAGGCCGTGGGACTAAGAATGTGGGTCACAGCACTTGTAACATTGTAAGGACTTTGAACACTGCCAATCCTCCAGCATTTGTTGCATCACCCAATATGTACTTTGTCTGTGGAACCAAAGCCTACACCTGGCTCCCAAGAAACTGGGGGGCACGTGCCACATCGCCTTTGTTTTGCCACCGACCTACACAGCCCCTGCAGAGCATCATCGAGAAAAGCGTTCTAAAGACACTGATCAAGCAGACTCTGCCGCATCACAGTTCGTTGACGCAGCAAAAGGGCTCGTCCCGCTATGGGGTCCGATGGTAAACAGCCGAGCCATCAGACATCTGTCTCAAGCGGTAGAAACCGCCCTGAACGTCACAGCTGGCATCCTCACCAACAACACTGCCGAGCTTCAAGCGGTCCGTCTGGTGGCCCTACAAAACCGCATGGTCCTGGACGTGGTACTAGCGGATCGTGGAGGAGCATGTCGCATCATTGGTGCCAGTTGCTGCATATACATCCCTGATAATTCACCCTCTGTCTATGAAGCAATCGAACATCTCCACAGACTGTCTTCAGAAATTCATCAAGGATCAGAGACTTGGACAATTGGAAGTTGGCTTTGGGGCATCTTAAAGGACTGGGGTTGGAAAATATCAATGTTTCTCTTGGTCCCAGTATTGGCAATATGTGGTTGCTGTTTGGGTGTACACTGTATACCACCTTTGTGTTCTCTTTGCATAAGTGCCTTGCGCCCTAAAACTATGGACACTCAGCTAACAAAAATGAGAGTAATGTATGAACAAGAAATACAGGACATTATGGAGATCGAAATAGACTGACAAGATGGCTAGTTATGTTCAAAGGGGTGACTGTTAAGAACAAAACACAATCATGAACATTCTGCGCCATCTTGTCTGATGAAAGTTCCTACGTGCACATAAACTACAGTCATTCTGATTTACCACAGCCATTTTGTACTCTGTTGGTCACCTTCATTTCACCCTGTCCTCTAGCAGCCTTCTGACTCTCTGACCAAACCTGATATGTGTGCTGGGGGCTATAAACTATTTCCACGACAAACATCAACATTACCTGCTGCCTCAAACTCGTCTTTCCTCTCATCCCTGCACAAACGGGTTACAAATACCAAACAGACTCTTGCAAACATGGTTTATTGCACTACACACAGCAAGACTGGTTTTTTGCCAACAATGGGACCTGTTCTTATCAACAGAACGGACTCTTAGATCTGGCCGGTCTCACTCGTTTTTAGACCCTGAAGCAAGGTCCAGCTGCAATTAAATTGTCTGTTTTTGACCTGGGTGGGAGGAGAGTTAATGTTGGGCTTGTGTAACCATGTTGATAAAACAATGTCAGGCTTGTGTGACAACCTGCCCGGGGCGGAGACTCCAAGCTTGTAACCATGATAAAAGAAACAAATACATTGTGTAAAACTGTATAAAAGGAAGAGTCAGAAGCATTGCCAGTAGAACACCTCCCTGAAGACATCCTGGTGTCAGCAGTTGACGTGGTCTCCTCTAAGAGTAATAAACCTTTTTCTTGCCTTCCAGCTTCCAGCGTCTGCCTCGTTATTTTAGATAGTGAATCCAAAGTGGATTAAAGGTGACTTTGCGCCGGGCAGCATTGGGGATCCCAGGAGACTCGCTGCTTTTCACACAGGTAATAGGTGGCCTCTCACTGACAGTAAATGGTGCATCTTCAACTTGTTCTATACTTAATAGGGTCCATGTGGATTCTTTCCTGGCCATTGTTTTTTGAGTGACTGTCACATTATATGGTTCAAATCTGGCTGTTTCATTAAGAAGTTTCCAAGGTACGAAACCCAATCCATGTATTTGTAATGCCCAATTTAGTTGTATAATTGCTCTTAACTGAGCCTGCCCATGTTGTAACAATTTCAGATATCCTTTTAGGAGGTCTAAGGCAGAGGACAAAATGTGATTTAGTGAGTGAGTAGACCCTTTTAGAAAGCGTGTGCATTCCATTGTTCGATAACTTTAAAAACGGTTTGTAGGTTTTCTTATCTATTTGCCTAATTCTTTCTGAAGCTCCTTTTTCAGAATATTTATTTAGTTAATTATGGATGGCATATATTCTTGTAGCAAGGAATCTCATTTCTTTGAGGATATGGACTCTGAAGAAAGTCAGAAAAATCCATATTTTTGTTAATGGAAGAGAAGTGTTCTTTCACAGCTGAGAGACCAGGGTGTTCTAGCCATTGTTGGCATAACTTGCCTACACTGTATGTGGTAACCACTACAGGTGTTTGTGTATTGTAACGTGAATCAGTGATTAAGTTTGGGTCCAGCAGTGTTGGAAAAGAAACGCTGCATGCAGGTTTAAGAATTATAAGGTCATAAAGTCAAACCTTCAACAGAGATGGAGTTGAATTATAGGTTCCATTTTGTATCATATCATTTTTATCTGCTTCAGACTTCATCATTTGAAGTTGCCAATTATTGAACATAGTCAAATTGACTTTTGGAACAGAAGGTTTCTTTAAAACCTTCATTGTTCTGAATCCCAGACAAGTAGTTTGCTGGATAGTTTTGCTTAAAAAGATAATTTCTTTTGGTATTATACAGGCTCAAAATAAGGCTTCTTTACCTTGAATCTGCCAGAACGTGGTTCCTCAAATACTTTTCTCATCAACATTTGCTTTCCAATAATCATATCCATGAATAGCCAGGTTAAGGCTAAACTTAGTGGAGTAAATTGGTAGTGATTACAGTTTTCGGAAGCTGCTGTGGTGTGTGTTAAATAGAAGGCTGAAGGGTGTCACCTGTCAGCACTCTGAAAGGGAATTTTTAAAAAGAAATTAGAAGGGCTCTCGTGGGGCAGAGCTAGTCCTATGAATGGAATAATGTTCGGAATTGTGACAGGAATGCATTTCTTTGTAGTTTGCGGAATTTAAATAAGGATCTTCATTATTCAACGTAGCATATGCCTGCAAATCAGACATCATTCTTTTAACCATCTCAATGTCCCAATCATCGGAAAGAGAACCGGGTGTTATAACAACATGCATTGAAACTTTTATCACACAAGGCAATTGCAATGTCTCATATTCTGATATGGAACCTTTTCTCAGGCTGTACCCCGAGGCAGAGGATAGGCTGTAATGTTTGCAGCATACAAAACCTCTTCGGGTGCTGTGGGATGAAGAGTGGGGCTGTAGTTCACGAACCACAGGTGTTGCAATTGTTTCTGCAGGGACAAAATGTCCGCTGACTAACATTAGCAGGACTAATATCGTTGACAGCCATATGATGAGAAGAAAAGTTTCTAAAGCGATCCAGGAACGGGACCACGAAGGAATCATATACGTGTCCCAAAACCACTGGCAAGCACAAAGCATTCTTTGGTGAAGAGTGACTGGGAAAGGGGTTGAAAAATCTTCTGAGAAGTATCCAGAGTCATTTTCGGGATCATTGGTTTCTCAGGACTCTTAAGGTTATCAGTTCAAATGAAGTTTCAGGTGGAATTTCACAGTAGACCATGGTATTACGTTGGACAGTAACCACTGTTATATCAGCAGCATCAGCTGTGTTTGTTGCACTCAGTGTTCTGCGTAGAGAATTAAGCTCAAACATCCCCAGATGGGAACTTGAGTTAGGAATATTACTGCTTTGTTAACGGGCTACGGTATTCAGAGTAGGGAGAGGCTGGGAGGCACTACTTTGAATCCTTCTTGGTGTCTGCGGTGGAGGGCTATAGAGGACTGGCCACATAGTGTTTTTTAACATGGTCAATAGACACCTGTCTGTTTCTTCATGATCTAGGCAGAGGTGGAAGGATAACAGTTCTGTTGCCTTTTACCCCAAAAACAGTGACGTGTGGTCTGTAGGATGGCTCAAAAGCTTGCCTGTTGTGAATTTTCTCTCAAACTAGGTCCTCAAGTTTGGGAACCCACCCTTCTGCAGCAGTAATAACCTTCTCTTTACAGGCGGCGGCGTCAGAGTGGATTGTCTCCGACTTCATTGATACTCTGTAAAACGTTAAAAAGTTTCTCCAAGTCAAATTTATCTTCAACCACCACCTTCCCAAAATTATCTAAGCCAGGTACATACACAGGAACACCGAAGAGAACCTCATATGGAGTGCATACTCCCAATACTCGTCTAGACAAGTTATTCAATCCTCTCTAAATTCCATACATTTTATGGTACCAACCAAGACCTGAACTTGACACCCTAGCAGTCAAAGCTTGTTTAATCATGCCATTAGCCCTCTCTACAACGCCGTTCAATTCAGCTTTGAATGCAGGGCTCGGAAAATAATTAAAAAGTTACTAGAACTGCAGGTCTAGTAACTTTAATAATCTACTCGACCTAACTGTATTGTACTTGACCCGTGAACTGGTCTCAAATTGTGTGATCCTAGGCAAATATTTTGTCCTATGGAGCCGCTTTTTTCTTTATTATCACATAAGAGAGCACTTTCAAATATGCAAGTTCACTATTTCTGCTGTACAAAAAGACTCCTTATTTACTAGACTAAATGTTTGCTCCATGTATAACAAGAATCAAGCCCATATATAAGGTACACATGATTCCTGGCCTGCCTTTTAGTTCACTATGGCATTGTCATCTGGGCAGGAGCAGTAATAATTCCCAGTTCATGTTTCAAAACTCACTTTTCATAAATATATTACCAAAGTATGATGTGGTAGTGCATTGTCGTTTACAGATAGCATATTTGAAATGGCCACAAACCTTTCCCACCAACATGTAGTTTTACTGATAATAGCGCATAAAACATTTTTGGAAATTGGGTTTCAGCAAAAATATGTAAAATTTGCACTTCACCAAGTAAAGTGTTCTAATTTGTTTTAATACTATAAAAATATTTTTTTCACCACAGAATTACAAAAATGGATCTTCATAACTAGTGAACTATATTTGAAATGTTTGAACAGTTCACTTAGCTATTTCAGTGTTGTGTTAGAGAAAAGCCTGACATCTTACAGTCTTTCATTTAACATGCTTTGCACAGTTCAATCGTCACACAGATCACTTTACAAAATCCTCTAACTTAAGTCACAGAAAGAAAAACAAGCATTTGCAATGCAATAGGTCTTGCATTTATGAAAGTTTGAGCTATTGGCGTTGTAAATGACAATGACTTACACCTATGTGTTTTGGTTTGGAGTGGAATTATGTGTGTTGGATTTGAGTTGTTAGTTGTGGAATTAAGTGTGATGGAATTGTGTTGTGAGTAGTGGATTTGTGTAGTGGAATTATGTGGCATGGTGAATAAATAGGGGTGAGAGCTGCACAGAATAGTTAGAAAGGAAGATAGAGAGGGATAGGTAGTTTGCGCATGAAGTGGTGAATGAACTGCAGATGGAGGCGCAGAAAGAGTGTAAGAAAGAAATAAAGAGGTGGAGAGCAGGCCACAGTCGCATAAAGAGGGAGCGCCTGTGAATGCAGTAGACACCACAAGAAGAGGAGGAGAGGGCGGGTTTGAAGGAGGTAAACCTTGAAAAGGCACAGGAAAGAAGCTGTGCTCGAAGACCTGAAGTGAACCACATGAGAGAGGTGGAAAGTGTGTGTGAGAGAGCGAGAGAAGGTGTAAGATATGGTACGAGAGAGAGGGCGAGTGGGAAGAGCACCTGGGGGAGTGGGGGGTGGTAGAGGTGGACCAGTGCATAGCGTGAGGAGGAACAGGAAGGTAACAGTTCATAGAAGCCAAAAGTGTGAAACATTTAAAAGACTGTTGTGAATTTCACACCAACAGCTAACCAATTACCGAAATATGTAATTATTCAGGGCAACCTTGTGAAAAGTTTGCTTCACACACCTGTCTGCAGAACATGTGCTTTAAAGGTAGTACGATGTTTGAGAGCTAAGATTGAGAAAGCAAGTGATTACTGGTGGGCACAGTTGGCAGCAACCCCGGCACCCCTCTCGCCTGCCATGGGAAGCTGCAGTGAGCTGACTGGGAAGGAGCAAAGAAACATGGACTAGCACATGCCTGGGAGGAGTTTCACACAGCTAGAAAATGGCTTATTTCTTTATAGCACTTCAAGCTGGCAGCCCAGCATGTCCTAAACACTGGCACTTAACCACAACCCGTACCTCTCCTGTGGCAGCTTAGTGCCATAAAGTGTCCCTAAAGGTCACAAATGAGCGCTCTCTAAAGCTCCAGAAACAATCAAAGAACGCTGGATGGTGTCCGGAAGTACACTCGAAAATGCGCAAGCCACATTAATCCCTTTATATCTTTGACTACGGCGCAGGGCAGTCTTTTAGCAAGCAGCAAGAAAGTTCTAGTTCGGAGCAGTGCCAACTGTGCCGTTTTCAATTAAAAAAAAATATTTAAAAAAAAAAAGCTTCGTGTTGATGTACTCATGCTATGCTTTAGTAAACGTGAGGAGAAATAGGCATTTTCTAAGATCGTTTCCTTGTAATATAAAAAAATATATTTACCATGTTGAAAATCTCATTGGATTGTCACAGCCATCCGATCCGAATTTCATTTTGTTTGGCCATACTGACCTCTTATAAAAAAAAATTTTAAAAATTTAAAAAAATCTCTAATGCTCAACCAAAGTTATCTTCATCCCGATTTGAAGACGTCCTTTTAATTATTCTACGCGCTGCCTAAACAGAACATATTGTGTGTACTCCCTGTTCCACACATTATTTTTAGGGGGGGGGGCACATAACATTAGGCGAGTGCCCTACATTAACCCTTTTGGCCACTTCTTAAGTGCAGGAAACTGATGTGGTACTGTTGTAGGCTTGTGCCTTTTACCCTGACAGAACGATTATTCAGATGTATTATTCTTTCAGAGAATCAAAGCCATAATTCGGGCACTGTTCCGCCTTTTGTATATAATGACTGACACTTTCCTTTCCACCGACGTGTTGCATAAAAAATACTCAGGCAATGCTGCGAATGTCCATTACTGTGCAATATGCCTCGTAAAAGCACACTACTTTTCTCTCAAAGTATCGTAACACCTGCACACCTCTTTCAACAAACCGATTGCTGGCACCAGAAAACCACGATTTTTTTTTTTTTTATTGCATATTTATATATGGCGAACTCGACCCGAAGGTATTGGAGCGCTTTACATGAGCACCGTATTTACATTACACATTCAGGCACGGGGAGATTAAGTGATTTGCCCAAAATCACAGGATGTGGATGCAACCCCGACTTTAAGCCATGGTAGCCGGGTGGGGATGCGCACTGCGCACATGCTCCGCAAAAAAAAACAATTAAGAAAATTGAAACAAACTCACCGCCGGTTGTCCCAGCGTGGCCACAGTCCTGCCGCAGGTATGTGTGCCCGTGAGCTATCTCTGTTGCTGTGGCTTGCACGCTTGTCTCTTGGCACTACACGCCGTACGCGTGCACATCTCCTGTCCGGGTGTGCACATCTCCTGGCCCGCGAGATGCCTGTGAGGAGAGGGCGCCATCAGAAAGCAGCGTCCCGCTAGTGGTGCACACACAAGCCCGCGAGTGGTGCGCGCGCGACAAGGCCGCGAAATCCCTGCGAGGAGTGTGCGCCATGAAAAGAGCCGGCCTCCGTGTTTCTGTTTCCCGCCCACAGTGCGATAGGAGGAGCCACAGAAAGTGCTGGAAGTCTGCGCTACTCCTGGGTGACAGCAAACGGGGAGCCCAGAGAGGAACTCCCGCAGCACCCGGGTGCGAGGCGGGACTGGCCTGCCCCGCTGCCACCTCGGCCGCCTGTCAGTCTCACTTGGAAGGAGGCAGCAGCGGGCAAGGGTGGACACTGACGGGAGCAGGAGCGGAGGGCCGGCTGAAAGTTAGCACTGGAGGAGCCTGGGAGAGGAGTAAGGGACCAACGCTTGAGGAACATGCTTCTGCTCCGGGGTAGCCAGGAAGCCGGCCGGGGCTCCTGCTTGGTGCTGGGCGTGCTGCCTCTGCACTGCGTGCTGGCTGACACCTTAGGTGAGTCCGTCCATGGTCTCGTGAAAGTGGGGGTGCAGTACGGGTAGTGCCGCTGGAGCAAAGTGCGATAGAGCGCGCAGTGCTGTAAAGCGCCTACTGGAAATACAGTGCTAAGGGGCGCTGGAGGAGGTGAGTATGCACACGCGCTGTTGTAAGTGCAGTGCATTCCGTGCCAGGTGCAAGGGGGTAGAGTGAATGCACCCTGTGTGCAGCATGTGTCTGCCCCAGACGCGCTTAGAAGGAACGCGGACATCGGGAGGAGGGCGAGAACTGGACGTCAACACATGACGGCAACAGAAAGGACGGGAGAGAAAGCGAAAGCGGGCCATGCGCGCATTCTGCTTAAACGCCGCGACCTGTACGCGTGCACATCTCATGTCCTTGGAGTTGTGCTAACGCCGCCGTACGCGTGCACAACTGCAGTCCTTTGTGCGCGTGCACATGTCCTGTCCCGCTTTCGAACAAAAGTCGGCAACAATAGATCTCGCATAGCGAGCAGCGCTTTGCGCTGCATCGCTAGGCGAGACCTAATAAATGTAATAAGATAAGCTGACTTTTGACCTCGGTCTCTGAAAGCCAGCAAATGTGACAAGATAGCAAGATTAATGGCAGTTTTATTGGTCTTTCATTTTGTGAGCAATAAAGATGCCTTTAAATCTTGTTATCTTGTCACATTTGGTCTGCTTTCAGAGACAGAGGTCAAAAGTCAGTTTGTCTTCCCTGAAGTTAGAGGATTTTCAACTTGACAGAAAGTGCGAGTAGTCCCCAAAAATAGCTTGTCCTGAATAAATCTTGCTCGACAATGCAAGTAGGCGAGTTGATTTTTGGGAGCCCTGGAATGGGTTGCTGAACTGCAGACAAACTCCCAGAGCAGGCATTGAATCCCTGTATGTCCTGGAGACAAAGGCAGGACCGTTATCTGAATGAAATGAATGAACTGCCCCCATTGAAATGAAATGAAATTTGTACTTGTAAAGCGCACTTATACCCCCAAAGGGGTGTCCTGGCGCTGTACGCATACCGCTGTGGAACCCTTCCTGGCTTTTCCCTGTGAAATGTCCACTCCTGAGCACCCCCAGGGTGAAGCCAGGCCTCCCAGCGCTGTTGGGGCCGTTGTGGAGATTAAGCAAGCTATTGCCCAGAGTTGCAGAGTGGGACCCATGATTAGAATAGGCACCGAGGCGAGAATTATCAGGTACGAGGAAATTGAGCCCAAGACCCGCCGAGGCGGGAATTGAACCCTGGTCCCGGGCCAGATCTCTGCATCAGGGTCTGCCGCTCTAACCATTGAGCCACACTTCTCCATTGACACAGGGAACTGCAAATCTTTTACGACTGCAGAAGCATTTGCATTTCTCTGTGGTCAAACCCATAGAAATCGAGAACATGAATCAATAGCTACCAATATGTACTTATATCGGTTAGCTGAATTTAGGGGACTGATGTAGTCCAAATAAATTACCACGAAGGGGCTACCTGAGATAATGAGAGGAGCTGGTCAGGGTCTTTTAACAGTGGAGGGTTTAATCTGCTGACAAATGTCAGACTGTATGACATAGTCCCTAGTCTGTTCATATTAACTAGGCCACCAGTAGCACTGCTGTAGCATTGCTATTGTTGCGTTTATTCCTGCATGTGCAGAAGCCAACCCCTCGTGTGCTTCTTTGATTAATTCTAAACTCGACAAATTATTAGGTATAATTCAGTCTCCCACTCCTGGTATTGCTGCTACCGGAATGTTTTCTTAATTGAGAGTGTAGGAGTATTTGGGAGGAAAACCTGAGGAGTTTTCCCAGTTTGCTTGGTTGTTTTTATGGCTGTTAAAATATCTGTGTCAATCTTTGTTTGATATCTGGTAAGGACTGCTACTTGGAAAGTCTAAATTGCAGCTTTTGCCACTAGGTTAACTGTACGGTTCCCTTTAGCGTGAAAACCACTAAGCAGATGACCCCAAGTGTGCCTCACATGGACCAATGGAAGCTTGACTTTTAAGACAGCTACCTTTCCCCTAAGCTGTTTATTTTTTTATAAGCTTTCTCTTTGAATTTGTGAATCTATTCAACCGCCACTGTTGCAAATCAACATTGTAACCTTGCACACAGAAGGCTGAGTCAGAACCAAGTGTGGAAACTGACAAGTCAGTCTTTTGTAATGCAAGTAGCAGGGCATGTAAGTTGTGCAGTACTGTCACATAAGAGTTTGGTATGGCTCATTGTGGGATGAACTCACCATCCTTCACTACACCTTGCACTGCTGCTGCTACTTACATTTAGTTCCTACAGCAGGTTGGGCAGAGACATCTGTGTAAAAGATGCTCTGGTAAGACTCAACAGGTAAAATGTTTGGACTCGGAACAGCATTCCATTTATATTAGAGAAAAGCTTGTGTACGAAAGAGAGGGATCATACTTTAACTTTACATAAACTGCACTCAAAGAAGACACCCATTGTATCTATTTTGGGTGTAGGGCATGAGCATTAGAAATGCTTGCCTTTGTGGCTGCCTACAATGCTGATATGGGAGAAACAATAATATGTTTTTCCTGCACCAAAGGGCACTCCTTTAGAATAGCTGTTTGTACAGCCAACAGGATTTTTTCAAAGGAAGCAAATCGTGCTTCAGCCAGGGAATACACATGAGAATTGTAGGCAATGGGGATGGTCTGTCCTTCATTGTAGGTCACGTAGGTGTAACCATCTAGTAACTAGGTTGGTTTTATTGTCCCTAGTTTGTAAATATTAAGTCTCAAAATGTCTGCTTGTAGAGCACACAAGATATCAGTATGTGCGATTAGAAATGTTTATACAAAAACATGGGAGAAATCAGGTCATACAGAGGCTACTCTCTCTGCGTAGTGAGGCAAATAAGTAAGTCCAAATTTTTGAAACCCCAATAGGGATTTCAACTTTTAGTGTGTCAGAGGCTGCAAGGGAGCGCACATCTGGAGGAAATCCGGAGCTAGACCCTTGCCCTCACTGAATAATTCATATTAAAGGATGGTCACCGTCAGGTAGCCGATCTTCGATTTTTTAAAATTAATTTTGTAACCATGTGATGTTAACAGTCACTTCTCTGTGAATTCAAGTAATTGTCAGTTAAGTAGATAATATCAATGTATGGCAATACGTCGGCCTCTGGTTGTAAGATCTTCATGATTTGTACTGAAAACAAGCCATGACTATTTTTGTAGCCCATGGGAAAATGTTGGAATGAACAGTGCAGTTCACCAAAACTGAAAGTGGTTAGATATTCCCTTTCAGGTGCTAGATTTTGACTGAAAAACCCATTGCAAATATCAAGGGTCATGCTTTATTTTTTCCGCACTAGGTTCATCATTAAACCGGTGCTGTGTGCATTTTATACTGCATATGTTTGGGTGTGCAAATTCATATTTCTATAGTTGAAGACTATTCTATCAGAACAGTCTGGCTTGGAGATGAGAAAATGGGGTGTGTTCATGGGTGAGAGGAAAGGCATTATTATGCCTTGATATTGCAATTGGTCTAATATTGCTTTAATACCATATTTTGCTTCTGATTTTAAATGGTATTGTGCTTGTGGTTCACTACGTAGTGGAACAACATGTAGACTAGAATATTCGACCCACCCAGCTTGGTTTCTATACAAGGCTGGAGCCTGTCTTACTGCCTATTCACTGGCATAAATTTCATTGAGATCTTCATGTACCATGGCAGAGAAAGGTACCTTTAGACATCCTCTCCCCGGGTTCTATTCAAATGAAGGTAGTGGACAGTCTTCTTCTGCTAGGATGATTTCATAATCAAAAGATAGTTGGGTCCAGAACACTACTTTGATAATACGTGGTATGTCCCCTCAATTTAAACAGGGGGATTTAAACGTTGATCTGCAGCCTCAATTCGTATAAAGTTCCCAGTTGGATTTGCATCCAGAAACCTCTGAAGCATCTAAGTGTGGCTTCTGTGGTGCTATCTAGAAGCGCTCTCGCCCAAGTCCTGTTCCGCAGGAGGACTCGTAGTTGGATCAGCATGTTTTTTTAGAACGTCCAGCCACTTTCTTCTTTTTAACTGGGGTTTCAGAGTCCAATCCTTTCTCTTCGCTCGTTACGCTGACATAAGTATTGCGCCCTACTTCACTTTTCCTACTGTACTTCTTTTTCTTCGGTACTCGAATCAGCTTCCCTTTTGGTTCTTTTACCTTTAGTTTCCTGAAAAGAACATTAAGAACAGCTAGCAAATACTGAAACCGTTCAGGTTTTTACATTTTTTTGCTGTTTCTTAAGTTATAATCACCCCTGCAGGATTCCTGAGAAGCAGGTGATGCAATCTGTCTTTTATTTTTGTCTTTTTGTTTTCTCTTCCCTTCCATTGCACATTTCTCCTTAACGGAACCCCTTGGTGTAATTTTTCGGTTTTAAAAGTAGCTTAACAGGTCAAGTACCCAAGGTATCTCTAACTACAGAGGTATCAACTTCCACAATTATTTTAGGTAGTTCCCGTTCACGGACCCAACCGGAACTGCTTCCAGTCTCCGACGTTAAGCCAGAACTGAACCCTTTACACCTTTATGTAGCTTAGAATGATAGAGGAAACTGTAGAGAAGTTTCCCATTAACTTCATTTCTAAATCCAAAGCTGGGGCAGCTCCGTGTTTGTTTTGTACTTGTCTAGGTACATCAGGGAGGACTGCCAATGAAGACGTACCATGCGTACTGGTATAAATGCATGCAAAGATGCTCCGCCAGGAATTACACTGCTCTATCGAAGGCACCATCCCAAGAGGAAGACACATACTCAGTATTTAGTGTTGTATTGGCGGGGTAGTGTATGGATTAACAGGTTGGTTTTGCAAGCAATCCAGAAAGTCATTTCATCATGCTTCGCTGGCACTTTTCCCATGACAGCGTTAATAGTCTGTGGACTAATGGTTTGTATTTGTGCAGCAGTTGGAGGTCCTGTTGCAACAGCAGGTCCAGAGCTCAAAGTACGCTGTACAAACTGCACAAGTCTACTGTATAAGGTGATTGCGTAATTTAATACCCCTATTACCTCTGCATGGGATAGAGTTTCAGGGCGAGGAACAGGAGAGTAACCCACCAAGACTGGCCACGTAGCCCAGTCATTGCTCCAAGGCCCCAGGCGAACATGTTTGTGTGGCAACTGACCACCAAACCAGTTAAAGGGATTGCAAAAACTTGGTAAGCCCTATAATGCACAGGTGGATCTACTACTGTATATTCATGAAACTGCCCTGAGGCATTGTCAATAGGCTCGAACTCCACCCAAGAGTTAAAAGTCTTAAAGGCATATGCTGAATGTGCAGCTATTACAGACGTAGATGCACCCCTCCCCCCCCCCCAAACCCCAATCGGGGACACCTCGAGCTTTGAGGTGTTCAATAACTAATTCTCTGCAATTACCCCCTATAACAATAGGTGCTGCCATGTTGAATGGATTCAATTTGAAATTGGAATCACAGAATTAGAAATCCCACAGAATGTGGAATAACCTTTTATGAGTCAAGCTTGACAAACCTACATAAATTGGTGCTCCCTTATTCCCAATGGGAGGTAACAATGATTACCACAGACGTCTCCGTAGTGACGCAACACTGGTTCAGATGTGTGTGATCAGTGCAAACTACTCAAGGCACAACCATAAGATGAGAGTCCCACGATAGGCACCACTGTTGCCTCAAGTTGCGACTTTGGCATAACTCTAAAGTGTGCTTTCCCACCCACGGGTGTCATGGGTGAACTTGGTTCAAAGCATCAGCGAACATTTGAAAGACAAGTTATTGTAGCTCGGAAAAACACTATTCAATCTACTAACAATCCCATAAAGGGATCAGGGGCACCGTGGAAACAGCTCTTCGGGGAGGCTCCCCTACTATGGACTCCGGATTGGTGGCCGGCTGATCTTGGTGTTCCCCTGATCCAAAATCCCTGGTTAAGGACTTAGGTATTCGTCTGGATCAGGCCCTTACTCTGAAGGAGCATGCTGCTCAGACAGCTGGCGCCTGTTTTCACATATTGGGCTTACTACGCTGAGTCTTTCCTTTGCTTCCCGATTCAACGCGGAAGACCTTGACTCAGGCACTTATATTAAGCCGTCTGGACTACTGCAATGCCTTGTTGATTTCTGCTAATGAGTCCTCGCTTAGCAGACTGCAGGTAGTCCAGAACACTGCGGCACGAATGGTCCTCAATGCCTCTCCCAGGACTGCCTCCCGCCCTCTTCTTTGCCAGCTTCACTGGCTTCCAATACGCAAACGGGTTAAGTTCAAAGTCTGCTGTACCATCCATAAGGCTTTATTTAACCTTGGCACCGCCTATCTTTCCGAGAAAATTACACCTTATCTGCCTTCTAGGTCCCTCCACTCGGGATCTAAGTCTCTTCTCGTGGTTCCTCGAGTCAGGAAAGCCAGATTGGGTGGGAAGGCTCTTTCCCACCTCGGTCCTTTATACTGGAACAAACTTCCTCTGCATCTAAGACAATGTCCCGACCACCTACAATTTAGAAAGCAGCTTAAAACCACTCTTTTCTGTCTCTGATGTTGTAGTATAGCCTCACTTCTTGCCGCCTGTCCAAAGCGCAGAGATACCCCTTCGGGGGTCGATTCAGGCGCTATACAAACAAACAAATAAATAAACCACCTTATTTCGTTATTCATAGAGTCACACACACTGTACTAAGAAGAATGAACACTTTCAAGTTAAAAGTATTTATTACTACATGAACAATCTGTTTCTCAGTACATCGAAAACAACTACACAGAATATAAGAACAGCAACAAGACAGGTTATGTAACAAGAGCAAAATGAACATTTCCAGCATTACTAGAATGTCATTTAAAATGTTATCTAGAACCTAACACCTACTTCTATGCGCTATACTTTGAGAGCATGACAAGCAGAGCAACTTGCAATCTAGAGTTTCTTAGGGAGAAGAGACGCACTGCATTCCTTGTTGAGAGCAAAGGCCGGCTTCATCAGCGCAGGCATGAAGACAGTGTTCCCCATGAAGGGCAAACACCCACTGCGGTAGCAGTCAGTCGGTCTTCCTCCAGGACTTGGCTTTATCAGCTTCAGTCTTCGGGCGAGATGCATCATTTGCAAAGTGTGCTGGCAGCAGGTGAAACAGTCTCTGGCAGATCTCAGGCGATAATCTGGACGAAATACCTCTCCTGACAAGTGGTCATGGGGCAGTCCTTGTATCCTAAATCTTATAAATTGGAATTTCTGACATAAGTTTAGGAATATCTGACATATATTATGGGCATCAAAGACGTTTCCCTGTGAACATACAAGGCAAAGGGACATCAATTCAGACTATATTATTTTGGTTTTATGTCTGTATTTGTTCTTATTTGACCGTGACATGGTGAGGAGTAGACATTTGATAGAGATGAATGTTGCATTAGATATTGTATCCATGTCATTAATCAAAGAACTTGACGCTATCATAGGTCCTAGAAAGATAAGGTCTGGTGACATCTGCAATTCAAGGCAGACATGATAATGATTCTGCATAAATCAAGCAATATGGCGACTTCCATTGTCCAAGTTTAGGAAGATGGCGGCCTCCGTGAACTAAGATGGAGTCTTCAGTTTCGGATATAACAGCATTACACATGTTTTATTGGCTTCAATTGTGTGGAAACTTCTATGGGTTTTCACTCTGTAGGGGAGGGAGGGATTGGGCATTGGGTTGCTAACAGTAGATCTTAGATGTGTCCTCACCTGGGCCACCTATGGAATGACCCTACCCCTTTCAACTGGATATAATCAAGCTAGTTAAACAAGAATATTGGCCCCTAAAGGTTAAAAATATGTCTGTCTAAAACAAGCTTACTCATTGATAAAAAAATGTTTTTTAATTTATTGCAATTTTCAGGTAAACAATACTACATTACCAAACAAAAGAAAGCAGACATTACATATAAGTCAAATACAAACAGAAAAGTATAGAAACTACGGATGCCCAATATCGTCATTAAGCCCACTGGAGTGGCAAAGAGCTGAAGGCACAATAACAAATAAAAACTCAGTATGCACTCTTCACTTCCACATCGTATACATCAAGCAAGTATGAATCCCCCTCAGGACCAGGCCAGTGCCAGATCAGACAACAGAAGCAGGGTAAGGCGACAGCGGCAATACACCAGAATCTGGCGAGGGAGCCGCAGAAATCTCCTCAACTAGAATTGGTCCCTGGCCATCTATTCTGGGGCAAACCACTAGAACAGTGTCCCAGGCACGTAAAATCAGGGCCCTACGTACTTCCCTGGCCTCCTTTCGGATTGCCTCCTTTGCACAGTCCGCCCACTTGGACAGCTCCTTCCCCCACCTAAACAGATCGGGCCACCAGCAGATTTCCAGCTCATCGTCAACTGCCTACAAGCAAGAATAAGCCCAAAGTCTGCAAACCTGTCTCACTTTTCGGGCTGCACTTCGATTATGAGAGCCCAATAAGCACAACTGTGGGAAACAATCAAAGGGTCGGTCTGTAGTCTGACAGATAACTTGCATGACTGTGTCCCAAAATGGAGCCGGCACCGGGCATGCCTGGACCATATGGTAGAAACCTGCACCATCCGTGGGGCATGCCGATGAAGCCCCAGGGTATACGGCATGGGTGCGCCAAGGGGTGAGGTACACCCGGTGCAAGAAATAAAACTGGATCAGTTTAAACCTAGCATTCCGAGACACCCTGGGGCAAAAGCCAGGGCTCTTTGCCAGGCTGAATCATCAAACGTGTCCTCACATCTGCCACCCAGCATGGGTACAACTGGGACAGATTCACCTACGCTCCATTCAGCAGTGTCCTATAGAGAAGTGTGGCCGCACTTATTCTCCTTGTTATGAGGAACAAATAGCGAATGCATTCCTGTTCCGGGGGCTTTGCGGAACCCGTCCTCCACCAAGCTTGAACCTTACCCAGCAGGGCCCCATGTAAGAGGAAGTGTCCTACCGGGCCGTCATAAATCTCCTTTTGGTCCCGAAAGAAGCTAGCTTCATCCCGCGAACAGGTCACCCATTACAGTAAGCCCTGCTTCAGACCACAGCTGCAGGCAAGCCCAACCAACCGGGTGCTACCAGTTCCGAGCAATAATCAAGGAGAGCTCACAGGTGTATGGAACCCTGGTGCGCGTCCACGCTTATCTCGCCATCCTAACACATTCTCGCTGCGCACCATCGTGGCAGGGACAGGCTTCAGCAGAATCTGAGCCAATAGAGCCAAAAGAGCCCTTGAAGGCAACCCGCGCAGATCCCAGGGATGCTACCACCACCAAGACACCCACTGAAGCTGGGCAGCCAAGTAGTAAAGCTCAAAGTCCGGAGCAGCCATTCCGCCCTCGTCAACTGGGAGCCGCAGTTTCTGCAAAGCCATCTGACGTCTTGAAGACCCCCACTATAATGTAAGAAGGATGCCATCTTGTTCCCTGAAAACGCTCCAGGAAGTTTCACCGGCAGAGCTGCGAAAATGTAGAGGAGCTGCGGCAAAATCACCATCTTGGAGATGGCTCTATGACCACTAACTGAGATAGGCAGGGTACTCCAAATTGCTACAGATCTTCGCAAGGCAGAAAAAGCCCAAGCAAAGTTATCTTCTAAGAGCAGGTCTGCTGACCTATAGTTCCTAATTGACACTTAAGTATCTTTCATCAAAACTAACAACCTAATTTGAGCTATATCATAACCAGTTATATAAAAAGTCATGGCAAACTTTAAAATTTAGATTTCGCAGGACCGCTGCTAGAGGTGTATATCGAAGCTAGACAGAGGGGAATGATGCCTCAGACATTTAGGGATGGTGTGATCTGCATGGTGCCTAAACCCGGCGGTGATGTGACGGACACGGCAGCATACCAGCCTCCAACCATGCTAAACGTAGATGTTAAGCTATTATACAAGTTACTAGCAGGGAGACTGATATCTGTGGTGGGGGCATTAATACATGAGGACCAGTGCGGATTTATTCCGGGAAGAGGCACGGCCCCCAATTTGCACAGACTGGCGCATGTTATGCATGCGGTGAAAGATTGCCATGAGGAGCTGGCTCTCCTGTCAGTAGATCTCACAAAAGCTTTTGACATGGTCGAATGGACCTACCTACAGCAGGTCCTACAACACATGGGCTTCGGCCCAAAAAGTTGCCACTGGGTCAGGGTACTGTATACCTCCCCCTAGAGTACGGGGTACGTAGGGGAGGCATCTTGTCAGAGGACTGGGAGGTGCAGAGGGGCACGAGGCAGGGCTGTCCGCTCTCGTCGCTACTATTTGTGCTTGCAATGGAAGCCCTAGCGGCCTCGCTTAGGAAGGAGTTCAAGACGATGGGGGTGAGGATGGGAGAGACGACACACCTGATCTCTCTATACACCGATGAAGTGATGTTTTACTTGCAGCGGCCGTCGGAAACGGTCCCACAGCTCTTGCAGCGCCTGGAGCAGTTTGGGAGAATTGCTGGGCTACGTGTGAATAAGCAGAAATCGTTGCTGTTCCCTTTGGGAGGGCTAGAGGGGAAACTGGTGACTCAATTGCCACAGGTAGGCCTGCGCTGGGAGGTGTCGTCCTTCAGATATCTGGGTATTTATAGCCTAGAGGATCAGGAACGCCTCGGAGTGAGTCCACTGCTGTGGGGTCTGACTAAGGTCCATTCAATTCTGGAATACACTGCCGCTTTCCACTATGGGGTGGGTGGCGGTTGCTAAGATGGTGTTCCTCCCGAGGTGGCGGTATATCATTCAGAATGTAGTGTACACTCTTCCCTGCAGCCTATTTCGGAAATTGGACAGCCTCTTGACACTATTGGTGTGGGCGGGGAAGAGGAACAGGGTTGCACTCTCGCAGCTCAAACGTGACCCATGGGAGGAGTGAATGGGCCTTCCAGACTTAGAACTGTATTATTATGCCTCTGAGTTGCAATACGTGGCACAATGGGTGACGGAAGAACATAACAGTGAGCAGAGACTACTGAGGGGTACGCATGGCACGCTCTCCTTGATGGAACTACTCATGCTTGGGAGGAGTCTCCCAGCGGGAACCCCATACCTCATACATCAAATGGCAGAGATATGGGAATGAGTAATAACGAGGGTATTTAAGAAACCACCCTTCGCCAGAGAACTAGATATTTGGACGCTGCTGCCATTTCGCCGTATTGACCAAGATGGAGGGAAGACGGCTGCGTCATACTGGGAGATTTATACCCAGGAGATGCATGCCTGGCATTCGAGGAAGCACAGGAGGCATTTGGGGTGGGAAGGGGTCAGTTCCTTCAATATGCTAAAATAACACATACGGCAAGGGTAATATGTACGGATTTCCCAAACACCCTGAGGGAAACTGCTACCTTACAACTCTTGTTAACGGCAGGAGCCATGAGGCATATGGTTACCTTTCTATACAAAACATTACTGGAAGATAGGGGAGAGAGGGGAATCCCTACTAGAAGGGCGTGGGAGAAAGATTCAGGAGCCCCCTTAGAGGATGCGGTTTGGAGTGCGACATGTGAATTAGTTCGAAAGGTGTCTTGTAATGCACGTTTTAGATTGACACATTTCATCTACCTGCACCGTATGAATCTAACACCGATTAAACTTAGCAGGATATATGTGGGTAGAGGAGCAATGTGTCCCAGGTGCAGGGAGGATGATGCATCGTTTCTCCATATGGTGTGGTAATACCGGGTGGTCTTGCAATATTGGCAGAAGGTGGTAGAACGAATGAGGGAGTTGACCGGTTGGATTCAAGCAGCTACCCCGCAGGTTTGCCTATTAGGTATAGTTAAGAAACCAAGGGAGGATAAGAGAAATTCCTGCAGTTGGCGTTGTTGTTGGCAAAACAGAGAGTGGCCATTAGATGGAAGAGCCCGAGAACGACCTTCATAGAACTATGGCACAAAGACATGATGGAATGGGCTCGGGCTGAGGTAGTGTATATGAAGAGGACCCGTAGAGATGATAAGCTGGAGGAGGATTTGACAGAGTGGGCGGCTCTCATGGGTAGTATGTCTCAGGATGCAGGGGAGAATGGAACGGCGACTGAGGGGAATGACAGCTCACAGGAAAGGGACACCCAAGAGGTATAGCCCAGTAGGCACAGACATGTATCTTACGGATGGTGCATTGATCATAAATAGGTTCAGAACCAAGGCGGGTTGGGAATCAATCGTAATGGACCAGACGCTAGGGTCCATTAGGAAAATATACAGCTCCCAAAAGGACCGGAAGGAAGCAAGTTAGTTGGGAGGTTGTGACTGCACTGTACTTAATGTTGGGACTAAGTTAGCCTTGTTTTTCCTTTCTGTTATGTGTCTATGTTTATGCAATGCCAGTTGTTGTAAAAGAAACGTGATGCACAGATGGGTACATATCATTTGACATTGTAATTCGATTACCACGAAAAATCTGTGTAAAAAGAAGTTAAATAAAAAGATCGCAAAAAAATGTAGATTCGACACCCACCCAATTAAAGTCTACATAGCAAAATGGAATAGCCTGTTAATGAATAATGACGTTTGTGATTTTAGGTGTAGAGAGATGGCATTACACTTTTTTCTATTTTGCACAGAAACAGCTGCTCATTCCAAACGACTTGTTTCATTATTTAAATAGTTCTCCATAATATCCTGCGTTTAAGCTTTTAAACTCTGCCACAGAGTAGACTACCCCATGATATATTTTTCTCTAGCAGTATATTTGGCTGTATGGCTCACACTGAAACAGGATTAGTGGAGCTGCAACCACTATTTCTAGAATGATCATTGCTTCAGAGAAAATGATTTAGAAGAGGACTGACATAAATTATGTTTTAACAATTATTTATGATGTCATTTGTTTTAACCACGAAATGCAAGGGACAAACCAAACAAATGTTTTATTTCTGTGCTGGGTATTCTGATGTTTTAATATAAACTGTCATGGCTAGTGCCGAAAAACAAAGAGATCATGTGGTCATGTTGTGTGGTATACTGTGGCCAGTTCTAGTATCCATCTCTGGAGAGCAGTCTCCATTTCTGGAGGCCGTATCAGGGTTACTAAATCCAGTTTTGGAGCACAACTCCGGTATATTGTTTCCAGTTCTCGGTAACACATGATTACTGTGTCCAGTTCTGGTGGCTTCGTTGTGAGAAATATGTCAAGTGCCTCAGACCCTACCTTCAGTATCATGACTAGCTGGTCATGCCACATCTGGATTAGTACGAGTCCTAATTTTAGGGGCTCCAACTGGAGATTTGAATCCAGTTCTGGAGGTCATTTAGGAGTGTTGTAAAAGGCCCATATGGAGTGCAGCGTCCAGTTCCCTAGGCCTCACCTAAAACATTGCATGCGGGTTTGAAGACCTTATCAGTAGTGTTGGAATCACTTGTGGAGGTCTGCTCTTGTATATAATGTCCAGTTCTGAAAGCTACGAGGGAAATAGTATACCTATTTCTGAAAGGTACTGGTTTCAGGTCTAAAAGCCACGATTGGCATTATGTACTCAATTCTGAGCGCCACCAAAGGCATTCAGTGCTCAAATTCAGAGGCACGAAGTGTGTTTTTTTATTAAATGGGGATTGCTATGTGTATATCTGTTTATTTGCACGTGTGTCTGAGTGTGTATATTCTTGCGCGCGCACACATATGGTTAGTGGCAGACAGTTAAGTGGATAGATGTATGATTGAGTGGGTGGATAATCATAGAAGAGTGAGTGATGGATGAGTGATTTGATTGGTTATTGGGGGACGAAATGTGTAAGTGATAAGTGAGAAGATGGAAAAATGAATGGATGGATGGCGGAGAGTGTTGACAAAAAACTGGATTGAATTTTGATTTAAAAAAGCAATGTACAATACTTTATAAGGAGCTGCTTTGCAGGCGAGTAGCATGCTACTCCGTGGAGACCCGGTGTTAGTGGCTTAGTTGAGTATATGCAGAGCCACTGGATTTTGCCATTCTGCAGCCATATTTTTCACATAAGTATGGATTTGCCACACTGGCTTCATAATCCTTCATCTTTTGCATACTTCACAGATTTTAACCAAAAAAGGTTGTGTCTAGCTCAAATGGATCAAAGGTTACTTGCCACACAGTGGCAAGCCTTTTGTCACGCAGAGGCCGGTTACCTTTCAGTTGCTGACTGCTGTATTTAGGTGTTATACTGATATTAACTGACTTGAAATCGTTGCCAATTCAGTGTTAATGTGTAACAAGCATTGGCAAAGCCAATAGGTTTCGCCTAAGCGAGATCCATTGGTTTTGTCAATGTTGTTTTTTAATAGACATGTTGCTAGAGTAGGAGAGGAGATACAACAACGGAGGAGGGTGAGTGAGGAGACCATCCAGTGCCACGCGCCCTTATAGAGTGCATGGGCAAAAATAAAAAGTGCCTGGAGTAGCACATAGCCAGTAGGAGGACACTGGCTGCAAACAGGAAGCTGTGCTTGGTCAATGTTCCACGGCAGGGACAGAAGCCAGGAGAAGAATGCAGGAGGTGGTAAAGAGCCAGCAGGAAGCATGACCAGTAATTGTCTATAATTATTGCTCTTATGATATGGAACAGCTCAACAAACCTCTACAAGTTTTTCATTTTTAGATTTTATTTTTTTGTATATGTTGTTGGATGGATAGGAATTAATGTTTGAATATCTGCTCAACCCTCATTTCCTGCCATGCCGAAATCTACATTCCTTGCTTTCATTATGCATTATTGGGCTTGCTATAGCTACTCAGACTGAAAGTTTTTTTCTCTCACTCCAGTGTTCATTATCAAACCCACTTTGGGGCATCCCCTAAAAAAAAAAAAAGATGTGTTGTTTGCATGGTGCTTGTGCTTTTCCTCAATTTTTACATTTGCGGGATCGTGTGCACCGGGGTCTCAGTAACCACATCCTTCTGCTTTTTTAAATTCAGTTTGGCTTACATGGGTAGTGATTGGCTCCTACTTTGTGGTAGGTGTAATATCTAACGGAGGACATTTCTTTCCATTTCTTCCGCTTTCATGGGAATGTGGAATTTTTCTTCCTTAACAATCCCACTGAAGGTAAGTTAATTATCTGGAGGTAGGGAGAGACAGAATACATGAACCATCTCAGCACTTCTGGACTCTCCTGTGTAATCAGTTCATACTCCGACTCATCTAGGAAAACACCCCTTTACTGTCAAGATGCATCTTGGGCCTTCCTACTAGTCATCTATCTCAAGAGTAGTAATTTTTACCATGGAATGTTGCTACTTTGGGCATGGCTATTTCTCTTCCCCCAAAAGAGGACTGGGTGCCGACAGAAGCAACTTTGAATCCGTTTAATACCAATTCTAGAACTTCCTCAAAAGTTATCTATTTGAACTTTCAGTGTTTAGGTCTTGTGATGTCTTCTTAGGCATCTCAAAATATCTTCCCTTCAATACAATGCACCTCCAATAGTTTCAGGGTGCACAACGCAGCCCGAAAACTATTTTGACTTTCAACAGTATCTTCTCAATGTATGTTGAGGGCTTTCAGACCTGTAAGCCCGATCTGACTCTAGGTCGAACGCTGGTCTTGATTAGGCTTTCATTTATGTTTAGATCAATGGTTCTTAACCTTTTGATTTCCGGGGACTCTAATTTAATCAATACTGGAATCTGGAGACACCCAATGAGACAGTTTTGGAATCCAGGGCCTGCTACTAAGCAATTTCGATTATTTGAACCACAAAATAATACACATAGAGAAACAAGCATTCCTAAATCAAATTCATAAATATGTTTTTAATTCACAAGCAAATACAAAAATCTGGTGCAGGATTGCTCTTCCAAAACGGGATCTTAATCTGTAGCCTGCATTTTCCATTGGAATGGTTTGAGATTTCTTGAGAAGCAAACATTAAAAAACATCCATAGTTGCCTCAAGGAGGTCCAATAAGTAAAGAGAAAAAAGATCAAGATAAACTAAGTGAAGCCCAAATCAGCCATCGTGGGCGAACATCACAGGCTGAGCTGTTACATTTAAAGCAGTCCCAAGGCTGACTTACAAATGATTGGTCATCTTCTGTAGTGACAGATGGGCTAAAAATGCAAGCACCTACAGTAATTATCAATGGTTTACCCTAATTCAAGCAATTCGAACCATCACTTTTCATGCAGTTAAGCGTTATGCATTTTACACTTCCTAGTAAATCTGTGCAGTAAGTCAAGAGTTGACCCCAATATTCCCCAACTGCATATGAAATGTGCTTGAGAGTGCTTGGGTACCCATATTAAAGCCTGGCGAAAATATAAGTAGTCCCTAAGGCTCTAGGGTGCGCCCCAGCGTTTAGTAGTAGTCAGTACTGCTGTTGCATTCTCTTCATGTAAATTCCACTGCACTGCCTTTCTGCCCCCCCTTTGCTCTAATTTTATTTGTAAAGTCAGGTGAAATAGTCTGGCTTAAATCACCATCCTAAATAAAGAAGGACATTTGTAGCTCACAGGAGTTCGACTGAGTCCGTGTCAGTTTTCTGCCCTGACAAGAACAAACACCTAAAGAAGGAAACTGCCAAAAGACATGGCCTAGATAGCACACCTTTATAGAAATTATGGGCTGTCTGCCCAACTGACACATGCTGTGCTTTGCGTTGTAGAGATTCTGGAATTAACACACAAACTGAGATGAGTTCATCTAATATATTTTGTTGTAGGTTAGTGGGTGGCGTCCCCTGGTGAAAAATGCAGTTGTAAACATTGTGATAACCAATAATACTGCATCTGTGCTGATATATTTTACCAGATCAATAAGTGTCCTGTGCATGCTATGCAGACAGGAATGGTATAAAGATGTTTAAATGAGGTGGCTATCATTGCCTGCTATGCATATAGTGAGAACAAGCATTATCATGTTGTGTGGGATAATATATATATGTCTTACCAATGTAATGGTTCAATCACATGTGCAGTGTAAACATCATTTTCTGTTTGACACGGATTTGAAATTAAATGAAAGCAAGAATGCCGTGATGCAGTTTTATTTAAAATTGTACTGTCTAGAAACATAGGCTTCGTATCTTTAATTTAAAAATGTTTTCAGGTAATGACCCACTGCGCCAGTGAGTAATAAGGAGCAATAGCTAGCGAAGAAGGGTGTGTGAGCACCATTAATCGAATAGCAGGTAGGGTCACAAGTAAAAACTGAGGAGTGTTAAGTACAGGAAGGATACCCAAACTTACCAGCACTCTAACACCATCATGACATGAGGTAGTTCAGAACACAGTGAAAAGTTTGTAATTTTATAAAAGACCAGTGCTCTCCCACAAAACATACTTTGGGGCAAAAAGCATTCCACAACACTTGCAGAGTAATCTATTACAAAGACTACTTCTAAAGTCAACTTAAAATTCTGACATAAAAAAACATTTTTCTGTAATTCTGAGTGACGCTACTACATCTGATATCTTATACCAAGTACACTACATGACATAATCAGACAACAGATGCGACTACTAGAGGAAGATAGAAAAGAAACCACTTTGCAGGACTTCATCTTCCCCCACAAAGACCAGCACTGCTGAATCCTATTCAGGATACCCTCACCTCCCACAATGCATAGTAACAATTCTACTTCTGCTGGGTACTTCATCATGCTTGACATCTGATTTATACCACGTCCTTCAATTGAGGGTTTGACATCCAGCATGCTGCATTATCCCACAACTTAGGACTACAACTTTAATGTGTCCTACTTCCAGCACTTTTCCACTTAGAAGGACACAGCTAGCTAGGCAGGTTGAAGACACAGCACAATCACTTGATCCACATTTATTTAAAAAGGACAGGTTTTACTACTTGTGGTTACTAGGTACCGGTGGACCTAGTCATCCGAGTAAACGGCGCATGGCTCAGCATGACCAACCTAACAACAGGAAGTATTTCACAGATAAATTCTCTTCCCCTTTCATGAAGATTCCCACTTTCGTTGTCAAGCAGGGTGGATGGAGCCTGTCCTCAAATCATCAGAGAGTCGATGGCTGCCACCAACCTCAACATTCTTTTGAAGCAGCGCTGAATGCACACGAGGAATCAGAATTAATTACCTGACACCATCAAGTATGTAAATCAGGGTTGTTGAGTTTTATTTCTTCTTGTATCAACTACTGCTACACTGGTATTCTAAAATATATCATACCACTTTAATTTATCGAACATTCTTGCATCTATCTTCTCTCTTGACTATCGTACTCCTATTTCTCCTTACTATGCTCAGCTTTTGTAGCTTCTGATCACATCTCAGCTTAAATACCATGATCTCTGTATTGCTTTCAGATGTTTACAGTCACTCCATCTTATCTATGTTCTCCAATTGCTGAACGCTGGAACTTAGTTCTCTTTGTTTTGGTTCTCTATTTCTTCTCTCTGTCTCTCGACTGACATATGCTTCTTCATGGTTTCATTCCTTCATTTTCCTCACTTAACTCTAGAGTGACCGTCCTATGTCTATTGCTCTGATCCTACTCGATTTGTTTTAAAAAAAACTACTTAAGGAGTACCTCATCTGTCGATCGTTGCAGAGTGAAGGTAATCTTGTTGTACCTCAGAGTTGCTATTTTTGCTTTTGCATTGTACTGCTTGCTGTTCTTGGATAGAGACATCATAATAAATAAATAAACCCCGGAACTACTGAGTGCGCATCCTTTCATTCCCTCCCTGTATGTAAGGTTGAGAAAAGGTGGCAAAATCAGATCCTTGCTAGAATCCAACTTCGTATACAATATGAGTCCTGGCAGTTTTAGAGCCCATTATTGGAGCACTGATATAATGAGAATGCTAACAATTTGTCACCTCACTGCATGGGACAGAAAAGGGAGAGGTGGATTTGTTCCCAAAACAAATAGATTTATGAAGTATCCTGTTCTTTGGACAAGTAGATGTTTAATAAATGTCACACCCTTCAAACATTCTAGGGAGTTTAATAGAGAACGTCAACTTTTTTTCTTCTAGGCCCAACCTTACCACACATTCTTCCAACACCACAAAAGAATGCTCTAGTCTGTAAAATGTAGAACAGGGCAATACCCTGCAAAGCACCGTAACAATAGATGCATGCTAATAATACCAAAGCAAGAGTAGTTATGGCTACGAACGGCCGCACAAATGCAAGTCTTGTAAGGTAGTAGTTGTAGGCACTCACCCTTTAATGGTCAAACTACTCAACAACCATAAATACAATTGAACAGACAAAAAGAGTCCAACAATTGTTTTATAGAGCTTGTTCTCTTTTTTTCTCCTCCTTTAAAGCGTTGGCCGGGCGGTTTCATTGATGTTTTGAAGAATAATAAAGAGAATTTTTGAGACTTCATACTACGGCTCACATGTTATTTTGGTCTTGGAGAAGAGTATATTGGGATCAACACCATAGAATTGTGTTATTCGCGAAAGGAGGAGATAAAAAGAGAACAAGCTCTATAAACAATTGTTGGACTCTTGAGGCACTCCCTTTTGAGTGTTTTTGTCTGATTAGTAGATGCATGCTATGTGAACACCAAGAAATAACAACCACCATAATCCACAGCCCCTAGGTTGAACACAATGACCTCCCACAATGCGCAGAAGTGATGCCCTCTGTACAGTCTACCATAATCTCCCACAGTACAAAGCATCATTGGCTCCTCTGCAGGATCCCATCAATGATGCCTTGTGTTGGTCACTATCACTTCCCACAGAACAGAGCAGGAACGCCAACTTGTTCCAGGAACCATCAACTCATACAACAATAAGCAGCAAAATCCCATCTGTATAATTTCTGGTCTCTGCCCAATACAAAGAAGCCACTTTGAGTTGGTGTGTTTCACCTAAGCGCTTCAAGTGCAGCTTCTGAGACTGTGATGGCTCAGAATAAGAGATACAGCACTGTCAAAGGGCCAACATAGCAGAATACTGCGTAACCACCATCATCAGGAAAGGAGAACCAAGGAAAATAACTCAAAGTACTCTTTGCTTTGGACAGAAACATAGGCATTGGTCAGCGTGTACATCCAAGAAACAACCTTACCTTATCCTTCTCATGTGGCAGAAGGCAGACTGGTGGCAAACAGGACAGCGACTCGTAGAGCTGCTGCTTCTCATCGCGCCCTTTAGTGTTAAGTCTATATAACGCACCATCTTTGAGAATACGCCCATGTCCCACTGCCCGCTTGACAGCCAGTCGCAGCTGTTGGTGAAAAGCAGAAGAGCCACTGCAATCATAAAATGCAGCCACATCCTTCTGGCTTTTCAGAAAGCGTTCAATGTTCTTGAGAGAGCAGCCTGCAGGCTGCCCCAAGCCCTCCAGGCTTCGACAGATGAGTTTATTCCAATCCAAATCACACTTCCCATCCCCCTTAGTTTGGGTCCGTGGTTTAGGAATGCACAGCCTCCCAGGGTTCTCTGGATCCTTGTAGGAGTTCTGCCCATTGCTAGAGACCTTTAAAACAGCGCCATCTTTAACACTCAGATCCAGCTGCTCTAGCACAGTCTTGCGGTCCAGGCCATGCGATGCTGAGACAGCGTTGCATATTCTCTCCTCTGATGGACGCTGTTTCTGTTTCTTGATCTTCCGGATCGCCTCCAGAAGCCACCCGGTGTAAAGGGGGTTAGCGAGTTTTACCATGGTGAAGTGGCTGCACTCTCCATAGAGCTGTTAGCCCATATCCCGGTGCTGAAATTGCCCGGCGTGGAAGAAAGAGACTTTTGGAAGCAGTTAATCATAGCATTCACATGAGGGTGTTCCACGTGGTCTTGTTTGCCAGGAGAATAAAAACAAACATAAAAAAAAATAAAAGCTGTGAAATTCTATGTAGACAACAACCATGACTTTTCAAACCATTTCCAGAAAATAATTTTGTGGACCGCCTTCAATAAATTCTGCTTTGGGTTTCCTCACCGTTGGGGGCAGCTAAACCTAGAAAAGAAAAGAAAAACAGTGGCTTAGGCTAGTAACATCCACTTTAGAAGCCTCTTGTTGGAAGACATGTCTGGAAAGCCCACGGGATTTCTCAGGCTACTTTTCGGGCAGCTACTTCATGATTCAACATTAATCTGTCTTTTTATGCTATTTGACCAGCATCTGTGTAACGCCCCTATAATACTTGTGTTGTCACATAGCTACGAGGTAAAGGCCGTTTAATGGGTCCCCAAGATCATCACTGAACACCAAACTCAGTTCAATATAAACTAGAAGGAATAGTGTCTTAAGGCATGGCAGCATCAATGCTTATGTGCTCAGAGTTCAACAACAAATCTGTCACCATATGAGTCACCTTTAGGCAACAGGGAAATAGTTTCTTTTCAGCAGTTCTTAAGGCTGAGAAGCTGGAAACAGCCTTTCCTCTTCAATGCTAAAAGCTCCACTTCCTTATCTGATGTTGGAAGCCAGTGGTACTTTCTTTTCTACAGTACAACATTCTGAAAACCTTACATGAATATATGCCTCTGTTTACAACATGCCTCTCTCTCCCTGCCCACAACAGTTATTTCTCTAGGTGTGCTTAGGAATATACTCACCTTCATTCTACAACAAGCACCTCCACCTATAATGGTCTCCACTCTCTATCTTCAAATGTCCTACTCTCTCAGTCCATAACAACTCCACTGTCTAGGTAATGAGTGGGAAGGGACTTACGCCAATTAAAGAGGGGAGCCTATTGTGCTATGTGTAAATGCATGGCATATCTCATGTATTCCCAAAGGCGCTGTATCACGCTACACACTTACTACCATACCCTTTGCCCCTACATGAATCCAACCAACTAATGTTCCTTTGTACCATGTTTCTGTGTCAACATTTTTTACCCAATATTTACCCAAATAAACTTTCAGACATAAAGAATGAAATAAAAAGAGATGGAACTGTAAAAGAGAGAAAAAAATAGTCACACATTATAGGCAGGACTATTGTTGACTAGACAGTGTTGCCAGATTAAAAGACTAAAATTCTACCTCATCTACAAGTCTTCTCACTGTGAATATGATATGCAATATATTTCTAGTTAGTTCTCTGCAGGTCCCTCTCTAGTTGATGATAGTCCAATATCTTTCTGTGTATCAACAACTATCCTTTTTCGAACTACAAATTTGACTCTCTCGAGCTACAGCAGCCCCCTTTCTAGTCTACAACAGTATTCTCTCCAAATACTGTCCCCTCTCCCAATCTATAACCATCCCCCTTTGGCAGCCTCATCCATTTTATTTCTGCTACAGTTTCCACCTGTTTAGTGTTAAAGAGTCATCTTTCTTTCTAGTGTATGACACTCTTCCATTCCTCTGTTCTAAGACAATATTTTCTTGCTCACTCTCACAGGTCAGCCATCCTCGCTCTGTACGCAAGATACTCCCTCTAATCTGCATCAGTCTTCTTTTCATAGTCTGTGCCAGGTCCATGTCAGTTCGTCTTTATGCACAGAAGTTTCCTCAGTCTATCTAGAGCAGTTCTTTCTCTTGCTAAGGCCACAGCAGTCACCTCTCCACTAAAACAATTTACGCTCTCTTGTATGCAACAGTCATCTGTGTGTTCCCCATCTCCGTCAATATGCCTCTTCTCCCTGACCACCTACTGCAATCTTTCTTTCGAGTCTTCAAGGCCTCTTTCTTCTTTTTTCAGTCTTCTCAATGAAAACAGCTCTTCCCTTCTGCCTACAATTGTCTCCTCTCTAACTTATATAGGACCACCCAAGCCCTCTTATCTGCAGGTCCTTGCTCTAGTTTACAATGGTCCTCTATGGCTGACCACCATCTTCTAGCTCATTTGACAGTCTGAACGCTCATGTTTACCAACAACCTTTCCCTCTTGCCTACCACTATCCTCTACTACCTCGTATCATCCATCATCTTCCGCCTTCTTAGAAAAAGTAATCTTAATCTACAACAGTTCTATCTTCCGCTCTCTAAGACACAGCAGTCCACCTTCTCATTCACAGGCGATGGTACTCCAAACTACCACCTATGGTCTACAACTACTTCCTCTCATACTGCACCAACAGTCCAGTACATTTCTACTGTCTGCTAGAGAAACAGATTTGCTTGATGTTCAGATTATTAACAGCGAAAATATATGTTAGGTTAATTTTGAAACCATCTTCATGAAGTTAGCAATCACCCATGACAGCCTAGCCCCTACCCAAACAAATGCTCTATGAATGTTCAGACCTAAAAACAAAATACATACTTGCATTATAAGGTAAATCAACCCATCAGCCAGAGGATGATGCTCTCTCCTGTTAACAATACAAGGTGCCTATCCGCTGCCCCTTATCCTCTTACTGATATATATATATAGCTCACTGTAATCAGATCCTACCTTCTCTGTCCCCTCAATATTCCGCAAACAGACACCTAAGCAAGCCTGAACTAATCCTAGAAAAACATAGTTTAGTTAGATACTAACAATTATCCAACTTTCACTTAACTGTATCTTACTAAACTGAAGTAGAAGCAACTAACAGTTTATCCACTGGATGGAATAATATGGTACGGTACACACAAAGACCAGCTGATGAGAACAAATACAGTCCAAGTATTGTATTACAATTATTCGAAACAGATAATGTGGATGATGCAGTACTCATGGCAAGTGAGAAAAAAAACACCAGAAAAAACATGTTCAGCACCTGTAGATAAGATGAACTGGTCCAAGAGTAAACAAATAAATACAAATGGCACAAAATGATTGGAAAGTATACACATTTAATGTGTCTCAGGTGATGGTCTCTTGTGTGTCCTTTACCATGTTATTCCTCCTAAAGGACAAACCATTAATTGCTTCTATTTTGAGTATATGCTTGGATTTTACCTAGTTGTGTACCACATTACCAATTGAAGATCAGCTTTGGATAAACTAAAGGCTCTATCAGACTAAATTCAAGACTGTGCTTTTAACTGTTCAGCTCTAACCGAGATCTGGTGAACTCTTTTGTCCTATCCACTGACTGACTTTATTATTACTGTTGGATACAAACTATTTCGATTGCACAAACTAAATAAAACTGTGAGTGGTTTGTTCTATGTTTTAAAAGACTGCGGTGTGTAAAAAAAGTAATCCATACATCTCCACTTCTTTCCAGTGCATAACGAATGAACTAAACAACATACACTGACAATGTTGGAAACTCAGCATTATCTATCATCCTCCTTAAAAGTATCTTCTTTCTTGAAGTCTTGGAACTCCTATCCAATCAACTCCCTGCTGGACAAGAACACACCTTCTGAGGCACTTTCAATGTTTACTTAGAAAAGCCATATAGCCACTTCAAGTCTTAAATCCTTCTTAATACAGAGGAACGTTTCCAGCTCTACACTAAAGCAACATGTGTCAAAGGATATATGCTTGACTGAGCGTCCTCAGAAAAGAATGCCCTACAGGAAATGTGAAAGGCAGCGAGTCTTCTAAGACCCTCAATGCTGCCCGGTGCAGGGTTCCACCTCTAATTCACTTTGGGTTCGCTATCAAAATAATGAGGCAAGCGCTGGAAACTGGAAGACAAGAAAAAGGTTTATTTCTCATGAGGAGATCACGTCAACTGCAGACACCGGGATGTCTGAGGGAGGTGTTCTGCTGATAACTCCTTTGGCTCTTCCTTTTATACAGGTTTGACACAATGCATTGGTTTCATCAACATGGTTACACAATCTTGGGGTCCCCGCCCCGGGCAGGTTGTCACACAAGCCCAGCAGTAATTCTCTTCCCACCCAGGTCAAACAGACAATCTTGCAGCTGGACCTTGCTTCAGGGTCTAAAACATGTGAGACAGGCCAGATCTAAGAGTCCGTTCTGTCGATAAAAACAGGTCCCATTGTTGGTAACAACAAGTCTTGCTGTTTGCAGTGCAATAAATCATGTTGCAAGAGTCTTTTTGGTGTTTGGAACCTGTTTGTGTAACTAGGTGCAGTGAGGGGTAGAGTGTCCAAAGGTTTGCCTGAAAACAGAGATGAGAGGAAAAACGAGTTTGTGGCAGCAAGTGGCGCTGAGGTTTGTTGCTGCAAATAGAGTTTATAGCCCCCAGCACACGTACCAGGTCGGTCAGAGGGTCAGAGGGATGCTAGTAAGGGCAGGGTGAAACAAAGGTGACCAACAGAGTCCAGAATGGCTGTGATAGATTAAAATGACTGCAACTTATGTGCACATAGAATTCCACCAGACAAGATGGCGCAGGTAATGTTCACGATTGTCGTTTTGCTTTTAACAGTGGCCCCTTTGAACATAACTAGCCAGCTTGTCAGTCTATTTCGATCTCCATAATGTCCTGTATCTCTTGATCATACATTACTCTCATTTTTGTTAGCTGAGTGTCCATAGTCTTAGGGTGCAAGGTAGTTATGCAAAGAGAACACAAAGGTGGTATACAGTGTATACCCAAACAACAACCACATATTGTCAATACTGGGACCAAGAGAGTCATTGATATTTTCCAACCCCACTCCTTCAAGATGCCCCAGAGCCAACTTCCAATTGTCCAAGTCTCTGATCCTTGATGAATTTCTGAAGATAGTCTATGGAGATGTTCGATTGCTTCATAGACAGAAGGTGAATTATCAGGAATGTATACACAGCAGCTGGCACCGATGATGCGGCATGCTCCTCCACGGTCCGCTAGTACCACGTCCAGGACCATGCGATTTTGCAGGAAACCAGACGGATCGCTTGGAGCTCAGCAGTGTTGTTGGTGAGGATGCCAGCAGTGACGTTCAGGGCGGTCTCTACCGCTTGGGACAGATGTCTGATGGCTCGGCTGTTTGCCATCGGACCCCATAGCGGGACGAGCCCTTTCGCTGCGTCGATGAACTGTGATGAGGCAGAGTCTGCTTGATCAATGTCTTTAGAACGCTTTTCTCGAAGATGCTCTGCAGGGGCTGTGTAGGTTGGTGGCAAAACAAAGGCGATGTAGCACGTGCCCCCCCAGTTTCTTGGGAGCCAGGTGTAACAAACAAAGTACATATTGGGTGATGCAACAAGCGCTGGGGGGTTGGCAGTGTTCAAAGTCCTTACAATGCTACAGGTGCTGTGACCCACATTCTTAGTCCCACTGCCTTCAATGCATACAAGGCCAGAGACGTTCACCACAGATAGGGCCACAGTCAGTGTTGCAGCAGTTCTTTTCTTCAGGTAGGAAAATGTGGCTGTTAGGATTATTGAACACTTGCATTTCCACTCTTTGGAGGGGACATTAATCTGGAATGTCTCATTGAAGGTGTGAGGGCAGAAGGGGGCGGCTGTCCTTTCTGTTTTGTTTCGCCAGAACTCGTTGTAGAACTGGGCGATTGTTCCGTCGGAAGTGGCATTGTCTTTGTAACTTTCTTGTAAGAGCATCATCCAGGCAAGGCAAGATCCGTGAATAGAAAAGGGCGAAGGGATGAAAGGAATGGAATGTTCAGTGGCATGTGGTAACAGCCCACAGACCCAACAGTTGGTAGCATTGGTGGCAAGATTGTGCTGGTGCAACATCTGCACGAAAGAATTATTCCAGAATTCTTTGCGTCGTTCTCGGAGATGTGGCGGTAGTGATACCAGGTAGTGTTCTTTCTTGGTGGTTGGTTGCATGGTGGGTGACAATGTTCTGTATGCAGGTGCATTCTCTTCAATGATCCAGAGTGCGACAATTAGCAGGAGATAGGTGAGAAATGCGGCTACAAGTGCAATTGTCTTTGTGCTGTGCAGGTTAGCAGTCTTGGTGTCTTTGCGGTGGTTTTGTAGGTGTTCAGTTTCTTCCATCATCTTCGAGGAGCTCAACAACTGTTAGGACCACAGACTTTTGTCTGGCGCTTTCCTGGTAGCGTTGTTTGACTGTGCTACTGATCTGAGACCTTGACTTGGTTAGTGGCCTGGTCGTTGGAGCTCCCTCCTTTCGTCGATCTTAGGTTGTACCCTTTCCTGGATGGCACAGTGGGGTCGGGAAATTCTGATAGTTCGAGGGTGTCTTCTTGTGGGTAGCAACTCAGAGCTGGTCGGTCTCTCACGAGTACTTCCTCTTGCACCTCCACCCCTTCACAGGTTGCCAGGGTTGGAGGGACTCGTTTGCAATGATGAGCGTGCAGCCAGTTTCGTTTTCCTTCCACTCGGAGGGCAGTTCGGGTGGTGATCAGGACTTGCCAGGGGCCCGTCCACCTACGCTCCAGATTCTTCGTTCTTTGGAAGTTGCGAATCAATACATGGTCGCCTGGCTTTATTTCATGTCCCGGGCCCCTGGATACGTCAGGCAAGGCTTGCTGCACCTGTTGGTGGATAATGGTTAGCTCGTTTGTCAATTTATGCAAGTAATCCGACATTAATATGTTCGGGACATCGTTAATGGAGGTGGGTCTTGGTGCCGCCCAAATGCTCATAGGCCTGCCGAAGACCACCTCATACGGGGGTCAGTCGGTGTTTGGTTGGGGTGGAGCGCATCGATAACAATGGGAGGGCGTCGGGCCATTTCAACCCGGTCGTGGCAACTATTTTGGCTAGTTTTAGTTTCAACGTTGCATTGTGTCTCTCTACCAGGCCCGCTGATTGGGGGTGGAAGACGGCATGGAACTTTTGTTTTACCCCAACCCTCTCAGTATGTTCTGTATCACCTCGGCTACGAAGTGGGGGCCGTTGTCGCTCCATAAAATTCTGCAAAGGCCGTATCGGGGAAGAATTTTTCAGCAATACTTTTGCAGTGGCTAAGGCGGTATTGTCGCGGGTGGGATATGCCTCCACCCATTTGCTAAAAGCGCACACAACCACCAGGACATATTTTATACCAAGGCAACTCTCTAGTTGAATGTAATCCATTTGAAGGATTTCAAAGGGGTGGTCAGGGACTCCAAACCCTCCCCGTGGTACTACTGTCCCCTTCCCTGGGTTGTGTTGTAGGCAGACTATACATTGTTGTACTAGGCGTTTTGCAGATTCTGCTATCTTGACGTTATGCCATACTCTGGTGATTAGTTCAATCATGGGGGTGGAGCCTATGTGTGCTGGTAAATGTGCCATGGTCAATATGGGGATGAGGTAGCCATTGGGTAACAGCCATTTATTTCCGTCTTTAGTTCTCCAGCAATCTTCCTCGTCTTTTAGTCCCACCTTTTCCCACTCGGTCAATTTGTCTTGTGTGCCTGTAGTCTGTATGTCCCTTACAGTGGTCCTAGCGTTAGTCCATCGTTCAGCTTGTGACCTGGTCACATACATTCGTGTCGTAGTTCTGTCTCCTGCCGTGGCTCGGGCAGTAACGTCTGCTAGTGCATTTCCCTGTCCAATGAGATCAGTCACTTTCCTATGTGCTTGGCATTTTATCACTGCTAACTTCTTGGGCAGGAGGACTGCTTGCGTCAAGGCGGAGACTAAATCTCCATGCAGGATGGGTGTACCGTGTGAAGTCAGGAACCCTCTTTCTTTCCATAAGATCCCAAAATGGTGAACCACCCGAAGGCATATTGGCTGTCGGTGTATATGTTAACTGTCGTGTCAGTCGCTAAGATACATGCTCGTGTGAGGGCAATGAGTTCTGCAGCCTGGGCTGAACGTTGGGGAATACGGGCTGTTTCCAGAACGGTTCGGGCTGTGGTGACAGCGTATGCAGCTGAGGTGGTGCCGTCGGGGAGTTTGATGCACGAACCATCCACCCATAGTTCTCCATCTGGTTCTAGAAAGGCGGTGTCTGAGATCTATTCTACTCTTTGTTTGTTCATCGGTTAGTGTCACACAGTCGTGTAGTGGAGTCACGCTAGGATCATTTTCGGGTAGGGGTAACAGTGTGGCTGGATTGAGGGTGGTGCATCGCTTTAGGGTAATGTGCGGTGCTAGCAGGGTCAACTCATATCCTGTCAGTCGGGCGCTAGTCAAGTGTTGGGTTTTGGTCTGGTTTAGTAGTGTGTCGACTGCATGGGGTACTAAAACAGTGACTGGATTGGAGAGTACTATTCCTTCGCTCTGGAGTATCGATACTGCTGCAGCTGCCACAGCGCGCAGGCACGCTGGCAGCGCTCTGGCTACTGGATCGAGGGTGGCAGAGAAATATGCACAAGGGCGTTGTTTGTGACCAATTGATTGTGTTAGGACAGACAATGCACATCCTTCCCTCTCGTGCGTGTAGAAGAAGAATGGTTTGGAGTAATCCGGGGTTCCTAGGACAGGCGCTGAACAAAGGGCTTTGCGTAGTTCTTTAAAGGCTGACTGGCATTCGGGGGTCCAGGGGAGAGGTGAGGGGATGTCTTTAGCTAGGAGGGAGAGAAGGGGTTTGACAATGAGGCTAAAGTTCGGTAACCACTGTCGGCAAAATGAAGTGAGACCTATCAAAGAGCGGACTTGTTTCTGATCTTTGGGGACAGGGGTGTCTAGAATTGTCTGGATCCTGTCAGGCGTGAGTTTCCTCCCTTCTTTGGATAAAAGGTGACCCAAATAGGTCACTTGTGATTTACAGAACTGCAATTTCTTTCGGGAGACTTTGTGACCATTCTCAGCAAGAAAATGGAGTAGTTTGATGGTGGCTGTGACGGCTATTGGTATGGTGTCCGCTGCTAGAAGGATGTCGTCTACATATTGTATTAGTGCCACTCCATCTGGCAATTGTATGGCGTCTAACTGTCTTTTAAGCGCCTGGCTATAGATGCTTGAGCTCTCAGTGTACACCTGAGGCGCTCTGCAAAATCTGTACGAACGGGAGTTTAGGGTGAATCCAAATAGATAGCGGCTGTCCTTGTGTATAGGTATGGAAAAGAATGCGTTTTTGAGGTCAATTACAGTGAAGGTGGTGGCAGTGGAGGGGATTAAAGTCAAAATTGTCATGATGTCGGAAACTACTGGGTATTGTGGCACTACGATTTTGTTCATCTCCCGCAGGTCAATGATGAAGCGGTAGGCTTTTCCGTCTCCCTCTCCCTGTCTCTTTACAATCGGTAGTATGGGACTGTTACAAACGTTGCTCACTACTTCCTCTACCACCCCTGCCTCTACCAAAGAGTGTATGATCTCTGTCAGTGCCTTCTCACCCTCTGGCGATATTTTGTACTGCGGTACTTTCGGTAGGGTTGCGTCCTGTCGTATTGTTACGTGTACTGGGTCAATCATCATTCGTCCTACGTCTGAATCAGCCCTAGCCCATAAGTGTGATGGCAAAGTGTCCAGTAGGGATGCGTCAGTCTCGGAGATGGGAAACATGTGCTGAGAAGGGTTCTCTCTATGGCCTTGGGGGTTGTCATACAGGACGACACGCACTCCGTCTGGTGAGCATCTGATAGTCGCATGGAAGTGTTTCAAAAGGTCGAGACCCATAATGGCGTCTGGGGTGTTGGAAGAGAGGAGGAATGTCGTTTCGACGCTATTGTTGTCAAGGTTAAAAGGGATCGGTAGGGACAAAGGATTGGTGGAGGGCGTACCGTCAAATCCTATGGAGGTCACATGTGAGCCTGACAAGGGTGCCCTTGGAATCAGTCGTTTGGATAGTGCACTACGTGTTGCTCCCGTGTCTACCAGAAATGGCGACTTTGTGCCCAGGACCTCAGCGGTAACATAAGGGCCTTGCTGATCAACATAGAGCTCGACTGGATCCCTCCCTTGCCCCTGGCTGTCCTATGCAAAGTCGTACGTATTGTCATAATCTGTCTGTTGGTACTGATTCTGTTTGGGATGGTCAAATGTGTTCACTCTTCCTGGCCTTTCCTCGCTTGCTTCACTCGCGTACCCTCTCCCACGTCCTCTTCCTCTCTGTCCACTTGCTATTTCCCTCGCCCCTCTGCCCCTACCAGCTCCTAACAAAGCCGGGCATTGGGTTTTCCAGTGTCCATATTCTTTGCAAAATGCACATTGATCCTGTCCTAGGTCTTGGCGTCCTACATATGATGTCGATGAATTGTTTCTAGGTGGCTGTACTCTAGGGGTATTCTGCTGGTATCCTCCCCTATATTGCTCCCTTCCTGTATTCGCCCCCCTGGAGTTGTGCTACCATTACCCTTTCCTTCAAGTCCTTCTTTTTCCTTTCTGTAGCCCTGTCATTTTCGTTTCTCTGATGCTCATAGTACTGGCCCATTTGGAGAATGGCCGCCGGTTTAGATGCTGCCCAACTACTTTCGCTGGCTTGTAATTTCTGGGATACATCTGGCAGTAGTCCTTTGACATAGTTCTGCACAAATAAGAGGTGTCCGGTTGCGGTGGACATGTCTTGTCCACTGTAATCAGAGAACACCGTTTCAAATCTGGAGAAATACTCGGAGACATCCTCTTGTGGTTTCTGGCGGCACGCGGTTACTATGGACTAGTCTATCTTTTTCTCTGGGATCAGCGTTTTCACTTTCTGCACTATTTTGTCAGGGAGGTCCAATATTGCTTTAACCGGTTTTTGACCAGGGTTCCGCTGTTTATCTAGTGTGTCGAGTTGTTCCCAGGTATGACCAAGCAGTTCGGTATGGTCTATTTTCCTAATCTGTTTCCACACATCTGCTGGCAAACATAACCCGAAGAACAAGTCTATGTCGGCAAGTGTCATTATTGTTGATCCCAGAGCGGTACCTAGCTCGGTGTAAAAGGCGGTGGGGTTCTTTCGTAAATCCGGTAAAGATTTACGGAACGTCAAAATGTCCTGTCTGTCCCATGGTTGATACACCCAATGGTAGACCACCCTTCCTCTAGCGTCTTGATGGTTCATATCGTCATGAGTCCCTTGTCCTCTAGGAGGTACCCAATAAGGGGCAGCTTCTTTTATCGGCATCATGCTATCTTGTTTTTCCACCGGGGGTCCTGCTATCTTAGATGTCCTGTCCTTATCTATCCGTCCTTGTTCCACGAGGTGACGGAATACCTCCAGTGTGGATGAAAAGAGTTCTGTAACATCGTTGTCGCCTTCATCTCCGGTGTCTACCTTCCTATAGAGAGCCACTAGCCGCTCGGGCCCTACATCTTGGTACTTCTCTTCATATGCAGTAAGAGTGTGGTAACAGAGACGTACAATAAAGTATCGTTTGCGGTTTTCAACATAGGAGTTGCATATGTCAGTTACATACTCTTCTGTCTCCTTCCTATCTATGAGGGATTTAACTATTTTATCAATGCCTGCTCGCTCATTTTTACTTAATCGCGGGACCCTGGGCGCTCCTTTTTCTTTTGATCCTACCTCTACTACTGTATCCTTTGATGAGGCATTTGGTGTGGGTGACTCGGTGGGAGCAGAGGCGGTGGAGACTGAGGCGATCGTGCCATCTCCGGCTATACTTTGGTGGTCCTGGCGTTGTACTACGGGATGAGTAGGGGCGCAAGGGGGTGGCATGTATATGATTGGGGGACCTAACAATAAATCATCATCTACCCTTTGTTTTGCTGGTAACTTGGGGTAAAGAGTCAAGGGCGTTCTAACAGGGCATTGACCTGATATTTTTGATTCCTGTTCCTTTTTATCGATTTCCTTTTCTTTTAGTTTTTCTTCTAATCTTTTACAGGCTTGGTAAGCTGATTTTCGCGTTTCTTTATCTTGTCTAGCTTCGTCCCTTTTCTTTCTTTGAGCTGCCTCTTTTCGCCATAAACCAAAACTGTCAAACATGGCCGGTCTAGTTTTATTTTTGTGGAGAGCTAATTCTAACGTTTCTATTTTAGCGGGATCGAAAGATCCCGTCAGTGGCCACTGATTTACCCGGTCCTTCCTAGTGTATTTATGCCATAGTTTGCTATAAGCTACGGTGGCTAATCCATACTTTACGTACATGTCCTTGTTAGGGGTGCCTTCCGGCGGTGCCGGCTGACTGACCTCTAACGAACGGTCTGGTCCAAAACAATTACAATCAAACAAACTAGAGAAAACAGGCATGACGTATTTATCGGTCAAAAATGAATATCTCAATCAATCAATTTAGACAAAAAGTCTGCACTAGCTGTCCTTCGCTGCCTGCAAAGAGAGAGAATATTCATATTCTTCGTTGTTTGCAAGCAGGGAAATGTCGTAAATAACTCAATATCAAAAAAGGAATACTAGTATTTCAATCAAACTATTCAATCAATCAATTTAAGTCGTTTTTTCACGACCTTACCCGGACCGTATGGACGGTTCTTCGTCTTCCCCTTCCAGCGCCTGGTTGTCCTCTCACTCCAACAATCAATGCGGCGTTCCTCTAAGGTCCCAGTCAGGACCGCAGGTCACTCGAGAGAGTCCGTTCGGAACCGGTGAAGTTCAGTCGATCGGCAGCCAGACAAGGGTCTTCTCAGGCAGGTATACCCCAATCGTTTAGTCGTTCACTCCGTCGTTAGGACCTCTCTACCGGACCCACGCGTCGCTGATGGGCCCCTACGTTTGGGCGCTAATTTGTGAAAGGCAGCAAGTCTTCTAAGACCCTCAATGCTGCCCGGTGCAGGGTTCCACCTCTAATTCACTTTGGGTTCGCTATCAAAATAATGAGGCAAGCGCTGGAAACTGGAAGACAAGAAAAAGGTTTATTTCTCATGAGGAGATCACGTCAACTGCAGACACCGGGATGTCTGAGGGAGGTGTTCTGCTGATAACTCCTTTGGCTCTTCCTTTTATACAGGTTTGACACAATGCATTGGTTTCATCAACATGGTTACACAAGCTTGGGGTCCGCGCCCCGGGCAGGTTGTCACACAAGCCCAACAGTAATTCTCTTCCCACCCAGGTCAAACAGACAATCTTATCTTGCAGCTGGACCTTGCTTCAGGGTCTAAAACATGTGAGACCGGCCAGATCTAAGAGTCCGTTCTGTTGATAAAAACAGGTCCCATTGTTGGTAATAACAAGTCTTGCTGTTTGCAGTGCAATAAATCATGTTGCAAGAGTCTTTTTGGTGTTTGGAACCTGTTTGTGTAACTAGGTGCAGTGAGGGGTAGAGTGTCCAAAGGTTTGCCTGAAAACAGAGATGAGAGGAAAAACGAGTTTGTGGCAGCAAGTGGCGCTGAGGTTTGTTGCGGCAAATAGAGTTTATAGCCCCCAGCACACGTACCAGGTCGGTCAGAGGGATGCTAGTAAGGGCAGGGTGAAACAAAGGTGACCAACAGAGTACAAAATGGCTGTGATAGATTAAAATGACTGCAACTTATGTGCACATAGAATTCCACCAGATGTGATGGCGCAGGTAATGTTCACGATTGTCGTTTTGCCTTTAACAGAAACAGTGAAGTATACAAAAAAGTGATGGATGGAATCCTTTAATTAATCTCATCCACTGGTACTTATTTGGGCTGCATCCCAGTCCATTTAGATTTTGCACACCATGCACCTCAGTTTGTACCCAGCCATATGCAAATCAGTATTGACCCTGCCAATTGGACAGTCCAGCCTAAACTGGCAGGCTAAGTCCACCCTGAACCAGAACACAAGCAACCCAGGACTGGTTTTGCCCTTATTAGGGCTCATTAGCCAGGTGTAGCTAGGAAACGGTGTCAGCAGACTCGTGGAACCATAAGGTCATCCCATTAATGGGGTGCGCCAGAGAGCCATATACCACAATGGCCCCTTGAAAGAGTGATACTGTGATCCAGGTCCAGAAATCTATCAAATAACATCCTTCATAAACCTCATCTAGCAATAACTTTGAAGGGCCATGAACTCTAAAAGAAGCACCGCTTAGCTGAACCAATTCCAGGGCTCAGCAGAGGGTGAGTGGTTGAAAAGACAGCCGGGCCTGTGGGCATGGTATGGCCTGTTAAGAAGCATCGCGAGCGCCTAAAAATTCTCGGCGTGTAAGATGCTGCTACGCTAGGGGTTGACAGTTGCGGCATTAGAGTTCACAACAGTGCTGGATTGCTGTGGTCTACAGGGACACAACGAAGGTGAAACCGATGTGGAGAGGCAGAGGCTCTGGTCCACAAGATCGGACTAGAGCATTGGCTGAGGGAGCTAGTTTGGGGAACAAGCCAGTCATGGCCCGGGACTAGGCTTGCGGGTGAGGTTCCTCGAGTGAGGAGGTTATTGGCTAGGTCATAGGTAGGGCCACAGAGATGTATTAATGTCAACGAACATGGAGGAGTGAAGCTGCACTACTATGTGAGAATACAGAGACAGTCTGAGAGAACCCCCAGAGCGTACTGATCATTCTATGGAGAAAACTAATGTTCTATGGACATAGGGCTGATAATAATATTCCTTGTAAACTAGGCAAGGAGCAACGCCTGATAGTAGAGACAACAGCCAATCAGTCCAGGGAATCATACAGTAAAACTTGGACGTTTGATGCATGTGGCCATAGCACCGCCACAAGCATACTAGCACTGTACATTCACCGACAGGTACATGTGAGCTAAACTGGCCAATAGTGAGCATGTGCTTTGAATAAGTGTGTACCCACTATCTATACACAGTGCTACTTATAGTTCTACCCAGACAGGCAGAGGAAAGCGTTTGAACAACACTCTCAGTGGAGAAGCGCTGCTCAATAATACACAAATCAAAATGGGTAAAGCAGAGCAAAAGAAGGCAATATTATGCTACGAGGCTAGACAATCCCCAAGACTGCCCTCAAGAGGGTAGGATAAATCAATCGCTGATCATGAGTCAGAGTCTAGCGACACATTAGACTTTTGATGTTAAAACATTGCTATCAGAAATTAGACGGAGCCTTCAACCCTTAGATAGGAAGATTGATACCCTCTCACTGACTGCATGGCCAGACTGAAAGATAGAATTCAAAAACATAGCAAACACCTTCAAATGGCAAAAAGAATGCCTATCAGACATAGAAGACAATGCTGGCGGACAGAGGAAAAAGATACAAAAGCTTGAGAAGAGAGCTGGACAAATAAAAAATTAAGATTTGGCGGCACGGTCTAAGCGGAACAACATGCCCATAATAGGGAGACCAAAATACGTAAATACTGGACCTATGGCGCCATTTGTTCAGAATTTGCTGAAGTCTTTGATTGTCTCGGACACTTTCTCTCTAGTTTTTATAGTATAGCATGCTTACTGTTCACTGTCGCCCAGGCTATCGCCTAGGGCCCCTACTAGACCCATTATATACAAACTACTCAACTACTGTGAAGTTGCCCTCTCTTCAAATTTAACATAAATATTCAGCGTCAACGCATTTCGGTGGGGTTATATAAATAAAGCCACCTTCCTCAGGACTAACAAGAGAGTCAGCAACTACAAAAAAGACAGGGGAGCTTTTCCCCTGCGGGGTGCTGTTTACGTAAGTTTTCAAATTAACAGTTGTAAGACAAATTTTACTGTCTGTTAGCTCCCTGCCCAGTGAGGTTGTTCATTTATGAATTGGTGTTTATCGGACAACTTAGGTGTTATTAACTGTTTTTATATTTTTTGTATTATTGTTTATTATGATATGTAAATGTCTAAATGTTTATTATGATATGTAATTTTACTGTACATTTTCACCTTTATGTGATATGATCTATTAAATATGCACGAGTGCTTATATACTCTGATTGGAGTTTCTAATTTTAATCTTGGGGGAGTAGTGAAACATCAGATGTCCAGTGGTATGATTGATGAATGAAAGAATAAGTGTATAAAAGGATTTCCAAAGGGAAACATTTTGGTTTTAACTATTAAGTTACATAGGAGCTCTGTCCCTTTGGATTTTTTGAGCCCCTCTCCTTGGTTTCAAGATTTTACAGCTTTCCACACAACCAATAAGTGGCGGGAAAGTAGGAGATACTGGTTACGCTTAGCATAAATTAGCGCAAATCGCGAGACAAGAGAAACTGTACTCAACCCACAACCCTCTTCATGACAACCTTAAACTGATGGTCACTCTAGAATCGAAAGCTAAGCAACAATTGTGACAGATATATGTAGTATTGAGTGATGTAATGCATAGAACCTCCTGCCATGTTACTTGTGTGTTGTATTGTAGGTTGTACTTAATTTGAGATTATTTTATATTATATAAGGTTTATGGTATACTGTATGCATATGTCTTTAAAAAGTGCTTATGTACTTTCAATTATGATGTGGTTCTGTTGCCGTGCTTTCTGCTGTTGTTCAAGGGGGCATTCCAGGCAGAATTGTCAGCGGATCCTGCCTGCTCTTCGTGGACCTATTATTGGATGTAACTTCTTGTTGGAATAAACTATTCCTGGAACCAATTCATTGGATTACCACGTGTTAATGAACTGAGGATTCAACATAGAGCCAAGTTTCTTGTTTACAACTGATTGTGTCCCGTACTTGCAGACAGAAAAGCAGGCGAGGATTTCAGCTAGCTCTGTCAGTTCATGCGGGGATCCAAGCCGTCTGGTCGCTGCTCATCGTGTATTACTATAAACTGTTTGTTGAACCAATCTGCGTGCAATTTAACTCAGTACATATTGGCGACGAGCAAGCTTTAGCCCACCAATGCTGCCTCTGCACCCTTGAGATATAATCGATCACTTCAGGTGTTCGTGCAGTGATCTTCGCAAAAGCTGCGGTGTCAGCGCTTACCGAAGCATCTTAACCCTGCGCTACACCGCCAGTCTGGCTCCTGAGGGGTTACACCACCTGAATTAGGTAAGTCATGTGCACGCCCCTCCGGTCCCGAGGTGGCCTAGAAACGCCTTGCAGTTTTCTTTCGGCCGCAACTAGCCCATTGCTAAGAGACGGCCTTCAAGCTCACATGCCCCTTACCGCTCTTGCTCCACGGGCTGATGCCGTTGCGCATGACATCACACGCAGCGGCCATATTAAATTAGGGCTGTTCAGTTAAAATTAATGCGGTCCATTTCAGGACCAAATGTCTCCCTACAAGGGGACATGAGATATGCCATCCTCCTGATCAACTATTTTTCCAAATGACTGCATTTTTCCTTTCTTGATTCTCGCACAAAAAGTGCAGCGACTAGATTATTGGAGCAGGTTGTTGTAGAAATAACGGGCAGCTTGAAGACTTCTCCAGGTAAGATAATGTGGTTTTATTTAGGACATCAGCCAAACGAACAGCTAGCAAAATGACCAGACAAGTAACTGACAAATATGGAATCATGAAACAAACATGCTAGAATACACACCGGTATTCTAGAAGAGAAGGGAAAAGGAAACACAAAGGAAGGCTTAACATACAGAGAATATATTGATGAGTAAACTAATCATGTACAACACATCTTCCTCCTTTATATAAACAAAATAAAAATGAAAGTAACAACCTAGAGAAGAAAGAACAAAGATGAGAAATAATATTCAACAACAGTAATCACTTAAATAAGCAGGTGGTCTGCGACATCTTACACTCCTGGACTCCAGTAAGTTGTGTGTGTTTTGAAGATTGTTACCCAAGTCACAGGCATCACAACGACCCTCTTCCCTTCGACTGCCAACCACGGGATGAGGAACAAAATCATCCACAGACAACATGTAACCACTAGTTGTCTGTACGGCATCACATATAGGGTCAGCAACATCAGAAAAATGTGAGTCTGTTTTTTTTATATAAAGCAACACGGCGAAAATTCAATTTTTCATCATTAGTCAAAACCACATAATGTGGAAAAACATTCTTAACTGTAAAAGGCCCTCTGAATTTGTTAAGGCCCTTAGTGACCCTTTCTGGTTTAACCTTTTCCAAATCGCCTTTCGAAATCTTGACTTTACCACCTTGAGAAGTATCAACATGTGAAGAACCTGAAGGACAACCTCTCGCAGCCCACTCCTTAATCCATGAAGGCGTAAGTTTAGTTCCAGGAAGCCTACCACGCACGAGTTCAAACGGAGACTTATCACCCTGATTGTGTTTTGTAGTGCGATATGCCCAAACCATTTCTTGCACCATATCCTGAGCAAACCTTCCGTTCACACATGCCATCTGGATAATGCCCTGAACAACATAATTAGCTCTCTCACATAAACCATTTCCTTGCGGGTTGTACAAAGAAGTGCGATGATGTACCACACCACACTCAGCAAGAAAAGTACACGTTACGAGATACTAGTTGAGTGCCATTGTCAGTAATTAACACAGAAGGAAAACCTTCCTCATGAAACAAATTCTTCAAAACAAAAATGGTGCTCTCAGTAGTGATGTCTCTATCAAAACTCACACTCAACCACTTAGAAAAAACATAAATAACTACAATGGCAAAACGCTGGTTAAGGGGCAATTCATCCATGGGTCCTATGAAATCCAGGCAAATGCTATGCCAAGCACTACCTGGGTTTGTAATATGACCCATAGCTGATTTAACACCTACCTTAAGCCTTTCCTCCCCTTCCTTGCACACTGAATATTTCTCAACCCAAGAGGAAACTGGCTCATCTATGCCTGGGAACCAGAAATCAGCTTTTAATCTCCGTTGAGTCAAAGTTTGACCCAAATGCCCCTCATGAGCCAAATTAAGAAGCTTGGACCTTAAACCAAAAGGAGGAATGAATCTATCACCCCTCATAAGGACACTAGAGTCACAAATAGACAATTCGTCCAAAATTTTAAGAAAAGGACGTACTGAAACTGGCACACAACTCTCACGTCTAGAACCTAACTTAATCAGATCCATAACTGCCTTAAGGACATGATCAGCGTCCATCGCTCTGCACCATTCATCAAAAGAAAAGGTTCCTCCATCAACAACAACATCATGGACAGAAGCAACAGCTCCATCATCGTCACCTGCTACATGAGACGACCTATCCAAATTTTCCCATTTAATACAAAGTCTGGACAGACAATCTGCTTGGAGATTCTTCCAACCCTGAATATGAGAAATCTCATATTGGTAGTCTTGTAATTTTGCAGCTAGTCTCACCAACCTCGCTGAAACTTTACCCGCACCACCGGGCGACAATATTTTCACTAAAGGTTTGTGATCAGTTTTAAGTATGAATCTAGTACCCCAAAGGTAGGTTCGGAAATATTGAACACCCCATGCTGCCGCGAGTGCTTCCCTTTCAATGACTGAGTAATTCTGTTCCGATGATGTGAGTGTCCTAGAAGCAAAAGCAACTGTTTTTTCGCCCTCAGGATGTTTCTGCAATAGTACCACACCTAAACCAGTAGCACTGGCATCAACCATGAGAATAGATGTACGTTTGATGTCAAAAGGTGCCAAAACATTTGCCTCACAAATTTCTTTTTTTATGGAATTAAAACAAGTGATTTGTTGTTCACCCCAAGCAAACTTTACACCTTTCTTAAGTAACTGTCTTATATACAGTGTTTTATCTGAAAAATGTTGCACAAATTTAGACTAGTATTCTATAGGTCCCATGAAAGACCTTAATTGGTTCTTATCAGAAGGGCATGGGGCTAACTGAATGGCTGCTAATACGTTTTTCTTTGGTTTTATTCCTGAAGAAGAGATTTCATAACCAAGATACTCTATATGTTCAACCAGAAAACAACATTTTTCTTTACGAAGGGTGAGGCCCACATCAGCAATTCTTTGTAGGACTGACTTAAGAACTTTGTTGTGGTCACTGATAGAATCTCCAAAAACAAGGATATCGTCTTGAAAAAATATTGCCTTGTCTATACCTTTAAAGATTTCAGTGACCATACGTTGGAATACACTGGCTGCCGATGATAGGCCAAAAGGCAACCGTGTAAATTGAAATGTTCCCTCAGTCGTAATAAAAGCTGTAAGGTGTTTTGAATTTTCGTGTAATCTTATCTGGTGGTATGCACTTTTAAGGTCAAGTTTTGGGGAAAAATTTGCATCTTTTAATGTGGAAATTAACTTGCCTATATTTGGTAAGGGGAAAGTGTCTGCAACAACACATTTATTCAAAGACCTTAAGTCCACACAGAACCTAATCTTGCCATCAGCTTTTTTTGTGATTACTACTGGAGACACCCAACTAGATGCCTCAACAGGTTCAATTACACCACCTTGCAGTAATTCATCTATAAGAGACTTTACCTCATCTCTAACTATTAAAGGGACGCTTCTGAGTTTGTGTTGCACTGGTAACACATCTTTTTTTAACAAAATCTTGTGGACATAACCTTTAAGTTAACCTAACCCATTCCTAAAAACAGTAATAGCCTCTTGAAGTATGTCGTCAAGGGTTACATCATCAACTACCATGACTTGCGAAGGAGCCCTAGGGTTTACTATAATATGAAGATCGTATTGATGGATCCACCCTAAGATAGGAGGTTCATCCACTGCAACATAAATTTTCCCTCTGGTAGACCTTTTCGAGAGAAAAATTTGCGCTGGTGAAATATCACTATGCTGTAAAGGTTTTTCACCCTACTCTTTATCAAACATCGTTTTTGGAATTATAGTGTATCTAGACCCTGTATCCGCCATAAGGGATACTTGCTGCCCATCGATTAGAAATAACGCTTTGGGTCTATTTTCTCGCTTTTGGTTAACAGGACTAACATCGCCATCAACAATCACCAGAAGTCTATCATTCTCCTTTTTCTTCTCTGTTGAACCTTCTTGTACTACTGCTACTTTGGACCGAGTCTTTGCTTTACACATTTTAGGAAAATGGCCATGGCGACCACACTTTAAACATTCTTTGTTGGAAGCGAAACAAAATTTTGATTCAGATGTGTGGCCATTGCTACCACATCTTGAACAAAATTTGTTTGGTCCCCTTGTAAAATTTGCTTTTTTGTTAAAGAACCTATTTTTATTCCTTAGTAAAGCTATGGAATCATCTTCGCATTGTTCACACGCTTCCAAAACATTTTTTTCGGAAACTTCAGATATCTCTTGATTAATACTGTGTTTCTGCAACTCTTTCATGCAACACTCAGATTGCTCTATTACTTTTGCTAAATCAATGGCTACTTTCAATGTGGGATTCTTGGCTGCCCACAACCTTTCTTGAATTTTCCTGTTGTTACATTGTACAATTAGCTGGTCCCTAATTAATTTGTCTGTCATGGTCCCAAAATTGCATTTAACAGAAAGTTCCCTCAGTCTTGCAACAAACTCATCTATAGACTCTTCACTACGTTGTCGGTGAGTATAAAATTTATAGCGATTCATCACCAAATTTTCTTCTTTTGCATATCTTACTTCCAGTCTACATATTGCTTACTTGTATTCATCTGGCATTGGTTGTCTATTAGCTTGTAAGGCTTGTGGTAAAAACCTAAACACACGTTGGCCTTCTTTTCCCAAAGAGCTGAATAACAAAGCTTTTTTCCGTTTTGCCGAAAAATCTTGTCCATCTAAGGCATCCAGGTAGTTACCAAAAATAACAATCCTATCTTCCCAACGTATCGAAGGGGTGCAGGTTCGCTTAAAAATTGAGGTGGCAAAGCAACAGCAATATGTTGGCTAGACATGACTAAGTGGAACGATAGATCGTACAGTAAAAGGTTAAATGATGACAATAATAAATGAGAAACTCAATGGTAAGTTAATCTTAAAGGTGTGCACATCACCGTGAAAAACGCATTTAAAGAAATGTCACAAATACCTTTGATGTGCGTGTGACTTCATGTTGACCGCTATTTTCTGCAGTATGACAGTAGAACAATGAACAGAGGATTTTGTTCTGAAGACAAAGTAAATACGTGCATGTAACAAAGATTGCGCAAGTGAGACCGTGTGGTTTACACTAACAAGTTGAATGGACACGCTAACGGTGTGCGTGTCACTGCGGTACTCCGATGGTGATAAACCATGTTTACGGCCTATCGTCACTGTGGCCACTGCGCTGAAAACTAGAAAGCGCACTGTAAAGTTGAAGATTCACTTTTGGAAATGGCCGACAGGCGTAACGTGATGAGGTAGCTCGTAAGCTAGAATGCTTAGCGTGCAGTGAAAACTTAAAAATTTTGGCCTTTCAAAATGGCCGACTGACGTTGCGTGAAGACGTAAATCAGTGGTTCCCAAACTTTTTTGACCCGCAGCTCCTTTGACCAATTGGCTGTTGGCCGCGGCTCCCCATTACATTACTATTTTTTGGTGGGGGGCGGAGAATGTAAGGCCGACCTCGGTAGGACTTCCATTTTAATCCCTGAAAATAATAGGAATGAAGGTATGGAGAGCTTCTCATATCATTTTCCTATAATCGTTCTCTTTTGAGGTCCTGCTCAACTGACTAAATCAAACTTGGTTTACTTAGATTGTTTCTATAAAGAAAGCCAGCAAATTTCTCAAGTGGATAAACCACATGTTGTGGGATTGATTTTTAAATGCATTTGTGTACCTATTGCAACCTAGGTTTGCAGGCGAAAGGATTTTCAAGGGAAAAATTATAATCATGATTAGAAAACTTCCTAGGATTGTAGTGTCATAAATGGGATTTATGAATTTGTAAATTCTGCAGTATGGTAAAATGTCTGCATTGACAAATGTAGGGTTAGGTGTGGGATGCTTGGGGGGTCCTACATGAAAATGAGGCGAGCATTACAAATTAGATTTGAATTTCCCTTTCCCCTGCATCTTTACAGGCCCGATAGAATTGAAAGGAGCCTCACCCTGCACCCCGACAGGTCTCATAGACTTGGATGGAGTTTTCTCCCCCTATCTCTACCACCTTATAAACTGGAATGGAGTCTCAAACCTGCACCCTGATTGGCCATATATAGTTTCAAATTGAGTCTAATCTCCGCACAAGTGTCTACAGCAAGGATGAGACTGCTTTCAAATGCATGCTCTGTGGAGCAGTTCGAAATGACTAGCAGATTTTCACTTTATATTTGTAAGGGTGTCGAGCTGGGTATTAATCTCGTGATAAACTGAGCAAGAGGTGAACGTTTCATCGAGAGGGCTTGTGAAGTTCTTGGAAAGAGTGAAACACGGTGGAAGATGGAGGGGGCCAAGAGGAGAGCACACTTGCTTGTGGGTCCACGGGGCCCTCTGATCTTGAGCTTCCCAGTTCGGAGAAGGCACTGCATGTTCCTTCGTATGCTGCGAGAGCTAGTGCTTAGAAACTGTGTTAAGTGCTATAAAGAAAACTAAGTTGTGAAAGCGTCCCTTTGGAGAGCTGATTTAGTGCATGTGCGTCAGACACATATAGTACTAAGATTAATGGTGACTTGAAAAGAGGGAAATAAAGACTGCATTCACACGCATTTCTAAGTATAAAGGACATTCAAATATGATACAAAGTCCTGCACCTTGGGGGTAAGTACAAGTGAGAAAATGGAGATTTAACTGAATTTGGGGACCCTCTTCATCAAATCCATGAATATAATCTACCTGACATAGCTCTTATAAATTTCAGTTTGAGGCTAATTAGCCGAAAGTGTGTGATAAATGCATATTGCAAGCTCAGGGCCAGTAATATTTCTATTTATAGTTATTTCTCGAACCGGAGTTCAGAAACAAATATAATAGACTTATACAATTTGAAAACGAAATGACTGCATACTAATTGTCGAGGCGAAACTACGAGAGTTCCTATACCCGTTTCCAGCTGCTCAGTGCTCTCACTACCCGGCCCATGCACTGCTCTCCTCGTGAATTAACAGAAGACATCTGCGCCACCTCCGATCAGGGCTCGTGGGGAGTTAGGAATTCAAGTGCGAGTGAGAGATGTTCCATAATTATCCAGCTAACATTTTCAAAGTGAATAAAAGAACATGTAGTGTAATAACTGGTGTAATATGTGAGCATTCCATAATGTAAATAAGACTAGTAGTACTAGTCTGTTGAAACAAAATTTAACAAGAAGGACACTTTACCAGGTGATAATGCCACGCTCTCTGCTCGTCGTGTGCTTCCCAACTCTTGCCGACTTCCTTCCTCCCTCCCTCTCCCTGCGTCCGCAGGGCCCAAGGCTGCAGCAGCAGAGAGAGAACGGAAAAAAACACAGAACTACAGCTGCCGAGCGGAGTTACAAATCATGGCAGCAAGTGCACCACCTAGTGGGCGCCAGGTACAGTGCACCCTGCCTACATACAAATGGCCAACGTAATTCATAATGGATTCTTCTCAGCAACTGTGACCGTGGCGCCCCTGGCTGGTTTTAGTGGCGCACCGGGGTGCCGCGGCGCACAGTTTGGGAACCACTGACGTAAATGCTTGTAAACTGCAATGCCGACTTGACAGTAAGTTGGACGGCAGATTAGCACTTCAAAATGGCCGAAAAGACGTAAACGTCGTGACGTACCTCTCTTGTACACAGCAACGCTGACCCGTGGAGAATGAAAATTGACTCTCTCCGATGGCTGGGGTGCGTGCTGTGATGACGTGCACGTTGAACGACTTGAATGCTGCTAGGAGTAACTCACGGTTGGGCAAGATGACGTCACTCAGGAGGGAAAGTCGTCTTCTTCAAACAGGAAAAATCGCCGATACAGCTAACTTGACAGTAGCGTGTATCAAATTTATGGACCACCTTGGAAAAAATGGTCCGAAGTGTCCGTCGCTAGGCTGCGTCCACAACAAGCTGGAATCGATGAAAATGGCATAAGCTTGTCTTCAACTCATCTGGTCAGCGCCATCACCGAAGATCGTCACCAAAATTGTTGTAGAAATAACGGGCAGCTTGAAGACTTCTCCAGGTAAGAAAATGTGGTTTTATTTGGGACATCAACCAAACGAACACCTCGCAAGCTGACCAGACAACTAACTGACAAATATCGAATCATGAAACTAACATGCTAGAATACACACAGGTATTCTAGAAGAGAAGGGAAAGGGAAACACAAAGGAAGGCTTAACATACAGAGAATATATTGATGAAGAAACTAATCATGTACAACACAGGTATTCTCCACAGAAGGGTCACCAAGGTGTTTAGTTACAGACAACGTTTCACATTTTGTGTCTGAACAAATGCGTGAATTTTTAACAAGACATGATGTCAAGCATTTACGAGTTACTCTGTACTCGCCATCATCGAATGGATTAGTAGAGAGAGGGAACAAAGTAATAAAGGAGGGCGTACAGACTGCCCTTGCAGCAGGTATGCATGTGAAGCAATTCTTCAAACAGAAAGTTTGGGAATACAACACTACACCACATTGCACCACTAGGGTCACTCCGTTCTTGTTGTTAAGAGGGAGAAAAGACCACTCAGCTTTGTTTCCCACATGGTTAATGTAGTGAGAATCGTACAACGAGAGAAGGTAAAATTAGGTTTATTAAAATTTAAGGGGAGAGCAGGAAGGTGAGTCCTACTACAGCAAGATCTGCACCAAAAGTCCCAACGGTTCTTCTTGCATTCCAACACCCAGATCCAGGGGACGTCATAAAAATGACAACAGCCCTGGCACCCCACATTAGAACTTAACACCACAGTTAAAGGATCAACTTGCCATCAGAAATGAAGTGGGTGGAGCTACAACCTTGAAAGAATAGGTTGTTGTAAGAGTAACTGACAAACAGGTTAAATTGAAACTGGATTTTGGTAAAGGTCACAATAAGCATGCTGGTTTAATGGTTGGAGATTATGTTTTGATCAAAAGACCTATTATGATCAGAAAGGGGGAGCCAGTGTTTTCATCTCCAACAAAGGTTTGCAAAATTGGCAAAGGGTTAGTCTTGCTAGAAGACAAAGGTTTGTGGAATAAAAGGAATTTGGTAAAACTGTCAAAGCGCAAGCCAGAATTATTAACAGGAAGAAAGGTGCTGGTCTGGACTCCGATTGGGCACAATGGCTACAACCTACAAGGGACACCATGGCAAAGGAATGGTGTCATGATTTGGTTACTGAGGGAGGTGTTAGCTTCTGTAGCAATTCTGAAAGTCATACTGCAGCAGGATGCACAAGGTCGCCAGAAGTGAAAAGACATAGAAATTCAAAGATTTTGTAATGTTTTAATGCTTATTTTACTATCTTGTGCTTAATACCTTTGGTGGGATCCTCTCCCTCCATATTCTCTTCACAAATGCTTTACAGCTGTAGATTTCAATAAATTTGTCATGTATGTATTGTTATTTTTTGTTTTCTCTTTTTACTTTGTTATTTTTTTTTTAAGTGCTAGGGGGGGAAGGTGATATAGTATTGTGTGATGTAACGCATAACACCTCGTGCCATGTTAGTCTAGCCATGTTTCTTGTTTACAATTGAATGTGCTTGCAGATAGAACAGCAGGCGAGGATTCAAGTTTACTTTGTCAGTTCATGCAGGGATCCAAGCCGGCTGTTCCCTGGTCATCGTGGGGATCGGTTGGATTACAGTAAACCGTTTGTTGAACAAATCTGCTTGCGATTCAACTCACTACAATATAGTTAATAAGAATGGGAGATCTATACATCCAGAGAAGATACATGAAACTTGAATGATTCAAAGGAGAGGGGGTGGGGGAGTCTCCCCTCTAGATATATTCCTGTACTTTAGACTGAGGCTGCTGTCCAGGCCCTCTACCCCGCTTTTCCAAATGAGCTATCCCCGCTGATGACGCTAGGTCATACCTTCATGGCTGACACTTCATGAGGTCTTAATATCAAAATATACAAGCTTATGTTCAATGCAACAAATCTCCTTGAACAATAGTGAGAACCAGATCCGGAAAAGGGCTTAGATGTGAATATCCCTGGCTCAGTAAAGTTCTACTGCTGAATATAACATTTGAGGACTCACTCAGTAGCAGACATAGGTTAATCCATTACAAAATGTCACATAGAGTATACTACATCCCAACTGGACTTAACGCAGTGGGCCTGGATGTGCAACCAGAATTTTACAGATATAGATATTCTAGTGCAGACTTTATACAGTTGGCCTGGACTTGCCCACAAGTAGCCGAATTCTAGACATATGTGTTTGAGACGCTCACTAAGACGACAGCTTATCAAATCAACATTTCACAACTAATAGTGCAAATGAGATGTCAGAAAGTTGCCCAACTCAGAAAGTACAAGGAAAGGCTAAAAGACCCTCCCCCTACAATATCAGATTGGGTCAAAGCCGCAATTTTCTATAATAATGCTGTAGAAACGCAAGCGGAAGCTCTGCCAATTACCTCACGCCCGAGAGATATTTAGACCACCTTAAAACAGTACCTTTCGGCAGACTCAAGGAATGGTAGATGTGAACCATTATCGGATTACAGGTAATTCATCAATTTACTGCTTAAGTTATCCAGTCAGATATGGTACAAGCATACCAATTTCTGTGTTTTATGTTGCAGAATCACTACACGTAAATCAGGAGCAATTTCAATGACAATGTGAGTTGTATAAATGTTTAAATATTTAATCTTATGAACACTGATGTCTATGGTGGATCTAATTCTAACTCTTTACTGCTGTGAATAATGATCTGATTTTGTTATATCAATATTTTAGCCTCTGAAGAAAGTCATGAGAAGAGTCAACACAAAACATTCTCGTTTTATTTGAATGCTTAAATTAAGTACATCAATAAACCCATTCTGCTTGACTAAGAGAATTTTGTTGATCCCCCAACACTGTATTGAAGCAGATGACGGATGGTTGATTGACCTAAGATGTTTTATTGGTTATGGAAAAATTGGAAATAAATAAATAAAAATCTTACCCCAGTAACTTACTGTCCCATTCAACAGCACCCGCTAAAAAGTTGGTTCTATAAAGGTATATCAATAATTTGGATAAAACTGCCTCTGATTCCCCACTTTATCAATATCCGCCTCTACTAACTAGGACCCAACTACTTCAATAAACAAATCTTCCACATTATGGATACTTTGACCTCCATACTTGGGGACTAGAATATATCAATAAAGTCCACATTAGTTTAAACAATAAACTTTTTAGTTTATTAACCAATGACAAATACTAAAAGAAACTCTGAACGCAATAAAAAAATTCTAATGCCTCCGACCAAATTCCAGAATCAAGATGTAGTGAATTTTCATCCAATATAACTGATAAAATTGTATGAGTCAGGAAGGATGTTGATACCCTTGCACCTTGATCTGAACAAAAACAAAAGAACTTTTGGTCAAGCAAACTGCTCCTGCAGCAATTGCACCACTACCTCTACTGTTTTGAATAAAGACATTGAGGACAGCAAAGCCCCTTGGTATGCTATTGATCTTATAAATCATTCCCCAGTTCTAGTAATATAAAATCAGGCCTCATTCTGTACAAATTGCCCATAATCAATGCTTCCCTGAAAGGTGAATCTGCCCCTGAATCCCTAAATATTGTACATGTCTGCTCCTCAGTAAAAAAGGAAGACACAAAACATGAACAGGTAGAGAATTAACAATTAATCTCCAAACTGCTCTTTATTACTGAGATCCATGAAAGTTGTATTGCAAACCAACTTGAGTACACCAATCCATGGGGAATCATCAGGTTTCTGTTATGGCCACAGTACAGAAATACCTCACATTATCTCTGATGACACTCTCCAACTTTCTGAAAAAGGCCATCTTATTCGTCATAACTGGCCTTTCAGTAGCCTTGAATACTGTGAACCGTAATATTCTCTGATCATACTCAACAAGAGAATGGGATTTGATGGCACTGTTCTTTATTAGTTCAAGTCCAATCAAGCAAACAGAATCCAATAAGAAAGGAAACTATTTATGAACCATCACCTGTTCCTTTTGGTGTCCCTTGCGTTCCTTACTTTTTAACTTACATGGTGAAGAGCTGGGCGATAAGCTGACCACCTTGGAGTCTCAATATGCTAAAGACACTCAGCTATACCCGAGGATCAGCGGAGCCACAGATTGTATGACCCTGTCCCACTGTCTAACAAAACAATAAGAATATTTGAGGCAAAAGAGGAGCTAAGTCCTATTTATAAAGAATTTCTCCTCCTCTCTCTCACACCAAAAGTCATGCTTTCCTAGAACTGTTTGAAAATCTAAAATCTTTAGGGAATTATCCTAAGATTGTCACTGCCATTAAGTCTCTTTGCTTCAAACGCAAACTCAACCCCATACTCCACTTCAATCCTCATGCTAAAGTTACAGCTAAGATCATTCTGGATTGACTCAACTGGTTTGAATTGAAACATGAGATGTTGCCCAAGTCTGATTCAAAATTGGTTTTACAGGGAATGGTTACCTCCAGGAATTACTACTTAAATATTATCATGACCAAACTCCCTCAAGCCTGAATAGCCCTCTCAATGCAGTTCTATACTAAGCTGAAGTCATCTCCAACACCTAGAAATATTTGCCCACATATGACCAGTTCTTATTTCTTGGAATCTAGAAGCACCTTTAAAACAGCATGCATCACCTCTAAAGCACTCCACATGAATAACCCCAATTACATAACCCAGAAAATAAAAATATCTGGTGGCATTAGGGAACTGAATATCAAGTTCACCCAATGTACAGGAACTACTAAGTTGAGAAAAAGGAGCACTGTTAAGAAATCTGTTTTGGGCAATGCATCTGCAATATTGAATACTCTCTAAAAACATTGCTGCCTCCTCGTGCTCTCATTATTTTCAAAAACTATCTCACAAAGATACACTTACAAAAAAAACACCATCTCACATTGCTCCATTAATGTGGTTGATACATTAGACGGAGCCTATGTTTACATACTGCCTGTCAAGTATATTCTTGATACTGCATCAGTATGAACACCTGCTTTTAATTTCTTGGTCTAACCTGCACTGACCTTGTTCTCCCAAACATCTTAATTACATTCCCTAAGTCAGTTGAATATGAACAGGAGAAGGCCTGAGGTGTCAACAAGAGGGAAGCAGAGTGAATTTTTACTAAAAAGGATTTCAACTGAGCATAACAAATATAGCTAAATAAATAACTCAAAGGATGTGAAAGATAAACAACAACAAAAAAACAATATCAAATCAGAAGGATTCATCTCAGATGATGAGTGATGGGGCTTTCAGAAAAGTTGTTACTGAATGAGTAGTGTGGCTATGAAAGTGATAAAATCAATCAATCGGTTATGTGAAAATGAATCAGCTATGTGGAAACAGTCAATGAAATTGGTATGTGGAAAAAAAAAAAACAGAAGAGTCAACAAATGAGAAATGTGGAGCAGGAGTCGATATATAATTTTCAGTGTATATAAGAAACAACAAGAATCAGTTTATATGCAATGGGAAAACCAAGCGTATGAGAAATAAGCTTTCACTTCAGAGAAGATAGAATGGGTCAACTAGCCAGAAAAATAGTCAGTAAGAAACAGAAAAGTCCAGCAGATTAAAAAAGAAAGTTAGACATTTAAGAAGGATTTTTTTTTTTTTAAATATCTCGATAGATGTCAACGACTGATAAGAACAAGAAACCAACCAGGCAAAAATGTCCAGCATGTAACATTACAGGAAAGAAATATGCCAATCAGTATGAAAAGATAAGGACAGAAACAGGAGAGCAGACAGACACTGGTGGGTAACAAAGGGGATAAAGTTAATCCTGTCACGATCGAAATTGGTATTTTTGGTAATAGGAGTCGATTTCTTGCTTTGGCCAAAAAGCAACTCAAACATATATTCAAATCAAACCTCTAACATGCATAGATTGATGTTAAGGTTACTGTGCATTTTGTTGTATCAGTAGATATCTATCACCTATATTCTTACTTCTAGGATAACAAAAGGTAATGGCTATAAATTTTCCATTGATGAATTTGGATAGGAGGAATAATCTATATAAATGTATTCTGCATGCATTGGCAAGGTGCATTAGCCTGCATACAACGCTGCTGCTTGAATGTATGACTCCAACGTCTTCTACAAGTTCACTCCCATCCTCTGCTATCAAACGATCACCTCAAGGAGGGAAAGCCTTCAAGTACAGTGCTAAAAGATCACAGTAATCGACTACCTCATGATCTAATTGCACGGTTTCCTTCACTTTCAGTGTGAACCTGAAGTACTACAAGACTGCAGCAAGTGCAAGATATTGCAGAGCTCAGGAAAGTTTCACTTAAAGCCATGACGAACCCCTAAGGGGTACCAATAGCTAGTCACTGCGGGGGGTCCTTGGTAATGCCCAAAGGGGACAAGGACCTTTTCACACCATTAAGCAATTGTTCCAAGCTTCTTGCCTTTCACACAAGAATCCTTGGAGCTCAAGACTTAGCTGGACCCAGATGGGTTTTGGTACGAATAACCCGCTCACCTTCTTGCATGTACTAGCAGCTGCTTCACAGATTAATGAGGTACCACCTACACAGTAGGTGAATGGCACTTATGAGTATACACAAGCTAGAGGAGTAATGCGACTTGGTGGAGGAGAGAAGGAGCAGTGCCTCACCAAAGGAGAGCGGATATGTGAGAGAAGGAACAACAAGGGCGTGAGTGCGTGAAGTGAAAGGTGATGTATTATGCTTCAGTGGGAGTGATACCTGGCTTTCTGAAGGGTCATAGCTATGCACAAATGTTAATGTGTTTTTCCTCAACTGAGTAAGACACACACAGAGAGAGGGTTTCCTGGTTCAGGATGGAGGCACTGCAAATTTAATATGACAACGCAATATGCCGCATTAAGTACACTAGATCATGACATGAGCCAGCTCGGGGGGCGGGGGGGGTATGAGGGTGGAGTGCAGGCTCCAAATTCCAAAGGTACTCATAGAGGCGATTGAGCCAAAGTGGGGAAAGAGGAAGAACGGAAAGAAATACATTCACACGTGAAAGTGTACACTGGTGGACAGATTGGGCACAGATTGAATTTGGCACAGTAGTGGAAGACTTTGGGCACAGTCCAGCGCTGAGGCACGCAAGGTGGTGCATAGTAAGGAATAGCTGTTAGTACACAATCGAGACACAGCCTGTGCAAAGTGGGCAAACCCTAAGGAAAACACTAGTCGACTGTACTGGCTCAGGGCCTCTGACCCTCTGCTCTGGGCCTTCCCCTCCCCCGCCCCCAGTCCTGCCCCTCTCAGGACTCCGCCTTTCCCTGAGGCTTCAAGGCAGCCCTGTAGATGCCACATACACTCACCGGGTCCGGAGCAGGGGCCCTGCGGGCGGCGCCTGGGCGCGCGGACACCCCAACTGACGCCGCGGCCATCTTGGGGACAGTGAGCGGCGACTACGGGGGGAGGCGCCGCGCAGAACGGAATAGCCAATGGCGGGAGGGAGGGACAATAAGCACAAGGAACAGCCAGTGATAGCGGATTGGCGCGCGTGCCCTTACACTATCGATGATTGGAAGCATTCAATGCTCGTGCATGCTCTGTAGCCAATAGCCAGAGGTAGAGTGCGCGTGCACACGGGATAGCCAATGACGACAGGTCGTTTGCGCGTGCACATAGAGTATATAATTCTTTGGTCAGCATAGTACAGCTATTGGTCGTTGGGAGGAGCGCGAGAAACTAAGGAACCAATACTGAGAGAGCTAGAAGGTGCGATACGGGGACAACAACTGCTGGGGCGCGAAGCTAGACATAGAAAAGGGACTGGTTCACGGGAAAAACTAGTAAACGGAAGGAAAACAACAACAGACATCATAGACAAAGAGGAAATACTTAAACGATGTAGGATTGTGTGTTGGGCGGATTTGTAGTGGAATGAAAACAAGCGCTGACAAAGTAAAGTGTTTGTCTTTTATACTGCTAAGAAGGGAATCGTAATTTTCAATGGTACCTAAGTAAGATTAACCACCGAAGCAGCCCAACTTTCTCTCCTATACAAAATGACCGTAGCATAGGCAATGACAGTGCCGACTTCTTTAAACGATATGTTCTAGGGTGGCTGACTTTCCATTATCACTTCGACATAGCTGCCAAGGTTTATGATTGCTTATGTGTGACATTTTCATAATTTCAGTGGAATTATGAGTGACATTCAACTACTATGAGTGACACTTTCTCGCAAGCAAAATCAAGCTCTAAAGACCAGCGAAACATATAGATATCAGAAATTACACCCAACTGACCAACAAGAAACTCTAAGAGGATCTTAAAACTGCTAAAAACACCAGAAATGGAAGGGCTGTTAGTGTTGTCAGTGAACCAAATGTGTGACACTTGGGGTGACATTTTCTCTCGAGTAAAACGAAGCAATGACGTGCATGGAAAGAGATATATATAAAATATCAGACACTTTTGATCAACGAGAAACCCTAAAATACCTTGAAACTGCTTCAAAACCCCTGAAATAGAAGATTAAGATACTGATACTAAATGATTTGTCTGCATAGAAGAAATGAAAGTAAAGAAATTATCATAAAACCTTTCACATCCCCATGCCATTGCCCTTTATTGCGGCCTAATACAGGTAAGCACGTGCTGCAGAGATCAAATGAACACAGGGCAGATATGTTATTCCGGCATGTAGAAAAGTAAGCGAAATCACCTAAAGCTGGTGAATATTTGCAACCTTTAACTGAACATACTACAAAGAACAAATGCAAATAGAAAGCACTTTAAACGTGTTCTAGCGCTGAACCATGACTATTACTTAGAGTAACCAAACACAGAAATGGAATGTTACAAATTAATAAATCTGATTTTGTTTCCAGTTCTATTTAGTATTATGTCCAGGCATTAGCAGACTTGATAAAACAAATAAACTTCTCTTGGGAATGTGACAACCCTAGTCAGAGTGCTTGACTCACCTGACTACTGCTGACCATTCCACCACTGCCTGGGAGTGGGTCTGAAGGCTGAATGCTTCGCCAGCTAACTTTTTTTTCACATTGTTGAAGTGCGACGTGTCTTGGTGATTCAGCTGCAATTTAAAGCTGAGTCAGAGGGAACAGAGAGCCACAGGCAGCTCTCCTCAAGATTGTCTTGCTCTAGTTGGCAGCAGTTTTTGATACAGGACCACGAGCATTTTGTTTTTCTTAAATGATTTACTTTCTAAACAAGTATACATGGGAGACTGATGCGCTTTCCCTGTGTATATCCTTTAGAATTCTCCTGATTGCTGTACCACATCTGAACTCCAACACTTAGTGGAGCCCATTATTATTGGATCTGAATCACGTCTTATCCTCTTGGTAAGGATTTATACCAGACACTTCATTTTGAACCATCTGGACTTTCTTTATACGTTGACTAAAGAATTGCCCCTCTTATTTGCAGATCTCATTCACTGAAGATTCTGCCATCGTGGTAAGCTATACTCTGGCCACTACATGTTCATATTAAATTCATACTTGTTAGAACACACCTGACCAATTCCTTTAAATTAACTTTATAGGCTGTCCACCCCTCCTATAGTCCTGAGGAAGACCCGCTCTGATGCACACCATTCTGCGCTGCTTCCAGGGTCGAAACGTCACATCTATTATATGTCCACACAGTTCTCTTGATCACGATTTGATTAATCAATGGGTCTTGCATTACATGTGTAAAATTAGATAGGACAAGAATTCAAAACTTTCTTTTTATTTTATGTCACCTGCATATGTCATGTATATAATGTACTGTCCATTTCACTATTCACTATATGTCACTTTTCACCATAGTCACTTGTTGTCTTGTTGCAATTTAATTTGTACTTGTGACAGCCATTAGTATTCAGTACTTTTTTGAAATATAAGATTGGATCAACTTATCTTTTTGGTGTGTTCTCTTTCTTCTCCAAATTTCCTTCTGTGTGTTACAAATAAACCTTTTCCTTTGTAGTAAAATACAGTGCGCAAAGCAATTGTAATACCCGACAGAACGTGTTACTGTGTCGGCCTAAAGGATGACGTCGGGCCTGAACTTTATACAGAGATATTATACAGGAGATGGTAATCCTACTGTTAGTCCTGCTGTACTTCCAAGAAGCCTCATGCATAATGTATGAGAATCGAACCAGGTAAAAACCTGCGTTCTGAATGCAGTGTCATATCTGGGTAAAAGGTCAGTGCCTAAGAACCATTATGGATGTAATGTAGGGAAGAATATAGGTGAAAGGTTGCAATGTTACCTGCGCCTATATAGGGTACCTATATGGAATATAACACCCACTACTCTTCCGACTGGACGACATATGTAACCTATTACTGTACTACTAACATAACTAGATAGTGGTACGCACAAAGTTTATAAAAACATTTCTTTGGCTAAAATGTTTAAAATCTTCAAAAAAAAAAAGTCTAAAACAACTTTAAAATGTCCTTTAAAAAAAAATTTGCAAGCCCTAGCTCTAAAATGTGTCCGTAAGTATAGTCCGAACTACTATAAGCATTTTAAAGCCATGAATGCCCAAAAAATTAAAGAAATGTCAATTTAGTTTCATAGTTCCAAATTTGAGCTTGTTTTAAAAAAGGGCGAATTTCTTCCCAGCACACGCCGAGCCAAATGAGTCAAATGTTTATGTGTCCTGGCTGGTAGACGCAACATTTCCGTTGCTTGCTCCCGCAGTAGACGGCCCCTGTAACACCTCGCACAGAATGTTGATTGAGCACAGATGATGTTCCACGCTGTCCGCAGCCGGTGCTGTGGCAGCCTGTGTGCTGTCCAAAGCCTGGGTGTCAGTGGAGGAGCCGGTGTTCATACCAACAGGTGCAGGTGCTACCCGCGGTGGCTCAAGGAATGCCGCCATCAACATTGGAATACGCTGGGGACACTGCAGAACATGGGCCGTTATCGGGTCCAGTAACGCATTCACGTCCGGTTGCGCACATGATGGGAGTGTCAAACAAAGGTCTAACACGCTTTCTTCTCCGCAAAACAGGCATCGGAGGACAGGTAAGATGCAGCCCATCCAGACTGGTCGAAATGACAAGAACCAAGATGCACTTAGTTCTCTTAGGTGATAGAATTGAAACGTAGTTTTACCTCTTACTCGTATTTTACTTCATATTATGTTAGCATTTATATGGCTAAATACATTATATTTACGTATTGTGTGTAATATGTAATGAGTTGACACAGATGTCGCGCCAGTTAGGTTGACATCTGTGCCGCCATTTTAGTTAGAAAGACGCCATGTTCTGATGTAATCGAAACTGTTACTCGCATACTCGAAACTGTATTTTGCTCATTTACGAGAAATGGTTCTTGGTAAGTTTCGTTTCTTCAATGCCCATGTTAGCTCGTTAGCGCATGCCTTTCTTCTGAGATCGAGGCCTTCTCCCACATATATAGAGGGGAGGATAGGCCAAACAACCTTGAAATGTAGATAGCTTGTACCAGGCTGCAGAATCGAGACTTATGTTCTGTACCCCCATTGTATTACGACACCTACCAGTATTTTTCCATGGTAAGCGGGTCTTTGTAGGCTCCGCAACATACATAATGTAACTTTATGCTTGTAACAGTCAGTCCCCCGTCAGCCATCATAGGAGGCTGGTCTGATTGGACTCCACTGCAGTGAATAAACTAGATTGTTTGTATTCTCTACTGCGTCATCGACTCTTCATTCTTGGAAGGCTAGAGGAGGTCAAGCTTGGCACGGGTGGCCCTAATCGGGTCACTTCCTTCATAGGCGAGGCGTGCCCAGATGTTGTACCATGCAATCACGGTACTTACGCTCCATGAGTGCTTTTTCCATCTCCTTGGTGACAGGGACGTCCATTGCGTAGCAGAAAAATAACAATCAGGATTCCCACTATTAGAAACAGGATCAGCAGAAGTCCTCCAAAGATGCTTCCGAACACGGAATGAATGAAGTTTGGTATAACTCCAAGTACCGTCTGAAAGGTGCTCAGAAGTCCAGAACCTATGGTCTTAAATAGGTGGACAATGCCTGTCGTATCAGACATGTTAAAGATACGATTTACCATTTCTGCGAAATGGAAAGGGCAGTTTGTATGAATCAGCGCCTGTATCTCTGCCGAAGCCCTTGCGATCTGGAGATCAAAAGTCTCTCGAGCGGAGGTTAAGGGAACAGACTACTGTAGAAGCATGGCTTTCATTCTGCTTAGAGTATCAAACTGTATTAAAGAAACATTCAGTGAAGGCCATAAAGGCGCCTCCCTGACTGTATGAGTCAGTGGAAACAATACTTGCATACAACAAGTAACCCTGGAGCTCACGGTTACCAGATATGCGATGCCCGGGAGCATTCCACAGCAGCCTTGACTGTTCAGCATCAAGTAACTCCCATTCGAAAGTAGCCTGAATGCTGGAGTAATCACTGCAGCTGGGGCACCCCTCAAATGACAGGATAGGTTCGCTACAGAACCATTACAAGCCCAGTGCAGCATTATATCCTGGCATATGAGTGATCCACTTAAAGCGTTCTCATAGTTTGTACCGCTTAGAAACACTTCTCAATCCCCACTCCGGCATCGAAATCTGTATGGTAATACCCATGATTCCTTAATGTATTCCTTACCTATTTCGTCATATCTTCCTACTTGCTTTTGTTCAAGGCAATACTGAAACTGAAAAGTAGTGACCGGTAGAGTGAGTGATGTGGCCATGGAGTAGCCATTCTGTGGATGGTGATTCCGCCACTGTAAATGCTAATGTATCCAGTTTTTCGATACGCAGCATTGTATATTTTGCTCCCCTTTGTGCCATTTCTATCTGTTTATCTGTTAGATTGTATTCAGAAAACAGAGACGTACTGTTGATATAATGCCAAGGCACGTAGCCTGCACGCAAAGATTGCAGCGTCCAGCTCAATAGCATAATAGAACGTAATTGAGATTGCCCGTGTTGTAATATGGCCAAATCTTGTTCTAGAATGTCTATCGCAGAAGATACAATGTTGCCTAAGGAATATATCCTGGAGGTCAATGTAGTTAACCCATTGTCTACCACTGCTAGAGATTTTTCTAGGTTTATACGGTCTATTTCACGTAACCTCTCTGCGGCCTCCTGTTGTAATATTTTCCATATTTCATTGTAGACAGCATAATAGAAACGTTTCTGACGTGGCTTCCTGGGACCCATTAAAAAATCCCTAAGATCCACATCCTGTGACAATAAGAATAAGTGTTGTTTCACCTGTGTGAGTATTGAGGTCTTTAGCCAATCAAGGCACAACTTTCCAACACTGTGCGATGTCACTACCCCTGGATGTTGTCTCTGTATATAACGTGGATCTGGCCTATGGATACTAAACCCTTCGGTCCTACCCATGAAATGAAATTTGTACTTGTAAAGCGCACCCATACCCCCAAAGGGGTGTCCAGGCGCTGTACGTATACCGCTGTGGAACCCTTCCTGGCTTTTCCCTGTGAAATGTCCACTCCTGGGCACCCCCAGGGTGAAGCCAGGCATCCCAGCGCTGTTGGGGCCGTTGTGGAGATTTAGCAAGCTATTGCCCAGAGTTGCAGAGTGGGACCCATGATTAGAATAGGCACCGAGGCGAGAATTATCAGGTCCGAGGAAATTGAGCCCAAGACCCTCCGAGGCGGGAATTGAACCCTGGTCCCGGGCCAGATCTCTGCATCAGGGTCTGCCGCTCTAACCATTGAGCCACACTTCTCCACTAAATCTAGCTTGACAACTATTGGTGTCTGTGGGCAAAATCAACCATTTTTTCCAATCGGGGTCTGATCTGTTGTATTGTATGATGTCATCTACTGTAATCTCTTCCTGTGTTGTTATGTTACCCTCGGTGTGTGATGGAGTCGGTAGCCGAGGTGTGTTCAAGTCTTTGTTCTTGACTAGTCCAAGGCAAGACATCTGTTGCACTGTCTCGTTCAAAAACATGATTTGTTGAGGGATGAGGCATGCTCTAAACAAAGCTTCTGTCCCCTGCACCTGCCATTCTTTAGTACCCCAGACTGGTTTTAAGGCTATGGTGTCTTTCCATAAGCCGAAACCTTGTTCAGACAACTGGGCAATAAAGAAAGCAGAGTAAATCTGTTTGGTGTTTGTCAACATATTTTTCTGTGCTGATGTTGGTGCAACCTTATAATAATATGAGACTGGGTCAGACATATTGAACCCTGAAAAATATGGACATTTTTGTGCAAATGTTTTTGAACTGCCTTTCGGCGGTGTTGGACAATGTTCCCACTGGTGGTAAGTGAACACATTTCTACGATTTGCAGATTTATGCAGAAAATGATGACCATAGTGTTGATAACAATACATACTATCGAAATCTGATGTGCTTTCCAATGTTTCACTATTAGAAAATGCAGCAGATTTTTCCAAATTAGACAACATGTTATTTACAGTTTCAAAATCCCAATCATCGGAAAATGTACTTGAGGTAATGATATCACTTAATGATATTTTAAATAAATGTGGTATTTTTAAAAGTTCAGTCGGGCCGAATATATCGAAATCAACCTTGTCCCACACTATACTGTCAGGTATAGGAACTGCTGTAATGTTCACTGATGACAAGTCTCTTTGTTCTCGATGAGATGATTGATGCGGTTTTAAAATTAGATTCACCTTTTGGGCTGCAGAGCTTTGTCGAATGTATTGTCCACTAATAAGCATGTTAAAAACTATCACTAAGCCTAACCAGAAAAGAAAGAAAAGCACCCCGGTAATTATCCATAGTTCTACCCACGGTGATACCAGGTAAGTTCTTCTAAGAAAGTTCAGAAAGTCTTTTACTTGCTGCTTGCGTGATTTTTGGGCTGGTGTCGTTTCAGGTTCACTTGGATCCAAAGAAAACGTATCAAACTTTATGAAGTAGCCAGAAGCAGTTCGATCAATTGTTGGAATTGCATCAGGATTTGTTGAAATCGTATTTTGCTCTTGTCGAGGCATGTTGACGTAGACATCTGTATTTGGTCTAACAGCTATTTGTCTGTCATCTTGAGTTTGAGTTTGAAGTTGAGCTTCAGGTTCAAGAGGAACGAGTTCCATAGCATTATTGCATAGTCCATCATTCCGTACAGGTGACTCTTCGAACGTGATGAGTCTTTCCGTTTGAACTTCTTGGATTGTAGCGAGAGGAGGGCGTCTGCTACTTAGGAGTCCACGTGGCCTACTACTCAGTATCGGCCACATATTGTGGTTTGATTAGGTCGATTGAGACAAATCTTTTCTCCTTTTTTCCGGCAAGAGATGGTAGAAGTACAGTTCTTGTTCCTTCAATTGCTAGGACCGGTACAGGCTTTCTGTATGATGGCCCAAATTCTTTCTTATCCGCTATTTTCTCTCTGACCAGATCCCCGACTTTTGGGATCCAGACAGGTCTTGCCATGACTGATTTGACTTCCCCAGTGGCGGTCTGCTTCAGCTGGACATTACTTTGTTGTGTCCTGGATTCATTTAGATCCTGTAAAACAGCCAAACGATCATGGATGTCAAAAGGCTTTTCAACCGCCACTGCGCCTTCACAATCAAGATCAGGTATCCATATTCTTGTCCAGAATAGGACCTCATAAGGAGTGACACCCCCTAGAGAACTTCTTGGCATGTTATTCATAGCTCGCTGGACTCCACACAAATGTTTTACCCTCCTTTCACCCATGCCTAATACTCTAGCTGTTAAAGATTGCTTTAAGTCCCGGTTTTTTCTCTCCACAACCGAATTTCCCTCGGCAGGGCCGGACTGGTAATACCGGGCACCGGGCAATCCCCCGGGAGGCCGGAAGGGGTGGGGGCCGGTTTCTTTACAGGGGGCCGGTTTTGTTACTGGGGCCGCCGATTTTTGAAAAATCGGCCAGAGCAACAAAATCAGAAGACCGTCCTTGCTTCCAGGCCTGTGGCAGCATGGGTTCTCAGCAGGAATCCGACCCTGGAGTGTCCAAATGCAAAAATACACTCGCAGTATAAATAATATGATATTATTTATACTGCGTGTGTATTTTTGCATTTGGTTAATATGTACTTGTGGGCGAGGAGAGGCGCACGGGGTGACATGTGAGGGTCAGAGGGAGGAGCCATGCACGAGGGGCAGACGCAGTTTGGGATCCGACCGGAAGGAGGCCTGGCCTCCTGAAGAGAGGTGCCGAACACCGAGGCTGCGGCGATAAGAAGGGAGCGCAGGAGAGAAGAAGTGAATGATCCGCAGCAGGCCTCGAAGCGCTGGGGTACACAGAGCGACACGGAACCAGTGTGCGCCCAAGATCACAAGGAGGGCTGCTTCAAGCGTGTGCCGGGCAGGTCCTCCTACTGCTGGCGAGATGGCTGTTGGTGGAGCTTTATAGCTTGCAGTCTGCGGCAGACTCTGTGTGACCCGAGGCGAGCCATTCGCTACCCTATGATAGCCCACTGACCACGTATTTATGCCTGACTGAGCCTTTCATCCTGGGGGTAACGTGCACAGTGTCCACCCACTACCCTTTTTGCCCAGATCCTGAGTCACTGCCTGTGTGACTGAGGAAACTCATTCGTTATGCCCCATCACTTTCAAAGATGCCCAGCCGCATTTGATGTATTTCTTGAAAATCTGATTCCATTCGATGCCCCCTCCTCGCCCTGCTCTAAGCCCCACCACTAACCCACTAACCCCACTGCGAACTCCGCCCCTATCACCACAATCAGGTTAGTACCTGCACTTTTCTTTTCTCAATTAAAGCACTGATTGTAGGGGATATTTCTTCTGAGCGCAATGCATCTACAGTTTGCCTGCTTTATGGTGATGAGCTTCGGCTGCTAAATTTGCAGAGAAACTTCCAGATAGTGTTGTTTTATGGGTAAAACAAATATTTATAATCACTTGGAGTGAGATTGCTTTTGCTGCTTTGGCGCTGATACTGGTTCTGACGCAGGTGCGAAGACAGGCCCCAGTAAATGAAGGCCTAGAACAGTGCGCTATATTTTTTGGACAAGCTTATTTTAATGGTCGCGGTAGGTAGTGTGTGTGTTTGTGTCTGTGCGTATATGTACAATATGACTGTGTGCGGGGAGGAGGGGGGGTGGCAGGGCCTGTGTGAAACGGCCTCGAGGGAGGGAACCCGTGCCCCTAATCATTCTCTTCTGTTCTATAGTCGGTTGGAGATACTCTACTTATTTGGTTAAACAAGTAGCAATTTTAGGCTGGAATACATATTCTTGGTAATATCACAACCAACAATAAAATCACCAAGATCACAAGGGGCTCCTCCGAAAACCTGAATCCTTGTTCCACCTTTTCTGTGGCGATATTATTAACAATAATCTACGGGACTGATGCAGATCTTAAAATGTTAGCACGAGAAATCCTAAATGTCTGGGTCACGTCTATAGTAATCCCTTTCATGAATCGAAGGGCAAATGATTTCATGCATTTTGTTGACATTAACAAACTGCCTTTATGGCGGTTTGTGTGTAGCATCAAGACTTTGTAGATTTATATAATTTAACTTTCGAAGTTTCCCTACTTCATAACACTTCAAATAACAATTACTAGAATTATGACAACATAATAGTCACAACACAATGTTTCATCCATGGAAATTCAAATTCAGAAATGGGTCAGCAAAAACAGTAGCTGAATACATGAAAAGTTCAGAAAAGGCTGACTACACTCAAAGAAAACTTTATTGTGCACAGCCCACAAATGACCTAGACACCCGTGTCATTCGTGTTCAGGACAGAAGGGAATAAGTATCGATAAAATGGCTGCAAGATGATGAAATGTGTTAGATTTCGTTTTCTGATCTATTAATCGGGCTCTCAGAATTCGAACATCAGAATCTCAATCACAAAACTACAACTAACATTTTATTTCAGCCAAGTAGACTTAAACAGAGAACAGTATACCTGTGAGCAAGGACCTGCAGTGTTCAGGTTTTAATGATGTCACACATGGGAATGACAATCAGGTCCAGTGAAAGTATCTTCGGAGCCAGAAGCAAAATGGTAATTTACCAGTTGGGAGCTAATTTTCCCCATCCCCAAGGGCATTATTGAGGCTGTATGTTGTATTCTTACGCTGTCTTGTAGGTATCTGGAGTGGTGTCAAAAGACTGATGCCTACATCATCCTTAACGTAGCACTGGCACTGTTGACCACAATCAAATGCAAAAATGCAAACAGAATCTTTACAATGTATGCCTTGTCCAGAAGGAACAGAGAGATCCGCGTGTGACCTTGGTCAACCGCGGAAGGCTCCTCGTGGAGAGCGATAGCAGCTCACGCTAGGGGCGAGGGAAGTCTCAGGACTGAGGCCCAAGGGCCGTAGATGTGCTACAGAGGCCTGCAGCGCGGCAGCGCCTTGCACTTGCATTCTTACAGGTAGAAGGAGGAAGCAGGGAGCGCTCCAGGGTAAGCGGGAGGCGCCGTGGGAGAAGCGAGAGCTGCCGGGTGAAGGTGGGAGTGCCGGCATCGGCGGCATGTGGGATTAGAAGGGCACGAGGACAGAGAGTTCAATGATCCATGCAAGAGGGAAGGGGCACCGCCGGTGATGTGAGAGCAAGGACACCCACACCCCGCGAGCCGGCACTGCCCAGGACCACAGGCAAAGAAAGGGTGAGCCGGGAGCCCCAAAATAAAGGACCATGAGCCCGGAGATCTGGGGGTTCGAGCCAGGAGACTGACAGAGGAGCACGGGCACCAGGGAGCAGGATTCGGGAGCTGCTGCGGAGTCCACTGAGGAGCAAGCCCTGGGCGGAGAAACAGTGAGTATAGGGCGCAGTGACCCAGGCACACTGACTAGGAAATGTCAATGAGGGAGAGGTACTGAGGGCTGTCACTGAGCGAAAGGGGTCGGGCGTAAGCGCGTAAACACAAACCATAGCCCCACCAGTTGCTGTTTGCTTTTTGCCTGAACTTCTTGTATTGCCCTGCCTCACATTAATGTTTTATTTAGAGTGAATATTTCCCATAACGATTATGATACACTTTTGTTGACTGTATTTAGTTCTGAACTTTTTATAGCGCTGTACTGGAAGCTAAAATGCATTTGGGTACTTTTTAGTCCATTTCAGAAGTGAAATCCTGGAAATTTGACAAACCATTGGTCTGCATAGCTTTACAGCGCTCCACTAACTATAGCCGCTATCATACAAGCTGTAATTGTCTGTATTTTCAGACCACTGCCATTTTTTAAATATTCTATCCTTTTGAGACCACTAGAGCAGTGGGTGGGTTGCTTTGTGCAATCGCAGTCTCACGCAGAGCCAGTTACAGATGGAATTTCCCAGCAGCACTAGTGCAGCAGTTTAAGATCTTAGAGTTTCTGGTTGCTCAAATAGGTGCAATTTCTGATATTTATATGTTTCCTTCATGTTCATTACTTGATTTTTGCTCGCGAGAAAGTGTCACTCATAGTCATTGAATATCACTCATAATTACACTGAATTTATGAAAATGTCACACATAGCAATCTGAAACCTTGGCAGCTATGCACAGTGCAGTGTGCACTCCTGCCTCTGCTCTGCGGAGAAAAAGCACAACTGCCATTGGTGAGGTGACCTCTCACTCACGAATGGCAGTGGTTCTTTTTACCCGCACAGACAGACAGAGGTGCTGCGGTGCAGTAGTTGGGTTGAATTTAGTAGTGCGTGTGCCTCACACACGCACTACTAAATTCAACCCAAGTTACCATACCAGTCCACCCAGCTACTGCACTGTGCGTGCGCAGGGACAGGGTGCCGTGCAGCCGGTGCGTGCAGGCTGCGGCCCGCGTACACTTACTTTCGGCGCCACACCCACTGTCTACTACCACCACCCCTCGTGACCAGGCAGGCACTGAAACACCTGACCTGCCTTAATTGTAGGCATAATGACTGGATAACCTTGTGCTCTTTAAGGTCATCTTGTACTATTTACTGTGCTTTAAAAGTTAATACAATTAAATTTGTAATGAAAAATGTGCTGTAAAATGCACCATTTTGGTCTGTCTTTTTCCAAAATTTTCTTGGGGGGAGAACCCCCCCAAACCCACCTAGTAGTGGTCGGGCTCGCTCGCTGCGCTCGCTATGCGCCCGATGGGGGCTGCTCTGGGAAAATTTGCCAGGGCTGCTTTCAGTTCCCAGTCCGGCCCTGTCCCTCGGGATGGTACGGAGATGAGTACCGCAATGCTACACCCAATCCTCGCATGGCCTCCTTGTAAGCCCGAGAGCTAAACGCAGGGCTCTGGTCAGAATGTAATGTGCCAATTGCGTATGTCCCTATGAAGACTCGTAAATCTTTTATAACAGTTCGAGCGTCAGCCGAGCGCTGGGGCCACACCCATAGGAATCTCGAGCAGGAATCCACTGCAACCATGATATACTTGTAAGCCCCATCTCTTTTTAAGGGGCCGCAGTGGTCCAAATAAACACACGCTAGTGGTTTGTCAGATATTAACAATGGTGTCTGCGCTGGACGTGTTCAGGTGGAACCTTTCATCTGCTGACAGATGTCGCATTTCAAGACATAGGGGTCGATTCCGATTCGGGCCGGAAATTTCTCCGACCGAGCCGGACCCGGAGAGATTTCCGACCGAATCGGACCCGTGCAGTCCGACCGAACGAGTACGATGCGTCCGTATGTTATCGGACTCGAGTCGGTCGGACTCCCATTGATGTCAATGGGAGCCGGTCGTACAACGCGTACGCGGGCTCCCATTGACTCAATGGGTGCGAGTCGGACAAGGGCGCCCCCTACAGCGGGTACGCGGCGAAGCGATTCGCGCCGTACACGCACAGGTAGGGGGGACCCATGGGTCCCCCTGTGTGCGACTCGCGCGGCTCACGCAGTACAGGGGGGTCCGACACGGACCCCCAAAGTACGGCTCAGACAGCTCTTACGAGCCGGAGTGCGCGGCTCGGTCGGACTGCTCGCGGCGCGCATCGTACTTACCCGGCCGGGAAACGTCTCCATTGCGCGGTGCGAGTCGAGTCCGAGCGAGTCGGTCGGAGCAGTTCGAGCCGGGAGCGAGTCGGTCGGAGCGGTCGGGACGCCCGGACGAGTCGGTCGGCGATTTCGCATCGTACTCGCTCGGCCGGACCCGCGTACGGTTCGGTCGGGAAACAGGGCTCCGAATCGGATCCGGTAAAGCCGAATCCGATTCGGAGCCCTACCCGCCGAGATCGGAATCGGCCCCATAGTCTTTAGTCTGCTTTGTTAATCCAGGCCACCAATAGCATTGTTTCAACAATGAAACAGTCGCCGTAACTCCTGCATGTGCAGAACCTATCCCTTCGTATGCTGCTAGAATTAAACCTAACCTACGATCCATATTTGGAATTACTCTATTCCCCACTCCAGGAATCTGAGCAAATGGAATGTTATTGCCATCTAACTTGTAGGAGTACTTGAGTGGAAACTTCTTTGGTAATACTTTGCTGTTTTTGCGTGAAGCAATGACAGCTACCATAATCTCACCGTCTATTCTCATTTTAGAACGAGTAATTGCAGCTACGGAAGCCGTGCGTACAGCCCCCTTTGCGGCTTCATCAGCCAATGAATTCCCTTCAACGTGAACACCATCACGCTGATGACTCAGTGTATGTATCACGTGAGCCCTCGGTAGTCCGGATTTCAACTCCACTACCTGTTCCCATAGCATTTTATGCTTAATTGTGCCACCTTTTGCGTCTTTGAACCCGTTTTGAACCCAGTGCTGCAAATATTCATTATATGACTGCACACAGTAAAAGGATTCGCGCACAATTAGTGTGGGGAATTCTCGATTCGTATTCACTAGTGCCAGTATTAGGGCTTTTAATTCTGCCAGCTGTGCCGTGCAGTCTCCTAGAGACTGCGTTTTCGTGCAACTTGGATGGAACTTTCCATCCCGCATCCGACCTTTAACGATTGCACATGCTGCGCTATATTGTTGCTTACTTCCTATGGCCGGTTGAGCAGATCCGTCAGTGTAAATAATATATTCATACTGATCAAGAGGCATTATTTCGTTGGGCAGAGGATATTCTTGTTCATATTGCAGGAATGCTTGTGTCTTCAAATTTGGGTCGTACCTGTATTCTACATCTGTTGCAGTGAGTGAATTAGCCCATTGTACCCATCTAGGATGTAAAGCTTTAGCATTAGGAATGCTTGCCTTTGTCGCAGCCTCTAAGGCTGGAACCGGAGTCACTACTATTATTCATTTCCCCTGAGCCAGTGCTCTTTCTCTCACTGCAGCAGTCTGTACTGCTGTTAGAATCTTTTCTGTGGATGCGAAACGCATCTCAGCAGTTGTGTACAAATGTGATTTGTATGCAATTGGTACTGTCTCACCTTCATTATATGTTAGATAGGTGTACCCAGATTGACCCGCAACTATACGGATCACCAGGTTGCGTACGTTTACGCGTGTCTGTAAGTGTTTGGAAGCTATCATGTCAGCTTGTAAGGAACGAAGTGTTTCTGTATGTTCCTGTGTCCATTGTTTTACTGAAAAATCTGGTTTTATTAAATCGTAGAAAGGTTTTACTCTTTCTGCGTAATCTAAAATGTATGTTCTATTTTTTTTCCGCACAATGTTATTCATTAATGTGGCACTGTGTGCATTTTGGACTGCAAATGTCTTAGTGCAAGTGTTTAAATGTCTGTAATCTAAAACTAGATGATATGAGTTGTCAGGTTTCATGACAGGAAACAAAGGATTGTTCATTGGTGAGGTGCAAGTTTCAATCACCTCTTGGTATTCAAGTTGATCTAAGATCTCCCTGATCTGTTTTTTAGCTTCTTGCTTTATTGGATACTGCCTCTGTGCAGTTGGAGTATTTTTTAAAGGAATAATGTGGTGGGCTGAATCCTTATCCCATCCAACATGGTTTTTGTATAATGCTGGAGCCTGGGCTACCGCCCACTCCTGCGCAAATGTGTGTTGTAAATGCCTGGGAATATGGTCTGGGAAAGCCGGAAGAATTACCGTTTCTCCTTTAGGGCAATCCATGACGAATGCTGACGGCCAATCTTGTTCAGCTAATAAGATGTCATAGCCAAACGTTAGGTTCTCCCAAAAGAGACCTCTCACTGTTCTACACTTGTCCCCCTCCATCTGGAGCGTTATTTCATATACTTTATGTGGGACACTTACCCTAGTATCGGGTGTTTCTACAGTGATATAATCATTCAAGTCCGCTGTCACCAGAAATTCCTTCAGGTTCTGGCGAGCTATTGTTATTTCTGCCGCGCTGTCTAGCATCGTCAGAGCCCATTCCCCGTTCAGTAGTCGAATCCTCAGAATTCTGGGCATGTCTGATTTTTAGACCTGCAACTTTCTTCTTTTTGAACTGTGGCTTTTGCTTTGGTTTTTCTTCTTTTTTAGAAGTGTAATCTTGAGCGTGCTGCTTGTCTCTGGACATTGTATGCTCTTCTTGTCTTTCTGACTGTCCTTCCCTCTTGGAGTTTTTCGATGAACCCTGAAAGGAACGAGAGGAACGTGTATCAGTATCCTGATACCTGTCAGGTTTCCTAATGTTATCCCTATTCCTAAGGTTGTACCTCTTTTCAAGGGCTCCTGTGGAGGAGATCTTCCTCGGGATTGAGATCTGTTTCCTTTAAGGTTTTTTTATTTTTTATTATTGTCCCACTTCTTCTTAGTAGAAGTAGGTGTCTGCTTAGAAGTGTCCTTTTCAGGACTGCCCATCAGTTGTGGTTTTAAAGCTATCCCACCCAAACTGTCTCTGCCTAATTCTGCATACGCAGTTTCTATTATTTTGGGTAGTTCATGTTGTTGATCTAAAGGACTGAACTCCCTTAGGCGTTGGCAGATAGCCACTGAAGCTGCTTCCCCTTTAATATTAGCTAATATTATGGCTGATACCTGGGCATAGTTACCTAGTAACTTCATCCCTAAGTTTAGAGCAGGCTCTGCTCCGTACTCATTTTGTATCTGTCTTAATACATCAGGTACTACTGCTAACGATGGGATACCATGAGTTTTGTTATAAATGGCAGCAAAGACTGTCCCCCAAGTGGTACAATCCTCTACTTGTGGAGTTATCCCCATGGGCAAGCAGATTTTTAACATTCTGTGTTTTTCATATGGAGTAGTATTCGGGAATACTGCCTCTAGCTGAGTTATTTTCTGAGCTACCCAGAATAGTATTTGTTCACGTTTTGTGGGCATTTTACCCATTACCACGTGTAATGTTTGTGGTGGGATTTTAGTTGCTGTACCCTGAATTTGAGTTCCATTAGTTGCAACTATTGCTGGTTGGACTGTAAGTGTCCTCATGACGAATTGCGTCATGTTCCTATAGATTTTAATTAAATCTTTGTGTTGTATGAGTAAGTCTCCTTGTGTCATTGTGTCAATGTCAGGATGTGGTGTGTAGGCTGCTAGTATCAGCCATGTTGCCCCTTCTCTTCCGAGCGGGCCGAGTCTTACTCTTCTTCTTATGTGGGGTAGGGCGCCTTTAAACCAGTATAAATGTTCCTGGTACGTGAGTGGATCCTCAATGTCCTCGAACGGACAATATTCCACTGGTGCATCTCCTTCTGTGTAAGAGTGAAATGTTTTTGCTCTTGCATTTGCTGCTGGGAATGTAACCCATGAATAAAATACCTCTGTTCGGTTTGATTCGTGTGCCTCAATCACGAAAACTACTATGCCACCCCTAGATGATAACCCATGTTCCAGCAGTTTCAGGGTGACTGTATTTCTAAAATTCGGTGCAATTTGTATTGCGCCTGCATCTTCCTCATCAGTGAGGGGAAGTGCTTCTTGCATTGGGTCTAACTCCTGGTTAGTCATTGTTTTTAGTACACTAAATAACTTTTCAAGGGAACCAAGATAAGGTGTTTATGCACAATTTTAGGAACAATGTGTCCTTCAAGCTTGATTAACCAACAGCCAATAAATAGGATTTTTAGCCTACTCAGCTGTGGCGGAGTTTTGTGCCCACCCACTCCAGACGTCTCTAGTATTTTCTGAGTAGGGGTCTCTGAGAATAGCACGACTGAACTACTCAGATTCAACCAACGTTGGTGGCGCCATGTTGTGTAGTTCCTATATACCCTATACAGGATCTGCGCGTTTTGGATAACATAAACTGTGGGTTTGGTGGCAGACTGATTCTGTGCACCCCCACCGGATACGTTAGCCAGTCTGTATCAGCTAGCTCACAGTGCCACTAGAGTCTTCTCTTATCGGGGAGAGAATAGTTCTTGGCAACCTCAGAACATGACAACCCTGATCCCCCAGGATCGTGGAAACAATATACTACTTTTCGCTCAGTCACTCATGCTTACTTATTTTGTCTCAGAGAGAAACACAGAATAAACAGGCTGGGCGTTTCAATAAGTATTTATTGAACAGTTGTTATTCTAGTGTAGAATATATGAGCCGCAACAACCATAAGACTGTAGCAGAGATATATGATTAGCAATACTACAAAAGTAAAGGGATGGTATAGTTCTACCATCTTGTAGAAATCATGGACATATACATGTACATAAAACACATGATAAAAAGTGCAACCTAAAAGTGTGTACTAAAAGTGCGTACCAATAGTGCGTACGCCTACGATGTCTCCCTAACTAGATGTACCTAAGTGTATCTAGCATCTATGTAGGTGTTATGCCAAGAATCCCTCTAGGATCTAGTCAACCCCCATTACCTGAGAGTCAGAGAATGTGGGACCCCGTCCTGGTCTCGAGTTGTACACCCCGCGAGGGATGTTAGACCACTGCTAGCTGGAGCGTCTGCATGCAGGAACCTCAGCGTCTCTGGTCAGTGTGTCAGCCAGGAAGTCACGGTCTCCTCTGTCTTTCTAAGCAAGACATGATGTATATATACCCATAGGTCTCCCCAGGGGTCCTACCTTGCTGTGTTACTGTGTCGGCCTAAAGGATGACATCGGGCCTGAACTTTATACAGAGATATTATACAGGAGATGGTAATCCTACTGTTAGTCCTGCTGTGCTTCCAAGAAGCCTCATGCATAATGTATGAGAATCGAACCAGGGAAAAACCCATGTTCTGAATGCAGTGTCATATCTGGGTAAAAGGTCAGTGCCTAAGAACCGTTATGTATGTAATGTAGGGAAGAATATAGGTGAAAGGTTGCAATGTTACCTGCGCCTATATAGGGTACCTATATGGAATATAACAGGGTGACCACCTGGCATGCTGATGCAGGTAGATTGTAAGCAGTGACTATAGCAATCCAGGACAAGGGGTCAAGATTCGGGGCAAAAGGTCAATTTTACAGACATCTGCGGAGGTCGCTGTGGTATCCTGCTGTCATAGTTCTATGACGCAGGATGGCACTCAGTGAGGCTTCCATTGGAATGTAGTGAAGGGCAGTTGGGGAAAGGCTGTCTTTTGGAAACGATACTCGTACGCCAGGTAAGTTGATATGTATTTTATTCCCTAATCGAGTCCATACCTGGAGCAGCACTGTAAAGTATACGCTTCACCTTTTTCTTCTTAAGTAGAAGCTTTATTGTTGAAACACAGACAGCGGGGACGATAGAAGGAAGCAGCTACGGCTGGGCACTCCAGGCAACAACTGCTGCCAAAGCTCCAGCAAGGCATCTAGAACTTTAGCTGACAAGGTTCGTGGAGAAGGGGTTTCAAGGATAAACAATACGACAGTGATGCAAAATACATAACACATCTTCTCTCGTAAAAACAAAACCAAAGGAATAAAAGGGTTACACAAAAAAAGAGTAAAATACAATAAATACAATTATTCAAAATAAATGCATAACAGGTACATTTACAATAGATAATCAAATAGTATTATACATGTTCAACTGTGTGACAAACAAAATCTGTCATCCATTTGGATTTGACACTAACTCTCTTGTTGTGCACTTCATTATCCACAACTGTCTCGCAACTATGCACTTTGATGTAATCCAAAAGAAGTCCAGAGGTAGGCATGAGGTAAGTTGTAAATAAGAGGTTTATTAAGTTAGTTGCAGGATGGTAGTTACAGGATGGTAGTTCATTAGTTGAGCCCCACCAGGAGCAGCATCCTTGCTGCTCAGCCCACATACTCCAACTGTCTCTCTCCCCACTCCACCAGGCACTCCAGCATTCCACTACCTCATCAAGCATTCTCATATTCCACATCACATTCAGTTGTAGTTGCAATTTCTCCAACCTGATGAGACACAGAATGCACTACATCAGCCAATCCTTTGCAATAATCAAGCACCAGATCATCAGTAATATTCATCAATTGGTTTGCTGGTACAATCGGCTGTCTCATTGCTCTCCCCATAATAATTATGTGTGGGGATAATCCAGTTTTTTTTATCAGGAATACTTCTCAGACTCATCAATACCAAGGGTAAATCATCTGGCCATTTCAGTGCTGTGGATGCACAGACCTTTGATAGTCTAGATTTGATAGTGCCATTAATTTGCTTGACCACTCCTGATGCTTCTGGTCGTTAGGCACAATGCAGCTTTTGTTCAATTTGTAATGCTGCACAAATCATCCGAATTATTTCATTATTAAAATGAGCTCCTCTATCCGTTTCTAAAGAGACTAGAAATCCAAACCTAGGAATTATCTCTCTCAAAAGCAATTTAGCAACAGTCAAACTATCATTTCTTCTTGTTGGATATGCTTCCACCCAACGAGAAAACAGACAAACAACAACCAATACATATTTTAGTCCATTACAAGGAGGAAGCTCAATGAAGTCTGCCTGCAACCTAGTAAATGGTCCTGCTGCTTTTCCAATTCGACCCCAACTAACAACCTTTTTTCTCCCTGGATTTTGCTGCTGGCACACTGTGCATCTTTGACATAGACTCTCTGCAATGACCCTAAACTTTGGATTGTACCATGACTGTTTAAAAAGTCTAATCATAGCATCTCTCCCAACATGTGCTATTCCATGGTACATCCTCACCATCTGTGAAAGTAAACAGTCTGGCATTACTGGTCTGTCATCTACATACACCCAAACTTCATCATCAGATCTCCATTTACAGCCTGATTTGATCCAAATCTCTTTTTCCTCTTCGCTAGCTTGTTCTTGCAACTGTTTAATTTCATCCCATGTTTCTATTGCAGAGAACATCAAATGACAATTTGTATTATTATTCTCTTTTCCTTTGTTTATTGAAATTGAATTTTGTGCACAGAAACGAGCCACTTGGTCTGCGTATCTGTTTCCACTGGTCACATAGTCATTTCCTGACTTATGTGGCGAACATTTAACCACTGCAATCTTTTTGGGTAATTGTAGTGCATTCAGTAAATCTTTCACATTCTTACTATCGCGGATTGGGGATCCTGAGGAAGTCAGAAATCCACGTTGCATCCACAATTGACCAAAATCATGTACCACCCCGAAACCATATTGACTGTCCGTGAATATGGTTACTCTCAAATTTTTGCCAATTATACATGCCCTGGTCAACGCGACCAACTCAGAAATTTGTGCTGAATTTAACCCTCTTAAACAAGATGCTTCAAGAACCATGGCCACTGTACATACAGCATACGAAGCACTCAATACACCCTTCTCATCTCTCAGACAAGATCCATCTACAAACATCACACAATCTGATTCCTCCAGTGGTTTATCTTTTATATCAGGTCTTGGTTTTGTACACAACTCGGTCACATCCAAACAATCATGATCTGCCTCGTCTTTCACTTCTTCACAATTTTAACTCGGCAACAAAGTTGCTGGATTCAATGTTGTACATCTTGTCACTGTCACATTTTCAGCACCCAGAATCACTCTCTCGTATTTAGTCAAACGACTATATGTCATGTGCTGAGTCCTGGTACGGGTCAGCAACATTTCAACAGAATGTGGCACATACACTTTCTTTTCTTTTTTTTTTTTTCCCTCATTCGCCTCTTTAATAGGAAGAAATATCGCTCTTCCTCTTGCACATCTGCACATTTGGATGGGTGGGGTGACCTGACCTCATGTGCAGGTAGCAGGAAGGAAAGAATTTGAGATCACATTCTGTACCACCCTCGGGTTTGGCCTCCATCTTCCATATTTTACTTTTTGTCTCTCTCTGCCCTCTCACTTTCCAGCAGAGAGACAAAGATACCAGTTGAGGCTGAGAAGGCTTAATCATCGGACCCCTGATTTTGTTTACTAGCACTTATTTGTCACACCATTCAAGCATCGGGAGCCAAAAATCGTGGTTTCTAAAACCCTTCATATCCAGAGCGGCTGTTTACTTAACAGAGCGCACCCAGTCGTCAAAACTGGGAGGGGCTACTGCCACCCACTGTTTGCATATCTCTCTATGTGCCAATAGCACATAATAAAAGATCAACATTGCCTGATTTTTTGTAATTTTAACCAAAGATTCCACAAGTCCAAAAATAACAAGCATAACGCTTACCTCGATATTAGTCTTCAGCATTTCAGACAAAGCCTTACTCACATCTCTCCAGAATATCTGTATTTCTGGGCAAGCCACAAACATATGAACATCATCCTCTTTCATACTACCACACTTTGGGCAGGCGACTGCACCTCCTCTCCCAAACTTTGATAATCTCTGGGGGGACCAGTAAGCTCTGTGGAAGGAAAAGAGATGATTTCTTCTCAGGTATGCAGGCTTAAACTACTTTAAATAGCATAGTCATAGATACTTGCCATTGATGTTCCAGCGATGCCTCAGGCAAGTATTTTCCCCACAGTTCCGTTGGCAAGGTAAAACTACCGTCTTCCAGATCGATCATCAGCCAGTAGATAGCCGCCAACTCCTTCTTGTGTACTGTCTCTTGCATCAGACGGGCTTCCAGATCATTTTGTTCCCCAATTCTTATTTCAGGGTCTTGATACCAGCTCCACATTTGAAGATATTTGAATCTGGATAACTGGTGGTCAACTTGTTGGTTACACATTTCCCATGTGATAAGTTTACTGTCTGTAATTATGTGCTCCCATCGTATAAAACCCGCCTTTAATAGTGGTCTTGCAAGGGCATCTTTCGTCCATTCCGGAGAACCCGGGGAGTCCCAGATAGGAGCCATTAGGCTATAGTATGGAATTTTCAAAAAATTTCTGATCTTATACCACGTCTCAGCTAGCCCCTTCAGTATCTTTAACCTAACTTTTTAAAAGTACTTTGGGTCCGCATATTTGAACAGAAAACCCTGTTTGCCTCCTGACTCCAGACTTGACATCGTAGCCCACATGCCCCCCATCTCAGTTTGCCTTGGTGTGCTAAACAAAGTCCTCCCGTTCTTCAGTAGAAAAGCCGAGGAGTAGAAAAGTAGGTCTGGTAGTGCCAGGCCTCCTTTCTCCACCCTCCTTCTCAATTTTTTCCATGCTATTCTTGGGCCTTTACTTGACCAAATGAAAGTTCTGATCTCACTTTGTATCTTCTTTAGCCATTCCTTCTCGAAAGGCAGGGGTATAGTATCAAATAGAAAAGTGAGCTTTGGGAGGACTATCATTTTAACTAAATTAACTCGACCAAGAAGAGATAGTTGAAGATGGGATCACAACTTCAGGAGTCTACATATGTCGGGGCGCATCGTACTCGCGCACACTGACTGCCACTTGGCGAGAGCTACAGGGAACTGCCGTAAGAACCACAACTCCCGGCATACCTGACGGCAGTGACGCCCCACGTGATCGGACGCCACTGCTCGTAACCGGATATAGGACGTGCAGCGCTGTTGCAAGTTGCCGATTATTCTGATGATACGGCGCTGGTGGCGTTCCGGTATTTCCTGGAGGCGGTAAGGGTGCCCTTGGCACCAACATTCACGTTCCTTTGCTTCTGTGGTTGTTCTCCCTTGTGCCCTTAGCGGAAGCTCCTTTTCTCGTCTCCCCTCCCCCCCCCCCCACCCCCGTTGGCGAGACCGCATTTTCGGCAGTCTCTTGCGGAGGAGGACTTTTAAGCTGCTTTGGGGCATCGGAGGTATAGTTTCCTTGTTGGCGGGACTTGCGTCTTGCAGTCTCATGCAGGGAAACATTCAGAGCTAACCAATTTCCGAGACACTCGTTAGCGAGCAGCCGGGTGTAGGCGCATGCTCATTTCCTGAAGTAAGAGCCTGAGACTCTGTTCACAGGAACCTTTGTTATTTCCTGGAATCATTTGCTTTGGTATTGTTTGCAACAATCTGACATTTCATTTAAGTGACAGTACAAGGTTGTTATTGTACTATGGATTTATCCCTGACATGGTTTTGTCGTTTATTTAATTTCTAGGAGAGGTAGAGAGAGGGTGTACTAGTGGATTTCAGCCTCATGCATATCAGACTATTCCACAACCAAGTGGGGGTAGGTGGAGGTTTTACATAACCCTTTCTTATTTCTTCCTCTGCCTATGTGTTTCTAGTTACATGAGCCAATGTTGTTGCTTATTGTTTCCACACGATAGTGCCTGCGTTAGAAGACTGAAATAGGCATCCTCTTCTCTCTCCTGGTGCCGCTCCTTCTCTTCTTTTACAGGTAGCGTGTTTCAGCCAGTCTTCCCATCCTGTTTATTCATAGTAAAGAAACTGTGCGTTTTATGTATGCAGGTATAGTGGATTTATTTGCATTCTTCTTGTGTCATCCTCAGATCTCCCTCCCTACAGTTCCCATCCTTTCCTTCCCTCGCTTGACTATATCACCAGTCCGTGTTTATATCATTTCCGGACTTGGGGCAGTCGAGTGGTGGACCCCTTTAAGCATCAGCATGATCCTGAGGACTCCGGAAAAACGGGACCTGACAACATACCTCCCTCTTAGCTTTCTCGAAGTTAACTTTAGTTATTTTATTGATGTCTTGTGATATCATAACTCCCAAATATCTAATTTCTCCTTTACTTAATGCGCCTTCTGCCTCAGTGTTCCAGGTCATGATCTCCGTCTCACCCTTATTAATTTCGTAACCCGAGATCTTTCCAAAGTCGGTCGTCAAAATCATGATGCGAGACAGAGTGTCTTGTAGATTTGTAGTATAAATAAGTATGTCGTCCGCATATAGGCCCAGTTTTTTGTTCCAATCGCTGTATTTAAAGGGTAGAATTTCAGAATCCTCCCTGATTTTCCTGGCTAAGGGCTCTATATAAAGGTTAAAAAGAAGCGGCGACAGAGGACAACCCTGCCTCGTGCCCCTGGAGATACGTACGGGGTCAGTTAGGGAACTGTTAACCAGCACTCTAGCTTCTGGAGCTTCATAGAAACCTTCCAGGGCCTTGCAGAAATTTAACCCCAGGTTCAAAGATTTTGCCACAGCTTTTAAATAGGCCCAGTTTACCCGGTCGAATGCCTTTGTGGCATCCAGTGCCACTACGGCCAAAGGTAGCATGTAAGAGGTTGCCAGGTCTATTGAGCCAATTAGTGCATAAGTCAGATCTTTCAAGGACCTTCCCCGTATAAAGCCCTTCTGGTCGTCATGCACCATCTCAGCCATTAACCCGTTTAACATACTGGCCAAGATTTTAGCATAGATCTTATGAGAGATTGGCCGCTAGGAGTCGCAGTTTTTAGGGCATTTGCCTGGCTTTAGGATTAGTGAGATAGTGGCTTCCTTCCAAGAGGCTGTCATACCAGTCCCTCCAATAAAAAGGTCATTGAAGATCTTCACTAAAATGGGAGTTAATGTGCCTCCCAAAACCTTATAAACCTCTTGAGGCAGACCATCGGGCCCGGGGGTCTTCCCCTTCTTAAGCTGTCTAATTACCAACTCTACTTCGCTGATGTCAATTTCTCTATTCAACTGCCCAGTCTTTTCTGATGGAAGGGGGTTAACGGGATCTTGTCCTAACCATGCTTTCAATTCATCTTCCGTTGGTTTTAGATCTTCCCGGTAAACTACACTAAAATAACTGTGAAACGTTCGCTCAATCCCTCTAGTGTCTCCAATTAGGGCCCCTGTCTGTTCACAAATAACCTGATCTATTTTGTTTCTTACTTGCTCCTTTTTTGACTTCCAGGCCAGCAATTTGATACAGCCTTCACTATACTCAAAATGAGCTAACCGGCTGGCCTCCCACCTTTTCCTTGCTCTCTCTTGTAAAATTGTTGCCAGGTTGGATTTTGCTTGTATCATTTTCTGTAACAACCCAGTCTTAACCCCTTCTTCTATCCTTGGGTCGATTAATTCCCTTTCTAGGGAGCGGATCAACTCCTCCTGTGTTGACACCTCTTTGTAGTAACGTCTTCTTTTCTCCGCAGCCAACGCCCCTAGTCTGCCCCTTAAAAAGGCCTTATAAGCATCCCAGGTCACACCCATGGCAGTTGAACCCCAGTTATACTTAAAAAACTCTTCAGTCTCTCTATTGAGTGTTTCTATGACTCCCTCATCCTGCAGAATCGTGCGATCTAAGGTCCATCTAGACTGGATAACCCCCTCGTTAATCTTTAGTTGGAGAGTCACTGCCGAGTGGTCAGACAGATGAACACCCACATGATTGATTAGTTGAACGTCATCTTTTATATTGCAATCGATGAGGAAATAGATGTCTATATTTTTTGTTGTAAAAGGTAAAGCCTTTTTGTGGACCTACTCTTTGACGCCATATGTCGCACAAACCCAGTTGCTCCATCATTAGTTTTATCAACCCAGACATTTTAGGATTTACCAATGCCCTGCTGTGCGAAGATCTATCTAGGGAGTAATTTAAAACTGCATTGAAATCTCCTGCCAGAATAATTGGGTCGGGGAGTTTAAAAGCTCAGCCATCAATTCACCTAGAGGATTTACATCATCCTGGTTAGGGCCGTAGTAACCTGCAAGGGTGAAAGTACGGGCCAGGATCTTTACTTTGGCCACTAGCCACCTTCCGGCTTTATCCGAAACATAAGACTCTAGGCTAACTTGCGCCCCTCGTTTAATTAGTATTGCTACCCCCTTTGTTACGGCTGATTGAGCCGTACATGCCACCTGGGCAATCCATTTCTTTAACTTAAAAAGTTCCATGCCTTCCTTCTCCGTGAGATGTGTCTCCTGTATTATAATAATCTGGGCTGGGCAGTCCTTTAAATATTGTAGTATTCTTGCCCGCCTTCCACGTACTCTGAGGCCATTCAGGTTCCATGAGAGATTCTCTTTCTTTTCACCCATCCCTAATATCAACTAAAAGGGATAACCACCCGTTAGAGATTAAAGAGGCTTCAGAGGAATTATTTTTTTCTTTTATCCCACTGCTCCCCACCCTGTGCTCCCCCCGTGGAAAACCCTTCCCTAACTCTACATGGCTGAAAGCCATATGGGTTCCCCCTCAGAGCGTATTTTCTCTAAGTAATATTTTTGTATCTGAGTGAGATGAGCATTATTTTAAACTAGTTAGATTGAAACATTTAAAAGAACTCTAAGAGTAATCTCGCTTTTCACCACAGTGGTTTTTATTTTATTGTCTTTATTATTGTCTTTATTCTTTTCACTTTTAGATTTTATCCCACATACTCTGGGTCGTTTAAGGTTTCGGACCTCCTGCTTGTAGGTCTTTAATGAATTCATCTGCCTTATCGCTGGAGTGGAAGATGAGCATTTTATTGTTGTGCATCACCTTCAAATAAGCCAGGAACCTCAACTGAACCACCGCGCCCAAACCTTTAAGTAGATCCATCCTTTGCCCCAACTCCCATTGCCTATTTGAAGTAGCATTCAAAACATCAGATCTGAACTCATATTTAGCGCCGTCAACCTCTATCCTTTTTATACTCAAGGCTTTTGACAAAATCTTCTCCTTTAAAGAAAAGGTTAAAAAATTGAGCAAAATCTTTCTAGGCTTAGTCCTATTGGTATTTAACCTGAAAGGATCTCTGTGTACACGCTGTAGATCTTTCGCAATTTCTTCTTCCGATTCTTCTATCTGTAACTCTTTCTTAATCAATCTCACTACATAGGCTTTTATGTCTTCACCTTCTCTGCTCTCCGGCACTTTCAAAAATTTTATATTGTTCCTTCTTTGGAAATTTTCCAACCTCTCCACTCTGTCCTGATGCTCCTTCTCTGCTGATTTTAATTTTACTATTTCGGAACAATTTGTCTGTACCTTTTCTCTAAGCTCTTTAACCTCGTCCTCTAACATAGTAGTCCTATTGCTGAGATCATCTATCTTTTTTGCAAGAGTTTCACAGGCGTGTCTTATTTCCTTTTGGATTTCGCCGATGTCTCGAATCTACTTTTAATCTCGGCAGTCAAAGCCCTTAGGAGAGTTCCTATAGCCGGGTCTTCCTTATCTGCCTGCTTCAGGTTCTGCTCGGGGCCCTTATCTTTTAACTCGGGGTTCCTTTACTCTACTGAGTCCTGTCTCCCCACAATTAGAGGCTGGTCATCGCCCCCACATGCCTCTGCAGAGAGTGAGGCAAGAACTTGATACCTATTTGGTGACATATCTTTGCTCCAATCCACCCCGCCAACTTCACCCAAACCCGCAGAAGCTTCACCCTGCCTTAGGCTTCCCTTCAGTGGTTTTTATACCTTCCATTCTATTGTCGGCCAAATCTATCGTTTTGGGGAAAACTCTAAAGTAAGTTTTGAGGGAGGGGTAACCTTTATCCTTTGATCTGACGTACGTTTCCTAATCACTATTTTGTTTGAGTTAGCTTTAACTTTGACGGCTGAGAAATCCTTCACAGTACCAGGTGCGTCTTCCACTTGTAGATTGTCAAAGAATTTTACCAAACCTTTCAATTCCCTTCCTTCTTCCCCTTTGTCTTTCCTAAGTCTTCTTAAAGCATAACGTGAAAACCCCTCCCCTTGGGTAACCCCACTCGCCGCCTTTCTCCTACCTTTAAGTTATTTTACCTGAATGGGAGATTTCTCTCTAACATAGTCTGCTGTCTCCAAAACTTCCGTTGCCTCTTGATCCAGGAGAAGGAGCCGGCTTTGTTTGCCTACCGACTCACTTCTACTCTCTTCTGACTGCTTTTCCAACCTGCAGTCTCTTGTAGTCGTGTAACCCACGCCGCTGCTTCCACAGCCTCCTTTCCCCCGGAAGGGGATCCTTACTACCGCCCCTCTCCCCCTGCGGAGCTCCAGGGCCGCTCTTCTCCACGGCTGCTCCGTCTCTGCCACCGCCGTTTTCGCTACCTTTCGTCGGTCTCGGACCCCTGAATTCTGCAAATACGCTCACCAAAACTAGTCGTGAGTAGGATTCATTTGTTTTTCAAAAGACGTCCGTTTATTTCCGCATCACACGTTATGCGCTGTAAAAGTAACTTTTCTCACTCAGAAACTGCTCGACTTTCCTCCCCTCCTAGGGTGCTTCCGCAACCCGCTAATCGCCGGCCGCCATGTTTTCCCTCCGGCCCCCCACATACACTTTCACTGGGTGTCCCATAACAATTGCTTCACTCTGCTCAAGACTCACACATGTAGCAGCCACTGCTTTCAAACAACCTGGTAATGCTGCAGCCACTGAGTCCAAGTTAGCAGAAAAATATGCCACTGGTCGACGTGCCATTCCGTGTGTTTGTGTTAGAACTGAAAGTGCACATCCATTCTTTTCACAACAGAACAATGCAAAATCTTTCGTATAATCTGGCATTCCCAATGCAGGTGCTCGACAAAGACTATCTCGCAGCTCAATAAAAGCTTTCATGCTCTCTTCATCCAATTCAATCGGATCAGTCACATCTTTGTGAGTCAACATCTGTAAAGGCTTAGCAATCAGTGAGAATCCACTGATCCATTGCCTACAATATCCTACCATGCCCAGAAACATTCAAACTTCTTTCTGTGTTTTGGGAGGTTCCATTTGCAAGATTGTATTAATTCGATCCTGTAATACTTTCCTGACTCCTTTCTCAATTTTGTGTCCCAAATATTGAACTTCTTTCTGACAAAATTGTAATTGTGCTGGTGACACTTTATGCCCACCTTCTGCCAAATGGTTCAGTAAAGCAATTGTATCTGTCACACATGCCTCTCTTGTTTTTGATGCCACCAAAAGGTCATCAATGTACTGCACTAACACTGAATTCTCTGGCATAATTAAAGACTCTAGACATTTTTTCAAAATCTGATTCAAAATTGAAGGGCTCTTTGTATACTCTTGAGGCACTCTGCACCATGCCAAAATACGGTCTCCGAACCGGAAAGCAAATAAATATTGGCTATCCGGATGTAAAAGTGTCGAGAAAAATGCTTGGCACAAATCAATCAATGTATACCATTCCACATCACTAGGTATTTGGTAAAGAATCACTGCTGGGTTTGGCACTATCGGACAACAAGGTACCACAATCTTATTAATCTTACGCAAATCCTGTACTAGTCTGTACTTTCCACTCGGTTTCTTAATTCCCATAATAGGTGAATTGCAAGGACTTCCTAATATTTCTTTCAGAATGCCCTGTTCAATCATTTGTTCTATTACAGGAATAACTCCTGCTATGGTCTCAGGACTCATCTTATACGGTGGAGTTTTTGGGAACTCTGCACCTGGTTTGACCATAGTTTGAATAGGATCAACACCCTTCATCAATCCGATGTCTTTTCCTGTAAAATCCCACACATCAGTTCTTACTGTGTCTCTCAATTCACCAGGCAGATCCTCTAGTGTGAGTAAGGAATATAAATCATTCACTTCTGTCCCTTGCTTTGCTAACATCATTTTAAAAGCAACATCTTCATCTGGTGTCTGGAAAGCAATACCATCCGGCGTACAATAGATGGTGCAATTCATTTTGCAAAGTAAGTCCGTACCTAAAAGATTCACTGGACTTGTGTCACAAACCACAAAACGATGCATATATCTGAATTTTTCTATATGAACCTCCATTGGTTTTGTTATTGGAGTCTTAATATATTTATTTGAGACTCCCACAACTTGGATAGTTTCTCCCGAGAGGGGTAAGTTTGGAATTTCTACTGTTCTTACAGTAGAACGGGTAGCACCAGTGTCCACAAGGAATGTAATATCATTACCTTCCACTTTCCCATCAACAAAATGACCTGATTGATCTACCTCTAGAGATGCGCCAAGTACGCACTCTTCCTCCCACCTCAGGCACCGTCATTGAGATGAATCTGAATCACTCTCAGGACACTGCAACCAATATTGTTGTACATTTTGATTCTTACCAACTTGTTCACTCGTGTGAAATCCAGCATTCGCACTGTATCTCTGTACCTGAGCATTCACATTATTTGGCATAGGAGCTTGAGGTACTTGTATTTGTTAAACCTGTGGTGTAACTACCTGTTGCTGTTGCAGCTGTTTTTGATTCACAACCACTTCATTCTGCATCTGTGGACTGAAATTTTGAATCATTCCATTATTTCCTAACAAGGACTTACACTCGTTCTTCCAATGTCCTAACTTTCCGCACGCATGACAAGGAAATTTCTTTTTCATTTCTTCTCTATTATTCTTACCTCTACCTCTCCCGCCATTTAATACACCATTCAATTTAGGTACCTGACCATTCTGAAAATTCTGATTCTGTCCCTTTATTTGAAAATCTGTTTGAGAACCATTGACATAATTCCCATCTTTCTGTTGGGCTACTTTTACCTGTGCCCACATCATCTTCTCTTTTAATTTCTTATGCCTTGATTCACTATCATCACTACAATACTTAGCATATCTCAAAATCTCATCCACTGTCTTACTCTGCCAACAAATCAAATGTTGCTGAATCATATTACTAAGCTCAGGTCTCAATCCAAAATCAAACCTGTACACAAAATGTCCCATATCTTTGTCAGATATACTTTCAAATCCACTATACTGTTTAAACACCTGTAAAAGCCTTTCATAATATGCATGTACTGATTCTTTTGACTCCTGTGTTGTCCTATCAATTTTAACCCAATCTGTTTCTTTTGGAGAAATGTTACCCTTCAAGTAAGTAATCACTTGATTATATTTTTTCATCACTTCTTCTGAAGGTGCTCCTGTTTTGACATCTCTAGGATATTCCTCTTTTGGCCAATCAACTGCAATTTTACACTCAGTCCATAAATCAGCTGGAACTACAATGTCAAACAAACCATCCAAGTCTTTCAACAAGACCTTTGAAACTTTTACAAACCTCTCTACCTGTTTGTACCACTCAACAGGTTTTTCTCTCAATCTGGGGAAATCATTAGTAAAAGACAATATATCCTGTCTTGACCAAGGAATGTGAATATATCCACCACCTGGAACTTCTCTCATCGGATATATCATTTCAACTTGCTCTGTTTTTCTTAGCGGAAGTAAAGAGGATGCATTCACATTTTTACTAGCAATCATTTCTTCTTTCTTTTTTGCCCATCTACCTTTCCATCGTTCCACATCACCCCATCTCTTCAAGGTATTAATCAACTCTTTTATTTGCAATTGTCTACCAGATGTATTCAAACTCTCTAAATCCTTTTCAGTAAAATCCAATCTATATGTTTTCTGCAAAGCTTTAGATTTCCCAATATCCACTCCATATTCCTCTGCAGCCTTTACCAATTTCTCATGTAAAATCTTCGCTTTCCATGTAATATTTTTACACAAAAATAACTCTTCATCTTGATATTTACTCAATCTCTCTGGACTTATTGTATCAATAATCATTTCTTCCAGATCTATTCTCAATGTACCTATATCTATATTCAATTTAGACTTATTAGTTTCTATTCCTCTTATCCAATCATCTAGCTCCTCTAGCGAAGGTCCCACTGAACCCCCTGATACTGGAGTCTTTTCTCTCACATTCTGCACTAGTTTCCTAGGATCTATCTGTACACTTCTTTTTGGTGTTTCTGCCACTTTCCATTTACTGGAAGATCAATTAATGAGGTACTCATCTCAACTTGTTCTGATCCACTAACCTTTCTAACATTATTCATAGGAATTGTCAATGTATTCCTATATTTTATCCCATTCCTGTCTCTCTCCCTTTTATATGCCTCATGTTCCCATTCTTCAAGCGCCTCATAATGCATAGGTCTAGGATTTGGTTTTAATGAATTCATTTGCCTCCTCAAATTCTCCAATATCCTCACTTTAAAAGTACCATGCTTCGGAAAAGCTAAAACTCCATCATCTTCCGTGTAACCCATCCAATTTTCTAACCATGTACACGTATGATATCCACCCTCTAACATCATGAAAGAAGCAGGCGATCGAAGGAGGTACAGGAAGTCCCTCTCTGGTAACTATCGGCTTGTCCTTTTTAAAGAAATCTTGTATTCTTTTTACCATCTTCATTTTTAAGCTCTCTTGTTCTCGCTAAATAAACCAGAAACAAACAAAGAAATCTTCCGTAATTCCGCTCACTCTATTCGCTGAATCTCAACCAATACCAGCGCGACTCACACCAACCAACCAATCACAGCTCACTACGCGCCCACTATCTCAACCAATGCCAGCGCGGCTTTTTGTGACGTCAGTATAACTCCTGCTTCTGACCCTCCCTTCACAAAATAATACGGCAATGTACTACAAGGTTTTCTTAACTAAGTTCTTGTTAGAAACAACACAAAACAATGCTACTTTGTCTGCTCCACTAATTAAAGAGATAGTTCAAATATTCAAAGAGATTCTTTTACTTCTAGTAAAATAACGACCAGCGCTACTCTACTCCCAATCAAGTGAAAAGAGGTCTTGGTACTCTTTTGGGGATACTAGCCAAAGTTTCGGAAGAGAATTTTCGAGTGAAAAAAAAAGTCTTGGTACTCCTTTGGGGACGTCAAGCCAAAATTTCGGAAGCAGATTTTCACTATTTCACACAATCTTTTCTCAACTGAATAAATCCCTAAATAACATCAACAGCATCTCACTGTTTGATATTACAACAACAGGCAAAGTACTTCCAGTGTGATATTTCTTTCACACTATGACTATACCACAACGGCTTAAATTAGCATCCCGGGATCTTTGGCAACTCCGTACCCGTACTTCCAGACTACACAAAAACAAAACACAAACTTTTCATATTAATAACCAATAAAAAAACAATAATCAATAATTATTGCCAAACTAATCAATAATAACCATCCTCTGCTACCAAAACTGATCCAGTGGTCAGGGTTCAATAAATTTGCAATAAACAAGGCCCAATTACATTACCCAACAAAGGGCCAGATGTATCAAGCCTTTTTCCCGTTCGCAACCGGGCCGATTCACAGAATCGGCCCGTTTGCGAATAGGAAAAAGCCTTTTGGGATGTATCATCCCAAAAGGCATTCGCAAAATAGGGAATCGCAAAATTGCGATTCCCTATTTTGCGAATGCATTTAAGGAATCGCAATTTGTGATTCCTTAAGTGAAATGCAGGAAGCAAAAAAAAATTGCGCCCTGCCTTTAAGGAATCGCAAATTACCACCAACTTCAAGTTGGTGGTAATATGCGAATTCCATGAAAAATGCACTTTTTTGCATTTTTCAAGGTGCCATGTCGCGTACCCTTGCACCCTTGAAATTGCATGCGCAATTTGCGAGTACCTATTGGGTACTCGCAAATTGCGCATGCATTCCCATTCCTTATTTGCAACTTGCAATTTGCGAGTCACAAATAAGGAATATGTAAGAATCGCAATTATTATTGCGAAACCTACATACATTGCATTTTGCGATTCCATAATTGCGAATCGGTAAAATTCGCTATTATGGAATCGCAAAATCCAATATTGATACATCTGGCCCAAAGTCCCTTCACCCTCGGTTCAGTGTAATGCAAAGTTTGTTCCTAATTTACAAATCTCCAACAGAACCTGCATTTCTCATAAAAATAATGTGGCGATGACATCTTTTTATAGTTGGTTAGTTATAGGCAATAATTTATAAACTCACTCTAAATAAAGACAGACTCAATGGGTATATTTATAATGTTTATCTAAATAATGTGAAATAAATGCTCATCAAGTACCAATACACAGTACAAATCATGAAATATCACTGAGTGAGTTATTAGCAAAGAAAATGATAACATTCACATCATATTGACAGTGCATTGAAGGAGTGGAAAGACGAAGAGAGAAAAGGTTCAGAGACAAAATACATTTGCAAATGATTATGCAAATTAGGTTTCTATCTATACTAACCCAGAAGGAACAGGAAATCTACTTTCTGGCCACGAGAGCAGCAATGCCTCTCAAAAAGATTTGAAAGGGCAAAGACTAAGTCAGGTATCAGGAACAGAAAGAATCAGGTAGGCCTCTACAGCAAACCGACGACAGCGACGATCTCCCAAGGATCTGCCTAAACGCCTTCCGCAGACCCCTCCCACTGGACACCTCAATTATACCCTAAAACCCAAATGTCCAACCCCCACTTGTTTCTAAATAAGGAGCTATTCTACATTTGATTGGTTAAGGAAGGGGGTGTACTGTCACACCACACTCGACATGTCCATCTCTCTCAATGTTCTATTTTTTTTATTTCATGACAGCATCTTCCCAGGAAATACAAGTATACAAATATCAGGCTTTAGCTTCCTTCTCTCTGCTAATGTTTCAAAATCTGTTACCTCTTGTGCCACTCGTGCGCTTCCAAAGGAAACGTTCCTCACTTGCTGATTGTTTTCGTCTCCACGTTTAACTTTTGGCAGGAACACGTAAATTCGAATGTTGCTCGCCTTTGCCTTCCCTCCACGTTCTTTTTGCTTTTTCAGCTTATTTTGTAAAAATCATTCTCCTTAACCCATGCCTCTACAGAGAATAAAACAAGCATTATTACTCATTTTGTAATGCTTTTCTTTACACACCCTCCCAATGCTGCATCTAACCATGCGCAACCCATATTATTATCTTTCCTAGCAAACATTAATAACGTGCACAAAAGCAGCATTAGTCTCTTTATTCTCATTAGTCAAGCATTTGCGGCCTAGTTCAGTGCTTTAGTACGCGCTTGCGCAGTGTTATTTTCCCTCATGTTAGTTTTTAAACCGCGTGTTTTTTCACTGCACACTGTTAGAACAATTAGAAAATGTTACTAGGGGTTTCAATCCGAGCAGGTTTCATTTTACGATAACCCTGCTCCATCAGGTTACACAAAAAAAGAGTAAAATACAATAAATATAATTATTCAAAATAAATGCATAGCAGGTACATTTACAATAGATAACCAAATAGTATTATAAATGTTCAACTGTGTGACAAACAAAATCTGTCATCCATTTGGGTTTGACACTCACTCTCTTGTTGTGCACTTCATTATCCAAAACTGTCTCGCACCTATGCACTTTGATGTAATCCAAAAGAAGTCCAGAGGTAGGCATGAGGTAAGTTGTAAATAAGAGGTTTATTAAGTTAGTTGCAGGATGGTAGTTCATTAGTTGAGCCCCACCAGGAGCAGCAGCCTTGCTGCTCAGCCCACACACTCCAACTGTCTCTCTCCCCACTCCACCAGGCACTCCAGCATTCCACTACCTCATCAAGCATTCTCACATACCACATACACATCACATTCACACTGGCTGAGCAGCAGGGAAAGAGTAACCAGGGAAAGGATGCATTATAAGAAATCAAGGTATAACACATCCCCTTCCCTTGGGAAAACAATTAACCAGAGAAAGGATGTATTATAAGTAAACAAGGTATAACACACTTCATTATTCTCAACTGGTTTGCTATTGGGCTTGACATTCTTCCCCTCTTCCTGTTTTCCAGAACTGTCAGAATCACTGACACAAGTGAAATCTTCCTCCCCCTATTCTCCTTCAATACCTCTTCTTCCTTCACAGTGATCACTCTTCCCCACAGCCTGTTCAACCTCAACCACACTATGGTTACGCCATCCAGACTGGAGGTAATGGGACTAAAGTTAACACTACTGCTCTCATCAACTTCTACAGGATCTCTATCCATAACATCAAGAGCAGAAGAAGTAGAGGATAAGTTCTTCTCATCATACATGTATATATCATTGTGGCCTTTAAGGATAGCAATTCTTCTTAAATCCCAAACTTCACCATCACTCAAAAGTACAGCATTACGAAACAGTTTTCTGACCTGTAGAGGCTTCAAAAATTCACTTTCACCTTTTCTGACTTTCCAAGGTTTTTTAACTTTCACCCACATACCAACCTTGATATCCACCTTTTCTGATCCAAACTTACAGTCAAAAGAGCGTTTGTACTTTAGATGTTTCTCTAAAATATTATTTTTAACTGTTTCCATGGAAATATTTAAATTAGTACCTTTAACTAACCATTCTGGATTGCATTTGGTCCTAGCAGGGCGTCCTCTCATGATTTCAAACGGTGACATTTTCAAAGCCTCATGTACATTTGTCCTATAGGTCCACACTGTTTTATACACCTGTAATTCCCATTTCTCACCCTTCAGAACAACAATTTGAATGGCGTTTTTCAAAACTCTATTAAATCTTTCACACATACCATACCCACTGGGATTATAAAGTAACGTGGTCCTGTGTCTCACTCCAATCCTTTCAAAATAGTTTTTTGCCAACTTTGACGTAAATTGTACACCATTGTCTCTTATAATTTGAACAGGTAGACCTTCCTCTACAAAAATACTGTCAATAAACCTCAACACAATTGCAGAGTCAACCTTGTCTACCACCTTGATGGTTGGCCACCTAGAAAACAAATCAATTAACGAGATTATGTACTTGGCGGGGTTGCCAATAGGGCCCATGATGTCTATGGCAACTGTATGCCATGTTCCTTCTGGAATAATGGGCTCACACATATCCGGTCTCAATGTTCTCAGAGATTTATCTGAGTTAGCGCAGGCAACACAATTCCTTACATTCCTTTCTGCACACACATCCATGCCTGGCCACCAGTACCATCTTTTAACCCTTTGCTTAGTTTTTACTATACCACAATGGTCTTTATGGCACATTTTCATGATAGTTTCTCTCAAGGAAGTGGGAGGTTCAGCTTTATCTCCCCGAAACACAGTTCCATGGTTTTCAGATAATTCATTTCTTAATTCCCAAAATTGACTTAATGTCATTGATACTTTGCTTTTCTCAGGCCAGCCATGAACTACATACGTGATGAGGGATTGTAAATCCTCCTCCATTTTTTTTCCTCCACAGAAAAGGATCCTTCATCATGAATAAGAGCTATTTGCAACGTATCCCATTCATTCACCTTGCACTCTTATAAGTCTAATGGCATACGAAAGAGAAAATCTGCTAAAATGTTGCTTTTGCCAGGTACATACTCCACTCTATAGATGAAATCCTGTAATCACATTGACATTCTTGCAATTCTGGCCGACGCCTTATACAGACCTTCAGTGGTGAGTAATTTGACAAGTGGTTTGTGGTCACTTCTAACAACACGCTCCCTTCCCCACACAAAACTGCAAAAATGTTCTAAAGCCCAAACACAGGCTAATGTCTCTTTCTCAATAACAGAGAACTTACTTTCAGCTGGGGATAATGCTCTCGAAGCTTAAGCAATGATGGACTCTTTGTTACGTTCATGTATTTAAGATAACACCCCACCCAAGCCTTTATTACTCGCATCCACGGTGACAACACATAAACTGTTGACATCAAAAGAGCTCAAAACAGGAGCATGAATGATAGCCTCTTTGATGTTCTCAAATTCTGTTTTGCATATGTCTGACCAAATGAATTTAACATTGCTTTTCAATAATTGTCTAATGTTAAATACCTTACTTGAAAAGCCTTTAACAAATTTAGCATAGAACTCTACCATCCCAAGAAAAGAACTAACTTCATCTTTATTTACAGGATGTGGGGCATTCTTAATAGCATCAACCAATTGTGGCTTTGTGGCAACACCCTTTCCGCACTAAACATGACCCAAATATGTTACAGATCTCACCCCAAATTTACATTTCGAGTGCTCTACTGTTAGACCCCTCTCCTCCAAGGTACACAGAACCTCCTCCAATACACTATCATGTTCTGTTTTATCCTTCCAGAAAACCAAAATGTCATCCTGAAAGCACCTAACCTTGGGGTGCTTTCCAAAAAGTTGGTGCATCAATTTCTGAAAGATTGCTGCCGCTGTCGCCCAACCAAATGGCATCCTTTTATATTGGAAACAGCCTACTGGGGTGATAAATGCATTAAATTGTTTACTGTCTTCATATAACGAAATCTGGTGATACACTGCAGATAAATCGATAGTAAAGAACCACTTGGCATCTTTTACTAGCGCTAGCATCTCAGAAATTTTGGGGAGGGGAAATTTATCCACCACAATGTTATTATTAAGACGGCGTAGGTCAATACATAAGCAAATTTTACCATTGGATCGCCTGGCAACTACAATTGGAGATATCCATTCAGATGATTCAATGGGTTCAATGATATCCTCATTAACTAATTTTTCCAATTCTTTTTCTACTTCTGTTCTTATAAGTATGGGAATGTCCCTTGCCTTGTAGATTTTAGGGCAGGCATCACTCTTCAATACTGTTAGAAATGGGATTTCTGGTTGGCTAGGGCATGCGCCTAAGCCAGGCAGAAACCACCACTCTAGTCAGGGCAAGGGAGTTACATGCTGAAGATAACCCCTGCTCACCCCCTTGGTAGCTTGGCACGAGCAGTCAGGCTTATCCCAGAGGCAATGTGTAAAGCGTTTGTGCAGCACACTCACACAGCAGCGACACACCACAAAAGAAACTCCACTCAAGGTTATATAAAAAATAGCCTTTGTATTACTCATAAACACCTTAGATCATAATCACAAATATACACTGTGCCAAGTGGCACTAGGTAGTACTTTACAGGGGATTATATACAGGACAGGGCCAATCGGGCCACTGTCAGAACCATAAGAACAGGTAAGTAATGAAACAACCAGTGACTACTGGAAAAAAATACTGTACTTAGCGGAAACCTATTATGCATAAACACATTAGGCATAACTCACATTTAGAAGTGTACCGTAGTAACACTCCATAGGTGCATACATCACCTCAGGCATAACCCACATTATGCATCCTCTTAGGGCCTTGCACCCTACCAGCACCTCAGGTGCCCACAGGCCAACTGGCCTTCCTCGGGGGCCCGTCTGGGACTTCCCCATCATGCCCTATGTCCAAACAGTCAGGGCTCTAAGCTGCCACTGCAGCAGGGTGCAGGCCCAACAGGCCGGCACCAGAAATGGGGGGCGAGGGTGTACCCCACCCTTGTGTCTCCTGAGACACCAAATAATGCCCCCTCAACGTTGCAGCTGCCCGCGATCTGGCGGTGCAGCTGTACTCCCCAAAATCGGCACCAACAGTGCCTTGGGAGCCCCCCTCACCGGGGCTCCTCTCGTAGAAAAGAAAACCGGTATAACAGCGGGCGCCAACAGGGCCTTGCGAGCCCCCTTCACCGGGGCTCCTCCGGTGCCACAGGCACCAACCGGGTGCGGTCTCAGTCCCACTCACCGGGACTTTTCCTGTGCAGGGGGGAGAGAGAGACTCCAGAAGGATGCAGCCACAGGGAGCCCGCAAGGCTCCGATCCTCCCCTCAGCCTGCAGGGCTCCTCTTTTCACCGGGACTTCTCTACTTTCCCCAGTGCCATTGCTGATGTGAGCCCACGAGGCTCCGGTCCCTTATTAAATGCTCACCCAAGCGGGGTAGGCTCCCGCCTGGATCTTCGGCTCGGCGGCGTCCCACCGCTGGGGGCGGGCCACACCCACAACCAGGCTTTCTCCTGCCTCGCTTCCGGCAGCGTTGGGCACGATTGGCTTCTCCCGCCGGCCCCGCCTACGATCAGGCACTTGCCTGACTTCCGCCCGCGTCGTTGCTCGGGCAATCCCCGACCGGGGTTCCCTGCCGCTGGGCTCTTCCTCGGACACCACGGAGCGAGCCTCCTCCTGGGCACTACACACGGGGCTCTCTCCTCCACACGGGAGCCCCGCCCTTGCCTGCCGCACTTTAGGAATGTTGAGCCCACTTCTAGGGCTCAAAGGTAATGAAGTGAAAGCTCTTCAGCACGTGCTCTTTGCCAATAACTCCCCTCAAGTCTGGGCAGTGCCCTCCTCGCGCCGAGTGCGCTCTTCAGGGCACTTAGTCCAAAGTCAACAGGGGCAGAGATGGGCACAGGCAGGCCAGCACGTAGGGACCCCCAGGAAGCAGCAGCTGGGTCCCACGGCGGCTCCTCCTGTCGCCCAGCAGTCCTTCGCCCCAGAGCAGGTACAAGTAAGCACACCTCATGGGGTCACAGCCCCAGTACTTATACCCCATGTCTTAGTTCTCTCCCCCTGGCACAGGCCTAGACCCGGTCCAAACCAGTTCTGGGGGGCACTCCAACCTTTGTTTACAAGGCACAAACACCCTCATTGTCAGAGTAGGTCCTGGCCCCAGACACACCACAGGGGGGGCGGAGCCAGCATTGTACAAGGCAGGCACAGACCTATTCAGGGTCAGGGACTACTCCTCCCACTACTCCAAATGCAGATCTGCCTATTCAGCCTAGCGCTGACTCACCCAGCCCCTCTGGAGCCACACACCTCACCAGCCCCTGTCACTCCAGAGCCAGACATGCAATCCACATCAGGCAGGCACAAAGACACATAGCACACAGAAATGCCCACTTCTAAAACTGGCATTTCCAAAATAGTGATAATAAATCTGCGCACACCATTGCGCAGCATTTATTATTACTATTCCAAACATACCAAACTTGACCATGCTGCTCCTCTCATATCAGGAATTACCACTGAAACACTTATCAGGGAATCCCCAATGCATTCCTATGAGAGGGCAGCCTCACAGCAGTGAGAAACCAAAATGGCTGTTTGACACTACCAGGACATATCACACAATTAAGGTACATGTCCTACCTTTTACCTATAATGCACCCTGCCCATAGGGCTAGCTAGGGCCTACCTTAGGGGTGACTGATATGTAATAAAAGGGGAGTCACAGACGTGGCACTCACTTTATGTGCCACGTCACAGCAGCAGTAAACTGCGCGCGCAGGCCCTGCAATGGCAGAGGCCTGGGACAGGTTTGAAAGGCTACTTTGGTGGGTGGCGCAATCAGCGCTGCAAGCTCACCAGTAGCATTTAAATTACTGGCCCTGGGTATACCACTTTACAAAGGACTGACAGGTAAATTAAACACACCAAAGAGGTGTAGACCAATCTTACCATATTTACCACAGAGAGCACACGCACTTTACACTGGACAGCAGTGATAAAGTGCCCAGAGTCCTAAAACCACCAACACCATGTCAGAAAAAAGACTCGGAGGAAGGCAAAAAGTTCAGGGATGACCCTGCAAAAAGGGCCAAGTCCAACAAATACTATACGGTGTTCAAAACCTTTGAAAATACCCACCTTCCCACTAAAAACTTTAGCAAATTTACTTAATATCACACTGCCCACATACCCTTCTTCTTCAATCACCAGCACAGGATCAGGGCTATTAGGGTTTAAAATGATGTTAAGATCCCCTTGATCTTTCCACCCTAACACGGATGGTCCGTTTTTCGCCACATATAACTTTACCATAGACTCTCTGTTCTTAAACCTGAAAATTAGAGACCTAAAACCCACCATATCAATTTTTTCTCCTGAAAAACCTTCAGGACTGATATCCGGAGCCTCAAGTTTGTTGCCTAAACTTCTCTTGAACTTTGAATTCCACACTTCCTCACACGCAATGGTATAAGGAGAACCTGAGTCTGCATACATTAGGACTGGAACTCCTCCAATCGTCATGTTGCAAATGGGTTTTCTCTTAATTTCTCCCAAATTGCCTTTTATATTACCCATAAATTGGTCCTCAACCTCAGACACATCCATCGTATCCTTTAAGGAACAGTGCATAATTTTCTTAACCAAATTCTCATACTCACTTGAAGTACCTTCATCAACACACTTCACCTTTGACCCCTTTTTCTTATTACACACTCTAGCATAATGCCCAGTTAAACCACAATTAGTACATTTTTGTTTGAGAGCAGGGCAAAATTTGCTGCTCGCCAAATGTGAACTGCTGCCACATCGGTAACACGTTAAACCTTCTCTCTTAGAGAACATTTGACTTTTAACCGTTTCAGGCTTTTGTTTGACATTTTTACTACTTTTAACCTTGGCAACCACCTCTTCAATGACTTCTTTACTTTCAACCTTAAGAGCTTTTGCACTCCGACTAGATAATTCAGCCTTTCTAACAATAGCCAAAATATCTTTGAGCTCCACATCACAATTAACCCAAAGCCTATCCTGAATAGCAGAATCACGGGTGTGCATTACTACCTGGTCCCTAATAAATTGTTCTTGTAGGTGGTTAAAGTTTCAATCCTCTGTAAGTTTCTTTCAAGCAGATACGTACATATCAACCGTTTCTCCAGGTTCTTGCTTCCTGTGAAAAAATGTATATCTTACAATGCCTAAACATACTTTAGGAGAAAAATGGTTATCGAAATGTCTTAAAACATCTAAAAATACATTTGTATCACCACTACCAGTGGTTTTTGTCATCTCTTCATACACCTTCAAACCACCTGGACCAAGAGAATGCAAGAGCTGTTTCTTTTTCCTCTCTGGTTTCATTTTCCCTTCTTCATCAATGGTCTCAATAAAGTTAAAAAAATAAGTCTTCCATTGGGACCATCTCATGCATGGTTCACCTCCTGCGGGCCAAAACGCTTGCGGCGGTTGTATAGAGAAATTTTGTGAGGTCATAATGTGGGGAAAAAGTTACCTTCAGTGTCCCTTCTTCACCAAGGGGGGGACCAGTTCACTGAATATAAGGGTGAGTAATACACACCCTTAATAAGAATACCGGTCTCTGTATTGACGCACAACTGAGAGAAATAAAGTCTCACAAGGTGGAAAATATGACAGATTATTTTAAGTCATAAAAGGGCAAAATATAATACCTTGACTGATTCCAGAAAGATTGCTTCGTAAGGTTTGCGATGAATGTGCGTAGAAATAAGAGTGCAGATCACTTGACAGCTTCGTGTAGGATTACTTCGTACAGGTTCAATTGGCACTCAGGAACTAGAGCGCAGATCCAGAAAAGCGAAAATGGTCAAAATGCAACTTAAAAATGGCCGCACGCAAAGTCTAACATCATACGTTACGTCCGGACTCCCAGAATGCACCTTGTTGGTCGCCGAAGTTTCATCGAGCTTCAAAGAATTCCGTTGCTCGCACCTCGAACTTACCGTGGATGTGCCATTCAAACACACTGAAGAATTCCAACAGACATTCACCAGCAAGTAAAATCCACCAACTTTTTTGTCTATTTGAAGTTGAAAAGTCTTTAAGAAAGTAGATTTCCGTACTTGTCACGAAGTTGAAGAAAGTAGGTCCAATTTGTCCGTGAAGTTTGTATGCACCGCAACACACCACAGAAAATTGTAGAAAGATTCTGGAATGCAGTTGTAGACAGAAGATAAAATAATCTAGTAACTGTATGCAGATATTTCCTGTAATCGCCTGTACATCCTCCGCAGCTAGTCACACTAAAACTCTTCCCAACTGTCGTAAACTTAGAAGCAGGAGGAAGTGAAGTGGTCGAAAATTTTAAATAGCATAGGTTTTTCTTTCACAGTGTTTCAACAGGAAAGATCGTCGCCAAAATTGTAAAGTATACGCTTCACCTTTTTCTTTTTATGTAGAAGCTTTATTGTTGAAACACAGACAGCCGGGACGATAGAAGGAAGCAGCTACGGCTGGGCACTCCAGACAACACCTGCTGCCAAAGCTCCAGCAAGGAATCTAGAACTTTAGCTGACAAGGTTCGTGGAGAAGGGGTTTCAAGGATAAACAATACAATGATGGAGATGCAAAATACATAACAAGCACGACACGCAGCGGACTCCTTCTCCCTCCTTCAACCGCCTCCCATTGAACCCCGCGACATTCCAATTCCCTGACCTACCCCAACGTTCCTTCACCATACCACACATCTTCCCCCCAAAACAACAAAAGCTATATACAACTTGTCATAAGATAAAATACAACAAATTAAATTATCACGTTATCCAGCGGAAGAGATGAATAAAACTTTGACTTAACACAATAATATAAAGGTATCCACATGAAGAATTTAACTCAATTGGTAATCACTCAAATGAGCAGGCGCCTTCCTCATCCTAGACCCCAACGAACTCCAAGATCGCTCATGACTTCTCCCTCACATTTTCACCATTACCTTTTGTCGCATCCTCACCTCTTCTCAAATCCACCACACTCTACTTACCCAACGCATAACCATTTTCTTCATCCAACTCTCTACTGACCCCCCTCCACAACATGAAACCATCATTCCGATCATTACACAAACTTATATGCCGTAAATTCCACCGTCTGCCATCTTCCAACTCCACTGCACTACCCATTACTCTCCTCACCCTCAACGGTTCCGACCAGCACACGACACCTTTGGCTATGAATCTGAGATATTTCACGCGTACTAATTGTCCTACCTTAACATCAGGCCACTTGTTACTGGAAATAGTGCAGCTCTGTAGTTTTTCCACTTTCAACCTCATACTCTGAACACACACCTCTCTCCTCACCCCCTCGTTCCTTCTCAATAACCACCAAGGTACCAACTTAGTTGACGGTTTCCTTCCTCTCAGCAATTCGAACAGCATCTCCCCTGTCACTGAATGGGGAGTAAATCTATAAACTAATAGTCTATCCTGTAGAATCTTTTTCCATGGTAAACCAGCTACAATAGCCAAACTTAATAGCCTTCTTTATCACCCTATTAAACCATTGGACTTGACCATTGCGCTCTGGGTGATATAAACCCATTCTCATATGTTTGATTCCAGACTCAGTCAAGAATTCTTGCATTTTAGTAGATGTCAACTGTCCCCTATTATCCAACACCAGTACTTCCGGTATACCTTCTCTCGAAAACACATCCTCCAAAAACTCTATCACAACATCATTAGTCACATTCTCTACCAGCCTTACTTCTGCCTATTTCGAGTAATAGTCCACCAGAACAATAGCATACCTATCCTTCCCGATAAAGTAGAAAACAGGTCCATAAAATCAACAGCCAGTTTCTGCCATGGACCCTCAGGTAAAGCTGCCCTTGTCATTGGTATACGCAAAGGTTTGACCACTTTGTTGCTTAAACTACATTATTTACATTTCCTAACCCAATGGTCCACCATCCCATCCACTCCAGGCCACCACACTTGGGTCAATTTTCATACCAAGTTCAGTAATATGTGGCTACCCAAGGATCATAGCACCCTTATCAGCCACATACACCTTCCCATGACATTTTTTAGACCCAAATTCAATGTTCGCCCACATGAACCATTGCATCGGTATTTTTTGTCTTGTGTAAAATCCAGGATTAGCATCTGGATCACACAACACTCTACCAGGCCACAGTTTTTTTAATAAACTCTTACCCATAATGGTATACCACGCACACGAATCAACCATGGTTTTCACTTGCACTTCATCAATGCAAATCACACATGTGGGCAAATTAGTGGTGGTCCTTCCCTCACCCATTAGTTCATTCTGTACACTCAATATCACACCTTGTAAACTACTTTCTTCATCAGACACCTCCTCCACGATTTGATTTACTTTCCTACTCATGCTCTTACACACCCTGCTAAAATGCCCCTTCTTTTTACGTGTACTGCATATTTTGTTCAATGCAGGACACGTTTTAAAATTTGCTAAATGGTTACTTGAACCACAACGGAAACACGCGAAACCTTTAACACCTACCCTTCCAACCTCATTGCATTTGGCTTCACCATATCTTTGTTCACTAGATTTCTGCTAAAACTTAACGTCCTTCCCAGTTCTTATAGCACTGACCTGGTTATTGCTAGCCCCTTCACTTCTTACAGTTTTAATACACTTTTCCGACCCTTCTATGCTTCTAGCAATGTCCACAGCTGCCCTCAATGATATTTCTCCAGAAGACCATAATTTTTCTTGTATTTTTTTTAGAATTGGTCTCCATGAGGACTTGGTCCCTTAGTACTTGGTCATAAGACATGAGCTCAAAGTCGCATGTTACAGCCAACCCCCTAAGAGCAGACAAATTGATCAATTGTCTCCTCTTCCTTCTGTTCCCTTGAATAAAACTTGAACCGTTCCATGACTACATTTATCTTCCTGCCAAACCTTTCTTGCTTTTGTTTGACAGCATACTCATACACACCTATGCTCCCAGCATTCTCTAATAACGGTAAATTATTGAACTCCCTTAACCCTATTGCACCTAATCTGTGTTTAAGTAGAGATAAATGCCTTCCTTCGGAACATTCATCTTCTTCTTGGAGCTCTACATAAGCCTCAAATAAATATAACCATAAATCCCATGGTATCGGAGGCTCTCCTGGTTCAGCTAAGAAGAAAGCAGGAGGCTGAATACTAGCCATCTTACAACAGGTGTAAAATATGAATTAAAAAATTAAGATTCACTCTTACTAAAGTTATAGCTTATTAATTAAATCAACTTTCATCAACATGCAACTGTGCGCATCACTAATTTCGTAGGCAAGGTACAGCTGTGCGCATCAGCACTGGAATGTCAACTTGAAAATGACCAATAAGCTGTGCGTATCAGCGTGGCACCCTGAACACACTGGCACTCTAACCATTAATTTCCAAAATGGCAACTTTTTTTCCCTTATAGTCTCGTCAAAATGCAATTGTGCGCATCACTAATTTCATAGGTACAGTACTCCTGTGGGCATCAGCACTGCAATGTCACTTGAAAATGACCAATAAGCTGTGCATATCAACGTGGCACACTGAACGCACTGGCACTCTAGCCATTAATTTGCAAAATGGTAACTTTTTTTCCTTATAGTCTCACTATGCCAAAATGACAGAGGTGTGCGTATCAGCGTGATAATCCGAAACGCACTGGAACAGTGACAAGCAAACCATCAACTGTCCGTATCAGCGAGATATCTGAATACACTGGGTACACAACGTTGGTACACAACACGCCCAATGGAAAATGCCCGCCACGCTCAAATGCGTGTGAGGTATGCAGATAAGCAGAACAAATCCTCAGTAGAATTCGCACGTGATGCGCAGGAGAATCGGGTGCACGGTCTCGCGCCACAGTGTCGCAGCATGGCAGTGCTCAGCCGCATACAACGCAGCTTTAAAACTCACAGTTCTGCCGCACAGTTTGCAATTGCAACCACACACAACAACAAAATGCCAGTGCTGCGGCCTCTTCCGTGGTACTGCTGCGTGCACTTCATTCCTCCGTGATCCAGTACGCCACGTCAACGCCAATGCCGCTTCAACCATCCATCATCACCATTGTTGGAAAAGATACTCGTACGCCAGGTAAGTTGATATGTATTTTATTCCATAATCGAATCCATACCAGGAGCAGCACGACACGCAGCTGACTCCTTCTCCCTCCTTCAACCGTCTCCTGTCGAACCCCCGACATTCCAATTGCCTGACCTACCCCAACATTCTTTCACCATACCACACCGTCCTCTGCGTAGGACCTGCATCTGTGCTCTCCCTTTCTACCTATTACCTGAAATAAACTACGCTTACCTATCCTTGGTGTTCGGTTCTCACTACAATTTGGCGACGATCTGGCCGAGCCTGCAGCATTGCCACCTTCCCAAGACACTTCGTAGGACTCCTGCATCTTCCAGTGCCTGTATGCGGATGTTCCAGCAAGCTGTCTGCTGTTCCTGGTAAGGCGTATCGGGTGGGGGAGAGCACAGCGTCATTTCCTTCTGGCACTGTTGTGCCTTAATGTCCTGCTTCTCAATGGTTCCTGGTGCCACCTTTGATTTGGTGCACGAGAACCAGCGTATGAAGCTGCCCATTGTCCTAGCGCATGGAACGGAGCAGCGCAACTCTTTTTCCTGAGTCTTGACGTCATCGGAGCGCACGCCAGCATGTGATATAGTCCTTTGTCCCAGCGCAAGGGGCGGAGTAGAGGAACTCGTCTCTTACCTTGAGAGGCGTACACTGATTACTGTTCAACAGCGCATCGTCATGCTGCACGTACGTCACTTCTATTTTAAATAGGCTTTCTTCGGTGATAGGCTCTCCTGGCGTGCATCGTAGAAGCTTCTGTTTTAGAGCTCCTTGGGCTTCACGGGGAGTATTCTCCTGATCTCACTACTCGGTGACACACACACCTGCATGCACAAGGAGTTACTTTGGAGTGGTGTTTATCGATATAAGCAAGTTTTGCGCTCTAGTTGCCACAGTGACACTCACACTGGCGTGTTGTTTACTGGCGGGCTTACCTGTTCCTGTAGCGTGTTGGAGAATTATTACAGTGACACGCACACTTGTGTATAAATTTAGGGTACTTTTATTTTGCTGTGCCTACTGTTGAGTAGTCTTTCTTCAATTCTACGCTTTTAAGCGCAACTACATTTCACAATCGGTGAAGTCAAATTTTTGGGTGGGTTATCAAGGTTAACCTGTTTCACTTCCTTGGGTGAAGTTTTTTGTTTTTTTAAATAGAGGTATACTTTACTACCTGTTCCTCTTCTAAATTCTTGCACAGTGCTTAGTTTTGCTTCCCATGTGTGCACAAACCCTTTCTCTCACTCCCCCCTTGCCATTTCTGCCAACTCGTGGTGAACCAGCAATGAAATGGCCGGAGTGGAAGGATTACTTTCTTAATTACATTAGTGCTATTGAAGAAGAGGGGTCAAATGAATTCTCACCTGAAAGGAAAAAAAAGATTATTTTCCATAATGTGGGTCCTAAAGGGTTAAGAGTTTTCAATCAGATGGAAAAGAAGATCAGATCTGGTACAGGGCAAAATGTATTTTTTAACACTTTGGAGGATCTGGACAATTATTACCAACCTACAGTCTGTGCGGCCAGGTCCTATTGCTAGATGTAATAAAACAACATTTTGTAGAAGAGCTGAAAAGCACTTTTCCCGAAATATTCTCAGATGCGGTGGGCAAACTGAAGGACTTTGTACATCGCATTGTACTTAAGAATGGTGTGGAACCTGTGTTTCTCAAGGCACGGAATATACCTTTCAGTGTTAAGAATGAGGTCACGGAAGAACTGGAAAAGTTATTAAATAAAGGGTTTATTGAACCTGTAGAGAGCTCGGAGTGATTAGCTCCCTTGGTTGTGGCCAGGAAAAGTAATGGCAAAATCAAACTTTGCATTGATTTGAGGGATCTCAATAAAACCATAGTAGTGGACAAGTTTCCATTGCCCAAGATAAATGAACTCCTAAGCCTAAACCAAGGGGGTTAAATAGTTTTTGACCATAGATTTATCCTCCACTGACCACCAAACAGAATAGCACCCAGATAGTAAAAATGTAATTGCCTTTATTACCCCCATGGGGGGCTTCAGATTCATTCGCATGCCTTTTGGCCTTACATCAGCTGCAGCTGTTTTTCAAAGGTTATTGCATCGCTGTCTCAAAGATGTTCCCAACGTAACCTACTTCCAGGATGATCACCTCATCATGGGGATAAGTAAGGAAGAACATAATGTTACCTTGCATTCTGTTCTTTTTAAGCTGAGAAATAGTGGGCTCACAGCTGAACCAGAGAAATGCAAGTTTTGCAGACACTCTGGGGCCGATTCTGATGCGGGTTGGAAAAGCTTCCCGACCGAACCGGTTGGGAAATGGTGTCCGACCCACTCGGATCGGGAAAGTCCGACCGGCGGAGTAGGATGCATCCGGATGCTTCCAGATACGATTTGGTTGAACTCCCATTGACTTCAATGGGAACATTTGTTCCTAACCGCATCAGAATTGGGCCCTCGGTCGGGAAGACACGTTCCCGATCCGATTTGGAAGGAGCAAATGCCGTTAGGAGGCCTTCCTAACCGCATCAGAATCAGACCCTCGGTCAGGAAGCTTTTCCAACCCGCATCAGAATCGGGCCCTCTGTCTTCTATTTAGGGCATGAAGTGAGTGATAGAGGTGTGTTCCCCAAACGAGAAACTATTAGGTGATTAAAAATGCTCCAGCTCCCACTACAAAAGATGAGGTGAGATCAGTTCTGGGCTTAGCAGTATTCTATTCCAAGTTTGTGAAGGATTTTGCCGAGAAAACATTTGGCATTAGACAAGTTTTGAAGATTCGTCAGGAGTTCGTTTGGGACGACAATTCGTAGAGTGAATTTAATGGTATTAAGAATGATATATATAATGCTGTTCCGTTGCAAGGTTTCAATGCCAAATCTCGCACTTTTTTAACCTCGGATGCAAGCGGTAAAGGGTTGGGTGCAGTGCTGTCCCAAGTATCTGAAGTTGGCATTGAGAGTACTATATCTTTTGCTTCACGGTCTCTTAATGTGTGTGAAACTAAATATTTAGTGATCGAGAGAGAAACGTCGTTGTGTGTGTGGGCTACAATAAAAAGTGTAGCCAGTACTTATGGGGGACTATGTTCACCATTCGTACTGATCATAGGCCTTTAGTTCAGGTCCCCACTACTGATGGAACAGGAAGAGCAACTCCAAGCATAGCAAGAATGTCACTTAATTTATTGGATTATGCTTATGATGTTGTATATTTACCTGGTACAAAGAACAAAGTAGCAGATTACTGGAGCAGATCACCAGTTCAGGACAGTGACAGCTTTTGATGAGTGGGACGACTACAGTGCTGCGTGGGTCTGTTCGGACTCAGTTAAGCCAGCGATTCTGTTGGAAGAATGGCAGTCAGGGTATGCCAAAGATGAGTGTTTGAGAATCAAGGAGTATATTCTGGGAGCTTGGCCCAATAAGTGTGACATCACTGAGGAGAGAAAAAAAGTCTGGGAGTTAAGAGAATAATTGTCTGTTTCTGACTCAGACTTTATTATGAGAGGCAATAGAATTATTCCACCTACCAAGTTATGCACTAAAAGTTTGGGATTAAATCATGAGAGGCATCTTGGTATTGTTAAATCCAAGCAAAGGGTTTATTGGTGGCCTGGGATTGATTCGGAGATGGAAAGATTTGTGAGAAATTGTGTTCAGTGAGCTTCTGTTGACAAGTCCCGTAAAATACTTACCAAGTCATAAGAATACTACCTCCACAGTCTACAACCATCCATTAAAGGATTTAAACATAATATATTTAAAACACCCACTCCATGGTTAAACATCAGTTAGAGTTATTGAACCTAGTTGACACCTTCTCTCCTGATATCCTGTTTATGACAGAAACTTGGTTAACAGATGAATCCACCCTGATATATTAGCTGCACTACTAGACAACTATTACCTTTTACAGACAAACAGACCTTCTAGAAAAAGAGGGGGCGGCGTTGCAGCAGCCACTAAAAAGTGCCTTTCTTTCACCGCCATCTCTCCACTATCTGATAGTTTAACAATAAAACTGGATTCTCCCACCTCTACATTGGTGTGTGTACTTATCTATAGACCGCCAATAGCGATGTTAGAGTTTCCTAAAAATGTAGCAAATAGCATCGCCTCACTGACTGTAGACTAAGCAAAAATCTTGATAATTGGAGATTTGAATTATTGGGCGAATGAAGAAGAGGGGAGCAAGGGCTCCAGGGAATTGACTGAAATATAACAAATTTTGAATCTTGAACAACACATACACGTGCCCACACATATCAAAGGACATAGACTCAATCAGGTATGGTCCATCAACCTTTCTCTCCAGAATCTAGTCATCAACCCGTGCATCTGGTCAGACCATCACCTAATCAGCTTTACTTTAAGTGACATTATTTTACCCAAACCTCTGGCTCGCCCCAAAATTATGTCCAGAAATTGGAATCGTGCAAATCTGATTTCCCTTCATAATACCTTGGCACTCAATTTGCCTGTCATGACAGATAACGTTGACAACTATGAGAAAGAGATCTCTAATTGGCAATTGAAGGCAAGCAATATGCCCCTTTGCAAATTCAACCCAGTCGCACTCGGTGACATTAGGCATCCAAATGGTTCTCCGCTAAGTTAAAATTAGCCAAACTAAGAATGCGATAGGCAGAACGGAAATGGAGTAAAACATACTGCCAGAAACTAAGGAGTTATTTACCCAAAGCTTGACAGCCGATAAAAAGCCATCTTATAGGCAAAGAAATCCTTCTTTACTAACAAAGTTATAAACTCAGACAACAAAGTAAAATACATTTTCAATATAGTAAGGGATTTATCTAACCCAGACCGAATAATACCTCCTACCACTCCCTCTCAGAAATTGCGCGATGATTTAAATCTCTTTTTTTTAGAAAAAATAAAGAAAGTACAAGAATCCATTGTCCCTAACCTACAGGATATGAAAAACACATAGGACGATAGTAACCCTACTATAATTTCTACCTTCCCATTCATAAACAAAGAACGACTCACAGAACTACTAAATAAAGTAAAATGAGGCTCACCTAAAAGTGTTTGTCCCCCTCACATACAAAAATTTATTTTTACGTCCTTCCCTTACGCGAGGAGATGTCCCCTGCGCCTTCAAAGAAGCAGACATAATCCTGCTTCAAAAAAAACCTGTACTGGGGTGAATGTATGACATTGTTCTGCATTCTGTCCATCAATTGTTCTTTTTGCAGTTGTCACCCCGAGTGGGACGGGTATGCCCAGACGTGGGTCCCGTGCTCTCCATGCCACTGGAGTCAAGCTATCCTGGCTGATGAGGGGTGAAACCCCAAAACCGGTCCTAGGATGCATGTTTACAGTCCAGGGAGGACCTGGCCTGGCAGTTCGGGCTGGACTGTTCCCATTGGGCACAGGGTCAAGGCTGATTTACATATGGCTGGGTTCAAACTGGAATGGCATGGCGAGCAAAAAAACGACGGATTTAGGCCCAGATCTCTGTACTGGGATGAATGTATGACATTGTTCTGCATTCTGTCCATCGATTGTTCTTTTTGCATTTGTCACCCCGAGTGGGACGGGTATGCCCAGAAGTTGGTCCTGTGCTCTCCATGCCACTTGAGTCAAGCAATCCTGGCTGATGAGGGGTGAAACCCCCAAACCGGTCCTAGGATGCATGTTTCCAGTCCAGGACCTGGCCTGGCAGTTCGGGCTGGACTGTTCCCATTGGGCACAGGGTCAAGACTGATTTGCATATGGCTGGGTTCAAACTGGAATGGCATGGTGAGCAAAAAAACGATGGATTTAGGCCCAGATCTCTGTACTGGGGTGAATGTATGACATTGTTCTGCATTCTGTCCATCAATTGTTCTTTTTGCATAAAAAAAAAAACTGGCATGAACCCTCAACGGCTAGACAACTATAGGCCCATATCGCTTCTACCGTATCCTGCCAAAATTCTAGAGGCACATGTAGCTAAACAACTTTGTTCCTTTTTAGAAGAGACTAACTTCCTAGACCCCACCAAGCAGGTTTTTGGCCCTCTCACTCCACCGAATCAATCATTTTAAGTGTAGTGGACAACCTAAAAGAAGGGGCTGATAAGGGATACACACAAGCACTGGTCCTACTGGACTTGTCAGCAGCATTCTGTTACATACACGCGAGCGCACGACGTGTGGTTGCTCGCGTGCTTGCATGAGTGTGCTATCTATGTTTTTCCTTGAATCTGGCAAGCGGAAACACGCACATTGATTTCCGGTGTGTCTGTGTTTTCCTAAAGTTGACATGGTTGTTGGGGCTCGTGGGTGAGTATATCTTTGAATTCTATGTCAGGACCGGAGGCTCCGATTATGCTTCTCTTTCCATGCTTTATTAAACAGCAGCCAATAAAAAACGACTTTTTTATTAACAAACTACAAATCCCATAAGCATAGCATAGACTGTCCCATGACCATAGAGACTGTCCCTATATAACGTCCATGACAGGTAAACACCTCCTCTTTCTTTGCTGCTCACGCAGCCAGTTAAGTGCCTTCCCTTACTACTTTGCTTATGTGGGTAGCTTATGGGCTAGAGCGCTTACTATGTAAGGTGTTAATAGGTTTAATTAAATTGGAATTGATGTAACTGTGCGCTTGCCAGCGTTGCGCTGCTGCTTTACTGTATTCACTGTTTCCTGGTCACACGCGCACAAGCGACGCGCGTTGCACTCTCGCGGGCGATTATTCCCGGTGTTTGGGAGCGCGTCAGCCTCCCGGATCAGGCGCTCTGCGCCGCGATCCGATCTGTTGTGTGGAGCGGGAGTTATCGGGGCTTGAGGACCGCGCGTCGCTCGATCGCGCGCAGTCCTCTGTCAGCTTTCCCGGCCGGCCGGTACCGCGCATGCGCGGCGGCCATATTGCCAGACGAGCTGTCATCGTCAGTTTCAGCGCGCTAGGAAGCGGTAAAACGCTCGCGTTTGAACTAAGACTTTGTCAATTGAAAGCCCCATCTGACGCCCAAGGTGATTTAACCCTCAGGGCTGGATAATAACTGCATAGGCTCTGCCTAGAGAGGTTTGGCAGGCCCTCCCTCCACGTTCTATTACATCTGTGAGTGCCTTGTGGGCCTGGTCTGCCTAGGGGTTGTACCTCTCCCCCAAATTCCTCCAATACACTGCCTGTTTGTGTTCTAATACCTTTCAGGATGGCAGAATTTATCTTTGAGGAGGAGTATTTGGAAGCGGAACCTGTGAGTTCTATGGAGCAGGACCTCGTGGAGGCCTTGGATGCTGGGGTGCAGCATTCTGTCAATTCGGCATTGGTGAGGGCGATTGCGCCACTTAAGCGTCACCTCAGCAGCTATGCAATTCAGCAAGGTTGGCTCCCAGCCACGAGCGCGCGTCCAAAAATAAGCGCTCCCAAACAAAGTAACCCTCACGCCGAGGATTTTGCACGCCTGTCTAAGGCACTGGCGAATGACCATTCTTATCTGGCGCCAACAGGTCAGTTAGACTCAACCCAAGATGACAAAGGGGATACCCCTACGGATACCGACTCGGACCAGGAGGAGGCTCCTAGACCGGCCAAAAAGGCCAGAAAGGAACACCACCTTGAGACCCCGACTCCGAAGGTCCTGACTTTTGAGCCAGCGGACATAATCCATCCCAACTCATCTACTTGGCTACCACCACAAGAGGTGGCGGACTACGTCCAATCACACCTTCGCCGTCCCTTCGAAAACGACGTTAGGGCCAGGCTCCGGTCTGAATGCCCGAGACCGGACTTGGCAGCTCGAGTGGCGGAAACTCCCGAACTCGACCCCACCATGCTTACGTACCTCAAGAAGTACGCCAAAGATCCTAAAAAGGCATCGACCGGGCATGGCGGACGTGCCAGGACAAGTTGTTGGACCTCACGGGCCCGTTGACAAAGATTCTGGAACTCGGCTACCTAGCTAAAGAATCTGGAGCATCCATTGACCCTGATGATCTCATTGGTTGGGCACAACGAGCCATTTGCCAGCTTGGCAACGCAAACTGCGCTATGTCCAGTGAGAGAAGGAGGTCTGTCCTTCTTAAACTGGACCCTAAATTAGCGGAGCTGTCCTCTTCGGAGGCTGGTCCGGTGGCGCAAGGTCTGCTCTTCGGGCAGCCTTTCTTAAAGGAATTGACCAGGTTCGTGGCCACCTTTAGCGGCTTGGATAAGGCGCAGGAGTCCCTCAGACGTGCGTTCAAGCCGGTTTTCAACAGGGCCGGACGAGGTCGAGGGCGATCGTTCGGCCGAGGAAACCAGCAAGGCGCCCCACGTGGTCAACACTACCAACGGGGAGGCTATCAGGATAACCACTCCGGCTCTGCCAACTTCTATCCATCCAGGAGAGCGAGAAACCGGTTCCGTAGAGGCAGATTCAACGGCAACCAAAGCAACCACCAGGAGTCAGGGACTGCAGGTGAGAATTATCCTACACTCAGAGGTGCAGTTGGGGGCCGCATTCGCAATTTTCTAACCGCTTGGCGGTCGATCTCGCAAGATCCTTGGATTCTGACAACGGTGCAGGGGTACAAGTTGGAAATGTACGAGCACCCTTCCCAGAATTCACCGCCCCTGCCCATCTGGTTTTCTCTTCCACGATCAGGAGTTTATCTCGGCAGAGATTCAAGCCCTTCTAGCCAAGGGAGCAATAGTGCCCACACAGCCCCACCCCCAAGGGTTCCTCAGCAACGTGTTTCAGGTCGAGAAGAAGGGCGGCGGTTCCAGGTTAGTGCTCAACCTCAAGGAGTTCAATGGCTATATTGTTTACCGCCATTTCAAGATGGAGGGTATCCATCTGTTGCGCGACCTTCTGCAGGAAGGGGATTGGATGGTACGTCTGGACCTCAAGGACGCGTACTTATCCGTTCCAATCTACGCCCCGCACCGCCGCTTCCTTCAATTCCTTTGGCGCGGCAATTACTACGAGTATGCAGTCCTACCCTTTGGTCTCTCGTCGGCGCCTTGGTGTTTCACGAAACTCCTTCGGCCGGTGGTAGAGTCCCTCCGAGCACGCGGGGTGCGGTTAATCGTCTATCTAGACGACATCATTATCTTAGCGCAACAACCTCAGGTGGCGACTTTGCATCTGGAATGGGCGATTTATCTGCTGCAAAGTCTGGGTTTCATAGTGAATTCACAGAAGTCAGTGCTAGTTCCCACTCAAGTCATAGAGTTTCTGGGGTTCCAGGTGGATTCAACCAGTTGTCAATTACTCCTGCCTGCGACCAAGATCAGGGCGATCAAGAAGGAGTTGAAATCGATTGTGAACAAGCGGATTGTGTCATTGAGGTCCCTAGCTCGAGTAGTGGGGTTACTGGCTTCCTCGATCCAGGCCATCTTCCCGGGACCCCTGCACTATCGTGCACTCCAACGCCTGAAGATTCAACATCTCCGCAAAGGCCTCGCATATGCCGATCAGATTCCTCTCTCAGAGGAGGCGAGGTGGGAAATGTTGTGGTGGTTAGACCACATGGAGTCGTGGAACGGGAGGGCCATATTCAGATCGAAGCCAGAAATTGTGATCGAATCGGACGCCAGCCGTTGGGGCTGGGGTGCGCGTTGCGGGTCACTGTCGACGGGAGGGAGATGGTCCCCCCAGGAATTATCCCTCCATATCAACTGCCTGGAATTGCTAGCAGGGTCCTTCGCGATTCGCAGTCTCTCTCCGCAGAGGACGGACTGTTGCATCCTACTGAGGATGGACAATGTCTCAGCGGTCCGCTATGTGAACAAACTGGGGGCACGCGATCACGTCTTCTGGCGGAAATTGCCAAGGACTTTTGGCATTATTGCCTACAGCACAGGTTATCAGTCATAGCGGAATACCTTCCGGGTCGCAGAAACGAGGTAGCCGACTGGCATTCCCGGTATCTCCGGGATTACAGTGACTGGCGTTTGCATCCTCGAGTCTTTCGGATGTTGAACCTCCTTTGGGGTCCTTGTCTCATAGACCTGTTCGCGTCTCGGTTGAACAAGCAACTTCCACGCTTCTTCAGTTGGAGACCGGACCCGGAGGCTCAGGCGGTGGACGCGTTCCTTCAGACCTGGCCTCCTGTTCTGTGTTACGCATTCCCGCCGTTCGCCATGATCCCCAGGGTGCTGGCACAGGCGCGACGACAACAGTCGGAGATGGTGCTGATCACACCGTTGTGGAGAGCACAGCCTTGGTTCCCGATTGTGCTTCAAATGTCGTGTGCCGTTCCAGTCCTCCTTCCACAGAGGTGGAATCTGCTGTTGGATCCTCTCAAACTTCCTCATCCATTGGTAGACGTCGGTCAGTTGCCATTAATAGCATGGCGAATTTCAGGGACAGATGGCATCTCCCAGGCCTTTCGTCAGACGCTTCTGAGTTCATCAGACAAGCTTGGTCAACTAATACCCACAAACGATATTCATCTGCATGGAACAGATGGTGTAGTTGGTGTGTTCAACGGCAAGTCGATCCCACTACAGCAGATGTCTCCATGGTCGTGAATTTTCTTGCAGCTATGGCTTCCTCGGGTTTTGCTTACCGGACGGTTAATAATTTTAGGTCAGCTATTTCAGCGGGACATGTGCAGGTTGGTAATAAACCGATGGGGGAACACCCATTGGTATGCAAGCTCTTGAGGGGTATACGAATGGTAAAACCCCCGTGTTCTAAATATTCGTTCTTATGGGATGTGTCAGTGGTTCTCAGGTTTCTGGAGGCATGGCCAGCTAACAAATTCCTTTCACGGAAACAGCTGTCAGCCAAATTGGCTATGTTACTATGTTTAGTCTCCTGCAAGAGAGTCTCAGACATCAGAGCACTGGATTTAGCGGGTCGACGTTTTTCTCCTCAGGGAGTTACATTCGTTATTTCCAGACGTACTAAATGTAATTCTACCACGGTGTGTTATCCGGCTTTTCCGAATAACCCTAAACTTTGTGTGGTACAATGTGTCAAAGCGTATGAGGTAAGTACAGTTGAATTTCGTTCTGACATGCAAGGTCCTTTGTTTATTGCTCTACAAAAACCATTTCACCCGGTGACTCCAGCCACGTTAGCAAGATGGGTGCGTTGGCTCATGAGTGAAGCAGGGATAGATGTGTCTCAGTTTGGTGCTCATTCTGTGCGAGGCGCAATGGCGTCTAAATCCTATTCATTGGGTGTAAGTTTGTCAGACATTATGAATACTGCTGACTGGTCGAACGAATCTACATTTAAATCGTTTTATTACAAACCTATTGTGGATGTTGCATCAGTTGTAGTGGATAAGCTTTGAACAAGCATAATCGGAGCCTCCGGTCCTGACATAGAATTCAAAATTTGCGAACATACGTGACAAGAATTTTCAATTCTATTAAGGACTACGGAGGCGAGGATTATCCCACCCGGAGCTATTAATATTCAGATCATTATGCTGATGTATTGATATTTTCTTATTAATGTTAATGCAATTGATTGTATAATCATTGTTTTTCCCCCCGAAGTATAATAATAATTATGAAATGATTGAAAGAATTCCTTTGCTGACCGTTATTACGCAGTGTTTTCCTTCTTTTCAGATTCATCGAATAAGTGAGACGGGTGTGTTCTCAAGAAGAGGTTGGAAATGTTTTTCGCCCGAAACGAGGCGGCCTTGGTTGATCTGTTTGGTTTACAGAAAAGGCGACGTTGGAACCCAAGTGGTCTGCTAGTTCACCAGTTGTTGAAGCCCGAGGAGGATCCTTGGATTATGGCATCATGTTCCAGTTACAGCATTTGAGGTTGATCGGACTTATCTGTTTCAGTTTCGCAAAGAAAGAGGAGGTGTTTACCTTTCATGGACGTTATATAGGGACAGTCTCTATGGTCATGGGACAGTCTATGCTATGCTTATGGGATTTGTAGTTTGTTAATAAAAAAGTCGTTTTTTATTGGCTGCTGTTTAATAAAGCATGGAAAGAGAAGCATAATCCTCGCCTCCGTTGTCCTTAATAGAATTGAAAATTCTTGTCACGTATGTTCGCAAATTTTTAATTGTGCATGCTTGTATATATAGGGGGTTCCTTGGATTTCCTTTCCTTTCACCTTTCTAACACTGGCGACGAGTGGCTGAACCACGCAATTATCTCGGAATTGTTCATTTTCTTCGGATCGGCCATCTGTTCAACATTTCGCCACGTAATTGGATCTCCGGCGAAGAGGAGTTTTCTTTGGTGGCTTGTTTATTCGGCACGTCAGCGGAAGCAATTATATAACCATTCCCTAATTGGTTGCTTCGTGCCGTCTATTTACAGAAGTTCCCATAACTGAAGGAGTGTTTGTTAACCCCTTCAGCACCGAAGATTGTCATCTGTTCACGGAAGTTGCTGTAATTGAAGGAGTGTTTGTTAACTCCTGCAGCACCGATGATTAATCACATGCTTCTTTGTGCATCGTAAGGAATCCTGTTATACGCGCTGTGAAATTGACACAGTCCGTTTACTATCTCATCGCTGAGAGTTTATTAACATGTCAATCTACATGTTCTGGTAACATTTTCTTTCATCATTTACGTTAACTGTGTGGCTCGTGTGCATGCTCTTATTCAAGAAGAGCATATTATTACTTTTCTTCTTCAATTGAAAGGGAACTGCTTCTAGTCAATGTTTACACTTTCTTACAGTGATACACTCACTATTTATATCTCAGAAGACAACAGTGACTACTTTTCTTATTTAAAATTATTAGCTTTCTCTTGTACTTTGATATTTAAATAATTTAAGTATGGCAGGAATTGTACCACCCCCATCTTTTCTATCGGTTCCTGGTGAACCACCCATGGCTTGGGAAATATGGGAACCTTTGTTGTTGGCATATGGTGAAGTTCTTGAAGGGGAAGAGTGTGAATCAGAAAGGAAATTAGCTCTATTGAAACATTGTTTAGGTGGTATGGGTTTAAAAGAATTAAAAATCTTCCAGCGTTAGTCAATCCTGGAAGTCTTAATGTGTACCAATATGCAGCTAAACAATTAAGTCTAAGGTAGGGTAAGAAAACCAACACTGTTATGGAGAGATTTATATTTTATTCTAAGAAACAGTTGGCTAATGAGTCCATTAATGATTATGTTTCCTCGTTAAGATCTCTTGCTGTTACATGTGACTTTGAACACATTTCATATGAGCAAGTACCAAGGGACCAAATACTAATGAGAACAATTAATAAGAAAATTCAGGAAAGGTTGTGGACAACTTCTGATATGTCTCTTAGTGCCGCTATTGATATTGCCAAAGCAATTAAACACACTGAGAAAATAGTACAAGAAATAAGAGGCACAGAGAAATGTGATGTACAAGTTGTCTCTAAAGATTTCGACAAAACAAAAAAAAATGTACCTTCCAGATCTGGTAATATACAAAACAAGCATTTGCAATGCAATAGGTCTCGCATTAGTTAAAGTTTAAGCTATTGGCATTGCAAATGATAATGTTTCTTATATATATTTTTTTGGGGAAAAAAAAATTCCAGCAGTAGCATAAGTAATAAAAGAAAATCCGCAAAGAAAGGGTGCAGTACCACAGGCTGTTACTAGGTGTCCGTGTGGAGTTGTAACGGGGTCTCTATTAGCCACATAAGGTACTGCACCCTTAATGCAACTATAAAGAGAACTTGCAACTGAGCATACGTTTCCATTTGTTTTTTTGGGAAGAGAGATTTTTTTTTAGCTTGCGTTTTCAAAATGAACCATTGTTGTTTATTTAGCATCTCACTTCCAATAAAAACAAATGGAAACGTATGCTCAGCTGCAATCTTTTTTTTTTTTTACAATTGCATTAAGGGTGCTGTACCTTATGTGGCTATTAGAGGTCCCTTTGCAACTGCACAAGGACACCTGGTAACCGCCTGTGGTACTGCACCCTTTCCTTGCTTTGTGGATTTTCTTTCATTCCTTAAGCTAATGCTGGGATATTTTTTGACAAAAAACAATCTAAACAACATTAGCATCTGCAATGCCTATAGCTCAAACTTTCACTAATGCGAGACCTATTGCATTGCAAATGCTTGACTTTTTCTGCTTAATAATCTTTGTTTCATTTACCGATCTAAGTGGAGCCTGCCATCCTAAATCAGTAAAGAAAAAAATTGCTTAAATGGTGCCCGCTGGCATACCGCATGTGCGCCAATGTCTTCTGACGCACATCAGTGGAATGACTTGATCCAGGGCCCAAGTCGGGGTACACGAAGGTAGATAGCGTCCACCCACTATTTTCACAAGGTGGACGCCATCTACCTTGCCAAGAGGTTGGGCCCCACTGAAATGAACTCGCCCCGGTGTAATTTTCAGGCACCGTGACACATTTAGCAGAACCTGCACCTTGTCTGCTTTTGTTCTAAGCAGCAACATGCAGACTGGGAAGAGGGCTTTATTTTAAATTCCAGCTGGGCCCAAAACAAAGGCCGACTTTACGGGTCCTTCGGGATTCCTTTTGTTCGGGTATGCTTGGCTGGGAGCTTCACACCTAGATGCAAATACAAAGGAGGAGAAACAAAGGCACACCGCTTGTTGTTACTTCACAGGTACTTAAGAGAGGCGTGGTTTTGACTTTGTTCAGTCCCAGTGTATAAGATATGCATTCACTGTGAAAATGTGAGCTGTTGGTCTGTCACAGTATGTACACAAATAATAGTTTAAATACCACTATTTTGGTTTATTTCTTTGATAGCGCTACTCACACTCATCACACGTATACATTATACATGGACAAGAAGTCATATAAGTGTGTACAGCAATGTACAGGATGATGTTTTATATAAGACAGAATAACAAGCTGTGTAGGAGTCACAGGACCTTTGTTGTTCACTGTGCTATATTAGGATTACAATTTATGGACTGCAAGTAACACAAGCATTGGCATAGCCAATAGGTCTCACCTTTGGGACCATATGTGTTTAGCCAGAACTTTTGGCTATGTTGTAGAGCATTGTGGCTGCTGTGCATTATGTTGAAAACTTATAATAAAAAGTTTTAAGCATTATTGTTACCTTTATACAAACGAAGACAACATTTTATACAACTGAAAAACCTGATTAAAAAAAGATTTTAACATAAAAATGTCATCTACTTTTTTGTACTTGCACTGCTGGCAACTTCTTCCTGCCTGTTCTCATGCTTGTTTGTTATAATTTTTTTGTTATGGGGGAGCGGGACATAAATAACGGGGAGTGGATGTTGGAAAACAGTAATTTAATTAGAACACGAGCAGCGGACGGACACTAGGGGAGAATCAACAGATGCCAGATTCCAAGGGCAGACTGACGTGATGCTTAGGTGGTCACTGATGCAAAATGGTGGTGGTGAAGGATGTTTGGTGCTCAGGTGGTGACACTATATGGTGTGGATTGGAGGTACGTTGTGGATTGCGGAGTTGAAATATGTTGTTTGGTGTGTAATTATGCGGTGTGTATTGGAAATGTGTGGAGTTGAATTGTGTGGCCTGGAACTGTGGTGTTGAGTGAAATTATGCTTATTGAAATTGTGTCATGGTGTAGAGTGCATTTTGCATTAAGTGCAGTGTAATTATGTAGCATATAATTATGTGGCACTGAGTGGTATTGTGTGGAGTGTATGTTGCATTCAGTAGAGTGTAAGTATGTGGCACTGAGTGGTATTTGGAGTGTATGTTGCATTGAGTGCAGTGTAATTATGTAGCATATAATTATGTTGCTCTGTATGGTATGTGGAGTGTATTTATATTGCATTGAGTAGAGTGGAAGTATGTGGCGTGTAATTATATGGCACTGAGTGGTATTATGTGGAGTGTATTTATGTTGCATTGAGTAGAGTGTAATTATGTGGCGTGTAATTATGTGGCACTGAGTGGTATTATGGGGAGTGTATGTTGTATTCAGTAGAGTAATTGTGTAGCGTGTAATTATGTGGCACTGAGTGGTATTATGGGGAGTGTATGTTGTATTCAGTAGAGTGTAATTGTGTGGCGTGTAATTATGTGGCACTGAGTGGTATTATTTGGAGTGTATGTTGCATTGAGTGCAGTGTAATCATGTAGCATATAATTATGTGGCACTGAGTGGTATTATGGGGAGTGTATGTTGTATTCAGTAGAGTGTAATTGTGTGGCGTGTAATTATGTGGCACTAAGTGGTATTGTGTGGAGTGTATGTTACATTCAGTAAAGTGTAATTATGTGGCGTGTAATTATGTGGCACTGAGTGGTATTTGGAGTGTATGTTGCATTGAGTGCAGTGTAATTATGTAGCATATAATTATGTTGCTCTGTGTGGTATGTGGAGTGTATTTATATTGCATTGAGTAGAGTGGAAGTATGTGGCGTGTAATTATATGGCACTGAGTGGTATTATGTGGCGTGTATTTATGTTGCATTGAGTAGAGTGTAATTATGTGGCGTGTAATTATGTGGCACTGAGTGGTATTATGGGGAGTGTATGTTGTATTCAGTAGAGTGTAATTGTGTGGCGTGTAATTATGTGGCACTGAGTGGTATTATGGGGAGTGTATGTTGTATTCAGTAGAGTGCAATTGTGTGGCGTGTAATTATGTGGCACTGAGTGGTATTATGGGGAGTGTATGTTGTATTCAGTAGAGTGTAACTGTGTGGCGTGTAATTATGTGGCACTGAGTGGTATTATTTGGAGTGTATGTTGCATTTAGTGCAGTGTAATCATGTAGCATATAATTATGTGGCACTGAGTGGTATTATTTGGAGTGTATGTTGCATTGAGTGCAGTGTAATTATGTAGCAAATAATTATGTGGCACTAAATGGTATTGTGTGGAGTGTATGTTGCATTCAGTAGAGTAATTGTGTGGCGTGTAATTATGTGGCACTGAGTGGTATTATTTGGAGTGTATGTTGCATTGAGTGCAGTGTAATTATGTAGCATATAATTATGTGGCACTGTGTGGTATTATGTGGCGTGTATTTATGTTGCATTGAGTAGAGTGTAATTATGTGGTTTGTAATTATGTGGCACTGAGTGGTATTATGGGGAGTATGTTGTATTCAGTAGAGTGTAATTGTGTGGCGTGTAATTATGTGGCACTTAGTGGTATTATTTGGAGTGTATGTTGCATTGAGTGCAGTGTAATCATGTAGCATATAATTATGTGGCACTGAGTGGTATTGTGTAGAGTGTATGTTGAATTCAGTAGAGTGTAATTATGTGGTGTGTAATTATGTGGCACTGAGTGGTATTGTGTGGAGTGTATGATAGAGAAAGCCAGAGACCGAGATCATGGGAGGCTGTGAGTGTCAGTCGCTGGTAGGATAAGGGGGGTAGATTGGGACAGGGATAGATACCGATGTGCAGGGATGAGCGGGGGAGAGAGACCATGGGAGGGCGAGGGTACCAGACCCTGGTAGGGTGAAAGAGGTAGATTGGGACAGGGATAGATATTGATGGCCAGAGATAGGCGGGAGGGGGGCTTCGGAGGCCGGGAGTACCTATGCTGGGTGCGAGAGGTGTGCACACGCAGGGCCGCAGTTCACTGCGTCCCTGTACTATTTTCCAAAATAAAAGCAAACAGCCATTAATCCAGAGGTCACCCGTGATCTTGGTGAGATGTTCTTGTGCGGAAGGAAATAGCCCCATCACTTCCTCCCATACGCACAGACCAGCGTCTGCAAAGCCTGAGATAGCTCAGTGGGTTGAGCACCTGCTATAGATATCCTAGTGTAACTTGCAAGTCACTGGTGTGGGTTTTGTTGGGGCCAATTGAGGCATTCAGCCTTCCAACGTCAATTAAATACTTTTGTATTGGTAATAATAGCAGCAGATGCTATTTGAAGTGCTAAAGTGTGGTTAAGTTTGTGTAAAGCATTTTGTAGGGGGTCAGGGTTTTCATGCACTGTGACTAGAAGCTGAAATTACTTCCCTCTGGTTCTACTGGCATTTAATTCATATTTAGCTGTGGTTGGTATTTTGAGTTCTGTGTCCGCCACTGCTTTTGTTCTGACTATTTAATGCATTATTGCTGCAAGTTCACTAAAATCGTCTTTGCGCCCTGTCCGCATATCCGCTCGAGCCCCGCCCCAAACAAACCAATTTTATTTGCTTCGTAGAGACTTTAGAAATGTTATGAATTCAAAGAAAACTGGGTCTGGAGGGTCAGCCTGGTGTTACTCGTGTCACCCCCCACACACACACACACACACACACACACCTCCTCCTCCCAAGCCACTCCACCCCCCACCCCCCTCCCAGCCGCATGAATATGAATAAGATACAAATGAGACAGTGTCAGGTTCTAAGGTCTACAGCTGGGTGGCAGCAGGCTTGGCTGCTAATCCTGACCCCTGGTTTCCTCTTGATCAACCGTTTGATCTTCGACAAATCGTATTGTTGCCATGGACTTCTGTTTCTTCAGGTTTCAAAATCGGAAAGGCTGAAAAACAAACAGAAGTTATACTTCACAACAGATAGAGGGTAAGGACCCCCAAAATTATCGAAGACACCGTGTTATGTTTTCTGATGGGCGGGGCTTGAATTGACATGACTGTCACCTGAGAAGACTCGAATGCAGTGTGAAGCGATGACTCCATGCCGCAGGACTTTCTAAAAGAGCGGCAGGTTGCAAGTTTAGGTCAAAAGAAGGTAGCTCGGTGGGTTAGTGTTCTCACAACTGCAATTTCGATAAAGTGAGAACAATTGGGTCAGGGAATAGAAACCTCAGCTTGTGTGCAATAGGAGCCCTCTCAGTGCTCAAGGCGTACTATCACCCCGAAAGGGCTGATACAGCATTTCATGATTTTGAGGTCGAAATCGTGTGTCCATCGAGTAGGGTGATACTAGCGCCAACAGATGCAAGTCTGTGACATGCGCTATGTATAATAGGATTGTCATCCTCGTCATCAACTATAGTGATTATGATGACTGCCAGCGCAGGTACGCAGGGGGTTACAACCCATGACCCCATGTCACAGTAATGAAAGCTGCTCTGCTCTCCAAGGCCAGCACTCGGGCTCCCATCACCACCCTCAAGCAAAGAATGAGGGACCGGAGAGCTGCAAAGCGGCTTGACACGGACCACTCTGACTTTTGGCGCTATACAAGGCGAGCTACTCGCTCATTGGATGGCAATACGTCTGAAGATCGCCCGATTTGTTTAATTGCTTTTTTTGTCTCACACACTACATTTGTCACCGTGGGGTGTTTGGGTGCTTTCTGTACTACCTGCCTACAGCCTGGCTGTCACGTCGTGCCACTGGCTGGCAGTTGCCCTGCGTGTAAAGGTCACCCACGGTGGGTAGGGCTGGGCGCTGTCATCAGCTTGGCCATTTGGCATGTAGTGCACCTCCCCACAAAAGCAGGAGGAGGAGAGCACGTGGGCCAGTGACTAAAGTCTCGGCCGGAGAACTGGACCCTGAGTCTCACTGCGTGATCTTGGACAACTCACGTTACCTCCGCATGCTTGATTCCTTCATTCTGTAAACAGAATTGGGCCATTGTTACCCAATTGTTTACAGCTACCATGAGGTTCATTCTTAAGGAAAACAAAGAAAGCGAGCACCATCTATTTCCAATTACCGCCACGCGATAACTGGAAACAGATGGGATTCAAGCTCGCACCCGCGGACCCTAGGCCATGAAACAAACAAGGCGTCCATCACCCACCTTGCACCAATTGTGTGCTATGTTTTTAAACAAGCACGGAATAGAAACCTGGTGCGCGCGCACCACAGAGGAGCCGAACGCGAAACCAGTGGTGCGCGCGCACCACAGAGGAGCGGGGCCAGGGAGCACGGCAGCGAGGCGAACGCGCGCTGCTGCGCGTTCTGGCCACCGTCGGGAATGGGAGGAGCGAAGGCGGGACATGCGCCCGCCTTTGCCCAATCGCGTGCCGTTTTAAAAAAACGCACGCTACAGCCAATGTGGGCTTCTGGAAACAAAACCACACGCACGAGCGTGTGGGTCGTTTTCAGAAGCCCTCTGGTCTCACATGTGCGAGCAGTGCTGCGCACTGCAACGCTAGGCGCGAGACCTAAAAAATGACAACAAGTCCAAAGATGTAAGACAATACAACAAAAGAGGTCCTTATTTGTGTTATAGATGTGGTAGAAGTGGGCACCAGGGGATTTCCAAAAATTGTCCAGCTATTGATAGATCTTGTTTAAAGTGCGGGAAGAAAGGACATTTCAGCAGAGTATGTAGATCAACTCCCAGCAGAGTACATTTTGTGCATTTTCTGATGATTTTGACAATACTTTTGAGAGTGATGAACAAGATGTGAATACTGTGTTGAATTTATGTGAAAGTGGGACCAAATTTCCTTCTTGCAATGTTACAATTAATGGTGTGAGTACTCATGTTTTGGTAGATTCATGTGCTTGGTATACCATTTTGCCCCATGATGTTGTCAACAAAAATTGGCCCAACGTAGAGTTAATTAACCCAGAGATCAGGCCAGGTGGATACACTGGTCACAAAATTGACTTAGTTGGTTATTTTTGGGCCGATTTAGATTTCCTTGCCTGTCGCCCATATGGTAAAGTTTATGTATCCAAGAAGGGGCAACCGCTTCTGGGTTGGCCACATCAAGAAGAGATGGGGATAAAACTAGATCCTAATGCTGATCCTCAAGTATTTACTATAGGGAATTATATTACCAGTACCAATGACTCTACTAAATTTACACAAAAATTAAAAGAGTTGTTTCCTAAAATGTTCAGTGTTAAGTTGGGAACTTATCAAGGATTTAAACATTCCATCAAAATCATGGAGGGTGCTATTCCTGTGCGTCATAGAGTAAGAAATGTGCCCATTTCTTACAGGAACATACTTAAAGATATGTTGCAAGATTTATGTAGAAAGAATTTCATTGAACCTGTAGAGTCATCACCATGGGTTTCTCCCATTGTGATTTCAGTCAAACATTCTGGGGAATTGAGACTATATGTGGACTTGCGCAGTTTAAATAGTTCCATTTGGGTAGATGCTCACCCTCTCCCAAATTTACATGAAATGGTCTCAACTCTGGCTGGTGCTAAAGTTTTTTCATGTTTAGACCTCACTAGTAGCTATCATCAAGTCGTTTTGGATGATGAATCTAAGAACTTTACTGCATTCATTACACCTGAAGGATTATTCAGATTTTGTAGAATGCCATTTGGGCTTGCCAGCGCAGCCTCAGTTTTCCAGAGACTTATGAAGGAAACATTGGAGGGTTTATCTGAAGCTGTCGCATTCCAAGATGACATTCTAGTTTTTGGTAAAGACCATGAAGATCATGATCACAATTTGAAGAAAGTTCTTTCTGCACTGTCATCAAAAGGGCTCACTTTACGCGCTGACAAGTGCAGATTTAAAAATTGGAAGTAGAGTATCTTGGGCACAACATTAGTGGGGAAGATATTAAACCCAAGAAGAGCCATGTCGACAGTATCTTCAATGCCCCCATCCTTAGTTCTAAGGAACAATTAGTGGCGTTTCTTGGTTTAACTGAATCTTATGCAAAATTTATCTCAAATTATGCTTCTAAAGTGGATCCATTCTGGTGTTGGTTTAAGAAAAATGCAGTTTTCAAGTGGACCCAAGAAATGTGCACTGCTTTTTCAATGTTGAAAGAATGTGTAATTAATGCTCCATGTTTAAAACCTTTTGTGATTGGTAAGCAAAGTATTGTGATGGTTGATGCTAGCAATAGTGGATTGGGTGGTGTACTAATGCAAAGAGATAATGGGAGGGAATGGATAGTTGCTTATGCATCAAGAGCTTTACGTGATGCAGAGAACAACTATTCTGTAATAGAAAAATAACTTTTAGCTTGTGTTTGGGGTGCTGAACATTTCAGGACCTTTTTATGGGGAACTAAGTTTATCATAAAAACAGACCACAAACTGCTAGTATACATGATGGCACCAGTTGGCAGTCGCACTATGTCAGCAAGATTGGCAAGGTTTGCTTCTAGATTGCCGAATTTTCGTTATCAATTGGAGTATGTGAATGAGAAAAATAATGTATATGCTGATTGCATGTCAAAGTTACCTTTAGCCACAGTCTGCTCTAAGAAAGATGAAAAATAGATTGTGAAGTAGCATTCACATGCAAGGATATCAATTTGTTTGGCAACTCTTCTCCCATTGTTCAAGAGGATAAATGGTTAGTCGAGATGGAGAAAGACATTGAACTTAAGACTGTTGTAGAGTATATATTTAAAGGGTGGCCAGAAGAAAGGAAAATTAAAAATGATTTGTCTGTGTATTTCAAAGTACGTGAGGAGCTAGCGGTTGAAAATGGCATAGTTGTTAGGGGGGATCAATTTGTTCCACCTTTTAGTCTAAGGAATTCTATAATTGGTTTAACACACGAAGGACATTTAGATATTTCCAGTACCAGATGAAGAGTTAAAGAATGTTTTTGGTGGCCAGGAATTGATGCATACGTTGAACAACAAGTAAGGTTGTGCCAACAATGTGCAATGAGTGATAAATCTGCAAGAGCTCTTTGTGCTGATCCGCACCCTGTTGAGTTTCCTGATGGTCCTCGGTGGAAACTAGGTCTTGACATTATTGGGCCGTTTGCTGTTTTGCCCAAACAAGAGTCATATGGATTGGTTCTCATTGACTACTATTCTAAGTGGCCTGAGGTCAAGATGGTGAAGGATGTAACCTCTGAGGTTGTACTTGAATTTTTGGATAAAATGATTTTGGCTTACAGAATTACCCCAACCGTTACTGGGTATAGTCCTTTCAAAATTTTGAGGGGAAGAGAGCCTTACACCAGTGATAATGTTGTGTGGATGTCCCATAAGTATCAGACGAAATGGTCGCCTGTGGTGGTTATATGTAACTTGGAAAGGGCTCAGAAGGTTTATAAATCTTACTATGATGAGAGGAACAAAGTCAAAGAAATTGTCCTTAAGGAAGGAGATTTAGTATGTGTGAAGCTTAGTGGGAAAGTACGCAAGGGTGACAGCCGGTTTTCCACCCCTTACAAAGTTGTGGAGATGTACAAGTGTTCTGCCAAGTTAAGTTACGGAAGGGTTTGGCGCCTTAGCAAACTTTTCAAGTGTAACAGTATCTTGTCATGGAACAACAAGGGGTCTGTTTCATCCAAACACTGGTTGTGGGATGAGTGGGATGATTCCTTCAATAACGATGCCAATACTGCTTCCTCTTCATCTGTTGGGTTGCCAGGAGATTCTGGGAACTTACTTACGGTGGGTTATTCAGAGGAGGTGGATGCACCCATTGGAGTGAACAATGATAAAACTCGGGGAAGAGTTGGGAAGAGTCGGGAAGAGTTGTTACCATGCCTGCGAAACTAAAAGATTTTGTAGTTGTGCATTAATCATTGTTGTTTGTATATTTTATTTTCATTTTTTGCATTCCTTACATGGTTTGTTTTGGTAATGCTTTTGTATCATTCATGTTTTGCCTGTTTTTATCACTACTAGACTCTCTTTGTTGTCAATGCATTAAAGGGTGAAGGTGTGTGGTATCCTGCTGTCATAGTTCTATGACGCAGGATGGCACACAGTGAGGGTTCCATTGGAATGTAGTGAAGGGCAGTCGGGGAAAGGACGTCCTCTTCGAAGGAACTGCATCTGTGCTCTCCCTTTGTACCTACTACCTGAAATAAACTACGCTTACCTATCCTTGGTGTGCGGTTCTCACTGCAGTCGCACAATAATATAAAGTAAGAAACATGGATGAGATAGGTATAAATCAAAATAGGTTTATGTTTTCTGGTTTGCATAATAAATAGCAAGAATGATCCAACATTCATATAGAGCTAGATTTGTTTAAGGATTAAAAACTAGCAAATCCCAAAAATATGCTCAATTTGATATCCAACATCAGAGGCAGCTCCATGCACATTGCTAAAAGGATGTAGTAGTAGAAGGGGACATGATGCCCACCTTACTGGGCACACTAGCATTTCTGATGTAGGCGCCAGGAAGCAGTACTGCTTTCATGGATGTGTATACTACAAGATTATGTCTTCAAACCTGCCATTGTACCCCGTGTATTGAGTATAGTTAGTTGCCTATGAACTAAAATTCAGTCAGTAGTGTGGGGTAGTATGGGGTGTTCCAAATTTTTGATATTCGTTTGTTAGGGTGATGAAATCTTGCCTGATCATGTGTAAGTCAACAAGTTTATGCAAGGATAAGTGGGAGGAATAGATTGCAGAATTGTGCCTTCATTTTTGTCTGTAAATATAATTTAATGGTTTTTTAAATACCTTTAAAACTCATGAATTGTGTGTGTGTTTTTTCCATTCAGGATAACCCAGTCGTAGTTATAGTGCTATCGTAATTGACAAACCTTCTGGTCATTATTTCAGAACGGAGCCTAAGACACAAGGTTGATCACTTGAAAATTACAGCTTTGTATGGGGAATGGGGAAATTATCTAGCTTATGAGTAGCCTACATCTCTTCCTGTAAATACATTTTTAACCTGATAGTAAAGTCGGTCCAGACTGCACTATACATAGTCCATAAAATACAGCCTAGAACAAATTTCTCAAATGATTCCAGCAGCATTAGGACAAGGAATGAGGCCTTGTCCAATACTTCTGATATACAGGATGCAACCTGGCCTTGTTGCACAATTTCCCCTCTGCTTTGTGTACTCTTTTCTCCTAGTTGTGTGCATCGTTTCTGTTCACTGGAGGTATTTCTTTGCTCTTTCAGCTTGGGGGAAAAAAAGGCTAATGAAGTTTCTAATACTGTGGAACTAAAAGAAGTCTAAGAAACATTTAGGTTTGTGACACTTCTTCACTTACAAGTCAGTCACAAGTAATATGAATATGTTATATAAGGGGTGAGCTCCTGGGTTTCACGCACAACCAGACAGAACCCTGGTTAGTTTTTCAAGATGACAACCTGTCAGGTGGTTACACCCCAAAAATCCACCAGAATATGAGAAGTAATTGTAGGAAAGACAGGTTATGCCGAGTGTATATGCTTAAATTCCTGGAATAAATGTCCCAATGTCCAGATGTGTTATAGGGTTTTCTTAGTTCTGTATTTATTTCAAGTCAAATAAAAGAAAAACAAACAAAGCACAGCCGACACATGTTTTGCCTGTATGGCTGGCACACCAAGGGCTTCTTCAAGGCCGATTAGTACACCATGAACACATCTTAATGTTAATAAATCATACACAACTTATGTATAGTAATCATAATTGTGTAAAGACATATTGAACAAAATAGGTATCAATAATGGGATCATGATATGATCCATAAAATAATGATACATTAATGAAGCTAAGGAAAAGCAAAAATGAATAAATGAAAACACATTAGATAGTGTGAAAGAAAACATAAGAAAGGGTAGAGCAGAAGAAGGGAAAAAAGAAAAGAAAAAAGGAGTTATCACCAACTTTGTTATGTATAAATAATAAGTAAATTGTCATTGTATTGAAGTATAACTTGGTAAGAGTTTCTTATTGGTGACACATGTATCTGGAAGATCCAAAAAAGATTCTCTCACACCGAAGTCCGTTTCGTAACACTACATCTGTTATTTGTAGCAATACACACAAGGAGGATTTTTATCTTTAAATTTATGATTACGTTTTTCGATCCTAGAGTGCCCCAATATTGTTTTCCATGTTAAATGACAGGAGGATGACACCTATGCCTGAAAGTCATAGGAGGAAAGTCGACAAATTCCATGGTGGTACATGATCAATAGACACACAAGGAGAATCAGATTGTAATTCTGCATTGAATTAGTATGCCATGTGATAAGGAGCAGTTAAGCCCCAGAAAAGCCACACACGTGCTCGAAGATCATTGAGGAAAAAGAGCAAGTTCCATGTTAGCACAGGGCTGAGTGACTATGTGTGTGTGTACAAGATCACAGGAAATACTTACCAATAATCTTAAATAATATGTCCAATCTGTTTAAAGTAACGGAAAGGATAAAATGAGAGTGGGAATAGGTAGAGATATAACACAAAGTTATAAACATAATAAGAAACATGTTTATGCGTCTATGGAGCCATACTATCGGTGAGAATTCGTAACAGAACGGTGTATCGGTGCCTGTGAATCAGTAACAAAATACATCTGAAATCTACTCTCTATGCATCTATGCGGCCATAATAAAGGTGAGAATTTGTAGCAGAAGGGTACATCTAAGGTATCTCTAAAGTCTAATCGAAATATACAATTAATATACGTGCAGTATCTACAGTAAATGACGGGCAAGACCTGTGGTCAAGAGTCATTGGGAAGAATATTAATATCCAAGTAGGGTTTTTGATTCACTTATGGTCGTCCTGTAAATGTATTTGAACGGATTGACATAGTGCGAAAAGAGAGTACCTGCAGTCAGATGGTGATTATCTTGCAAGCAAAGCAAACACAAGGAGATGATGGACGGAGCGCTGAAACTTCAGACACTCACCCTCAGTCACAGATCTGGGTTGAATCCATTATCATTCTTTAGCTCACTTCACCACTCCAGTTCAGACCCAGCTATATGCAAATCTGTCTTGACCCTGTGCCTCATGGGAACAGTCCAGCCCGAACTGCGAAGCCAGGTCTTCCCTGGACCCGAAACAAGCATCCTGGGACCGGTTTCGGGGTAACACCCCTCATAAGCCAGGCTAGCTTGAATCCAGTGGCAAAGTGAGCAAGGGACCCACGTCTGGGCATACCCTGCCAACTTAGGGCGAACAAAGCAAACACAAGGAGATGATGGACGGAGCGCTGAACCTTTTCAGACACTCACGCCCAGTCACAGATCTGAGTTGAATCCATCATCGTTCTTTAGCTCACTTCGCCACCCCAGTTCAGACCCAGCTATATGCAAATCAGTCTTGACACTGTGCCTTGGGAACAGTCCAGCACAAACTGCCAAGCCAGGTCTTCCCTGGACCGGAAACAAACATCCTGGGACCAGTTTCGGGGTAACACCCCTCATCAGCCAGGCTAGCTTGAATCCAGTAGCAAAGCGAGCGCCATCTCTTTCCAGCCATAATAGGTCAGAAAACAAAGAACAGACCTGACTGCCCGAAAAGAGCCGGAAAGCAGTAGGACTGGTGACGGCGCATTGACGAAAAGTAGTAAGAAAAGGAGTTATTCCATGGAATTGCCCTCAACCATTTTGGAACTTGTGTGTTGCAATATTGCCATAGTCCAAGTAAGAATAGGGATAAAAATATTACATAGCTCAAGGTCTTAGTCATTTTGGAACATTCTATGAAATAAAATGGTGCAGTGGTCCAATTAGCGTCCGATGGGAAGAGGGTGAGAAACGGAAGCATATAAGTTAAAATAGCTTTAGCAAAGGTACATGATAAATTAAAGCTAATGTGTTATTGTAAAGTATGGCCACATTATAGTGTATTGAATTAAAACTTGACTTTTGCAGCAAAATATCCAGAGATTGTACAAGAGCCCAACTATGCGTCACATGTAAAGAAAGTGAGAGACAAGGTATATAACATATCTTTAGCCTTAGTGCAAGATATATTAGAACTTAGATGTTATTGCAGAGTATTGCAAAAAGAAGGCCAGGATCCATCAAGCAACTTGGGCTAGGCGTGCACCACTTTCAAACAATATTTGAGCGATTTGACAATATTTCATACAATGATTAAACCTGTAAATTACATTTATTTCAACCAATGATTCACATATTATTTGTATGTGTACTTTTTGTGCAATGGACAATGTTCAAATTCAATTAAATGAACACTTTATATATAAAGAATCAAAATCATAACAATTCATAGATTATTCAAAACCACATTCAGAGTGTGTGCCCAATGCATTTTGGGAATGAAGGTCCCTTCTTCAGGGGAAAACCTGCAATAAAAACAAAATAACAAGTTCTAATGTACATAATGGTCGATATTGCAGTTAACAAAACACATACCAGCTTATACATTGAGGTGCCCTGTGTTCATTCGTGTATTCCAAACTGATTGTGATGCGTAGCTGTGAATGTTCATACTGGGTGTAGAATACTAAGTCAAGGTGATTAAACGTATTATGTGTATGTTCAAACACACCATCAAGTGGATAGTCTCAACTCCATGATGAAGTTATTTCTTCGTTGCTACCCAACAAGAATGTTCACCAAGATCCATGCCATTGTCACTAACAAACTAACGTAATCACTCACCCTCTGTAACAAGAAGAAACTAACATCCAACCAAAAAACTGCATGCCGATAGTGCCAAGATGCATGAGTTGCTGACAATACTCACTGTGGACACATGTTTTCTAGCCGATAAAATAAGTCTGTCTGCAGAAAAAGATGCGAGGGATGAACAGCATTCATGGACATGTCAATCTACAACCATATATAAAGGATTCTAACATGTCCATATATATAACAGGACGCTCAAAAGAAATGTAGTAAGTTCCTCAGTTACGGCTGAGGTCTTTTCTACAACAAAAAAATTAAGATGAATGAATGGTGGTCCCATGGCTCAGAAAAACGGAGTGTGGTGACACCCAATTAATGGCAATCTACAACTATATACAAAGGAGTCTAACATGTTCATACCTTGTGACAGTATGCTCAAAAGAAATGTGGTAGGTTCCTCAGTTACAGCTGAGAACTGTGCTACAACAAAAAAATGGAGACGGGTGAATGGTGGTGCCATGACTCAGAAAAACGGAGTGTGGTGGCACCAACTTAATAAATGCTTATAGGTCAAGTCTTTACGTGTTCAAACTTAGCGGCAGAATTCCGGTCATGCAGAGAGGTACGGATAAGAGACAGGTGTAATGGTTTCGATCCTTTGAATTGAAAAAGACGGAAGCGCATGGATAGCAGTACGCCTCTTTACTGGTCTAGTTTATATACAGGTAACTGTGGGATCTGTTTATGCATGAAGATCTGTCCTAAGAAATGATTATTACGGTGCCAGTAAACCGCGTGATGAATACAAAGTACTGTCTTTGATTTCTTTCAACCAACACCAATAATCATGTATATCATACCACGGAATTGGAATGATAACAGACTTCGGTTGTTATATGCAACTAGTTAACTGTCAAGCGGTGTAGAAAGAGGATGACTCGCGATGCGTAACGCATCGCTGTTCTTCTAAAGCAAGTAACCTGTCATGAACTTGCAAACCTATAGCCCAAGGTTTATCTATCTCAGTTGGTCATCAAACTCAAAGCCAACCATCTCTACATATCGATACGCTGCCACCTGTATGAACTATGTATGTGGTGGTCAATGTGCTCATCCAAAGAAATGTGACTGGGTGTCTACATCAGTGGCAGTGTAGCTGGGGTGACAAATGAGTGTCGACAAAATTAACATGGATTCAGGGGATCCGTTGTGACATTAAGTGTGAATGGAAAATGAAGTCCTGGTTGGGAGATTAGACAACGGAGAATAAAAGGTGGGGAATTAGATGTTAAATATTAACTAAGCCAAGTGTGATGCATATGTCATAGGAAACATCCCATCTCTATTTTATCATTAAGTCTTTGGGGTTCGTTGTGTCCAATTTCCTAATCCAATATATTTCGCGCTGTAACAGAGTTTTAGTGTTGTCTTTGCCGGCTGTTTTCTGCAATACCTCAATGATTTGAAACTTCATCTGTACAATGGATTGTCTGTGTTCAATCCAATGGGCTGCAAGAGTAGAATTAACATAATTATTGCGAATTTTACTCTTGTGTTCTGTGAGTCTGACCTTGATTTTCCTTTCTGTTTTGACTACAGATAATAAGCTGCAAAGGCATTTGATGGCATAAATTAAGTTGCTGGAATTACAATCAGCTGAGTCAACTTAATTTTTCCTCCTGTCCGCGTATGTACTAAGATGTTGCCAGTCGTTACGTTATTGTATTGAACGCAATTTAAACATTTTTTCGTTCCTTCACTTTTGTGGTCAATGAGTAGAATCTTTTTGGACAATATTTCTTTTAAGTTTCGCGATCTGGTGTATGCAAATAACGGGTTCTGGTCGAAAAGACCATGAAAATCTAGTTCGTGCTGTAGTATTTCCCACCGGTTATTAATGATGTTTTTAATCATCTTGAATTTTGTAGAAAATGTAGACACAAAAACCATCCTGTTTGAAGAATCTTTTTTTTTTTTTTTGTATGCAACAGTATGTCTCACATAATGGAAAGTGCTCGGCGTTCATGTTCCTCCAGTAGTTGCATTTGATATCCTATGTTTATGTATCTTTCTTTTTGTTCTGCCAGCGTTGCTTTGCATTTTCTTTTTTTTTTTTAATTGTAGTTTATTGGCTTTTAGACAACATCAATATACATGCACATTCTCAGTTTCGTATCTAGCGTCTATTGTACATGGCATTCCACTTATATTCTCTGGTACATTTCCTTCAACATCCCCTTTGAAACAAAACCATCCCCCTCCCCCCTTGAGTTGCGCTTATGTAAACATGTGAGTGTTTCTACGTGTTGCCGGATTCTCGTGTGTCAGTCTCCCAGGTTCCGTGCGTTGTAGTTCTATACCTTCAGATTTCTTTAGGCTGAATGTCCCTCCTGTCTACCCTCTCGTTCTGGCTCTGCCACTCTCGGGGTGCTCGCTCCACTATTGCTGTCCTGCTCATTCGCCACCAACTCGCACACTAGGCTTTCCCATGCTCTAGCCCTCTCCATTTTGCCTATTCCCCGGCTGGCCTCTCTGAGCAATAGCCTGCCTTCTGCTACTGCCCACATCTCAAGCTCTTTTTTCCATGTGGTAATCCGTGGCCATCCCAGTGCTTTCCAATTCCTGGCTATCTCTCTCTTGGCCAGGACATAGGCAAGGTCCTGATACTTTCCCGTTACTTTATTTTTCGCCGTATGGGGGAACCACCCTAATAGGAAGTGCTCAGGGGCCTGTGGAAGCTCTTTGTCAATAAGGTCGCCTACCACCTGCCTTATCTCCTCCCAAAAGGCTTGCAATAAGGGGCAGTTCCAAAACATATGGAATATGTGGGCCTCCCTTTCCCGCATCTCGGGCACACTGCCGTTTCCGCGCCAAAATGTCTCCTAATTCGGGCCGGCGTTAGATACGTTCTATGTAGCACATAATAGTTAATTAATTTAAATCTGGCATTTCTAGATGCTTTCGGGGTGCGTTCTAGGATTTTATCCCTCTCTCCCTCTGGTATCTGTTTACCCAAGTCTTCTTCCCATTGTAATCGCAAGCGCTCTAACGGCTTTTGCATATCCCCCCGTATTGCCTTATATAGGCAGGACACCGTCTTAATTCTTCCTGCTGACAGCGCAACATATCTACATCCCGCCAGTGCCCGTGGTTCCGCACCCCCAACGTTCCAGTGCTTTCTAATCCTTCGTGTGAGAGCCCCCTGCTTCAGGAAGTGACCCCCGGGCAAATCGCACGCAGTTTGCAATTCTTCAAATGAAAGTAGTGTGGAATCTTGGTACAGGTCACCCATCACTCTTAGTCCTGCCTCAACCCAGTCCTCCAGCCCTAAGAATAGCAAGAGGTCACAGCATACAATGCTATGAAGTGTTGCACCGCTCCCGTCCCCAGGCCCTCTTAGTCCTGCCCACTCCTGGCCCTGCTCGCCAGCGGTTCCATAGCCAGTGCAAACAGGAGTGGGGAGAGGGGGCATCCTTGCCTCGTACCTCTCTCCACCCTCTGTCTAGACTAAATAGTCCTCCCAGTGCGCACTCGGGCTGTAGGTGATGCGTACAACAGCCGCACCCATGCCAGAAATCCCTCCCCCAGGCCCATCTTAGCCAGGACTTCGAAGAGGAACGACCACTCCAGACTGTCAAAGGCCTTCTCTATATCCACCGCAAACACTGCCGCCTCTTGCTTATCGTACCCCTCAGAGCCCATCACAGCCAGGAGTCGTCTAATATTTATGGCCGTATTCCGCCCCGGAATAAACCCTGCCTGGTCCACGTGGACCAGGTTGGACATGTGGGGGAGCAAGCGCGTCGCAAGAATTTTACTCAGGATTTTATAATCCATGTTTAACATGGATAGCGGCCTGTAAGCCGTGTAATCGTGTGGTTCCTTCCCTGGCTTGGGTACTGGGACAATAAGGGCTTCCCTGGCACTTTTGGGCAACTCTCCGATTTCTCGGGCCTCTTGGTACATTGTAACCAGGCGGGGGACCAACTCTTCTGCATACATTGCATAGAATTCAGCCGGCAGACCGTCTGTGCCCGGGGTCTTGTTTCGCGCCATACCCTTAATGGCAACCCACACCTCCCGCTGTGTGATGTCTGCTCCCAGCTCTTCCGCCTCTTCCGGGCTCAGCCTCGTCAACCGCACGTCAGCCAGATATTCCCTTACGTCCGTAGCTTCGCCTTCTCGTGTCTTCCTGTAGAGTTTGGCATAGTAGCGGGCAAAGACTTCATTGATCTTTTCTTGTGTGTAGTGTCTAACCCCCCACTCATCCTCTATCTCCACCAGGGTGGGACCCCTATTCACCGGGTTCGTCAGTCATGCCAGAAGCGACCCTGACTTGTCCCTCTCAGCATGAGTACGCTCTAAGTATTTCTTGTAATCGAAGCTTCTAAGCCTCTCCGTCTGCTTCGCCACTTCCTCCTTGGTGTCTAAGAGTGCCTGTTGAAGCTCCGGGTGCTCTGGCCTTCTGCATTCTAACTCTCTGCGGGCTGTCTCTGCCCCCTCTACATCTCTCATGATGACGCGCCTGACTCCCGTGGCACATGTAATGCATTGGCCCCTCAGGACCACTTTGAAAGCATCCCACTCCTTGTTCAGCGATGTGGCCGTTCCCGCATTAGTTTCGAAATAGTGCGCTATTTCGCCCATAATCTCTCTTCCCGAAAGACCTGGTCTTCCAGGGTGTCCGGGCGAAGTCTAAATGTAGGAATCGCTGTTGCCGGGTGCGTCCACTTCAGGGACAGAACTAGTTGGTTATGATAAGAGATTACTCGCGCAAGGTATTCCGCAGCAGTAACATGACGCTGAGCATCTACTGAGCATAAGAAGGCATCTAGTCGCGCATGCACCTCATGGACCACTGAGAAGTAGGAGTAGTCCCTTCCCTGTGGGTATAGGGTCCTCCACGTGTCTATCAGGCCCCAGCTCTGTCTCCATGTAGTGAATGCATGAGAGGCGCGCGCCGCTTGAGAGTTTCGTAATGGGGGTGGGATCTGTCTAAAAGTGTGTTGTCTGCGCTGTTAAAGTCGCCTCCCACTATAACAGTACCTGTGAAATATTGCGCTAATCTGTGACTCAACATCGCGAAGAAGGCCGGCTGCTCTACATTAGGGGAGTAGATACAGATTATACTAATCTCTCTTCCCTCTAGTCGCCCCTTTATGGCTACATATCGACCCTCCGGATCTACCATGGAGCTCATCAGCTGAAATGGGACTCCCGCTTGAATCCATATTAGTGCCCCCCGTGCATAGGCCGAATAAGTGGTGTAAAAGAGCTGCCCCCTCCACTGTCTTTGTAGTGCTTATCCTTCCTTTTGCGTTAGGTGCGTTTCTTGTAGAAGAGCTATCTGGGCTCCCCGCCTCCTAATGTATGAGAGGACCTTGTGACGTTTTGACATTGTAGGCATTCCCCTAATATTCCAGGTCATACACTTGTATTGCTGTTTGTCAGCCATTATTGGGTATTACTTCGCCCTGTTCGCCTCTCTGGCAGTGTTGCGCCCCCTGTGTGCGCCTTCCACTCGAACCCGTGTGATTTCTTGTGCGCTGCAACTCAAGGTGTCCCCCCCCCCAAGCAACATTAAACATTTTCCCCAACTCCCACTCCCCAAGACAAGCAGGAAAAAAACCCCCATCCAAACTAGTTTGAAATGTCCACAAGTGACTGCTTGCAGTTCAATCAGTCAATCACAGGGGAAGGCCACTCGCCCGTTGCTCTCTCAGTCTCTGCAGCCACCATCCCCCTCCGTAGTGTCAGAGTTCCCCCCCGCAGCACTCCCCCTTATGAACCCCTGTACCTTATTGCAGAGGCAAGAGTGCGTTGTAGCATTCCAGACCTGTTCATCGCAGTCCACCGTTCTCACCCACTAAACAATGTCATCCGCCGTCTGCAGGGTGATGTCCGGGAGTATCACACTCTGCGCCTCAGAGTCGCTGGACCCATGCTCTGAACCGGATTCTGCTGCAGTCTCACTGCCCTCAGGGGGCACCTGGCTCCTCGCTTTGCCGCTGATCAGTGCTACAACTTGCATCGCGTTCTGTCGCTCAAGCTGCGTCTCCTCCTGCGTAGGTGCTAGAGTCTCTTTCCTGGCCCGCCGGCTCCTGGAGCGTTTTTCTCGTTGTCTTCTCTTCTCTGGGTCTCTTGGCAGCTCTGCCCCTCCATGTCGGTCCAGCCAGTCCGACGCCTCCTGGGGGGTTCTAAAGAACTCCGTACCCTTGTCTGAGGTGACTCGCAGCGTGGCCGGATACTGCGTCATGTATTTGTAGTTCAGTTGCCGCAGTCTCTGCTTCACGTCCCGGTAGGATCCCCTCTGCCTTTGCACTTCTCGGGAGAAATCTGGGAAGATGCGCACTATGGAATTATTTACTTGTATGTCTCCTCTGAGGCGTGCCTTGGTAAGGATATGATCTCTGTCCTTGTAGTGAAGGAGCTTCGCTATCCCCACCCGCGGTGGTGCTCCCGGCAGAGGCGGCTTTGCAGGGACGCTGTGTGCCCTTTCTAGGGCAAAGAAATTCGATAGTAAAAGAATGTATATTGCAGTGAATATGCAAGTGACGATTGTTAAGTTATTAATAAAATTATTCATCCAAAAGAAATTCGATAAGCCGTCCGGAGCTACTTCTTCTCGGAGCCACTTTTCCAGGTGATCTGTCATGCTGCGGCCTTCAATTTTCTCAGGCAAGCCAACATTTCTCAGGTTGCTTCTGCGTGACCTGTTCTCGGCGTCTTCGGCTCTGCCCTCCAGTACGCGCACTTTAGTTTCCAGCGCTGTCATTCGTTGCTTCATTATTGCTAGAGCCGGCAATGCTTCAGCTAGCTCCCCCTCATTTGTCTTGACCCAGTCCACCAGCTTTTTTTTTTTTTTTTTAAACAATTTTAATTAAGAAAATAAAAGAAAAGGTACAAGGCAATGATTATAAAGCAATAATTGGGTCTACAGAACAGCTTTACAAATTGCAACACAGAGAGCGCACGATAAGCACAGTTCACTTCCCCATATTTACACAAATTAATATTGACCAGCATAACCATTAAGCATCGAGCACGTAGGCGGAGTAGTGTGCAGATTAGGCACGCGCACCACTCGGCATCTTGCGATCGAGCAGGCATCTTGTTCTGTCTAGGGCGGGAGCATGGCATCAAGTCCAGGAACATCCAATAGTTGACGTCTGTCACGCTGTAACTCAATGGAAGGGGATACACATATGTCACCTCTGTATTTATTCCACCTCCCCCACTTATGGGATCCTACTGTTGTCCGGTCCGGATCTTTCAGAGAGCCCGCAGCCAGTGTTGTCGAAGCTGCAGCAGGGAAGGAGCCCGCCGCTCTCTGCCCTCCGCCCGCTTCAACGCTGACATTTTTGACCCTCTCAACTCGCCGAGGAAGCAAGTGGCGTCCCGCTGAGGCGGATTTCTTTGATCTTTTGTCAGCACCGCGACCTCCGTAACTTGCGGTAACACAGGAGAGTAGTCACCTGAGTCCGCGGTTCCGGTTGTATGGTCGTAACTGCGGAGAGTGGCTGCGGGGGCTGAGGCGGCTGAAGCTGCGGAAGCATTTGAAGCGGCTGAAGCGGCGGCGGCTACTGCAAAATTGTCCGGAGTAGCGAATAGATCACCCCTGCAGAAACTTGCCGAAACAGGCAGGGGTGCGTAATGAGCCTTGAGCTGCTTGAGAGCGGTTCTCAGTGGAAGTCATTGGAACCGGGTGGAGTGCTGAGTGGAGTGCCGGCATTACCGTGTTCCGGCAGTACCGCGTTCCACGTTCCCGTGGTTGGCGGGTGTCGCGGTCTTCAGCTGGGCAGTATGGTGGCGCTGGCAGCGCCTCTTTGATCTTCCCGGAAAGGGGTGAAGTCAATAACGGTGAGTGCCGCTGCTGACGGGGAACCCACATTGAGCCAGCATTGAGCCAGCAGTGAGTCAGCAGTGATCAGGCGGTTCTTTGAAGTGCCGGTACTGCTTCTGCCGGTTGCTGAAAGACTGTGGCTTGTGCTGTGGTGTGTTTCGGCGGTGGGTGGCCGCCATCAGTGGGCAAGGGTACCCGCTGTAAATGTGGGCCCTTGCTTGGTCTGTGGAGTCACTTGCCATTGGACACTTTCTGCCATTACTGCCACAAACAGTCGCAAATTTCTACAATTGGTAGTGTGCTTTATATTATTCAATACTCCTTTGTCTCTCCAATTTCCACTAAAGCACCTGTTGGTGGTTGGTGGAGGAAGAGGTATTAGATCTGGTGATTGGTGCTGGCGCTGGAGATGGCGAACAAGATATTAGAACTATATCCTTATTGAACTGGTGACAATATTGAGATTTTTTTTTCACTTGCTTGCTTGATTCTCTAAAGAGGAAAGACACCTTCACCTTGTAAAGTGTGTATTATGAGGTCGGGAAAGGAGCGCCCACCTTTCCCTCCTATTAAAAGGAAGAAAAAAATACAACAAACATCAATACTAGACAAATTCAAAATAAAACAAGCAGGTGACATCCAGTCTCTTAAATCATCCAAGGTCCATATATTTGGGAAACCGGAAAAGTCGCCATCAAAATTTGACTTTATGAAAGATCCAACTGGTGCCATGCTAACGTTGCTAACTAACTCACACGGTCTCCAAACCCCAATTAAGCCAATGGGCGGAACAAATATACCATCCCCTAAGCAAGGAGTAAGAGAACCCGGACAGCCTGAGTTGGATGTGGAAGTTGAGCAAAGGTCAAATTCAACTAAGGACCTAGGCAACCACTGGGGTCAAATAACGGATTTAGAGATGCTAACTATTCCTCTTACTGGTCATTTGCAACAAGGAGTTCCAAACTGCACGAGTCAAATGACGGGAGATACTCAACAACTATTACAACCGGGCTACCAATGCCAATTGAAGTGCAAGTAAAAATCAGAAAAGCTAATGGTGTAGGGGACCCACTTAATCTGGTTCAAACAAATCATCTCGAGCAAGAATCTTCAAAAGAAGGAACTGATGGGGTTAAAATTATAAGGGATGACAATACCCTACCTAACTACCAACAACCGGATCTTAATCTGTCTACAACAAATATTGTCCAAAAGTTGGACCAGGAGAATTTTAAACAAAATAATAGGTCTCAAAATAATATGGATGAATATAATAGTAACCCAGAAATTCTGCAGCGTTGGAGCACTCCGTATCAAAAAGATGCTCTGAATAGTAGGCTACAATTTATTAATTTACGTGATGAGGGCCACGAACACCAAGAGCCTGTAAAAGAAGGGTATAAGGATCAATCATCTATAAATGGGCAATACCATAGCCCAGGAATTCAAGTATCAGGAAGTTGGAACTCGGGAGCAATTTGGGATTTATTCTTTAAAACCTCGCAATTAACTTTGGAAGCTTTAACATATCAGTCCAACAAAATGGAGGTGCAAATAGATCTCTTGAGTGCTATGGCATCCTCCGTAGCCGGAATAGAACAGAAGATCTCAACATTAAACAATCTAATAATAAGGGCACAAACCCAACCAATATCCACGTATGCAGAGTGTGGTTGTGCCCCACTAATTAACAAACTGGCCACCATTCCTGATGTTTTAAAAACAATAATTGACGATGTAAAAGGAAATTTATTTAATGTTGGAATTCAAGCCAGCCAGAGTGATTGCTCCTTTAAAGATATGATGAAATGTAAAGACAATATTGTCGTTAAAGAAAAAACAGTTGATAAAACGAATGATCAAGAAGTGAAAAACCTATGCTCGTCACAATAAACATCTATAGACGCAGTACCAGAAGTTCATCTATCCAAAAGACAGAGAAAAACAACGGAAAGCGAGAAATAAAGTCTCTAAAATTATAAAAAATGCAATTGCTTTGGATGTAGTGAGACTGAATAGTGGAAATAACCACGAACAAATATCAAATTGTGAAGAAGAAGTTAAAGAAATGTTACCAACAAAACCCTTCTACCCTTTATTCAATAAAAATCTATCGGAAGTACAAACAGTTATAAAAAATAAAAGCATAAACAAGCAAACCGATAGTACAAAACAGATAGATAATGAAAAAAATCAGCCCTCAGGAATGCCGCAAGTGGAGGAAAGTAAAGAACAGGTGAAAAGTAAGCTACCACAATTGGAAACGAAAAGAGCAAAGAGCGAGATCACTAGAGTGGCTGAAGTGAATAGAGATTTGTTAGAAAACTGGAAGGATAATAAATCACCACAAGATCTGGGAATTGAGAGAAAGCAGTTACATAAACACCAACAATCTTGGCCTCATGCTGTAAGTAATCACAATGGGAAGTTAACTGAGTACGCTCAAGAAAAAGACGAAAATATCTTGCAACAAATTAAACTAAACAATCCTGATCAAAAAGAGGGAGCAATGCAGGTAATTTTTATGCCTGAATATAAATCTAGGGGTAATAACGATATCTTGAACCGAGGAAACATATTAAAATTGTGTAATGCAGTACCTTCATTGGAGAAAATTAGATGTACTGACATAGAATCAATTGAATTTCTCGTAATCAATAACAATAATCAAGAATCAACATTAGTAACCTGAACAACATCTACTGCTGCTAGTCTTATTATACAAGAACATAATCTTTTTCTGGATTGGGGAATAAAAATAACAACCCCCCTCCAACCCTCCTATCCTAGCCCTTTTGTTTCATCAAAATTACAAAATAAGATAATAATAAGAAATACTCAATACTAAAAAATCCCATAGGTATGACCAATGGGCATGTCTTAAGATCATTAGAGGAGAATAAAGGAGATTCATTAGATACTGTAAAATTGGGTTGGCTAACAGCAGCTTTACATAATGTCAGGCAGGATTGACACACTCCAACCGATGTTCCTTTAAGGGGGTCAACAATCATGAATGAGAGGATTAGAATATGTTCTTGGAACATAAATGGTGTTCAAGCAAAGATTCAGAACAAGCAATTACCCTCCCTGTGCTGTTTTCAAATCATTTGTCTACAAGAGACTTGGGCTTTAGTTCCTTTCAGGTTAGAAGGTTATAAGGGCTACTATTCGTTGGCCAAGAAAACAAGCAATTATGGCAGATCCTGTGGGGGTTTGGCTATTTTCATATCAACTGAACTAAATATGGAAAGTGAAATGGATGTGCAAAGTCTAAAGAATTGTTTAATTGTCAAAATACGTTACAAGGAACAAAATATAATTAAATCTCTTGTAATAATTAACGTATATATTCACCCTGATACCGGTTCACGAAGAACAATGGCTAACTGTTTGATAATTACGATATTGCAGCAATTGGACAATGACATCCAACCCGAGATCATCATTACTGGTGACTTTAACATGAACATGTTGTGGTCTTATGTTAGAGATGCTGAAATACAACAACAGAATTACTTATGGTCAATCCCCAGTTTTTCACTTACAATGGATTTGAAGGAACGAAAGAATGAAAAAACGGGTAAGACTTTTGTAAAAGAATTAGAAACTATAGGCTTAAGGGTGCTAAATGGGCGATTTCCGCAAGATTCACCACCTGCATGGACGTATCAAGCAGGTGATTATAGGTCCAGAATAGATTACACCATAGCATCATTGAACTTATTCCGCAAAATTCTGTCTTACCAGATAGAGGGAACGGAAAGAAGTGACCACGATCAGCAAATAATAGAGTTAAGATATGAAAACTATATGACACTTCCGGGAGAAATAGTAACAGTAAATTACAAGAAACTTTATTGGTCGGAAAACATCAAAGATTCGATCACAATTAGTGCACAAGCAATTGTTGAGTCATACTTTGAAGGAGATTTTTCCAATGCTATTGAAAAATGGTCCCTCTTTATAAAGGAATTAATTTCCAGTCAGTCTCAAAAAGATGGTAATAAAGGGCAGTGGAGAAAAAAAGCATCATGTTCAATGGTTAAAATATCGTCTGAATGTCATTTATTAAAAAAAGAACGCAATAGAACCCTAAGATTGGTAAAGAAGTACCCAGGTAATCAAATTCATAGAGAAAAATTTAAAAGGATAAATGCAGAAGTAAGGAAATTGATCTGGAAGGATAAAATGCAAGTAAAACAATTGTTATGGGCTAAAGCTTTATATACTTGTAAAAGGAGTAATACAAGAGACTTCTGGGTTTTAGTTAACAAATTGAATAGAGCTAGTAGGAAATCTACTTCTTCAACAGTAACTGAATCTGAATGGGTTACGTTTTTAGATATGCACTTGAATCCTATTCCAGACATGGTTATGAACTCCATTAATTGTAGTATAAATGGAGTAGGAGAAGAAAAGAATACTAATACAATAATGATAACGGAAAACCAAGTATGCAAACTTATAAAGAAACAGAGATCCAATGGTGCCCCTGGCCCAAACGGGATTCCCGCGGAGTTTTATAAGGAGAAAGCATTATATTGGTCAACCTATTTAACACCAGTATTTAATCACGCTCTGCAATCAAGATCAGTCCCAGAGTCTTGGAAGGGATCTATAATTTCTCCTATTTATAAAAGTGGGGATTGGTCTCTCCCAGCCAACTATAGACTAATCACGCTCCAAGATATTGAAGCTAAACTTTTTGCATCAATTCTCCTTAAAGAGTTAATCGACTGGGCGAATGACAAGCATTTAATTCCGCCGAACCAATCGGGTTTTGTACAAGGACAAGGGACGGCAATGAATATTTTAACACTGGGAATACTAATGGAAAAATATAAAATAAAAAAACAATCATATTTATGTTTTGTCGATTTTAAAGCGGCCTTTGACTGTGTGGATAGGCAAATTTTATGGAGGAAATTGGATCATTATGATATTAGTCCCTGCCTTTTAAATGCAATTCAATTGTTATATACTGAAATCTGGACAAGAGTCAGACTTGGGAATGGCTCAAGGCTTTCTAGGAAAATTAATACAACTCAAGGCTTAAAGGAAGGGTGTGTTTTAGCTCCGTATCTATTTAATTTATTTTTATCTGATTTTACGCCTGCAATGAACAATGAGTTAGCAGACTCACCAAAGCTGGCAGAGAAACAAATATCAAATTTACTATATGCTGATGACGTCGTCCTGCGAAGTCAAACAAGGATAGGGCTGCAGCGATTAATAAACAAAACATCGATGTATTCAATTGAGAATAAAATGACAATAAATGAAACAAAAACAAAAGTAATGGAAGTCAGTCATGCATGGATGTTGGTGCAGGAATATACAAGTCTTAAGGTGCAACCTTATTTAGAAATACCATGGTCAGTACAAACCAAAAACATATTTATGAAAGCAAGATTCGGCAACTTACCAGGCTTAAAACATGCAATGCCTTGGCTGAGACCATCTGTGCCGACTCCCTGCAGACTATGCAAGCTATGGGATGAAAATATTATTCATTTGGTCTGTATATGTGCAGTAATGATGGCGGAAAGAAAACGATATCTGAAAAACTGCTTCATTGACAGAGGTGTTCGTACATGTAGACATGCTATGGTAGTTTGTTTTAGACCAACGGATATTAAACTGAACGCCAATTTTACAAAATTTTTGATACTTGCAAAAAAGAAACTGGATGCTTGTGAGTTGAGCCCAGTAAATCTGGAAGTTTAAAATAATTAGGATAAATTTCGTACTATATAAATGAATTTGCACACAAGTAATGAAATAATAATTGCTACTATCCATATTAAGCCTTGGAAAAATGATGGACTGATTTAATGTTTATAAATTATCTTCTGGGACCTTTTGAGAAAATTATTTGAATGAGATTATTAGGAATTTTAGATTTATTTGTTTGTTAAATTTTAATCGGTGTGTTTTAAAGATTGTTCTAATTGTAAGATTTTTATTAATCATGCAATAAAATGTATCACTATCATCATCACTTATGGTCCCATTTCTTAGGGCACCCTCTGTGCTTGAACACATCCTTCTCGGCAATCATTGCCCTATCCATATCAATAGCCCAATCACGCAAGCACGGGCCGCCCCCACTCCCCATCTCTGCGCAATGTTGCGTTTTGCAATGGCCCACCCCATTGAGGCCCATGTCTGTTCGGTTTGTGTGAGGTCTGTGGCTTCCCACATATTAAGGAGGCACAACTGGGGGGAGGCCTTCAGAGTCTTACCACCCACTCTCCCCATCTGCTTTGTAACCCTATCCCAGTACTGTCGCACTGTGGGGCAATCCCACGTCCGCCAGCTTTTTGTGATCTTCTCGAAGCAATCCCATGTCAAGGCTCAATGAGTCAATTAATTTTACCTTCCAGTCGTTCACTGGAGGAGGTAATAGCCTGCAATATGTCCTGCAGTGTGGGGTCTCCAGGGTGTTCCTACTGCGTGGAAGCCCTCTCTTTCTCGTCTGAGGATTTACCTGCCAGGGTTTCTTCCCTGTCTTTCTTTTTGAGGGGCTTCCCCATAGCGTTGTCTCGCTCTATGACGCTCCTGGCGCTGCGCGTACTCATGGGACGCTTCAGGCTACTCCCGCTGTCTGTGAGGTTGTCTGTTCAGGCAGGCGCTCTTCAGTCCAGTGCTTCCCTCCACTCAGGCTCAGGGTGGGCCCGTCCGTCTCTGTGTTAGCTTTCCGCTGTTGTCCCGCCGTCCCCTCCGGCGCACCCACGTGCACAATACGGGTCTGGTTTCACCCCTCTCTTTGCCTGCCTGGGGACTCTGGATCTCGCTGCTCCCTGGCCCGATGCGCCACCCCTACTCTGTTTCAGCTTGACGCAGATGCCTCGTCCTCAGGTTGGCAAATCCGTGTTCTCCCAATGCGCTTCCCTGGGCTATGCATGTTGGGGGGATCTCTCCGTCGCTCTGTGAATTAGGCCCCGGTGGTGGTAGCTCTAGGGCCCGCTTTCCGATCTCAGCAGCATTTCCAGGCCTCTTTGGTCCCTTCGCTCAGACCTCCTCTCTCCCTAGGGTTCTCCAGGGCCTCTCGGTTTATAGGGTGTGTGGGCCTTTTCCTCGCTGGCCCCAGGTCTGCCGCCTCAGTCACCTTCACCATGGCACTGCTTCCTGCTGTGGGCGCTCGCCTAGAACCCCAGGCCCGGGCTCATTGCATTCCACCGCAGAACTCAGGGGGGTGCGGGGCCCTCTCCACCTCCCGCCCTCATGATGTCAGCCTCTGTCTCTGCTGGCCGCTTCAGTGCTGCTATAAACTTTGGTCTCCACAGGGCCTTGGTAGCAGTCACCTGTCTCTCCGATGCCTGCCCCATCCAGCTGCCAGGCTCGTCATGCGGGGCCTCACGGGGTCCCGATCTCCTCGCTGCCTCGCTCCCCTGAAAGTACTTCAGGGGGCCTCCGGGCCCTACACTCAGAACTTGTGCTGGGGGCGAGGGGAAGGTACTCCAGGCCTCTCTCTGCCCCAAGCAGGCAATCCGGCACTCGCTCCAGCTCTTGCAGTGCCCAATGTGCGCCGCCACCTCGCCACTGCTTTTTCGGCCGCGTTCGCACTGTTCAGCTCCCCAGGGAGCATTCAGTCATCTCCGCCGCTCCAGTGTCTGCCCAACCTAGCCCCCGGGCCTGTCACACGGGGCACCGGAGCCCCAAACTCCTCCCCGCTGCACTCCTCTCAGGACTTACTTCGAGGGGCCTCCGTGCCCGGCACTCAGTCCTGCAGAGGGGGCGGGGGGAAGGTACTCCAGGCCCCAAGCAAGGTCTCGCCGATAGTCCGGCACTGGTCCTGGCGTCCGCTGCACTCGATGGGTGCTGCCATTTTACCGCTGCTCTTATGCGGATTCAATGCGTCCAGCTCCCCCGCTCCCAGCTCCAGGGGGCCTCTGGGCTTATCACTCAGCTCGGCGCAGGAGGCGAGGGGTACTCCAGGCCCCCTCCGTCTCCGTCAAAGCCACTCAGAGGGCCGATGCTCGTCCTGATCTCCTCACTGTACACTGGGCGCCGCCATCTTGTCTGATTGTTCGGTCGCGCTCTCCGTGCTCAGTTTTCCTGCTCATGGGCTGCTGGGCAGGCTCACCTCACCTCTGGGGCACATCTCACCCTTCTCACGGCTGTGGGGGTGCGCTGCAGGGCTTCTTGTCCCATTTAGGGCTTCAGGATGGCAGTCGATGGCGGGCGGCCGGCCGACCGGAGCTCACGAGCCTTGCTGCTCACTCCATCGGCGCCAGGACACGCCCCTCCGCCAGCGTTGCTTTGCATGTTGTGATATCAGAGGAAATTCTCCTTGTTCTTAGGGATTGCGAGTAAGGTAAATTACGAACTAAGCTGGGTGGGTGGAAACTTTGAAATAACAAGGAATTGTTTCTGTCAGTAGGCTTTTTGTGGACGGCCGTTTTTATACCGGTCTCTGACAGTTTGATCCATACGTCAAGAAATGCCAAGGCAGTCTTACTGATGGTATGGGTGAATTGTATCCTGGGGTTCTTTGAGTTCAATGCCTTGATATTTCCCAGTAGGATAGCTTCAGTGTTTTCCATACCATGAAGATGTCATATATATAACGATACCAAAGGGGATGATGGACGGAGCGTTTGAGCTAATCAAACACTCACCCCCAGTCAACTGATCTGGGTTTAATCCATCATCATTCTTTAGCTCACTCCACCACCCCAGTTCAGACATGGCCATATGCAAATCAGTCTGACCCTGTGCCTCATGGGAACAGTCCAGCCCGAACTGCCAAGCCATGTCTTCCCTGGACCGGAAACAAGCATCCTGGGACCGGTTTCTGGCTATTCAGCCGTCATCAGCCAGGCTAGCTTGAATCCAGTGGCAAAGTGAGCAAGGGACCCACGTCTGGGCATACCCTGCCAACTTAGGGCGAACAAAGCGATACCAAAGGGATGATGGACGGAGCGTTTGAGCTAATCAAACACTCACCCCCAGTCAACTGATCTGGGTTTAATCCATCATCATTCTTTAGCTCACTCCACCACCCCAGTTCAGACATGGCCATATGCAAATCAGTCTGACCCTGTGCCTCATGGGAACAGTCCAGCCCGAACTGCCAAGCCATGTCTTCCCTGGACCGGAAACAAGCATCCTGGGACCGGTTTCTGGCTATTCAGCCGTCATCAGCCAGGCTAGCTTGAATCCAGTGGCAGAGTGAGCAAGGGACCCACGTCTGGGCATACCCTGCCAACTTAGGGCGAACAAAGCGATACCAAAGGGGATGATGGACGGAGCGTTTGAGCTAATCAAACACTCACCCCCAGTCAACTGATCTGGGTTTAATCCATCATCATTCTTTAGCTCACTCCACCACCCCAGTTCAGACATGGCCATATGCAAATCAGTCTGACCCTGTGCCTCATGGGAACAGTCCAGCCCAAACTGCCAAGCCATGTCTTCCCTGGACCGGAAACAAGCATCCTGGGACCGGTTTCTGGCTATTCAGCCGTCATCAGCCAGGCTAGCTTGAATCCAGTGGCAAAGTGAGCAAGGGACCCACGTCTGGGCATACCCTGCCAACTTAGGGCGAACAAAGCGATACCAAAGGGGATGATGGACGGAGTGTTTGAGCTAATCAAACACTCACCCCAGTCAACTGATCTGGGTTTAATCCATCATCATTCTTTAGCTCACTCCACCACCCCAGTTCAGACATGGCCATATGCAAATCAGTCTGACCCTGTGCCTCATGGGAACAGTCCAGCCCGAACTGCCAAGCCATGTCTTCCCTGGACCGGAAACAAGCATCCTGGGACCGGTTTCTGGCTATTCAGCCGTCATCAGCCAGGCTAGCTTGAATCCAGTGGCAAAGTGAGCAAGGGACCCACGTCTGGGCATACCCTGCCAACTTAGGGCGAACAAGGCGATACCAAAGGGGATGATGGACGGAGCGTTTGAGCTAATCAAACACTCACCCCCAGTCAACTGATCTGGGTTTAATCCATCATCATTCTTTAGCTCACTCCACCACCCCAGTTGAGACATGGCCATATGCAAATCAGTCTGACCCTGTGCCTCATGGGAACAGTCCAGCCCGAACTGCCAAGCCATGTCTTCCTGGACTGGAAACAAGCATCCTGGGACCGGTTTCTGGCTATTCAGCCGTCATCAGCCAGGCTAGCTTGAATCCAGTGGCAAAGTGAGCAAGGGACCCACGTCTGGGCATACCCTGCCAACTTAGGGCGAACAAAGCGATACCAAAGGGGATGATGGACGGAGCGTTTGAGCTAATCAAACACTGACCCCCAGTCAACTGATCTGGGTTTAATCCATCATCATTCTTTAGCTCACTCCACCACCCCCAGTTCAGACATGGCCATATGCAAATCAGTCTGACCCTGTGCCTCATGGGAACAGTCCAGCCCGAACTGCCAAGCCATGTCTTCCCTGGACCGGAAACAAGCATCCTGGGACCGGTTTCTGGCTATTCAGCCGTCATCAGCCAGGCTAGCTTGAATCCAGTGGCAAAGTGAGCAAGGGACCCACGTCTGGGCATACCCTGCCAACTTAGGGGCGAACAAAGTGATACCAAAGGGGATGATGGACGGAGCGTTTGAGCTAATCAAACACTCACCCCCAGTCAACTGATCTGGGTTTAATCCATCATCATTCTTTAGCTCACTCCACCACCCCAGTTCAGACATGGCCATATGCAAATCAGTCTGACCCTGTGCCTCATGGGAACAGTCCAGCCCGAACTGCCAAGCCATGTCTTCCCTGGACCGGAAACAAGCATCCTGGGACCGGTTTCTGGCTATTCAGCCGTCATCAGCCAGGCTAGCTTGAATCCAGTGGCAAAGTGAGCAAGGGACCCACGTCTGGGCATACCCTGCCAACTTAGGGGCGAACAAAGCGATACCAAAGGGGATGATGGACGGAGCGTTTGAGCTAATCAAACACTCACCCCCAGTCAACTGATCTGGGTTTAATCCATCATCATTCTTTAGCTCACTCCACCACCCCAGTTCAGACATGGCCATATGCAAATCAGTCTGACCCTGTGCCTCATGGGAACAGTCCAGCCCGAACTGCCAAGCCATGTCTTCCCTGGACCGGAAACAAGCATCCTGGGACCGGTTTCTGGCTATTCAGCCGTCATCAGCCAGGCTAGCTTGAATCCAGTGGCAAAGTGAGCAAGGGACCCACGTCTGGGCATACCCTGCCAACTTAGGGCGAACAAAGCGATACCAAAGGGGATGATGGACGGAGCGTTTGAGCTAATCAAACACTCACCCTCATATATATAACAGCACAAACATAATAAATTATTTGTCCATTGTGGGTTGGATAAAATATGATCTTGTTTGAATTTTGCCATGTATGTATTGACGTATACAGGAGCCCCTGCAAAACTTATTGAGGTCCCACTCAGTTGAAGGTAAAATTGCTTGTTCCATTCGAAATAGCTGTGATGTAGGCAAAAATGAAGCAATTCAAGAAGAAAATCTTTATTCACTCCTATCGTGGGTTGTTGTGCCTTTGTTGAGCACGGCTGTTTGAGTGGGTGTTAATGGAGTGGATGAAATGTTGAGCACTAAACTTTGTTCTGGCTCCTGGGCCCTTCTTTGTTTTTGTTTTTCTTTTTCCTCTCCGGATTTTTTTGCGATTGCTGCTTGTTTGTCTTGTGCTTGGTCCGGCAGTTGCCCCAAGTCTGGGATTGGGATAAAAAAGGAACCGAGGGTATGCGGTCTGTGCTGTCTTTGTCCACAGTCAAGCTTTGTGAAGTGTCTGATCTTGTTAGAATAATTTTCATGGGAGCTCGTGATGTTTCCATGTCTTTATCAGACACAACACTTTCTTCTGACGAAGTGTTAGTCTTGTTAGTGAATCTTCTCTGGGCATACACTTCTGCCCAAGTGTATGTTTCATTCAACTTATAATCGATGGTGTCCCGTTTGAATTTCCTTAGTTTCATTTCCTGTAGTTCTTTTCCATATGTGTCCAATTGTCCATTCAAATCCTCTAAAAATTGTTTCCAGTTATCTTCTTCCATTCTGTTAGATAAATCACGTTTGACACTGTCAATTTCATCCTCTAATTCGTGAATGGTTCACAAGAGTTCTTCTAGCAGTAATAATATTAAGTCCAGTGAGCATTTATGTAGTATTGCGTACAATTTCTCCATAAATGCTCGATTATGTTGCAATCTGTAGAGGATCGGTTTGATGGCTAACCTCAATCCTTGGGGAATTCTCTTTACTTTGTTGTATTGGATGAGAGTCGAAGCATGTAGTAGTTGATTGAGTTTGCGGCGTGTTAAATATTCCAATTGTTTCAACTGCTGCATTATCGAGCCACTCTGTACATTTAAAGTTTTAGCTTCTTGTATCAGGTCATATATTTCCATTGCTTGTTCTGCAGTAAAAGCTTTGGTTATTGCTTGGTTCTCTGTAATACTCGCTATGGTTTCAAAAGACATAATTGATCATGTGTGCTCAAATCTAGTGTGAGGCAATGTGAATGTGTAGATTGTGCACACCTAATTGTTTGTACTATTTATGGCACTCAGGGAACAAAGAGAGTGATCAGTGTGCACACTGATCGCTCTCTTGTTCCCCGAGTGCCATAAATAGTACAAACAATTAGGTGTGCACAATCTACACATTTTCTTTATTGCAGAGTATTGCCACATTATAGGGTGCTAAATACATACTTGACTCATCCCCTCAAGGTTTCCAGAAGGCTTCAGGAAGAGAGGTTGTGGAACCTATGTAAGGGTAAAAAAGTAGATAGCACCAAGAATACTATGTCTGCAGAGACAGCTATATTAGTGAAACATATATTTGAGAAAAGGAAAGCATCCTATAACTAATGTTTCATCAAATATGAATTAAATTGTGAGGCACATTAAATCAAATTCGTGAATATGAGAAGCATATAGTCATAAGTCCTTTGTTCTCTCATTGTAGTCAGCAGTCCTGCACTGCTGCATGTCTTCATGTATTAGATAAATCGGCTCCGACATTGTACAGTATGTTGCAGATATGTCTACGGGTGAAGGTACAAGATATTTATCTATTGCTCTTTTTTGATGATGTGATGCGCATTATTTACTAGCAAATTAGGGTATATTCCTTCCCTCTGTCCTGATCTCAAATTATCTTCAAACATGTCAAAACGTCGATGCCTACAAATTCTAATGCTTGGCTAAATGCTATGGCAAATGGGCACAAAGATTTAGTGGACTGTTTCCCAATGTACATTTAGTTTGCATCAATTGTGTAGCAAGCTTAGTTTGATTTTTTGGGCTGTTTTTGTATATTTGTTCTAGGTCTGCCTCGCGCACATTGCTCCGCTGTAGTTCACTATAGGAACACCACGATTTGATATATGAAGCCTGGATCCCTATGTTTATCCTTTGAGCAGGTAAAATTGTTTGGCATTGAGCTAGAAAAAAAACGTATTTGTCTTTTTAAAGGAAAAGCACTCTTCTCCCTTCCGTCATAAAACATGGGGGGTGTTCTCTTTATCCAAAATTTCTTTAGGCAGTGACAATAGATGTTCAAAATGCATTCATATCCCCCACAGAATGTATCAGAGGGATCTCTGAAAACTGTGAATTGTACCCACCTTCTGCCAGCTGCTATTAATGCAGCCAGAAAATATTTGTCTGCAGACATGCACATCGGTCAATGCACAGGCTATGGAAATGTTAGAAAGGTTGGTTTACACACTGACTTTCGAGTTGAGAATCTCTCATTAGATCAAGTTAAATTCAGGTAGCCATTTTGGCTGCCTCCATGTAAATATGGCTACACCAAATACTATGTTGTACTTTCAAGACACTAGACGCCACTGGTCCAGTCATGTTCATCTGGAGGCACGCTGTGTTTCAGGAACAGAGAGTGGAGCAGCACGCTTCTGCTATGGGTCTTCTCCTTTCAGGGTATGAGTACAAATTGCAGTTTATGCTTAAGTAATTATTTAGCAAAACCTTGTATTTGAAAGACACTCATTAGACGCACAGGAACTCCCGCGCGAATAACAATAAAGAGGAATGGTGGAAAAAGAGACTTGAGCTGCAAAATTGACAACGTTTTAGTAGATTTTCAGTGACAGTTGTAAAGGCTTATATTGTGTCACATAATTAATCTGGATCAGAATTCGAGGATAGTGCAGGGGCTGAAGCTATTTCCCACGGAAGACCCCACTTTGTGCCTGGTAAATGTTTACATTGATAATGAACCCCAGATGGGGTCTCGAGTCTCAATAGCCTGAGGGCGGCCCTAAATGTGCTGGGGAAATCGGGCAGAGGTTGGGACGAGGGATGGCTGTGCTAGTGAGGGACTTAAACTGCCATCTCTGTGAATGTTCCCTTCTGCCAGATGATACCAGGCCTGGGTGCATGCTACTTGAAGGGCTTCACACCAAGGAAGGATAAGAACCGGGTGAGATTTTAGCCTTTCACAACCTGATATTTGCATTAGAAAAACTGGTCAGTTCACCCAATCCTAGTGTTTCTCCTACGTTTAAGGGGAGTGGGTTCTGCTTCTATCACAGACTTTATCTTTATTGTAGCCCCTCTATTCTTGCATATTGTTAACTATGATATCACCCTTAGGTTTTTTAGCAACCATAACCCCCTTGTCCTGGATTTGAAAGGCCATAGAGACACCACCTATACAAGGGGAGGGTGTGGTAGTGGGCTCACCATCGTGGACCATGGCAGATGCATAAATTGGGCACATATCGGCCAAGCTCCTTTTAAGGCAACTCTTATTGCCATGGTGTCCCAGGAGTCAGCCATCTGCCTTGATGCAGCAGCTCTCAATAGGGATATTCTGCGAGCCTTTGGTGGTATTGCTAATATGGCAAAAAGATTACAGACCTCTCCTGTCACCCAAGTAAGCAGGCAAGACCCAAAATGGTTCTTAAAGGATTGCTCTAAGCACTTTCGGCTATCAAAGTTAGTTCTGAAACAGGTCCTAAGAGTTAGGAGTCAGGTAGCGGCTAGTAGGTAGGCCTATAAGCTGGCATTACGCAGGCGTAAGGCTAGTCTCCAGGTCCAAGCCTGGGAGGAGTTAATTCAAGCTAGTGAAACTAGGGACTCATCCCTTTTTTTGGAAGGTAGTGAGTAAACCCCTTTTTTCCGACGGGTCAGGACCAGCCATTTGTACCCATATATCTGAACAACAGTTAGTGGACCACTTCTCAGAGGTCTATAACTTTGGCGAGTTGTCAGAGGAGGATTGGGTGTGGAGTAGGTGAGACTGATCCCATGGTCTTTACCCTGGAAGAGGTCTCTCTAGGCATGAACACCCTTACAAGAAATAAAGCTCCTGGGCCAGATGGAATTCCCTCAGACTTGCTCTACCTGGATGTTGAGTTATGGGGCCAACTTTTCACCCAGGGACTAAAAGCCGCTGCTCGCTGTGGGGTACCACACTCTTCGTCGTCCGCGGTGATAGTGCCAGTGTTTAAGAAGGGAGACGGGAGGGTGCGAGGGGGCATGGCCAACAAGATGGCCAACTAGCAGCTCTCTAGGCCAGCTCTGCTGGCCCATAACTTAATCCACACTTGAATCCTGTTCCCACCGCTGCATCCGGACCACAATATGGCTGTTAAAACATATGAATTACCTGGTGAGAGATTTGAGCCGACCCTGGTACCAGAATTCCGACCAGGGGTGACAGAGTGGAAGAAACGCATCAAGCACCAATCATGGCCGAGAAGATGGCGGTCGCGAGGTGAAGGCCTGCCTGACCAAAAAGACCTACCAGCACCTAGACCATAGCACACAAGTAAGGACTGCGCTCAGCCAAGCCTGCGGGTGAGTTACGGGGGGCCCGCTGGAGTCCAACCGTTGGGGCTCCGGATCCGAGCCCCAAAGGGAGATCACTGATCCCGCCGCCAGGGGTGGCAAAGGCGGTCCCCCAGTGAAGCCTTAAGGGGCAGAGAGAGACCGGGCCAGCGTCGAAACTGCGGTGTGGCTGGTTCCGATACCGAGAGTCGGCGACTCTAGAGGTGGGAGCAGAGGAGCAGCGGAATGAGGGGGCAAGCTCCTGGCGCCACACAATAATAGCCTGCCCCTCCGGAGAATCGTCCCTCGAGGGAGGAAGAACCAGGGCAGTGGCCGCGCTGGGCAAACGGAGCACCAGCTCACAAACGCTGCACTGAGAATGAAGTGGAGGAAAACAGAGCAGCAGCTTGATCGCGGCCCTGCTGGCCCAGGCTGGGTGGCAGATCATTTGAAAGGTACGGAGCACTCGCACCTATGCACACCCACAAAGTGAAGCTCCAAGCCAGGGAGAGACCTTAACCACTGCAGATGGGAAGCCTAACTGGGGGGGGAGTTCTGAGTCAAGTGATGAGAGACAGACCAGGCTTGACCCTCCACTGAACAACTCGGGCAGGCCATGGAAAACCTGGGGGACCCCCTCTTGCACCCTTGTGGATCAGACTGATCAGGAATAGTTGAGGCAGTGCTTAATTTGAGCCGGTGGTTTCCGGGCTCGGCACCGGCACTTAAATGACAACACCAGTGCTTATGACAGTCTGCCACAAGGTGGCGTTGTCTATATACATTACAAATGACTATTGCCTGCCACCCAAGCCATTCTCATAGCTTTGGGGGCTTGAAATTGTCTGAATTGTCAAACTTGTAGGGCTGTGATGGCTAGTAGTCGTGTTGTTACTATCATTGGGAGCATGGCAGGGGCAGTGTGTGGTACAAGCTGCAATGGCCTCCTGACGAGAGCCCTGGCACTTATTGTTTTACAAATTAAGCACTGAGTTGAGGTCAGATGTATATCAACGACTCCATCCCCGGAGTCCCCCGGCTGCAATATACAGGGAAACCCTTCCCCCACTAACAGGCGAGGCCTGGTACAGAGCGGGGAATGACAGAGCGGGGCTCCCCCCTTTTTTTATTCCTTATCACACAGAGGCTCTGGACGTCTGGAGAGAAGGGGGACACAGATTGGGAGAATCTGACCCTGGTGGAATGACACAGGGCTCGCTATACCCCCCAAGAGCTGGAGAGAAGCGGGGGTTGACGATACTGCGGAACAACGCCTGGGAATGCATACTCCGGCATTTCCAGACAAAGTTACAGAATTGCCAGCAGAGGGAAGACGCCCCCGACCATAAGCCCTGAGGAGGAAGAACTTGCACACAAGGGGGAGAGAAACTGACCAGTCCTCCCTAGACCCATACAGATATCGATACCTCTGGCCCCGTGATTAGACTGGTCGCACATACACTTCAATAGTGGACCTCCCTCATACACCTCATAAATATGGCCAAGACAAAGAACCAAAGCCACAGAGACAGGGCAAGATGGATAAACTAAAACAGTCGCCCCCCCCAGACTGAACAAGGAGAAAATCCACCCTCACTACCGAATAATGCAACGCTCCTACAGGCCATACATGCCTCCAGAGACACCCTAGAGGGAAAGATAGGCAAGGTCTGCTCGGAGGTCACCCTACTTCGACAAGACCTGCTTAATGTACCTGAAAGAGAAACACAGGCGCAGGGCAGAATTTCTGAAGTAGAGGACACGACCTGCACCATGTGTAAGGAAGTCCTTGAACTATGCACAACCTTGAAAGAGGTGGCATGGAGAGTGGAGGATGCAGAAAATCGTGTGAGGAGAAACAACCTTCGCTTCGTTGGATTACCTGAAGGGATCAAGGGCTCAGACGCAGGGGCATGCCTGAGACGATGGTTGAGATACTCTCTCCTGACAGCTCAATTTTCATCCTGCTTTGTGATAGAACGGGCACATAGGGCTCTTAGCGCCAAACCACCTATTGGGGCACCACCACTCCCCATTATCGCCTGCTTCCTTAATTACCACGCCATGAAGGGTATTAAATGTTCTCTGAGGAGGTTTTAGAATAATATAGACCCCTCAGAGTACCACATTATATATATATTTTTTCCCTTGTGGCAGCAGTTCCAAAAGCCCCTCAAAAAATAGAATGTAAGGAACTGCCCCTGTATAATTGGCACAAACGAACTGCTGGTGTAATTGTATTTATTCTTGTAAAAAATGTTTGTATGATTGTGTTTGTTATAATCACATTGTTATTTTTGATATTATTCACAATTTTGTATGCACTTTATATGTATTATAGCTTTTGTGTATCAGATATGTACTCAACACAGACATGAACAAAACGTGTTGTGAAAGGTGTTATTATATGATAAATAATTGTGATTAAGACACCTAAAAGTGCAAGAACTTAGAGTCTTGCACTCTTGACCGCTTAAAATAAAGTGCGGCCTTGAAAAATAAACAGCCAGGTTCCTTCTTTTTCATATCCTTAATTACCAGGACAGAGACTTGATGTTGAGAGAAGTGAGGTGGATGGGGGAAATTCGTCATGCCCAGGCAAAAATAATGATATTCCTGACTACTCCAGGGAGGTGCAAAAGCAAAGACGCACTTTCGATTCCGTAAAGACAAAGCTCAGAGTAATGAACATACAATACATGCTCCTATTCCCAGCCAAACTCAAGGTCATCTTTGAGAATAGGTCACTCTTCTTCCAGACCCCCGATGAGGCACGGACTTGGGTAGAAGAACGACCTCTGCGGCGAGCAGGCTGACCAGAGGGGATAAAACTACCAACGATTGGCAGCTGGAGATGAGACTGAAATTACAACAGATTGAGAGAATGTGCCGAGAGCTTCAAGCACACACCAGGTGGAAGAAATCTACTCCCTTGCCCGGGCGGAGCCCGTTCTTTCTTGGGCTATCCTCAGACATAGCAAAAAGGCACCCACACAAGCGTAAGGAGGAAACTGTAGGTGCACAACAGAGGGGTGTTCACTACGGACCTTTATGACAATGCCCAATCCACTGATTCAGAGCAGGAACACCCATTAATGACTTCAATTAATAACATGGAAAATGGACAGTCAGCACACATACAGCTAGAGCCGGATAAGGGTTCACAACAAGACAAGTGTCGCGTGACGCAGGGAATACACGACAGACGTATGCAGTCTACCGATCACTTTATTAGTTTGTGCGTAGACCAAGCTGATACTTAAAGCAAATGAACAAATGAAGCAAAGACTGGACGTTCTCTTCAGGGAATATCTTCTTCTCCTTGACGTCTTTTCCCGGGTCCGTACTTCGGAGGGAGGGTCGTCAGAAATGTATGGTACCCAAAAAAACCAGGAAAAATGCACATCTGTTAGTGCGAGGTACTGAAGACCGGTAACGGGCAGGGAGTGAGGGATGAAACACTTGTTAAAGCGTTATACAGGGTGCAGGGGATAGGGAGACCGCCACCGTGATAAAGAGGGATTGCAAACAACTCTCCTGATCGCTCGAAAGGAGCCCTATGAGGAGTCTTCCTCACCTCCCAGGGACGGTGCTCCCACCCGCCTCCCAGGAACCTTGCACGTACCTGTGCAAGCCACGTCCCTCCGGGAACGTGGCAGGGCGCCTTGTGGTATCGGTGGCTTCCTGGCTTTCCTTCACAGGGCTCGTCACCGTCTCTCGGGTCTCCTGGCTCCTCTTCGGTTCGAATTCGCTGCAGGTTTCATCTCGGTGTCTCTTCGCGATTGTCTCCATGAACCTCCTCCTTCCGATACTGGACGACCTTTACTTCCGCTTCCGGATCTTTATCGTCCTCAAATGCAGGGCAATCCCACCTCCAGGGGGCGGGGCTTGTCGGCTCTTCCTCCCGAGACTTAAAGGGCGTTTCTGCACCATCCTGAGTATTGTGGCTGACCTCGACGCTTGGAGGCTGAAAAGAAAAGAGAGGGGTGGTCCATTGAGGCGGTGTCACACTCACGGGATCGGGGTCCAAGGGGACCTGCTCCTGACACACTCCACCCCTAGAGTCTTCTCGTTCGGGGAGGAATGGGATGCGGGAGAGAAAGTCCGCGTTGGAATTTAGGACGCCTTTCCTGTGCCTGACCTCAAAGGCGTATGGCTGGAGGGATAGAAACCAGCGCATAACTCTGGGGTTGTTGCCCTTGTTCCGGCTTAACCATACTAGAGGAGCGTGGTCGGTATACAATACGAATGGCCTCCCCTCCAAGTAGTACCTGAGCTTATCGATGGCCCACTTGACAGCCAAGCATTCCTTCTCAATTACTGGGTAGTGTCGTTCACGAGGGAAGAGCTTCCGGCTTACAAACAAGACTGACCGTTCTGACCCGTCCGGGGACACTTGGGAAAGCACCGCCCCTATGCCTACCTCAGAGGCGTCGGTTTGGAGGATGAATGGCCGGGTGTAATCAGGGGATATCAAGATCGAACTACTGGTTATAGCGTTCTTCAGCTGTTGGAATGCCTCCCGGACGGTTTTAGAGGGATACAGAAGCTCCTTCTTGGTGGTGTTCTTTTGTAGCAGGTCTGTAAGGGGGGGTGGCTATTTCAGAGTATCGGGAAATAAACCTCCTGTAGTAGCCAAGGAGGCCTAAAAAGGCTCTTACTTCTTTTTTTGTTGTGTGGAGAGGTGTATTCGTGATAGCTTTTATTTTCTCCTCCTGGGGCTCTATGCACTTGTTACCCAAAAGGTACCCCAAGTATTTCACTTTTTGGAACCCAACAAGGGATTTCTTTGGGTTGATATGCAGTCCTGCGTTTTGCAGCTCCTGGAGTATCTGGCGACAATGGTCAAGATGTTTTTCCCACGTAGGACTGTAGATAACAATGTTGTCCAGATACGCCGAGGAATATGCCTGATGGGACCGAAGGACTGTATTCATCAACCTCTGGAAGGTTGCGGGAGCCCCATGGAGACCAAAAGGGAGCACGGTAAACTCGAAAAGACCGTCAGGGGTAGAAAAAGCAGTCTTTTCTTGATCGGCTCTGCGCAATGGGACTTGCCAATATCCCTTGGTAAGGTCTAGGGTGGTGATGAATCGGGCGTCCCCCAGCCTTTCAATGAGCTTGTCTACGCGGGGAAGCGGGTACGCATCTAGTTTGGAGATAGCATTAACCTGTCAAAAATCGATACAAAACCGGACTGACCCGTCCGGTTTTGGGACCATCACAATGGGGGAAGTCCATTCACTCCGTGAAGGACGGATCACGCCCATTTGCAACATTTTCTGGACCTCTTCTGAAACGGCCTCCCGACGAGCAGCTGGTATTCTGTAGGGGCGTTGTTTGACTACCCTCCCCGGAACCGTCTCGATTCGGTGTTCTACTAAGGAGGTCCTCCCTGGTAGATCAGAAAAGAGAGGAGAGAATGACTCCAGCAGGACCAGCAGACCAGTTTGTTGCTCTCTTGTCAGTGATTCATTGACAACCAGGTGTTCTAGGGTACAAGGACCGACCATAGGGACTAAGGCCAGGTGGTTATTCTGGGGCAGAGGACCCAACCATTTCTTTAACAGGTTAATATGGTAGGTCTGGTGTTTGTTTGGAGTGAGTTGGACTCGGTATGTGGTTTTCTCAATGGTGGCTACCACCTTGTATGGGCCTTTCCATTCAGTTTTGACCTTTGCAAGGGAAGTGGGCTGAAGGACAAGCACCCAGTCATTCACTTGTAGGGTCCTCCATTTCTTCCCTTTATCATAGAAGTGTTTCTGGGTCTTTTGGCTTTTCTCCAGGTTTGCTCGGGCCAGGTCACGCAGTTTGCCTATTCTGGAACGAAGATATCTGGCATACTCAAGGAGCTCGCTGGTATCGTCGCTCCCCTTCTCCCATGCTTCCCTCGTCATCTCCAACAGGGTCCTGGGCTGCCGGCCATATAGCAACTCAAATGAGGAACAGCCCAAGCTGCTCTGAACCTGTCCTCGTATGACGAAGAGAGCGAGGGGGAGCAGCCGGTCCCAGTTCCTTCCTTCTCCCGAAAGCATCTTCTTCAGGGTTAATTTAAGGGTCCCATTGTATCGTTCGACAAGTCCATCGGTCTGTGGATGATAGACGGAGGTTTTTATATGCCGTACGTCCAGCAACCTACAGACCTGGGACATGAGTTTAGACACAAAGGGAGTGCCCTGGTCAGTAAGGATTTGATGGGGAAACCCCACCCGGGAGAAGTACTCTATTAGCTTGTCTGCTATGTTGGAGGTGTTAGGAGCTCGAAGGGGAAAAGCCTCAGGGAACCGGGTGGAATAATCCACCACTACAAGGACATATTGAAAACCCTTGGTAGATTTAGGCAAGGGGCCAATTAGGTCCATGCCTATTCGTTCGAATGGTTTGCCTATGATTGGTAAGGGCTGAAGAGGGACTGGAGGGGGTCGGTATGGGTTTTTCTTCTGACAGATAGGACAATCTTGGCAATATTTTTTTATTTGGGCAAAAATGCCGGGCCAGTAAAAATGTCTTAGGAGGTTCTGTGTTGTTTTTAGAGCCCCTGAGTGACCCGCTAACAAGTGGGAATGGGCGAAGAAGAGTATCTGCTCGCGGAAGTCCCTAGGGACCAACAGCTGGGGACTTTCGTCACGTCCCCCCAACCTATATAAAAGGCCATTCGACACTCGAAAAGAGGGATAGGTTAGGGCGGCCCTGGTTTGGGACATGCGTGCTTCTTGCCAAGCATGGGACAGGGTGGCGTCGTTACTTTGGGCCCAACGGAAGTTCTTATCGGACTGCCATGGTTCTTGGGAGAGAAGGGCCCGAGAGACGTCGGTTTTAGGACTATTAGGAGCGACTCCTTCTTGGCGTACCTTGCTCAGAAACAGGGACAGGAAATTCGGGTTATCGGTCCCTAGTATCAACTCTCCGGATAGGGTAGAAAGGACGTCAACAGTCACCATGGTCTGAGGGCCATCCGGACATTGAAGGGGTATTCGGGCTACTGGGTAAGATCGAACATCACCATGAACACATCGTATCTGTACCTGTCTGCCCGGGAGCACCTGACTAGCCCTCACTAGCTTACTCATTACTACCGACTGGCGACACCCCGAATCTAGGAGAGCTGTGACCTGTGCTTCAATAACAGTCAGACTCACGTAAAAGCAGGCACCCATTTCTTCGGTGTACATGAGACTCTTAGGGGCGTAGCTGATGTCCATGGGTTCCTCTGTGCCTTTTTTGTGCGGACAGGCCCTTGCTATGTGTCCCCATTCCCCGCAGTCAAAGCATTGTGGCCCTCGGGACACGGGTAGCTCGGGTTTTGTGAACCGAGCTTTCTCTGGTTCCCTGATTGGCCTAAGGGCCTTCCTAAGCATAGGGGTTCCCTGGGGGATTCTCTCTGTTTCCTAGGTGGCGGTGCGGGGCTGAGCCCGAGAAAAGGAGGTCGCCATCTCCACCGCCTGCTTCACAGTAAGGTTGGAGTATTGCCTGAGCCATCGTTGAGTGGAAAAGGGCAAGGCTTCCAAAAACTGTTCCAGGTATATGAGGTTCATGATCTCCTCCTTGGTTTGGTCTGAGGGTTTGAGCCATTTATCGGCTGCGAGCTTCAGCTTAAAAAAAAGGGTCTTTGGGTTGTCCCCTGGGGCCCCCTTCTCTTTTCTGAAGCGGAGTCGATACGACTCTGAGTCCATCCCCATGTGGTCTAATATAATAGCTTTTACCTCTTCATATGGAGTAACACCCCCTGCATTGGCGACTTGATAGGCCACCTGAGCTTCCCCAGACAGAAGAGGGGCAAGGAAAAACTGCCATTTTCCAATGGGCCAACCAGAAGCCCTGGCCGCCCTCTCAAAGTTGAGCAGAAAGGCATCCGGGTCTTCTCCCGGAATATACTTTTGTAGGGAGACGTTCGGAGCCGCAGTGGTGTTTCCTTTGGTGAGTTTATGTCATCCCACTGTCTGAGGCGGGTCTTCCGCCACTCTCGTTAGGGCGTCCATTTGGGACTTCACAATTTCCTTAAAGTTATCACGGTCCGCCTGTGCGGCAGCCATCTGGCGTTCGATCGCCCATTCAAGTTTCTTTTGTCCTTCCACAATGTGTTGGATGAGGGCTTCCATTTCGGGCTCACAATGGAGGTCACGCTGCCCGCATTCTCCACCATATGTCGCGTGACGCAGGGAATACACGACAGACGTATGCAGTCTACCGATCACTTTATTCGTTTGTGTGTAGACCAAGCTGATACTTAAAGCAAATGAATAAATGAAGCAAAGACTGGACGTTCTCTTCAGGGAATATCGTCTTCTCCTTGACGTCTTTTCCCGGGTCCGTACTTCGGAGGGAGGGTCGTCAGAAATGTATGGTACCCAAAAAAAACAGGAAAAATGCACATCTGTTAGTGCGAGGTACCGAAGACCGGTAACGGGCAGGGAGTGAGGGATGAAACAATCGTTCAAGCGTTATACAGGGTGCAGGGGATAGGGAGACCACCACAGTGATAAAGAGGGATTGCAAACAACTCTCCCGATCGCTCGAAAGGAGCCCTATGAGGAGTCTTCCTCGCCTCCCAGGGACGGTGCTCTCTCCCGCCTCCCAGCTCCCAGGAACCTTGCACGTACCTGTGCTAGCCACGTCCCTCCGGGAACGTGGCAGGGCACCTCGTGGTATCGGTGGCCTCCTGGATTTCCTTCACAGGGCTCGTCACCATCTCTCGGGTCTCCCGGCTCCTCTTCGGTTTGACTTCGCTGCAGGTTTCATTTCGGTGTCTCTTTGCGATTGTCTCCACGAACCTCCTCCTTCCGATACTGGACGACCTTTACTTCCGCTTCTGGATCTTTATCTTCCTCAAATGCGGGGCAATCCCACCTCCAGGGGGCGGGGCTTGTCGGCTCTTCCTCCCGAGACTTAAAGGGCCAGTGGTACGGCGTTTCTGCACCGTCCTGAGTATTGTGGCTGACCTTGACGACTGGAGGCTGAAAAGGAAAGAGAGGGGTGGTCCATTGAGGCGGTGTCACACTCACTGGATCGGGGTCCAAGGGGACCTGCTCCTGACAACAAGGGAACTGTTTGACTGAAACACAGGGCCTGATGGAGCGCAGCGGAAGAAGTGGAGATTGACGGAACCTTCGAAGGTTCCGGAGCCACAAAGAAGAGTGACTGCTGATCCCATCCAGTTGTCTGTTTTTTTTCCCTTTTCTTCCTTACAGAAAGCAATCAGAGTGGGGAATCACTAGAGTTATAAGGGGGGAGGAGGTTCGGACACCACGAGAGGGTGGGCGACAGACCTCTCTGATCCACCCATGCCACAGTTGTCATGTTGATGAATAGGGGTAAGTGTGTGGGGGTAGGGGTAGAGTGAGGGGGAGGGGGCAAGAGTTGGGAAAAGGGGGCAAACGTGGGGCACAAGCGGAGTAGCATGGTCAGACACATCGACATAGAAACAGATAAGACAATAATACTGGATCAGAGCGCACCAATTGATTGTTTAAATCATCCAAATGAATGGAGTGACTGCATCTGAACGCGGCAAATATTCCATACTATAAAGGAGTGTTAATAGGTTAGGGAACAAAATTAAATGAGGCCTAGTAGCAGCCTATATTAAAAGGTTGAAACCTGACATAATACTCCTCCTAGAGACACACGTGAGGGGCACACACTGTGGATTCTTGGGAAGGGGCGCTTTTTAAACTCTGGCATGCGTGGGATTTACGACAGGTTCTCGTGGGGTAGGAATTCTTTTCAGGAAAACTCCCCCATTCAGAGTAGAACACACATGGGTAGACCCTAATGGGACATACGTAGTGGTTAAAGGAACTTGGGACCGACGTGATATGATCCTGATTAGCGTCTATGCACCCCCCACGCCTGCAGACACAAACTCTAGATAAACTGACAAAGATACTGCTGGAAGCAGGGTTCAACACACACATAGTGGGGGGGATTTCAATGATGTGGCAGACCCTGTAATGGACCACATCAACTCTGGTGCAACCCAGCGGAGGGAAACAGCGCTGAAGAGATTCATTACGACAGTGGGATTGTCGGACCTGTGGTGCTGACACCACCCGCTGGCCCAAACCTACTTATACTACTCCGGAGCACACAAAGTATTCTCGAGGCTCGACTACATATTTGCCTCAGCAGGGGAGGTGGAGGAGAAATTAGAATAGACACAGAGTTATATTTTAAGGAAAACACTAATTCAGTGTCCTGCGCTATCACACCGTGGGAAGCCTATAAGGCGGTCTCAAGAGACAGAGCACAAAACATTATAGCGCATAAGAAGCAACAGGAAAATAGAGAAATAGAGAAGATGGATGCGTGCCTGCTTCAGTTAGAAAGCCAGATTGGGGCAATTACGAATCTCTCAAGATTCAATCTCCGCTGCCTATTGACTGGCTGGAAGCAATACGACACAGAGAAGAACCCCATGTGTTGTTATCCCTTGATGCGGAAAAGGCATTTGATGCTGTCCATTGGCCTTTTCTAAGACAAGTTCTGGTGAAATATGGGATTGGACCCAAAACATGGATCGACTTACTCTATAATGACCCCGTGAGGGTAAATGGTGAACTATCGAGAGAATTCCCCATCGAGAGGGGTATGAGACAGGGGTGTCCACTATCCCCGCTGCTGTTTGCCCTGGTACTAGAACCCCTGGCATGTATCATACGCACACACCCTGAACTCATGCGGATAAAGATACTGAGGAATTATTAACATGATTTCATACTTTGGTCTCGCTCAGCTAGTGGATGGCCCCACACATATAAGGGGCCACACGCTGGATGGCATATAGCGTCTTTAACCAATATTCTTCCGCTAAGCTGGTCGGACCACCACACGGTCTTTTTTAACCTGAACTTTAGTTTAGACAGTAGTAACCGCATTAATACTGTCTAAATTTGATTACTGCAAGAGGGTGTATATAAACTTACAGGTGCAGTACCTAAATAAATTGCAATCTCTTCAGAATGCTGCTGCTAGGCTCTTGTTCGGAATCCCCAAATTCCAATCTGCTAAACCAGCTTTACAGGTGCTTCATTGGCTCCAGGTCAAACAAAGAGTCAATTTCAAAGTCCTATGCATCACCTTTAGAGCTTTACATGATCTTGGTCCAAATTACCTTAAGGACAAGTTTCAATGGTATCTACCAGAGAGGCCCATCCGTTCAAGTGCAGCAAGAAATGTTAGGATCCCTAAGTTTAAACGCGCCTCCTGAGGCGGCAGAAGTTTCATGACAGGGTCTTCTAAACTTTGGAACTCCCTGCCACTGCATATTAAATCTCAGACAAACTTACTTTCCTTCTGTAAGTCACTGAAAACATGGCTTTACACCTATTAACTCTGCTCACACACTCCGATACTCAGTAGGGCCTTGACGCCTCCGGGCAACTATTCGCGCTTTATAAAATTAATTAACATAACATCTTTGAATTTTACTCAAGTACATCCTGCCCTCTTGTATTTACAACTGCTCCCCAATGAACATGTTTTATTTGCTGTACCAAGTTTTTTAAGGGCAGCTCTAGCATCCAGACACTCAAGACCGGACTGATGCCAGCATGTACATAGCAAACACTGTGTTTTAATCCTGTTTTTATGCTGTATTTGTATCTGTTTTTATGGCCTTGGTGTATTTATATATGTGTTATTGTATTGTATGCTGCTGTTTTATGGTTGCATTGTTCGACTGAATAAAGATTTTATAACAATATTGTGTCACATAACACAAATTTCCCGGAGATGTGTCACTTTAGTGAAAGGACAAAATAATGCAGAACTGCAAAAAGTGAAGTAAACTCTTAAGTGTGTAGACAAAATAAATGTGAGTCATTTGTATCGATCAGTGGAACCATGATTCAAAGATTTAAAAATTATGTCAAATAAATGTAACAAGATGTATAGAATACATTTCTTTATGCCAGATCTTGTTTCTCAGAACATCACTTGGGAGTAGAAACTTTGCGTGCCAGAAGTATCCTTTGAGTGTTTTCCATGATAAATGATGTGTTTATTTCATAAGAATAGAATTGACAGGAACCAACCCCAGAACCCACAAGCCACCGTTCTCTCTAAGTCTTGTTCCTTATCTCCCTCCTTGCAGTATCCTCCATAAAACACCTCCCACCCTTTAGCCACATTGAGCCTCTGGTGAGAAATACATCACATTACAGCTGCTGGAAGGTGGGCTTTGGGAGGTACATTTCCTTCGATCTTAGATCCTGACAAAGTTAGCTGCCAAAGAATTGAGGTTCTCTTGAACAGTACCAGCCAACGTGTCTATGATGATAGAGAATCTCTGTAGAATGATGATGGAAATGAAGACGGATTTAGTAGAGTCCAGATCCAAAACTGCAGCACTTGCAGATCGAGTAGCACAGTTGCAAGGCCAAGTTATCTCGCCCCTTTCACTATAGTTTGGGTAAGATTACAGCTACCCAAAGCAAGTTATGGTGTGTCACTTTCAAGTACTTTTAGCTCGCCTGCACCTGCAGTTGCTGCAACTTTACTGACCAGTCCTGTCATACCCCTCCCAGCCCCAGGCATTTTTGACCCAGGGTCAACTGCGTTTCATGGTGAAACTGAAGGCATTCATTAATGTTCAAGGCCGGGTGGCACTTCTGATTTCTTATTTGGGCGATGATGCAGTTTCTTGGGCAGTTCCTTTGGGATCACATGCTGTTTAGCTGGAGTACGTTTAATGAGGAGTTTAAAAGTTTTTTAATTCAACAGTTAGTCCCTATGTCTGCCAATTGAGAATTGCCCAAACTCAAACAAGGTAACAATGATCACCTAGGCCCTAATTAGGATGTCGGTCGGAGTTGCCTCCGACCGACATCCATGCGGTTTCGAAACCGACCGACCTCGGGTCGGCGGTCCGAAACCGCAATTACGATGCGACCGCACATGGTACAGTCACAAACTCCCATTTCCCTATGAGAGTTTGTGTATAGCTGGAGTACGTTTAATGAGTTTAAAAGTTTTTTAATTCAACAGTTAGTCCCTATGTCTGCCAATTGAGAATTGCCCAAACTCAAACAAGGTAACAATGATCACCTAGGCCCTAATTAGGACCTCGGGTCGGCAGTCCAAAACTGCAATTACGATGCGACCGCACATGGTGCAGTCACAAACTCCCATTTCCCTATGAGAGTTTGTGCCCCAGTTGGAAACCGGCCACAGCACAAGCTCCCATAGAGAAATGAGAGTCACTGTAAATCCCTGCACCGTTCCACAGGGTGCAGGGATTTACAGGGGGGCACCATAGGCGCACCATAAGCGCCCCCTCGGCCCCCAACTGGAGGCCGCAGACGAAGCGGGGCCCTGCTAGGGGCCTCCCAAAGTCACTTTCTGACAGGCTTTCCATGTCATAAAGTCTGACATGGAAAGCCTGTCGGAAACCGACATCATAATCCCTATGGGGAAACACCGTCCACATGGGATTATGGTAGTGGTTCTGACTGGACAACAGGCTCCCTGAGCCCATCATAAGCCAGCCGGAATGACCGGCCGGTTTTAATTCCTAGCGCGGTAATCGTAGTACGGCGGTCGGAATTCAAACCAAGGATGTCTGTCGGAAAGACATTTATTACCATGGTTTACAGGAGGAACTAAAAGATGGTTTGGCACAGACTGATCTACAACCTGCAAAATGCGCTGATTTAATTAACATCATAATTCTGCTTGATCACAGGCTAACTTAGAGGCGACAGTGTGATTCCAAGTGGATAGGGAAAATCCATGAGAAGATTCCTACCATTACAGAAACAGTTGAGCCCATGGAGATGAGGGAGTCATGGGTTCCTTATCTAAGCAGAGAAATCCCTGGGTATTAATGACTACCCTTTCCCATGTGTCCTGCCCACTTGTGACCTTTCCACCGCCCCCATCACCAGCAATGCCAATCCTGTCCCCTCGAGCCCTATTTCAGCGGGATTACAGGATCAACTGCAGTGTTTGCGGATCCTGGGATTTTAGGATCTACTTCAGAATTCAAGTATCCCAGAGCCTTTAAAAGCCACACCCAAAATGTGACCAGGGACTTGGCTTTCCTCCCTTTTTATGAGAGGAAGCCTCTGCTTGGTGTCTACTCTTCGCAGTTTCCTCTGCTGGGTTTCACTCAGAAAAGAAATGGGCAGTGTTTATACTGCAGTAAGAAAGAACATTTTATTCGCGATTCCCCCACTAAGTTTTAAGTATCCAAAACAAAGCCTCTTCAATGAGGAAACTAGATAGCTTGAGGTTGATGGAGGAGCTTGTTTCAAGAAAAACAGTGAATCCTCCTGAACATGGAATTGCCAACACACTACAAAGCACAGTACCGTATCTTACTGTAAATATGACCTTGGAATTGTCCGTACAAATTAGTAGCGAGGTGGTAATTATGCTATATTATGGGGCAACTGTGAACTTTACTGATTCTGCAACTTGTCATTCCTTGCATATCCCCACACAGAAGGAGCCTGGACTTGAAGCTGTGAGAGCAGTGGAAGATACTGTACTATCTTCAGGCTCAATAATCATGAAACTTCACCAGTAGGGCGGGTCTGAGCATAATCCTCATCAATTTGATGTAATAGACACTGTTTGGAATAACTGCAGGCATGTCCTTGTTAATGACATATAACCCACACATTGAGAGACATTATAAACTGTTCATTTGACTCTTCTTTTTGTAAAGATGTGTGTGCACCAAGGCTAGTGAAAGAATCAAGATCTGTGCCCATTTTTCATTCTGTAGATACTGCTGCTGCAAAAGATAAAATTTTGCTTGTTCCGTACGCAGCTTTCAAAGAGAGAACGCAGAGAACTTATCACCACACAGAAGCTATGACTGCTAGATTGATTTGATCCCTGATGCTTAAATCCCTTGTCAAAGGCTATATGCTCTGATGAAGAGTGAAAATAAGCACCTTCCATAATATTTAGATGAGTTCTTCTGCAATGGTTTAATTAAACCATCTAAATCACCTGCAGTGTCATCTTTATTTTGTATCCCTAAGGTGAACGGTGAACTCAATATATGCATCAGTTGCAGCACCTTAAACAGTATCATAGTGGAAAACTATTACCACTCAACCCAGTTCTTCTGGATCAGGCGATATCAGCTATTATCTACACCAAATTAGATCTCAGAGCAGTGTAGAGCTTATTACCCGAGTCTGATCTGAGAGGTGGATGAGTGGAAGACAGCGTTTCGAACCAGGTATGGACTTTTAGAATTCTGCATAGCGAGTTTAGCATTCTGCGCACGAGTTGTAGTTAACTTAGGGCATGAGTTATAATTACTAAAGGTAACTATAACTGGTGAATTTCAGTGGCTTTTTACTTTTAAAAAGTTACGTTGTCAATGAAATTCTCACCTGCCTATAACGTTACTTCAACGTTTGTTTTTTTCAGTGAATTTCTAGGGTTTTTTAACGTAAAGTATTATCTTGTTACCGAACATAAAGCCAACCCCCGCCACATACGGCCTTCAGCCTTGCCCTCTGGCCACCCCCCCCATAAGCTGAAAACCCCATGCTGTGCAGCAGGGAGTTGGCCACAGGGCCTGCAGCCATCCCCATGCTGTACACGTCCTTTAGCCATGGGCTGCAGGGGGTTGGCCGCAGACCCTGCGTATAACTGCCCGCAGGCAGCCAACTCCACGCTGTGCACAGCAGGAATGCGGGCAGGGGAACAGAAGTCTTCTGGACAGGGAAACATATGTTTGCTCCCACCCAGCAGGAGCATGTTTAAATCTTCCGCCGGGTGGGAGCTGACATGCCTTCCCTGCCTGCGCTGCTGCAGGCAGGAAAGGCTTGTTTGCCCCATCTGGAGGCAGATTTAAAATGCTCCCGCCAGGCGAGAGCAAACATATATTTCTCTGCCCGCACTGATGTGCCCAGGGAAACTATTCTGTCCCGCCTGGGGCTGGGCTTCCCGGGACAGAGTAATAGAGCCGGCCCGAGGAATGGGGTCTCAGGGGCCTATAAAGGCTCGGGGAGGCGATCACCACAGCCTCCCTGCCCCTTTTGTTTACCCAATCAACCTGGGGGATGGGGTCCCTGAAGCCTTTAAAGGCTCTGGGAGAGGGCCTCATGGCCTCCTTCCCCTTTTTAGCGCATTTCAGCCTTGGGGGACGCAGTCTTCCAGGGCCTGTTTGAGGCTTTGTGAGGGTGCCCGGTGCCTTTTTGGCTCAGGGAGGGGACCCCTCCCCTTCATTAAGGCCTTTGGCCCACCATAAAGATTATTTTTTTTACGAATGCGTGAGTGCACACTTATACATTTTTACTTTTCCCGTGGATTTGCGGATCCTTCATGAATTTCTGGCCCTTAGTCCTCACCACCAGGCCTAGGAGGCAGGGTATTCCCTACCCTTCCCCCTATGCCTGTTTTGTCTTGTCTGAGTCCCAAGTCCTAAGATGGCTGCCAAAACGGCCTGGTTGATGTGGTGGCCGCCAATCAGATGTCAGCAGGTGATCTCTCCGGTCCATGGAGCCTCTGCGGCGTGAAATAGGCAACGTTTTTGAGCATTACTGCCTCAGAAACTTCTGAACAAATTCAGCCCAGATCACAAAAAGCACTCGTTCTGGACCAAGGTCTAGCTTTCTGCTAAATTTGGTGAAAATCCGTTCAGTGGTTTGGGCTGTAGCTGTATCAAAAGTTCCTATGGAAAAATAAATGGGGGAAATGAGTTTTGGGACTAGCCTTTTTTCTCGGCCCCAACTTTATGGAGCACCCCGAAACTTTCCATGCGCAAAAAAAGTTGTCAAACGGTACCAAAGTTATTGGCAACATAAAAAAGGCATTTCCCGTGGAAACGCGATCCTAGTATACATTAAAAAAAAAATATATATATATATTCATATTCACAGAAAAAAAAACAAAGGTTACAGGGACGTTATTGTTAGGCTCAGATTTTACACACACCAAACCATAGAAATTCAGTAGTTATAGTTACCTGAGCTAACTATAACTTACACCCCCGCTATGCGCTGCTTATGACCTTGCATATTACATCACTCATGACATGGTCAGGGGCATCTCCCAAGACATCACTGATTACATCATCCAGTGATTGTAAGTGGTTCTTAAAGGTTTCTGAGGCTTAAATATATATACCAAGCTACTGAATAAGTTAAATTACAATTCTTTCTGTACTACTAGTGGGTGATACTATTTCTAACATATTTCATCTGATCTATAATCCCATTTTTAAAGCAGTCTTACTATTTATCACGTCCACTGCTGATGTATGTGTATTGTAGTGCATTGTGACAGTCTAAGCTGTTCATTGAGACTTCACTCCACATTGATGGCTGAGTATAGTTCTGTTTTATGACATACTTACCAGTCTCCTCAGACCTCTCTCCTTTGTGATGAATGACTGTAGTACTAGATTGCAATAAATTTGTCTGTTCGGGGGGGGGGGCGTGGCCAGGCGGTCCAACATGGCGGACGTGCCTTAGCCTCGCTCCGTAAGCCCGAGTAATATCCTGCAATATCCTGCCTGTAAGCGGCAATTCATTACCTCGCCAGGCTCACCGGAGGGCAGCTCAGGGTGCCGGAATCCTTCCTGCTGGTTTCCGCGCCACACACGTGGCGGCGAGGCCTGGGGACGCAGCGGAACCACGCCCTGTTGTGCGTGCGATCCCGGGCCTAGGAACTGGGGCCGGGCGCCTCAGGGAATTTAGCCGCTGGTCTGCCTCATCGGCCCGGATACATAGCAGTCCTTCTTCCGGCCCCGCGACCGCACCTTTTATCCTGGGGCAGAGGGACATTGCGGAGTGACGACGCCTGCCGGAGCGACTCATGCACTCGGCGGGAGCCCAGAAGTACGACGGCTGAGAATTGGGGCTGCGTAGCGTGTTGAGACCCGAGCTCAGAATTTGCCGTCCTGGTGAGGGACCGGGCTCCCGCATTGGAATACCAAAGATACCATACCAGGTGGGTGAAGCCTACCTCAGCAGCGCTATAATTGAGTAGGAGAGGAGGGAAATTATTTACCTGACTGCCCTGGGCATCTACCATGGACTGCACAGGGATGCCTCCACAAGCAACCTTTGGGGACTCTTAATACCCCAACCTTTGGCCTTTGCACAAGACGTTGAGTGTGGGGGGAAGAGCTAAAGCGACCCATGGACAGGAGTTGGGGCCGCATTCAGCTATCACTGCAGTGGAGGAGAGGGTCCTGGGGTGGATGCCCTGTACATACCTGGGGCCATACAGAGAACCAAAGGGGTAAATATCGTGAAGCCAATGCCAGATGAGGAGTGCAAGACATTGGTCTACTTTTGGACATCATACACAGCTGAGCGCAGGGCATTTGAGCAGCCCTTCCCCAGTGTAGGTGCAGAACTCCAGGAGCGCCCGTTAGAGGTGGGGGGCACCTCGACTGCGGAGGCAGCCGGGCTAGGTCCCGGTGCGGCTTGTGGTTGAGGGCGGCCCTCCTTGGTGCCGGATCCCGGCACGGGACCACAAGGCCCGAACATATACCGACGCAGGAACCCATCATCCCTCCATTATTACATTAACAGTTGGCCCCACAACCATATAGTCATCATGTCAAAAGGACAATCAGCTGGGCCAGCAACGAAACAGAGCACACTAGATAAATATGCTGGAGGCACCGCCAACTCTTCTACAACCAATGATATGCCTGCTACAACGCCGGACACCGCCGCCATTCTGGCTGCGATAGCCCAATCGCGAGACATGCTCGACGCTAAAATTGGTGCGGTAGGAGCGAATGTCATGTTGCTACGGCAAGATCTGCGCAATGCCGTGGAACGTGTGACTCAGGCTGAGTCAAGGATCTCAGGGGCAGAAGACGCCATTGCCACACTCCAGGGAAAGGTCACCACCCTCGAGACACTTACATGAGGCCTTGCCACACGAGTGGAAGATGCAGAAGGTAGGGCCCGCCGCAATAACTTACGATTCGTGGGATTCCCAGAAGGTTGCGAAGGTACTGATATGTGTGCATTCCTCGACCAATGGCTCAGACCCTGGATCCCAGAGGGAAACCTGCCGCCATGCTTCATATTGGAGCGAGCACACAAGGCCCTCTCCGCCAAGCCCCTCGGCCGGTGATTGCGCACATCCTCAACTACCACGACAGAGATGTTATTCTGAGGCAGGCTCGGGTGCAGAAATCTCTTGCCTTTGCGTCCCAACCGATAATGATATTTCCTGACTATACTAAGCTGGTACAGCAACAGAGACAATCTTTTACGGCAGCGAAGCTACGATTATGGGAGCTACAGATTTCATATATGCTACTCTTCCCTGCCCGCCTCCGCTTCAGTTACAAAGACTGTACAATGTTCTTCGAGACCCCTGAGGAGGTATTCCAGTGGGCGGAGGAACGCCGACCAGTTTAGCCCCACACGCCGCCACCTCGGGACTCGGATTCATCCTCTGGCGACCCATGCCTTCACCTGGACAGTAATAAAAAAGACAAAGGAAGACATCGCTCGAGGTCGACTTGGCAATCCTGCTCTCGAGGAGACAAGCAGGTGGAGAAACCGGACAATTGAAACCTATGCTAGTCGATACTGGCACCTTGAGGTATAGAGCGGGCGAGGAATGGGACAATGTATGAAAGACTTTAGCTTACAGGCATCTTTAAGGGCTCCCATATTCACACAGATAAGTTAGATCCCAAGGACATTGATTAGGGATGGGATCACAAGGGAACCATTGGTTTGTTTCAGTCGCTACCCCCTGTTGGGGTGGGACTTACTTGCAAACCACGACAGATACTTCATTGTTCGTTGAGGTATTGGGGTGGGAGTGGGGGGGGGAGAGGGAGGTGGGAAGAAGGGTCAGTTGTTTAGGTTGTTAGATTTAGAGAATTTAAATGCCACTATTATATTGTATTGGTCACGGCATCGCACAGCTAGTCATTTACCTCGCACTGTCATATGTCCACACACCTACATAGAACTACTTCCACAGGGGAAATCAAGGTGGTCACATGGAATGTCAGGGGCCTTCTTGATAAAATTAAACTGGGGGCTGTACTAAGACATGCGAAACGTCTGGGGGAAGACCTCTTACTGCTGCAAGAAACACATTTAATGGGGACCAAGGGCGTATGTTTAACTCCATTCGGCTTTGTGCTCGCGCCCCTCCCCGGACGTGGCCTGCTGTCCCTCTGACCCCTGAGAGAATACACAATAGTCTTATGGCAGGAGTGATAAGACCCTTAATTTGTGGGGTTCCTTTCTCTGTTAGGCCCAGTGCTTCCCGGGCTTTTTCTGCACAAAGGGTTCGTCTCCTTAAAGGAGGAATAGAGTCAACAAAGAAAATAAACAACAGAAGGAGGGGTTGTCCTCGAGGGTCTCTGAGACTGGGGGGGGGGTAAAGAGAGTCCTTCCTGGACCTTCTGGCTGTCTTTGGCCGTGGAGCGCTCCAGGTCTGGTCGCCTTTAAGGTGATGGGGTCCGTCTCCTCGGATGGGGAACCAGAAAGACAACAAAGAAACATCCGGTCTCTCTCTTGGGGTTTTGAGAGCTGAAAGGGGTAGTGCTACCGCCACCTGATCTACCCGTGTGGTGCCTAAGTGAGGGAAGGGATTGGTGGATTATCGTGCCGTGCCCCGTATTCCCGCCCACCAACCCCGAAACCAAAGGGAGCCCGGCACTTGCCTGGACCCACGACCCTCCTGGGCCGTGGGGAGGGGAGTCGCAGCCTCCGCTTCCCCTGCTGGAGTACCGGACTAAAGGCGCTGCTCCCAGAGCAGTTGTCCTTGCTGGTCTCTTCCTCAGGTCTGGGCAGGTCCCGTCGCCGTGGTGCTTCTTCCGCCTTCGGATGTTCGGGTTCAGGGCTTTCCTCCGCTTGTTCTGGTCCCGCGCTGTCCTCCGTTTCTCGTCTCTCTTCCTCCTCCGCGCTCTCCCTCAGCACCGACACAGCGTTTTTAGCCCCTCCTCCGGGATTTGCTACAGGCTTGTGTGATCCGGAAGGAGCGTCTAGACCGCTCAGCGCACTTCCTATGTGGGGTCCACTGTCCGCCATGTTGGAGGGGTCATCGACGTCCGGCCAGGATGGGAAACCATCACATTGCCTTCCATCCAGGAATGGACGTGCGGGCCATTCAGTCACGGGATATCTGGAGAGGAAGTCTACGTTCGCCTGCAGTTTCCCGGGGACATGTAAGGTACAAAAAGAAAAGGGTTGCAATGCAAGAAACCACCTGAGTATCTTTGGGTTTGAGTCTTTATGCATGGAGAGCCAGGTCAAGGGGGCATGGTTGGTCAATAGAAGGAACCGCTTACCAAGGAGATAATACTGCAATGCTTCCACAGCCCACTTGATGGCTAAACACTCCTTTTCTATTGTGGCGTAACGCGTCTCCCTAGGGAAAAGCTTCCTGCTTAGAAAAAGGACAGGACGCAGCTCACCCTTTTCGTCTGGCTGGGATAGGACAGCCCCAAGCCCCCTCCCGGAAGCGTCGGTCTGCAGGACAAATGTTTTGGTGTGGTCAGGACAGACAAGGACTGGAGCATTACATAGCATTGTCTTTAACAGGGAAAAACTATGTTCCTGAGGTTGGGACCATTGGAAGGGCTTCCCTGTCATGGCTTTAGTTAGGAGGTCAGTAAGGGGGGAGGCTATGTCAGAAAAACAGGGGATAAATCTCCTGTAATAGCCCACCAACCCTAGGAATGATCGGACGTCCTTTCTATTGGTTGGACGGGGAATGTGGGTGATGGCCTCGAGTTTGTTCAGCTGTGGCCTGATCTTTCCAGCCTTGATATCGTATCCAAGGTACTTGATACGATCCGTTCCAAATGTTGTTTTTTTGGGGTTAACAGTGAGGCCGGCTTTTCTCAGGGTGTCCAGAACCGCCCGCAGATGTGTAAGGTGGGTTTCCCAGTCAGGACTGTGGAGGACTATATCATCCAGATAGGCCACGGCATAGGTATGGTGTTCTTCCAGGAGAACGTCCATTAGCCTCTGGAAGGTGGCCGGTGCGCCATGAAGGCCGAAGGGAAGGACCTTGAAATGGTAGAGACCCGATGGAGTTGAGAAGGCCGTCTTTTCTTTGTCGTCTTTGGCAAGGGGTATTTGCCAATATCCCTTTGTGAGATCGATTGTAGACATAACCTTTGCTTCCCCCAGTCGTTCGATTAATTCATCGACACGGGGCATAGGATAAGCATCGAATTTGGACCTAGCGTTCAATCTGCGGAAGTCGATGCAAAATCGTATGCTCCCGTCCGGTTTGGGAACGAGAACGACTGGGGAAGACCAGGGGCTGTGTGAGGGCTCGATGATATCCGCCTTCAACATGTCCTGTACCTCTTGGTCCACGGCTTGTCTTCGTGCAGCCAGTATGCAATATGGTTTCAACTTAACCGGATCGGCCCCCTCGGTATCTATGTTATGTTCTACTAAGGTCGTTCGTCCCGGTGCTTCTGACAATACATCAGCGTACTCACTGCATAATGCCTGCATCTGCTGTACTTGGGCAAGGGAGAGCTGATCACCTAGACGTACGGGTTAATTTGCTGTGCTAGATGGGGATACTAGGGGGATGTCCAGGGGTTGGGTGAGAGACACGTGTAACACTGACGTGTCTGCACAAGGGGAGGACTGTTGGGGGCCCTCCCTGCTTTTAACAGGTTTATGTGGTATGTCTGGCCTGTTTGGGTCTTGTGGGGGACAGCCATGCGGTAAGAGACAGGAGTGATTTTACTTAGTATTTTGTAAGGGCCCTGCCAGGTTGCTAGTAATTTCTTGTGAGAGCTGGGAAGAAGGATCAATACTGGGTCTCCCACCCTAAACTCTCTTAGCTTTGTGCCCTTGTCATAATACTTCTTTTGTGTAGCCTGTGCTTTTCCCATGTTTACATGGACCTCCTCCCAGAGAGACACTAGATCGTCTCGCAACCCCTGGCTATACTGTAAGAGCGGTTTGCTTTCGTCCTCCTCCTCCTCCCATTGTTCTACTGCCATGTCGAGGAGGGTGCGCGGCTGTCTTTCGAACAACAGCTAAACGGGGAAAACCCTGTAGACTTCTGGGCATGAGTACGGATAGCGAACAGTACTAGGGGAAGCTGTCTGTCCCAGTCTCTGCCTGCTTTATCGATGACTTTCTTTAACATGGTCTTTATGGTTTTGTTGTACCGCTCAACCAAACCGTCGGTTTGGGGGTGGTACACCGCGGTTCGTATCTGCTTAATGCCCATTAGCTCACATATCTGCTTCATCAGGCGGGAGACAAACGGGGTTCCCTGATCCGTAAGCAATTCACGGGGGAAGCCTACCCGGGAGAAGAAGGAGACCATTGCCTGGGCCACAGCCGTAGTGGTTATGTTAGTCAGGGGGACCGCCTCGGGATACCGTGTTGCATAGTCAACTAGCACGAGCAGGTATTGGTGTCCTCGGGAGGAGGGAAGGAGGGGTCCCACTAGGTCCATCCCTACTCTTTGAAAGGGTACGTCAATGATCGGGAGTGGGTGCAGTGGAGCCCTGGGAAGAACGGGTTTGTTAACCAACTGGCATCTCTGGCATAGGGCACATTTCCTGGCTACCTCCAGATAGACCCCAGGCCAATAGAACTTATCCAATAGATACTGTAGGGTGTGTTTTTTCCCATAGTGTCCCCCCCATGTCTGACTGTGGGATAGGTCTAACACCTGCTCTCTGAATGACTGTGGGACCAGTAACTGTTCCTTCTTGCGTCCTGCTTCTTGGGACACTCGATAGAATAAACCCTTTTTCACACAAAACAACGGGCCTACCTTTTCGGGGTGATCCTCTTGGATTTGTTCCCAGGTGTTTTTTAACGTGCCGTCGTTTCGCTGTGCGGCCCGGAAGTTTCGACCAGCGGACTGGGGTGTCTCTGTGGAAAAAAGAAGAGAAGACGGTAGTTTTTGGGATTCTGGGTTCGGGTCCTTCTATGTGCTCATGAGAAAACGGGGCCTGGTCTAACCACCCTACCACGGAGGGATGAGATAAGAGGGAGGAGAGATATTCCTGGAAATGTGGAAGATCGGTACCCAAAAGGACAGACTCAGGGAGACAGGACACAACCCCCACCTTCCTTAGCTGGGGTTCCCCGTCTATTTCAAGCAGAACCTCGGCGAGGGGGTACATTTTCTTCTCCCCGTGCACACAGGTGACCTGGACATGCTCTCTTCTCAGGATTTGGGACTCAGGGACAAGGTCCTTGCTAACAATGGTATGGTGACACCCCGTGTCCATTAAAGCTACCACTGGTTTACCGTTCACATGTATGGGTTTTTTATATATTGAGGGGCCTTCCCCAGAGATCAGTACACGTCCCCTTGTATACCCGACCTCCATGGGTTCCTGGGGAGGGTTTCGTGCTGGACACTGCCTGGCTATGTGCCCCCATTCAGCACAGTGAAAGCACTGTGGTCCCTGTAGTGCTGGAACCCCCTGTACTGGTCGGGGTATGGGTCTCGTGGGAGGTTGGGCCTTGCCCTCCGGGGTCCTGACAGAAGGTCTGGGGTTGGGAAAAGGGTGTCGCTGAGGATGTGTCCTGAACTCGGGGCTCCTATGGAAGGCGCATGCCAAATCTACGGCCAGGGTAATCGTTAAATGGGGGTGTTGTTTGACCCAAGACCGTGTAGGAAGAGGAAGGGCATCCAGGTACTGTTCCAGGTATATTTGTTCTGTTACATCGTCCATAGTGGAGGAGGCTGGTCGCAACCATCGGTTCCCTAAATCCCTTATCCTGTAGTATAGGGCTCTGGGCTCATCCCCGGTAGACCACTTTTCTTTGCGGAACCTGCTGCGATAGTACTCCCGATCGCAGCCGAGCCGCTCCAGGATGGCTCTTTTCACGTCATTTTAGGGGGTTGTTCCATCAGGGTTGGCAGCCTGGAATGCGGCTTGCAGTGTTCCAGACAACAAAGGAGCGACGTACTGCCCCCATCTCTCTTGGGGCCAAGCTGCGGTGGTTGCAACCTTCTCGAAATTGGTAAAAAAGTAATCGGGGTCGTCCCCCTCCTGGAACTTCTGAAGCACAGAGCTGGGCACGTTGGGGTGTACCCGGGCGTTTGTTATGGCATCTGTCAATCTCAGGATAGCCGTATCCTGGACCTGTTGGTTGGAAGTCATTAGGGAAGCCTGATCTCTTAGGGCTCTTTGCAGGACTTCCCGTTCCTGTTGGGCTATCTTCGTCTGTTCCTCGAAGAGGAGCTGAAGGTGGCGTTGGCCCTCTGCCAACTGGGTCACTACGGACTCCATGGTGATGGGCTGTGTCATGATTGACTAGACACGTTGATCCCACTTCTGACACCACTTGTGCTCGCGCCCCTCCCCGGACGTGGCCTGCTGTCCCTCTGACCCCTGAGAGAATACACAATAGTCTTATGGCAGGAGTGATAAGACCCTTTATTTGTGGGGTTCCTTTCTCTGTTAGGCCCAGTGCTTCCCGGGCTTTTTCTGCACAGAGGGTTTGTCTCCTTAAAGGAGGAATAGAGTCAACAAAGAAAATAAACAACAGAAGGAGGGGTTGTCCTCGAGTGTCTCTGAGACTGGGGGGGGGGGGTAAAGAGAGTCCTTCCTGGACCTTCTGGCTGTCTTTGGCCGTGGAGCGCTCCAGGTCTGGTCGCCTTTGAGGTGATGGGGTCCGTCTCCTCGGATGGGGAACCGGAAAGACAACAAAAGAACAAAGAAACGTCAGGTCTCTCTCTTGGGGTTTTGAGAGCTGAAAGGAGTAGTGCTACCGCCACCTGATCTACCCGTGTGGTGCCTAATTGAGGGAAGGGATTGGTGGATTATCGTGCCGTGCCCCGTATTCTCGCCCACCAACCCCGAAACAAAAGGGAGCCCGGCACTTGCCTGGACCCACGACCCTCCTGGGCCGTGGGGAGGGGAGTCGCAGCCTCCGCTTCCCCTGCTGGAGTACCGGACTCAAGGGCGCTGCTCCCAGAGCGGTTGTCCTTGCTGGTCTCTTCCTCAGGTCTGGGCAGGTCCCGTCGCCGTGGTGCTTCTTCCGCCTTCGGATGTTCGGGTTCAGGGCTTTCCTCCGCTTGTTCTGGTCCCGCGCTGTCCTCCGTTTCTCGTCTCTCTTCCTCCTCCGCGCTCTCCCTCAGCACGGACACAGCGTTTTTAGCCCCTCCTCCGGGATTTGCTACCGGCTTGTGTGATCCGGAAGGAGCGTCTAGACCGCTCAGCGCACTTCCTGTGTGGGGTCCACTGTCCGCCATGTTGGAGGGGTCATCGACGTCCGGCCAGGATGGGAAACCATCACAGGCTTCATGCAGGTCTCCACGCAGGCTTCGCGAGAGGCTCTAGGGGAGTGGCTATCTTAATCCACTGCAGGCTTGCATTTACACATATTCGCACATGGGCCGATGGGTTGGGCAGATACGTATTTATTCAGGGCATGTTAGCCGGGGAGCCTATAATGCTGGGTAGTGTATATGCCCCTCCCCCCTCAGTCAAGCATTCACAGAACGTGTCGCAGATATCTGGGGTTCTGTGGCTGATTCTCTGGCGTTGATTGGAGGGGATTGGAATGCTGTCATTCATCCAGACCAAGATAGATGCCGCCCTACAGCTACACAACACACACAGAGGGTGTCACGTCTGGGACCACTGGCAGAGGCACTGGGATGGACAGACATATGGAGGACGCTACAGCCAACCAATGTCGGCTATACGTATTTCTCGACGGTCCACGGGTCATTTTCCAGATTAGATTATATCTTCATTACCAGAGCATATGCATGTCGACTGTTTGGGGCAGACATCCTGCCTAGGGGCTTATCTGACCACTCCTTAGTCCAAGTACAGATAGAGATTGGGTCACGACGGTCGGCGTTTTGCAGGCGACTATCGCCATGGCAACTACACTACCCGAGCTATAGAGAGGGCATTCATAAAGCATTGGTGGAATACTTTGACATGAACGAAGGGACGGTGGAATCTGCTACTATACTATGGGAGACTATGAAACCAACCATCCGAGGGTTCGACATAGGCCATTGCTCTGCTGCTAAGTGCCAGAAAAGGGAAGAGTTAGTACAACTAGAAGCTCAAATTCTCCGAACTGAGCAATTGGCACAGGAGCGAGACGGGGGTGGCGCTCGCTGTCAACTGGGAATATTACAGAGAAGGTACCAAAGCATTCAACTAGACGAGGCTAAACATATATGGCAGGCCACACAAAGCCGGATCTATCAAATCAGGGAAAATGCTACATAGACTGTGCCAATACTCCCTGTAACCGATACAAATACCCATAATTAAATCAAGCACAGGTGAAATGGTCTCTGACCCCTCACAAGTGGCCAGAGCCTTCGCTGAATTCTATCTTGCACTTTATACTAAACAAGAGGTCCTCTCTGAGTCCCAGATCGAGGATTTCTTTCGGGATATACTAACTTGACAACTGACAGCTGAAGCACGCAACGCCCTAGATAGCCCCATTACACTAGAGGAAATAACCTCAGCAGTCACCGGGATAGCCTCCGGTAGATCACCAGGACCCAATGGATTCCCTAATGAATTCTTCAAAATGCATATAACTATGCTGGGTCTGCAGTACCTTGCAACCCTGGAGGAGGTCCTCGCAGCCAAATGTAAGTAAGTCCGTTTTTATATAGCGCAGCTACTCACCCTTACGGGTCTCAAGGCGCTGGGGGCCGTCATGGAAATTAAGTGAGCTATTGCCCAGAGTCACATGGTGCTGAGCTGAGCTGCCGCCGGAGCCGGGGATCGAACCGTGAACCCTGTGCTCCGAAGTCAGCTGCCCTGGCCGCTGCACCACACCTCTCCACTGCTTACCTCCGGACTGGAGACATGCTGAGATAGTGGTCTTTCCGAAACCGGGTCGTCCACCCGAATTATGCGCCTTCTATAGGCCCATATCCCTATTAAACATAGAAGCGAAGATACTCGCTAAGATCTTGGCAGATAGGCTGATACTATACCTCTCAGCCTTGATTCATCCCGATCAGGCCGGCTTCATGCCACAACGTGCGATGCGACACAATATACGGAGAGCATGTAATGCTATAGCGGCCGTCGATAGATTAGATGCGCCAGCAGCCTTGCTGTTAGTAGATATGGACAAGGCATTTGATTCGGTCAGCTGGACCTACATGTTCATGTTTCTGCGACTTCTAAACATGGGGCCAAGGTATAAAGCATTAATCAGACTATTATATATAGCCCTCACTGCCACGATCCGGGTTGCAGGGGCGCTGTCGGCTCGGTTTCCGATTCAGCGGGGAACCAGGCAGGGGTGTCCTCTCTCCCCTTTACTTTTTGCTTTGGCCATTGAGCCACTGCGATCTGGGTGAGAAAGGATGCACTATACCGAGGCTTTGAATGGACCCCCGAAATTTCCGACCGCATCGCCTTATATGCGGATGACATCCTGGTCTTTATGACCGACCCACATCGATCTGGCCCAGAATACTACAAATCATGCGTGTGTTTGGGGAAACCTCCGGTTTATATATGAATGTATCTAAATCATTGTTGTGGCCGCTAAGGGGATCAATGGGACGTAGTCGGTGGTCGGAAGAACTTACAACGGTTGTGAATGGCTTTCAATATCTGGGACTTTACGTATTGGATAATCAAACCATGTCCTGGGAACGTAATATCGTGGCAATGACCGATAAGGTGAAGAGCGAGATTAAACATTGGTCAACACTTCCTCTGTTGCTGTACGGAAGATCGGCTATCTTTAAGATGGTCTCTCTGCCCAAATTGTTGTACCAACTACAATCTTACCCATATTCAGTACCCGTGGCATGGTTTCGCCAAGTCGATGCAATGCTGGGTCACTTCTTGTGGGATGGTGGTGTGGCCAGGGTGGCCCTGCGTACATGCATACAATCCACCTATTGCGGAGGTATTGCCGCAGCAGACATGTGGTCCTACCATGCCGCCGCACACTTGCAAATACTGAACGAATGGTGGTATGGGTCCAAAGAGGATCCGGCATATAGGCTTGAACAATGGATCATGGGGGAGCTTTCTATACATTCATTCCTCTATAGTATGACTGATCGCGTCTCCGCTTTGTCTTCGATGTCATGTAGAAGACGGTACCTTTATACATACTGTATGGTCGTGTTCAGTCCTTGAACGTTTTTGGCGAGGGGTATTAAACTGTCTGACTGAGGTGCTAGCTTGGGACTCACCGAGATCTCCAAAATTAACACTATTGCATAGCACCGACACTATAAGAGGAAATAGGTACAAAAGGCCTCTGCTGTTTCTAGGTCTCACCCTAGCAAAGCGAGATATTGCAAAACTATGGAAAGCAGAGAACCCACCCCAAGTGGCGCTATGGAAAGCAGGTTTGGATTTTATTATGGAACTAGAACTCCCTGTCTTCATTGCCCGGGGATGTCCCCAAAAACATGCCAAAATATGGGCTAGGTGGGCCACTTAGAGAAATATACCCCTGGAACTACTCCACGGTGCAGAGGACCAGTTAGATGCGGAGGTGATAACATAGTTAAGAAGATGGTGGGTCTACCAAATCGCTCACGAATACATCACGTATATGCACAACCAAGATTGAACATATGTAGAGGTGTAGGCATAGTTAAAGTTTTGTTTTATAATAGAGCTAATGTACAGGGGAATTTTGTTGATGCAGGAAGCACTCGAGGAACTAGACCAAAAAGTTGATATATGATGACTGCTATTAATGTTGAGTTGTTGCATGAAGTTCATACACCCTGTACTGTATCCATAAAATCAATAAAATAGGCTTCCCAAAAAAAAAATGTGTCTGTTCACGAAGACCTTTTTCTAGGGTGATGGCTCAGTGTGGTAGATGTTTACAACAGACTCACACCTCTGCTCACACCTTTTTCCAGGATGAAGAATAATTTTACTAGTGGTTTCTGACACAGTGGCCTGCCAGCTAAGACTTCTCTACTGGTTGTATGTTGTAGTAGTTTGTGCAAATCTGACATTTGCACTAAAACCTCTTTCCAGGTTTACAAATGGAGTTGTTATGATTTGCAATAGACTAGCCTATACGGTTAGACGTTTTACTTCTGTCATTTGGGTTTAGATTTGTAGTTCAGAAGAGAGGACTATCCGCTGAGAACTGTCTCTTACATGATAAGTGAGTGTAGTAGTTGATAAGGTTACAGTGAACCTTGTGCTGTATGTCTCTCACCGGTGTCTTCTTATCTTTAAAAAATGTAAATGGTATTTTATGAAGTATATTGAAGTTTACTTTGCTGGATGATGTCATCATTGATGTCGTCAGTGATGTCACTGACCCAGATCATGAGTGATTTAATATGTGAGGTCATAAGCAATGCATTGCGGAGGCGTAAGTTAATGTTAGCTCAGGTAACTATAACTGCTAAATGTCTATGGTTTTGTGTGTGTAAAATCTGAGCCTAACTAGAACACCCCTTAAACCTTTGCTTTTTCAGTGAATTTCTAAGTTTTTAAAAATTGTATTTCCTAACTATAACGTCTCTGTAACCTTCGTTTTTTTCAGGGAATTTCTACGATTTTTTAATGCTACTTCCTAACCTTTATGTCCCTGTAACCTTAGGGTTTTTTGTGAATTTCACTGTTTTTTTAATATAAATTGTACTACAATTTCACCTATAAGTTCAATTTAGTAATATACATTTTACAAGTTTATAAAGACATTTTATTCCCATCCACAGTGCAATCCACGGCGAAATAGAAAGGGACATGGTCTTTTGCCATTTCTACAGCAAAGTCTTTAAGCATAGGACTAGCACAGTGCTGTCCATGCCGAGCTGTAAAATGACAAAACCCATTTACCACTCCAGGCATAGTATTACCTCTTAAAGACTTTTCTTAAAGACTATCTATCTTGGCGTGGATTGCACTGTGCTAATCCTATGCTTAAAGACTTTGATAGAAAAGCAGACATTTGAGGTGAGCAGATCTAGAGTGTCGCTGGTGTTGAGAGTGCTCTATACAGGAGCTGCTTTCCACCTAAACTTGAGAACTACCCAGAGTTCTCTGCTTCTTTTTTGCATATATAAATATATATACATATATATATATATTTTTTTTTTTATGACCACCAAGCACCAACGCTACGATGCGCACTCTCCTTCCGCTCAAATAGAGGCTTAATCCATAGAGTGCATGGGGTGATTTATTAAAGGTTCCAAGCCGAAAACCCAACTCGTTTCGGCGTTTGTACGCCTTGATCACGGGGTAAGGAAACAACGTTTTTCGGCACCATTTCAACACAAGTTACGTGCAACGTGAGAACGTATTAACAGTGACAACAGAAAACGGACTGATGGACAACATGTACCATATAGTTTGTGAGTCGGCCTTTTTGTAGCGACACTTTCTATCAATCTACAATAGATATAACTATAGATACATCGTGACACGACTGTATATGCACATAATAATCATGGTAGACTTATAACTACCACAAATGAAAAAATGAAAAAGCAGTTGCAACTGTGACACAGAAATAAATAAATAGGAAAAAATCAATACAAATGCAATGTTCATAGCGATTAAGCATAGGATCATAGCACTAGATCAGACCTAACTCAATGGTACCAGTGTACGGATATACACTGGAATATACCTACCCATATACTAATATTCAAAATTGTTAAAGGGTAATGCCATTTGCTAAGACCACTAACAAATACAAAGTGGTCACATGGTAATTCCTTTAAGCGTTAGGTCCTGCAAAAATTTAAACAAACTGTCTGGTTCACAGAGCATACAATTTGCAAAATACAAAGCACAATTTAGGGAGCAATCTCACAATACTACCCAAGTGGGTTGTCTTACAATACAATACTCTTTAGAACTCCTGACCAGTGCCAGAATAGTAATGACTGAGGAGTTTGTATGCTATGTCTGTAACTAATATACTCTGCATTGTCACTTATTGCATCAAAATGAGTCTTCAAGTGGCCAATTTCATAGTCTCATAAAAATCACATTAAAGTGCAAGTGCATATCCCGCTTCATAGTTCAACCTATGAAAAACATAGAAACACATAATCACTATAATGACCATCAGACCAAAAACTAAATTAAATTACAGTGTAAACAAAATGCACAGACAAATGAAAACATTTACGTTAATAAAAAACACAACAGCAGAAGACTACTATTTACATCATATAAAATGCCAGATTTACAGAATATAAGTCCTAAAAAGGAAGAAAGGAAGGATTAATCTAAGTGATCAAATATAAATCATTCCCCCAGAAACCACGCCAATTCCTCTTCAGAGTTAAGACCCTGAGGAACTCTAGTATCTAATTCAAGTATATATTTGGATTCCAGTTGTCTTAATTTGCGAATCCGATCGCCCCCTCTGATGGTTTGAGGATCGCGATCAATTACAAAGAAACGCAAAACATTTTGGTTACTTTTATGCTCTTCCTCTAAATGGCGTGCCACTGGATACGTTTTATCTTGGTACTACCGACATAGCTTTTGGAACATGGGCATGTCAATACATAAATACAAAAATCTGATAAGCATGTTAGATGTTTTTCAATCAGTTTCTCAGTATTAGTGATCGGATACAAAACTTTCTTAACATTAGTGCTATACTTACATGCCTTACAGGACATGCAAGTATAGAACCCTTGTACAGTAGAACCTGTTTGTTTGGCCATTGAAATTTCATTGACACATAGTTTATCTCTTAGTGAATTCCCTTTCCTGTAGGAAATATTGGGATAGTCAGCTAACAGTCAGATCACAGTGTGGTCATCGGTCAATCAGACAAAGGGGGAAATGTCGTTTTACTTAACATTGAAGACTATTTACAGGAGGGCATGCGACAGCTGAACAATCCTGAATGCTATGAGAGAATTCAAAAGAAAATATTGAGAGTTCCAATACATTGTATTTTGAAATGTTAAAAACATGGCATAAAAAGGGTCTTCTAGAGTGGGATGAGTATGCCTACCTTTTGAGTCGCTCACCGAAGATAGCTGTACTTTATCTGCTACCGAAACTCCATAATGATCCACTGAGACCATCAGGGAGACCTATTGTGTCTTCCATGGGGTCACTGCGGAACACACCTCTAAATACATAGATTATTTTTTACGTCCTTATGTAGAGATGTTACCGTCCTACATACAGGACAGTAAAGATTTTCTAAATAAAATCAAAGGTGTAACCTGGGAAGACAACTTTCTTTTGATAACTTTGGATGTGTGTAGTCTGTACACTTCTATCAAACATGCAGATGGCATTCAATCCTGTAGACAATTTTTAAAATCTCGTTCCATTTCTTTTCTGCAGCACACAGAAATGTTAATATCTATGATTGGATTTTGTTTGGAAATTTTTATTTTCAATTACATTTTTCAGACATTTTTCAGACAGAAACAAGGGACTGCCATGGGCACCTGCTTTGCTCCCAGTTATTCCAACCTTTTGATGGGGTGGTGGGAGCAGCAGGTGCCCAAGGTCTTCAAACAGTATAATGACCATGTGAAACTATGGTTGTGTTAGACTGATGACCTTTTTATTGTATGGCAAGGAAGTCAGGACCAAGCTACCAACTTTGTTTCTCTACTTAACATCAATGAGTATAATCTGAAATTTGAGGGTAACATCAGTGAAACATGTATTGAGTTTCTGGACACACAGATCACTGTGGTTAACAATCATATTACATCTAGACTGTTTTGCAAAAAACCGGCTGGCAACATATTACTTCATGCTGAAAGCAGCCACCCCAGGAATCTGATTAATAGCATTCCGTATGGTGAGTTCCTCTGGGCTCGGAGGAACTGTAGCTCTGACTCAGATTACCATGATGAATGTGAATGTATGACAGCCAGATTTAAAGATCGTGGCTACACAGAGGGTGTCATTGAGAAAGCTCGCATTAAGGCTACCAATCTTAGCCGTGAATGTGTACTTGCTCCTAAAACAAAAGATGCTATCTCTAGTGACAATATCATTAGGTATATTTCCACCTACAATACTACCTCGCAAGATTTAAAAAGATGTCTCACTAAGCATTGGGGGATTTTAAAAACTGAGCCCACTTTGACTGATGTGTTAGCGGACTGTCCCAATATTTCCTACAGGAAAGGGAATTCACTAAGAGATAAACTATGTGTCAATGAAATTTCAATGGCCAAACAAACAGGTTCTACTGTACAAGTGTTCTATACTTGCATGTCCTGTAAGGCATGTAAGTATAGCACTAATTTTAAGAAAGTTTTGTATCCGATCACGCATACTGAGAGACTGATTGAAAAACATCTAACATGCTTATCAGATTTTTGTTTTTATGTATTGACATGCCCATGTTCCAAAAGCTATGTGGGTAGTACCATGTTCCCCGCAAAAACGGATCCTGGAACATATGCGTGCCATTCAAAATAAAGATAAAGCTTATCCAGTGGCAAGCCATTTAGAGGAAGAGTATAAAAGTAACCGAAATGTTTTGCGTTTCTTTGTAATTGATCGCGTTTCTCAAACCATCAGAGGGGGCGATCGGATTCACAAATTAAGACAACTGGAATCCAAATATATACTTGAATTAGATACTAGAGTTCCTCAGGGTCTTAACTCTGAAGAGGAATTGGCGTGGTTTCTGGGGGAATGATTTATATTTGATCACTTAGATGTACCACTCAGATTAATCCTTCCTTTTTAAGTCTCGCATGAGCCAGCGCATGCGCTGGTCTGGCGAGACATTTAGTGAGTGGGCTTTAGAAATCCCACCACAAGCTTTTGCTGGCCTAGAGCGTGCGGTTACGCGTGCGGTTACGCGCATTCCTCGCATCGCTCGATCAGGCGCCATCTGGCTTTCCTTTCGAACGCTCCTCCCCCTCCCCCACCACAGAGCGCATCCCGCTCCTCCCGCTGGCTGCTGCTCCTGGCGCCATCTGACCACTTTCACTTTCAGGGCCGCGCGGCCGCGTCACTTTCACGGCCGCGCGGCCAATGCTTGTTTTCATTTGATCTTTTCCTCTCTTTCCTTCTCTCTTCCTTTCTCCTTCTCGCCTGCTTTCTTTGCCTTCCCCTCTTTTGCCTATTCACCCCTCTCCATACGTGCTGCTACCCCATAACATATCTGGCTATGATTCTGTCTCCGTTTACTGGTGTCCGCCGCCCCCCGCACCTCTTCTTCTCCGGCCCCTGCAAGTATGCTGGGACCCGTGTATATAGCTTTCTCTCTCTTTCTCTTCCCCGCCCCCGTCGCTACCCCCTGCTGCATCATGCTGCTGCCCCTAAACATCTTTCCTTTTCTCGCTCTCTCACACTTTTTTCTCACTCCTGTCCTCTGTGTGCATGCTGTTTCCCCTGAACATCTTCCATCTTCCCGTTCTTTCCGCTTTTCTCTATCCTTTTCTCCCCTGTCGTCTGATTCTTCCCCTCTCTCCTGCCCATTTGTGTATGCTGTTACCCCCGAACATCTCTCATGCTCTCGCTTTCTTTTACCTTCTGTCTCTCTCCCAGTCTCTCTTTCTCCTGCACGCTGCCCCCCACTCCATTTAAACATCTTTCCTTTTCTCGCTCTCTCACACTTTTTTCTCACTCCTGTCCTCTGTGTGCATGCTGTTTCCCCTGAACATCTTCCATCTTCCCGTTCTTTCCGCTTTTCTCTATCCTTTTCTCCCCCTGTCGTCTGATTCTTCCCCTCTCTCCTGCCCATTTGTGTATGCTGTTACCCCCGAACATCTCTCATGCTCTCGCTTTCTTTCACCTTCTGTCTCTCTCCCAGTCTCTCTTTCTCCTGCTCGCTGCCCCCCACTTCTTTTCCCTCTCCTCTGCATGCATGCTGCTACCCCCGGACATCCCTCCTTTTCTTGTTCTCTTTCACTGTCTTTCTTTTCATCTGTCCCTTTCCCTCTGCTGTTCTCTATTCCTGCCTCTCGCCCCGCCTCTACCTTTCCCTCTGCATGCATGCTATTACCCCTTGAACATCTCTCCTTCTGGGGGTTTCTTTTACTCCCCTCTAGCTATTTCTCTCTCTCCATCCTCTCTGACCCCACCATCTCCTCCTGCCCCTCTCGATGCATGTTCTTACCTCTAAACATCTTTCTTTTTTTCTCTTTTACTCTCTCTCTCAATCTCTTTTTCTCCTCTTGCCCCTCCCTCTGCATGCATGTCTTTACCAAGGGACATCTCACCTCCTTTCACTCTATTTCACTCCCTCTCTCCTCCCCTTCCCTCGTGCCCCTCTGTAAACCATCTCACATTCTTTCGCTTTCTCTCTCTAACCCCCTCTCCCCCCACCCTTCACCTTTTGCCCCTCTGTAGACATCGTTACCAGGGAGCATCTCACCTTCTCTCGCGGCCTTTCACTCTCTTTCTCTGCCCCTCACTCTCTCCTTCGCTCTGCCCCCCCTCTCCTGCCTCCCTGCATACTGTGACCCTTGGGTGTCTCTCAGCTTGTTTCCCTCTCTGCTTTCCTCCCCCACGCTCACTCTCCCCTCTCTGCCTGAATCCTTCACTGTCACCGAGGCGAGGAGGCTGCATCGCGCCAAATAACCAGTCCACGCTGTCGGTGAAGCGTAAAAGGCCATTTATTAGGACAGGCTGTAAACATAACTTTAACCATAATACATATTTAACAATAACCTCAACAAAACTTCCCCCCCCGCTTCTTCGTCTCACTTGCTCCACTCTTCACGTTCCACAACAACCCGTTTCCGTTCTCAATCCTTCTTCATTTGTCTCCTGACGTCCTCTTTTGCATCACCTGTCATCGCACTCCTGCATCCCGCAGCCCCATCAATCACTCTTCCCCCCGAGAGGTGGGTGGGCCCGTCCAGGACTCCCCCACCCCTCCAAAGTTCCGCCTACCTCCCTACAACCTGCCCTAAACTGGCATGCTCCATCCACCTCAGTTAACCCTTCCCTCTTTACTGTAGGGTGGGTGGGTGGCCAACTTTCTTCAACCCTCCCGCTGGCGCTAGGAAACAGGAAGAGGAAGTAGTTTCCCCTTCCTGCTCCCTTATAGCCTCTCCTACTCCCTCCCCTTCCCCTCCAGCCTTCCCTGTCTGGCGCGAATCCCCCGGGGAAAGACTAGACTGCGTCTTGCTTTCCCCGGGGCCGTCATCGCGCCAAATAACCAGTCCACGCTGTCGGTGAAGCGTAAAAGGCCATTTATTAGGACAGGCTGTAAACATAACTTTAACCATAATACATATTTAACAATAACCTCAACAAAACTTCCCCCCGCTTCTTCGTCTCACTTGCTCCACTCTTCACGTTCCACAACAACCCGTTTCCGTTCTCAATCCTTCTTCATTTGTCTCCTGACGTCCTCTTTTGCATCACCTGTCATCGCACTCCTGCATCCCGCAGCCCCATCAATCACTCTTCCCCCGAGAGGTGGGTGGGCCCGTCCAGGACTCCCCCACCCTCCAAAGTTCCGCCAACCAGGAAACCCCCTTTGGGTGGTTACCTGCCCCACCCCGCCGCCATGCACCTTTCGCCCTCACACCCTTCTACACCAAATGGACTCATTCCAAAGCTTACTGATCGCGTCCCTCATCTCCATCATGTAATATGCATTACCCATCCTCGAAAGGTGCACCCCGTCGTCCCTGAATAGCAGCGGCTCCTCCAGCCGCAGCCCCTTGTGAGCAATAACTTTTATGTCTCTGTTGTCGCAAAAACCCTCATTGCCCTGTTCAATTTTCTCCTGGCTTTTTCCACTGCCGCTGGTTTTACCGCTCCCCTCCACACTCTACGAGGCACAAACTCAGTCCACACCAAGCAGGTGCCCGCCATCCGGTGCTTCATTACGTCCAAGTCCCTTTGCATCTGTTGCATGATTGCCAGGCCTGACAATCGCACCAAGTCATTTTCCCCCAAGTGTAACACCAGCAGGTCAGGACATCCTTTCTGCGACACCATCTTCGTCAACCAGGGCAAGAACGCCCCCAGCGCATTCCTCGTTTTCCCCACCATTGCACCTCGTGATGGCTGCTCCGCAGTCCCAGGCTACGGCCGTAAACCTGACGATCTGCATATTGCGCCGCCCAATGCACGAAAGAGTGCCCGGCTATCCAGGTGACCGTCTTGGTCCCTAGGCCCCTCACACAACCTATGATGAGAAAAAAGGTGTTAAAAACCATCCTGGCCCAACTAATACCACTCTACTCCCCTTTTCGCAGCGCCCCTTGTCACTTCCGCACGTAGCGCTCGCAGCAACGGGACCTCCATCTCCCAATCTGTCGAATCCGATCCCAAGACCACCCCAAACGTGCCGCCGCCGTTGCTGCCCCAATCCGAAAAGAGTGTGTCCCAAATCCCTTCGGGTCCCGCCCCAGCCGCTTCAACGCCATACGCATAACTGCCAGCAACTGGGCCGCCGTCAACCTATCGCCGGAGCCATGCAGGAAGATCTCCCCGTTTTTACCGGCCCCATCCTGCGAAAAATTCTCCCACTCCTTTACCGGGCACACACCCTGGCACCCACTCTCATTCAACCATATCCACTTACCCCTCCCCGCCTGATCCGTTTTGGAGTGGCCCAACCATATCCCCAGCCGACCCCCGTCCAATCTCACATCCTCATACTGACGTCCTGCCTTACCTTTCGTCCCCAACAACTCTGACACCCGAAATGCTCCAAAAAACATCCACACCATGCTCAAACGAAACAAAGCCACTTCCGTAACATCGTAACAACAAATGGGCAACATGCCCAATAAACCTTGCAACACCTCAAAAGTCACGGCTTCCCGGGGCGCCCCCGTAGCCCCCTCCAGTCTCTCCCTACCCCAGCCCTTCAGCATTCTGCTGATAATCTCATCTTTTGCCGGATCAAATCCCCAAAACAACTTACAATAGAAGGAGATTCCCGCCAATTTCCCTGTAATCGTCGTATGGGACAACCCCTTCTCAATACAGTGCAATACAAAACGAATCACTCCCTGTTCCATCGCTTGAACGGACATGTGCCCATTGTCAGTGGCCCAGCCCATAAAGACCCCGAACTCCGTCCAAGCCAATCTGTAAGTGCGCCGCGTCGTCTCCGCTATCGACTTCTCCACTAGGCTGCAGACTCTCATTCCCCCCAGGCCCAGATGCCGTCCGGCAACTGCGTTTTGAGGACTTCCGCTCCAGGTGCCATGCGGCGAAACCTGCTCCACTGCGAACGAGACAAAGCATCCGCGATGTCATTACTCGCTCCCGGCACATGCTTTGCCCGAAAAACCACATTCAACTGCAGACACTGGAGCATAAAATACCTCAACAACCTCAACACCCTCAAATCCCTTGCTCTCTGCCCGTTGACCAGGTCTACCACTGTCATGTTGTCCACATGGAACAACACGGAACGGTTCTTGAATTCACTGCCCCACACCGCTAGCGCCACCAACAATGGAAAGAACTCAAGAAACGCAATGCTCCGCCCCTGCGTGATCCAGTGAGCCGGCCAGCTCTCCGCGCACCATCTCCCGTCCCAGAACACCCCAAAGCCTGCCGCCCCCGCTGCATCTGAAAAAATCTGCACTTGCCACACTGTTTTGTCCTCTACGAAATCCAGCGAAACCCCATTGAAGTCGGTCAGGAAAGACTGCCATATTCTCAGGTCTGCTCGCACTCCCAAGGAAATCCGCACCCTGTGATGCGGTAGCACCGCCCCGGACATGGCCATGCCGAGGCGCCTGCAAAATGTTCTCCCCGCTCTTACCACCCTGCAAGCAAAATTCAACAGCCCCAAAAGTCGTTGGACCGTCTTCAGGTCAATCTTTCTTTCTCCCATCACCCCCAACACACAGGCCTGTATGTCTCCCACTTTTTCCGCCGGCAACCGGGCTATCCACTGCACTGAGTCCAACTCAATGCCCAAAAACGTCAATTGACAGCTGGGCCCAGCTGTCTTCTCCGGCGCCAATGGTACCCCAAAGTGCCGGGCCATCTCCTGAAACTGCGCCAACGCTCGCCCACAGGCACCCGACCTTTCCTGTCCGATGAAAAGGAAATCGTCCAGGTAATGCGACACCTCCTTATGCCCACTGCTCCTTTGAAATGCCCATTGCAAGAAGGTGCTGAACAATTCAAAGAGAGCGCACGAAATCGCACAGCCCATGGGGAGAACTTTGTCCACAAAGATGGCCCCCTCAAACTGCATGCCCAGCAACGCGAAATCCGCCGGGTGTATGGGCAGTAAACGAAACGCCGACTTCACATCACATTTCGCCAGCTCCGCTCCCTGCCCACACCTCAGTACAAGGCGGATCGCGTCGTCCACTGAAGCATACAGTACCCTCGAGTCCGCCTCCGCGATGAAGTCGTTCACGGACCTCCCTTCCGGCCAGGACAGGTGGTGTATCATCCTGTACTCACCCGGCTCTTTCTTGGGCACCACCCCCAGCGGAGAAATAATCAAGTCAGCTAAAGGCCAGTCGACAAACGGGCCCGCAATCCTACCTTCGTCAATTTCAGTTCTTAGTTTTGCGGACACCACCTCCGGCAACTCATTAGCCGATCTCAAATTGTCTGCCCATCTCCTTTCCCTTGGACCCTGATACCCCACCCGGAAGCCCTCCGTAAATCCCCACTGCAACTTCAAAGCTGCCTCTCTGTCTGGGTATACCGAGAGCCACGGGCCCATGGCCTCAATTCGGACCGGAGTAGGCGCCCTTCGGTCCAGGCTGTCCCCGTCCCTTCGTGGCCCGCCACTGTTCTGATGGTGTTGCCAACGTAAAACATTGGGTGAGGGCGTGTTTCCCACCACATTTGGAGCACTCATGTTTGAACTTACACGGGTACCTGGAGCAGTATCCTTTGTTGTAGTTCCAACACGCTCCCGTGGTGCTCCCACCTGGCTTCTGTTGTCCTCCCCCGCAGTTCCTGCACTGGCCTGTCCACTACCCGCCCCAGACTGAGCGGGACGCGTCGGAAATGTCCGATACGTCACTGGCAGCCCGCTCGCCGTGTGCGTTGCTGCTGACGACTGTGTGGACGACATCCATTGCATCCACAGTTCCTGGTCCACCTCCCCCAGGGTTTGTCGGGATTCGCTCCAAGTCTGGCCCGAAACTCCTCATCATAACTGAGCCACGCAAACCCCCAAAATGCATCTGCGCCTTCCTAATGATGTCCATATATTTTAACATCGCTATCGCTCTTTCTTGATGCTTTTCGCAATATATGCTAGCATAAATCAGAAAGGCCGACGTCCAATTTTCCATGGTCACCGGCACCCGCGGTCTACGAGTCAGCTCCCATTCCTCCTCTTTGGAACCCTCCTTGGCCTGTATTTCCCTATGGAGCAGCTTAAAAACGTCCACATATTCGTGTCGCCATATACTTGCCCGTATTTTTTCTGACAGATGCGACCCCAACGGCATAGCCAACCCCATGTACGGCAATTTTTTATGCTGTCGTTCGTCCCCCTTGCCGTCCTTCCCCTCGTCTTTGTCCGTCTGGACACTGGCCACCACCTTCTTCCCCCCTTCTTTGCCCGACTCGGCCGACGGACCACCCGTCCCGGGTGCCACAACCTTGGGTTCCCGCACTGACCCTTCCCCCACGCCCACCGACCGGCAGGACTTCTTCCTACCCCGTCCCGCCCCCTCGTCCCAAGCTTCCCACCACTTGCCCTCACCTGACAAGGTGGTCTGTGCTCCTTCCTCTGACTTGCCGTTGCCGCTCTTCTTCGCAGAGGCCGTCCTGGCCTGTGTCCTGGCCACCGCCGGTGCCTGGAAAATATCAACACATTTCGTCGTTGCCGCCCCCCACCGACCTCCCGGCCGGCCTTTCAACCTCCTCACGCAACTCACCTTCCTCAAGCTCATCACTGTCCTCCCCATAATCCAACATCAACTCCGCTTCCGTATCCTCAGGCATCCACGTCAACTCTTGCACCGCTCTTTTCACACCTTTCCCAGTCTTGGCATGCACCACTCCCCGTTCCCCTGCCCCCTTTGCTGATGCCCGCTCCTTCGGTGGAGGGAAGGCCGCCGCGGACCCCCTGCTGCTTCTGCCCGGCGTCTTGGGGCCGTTTTGCGCCCCGCCGGCCCACCCCGTCTGCCGGCTGCCGCCAGCTGGTCCCCCCCCCCCCAGGCTGCTCCAACCTGAGAGGGTCCCAGCGCCAGCGGGCCTCATAGCCGTCCCGGCCGCCCCTACCCCCGTCCGGGGGGAGCTAACATCCTCCGCCCACACCCACTTGCCCCCTTTTGGGGCCTCCTGCCCAAGTTTCTCCGCCCAAGCCTCCTCCTCTGATGTGGGAGTGGGGGCCCCTCCGCCCGTTCCAACTCCTCCCTGGCTTCCCGGGCGTCGCACAAAGCCGCCCACTGCGCCTCTGTGTCGTTGATAACGCGCCTCTGATCCCGGATTTTTCCTCCAAGGTCATGCACTCCCACCTCCGCCCTCCTGCTGCCGAGGGCTGCCCCCGTCTACACCCCCGCCTTTACCGCCGTCGCCTGCGCAGCCAGGCCCCCCCCCTGCCCTCGGTGTCCCCCGGAGGGGCACCCCCTACCCCGACGAACCCCCACTGCGACAAGTCCAGTGGAGACTCCCCCCAGGAGCCCCCCTCATTGCGTGTGCCCCCTGACCCAAACAAGTCCTGAGACCCCACCCCCTGTGTCCCCCCACTGAAATCCGGCCTAAACCCCCCTCCTTCCCTGCCGCCTCAAATTGACCCACGTGGGCCTCCCCCTCCCAACTGGGCCTCTGGCCAACGCCTGCTGCAGTCCCCCTGGCCGTCCCTCCAAATCTCCCGGGCCCCCCCCCCTCCCGGCCGCCTCGACCGCACGTCCAGCAGGCAGGCTTTTCCTCCCACCCCCACGCTTCCCCCCGGCTCTTCCCGGCCCCCCCCCCTTCCCGACCACGTGGGGCGTCCGTTTAGGGGACTCACGGCATGCTGCCACCGCCGCCGCCACTCCGGCCGATGCGGACCGGGGGGCCCGCGTCATCCCCACCCACGCCTCCTCCAACACCCCCGGGCGCAGCAGGTCCTCCCGCCCCGCCCGGCCGAGGACACGCAGGGCCTCCCGCACTGCCTCCATATCCGTTCCTGTCATGATGTGCCTCCTGCTCCCCACTAATCCCGGGCGCCGACCGGCACCAGAATAGCCTAAATCCCAATTCCCTACCTAACTTCCCTCACCTCAACTTTCTTCAACCCTCCCGCTGGCGCTAGGAAACAGGAAGAGGAAGTAGTTTCCCCTTCCTGCTCCCTTATAGCCTCTCCTACTCCCTCCCCTTCCCCTCCAGCCTTCCCTGTCTGGCGCGAATCCCCCGGGGAAAGACTAGACTGCGTCTTGCTTTCCCCGGGGGCCGTCAGTCTCCAGGGACTGTCGGATTCCAATAGCCGGGATTAAAAACCATAACAGCAGTGAGAGAGCTGGTGCAGGTTAGGACCCCGCTTTGTGGGAGCAGTGAAAGTGTGGCAGGCGGAGACGCCACACTTTCACTTTTCCCACGCTTTCCTTCCCCCTTCTTTCGTTTATCCTGCTCTTTCCCCTAGCTGCCTCTTCTCTCCCACTCTTAACCTCCCCCCCCTTTCCAGGGGCTTAATTTTAACAGGTGTCTCACGTAAAGCTTATAATACGTCGCTCTTTTTTAATGTTCGGCCCCCTCTCTACCTCCCTCTTGTTTTTATCACCCGCTCTCCCCCTCTTTTTTCCTGCCTCTGCCGTTCTTTTTCTCTCCAGCAGTCTATTGCCTCCTTTTCCTCTAGTGTCCGTCCACTACTCGCAATTCAGGTACAATTTCCCAAAGTCCACTCTCCTGTTGTTTTCTTCGTTATGTATTAGGTAACAAAAATGGTTATAACACTTTTTTATTATAACTTTTCAACATGCTGCACGGCAGCCACAATGCTCTACAACATAGCTCAAAGACATTAGCAAAGCAATAGCTCTGGCTATACACTTATGAGGTCACAACGGCGAGACCTATTGGCTATGCCAATGCTTGTTAGGACTTATATTCTGTAAATCTGGCATTTTATATGATGTAAATAGTAGTCTTCTGCTGTTGTGTTTTTTATTAACGTAAATGTTTTCATTTGTCTGCATTTTGTTTACACTGTCATTTAGTTTAGTTTTTGGTCTGATGGTCATTATAGTGATTATGTGTTTCTATGTTTTTCATAGGTTGAACTATGAAGCGGGATATGCACTTGCACTTTAATGTGATTTTTATGAGACTATGAAATTGGACACTTGAAGACTCATTTTGATGCAATAAGTGACAATGCAGAGTATATTAGTTACAGACATAGCATACAAACTCCTCAGTCATTACTATTCTGGCACTGGGCAGGAGGTCTAAAGAGTATTGTATTGTAAGACAACCCACTTGGGTAGTATTGTGAGATTGCTCCCTAAATTTTGCTTTGTATTTTGCAAATTGTATGATTTGACTTTTAACCCTTCCTTCGCACTGGGGTATAATCATTGGCGGTGATTTTAATTGTCAATTTGAGCCGCTTGTTGGTCTGTCCGGGGCCCAATTTGAAGAGGAGGACCAATATTGGTCAGTTCCCGAACCTAATATTCCGCCAGCAAGAGCATGGACCCCATTAGTGCTTCAGATCCAAGCCCTTACCCTGACCTTTTCTTTAAGAGCATGTAACGGTCGCACCAGATCAGATAGCCCGGGAAACCACACCTATAATAGACCAGGCCATACCTCAATCATTGACTACATGTTGTTAGACATGCAGTCATGGCATAAGGTGCTAGATTTTAAAATCACCCCGCGACATGACAGTGATCACAACGCTCTTATTCTAGAAATAGTATCACCATGCACTATTACGTCCCAGGTTGATCCCCAATTATCAGTGCAAAGCCTGATACAGACCAATGGTGGGAGAAGAGTTCGTTGGGTTGAGTTTTCCCAATCTCAAGATAAAATGGCCAAACTCTACCATCAAGTAGTCCCTTACCTTTTAGTCACTTCCCAAATAATAGAGGACCTTGGAACATCAAACTCTCTCCTTAAGATTTCACAAAATCATCATGATTTGGTTGGCATTTTGGCCACTTTTTTTTATCAAAATAAAACCCAGAGAGCCTTTAAAATCCCCAAACACAAATGGTTCAATGCCAGTTGCAGAGCAGCTAAAATACAATTAATAACTGCCATTAAAAGTAGCGACAATGTTAAAATTAAGAAAGCTAGAGCTGCATATAAAAGTGCTACTACTAAAGCTAAATATCATTGGGAAGCCCAAAAATGGGAAGACCTCAGAATTGCATTAAACACTCACGACCTGAGGTCCTTTTGGAATATCGTAAATAATGATACCAAGGCTGGTAAACTGGCTATTGAACCAAACATTGATGAAACTGTTTGGAGGGTACACTTTGAAACCCTCTATAGAAGGGACAAAGGAGGGGATGAAAGATATGCTAGGCCCCGGGGTACACAGGCACAAACATGGAAGTTGCCCTCTTAATTTCGGTAAGAGAAACCACCGATGCACTAGGGAAGATCCTACCTGCAAAAGCGGCAGGTTTGGATAGGATCCCCGGAGATCTCTACCGATCAGAACCCACCATCTGGGCACCGTACTTGACTACGCTATTCAACGCTGTATTACAAGGCATGGCAATTCCCACCACTTGGGCGGGAGCAGAAATAATACCGATTTTTAAAAAGGGATCCCCACTCTTACCCGTTAATTACCGCCCGATTAGCCTCATCGACGTCGGGCAGAAAATCTTTGCCTGAGTCCTATTGGGGCGCCTACAAAGCTGGATGGAGGAACACAATATTCTAACCCCCCTCCAAGCTGGGTTTCGGACCAGGACATCCACGATTGATCAACTTTTTAGGTTGCAGTTGATATACTGGAAAACAGTCTCCATCGAGGGAGGCAGTCTCTACCTTATTTTCAAAGACTTAAAATCTGCCTTCGACCTGGTCCCGAGGGATAAACTTTGGGCAACCTTAAGAGATATGGGAGTCCCAGAATACTTGTGTCACCAGATAGAACGTCTCTATGAGGGCAATTATGCCCGTATTAGATATGGAAAGAACGGAGAACTCTCTGCCCCCTTGCCCGTGGAAAGAGGGGTTCGACAGGGCTGTGTCCTGGCTCCAACTCTTTTTTCCCTTTACATCAATGGGTTAATAGATTTCTTGAATAGAGGGAAGAATATTGATGAACCCAGGCTAGCGCAGCGAAAGATCCCGGCCCTGATGTTTGCGGACGATACGCTTCTCCTCGCAAAATCCCCAATGGGAATGCAGAGGACTCTTGACAACTTTAGCGATTTCTGCAAGCATCGGGGCCTGGAAATCAACCTGCAAAAAACAAAGTATATGGCCTTTAACGTAGGCAGATCTTCCCGTCCCAATCCTTGCCTGGATGGCAGACCCCTCGAGAGAGTGACCATTTTTGATTATCTGGGTCTGACTCTTACCAAGAAAATGGACTGGGGCGCCCAAATAAAAAAAGCAGGGCTGAAATTTACCCAAACAACGGGGTATTTTAAAACTACACAGGAACTGTTCCAAAAAAATACTTAGTCCAGTGCTAGAAATTTACAAGGTTCAGGCTAGACCCGCTGCCCTTTATGGAGCAGAACTTTGGGGCCATTGTACAGTGTATCCGCTAACCAGAATAGAGAATACCCTCATTAGACAGCTTTTGAGGCTCCCCAATAGTACCCCATTAACACCTCTCCGTTTAGATCTTGGGGTTAGGCCGATATCGGAAGAGGTGGCCCTCCGGCCTCTCCTCTATTGGCGTCGCCTCTGGAGTACCCCGGAGCTAGCTGCCTACAGAGAAGAATTAACTGATGTCATGGGCACGCGAGGCTCTGGGAGGATAACCTGGTTGACCAATATTAGGAATATCTGTGAGGGCTTGGGGAGGGGCGACCCATGGAACAATGCGGAGGTCACATCTCTATCACTACCAAGAAAGACCCTGATGGAGAGCTATAGAGCGGACAAGCTCAATGAGCTTGAACAAAGAGCTACCGCCGGCCGTCTAACCGTGGAATTCTTGGCTATAAAAATAGGTATAAACTTGAACCGGTACTGGATGTAATTCAGCCCTTACTCGCTAAGAAACTGTATGTCCAGTTCAGGCATGGAGTCCTCCCGCTACGCACCTTTACTCGAAACTGGGAGGGGACCTCAAACAGGGGTTGCCCGGCCTGCAACTATCCCGATGAATCGGAGTTGCATGTGCTATTTTTTTGCAAGGGGTACAGAAAGGCCAGAGCACGCTGGTTACTCCAACTTTGCAGAAATCTGGGGACACGCCGCTGTTCTGAAGCCTATAGGATACTCAAAACAAATATGCAAATGCCCATTGTCTACTCCATCTCACGCTTCTTATTTAATATGTGGTGCACCCGAAGGGCTATCCTTAAGGTTCTGTCCCAGCAAAATGATAGTCCAGGAACACCATGAGTGAGTTATATAGTGCATTGGTCTGGCTGTACCTAGGGATAATGGTGGGGCTTTACTATTGACTGTATTGTATCATTTGCCTTTTTAAGCTTTATTTAAAAAAAAAATTGTACATATCCGATGAAATTATGTACTTTTAGTTCTTGTTTTTTATTGACGCTTTTATGGCATTTGATTGCCGAAATAAAGTTTTTATGATGATGATGATGTTAGTGGTCTTAGCAAATGGCATTACCCTTTAACAATTTTGAATATTAGTATATGGATAGGTATATTCCAGTGTATATCCGTACACTGGTACCATTGCGTTAGGTCTGATCTAGTGCTATGATCCTATACTTAATCGCTATGAACATTGCATTTGTATTGATTTTTTCCTATTTATTTATTTCTGTGTCACAGTTGCAACTGCTTTTTCATTTTTTCATTTGTGGTAGTTATAAGTCTACCATGATTATTATGTGCATATACAGTCGTGTCACGATGTATTTATAGTTATATCTATTGTAGATTGATAGAAAGTGTCACTACAAAATGGCCGACTCACAAACTATATGGTACATGTTGTCCATCAGTCCGTTTTCTGTTGTCACTGTTAATACGTTCTTACGTTGCACGTAACTTGTGTTGAAATGGTGCCCAAAAACTTTGTTTCCTTACCCGTGATCAAGGCGTACAAACGCCGAAACGCATTGGGTTTTCGGCTTGGAACCTTTAATAAATCACCCCATGCACTGTATGGATTAAGCCTCTATTTGAGCGGAAGGAGTGTGCGCATCGTAGCGTTGCTGCTTGGTGGTCGTAAAAGATACAGGGTGTCCTCGTACCCTGGCGCGCACCGTGGCGGTCGAGTCCCGGCTTTGACGAGGTGTGTGGATTTAATAAATATATATATATATACACATATATAAAACTTAATGGCAGTCTCCAGTAAGTAGTTATAGTTAGGAACAAGCTTCCATAGGAAAAGCGTATTTTGTTTTGCTAATAACTTTGGCGCTATTTGACGAACTTAACATTTTCAAAACTAATTTGCCACTCCCATCAGCTGTTGTTTGGGAAGATTTGAGGTTATTCGTCCAGCAGAGGCCTAAAAAAAGGGGTGGGGGTTCCAAAACATATTTTCCCCATGCCATTTCCCGTAGAGACTTTAGACACAACTACAGCTCGAACTATTGAATGGAATTACACAAAATTTGGTAGAAAGCTAGATATTGGTCCAGAAAGAGTGCTCTTTGTAATTTGGTGTAAATCTGTTCAGCAGTTTTAGTGTTTTTAAAGAAAAAAGATTTGTGTATATCTAGATATGTGGATCCATCGCAGATCCACCATAGTGGATCCGCGGATCCACGTGCCAAAAGCAATGCCGTGATTGGCTGGCCCCAACCTGAGAGAAAAGTTGCAGCTGTCATTTTGTCAATTGGGACACAGTTCCGGGGGGTGGGAATAAAATCTATAAAGGATAGAGGGGTCAGGGTAGATGTACCCAGACCCCATGGGAATGCTGGAGGGGTCTGTGAAGGATCCCTCATAGGCAAGAAACGGCTCAAATTTTTTTGGGGGGGGCATGTGAGGATCCGCAGATCCACCAGGGCACTCAGCATAGCCCCCGTGAAGGATCCGTGGATCCGGTTCCTAATTTAAAAAAATACACTCATGGACCCACTCACACATCCCACACAGTCACTCACACACCCTCCCACACACCCATACAGTCTCTGATCCATCCACTCACAGACCCAGAGAACCACTCATGCCCACTCACAGACCCACACAGGCACTCACACACCCAGTCACACACCCATACAAACACTTATACACCACCCCTATGTGAATCTGCAAAAGATCAACAGATCCAGATTTCAATTTAAAAAATACACCCACTCACACACTCTCTCACACCCCATCCAACTACTCACACACCCATACAGTCACTCTCACACACACACACACATTGATACATCTACTTACAGACCCAGAGAATCCCTCACAGACCCACACAGGCCCTAACACACTCATAGAGACACTCCGCCCCGTGTGAATCCACAACAGATCCGCGGATTCAGATCCAAATAAAAAACAATTTACACTGACTCCCTGACCCACTCACATACTCTCACACCCCCACAACCACTCACACATCCTTACACCCACTCACACACCCACACAGTCAATCACACACCCATACAGTCACTGATACATCCAGTCACAGACCCAGAGAACCACTCACACACCCAGTCACAGACGGGCATTCACACACCTATACAGACACACACACTGCCCCTATGTGAATATGCAACAGATCTGCGCATCCAGATCCCAATTTAAAAACATACACCCACTCACAGACCCACTCTCACACCCCCACGCAACCACTCACCCCACCACTCATACATCTATATACCCACTCACACACACCCATACACCCACTCACACACCCAGTCACTCATACACCCTATCAGAGACCCAGAAAACCACTCACACACCCACTTACACATCCATGCAGACACTTACACACCACCCTGTGTGAATTTGTGGTGGATCTGCGGATCCAGATCCCAATTAAAAAAACATACACCCACTCACAGTTACAACCTCTCTCACATACCCACACAACTACTGACACCCATACAGTTACACATCCACTCAGAGAACCAGAACCACTCACACACCCACTCACAGACGCAAACAGGCACTCACAAACTGACTCACACCCATGTACACACTCATACAGCCACTTACACACCCACTCACAGACCCATACAGCAAAACCACTGACACACCCGCTTACACACCCATTCAGTCACTCTCGCACCCAGTTACACACCCACACAGCTACTAACACATCCACTCACACCCCATATAGCCTCTCCCATACCCACACAGTTACTTACACAGCTACACACACACACAGGCAGTGATGCAGTTGTATAAATTGTAATAGGATATGTTTGTATTAAATGTGCTGTTGTTTTGTATTGAATGTGTGCTTTTGATTGGGACCGGATCCGCGGATCCCTTATTTGGCCGAGGATCCTTGGCAGATCAGAGTGAGAAATTAAAAAAAAGTATTTGAAAACGAAAATAAACAGTGTTTGGTAAAAGGGTTGGCTCTGGAAAGAGCCTTTGTGTTTATGGTGCATAGATGATAACTACACATAGAACAGGATGCAGTCTTTTAATTTGTCAAGGAACACCCTGTTTCCTGTGTCTGTGTTGTTGTGGTATATAGAGCCCATGTTCTGGTCTTGGAGAAATTAATGCAGAAACAGCTTTATTGACATGTTTTCTCTATCTGTGGACACAATTAAGTTGACAACTGCCACATCTGTTTTTGTCAAATGTTGGAAAACACCAAGGCAGTATGTGGGAAAAGTGACATTAATTTATCAAAGGTATCCTTCATTAGGATTTACAGTCCTACCCCAGTAATTGTGCCTACGTCATTGCCACCACGGTGCACAATCATGATGTCTGGATGTTGGCAATCCTCAATGCTTTCAACCAAAGGCAGCAATTGAGGCCACTTTAACCCTTTTTGTCCAACCCAAGTAATGTCTGCATTAGATAAACCTAGATCCCTTTCAACACCACTCTTTCTAGCACTCTCTCTGGCCCAAAACACACAACTATGGCCCAGAATACAAACTGGCCATTTTGGAGACAAGCACGAGTAGCACACAGGAAAAGGCTGGAGCAGAATGGGGCAGTTTTGAAGATGAAAGGCAGTTACAATTCAGTCAACAAGTCAAATATAAAAGAACTATTTGTTTGGATGGTGGAGATGTGCAGGGAACTAAAATTAGGTAGTGGCTTTAAGAAAAAAAAGTAACTAACTCTGTGATTGGTTTTGGAAAAATAACCAAAATGTTGTTTGGGATATGCTTGGAATTGCAAACAGTCAACCACATCTGCTTTAGTTAGTGTGAAGGTAGTATGCTGTTTAGAGAAAGTCTTGTGAACTTCTGATCTACTTGTAGGTAGAGACTATTGGAAACATGGTTACTATGGAAAGGAAGCTAAAAGAGTGTGGAGGAAGGGAACAAAATAGACTGCAGTGTGAAACTGAAAAGCAGACCAGTGTACAACAGTTGCTCAGTAGGAGTGCATGTCTTGTAATTGGCAATATATTACAAAATAAAATATAGATGAAAAGCATTAACAGCAGATTGTTTAATGCTTTAATGGGCTTCTGTATGGATCCGCAGATCCACTGCAGACCACACGGGGGGCCTCCTGAGCTCGCCCGCTGCCTCTTGCGCAAGCCCCGCCTGCCGACTCCCGCCAGCTGGTGGAGGCAGCGCTTGAGGTCTTCTTAGGGAGGGGTCCGCAAGGGAAACGCGCTTTGCGTTCCATATCGGACCCCGCCAGGCCTCCCGTGCATTTCCCCGTTTGTTGCTCTCTTACCTGCCTATTTTTTGATTCCACGCCAGGGAGGAGTGAAGATCTTGCGTTCCTCTCCGGGCGTCCTTCTGCTTCCGGTTTGCTAGTATTCTTCCGGGGTAAGGAGTTTCTTCGGTGCTCCTTCGTCGGCTCGGAACATTGTTTCTCCTGAGCATTGCTGTGCAGCTTAACTCTTTGTTTCCCAGTTTTCTGCCACTGTAAAAGGGAAAAGAAGGTATTTAAAGAATCTTTGCTTCGAGTGTTTGTCGACTACGTTGCACTTTGGTTTTCTGTAGCACTCCTATACTTATCTGATTGCTGGGCTCCTTTGTTTGTTGAGGAGAGTTTTCTTCGCTAGGTACTTGCTTAATTTTCTTTGATTGTTTCTCGTCTCTTCCTGCAAGAAATATAAGGAGACTGTTGTAGAACCACGTATAGCTCACATTAGTTTCATAGTTTGACCCTGCATCTTTTTTGCCACATATTTTTTCTTCATTCTGTTTTCTCCTGACTAGGGAAATGAGTTTTGGGGTTCTGTCCTGGTTCAGGTGAACTGGATGATATTTTTGTTATGAGTCTATTGATAGCCGAAGGTGGTTCCTATTAAGGTTGGTATATTTCATTTTCATCCTTGGTTGTGGTTAAACTCCTGCAGTCCTTATGAATAATAAGTGTGTGTTTATTTTTTAGATACTTTGTGGGTCCTACGTTCTAGTTGTGTATATTCTCTACATATGACTAGCGGCTCCTTCAACAGGTAGAATAGCAGAATAGTCACAATATCTATACCACAGGCTACTAGTATATAGGAACATACTTACCTTTGTGTCTTTTCCATCAGGAGCCTTGGTGATACCTCATCGGACAATCCAGTGGATTCAGCTCCTTCTCCCTTTCCATGTTATGTCTCCCTTTCTTCCCCACATTCCCTCTTTTGCTTTGACCTTGTTGGGCGAAGGAGGTGGGTGAGAGAAGTTGGGACCTAGCATCTGTTTCATCCATTTCGCTCCTGCAGAAAATCCAGGTGAGCCTCACAGGTATTCGGTCAAAATATCGAGTTGGAAATGTCGACTTACACTAATATCGAATTTTTAATATCGTGACACAGAAATATGGACAGCAAGAATATCGTGGTGAAGAATTTCGACTTTAAGGTGAAAAATATTGATTTTAAAAATATAGAAGTCATTAATATCATTTGCAAAAATATAGTTGTTTAAAATATCGATTTTTTAATTAGTGTTATGTATTTTAGTATATATTTTAAATGAATGATGTATTTTTTTGTAGAAGTATTGTTTATGTTTTTTAATATATGTGTTAAATTTTTTGTTGTTATTCATTTTATTTTAATTACATTTTGTGTTTTTTAAGTTCAGTAGTGGGTTGTGGGTTTATAGGTGAATAGGGTGGGAAGTAATTTAATTATAATAAATAATGAATATTTTTTATTTATTAATATTTAGTTAATTGAGATTTTATAATGTTTTTAATTTTTTGGGGTAAAATTTAGGTGCGGGTTGTGGGGTTTATTGGGGTAAAGGGTGGGAAGTAATATATTTTTAATTAATTAATAATTAGTTGTTAATGAATATTAATTAATTGACAATTAATTATGGTAGCTGTGTAATTAATTTTAGGTGCGGGTTGTGGGGTTTATAGAGGTAAAGGGTGGGAAGTAATTTATTTTTAATTAATTATTTGTGAATTAATATTAAGCAATTAATTGACAATTACATATGGAAATTATGTAATTAATTTTAGTCGCGGGGTTTTTAGGGGTCACGTCACAGAAAATCTGCGGTATCTCTGATATATGTGGGGAGCATGGCTTCAATTGCCTGCAGTTATTCCAAACAGTGTCTATTACATCAAATTGACGAGGATTATGCTCAGACCCACCCTACTGGTGAAGTTTCATGATTATTGAGCCTGAAGATAGTACAGTATCTTCCACTGCTCTCACAGCTTCAAGTCTAGGCTCCTTCTGTGTGGGGATATGCAAGGAATGACAAGTTGCAGAATCAGTAAAGTTCACAGTTGCCCCATAATATAGCATAATTACCACCTCGCTACTAATTTGTACGGACAATTCCAAGGTCATATTTACAGTAAGATACGGTACTGTGCTTTGTAGTGTGCTGGCAATTCCATGTTCAGGAGGATTAACTGTTTTCCTTGAAACTAGCTCCTCCATCAACCTCAAGCTATCTAGTTTCCTCATGGAAGAGACTTTGTTTTGGATACTTAAATCTTAGTGGGGGAATCGCGAATAAAATGTTCTTTCTTACTGCAGTATAAACAACACCAATTTCTTCTCTAAGTGAAGCCCAGCAGAGGAAACTGCGAAGAGCAAACACCAAGCAGAGGCTTCCTCTCATAAAAAGGGACGAAAGCCAAGTCCCTGGTCACGTTCTGGGTGTGGCTTTTAAAGGCTCTAGGATACTTGAATTCTGAAGTAGATCCTAAAACCCCAGGATCCGCAAACCCTGCAGTTGAACCTCTAATCCCACTAAAATAGGACTAGAGGGGTCAGGATTGGCATTGCTGGTGATGGGGGGTGGAGAGGTCACAAGTGGGCAGGACACATGGGAAGGGGTAGTCATTAATGCCCAGGGATTTCTCTGCTTAGAAAAGGAACCTGTGACTCCCTCATCTCCATGGGCTGAACTGTTTCTGTAATGGTAGGAATCTTCTCATGGATTGTCCCTATCCACTTGGAATGAAACTGTCGCCTCTAAGCTAGCCTGTGATCAAGCGGAATTATGATGTTAATTAAATCAGCGCATTTTGCAGGTTGTAGATCAGTCTGTGCCAAACCATCTTTTAGTTCCTCCTGTAAACCATGGTAATAAATGTCAGTCTTTTTTTAACTCTGCCCAACCTAAGACACTAAGACCCTAATTAGGATCTTGGTCGGAAAGCCTCCGACCACAGGTCTGAGGCTTTCTGACCGACATCCTTGGTTTGAATTCCAACTGCCATACTACGATTACGGTAGTAGGAATTCAAACCGGCGAGTCATTCTGGCTGGCTTACGACAGGCTCCCGTCGGCCAGTCAGAACCACCAACATAATCCCATACGGACGGCATTTCCGCCATCGGGATTATGATGTCGGTCTCCGACAGGCTTTCCATGTCGGACTTTACGACATGGAAAGCCTGTCAGAAAGCGACTGTGGGAGGCCCCTAGCAGGGCCCCCCTTCTTCAGCGGCCTCCGGTTGAGGACCGAGGGGGCACCTATGGTGCCCCCTTGTAAATCCCTGCACCATGTGGCAGGCACTGTGAGGTGCCTGCCAAACGGTGCAAGGATTTACAGTGACTCCCATTTCTCTATGGCAGCTTGTGTTGCGGCCGGTTTCCAACTACCTCACAAACTCCCATAGGAAAATGGCGGTTTGTGACAGCACCATGTGCGGTGGCATCGTAATTGCGGTTTCGGACCGCCGACCCGAGGTCAGTCGGTTTCGAAACCGCATGGATGTCGGTCGGAGGCAACTCCGACCGACATCCTGATTAAGGCCTAGGTTGATTAAATTGGGTCAAATAAGTAACCAGATCCTTGTTACCTTGTTTGAGTTTGGGCAATTCTCGATTGGCAGACATGCCTGTTGATTTAAAAAAAAATCAAACTCCTCCTTAAATGTACTCCAGCTATACAGCATGGGATCCCAAAGGCACTGCCCAAGAAACTGCATCATCACCCAAATGCCCAAATAAAAAAATCAGAAGTGCCACCCGGCCTTGAACAATAATGGATGCCTTCACTTTCACCATGAAACGCAGTTGAACCTGGGTCAAAAATGCCTGGGGCTGGTCTGTAAAGTTGCAGCAACTGCAGGTGCAGGCGAGCTAAAAGTACTTGAAAGTGACACACCATAACTTGCTTTGGGTAGCTGTAATCTTACCCAAACTATAGAGAAAGGGGTGAGATAACTTGGCCTTGCAACTGTGCTACTTGATCTGCAAGTGCTGCAGTTTTGGATCTGGACTCTACTAAATCCGTCTTCATTTCCATCATCATTTTACAGAGATTCTCTATCATCGTAGACACGTTGGCTGGTACTGTTCAAGAGAACCTAAATTCTTTGGCAAATAACTTTGTCAGAATCTAAGTTCTCAGGAACAGTACCTCCAAAAGCCCACCATCCAGCAGCTGTAACATGATGTATGTCTCACCAGAGGCTCAATGTGGCTAAAAGGTGGGAGGTGTTTTATAGAGGATACTGCAAGGAGGGAGATAAGGAACAAGACTTTGAGAGAAAGGTGGTTTGTGGGTTCTGGGGTTGGTTCCTGTCAATTCTATTCTTATGAAATAAACACATCATTTATCATGGAACACACTCAAAGGATACTTCTGGCACGCACAGTTTCTACTCCCAAGTAATGTTCTGAGAAACAAGATCTGGCATAAAGAAATTAATTTTCAACATCTTGTTACATTTATTTGACATAATTTTCAAATCTTTGAATCATGGTTCCACTGCTAGATACAAATGACTCACATTTTTTTTGTCTACACACTTAAGAGTTTACTTCACTTTTTGCAGGTCTGCATTATTTTGTCCTTTGCACCAACGGGTCACATCTCCGGGAGATTTGTGTTATGTGACACAATATTGATATAAAATCTTTATTTGGTTGAACAATGCAACCATAAAAGAGCAGCATACAATACAATAACACATATATAAATACACCAAGGCCATAAGAACAGATACATATGCAGCATAAAACCAGGATTAAAACACAGAGTCCGCTATGTACATGCTGGCATCAGTCCGGTCTTGAGCGTCTGGATGCTAGAGCTGCCCTTAAAAAACTCGATACAGCAAATAAAACATGTTCATTGGGGAGCTGTTGTAAATACAAGAGGGCAGGATGTACTTGAGTAAAATTCAAAGATGTTATGTTAATTAATTTTATAAAGTGCGAACAGTTGCCCGGAGGCGTCAAGGCCCTACTGAATATCGGAGTGTGTGAGCAGAGTTAATAGGTGTAAAGCCATGTTTTCAGTGACTTACGGAAGGAAAGTAAGTTTGTCTGAGATTTAATATGCAGTGGCAGGGAGTTCCAAAGTTTAGAAGCCCCTGTCACGAAACGTCTGCCACCCCAGGAGGCACGATTAAACTTAGGGATCCTAACATTTCTTGCTGCACTTGAACGGATGGGCCTCTCTGGTAGATACCATTTAAGCTTGTCCTTAAGGTAAGTTGGACCAAGATCATGTAAAGCTCTAAAGGTGATGCATAGGACTTTGAAATTGACTCTTTGTTTGACCTGGAGCCAATGAAGCACCTGTAAATCTGGTTTAGCAGATTGGAATTTGGGGATTCCGAACAAGAGCCTAGCAGCAGCATTCTGAAGAGATTGCAATTTATTTAGGTATTGCACCTGTAAGTTTATATACAGCCCCTTGCAGTAATCTAATTTAGACAGTATTAATGGGGTTACTACTGTTCTTTGTAGAGAAGGTAGAATATATGAAATAATCTTTTTGATTAACTTAAAAGTATAGAAAGTGGTCGAAATAGTGGCATTGACCTGGTCACCAAAGGTAAGTTTATAGTCCATAAGGATGCCCAGATTTCTGGCCTTTTTGACAGTAGCTGGTAGGGGCCCTAGATTCTGCGGCCAGCAGGAGGGTGTCCAGCAGGTGGTTTCTTTGCCAAAAAGGAGAACCTCCGTCTATATGAGCCAAACGGTCGATCAGGAGAGCATGATTAACAGTGTCAAATGTCGCAGAAAGATCTAATAATATAAGCGTAGCATGTCCTCCATTGTCCAGGATACATCTGATCTCTTCTGTGGCCGTTATAAGAGCAGTTTTAGTGCTATGACAGCTTCTGAACCCAAATTGGGTATGATCTAGAAGATCATGCTGTTGAATGAAACTAGCCAATTGGGTATTAAGGGCTTTTTCAATTATTTTTGCCGGAAAGGGAAGTCTAGAGATGGGACGATAACTATTCAGATCTGTCGGATCCAGGCTGGGCTCTTTAAGAGGGGTAGTATCAATGTTTCTTTCAGGCACTCGGGGGAAAAAACCTGTGGTGATCATTTTATTAAAAATGAATGTAGGCTTACTTGCAATGATCTCAGGGGCCAGTTGCATGATCTTTACGGGGCATGTGACATAGGGGGAACCCAATTTAGTGGTTTTGATCAATTCTATAACTTGTTGGTCGTTTAGGTGGGAGAAGGCAGTGAGAGTAGCTATAGTTGAAATTTGGCTGACAGGTCGTTCTCCCTTCCCCGTGGAAATAGACAAGGCCATGAATTTATTAAAAATGAGTTCCGGGGGCGCTAGAGAGCCGACAAGCAAGATGGTCGCACTCTAGTGAGGCTCCTGCTGCTCGGAAAGCTGATCCTTCACCATCCTCCAATTACGATACGAAAAACTTTGTTATGTGCCGCTGAGGAGACCTGCTGTGCCCCTGCACTGAGAGGGAAACGCTGAGATGCCATCTCCGCAAAAAACAACACAAACGACAACTGCGTCCTAGCATAGTCAGTGAAGCACAGTTTCTGATGGATACTTCTTCCTGTGGATTCCTCACCCTTTTGAATACCCCTTGCGCCAGCAATTCCGCGGAAATTCTTTTCCCAGCTCTCCCACGTCGACGAGGATGTCACAATAGCACGGCTCCGCTCGCGACTCCGTATGACGTCATCGGAGCCATAAGAAGACCTCGTCGGCGTGCTGACGTCAGTTCCCTTTTTTCCGCACCGTCGACGCGTAACGGTTTTTCCAGGGACTCTCCATTTTCTACTTTGTTTCATCATATTGTTGGAATGGCTACTTCTAGGAAGTCCGGGTTTAAGCCTTGCAGGGAGTGCGGAGGACATATGTCTATTACGGATCCGCATGAAGACTGTCTATGGTGTCTTTCTTCTGACCACGACGTCGAAGAGTGTCGTTCCTGCAGGAAGATGAACCCGAAGGCCCTTAAAGAGCGTGAGGCTAAACTTTTTATGGCCAGAGCCAAGAAGGAGAAGAGAGGTCGTAAGCGGGGGAAGTCTTCTTCTTCTCACACATCAAAGTCGAAGAAGCACAAGAAGTCGAAGAAGTCCCGACGTCATTCGTCGAAGTCTAGGGCTTTGAGGTCGACTCCACCTCCTGAGCGGCTTCGGAGAAAGGACTTTGTCTCTCCGTCTCCTTCTCCGAGAGCGGAGTCGGTTCATTCTCCGGCTCCGATGTCGCCGGCGTCGAGGGGCTCTTCGGCGTCGAGAGGATCACCGGCGCCTTGTAAGACTCCGACGCCAGGGGAGTTGTCTCCAGTACCTGTGGCTTCGCCTGAGCGGGCGCTGTCTCCACCGGCTCTGCAGGACCCAATTCGGCCTCAGGAGATCACCGGGCGAGAAGGTACGGATCCTTATCCTCCTTTTCCCTTGCCTGGTGCGGACCCATCGCAGTTCCTGAACGCGATGTTTGGGATGTTTTCAAGGGCCAGTTTTCCGTTGGGTGTGCCTTCAGGTCCTCTAGCCTACAATCTGGGTGTTCCACACCAGTATGCCCAGGCGCCCTTTGTGCCCTTTATGCCATCGGCTCCGGCTTGGCATTTCCCGACGCCGAGGTCTTCCACGCCGGCACCTCGAGCTCCGTCGGATGTGGAGTCGGCGTCGTCTCGGATTCGGGCAACGCCGAAGATTGTTCCGGAGGGGCCTCCTGCTCCGTTGCCATTGTCACCGGCGCCTCGTCCGGCGCCGTCGACTCCGTTTCTGGCTCCGCCGGTTCCGGCGACTGTGCCAAAGCAGCGCTCCAGGAGGGATGCACAGAGGCTGCTAGAAGAGGAGGAGTATAGGCATGAACAAGAGCAGGAGGAAGGAGAGATTTTGGATTCATTTGATGACTTTGAGGGTCTGCAGGAGGCCAGTGGATTAGACACTTCTCCTGAATATGACCTTTCATCGCCGAAGGCTGGTCTGCCTCTGGAAAATTTGCCCTACCATGTGGTCGTGAGGAAGGCGGCTGATTTGCTGGGTCTTCAGTTACCATCATCTGAAATAAAGGCCAGCATCTTGACTGAGGTCCTTAATACTTCTTCTGTGGCTTCAGAGCCTCTTTTACCATTCATTGACGCTTTGACTGAGCCAATATTGGAAGTGTGGCAAAAGCCCTTGTCCGCTCCCGCTGTCTCTAGGGCTATTGCACGGAGATATAGGCCGGCCCCTGGGGATCCTGCCTTTCTGTCTACTCATCCGACACCCGAGAGCTTGGTTGTACAGGCTTCATGTTCGAAGCAATCTTCGGGTGCTTTTCCTACTACTCCGGGAGATGGGGACTCGAAAAAGATGGAGCAGGCAGCTAAAAAGATATTTTCATCTGCAAGCATGGCGTTGAAGTCGACTAATGCTACTTGTCTTCTGGGGAGATACGTTCATGCTTTGATGGATTCTGTGAAACAACTAGCTCCAAAGCTCCCAGAGGATGATAGGGCAAGCTTTATGGAGGTACTCTCTGATTCGCAAGCAGCTGCTCGTCAGGTTATTCAGTCTGGGTTGGACACAGCTGATTCTGTTGCACGGGTGATGGGCTCTTCTGTGGCAACAAGAAGACAGGCCTGATTAAGATCTTCTGGTTTCTCCCCTGATGTCCAGGCGACTCTGTTGGACTTACCTTTTGATGACACGAGGCTGTTTGGATCCAAGGCTGACTCTGCCTTGCAACGATTTAAGGACAGCAGAGCGACTGCTAGATCTCTGGGCCTTCAAACACAGTCCAGGGGTTATGGTTACAAACGCCTTTGTGGGTTTGGAAGGGGTTCTTCCTTTCGTGGCCGTCAACAGTCACATCAGGGTCAGCAGCAGCAGCAGAACCCTTTATATAAGTCCTACAGGGGCAGGAACAGAGGGGAGCCGCACGGCAGCAGTCCTCCTCCTCCTCTTCCTCTCCTCCCCTCACCGTTGGTGCTTCAGGGAAGCAGCTCTCGATCCCCCATCTTAGAGCATGTTGGTCCTGTTGGGGGTCGGGTGTCCCATTTTCTACAAGATTGGAAACTGATTACAACAGATCGTTGGGTTTTGAATCTTGTAGAGAATGGGTACGCCCTTCCTTTTCTAGAGTATCCACCTCCTTACCCTCCTCGCCAAGGTGGTTGTTCAGAAGACCATTTGTTGCTTTTGCAACAGGAGGTTCTTGTCTTGTTACAGAAAGGTGCGATAGAGGTGGTTCCAGAGCAGGAAAGGGGTCAGGGGTGCTACTCCCGGTATTTCCTAATTCCCAAAAAGGACGGACGTTTGAGGCCGATCCTGGACCTCAGGGTTTTGAATTTTTACCTCAGGCAGGAGAAATTCAAAATGTTGACTCTGGCTCAGGTTCTTCTTGCGCTGCATCAGGAAGACTGGATGGTGTCCATCGATCTCCAGGATGCGTACTTTCATCTTCCCATCCTGAAGTCGCATCGGAGGTATCTAAGTTTCACGGTAGGGTCGCAACATTACCAGTTTGCGGTTCTACCGTTCGGTCTGACTTCCGCGCCGTGAGTCTTTACAAAGGTGATGGCAGTGGTAGCAGCACATCTCAGAAGATCAGGGGTTCCTGTCTTCCCCTATCTGGACGATTGGCTGTTGAAAGCCAAGTCTCCGGAGATGGTGTTGCGTCACTTGCAGATGACAACGCAGCTGTTGTTCAACTTGGGTGTTTCAATAAATGTACCCAAATCTCACCTGGTGCCTTCTCAGCGCAGCCTGTTCATAGGGGCAATACTGGACACTACTGTTTGTCGAGCATTCCCGCCTCCACAGAGGATTCTCGACATTCAGGAAATGATTCCCTTGTTTCACAACGGAGCGGTTGTTCCGGTCCTGAAGGTCCTACGCCTGCTCGGTCTGTTCGCTTCCTGCATACTGTTGGTCAGTCATGCACGCTGGCACATGAGGGCACTCCAGTGGTGCCTCCGCAGGCAGTGGTATCAGCACAACGGAGATCTCGGGGAGAAGGTCAGAATCTCCAGAGACGCTGCAGCGGAGCTGACTTGGTGGGGTGTGCAGGGCAACCTGTCTCAAGGAAAGCCCTTTCAACTTCCTCCACCTATGGCCACGGTGATCACGGATGCTTCCATTCTAGGGTGGGGGGCTCATCTGGGGGATCTGGAGATCAAAGGTCTTTGATCTCCAGAGGAAAGGTTGCTTCACATCAACCTTCTGGAATTGCGGGCGATACGTTTGGCACTAAAGGCTTTCCTTCCTTTCCTTCACGGTCGGTCAGTTCAGGTCCTGACGGACAACACGACCGCGATGTGGTATATCAACAAACAGGGAGGTGTAGGGTCGTTTCGTCTCTGTCGAGAGGCTCTGCGACTCTGGTCCTGGGCTCAGGGCCAACAGATTTGTGTGTTTGCAAATCATCTAGCCGGGGTGCTGAATGTTCGTGCGGACAGTCTCAGTCGGCATTACTCGGCCGATCACGAGTGGAGGCTCCATCCGGAGGTGATCCGTCACATCTTCGAGATGTGGGGGTCTCCTCGTTTGGACCTGTTTTCCACTCGCGAGAACGCGCACTGCCCGTTGTTCTGCAGTCTCCAGTTTCCGATGCAGGGAGCGTTGGGGGACGCGTTTCAGTTGAGTTGGAGCTCTCAACTCCTTTATGCGTTTCCTCCCATACCCTTGATTCCTCGGGTTCTGAGGAAGATTCGCCAAGACCGGGCCCAAGTCATCTTGATCGCTCCGGATTGTCCGAGAAGGGTGTGGTACACAGATCTTCTTCACCTCTCTTCGCACCCTCCGCTCCGTCTCCCTCTCAGGGTAGACCTCCTCTCGCAGTCGCAGGGGCAGGTTCTTCACTCCCACCTCCAGAGCTTGCACCTTCATGCCTGGAGATTGAATGGGGCAACCTGAGTTTGTTCTCTCTCCCACCAGATGTGGTGGATGTTATTTTATCGTCCAGGCGACACTCCACCAAGTCCATTTACTCTTCCCGTTGGTCTAAATTTGTTAAGTGGTGTGGGGAGAGATCTATTGACCCTTTGAAGGCTTGTTTATCTCATGTTTTGAGTTTTTCACTTTCCTTAGCGCAGCAGGGTTATGCTGTAGCTACTGTAAAAGGTTACTTATCGGCTTTGTCGGCTTTTATTTGTTTGCCGGATCAGCCGTCCTTATTCAAATCTCCGGTGGTGATGAGATTTATTAAAGGTCTTACAAACATGTTTCCTCCCACTCCTTTCATCATGCCTCAGTGGGATTTGAATCTTGTACTTACTTTTCTCATGGGTTCTCCATTTGAGCCTCTGCATAGTTGCCCTTTGAGGCTTCTTACTTTTAAAATGGTTTTCTTAATTGCCATTACCTCGGCTAGGAGGGTAAGCGAGTTGCAGGCTCTTAGTTCTAAGCCTCCTTCCTTGACCATTCATGCAGATAAGTTGGTTCTAAGGACCATGGCTGCTTTCCTTCCCAAGGTGGTTACTCCTTTTCATTTGGGACAGTCCATTACCCTTCCTACCTTTTATCCTCCCCCTCACCCTTCCAAGGAGGAGGAGAGGCTTCACCGCTTGGACCCAAAGAGAGCGGTCAGTTTTTATCTGGACAGGACCAGAGAATTGAGACTTGATGACCAACTCTTCGTGGGTTATGTTGGTCGGATGAAGGGTAAAGCTGTTCTCAAGCGGACTCTGTCAAGATGGATTATCCTCTGTATAAAGATCTGCTACGCCCTGGCCAACAAGGAAGCTCCTGAAGGTATCAGAGCTCATTCTACTGGAGCAAAGTCTACTACATCTGCTTTGGCTAGAGGTGTACCAGTGCATGGAATTTGTAAGGCAGCAACTTGGGCCTCCATCCATACCTTTGCAAAGCATTATTGCCTAGACTCTGAGGTTAGGAGGGATGGCCATTTTGCTCGTTCTGTTTTGCAAGATTTTTTGGTTTAGCCAGGTGGACACACTCCTCCGGGAAAGGCACGGCTTGGGAAATCTATTCAAAAGGTGAGGAATCCACAGGCAGAAGTATCCATCAGAAGAACAAGTTACTTACCTTCGGTAACGCTTTTTCTGGTGGATACAATATCTGCCTGTGGATTCCTCACTGACCCACCCGCCTCCACCGTTGTCTACCTGTGTTTACCAAAAATTTAAAAAAAAATAATAATAATAACGCTTTAACAGTTTCTCAAATGTTTAGTTTTTTCATATTATGCGTTATTGATAAAATGCTATGTGTACTGCATTTGAAAAGTTATATTGTGTATACTGTGTATACGTGTGAAAATGTGTCGGTCCGCCCGTTTGCCTCGGTGGCACGGAAAAAATGGGTGGAACTGACTTCAGCAAGCCGACGAGGTCTTCTTATGGCTCCGATGACGTCATACGGAGTCGCGAGCGGAGCCGTGCTATTGTGTCGTCCTCGTCGACGTGGGAGAGCTGGGAAAAGAATTTCAGCGGAATTGCTGGCGCAAGGGGTATTCAAAAGGGTGAGGAATCCACAGGCAGATATTGTATCCACCAGAAAAAGCGTTACCGAAGGTAAGTAACTTATTCATCTAGGCCTGCAGCTGAGGCGGGGGCGGAGAGCCGACCTGGCAGACAGCGAGACAAAAAGTGATCGCCGGTGTGAGGCGGGCGTATTGGAGGAGGGAAGACTGTGAGGCCCCGCGAGGATCTGGCATGCCGGCGTTCACTTGAGCGCCCTAGAACCCCACCCGAGGACCGCCGACTAAGTGGAGAAGCAGACTCGAGCCCGAAAGAAGAGGTGAGACACAGGCTCGGGTAGAGAGAAGCGAGGGGTCTGGATGCCCGATTGGCCGCGTGACTGCTCGGAGCTGCTCGCCCCCCCTCCCTATGTTGGAGTGATGGTGGCGCCATACCCCATAACACAGATCAGAAACTATGCTGGAGCATCGCGAAGGTAAACGCGGCGCTCAGTCTGGATTAGCGCTTGAGTTCCACAGTGTGTGCACTCCTGCGCTTGGAGACGGAGGGAACGCTGCGATACAAGAGGGGGAGCGCTGCAGCCTCCAGCTGCCTAAACTGCACTTCAGAGTCAACAGCAGGAGCCTAGGCACTAGCTACCCCATAGCGCACAACTATCGCTGCATTGACTGACTTGTGAGCTGGGCTGCCTGACGCGATTGCCGGCATAGTGCTTGACCTACATAGAGCACATTAACAAGGGGAAGCCCCGTCCCGAACTCGGCGGAAAAAGATCAATGAATAGCAGGGGACCCCCCCATTGGCTTCAGGCAAAGTCCATTCCAAGACAGACCAGAACAAATTGAAAGGTGCAGACACAGATGGCCAAGCTGCCTAATTAGAGGAAGAAAGAATCCTGAATCAACACCCGACAGCTATGGGAGGCCACAAGATGGCACCATACCAAAACTGCATGCCGCCCCCAGCAGAAAGAAGCTAAGCAAGCTCGTGACATAAACAGCCGAGCATAAGGCCAAGACACCACGAGGGCGCTGCTCTGCCTTGCCAAACCACGGAGCGGCTCAGGAAAGAACTACACTGTGATCATTTGACAAGCAGCCTCCCTTCCTGGGCCTCAGGAAGAAGGCCAGAATTATTCTGGTAGTGGGGGAACGCCCCCCCCTTCATCATCTGAGAGTTGAGGACAAACTCCCCCCCCCACTATAAATACATCAACCCAAGGAACGTCCAGAAACAAGGCCATCCGCCACCACTTCGACACAGCAAATTAAGACCTCCACTTAACACTTATGATTACCCACAAACCTGCCGCTGCAGAAATGGGCAGGACAGAGACAAAGCAAGCTAAACTGCCCTTTGAACCCCGTAAATCTACGCGAAACCCTGCTGGGGAAGACGACTCCAGCATGCCAGAGACACATCAGCCCCCCACGCAGTCAGACAATGCGGACATGAAAACCTTACTGCTTACAATGAAACAGAGCCTCACTTCAATAGAATCCAAAATGGATTCGATGAGCATGAGAATGGACTTCATTTTGCAACGTCTGGAAAAGCACGATGGACGTATAACTGAAACGGAACACAGAATATCAGATCTGGAAGATGAAGCCACAGCAAAAATGAGAGCAGATGCAGGGAATGGAGCACATGTTGAAGATCATCTCCGCAAAAAACGAAGACCTGGAAGCGCGTTCGCGCACAAATAATATTCGTATTCTTGGAATACCGGAGACCACAGCAACTGGGCGCATGGAGGACTACATTGAAAACATGCTTGTGAGCTTATTCAAAGCAAACTCCTTCTCAAAACAACTGGTAGTGTAACGAGCCCATCGTGCATTGACGGCAAGGCCCCCTCCTGGATCTACTCCCAGACCAATTATTGCCCGAATCCTGAACTACAGGGACCGTGACACTATACTGAGCCTGGCATGAGAGAAACGCAACTTAAACCATGATGGCAACTCCATACACCCAGATTTCACAATGGCGGTCCAGGAGGCACACAAAAGGTTTGTGCCAGTGAAACATAAGCTAATGCAAGCCAACATACCCTCCGCAATGCTATACCCGGCAAGGCTCTGTATATCATACCAGGATAAGCAGCATTTTTTCAACACCCCACAACAGGCCCAGGAGTTCCTAAAGAAAGCAACTCGACGTGGTTCCCGATTAAGGATGCTGAACGCAGCTCTGGAGCCGAATCCCCATTATCAGACATAAGGTAAAGGGACGCACGTTGAACTTCTCAGATCTTTGGCCTCCGACTCCTTCTGCATGCTAACCCAACTTCGACGCCTGTGAAAAAGATGACTATGTAAAGAAAATGTTAGTCTATAGAAGTCTTCCCTCCTTCATCTCCTTGTACGTCTCGCCCTCCAACAGACTATCACTACCCACGCCACCATATCATCACTGAACTCGACCCCAGAGCAAGATGGCAGGCTCACTAATCGAATCGGAGCTGCGGTGAGACTGTGGAGGATGGACATAGAACTGTAAGTTATCCTGTTCCCAAGCCCCCTCAATGACATGAGGGAAGCTGCCAGGAGCTCTGGCGAACACCCCCCAAATGGAAATTCCCCGAGACTGCTACAAAGCGAAACATTTTTACTTTACTTTCTATTTTCTTATAGAGTGAACCCCCCCTCTACTACCACCTATCCCCCTTACCTCTGTTTTTCCTACTGCACACACTCCTAATCTTTAAGGGCGCATCCATAGATATCTAGCTATGGAGATGTTACTACTTACAACACCTATCAGATAATTGCCTGAACTTTTTTCTTTTATGGGACAATAGGGTGGGTACTGATTCGCCAGCGAGATTGGGCCACTGTTGTGGGAGAGGGGAGGGAGGGAGTTAACGATGCTAGATGTTGCAGTGTACTACAATCTTATCCATGCTTGACTGTATATTTCTTGCTGCTGTTACACGTCATGCAAACCCTCACAATAACTAGGCGCGCTTAGCCAACACCAGGGACCAAATCCTCAAACAGGCACGGCCAGACCGCCTGTGAACCCCTCGATAAACTTACTGACTTGGAATGTGCGCGGGCTGAGAGACCCTCGCAAACGCAGACACATACATGGATACCTAGACAGACATGATATTCAGATAGCAATGCTACAAGAGACACATTTAGACCCTACCACGCCGGCCACATTAACCACAGAATGGGCAGCGCACAGATGCTTTGCTTCTTACTCCATCTATGCTCGAGGGACAGCTATACTGACTAGATCCATTATACAATATGTCCCATCTGGCACATTATCGGACCCACAAGGTAGATACTGCATAATGTGGGGACACATAGCTACACAGTCTATCATGTTCGTGAATTGCTATGGACCGAATATTGACAATGCAGATTTTTCAGCAAGCTGTGTGGATCAATTCTCCGAACACTTAATATGGGGAGGGGACTTCAACACCGCGACAGACTCTAGTAGAGACCAATCCTGTGGAACGGCTGGCCCTAATGCCATTACTGGAAAGCGCCTAGCGGACATTATGACGGACCATTACCTATTGGACGCTTGGCTGACTCTGTACCCCATGTGACGAGAAGGCACCTTTTACATATTTGGATCATTCCCCGGTCCTACTACAGATATGACCCCTTGGAAACACTCTCCCCTACCTCTTGTGGAGGCTCCAAAACACTGCGCTTTTAGATGAGAGCTTACGCACAGAACTTGGGCAGGAAATTAGAGCCTTTTCCCCCAGAAATCTTGACACGGTTCAGACAATAGCATGTGTCTGGGAGGCCTTTAAGGTCAGTATACACTGTATTTGCATTGCAAAAGTAGGTGGGATCCTACGAGACATCCATAACACACTTAAGAAATTAGAGAAGGATTTTAAAACGATAGAGACCCAACTGACAACTACACCTGATAGACAGAAACAAGCTCGAATTAGAGAGCTCACTACGGAATACCAGGCCATAGCAGAATGAGAAACCCTATTTCAGTCTAAATATCGACGCGCTCGTGTATATGGGGAGGGAGAGCGACCAGGTAGGACGATCGGCACACCTACATTTTCCAACTATATACTGGCGATCGAAGATGTGAATGGAACCCTACGAAGAGAAAATGCACATATCCTTGAGGCCTTTGCGGCCTACTACTCTTCTCTCTATTCTACATGTAGGACCACACGCGCTGGTATAACCGATTATTTTGAGGACATTGCTCTTGGGTGGCTCAGCGACGCCCACCGGGAATTCCTCTCTGCCCACATTGAAGAGGAGAAAATCGCACAGCCATAATGCAAATGCGCTCTGGTAAAGCGCTGGGTCCGGATGGACTTATGGCTGACTTTTATAAATGCTATGTAGAGACGCTAGCTCCCATTCTAAAATTAGTATACGAAGTGGCCAAAGAAGTGGGCACCCTCCCTCTGACTATGCATGAAGAATCGATCGTTGCCATACTAAAGCCTGGGAAAGACACAACTACATGTGAGGCCTATAGACCCGTATCCCTAAATAACTGTGATGCCAAAATATTGGATAAGGTACTAGCCAATAGGCTGAGCCTACTTATGAGCGGCTTGGTTCTGCCGGACCAAGCCGGATTCATACCGGGACGTGCTACGTCTCACAAGTTGCGTACACTATTTGCTTTAATTCAAGACATAGACGTGGAACTGGCTGCAGTGGCAGTATTCCTCAACGCCACTAAAGCCTTTGACTCACTTGAGTGGTACTATATGATCGCAGTGCTGCAAAGAATGGGTATCCCCCCTGCCTTTTTAGCCTGGATTACTCTACTCTATAGCGACCCCAGGGCCACTGTCCAGAAAAATGGTGATCGGTCTTGCTCTTTCCCCATTTGGCGAGGCACCAGGCAAGGATGCCCTCAGTCACCTCTCCTTTTCGCGTTGGCGATAGAACCACTTGCGGCCAAACTCTGGCAACACCACAGAGAGCACGCGATAAGGTATCCCACTCGGCATTTATTAATATCGCTTTATGCGGACAACATGACAATATACCTCTGAGACCCTAAAGAAAGTTTAAACCCAATCGTGAGGGAATTTATCCTTTTCGGAGGACTGTCTGGGATAAATATAAATTGGACTAAATTGCAGATATTACCCCTAACACCCAGTACCCCCCTGCAGCGACCTGGACTATCCTCTGACATGGTGCGACTCAGAGGTTAAATATTTAGGAGTGACCATATATAGGGACTGGTAGGAAACACTAAGAGCAAATTATGGCATGGCCATAACTGCAATCACAGCTCTGATAACTCGCTGGTTACAATTACCTTTATCACTAGCAGGTCGAATTTCCCTAATCAAAATGGTGATATTGCCCAAGATGCTATATCTATTTCTTAACATACCCTACCCCCCTGGCCGTGCTTTTTTCCAGACACTCCAAACCCAACTGATTAGATTAGCATGGGGAGGTAAACAACCGAGGGTAAAATGGAACACGCTAACTCTGCCCTTTGTGCGGGGATGATTTGTGGCACCGGATATGGAGCTCTACTATCTATGCGCGCAGGCCCACTATGCAACCTACTGGCTAAATCCACCTCCCTAAATGACACACTTGGCTGTAGAGCAAGGATACATGGATCCGCTGCCTCTTTCCTTGTTTCTGGGAGCTTGTGTTCCAGGCACAAACAACACCTACTCTACCATGGCCTGCACTAACACTGCTTGGAGATGGATAGCTAAGAAAATGAATAAACCTATATTATATTCCCCATCACTATCCCTCCCTTATCACCACTTGATTCCAGTCACACACGAGGCCACATGAGAAAGAAGGAAATTACAATTTGGGGTGATATGTACCAGGAGGGAATATTCAAAGATGGAGACGAACTGATTGGAGAAGGAACTGTTACACCGTTAGACATCTTCTTATACATCAGGGTGAGACAGGACGTTCGAGCAGCCACTCCTACATATCCTCATGAACCTCCCACATTAGATACATTACACAGTCTACTAAAGGCGCCAGAATCAGCACATGCGGTCTCTAGACTTTACCGTGCTGCCCTAACGGAATGCTCAATGCCACAGCCCGGTGCATGAGCAAATTGGGATTTAGAACTAGATACTCCGCGAACTGACGAACATTGGGTCTACTGCTGCACACAGATAGGCATGATAACTGCTAACGGAGGGATACGCATCATACACTTCAAATTTCTGCACAGGGTATACTACACGCATGCAAGACTATATAGATATAAACTGCAACTGGATAACCTATGTGATAGATGCGAACAGGAGGGGGCAGATTTTTTGCATGTAGCTTGGCAGTGCGGGAGAGTACACGAGTACTGGATGGAGGTGGGAAAAGCACTATCCCGGATGGTGGCTATCCCCATTCAACTTACACCGATTATGGCACTACTGGGTTACACTGAGGGGCTGCCGGCTACACATAGGAAGTTCGTGCCACCGGGACTACTCTTGGCAAATCGCAGAGTGGCATGCCGATGGGGCAGAGGATGGGCTCCCAAATTTAAAGAATGGCTGGACGACCTAACACACTGCAAGGAACAGTTAACTACCTATGCCGAGCTTCTACCACTATCCTCCAGGCCAAGAGACATCTGGGACCCTCTGCTGACATACCTAAGGAGTGATAATTAACTATTATTCACATACTTGACAAGAAGGATAATTGAGATGCCGTAGCTTTGCTGGGAAGGAGAGTAGCACCCTGTCGAGACACATATAAATCTAGATATGCAGTGAGTGACTATGAACTAGACCCTACACTCCTAGCCTTATACCGCACACTTGCACATTGCGACTGAATACTTACATAGTTTACTGACATGCGCCAATGAACCACCACAGAATATTGAGATGGTTGAATGTGTATTAAGCAGTTATGGAATTGCTGTCTATAACAATCTGATCTTTATAATGATTGCAATTTTCTTTTCCTATTTTTGGTCATGGATGATTTGTATAAGACATCAACTTGAAATGTTCTTCTGCAACTAGCTGTAAAAGTAATAAAATAAAAATAAAAAAATAAAATAAAAATGAGTTCTACTTTTGATTGAAAGAATAACGCCAAGGAATTACAGAAGGAACTACTACTCTCCTGAGAATCAATTGACGGGACATTAGAGAGTTTTTTTACTGTTAAAAATAATTATTTTGTAGAATTCTTTGCGGACTCTATTTTCTACGTAAAAAACTGAGGTTTTTCTTCTTTTATCATAGTTTTATAATCTGCAATACATCGCTTATAATTAGCTTTTTCAACCTGATTATAATCCTTTCTCCATTGTCTTTCTTGTTTTCTGCAGATCTGTTTTTGGTTTCTCAGTCTGGCGGAGAACCATGGTGCGGAGGGTTCTGCCGCATTTAACTGCCTTAATAGGAGCTAGAGCCTGCACGGTGGATAGAATCCAATTATCATGGTCAAGCGTGAGGAGCTCTAAATTATTAGACTTATAAGGCAGAGAGCTGGTTAAAGCCGGTTTGAAATCTAAAAGATCTATTTTATTCCAGGCTTGATATGTGTGGGAGATTTGGTGATTGGGAGACTTTGCATTAACCTGTTTAGAGTTCAGGTTAAAAAAGACCGCATAGTGGTCCGACCTGCTTAGCGGAAGAATATCGGTTAAAGTCGCCATATGACCGTTAGAAAAAATGCTATCCAGCGTGTGGCCCCTACTATGTTTGGGGCCATCCACTAGCTGCGTGAGACCAAAGTATCAAGTCATGTCCAATAATTCCTCAGTATCTTTATCCGCATGCGACTCAAGGTGAAAATTAAAATCACCTAGCATGGTAAAGTCTCGTGAAAAAAACCCGGACTCTAATAAGGGGGCAATATTGTGAATAAAAGCAGATCTCAGGCCTGGGGGGTCTATAGACTAAAATCCCATTCGAGGACTCGGTTTTAGATAGCTCAAAAATAAATGAAAGAGGGTGGGAAGTAATTTCTTTTTAATTATTTAATAATTAGTTGATAATTAATATTAATTAATTGATCATTAGTGTAATTGTTTAATTATTTTTTTTGTGTGTTGGTTTTGGGTTTATAGGGGGGAAGGTTGGGGAGTAAATTAATTTTATGTACTTTATAACTAGTTGTTATATACTATTAGCTATTTAATTGAATTTTTTTTTAATTGTGTAATTAATTTTAGCCTGTCATTTGAGAATAGCCACCATAGTAACCCCACTGAATTGAAATACAGTTGCCTAGCACATATTCCCAAGAGCAAAAGAAGGGGAGACAGGGAAAAGGAACTTCGTAGACTAGAAACGTACTTCATATTTGAGTTAGATAGCAAGGAACCACGTGGCTTTAACATGGATGAAGAAATGTATACATGTCTATGTTGACGTCTGTTTTTCTCATGCACATTTCCAAAGTGCCATATTGTACGGCATTGATTATTTTCTATATGATGATTAAAGCAAACAATGTATTTTAACCCTTTTTTCTTTTTAGCACTGTTTAGCACATATATATTATTAAGGTGACACCACTAATTTAGCACAACGACAAGCATCCAGCAGGGTTACTGTTTATATATTGGATTTAGGTCTGTTCCCTTACATGCACCCACTTGGGATGCCTAAACTGTGGTATTACAGTAGTCCATCACCACAAGCGCCAGTTATGGTCAGGCACTGATGGATATTATCCACATTTGGAAACGTTAGGTGCCTTGATTTGGTTTTTATAAGCCCTTACTGTAAATCCCTATTTTTGCATTGGACATCATAAAAGTCCTATGGACTAGCAGCCATGCTGTATTAGTCCCACTTGGGAAGCGTAGTTTGGCGTATTTTAGGAAGTCTATGACTCCAACTTCCGTCTGCGGTCTAGCATTGATAAATGTCTTCCACATAGTGAATAGTAATATGCCCCATATTGGCTGCAAATACACTTGTACTTGCTGCTAATTTTATTTATTTTGTAACGGACATCATCATATCCAATGGATTAACAGTCTCACCGTGCTTGTATAAATTAGGATGTTTGTAGTGATCATTATACTATATAACTTGAGCACGGTAACACGACAATGGTTATATAAATAAATGTGGCAAACTTTGGCAAGATCAGCCGATTTCACCATAATGATTATTTTTATGTTTATTGAAGGCAGTGTTATACAAAATGTACTGTATTATAAATTAAAAATCATGAATTTTAATGATTCAACATGTTTCAAGATGGTGATTACAATGCACTGTGTCAATGCCGCCACTCCTTTGTTTGTTTTTATCTTTTACACCATGTGACACAATATAAGCAGAAATAGTAATGGCGCTTACTGTCAAGAGCAAGGTTGTAACTGGACAACCAAAACGCTTTGATGTTTTCACTCTATCCTGCAATAAACATCATTTGGGACTCACGATTTGGAGAGCCGCTCTCTGTTTTTGAACCCAAAAGACGATACTTGAGTATATGTGAAGCACTTGCGGATGCTTCAGGCCAGCAGCACCACTGGAGCTTTGGCAGGACGCCAGCACCTGCATTGGAGTGACATATATATATATATATATATATATATATATATATATATATATATTGCTTGCCAGAAAGAAGAAAAACACTGCACTCCTGAAGGCTGCCTTCGGTGAACTTCATTTATTCGTCAGGTTTAAAAGCATCAGACTCTACTACGCGTTTCGACTTCATGTCTACTTCATGGTGGTATAGTCTGTTTACACGAATTGTTTGTGACTGCCATAGCTTTATACCTATAAGGGTATTCTGGGATATGTAGTCCATTTAATTTGTTATTTTATTTTCCAGTTCGGAGTTATTGCCACATCCTCTCATGTTGTCATTATTAGTAAAGGCTGACACTTTCTTATTTGATTGAGAATGAATTTCGGTCGGGTTGTGGAAACCGACAGAAATCGCTGTTAGCATGAGCTGAAGCCATTTTGGTTGTGGCAGCCATTTTAGTTAGCCATGTGCTTCTTCCGTCTTCACTGTTGCCTGCCCTTGTACTTCGCTTGAGTCATCAACTATAATTACCTTCTTCAGTGCTGAGCCAGAGCCTTGCGCATGCTCAGAAAGGCCTGTAGCTGCCAGAATGCACCTGTCTTAGTTTGTAAATGTCAGGCTGTTTTAACTGATGCAAACAGAAATGTCTCCCCTCCCACTTTGCTGACCAAGACATGTTTGTATGCCCATGTTAGTCAATAACTATTCTTGTATGTGCCAGTACCTCCCCTTGGTCTCATGCTGACAATGCAACTAATGCATATAAAAGACCCCTGGTTTCTGTACTCCTTGTACTGCCTCATACATTGCCTGAGGGTTCTGTATCGTTGTAGTCCCACTCATGAGTGATAATAAACTATTGTTTTGATATTACAGCTTCCGTGCCAATCTCTATTTTGTTGGTCTAAGGACTAAAGGACAAAGAAGGGCGAACCCTTGCACTGGTGGGCCCCTGAAAAGGCTCACTTCCACAAATTGGCGCCCGTCACGTGGGGCTCATCGGAGACGCGGCCGCCCGACGGAGTGGTCTTGACGGAGGTTTGGAATCTCGCTGAGGACGTACGCTGCACGAGGAGACCCTTGTCTTTGCAAACCAAAGTACTTTTCTGATTTTCCCGATTTGACCCTCCAGGTGGTGACCGGTCCCGGCTGAGATCCCTTTGGCGTTCGTCTTACAGTGACCATTAGGTCGAATTCAGAACTTGGCAGTTGGAGGCTGGAGACTTTTGTTTGGTAAGGTCGCTATAGCGGCACTCTTGATTTCTGGTTTGTTTGGCCAAAATTCTAGTTTGGTTTGGGTAATATGTACGTTGCAACATACATAGGCGGGCAATGAGGAGATTTTTCTCTAACTTTTGAATATTTGGAACGGTACTGTATTTGTGATTAGTACCCTTTTGTTATAATATTATATTTACTATAATATTTTTGGCATGCCTGTTTCTAGCACACTTCGTAGGATGTGTTGCTTTTTTGGAGGTACCAAAATAGATTTAGAACAAAGTCAGCCGGCTCCCCCTGAAGGGACACCGAATAGGTACATGTACGTTAAACATGGTATTTCTTCCATAATGTATAGTGCATTGTGGAATAAATACACAAAAAAGGATCCTGATTTACGATGGCCACTGAATGGATCATTTGATCTTAGAAAGATTCAGTATGTGGAACAATGTGTGTTCAAGCATAAAAGCAGACAAGATATGTTTGATTGTGTACGAATGTGGGAGAAAGAAGCGCATGAGAGAGTGAGAAAAGAGCAAGCTATAGCAGATAAAGAACAGCGCAAAAATATCTATATGAAAGCGCTCGAACTGAAAAATAAAGAGATGAAAGAAATAAAAGAGAAAGAGGATAGGGAGCGTCGTCTAGAGGTAAGTGGCCAATACCCTGTCCGGCTTCCCCTTTATCCTGTACTTAATAAACCTCAGGATGATTCAATTTTGTTAGATCGATCTCCGCCTCCATATACTTTTCCCTCTGCCCCGGAGGACGATTTAGATGTCCATGCATCTCTCTCAGGTCAGAAAGGGACAGATGCAGAAGGTAAACGGCAAACTCGCTCCTTTTTGCCCGCTGACCGTGCGGCCACTCTTAGATCCGCGGCTCGTAAAGCAGCTCGCGGTACCACCTCTGCTCCAGACCTTATAGTGATGGTTCAGCAATGGCCAGAATAAGAGCAGTTATATTTCGCAGAGTCGTTTACAGGGGAAGTAATACTTAGTTTTAGGAAATATTCCGATGATCTAGAGCCTGCTGATATAAAATCTGATCATAAACAATTGAATGATGGTCTTTTTCTCCCTTCCCAGGTGGCCGATTTAATTAGACGAGTGGTTAAACTACAAACTGATGCATTCCGTTTGCGAGAGGAGAAAAAGACAGCTGGTACAGTTCCAGCTGAACAAACAGTTCAGACCCCCGTGTCACATGATGAAGATCCAGGGACAGATAAGGAAACCAGTATTTCTGTAATTCATGGGAAACCAATGCGTGAAGCTGCTCCTTTATATGTTCCTCCTAGGGGTGCGGGTACAAGTGACAATAAAGAGTCAACTGATGCGAAGGGTTATTTTGTTTATAATTGGGTTTATACTCCTTGGAGTAGAGCGGATGTCATGGCTCTTAAAGCTGCTTTGCCTGACCCGCAGAAAAATCCGGCTGCTTTTTATGAGGAGGTTGAAGGAGCTATTAGTTCTTGCACTATGACTTTGTCTGATATTGATATGTTTTTTGGGCTTATCTTACCTCCTGATATGTGGAGAACGATTCGGAAAGTAGACGATCGTACAACTTTCGGAGAAAATTGGGAAGAAAGAGAGAGACTAAACGCAGCACGAGAACCTGCACAGAAACCGCAACAAGAGATATTAGACCTCCCAAAGGCTATAATAACTAAGTTGAAAACTCTTATACCTCCTAAAAAGATAGATTGGACTATGTTGGCGTCTTGTAAACAGAAAGTGGACGAATCAGTTTCTGATTTCTTTACACGTTTTGAGGAGACATTCCATGACTTTAGTGGGCAGTCATTGACAGATGACACGGGCAAGCATCTGTTCGTTGACAAATTTGTCGCGAATATGTTGCCAGGAGTAGCTAGTCGCCTAAAGGCCAGCGAGAGTTCATGGACTACGTCTTCCCCAGTCTCTCTTTTGACTATGGCTCAGTATTATGAACGGCAGGAATTGGAAGCAAAGGGCAATGAGGACAAAAAGGCTAAAGACTTAAAAACAAAGGTTATGTTAGCTCAGGTTTATGGTCCATCTTATAGAGGTGGTGGTAGAGGCGGACGTGCGATGTATCGCCCTGGTGCACCTCCTTTCCCTCGAACAACTTTGTCTTCTGATCAGTGTGCTTATTGTAAGGAGATTGGACATTGGCGTTTTGAGTGCCCCCTTTTGTAAGGACAGCAGTATCAGCGTGGTAGAGGACATATGAGAAGCCGCCCAGGGACTTTAGAAAATAGGGGAGGTATGGATGATCGTACCAGGTTTGAGGCAGTTGAGCATACTCAAAATTCCTCTAACGCTTTTGACAGGCGAAATCAATATCAAATGTCCGATTATCCCACCGAGGATTTGAAGGGCTCTAATTATGCATAGGAATGCCTAGGATGGGGTAAGGAACCAGTTGAAGTCCCAGTAGATCAGAAGGGTCCCTATGTCGATGCAAACGTCTTGGGTTCTACTGATCGGTTTCTGGTTGATACAGGAGCTACTCGTAGCGCCCTGTCTAAACAATTGGTTCCTAGGGCTCCCCTGTCTGGCTTAACAATAACATCGATAGGATACCTTCCCTTAGCCCACTGTCACAGCCACATGCATTTCATGTTGATAAATTCACTGCCGCATGTCCTTTTCTGCTTTCCCCTAACACGCCGGACAACGTTGTGGGTCTCGATATGCTCAAAATTTTCGTGCTACGATACGTTGTTCCCCAGAAGGTGTGCGTGTTATTTTGAATGATAACTATCCCATGGTTGAGAAGTCTTGTCTCATTAGAGAAGATATTGCTTTGGCATCGCTACCTAGTACCTTGTGGGCTACATCAGATACCGATGTGGGACAAATGGTTATCCCACCAGTCCATATTCAAGTAAAGGAGGGCGCTTCATTGCCTCGACTGCCTCAATATAAAATATCTCGAGAAGGTGAAGTGGCACTAATACATATTGTTCAAGATCTGATTAGAGTGGGGGTTGTGGAAGAAGTCCCTTACAATATCTGTAATAGTCCTATCCTTCCCATTCTGAAAAAAGACGCTGATACTAAAATATACAGGTTTATCATTGACTTACGAGAGGTTAATAAGATTGTAGTGCCCCAATACCCAGTAGTCTCTGACATCACGACACTTCTTACTATGGTTCCTCCGACTGCAACTACATTCAGTGTAATCGACTTGAAGAATGCTTTCTTCTCGATACCTATTCATCCTGACAGCCGTTATTTGTTCGGTTTCACTTTGAATAATCGTTCCTTCAGATTTTGTAGAGCTCCACAGGGGTATACAGAGTCCTAGCATCTATAGCCAGGCATTGAAAAGACAGCTTGATTCTTTTCCTGTACCGAAAGGGGTGGCTCTTATTCAATATGTTGATGACATCTTGTTGGCTGCTGATACCCCTGAACAGTGTGAAGAAGGAACATTGTCATTGCTATCATTCCTTGCATCTCACCATCATAAAGTCTCTCGGAAGAAATTGCAATATTGTAGACAGCAGGTTACCTATTTAGGTCACCTCCTGTCTAAGGAGGGACATGCACTCACATCAGATCGCATTCAAGCCATTTTTGACACACCTGTGCCCCGTACTCAGAAGGATGTTCGTGCACTGATTGGTCTTACTTCCTTTTGTAGGCAGTGGATTCCTAGTTTTTCCTACATTGTTAAACCCTTGTTGGCCCTTTTGACTAAAAGACACTCCGATGCCCCTCCCATGGACTGCTGGATGTCAGGATGCTTTCCAGCAGTTACGTCAAGCTCTTTGTTCTGCACCAGTATTGGGAACACCAGAATACACTAAGCCCTTCACACTTTATGTACATGAGAGGGAGGGTTGCGCTCTCTCAGTTTTAGTACAGACACACGGTGATAAGCAGCGTCCTTGTGCATATTTCTCAGCTGTCCTTGATCCAGTCGCCCGTGCGTTGCCTGGGTGTTTTCGAGCGGTGGCGGCAATAGCTGTGTCCATACGTCAAAGTGAGGGAATAGTCTTATCACACAGATTGCTTGTGTTAGTGCCTCATTCAGTCGATGCCCTGTTGAACCAGACGAAAACGCAGCATTTAACTAGTGCTCGCTTGACAGGCTATGAATTGACACTCTTGGCCCCTCATATCACACTGAAAAGATGTTCGACTTTAAATCCCGCTACACTATTACCATTTCCAGCTACTCAGTCTCAGTCACAAGAGTCTCATGATTGTATATTCCTTACTGAGGAACAGACAAAGGGTCGGGTTGACCTACAAGATATGCCTCTTTCTGAAGTTGATGGGGAATTGTGGGTTGACGGGTCTTGCTTGAAGTTGCCCGATGGCACGACATCAGCTGCTTATGCAATTACGACACTTCAGACAGTTGTTGAGACAGCTCGCATCCCACAGAAGTCAGCTCAGGCAGCTGAGTTGATAGCACTCACAAGAGCATGTGAGCTTAGCACAGACCTGTCTGTTAACATCTACACCGATAGCCGATATGCCTTTGGAGTGGCTCACGATTTTGGGCTACTCTGGAAGGAAAGAGGCTTCCTTACATCACATGGGACACAAATAGTGCATGGGGAATTAGTACATAATCTCCTTACTGGCTTGACATATCCTAAGAAAGTAGCGATTGTTAAGTGTAGCGCGCACAAGAAAGTGACTGATAAAATAGGACAGGGCAATGCCTTCGCGGATCACACAGCCCGTGAGACTGCAATGCAGCGAAGTACTACATCCATGTATGTGGTTAAGTCACAGGCTGAATGTTGGCATGATGCCAGGCAAGAAGTGCTAGACATGCAACAATCTGCCTCTGCTGATGAACTAGACCAATGGTCCAAGGAGGGAACATTAGATGATGAGGGCTGTTGGAGAAATAAAGACATGACCAGGTGGAGACTACCCACAGCCTATTTACACCCTATGATTCACAGGGCACATGGGCCGGCACATGTTGGAGCATCCTCCATAGCAAAGTTGCTTACGCAAGTTTGGGATCATCCAGAGATTGCCGGCATGGCTAAAAAGATAGTCCAGTCTTGTCTGATTTGTCTCCAGTATAATCCCGGAAAGGGAACACGAACTCCAACAGGAGGGTTGCAATACCAACTGCACCTTTTGAGGTTCTGCAAATGGATTATATCCAGCTAGAACGTTGTAATAACCTGAAGTATGTTCTAGTAGTGGTCTGTGCCTTTAGTAAATGGATAGAGGCATATGCTACGAAAGATAATACAGCTCTTACTACAGCAAAGGTGCTCCTAAAGGAGTTTTTCCCCAGATTCGGCGTTTGTCGAGATTTGTGGAGTGACAACGGACCCCATGTCATTGGGCAAGTTGTTGAGTACCTTATGAAAGGATTGGGGATTAAGCAGAAGTTCTATGCAGCTTTCCATCCACAATCAGCAGGGCTAGTGGAACGATATAATTCTACCCTTAAGCTTAAGTTGGTTAAAATACAGGCTTCTACATCTTTGAAATGGCCTGATGCACTGCCCTTGGCTTTGTTATCCATTAGATCGGTACCGCATACACAATCTGACCTCACACCGTATGAGGTGGTTTTTGGAAGGCCAATGAATATTTGGGGGATTCCTAAGCCACGCCCTATACATGATGTACCTTGTGTATTGATGAGTGACTACCTGTCTCAGTTAACTGACAGCTTGTCTTCTATTTATCAACAGGTTCGAGAAGCTCTTCCTGATAGGTCGAAGGGTGAGGGCCATGGTCTGCGGCCAGGTGACTTTGTCGTGACGAAGTCCTTCCAGAGAGCCAATTCCCTAGCCCCTAGGTGGCGCGGCCCTGAGCAGGTGCTCTTGGCGACCAGAACTGCAGTCCGAGTGACCAATCGGAAGAACTGGGTCCATTCCACCCACTGCAAGAAAGTACCGTCCACCTTGGTGGAACCTGCTGCGCTGAAGGACTATCGGGACATCCTGGACACAGAGAGAGGCCAAGCTACGTCACCTGAAGAACCTGAGGAAGTCTTCCCGGACCACACGATCCCTGGTGCATCTCAATATCAGTTGCGACCCTGGAAAAGAGAAAGTTTGTTGCCGAAAGAGATAGGTTGAGCCACCGTCCTGGGTTAGTGAAGCCTGAGCTACAAAAGGGGGGGGGACTCCGGTAGGGACACTCGTCTCAAACTCAGTGAAGAAACCAACGGCTGCCCAGGACTTTAGGGATCCATCTGCTTTGTTGTTCAACGTCGAGATAAATATGCCTATGGAGAAGACATCGACTGCTGCAAAAGTTTGTGATCGAAAGATTGTGTTCAAGATTGGGCTTACTTCCATTGTTATCATCATTGCCACGATAACATGGATTGTAGAGGGAGTAGCTCCTGCTCGAAATCTGCTGACTGCTACTACTCCTGTCCCCATTGAGCACCACTACTTCACCCTCCCTTATCATGAGCAGAAGCATAGACAGTCTTATCTCAACAACACGTTCATTCAAATGTTGCATCACACACACAACGCTACGAACATTACCAACTGTTGGGTGTGTGGAATGATGCCAGCTCATCAGAAGGGAGGAACGCCTTTTATTCCTCTGCCATTTTCACACAACGGCTCCTGCAGAGCCTGATTTGCGCTGCTATGGGCTACTCATGTTGCTAACATCACTGACTATGGTGTAGGAAGACTGAACTATCAGCTAAACAGAGCCTGTTACCCTGATGAGGAAGAAGATCCACAGGCCAAAGGAACTGTATGGGAAATGGAGGAGTTTCGCCGAGGAAATTCCTCTACACATTATGTTTTCCCAAACACTCGAACTGCCAAGGGTAATGGACCTTTTGTTATAGCTGTTACTAGGGCTCGAGCAGACCTGTGTGTGAACAATGTTGGTAGTATTCCCGTGGGAAAAAGCGACTGTACTCTGGTATTGAATATTACTGGAGTAAATAACAGCAGTTTTACGTCATCGCACAATACATACTTCATATGTGGGAATAAAGGATACTACCATTTACCCATTGGTTGGTCAGGAACTTGCTATGTGTCCTTTTTGCTACCACCTGTGTTTTTGGCACCTGCATCCTATCATAAAGACTATAAACTGTTTAATGACGTTTCCAAAAACAGATTTAAGAGGACAATAAATCATGATGAGGTGGATCAGACTGACACTGCACTGCAGCAATATGTTGACTTTAATTTGGGGTTGTTCTTCTTTGTTGGTGCTGCCTTAAACAGCCGGAAAATCAGACGCTTGACACGTGTTGTAGAGGCTGTAACCAACCAAACAGCTATGGCACTTGGAAACATCACAGAAGAGCTGCAAATTGCGAGGATTGTGGCACTCCAAAATCGAATGGTCCTCGATGTCGTGTTGGCTGATCGTGGTGGTGCATGTCGCATCATCGGGAGCAGCTGTTGTGTCTACATCCCTGATCACACCCCTTCAGTTTTTGGTGCAATCTCTAAATTACATAAGATAGCCGCTGAAATTCATCCCGATTCAGGAACATGGACTCTAACTGGCTGGTTATGGACATTATTTGTTACCTGGGGCTGGAAACTGTTGACAATTCTATGTATATTATTTGCGATCCTACTGTCATGCTGCTTATGCATACAATGTGGCCCAATGCTTTGTTCCTTTGTATCTCTGCTTGTATACCCACCAAACACAACGTTAAGAATGTGAACGCCCAATATGTGTTAGACCAAGAAGTTAGCGATATGATGAAAATTGATGTGCAAGATGTTTTCTTTGTTCCTTCTAAATCATAAAGATGTCTTCAGCTAATGCTAAAAGGGTCGTCTGTGGAAACCGACAGAAATCGCTGTTAGCATGAGCTGAAGCCATTTTGGTTGTGGCAGCCATTTTAGTTAGCCATGTGCTTCTTCCGTCTTCACTGTTGCCTGCCCTTGTACTTCGCTTGAGTCATCAACTATAATTAACTTCTTCAGTGCTGAGCCAGAGCCTTGCGCATGCTCAGAAAGGCCTGTAGCTGCCAGAATGCACCTGTCTTAGTTTGTAAATGTCAGGCTGTTTTAACTGATGCAAACAGATATGTCTCCCTCCCACTTTGCTGACCAAGACATGTTTGTATGCCCATGTTAGTCAATAACTATTCTTGTATGTGCCAGTACCTCCCCTTGGTCTCATGCTGACAATGCAACTAATGCATATAAAAGACCCCTAGTTTCTGTACTCTTTGTACTGCCTCATACATTGCCTGAGGGTTCTGTATCGATGTAGTCCCACTCATGAGTGATAATAAACTATTGTTTTGATATTACAGCTTCCGTGCCAATCTTTATTTTGTTGGTCTAAGGACTAAAGGACAAAGAAGGGCGAACCCTTGCACTGGTGGGCCCCTGAAAAGGCTCACTTCCACAGGGTAAGTTGCATTTTGTTAGTCTTGAAACTTAGTGCTGCTTTATAAGCATTTTGCAATAATAGCACATTCCAGCATTCCTCCCACCGAGTCAGTGTCAAAAGTTCATGTTTATGAGCCTGCAATGCTTCGTTATCTTGTAACTCCCAGTAAATTATGTTTGCTCCGACTCTGAAGTTGATATATATATATATATATATATATTTGAAACCTCTCTTTTTTTAATGTTTTTCTTTTTTCTGTTTCGTGGGTAACTCCTTACCTCCCTTTACCTTTACCAACCACTGAACCGTAGAAACCCCATAACTCCCTTTATCTCTACCTTTTCCTGAATCCTAAAAGCCTCTTACCTTTCTTTACCTCTACCCACCCCTTCACCCTAAAAACCCTTACCTCTCTTTACCTCTACCCTCCCCTGAACTTTAAAAACCTCTGTCTCTTTACCTCTATCTGCCTCTGAACCCTAAAAACTCTTTACCGCCCTTCAGCTCTACTTACCCCGCACCCTAAAAAACCCTTCCATCATTTTACCTCTACTCTCCCCCGAACCCTAAAAATTGCTTAGCTCCTTTTACCACTACCTGCCCCTATTCCCTTAAACCCGCTTATCTTCCTTTATGTCTACCCTCACTGTCCTTTACCACCCTGAACTTTTACCTATCCTTTAACCCTTAAAGCCCCCCTTTTTAATGGCATAATCATTATGACATTTAGATAAAAAAATACTCATCAGCATGGTAAAGTACAGCTTGGTGATATACCACAAAGGGGCCAGTGTGGTAGCTTCCTGGTGGTAACATCCTGCGGGTAAAGACTGCTGGCCGTTTAAAGGAAGGGAGTAGAAGGATAAAGAGAAGGTAAACAGGGGGTTTAGATGGAGAATGAGTGAGGCATCAGGACAGACTGACAGTGGGAAGGTGATTTCAAGATATTATTGATGGCCAATTTAATGCTATTCTATTTGTAGAATTCAAGAAATAAATAATAAAACATTTTTTTTATATAAGAATAGACTTGACGGGAACCAACCACAGCACCCACGACTCACCTTTCTCTGCACATCTCATTCCAGATCTCCCTCCTTGCAGTACCCTCCCTGAAACACCTGCCCTCAATTAACTACACCGAGCCTTTGGTGGATCACACTTACAGAGTAAGTACTCCTGAAAGGTGGGCTTTGGGAGGTGGAGTTCCCGAGAACTCGGATCCTGATAGGACACCAGTACAACCAGATGGGGGCAACACTGTGGATTTACTCAATTCGGGACTTTTGGACGATAAAGGATAGCAATCAATCTTAAAATTGGAGAAAACATATATAGATTTACGAAGCATTGACTCATTTTCAGACTTATCTGAGACACCAGCATTTTCTTGCACAGACACATAAGTTGGTGGCTGTGGCATATATATTAATTGCCACAGTGAATCATGATTGAAAGGCCTCAGTCTGGTAACAATGAAGATTGAATCCTAGGCAGAACATCGCCTATTATTCTTGGTAGCAGGACATATCAAGTGGAAAGACAAACTGCAAGCGGACAAATTGAGCAGAATCTTTCTGACATCTCAGGATCTAGCTCTGTCTCTGAAAATCTTCCTGGAGATGTGATGGATATTTGGAAATCCATGCATAGATATCTTTGCTCACCCAAGAACACTCACCTTCCAAGAGTCTGTATTCAGGTTAATGGGATGTGGATGTCCTCTCTATAACTTGACCAAAAACTGATTTTTGGATGTGAAAGAGAACAATAAGAGGTACCCCAATGATTCTGTTTCCTCAAAATGATTTTAGGTCTATGTTATACTTATTTTGTTCCTGTATTTAAAAAAATATTCTGAGAAATGTATATAAAAGTGCTCATAAAAAGGCTGTTTTCAAAATTATTACTACGTATTAAAACAAAATGTTCTATCTTTTCTTCTTTATAATTTCTGACTTTATATAAAAACCTCTGCATTCACCTCTTGTGATGACAGAAGCTTCTATGTATATGACCTTCCGTCAGATGCCATGCACTTGCAAAGTAGGTTTTTGTGGCACAGGAGCAGGACCCAGGGGCATGGATGGAGGGTGTGTTCAGAGGGTTATGTACATCTGTATCTTGAGAGCCACGGGTTCTAGGGGCAGAGGAGATGGTTGCCGGGTATAGTCAGTAGCCACATCCTGTAGCCGAAGCATACTGCACATGGACACATATGGTACACAGTGAGTTTGGGTGTCATCGGGAATGGGCACAGATATAGCCACAGCATTAGTAGCCCAGTGTGCACTGCTGAAATTTGAGGGCACATGGTTTGGACACATGCTCGGCTGGAAGCCACACTGAGCACACAGAGCCTGCTGGACATCTACAAATACCATGTAAGGCAGATTAATCTGGCAAGTGGATGGATGCAGGATGTGCTCACAGGCTATACCCTGTGACCAGAGACAGCTGTGCACGGCCAAAGGCTATGAGTAGCAGGCTCTGGTACATTAGTTTCCGGTTGCAGGCTCATGGTCTGATGCCACAACAAGGGCTACCTTTTAACAGCGTTATAGGCCACTGGGCAAAGCTGTGCACTTGGACCTGCCTACACAACCACTCACAGGAATAAAAATGTTTAACGGAAAATTTGTGTTAAATTCTGGTCTGCATGGGGTCCCTATGCTCGTAGGGCCCCGGGCAACTGCCCAGCGTGCCCATGTGTTAAGACGGCACTGGCCACAACCTATGCCTAGTACTCTAGATGCATGGGTGAAGGCTGTGTGCAGCAGGTTCTGGGGCCATGGTGCAAGGGTTCAGTAAATATGTCTCAAATTGAATGCGCATGGCCAGGGTCCATGCACAATACATTCTTGCTTTTGTCAGGAGGTGAAATATAACACAGGGTTTTGTTTATTAGAAAAAGAACATGTTTCTTAATGAAACATAGAAGTTCCTCTAAAACAACTTACAGAGAAGTTATGCTAATGAAGCAAATCCTAATAATAACTGTGTTTTACCGCATATGGCGAGCAATGTCCCAAGATGTCACAGATGACATTACAAAAGACATAACTGATGACGTCAGTGGTGATATCGCATGACATCGTAATTGACATCAGTGGCATGAATGAAGTAGATGAAGGATACTGCAACACGCATCCGACCAGGCTAATCATTAGACAGGCCGAGCCTTTCTGGGCAATACACTGTCTTGCAACTCGTTCCAATGGTGAAGGAGAAAATGTACTGCCACCAGTACCCTCTTTCGGCTTCTTGGTACAGGATCAGACCTTTGGCCCTACTCTGTCCATCGGGGATGCAGAATCCGGAGTCTAGCGTTCTCATGTGCCTCATGCTTTGGCCATAGTGCCCAACTGATGTCCACATTCAGCCATCTGTGCCCCTTCCTCAAAATGACTCTGGGCACCACCTTTGGTCGTAACTAGTGAATTAAAAGTGCAGGACATGGCCTTTGGCCAAGCCTTGCACTAAGGTCCTGTGTTCCTCCCAGGGCCCACTGAACATAGTGTACCAACATGTTCAGCGAGCTAAGGGCGCTGTGCTAAGCCTACAGCAATACCCTGCTTTCAAGAGCTCTGCATCGAAAGCTTTCTCAGCTGTGCCTTTGGGTTTGCTCAGTGGACTCCACTCCAGCTCCTACAGTCAGCATAGCATTCCCATTTCTGCAACTATGTGCAAAGTCAGGAGGCCAGTTTGGAATAGTTGTAATCAACTACAAAAGCATAAGAAACACAAAGGGAAATTGTCCAATATTTTGTCGCAGAGGGAAAATGCAAAGTAGTCCAAAAGTGATAAACACTTTGTTCATCAAAATGCAGAGGGAATCTGTTAGGCCTTGCAGCGGTAGACCTCTTCCCAGCAGCTGCATGGGGACACTGGTGCATCGGTTGGTGCCTCGAATGATGCCTCGGCACATATTTGCCATAGTGTTTCCCTCTCTTTTCTGCTTGTAGCTCCTGGAATTCAGGGCAGTAGGTAAGGCACGCATTGTGTCTTCTGCATGTCCTGCTGTGGGAGGCAACAATTTTCAGTAAGTGCTTAGCTGGTAAGGCAGATGAGATAAATCAAGCATGGCAGCGCTGTTCTCTGATGGCAGTCCATTGCAAAAGCTGTAGTGCATTGCAATACCTTCTGTTTTTGGGAAGGATTTTCATGTTCTTAATGGAAATGGTATGACATATTCAGGAACACAATGGTGGAGGGGTGGAAGCCTGCACCAAGAGCTCCACACCATCACCCTTAATGCATGAGCCCTGTCCCATCTAAGGACTCTTGCTGCCCTATCAAGCCCTGACCCACATGTATCGTGTTCTGTACTCATGCAATGGTAGAAGAATCCATTCTAGAATGGAAGGGAGGACATGCGGTGACAGTTGCAGGCGGACTCCCTCCCAGTAAGATGTGTCTGAATAAAGGTGTTATCCGTTCGACCCTTGGAACTCACTGTCACGCGGAGGAGAGCCGCGAAGGAAGCCTGCGTCACTGTTCAGCCTGCACATTGCAGGTGGAGCGGAGCGGTTCCAGCGTCTTCCCTCATCCAGGCCTGGCCAAGGAGGATTGTGGCGGTTTGCATGGCTGTTCATCCTGGTGTCGGATGCTTTGTGGGGGGGGGGGGGCGGTACTTTTTGTGGAGGCATTTTGGAGTGGAATTGGGCAATCCAGCCACAAGATTCTCACGCCGCCTTGCCTTCGCTGACGAGTGCGCTCTCCCTGCATGTCACTATTCACCAAAGAGTGTGCGCCAGCTCAACTTAAAGGTAGGCACCAAAACAATCTGTTGTCTAGGAACGACACCTGGTGTGTGCACGCTTCAGTTTATGGATCTACAGTGCTGTTGCATCTACATGTGCAGTTAGAAGGAGGATAATAACAATAACAGCCTTAAATAAAGACTATTCAAGGAGATAGGAATGGGAACACTGAACTGGGGAAATGTGTCTTTAACTTGTTTGACATTTATGTTTTAGACTTTCTCCTGTCACGTGAGGGTTCTGTGCAATCGCAACACGGAAGGCTGTGTAGTTCCCACGTTTTACATACATATGCCGGGTGAGCCTATTGTGCCTTGGGAAGACTGGAAAGATGGGTTTGAGGCTTATGTGCAGGCTGCTGGAGGAGATATTTTCACGGCATCTAGGAAACTGGCCATGCTTAGACATGGTCTTGTGGCTGAAGTAAGGCGTATATTACAACATCTTCCACCTCTTGTGGATGGGGAGGAGGATGGTGAAAATGTGGGCGAGTATGAAATGGGATTGAAGAAGTTAGAATTGAATTTTGGAAAGAAAAAAAATGAAGTGGTAGAAACGTTCACATTTCTTAAAAGACATCAAATGCCTGATGAATCTGTGGAAAGTTCTGTTCCAGGACTGAGGTCTTTGACAGACATGTGCAACTACAAGGGTTTCCTTGATGAGATGCTGAGGGACCAGTTAGTATTGAAAGTCAATAACAGGAAGGTGCAAGAGAAGTTGTTGAATACTAAGGATCTAACATTACAAATGACTGTTATGTTATGTTAACTGAAGTTTGATAGCGCATAATCACCAACAGGTCTCTTAGCGCTTTGAGAGAGTGGCCAAAGTCCACCAGCAGTCACAAGTACAACACTTGGCAGATGTTTTTAGACTGTGTCCAGAGCATCCCTAAACAGGTTGACATTATAAAGAGAGCTAAAATCACAGATGAGGGATAGAAGAAATTGGTGTCAAGGAATTCTGTTCAATTTACAAAAGCTGAAAGTGGAGGACGCTGCTGCATCGTTAAAGTCTAGAGACAAACTTTGTTACAAATGCGGCTTGAAGGGACATTTGGTGACGGATGAAACTCGTCCTGCCATCGGCTAAGTGTGCAGGAAGTGCAAACTTAAGGGACATTTTGCCAGAATGTGGTGTGGGAAGTTGGGCGGGTTTAGAAAAGCTAAAAGTTTAATTAATACTGTGGAAAGGGATATCGAAGAGGAGGTAGATCAGGATGTAATTTTGCAAATACAAGTGGAAAGCATTGGAAAAGGTAGTCCTTTTTGTATGATTAAGTTAGATGGTGAGGAAGTTAACATAATGGCAGATTCAGGTGCCAAATACACCTTTATTGGTGAAGAATACATTAGCAAATTTCCCAATTACACTTGCAAATCACCAGACGTCAAGCTGGTAGCTTATGACAATAAACCGATAGACCTGGTGGGGTTCATCAGAGCCAATCTGGAGTTTCAGTGGGTGGTGGTCCCTTCTAACGTTTATTTTGCTAAAGATGGTTCCTGTCTTGTGGGATGACCCAAGCAAAGAAATGTAATGATGTGCTTAGACCCAAATCATCTTGATCAGGTTTTGGGGCACAATCAGGGATTAGTGAGGCAAGAGAGGTGTCCCCTGAAGAGGAGTTTCCTTCAGTGTTTGTTGGGCAAGCTTAAGGGGTTCATGCACAATATAGTTTTGAAAGATAGAGTAACACCCAAAGCACATAAGCCCTGCAGTCTGCAGTGTTCCACTTATCATGAGGACGCTGTTATGACAGGCGCTGCTGAGGTTATGTGATGAGGGAATCATAGAAGAAATAGAAGCGTCAGAATAGTTGGCTCCAGTTGCGCTGGCTAAGAAGGGCGATGGTGATTTGCGCTTATGTGTAGATTTGCGTGATCTTAACACTGCTATCTGGTTTGATAGGCATCCTCTGCCCAATACTGGTGAAATGCTAACCGCTATTAAAGGGGACTAAGATGTTTTCCACCTTGGATTTGTCTTTGGCGTACCATCAGATAGTGCTACACCCTGATTCTAGGCCATTGACCTCCTTTGTGGCTGGAGGTTACTTATAGGTCTATGCGGATGCCATTCAGTTTAGCCTCTGTCTGCTGTGTTTCAGCGGGTAATGCATCATTTGTTTAAGGGGATTTCTCATGTTACATATTTCCATGGTTGACATTCTTGTATTTGGTAAGGACAAAAATGCGTTGATCATACTTTGAGGTTGGTGTTGGGGATTTTGCAGAAGAGTGGATTAAAGATCAAGAGGGGCGCCACAACTTTGAGGGCTCCCACTTACAAATCCCTGTGTCTCTCCATCTGCCTAGAAGCTGAGTTGCCAAGAGCCTATCATGATGCAAGCCAATGACAGGAACTTGCTGGCCTTTAAAAAGATTTTCCAAAATCTCAAATATCCAAACTAAGCACTGCTGAACTCACAACACACCTACGTTTGTGATCCGTAAATTGAGTGCTGGGATGTGAGGCAGTGTGCTCCCACCCACACTTTCTGCTTGAAAAGGCTCCCTTGAGGTACTGAGATAAGTGTTATCATGCACTGCATTTGACATGATGTATTGGGGCAAATTTAATGCTGGGATTTGAGGCTGTGTGCTCCCACCCTCCTCCTGTTTGAAAAGGCTCCCTTGAGCTACTGAGCTGACAAGCTTGTGCTAATGCACCTTCAACCAGCGAGTGGTACAGAGACTTTATAAAGACTTTGGGCAGCATTTGCAGCACCCCCAAAACGACTTGTGCTCACTACTGATGAAGGTAGGAATCCAGAAGTGTGTGTCTAGAGTTACACAGCACAGGCCACACCAATAAGAGTGAAAAATTAAAGAGTACTACTGAAGTAAGAGTTATCATGCACTGTATTTACCATGATGCACTGGGGCAAATTGAGTGCTGGGATGTGAGGCAGTGTGCTCCCACCCTCCTGTGGAAAGATGCACCATCAACTTCAACAGCTCCTTCATTGCAGCCAACGTTAACCTGTTTTTGACAGGCCTAAACCTCAAACTTGCAATAAGCTTGAGCTCCGTTGCTCAGCCTTAAGCAACTTTATTCTCCCTTGCTTCACATACAACCGACATGATTAATGCCCCTCTTCTCAATGACTTGTGCCTAGGTTTTGAAACACATTATCATCACCAGGCTCTTGAAATACTCTGTTGACCTGAAGGTACTAGTCTTCTGTAGGCCTATTTCAAACTTCAGTAAGAAAAAAACCCACAAGGGAGGTCCCCTTAAAATCCGGACAGGGGGATCATCTGTAAAACTAAGAGGTCCCTAAAAACATTAAAGAGTCAGTACACAAAAAATTAGCAACCTAGACTAATACTGGTGGTTAAAAGGCTAACAGTTTTAGGAAGACATTACAATTGTACCATGGAATCAAAAACATCGTAAAAAACAAAACGTTTGCATACAATATTTATTTAATACATTTGTAAAAAATATTACCATAAAAACATTACATTAAAAATACATAATATTAGGCAAATAGTAATCATAAAAACATTTCATTTCAAATACATAATCTTGAGAAAACAGTTGTCGACGCAGCGTTTCGGTGGATATATGCAATAAACACCTTCTTCAGGACAGTTTTCTAACCACACTGGAAACGATGTTAGTGTTTAATTAATACTAACACATCTGATGGTTAAAATCAGTCTGAATTAAAAATCTTTGGAGAGGGAGGAAAATGATGTTCTCCTCTTCAGTCGAGAACCTTATAATGCAAGAGGTTCTTTCTGTCGCTATGTATAATGGTGCCACCGTTATTTGACTAGGGTCAGGGTACGGATAAAGAGGAGCTGAATAACGCCAACAACTGTTTTCTCAAGATTATGTATTTGAAATGAAATGTTTTATGATTACTATTTGCCTAATATTATGTATTTTAATGTAATGTTTTTATGGTAATATTTTTTACAAATGTATTGAATAAATATTGTATGCAAACTTTTTGTTTTTACGATGTTTTTTGATTCCATGGTACAATTGTAATGTCTTCCTAAAACTGTTAGCCTTTTAACCACCAGTATTAGTCTAGGTTGCTAATTTTTTGTGTACTGACTCTTTAATGTTTTTAGGGACCTCTATTTCAAACTTCCCCATCCTCAGCAAAATCATGGGAAAGGGATGTAATGAGACAATTTGAACTAAATGTGTAACCAAATCACCTCCTTTATAGCCATCAATCACATTTTGACCAGTAACGGCACTAAAATTGCCCTAACCAATGAGAAATGAACTTCTTCTCTACCTAAATGAGAATAGTAACCTGCCCTTGTACTTCTACACCTGTCTACAGTCTTTGACAGCGCACAATGTTTCTTGTAAGGGTTCTTTGATCCTGTATTACAATGGGTGTAATTGCTAATTCAGAGAATCTTTATTCAACCTTATTAGGTGATAAAAGAGAACACAAAACATAATAAAAAGACAATACAATAAGGTTATCATCAATAAAATTCTTACGGATATAGTAAGTGCACTTGCAAAAAAAAAGATATCATCAATCAAGGAACACGTACATCGGTAGCTACTAAGGCTAGATAATTCATATACCTTGTCCATTAATTGTCTTTTGGCCAAAAATTTGACAATTGTAAAATTCATATAATAAAAGTTACTAAATAACATTTATAAAAATACAGACATATACCTAAGGCAATAACAGAATGAACTAAGAATAAAATGATTGTATTTACATGTCCAATGAATTTCTAGTTCGTACTGCAGATTTAAAAAAGGAACTGACCCAAAAACATATTCAGGGGACCTTAGTAATTGTAGGTGAAACAAAGCTTCTCTACACATGCGATGCCCAATGTTCTTTAGTAAAGGTTTAAGAAAATGTCTGCTCAAAAAGTTTTAAAAAACTACAAAAAAACATGAAGTACAACTGTGATTGTTCAGTTATATTATCGCATGGGCAAGGAAGAGATAAATCTCCCGACAAACCAGAATCTTCGTTAAAACACAGAAGCCGCCAGATCATTACTGCTCTAAAACGAAAAAGACAAGATCTCTCCCAGGGTGTGAGATCTAACGCTAGGTAAATAACAGGTTCCATTGATGCTTAGGATCTGTAATATGTCATCACTGAGCATTTGGATAATTCTGTTCTAAACCTTACTTCCTCGCTGTCTTCTAGGAAATTAGATTTAACCCTTAGTTTGTCCTCTTTTTTAATGCTTTTCAGGTTTGTACACAAAGAGGATAATCCCAAGGCATCAAAAGACTTGTACTTCCACACCCGTCTACAGTCTTTGACAGTGCACAATACTACTTGAATGGGTTATTTGATCCTGCATTGAAATGGGTCTAATTATTTTTCACTAACCTTAGTCAAAAAGCGAGACACAAATTTATTGAATCTTCCACACATCCATTGATCTGTGGCATTCCCTAAAGATCAATCTTCTTGTACCTCGTTGAGGAATACCAAGTGAACATTCAAATGTACTCCGATGATACACAAATATAATTACCTTAGGGAAATGGTCCAGAGAACCCAACCAACATGACCTCATGTGTAAACCATACGTTACACTGGATGAAAGAATAAGTGCTTCCTATGTGTGGACACCACTAAGACTGAGACTTTAGTGATTGGTTCCCAAATCACTGCTGCTTGACTGACCACCAAAACTAAGAACACACCAATCCACCCCACTAAAAGTAAAGTACTTTGGAGTTTGTTTGATGCTAAACTTAGCTCCCCATTGAATGCAGTAGGCAAGTGTGGGACTATTCAACCATCATCTCTGGAAAGTCCTCCCTCACCTTCAAAGTGACCACTGAATTACGCTGAGAAGAGTGCTCGAACTGGCACAACTTCATTACGGCTACATCATGTAATCTGGTCTTGCATAGAAACTCACATACAGGTCCCAGAGATATTGGACTAAAGAACCAGAGTGGGCCTTAACCTCCATAAACAGGACCACATCAAAATTCTGTAGCTCCCAGTGGATGCCCAGATTAAAGGCAAGGTTCTCTGCACCATCACCAAAGCTTACTGGGGCAAAGGAATAAGATCATTGTATTTTAAATTACTAAAATGATTTTTCCTGACCCTTTCGTATGTATTGGGTAATTATTTTTTTTCTATACTAACATGAAAGTATTGAATATTTTAAAGTACAGATGCAAATGATATGTTTCTCTACCCCGCCCCCCCAACACAGCTGGAAAGACAATTGTCGCCAAATATTTCCATAACATCTATCAGAACCCCTTTCAGAGGGCCACAGGCAGGCAGGGGCTACTGGTCCCAACTGTGGTGGTTGAGGCCTTTTATTCTTGATGTCCCGGGGCTCGACCTACTATGGATCCTGAGCATTTAGGCCCAGTACCCCTTCTGCACTTGACTCAGAGTGGTCGCTGCAAACAAGCAGTCAAAGGGTCCCTCAGGGAGATGAAGTGTAGATACAGGTTAGTGAAAATGACTCGTAACTCAAAGTACACTCAGCAATAAATCAATGTCTATTCAACTACTTGATTTTATATTAAATAGAAGTATTTTATTTCTAATTCTACACATTCACAGACGTATCACAACATTTGTAAACAATAACACAATCCCCTTGAGGTCAGGCTCTAATTTTAACTGCCAAATTCCTTTCCCACCCTCTTCCTTGTAATGTAGTTGGGGTTATTCCCCTTTCACTGGTGACCGCATCCAGGGAATGCTCACGAGTAGGCCCTCAAGAGTCCACTCTGACTCTTAGGAAACAGTCAAAAGTGTCTATGGGGGTGCAGTACCTTCAGCAGCGAGTTCCCCCGGAACCGGCAGGCCCGTATCAAGTCTTACCCACTCTAGCAGCAAGCAATCGTTCAGCTTTTCAGCAGGTGACCTGACTGCAGACACTTCCAATGCTCCAGTCCTGCTCGGTCGAGTCGATCTGCACACAGTAAGCGAGGCAGCATCTGGCAGGATCTCCCTGAACTACGCAGCCAGCTGCAACAGCAATCTGGCTTCTGTTGACGTGATAAGTTTGTCGCTTCCCCACACGGAGGAGGGGGTTTATTCTTGTGCTCCAGACTAGGTCCCAGCGACAGAGCGATGTCCTCCGGATTCCCCAGGGCAGGTCTCTGTGCTTATTTCTGACCAGCAGGTTGCAGCTTCAGTTTTCTAGGTGACGGCCTTAATTTCGCTGTACCTTGTACCATATGCAGCCCCTCTTGGCATATAGGGTACCTGGTGCTTCACTGTGCAGCCAGCTGTACCACGGCAGACCCTCCTGGCACACAGGGTTGCCACTAAGGCCTGCACAGGTCTTGGCATTCTGTTGGCAACAATTACTTTCATGGTGGTCCCTCCTGGCATACGGGATCACCGCAACCATGCAGTACGTGTTTCACCATATCCGCATGGAACTCGATTCGCTGCTAAGTTCATGACAGCCCTGTCCTGACATATGGGCCCGCCAAACCAATCATGCACGCAGGCAACAACCTGTTCAGTGCATAGCTGTCTCCTCACACCAGGAGTCCTTTCGGGCAGGGCTTCCCACTGGACCTCACTCCCTGCAACGCTCTCCTCTTCCTCACAGGACACACACTGGTCTTGGCAGGCACTGGTACTCCAGACCAGGTGGTCTTGGTTTCCCTGGGTGATGTTCCCCTGACCCAGCAGGAAGACTAGCAGGCCTTGGCCCTAAGTCCTGGTCACAGGCAGAAGTCTTGCAGAGCTTTCCCTCCTCACACATCCCCATATGGCCACTTGGCTTATGACAACTATTTGGGGTCCCAACCTCTCCTACTTATAGTCCATTTCCAGACACCAAATGTAATTTAGGGTCTGGGTCTTTGAAGTTTTATGTAGGGGTTCTGCTTCTTTTAAAGTACATCCTTCTCTCCTCTATTCTTCCTCTTGAAAGGTTGTCTATCTTAGCAGGAGAGACGCCGAAGCTGATAGTCCACAACACAGGCAATGGGAGTGACTAGAATTCAAACCTGGATGTCTACCACAGTGATATGTGCTTCAAAAGGTTAATACCGGGTTTGCAGTCCTACTCTTTATGATTCTCAGATCAGCCCCATTTCCTTCCTGAAATGTGTCCATGACCCTTCCTTGTGATCACTCACTGAATCAAAGAACACCCTTTGAAGTGTACAGGGAAGTCTTTCTCCCCCTTTTCCAGTGTTTGCCACCCAGCTCACAGGAATGCAGCAATACACAAATCTGTCTGGGGAGATTCCTCTACCCCTCGTGTCTTCAACAGGCAGACCTGGGCTTCCGAAAATGGAACCCAGGGCCCTCCATGTAATGACCAATTGTGAGCACACTTACACTCAGGGGCTCATTACGATCTTGGGTGGAAAGCCTCTGCCTGACACCGACTTGGATTCAGGACTGACCGACTTGTGGTCGGAGGCTCCGACCGCCGGATTACAATGCGACTGAACACTGTTCGGTTGGATTCCCATTGTTTCTTATGGGAGCTCGTGTTACGCCTGACAAACCGGCCGTAACACAGGCTCCTATGGGGAAATGGGGTGTGTGCAGAAAACCCTGCACCCTGTCTCAGGCACCCCATGGTGCCTGCCACACAGTGGACGGTTTTACAGGGGGGTCCCTTAGGTATCCCCTCGGCCATCAACCTTAGGCCGCAGGGGCTAGGGGGCCCTGCCAGGGGCCCCCAAAGTCACTTTCTGACAGCCTTTCTGTGTCAGACAGGCAGACGCGGAAAGGCTGTTGGAAATCGACATCGTAATCCCGACGGCGGAAACGCTGTCCATAGGGGTGTACAATGCGGTTCCGACCGACAGGAATACTCTGCGAGTCGGTCGGAACAGAGTTGGAATGACCGCGCGGTTTACGTTCCGACCGCGAACATCGTAATTGGGCGGTCGGAATGTAAACCGACCGAGTTGTCGGAAGGGCTCCGATGCGGTCGGGGAGATTCCGACTGTCGGGAGGAGGCTTTCCGCCCGACATCGTAATGAGCCCCAAAGTGTACAGACAGCACACATACTATTCAGTACTGTTACCTCCAGGCATTGTGCTGTCATAGACATATACATTCAGCACATACATTCGCTCTGCGCACTGTTCAGTACTGTAGCCTTTCTGTGTTGTGCCATGGTATGCTACTTGCAAAGCCAGTACCCACATTGATCATGAACACACTTAACCTTTCATGTATTGTGATTTTCGCAAGCACACACACACCTCTACAACATGCTTCCACTGCGCACACGCTGCACAGCACTACATCTCATATGTAATGTACTCCTCGCAGGTATACATACACTCAGTACATACACTTACTAAGCATGCATTGTACAGCACTGCTCTATCCCTGAACTGTAACTTTCGCAGACACAAATACAACCAGCGCAGAGTCACCTATCCTGCTCTGTGCAACACTTTACATCTAACTGATGTAGGCCAAGGATGAGTTAAGGTCAGAGCAGCGAAACTTTTAAAAAGGTGAGTGAGCCTGTAGGCCTCACTCCGGTGACACAGGGTAACAAGCATTGGCATAGCCAATAGGTCTCGCCTTTGGGACCTTTTAAGTGTTTGTTTAGCCATGCAGCACATTATCCTGGGTGCTGTGCCACCATGGGTTGAAGAGTTATGCAATTACTACACACATGGTCATGCAGTGTGATTTAGGGATACATGCTTGCTTTAGGAAACCTTTACGGACATATTCCAAGGCTTTTTAATGCACAGACAGAAAGAAGAGTATTGAACAGCCTATGAAAAAGGGCGTCAGGCGATGTGTTGATAAATAATACACTATGGCAGCGCGGCCACCTTATTAAAACATGAAGGGTGAAAACAATTTCTACACAAGTAATTAATTGTTATAAGGCGGGCTGCCGTCGCATTTTTTCTATTTATTTGCTTTAGTAATTTTCACATCACACCCCGCTTTAGAAGTTTAAAGCTAAAGCGCGGAGTGCCGAGATTGCTACAAAAGTAAATAAATGAAAAAGAAATGCGGCGTCTGCCCACTTTTTTTCCATTTATTTACTTTTGTAGCAATCTCGGCAGCTTTAAACATCTAAAGCGGGGCGTGATGTGAATACTACTAAAGCAAATAAATAGAAAAAATGCGACGGCCAACCTAAAAATGAAAAATTGGAGAAGTAATACTATTTTAAAAATGTGCCTCATAATGCCGCAGAATGTGTCTTTTCTTGACACATAATTTAGTCAACCTTGCTTCATAATTTGATGCTGTCTTGCTGTGTAATTCCAGTGGCCCTTATGACACCTCACCCTCCCATCTAATGATAATGGCAACTGCAGTCTCCCTCTCTCGTCTTCCAGTGTTCCCTTCCATCTATCTGGACATGTTCAGCATAGTTCCCCTGAAGCTCTCGAGCTCACATTGCCAGACTGAGTGCAGCAGGGGGAGCCCTTGTCTTGTGATATTTACGAAAGTGTGTCATTACGTGTGAATTTCTACGTGGGCAGATTGCACAACGGGTGAGTGCATTGTGGAGTGTGACTGAGCTTGGCTCCCGCTCCGGCCAGGGTCAGTGTGTGTCACGAGTTTACTGCTTGAAGAAATAAACAGTGTGCATCAGGGAGACATGACGGATACAGGCCATGAGCTCAGGGTGCGCCGCGCGCATCAGTAACACTCGCACTCGGAGCCAAGATGAGGGGGGAGGGGAGAGACACAAGGGAGGGGAGACAGAAGGGACGCCTTCAATGGAGAGGAGAGGGGGAAGCGAGAGGGTGAAAGAAGAGGCGACAGGTTTAGAGGTGGTGATAAAAAACAGAACGAGGGGAGCGAGACGTAAAAGCGGTAAAGGAACAAAGGAGATGAACGGTAGTGGGGAGAGGAGAAGTGGTAGGGCGGTGAGAAAATGAAGAGATGGGAGGCGTAGGATAACAAGCTGTGAGACGCGCTCTGTGGTGGGGGAGGGGCAGAGCGAGGCACTTTGGAGAGCAAGGCTTAATGAGCCATGAAAGCCACATGGCGGCTGCGCGCGTGCACGTGAACGCAAGCTTGAGGCCAGGAAAAGATTGTGGTAGCACTTTGAAAAGCCACTAACTAAATGTCTTGCAGAGCAGCGCATGCGCTGGCTCGGCGAGACCTAAAAAGGAGCTGTTCACTACTACTGATCACTACACGATATGCTGCCTCCACGGCGCTCATGCTGCTTAACTCCTGGTGAAGGCAGTAGCTTTCCACCACTATCAGAGCAGCGCTTTGGGTACCCCTCCTGCTACAACAAGACTGCAATCCATGAGACATACCTATGTCATGGCACACATGCATGATCCATGTTTGTCTATGACAGCAAAAATCAGCATCAGAGATCCAGACAGTAGTACAGTTGGGCACTCAGGGCAAGGGTACGCGTCCTTTACTATGCAGAAGACTTTTTCTTCCGAACATTACCATTACCTATGTAAAAACAAGTAGTTACAAAAATGTCTTTTGTTTCTCGCCCACAGGAAGAGTCCATTCTTCTCATAATGACCACATCCTAGCCATGCTCTCGTTTTTCCTCTGCTTATTGTCCACTTTAACAATGTTCTGCACAACTGAAACTAATCGAAATCCTCCAACCATTGACTCTGATTCACAGATCTTGGGCCCCACTACCACAGCTGTTAAATTTGCAGGGAGCCGACAGAGAAAAAAAAGCAAACACTACACCTTGCCACATACAATTTGTCTAACTACCTTTCACTGCAAAGCAACGATTGAGGCAATACAGGAGTCTCTGCATTTACTTAAAATGTTTAAATCTGACTTTGAAGGTACACGTCTACATCTATATAGTTATAAGTCAGATTTAAATACTTTAATCAGACGTGTACATATATATGTAATATGCAGAGCAGGTACTCCATGAAAGCAACTACGAAATGTATATGGATAATATAATTAATTCTTGTATGCTACATTGACAATCTATTCTTCATCTGGAAAGGTGCGGAGGTTACAGTTATAGCTTTTATAGAGGGTTTGAATAAAAATGATTTAACCTCAGGGGCGGCTCCTCCGCAATGGGGGAGGAGCGTCGCCCCACTGCTTGGCTCAGAACCAGCAAATGAAAAATAAAAACGATTTTCAAGCATCATTTTATTTTTCATTTTCCGGCTCTGAGCCAGCTTGTGCAGGGAGGGGTGGGCATGGGAGGAGGAGTGCTATGTGCACTCCCTAAGTGTGCATGTGTTTGGCCAGCCGACCAAAACACACATGCGCACTTAGGTTTCTCCAGCCCGGCTGCATTGAACAGCTGGGCTGAAGAAACCCCCACAGACTCCCTGGCCTGAGCGGAGCATCTTTTCAGCCCGCTCAGGCCAGTCCCCTTCAGGTACGCATTTAATTTATTTTTAAATATTACCCCCACAACCCCCCCCGCGCGCTGCCTCCATGCTCCTCCTCCCGCGTTCCCTCCATTTGTGTTCTTTCCACCCGCCTCACCACCCTTTGTTTGTTGCTGCTGCCACTGTTTAAACTTCAATATCACTTTTAATATGAGCAAACAGCAAGACATTTTTCAGATTTTATTTTTGAAGTGAAAGGGAACAAAATTACTACAGCACTGTATAGAAAATCAGTGGCTGTGAATAATGTATTACATGCTGAGAGTTTCCATCCGATTTTGCAGGAAAACAATATATGTAACAAATTATTGTGAGCGAAATGGAATTGCAGTTCACAATCCAAATATGAGAAGGAAAAAGAAGTGTATTGAATAATGCCATTGCCAGGGTATCCAAACAGAGAAGAGAAGACCTTTTATTTAATCCACCTAAAGAGGATAGCCCATTACATTCTAATGAAATTAGATTTTTGTTTACTACTGTTAGTACTGAGCATGATAAAATATGTGCTATACTGAATGGTGTATTTGATGTAACACCCTAAGTGGCAAGGGTGTGCCCACAGGTGGGCCCCATGCTCACTGTGCCACTGGAACAAAGCTATACCTGACTGACGAGCCTTAATCAGGGTTAAACTCGTCTTCAGTTCATTATGTTCCGGTTCAGGGAGGACCTGACCTGGCTGTTCGGGTTGACTGTTCCTTTTGAAGCAGAGTCAAGTCTGATTTGCAAATGGCTGGGTCCAAACTGAGGTGGTATGGTGAGTAAATGATCAATGAGTTGGGAGTGCTGCCTTGAATGATAGACAATGGTTAGACATATTGCAAGCATTCCTTTCATCACCTTTTGTATGTTGAAGTTACAATAGCGCATGAGGTGCCACATATACCAGTCACAAACCACATTGTGTATTCCTGGTAGACATTCTGCTTGAAATCTGGTGTTTTAGGCATTGGCGCCAGAAGTCTTTTGCAAGTCTGGGAGGATATTGGATTTGGAGCCGTCGCCACCAAAGATGATTCACTTATTAAACTGCTGACTTGATGTCCATTCTGATGACGATGCAGCATTTTACCCGATCTCTCACCAGACACTTCAACGCAAAGTATCTCCAAAGAGTTGTTTTGCAAGATCATTTGTTCCATGGTCCATTTGCCCGGACTGAAGACACCTCCACATCAAGCCACAAGCCAGAGATGCCTGCATCTGATTCCATAAATCCTGTCCAGGATGCTACAAAAATTGTACCCCCTATTATAGGTATTCCTCTGATCCAGCTACCACTGGAGGTCCATCTGAGCCTCTTTTGAATGGCAAATGATCTCCAAACACCAAAGGCTACATGTCACATCTCAAGTGTCAAGTCTTTAGTTGCTGCAAGTAACTGTGATGTTGTGGTCACAGGATGATGAGATGAGGCCCACTATCCTGACCAGCTACATTAGGTGCACCAGCTTCTTTATCATAATCCACCAGATTTCCTTCTTGAGTTCAATGACTTTCCACTTTGGGAAACACACCGTCACCTACACAGTATCCAACTGGATCCCCAAAAAGGGCAAGCTTTTCATAACATCTCTAACATTTCACAGGCCATTGGGAAAAACAGACCAAGCAGAAGGATAGTGCCTATCCACTCTTGTTCTCTGTAATCTCATCATGTGCCATGAAATTTGTAGAGTCCTGATAAATAATCAACCACGATGTTACTGGTTACTCAGTACTGTTACTGGCTTCATCATGAAAACACCATGGAGCAAGAACAGACCAGGCAAACTTGGGAATTCTCATTTCTGACATGCCTGCATGTAAGCAACCCACTTTTACTGCATGGTCATCCTGGATCTTTCACCTTTTGCTGAACCCTATATGTTTGCTGGCTTTAGACTGTGCACTTTACCCCTGCTAACCAGTAGTAATATCCTTGAGCTCCCCTTTAAACATGGTTTAAGTGGTATGTTTAACTTACCTATAAGCCCCTAGTACGGGGTACAAAATGCACCAGGGCCTGTAAGTTAAATGCCACTAGTGGATTGCTGCATCTATTGTGCCATCCACTACAGTGACAATGTAAAACATGGCTTCAGGCCTACCAGTGTAACCTGACTGTATCAATGTTAAGACTGCAATTCGATCGGTCAATATATACTCTTTTGATAGGTCAAAAGTTCCCTTTTGAATATTAATAAGTCATCCCTATGTTAGCCTTGTCAGCCACAAGGCAAGGTGCATGGTACTTAAAAGGTAGGACATGTTTAAATGTTATGTTTACATGCCCTTACAGTGACTTACACCAAAAGATATTTTTAATGTGCAAGCCTAGTTGTCTCATCTAAAAAAAACAGCATAGATTAAAAATCCTAATATTGTATCTCAGAAATGGGACTAGCTAGGAAAATAATTCAACAACTATTTTAATAGTTGTTAAAAATCCAATTCAGTGGCTGCCTGAATTTCCTAGAGGCTAAATCAAAATTTGCATTTGCTCTTTCACGTGTGCCAGCCAGTAATTAGCATTTGAATAGGTGTGAAAAAAGTGTGAAGGGTCTCCCAGGAGGAAACGATAGGCTGTCTTGAATGGTCAGAAGTGACACCTCTGAACCTGACAGAATTTGCAGGGTGGGGTCTTAAGCAACCTTTTTGACGTTATTGTGTAAAATCCAGTTTGACAGGTCTGCTGTGTTTTACATAGAACACTGGTGGTGCACTTTAAAGGAAGGGAAACAAAATGCCAAAACCATTCTTGTGTATCCACTATGTGGTTGCTAAACACTTTACTGTTGTTCTACCAGACGCCTGTCTCTGGATTTTGGTTCATATGGTGTATTTGAAAGGAAGGGAAACAGGATGCCAAAACATTATCTGCATGTGGGAGAGATGGCGAAAAACGAAACTAGGAGGCTTGATGTCTCTCTCAATCTTGGTGTTTTATTATGGGAGAAGTTCAAATAACAATCAAATTTATATGGGTGAAGCAGATTGAATAGGTTTTCAGTTCTTCTTTCTCTAACAGCACTTCTCCTCTTCTTCCTAGGTCAGACCTCCTACGGTGGTCCATCTCGGGATCTCAGGGAAGAAGACAGGGCGATGGCGGTAAGTATAACAATACTAAGTTTCCAGGTGCAGGCTAGGGACCATTACAACACCCAGGAGTACCAGCCAGAGGTTGGATGTAGTGAAAAGGTGGATACGTAATCCCTCTCTCTGCAAAGTTTTGGGATCCACTTGGGAAAGTACGGATCAGGATGGGAAATGTGCAAAAGAAAAAAAAAGAAGAAAGCAAGCGAGGTCATGCAGAGTCAATTCCGCTCCTTCTTATTGTTAACCCGGGCCAGCTATTCACATTAGCTTTTCCGGCAAGCCACTGTACCCCAAAAGAAATATTTCAAACACCAAGAAACTACTGTTGCATTTCCCTATAATCAGCAACTATAAACAGTTTGTCTGGCCTCTTCCTCAGGCCAATTATAAGGTTAAAGAAAGAAAAAATAAAAATATTATGCGAGCCAACAAAATGGGAAGAAAATATCAAGGTCATGGAACCTAAGCAATTGTAGGCTGTCTGCTTTGTCAGCCCCGGTTCCCCTTTATCACCCACCTGGTTATTTGTCTATTCCCTGAATCTCCCTCCCCCTGCCCTGGTCCGTCCAGCAGAAGCGACAACTCTCCTGAGTTGCGGCGGTGTTTTCACATCTCCCGGGTGCGACCACCACTCTTCACTCCAGTCCTCTGGAGTTTCGTCCTCCTCCTCTGGTTTCCCCAACTCGATTGCAGTGGAAGGCGTCTCTTCCTACGCGCACCGTTCCATGTTCACACTGGGCTCCTTGGCGTTTTCCGGGTCAGTTGTGGTGAAAGGCGTCTCCTCGTTTGTGTACCCTTCATTTTTTAAGTCTCCTGTTTAATTCACGCCCTCTCTACTCCTCAAGGCAGTTCTTCCACTATAGGAAATTCTGTACTCCATGCCTATAGAAGTGCCTTCCCAGTGTGTTCTGAGTGACTGTCACTTATTGCAGTATTATACCTCTATTTGTATTTTGTATCTTATGTATCATGCACACCTGTCACTTTTTCCTCTTGCAACGTATACCTCTTTTTGTATCTTGTTTGTTTTTGTTATTTGCACAATTGTCACTTTTTCCTCATGTAATGTAACGCTTGCTTTTGTATTATGCTCACTTGTAACCTTCTCCTCATGCAATGTTACTGTTCCTATTGTGAAGCGCTCTGACACCTTCGGGTAAAGTCCGCGCTATATAAAAACGCATAAATAAATAAATTTCTCACGCCGTCCCACTATCACGCTGTGTTCCGCTTCCTGTTCCTCCCTTCCGGTCCAGTGACGTTGTTTTTATTCTTACTTCAAACCCCTGGTTGGTTCCTGGTGTCTGTAAGTCCGCCCCTCCTGACGTCATTGGAGTCAAACCTGTAGGATTAACCCCTTCCTTTTCTTTATTCCAGGGAAGAAGCCGTCGGAGCTGCTCGTCGCTGTCATGAGAGAGGTAAGTAAGGGGAGGTTATGGGTGTCTGGTTATGGTCCCCTAAGGGTAATGGGGTAGGGTCTTCCTCACACTGCAGTACCAGCGCTTCTTTCATTTCAAAGGAGGAATACCTGCACACATGCAATGCTTTTATTAGGAAAGTATTTACACTTCTCAGTACCAAACTGGTACTGTGGTGTAGTAAGTACCTGAGCTTTCATATTCCCAACTCAAGCACTGCAAATACCGACCTGTATGCTGTAAACGTTTAGGGTCGCACCAAGTAATATGGATAAGCTTAGAGAAATGAACCAATGTAATACAATCATTCGCACACTAGAGTTTTACTTTGCCAATTATAAACACTGAACTATGAATGCCAGCATGTTAGGTTAACCTTGAATGGGATGAGTTACTTATGAATGACTTTACATGGTGGGCAAATTAGGAGAGATCAGGTAGTCACTGTGGACATACACAGCTGAGGTTTGATCACTACATACTGTGGAAGTAGAATGCACACTGTGTTCATATTGCAAGCGGTCCTACTGTATGAATACAAGGGGGTATTGCGATTCAGGCCGTCCGAGGCCCTGCACCAAACTTACCTGATCCTGTGGAGGCTGGCTGGGGTGGTACTCGGCCCCCCAGCATTCTGTCCAGCACGGGAGGCGGGGACAGCCCTCCCGCTGCCGTAAAGGCACCTCTCCTTTCCCGCAGCGCAGGTATTGTGATTCAGGCCATCCGAGGCCCTGCACCAAACTTACCTGATCCTGTGGTGGCACTCGGTCCCCTAGCATTCTGTGCGGTGCAGGAGGCGGGGACAGCCCTCCGGCTGCCGTGAAGGCACCTCTCCTCTTGCGCAGCACTGACCTCCAAGGGCTAAAGATCCATGCCCTCCCTTTGGGTTATTTCTATAGACCCCCCCAGACAGTACCCCTCTATGAGTGTGAGGGATAGAAATGTAACTCACTCCCTAAACCTGCCTCACCTAACTCTGCACCCTTTCACAAATACTGGGAGCTAGGAACTAAGATCGATAACCATTTTACTCCCCTCCAAGATCTGGATTCTTGTGATTAACTAAACAATGTCCCCATTTTTTGGGGTTTACATTTCTTATTTACATTTTTAAGGTATAAACAGGGGTACCACACAATGCAGTCATGATCCAAGTTCAAGGCATGAATTATAATGTTGAGTCAACAACAAATCAGAGGCACAAGATACATTACTACCCGTCTACTATGTAGCGAAGCGACAGCCGTAGTGTAGCAATTGGGGTTGTTAGAGGCCCTGTATGCAGTAACCGGGCAGGACTGCTTATCTTAATGGTCTCAAAATAACTTGATGTGCATACGAAAGGGGTTGGGGGGTAACTGGAGACGTGGAATCTCCAAGTGTATCGGGTTATATGCCCAAGCTATTCACTGTGCAACTGTGCCTGCCTCTAGAATTCTGGCGGCCAGCCACCCACCCAGTTGGGGAATGCGCGCGTTATTGAGTGATAGGAATGTAAGTGTAGCAGTGGCGCAGGTGGGTATGCCAGCTAGGGGTGTTAGTAGTTACTGGGCTCAGACCGCATGACCGGGGCAGGGGAGCAGGGCTCCTGGCGGGGTTTTTGTAAGTCCATGAGCATGGCGTCCCAGGCCGATGCCAACAGGATCTGGCGCAGACCCAGTGCATCTTCCCGTCGCAACGCCACACTCTCAGCGTGCGACCAATTAAGGAAAGAGCTGTGCCATGCTTCCCAAGGAGGTGGTTCTGCGTGTTTCCACACCTGGTAATTAGGCGTTTGGCAGTGATGGGGCCTAGATCAATAAGGCGTGACAACGCTTTATTTTGTTCTGATCTGTGGTACAGGCCCAGGATGCAAGTCTCCCAGGTGTTTGCCACTGTACGCTCAGTACAGTATGTGGGTTGGGTGGTAATTATGCGCCAGCAAGCGACCAGGGCAGTGCAGCTCCTTAGCATATGTAACAGGTCTGCATTCACCAGCTGGCAACGGGGGCACTGGGCATCCGTGCGTAAAGTGGTATGAGGCAGAACCGTGCGTTTCTGGGTATGCGAACTGGTCTCTGCAAGATGGCCTCCCAGTCTTTATCCGTACAGGGGTTTTGTAGGGCGGTATGCCAATTATTTCTAAGTGAAAGTAGCTGGTGCACTGTGTGTGGGTGCAATGAGTCAGTGGACCATTTAATTAGCCGCCTCCCTGTGCCCATGGTATGAATGTATTGTATGGTGTTATGTAGTGCCGGTTCTTGCGGCATGTCGACCCAACGCTTCCTCACCTCCGCAATTAGGGAGGCATGGAACAGGAACTGCCCTTGAGGGAGTCCTTCATCTGACACCAGTTTCAGGAAAGGTATCAGCTCTCCATCTCTGTAAAGGTCACCTAATGTTTGTAATCCTGCTGCCTGTTTCCCATACGAGGAGGTCCGCACTCGTGACATAGCTTTATCCTCTCAGCGTGCCCATTAGGGGGAGGGCAGGTGCGTATGGAATACAGTCTTTAGTAAGGAATAAGGCACGTCTAAAGCACCTATGGGCTACTGCCAGCATTAATTGCTTCGGGGTCCTGTCCTGGCTTCCTGGGTGAAATAGTCAGAGAATGGATGAGCTCAGCCAGGCCTGGTGTTGTGGGGCCTGCCCGCTCATCAATCTGGCGACCCACTGGAGCTGTGCCGCCAAGTAGTAGTGTTCTGTTTGGGGCACTGCAAGACCCCCCTGGCCTATCAGGAGGTACAGCTTGGATAGTGTGACCCGGCAGCGAGAGCCGTTCTATATGAACTTGCGCATCATGCTGTCAAAGGAGTGAAACACTGGGGGGCAGGTATAGATCGGTAAATTCACGAAGGAATATAACAACCTGGGCAGCACCACCATTTTCAGCAAGGCAATACGATCCATTACTGTTAGTGGTAGGGTGTGATCGTAGGGCGGATGTCGCACGTGTGACATTGCCGTCTAGTAGGTCATCAGATTGGTGGTATATCCTGATACCGAGATGGCAAAAACCGACTGGTTGCCAGCGGACTTGCTGACCAGTAATGGATAGCCCTGGGTCTGCAGTGGATGAGTCAAAGGGGTATAGGCATGATTTGGCCCACTTGACCTTGAGGCCTGAAGTGACGCAAATTCTGTGAGTGTGTTGTCAATGGCGTCTCGAGGAGCCCCGACGTCTCTGACATATAGTAGTAGGTCATGTGCGTATAGTGAGATTGCGTGTATTGCGTCACCAAGAGTTATTCCTCACTCTGCTCTCCCAAGCCGGATAGTTGCCGCTAATGGTTCCATGGCCAATAAAAACAGGAGCGGTGACAAAGGGCAGGCCTGTCTGATACTGCGCCCGATGGGCACTGGACTGGACAGATAGGATCCTGTTTTTACTCTTGCCGTGGGCAGGGTGTATAGGAGTTTAACCAGGCGAAGATAGCGAGGGCCCAGGCCACATCTGGCCAACACAGCAAATAGGTGGTCCCATTCCAGGGTATTGAATGCTTTCTCCAAGTCTAAGAGCAAGCACCCGGAGTGTGGCCACTGTTCTGGAGGGTACCTGGCCACTCGACCAAAACGGCACAAGTTTAGCGACGTGCTGCGAGATGGGCTGAACCCATTTTGATCAGCATGCACCAATATGGAGACTAGAGGGCCAGCCGCTCCGCTAATATTTTCGCCAATATTTTATAATCGGTGTTGAGAAGTGCCAAGGGGCGGTAGTGTCAGGGCTCCACAAGCCTTACATTCTGCTTGCGGAGCGGTCCCGCAGAGACGACATGATCAACCTCCAACGTCTCCCACTACTCCCTAGTGATTGAAACTATACCAATCAGGGTGAAGAGGGGGGCCGGGAGAAGGGATCCTAAATGGTGTGGGGTGTGTTCCTTCTGTGTGTAGACCTGGTCGTGAATGATTGTTACAAGTGAGGGAACCCTCCTAGGAACAGCCACCTGTTGGGGACAAACCATAACAGTAGGTTAACTATTTACCCCTGGGTTCCACTCATACAACCATTCACACAGAGCGAATATAAACACCGGATGGACATCGGTATTCACCTTGGACGTGGTTCAAGCCGGAACTCTGTTTCTACGTTCACAGGTGGGGGAAAATAGGAAATGAAGCTGGAAACGCTCCTGCGTGCATGAAGGCGAGCCGCCACACCCTGCTGAATATGTAGCTCCCAAAGAAAAAAACAAGCATTGGCATAGCCAATAGGTCTCGCCTTTGGGACCTTATAAGTGTTTCGCCATGCAACAGTTAATGTTGTTGCACCAAGGATATTGTGCTGGATAACTAAACACTTATAAGGTCCCAAAGGCGAGACCTATTGGCTATGCCAATGCTTGTTTAACCTAGTATTGCTCTAAGTGCACTGCTTCTTCTTCGGACAGGTCCCTACGCACTTTTGAGTTGGTCATTGGTACAGTATACAAGTTGCCACTATCTTCATATCCTTCTTACAAGCAAATCAACAAGCATTGGTAAAGCTAATGGGCCTGATTTGCATTATGAAGGGCTTATTCACAAGCCACTTGCGCTGCCGATGCGTCATTTTTTAAATGGGAAAAAGGACGTACCGGCGGCGCAAGGGGCTTATAAATAAGCCTCTTAGTCTTTATCTGGGCCAGCCTTTAGCATGTGCAAGCTGCAGCCATTCCCAGGAGGCAGACCTTTAGAAGGGTGCAGGAGCTGCCTGCACGAGCCTTCTGATGTGGTTCCAAAGAAAAGTGCATTTAAACACTATTTTCGAAGGCTGCTGGTGCCTGTGTCTGCATTTTGACTTTTTTTCTTCTCACAGTTCTTCTTTCTCTTGCCCCCTCACCTTCCTTCACCCCACCCATACTTTTCAATACATAGTTAAACAGGAGAAATGGGATGTGGGCATCAAATGTGGTTTAGCAGAGGACGCCCTCTGATCAAAGGCCAGCTCGGGCCTTGATTGACTAAAATACCCGATGCAGCGAAAAAACAATATAAAAATTATTGTTTTCTGTGTAGATAAGATAAAGAATTTACTGTGTCCTGATTCAATGCTTTTCGAAAGCAAAATAGTCCCTCATGCACTTTAATGTAAGCTCTCCATAGGAGGCAGAATGTCATACAAAACACAGTAAATAGCATAAGGTGAGAGAGTGATACTTTCTCTGGGCAGAGCCATTGCCTACTAGATGCATATTTTAAATAATTGGTAACAATAGGTCTTGCTGACAGCTCCATTGTCAAGCTAGACCTAATAAATAATGGGTACAGGTGGCATACTGGCATACTGGCAAGTGATTCAAATTTATGCACTGATAACAGGAATTAATGTCACACAACTCTGAAGGTGCTAATTTTAAGTATCTTTCTTGTATGCGTGACAGACGCATAGGACCCACTGGGAGTAAATTCCTTCAGGTCGCACATCAACCTTTGCAACAAGTGCATTAAGCAACCGAGCTAGCAGATTAGGATAATGAGCAGAGAATCCTACAATGTGATTTCGTCAGATGCCAAGAGTCACAGGGACATTGAGATTATGCCTGCTAACCCAGAAACCCATACTGAAGCTGCTGAAAACATTTAAACATCAATTGATTATTTAAGTCAAACAAGATGACAACATCTGTAATGGGTACATTTATGATAGCACTAATCACCGATAGAAAAAACACACAATGGAAGAGATCCAGACAGGATGTAAACACCTCTCCTGCGCCTCAGACCCCCAACCCCCTGAGCCACTGAAACACTCTAAAGACACTGATTTCTTCAGGTGGGACAGCTCTGCGCGCTCTGTATCTTTCCCTAGGCCTTCTTCAAATCGTGCACTCTTTTCTTCTCCGACTACATAAAAATATCATAACACAATGTACAGCACGTCTTGTTTAGGATTTTCCCAATTACACCAAAAAGAATTACTTTAATCATTAAGAAATTAAAAAGTAACACGTTGACCCGTTTCCAATTCTTCTCTCCCAGCTGAATGGAATCTTTGTATGGTGGGGTTGGTTGTGTGTTGCCAAGCAAGCTCCTAGCTTCACTGGCTGGCAAATGGTATCAAACATGCTAGCGCCCTTAAACCCCCCCACTCCCAGAGATCACCAGGACAATGACCTGCGGACAATGTTTGATCCTCGTGCAAAGCAGGTTTGTCTCTCTATTTTGTGCCCTCTGCTTCGGGTTTCATTATTCAAGCCCCTTGAGCATTTAGGTCGAGCCAAAAGCTGAAACCTGACCCTCTCCGCCTTTGGAGCAGCCAGCACTGAGCTCCAACCCGCATGCTTATCAGCAACACAGCCACAGCCTGAACAAGCACTCTCTTGTGCTCTTGGTCACTTGTGCCCACTACAAAGCTGTGTGTCTTCATCCATTCCGTCCTTTTGTTCGCTTTTATGAACTAATATTCTGACTGTTTTACTTTTTTTAAAAAAAGGGTTTTTTTGAACAGCGAAGAACTCTACACGACGCAAAGTTAATCCTGCTTAAACCTGTTTTGGGATCTGCTTAGCTTTACCATAACTGCCACGTTGCCTCTTGCCATGTCTGACACCCTCTGTTTGCCAGGTTATTTTAGCCACCGAAGTTGCATTCTGGGAATTGTAGTTTCATTTATTTACGCTGTAAGAAAAACAGTTTTCTTAAAAGTCCCAAAATATGTTATGGGTCAGTTGTGGGTCACCTGGCAGTACTGAGTACGTTCCAAATGTCTAATTACATTTTGCTAAGTCACAAGAATACTCTATCTAATATTAAAGTTCCCAATTAGGAGCACATGCATCTCTACTGAGACCACGCAGAAAGGGGGCTTCAAACGTTTGCTTTCACTGCGCTTTGTTTTACACTATTAGAATATTAATACCAGTAGGAAGCAATGAAAAATGTGTAACTGCTTGCTGGCAAGGAAACCGGCAGCCTCCTCTAAAACAACGTGCAGAGTGTGAGGGAGAACAAAAGCCGCCTTTAACGCTGTGCTTCCTCAGAAGGGCTGCTGAGCTGAGCTCGGATTGCTCACAGAAGGGGAGCAGCCGAAGCTGAAATAGTTAACCCCTGGAGCACGTTTCGGGTTTCTCACAAAGTTGTAGCTAACCCAGGGGTAGCAGGAGGTGAGCCCGCGAGTGGTGCGCGCACGTGCGCTTGGGAGAGCAGTCTTCACTTTTTCAAGCACTGCACTCGTGCTTGTGGCGCGCCGCTGCTCGCTCCCGCAAGGTGGATGCCGACACAAGCACGAGTGCAGTGCTTGAAAAAGTGAAGAGAGACGGCTAAAGGCCCTCCTATGCAGCGCATGCGCGCTGCGTAGGCGAGACCTAACAAGCGCTCCTGCGCAAGTAGTGTTAGGGTGTTGGTTATTTGGCTGTAAGAGAAATATATGCTCCTGCGTGTAGAAGGACCCCCGTAGTGTGTTGAGCGCTCCTGCGCCAACACCGATGTTGTGTTGCACAACAACACACCCCTGCGCGTGTTGCTACCAAGAATGGTAAAAAACACTCCTGCGCCAACACCGAAGTAGAGTTGCACAACTACGCGCTCTTGCGCGTGTTGCTGCCAAGAGCAGTGAAAGCGCTCCTGCACCAACACCGAAGTAGAGTTGCACAGCAACACGCTCCTGCGCGTGTTGCTGCCAAGAGCAGTGAAAGCGCTCCTGCGCCAACACCGAAGTAAAGTTGCACAACAACGCGCTCCTGCTTGTGTTGCTGCCAAGCGCAGTGAAAGCGCTCCTGCGTGTGGTACTACTCGAAAGGTGTAAGCGCTCCTGCGCAAACACCAAGACCTGTGGACTCACCACTTGGTTAGGGGTCAGAATGTCAGGATAGTTCCTGTGATCTGCCGGCCCGCCGAAACCTGATGTATGCGGGTGGACCCTCTGCTGAGGAACGGCAATCCCATCAATGGCAAGGATTCTCAATCCGAAGCAACGCCGGGTTGAACGCCACGGGTTTAAATGTGGTTTCATCCGGAAGTTCAACTCGCGCTTGCTTCCTGGATTGTCTTTGGCAGGAGAAGAGCTAGACTGCCAACCTCCGGTAGCTCGATGATATGGAGCTCCGTAATGCCCGCAAGGAAGTGGAACAAGCAAGCTAGCAGTCACTCAGCCTGACAGGCCCCCCAGATGAGCTCCCAGAACCATGACAGGTAGGAGCCCAGTTTTGCCGGGTCACGGTCTGGTTTTGGTAAGGAGACCAGGAGGGATTCGCGTAACGATGTCTGTAGTTTGGACTTCTCTTGTGAGGTCTCGTAGAGGGCCAGGAGATGGGGGGCCAGATCTGCAGTGTATGCCTTATAATATTCGGCCGGTAAGCCATCTGGGCCGGGAGCTTTCCCGGTGGCCAATGATTTAATGGCCATTTGTACTTCAAGGAGGGTGATCGGTACATTTAGTTCGTCCCGTTGTTGCGGTGTGATGGCAGGTAAGGAAAGGGGAGAGAGAAACTCTTCCAGATTGCGCAAGTCCGGCACTTTGCGCGAACTATATAGTGTTTTATAGTGCGCATTAAACTCAGCATGTGTGTCCGATTGAGTGTAGAGTAGGTGTCCTACACACAAGCGCAGCGTGAGGACTGGCTGTCGCGCCTGCTCCTGCCTATTTAACGACGCCAGTAGGCGACACGCTCTGTCCGCGGAGGAATGAGTCCGGGCAGAGTGGGCAGCGTAATCCAGACATTGCAATCTTTCCAAGAGTTCCGCATGCTTGTTCCTTGCCTCCGCCAAGGGCTAGGTTCCCGTGAGGTCGGCCACTGCGGCGGTCTCTAACTGGAGGAGCGAGCGCTGTATATGCGACACCTCCTTGTCCAGTTGCTTGCGGATGCCACAAGTCAGGCCCAGGCAATGGCCCCGAATCACTGACTTGTGTGCTTCCCACTCCGAGCCCGCATCTGCTCCTGTGCCCGAGTTAACGTCAAAATATGTGCGTATGGCTTCCCCTAGGGTTGCACAATAGGCTGGGTCCTCCAAAGCTGTCGGTTGAAGGTGCCACAAGCGTGTGGTTTGGTCAGGGCCTGGCCATCTAAGCTGAATGAGATGGGGATAGTCGATATGGTGATAACCGGGAAGCAGTGCTGCGGACCTTACAAAACGGTCAATGCGGACGTGCAGGTTGTGCAGGTGGGAGAAAAATGAGTAAAGTTTAGTCGCTGGGTGTTGTGCGCGCCAGATATCTGTCAGGTATGAGAGCCAATGAGAGAGCCAGTCTCGTAATGATTGAGCATTTGACATTGCAGTTGTGCGGGAGGGGGAGGGAGGATCTGTCTAAAGATGTGTCGAGTACCGCATTAAAGTCCCCACCTATAAGCCAAGGTAAGGAGCTCCAGCGCGCTAGGATAGCTGATAGAGACTGCCCACATGAAGCCTGCTCGGAGTTTGGGGCGTATATCGCCCCAACTACCATGTGTCATCCGTCCAGGCGGCCACGTGGAAAGACGTATCGCCCGACCTTGTCTGTCAGAGATTCATCAACCTGAAATGGGTGCCTGGTCTCACCCAGATTAGTACTCCTCTAGGGTGTGCGGAATAATCTGTGGCAAATACCTGCCTGCGCCACCTACGGTGGAGACGATGTGTCTCCAACAAAGTGAGTTGCATTTCCTGCAATAACGCTATGTGTATTGACTGCCGTTTGAGATAAGCGTATGTATCATAGCAACGCGAGGGAGTATGCATCCCCCTCATGTTCCAAGAGAGGATATTAATGGACGACATTTTCTAAGGAGGTACGCATGGGTGTATACATGGTCTGCGCCTGGGGGGGCCATGGTGTGATATAGGAGAAGTAGGCTGGAGGTCGCACCCGCTAAAGCATTTATCGCCTGGGCATGGGCAACAACGAACTATAGTCGGAGATTATGAACTAAACAATGCCCCCATAGTTCTCAACATAAATATTCCCCCGATTAAAAGGGATGTGATGCAGGTTGAGGGGGAAAGAGCCATCCAATAGTGTGATAGAAGTATCTTCTTGGAATGTAGCTGGTATAAAACAAAAGAGGGGCAACTTAGACTGGCATAGACATGTAATAAAATACGATATTCTGCGGGCCTCAGGTTGTGAGCCCTCACCATTTCCTGACATAGTAGATTGGGCCCCGATTGGAGTTCCCGGGTCGCCGGGACATCCAGGCTTTCTTTTGACCTCCCCGGGGGCGGCTCCTCCCCCTCCCCCCCCTCACTCCCTTCATCCACATTACGATTATGCACATATGGCACCACGGAAATGTTGGGTTATTTTAAGTTATGTTTAATTTGTGAGCTCCCGTTGTAGAGCGCAGAAGCAACATGAGACATGTAAATTATGCCAGTAAGACATTATATTGTTGGAGCTTTCTGCTCCTAGGTAAGACCACCAGTCATGTGGGGAACTTGTGAACAAACTGTGTACTGTCTTTAGCTAACTGATGATCTTGGCATGCGCATTGAGCTTGTTTGAGCTACAAATGTTGTATATCTTTGTAAATCAATAAAAAGATTTTGACAAAAAAATACAATATTCTGTGCATACATGAAACATGGGAAACGGACCAATTATTCATCGAGGGTTTTAGATAATTTCAAACCGCAGCTATATCATCCACGGGGGGTAAAGTGAAGGGTGGTATAGTGACATTGCTTGCAAACTCACTTGGGCTAAATGTGTTGAAGTTTTTTAACTCCTCTGCTTATTATCACATCTTACTTTGTGAGAGCCTAGGCGACTGGGACTGGTTGTTGATCAATTATTCTAATAACTTCACAGGAAATATGGCCTCGGTTGTAGAGCAAATGATAAGGGAAATAAATACGATCAACGAAGAGCATCTGAAACGTACTTATATTTTAATGAAGGGTGATTTTAATGTGCATTGTTGTGACATTGAGGTCGCTCCGGAGTGTGGAATAGTTGACACAGAGGGTGGGGGGCCCTCTTATTTTACTCACAGTGAATATGGCACCGTGCTTAATGAATTCTTGACCCCCTGGAATCTTGAGATAATAAATAAGCTTGACCCTAAAATAAATAAGCTTGACCCTGGCACAGGACAGCTCCAAAAGACCACCAGTCATGCGGGGAACGTGTGAACAAACTGTGTACTGTCTTTAGCTAACTGATGATCTTGGCATGCGCATTGAGCTCGGTTGAGCTACAAATGTTGTATATCTTTGTAAAATCAATAAAAAGATTTTGACAAAAAAAATACGATATTCTGTGCATACATGAAACATGGGAAACGGGCCAATTATTCATTGAGGGTTTTAGATCATTTCAAACCGCAGCTATATCATCCACGAGGGGTAGAGCGAAGGGTGGTATAGTGACATTACTTGCAAACTCACTTGGGCTAAATGTGTTGAAGTTTTTTAACTCCTCAGCTTATTATCACATCTTACTTTGTGAAGGCCTAGGCGACAGGGACTGGTTGTTGATCAATTTTTCTAATAACTTCACAGGAAATATGGCCTCGGTTGTAGAGCAAATGATAAGGGCAATAAATACGTTCAATGAAGAGCATCTGAAACGTACTTATATTTTAATGATGGGTGATTTTAATGTGCATTGTTGTGACATCGTGGTCGCACCGGTGTGTGGAATAGTTGACATAGAGGGTGGGGGCCTCTCTTATTTTACTCACAGTGAATATGGCACCGTGCTTCATGAATTCTTGCCCCCTTGGAATCTTGAGATAATAAATAAGCTTGACCCTATAATAAATAAGCTTGACCCTGGCACAGGACAGCTCCAAAAGACATTTAGGAATGGGGATTCCCGTTCCACCACTGATTATATTCTACCTTCCGAACCCCTTGCTGGAAGAATAGCCCTAGCAGAGGCAGCTTTCTTACAATTCAGCGACCATGCGGCTCTATATTGCAGCATGTTATGGCCAATAAATAAGAGCCTAACAAGGGATAAGATACCCAAACCTATTCTAGCTAGGAAAAACGGGTGTTCTCTCAAATGGGATAAGATCGATAAAGATCGAATAATTCCGTTAATAATTTTTAAAAAGTTGAGTGAAATTCTAATATGATCAGATCCAACCCACGAGATGATAGGTTTAAGCATGGCTTTTACAGATATACTGGAGGAGGTAAAAAACAACATCCTCCGGATTAATTCACGTCACAATAACACGAAAGTGGGCTGGTTTGATACAATCTGCTCGAAGGCCCTGAAAATTCTGCATGAAGCCCTTAGACCCTCCCTAAGAGATCAAAAGCTGGTAAATGCCCTACGTCAGGAGTATAGAAAGGCTCGGCTAGCAAGGATCAGGGGTCTGCGGCAGGATGCATGGGAGGACCTGTCAAAAACAACAGATACAAAAAACCCAAGGGATTTCTGGAGAGTGATAAATGCACCTTTTTTCAAAGATGAATCTGACCCTACCCTAGATTCTCATGTGGGAGAGGACGGAGGGTGGCGCATTTTGAGCACATTTTCGGAGCAGCTGACACCTCCCCTGACCCCTTCTATAATTCTTTGCAGGCACCCCCTAAGAAGTCCCTGGTATTTGATATAGAAGAGATGAAATTGGGCCTGGCCCAATGTACCCTCTTAAAGGCACCAGGCCCGGAAAGGGTCCCAATAGACTTTTTTTCAGCCCACCAAGAGATTTGGATCCCCTGTCTAAACAAATATCTTTAACACTATAACCAAAGTGGGCCCCCCAGCCTCCTGGAACACATCTCACTCTTAGACAGCACAGCAAAATTGATGAGACAACTCCAGCTGAACAGAATGGAGGACTGAGCCACAGAAAAGAACACTTTAATCCCAGTGCAATATGGTTTCCAAAAAGGCAAGGGGACAATAGACCAATTGTAGTATAACAGAATCCACAGAACCTCTTGTAAAGTTGAAGAGTCGTTTATTGGAGCATCCACCTCTTGAAGAGCAGCAGTGTAACTGAGGAAGAATTGCTTTTCAAAATGTGGAACGAATACAAAACATTCAAAAGGATACAAGCATGGCGCATGGATGCAGGGGAAATACACCCATGGTAACAGAACACAATAAAGAACATTCTATGCCAACATTCTACTATCACATATCTTCCTTCTTTACAAAATAAAGGAAAAGAAGAAATAAACAAGAGAGAGAATACTATTAATATAATACAAAATCTTTAAATCTTTTAGGTAATAATTTCTGTCTCTTGGTACCAGCCGATATGGAAGAACTGAAAGAAGAAACAAGATTATCAACATTTACCAAAGAAGAACTTGTTGGCTCTATTCCTTTTTCCAAAATTATCGAATCACTGGAAAAGTCTGGATTGGAAGAACACGTAGATGTATTGGAATTAGTTACATTGACTTTGGCAATTTTAGAAATGCTCCACCATGAACTATTGTTTAAAAGAACAGATGTTTTACCAACCTTCTGAATAATAAAGACATCAGAGAATTTTGACTGGCCTTTTTTTACATGTACAGGTAATTTGATTTTAACATTGTCACCTACTTGCAAAACTGTTTGTTTATGATACACTGAGTTTTTAGAATTGTTACAGTTTTGTGTGGCTAACTTGTGTATTTTATCCATTTCCAAGCTGGTTTCAAAAGATTTAGCCCATGAAAGAGATAATTCTTGTCTGGGTTTTCTACCTTTTAATAGAACAAAAGTGAGAATTTAGTAGTACAGTGTGGAGTGCACAGATAAGACCAAACCAATTCCGCTACACGAGCTTTAACATCAACACAAGCTTTAATGGCCAATTGAATACCCTCCACCAAAGTTGTTAAATCTTTCCACAAGACCATTCATGTTCGGAGAATGAAGAGCAGTCTTAATATTGGCATTTTTAATAAAAGTAGTAAACACATGTGATGTGAATTGAGGTCCATTATCAGAAACAATCGTCGATGGTAAACCTTCTTTTTTGAAAATTTCTTGAAGAAATTTAATAACAGATACTAAATCAGATTGGTTGACCCATTTCAATTCAACCCACTTAGAGAAATAATCAATAGCAACTAGAATATATACTTTCTCTGTTGAAATTCTTTCGTAAGGACCTAGGACACCAATTGCAATTTTTCCCATGGACTGTCAGGAACTTGAACTTGCACTCACATCTGAATGCTGTAATTTTAAAACTTTATCAGAATCCGCACATAAAGGACAATTTTTGACAAAGTCAACAATACAACTGTCCATATAAGGCCACCAAAATAAGTCTCTAACTTTTTTAATAGTACTAGACTGACCTAAATGAGCAATAGACATGAGTTTTTTTCTTATGGCTATTGGAGGAACAAAAGAGTCACCTTTTAAAATGAGACTTTCATTGATAGAAAGCTCTTCTCTAACTTTCCAAAATACAGCAAGAACTTTGGGTAAACTTTTTCTAATGGCCAACCTTCAACAATATATTTTTGCACCACTTTTAATTCTTCATCCAAAGCCATGGCTTTTGACCATTCCTCCTTTGAGATAACTTGGGACATTGAGAGGACCATATCATCAACAGATGCAACCACACATTCTTCAAAACTTTCAACTTGATTAGGAATTTGAGAATCTGACTACAACCTGGACAAACAGTCAGCTCTCATATTTTGAGAACCAGGAATGTAAATGACCTCAAAATTATACTCGTACAGTTTAGCCAGAATGCGAACTAACCTGGACGATGCTTTCACAACACCGTTGTTAGATAGAAGAGAAATTAAAGGTTTGTGGTCAGTTTTGAGTTTAAAGGGCTTGCCCCACAAATAGGTTTTAAAGTGTTTGACTGCCCAAGAGCAACCCAAAGCTTCTCTTTCAATTGTAGAGTACTTTGATTCAGCAATAGACAATGGTCTTGAAGCAAAAGCAATGGTTACTTCGTTATTCACTTTAACTTGACTGAGAACAGCCCCAAGACCTATAGCTCTCGCATCAACTGTGACAACGTTAGTGGCAGATGATGAAAAGGGAGACAAAGGATTGCAACCAATAATAGCAGATTTTATAGCATTGACAGCTTGTGAATGATCATTGGTCCACACAAATTTAGTGCCTTTTTTAAGCAATAATCTTAATGGAAGAACTATGTCAGAGAACTTAGGAACAAATCTTGAATAATATTCATATAATCCTAAGAAGGATTTAAGTTGATCTTTGTCTTGAGGATTATTCATGTTCTTGATGGACAAAAGAAGATCCTTTTTGGGAAAAATACCATTACCATTAATCTGATGACCCAAATACTCAGCATCAGATGAAAAAAACTTGCATTTATCCAGGCGAATGGTCATACCTTTATCTTCTAACACAGATAAGACTTTGCCAACGGTTTCATGATGTTTTTCGACGGTGGCAGAAAATATCAGGATATCGTCCTGAAACGCCACCACTCCATCAGTGTCTCCAAACAAGCAATTCATTAACCTCTGAAACACTGACGCAGCCGATGAGAGGCCAAAGGGCATTCTAATGTATCTGAAGGTTCCTTCAGGTGTGATGAAAGTGGTGATGTCTCTAGAATCTTCTGTTAGCTCTATTTGATGGTACGCTGATTTGAGATCAATAGTGGTAAAAAAATTTGCACCATCTAATTTAGCTAAAAGATCTTGTACTTTAGGTAAAGGGTAACATTCCATAACGATTTGTTTGTTTACTGATCTCAAATCAGTGCACATTCTAAGTTCTCCATTCCATTTTTTAACTAAAACGATGGGAGAAATCCATTCCGAAGCATTGACAGGTTCTATTACCCCATCAGCGCACAATTTTTTAATCATGTCAGCCAATTCATTCCTCACAGACAAAGGAACATTCCTCACTTTATGTCTCGAAGGAACGGCATTTTTTTTAACACAATTTTGTGAGAGAACCCCTTAACTTTTCCTAACTCTTTTCTAAAAACATTTTTATGTTTGTTAAGAATGGTTTGGACCACTTCTTCATTGTTCTGAAGGTCACTATGTACTATTTGTAGATCTTCGACCATACATACTTGTATTTTGGCATTGGGACACAAAGTGATATTAAATTTTCCCTGGTGTTTCCACCCCAACACCTGTAATCCATCAACAGCAACATAAACTTTTCCAACTATGGTTTTTTGTTTGAAGGAAATATCGGACATAAAATACCCCAACATTTCAATTTCTTTGCCTTCAAAACCATAAACACGAATGTCATTAGGTTCAAGCGCTTTATCTTTCCATGACTCGTTGAAAAAGGAATCCGAAATGATAGTATAGGGGGAACCAGAGTCTGCCATAACTTCCACCTTTTTACCATCAACAGTAATGATACACATGGGAGGAACATAAGGTTCGGAATCAATATCATTATTTACGTTGTAGGTGACTTGACCTAACTTTGAAAATCACCTTCTGTTATAGAGATAATGGTGTTTTCAAACGGTTCAATATTCACCTGATCTACAATATCCTCATCAGCCAGACTGGCAACTCTCCTGTTAGTTTGGCAAAGTGCTCCAAAATGACCTAGTTTTTTTACATTTGTAGCACTCCTTGCCTCTAGCTGGGCAATGTCTAAATTGAAGGAATGAGATTTCGAACCACATCGAGTGCAAAACAGTTTACCAATGTTGGAAAACTGTTTAACAGGAGTGTATGATGTAGTGGTTTTGTTAGGTTTACCTCTAAAGTTAGCAGGTTTAGCATTAGAATCTTTCATACTAATCGCTGCTACACCTGTAGACAGATTATCAACATTGATGGTATTGAATGAGGTGATAGAGCGTTCAACACTTTTGGCAATTTCAATAGCTTCCTGTAAGGACGTATTACGTTGCCTTAAAAGATGCTCTTGAATTTTTTTATTAGAACAACGAATAATTAATTGGTCTCTAATATATTTGTCTACCTGAGCCCCAAAATCACATTCTGCCGCTAAAACTCTTAAGCATTCAACGTAAGCATCAACCGATTCATTAACTAATTGATGTCTAGTATAGAAGTTATATCTCTCCATCACAATATGGGGTTGTTCAATAAATCTCTTTTTAAGCTTATCTATTGCTTCTGTAAAGCAATCATAATCAACACTCTCCATTCCTACTGGAGTTGGAGATGGAGGTAAATGTTCAAATACATCCTCTGCATGACTTCCCAACGTATTTAAAAGTAACGCTTTTTTTCTCTTGGCTTTAAAACTGTCACCATTAATAGCTAGCAGGTAATTATTAAATTGTCTATACCACTTTTCCCATGTCATGCTGGGTTGGTTAGGACTAGAATAAAAGGGAGGTGGAGGGTTTCCACAAACAGTACTCATGGTATTGTAAAATTCGAAAAATGGAAACAAAGTTTAAATATTAAAATGAAAATAATGAAAACGTTGTAAAATGCCAATACATAAACCAGAGAAGGTTAAAATAATGAATAAATAACAATAAGGTGTGTGTCACCGAAACACACAGAGAAGATAAAGTTGGAAAGGTGTGCGTGTCACCGAAACACGCAGGGTATATACGAACCAAACCCGATCCAAAATGGTGGAGACGTGATGGTGTAATGCGTCTCGTCAGGCGTCCAGCGTCAGGCGTGAAAGAAGAGAGGAAGGGTTCTTGATCAAGCGTCAGTGACGAACATCTCGTGGGAATGGAATGCTGGAGCTTCAAAGACAAACAGCGCGGCTCCCAGCTTCGGCGTGTATAATGAAGCTTCAAAAACAAACAGCGCGGCTTTCAGCTCGCGCGTGTGTAACGAGCGATGCGGTGGAGTGCCAAGTCCTCAAAACACCACAACAATCATAGCAGGTATGAGAGGGCTGTCAAATCCTCATGAATCAACAAAAGTTGCTGCAGGTTTCCAAAGCAGCAATAAGTGCGTGCGACTAGAGCTACACTGCAACAGGCGGCCAGAAGAGCAGCAAACAGAGCAAGCCGCTCAAGACCGACAACCGCTCCAAGTCGACAACAGTACAGCAGACCAAGACGACCGGAAGGCAAATCCCCAGTAACTCCTCTCCGACACAGACACAGCACGGAAGGAGAACACGAAGTCCAACAGCAACGGACGAAGAAAATTAGGAGAAAATGCAAACCAGGTAAAATGCGATGTGCTTGTGGATGCTCCAGCGTCTTGGTAAGGTAAGACAAATCCCAGATCGTCGCCAATATGTAGTATAACAGAATCTACAGAGCCTCTTGTAAAGTTGAGGAGTCGTTTATTGGAGCATCCACCTCTTGAAGAGCAGCAGTGTAACTGAGGAAGAACTGCTCTTCAGAATGTGGAACGAATACAAAACATTCAAAGGGATACAAGCATGGCGCATGGATGCAGGGGAAATACACCCATGGTAACGGAACACAATTAAGAACATTCTATGCAAACATTCTACTATCACACCAGTGTCTCAATTTAAGATGAACTATATCAAAATATACAGTAGTACGATCCGAGAAAATATATATGGCCTTTATGGACCTGTCGGCCACATTTGAATGCGTTTCCCACCTCAAATTATGGAGGAAATGCGCAATGACCCCCGATAATTGTTTTTATTTAGCAAATGTAGGCCCAAGCCTCTGCTTGTGTCCGTTACAGTAGAGATGGGGAATGCACAAGGTTGTTTAAAATAAAATGGGGCATGAGACAAGGCTGTGTCTTGGCCCCTCTCTTATTTTCAATATACACCAACGGGGTGCAGGCAGCTGTGATGGGAGCATCAAAAGACCTACCCACCTTTAACGCAGCATCCCTCCCAATACTGCTCTATGCAGATGATGCTGTGTTAATTGCAAGAACTGGGGTGGGGCTACAGAAGCTAATAGAGGCCTATTCGAATTTTATGACTAGCCTGTATCTTCGTGTAAATGAAGCAAAATCTTTTGTGCTGGTGACTGGTACGCGCCCAAAAAAACTCCCCATGTTTCATGTAGAGCAGAGCAAACTGGCAGTGGTAGACTCCTTCACATACTTGGGGGGTTGTTTTTGATAGGAAATATACCTGGTCAAACGTGGTGGGTAACGGGGCCCTAGCCATGGAGAAAAGTGTTGGGGCCATTTTTATCTTCATTAAGAAGCTAGGTTCCAAGAGGATCGAGGAAATAAAAAAGGTGTACACCACAAAATCTGTCACTGTAACATCTTATGGAGCAGAGGTATGGGGGATGGCGGCAATTGATCAACTTCAAAGAATAGAGGACGGTTTTCTCAAGAGACAGTTAGCGCCCTCCCACGTAACTGCGCAAACTATATTTGTCACACTGAGCTAGAGGCCCCTTACATCTCAGATGTAGTGAGACTCGCACCGATTATGTTGTGGCACTTGATTTGGAAGAGACACACGGTCAGAGTTACCCAAAATATCATTAAGGATTGTCTGGCCCTAGACAATGTACATAAGGTCGCCTGGCTGCAATACATGAAAACAGCGCTGGGGAGCCTGGGGTTCGGGGTTCTATGTGCTAACCCTCCCAGTTGTAGAACCGTGTCTAAAGAAAGAATCAAACAAATATTCCTGGAGAAGCGGGTTTCCGGAGAGTAGAAGCTAGTCGCATTAAAAATTCAGTAAAGTTATACCTTACTTGCTTCCTCCGCACCCAGGTGGATGAGTCCTATTTGATATTTGTGACAAATCCTCAACACCGTTTTATACTAACTAGATTTCACATGAATTATATCCTGTTAATGATGGGTTTTCCCAAGAACATCTTTACATTAAGTTACCTTTCAGTATGTCCCTGTGATAAACGGTCTGTACAGTCGGATCTCCATTTATTCTTTTTTTGTGAGTTTTACACCCCACACAGGAAAAGGTTTATTCTTCCCATTTTGTGAAAACTTAATTTTAAACAATGCCATCCTGCGCTTTATTTTATAAAACAGTTATCTACTCCTTTTGTCTGTTACAGTACTGCGTCGTTTTTATGGTCCTCCTGGTCAAGTAGGAGGTCTTGACATAATGGGATAGGGTAGGTTAAAAGGGAGATGACGCGCTTTAACCCCTTCGCTGCTAGGCCTTTTCCCCCCCTGTGCTAAGCCTTTTTTTGGCTATTTGGGGTAGTGCGCGCTTAGGCCCCTGTAACTTTTGACCACATAAGGTATCCACGCCAAATTTGCGTCCTTTTTCTAACATCATGGGGATTGTAAAGGTACCCAGGGTTTGTGGATTCCCCTGGAGGGGACCCAGAAATTAGCCAAAATACAGCAAAATTTTGTTTTTTGGGAAAAATGCGAAAAAGGGCTACAGATGAAAGCGTCTTGTTTTTTCCCTGCAAATGGCATCAAAAAGGGGTTGTGGTGCTGAAATCACCAACTTCCCAGCTTTCAGGGACAAGCAGACTTTTGTCAGAAAACCAACTTTTTTACACAGTTTTGGCATTTTTCTGGGACATAGCCTATTTTTGCTATTTTTTGTGCTTTCAACCTCCTTCCAGTTAATGGTAGAAATGGGTATGAAACCAATAATGGATCCTAGAAAGCCATACATTTCTGAAAAGTAGACAAAATTCTGAATTCAGCAAGGGGTCATTTGTGTACATCCTTAAAGTTTTCCTTATAGAAACTAACAGTTAAATGAAGGAAAAATTGAAAATTAGTTGAAAAACAGCCATTTGTGTCAACGTTTTCACCTGTAACTTCTTCTAATTATGACAGCTATTTGAAAGCAATATACCGTTATATCCGCTGGACCTTTCTGGTTGTGGGGATATATAGGACTTGTAGGTTCACCAAGAACCCGACGAACCCAGAGCCAATAACTGAGCAGCATCTTGCGATGGTTTTTTATTATGTACCGGGTATATAGCAATTATTTTGGGAAAATGTATACATGGAAAAATTGTTATGAAAGACACCTATGTATTTCTGAAATGGGAACAAAATGTAGATTTTAGAAACAGTAGATATTTGCACATTTCCGAAATTGGGAGTACCCATACTAGCATGAGAATTATAGGTCATTTTTCAAAATGACTTATTTTTTACACATTGTCTTTCATTTGGAAGGCAGAAATGCATCGAAAGTCAATAGGTAATAACAGTTGCTCTACAATTCTGTGTTACCCTAAGTCTCCCGATAAAAATGGTACCTCACTTGTGTGGGTAGGCCTTGTGCCCACAACAGGAAATGGCTCAAAATGCAACGTAGACGTACCACATTTTCACAATGAAAAATTACCCTTTTTTTGCAAAGTGCCTAGCTGTAGTTTTTGAACCCTAGCTCTGCGGGCACTTTGGGAAACCTAGCAAACCTATACATTTCTGAAAAGTAGACACCCAGGGGAATCCAGGATGGGGTGACTTGACTGGCTCTCACCAGGTTCTGTTACCCAGAATCCCTTTGCAAACCTAAAAATTGGCAAAAAACACATTTTCCTCACTTTTCTGTGGTGGAAAGTTCTGGAATCTGCGTGGATCCACAAAATTCCACCCACCCCGCGTTCCCCAAGGTCTTATGAAAAAAATGGTACCTCACTTGTGTGGGTAGGCCTAGTGCCCGCGACAGGAAGCAGCGCAAAACGCAACGTGGACGCACCAAATTTTCACAGTGAAAAATGACCCTTTTTGCAAAGTGCCTAGCTGTAGTTTTTGAACCCTAGCTCTGCCGGCACTTTGGGAAACCTAGCAAACCTATACATTTTTGAAAAGTAGACACCCAGGGGAATCCAGGATGGGGTGACTTGACTGGCTCTCACCAGGTTCTGTTACCCAGAATCCCTTGCAAACCTAAAAATTTGCAAAAAAACAAATTTTCCTCACTTTTCTGTGGTGGAAAGTTCTGGAATCTGCGTGGATCCACAAATTCCACCCACCCCGCGTTCCCCAAGGTCTTCCCAAAAAATGGTACCTCACTTGTGTGGGTAGGCCTAGTGCCCGCGACAGGAAGCAGCGCAAAACGCAACGTGGACACACCACATTTTCACAGTGAAAAATGACCCTTTTTGCAAAGTGCCTAGCTGTCGTTTTTGAACCTTAGCTCTGCCGGCACTTTGGGAAACCTAGCAAACCTATACATTTTTGAAAAGTAGACACCCAGGGGATTCCAGGGAGGCATGGCTTGCGTGGATCCCCCAACGTTTTCTTAACCAGAATCTGCAAACCTGACATTTGCTGAAAAATCCCTTTTTCACACATTTTTGTGTGGTAAAGTTGTGGCATCACCGGGCTGACAAAAAATTTCCTACCACCCAGCGTCCCCCAGGTCTCCCGACTAAAATGGTGCCTCACTTGGTGGGAGGCCCAAGTACCCGCGACAGGCAGGGCTCACAACGTATTGAGGCGACCTCAAAATGGCCTATCACAAGCGACCTGGTTTTGCAAGGGAGTCCATGACGTTTGGCCGGGCTCGGCGGTCACCTAGGAAACCTACCAAACCCACACATTTCTGAAAAGTAGACACCGGGGATTCCAGGGAGGTATGGCTGCGTGGATCTCCAACGTTTTCTTACCCAGAATCCCCTGCAAACCTGACATTTTGCTGAAAAAATCCCTTTTTCACACATTTTGTGTGGTAAGTTGTGGCATCACCGGGCTGACACAAATGTCCTACCACCCAGCGTCCCCCAGGTCTCCCGATAAAAATGGTGCCTCACTCGGGTGGGAGGCCCAAGTACCAGCGACAGGCAAGGTCCCACAACATTTTGTGATAGGCAATTTTAATGTCGCCTCAATACGTTGTGGGCCCTTGCCTGTCGCGGGTACTTGGGCCTCCCACCCGAGTGAGGCACCATTTTTATCGGGAGACCTGGGGGACGCTGGGTAGTAGGAATTTGTGTCAGCCCGGTGATGCCACAACTTTACCACACAAAAATGTGTGAAAAGGGATTTTTTCAGCAAAATGTCAGGTTTGCAGGGATTCTGGGTAAGAAAACGTTGGGGATCCACGCAAGCCATACCTCCCTGAATCCCCGGGTGTCTACTTTTCAGAAATGTGTGGGTTTGGTAGGTTTCCCTAGGTGGCCGCCAGCCCCGGCCAAAACGTCATGGGACCCCTTGCAAAACCAGGTCGCTTTGTGATAGGCCATTTTGAGGTCGCTCAATACGTTGTGGGCCCTGCCTGTCGCAGGTACTTGGGCCTCCCACCCGAGTGAGGCACCATTTTTATCGGGAGACCTGGAGGACGCTGGTGGTAGGAAATTTGTGTCAGCCCGGTGATGCCACAACTTACCACACTAAAAGTGTGAAAAAGGGATTTTTTCAGCAAAATGTCAGGTTTGCAGGGGATTCTGAGTAAGAATCCCGCGGTGTCTACTTTTTCAGAAATGTGGGTTTGGTAGGTTTCCTAGGTGGCCGCCGAGCCTCGGCCAAAACGTCATGGGACCCCTTGCAAAACCAGGTCGTTTTGTGGTAGGCCATTTTGAGGTTGCCTCAATACGTTGTGGGCCCTTGCCTGTCGCTGGTACTTGGGCCTCCCACCCGAGTGAGGCACCATTTTTATCGGAGACCTGGGGAACGCTGGGTGGTAGGAAATTTGTGTCAGAAAGGTGATGCCACAACTTTACCACACAAAAATGTGTGAAAAAAGGATTTTTCAGCAAAATGTCAGGTTTGCAGGGGATTCTGGGTAAGAAAACGTTGGGGGATCCACGCAGCCATACCTCCCTGGAATCCCCTGGGTGTCTACTTTTCAGAAATGTGTGGGTTTGGTAGGTTACCCTAGGTGGCCGCCGAGCCCCGGGCCAAAACCCAGGTGACCCCTTGCAAAACCAGGTCATTTTGAGATAATGTGTTGTTTATTTCTGCAGCGTGAAAATTTTGGCACAATATTGCAAGGAAAATGTGACAGACATTTTGAGGTTTGCAGGACATTGTGGGTACCATAACTTGTTGGGATCCACAAGAGAGATATCACCATGTACTCCCATGGGTGTTTCTGCTTACGACAATATCTACAGTTGGTAGGTTATTCTTAGACAGAATGTACACCTTGGCAGACAGACTAAAAGACAAAGATTACTGCACAGCCATCTATTCCTCAAGCACACACACATACTGGTTGGATTTGGCACGAGGGCAAGTGATGGTTCAGTATATACAATTTTATTAACAAGAGATTTCACAAAAATGAAATGCACTGTCAATAATTGAAAGGACAAAAACTGAACCAGTGACTCGCAGCTCGTGAGCTGTAAAGCCACGTCAAGGCCCCAACCGCTTTACAGGCCATTCATACACCTTTCATACGTGATACACACAAGACCATTCACACCACCAGGCACGTAAACAAACACATTACAACATTCACAAAAAGGGACAAGGTACACCCTGCTTGGAGAAAGACAAAAAAAAATATTACTGCACAGCCATCTAATCCTCCACACACACATACTGGTTGGATTTGGCACGAGGGTGAGTGATGGTTCAGTATATACAATTGTATTAACAAGTGATTTCACAAAAATGAAATGCACTGTTAATAATTGAAAGGACGAGAAACTGAACCATTGACTCACAGCTCGTGAGCTGTAAAGCCACGACAAGGCACCAACCTCTTTACAGGCCATTCATACACCTTTCATACGTGTAACAAATACAAAACCATTCACACCACCAGCCGCGGGCCCATCACATTACAACACTCACACCAGCAGACAGCGCCATTCAAGGGCCCATCACTTTCACACGCCCACATTCCTAACACAGCAACCACACAAGCTGATGGATTGCGTGGAGTGTCGCTCGGGTAGCAGTGTGTGTAGTGACCAGCAGCAAGTCACTACTCACACACCGCCAGCCAAGCGCCACTCCATGCACACCGCCAGCCTAGTGCCTCTCCACGCACACCGCCAGCCAAGCGCCACTCCACGCACACCGCCAGCCAAGCGCCACTCCACGCACACCGCCAGCCAAGCGCCACTCCACGCACACCGCCAGCCAAGCGCCACTCCACGCACACCGCCAGCCAAGCGCCACTCCACGCACACCGCCAGCCAAGCGCCACTCCACGCACACCGCCAGCCAAGAGCCACTCCACGCACACCGCCAGCCAAGCGCCACTCCACGCACACCGCCAGCCAAGCACCAGCCTACACACACCACCATCACATTTAGGATTTTTATACAAAAAGAAAACACAAACAAATTGCAAATAGATACAAATCTACTAACACAAAATCAGAAACTAAATACATTGCACTAATGCCAACCTTGAAACAGAACAACAATTCTTAAACATTACAGACCAGGCAGTTCACTTTACCACTCATGGTTGCTCCCAATAATTCTTTTGCTTGTGGTACGCTCTATAACAAGCAGGCGCACACAGCCCAGGGTTAGAAGGACACTCAGGGCAGTACATACGAGTCTCCTTCCGCGTACTCTCTTCGCCAACAGACTCTACGTCTCCTAGTGGGAAAGTCTTTTGAGGGTGTAGGAGGAATGTGATCAGGAAAGTGGCGATCTTTCAATCGAGCCACATCCTCCACCACTCCAACTCTAGGAACACTTGCCTGTTCCACAACAACAAGGCTGCCTATGACAGACTGCTGAAACTGAACAAAAGTCAACTTTGACGCAGGAGAACACTCCTTGAACACAACAAAAGCATTGAAAGTTGCTAAATTGAAGAGATAGATGGCCAACTTCTTATACCAAATGTAAGCCTTACGAATAGCAGTGTAAGGTTCCAACCTCTGATCTACTCTATCAACACCACCCATGTGCTTATTGTAGTCTAAAATGCACACAGGTTTGCGCACTTCAGCAATCTGACCCCAAACAGCCACAGGTGAAGTACTCTCATCATGGATGGTAGTCAGCATGTACACATCCCTCCTGTCCACAAATTTCACAGCTAGCAGTTCCTCACTACGCAAGGCACTGCACTGTCCCCTCTGAAGTTTTTTGCAAACAAGCTCTTTTGGATAACCTTTACGGTTAGAGAGGATTGTGCCACAAGCAAAAGTGTCCACTTTGAACAATTCCTTAAACAATTGCACAGCAGTGTAGAAGTTATCAAGGTACAAATGGTGGCCTCTGTTAAACAGTCCTCTAGCAAGATCCCACACAATTTTCTCTGAAACTCCAAAAGTGGACGGACAACCAGGGGGTCAATAGTGGAATCCCTACCAGTGTACACACGCAAATTAAAAACATATCCTGTCCTACTCTCAGACAACATATACAGCTTAATTCCATAGCGTGCCCTCTTGCTAGGAATGTACTGCCTAAAACCAAACGGCCCTTGAACAGGACCAAAGACTCATCAATAGATATTTCTTTCCCTGGAGTATAGATCTCTGAAAATCGATCTACAAAGTGATCAAGAACAGGCCGAATCTTAAAAAGACGGTCACATTCAGGGTGATCTCATGGCAACGCCAAACCATTATCAACAAAATGCAGCATCCGAAGCAAAAGTAAATACCGATCACGAGTCATAACTGCAGGAAATATGGCCGTTGCCATCAAGGAACTGGTAGACCAATATGAACCCATGGACGGCTTCCTTATCAAACCCATCAAAAAGTCAAACCCAAAAACTTCTTCATCTCTTCCAGATTTGTGGGACTCCACCGGGTAGCTCTAGAATGGGGCCTAAGTCTGGCACTGTTGTCCCTCAAAAACTGTTCAGCATACAAATTAGTCTGCTCAACAATCTCACCCAAAAATACATCATCCATAAACAACTGAAAATACTGTATAGGCAAATAATGTTCACAATCCACTCTACACCCTGCATAACCACTAAAGGCAGGCAACACCGACTGCACCATGTTTGGATCAACCCAGAGTCCAGCACTTCCAGTAGGAAGCCTAGCAGCCCCAGGCTGCAATCCAGATGCCTCTTGCACCATCGGCACAGTAGTATCCTCCTCTAAAACAGGCACTTCATCTGCACTGAGAGTACCTTCATCATCCGATGATTCCATGTGAGAGAAAACTCACTGCCTGAATCTTCCCCTCCCTCCTCTCCCTCAGAAGCACTGTCAGTCTCATAATCCTGCTCAGAGGAAGATTCAAGAAGCAAACCAACCACCTGCTGAGCAGTCATTCTACGGCTAGCCATAATGCTTACTATTAAAGGTTACTTGTCAAACAAGTCAACAACAACAAACCCTTTGTAAAAAAAAGAAATAAACAAAATGTAGCTTTATCACAAAGACCTATATACTCCAACACTATACCACTCACGTGACAGAAGCAGCTAGACTCACCACCACCTACTCTGCACAGGCACAGTAAGGATCAACAATATCCCACTAAAAAGAAGAAAAAAAAATTACACATAAGACAATGCAAAACATCGCAAAGAATTTCATGCTCTGAACACTAACAAATATGCTGCCATTATGACACCACTTACAAAAAAAATCATTCATGCATGACAATAATACTCATTTGGAGTACACACAAAAATATTTTTCTTACCAAATAAATGCAATTACGCAAAACTGCAGAACAACCACTGCCGAAACCGCAAACAGGAATCAAAAGCTTTACACTAGAATAAAAGGAGAAAAAAACCATTACAATCACATATGCAAATAATGCACCAGTCCACACACAATCCACTCAGCCAAGCTAAGGGGTAGGTGGGCCAAAGAGTATAAATAAAATATTCACCCCCATAAAAGGGAGCAACCCTTGCCCTTTTGGCCACTCCCCAACACAAAAATTAAAAAACCCTGGTGTCTAGTGGCTTCTGCCCTCCTTGGGGAAGATGGGCCTAAAAACATACTGCTATTCTGCCACCCAAGGGGTCACTCTCCACAAATAAATGCCTGGTGGACTAGTGGGAAGATACCTTTATCTTCCGCACACGATCTCTCACTACTCAACTCTACTCTCAACTCTATTCACAACTGGATGTTAGCTCACCAACTCATTCTGAATCCCGCCAAAACTGAATTCCTCCTCCTCTCTACCTCTCTCTCACCTCCTCCTGTTCAATCTTGGATGGATCAGCTGAACCTACTCAACAACAAACCCATCATTGTCGACAGCGCTAAATCCCTAGGTGTCATTCTTGACAAAAGACTCAACCTAATCTCCCACATCAACTCTATTGCTAAGAACGCACGTTACCAGTTGCGCCTTCTATGGGGGATCCGTCGGTTCTTCCCGGAGAAAGACTTAAAAATCTTGGTACAATCTCTGGTTCTCTCAAGACTGGATTATTGCAATTCTCTTCTGACTGGCCTACCCAAATCCCACCTCTCCCCTCTCAAATCCATCCTCCATTCAGCAGCTCGCTTCATTCCAGGGTCTAAACGAAGCGACCACGTCACTCCTATCCTGTCCTCTCTTCGATGGCTTCCGATCGAGGCAAGATCTATTTACAAAACTGCCTGCATCACACACAAAGCCTTACACACGTCCTCCCCTCGTTACCTGGCGAATAAATTGAAATTGTCCGGTGGCTCTCGCCCTTCTCGCAATGCGGAAAAGCTTCTGCTTGAGCCCCCCCGTCTTCAAAAGGGAAAGATCGATGGCGCAATCCTTCTCAGGCAATGCGGTGAGAATCTGGAACTCGCTTCCCCATTGCTCCGTGCCACCTCCTCTACCCGGATCTTCAAAGCTGACCTCAAATCTCTTCTCTACCAAAGACACTTTCAGAACTAATACTTTCACTCTCAGCCCCCTCTAGGAAGTTCGCTCTTCATTGTAAATTTGTACTTTTTCCTGTACATTCCTCACCCTTGCGTGCTGTGCTGGATTTGTGTACCCTTCATTTAATTCACGCCCTCTCTACTCCCTCAAGGAAGTTCTTCCACTATAGGAAATTCTGTACTCCATGCCTATAGAAGTGCCTTCCCAGTGTGTTCTGAGTGACTGCCACTTATTGCAGTATTATACCTCTATTTGTATTTTGTATCTCATGTATCATGCACAATTGTCACTTTTTCCTCATGTAATGTAACGCTTGCTTTTGTATTATGCTCACTTGTAACCTTCTCCTCATGTAATGTTACTGTTCCTATTTGAAGCGCTCTGACACCTTCGGGTAAAGCCCCGCGCTATATATAAAAATTGTCCTCCCCAGGGGGCAGAGCTCCAAAACATAAGGCTCCCAAAAGGTGAGCGACCCTTGCCCAAGGGGCCGCTCCCAAAACAGTATTTTCCGTTTTTTTTTAATTCCCTGGTGTCTAGTGTGCATTCCTGCTGCACGATCGCATGATCGTGCAGCAGGAATGCACAAAGAGGCATCGAGGGAAAGGAAAGGGTTTTCCTTTCCTCGATGCCTCTTCTGTTTGAAATCCCTCTCCCCGGAGCCAAAACTAACCTTATTCTCGACGCGCTGGAAGCAAATGGCTTCCAGCGCGTCGGGGAACAAAGGGAAACCCCCAATGACGTCAGCGCGCTGACGTCATTGAGGGGGGGGGAGGCAGGGGAAGCCCAGCGCCAGCGCTTCCCCCGTGGGTGGTCTTATGACGAGCTGGACTCGTCATGAGCACACGACCACTATGTGCCATGACGAGTCCAGCTCGTCATGAGCATCGAAGGGGTTAAGACCGAGGGCATATTGTTCTGTTTACCCTGTGGTGATCGTTTTTTACCCTTGTTTTAGCTCCGGTTCTGTTATACATTACTTCTTATCATATTTTATGAGGCTTGTTTTATGAATTGTATATTTATTTAGTTTTAATATTTGATTACCAGATAGGCCTGAGAGATTGGATTAGTGAAGAAAACTGAGACCGATCGTTACCAAGAGAGAGGATAGATTGCACTTTATATTACTGTGATGATTAAAGATCAAAGGCACAAAGCACTTTATATCCATGGGGCATCCAGGAGTGATGGTACAATGCACTTTATATTCTTGTGGTGATTGTTTTGCTTCTTTTATTGCTGGTTTTTATTGGCCGCTTTTAATGTGGCCGTATATGGCATTTTTTTATTATATACATATCTTTATATCTATGTACTTTATATGCTCTGGAAAACAATGCGAAATAAAGATTGATTGACTGATGAACATGGCGGAGTGGTTAACAAAGAACGCCCAAGCCAGGTTGTCACACACAGCTTTGTACACAAAACCAGCATGACACAGAGCTTCCAAGCTTACAAAAAACCATCATGACACAGAGCTTCCAAGCTCCCTTAGTCCATTCGTGAGTATGTCGTGAAGCCCAGGCTTTGTTAGATCCGGCGTTAGCCAAGACCCTTTGATTTGATTAAAATTATATTCTAATAAAAAGGGGTTTTATGCCAGTCCTCTTCATCCATTGATTTGCTATTGTGTCCTTCACAGTTTTCTTGTGACAGTATTTTGCCCTTTCACAAGGAGAACATTCACACTCAAATGAGCTCACTTAGGTGCCAGTGAGTACTATGGCAATGTGTGCTTTTTTAGACAAAAAAAATCGTTTTGCTTTTAGCCAATGTTTTTTTTTCATGATGGGGGCCCGGTAGTTTTGCATGCAATATAGTTTTACAAAAAAATATGACAAAGCAAAACTAACCTTGACAAAGCCAAAGGCTTGGCGGCTATTGGCAGACCTATTGACTTTGCCGATGCTTGTTCTATTTTTGTTCTAATTCTCGTAGACCTGTATACCCCTTACAAATTCATGACTGCAAGTACTGCAATGCAAAAAAAAACAAGTAGACTGCAGAGCTTTAAGTGGGAGAGGTCCCACTGGGTCTCAGACCCGTTAGCAGTTGAAAACGTGCATTTTAATGGTTCCCTATCGGACACTATATTCATATCTTTAACTTTACTGGCAAATAACTCTGATCGATTTCTGAAGTATTAATGGTTAAGGTATTACATGTCGCTGGCTTGAGGCCTGATTTAGATCTCAGCAGTAGGGTTACTCCTTCACAACGTTAACGGATATCCTGTCTGCCAAAATATAAAATATACACAAGGAGGTGATGGACGGAGCACTGAAACTTTTCAGACACTCGCAGATCTGGGTTAAATATATCATCGTTCTTTACCTCACTTCGCCACCCCAGTTCAGACCCAGCCCAGGCCTCGAAACATCCTAAAACTGTTACTAGACCTGCAGGTCTAGTGACTTAAATCTACTCGACTTAATTATAATGCTCTTGACCCATTAATTGGTTTCAGATTATGTGATCCTGGGCAAGTATTTTAATTCACTGAGACGCCATTTTCTTCTTTATCACATATGAGAGCACCTTTAAATACACGAGTTCAGCATGTCTGCTGTACAGAAAACTATTTTGTTTGATTTAATAAACTAAACATTAACTCCATATAGAATACAAATCTAGCCACACAAAGGATACACATGACAACTGACTTGCCTCTTATTTCATTAACTGCATTGTCATCAGGGCAGGGGCAGGAATGTTTCTCAAATTATGTGTAAACACTATCACTTTTAATAAATACATAACTAAACCATAAAGTTGCAGCACACTGTAATTTGCATTCAGCAGATTTTACAATGAAATTGTCACAGAATTTGCCACTGACATGTGGTTTTAAAACTATATAGTGTACAATGTTTGGAAATAAAGTGTCTGCAAATATTTGTCATTTGCACATCACCAAGTAAAGTATTCTGATTTACTTTGCTCCTATTTAAATCTTTGTTTGAATCACACTTCTAAATGATAAAAAGTTATTTCATAATTCCAGTTATATTTTGAAATACTTGTACTATTCATTTACAAGCAGTTTAAATGTTGTTGGAGAAAAAACTGACATTTTACATCCTTTTGTTTCACAATTCTTGTCAGCTCACTTGACAAAAACCATTAACTGTGATAAATAAGTGAAAGAAAAGTTAAAACCATGTTCCAGGAATAGAAAGGCAACAATTAGTAAAAAGTCAAGCTGCCATTGCTTATCCCGGAACTGTGCATTACAGTCCGTCTCCCACTTTTGCCGAATGTTTGAAACGGGTACAACATGTCTGCCGGGATCACCTGGGTCAAACTGGTTATCACTCCTGTGCCTTCATCTGTCTGTGTGAGCAACGTCACTGTGTGAGCAATGTCAAAGTCTCCGAAACACGCGGCTCAACGTCCAGAGGACCCCATAGTGCTCAGGCCATCTGACGCAGTGCCCAGTAATGTATGAATTGCCCTACTTGCACCTGACAGAGGTTCCATGCTTGATCCAATGTAAGCATATGTCTGTCAGTGTATAAATCGCCCAATTTTTGGAAGTCCCCTGTTTTCCAGCAACTCCTATTCAGTTCCTTGTCTAGACACTGGAACTCGGTGAGGCCCTAAGGTGGCATTTCCCCGGAGTAAGGGAAAACAGGACCCCAGCGTGCTCCGAACATGCCCAACGCATCTAGTGACAGTCTCAGGGTCCTCTCAGACTGCAGTGATGTGCCTCTTTTTCTATATATGGTCTGAGTGAGTTCCGACTGTGTTCTGGATCCTGTGAGTAGAGTCCTGCCTATGCAGTTTTCTGTATCATACCAGCCTGCCAGGAATTGCAGTTGCGAGTCCTGGTAGTATGCATTCAGGTCACGGATTTGGAGCCCGCCCTGTATATATGTGCATTGCAAGGTCTCCATTTTTACTCTGCTCCTTTTTTCCCCACCTAAGACTGATGAGTGCCGATGTGGGTTTCACCAGTATATCACGGGGGATCAGTAACATACTACATTGAAATAAATACAAGCATCTAGGGAGCACCAACATTTTTGCCATCGGTATTCTACCCGCCATAGACTGAGGGAGGGATATCCAAAAATCGAATCTATTTTGTATGGCTGTTAAGAGCGTACCTGGATTCAGAGCCAGACAACTATCCTGATCGTTAGAGTCACACACTCACCGAATGTTCCCACAGGAGTGAGCTGGACACACGTTGCTGAGTCCCAACTCCCCTACCAGGCTAAAGTCGCCTATCCATGTTACAGATAATAAAGGCAACTGGAACCTAATGGAGGAAAGGAGAGTGGGAGAGAAAAGACACAGCTCGGGGTCCTGGGGCCTTCCAGGAAGACTTCTGCCTGGAAGACGCTGGGCGCACTCCCTGGAGGATGAGATTTAAGATTAGTGATGCAAAATGCACTTATATTTCAATATCACCCTGTGTTGTAAAGACTATACCTGGTTCTCCCCCTTACCTGCCTGTCTGAAGATTTCTCAAGAGACGTCTGATAGCAAGGAGAGGAAAAAAAAGAACCCCTGGAGCTGGACAACCTGCAGGTACATGTACAAGTAGTGTACTGTTAGTCTCTCTATCACAGGTATAAGATTTATACAATTACTAAGAGGACATGGAACAATATACATAACCACAAGGTATACTAGAAGGTGCCTTGTACCTATATACGGTTGTCTTGTAGAAAATAAAGGTAGGTTACAACAAACAGAAATAAAGCTACAACATTAGCCCTTATGTTCTATAGGGTTCAAGCATGTTGAAAACTTTCAACGTTATGGGAATAAGGCTACCATTGACTCCGTAAGTTAACATCACTCACCAGTCACATATAATAAAGCCACATTATTATCAAACATGTAGTCATTCATTTATGGCAATAACAGTCTTGCCAGAAATGCATTGGAACCTCTTGTCTGCAGTAAACACACACGCATATATATCATATACGATGTCAGGATATCTTAGAATATGGCCACAATTCAATTGTCACTTTTTTATGTATCCGTTTGGTTGCAGAGCGTGAAATCAGAATGGTGCCAGCATGAAGTAAAAACAAAGCTTGTCAGAACTTGCGGGAGAAGAAACGCTCCCCAACACAGATAAGTCATGCTAGCGCACACGAGCGAGTGCGGTTACCGCCTTTAGAGATTAAAGTCTTTGTGTCTGTTTCATTTCAGGGTGCAAGAATGCTGCGGGAAACATATGTAGGTAAGGACGCGGAATAAGCCACCAGAGAACCGCAGCCAGGAACGCAGAGGAAACAGACTGTCAGGTGAGGCAATCCGGAAAGCAAGTGCGGTGGAAGTCTGGAATGACAAACGTTGTTTCCATCTTCCTCTGCCTCTAAATAGGAAGCCTAAGCAAGATGGCCACTGTCTCGTGATACCAGGCGAGACTTAGGCTTTCAGTTCCAGCGACAATGTCTCACTGTACCAGCAGACATGACAGTTAGTGACGTGAATCCCCAGATACTTAAAGGAGGTGAGCTCCCAGGGTATGCCCAAGTTAGGGAGTAGTACCCTTGATACTCCACTCGGCCCTCCCAAGGGGAATATTACAGATTTCTTCTTGTTAATTTGAAGGCCCAACTGCCATCCAAACTCGCCCAGCTCGTCCAGTAAGATATTCAAATATACCTCAGGGTTTGTTGAATAAACCAATAGATCATTTGAGTATAGTGACACCACATGTCTGCAGTCCCATGTTCGTATAGCCTGAGTCATCAAGGGTGTAGCGCAGTCTGCATGCTAAGGGCTCAGTAGCGAGCGCAAACAACAGAGGAGACAGTGGGCATCCCTGTCAGGCTCCTCTGCCCAGCCACCATTCCTCTGAGATTATGTTGGTAGTACGGACCCACGCCAATGGTCTAGTATACAGCAGGGAGACTGACTTTATGAACTTCAAGTCAAAGTTCATCACTTTAAGTGTCTCAAACATTTAGTGTCTTGTAACCGTACTAAATGCTGCTTTTTCAGTGTCAAGTGACACCACTACTATAGCCCGGTCTGCGTTCTCCTCTCACCCCAAATACACTGGCCAAGTGTCGGATACTTAAAGCTGTTTATCTGCCTGAAATAAAACCATTTTGGTCTGGGTGTACCAGTGTTCCCATTATCGTGTTCAACAGTACGACAAGAACTTTCCTCAATATTTTATCAGTATTTAGCATAGATAATGGGCGGTAAGACTTGCAATCAGGTAGGTCCCTACCCGGTTTCGGGAGGAGGATGTTAGTGGCCTCCCTCATGGACTTGGGTAGCTCTCCTATTTCTAATGTTTCCTGGTACACCTAAAGCAGTTTGTCTGCCAATGGGTCTGCACGCATCTGATACCACTCCTCTGGCAATCCATCTGGGCCAGGTGTTTTTGATCTATTTAGTTCTTTTATAGACCCATTAATTTACTATAGTGTTATGGGTTCCTCTAACTCAGCCTGCCCCAACCCATGAGCCACTGGTAGCTCACCAGCTACTTGTAAGTAGCTCTCCTGTGGGCAGCCCGGCCTCCTAAATTAGAAGCTTTTGCTTGGTCAATTAAAGTTTACAAAAATTGAAAAGTGTGTATTCGAGACAAAAATGTGTGTATTTTCAGGTCTCGTAAACTAACGTTTGGAGAAAAATAGTTAAATTTCAAAATATATTTAAAGTTGATATTTGAGTGTTAACTTATGCCTCCTTGAGGAGACTTATTAATATGGTGCCGGGGGCATTGCAGCTATGGCTGTTATGTATTATCCACATAGAGGCATTCTACATTGACAAACATTTTTATGTTACTGCTGGCAACCACGCCTGATACATTGAGGTGATCACTACTGGTATTCTTGCATATAGCGGCCACTAGTGTAATCTTATCTGATGTGGTCACTATTACAGCACTAATATAAGTAGCTTGGGAGGGTTTTTTGAATATAAAGTAGTTCTTATTATAGAAAAGGTTGAAGACCCCTGCTCTAACTGAAGCTTCTGATCCTGTGTGAGACTGGGCAACCGGGTTGCACGCAGCACCTGCTAAAAGGCATGTTGTGCCATCTCCACGGTAGGTGGGGGGGTGTAAAGGTGCCTGTAGTACGCTAAAAATCAGGGCCAGTTCTAGGATTTTTGGGGCCCTGGGCATAAGGAAAATGTGCGAGGCCCCTCTAATTTGCAGAAACTTGACCCGTTCAGGGCTATCTGCATCTCAATAGATGCCCCTGCTCCTGAAGCTGCCTTCCCTCCCTCTCAGCCACCTACAAGCCCCTCTTAACAGCTCATAAAGGGCTGAAGGTGTGAGGGTTGCTTATCTCCAGAGAGGGTTAAGACTGCCAGGGAGCTAAACAGCCGGGCAATAGTCCTGCCTTTGCGTGGGTGGGGGGAGGAGGCCTAATTGCAGGACAAAACTGAGGAATGTGCCTTCTTGCAACTGGGATTGCTCCGGATTCGCCTCCCTACACCATAACAGTGAGGCCAGGGGGATGCAATGGCACCTTTCATGCAGTGCCCTGACCGTGTCGCATTGGAGCGAGTCCGCCATCCCAGTTCAGAACCAGCCATATGCAAATCAGTCTTGACCCTGTACCTCATGGGAATAGTCCATCCCGAACTGCCAAGCCAGGCCTTCCCTGGACCGGAAACAAGCATCCTGGGACCAGGGTCGGAGTAACACCCCTCATCAGCCAGGCTAGCTAGAATCCAATGACAAAGTGAGCAAGGGACCCACGTCTGGGCATACTCTGCCAATTTAGGGCGAACAAAGCAAACACAAGGAGATGATGGACGGAGCGCTGAAACTTTACAGACACTCACTCCCAGTCACAGATCTGGGTTGAATCTATCATTGTTCTTTAACTCACTCCGCCACCCCAGTTCAGACCCAGCCATATGCAAATCAATCTTGACCCTGTGCCTCATGGGAATAGTCCAGCCCGAACTGCCAAGCCAGGTCTTCCCAGGACCAGAAACAAGCATCCTGGGACCGGCCATGACCTTAATTACATTATCATAGGCCATGTCCTTTTTAGAGACCCCCGTATTTTTGCTTCCCACTTAAAGCCATAGTTGCCAAGGTTTCAGATTGCTATGTGTGACATTTTTATAATGTCAGTGTAATTATGAGTGACATTTCAACAACTATGAGTGACACATTCTCGCGAGCAAATTCAAGCAATGAAGACAGGGAAAAAATATAAAATATCAGAAATTACACCCATTTGAGCAACCGCTCTGGTTGACTGAGATAGGTAACCTTAAGCACGCATACCCGTCATATAGGAAGCATATTACCCTGGCCATATTGTGCACACTGGGGCGGATGGTTGGTTACATTGTCCATAGTGGCAGCCTCTCAAATTGTGCTGGAGTGAGGAGGTTAAAAAGGCTCCGGCACGCTGGCCTATGTATGTTATCCAAGTGACACTGATCACACAGAGAACGCGAAGCAGGGGGACTCGTTGATATTGTTTTTAAAAAAGGAGATGGGAGGGAGATTTGCTAATACCCAGAGCTTCCGATTCCTAAACTTGGAAACCAGTCCAGGCGTTATCTCAACATCCTGTTATTCTGGGCAAATTATTTAATCATCCCGTGCCTAAAAAAAACATGAATCTGCCCTTGTGTAGCAAAATCTAGAGGTCACGCTTCAATGTTCTCGGGCCGAATTCGCGCTATATAAAAACACAACAACGATATATATATATTGTTAGGGTGCTTTTGTCAGAAAGCTATTTTCCTCATCTGGAAGCTGATGATGGCGTACAGGTCCGGGTCAAAGGACGAGAGAGAACGGTGGTCTGCTGAGGGGCGGGGCTACGGCGGCTCAGTTGAATGGGGACGATCACGGTGGGGTCAGCGAAGATGATGGAGAAACAGTACGAAGGAGGTGGCGGAGCAGGCATGAGCGGAGGGAGGAGGAGGCGGTGGAGGGAGGGTGATCAGCTGACGAGGCTGGTGACTCGGAGGAAGAGGAGGGTGACGCGGGAGCTTATCAGAGGAAGAGGCTGCTGCAGAGGAAGGCCCTGCTAAGCTGCTCAGGTACAGACTCGGCTGTCAAAGAACAGAGGCCCGGAGACAACTTGGGGCTGTTGGTGGATGTAGGTGGGGGTGACGCACGTGGACCGGCAGGGTGGAGGGGTTATCAAGAGAAGGGGAGGGCGATCGTGATGAAGGCAAGGATTGTCTAGCCCGTGTTAGGAAGAGGATGGTGAGGAGTGAATGGAGAGCGGTGTAGGGGGTTCGAGTGATACCGGGGCTGGAGGGAGAGGCCAGAGGTGAGTGACGGAGGCTGATGTTATGGAGAGCTGGAAGCAGATGCAGGCTACAGGGAGAAGTAGATCCGGGGTCAGCCGATGAATGGAGGTGTGATCTGTGCTCTGGGACACGATGAAGACGCTCTTATTTCCCTCCTTGCTTATTCTTTTTCGAGGGTGCGGGGGATACATGTCAACTCTGCAGCACCGAATGCATCACACCGGAACTTTGCAGGTTCCTGGCTCGTCGGGGGAGGGGGCCGGGTATTTTTTTTTAATAGTTTACAATACTGGATACCGATCCAGGACCTTGTCTTCCTCCTGCTGAACACCGAATATTATGTTTATTTACTTCAGTTTCGATCTCGGCAGAGAGTTTTGTTCTGCGCAGATTGGGCTTCAATGGACGTGGAAGACGCCCCCCTTCCTCAGTCCAGCCACATGGGGCTGGAGGCCGGTGAGGGCTCAGATGGATGACAGCTGGTGCTCGGCGGGGCACGAGGCTCTAGAACGGGAATATTTGTGTCGTTGCGTACTCAATGAACAAAACATACTAAGTGTTTCATCATTTGTGAGGGCCCGCCACAGAAATACAACGTTACCGACCATTTCCATAATGTAAACATGCCCAGTAATCTATTAGTCACGAGCTTGAAAGTACCGACTATAACGGCTACATTGTGACTTTAAAAAGTATTACAACGACACTCACACTAGCTGTGTACTGTCGCTGCTACTGTTTTTTTCTTTAGCTCACCCCTGTATCCAGACCCTCAACATAGGTCCACTGGCTGTCTATGAAACAAAGGCACGCGCTGAGAGGCCTTTTGTGTGTGTCCTGTGGCAGCCAGGGGTATCCTGTGTAGTATTTGTGGTAAGTCCTGGTATCCAGCAGGGTTTGTTTTCCAGTTGAATTGACCAAGAGCCCTTGACTTTTCCTTCATCAAGCAGCCACTTTTATCTGAAAAGCGGTAGTATGTTTGGAACTCAGAAACAAGAGACCAGTAATGGCCTGTAATAGAAGCAATACCCAAACAGAGCAGGGCTTTATTTAAAGCAGAAAAAGATTGGGCTCTTAAAAGAAGGTCCTGGCACCTTCAAAACACACACAGCTGTGTGAAGCCAGAAAATGAGCAACTGTAACATGAAGTAAAAAGCTCAGTTTTCAAAAGCTTTTTGAAACCCAGGTGAGTACAGGTAAGCTGTAACTTAGTGGAAGGCTGTCGCAGATGGTAGGATCAACCACAGAATAGGATAACCCTCCCCATTCTTCCTGTTCTTGAAAGCGGGCTTCTTCCAAGCACCCTCGCTGACTGCACAGACGGTAAATTTGTTCAGTGTGGTCTTTAGGAATCAATCATTTTTATTACGTAGTAGAAGAGCCATAATACACAGCTTAGCTGCCTACATCAGGACGCCGGCAGAGCATACTCTTAAAAACAGTACACAGCGTTCAGGTCTACACCCCAGGGGCCGACCCCGCGATAATATGCAGTCTTTAGCACGATGATAAGGCACTTATCTGAGATACCACTTTTAAACAAATTGTAACCAAAAAGAAAAACACAAACAACCCTACCTCCCTCCGCCCTAGTCCCCCTCTCCCCCCCTCCCTCCCTCCCTCCGCATCAGTTCAGGACCTATTGTTCTTCCTCTTCCTAACTATCAATCCCTGGCTAGTATCCTTCGCATTACTTAACAGAGGAACCTGGCGGCGTCAGTGGAATGAGTTGTAGTATTTGTAAATATTTCGGGCATGTCACCTCTCTCATGTCTTTGGTAAGAAGCTGCAAGAATGGGGCCCATATTTCGGCATATTCTGATCCTTTCCCCTCTACACGGAGCGAGATACGCTCCATCGCTAAAAGATGCCAAAGCCTCCGGATCCAATCGCTCGGATCCGGCATTGATGTGGATCCCCACTGCGCCAACAGCACCTGCCGTGCTGCCAGCAAAGCCAAGGCTATTTGCTTACCCCTTAGTGATCGCAAGGGGAAGGCCCCTGTGTGAGGAAGTCCCAGTAGTGTGTGCTCAGGCTTTCTTGGAAATGTAATCTGAAACGCTGCATCAAGATCATCGAGAATTGCTGTCCAGTATCGCACCAGTTTCGGGCAATGCCACAGCAAATGCACCAAGGAGCCAGTAAGGCCACCCCCCGCCAGCAGAGGTCTGACTTAGTTCTGTCCCATGTTTTGATGCGCTCTGGAGTATAATACCAATAAGTAACCACTTTATATGCAGATTCCGCCCCCGCGGAATTGGAAGCTGTGTGATGCTCCCGGTAAAAGATGTGTTCCCATTCTTTCTGTGTTAGAGGTCGACCTAATTCAGTCTCCTATCGGACCTGTGCCCTTGTGCGTTGTGACTGGGGACGTGCAATGATCATAGCGTAGAGTTCAGAAATGAGTTTACGGTCATCCTTCTTGTAGACCAGCCACTTTTCAAATGTCGTCAAGGGGCGGGACATGTGTGCGAAGTGCGAGGGCTGCGTCACCCAGTGTGCAAGCTGTGAGTAGTGGAAAGCGTCTGATTCAGGTAGATCATAGTGCTCTGTGCGCAATTGGAGAAAGGGAATCAAGCCTTCTAGGTCAAAGAGCGAGCCCACCCGTTTACACCCTTCCTCCCTCCAACGGTGAAAGACTGGCGATGCACAACCTGGTGGGAAATCAGGATTATCTACGATAGGAGTCATAGGGGAGGGGAACGTAGTCCACCCCCTTTGACGCGCCAACTGATCCCACACCTTAAGTGTCGGCGATGTGAGAGGAGTATAGGCCCCAGGCACTGTGTTTACGCGGGAGCCACAGCTCACGCCAGATATTACATCCAGCCACAGTTTGGTCCATGAAGTTCCAGTGCTTGCTGGACAAGGGCCTATTCCATTCCGTGATATAGCGAAGGCAAGATGCCTGATAGTAGGCACTCACCATAGGGAAGCCGAGTCCACCGCTAGCCTTCGGAGAAGTTACTAGGGATAGCGCAAGTCGCGGTTTTTTATTATCCCATAGAAATTTGGTTAGAAGCCCTTGTAGTTTTCGAAGGGTGCCCGGAGGGGGGGCTACCGGAAGCATCTGAAATAAATATAGGATGCGTGGGAGCACCATCATTTTCACTGCCGCTAATCTCCCGTACCATGTCAGGTTAAGACGGGACCAGGCAGACAGTGCCTTGGTCGTTTGTTCCAACAATAACTTGCAGTTAAGGGCCGTGAGTTTGGTAATGGATGAGGTCAGGCGGACACCCAGATACGTTATGTCGTTGGGGGCCCAGTGGAAGGTGAAATCCTGCTGTAGGTCCTGTATCTCAGCTTCGGGGATCGAAACATTAAGAATTTGCGATTTAGAGAAATTAACTTTGAATCCTGCCACCTCTCCAAAAGCGTGGAGCTCTCTCGACAAATGTCGTAGGGTCGACTGGGGCTGCACGAGTGTGAGGATAACATCGTCAGCGTACAAACTAATCTTGTGTGTCAGCGCCAAATTTGATACCCACCACGTCGGGATTAGATCGTATGCGTTGGGCAAAGGGCTCCATGTAGAGCGCGAATAACAGCGGAGACAGGGGACATCCCTGCCGCGTGCCCCTGGCGATGGGGAACAGGGCCGATTTACACCCGTTCACTCGCACTGCAGCCTTAGGGGAGGCATATAGGCACTGTACCCACCGGACAAAGTTATCGCCGAATCCGAAAGCCCGTAAGACTTCAAACAAATAGTTCCAGTCGACTCGATCGAAGGCCTTCTCCGCATCAATAGAGAGGAAGAAGGCCTGCGCACGTGACCGGTGGATGTAGTCTAGGAGATGGAGAAGTCGTTTGGTGTTATCCCCTCCTTGCCGTGTCGGGATAAAACCGGCTTGAAAAAGCCATCTGGGCCTGGGGATTTGGCCGGTTTTAAGTGAGCAATCGCCGAGATGACTTCCTCTATTCGAATAACAGAGTCCAATGTGTCCGCTGATGATTTAACCAGAGGAGTAATATCGCAGGAATTCAAGTACTCCCGTATGTTATGGGAATTAGTGGACCCCTTAGTATAAAGGCTTTGATAAAACTGGCGAAAGGTGTCAGCAATGAGGGTGTTCGTGCTATTCTCCGCCGCGTCCCGGTCTCGAATCGCCTGGATCGCGGTCATCTGTGTACGCGCTCGCAATCTGTGCGCTAGCATTTTCCCTCCCTTGTCCCCACTGAGATAGAATTTATGTCGCAGTCGCAGGAGGGCATATTCTGCCCTGTCTAAATCTAGGTGTTTTAGCATACGCCGCCGTGTTTCCAATTCCCTCCAGACTCTGGGGGCTCCAGTCCTCTTATGAACTGCTTCTAATTCTCCCACCTCCTTCTCAAGTTCTGCACGCTTTTCCCTGCGTAGCCGCGCAAAGGAAGCCGCAATCGCAATAAATTCGCCCCGCACCACTAGTTTCAAGGCTTCCCAGATTGCCACAAGAGGAGTGCCCAGGAGATCATTGTCGGCTAGGTAGTGTACAATAGCGGTCCGGACTCTATCAGTGACCTCCTCGGAGTGTAGAAGGGAGTCGCGGAGACGCCAGCCCGACGGTGAGAAGCGCGCACCATGAGAGGTTAATTGTACTGAAATGAGGGCGTGATCCGAAAGGGAACGGGGAGTGATCTCCACCGTGTGCAAGGCAGAGCGTAGTGCGGAAGAGGCTAAAAAGTGATCTAATCGTGCATAGGTTTTGTGCGCTGCAGAGTAATAAGTGTAGTCCCGTGTATTCGGGTGTATTGTACGCCACACATCGCTCAGCCCACAGTCAGATAACCACTGCCTCCCTCCCTGAGACAGTGCTCCCGTTTGATGCGCCCTTTGCTCTGATCTGTCCATCGCGGAATCCATGACCACGTTCAGGTCACCTCCCACCAAGAGTGCTGCATCCGGCGAGGCAAGTACCTCAGAGAGTGCTAGTCGTAGGAAGGGTTCTTGCCGTTCATTTGGGGCATATAGCGACCCTATTGTCATGTGCGTGTCTCCCCATTGAACTCGGACTGCTAAAAACCTGCCCTTTATGTCTGCTACTGTGGAAATGACTTTGCAATGTGACCGTGCGCTAAAGAAGATCGCCACCCCATTTTTCTTAGCAGCCCCCGAGGACCACATCTGCAAAGGGAAGCGTTTATCTCGCATTCGCTTAGTGTCCTTGGGCAACAGGTGAGTTTCCTGCAGTAAACATATATCCCCCTCAGCATTTTCTAAGAGAGAAAGTATGGCAGCGCGTTTGACTGGGTTGTTCAGTCCACGGACGTTTAAGCTCACAATTTTCAAATCCCTACCCATCGAATCTAACAAGGTGAAACGGGGAAGTGTTGAATAGCCTACCTGCGCCTGGCCACATGTGCTGCACTCTGGTTAAGCTAAACACCTGCCGAAGAGAGAATGCGAAGTCCCCCAGGACCCACGGCCTGAGCTGTTGCCATTCCTGCCTATGAACTGATGCGGAGCCCCAAAAACAATCCCATAAACCCCAAGTCCCAAACATTGCTGAAAAAACAAAAGAAAGAAGCAAAATAGCAAAACTGTAAGAACCAATAAGGTGACTTATGTCCGTCAGATAATACAAATGTTCCAGGGGACGTGGCTTCCCCCTAGATTGGGTCATGTTATACAGGGGAAGACGTGGTCGAGGCCCAGAACTCTCACAGATCACCGTGCTCAGCACACCGATGTCTAGGGTGCAGGAGCACTAGGTGTCATCGAAGGGCCGCCTCCCTCCGGCGCCGACTAGAGTGCCCTTGTGGACGCCAATTGAAGAACCTCAGGGTGTTATGGGGTTGTCAGTTACTCGCGTGACTGATGAGAGGGCTTCCTCCCTCTCAAGCTTGCTAGTAGCTATGTCCGGTGCAGCGCCCGGCTGCGGCCCCCCCACTCGCTGCCATCCCGAGGAGCGTCTACGCCTGCGGCGAAGTGGATGCTCCTCCATTGTTCCAGCAGATGGCCTTTCTAAGCTTAGCTTCTCATATGCATCCTCTAGAGAGCGTATCTGCAATAGTTTGCCCTGGTATTTGAAGATAAGGCGGAAGGGGTGACCCCAGGAGTAAGGAATCTGTTGCTCTCTGAGATGGTTGGTGATAGGCTTAAAGTCTCTCCGTTTCATCAACGTTGAAGCTACTAGGTCTTGATAGAGAACTGGGTAGTGATCTCGGAAGCGGATCGGATTAAGGTCTCTAGCTCTGCGAAGGATACGTTCCTTGAGCTGGAAATTATGGATGCAGACCAGAATGTCAGGAGGAGGGGCCTTCGGACCCCGCGGTAGCCCTACTCGGTGGACACGGTCCATTTGGACCTCAGGCGTTTCCTCATCCTCCAAGATCTGCAGGAACAGAGCTTTGACATATTCACGGAGGTCATCACCTTCTCCCTTCCATGGTACTGGTTGGATCCGTATATTATTCCGCCGAGAGCGGTTTTCAAGGTCCTCCGTGTGGGCCTGTAGGTCTATGCTTTGGTCCCGGAGACGCAGCATTTCCTGCTGCAGCTGGTGCATATCGTCCTCTCTACTTAGGTCATGCTCCTCTAGGGTCACCACCCTCTCTCCAATGCCATCCACGTCTCGCCGCACCTCTCGGAGATCCGCCGACAGCTGCGAGCGAAGCTCTTGTATGTCCTCTTTAATGGTGGAAAAGAGCTCCACCATAAAAGCTTTTGTTGCTGGGGCATCCTCTCCGTCCAAGAGCGCTGCTCCCGTCGTGGTCTGCGCTGCGGGATTCTCCGAGGTCTTCCGCAGTAGGTCCTTCAGAGACTTGTCCTTTCTCCCCTTGGCAGAAGACATCGTGAGGACGTACACCCGTCAAGTGGCCGCCCCAGTCCAAGCCCAGGCCCTTCGCTACCGCTCCGGGGGATCAGGCCAAAGCTCCACTCCTACGGCTCCCTCCCTCCGCAGCAACACCCCGCAGCCAGCCTCCTGTAGCGCTGCAGTGGATCAGGCGCGTTCCTTGGTATGTCCCTTCACCAGCATGGCTACTTCCCCGCTCGCTGGCGCTCCTGCCAATGCTCACCTTGATATGCCCAGACCTGGTAGTATAGGGTGAGTGCGGGAGTTGGGAGGATGCAAGGAGGTAATGTTAGCAGGGGGAGCCAATGTCCGCCAGGGGCTGAAGCGCACAAGGGCACTCTCTCCCCTCCTTGTAGCTTAGCAGGTGGCTCCGGTAAGATAGGGGGGCCCCCCAGGCACCCGCTGCCAGTCACGCTGCAATCTTTAAGTCTCTAGGCCATCCGCCTCTCAGTCACCAACGTGAGCCCCCAGGAGCAAGCAGGACACCACTCCGTCTGCCGATCTGCAGACCGCGCTCACACGCCCGTCACTCTCACTGCTCCTCACCTGCGGCGTTCAGCATATGGCACAGCCTCCGCAGATGGCTCCGTGTCTCTCCTCTGCACCGAATCAAGGCCTTACCAGCAGGGCCGACCACCACCTCCGATATGGGTCCGTCTCCGGGTCCCTGCTCACGCAGCTGCGCCAGGAACCCGGTCCGCAGGGGACCCAACAGGCACACCACTCCCACGGGCACCCCGAGGGGCGCAGCCGACCACGACAGCCTTCTTTCTGTCCCCACTAGCCCTCTCCCCGCCGGGCCGCAGCAAGGCCGGGGCCGGATGGGGCCGGGCAGCGGGACAAGTCGCTCTGTGAGTGGTGGTGCTACGATGTCGGCAGATGCCGGGCCCCTCGCGATGGCAGCTACTAATCCGGCAGACCGCAGCACAGCTCCACGTTACTCCGCTTTCACCGCTCCCAGCCTCCGGGGACTGTCAGGGCACACCTCCGTCCGCCGACCTGCGGACCGAGCCCTCCGGCCACTCGGACGCTGCCTTCCTCGGCCCGCGTCTCTTCGCCCGTAATGTCTGCTGGGCAGCGCCTCACCAGCACAGGACGTAGCCCTCAGCCACCGCACCAGAGCAGGACCCGTCGGGCGTCGGGAGGCCCCGTCCCACTCACCGCTCCCCAGATCTTTCAGGGACACCAAGTCATCCCGGCCCGGGTAGGCCTCGCCGCCGGCCACAAAATGTCTCCGGCTCGCGTCTCCGCGGCCCCGTCCCCACTCGGCCCACCGGGAATTCAACGCCGTCGGGGGCAGTGCGTTTCCACCGCACGCTCTTGGCAGGTCACCCCAGGCAGCACCGCAGCTCACACCGGTGCTCGGCTCTCCACCCGGCCGCGCCTCACCCGCCGGGCCGCAGCAAGGCCGGGGCCGGAAGGGATCCCACGGCGGAGCAGAGCGCACCGATCACAGAACGGGGCCCACCATCGGGTCCAGGACAACTCCGCAATGCCGCTCACCCGTCTGCAGGGTAAGATGGGCGCCAGGTAGGGCGATAGTACAATGCTCAGTATTAACGGCGCCGGAGGGATAGGGACCCACGTCCTATCTCGCCGCCATCTTGGCCACGCCCCCCCAGTGTGGTCTTTAGAAGTTGTAGGCCATGTCCACAAGTAGAACAATGAACAATGCACGCACCTTTAAATGTATCACGAGCGTGACTCAAACTGGAAGACTCCCGCAGCAGTGTCCTGAATTACCTGAAGAAAGTCCCTAGTTTAGGCAGTTCGAGTAGTCTAGTTCTGACCCTTCAATGGAAGGCCGGCTGAAATTCTTACAGACAGAGTAAAGCAGAGAATTAATTTACCAAAGCTGTGTGAAGTGACATAAACATGAAGATGACCCAGGGTACAGATGCCCATCTTCATCCATCTTAAATCCTACATTATGTAATGAGTTTCCTGTCCTTCAAAATGAACCCTGTTCCTGGTTCCCTAACGTGGAACCCCAAATGCTATTGCTGTCCCTCAATATTTCTGTCTTATCAAGGATAAAAATTAAAGGTGGACTACAGGGAGAGGCAAACCAGGGATCTGGCTTGCCTCAAAAAGCCAGTGCACGAGCTGAGCCCTTAAGTATTAAGCATGTAAATCATGACAAAAACATATTGTAAAAAATATGACGTGGTCTCTTAAAAATCCCAAAATGTCTATTTCTTCAGCATGCTGAAGAATTTCACCTTAGTATCACTAATAAATACCTCTCACTGCGTTGAGAAGTTTATTAGTGATAGTTTAAAAAAAAATTAACTTAGAAACATAATTCACCAACACCCTGACAGTGTCAGTAGTGAACTTGGAGGTAAGTCAGCTGTCATGTGTACCTTATATGGCTTGGATTTTTATTGTAGATGGAGTAACATTATCAATCAATCAGTATTTGTTAAGCGTGACTACTCACCCGCTAGTGTCTCAAGGTGCTGGTGGGGGGCTGCAGGTCCTTCTGGGCGCTGAGGTTTAGTCGAAGAGCCAGGTCTTGAGATCCTTCCTGAATTGGGTTAGCGACGGGGATAGCCTGAGGTGGAGAGGCAGGGTGTTCTAGGTTTTGGCGGCGAGGTAGGAGAAGGATTTTCTCCTGGTCTTGGGGTTATTAAATCCAACACAAGCAGTTTCTGTACAGTGCACATCCTATACTCACTTATTTGAAGGTGCTCTTATGTGTGATAATGAAGAAATAGGAGGTTTGGTGAAATAAAATATTTCTCCAGGATCACATAATTGGGTCAAGCGGCAAAGCTATGATTGAGCCCATGGTTTCTTGTTTCACATTGTGCATTTCAGCTCCTAGCTAAGTATCTCTTGCTCTCCTCTGTTGGACATCAAAGGTCACTCCTTTGGCTTTAATTCTTGATGCATGAGGTTGCAACACGGTTGGCAGGCAGATGCAAAATGAAAGCTGAGCTTGTTTGGGCTCATGGATCCTAGAGGACTCCGAACTGAGCAGGAGCCAGGCATCTGGCTCGATCCTGACTCAAGCTTTCAGGGCCTCACCCCAACTCTGACAAGCATTGGCAATGCCAATAGATCTTTTGAATGAACTGTTGAGACAGACATAAAAATTCATGTAGGTTAATGACTGCCCTCCTCCCAACTTTGCTGCTGCCAGAGAAAACTACCATACATTTTTCAGTTATTTAAGACACTTCAATAGCAGTACAATGTTCTGTGTGTGCTGAAAATTAAACCTCAGGCAGCTGGTTACCTAAACAAAATGATCGTTCCTGCGTGGAGGGCAATCATTGTTTTGTGGAAGCTCACAACTCCTGCCTAATCAAAACATGTACTCCTGGCTCCCAAAATCTGGGCGCAGCCAAAGCCCCTCTCCTGGTGGTTCTCACATAATTGTCTAGCAACAGCTATGCTGTCAAGCCAGACCATAAAAATGAACCAATTGCTTCCCATCAATCCTGGCTCTCCATCACATTGTTGGAACGTGAGTGTGATGACAGATATGTGCCATCCAGCCACAAGAGAATCTTGGGGCCAAATGTACGACCCACCAATTTGCGAGTCGCAAATTGCGTCATATTTGCGACTCGCAAATTGGGATGCTCAGCAGGGTCTGAGACACTGTTTGCGATCCCCAATGGGGTCGCAAATTGCATGCCTCATGCATATTAATGTGGCTGTCGCAATTTGCGACCCCATTGGGAATGGCTGGCACTCCCAGGGATGGTGGCCTGCTGGGGTCAGCAGACCACTATGTCTGGGACTGCTTTTAAATAAAGCAGTTTTTTTTTAATTTTTATAAATGCAGCCCGTTCTCCTGAAAGGAAAACGGGATGCATTTAATAAATAAAAATGAAACTTTTCAGTTTCATTTTTTTAAGGGCAGGCAGTGGTCCCTGGGACCACTGCCTGTCCTTAAAAAATAATTTGGGAGCCACTCACAAAGGGGAAGGGGTCCCCTGGGGACCCCTTCCCGTTTGCGAGTGGTTTACCATCTTCTGTGAAGGGTGGTAAACTGTGACTGTTTTGCGACTGCAATTGCAGTCGCAAAACAGTCATACATAGCTTCAGGAGTCGCTATTAGGAAGGGACGCCCTTGGAACGCCCCTTCCTAATAGCGAGTCGCTAATCCTATTTTGCGAGTCGCAAATTGATTTGCGACTCGCAAAATAGGATTAGTACATGGGCCGCACGTTTTTTGCGGTCGCAAACGGGTCTAAAACCCATTTGTGCCCGCAAAACGTTAGTACATCTGCCCCTAAGTATCACCCATATAAATGTAAACATGGACACTTCTGACCGATTCAGAGGCTCAAGATAAACTCCTGTGGAATCCCACAGATGAGTGGAAGGGGCCAAGATGTTAAAAGCAGGAGTGTTTATAACCCAGTCTGAGAGAGAGAATGTAAACATCCCCTGGACCAGGCCATAAAATGCTGGCTATGTAAAATGGGCAGGCCAAATGTTGTTTTCAACAGTGGAGATTAAAACAGTACACTTAGAAACGATTTATTTGCAAGCATACAAAGTCCTACAGTTTAGATTATTCTTACTCAGTCTCGGGTGTGGGTACTCTGTTTTTTCCCTACATTTGAACATAAAAAAAGTACATGTGGTTGTGTGCTTTATACCAAAACATTGGGTGCTCTAGCTCCTGACACCATTAAAATGCCCTGTAACAGCAAACACTGCTATTGTTAACTCTGAGGAATAGGAAGGGCCAGAGTTTGAAAGAGTGAGCAAAGTCTCAAGCCTCCTAGTATTCCAGTTACAAACTCCTATTCTTGGAGAAAGAGGAATTGCTATCTTAAAGCAAGTGGTTAAAGGATTTTACCTCCTGCAACTATCATCCTTTCATTAAGCATGTGGGGTCTCTTCTCCTGAATACAGTGCTCTACTATGAATCTGGGCCCTCACTTAACCATCGCAGTAGTACTACTCCACACCAGTAAACATTACACACTCTCCTCTACCAAAGACTCTTTCTCTGTCACCTGTGTATTTATGGGTTTTGCATAGACTGAACCTAGCTACAAAGCAATAGCATGCTGCACAAAGCTCCGAGAAGTACATATAGGTAGGTGGCTGGGATTGAGAAAGTGGTTAGGGTAAAGACGCCTGGTGGTCTTGGGGTGAGGGTCAGGGAGCGGCAAGATGTTGTTTGAAAAGACTAGTGATGTCCCTTTGTGTCCAAAAACACTGTTTGCTACTGTGGTCCGTGCATAGTAATGCTCCCAATGGAATGTCTCCTTTGTCCCCAGTGCAACCACTATAGATTGTCTCACGTGACATGAATCGCTTTGTTCCCTTAGGATTGAGACTTAGAAGGCATCTCGCACTGGAGTCATTTGTAGCCCAACCATGATTCACAGCCTCTTCCTCATCAATGCTTCGGGGGACATCTTCCTGGAGAAACACTGGAAGAGCGTGGTCAGCCGCTCTGTCTGCGATTACTTCTTCGAGGCTCAGGAGCGGGCATCTGAGGCTGAGAACGTACCGCCTGTGATTCCCACCCCCCATCATTACCTCTTGAGTGTCTACCGGCACAAGATCTTCTTTGTGGCCGTGATCCAGACCGAGGTGCCTCCTCTCTTTGCCATCGAATTTCTGCACCGTGTGGTGGACACATTCCAGGTGAGCTTACAAATTGTGGCTACCGGGTGGAGTGGGGTAGACAGTGGCATTCAGCATATGAGAAATGGATAGACCAGAGCTAGAGTCGGGCACTCAGCGGTGTCGCCCCATGATTAGTTGGTAAGGAGGGGGGGCGTTTGTGGAATAGACTCTGGATACGAAGGGAGTAAGCTACACTGCTTTACCTAGTCTTTGTTCTACCTTGCCATCTTTTTTATACCTGCTAGGGCCTCTCTCTACTGTTTTATTCATTGCAATACAATTATGAATTGGAACAGAATTATGCTTTTTATGCTTTATATTCACAAAATATGCAAATGCTGTGAAAACTGGCTATGCTTAAGGTTGTTTCTTCCAGATTTTTTCGTAAGTCTTTATATCTATTTGTCAAAACAACATGACATCGTGCATGAGGGTGCATCAGTCTCCTGTTTCATTTATAGCATGTAACATGCCCGGCGTGATTTTTTTTGAAGATGTTTATTAGTTATTGTTTTTGGTCAGGCATGTGTTACGTTAGTAGCAGTTACAGTTTTCCAATAAAGGAGGAAGGGAGCACACGACCTCACATCCCAGCACTCTGTACACTCAGATGCATTATGGTAAATGCAGTGCATGGTAACACTTACTTTAGTAAACATCTTTAGTTTTCACCATTGTTGGTGCAGTCAGTGCTGTGTACCTCTAGACATGTGTTTCAAAATTGTCATTCTTCAGGAGAGAGTAAGAAATTGTTTTGGGGCTGCTTGAAATGTGTCCCAGATGCGTCTCTCTTTTCTTCATGTCCTGACTTTCAGGCTTGCTAAGCGAGGATTGGTGAAAAGCCAGTCTCGGGAACAGCAGTTACAATTAAGCAAACCGTTGACTGAATCCAAATCTACTTAAATATAAACCTTTATAACTTAACACTGTTGTATGCCAGGTGTGTTTTAATGGATAGTTATGTGGCACCAAATAGGGGACAATGAGAATGAGTGCGCATGAGATGAACATCTATGTGTAGCAAGCAAGTACTGTCGCTCAGACAAGCATGTACTATCGCTCAGGAAAGAAGCAGCATTTCTTAGAGTTGATCTAGTACTGCTATGGCTACTCAGCAGCAGGGCCTGAGGGTAGAAGCGGCTGGAGGCGAACAGATGCTTCACAACAAAAAACAAAGTTAACACATATCAGAATATGGGACAATCAAGATGCCTAAAGAGGCAGGAAGGGAGGTCTCCTGAACATCACCAACGTAGAAAATCAACAATGAAAAGGACTCTGTAAAACCGAAACTAGCCTGAAAAGTAGAAAGGGAGATCAGTGAAGGAGTGCATAGTGATAAAAGTAAGGGAATGAGACCAATTGGTTTTGAACAGCATGACCACACTTACCGTCACTGGAATTATGTGGCAATAGAGGACCAAATTATGCATCAGGGTTCAGTAAATTGTGTCAAGAAAAAGCAATATTGGGGCATAAAGTGACACGTACTCTGGCAGTATTAATATCGCTATTTTGTCTTTTTAACACACATTAATGCTGTCTGGGCAATGGTTTAATTTCTAAATACAGCAATTAGCAACTCAAATGTGACCAGTTACCTCTGCAAAATGTTGCCACTGTGCAGCACCATGCGTGGCACACATTCTTAGTAACTTTTGGTCTGTTTAAGATTGAAACTATTTTTTGTTGTTGAGGTCTGCACATTATGCTGCAGATGTTGGACTATGTGGCAAGCATGGTAAATCCATAATCGCTCAGAAAATGATATCGACGTGTCAAATAAGTCCTGTGGCCTTTTACTTACATACCCAGTGCATACTAATGATATTTCTCACACAATTGAAAAAAAGCTTTACATTAACACTAATGGCTTGAAATTATTAGTTGTACCAATAATGTGCTATCAGGCTTCTACTTAATTTCATTTCAAGATTGATGTACAAAATCCGTTTGCAGATTGACGCTTTCCACCAGCCATTTATTATTTTTTTTCTTTACGTTCCTGAAAACATACCCAAATAAGAATGCAGCTGTACTCAAACAGTAATTCGCGCAAGACCAAAAGATTTGCTAGGCTTGACCTTATAGCAACCCGCAAGGAGTATAGTGCATCTTCTACTAAAGATAGGTGAACGGACCAGAGCTGGAACAGTCTTGGGTGCTTAGAGGTCGAAAACAGGGAGCAGCCTCCAAGTTCATGAGCTCTTCTGAGGCAACACAACGTGTTTGAGCCCAAAACTCATCTTGGCTGTGAAGCATATTTCCGTCCCAAATTATATTTTGCAAAGCAAAAGGGTGCGGTTGGAAGTTCCACAATAACACAAGCAATTGAAGTATTGCTTTGGAAGACAAGGTAGCTGGCACCAGTGAAGTAACTCTGTTGTGTAAACAATCCCACAAGATGGATAAACTACCAGGCAGGAGTCTTAATGGTCTTCAGCACAAGCTTTTAATCACAGCAGTTTGAAAGGTAGGCCTGCACACTGTATTTTAAACACTGGTCGTGGGACACACTCCAATATCCTGTCACATGGGAGTCAACTGCCTTTATTGCCAAGATGCGGGAGAGTCCACGTTTGGCACATGGCTGGCTGAAAAGCTTCTTCAGGCGACGCTTGGAATCGTGGGAAGCGTAGTTTCTTGCTCAATGGGCTGTATAATCGCTTCCTCAGGAATGTTTACAGATGAGGTTCTTTCATGCTATACTTGCCAAATGACACGAGTTGGAAGCACTGACTGTCGGTGAATATAGCCACTGACTTCCCAGTCCCAGCCATAAACCTTTGCTGGCAACAGATCCACGTCCATCAGTCAACGCTCATCCTGTGTTTGATCTTTGCCTGCGTTTCTTGGTTTTATCTGTTAATGGGTAGTTCACCGTTTTTTAACAGCCTGGTCAGTGCCTTGTTTTTAAGGCTGTGATATTTGATAATCAATGTGGAGGTTCTCATGGTGGGCTGTTCTATGTTAGTTTGTATCTGTTTTGTTGCATACCTCTCTTTCACTTGAGACCATGCCTTTGACTTTTTAAACTCGGTTTCCCTCTTTTCCACTTTCCTCTCTCGCTCTATTTTGCTCTCGCCTATATCCCACTATTGCCCCTTGCCACCATCTCCATATGTTTCCTTCTCACTCTGTCCAAGCTTTCTCTTTCTCCCACCCGCTTTTCTCTCGCCTTTCTTTTCCCCAGTCCCTTTTTCTATCACTCTTTTGTATACCAACTCTTTGTATTAACCTGATCACCCCTCTTTTTAGCACTACTTCTCCCATCTTTCTAACTCCTCAACTGTAATCCTTCAATCTCTTACCATCACCTGCTGCGCCCCGCTTTGTCTCTATCCACGCCGACCTTTCACACTGTGTTGCTCTTTATATCTGTTGCTAGCTCTTGTTTTATTCATTACTGTGAAGACGCAGGTCTCCTGTTTCACATATCAGTTTCTGATGCTGACATGTTTTTCCTATGAGTATCTTCCAGAGCCATTTATTTTATGAATCAAACTCTTTGTGCAGAGGAAGCAGGTTGGTCTTTCTTGTAGGAGACAGAAAGGAGGGGAGCAGGAGGCTGCTTCTGTCTATAGTGCAGCAAGCATGAGTCTACAGGCAAATGTATATTGCGTAGTCGGAGTACCTGAGAGTGACACAGACTGGTATAATCAAGGGACTCTCACACTTTGAGCCCACTTAAGTGTGCGAGGACATGCATGGTTATTTCACAAAAGGTAATTCCACCCCATCTCCACGCGTGCAAATTGTATGACCATCAGGCATTGAAAGAGGGTATTGGACAAGATGCTGCAATCAGCTGCACATTACACCCCTCAAAAGTAAAAACTAGAACTTGGGGCTAGATCCTTAACCTCGACGTAGGATATCAATCTATATTGTAAAAAAGTGGTTCTTAACCTCTTGACTTCTGTGGCCCACACTGAGTCATTACTTGATTCTTGGGAAGCCTCTACTGAGTTATTACTGTAAGCGTAGGAATCCGCCCTCAGCAATTCCTACGATTTGACTCTCAATATACAAAAATGCAGAAGCAAGTATACATCAAACAAACACACAAATGGTGAAATATTTTATTTGCTTCACAAATATAGAAAAATCGAATTTTTCATTTTAATTGGAAGGTTGGAGCATTTCTAAATTTGGTTCTTAATTCTAAGAGACAAAGCGATATGCTAGACTGTCGCTTTGTCATTTTCATCCTGATGCATGCTCTCTTTTTGGCAGCACTTCATTTGAGGCCACTGATCGCCCGTACTGTATTATGTTTAGTGTAATTACACTGCTGCTACGAATTAAGCTAAAGACAACACCTTAATTTTAGCAACCAATTTCAAATTCCTTCTGTTTACAGAACGTTTTAAAATTTGCAATTTTACATTTTGCTTCTATATATATATATATATATATATATATATATATATATATATATATATATATATATATATATATATATATATATATACTACTTCATATACTTGTCCTTTTAGAACAGAGGCTGTACTGATTACAAAATTTCTGACATGCAAAACGGAATATGCAGTATATGTGCTGGAGTGTCCCTGTGGCCTGAGGTATGTGGGGAGCACTAAGCTGCAGGTCCACAAGAGGATACTCCAGCACATCAGGGCTATCAACAATTATGATCCCCTGTACCCCGTTGCTAGGCATTTTAAAGATGTTCATAACCAGAATTCAGGGCTTTTGAAATATTTTGTGGTAGACGTAGTCTTACCATTGAGAAGGGGTGGTAATCGTGAATCACTCCTCCGGTCATTAGAGACAAGATATATCTTAGAACTGGATAGTAAGGTTCCTTCTGGTATGAACTCGAGTGAAGATTTCTATACTTGCCTGTAATCATATGTTGCCCTCTCTTTCTCCTTTGGAGTATGATGAAAATTCTGTTACTTGTTTACATTTTATCAATATGCTGCTTCCAATTTTTAACCTTGTTGAATGTTTTGCACTTTGCACTTTATTAGGTGGCACTGTAAGGAAAGTTATATTTAGCACTAGCACTTTATGGGATTGCATAGAAACATGGTCAATGCCCACTTAGGGCTTTATTCAGCTTTCAGCCATATAAGATTCATGTTAATAGATGGCTTATTATGGTATATAACTGGAATCCACCCTATATCGTAATATAGATGTAGGGTATGGAAGGTTCATGATTAATATCAATTTATTTAATTTGGTGTTTTTATGACCTTTTTAAATCTTTGCCCGTTATTTATATAACTGTGTATGACAATACTGTGCGATTTATAGGTGATGCTTTTAAATGAATTTAGTTTTAAGTATTCACATTGTGTATATGAAGGTACATATATTTATATAGTGTATATTCTGTGTATTTATATATTTATATATTTATATTTATATATTTCTATGTTGGTATGTTTATTTATATCACCATGTGCAATGTCACAAATATATAAATCATTATTAGGGCAGGCTGTAAGAAGTTAAAATTGCTAAAAGAAAGACCTGAGATTGAATGTTTCTTCTATGTTTAGCTGTCATGTGACAGGTCACGAGTATTTGCACTAGGCACTTTAAAAAGGTATGGCACTTCGCAGCGCGTTATGTGAACAAGACCTCTGGTAGGTCGAAACGCGTCGTGGTGGTGGTGCGGGGCATCTACAATAAAATATTTCACCTAGCACCAAGTAAAGGGTCCGGTTTCGTCTTTTCCCTGCGGATTGGATGTTGTTGGCGAACTCCATTCGAGAGATATATATATATATATATATATATATATATATATATATATATATATATATATATATATATACTTTATTAATCTGCTAATATAATTTCATTTTCCAAACATTTGCGGATATCCAGAGTACATATCCGTTGTCTACAGGAGTCCGTGGACCACAGGTTAAGATCATCTGCTGTAAACTGACATTCACATGTTGACCTGTGGTTTCAGAGGTGCTAGACCTTTGGATATTAGTGCAGTTAGTGACCTTTGACTGATCTTTTAACACGTGGGATTCTTAGAAGGGTCCAAAGGTGTTTTAACTTGGTTGGCACCACTGTGAATACATCACTGGTGGCTAGGGATTCAGCTGGAAACGGACTGCGTTGGGACCTATTTTCCTTTTTCGTTACTACATGAACGAGTTGATGGAGACCATCTAATTCCATCAAGTATCTGTAATCACCGTACGTTCCAAGCCCACAACTTGCATGGGATGTGATTTTCGAAGTTTCGGTTTAGCTTGATCTTTGGATATCTATTTCTTACAAGAATTGTCTTCTACATATATCACAAGACATCACCATCATCTCCTACGCCGATGACACCCAATGCATCGTTTCCCAGATGGACAAGACAAACACCACCAGAACCAACTTCACCCACTGTATGACCATGGTAGCAGACTGGATGCGAACCAACTGCCTGAAGCTCAACTCTGACAAGACGGAAGGACTGGTCTTCAGCAACAAGACTCCTCATGGGATTCCATTTGGTAGCCGTCGGAACTAGGACCAACACCCACATACTGCGCAAGAAATCTAAGAGTCATCCTAGACAACAAGCTGAACATGACGACTCAAGTGAACGCAGTGTGAACCCCCTTCTTCCACATCCTATGCATTCTGCGAAAGATGTTCAAATGGTTGCATCAGAACATCAGACGGACCATCACGCAAGCATTCATCACCAGCAGGCTGGACTACGGCAACACTCTATGCCGGAATCTCCAAACAACTCCCACACAGACTCCAGACCATCCAGAACACCAAGACTCCTACTCGACCTCCCATGCCGCACCAACATCACACCTGACCTCAGGAAGCTCAATTGGCTCCCCATTTACAAGTGCAGCCAATTCAAACTTCTCACACACATATTCAAATTCCTACACAACAAAGGACCAGAATACCTGAACAGCCGCATACACTTTAACCAACCCACCAGACACCTATGCTCGGTCTCAATCTCACTCGCACAAATATCCAGCATTCTACAAAAGCAAAACTGGAGGTCGCTCATTCCCCTATATCGCACTCAAGACATGGAACAACCTCCTCCAGCACATCAGAACCTCCTCCTCACTTCTTGAGTTCCACAAGAAGCTGAAGACCTTTTTTCATATAAGCACCTTGGGACCACACACCTACACAACTGCCCAAGCGCCTGGATACCCTCGCAGGTTTTTAGTGCGCTATACAAATCAACATAACATAGATATTGGCACTTGTATTGATTTGCTTCTGTCTTTTAGTCTCTGGAAACAGCATATTCACAGACATGTCACTGCTATTGTTGATAGTGCCAGACATGCCACCTAGGACCTCTCAAGCGCTATTTTAAAAAATGTGTGCTATGGAAGAAATGCCAGTACTAAGCCTAAAATGGCTTGAGAAAGTCACCATTTATCTGTAGTTCGATTGTTCGAATTATTGGCAGCTTTGCGTACGGACTAAGCTTGAAAAACAAACCGGCATCTGTCAGATCTGCCGTTATGTAATTGATGGTGAAATTTACATGGCATTCCCTTTTGATGACCATGTTTTGCTGTCAAAACCTCACGCAGATGCTTATTTTCTTTGGTTGATTTGCGTTCTTGGAAAACACAATCAACATTACTCATGATGTTAGTACCCGAACTCTGTTTTAGCGATTTTTAGCTTTTTCTGCTCACTTTCAACTTATTTCCACATATCAAACGTTTTGCATTGGTATCTCAGCGCAACCACTGTGACAGTGTTGTCAGTATGCAGTGCCGACTCATCGGTGTAGTGGACATGGGCTTTGAAAACAGCCAGCAGCAGGAGAGGCTGCTTTGCCACAGAGACAAAGATTATGACAAGTCTGCTTCTTAGCTTAAAGCGTGAATTTATATTTGACGTTGACTTTGGCTTTGGCCAGGACTCATGCTGACTAAGGCACAGTGTCAAAAAGCTGCTGTAATGATGTTCAAGTTAGACAGTGGAGAAGAATACTTCAGGGTGCTCAGTGCAGTTTGCCTCATCCGTTAGGGATTCGCTCTTGCATGCTTAACAACCTTATGGTATGTACTTACATTCAGAGGTTTTTCAGCCGGACTCTGCCATCTAAGACTGGTGCATACTGGTTGAGGTTGGACAGACTACCATGCAGGAGATCACCACCACATGTTTTTTTCATGGCTTTCCTTAGAGCCTGATCTTCACTAGTCACTGCCCTCTTTTGCGGAGCACAGCATATCTGTCATACACATATTGGCATGGAAACATGCTTCATCCTCATCAGGAAATCTCTTGCTTCTGGCGTATTTCACAGAGTGGACCTTGATTTCTCCCCATGCATAAACAAGACTTGCTTTCCTTACTGCATCCAGAATGTGGAACAGAGAAAGGTCTGGTCCCCTCTGTTTGCGAAAGTCTGAGTATGAATGGCCAACCTTGAAACTTGTACTCTCTCAAGCTGCGCACATCATGTAGGTCACGCCTGGTGAGGTGACTCTGTCTTACATGAAAGACATGTATTGATTTATCTTGTCTCTGCTTAGCTCAGAACAAGTTAAAATATTCAAAATTCAAATTTACTTGAGGTTGGTAGAAAGTAAATGCAATCATCACTGGAAAATAGTTTGAGATGTCATCTTTGTTGGGCAGTGACTTGAATACTCTGTAGACTTCCTCCATTTCAAAATGCAGCTTCACATCACTAAAAATTCCAGTCTTTCCTGTCAAATAAAAGCATAAAGATGCAGCTGTTTTATGGACTTGATGGAGATTCGGCAACTGTGGCTTTTTAACCATGCACAATGCATTTTTTCCAGCAAATACGAGAGTAAGAAGGTGGGTGCATGCTTACCAGACACCCTACTGCCTACAGTGTCATAAACTAGACCTACCTTAATGACCTAGATGCAGAACTAATGACAATGTAGGAGACAAATGTCAACATGACATCAATAAACGTAAAGAGATTTCCAAAATAAAGCTAAAATGTCTAACAGAAGCAGCATAAAGAAAAATGGAAGTTTTATTAAGAACTTCCAGGAAAGCATCAAACATGAAAAATAAGAAACTGAAGCGTGATGAGCGAGATTCCAAGCAGGGAGCAAATATTTATATTTCCAAAAAGGTTTACTGAATTAATTAAAAGGGAACCAGACCGTACTAGGAACCAAGCAGACCAAACAGCCAGGAATATTATTATTATTATTACTTGCATTTATAGAGCGCACGGCTACCTCCAACGGAGGTGTCCCGGCGCTAGAGAAACAGCAAAAAGTTTAAGCCATGGAGCAAGTCGGGGGATTACGGGCGGTTAAATAACCACGTCTTGAGTGCTTTCCTAAACAATTTTTCTGACTTAGCCTTCCTAATATATATAGGCATTGTATTCCAAAGGACAACTGCTTTCACTGAAAAGGAACAGCCTCCAGTTCTGGATTTTTTTAAAACGGGGGGTGACCAGCAGTTCATGTTGATTAGACCTAAGGACTCTGGTCTGGGAATATTTTTGTATTCTCTTTTTAAGTATTTTGGGCCTTTCTCCCCCAAGGCCCTATATACAAGTGTCAGTGCTTTAAATTCAATTCTTCTCCCTATCGGCAGCCAATGTAGGCTCCGAAGATGTGGGGTGATGTGGTGTCGTATTGGCACATTCCTGATCAATCTAGCTGCCGAATTTTGGATAATTTGCAGCCTCTTAATCTGATATGCCGGAAGACCTAAATACAGACTATTTGCATAGTCTAATTGTGAGGTTATAAGTGCATGCACCACCATTTTCCTGCAGTCCATAGGGAGATAATTGAGGGTTTTTCGTAACGTTTTTAATTTCCAGAAGCACTGGGAGGAAACATAATTAATCTGAGCTTTGCCAGATAAGGTGTTGTCAAATTTGAAACCTAGGTTTCTTGCTGATTGCACCGGTACTGGGGGGGGATTAAGCTCAGCCGGCCACCAGAGTTCTGCCTTAGGGGGGTGTGCTTGATTAAAAAACAGCACCTCAGTTTTATCTGTGTTCAATTTCAAGCAACTGTCTGTCATCCAAGATGATATATTAAGTAGACATTGCCTGAAATTGAATAGTAGCTTGTGTGTCCCTAAGTAGTGACACTGAGATACAAGATGAGGCATATTCTCATAAATTGCTTCAACTTCCATGGTCCTCCCTTCTCCTTTTTGTAAAAGAGGTCAAAAGATAAGAATAGTGGCTAGGCGCAGGAGTAATGCGAGAACAAAGACGGGGAGAAACTAAAGGCCAGAAGGTGAAATAAAGCCCCAGGAAGGGGAGGAGCTAAAGATGGGATGCAGATACCCTTGTGGTCCAGGACCAACCCCACAGATATCCATAGACCACCCTACTTTATCTTCAGACCTACCCTCCTGAACAGACTGCTGATGCCATAGCGGAGAACAGAGAGATCCCCGTGGTTAACTTGACAGATAAATGTTTAACAGATGACATCATTGTGTTGTTAAAAGAAGGAATTGGATTGTGCCCAATAAATGAATATTACTATAATAAATGTAAGATTGATCTGTACATGTTTGTAATACGCTTAGGACTAAGCACAAGATATTAGTAAACACACAATACAAGACACAATTGACACACTGACCCAGACTCCAAAGAGGAGATTACTGACAGAGTTGGAAATTGAGGGCTAAGCTATAGGTTTAAGACACAAATCCACACCCATAACACCACTGCCAGTTTGCAGCTATGTTGACACGTTTTACAATGCAGTCCTAAAGGATTTAAAGAAACTAGAGAACAAACAAGTTGACCAACAGTGACTGGAAGATTATAACCTCACCTCACGGGAATGAAGGGTTATTTAGAAACTGCTGATGGAAGGCGATCTGATCTTAAGTGAAGCAATCAAAGAAGGTAACCTGGTTGTAATGAGCCCGGAGGACTATGACCATGACAATGAAATAATGTAACAGTTAAATTACACAGAATTTTATTACACTTTAGACAGTAACCTATCCCTAAAACTGCCAAAACTTTTAGCATACAGCTTGAAATCTGGTCAGTTGCGCATCACTGCTGAATGATGATGAACACAGATCCCTCACTGCACTCAAACCCAAATACTCATGCACCCAAATTGTCTAAAAAATACACACAGGAGGATCTGTTTTCCTAGTAAAACCTATCATCTCGGGCATAGATTCCCCTACACGAAAACCATGCATTTGTAGGTGTGTGCTTAAGACCTTATGTGATCAGCTTACCATCATATATACGGGCACACAGAACATTTTCCACACCTTTAATGATCTATCCTGTTACATTGCATAACCCTTGTCACCATGGGTGTTACAGGCCAATATACATGTATTAACAATGGGAACTCATTTCACAGGTTCCAGATATGTGAATTACTCTGAATATAAATGGGTACAATGGGAAATAATCAGGATGATAATGGAGAACCGTGTCTTCTTGTGTTAGAAATGGGGGTCTCTAGTTGGCAGAGGTAGGTACCTTTGACCAAATAGGGACCCTTGCTTCTAGTCAGGGTAAGGGGGAAACACACTCTAGATAACCCCTGCTCACCCCTTGGTAGCTTGGCACGAGCAGACAGGCTTATCCCAAAGGCAATGTGTAAAGTATTTGTACCAACACTCACAGTAACACAGTGATAACACCACAAATGGACACCACACAGGTTTAGAAAAATAAAGTATCTTTATCTAGATTTCACAAGACCAAAACGACAAAAATCCAACATACACCACTAAAGATCCAGAAAAATGTCTTTAAGAAGTTGGTTACAAAAATAATCTGGTGGGGACTGTATTTCTGCCGGTGAAAAGCACTAGGGTAAAACAGTCCTCGAGTTAACGTAGGTTATTTGCATAGATCGTGATGTTTATAAGCACCTGTCACTTGGCACCGGCGTGCGATGCCCCTGCCGTTCTGAAAAACCGCTTCCACAACAGGAATGCTGACTCCGTCGTCAGCTACTACGAAAGTATGCCCCCGAATGCTTGAAATAACCAGATTCAGGAGAAGGGGCCCCGGTTCCGCAATTCCCCTCTGTGCCGGGTCAGGCCGTTAGAGATGCTCCGAACAGCTCCCCGCAGCACCCCACACGGCGGCTCAGAGTGCAAATCTGAGTATTTACCTAGGGAGACGAAGCAGGTATCGGCTCGGCTCCTTCGGTTCCCGGACCGCTGATCTGGGATGACACTGCACTGGGGAAGCGGAGCAGCTCTTTCCGGGCTCGAGTGCGTTCTCGCTCCTTGGCTCGAGGTGGGCGTCCTGCTCGGCGGCTCCGACAGCGGCCGAGCGTCTCAGCGGAACCCCGGTTACCCGGCAACACTCCGCCTCTGATTTTGTCACTGCACGGCTTCCTGACGATGATAATTCTCAGAGGCTGTCGACTCAGGCCAGCAGTGGTGACGGGCACGAAGCGCTGCAAGTTATCCCGACTTTCGGATATTACTGCAGCTCCACGAAGGTCGCAGTGCGGGCCGGCTGGTGTGCAGACACACGCACACAGCGTTGATGTTGGGAACAGTCACGGCCTCGGGATATCACAGCAGACTTTCCAACGGTCTCAGTTGCAAGAAGAGCACACGCACACCGCGTTACTGAGACTTGGACTTGAACTTAGGTGACCCTGAGTTTCCACAACAGGAGGCCAGCTCGCTCAGGCCCTTGGAGACTTTTCTCTTCAGTTACAGATGGACACAGCACACAGCAAAGTCCTTCTTCAAGCAGGAGGGGGAACACAGCACACAGCAAAGTCCCTTTGTCTTCTCCTCAGCAGAAACAGCAAACTGCAGGCCAACCCCAGACTCACAGCAAGGGCAGTACTTCTCCTCAGTCTCTTCAGCTGTCCTCTGGCAAAAGGTTCCTCTTGATCACGAAGTAGTCTGAAGTACAGGGGTTTCAGCTCTAATATTTATACCCCAAAATGTCTTTGTTTTCTTCGTGTAAGGGGTCCTGAACCCAGTCCAAACCAGTTCTGGGTGCACTCTGCCAGTGCACAACTTCTTCCTTTGTCAGTGTGAGCCAAGGTATTCAGACACACCGCAGGAGGTGGAGCCAGTCTTTTGTGGAAGGCAGGCACAGCCCTAGTCGGGTACAGGTGCTACTCCTCCCACCACTCCAAATGCAGATTGGCCTATTCAGCCCAGGGCTGACTCACCCAGACTCCTCGAGCCACCCCAGCCCCTGTCACTCCAAAGCCAGACAGTCAATCCACAAACAGGCAGAGGCACACAGAAAGGTTGGACAAGAAAACAGCTACTTTCTAAAAGTGCTATTTTCAAACACCGAATTTAAAAACCATCCTTACTAAAAGATGTGTTATTAAATTCTGAGTTCAGGGATACCAGATTTCAATTTTCTATCTTACTCCTATGGGAAGATATGCTTGTAAAATGTTAGAGCATTCCCCATTCTGTCCTATGGGCAAGATATTAGTCAAAAAGAACCCCCTTTGGGTAAATACACCTACATAAAAACACATTTACAATAGACTCCCTATGTCACCAATGTACAGACCATGAACAAAGGAATAAAGAAACCAAGTGACATAGGGAGTCTATTGTAAATGTGTTTTTATGTATGTGTATTTACCCAAAGGGGGTTCTTTTTGACTAAGGTCTATTCTGGTACCCTTCTCCTTTGGTTTTTGGGTCTCTCTCTTTCCTGTTGAGATCTATAGGCAAGATAGCCTTTCAATAGTGAAAAACGAAATTGGCAGTGTTTCACTATCAGGACATGTTACACACACTAGTACGTGTCCTACCTTTCCCATACACTGCACCCTGCCCAGGGGGGTACCTTGGGCCTACCATAGGGGTGTCCTATGTGTAAGAAAAGGGAAGGGTAATGCCTGGCAAGTGGGTACACTGGCCAGGTCAAAATGGCAGTCAACAAACTGCGCGCAGGCACTGCGGTGGCAGGCCTGAGACACCTTTTCAGGGCTACTCATGTGGGTGGCACAACCAGTGCTGCAAGCCCACTAGTAGCATTTGATTTACCAGCCCTGGCACACTCAGTGCACTTTACTAGGGACCTACTGGTAAAACAAATATGCCAATCATGGATAACCAATCACAATTTACACAGAGAGCATATGCACTTTAGCACTGATCAGCAGTGGTAAAGTGCCCAGAGTCCTAAAGCCAGCAACCACAGGTCAGGAAAAAAAATAGGAGGAAGAAGCAAAAAAGGTTTAGGGATTACCCTGCAAAAAGGGCAATTTCCAACATCTTGCATGAACACTGGTGGTGCAAACATTTGCAGGGTACTGCCATCGTCTCAGAGTTTGCTCCCTCATATACCAATTTGCTCATGGGTTGGTATGAAATGAAGCATTTCTGGGCTTTGGACGCCTCCCCAACAAATCCAATTTTGGCAAAGATACATATGTGAGATCCTGATCATCTGGACAGGAAGTGACTGAGGAAGAGTTACAGCAATTCTGCACCCTTCTAGAACACAGTGATTTTTAAATCACACTTAACTTCAGATTTCAACAGTGAGATTTCTTTATATAGAATTATTGGCTCACAATGAAACAATCCAGAATAAATGAAAAGGAAACACCATGTGATGAAGCACTATTAGCAGGCAGTGGCCACAAAAAATCAAATACACTCCATACAAAGAAATGATCAGAATAAGAATACTTTACAGTCTGAATTCTGATTTTGGAAATGCAGCAACTGATGTTGACGATAGATTCCACAACAAAAGATGCACTGAAAATGTATTCAACAAAGTAAAACGCCACAAAGAGGGCATTAACAGGGTTACGTACTGATCCCCATTGGTCCCTCAAGCCCAAGAAGAATAAAAAGAATGAAGAAATATAGTAAGACTGGTGACCAAATGCCACATATAAGCACAGCCACGAAGAAACCCGTACCATACTAGAGGAAAACCCTACTATTAGCAAATTCACAATTAAGAAGCCCGGCATTACTTTCAGGGACGACGCCTCAAACCATGTTAGTCCTTGCTGCCCCATACACCCATCTCAGACAAATTGTTTGACATCATATACACATGGCTTTCACAAGTTTGGCCGCTGCAGAATGTGCAAATAATTGGTTAATAAGTGTGAGAAATTAATTTACAACACAAGGAAGGAATATAGAATCCCAGATCATATTAATTATTTCACTAAATTTGTAATTCATGTACTGATTTGCAAATGTAAGTTCATATTTGTAAAGTGCAGTATCGGACCGTTTAGGGATCGCACTTTAGAACACATTAGGGCTGTAAGGCACCCAGATGCCTGATACAACCCACATGTTTTGGACAGGGGCATCAGGGAAAGGGTGATATCAGTTTGGGATTTTGTGCACTTGAACATTTGAAGCAGGATCCGAGACGGGGTGATAGGCAGTGAAGACCACCAGGACATTTCTACTGTGTATATGGTGCACAGCTATCACTTCTTCAAAGAAGCCCCATGGACTAGAAGCTGCTGCACCAGAGACATGGTGGCAGCTGCATGATGAGCTCTGGGTCAGGGTTGCCAAGAATCTTCTCCTTGAGCACCATTGTCCTCCGCAGTGGTTTGTGTGCGATGAGGACAGGACGTGCTTGTCTCCAAGTGTTATTTAGGGGAGCACCTTGAAGGGTGAGCTCCGAGCAGAGAGGTAAATGAGAATGTCTACACTCCTGCCCACCTTGGGATCTCCATGGCCTCTCCTCCCAGCAGGTTCTTAACTTCCACTGTATGTACATTGTGGGTTGAGTAGCATGGTATTTATTTTATTTGGGCTAACGTGGTGTGCATTGAGAGCGTTGATGTTTAAGTGGTGCCACCTGCGAGGACATACTGCTTGCAGCGTACAGTAGTGTGTCCCTTTCACAGGGTAAGACTATTCTGGCTTCCTTCTCCGTGGAGCATCCCCTTGGGCTGCATTGCGGAGACCCCGTATCTCTTTTACTATTGTCTGGTTTGTGCTTGTAATTAACACTCTGTTCAGAGCACTTTCTTAAATGAAGAAGGTTGATCAAAGCTGTTTTGCTGCTTGGGAGCTGCCCCTGGAGGCCAGGCCAAACCTCCATATACAGTGTCTGGTTTGTGTGGTGCTCAACCACATCCTGTGTCCTTCTGTGACCTCCTTCCTTTTGGTTCTATTACAGTGTCAGGAAATTGCAGGGATCCTCTCAAGTTGTCCTTTCCTCTCTGGGAATCTATATTTTCTTCATCTGTTAATACCTGCCCTTCCCATCCTTTGTGAAAGTTTAAAAAGATAACTCGCAAAACTTTTTAATTTGGTTGTCTGAGGTTATGATTTTTGAACATGGCATCCCCTCTTTATTGGCCCTGGCTTTCTGACTGTGCTCCCAGTTTTAGTTAAATACTCAGACAACACGTTTGACACAATCCCCTCTCTCTCCTGTGACTGAATGTCTCCCGCTCTCTGTTTTCAGCTATCCCGTTGTCCCTCCTTGCTTTCTCTTGCCGTTACTAGTGATGCCATCTCTCTTGCAGGATTATTTTGGAGTGTGTTCGGAGGTGGTGATTAAGGATAATGTTGTGGTTGTGTACGAGGTGCTGGAGGAAATGCTGGACAACGGGTTCCCACTGGCCACCGAGTCAAATATCCTGAAGGAGCTCATTAAACCCCCCACAATTCTGCGCACCGTTGTCAACACCATCACAGGTAAAGGACCGCAACAGCGCAAGGATGGAGAAAGGGGCACCTTATGCCCGGTGGAGGCATACAGCCTGGGAATGTTGGGACAGGAGCGTGGATCCAAGAGATGTGGGCTGGTTGGTCTACACAATTTACACTGCGTTTCAGACCAGCTTCTTAGTAACTGTCAACACTACTGAATCATATGTTAACACAATCTGTTTGCAGAACAGTACATATGAGCAAACCAAAAACTATTATTTGCTAAGCAAATTTTGTTACAACATAAATTTGCCAAGTGTATGTGGTTCAACACCGAAGCACCATGCTTAATTCAAAAGTTTCTCATTGTATAGGGAGAAAAACATTCAGGAGCCAAAGGTTTTGTTTGGGCAATTGAAGAGTTGGGAAAAAAAGATGACTTAATCACTTTAACCTCTGGAAAGGTCTGTTTGTTGATCTTTTGTGCCAAACTATTGGAGCCTGATAACACTGGCAGGCTTCACAAAGACTGTGCTCATGCCAGGCATTGATAACAAAAAACTGATGATGCCTGGAAAAATGCTGAACATGGATTCATAGTGACTGAGGCAGACAATCTCCTCCATTTTAAAAAGTGAACTATAAGTATTGATGCCCTGTAATGCGGAATGTAAAGTTATGTCATATTTTATATCTTTAATAAATGAATCAACCTAAGCAGCCACATTTGCAAATACATATTTATACTTGGACCACTGGTATATTTGGAAAATATTTCAGAGAGAAACAATATAGATTTTATGAACTGTACTTCTGTGTTAAAAGCAATGGCACATAAAACAGGTATTTAATAAATATACATATGTTTCTATATGAGAAAAGTCAATAACAGGTGAATTCAAAAGTTAGTGCGCCCACCGTATTTTCCTAAGTATCACATTCACCCATATCTTGCTCGATGAACAAAGGTATCCGTATTAACTCATTGAGACGGGAGGGGGTGAGGGCAATAGGTAAAAATTAATCTATAGCACTTTGCAGTACAATAAAGTTTGTGTTGATTGGCAACCACTGTACGGTTAACCAAGTCTCATACTTGATCTAGAGAGGATAAAAAAGAAGGAATGCACGGACACATCTTAAAAGTTAGGGCGAAATGGGAAGACATGACTCTTTCTTCTCCCCATACAAAACCTACTTCGCAAAATTCAGAGGACTTTCTTCAAATGATTACTAAGCTTTGAAGTTGGGATGTCAACTGACACTGTTTATTTGCTGAATGATCAGGGCTCAACCATGCATGGTGACTCTTTCTCTAGGCGTTTTCCGTCTGACCTCTCGGACTCCCCTGGTCTGGGGAAGAGATCAGCTTTGCTTTGAGGCTTCACGAACAAGTACTGTGAACAGTGAAGCTAGTGCATCATGGGAAGCAAACAAGGCTGGGCCTGGTGGCTCAATGGACTAATGTGTCCACTGTAGGAACTTGTGTTTGAACCATGGTCACAGGTTCAAATCCTGGGGGATCCACTCAGCCTTTCATCGTTCTGAGGTCGATAAAATGAGTACCATTGAGTTGGGTAACAATAAACGTCTGTTATTCGGTGCCAAGATACCTTTGGGTGAACGTGCGCTTTACAAATACACGTTATGTTAAATCATGCTTTAATAGACAACAACAGCATGCAGCTGCCATTAGTTCAGACAGGTGCTTGGCACGTCTGTAGTCATGAGTAGATGCAGTAGTGACTTATTCCTTTAGAGGGTTCCAGAGGCAGAGCAACCTGTAGAGACAAGTGATGGTCGCACAGTATGCAATATGCACAATTTACTGGCACATGATCAGTTGTGTAGTTTTTGTGATAATGAGTATTGATTGGCAGAGGTTTATTAACCAGCTCGTTTTGCATAAATTTCTTGCTGCCACTGTTTTGCTATTGCACATAATTTAGCACAACAAGTCTTTACCATTCCTCTAGTCAGTTGTATTAAATTTTGTTAACCTTGGAACAAGCGGACTCGCCCTGTTGTGATTTGACGGTGTAAGATGCAGACTGTACAAAGATTTCTGATGTAGCCAAACTGGCCAACCAAGACACACTTGTCCTTCATCCTGCAAACATGGCACAGTTTATCACTCCCATTTTACTCAGACTGCTGAGGAAGAGAAATGTTGATGCATCAGTAAAGGGCATGGCAAAGCTGTTCCCATGCTTGTGCTACAATCCTCAAATGCAGAATATCCCTGCACAACTTTGTGAATGAGCATTTAGAAACGCGCCCCAGTGTAACATATCTTTATCAGAGGTCAAATTTCACTTTACAGTATTCTACTTGGCATCAAAATAGTGCTTGAATTCGCACAAGCGAATAGAATAAAGCAGTTCAAATCCCTCACCTAATGTTTAAGCAATACTAAAGTTTTGAGAATAATCTGATATCTGTAGGATGGAAGCCATTGTCAAAACCATAAAAGTATAGCCCCCTTGTCAGGTCTCGTCTGTGTGAGTGAAGGATATTTTGCAACCAGCAGTCAGAGACCATCTCGGAAGACGTTTCTGAAAAAACCAAAGGCGAACTAAAGGATATAGGCCACTCCCATACTCTGTTTGAGACGAAAGCACAGCATTTACAACTGTTAACTAATGTGGCAATGAGAAGTAGGGAAAATATCTGAATAAGTATTAATTGGCAAATACAAGAGCACCGCAGAGTAAGTTGGCTTAATAAATCCAAGAAACGTAGGAATCGGGTCAAAGCCTTTGTCTTTGACCGAGAGGGTGGTCACAAAGCGGAGGTTAGTCCTAGTGGTAGTGGCAAGGGTTCTGATGTACAACGTGTGGGTTGTTTGCCACCTGGCCTTTGATTTAATGAAGTTTGTCAATAGTTGTTTGTTCAAGAACTGTTTGAACAATAACTGGCAGCAAGTGCACACAGAAGATTGATTTACTAAATCTGATGATTAATTTCTGTCAGTGGTCATTCTCAAAATCCAACATGGATCCGACCCTCATGGACTTAAGTTAGACATTCCTCATCTAGGTGCATCTGAGTTTTGTGAGAAACGGCCTGCAGGAGACCTGGTGGTCTGTTTGGCAGGGACTTCCTGAAGTGTACGTCTCTAATGTAAGGGCCGAGGGATAGTTATGCCACTACTGATTGTTCTCAATTTACCCCGCTGGGCCTCGTTACAAGGTTTCATTTAATGCCGATGGAGCAGGTAACAGAAGTTATTGATCCTATCAGAACTACATGAGTTTCTCGTTAAAATAGCATTGAAATGAGGACTTTCTGGCAGAATCTGGCCCAGAAATCCTGTTTTCTCTGGGGAAGTTCAGGGTCTCGCTTGTAATCTCCGTTAATCCTCCCCATGAATTACCAGTAACCCTGGAGGCGCAGAGTTGGTGGGAGAGATAACTGGGACCTTCTAATGAGGCTCTTTGTGGCTAATCATTTGAACTTCACAATAAACTGCTCTTATTTGCATGACCCGTAAACTGGAAATGTTTAAATGTACTTCTGTGGTGCTTCAGATACACCATCTACATCCCCTAATAAAAGATGGATGGTCTGGTTACTTGGCTGATCTCACCTTTTGGAGCAGCATTACCGCTGCTATTGAGGACAAAGGGTATAGTACTTTGAATCGGAAAACCTGTGTTCTTCCTTTACCATTCTCAGTAAATATTTTTATTTTGTAGGAAGCACTAATGTTGGAGACCAACTCCCTACAGGGCAGCTCTCTGTCGTGCCGTGGCGACGCACTGGGGTGAAATACACCAACAACGAGGCCTACTTTGATGTGATAGAGGAAATTGATGTCATCATGGATAAATCTGGTAATTCATCAGGGATTGTTCCTACTTCCCTTGATCCTTAGTGAATATGGCTCCAAAATTCTCCCTTGCAATCTGCTCGTCCTCACATCTCTTTCCTGCCTCCCTCCTATGGCTCACTGTGATCTGTCTTTTCCATTCTGCAGGCTCAACAGTTACAGCAGAGATTCAGGGTGTGATTGATGCCTGTGTTAAATTGACCGGAATGCCGGATCTGACACTATCCTTCATGGTAAGTTATCAGGGAAGGTGAGGGGTGGAAGACTTGAGTCTCCGTATAGCTAGGCACCCGCTATACAGCAAGATGTGAACATCACTTTTTAATTTTGGCTTTGTGGTTAAATATATTCCTGTGCTTTAGGATTATTTGACCAGCAGTCCCCTTATGGAGCTGATGCTGTCCTCTGCTGACATACGACTTTGACTGTCAACTGAATACATTCACCGGCCTTATTCTGGTGGTTATGTGGCTGAAACAGATCATTTCTGATTCCTTTGGAAGAGCTCCTTCTTGCCCAAGTCCAACTTCTTTCTAACTTCTCTGGGTGTATCAGATTTAGCATTTGTCACAAGGTTACAATAGAGCTCAACCTCTTCCCACCTTTGTACCCACACTTCACCTTTATCATATCATTAGCAGGTTTGTACAAAGGCAGAGGGTTTGGTTGGAAAGTGTTAGAAAGTTGACTTGGTAAAATAGAACTTGTAATATCTATCAACCCCTTTAATCCTCTTAAGAAAGTTTCCATATGTTTGTTATGGTAGAAGTACTATACAAATGCTGCTTGCATTTGCATAATATTTATTACCATTTTGTGTGGCCTGGTAGCACATGCTCAAAACAAAAGAATCCCTTTTGTGCTGTATATTCCTAGGTAATCTATGATCAAACAGAGGGCACTGAACCGATATTATACCCAAAAAAGTATACATCGGAGTCTGACAACCAAACGCAATATTGTTTCCTCTATGTATATTCAAAAGGAATTTATTATAAGAATGTTTTACTACATACATAAAATACATATTTCATATTAATCCATGATAAAAAGGAATTCTATAAATTCCAAAACTTTTTATACTGTGTCCAAATTCACTAGAATATACATATACACAAGTACATTTATAAAAATCAATTCACATAACACACATTAAAACATTTTTTCCTTTACATATGGATCTGTATCACATAAATGATCTAAGACTTTTATTCAAGCTTCTCATATACTTATTGTAAGGAACTAGTGTTGACTCTGCGTTTCGGCAGATTATCTGATCAATCTCCGCCTTCTTCAGGACAAATTCATAACAAAAGATTTTGGCTTAATTTGGGTGACTCTCTGTTTTCCGAGCTGGTAGCACATGCACAATATTGGCACGCTTTAAGGTTATTGGGTATTCTTCGTTGATATGAATGCGATATGTGTCACTCTGCTACCTAAAAAGGAAACCATGATTGTAAGATTCTTCCTGCTTCAGCTCAAACCTCTCTCTCATTGACAAAAAGTACTCAAAATTAAGTAACGGGGAAATGGCAGGAAAGTGCACACATTTTGCAGGCTTTTTCCCACATAATAAAACATTTGCCCAGCCTAGTGGAGACAGTGCACCATATTTGAGGGTTTTAAGGTGGGTGCTTAGCCAAATAATACTTTGTAGGCACCAACTAGACGGTCTCCATAGGAGTCTCTTGCAGAGTGAAGTAGTAAGGTCTGAAGCCACCTTTCCAACCCACTTCTATGAAAGTGGCAACAAAAACCTTGACATTGCAGTTGTAACTGTTTCTACAATCTTTTAACTATTCGAAGATTTTGAACGGTTTTATCTTGATTAGAATTCCACACTCTTGCGTGACCGAAAAGTCCCAGCACTTTACAAGTACAAACCAGCTTTGACTTATCCTTAAAGTTATATTTGTGTGTTTTATCTCTTGCTGTTGCATTTCATCGCTGAATACTGACTGACACCATTGTTTGAACCTCATATCCATAAAAGTGCCCAATATGTTACTGTAAATAAATTGGTTTTGTAAAAACACCGATTGTAATCTTAATTTAATTTGACTTGCAATCCTGCGAAATATAGGTGTACCATTCATACAGTGACCGAAAGTATGGGTTAAATGGGATAAATTGCTAGTTGAATATTAAGAACTCATCTCTGATGCACAGAATTGTCCAAGACTGTCTAAAAACTGGAAAAATACACTATTTCCTATGCTGATTTCATTGCATTTGCTGCCCATGGACATGGTGTGTGTTCAGACTGGCATGGATTACCCATAGTGCACTGCTCGATGGTACACCAGTTTACTTCAGCGCATTGAATCTGAAACTCCATTCCTCCGAATGGCAGGACATTTCCACCATTGTATTTGTTCATAAATAGAGCTGAAAATCTTATTTTTCAATCACCGTTGCCTGCAAGGTCTCCTATAGGTCAGAGAAATAACCTCATTCCTCCTTCTTCCGAAGCCTTCATGCTAACTCAGCATAACACTCTGGATCTCTAGCACTGAATGTATAATCATGGCATCTGTAGATTTGTAAGATGGCTCTGGACAAGCGGCTTGCAGATCCATGACTTTGGGACTTCCTGCGCTCTTTCAACCTGTGAAACATGTAAATATAATGCACACAATGCCCACTTTATCCACACTATGTGGAAGTTATTTCCAAAGGACTGTCTTTTATTCTTACCGTTGTTACCCAGAATTTACTGTTTTAACCACAACTCTGGCACGTCCGCCTCTTTTTACCTGTAAAACATGTGAATGTAATGTATATATCACCATATTATCCACACCACGTGGAATACTTGGCCCGAAGGACTGTGATCTATTCCTCCCCTCCTCCCGATAATTTATTACTTTAACTCCTGTAATAAATAAACAGTGAAATCTTATGTTAAATGCTTCTTTGTAAAGCACTTTGTTGCCCCATGTCTTCTCTGCACTATACAACACGGCAAAATAAAGAAGTAAACTTTTGCATGTGTTGTTAAAACCATGTGTGATGGAAGTAGCTCATCTTGAGACCCTGTTGCCAGTCATATTTGCTTGGAGCATCTGCTGACTGCATAGCTCAGTCTCAATGAATTCTAGGTGCTTTGTTATTAAAAAGTCATTATTGATTCTGTTTTCTTTATATATATATTTTTTTTAGAATCCTCGACTTCTTGATGATGTCAGTTTTCATCCCTGTGTCCGTTTCAAGCGCTGGGAGTCTGAGCGTATTCTGTCCTTCATTCCGCCAGATGGGAACTTCCGGCTTTTGTCCTATCATGTTAGTGCTCAAAAGTAAGTGGTCAGCGTTTGGGCAGCAAACCTACAATCGTAGTGTTGGAGGAGCGTCCTTCTTGATGTTCAAGCTTGTGGTGACGTCACTACCAATTATCGAGGCCATATGTGACCACGCCTGATTCTAGCGAGCCCCATTCTTGGGTTAACTCCCGAATTTGAAGCTTGGGAGCAAGAAAACTGCTGATCTTTTAGCTTCTCTTGTTCCTCTCTTTAATTCTTCCCTCCGCTTGTTCCTCCCAGTGTACTCATTTTCCTGATGGTCCCTCACTGTATATTCTTTCTCTCCCTTCTCACCCTGCACTAATACTTCACATGGTTATGTATCCTTCTTGGTCTATCTAATACTATTTTCTTTTGTTCTTGCAGCTTGGTGGCAATTCCAGTCTATGTGAAGCATAACATTACATTCCGAGAGAACAGCTCCATGGGGCACTTTGAGATCACCGTGGGTCCCAAGCAGACTATGGGGAAAACTGTGGAAGGAGTAACCGTCACAAGTCAGATGCCCAAAGGAGTCTTAAATATGACCCTGACCCCTTCGCAGGGGACAAACACGTTTGACCCTGTGACTAAGGTGAGAGACGTAGAGCCCAAGGATTGATCTCTGGGGAAAAATGGAAATGTTATTTTGGTCAATGGGGCATTCAATATGCCATGCTCCCCATCTAGGAGCAAACCGATAATAAGAGTGCTACAAGGACATCGGCAGTACAGAACACAGAGCGGGGTGAGGGGTTGCACGGAATAAGGGAAGTCCTTTAGGGACAGAAGATGTTACAAATGATGGAATAAGTAGTCCTGGATAGCGAGCTTGGGGACATGAACTACCTTGACATCTGACGTGTTTGGAGCATGGGCAAGTTTTTTTTTTTTTTTTAGCATCGTCTATTGTGCAGAGCATCTTTATATAGTTGAAAATATTTTTTGGGCACCTCGGGCTTTGAAAAATGGTTTAGTAACTTCAGATTAGCACAACATCCGTTGTTGAGGGGCAGGAAGGCGGCCTATGTCTGGTTCTCTGAGCTTCACTCTTGGGTGACATGAAATAACCATTTACTCCAGACTCCCCAAAGAACCTGCAGACTGCGAGCCTGTGCTACACCTCACCTGGGGCAGTATTACATAAGGTGCCCCGTGGGCGCAACGGGCGTTTGCACCCGTTTTGTGCGCCCCTGGGGCACTTTGATATTATAGAGGGGGGGCGCAGACGCTTGTGCGTCCCCTTCTATAATACCGATGGCGCTGGCGCACTTAAAGCGCCAGCGCTATCAGCAGAGGGTGTTCCCCCCATTTGCATAGGGGCGTGCCCTATACAAATGAGGTAATTCCTCTGACTCTGCGCCCGCGCCATATTACAGACGCAGATTCAAAGAAGCCCTCAGGAGGCGCACTTACAGTGCGCCATTTAAAAGGTGGCGCACTGTCAGTGCGCCCCCTGACAGCAGCCCTCTGCAGGGGGCAAAGGGAGTCCCATGGACCCCCCAGACATCCCCTTGCAGGCGGGTGCAGTCACTGACTGCACCCGCCTGCAAGGGGATCTCTAAACCCCTTTGAAAGTGCAGGTGGGTGCCGCCTGCACTGTGAAAACACGGAACAGCTGCTCTGTGTTTTCACATAAATGCGCTGCCCCCTAGGCAGTGCAAATTTGCGGCTGCCCCTAGGGCAGCGCATTCACCATAATGGGGGGCATTGCCATTGTTTGTGCCCGGCACACCTTTTCAAAGGTGCGCCGGGCGGTCTAAGGCAGGAATTAGTTACCTTGTTTTTTATGCTTTTGTCTATCGCATTTCCAGAACTCAGACCGTTGACGTTGCTTCTCTTCCCATCTTTATATGGGTCATCAATGTCCCTTGTTCTTTGCTTCATGCCCATCACTGTTTTTTTTTTTATTCTGAGGATCCAAGAGTAGCTATTGGGAAGTGCACAGGGTGCTGTGGCACAGCCTTCAGGTTCAGCTAGTTCCTGTCCAGTCTTTGCTGATGACTGATTTTTTTATTTAGATGGTTCACATTTGTAAAGCTTAAAATGGCAACAGGCCCGCACAGTGCCTGGATTTAGGCACAAAGGGAACAGTAGGGGAAGCATTTTGATCCAGTAGTGCTCGGAAGCTAAAGCTTTTGATAGTTGGTAAAAAGCTGCTGTCTCCGGACTCTTGGCCAATACTGGGCCTGTTTTAGCTGCCTGTAGAATCCCAGAGATTGCCCAGATTAGTTTCACCCTCAAGCGTGTTTAGATTGCTGCCTTTTATCACCAAATTATGTTTAGCAGCTTAACTCTTGCCTAATATTAAGGAAGACACTGAAAGTTGTGCTCCTTGGTAGAGGCATGAACGACTTTGCTGCATGTAGCAACAAGACCTCAAATTAAAATCTACAGTGATGAGTACCCCTATTCGTTTTAATTTTTTCCTTGTTTTTGTACTTTTCCTTTGATATATATTCAGATTATTCTGTCTATTTGCATTGAGTTTTTGGGAATTATATATACGTTTTTTTGATAAGTACCCTGTCTGTGCTCTTGGAATTACCAGAGATCGAGTTCAAACCAGTTGACGCACATTGGACTGCTCGGAGAAGGACATGGGGTGCTGATGGGAAGTGTTTTGCCTGTTTTGAGGTGGTCTATACTCTGGCAGAATGCTTGCTTCTGCCATTCTGAAGAGGGAGTGTTGATGGAGACGGGGGCTTAGGTGGGGAGAAGTAAATGAATGCAAGAACACAGCCAGTAGAAGTTACTGGAGTAGGTTCACAACCCTTGTGGCGCCCAGTATTGAAGGACAGGATATTACTAATCCTTCTACCGCTTCACTGTAAATATTTTATGGGTGTTGAGTGGAGGCCACTACATCACTCCTGATGTCCACTTCCCCTTTCCTCTGCATTCAAGGCGTCCATCCCTCTCTGTTTCTGGGAGCACAATGTGTGAATCTTACACAGTCCTCTTCTGGTTTCTCTGTAGTTGCTGTCATGGGATGTGGGGAAGATAAACCCGCAGAAGTTACCGAGTTTGAAAGGGTCCATGAGTCTTCAGGCCGGGTGCTCCAAACCTGATGAAAACCCCACAATCAACCTGAACTTCAAGATTCAGCAGCTGGCAATCTCTGGTGAGTGTCCCTTGTCTGCTGCCTCCAATAGGTATTTATTATCGAGTGTCCAAGCACAGATCCAGGAATGTAACTATAGAGCAACCGGTGCATCGGCAGGGGGTCCAGTGGAGTCAGGAACTCAGTGCACCCCAATTATGGGTGATTATTATTTTTTTGCTACGAAACCAGTAAAGGGGGCAATTTTAGTTTTTAGCATTAAGGATTATTGCCTACTTGCTACACCACTGCATGGATCGTTGTTATGTGCCAATGAATAACAAGCCTTTGTAAGAGCTGTCTGTGTGCTAGTGTAAAGTAATTATGCAACACATCAACATTAGCCTGCTTTACCTATCTGTGTGCAGTCAACATCTAGAGAATAAGGACAGATCCCTAAAGTATATGTCCAGGATGTAACTGCCTCCTATGGGGGTGGCTGAATTCATCTGCATGATCTAACCCACCTTTTCTGTCTGTGATGGACTAGGGATCTAATAAGTCACTCTATGCCACTAGCTTAAAATGTTCAATGACTGATTGCTACAAGAGCGGTATTTTTTGCGAGAATTGTGCACAATCACTACCTCTTTACTCAAATATGAAAATGTTATCAAGACAAAATCTTTCTCATGATAAACCAACTGCAGATTTTTAAAATGTATCCATGGTAAATGCATTTAAAATAAAAAAATGTGTCCGATTCTAATCTAAAGACTGCTTAAATCGGGACGACTCTTGAGAATGCTTAATTCGCTTGGCTGTAGAATTTGTTGGAAGTGTTGATCCAGCGCGATATTAGCAAACAGCATTCATACACCAGATACTCACTTGGGCCCATACATTCATACTACGCTAATACTTACGCTGGGTTTTATCAGTTGTTACTCTCTATCAAAATCCCTGCTACCAATTACCTTCTGATTGAAGAGTAATGACTTACCAATGAATCCTTTGCTAATTGGGAAATTTAAAATGAGTGACATTCATTATAGTACATAATCCTGAAATAACCACTGAGTCAGGAAGTTTTAAAATGTTTATCTAAAGATTTAGCAGAGTAAAATACAGAGCCACATGGTACTTAATCGCAATACCCAAGATTAAGCATAGAAATGATTATTGCTAATCAATGACGGTGTTTAAAGGGAGAGGATAGGGATAGCAGCGCAACTAGAGGTTGCATTATATTTACCTAAGTGCGAGAACCAAACCCCTTAGCCAAGGAGTTGAAAGAATAGGACCCAGGAAGGATGGAGAGCAAAGACTTCCTCCAGGATCAGGACAGGACCGGTGAGCTCTCTACAACGACGCCTGCGTCGTTCCCCTCTCTGATACTCGGCTTCTCCTCGATTCTCCTGTGCCTTCCTTCTAATGGACTCCGCCGCCCCCTCCTCAGGACCTCTTCTGGACAGGGATTCAGTCTGCAATCGATCAGCTTAGCGGTCTGGAGCTCTTCTTGTGCGTGCTGTGGTCTCTGCTAGAAGCCTGAAGCTAAACTAATTAGCTAATTCTATATCTATTATACCCCTCTACGCCCATGTACCTCCCCTTAATGTTGCTAAAATATGGGGCCACTACTTCTGATTGGACAGGGACAGGGGGTGGATTGTCGCACCATATCGATTTGGCCTAAATTGCAAAGCCTATTGTCTTTAAATTCCCACCCCTTCAAATTAATACATTCGCTTTATTTCCCACCCGTCATGACAAATGTAAACCAATTTTCATAGACAATGTATCAATGTGCAACAGGAAAGGCAAGAGTACAGCATCTTCGGCCATCGGGTCGCGGCCTTGGACGACGTCCAGATTAACTTCATTTGGCAGGCACACAAGACACATGCGCAGAACCATTTGCCTCTCGAGTTTCAGGTCACCAACCCAGGCCCAAGTTTACGAACTAATAAAAGTGCAAGAAGCAAATATTAAAATCACAGAATAAAATGTTTCACTGTATGCCCACTTTTTCTACTCTATTCCCATTTAATTATAAATTCTATCCCGTGTTAGTAGCATTAGGAAACGACAATTTAGTAATGACATGAGAGCAAGCTGAAGCATGTGAAAACATCAAGCAGCCATTTTAATACACACTGCGCAGAAGCAGAAATTTCCCACCAAGCAAAGAAAGACGTCACACCATGTGATCTGGTTATGACGTGCGCACTGAGTTTTCCCGCGCATAGCGGCCATTTTGGATTTACAGACAAGCGTTACTCATTAGAAAAACACATAAGCAAGCATCCTTCCCTTTCGTTTTGTGAATGCAAAGGTTAGTATTAACAATACAAGTTTTTAATAAATTAATACTGTGATGAGGATTGAATACAAGCAAGTTTCATTTATGAAACCTTGCTCCATCAATCCCCTCTCTGATGGCGTTTCTGAGCCATCAAAATACTACCCACAATCAGATGCCAACTTCTAGCAAATTACTTCATTCTCATTCTTACACTTTCCGTTTTTGCCATCCCCTTTCAATTTCTTGTATAATTCACTTCTCCATTCTTCAAGTTCTATTTCTTCAAATTTTCGCTTCTTTCCTCTACCTGTTACTTTATATGTTCCACTCTTTCTACAACATTTGCACCATATTGTTATTGCCAATATTATTATTGCTATCCCTGCTAAGGGTACTAATATTTGACCTAGAAGTCCTTTTCCTACATTAGCAAACCAGGTACCAATTGACGCAATACTATTTGTCAATCTTTCCCATACACTATCAACTTCCAGTGGTTTAAGTTCCTTCTCAAGTTTAGTTATATTCTGTATATACGTTCCAATTTCTGCACTCTTATCAGGAATATAAGTGCAACAATGTTTCGTCTTCAATAATTTACAGACTCCGCCCTCTTTTGCCAATATTATATCAAGAGCAAGTCGATTTTGCATAACCATAGATCTAATCGCAACCATTTCCGCATTAATCATTAGAAAACCTCCAGCAGTATCCGTTGATAAACGATCAACCACTGTAGACAATTTACATATTTTCCTTGAGTTCAGAATTATTCCCACTGAAGGTATCAATGCACCAAATATATTACCTACAATTTCTGAAAAACTAGCTCTTTTACTACGTATTAATTCGCTATTGTTTTCATTGCTCCCAGTGTTTCTTTTTACGTGGTATATCTTTGGAAATACTATTCCAAAATAACAACTTCCATACCACCGTGCAGGAAGCCTAAAGTAAGCCTTATTCCCACACACATAATAGATTCCAGGAAAAACTGAATCTGTTCCTCCTTTGAGTCCCCAACCTCCAAGAATTAAAAAATTGTGTTCACATTCACTGGTACCGATGAAAACATTGTTATATTCAGTCTTTAACCTATGAAGACAAATTTTTCCTGTCTTTACAAAATCCAGAGCCATAGCAGCTTGAGCCTTGCCAGGTGTGTAACTCCCTTCTTTCTCCGCCCAAGGTGGCAAATGAGCCTTATGCTCAGAAGCTTTCTTTTGAAAATCTTGTCTTCTATCTTCTACTAAATTCAAAAATATCTTTTCTTCTTCAAGTAAAGAACATGTTAGATTGTGTCTATGTGCATGTGTTATGTCTATTGATTTCATTGTTAAGAAAAATTCTCCCATAAACTGTGCGTCTTGACTACTAAGCACTGGGTTCATACTCTTGCGAATCGGAACCTCAGAAAATATCACATCTAAGTTTGAATAATAATACTGAAGTCTCCCTGTTCTATAAAATAAACTAGACAAAACACTACATGATATGCCATATGTCAGTGGTAAGTGATGGTATGTTAATCCTTCTGCTACTGATTCAGGTAACTTCATACAGACATAACAATTACTAACTTCCATTGTGTCTACATATTGAAACAATAACTTTGTGAAAACGTTTAAACTAGTGTCGTTGTCAGCTATTTCATGATGAATTTCTGGTTCATTCTCTGCCATTAGTTCTACTCTATTGCCCTTCATGTTTGCTGTCCTCTCCTTAGTTTCATTATTAATCTTTTTATCCATTATCATAAGGTAAGGAACTGCTACAATCAGGACTAACCATACTATAAGCACCATTACTAGACTACATATGCATATTGCACAGCATCTTCTACAACATTTCTGTTTTGGTCTCCCAGCAACTCTATCGTCAGGCATTTTTCGACAAGGAAGATTGCTCTTCTTATCTTTTCTTCTTTTCTTTAGCTTATTCTTTTGCTTAGTCAGGGTGGTCTTGTTTCTTTTTCGTACGTCAGTTCTGCACTTGTTCCTTCGCCACCACTGTCACTTGACTCTGAGCTTTCAAAATCTTCAAGAATGATATAAGTCCAGTCAGGACCCTTGAATTTGTTATTCACAAGTTTCAGTCTTTTACTTTTTCTTTTCTCTGACTTTTTCTCTTGATCAGTTTGACTTGTTACTTCAGGTACTTGATCTGGATCTTCACTTCTGGTTGTTATGTGGTACTTTACTCTTTTAATGACACTCGGCCAATGATCTCCTTTTCTTGTTTTCTTTGTTGGCAATGTTTCTTTATTTTCGTCTTCAGAGATCTCGTTATTTTCACTGCTTAGTACTGCTTCGTTTTCTTCTATTACTGTTTCTTCTGTTTGCTCTTTTTCAGGTCTGATTGGTTTCTCTTCAGCAGCTCCACTATGAGTTTCCAATTTTTGACTTTGTTCTTGATTTAATTCTTCAAGTTCATGTCTTTCGAAATTTTCTTCTTCTTTGTACTCTTCTTGATCTGACTTGTTCTGATCAGGGCTTATTGCACTGTGAACTTCTGCAGCCTGACCGGATTCTTCTAGACCTGTCTGTCCCTGTTCAAAGTCTATTAGGTCTTCACTGTTTTGAGTCCAGTTTCCTTTCCCTATCTGACCTTGTTCAGGATTTCTTAATGTCTTTTCTTCTTGTTCCTGAACTGCTTCTTCTTCACCTATCTGATCTTCTTCAATTTCTTCCAATTTCGCTTGACTTCTTGTTCTGTGATATACTTCAGGAACTTCTACCACTGGTATCCAATCCTGACTTGTGCTCGGTTGTTCTTCTTCAGCTTCTCTGGAATCTCGAACCTGAGATCCTTCAGCTGGGCAACCTTCAGCTTCTTCAGTGATTGGCGTTGTCTGAGGATTCTCTTCCTCGGGATCTGGTACTCTCTTGGTGTGACTTACATGAATCCAATTAGGAAATCCGGCACACTTCACTGCTGTATTCGTTGTCAGTATGACTTGACACGGTCTGCCCCATCTAGGTGATAGACACGTTTCTCTGGTGTGATTCTTCACTACCACCCAGTCACCAGGATTCAGATCATGTTCTTGCTCGGGCTGCCTGGAAACTGCGTCTTCTCCAACCTGATGAGAGACAGAACGCACTAGGTCAGCCAATCCTTTGCAATAGTCCAGAACCATATCATCAGATATATTCACCAGTTTGTTTGTGGGAACATGTGTTTGTCTCATTGCTCTTCCCATCATTATTTCATGTGGGCTCAATCCTGTGGTTCTGTCAGGTATACTTCTGAGTCCCATTAAAACGAGTGGCAATGCATCTGGCCACTCTAATGATGTTGATGCACACATTTTTCCCAGTCTTGACTTTATAGTGCCATTCAATTGTTCAACCACTCCAGAAGCTTCTGGACGATATGCACAGTGCAGTTTCTGTTTGATTTGAAATGCTTCACAGATTATTTGGATCACTTCACTGTTAAAATGTTTTCCTCTATCTGATTCCAAAGTTACTGGAAAACCAAACCTAGGAATGAGCTCTCGTAGCAACAGTTTCGCAACTGTAATGCTGTCATTTCTCCTAGTAGGGTAAGCCTCCACCCATTTTGAAAACAGGCACACTATGACTAGTACATATTTCAGCCCTCTACATGGTGGTAACTGTATGAAATCAAACTGAAGTCTCATAAATGGACCCTCTGCCTTTCCAATTTTCCCAAATCCAATTACTGTCTTCCTCCCCGGATTATGCATCTGGCAAGTTAGACATCTCTGGCAAAGACTCTCTGCAACAGCCCTGAATTTAGGATTATACCAATTTTGTCTGAACAGCCTAATCATTGCATCTCTCCCTATGTGTGTGTCTCCATGATACATCCTAGCCATTTGTGAGAGTAAACAGTCTGGCATGACTGGTCTGCCATCAGCACTGATCCACACTTCATCATCTCCTCTTTGGGAACAACCCACTTTGATCCACAAATTCTTCTCACTTTCATCAACCTCATCTTGCAATTTCTTGACGTCATTCCAAGTTTCAGGTGGCATATACAGCATAAGTTGGCAGCTGATTCCCATTCTTTCCACCCTCTTATTGACTGACATTCTGGTTTTGGCACAATGTTGAGCCACCAGATCTGCATATCTGTTGCCGACTACCACCCAGTCATCTCCTGACTGGTGTGCGGCACATTTCACCACAGCCAATTCTTTTGGTGATTGTATTGCTTCTAGCAATTCCCTTACAAATTGTCCATTTTTAATGGGGGATCCTGAAGAAGTCATGAAATCCCTCTGCATCCATAGTTGGCCAAAATCATGCACAACCCCGTAACCATATTGGCTATCTGTAAATATGGTTACTCTCTGATTCCTCCCAATTTTGCATGCTTTTATCAACGCAATCAATTCAGCTACTTGTGCAGATTTGACTCCTGGTAAATAAGATGCTTCAACTATTCCAGTTAATTCACATACCGCATAGGCAGCAGTTAGTTTACCGTCTTCATGTCTTTGACATGAACCATCAACAAATAGCTCCCTGTCTGGCTTTTTAAGAGGCTGTTCCTCAATATCTGGGCGTGGTTTTGTGCATAATTCTGTAATCTGTATACAATCATGTTCATCTTCTTCGTCATCTTTAATTCTCTCATGATATGGGTCTGGTAGTAAGGTTGCTGGATTTATTATAGTACACCTTACCATGTTCACATTTTCAGCACCCATTATGATTCTTTCGTATTTAGTCAGCCGACTAGGAGTAAGATGCTGAGTTCGTGTTCTTGTCAACAGAATCACAACCGCATGTGGAACATACACCTTTACAGGATGTCCCATCACAATTGACTCACTTTGTTCAATGCTCAAACAAGTAGCCGCCACTGCTTTTAAGCATCCTGGCAACGCGGCTGCTACTGGGTCCAATGTAGCAGAAAAATATGCTATAGGACGTCTTTCTAATCCATGTCTCTGAGTTAAGACAGAAAGTGCACAATTTTCTCTCTCATGACAGAACAATGCAAATTCTCTTTTATAATCAGGCATGCCTAAGGCAGGTGCTGAACATAGGGCATTTCTCAATTTTACAAAGGCTTCTACACTTTCATCCTCCCACTCAACAGGGTCCTTTGCTTTCTTTTTTGTCATGTTAATTAAGGGCTTAGCTAACATGGAAAATCCTGGTATCCATTGTCGACAGTAACCTACTATTCCTAGGAACATTCTCACTTGTCTTTGTGTTACAGGCATTTGCATTTTCTTTATTAAAGTTACCCTTTCAGCTGTTACTCTTCTTTTTCCCCTCTCAATTTGGTGTCCCAGATACTTAACAGCTGTTGTACAGAATTGCAATTTTTCAGGTGAGACTTTATGTCCTTCTTCTGCCAAAAGATTTAATAATGCTATGGAATCAACAACACAGTCCTCTCTGGTATTCGATGCCACCAATAAGTCGTCGATATATTGGACTAAGACTGAGCTTCCTGGCATCACTAGTTTTTCAAGGCACTTTTTCAATATCTGGTTGAAAATAGAAGGACTTTCTGTGTACCCCTGAGGAACACGATTCCACACATAGACCTTGTTCTCAAATTTAAATGAGAAAAGATACTGGCTGTCTGGATGTAATGGTATTGAAAAGAACGCTTGACACAAATCAATTACTGTGAACCATCCTGCACTCCAAGGGATCTGGTATAGAATTACTGCAGGATTTGGCACTATGGGACAACATGGTTCCACAATCTTATTTATTTTTCTCAGGTCCTGAACAATCCTATATTTTCCACTAGGTTTCTTTAACCCCATTATAGGTGAATTACATGGGCTACTCATTACTTCTTTTAGGATATTTTGTTCTATCATTCGATTTATTTCTTCAATGACTCCTGCTTTTACTTCTGCACTCATTTTGTACTGTCTGGTATTTGGGAAAATTGCACCTTCTTTTACAGTAATTTTAACTGGATCTATTTTAGCCATAAGTCCTACTTCCTTTCCGGTGAAATCCCATACTATGGGGTTTACTGTACCTTTTAATTCTTCTGGCAACTCATCTTTTGTTATTAACGAAAACATCTCGTCTACTTCTGTACCTTGTTTTGCAATCATAATTTTATATACATGATCTTCATCTGGTGTCTGAACTGCCACACCATCCGGTGTGCAGAAAATGGTACAATTCATCTTGCACAATAAATCCCTACCTAATAAATTTACTGGGCTAGAATCACACACTACGAATTGATGCATTTCTCTAAAGTTTCCTATTTTAACTTCCATTGGTTTGGTAAGAGGTGTTCTAATTCTTTGATTAGCTACCCCTACTACTTGGATATCTTCACCAGAGAGAGGAAGGTCTGGAATGTCTGCTGTTCTCACAGTAGACCGGGTAGCACCAGTGTCCAAAAGGAAAGTAATATTATTACCTTTCACATTCCCTTCAACATATGGACCTGACTGATCTACCTGTAAGGATGCGCCAAGTATGCACTCCTTCTTCCCCTCTCCTAGGCACCGTCATGGACTGAATTGACAGAAATCGTCCTGCAAAAGAAATTGTGATGTCATATAATCATTCTTACCACTTCCTCCTTGATATCCGATGTCTGTACCATGCTTTGCTCTGCTTACATTACCCTGAATAGGTGCAGGTGGCAACTGACTCTGAGGATTTACACCCTGCTGTGAGTCATTCTGCGTCTGTGGATTTAAATTTTGATTTGGGCTATTATTATTCCGGATCTTTTTACATTCATCCTTCCAATGCCCCAATTTTCCGCATCCATGACAAGGAAATTTCTTTTTAGCTTCTTCTCTACTCATTCGTCCTCTAAATTTTCCACCATTCCCAGTATCACCATTCGTTCCAGAATCTTTTCCTTGATTTTCACTCGGATTTTCCAAATTGATTCCCTGTTTCTCAGCCATTTTCACCTGAGCCCACATCACTTTTTCCTGCAATTTCTTGTGTCTATCCTCAATATCGTCTCCACAATATTTTGCATACTTCAAAATCTCATCAATGGGCTTCCCTTGCCAACACAGCATATGCTGTTTAATCATTTGACAAATTTCTGGCTTTAAACCGTAAACAAACCGATACACAAACTGACTCATGTTCTTGTCTCCAATGTCCTCAAATCCACTATACTGTTTAAATACCTGCAATAGACGCTCATAGTAGGAATGCACCGATTCATTAGCTTCTTGGGTAGTTCGATCTATTTTCACCCAATCTGTTTCTTTCGGTGGTATTTTCCCTTTCAGGTAAGTTATCACCTGCTGATACTTTTTCATCACATCATTTGACGGGGCACCTGTTTTCGGATCTCTAGGATATTCGTCACTTGGCCAATCCACTGTGGTTTTGCAATCTGTCCATAAATCGGCAGGTACCACTATATCAAACAACCAATCCAAATCCTTCAACAGTACCTTCGACACCTTCACAAACCTGTCAACCTGCTTGTACCATTCAATTGGTTTTTCTCTCAACTTTGGAAAATCATTCGTAAATGACAAAATATCCTGTCTGCTCCATGGGACATGTACATATCCTCCTCCCGCAACTTCTCGCATTGGATACATTTGATCTGCTTTCCCTGTTTCCTTCATCACATATTCAGATGCTGTTCTACTTGTTCGTGCTTCTTCCTTTTTCTTGGCCCACCTAGTTCTCCATTTATCTAGGTCTCCCCATTTTTGCAAAACTAACATTAATTCTCTTATTTGTAATCTTCTTCCAGAGGCATTCATATTTTCTAAATCTTTGTCTGAAAATTCTGCTCTATAGGGTTTCTGTAGTACCTTTGATCTCCCTATTTCTATTCCCATCTGTAGTGCTAAATTGGATAATTTTTCATGAAATAACCTTACATTTCTGGTGATACTCCTGCACAGGAACAATAATTCTTCTTCATCATAGGTATTTAAGCGTTCTAGTCCTACATTTCCTGCTATTATTTCTTCTAATTCGACTTTCAATTTATGAATGTCCATTATTTTCGGAGGTGTGCACTGTTTAACTGACCCTTGCACCCATCTTTCTAGATCTTCAGGTGTTACTATGGTGGCACTTTTTGCTCCCGATGAAGTTATTAAACTTACATCTTTTGAACATCCAGGTACATCTTTTCTGGGAGTGCTATTTACAGTACCTCGAATAGGCAAGTCCATGAGTGATATTGTGGATTCACAGTCACTAAATTGATCCTCAATTATAACTGGAGCTTCAGGTTTGGGATTATTCACAGGAGTAGGTGCAAGTATCGGTGGAGGACAGCTTCCCTGAGTACCATATAATGGAACTACTGGACCAATTGTTACAGGTATGGTCAATGAATCAGGGTGTACTTTTATCTGAGTTATTTTCTGTATTAATTCTGCTCTGGTCTTTTCTAGGGCTTCTTTTTCTTTGTCATGAAGTATTCTACTAGGGGTGAATTCATGCATTACCTGTGGCACTAATGGAGTTTTTATCGGTGGTGCACTTGGGGTGCATCCACTTGTTCCTTCCTGATATGGTGGAGGGTTTCTTAACATTTCCTCCATAAATTCGTCTTCAGACTCCTCATTTCTCATTAAATGTTTTGTCTTTTCTGTGCATTTACTTCCTAATTTCTCCTCTGCTGAGAACAATGGATATAATCCTTCTGTAATCATTGCCCTTCTCCATTGTTTCATCTGACCGTTCCTAGACTCATGTAGGTATCTGGGGAAAAATCCTGGATAACCCCTATTACTCCTAGATCGGTCACGCTCAAATGCCTCGGTTTCCCATTCCTCTAGAGCTTCGTACTGAGTTAATCTAGGTCTGGGTTCTAAGTCATTCATCCTCAATCTCAAGTTTTGCAGAATTCGCCCATTGAACGTGCCATTCTCGGGAAATGCTAGTATTCCATCATTTTTGGTATATTCTATCCAATTCTCCATCCATACACAAGTATGATAACCTCTCTCCATCATCATGAATGAAGCGGGCGTTTTAGCTGGTGGAATAATAATTCCTTCTCTAGTTTTGATTGGTTTGTCCTTTTTAAATATAATTCTTGATCTTTTGTAAAAATGACATTTTTCTCCTTTCTCCGTACATCTTGGGTAAGTACCGATGTATAAAATTATATTCTGCAAAGCCTAAATATCTCCTATCCTGACGAATTCCTGTTAAAGTCGGATCGCGTTTTAACATGCAATCCTTATCCACTAAGAATTTCGCTTCTATAATTTTGACCAATCAAATGTCTGCTATCTTTTATTTCCGAGCCAATCCTTGCGCGGCCTTTTGGTGACGTTTATCTGTCAACCCCTCCTTTACAATCTGCTCTTTCCTGTCCTTGCTGGTTCAACCAATCCCAGCGCGGCACCTGTGACGTCAGTACTACTCCTGACTACTGACCCCTCCTTTACAGGGTCTTTCCACACCCGCTGATTCAACCAATCCCAGTGCGGCGGTTTATGATGTCAGCTCCCTCTCCGGCAGCTGACCCTCCCTTTACAAAAATTTACGCAAACTTATTTTCTCTACAATTCTTAATTAAATTTCAGTAACAACATAAAACATTCGCTTTCGTGCCAGTTTCTCTAAATTCGAAAAGATAGTTTTCTCTCACACCTAGTAAAACCTTTCCGTTTACTAACATATACTACGAGTAAAACCCTTCCGTTTACTCTTCACACAAGCTCCAGAAGTACCTGTTACTTCTTCAATGTTACCCTTTCTAGGTGATATAACATCAAATTTTCACCAGCGTACTCTTTTGCTATTACTCACACGCATAGAGTCCCTAACGAGTACTGAAAGTCCTGCTTAACTTTTCAGTACTATTTCTGCCTGGCAGATAACCTCACTGCAGTATGGCTTCCACTTACCATCCGCTATTCCTTTTACCCCGGGGATTCTGGACAACATAAAACAAACTTTGAATATACGGATGTTAGTTCATAAAAATAAAATTCTCATTACCCAATTAACAAAGAGTAACCATCCTCTGATTACCAGAAAACTGATCCAGCGCGATATTAGCAAACAGCATTCATACACCAGATACTCACTTGGGCCCATACATTCATACTACGCTAATACTTACGCTGGGTTTTATCAGTTGTTACTCTCTATCAAAATCCCTGCTACCAATTACCTTCTGATTGAAGAGTAATGACTTACCAATGAATCCTTTGCTAATTGGGAAATTTAAAATGAGTGACATTCATTATAGTACATAATCCTGAAATAACCACTGAGTCAGGAAGTTTTAAAATGTTTATCTAAAGATTTAGCAGAGTAAAATGCAGAGCCACATGGTACTTAATCGCAATACCCAAGATTAAGCATAGAAATGATTATGGCTAATCAATGACGGTGTTTAAAGAAAAGGAGAGGATAGGGATAGCAGCGCAACTAGAGGTTGCATTATATTTACCTAAGTGCGAGAACCAAACCCCTTAGCCAAGGAGTTGAAAGAATAGGACCCAGGAAGGATGGAGAGCAAAGACTTCCTCCAGGATCAGGACAGGACCGGTGACCTCTCTACAACGACGCCTGCGTCGTTCCCCTCTCTGATACTCGGCTTCTCCTCGATTCTCCCGTGCCTTCCTTCTAATGGACTCCGCCGCCCCCTCCTCAGGACCTCTTCTGGACAGGGATTCAGTCTGCAATCGATCAGCTTAGCGGTCTGGAGCTCTTCTTGTGCGTGCTGTGGTCTCTGCTAGAAGCCTGAAGCTAAACTAATTAGCTAATTCTATATCTATTATACCCCTCTACGCCCATGTACCTCCCCTTAATGTTGCTAAAATATGGGGCCACTACTTCTGATTGGACAGGGACAGGGGGTGGATTGTCGCACCATATCGATTTGGCCTAAATTGCAAAGCCTATTGTCTTTAAATTCCCACCCCTTCAAATTAATACATTCGCTTTATTTCCCACCCGTCTCATGACAAATGTAAACCAATTTTCATAGACAATGTATCAATGTGCAACAGGAAAGGCAAGAGTACAGCATCTTCGGCCATCGGGTCGCGGCCTTGGACGACGTCCAGATTGACTTCATTTGGCAGGCACACAGGACACATGCGCAGAACCATTTGCCTCTCGAGTTTCAGGTCACCAACCCAGGCCCAAGTTTACGAACTAATAAAAGTGCAAGAAGCAAATATTAAAATCACAGAATAAAATGTTTCACTGTATGCCCACTTTTTCTACTCTATTCCCATTTAATTATAAATTCTATCCCGCGTTAGTAGCATTAGGAAACGACAATTTAGTAATGACATGAGAGCAAGCTGAAGCATGTGAAAACATCAAGCAGCCATTTTAATACACACTGCACAGAAGCAGAAATTTCCCACCAAGCAAAGAAAGACGTCACACCATGTGATCTGGTTATGACATGCGCACTGAGTTTTCCCACGCATAGCGGCCATTTTGGATTTACAGACAAGCGTTGCTCATTAGAAAAACACATAAGCAAGCATCCTTCCCTTTCGTTTTGTGAATGCAAAGGTTAGTATTAACAATACAAGTTTTTAATAAATTAATACTGTGATGAGGATTGAATACAAGCAAGTTTCATTTATGAAACCTTGCTCCATCAGTGTGAATTTTGCTCATCCGGTCTAGCTTGATCATTGCACTATAGGGGAACACAGTACCAGGAAGAGGATCAGCAAATATAACATTTGTGTTTTACTAAGTTGCAGAAAGCATGCAGCGGAGCCTACCACTGAAGTGTTCTACATGTGACTTGAATGTAGCTCCACCAGTAAAATGTGCACACATACTTTGGGGAAGTTCTGCTGCTTAGGCGTTCAACTTTATTATTAAATTATGTTATAAAAAAACAAAAACATTTCATCATAAAATTATTAACATGCATATAACAAATCAAAAACTAAAAGAAGTAATAGCAACTCAAGGCATAAGATATTTGTAATTCTAATTCAGCCTTGGCCCATCTTGGGCCTCACCACCACAGCTGTTGAAATTACTCGGAGACAACCCAGAAAAAAATTCGCACCGCTCCTTTCCACACACTCTACCTTTCACTGCAAAGCAGTGATTGTTTGAGCCAATGCATGAGGTCACATTTACTTGAAATGTTTAAATCTGACTTTGAATGTACATTTTAAGCAGATGTGTACATATAAATATGTGTGTGTGGGTATACACACACGCTCACACGCACTCCCGCACACATACTGTTTAAATTACCTGTGGTGAGTGGGGGCCCCACTAGCCTTATCTGTGGCCCAATTTGTGCCCTTCCTCTAAAAAACAATACTAGAGATGCCACTGATTCAGCTTGCCCCTTCTGGGAAGCTGCAGCACCTTTCTCACAATCGGTTGCCAGCGATAATCAAGTTCCAGTTCATTCCCTAAAAGGCCCCCTTCCACTGAGACCGAGAAATCATCTTTTGTCATCTCCATAGTGCCAGCCCCACAACCTGGCATTGCTCCTAGAGGTTTCTCATCTTCTGTTCAGTGCTTCATATTCTCAATGGAGATGACCACTGGGAAGGTATCAGCATGCTTGACCTCAGAATAATAAGGGAGTGCATTATAACCCGTTTCAAAGATTTACCATAAGCATATATAATAAGCACGCATGCATATATCAAGCGATGGCAACTTAACAACACACTCTGTAGAATATATGACTCTGTATATTTCACCCATCGATTTTATGCACTTGTCCGCATTTCTCTCAACGCACATAGTCTCTTCTTCCCCTTCCTGTGCCGGTATGTGTGCCATTGTCTTTTTGTAACACAGCTTAACCTCTTGCTCCTCCACTTTGTGTCTGTCTGTAATACCCCTTAACTTCCCTTCTCATCTCTGCCTTACTTTGACCACCCTCTCTTTGTACTTTGCAGGGCTGAAGGTGAACCGCCTGGATATGTATGGTGAAAAGTACAAACCCTTCAAAGGCATCAAGTACATGACAAAGGCGGGAAAGTTTCAGGTGCGCACATAACAGGGCATCTGTGAGGAAGGAAGCCCCTCCTCCAGAAAGACAACCCCACTCCAGCAGTTACCCTGTGGACCAGAGACATTTTCCCTCCAGTCCCATCTGCCTGGTCATGGGGACTCTGCACGCTAAGACAATGCTATGGGTGGAACCATCTTCTCTCAGTCTTTGAATGGAAGAGCGGTCAGGGTTTGAGGAAGGCGACTGATTATGGACCCTGGACTACGAAGGAAGAACAGTGCGTGTGTTCTAGGACTGTGAAGAGTGTGTGGGTAGGGACAGAGTTTGTGTTTGTGTGAGTGTGTGAATACCAGTGTTGGTTTGCTCTAGTAATTTGTTTCTGGGTTGGGGGAAGCTATTGGGAAGAATTTTGAGCATTTAGCCCTCTTATCTAGGTGCGCGCCACTGGAATAGATGAGTATCAGAAGTCTGCCCTTTTTCTTTGGACTTAAAGTGATGCCTTTGGAGGCATGAGGGACTGCGTTAACTGCAATGGGAGTCTTGGCAGCAGACCCCAGTTTTAATGGCTGCTTTTTAATTGAACAGACCAATAAGACTGTAAACGGTTTTTAAGCATGGATGTGTCGTATGTTCAGATGTTTTATGTGCAACTCTCATCTGGTGGTTAGATCTGAAATAGCTGTGAAAAATAGTTTTAGTAAACAATCCAAGAGGTTGGTAGAGGAAGTGCTTATAACCAGGTACTGATGATACCACCAGAAATCTCACAATCCTCTTGACTCCATGTTCAGTGTCTTTTGTTCACTATTGCTTTCAGCATGGAAATTGGGTGCAAGTTACTGTTTTCGAGATTTGCGACAAGTTATCTGTACTTCCTGAACAATATTTGCCTGTGATCAGCTGTCAAGTGAGTTTTGGAGTTATGGCCCACAGGACTGGTTTCTATACTTATAATATGTTTACATTCAAGTGAATTTAGGACATTAGAACTTTCCTGGCTGAGTGATTCTAGTGTGAAGTGCAGACCCCTATTATCACCTTTGTACAGAAAGATGCCACTGTTTTGGACCATAGTGATGAGGTCCTGCTCAGTAAAGAAGGGGCCATATTCTATGGTAGTTTAATTTTAGGCAACAGTCTAGGCCACGAACAACCCAGTGGTGCCAGAGTGCCCTTAAAAGCATCAACCGTGGGGAGGGCTTGTATTGATTCACCTGTGTTTCACACAGCATCGCCATGAAGGAAGGTGGTTGGGATTGCAAGTTTCACCAGAAGTGCAATGAAGCAAAATAATTTTGCGTCATGTCCAAAAGTGTTATGGTGATCTTGTCAATGTTGCCAGAGTCCGCAGTCTCCCACAGACTTCTTTGTGCACCGTCTACAACAACTGTATGGTTCCCATCAGATAGCAGGAGTAGGCAAAGTCTCTGAACCAAACAGACGATCACTCTGCAAAACTGCTGTAATTGCTTCTGTTTTTAACTCTGCGGGCAGAGAGATCTCCAGAGTTCGCGTAGGCTTCTTCCATGCTTCCAGATACATTGCTGATGAAGGAAACACCCTACTTGCGGCAGCGGATACCCTTGGACCCCCTTTTTTTTTTTTTTTTCTTGATTCTTAACAGCCCTCTAATGTGTCAAAGGAAATAATCATACCTGAAAGCTGAATTTAAGGATGTTCGGGTCTTGAATTCCTCCCTAAAGTAAAATCTGTCTTCTTACTCCTGATCCAGTAGTGTTTAACCATAAGAGGTCACAGTGGTGGTCTGCCCTTCACAGCCATCTCTAGACGGTCCTATTGCAATAAGTGGCTCCACATGCTGTTGTCTGATTGCTTCTTTGCTGCTCAGCACGCGTGTTAATATTGTGAGGTTTCATTTTGAGGTGATTGATGACTGTTGGAATAAATGTGGTTTACAGATACCTCTACTAAATTATGATGCGATTCTACTCATTTACACACATTTACTCTAGGATGAGGAGCCTCCGCTTATTAATGGTTAATGAACCATGGATAAACTGTTTTACGCCGTGTGAATCTCTGCACAGTGGGGGTCATGCTGTGTGGGTATTCTGCAGAGCGGGTGCGTGTTCTGAGGGGAGGGGGGGCGGGGGGGGAGTATTGACTTGGCTGATTGATTTATCTCATGCTCCTGGCAAGCTCTGAGGCTCCTCCACATGAAACAGATCAGTACATCAGTACACATACATGTCTAGTCCTCATATTGCTGTGTCAGGATGACCTGTGGTCCATATATTTATCATCCCGGATGTGGGCGACTCTCTGCAGCATGTCATGTCCACATGGGATCCGAAGTGATTGACAGCGAGTGCAGTGATTGGTATGTTTCTGCAAATGTGTGACTGCTGTGAGTGTGCATGTAAGATATAAATGTTTCCAGAGAGTCAGAATGTCTCCGAGATGTGAGATCGAGTGGTTAGTGGGGGAGCTGCCACAGAGCCTTGCCCATGCCAAGTCTGGTATGGGTGATAAGAGGCAAGAGAAGTTCTCCTTTGGTGAGGATCCCTGAGAGTAGCCTGACCCCTTCCTGGAGGGTCGACCAGGCTTTTGACCGAGCGGCTGGGTGGTCTGCAGGCTGGAAATTAACCACTGGCAAATAGATTCCCCAGGGGTGCCTTTGCCAGAGCTTTTTCTCAATGGGTGTTGAGTACAAAAGATGGCGATCAGTAACTTGAACCCCTACCCACCGACTGTTGTGAAGACAGGATGTGAGTTTCATGTAGTCATCACTATACTTAGGGCTACCAACCCAGGTGGGCTCCAGCTCCAGTGCGTTGGGATGGGACCCGAGTCGGTACTGGCCTACAGGCAAGTCAGAAGCCTAAGGCTTTCCAGATAGGAGCTGATTTAAGCCATAATTTAAGGGACCCTGATGAGCTCACAATGTCTGACCGCACGCCTGCCCAGTTGTCTGGGTGTGTCCTCGCTATTATTGTGCTACAGCCCCTAGAGCAGGTGTATAAAGGGGGTGGGATTCCTGCCTGTTGTGATATAAGAGAAAGGTCAGAAGTGTATTTAACTTGTGTGAGCCATCAGAGTCAGTTTGCAGATTACACAACATTTGTTTTTTCCTAAGCGAGGGTGTAAACGTATACCTGGCTTTTCAGAGAGCCGTGGTGGTAAATTCAATCTATGCTGCTCATTCCCTCATGTGATAAGAGTAGAGTTTACATAAATAAATCTGCAGTGTATGGCATCCATCATATTGTGTGTGCATTGTCATTGAACCAATGTTTGATTTGAGATGGGATTTCAGTGATGCTGATAACCATGGAATGAAAATTGTTGGTAGAAAAGTAAGACCATTTCTGTCCTCGGTGTTCATGAGCCCCGCTCCTGTATGGGTTAGTGTTACCCATAGATCTGCTATGTGGGGCTGGAGTGGGGAGCAGCAGTTTTCACAGGTAAGTAGAGACCAGGCCTACAAGTGGCATTTATTTCTTTGAAAATGTTTGCTTCTGTTCATATGCATGCCTAGTTGCATATTGGACCGCAGTTTAGTACATCTAAGGAGCTATCTCTTGCTATGGCCTTCTGGCATGAAGTGATCACTTACCTACACATGGCGTCACCCTACCGAAGACATAATTGTTTGAAAACATTTTCCTAACATATAGGAGGAACAGAAAACCTGTTGGAGAGGAGTGAAAAGTCGTAAACAAGACCCATTAATTCACTGAATTTATACAGGGTTGGAAACATGGCAGTGTTTTGGGCCCCCTAACATTCCTAGCTCCAGAGGTGTAGATCTGCTTTTGTCCATGCACTCATCACGCCTTGAACTGATTGACGCTCTTGCAAGAGCTACTCTGTTAGCTTTTCTACAAAAGGAAGTCCTCTTTAAAGGGATATTGATAGTGGAATTAGTTATTGCAGCTGTCCCCGGCTGCTCCATTGATAGATTGGGGTGAAGGCTTGTACTCTAGGTTTTCAACTTGGATAGCAGTGTGGTATTAATGATGTGCTCTAGTTACCAGATAGAAGTCCACCTTTATAATCAATTAGGCCCATGATTTCATCATGTTAAAATAATAATACTACATTTTATAAAGTGCTTGGTTTCACCAACTGGGGCGTCTCCGTGCTAGGACTGCCCTCCAAGAGCCTAATAGAGAGTAGACAAATCACTATCTAAAAGGAAAAAAACCGCATAACTTAGCGACTAAGATAAAAACATATCAGATGGGCGAGGGCACTTCAGTGCGGTGTAGTAGAAAAGTCATGGACCCTACAAAGAAACCCTAAATAGCAGTGCTGGTTCTCGTATTAAACCAAATTATATGATTTGGGTAACTGATGGTTTCACTATGCCTTTGTCTCCTTATCTGTCATTATGTGAGATCACTGAAACCGACTCAGTTCGTTTTGTGATTAAATGGGGAGAGTTGACTGACAATGAGTTAATGGATTACCATAGCTCCTAACTAATGAAATGCAATAGTGCACTGTTTAATGTTCGAATGTATAGATTATTTAATACTAGTAATGTCACTTCCACCTCCAAGACAGGAAATCCTGTTGCTCAGATTCAGTCTTGAGATATCCCTACCTGGCATACGGAGGTACCATAAATAGTGCTTCAACACCAATGATCCGCTTTTAGTATTCTCTCATGTCTGGCATGAACCTATTGACACTTAGGGAGGGTAGGCAGAGCTTACAGGATTAGGAGAAGGTTATCTAAGCATGAAATCTGTGCCCCCCTTCCTTGGCCTGGTCATGTTAGTGATGAAAGCCAGCTTATGGACTAAGCTGTGGCAAAGAATTAAGAACCAAAGCTGACCTGTGGCTGTTCATGTGCAGTAATATCATGAACAGTACAGATTCAGCCCTCCACTGACTAAACACTTAAGCAATGAAAACTTTCCGTCTTGGAAACAGTCGCCTGGTCGAAAGATCTGGAAAGAAGACCCCACAGCTACTTCACAAATGACCACATGGTCAGTCTACTGGGATTTGTTGCCACCATTCCTTTGGCAGAGTCTTTTGAAGGTCTCACCTTATGCCATGATCCGTGGAGAAATGACTGAACTTCTAAATACCTCCCATGGATACCAAATAAGCCGTTCTGCCTTAATTTGGCAAATTAATCGCTCACAGCCTTCAAACTGCCTGAAAACGTAACATTCAACCATACCAATCTTCGCAGTGCTAGCATGGGTACTCACTCTTCTGATGGAGAAGGTGGTATCTGAACAAGGGAAGAACAAGGCACCTGACAGAAAGAAAGAAAGCACAACAGGGAAACAAAGACACAGACACCAGCTACCTCTGATCCATTACATTAAATTTGCTAATAGATGACTATGGAGAGAAAAAGACGTCTTCAATTCACTTACTCAAAACATAAAAACCGTTTGAGGCGGCTAATACATCAAATAAACACAAACTCCCAGACCAGAGCAAAAAAAACAGTAAAGAGATGTGCAAATCTCCTGATTGAAACCACAATACCAATGTTTAATCAAAAAGCAAAATGCCCATCCCTGTGGACCCAACTGTCCAGGCAGTAGTGCTTGGCAAACGTGTGCAAAGACGCCCACGTTGCTGCCTAGCAGATGTCCAGTACTGAGACACCCCAAGCCAACGCTGTGGATGCAGCCTTTCCCCTGGGGGAATGAGCTTGTAAGCATTCAGGGGGCTTCTTTTTAGCCAGGGCATAGCAGATCTTAATGCAGATAACGACCCAGTGAGAAATGGTTCATTTCTGCACTGCCCAACTTTTTTTTTTTTTTTTTTTTAATTATTATTTTTTTTTTAGCTCCCACGTACCCCACAAAGAGTTGGTCATCTACCCGGAACTCTTTTGTGCAGTCAAGGTAGAACAACAATGCTCTTTGTGGGTCCTGACAGTGGAGACGCTCCTCTTCCTTGGAGGGATGCGGGGGGAGCAAAAAAAGGTGGGCAGCATGACTGATTTACCCAGGTGGAATGGGGTCACCACTTTTGGCAAGAATTAAGCCCAGGTGCGAAGCACTACCTTATCCCCAAAGGTCATCATATCGGGAGGCTTATAAGACAATGCCTGCAAGTCCCGCACCCTCCGGGCAGATGTTATTGCCAGCAGACAGGCTGTCTTGATGGTAAGCAGCCAGAGAGGACAGTTATGCAAAGGCTCGAAAGGAGCGCACATAAGAATTGTGAGAACCAAATTAAGGTCTCACTGTGGCATGACAAAGGGCGTAGGTGGAAACATGTACAATCCCTTTTAAGAACCTATTTACAATAGAGGACTTGAATAAAGAGGGTTGATCCCGCAGCCGCAAGAAAGCGGACAGAGCAGAAAGATAACCCTTAAGAGTACCCAAAGTAGAGCCCTGCTGGGCAAGGGTAAGGATAAAGAGAAGAATGGTAGACAGAAAAGCAGAAAGAGGGTCAATGGACTTTTCTGTACAATATCTTAAAGAATTTGCCAAAGGCAGGCATACACTATCTTAGTGGAGGGCCGCCTGGCTGCCAAAATAACATCTCTCTCACACAAGGGGTCAATAGGAAGTGTAGGCTACAAAATAGAATAATCTATTATATACTACTTCCAGGAATATAAAGCTCACACAGAGTATAGGGTAGCAAGGTGCAAAAGGAACGAAAAGGCTGTAACACAAGTGGGGGCACAACAGGTGTTTGGACGAGAACCCTCACTCACCTGAGGGTAACATGCTTCATCATTGGGTTCCTCCACACACTGGGACCGCAAGGTACCCAGTGTGGGCTACAACTTCCCCGCAGGAAAGGAGCAGGAGTGTGTTAAGCAGCACGTCAATGTTTTAATACCTCTTGGGTGGAAGTGAGGGGCAGAGTGCAACAGAAAAGGTGTATTAAAACTATCTCAATAGGAACAACAAACTTTATTACTATGTCCTAAAGGATAGGGGTTAAAAGCATAGTGAAACAGGGTTATGGATATATACCCTGTGTTGCGGTCAACATGTTTCTGCCCTATATGACATCAAATGTTCGAGGCATTCTTCAGGACCATGATATTAAGTCACTCTGCAACAAAAACGAGCATAAATAATAATAGTTAAGAATAGATAATCAGGCCCAAATTCTTGACCAACCGTGCACAGTGGCAGCAATTTGTTGGGTAGGTCAGGTGGCCCTACAAAAGAATAACAAACACATATCAAATAGTCTGTCAAACACCAGTGTACACCATCACCATATTCAGAAGTGTATACTTCTTCCCAAAATTAGTTCATAGTAACCTTACCTATGAACAATGTGTAAGGTCAGACTCAACCATCTACAGAGTCTCTTCACACGTAGATTCTTCTAATTTGAGATGCAACAACGTGTCACAAACATGTAAAAACATAAAAAACAAGACAACCACATTTTTCAACAACTAGGAGCACAATGTTGTATTAGGCGTATGCACTCATATATCCATAATGAGATGCGCTAATGTTTAATGTACATGGGTGAAAATAAAGGTCCCCCACTTGTGTTACAGCCTTTTCGTTCATTTTGCACCTCGCTACCCTATGCCAAAATTACATTACACACTTTGGAGAAAGGTCGAAAGCTGTGAACTGTTGCTGCTCCATTTCCACGCATTGGAGGCGGACAGTTGACAGGTTCGGGTGGAGGACACTCCCCTGCTGCAGCGACAGAAGATCCTTCCGAAGGGGCAGCCTGATCGGAGGATCAATGCTCATTTGAAGAAGCACTGGATACCAGATTCTCCTTGCCCAGTCTGGAGCCACAAGGATGACTTGGGCCCGGTCGTTCTTTATCTTCTTGAGAACTCTGGGCAGAAATGGGATGGGTGTAAAGGTGTGTAGTAGGCCTGAGCTCTACTTGCGATGAAAAGCGTTGCCGAGCGATAGCTGCCTTTGAAACTTCAGCATGCAAAACTGCTGACGTGTGTTCTCTTCGGAGGCGAACAGATCTAACCAAGGCTCTCCCCATTGTTGAAAGAGGCCTTGCGCCACCTCTGACTGGAGATGCCATTTGTGATCCGCTAGGCATCAACGGCTGAGTTTGTCTGCCTTGGCATTCAGAGAACCTGCCAGGTGTTGAACCACCTGGGTTACGCCCTGCTGTTCCAGCCATGTACAGAGACGCAGGACATCTTGACAAAGGGTCCATTACCCCATCTCGTTGCAGTACCACATAGCGGTGGTGTTGTCCATGAACACCTGCACTAACTTCTCTTTGACAGAGGGGTGAAATGGTTTCAATGCCAACTGGATCGCCCAAAGCTCCGACAAATTGATGTGGAACCCTGACTCTGCCAGAGACCAGTGTCCCCTGATTTCCACCTCTCCCAGATGGCCGCCCTATCCTAGGAGTGACGCATCTGCCATTACTGTGAGATCTGATTGCGTAAGGGAGAGGAGTCTGCCTCTGACCCAGTTGCGGTTCGTCAACCACCACTGCAGGTCTTTTGCAGTTCGCTCTGAAATCTGGACCATGTTGGAGAGATTCCGCTGAAGCTGCGCCCACTGGAACTCCAAGTCTCGCTGCAGAGCCTGCATATGCCATCTGGCATGCGTCACTAGCGGGAGGTGATGAGGTCCAGCAGCCTCAGAGTCAGTCTCACCAAAATCCAGGATAGAGGCTGAAACCCCGGTATCATAATTTGAATATCCTGGACTTGCTGCTTGGGAGGATAGGCCCGAAACTGCACTGTGTCCAGAACAGCTCCGATGAAAGGGAGCGTCTGAGGAGGAGTTAGTTGTGACTTTGACACGTTTATAGAGAATCCCAGCGAATGCAAGAGGTTCGCCCTAGTTTGAAGGTGAGAGACGACAGCCTGGGGCGAGGACCCCTTCAACAGGCGGTCCTAGAGGCAGGGGGAAGACTGAAACCCCTAACCTGTGCAGATGAGCTGTGACCACGGCCATTACCTTGGTGAACACCCAAGGGGTGCTGGTAAGGCCATAGAGGGTAGCACGGTGAACTGAAAGTGCTTGTGGCCTACCTTGAACCGCAAGTAACGTCTGTGGCCCGGCAGGATGGGAATGTGAAAATACGCATCCTGTAAGTCCAACGCTACCAGCCGGTCTCCTTGGTCTGGGGCAGACAAGACCTGAGCCAACGTGAGTATCTTGAACTTCTCCTTCTTGAGGAAAAGATTGACTGTACAAAGATCTAAAATGGGCCCTAACCCCTTGTTCATTTTTGGAATTGGAAAATAGTGGAAATAGCAACCACTGCCTACTTCTGAAACCAGAAGCTTCTCTATAGCTCCCTTGGCCAGGAGAGCTATAACTTCCTCTTGGAGTAAAGATAGATGATCCTCCGCCAGCTGTTCTTGAATTGGCAGAAAGAAGGAGGCAAAGAAAGGAAAGACGGGGAATAGCCCTCCTGAATAATCTGCAAGACCCATTTGTCTGATGTTATGGACCTTCACTGGAGGAGATGGTGATGAAGTCTCCCTCCAACTGGAGTGGAATGGTCTTGCAGACTCAAACTAGGAGTGCTTGGAGGGTGCAGCTGCTGAGGGCTGGGTGGAAGATGACTTCTGGCTTCCATTCAGAAGTCGGAATGAGCTGCGTACTCGCACAGCCTGGGGAGTCTGCGCAGGACAGTGCCTGGGATATGGTTGACGTGGCTGAAAACCCCTTTCATTGCAACGCAAGGGGCAAAAGCTAGACTGGCCAGGAGGTGTCACTGAGAGGCCCAAGGATCTGGCTGTAGCACGAAAATCCTTGAAGCGCTCCAAGGCCGAATCCGCTTTCTCACCAAAGAGACCAGATCCGTCAAAGGGCATGTCCATGAGATTAACTTGGACATCACCAGACAAGCCAGATGTTCTTAGCCAGACGTGGCGTCGTAAGGCCACTGTTGACGAAACCGCTCTGCCCAGCAAGTCAGTCCTGTCTAGGCCACACCTAATGGTGAATTTTGCTGCATCACTCCCATCCTTCATAGCCTGGGAGAGTACAGCCCGGGCCTCCTCTGGGACCGGTGGCAGCACTTGCACATCTGTTTCCAAAAGGGTGTGGGAGGAACAGCCCAATAAGCATGCAGTATTCCTTGACCGCAATGCCAGGCTAGTAGAAGAAAACATTTTCTTCCAAAGTGTGTCCAGCCTCTTGGATTCCCTATTCGGAGGAGCGGAAGAGAACGAGCAATGGGATGTTGAAGCCTGCACCAACAAGCTTCAGGGGTGGGTTGTTGGCTGAGGAACCTTGGGTTGCCCGGAGCCAAGAGATGGTGGCGTGCAATTGTCCTGTTCACAGAAGTCCCTGTGATAGGCTTGGACCATGTGCCTACAAGGATATCTGTCAGTGCTTCCTTAAAGGGCAATAGGGGTTTGGAGGTGGAAGCCCCAGGCTGAAGCACTTTGGTCAAGAGCTTAGTTCTGCCCTGCACAGAGGGCAGCTCCAGTCCAAGGACCTCTGCTGCCCTCCTCACCACTATGGCATAAGAAGCCCCCTCCTCTTTAACCACAGTCAGCGGAGAGTGCATGTCAGTACCTGGGGATGTGTCCAGTGCACTCGCATCCACAAGTTCCTCTTACCAGTCCATCTGTTCCACTGGTAGGTCTATCTATTTGATGTGCTAAAGGATCCATAGACCCCTACCAGTCCTCTCCCATGCCTAAGACTTCTTCAAAATGTCCAGGCAACGACATAGAACCTCTGGGTTCTACCCGTGCCAGAGTCGATGACGAGCGACGCCAGTCCGACTCAGTCGTCAGAGATGAGGATGGGGCTGGCACTGACGGTGGAGGCTGGCGGTGCCGAAGGCACGAGTTCGGGCCTGATGCCGGGAAGGTCGCATTGGCACGACCGCGTCGATCTGGATCCGGAATCAGATCCATGAGGCCCCACCAGTGCCATGGCCGGAGCCGACGGCGTTAAATCTGATGTGGCCTCCTCTGAACCCATGGGGCCCGAAGTCTCACCAGAGGGGTCGGTCCACTCATATGTGGCGCATGGCCTCGTAAAATTCTTTTGTCTGAGAGGGGTTCGCTCCGAAACGGGGGTAGATGTGAAGACGACCCAGGCTCCGGCTCCGCAGAACTGTGCCTAGAGCATTGGTGCTCCTTACCTAGTTTGTCGACAGGCGACAGCCGAGGCAAAGATGAAGTCGGCTTGGACTTCTTCTTGTGCGTCTTCCCTGAGTGTCCTGAAGAACTCAAATGGGAAGAAGAGAACTTGGGGCTCTGGGAGCGGTCCCGCGACCTCCTCTTCGAAGGGGACCAGGATCTCCGCGGTGTCTCGTTGGCCTGTGTCAACTGCTGGGCCACAAGGAGCTTCATAGCTCGCTCCTACAAGGTCTTTGGAGCCATGGCCCGACAGTCCAAGCACTACTTTGTGTCGTGGTTGCACTTGAGGCACCGCAAACATACGAGGTGGGGGTCGGTTACTGACATGGCACAGTGACAAACACCACTCCGTTTAAACCCTGTTTTTCTAGAAGACATACCTCGCTACACAGAAAACATTTTGTTTAACAAAAAGTCGAAAAAAACCTGTCAAAAAGAGACAGAGGGGTAGCTCTTTTCCGTATCAGCGGGGAAAGAAAAGATATATAAACCTATATAGGTGACTGCGACATCACAACCGACGCTAACGATGCCGCCAAGCGGAGCCGAAGGGAGCTACCCAACGGCACACTGAGGTACCGCTCACGCAAAAGTTTCCGCATCCAGCCTAACGGCTGGGAAGTTCAAATGTAAGGAATCTGCAACTAGAAGTTTCCATCAGATCTATCAGTTCTCAATGAGATAGCAAACAGCTGCACAAAGGATGTTGATTGCTGGAGTGTTTTACAGTTGGAACATTCCTCAATAAAAAGCCATTTTTCAGGCGTCATCAGTGATGCTGTAAATTCCTTTAACAGAAGAGCACCATCAGTTATATAAATTTACAGTAAAACTAATGCCCCATTTCAGATCACATGGGCGCTCTTCGAATGACGTTCGGTGGATCATCGTTAAGCATGTTACATGTAAAGGTCTTCTTGAGAATATTTACCATTTGCTATGTCTGAGGGAACGGAAATAGATTTTTTGAGTTGAAATGCTGCAGTGAGTGGGTGAAGGATGAAGTCTTGCAGTTAGCCATGAGACATTAGCTTACCTCCAGGACACTTTCCACATTACCTTGCTCTCAATGTTTATATTTATAATTTTATATATATATATATATATATATATATATATATATATATATATATATATATATTCACTTAAGAAAACAAAGCTTACAGGGACGTTATAGTTGGGTTCAGATTTTACTCACACAAAACCATGGAAATTCAGCAGTTAACGTTATCTCAAGTAACTATAACTTGTCCCCTAACGTAACTATAAATCACACCCCACCATGTACATTTTTATCATCAATAATTTCACTGCAAATGTTGCAGTGATAATTATCCTAAAAAATGTAATGAGTGATGTAATATGTGGGGTAATTAGTAGTGCATGGTGAGGGTGCGAGTTATAGATACCTTAGGGCACGAGTTATAGTTACTTGAGATAATTGTAACTATAACTGCTGAATTTCTATGGTTTTGTGTATGTAAAATATGAACCTAACTATATTGTCCCTGTAACCAGAGCTAAATTCAATTTAAAAAGGGGTGGGCACCCGCCACCCCGAGCCTCATTAGGGCACAGAGACCCCATCCTCCAGTGGCAATTCAGCAAAAAGATGATGGGAGACTTCTCAGGCCATGGGGATCCCATCTCCTGGAGCCGTATCTAATGAAAAAAGGTAGAGGGGGATGCGCGGTCCTCCTCCCTGAGACTTCTCGAGGCCCGGAGATCCCATCCGCCGGGGCACGGATGGATGCCCCAGTGCACCCACAAACAACTCTTTGGGGGCAACGGGGGAGCCCCAGGGCATCCGCGGCTCCAACCGGCACCTCACATGGTGTGTGTGAGCCGGCACTACTCCCGCCTGAGGGAGCAGCTATCTATGCTTGCTCCATCTGGGCAGGAGCAATATGTGTTCTGTTTCCCTGCCTGAGGCAGGGAAACATACCAAAGGTCTGCTACCAGCCAGCGGGAGCATTTTTAAATCTCCTGCCGGATGGGAGCACACTTACATGTTTTCTCCCATCTGGTGGGAGATTAAAAAAAGCTCCAGTCGGTGGGGAGCGAACATGTTTTTCTGCCTGCTCCGGTGTGGGCAGGGAAACTACTGTTTCCCGGGGTGGGCTCCCCGGGACACAGTAACTGAGCTGGCCGCAGGGGGTGAGGTCCCCGGGCCTTTTTTTTAAGGCTCGGGAAAGAGGCATGTGGCCCCCTCCCCTTTTATTTAATTCAGCTCTGGGGATGTGGTCCTCAGGGCCTACTTAGGCTCGGGGAGGGGGGGCCATGGGCCCCCACCCCTTTCATTTATTTACTCAGCCAAGGGGAATGGGGTCCTCGGGCCTTTTAAAGGCTCAGAAAGGGGGTCGCACAGCCCCCCTCCCATTTAATTCACATTTTGGCCCTGGGGGATATGGGCTCGAGGAGAGGTTCCACGCATCCTCTCCCCAAAATTAATACAAGTGTCGCCCCTCCCGGGCCCTGGCTCACCTCGGGTTTTTCTTTTTTTTAAAACAAGCTCCGAGCCTGTGGTTTTTTTTGCCGCGGATTCTCAGATCCCATGCATCTTTGCAGCAATATTAAAAAAACACACAATAAAGCCTTTTTGGGCCCCAAGCATGGTCCCGCGAGTAACCCAAGACCAGGATACGGGGTCAGGGTATCCCAACCCTGCCCCCTATTTCCTTTTTTTGTGTTTTTGTAGGATTCGGTCACAATTCCGAAGATGGCTGTCACCACTTCCTGGTTGATGTAGTGGCAGCCAATCAGATCTCAGCAGGAGATCTGTCGGCTCAGCGGATCCTCCACTGAGTGAAATATACCATGTGTTTGAGCATTAATTGCTCTAAAACTACTGAACAGATTTACACCAAATCACAAAAAGCACTCTTTCTGGACCAAAATTTTGCTTTCTGCCAAATTTGGTGTAAATCCGCTCAGCGGTTTGTGCTGTTGCTGTGTCTAAAGTTCCTATACAAAGATTTATGGGGAAATGCGTTTTGGGACCCCCTCCCCCCTTTTTCTCAGTTCTCGCTTGACGGATCACCCGAAGCTTTCCATGCACAAACTAGCTATATTGTTTTTCTTCTACTCGCTGTTTTTGAAAGCACTAATATACTCTTCATAGCGGTCATGAGTCTATTTCACCAATTAGCTGCTCTTGAATGAAACTGTAATCCACAGCTTGAGCTCCAGTTTGTATGGAGTGATTTCTCTATAGTGATGCAAGCTGCTTTATTGCAAGACCTGTAACTAAATGCTCAAGGAAACTCCTCTAATTTGGCACCACAAACTTGGCCTAATTATGCAAATATTTAGTTCATGTGTTTAAAAAGTTTAGTCTAATCCTAGATGTCACGGATGCCGGATTCTTGGACCCGGCGGCCCTTTTGTCCTTAGTCGCCAGAATGGCATTTGATAGCGTGGAATGGTGTTACCTTATTAACAGTCCTGCACCGCCTGGGGTTTGGGCTGAATTTCATTGGTTGGGTGAAACTGCTATATGAACAACAATTGGCCAGGGTGAGGATCAATTCGGCTGTGTCCTGGGTGTTCCCTTTACAGAAGGGAACGAGACCAGGGTGCCGCTTGTCCCCGATATTATTTGGCTTGGCCCTGGAGCCCCTGGTAGCATGGGTACTACAAGACCTCTTAATATGGGGCATCCTGGTGGGAGACAAATGGGATAAACGAATATCCTTGTATGCTGATGATATTTTACTGTATGTGTGGAGACCAAGGCAGTCCATAGACAGAATACTACACATTTTCTGTATCTTTGGGGACTATTCAGGGTACAGCATAAACTGGGATTAATCCCTGCTGTTTCCATTGGTGTGTGTGGCCCCTAGCCTGACATCCAGATGTGAGGTTCCCTAAGAGACGAGGGGTTTCAAATACTTGGGGGTCTACATAGCCAGGGATCCCCGGGAATATTACAAGTGGAATTTAGTGACCCAACTAGACAGAAAGGGATGCCCACTGCTGGCAGTCGTTGCCACTTACATTAATGGGCTGTGCGGCCCTATTTAAGATGATGACACTTCCACAACTACTGTATAGCTTGCAGAACTCACACTAATAAATTTCCCCAATATTTTTTCAAAAGATAGAGGTTGAGCTGTGGACCCTGCTGTGGAGAGGGGGAACACCACGCATAGCACTGCACAAGTTGCAGAGGGGTATTTGAGGGTGGACTGGCGATTCCCAACATCAAGATATATTACTGGGCCTCCCAACTGGTCACAGTGAATGATTGGGTCATAGGGTATTGGGTGGAGCCAGCATATAGAGTTGATATGTCAGTCATGGGGCCCAGGGGGCTACCTCCCCTTACTATACAACAAGAAAGTGGTGCGGGGTCTCGCGGCACACACACAGACGGTAGTAAGGTCATGGGAGGGCAGGTTAACAGCGATGACCCTGCTGTGGGATAGTGATCAACTTGGCAAGGTGGGCAGGCTGCGTAGTTTTGGCAAATGGGAACTTCTCAGTTTGGAAAAACTGGGCGACGTCTGGAGAGGGCAGGCGTATGTTGCATTTGCCATCCTTCTACAGGAATACGATATGGGGAAAGGAGAGTGGCTGAGACATCTGCAGTTGAAGCACTCACTTCGGGGCCATATTTGCAAGGGGGAAGAATTAGCAGAAGTGTCCCCCTTGGAGGACTGACTGTTGACGGGCCCATTAGAGGAAAAAATGATATCGCTAATATACAGGAAAGTAGTGAATAATGCCTCAGACCCCCTGGGCCTGCTGAGAACAGCATGGGAGGTTGGCGTGGGCCACCTTGACGATGAAGATTGGGTGGAGGCCAGACAGGGCCCGAGAGAGGTAGCGATACGCTCCCAATTCCGACTAATTCAATTAAAGATCTTACATCAAATATACTAATCTTGAATGTTATTACATCGACTGGGCCACGCGGAGAATGCCTTATGTCATTGGGGGTGTGGGTGTGAGGGGACCTTCTACCATCTCCTATGGGAATGTCCGGTGGCACTGCAATACTGGTGTGAAATTGGGAGGATCATGGCTGCGGGGGTGGAGGTCCCAGTTGAACTGACGTGGTTCTTGTTGTTGATCCCAGGTGAGGAGGCCTGGCTCAAATATATAAAACTGGCTGACGTTAGCCAAGTTGGTGGCAAAGCGTAACATCGCAAGGAGCTGGGGGGCACACACCCTATCAAAAGTGATGGACTGGAAAACTGATTTTGACTGGTGTTGGCAGGCGGAGCATACGATATAAGTGAGCAGAGGGTGTCCAAGAAAATGGGAAAAGATTTGGGGGAACTGGCAAGTTTATTGAGGACTTGTAGGAATATGGAGAGACTGTTACCACACTATGTTGATGACTCTTTCATTGATCATTGAAATGATGAATGTAAAATTTAATGCGTGGCTTAAGATACGTGAAAATTGGATCATTGATGTCCTGTTTGCTGAGCACACTGCAATAAAAAGTTTAAAAAAAAGAGATCAGTCTATATACTTTTAATGTTGATCATTTAACAGATTCTTACAGCCACTGCTCACTGTTATGAAACATCAAGCCATTTCAACATCTAGATGAAACGTAGAATATATTCTTAAATTGATGTGAGTTTGTGTTCATTCTAGCAATATAAATACTTCGATTATTGAGTATTGTGGTGGTTAAGTAATTGAAAGGCATGAAGGTTCACGCTAAGCTCCTATTGGTAGAGCTTGCAACAAGACACTGCTGCCACCGTGTACACCCCTCCTGAAGGCCACACCCTCTGTGAACAGTGCTATGCTGAGCATGCTGGATCATTTACAGCATTCCACAGAGGTAAACCTTATTCGAGCCCAAACTGGCTGGCCAGTGGTTTCACAGTAATATGCATCAAGGGACTTATTTACAAGCCCCGTGGCGCAGGGCAGCGCAGACAGTGACCTTGCTGCATTGCCCTGCACAACAAGGAAAGGACAGTAATGCACCATATCTACAAGATACAGCGCATTTCTGTCCTCTCCCCCTGCGCTGGCGCACAATGGGCTGAATAGTGTTGACGCAGGCACCCTTGCACCATGGGGCAAGGATGCCTGCGTCGCAGACAGGATTGTTTCTGTGCAGAAAGGGACACGTTTCTGCACAAAATGAATCCATGGAGGCTTTTTCCTCTTTCTATGTGTGCTGCAGAATACAGCATACATAGAAAGAGGAGAAAATGAGGAGAAATAAATACATTTCTCCTTGTTCCACCTCCCCTGGGGAGATGTGAGATTTTGACACATTCCCAGGTTTACAGATTCTTGTAAATCTGGGAATGCGTCAAATGCCATGGGTGTTATGTAGAAACACCCACCGTAGCACCCATGGCACACCTCCCCATCGCAGTGTGAGACAATACAGCGACTTGCGTTGCGTTTCATCACTCCATATCTACTAGGCCATGAAAAGCCAAGCAGGGTGGCTTTATGTGGCCTTGTAGATATGGCTAAGCCCTGTGCACCACCAGAATGTCACAAAAAGGGACGTTCTGGTGGACACAGAGCTTGTAAATAAGCCTCCACATGTACATGCCGCAAGCACACCAGGAGTGGGTTCTTACCTTTCTTTCCTCCACTTCATAAACCAAAAGCATATAGTACAATTAGACGGTCCCTGGTCCCAGACTTCTTTCCTTCATTGTAATGAGGAGTGAGTGATTACAGCAGCTGGGGCAGTTTTTTGTGCGCTGTGGACAGCGAAGCAGGGCTCAGTTAGTGAAAATAAGCATATTATGGTGTGACTGTAAATGCAACTCCTCTCGTCTGACATATTGTTCCTCTCTTTACAGTGGATTTTTTCCTCCTGTGTTTGTGCTGGAATTGCCCAGATTGGCGTGCAACTATTGGATAGTACATCATCTTGTCAAAATGGGATAGGTGACTTGTTAAGCCAGTGATGATTGACATTAAGCTTTAGGGGGAACCACAGCTACATTATCCCTACACGTTTAATCTAACAGTGGAAACTGGAATAATCCCCCTAGCATGGAAGACCACATACGTCGTACCATACCAAAAAAAAAAAAAACAATATAAATCCCACTATCCTTTCTAACTATCATCCAATGTCATTACTTCCTCTTTTGGGAAAGCAATTAGAAGGCCTAATTAATAAATAACTTACAGGCTGTCTTGAGGCGAATATAATCTTGGACCCTCCCAATCTGGGTTTAGGTCTTTTCATAGTACGGAGACAGCACTGTTAGCAGTTATTGACTCTTTAAGACTCTTTGGACGTGGGATCTCCACCTATCTTAGTGCTGCTGGATTTGTCTGCAGCTTTTGACACGGTTTCAAACACAAGATTGTAACAGAGACTGTGCGAGATAGGCATCTGCGGGACAGCGCTTAAATGGTTTCAGGATTTTCTGAGCAATAGAACCCAACCCATCTGTCTTAGCCCATTCAAATCCCCGACCATGAGGATGGATAAGGGCGTCCCACAGGGCTCTTGTTTGAGCCCGACCTTTATCAACATATATATTGCCCGCCTTGCTAAGATTGCTGAATCCTTTGGCTTTTAAATAATATCTTACGCATTTGACACGCAGCTTGTCATAGCATTTCACAAAAACCTGGACAAGGCCAGAGATCGCTTTGCCAAGGGAATGACAGCGATCTCAGGTTGGATGACAACTAACTGCCTACAGCTGAATGTGGGTAAAACTGAGATCTTGCTGATAGGCAAGGCCCAAAAATTCTGGTTGGATATTTGGTGGCCACCTGAACTAGGTGCTGCCCCCAGCCCGAACGCGGTAGTTAAAATATCTCGGAATGAAAATTGATTATGCGCTAACTATGAAAGAACAAGTCCTATTTACCACAGGCACTTGTTTCAATGTTATGCGTCTTTTAAAGACATCCTTCCCTTTTCTTCCCCTCACTGCCAGAAAAACATTAGTTTGGGCTCTGATAATTAGTAGACTGGAAAATGTTAATGCGCTACTGGCCGCAGCAAACGAGACACTCTTATCTAAAATGCAAGCGGTACAGAAAAGGGCAGCTAGACTGGTATGCAGTCTTCCTTCTGGCTCTGCTTCTATACCACTGCTCAGATCACTGCATTGGCTACCAGTTAGGCAAAGAAGCATCTTTAAAATTTGCTGCCTAACACAATGCCTTGATGGGTAAAGGTCCCAGTTACCTTGAGCAGAGGCTTAAACGCTACTCCCCAGTGAGGAATATAAGATCTATGGACAAAGCACTGCTGATGGTTCCTCACATTCGACTAACTAGATGCAGAGGCAGAGCCTTCTCCTATTTGGCTCCAGTATACTTGAATAATCTTCCACTCTATCTATGGCTTTGTACAGACTACAACAAGTTCAGGAAAATACTTAAAATCATTCTGTTCTGAGAGTGCCTTCTCTTCTGTTGCCTCAGACTGCACTAGCACCGAGATACCCCTCCCGGGGTGAATCGAGCGCTATATTAAGTTAAAACAACATATAACAACACCTGTTACTTATATTACAATCATTCTTGGCAATAGCTGCGGGAGTATTTCGAAATACACTTTACCACCATGGTGCGGCCGTGGTATTGGCGTACATTTCTACAAGATTTTGATGCCCAGTGAGAATTAGAAATGGACGCAATAAAATTTTACTTATTTGTTATGAAGCTTGATTATAACATATATTCAGAGTGCGAGTATGGAAGAGGGTATATTAAGAAATGACTGGGTCCTTCCAATACCTTCCTGTCTGCAGAGTCCAGGTATAGTGTTGTATTCCGCTTTAGGTGTCCGTATATAGGTTTTCCTGATACATGTCCTTATATAGGCACAATTCGCATTGCCCTTATATAGGCATAAGATCCCAGTCCTTATTTAGGCATTAGCCATGCTATCCAAATACAGGCATGGTCACCTACATCCGTCCACCCTAACGTCACAACGAGTTCTTAGAAACCAGACCCTTAAGCTCTTGGGAGTTCCCCTAGCACAGGATTATTGATTTCTCCAAGAACTCATTTATTATGCATGAACCGCTATTCCTTAAGGGTTCGTTCCTGACGTCTTCCTCTGCCCGACTTTACGTCAATGCTAACATTCCAAGGCACCTACCGGGTATAAATATACCTTCCCTTGCCCAAGCAAGTAGGAGGAGACCTCGACTTTAGAGGAGCCTGTGTCCCAGCCTGACGCACTGACAAGAGACACTGTCATCCCTGCTTGCAGAGAATCCAGCTTCCAGTGTTCGGACTCCCTTCGCGGGGTGTTAGAGTTCGAGACCCGGAAAGAGATTCCCACCTCTCTCATTCTCAAGGTATGGAGCTGACTAGAACCTAGAGGGACTCTTGGCATACCAGACTTGGCATACTATAGCATACCATACTATAGAATACATCACCTACTTCTTACCTTGCACTACACTTAGGTTAGGTACATTGGGATATAACTAGTTAGAGAAGCATCTTATGAGTACTCGCATTTTTAGCTTGTTATTTATGTATATGAATATATGTGTCATAGCTAAAAGATAATGCTAACGCAGTATTATTTCTTTCTACTGCTTACGCTGTACATAATATATCTTGCATACTGTCTTATGATTGTAACAGCTCATCTCTCTTACACGAGAAACAAGACTGTTCAATAAATCCTTTTATTGAAACGCCCTTCTATTATTTCTGTGTAACTCTGAAGAAACTAAGCATGCACGATTAGCTGAGTGAAACTGTTATCTGTTGTTTCCACGATTCTGAGAGTGTTCCGATTCTAAAGGGAAACATAGTTGTCATGTTTATGCAGTTGCCAGAAACTACTCCCTTCTTGTTTACAAGGAGTTTCTAGTGGCCTCTGAGTTAGCTGGTACAAAGTAATTAAGTTTAATATACTCGATAGGGGCATACTGACCTCAGTCCTATGTCAAATCTATAGGGTATATTATTCCAATGCACAGAGCCTATTAGGGAAATAGGAACTACACTACATGGGGCCCAACGTTTGGTAAGGCACTAATTTAACGCTAGATACTGAGTAACTCAGTCGTGCTTTTCTCAGAGACCCCTACTCACATACTCCATAAGACGTCTGGAGTGGGTAGGGTTAAGTATCCGCCAAAGCTGAATAGGACAAAAATCCTATAAGCTGTATGGTTTGTTCAACGTTGAAGGATACAGTGTTCCAAAATATTGTGCACCTTATCTTTGTTTCCTTGAAACTTGTTCTGCATTTTTTCAAAAAATGTCCCTGAACAGGGATACTAACACCGAGAATGGTGTAGCTGCGGCTGACCAAGTCGTAACAGCTTTTAATTTTACAGGTTTAAATGAAACCGATGAGGGTGTTATAAACATCCCTCCAAACTTAAGGAGAGCCATCACTCTAAAACTTATAAAACACGGCCTATCACCAAGAGGTGGTAGAGCAGTTTTCGTGATAGAGGCACACGAATCCTTTCAGACAGAGGTATTCTATTCATGGATAGTATTCCCAGAATCAAATCCAGTAACACAAGTATTTCACCTCTTTAAAGAAGATGAACCACCAGAGGAATATATTCCTTTCGAGGATATTGAAATTCCACTCACATACCAGGAGCATAATCTCTGGTTTAAAGGCGCCCTAAAACATCACAAAAACATTACCAGGCTCTGTCCACTAGGTAGACCAGGAGCAACATGGCCGATTCTAGCCGGCTACACACCTCATCCTGACATCGAAGAAATGTCAGACGAAGAATTACTTACTCAACTACAAGAGTTAATAAAAATTTACAGACAATTAGTCCAATATGTCATGCGGACTTTCACAGTCCAACCACCTATAACAATTCCAAATAAGACCCCTCAACAGGGGAATATACTAAAAATTACTCCACAGACTTTACACGCAGTCATGGCTAAAATGCCCACAAAACGTGAACAAATTCCATTCTGGATAGCTCAAAAAATTACTCCAATCGAAGCAGTATTTCCAAATACTAGCCCTTATGAGAAACACAGAATACTAACAATCTGTTTACCAATGGGGATCACACCACAACTGGAAGACTGTACCACTTGGGGCACAGTCTTTGCTGCCATCTATACTAAAACACATAGTGTTCCGTCAATTGCAGTAATACCAGATGTCCTGAAACAAATTCAAAATGAATACGGGGCAGAACCTGCTCTGAATTTAGGTATGAAATTACTGAAAAACTTCGACCAGGTCTCAACAATAATATTATCTAATATTAAAGGGAGGCAGCATCAGTGGCGATCCGCCAACGCTTAAGGGAATTTGATGTAACAGAACATCAACATGAACTACCCAGAATAATAGAAAAATCTTATGCAGAATTAGGCAGAGATAGTTTGGGTGGAAAACCTTTGAAGCCAAAACTATCTGAAAGTCCTGAGAGGGACTCTATTAAACAAAATCCTACATCTTCTAAAAAGAAGTGGGAAATTAATAAACAAAATTCAAACGAGACACGTTCTCAATCCCGAGGTAGGTCTCCTCAAAAGGAGCCCTCTGAAAGGAGGTATAACCTCAGGAATAGGGATAATTTAAGAAAACCTGACCGGTATCAAGATACTGATACACGTTCCTCTCGTACCTTTCAGATATCGTCACAGACATCAGAAAGAAGAGGACGGTCAGATCACAAAGAAGAACGCGTGAAATCCAAAGACGATAAACACGTTCAGAAAAATAAATCAAAACCTCAATTCCCAAAAAAGAAGGTAGCAGGTCTGAAGATCAGACATGCAGAGAATACTGAGAACATAGCTCAAGAACGGAGAATGGGCTCAGACAATGCTGGACAGTGCAGCAGAAGTAACAATAGCTCGCCAGAACCTGAAGGAACTTCTGGAGATAGTGGACTTGAATGAGTACATCACAGTAGAGACTGTAGACACCAGGGTTAGTACTCCACAAATGTTATATGAAATAACACTCCGAATGGAGGGAGACATACCAAGAAAAGTGAAAACACTCTTTTGGGAGAAACTTTCAAGGGGTTATGATATACTTCTAGCAGAAAAGGACTGGCCACCAAACTTTGTCAGGGAGTGCCCACATGGTGAGGACATCATTATGCCAGCCTTCTCCAACCATATTCCAATTCACCTAAAATATACTTATGCCAGAATTGTAGTGAAGACGCCAATTTTAGCAATAACATTGGACAGGTTAAAAAAAGATTCTTGGCAAGAGGATACAATAGACACACCCTGGACTCTGCTGAGAACAGGGCATGAACACTAACTAGGGATTCCACACTGATGAAAGGTGGAAGGATTAAGAACAAGAAGGGGATTGCTGATATTCGATTTACCACGCAATATACTATATACAACGATGCAATCTTCAAACTATTGAAGAAAAATTGGCATCTATTGGAGGAAATCCCCAGTTTAAGAGGTGTTATCCGGAATAATAACCCTTCAGTTTCGTATAGAAGAGGGAAGACATTGAAGAATGAACTTTGTCCCAGTTATGTAGCGATTGATCCCAGGAAGGGGGCAACATGGTTACCGACTAAACCCAAGGGATTCTATATATGCGGTTGCTGTAACATCTGTGATCTGGGTATGAATAAGACTAAAAGTTTCAGTTATAATGGCTCAGTGGAATATTTCATCCACAACTTTATTAACTGCAATACCACCTATGTGGTTTATCTAATGGGCTGCCCATGCGGGCTTATCTACGTGGGAAGCACCAAACGGAGTCTTAAATCACGTATTCAGGAGCACAGAAGGGCCATCCTGAAACGGGATCTGAAGTATCCCTTGACAGAGCATTTTGTCAAGAACCATAAAAGTGAAGTCACATTTTGGTTTCATGCTATTGAACAGGTGGAGTTGAATACTAGGGGTGGTGATCGCGAGCTCCTTCTTAGGAGATGTGAATCCAAATGGATCTGCAAGCTCCGAAGTATTGTTTTTGGCTTCAACACTGATCACGAAATGCATTACTTCTTGGAAGATGGCTAATATGAATGTCCTGCTTGTTCATCCTATCCCCCTTGAGAGGTTATGGTTATTGGTAAAATGCATTATTGATGTTTACTATACAGGTTATTTATTGGGGTTGAATCAACCTAGACACACATTGTTTGTCGTACTTATGATTGGCCTATTAAATCTGGACTCTCAAAATGTGTGTAGTTAACTACAGTGAGGAATGAGACTTTTCACTATAGTGTCGTATGTATTTGATCTGTCTTAGAGTTTAGTACCATCATGGTTGCTCATGCATTAATATTATGTCATAGTAGATATGAGGATTACATATCGCATTGCAACAAGTTATAAGCATTAGCCTATGCATGTCTTTAGATATTTTGTATATCGCTTGTTTGGGGCCGTTTTGCCATCTAGACTTAAGGGTTTCTGCACGTTTTCGAGCCCCTCTATCATAGATGTTTGTTTTATATCGTTTTCCTTTCCATTCATTTTATAGGACAACATACCGGTACGATTTTTATCATATTGGATGCTGCTCGCTGCTCCCTAGTTGTCCGTTTATGATGAATTGCTAATTAATTTATTATTACTTTAGGCACAGTGGCACTCTGTCTATGAGTCTTTTGAAATTGTTTCAATCTTTTTCTATTTTTTTGATTGTTCAATCTACGGATATTATGCTGATTGTCTTGTCCCTTTATATATTTTTTCTATCCTTCTTTTACATTTTTCTTATTTCTTTTTTATTTTTCTGTCTATCGCTTTGGGGCCGTGTATTTATGTATTGGGGCGGTTATGGTTGATTTTCTTAGTTTGAGTATTCCATCTCTTGTTCGCACAAACAATGAGGAGTGGTTAGGTGAGACTACTACTTCAAGATGGAGGCGATCGTGTCGGCTCGCCTTTTCCAATAACTGTTCTTAAAAACTTTTTTTGCATACATTGTGGTTTATGTTTCGTTTAATTAATTATTATGCATACTTGCTGTTATATCATTTTATGCAATTTTGGTTAGTTGAAAACGTATAGGTCTGGCTTTCTTAGGCGTTTTGAATGTTATACACTCCGTTTAAGAATGGCGGCCAAGTTCACATCAATGGGAGCCGAGATCTGTATGGTTACATTTTTTCCACTTCAGTGCACGGGTTGCATTGATTGGCTACCTCCGATTACCGAGGGGAGGAGTCTCGTGTATAAATACAGATGGCGGGCTTACCTGGTTGCAATACGAGTAGAGAGGAAGTTCAGTCCGACGCTGTGGTAAGTTTTCTCTGGTGGGAGTATTATTACGAAAGACTGTCATTACGTTTTGGGCGAGGTCTAGTTAGTCCTGGGCGCTCAGATGGTTTGGGCCGCTTTTATATGCAGCCATTATGTTTGGAAGTAACTTACTTAACATTTTTACTCCTTTGAATAGGGTGGTTGGGACTTTCATTCGGATGACTGTACGGGTTTGAGCGTATGTTGTTATTTTGACCGGTTACGATTTCTGATTAGCGGTACGGACCCTTGGATGTGACATACTTTCCTATTTCAACTTGGGGAACATTTTTTTCAGAATCTTTTTCATATATTGTTTCAATTCACCGTTAAATCTTGGGCTGGTGGCGACTGGGAGTAGTAGTCCGGGTAGCGTAGGGGTTGGAACGTTATACGCTCATCTGTTCATGTGGGGACTTTCTCAGTGAATGTGGCTTTTGAACTAAAATTCCGAATTTAGGGGTTACCACAACATTGTATTTGTGATGCAATGACATTTTGGTCGGGAGTTCTGTATTCCTCGTTGTTTTGTGAGATTTAGGTAATTAGTCATAGTTATGTTTTCATTTCCTCTTGTCTTTGACAGATATAAGCAGTTCTATCTGCAACCGGTGCTCCACGGTCCCAGTGAATTACACGGGACTTCTACAAATTATTCATCTATTTAGGTGACTTCATTTCGATCTGAGGTAGGATTTTCTTGAATATTTTCCTTTGTTAATTTTATTTTATTTAGCAATGAAATAGTGCAATGATTATGGTGAGGCACTTTGTGAGCATTTTTTGCCTACGAGTCTGTTTTTAGCCTGCTATCCTGGGCTTCTGATTCTTGTTTCAGATACTCCTGATTCTTTACATTCATACAGTTGAATTTGAGTGTTGTACGGTGAACTTATGCCGGCAGAAACTACTTTATCACAATTGATGCACAAGCTAAAACTGTTGGGGTATTCTAAATTATTGTTTGTATGGCTATAAGGTGTCTGTCATCCTAGTGGTCTGTGATAACATTTGGCCAATTACTCTGCTTCCCCCTGTACATTAACTCGGTCTCTATTAGTTTATGTGGGTTGGTGTATACAATTGGGCAACATAGGACTTTTGTCTATTTCTGTGTTTCCCTTTTCTTTCTATTCTTTTTATTTATATTTTATGGATCCTTTCTTCGAATTATGATATGTTTTTTCTTTTCTGTTGTTAATGAACTTTCCCTTTATCCGTAGATCTCAATAGGAATTCTTTTTGTTCGTTGGAACTTTCCAAATATTCTACATTGATCGTGTTCTTTAAGACTTTTTGGCATATACAGGCGTTTTTTTGGTAAGGTACTACATTTCCCTTTTGGTTTTCGCCTTTTGGTTAAAATTGTAGTAGTATTTAGGAACGATTGAGCAGAGATTTCTTTCATTATTCTATGACGCCTTTATTCTATCCGTATTGAGACACCCTAAGGGTTCAATGTCAAGTAAATGACAGGTGCTTGGACTTTTTCCTTTTTGCCAGCATTGCTGTCATTGTGTTGTTTATGACTCTTTATTTTGATGAGTCTCAACCAGAGATTAAATTATGTAATATTGCAATTTGTTTTGTTTGGTGTAAATCCAACTATTGAGTTGCATTATGTTAATTTTTATGATGTTTTAGATTACGTGTTATTTGTGTGATTGCTGATTTTCAGTAATGATATCGTTTTGTGCTTTTTTGATTTAGTGTTGTGTTTATATGTGTATATTTACATTTGTTAGTTTTTGTTATTTACTTATGTCTTTTTTTTAGTCCTGTGCTATGTTATTTGAGTGTAATATATATGTTTTTTATTATGATTCTTTCAGCCCTGATGAAGTTCCTAGTAAGGGAATGAAACGCGTTGGCTGGAGTTTTTATGTCAGAAGACCTGTATCTGAAATTGAATAAAGAAGTCATTTATAAATCTATAACTGCTGAATTGGACTCTTTTTTGAGCTGTGCACCCCCATTTGAAAATAGAGTATTCGGTTGATCTGGAGCACAGTTACGCCAAGCAACGGCTGGCGTTGGGGTTGCTTGCACGGCGATTCTACACATCGGAACAGGTGTGAGGTGCGGTGCAGAAGGTCCGCCGTTGGTTCTTTTTTTAAAGATATTGGTGGCCTGGCATTAGGAAATAGACCAAGAACTATGTTTTGGAATGTGAAATATGCCAACAGATGAAAGTCTCCACAGTGAAACGTCCTGCGCAGACACCCCTGTTGATTTCAGACAAACCATTAGCTTGTGTTTACCTGGACCACTGCGGTCCCTTGCAAAGGGAAGGTAACTATAAATATATAATGGTCGCAGTGGATTCGTGCTCAAGGTTCCTATGGATGTGGCCTCAGCGCTCGGCTGACGCTCAAACTGTTATAAAAGATTTGCGAGTCTTTATTGGCACATACGCAATTGGCACACTACATTCTGACCAGGGCCCTGCGTTTAGCTCTCGGGCTTACAAAGAAGCCATGGCCAGTTTGGGCGTAGCGTTGCGGTACTCCTCTCCGTTTCATCCTGAGGGAAATTCTGTTGTGGAAAGGAAAAACCGGGACATAAAGCAGTCTATAACAGCTAGAGTATTAGGTTTGGGTGATGGGTGGGTCAAACATCTTTATGGGGTCCAACGCTCATTAAATAATTTGCCAAGAAGTTCTCTAGGGGGGGTCACTCAATATGAGGTCCTATTTGGGACAAGAATGTGGGTTCCTGATCTCGAATGTAAAGGCACAGTGGTGGAAAATAAACCCTTTGATATCAAAGATCGTTTGGCTGTTTTACAGGATCTAAATGAACTAAGATCGAAACAAAGCAACGTGTTCCTGAAGCCAACCACCACTGGGGAAAAACCGGCAGTCCCAGCAAGGCCTGTCTGGATCCCAAAAGTTGGGGATCTAGTCAGAGAGAAGATTGCGGACAAGAAGGAATTTGGACCTTCATACAGACAACCAGTAACTGTCCTAGCCGTCCACGGAACAAGAACAGTACTTCTGCCGCCCCTTGCTGGAAAAAAGGAGAAAAGATTTGTGTCAATCGACCTCATCAAACCACACTATGTGGCCAATACTAAATAGTAGGCCTCGTGGACTCCGACCTAGTAGCAGACGCACTCCTCTCGCTACTATCCAAGAGGTTCAGACTGAAAGACTCATAACCATCGAGAATTCAGCAGTAAGAGATGAAGGACTAAGCAACAATGCTATGGAACTCATCCCTCTTGAAACTCAAGTAACAGTTCGTCCAGATACACCTGTCTACACCAACGTAACACGTGATCAACTGGTTCCAGCGATTTCGACGAATCCTGATGCAATTCCAACAATTGACCAAACTGCTTCTGGCTACTTCATTAACTTTGATACGTTTTCTGAGGATCCAAGTGAGCCAGAAACGACGCCAGCCCTAAAAACTTTCAAACAACAAGTACATGACCTTTTTCATTTCCTGAAAGAGACTTATCTGGTTTCACCATGGATTGAACTATGGATTATTTCTGGAATATTTTTCTTTCTGCTTTGGCTAGCTTTAGTAATGACTCTTAGCGTGCTTATAAATGGCAGATACATTCGTATGGACACTGAAAGTAAAAATGTGAACTTACTTTTAAAACCACACAAATCATCCCATCGTGAAGCAAGAGACTTGTCAGCAGTGAACATCACAGCCGTTCCTATACAGGATGGTATAGTTTGGGACAAAACCGATTTCGACATATTCAGCCCAACAGAACTTTTGAAGATTCCACATTTATTTAAAATTTCATTAAGTGACTTTATTACCTCCAGTACCTATTCTGATGATTGGGACTTTGAGACTGTTAATAACATGATGTCTGATCTAGAAAGGTCTGCTGCATTCTCTAACAATGAATACTTAGAGGGTTCATCAGACTACGAACAGCTTTATTGTTACAACCACTATGGTCATCATTTCTTGCATAAATCTGCAACACCTAGAAATGTGTTTATGTTTAACCAATGGGAACATTGTCCTACACCACCAAGGGGTAGTTCAAAAACGTTTGCAAATAAGTTTCCATATTTTTCAGGGTACAATACATCTGATCCAGAAACATTTTACTATAAGAATGTAAACAAAACAGGACAGAAAATTATGTTAACTAATACAAAACAGATTTATTCTGCAGCCTTTATTACCCAACTGTCTAGACAAGGATTTGACCTTTGGAAAGACACAATCGACACAAAATCTGTCTGGGGTTCTAAAGATTGGCAAGTGCAGGGGATAGAAGCTTTGTTTAGAACCTGTATCATCCCACAGCAAATAATGTTTTTGAATGACACTGTGCAACAAATGTCTTGCCTTGGTTTAGCCAAGATCAAAGACATGAACACACCTTCTGTACCAACACCTGCAAGTAATAGCACTACACAGGGAGCGGTCACAGTAGACACAATACTACAAAACAACAGAGTTGTTGGGAAAAATGGTTGATCTGGCCCACAGACACAAACATCTGTCAAGAAAGATTCCTGAATAGAATACAGGGCTTTACTATCCATAGGCCAGACCCACGTTATGTTCAACGACAACATCCGGGGGCAGTAACAACATACAGTGTAGGAAAATTGTGCCTCGACTGGTTACAAAATCTACACTCGAGGATGTGAAACAACACTTATCTTTACTTAAAGAAGACGCAGACCTTAGGGATTTTTGCTAGGACCAAGAAAACCGCGTCAAAAACGTTTCATATATGCCGGCATTTATGCTGCTTATAATGAAATATGGAAGGTTTCACAGGCAGAGGCCGCAGAAAGAATACGTGAGCTTGATCGTATTAACTTAGAGAAATCTCTCACTGTGGTCGACAATGGGTTAACAACTTTGTCATCCAGAATTTATTCACTTGACAACATTGTATCCTCTGCTATTGACATTCTGGAACAAGATTTAGCCATGTTACAAAAAGGCCAATCTCAGTTACGTTCTATTATGTTATTAGGCTGGACGCTGCAATCCTTGCGTGCAGGCTATGTGCCTTGGCCTTTTATCAACACGTCGTCTCTGTTTTCAGAATACAATCTCACGGATAAACAGGTAGAACTGGCACAAAGGGGAACAAAGTATACAGTGCTGAGCATTGAAAACTGGAAAAATTACCATTTACAGTAGCAGAAAAACCAGCTACAGAATGGCTTATCCATGGCAAAATAACTCTGCCTGTCACTACTTTTCATTTTCAGTATTGCCTCAGACAAATGCAAGCAGGCAAATATGAAAGGTTGGGTAAAGAATACATTAAGACATCCTGGGATTTACCTTACGAATACAGATGTTGGAGTGGGGATCGTGAAGTGTTTCTAAGCTGTACACACTGTGAAAATGCACTGAGCGGATCTCTCATATGTCAGGACATTTCTTTACACGGGGCTTGTAATGGTTCTGTGGCAAACTTGTCCTGCCACCTGCAAGGGTACACTAGCTGCTGTGATTAATCCAACGTTTGGCCAACTTTCTAACGGGAGTTACCTCATGTTGAATGATCAGAGTTGCTGTGGCATGTTGCCAGGAATCCCATATCTGGTAACGGTTAGCTCCAGGGTTACTTGTTGTATGCAAGTATTGTTCCCCCAAATAGACACAGTCAGGGAGTCGCCTCTATGGCCTTCATTGAATGTTTCTTTTATACGTTTTGATACTTTAAGCAGAATGAAAGCCATGCTTTTACAACAAACCGTGCCTTTGACCTCGGCCAAAGAAATCTATGATCTACAAATTGCAAGGACTTCGGCTGAGATACAGGCTCTAATTCGTACAAACTGCTCTATACATTTCGTAGAAATGATGGGACGTATCTTAAAAATGTCTGATACAAGCGGGATTGTACATGTATTTAAGACCATCTGTTCAGGACTGTTAACACCTTTTCAGGCAGTCCTCGGAATCATTCCAAACTTCGCACATTCGGTGTTTGGTGGTGTGCCATTAATTCTAGCACTCGTTGCAGGAATCCTGTTTTTATTCCTACTACTACGCTATGGCAAGCCTATCAACCGGCGTCACTCCCAGCAATTTGGAGAAGTCTCTCCTAGAACGGAAGTGCCGTGAGCGCATAGTGCAACTTTTGGGCATACCTCGTCTACGGGAACTTAATACAACATGGTTTTTGTCATTTAGACCAATCTGGCAAGATTGCATCTTACCTGTTCTACGCTGCCTGCTTTGCGGTGAAGAATGCGTGCTAGACACCTGTCTGACACTCCCATCAGTCATGCCAACGGATATCGATACTCTGCTGGACCCGATAACGGCCCATGCTCTGTGTTGTCCCCAGAGGCTACCAATCCTGATTACGGCATTCGTTGAGATCTCAACAGACGCTTCCTGCTGCTGCTGAGGTACGAGATGGATCAACAGGCACACAGGTAACAACGGACGCGAACATTGCTGCAGCATCCTATGCTGAAGGCGATGCTTCACATCTCTGTGCAGTTAACCTTCTAAACGAGGTGTTCCAACTGTCACCGACATCGGTAGATGATCTTTTGTGAATGAATGAATGAATGGATGACAATTTGTTGAGCGCGATAGCTACCCTTAGGCGTCCTAGCGCTGCGGACAATACGGGCATGAAAGACACTTGGGGCTGTCCGGGTTTATTGAAACAGAAAAGTCTTGAGGAGCTTACGGAATGAGAGTATATTAGACTCCGATCGCAGATGCGGGGGAGAGCATTCCATAGTTTGGCCGCGTTGTACGAAAACGAGCGGCCACCACATCTAGTTCTTTTATCCTGGGTACTTTGGCAAGAAGAGAGGAGGATGACCTAAGCTGTCTAATCGGCCGGTAGGGAGTGATCAGCGGTTGATTTATGGCGGGGCCTGTCTTCCAGAAGGCCCTGTGGGTGATACAGAGGGCCTTGAATTTAGTTCTCTCCCGGACTGGGAGCCAATGTAGGCTTCTAAGCCCAGGACTGATAGGAGATCGACGGGGAGTCTGAAGAAGCGTTCGAGCGGCGCAGTTTTGAATGACCTGAAGCTTATTCAGAGTGGATTGTGGGGCTCCCAGATAGAGGGCATTTCCGAAGTCCAGGCGTGACAGAATAAGGCCCTGGACCATGATCTGTCTCGCCTGGAATGGAAGTAAGGGGAGAACCTTCCGAAGCAGCCTCAGTAGACCATAGCAAGTGGCCGCGAGTTTGGTTGCTTGGTGATTGAAGCTGAGGGTGTTATCCAGCCATATACCCAGGCTCTTGATCGTGTCCTTGAGCACTGGGGCAGAACCAAGACAAGATGGCCATAGTGGATTCATAATGTACTTGGGGGCATTGCCTAGGAGCATAAGCTCCGTCTTGTCTCCGTTCAGCTTTAGGCAGGATGCTGTCATCCATTTAACCACCTCCTCCAAGCATTCGCTCAAGTTGTTATGGGCTATGTTAGGCCGATTCAGAGCCACCACTAGCTGAGTGTCGTCGGCATAGGTGATGATTTTTATGCCGAACGGACGGACAATTTCAGCTAGGGGCTCATATATATGTTAAACAGCGTGGGGCTCAGGGAGGAGCCCTGAGGCACCCCACAGCCGAGAGGTTTGCTGGGGAGGTGATTTCGCCTCGAAAACCTGAAAACTGCGGTCTGCCAGAAATGACTTGAACCACTTGATGGCATTTCCTGTTACTCCCAATTTGGAGAGTCGTTGTATTAGTATTTCGTGGTTTACAGTGTCAAATGCGGCGCTTAGATCCAGGAGAATGATTGCTGCCGCACCCCCTTGGTCCAAGATCATTCTGGCTTCTTCAGTTACTGCAAGGAGTGCGGTTTCGGTCCCGTGCATGGGCCGGAAACCCGTCTGAGAGAGATCGAGCAGATGGTTGCTCTCCAGAAAATCTGTCAGTATAGTATTGACATGTTTCTCCAGGACCTTGCACAGCCATGGTAGTAAAGAGATCGGCCGATAATTACTGGGGTCCTCCTGATCCAGATTGGGTTTTTTCAAGAGGGCCTTGACCATGGCGCATTTCCAGGGTGGCGGAACTGTGCCCGAGGACAAGGAGGCATTAAGCAAGTCAAGTGTGGTGGGGAGAATGTTGCTGATCGCTGGCAGCAAGGCATGCGGGGGCGTCGGGTCTAGAGGAGAGCCAGATTTCACCTGATGCATGATAAGATCCAATCTAAAGGGGTCAAGTGGGGGAAAAGTGCCCAGGGTAACTAAGGAAGGAGGGGCCATGTTTAAGGGCTGGTCGAGTGTTATGTCTGTTGGAGGGGGCGGGAAGGAAGTGTATATTGTTAATATTTTTTGGGAAAAAAACTCTGCTAGGTTATTACAGCGGGTTTGTGCGTTATTCATATTTGGTGACTTTTCCGGGAGTTTAAGAATAGATTTGGCAATTTGATATATTTCTTTTGGTTTGGAGGCAGCTGCTTTGATTTTTTCCTCAAAGAAGATTGATTGGGCGGATTTAATTTTGTTCTTATAATTTTTTATTGCATCCCTGTAAGCAGATTTCTTAGAAGGGGAGTAGTCTAATCGCCACTTCCTCTCAAGTTTTTTACAGCTTCGTTTCATTTCCCGTAGAGTGGTGGAGTACCAAGGTGCTGTTACAGTGCAGCGCTTTGTTGCTAGGTTTTTTGTGGGGGGTACAGAGTCCAGGGAGTTAAGGATCCAGTTATTGAATTCCTCATTAGCTAAAACGGGATTAGGGTTTTTGGGTGGCCTGGAGGTTTCAAGAGTTGACAACCAACGGTCCAGGGGAAGTCTGGACCAGTTCCGTGTTTTTCGTGTCGTGAGATTTGTGGGGATGTCAGAGTCAGGGGTGGTCCAAGTGATCGGGATCAGTGAATGATCCGACCATGGAAGCGGGGAGGGTGTTCCGACTGTGAGGTCCACGCAGTTACTAAAGACAGGGTCTAATAAGTGACCTTTAATGTGGGTGGGGCTGCGGACCAGTTGGTTAAATTGCGGTGCGGCGAGGCTCATGGTTGTTTCTGATGCGAGATGGTTGGTAGCATCATCAAAGTGAATATTAAGATCCCCTAAAAGAGTGTAGTTAGAAGGCCTGCAAGCCGTGTCAGCTAAAATGGAGGGAAGGGTATTTAAAAACTCTCCTATGGCCCCCGGTGGGCGATATATGAGTAGGCCGGAAAAGGTGGTTGTGGGGGAGAAATCAATGGCGAAGGGGAGACTTTCACAATCTGGTATCAAATTTGGGGAGTGACGGCACTCATAGCAATCCTTAAAGATGATCGCTAAGCCTCCTCCTCTGCCCTCCTTACGGTCCGCTCGCTGTATATGGTAGCCCCGGGGAAGGGTCTGAACGAGGTCTGGTTCTGACTCAGCATGGAGCCACGTCTCTGTCAAAAAAAGAACATCTGGCTTGAGTTCCTCTAAGAGGATGGCGATTTCTGTAGAGTGTTTAGGGAGTGACCTGCAATTTAGGAGGTACATGGTGCGCTGAATATTTTTCCTGCCCAAAGTGGGCTGATACTGAAATCCACAATGGGTGCAGGAAGTATGTTTATCTGCCATATCCCAAGCATATTGGCAGCTGGCCGGGGTGGGACTTCTCAGCTTGTAGAGGGATTTGGGGCTGTAACTCCTAGAGTCTGGAGGAATTCGGGCAGGGTAAGTGGCCCCTGGCCCCGGCCGGCTGCGGACGGGCGCAGACGGGCTTGCCTTTGGCGCGCCCGCTGCGCGCGTCCGCTGCGCGAGGCAAATGGCATCCCAGTTATGTAGGGGAGGGGAAAGGTCAGCTGCAGATCAGCTGGCTTGCCTGGGTGCGCCGGAAGTCCTGATTGCTTCCTGTAGTGCCTGAGTTTCCCTCCACTCAAACCGAACAATCGGCGGTGGACCGGGGAAAGCACTTAAAGTAAGTACTATCAAATACGAGTGCAGAGTGATTTATTGTGACAGGCCTATAATGTTAAAAGCAGCAATACGGCGAACGTGATTTTATAAAAGCAATTCCTTTTGTAGGCAGTGAGATGAGCAATACGATATGCAGTTATTTTTCTTTTTTTTAAAGGAGCCCTTTACCAGGCGCTCCTGATTAGTGCTATGATGCTACAAGGATAAAACAACAAGACGACGATCGAGTTTTAAAAGCAATTCCCCTTTTAAAAAGTAGTGAAATGAGCAATGCGCTATGCAGAATTAATAAGCCCTTTACCAGGCACTCTACAGGAATAGATGATTTCATGTTTACACCAGACCCATACACTGACTTTGATTCGGCTCACAGTGTACCGGGGAAGCAATGAATTTGGCCTCCATATTTTCAAAACAAAACAAAACTTGGAACTCTTCCTAAAAATTGATTATTTTTTTTTTTCTCAATTTTTGAAAATACATGGCAATTCAATCTGCTTACAGTATAACTATTCATATAGAATGGACTTCTTTGAATGCTTATAGGGACACATTGTCACCTTATTTACTACAATTTCATTTAGAACCATGTTATGAAATGGCTTTGATTTTGAATACTTGTCAACCATTTCGTCATATGTATATATTTCTGTTTATTCATTCATGTTGCATTTTATTTCCAATATATGCTTAGAATGAAAAAATGCTTTAAAATGTACAGTACCTATTGCATTACATGTTTAGCAACAGTTTTTTTTAAAAACTTCTTTTAATATGCTTTTCGAAATGTTTTTAGCAACATGTGGTACTCAGTTTAATGTTTAGCATTTAATGTTTAGCATTTAGTACTATCGTTCATTCGAAAGTGGAGTGGGTGTTGTATTCTGCTTTAGGTGTTCGTATATAGGTTTTCCTGATACATGTCCTTATATAGGCACAATTCGCATTGCCCTTATATAGGCATAAGATCCCAGTCCTTATTTAGGCATTAGCCATGCTATCCAAATACAGACATGGTCACCTACATCCGTCCACCCTAACGTCACAACGAGTTCTTAGAAACCAGACCCTTAAGCTCTTGGGAGTTCCCCTAGCACAGGATTATTGATTTCTCCAAGAACTCATTTATTATGCATGAACCGCTATTCCTTAAGGGTTAATTCCTGACGTCTTCCTCTGCCCGACTTTACGTCAATGCTAACATTCCAAAGCACCTACCGGGTATAAATATACCTTCCCTTGCCCAAGCAAGTAGGAGGAGACCTCGACTTTAGAGAAGCCCGTGTCCCAGCCTGACGCACTGACAAGAGACGCTATCAGCCCTGTTCGCAGAGAATCCAGCTTCCAGTGTTCTGACTCCCTTCGCGGGGTGTTAGAGTTCGAGACCCGGAAAGAGATTCCCACCTCTCTCATTCTCAAGGTATGGAGCTGACTAGAACCTAGAGGGACTCTTGGCATACCAGACTTGGCATACTATAGCATACCATACTATAGAATACATCACCTACTTCTTACCTTGCACTACACTTAGGTTAGGTACATTGGGATAGAACTAGTTAGAGAAGCATCTTAGGAGTACTCGCATTTTTAGCTTATGTTATTTATGTATATGAATATATGTGTCATAGCTAAAAGATAATGCTAACGCAGTATTATTTCTTTCTACTGCTTACGCTGTACATAATATATCTCGCATACTGTCTTATGATTGTAACAGCTCATTTCTCTTACACGAGAAACAAGACTGTTCAATAAATCCTTTTATTGAAACGCCCGTCTATTATTTCTGTGTAACTCTGAAGAAACTAAGCATGCACGATTAGCTAAGTGAAACTGTTATCTGTTGTTTCCACGATTCTGAGAGTGTTCCGATTCTAAAGGGAAACAAAGTTGTCATGTTTATGCGGTTGCCAGAAACTACTCCCTTCTTGTGTACAAGGAGTTTCTAGTGGCCTCTGAGTTAGCTGGTACAAAGTAATTAAGTTTAATATACTCGATAGGGGCATACTGACCTCAGTCCTATGTCAAATCTATAGGGTATATTATTCCAATGTGCAGAGCCTATTAGGGAAATAGGAACTACACTACAATAGCATGGGATATGCCAGGTGCAACTGCCATTCCTTTCTATTCCTTATTCATACCCATGCTTGTAAGCATGAGTAAGGCTACAACAATGTGTGTATGTTTGGGCCACTGTCTTAGGGTGTTTACTACAGCGAACAACAAGGTGATGGAAGGGTTGCTTGAATGAACCTCAGCCAATAGCATTCGGTTGGAGCTGTATTCCAGATCATCGTTTTTTGTCCACTATCCTTAGCAGAGCAATGCGCATTGGATAAAGAGAATGCACTGAAGGACAAGTGAGCACTAAATTACAGACTTCCACTCAAAAAGGACAAGCACTGGATGCAGAGGGTTGCTACACAGTGACTACCATATATACCAGTTGTGCATTGGCTCATGTGTGAGACGGGACTAGATACTACTCGACTGCATACAGGGATTAGCGGCCTGTTGTACGAAGGTAGGATTACTAACCAGGTGGTGTGCTTTGCACACCAACTGTTTTACAATCTCATCGTCATTTTGAGATGGAAATTATTTACTTTTCAGTTGCATTGCGAAATGTCCATTCGCAGAGCCGCAAAACCCCTCCTTCCTAATATTAATAGATAGTCGCACAGTTTTATGGTATTTATGTTTTTAATATATCAGTATTTATCCATATTTATTTTTTGCCCATCTTATCGGTATTTATTCATATTTTGTGTTTTGTGAATAAATGAAGTAGTAAAATTGCCATTTCTGCATTTATTTAACTGATAAACATGCATTCAACCTTTGATGCCTGTTGTGTTTTAGCAAATTAAGCAGCCAGACTTAATGAAACTACACACCCACAAGCAAATATTAGCATTATATAACAAGTGCATGTTGACATATGCTGTTATTTAAGGAGATCTCATCCTGTTTTTAACTCCCCAGTAAAAGCTGGGAGCCTTATTTATAAGTTATTTTATTCCTCACATTCAGTTACAGAAACGTCATAAGTACAATTCTTAGTGCACAAGTACTCCAGACACAAACACAAAATCCCACCCGGAGCTCCGGATGTCTGCAGCTCATCCCTGACACTGAGGCCATCCAACTGGCACCAGTAAAGACCTCCTAGGGATGGAACACTCCCAGGTCATCTCTCCATGCAGACCATATCAGGGCAGAAACATCACACAACATGCAAGATACAACAATTCTCCTGTGGTTGCTTCGCTGCTGGATTTTAGGTTCTTCATTTTTTCTAATTGGTGCCTCTCATTGATGGGTTTGCTCGACTACTCCTAGCCACATGTTCCTTTCAGGTAGATTCTCAATTTACGATTAAATAACTTTTCATCCCTCTTAGCAGCTCACATCCTTCAGCGATATCTTTGCTCCTACTGACAGCTTTCCATCGTCTGTAAGTTTTTCAGCTCGGTCTGGCAACTTTGCTGCTTCCGCGAGCTTCTTGGCTCATTCTGGCATCCCTCCTGCTTCAGTGAGCGTGTCAACTCTGCTCAGAGGGGTATGAATCACTATATAAATATTACAGTGGGTGTAACCCAGAATGCACATTTTGGCCTTGCAAGAGGGAATAGAGTGCTGTATCAAACCTTTCCTGCCAAATGAGCTTCCCCATTCCCAAATCGGCTCTCTTGCAGTGAGCTCTAGCTAACAGTTCGCTTGCATCATTCGGCTCCTCCATTCTTCATTGGAGGGATCCTTCTTCAAAGTGCTTCTCACTCCTTCCTGAAGCTTCAGTACTGCATTGAGTTTCTCAGCTGCTACTTCTTCAATTCTTCTCCTGTGCAGCCTGCTCCGCGGCTCAGGTCTGCAAGCATGCAGGGCCTTTGCTCGCTTAGTTTTTGTGTTATGAGGATCACAGAAGTGAGTGTGGTGTAATATTGAAGAGGAATGGTCTCTAGGCAGTAGTATGCGGAGACGCAGAGTTTTGTTGGCTTTGATCGCCTGGTCCCAGTGCTTTAAGCGGGCAGATATTGAGGACCAGCACTTCTCAGCACTGGTGCAATACTTGTAATGGGAGAGTACTGGAACTTCTCAGTAGCGAGCAGGTACCCGCACATTTATATTTATATTTAAAACACTGCATGGCCTCCTGCTACTTTCTTGGTAGAAGGAATAGTGTGCAGAGAGCAAGCATCTCAAATAGTCCACCTTAAAACATTTTTAAAAAATTGTCTTTATTAGCATCTCAAACTGAATAATAAGAATAGATAATATTGTAAAGATTTTGCAGTAAACATACATTTATTAAAAATTAGATTAAATATAACATAATAAATATAAAATGTGCAAAAGTAAATAAATGGTGCTTTGAACCTGCAGGGCTCCTGGCCTATTATTCTTGTCAATGGAAATGAACTTCGATTTGGGGGAGGGGTTTGATGTAAGGAAAACTATGAAAACAGAAGAGAGAGTGCAAAGCCGGGAGCGGGGGGAGGCTGAGGGGGTGGAGACTGGGTATAGGAATACCCTTGGTAGGAATGAAGGAATCTCTGAACAGGGTTTTGAGGAACACTTAGGGTGTTGACGTGACAATAAGAGCTGGTATGGGTTAAAGTGGCGATGACAGTGCAATGAGGTAAGGCACTGCTAGGCCAAAGATGAAAATACCACAGAGCTGGGTGAAGGGGTATATTGTTTTATGAGATGCCAAGATGGGATCCATGCCCTGGATAAGGACAGTTAGGAATGGGACTCATTGGTTTCTCAGTTGGGTTTGAGGTCACTTTTATTGATGTTGAAATGACCCCAGGGTGTGGGAGGAGGTGTTGGGCAGGGGATACCCAGTAGAGAGGACCCAAGGCCTGGGTTAACAAATGAGTAGGGGGGGACCACAGCTCACAGCATGGGGACACATCTCTGTGTTGGGTTGCATAATGTTCGTGGTAGGTTGCAATTCCAAATCTCCATCCATGGAGGGAGTATTAGGTTGGAAGAAGCACTGCTTCTGAAGACTAAGAGGAGTGGATACCAATGGAGCCTCAGGTGGAATGTAGGGGGTTTGCAGGTTAAGGGTTGTCCAAATGGCCCCAGATCAGAACATTAAAATGCTGCACGCCTGGACATTCAATGTCAGCAAACAGTGTACCAGCGCTTAAGGTTCTCTTTTTAAAAGGTCTTCCACAAAGCACCATCAAATAAAGATCATTCATATAACATTCTTGTTTCTGGGCACCTGAATAATTATTTAGTTCCTCTTTAGGGGCAGAGGATCAAGACATTCCTCGCGCTCCCTGAAGATTAGTGGTGAAGTCCCCTCTAAATTATTTCCTGGGTCAGGATATTGTCTCCTGCTCGCAGCAGGCATGCTTAGCTCTATTAAAGAGCCCTAGATCTAGGCATTCTTGCGGTTTGACCCTGCATTGTGGTGCTAATGACTTTGGGTCCTATCACATTTCACTGTGTTTGGTGGTGTGGTTCCTGTCACTGAACCCCAAGTAATGGAAGCAACCTTCAATGTAGTAACAAGTTGGCCAGACTGTGCCGAAGGTCCCCTTCTCCTTTCTCCTCTTTCTGTCCTTCACAGTTCCTATGCTTTGTTGAACATTGAGAGGCAGCCCAAATGATTCCTCTGCTAGAAGCCCAGCTTCCACCAGCGGCTAAGGCTCGAAGATCCCCTGGGGCCCCAGGCATCCTCTCAGTGCGTAAGGGGGTGGGGGCGAGGTCCGGGACCCCAAGGCAACGAGTCGACACCCCACGCTTAGAGCTTCATGTTCTCCTGGATCCAGCCCAGATAACGAGTGACGTTGGTGTAGACACCGGGTGTGTCCTTTTGGCCGCAGCCTACGCCCCAGCTGATGATGCCTGTCAGGTACATGCGGTCATTGTGAGGGCATATCAGCGGTCCCCCTGAGTCACCCTGAAAGAAAGACACAATCTGGTTAGATCACCTGCTACTGCATCCCAAGATCTACTCCTTCCCAGCCAACTCCCCGCTTTATGATGATAAATAGATCTGGGTTCACTTGAAAGATAGTCGTGAGTTCAGGGTGAACCTAATGTCGACCTCAAGTTGCCCACCCTTTCGGATGACTTGAAGGTTCGATGAGCTCAGTGTAAAATTTGCTTTCAGGCTATTACAGAGCTTTAACTTTTTGTTTTCTGTGTTGGCTTGGGTAAGGGAGTGCTTCCTATGCTGACCCATTGTGCTCCGGCCTGAGTGACAGTGAAGGGAACATCTTGCAAGAGTGATCATGGTGGCTGTGCGCATTAAGTGAGTTTATGGGGTCAGTTTTGTCCGGAGGGACAGCAGAATTTCAGCCTGACAAGGTGCTACAGTACTCATTTTTGCGATAGGGAAGTGACAGCCGTAAAGAAAGAGGGGTTAAACATGAATATTTAGCATTTTCTGTCCTGTGCTGTAGATATTTGGAAGGAACTAGTAAGCCAGGATAGTTTGTAAAACAGTTTGCTTAGCATTATTTCCTGTGCTCTGGTGAAGTTTGCAGGGTCCTCAATTCTCACAAGGAAAGCGTTATTAGCTCATCTTTTCCTTTTTTACCTGTGCTTCCAGGGGTCTTTTTTCTGATTTAAAAAAAGCAAACAGCTTATGACGCATTATGTTGCTCTGTTTCAATGCTTTTCTCTTAAACAAAAAGCCATAGTCATTCACATGTATGTATCTGCAAATGTATATCGCCTCTTAGCGCCCTGCTGTGGCTCAAACTCAATAAAGTTTGTTGTGAAAAAACAAACAAACAGCAAGTATCAGAATCCAAAGAACGCAAAATGGAATATCTAATAATGCATGTGTGATACTTTCAGCCAGTACCGGCTTTTTCGGAATCATCACTTTGTAGAGAGGTCGTTTCAAGGGCATATGTCTAAAGAGGTCTCGTAGAACTACAAGCCCAAAAATGCACAGTGATGTGGCTTACAAAGCCCGGAGTGGTTAAAAGAGACACACGTGATACGAGTGTGGCATGTATACAGATGGCTATACTTTTGTGTCATGGCCGAATCACGGATTTTGATTTACTTCCATAGTTAATGTGAGAATGTATTTGTTTAAATGTTCTAACTTTGACAGAAGTCAACTTTGATCAAGTGTTTGCCTTTCAAGCTCAGGTTTTTATTTGTTGTACTTTGCTGCTATTTTCAAACCAAACATAGCTGTGAAATGCCAAGTGACACCATGTATAGCAGGTTTAAATGGTTTGCATTTGCTTTCAAAGCCACTGCTCCCTGGGTGATTTGTGAAACTCCCACTTGGGCTATTCGTCAGGCAGTACAGAACTTTCAGGCTTTGTCTATCTCTTGAGCTCACAGAATTCACAGGATCAGACCTCAGGTATGAGAGCTGCATCTCACCTAATATATGACATTCACGTTCAGGACTCAGACAGTAGAACTATCTCACAGGCTCTCGCCTTTGTTAGCAGATTTATCTCCTGGGTTACTCGGCCTGACAGTCTGAGGCCGTAGAAAGAAGGATTATACATCGGGTTACAGACGCCAACAGGCTCTGGGTTAAGGCAGCGGGGCTATCCCTCAACAGTTACAGAACTCGCATTCACGTCTTGCACAGCAGAGTTACCCAGCAAGTTACACAGACACACTGTCTTGACTTTAGACATCAGAGCTATCACTAAGGGCCTGATTACAAGTTTGGTGGTGTGAGAGATGGACCGCCACGCCGGCGGTCCACCCCCACACCGCCAAACCTCTGTGCCCACCAGATTCTTTTTTTTGTTACTTTGCAGGCAGTTCTTTGGTGGTGCCTATGTAATAGGCACTGGAATGGGAACGTTAAAGACAGTACCTGCATGGACTGGTGCAGTCTATGCCGTGCAGGTACTGGGGTGTATGCACACAGGGGAGCACAACATGTTCCCCCCTGCTTGCACCCCATGGCCCTGAGGCACAAGGGGAGCCTGTAGGGCCCACTTTGTTTCCTCCCTGCCACGGTTTTCTTGGAGTAGGAACCGCCATGAAAACTGTGGTGGAGAGGAAACTCGTAATATGCTTGGTGGGATCGTGGCGGTCCCGCCAAGCATAGTGCGGCCTCAAGACTGCCGCGCCACCACCAGGGATCTCTGACCACTGGTGGTTGCGGCGGTCCGACCGCCCAAGTTGTAAAAGGGTGGTTGTACCGCCAGTGCGGCGGTGGCTGGACCACCTCCACTGCGCCCCCGCGGGTCTGGTGGTCCTCGGACTGCTAGACTCGTAATCAGGCCCTTAGTGTTTGCTGCAGCCAGCAGAGCTATTCCTCGAGTTACAGAACTGAAATCCAGGCCTGGCATGGCAGAGCTACCCATCAAGTTATACAGACTGTACTGTCTCGACTTTAAACAACAGACCTACCTCCTGGATTACAAAAATCTCAAAGGTGTTTGCTGTAGACAGCAGAGCTATCCCTCATGTTACACTTAACTTACAGCTTCAGGCCTCAGATAGCAGATCCGTGTCTCACTCTACACAGAACTAACAGACTTATGCCTCAAACCTAACGCTTGGTCACAAAGACCCGACAGCCTAAGGCATTAGACAGCCGGACTATTGTAACTGTCACTTTACTCCCAGTAGGTGACTGAGTACAAATAACACACATCAACCCTGTGAGTGGCACAGGACCACGCTGAGTGTCAGTATGCACCGAGTCTTCACTTGAAGCCCCGAAGTTGTGTTGCCCTCTGCTCTTCATCCTGCAGGGCTATCCCACAAGTGACACGCCACTCACATGCATGAACCTCACATCGCACGACTATCCCTCAGGCTACCCAGACCTCAAAGGTGTTACCTATCAAACAGAAGAGGTGTAGCTGAGGATTCACAAACTTTACAGATCAGGCCCCGATCAGCAGAGCTATCCATGAAGTCACACGGAAAGTAAATTCTTTGGCTTTAGGCAGCACAACTATTTCTCAGATTAAGTAGAACTCACAAGTGTTAGTTTTAGACAGCAGTTCTCCATCCCTCCGGCTGTGGAAAACTTACAGATACAGGCCAGACAGCAGAGCTATCTCTCAATGTTCACACGACTTATGTTTACTAGCCCAAGACAGCATTACTATATCTCATGTGACAGATTACAAGTTCGAGTCTCAGACAGTAGAGATATCTCTCGGTGTTCACAGGACTTACATTTACTATCCCAAGACAGCATTGCCATACCTCATGTGACATGTTACAAGCTCAGGCCTCAGACAGCAGAGCTATCTCTCGTGTTCACATACATGTACTAGCCCAAGACAGCATTACTATACCTCATGTGACATGTTACAAGCTCAGGCCTCAGAGTTATCTCTCAGGTCACACAGATATGAGGCTTTAGGCAGCGCAGCTAGCCCTCTGGATATATTACTTATCTTACATGGCTGATTAAATATAACACTTGTAAACCATGCAAGATCCTCCGGATCACACCGAGTGCAAGTAGAGAGCTCGGACCTTTTCGCTTGGGACGCAGAGCCTTTATTGCTTGTCTGCTTTCCAGTCTGCCGGCTGCCTGATGGATGCTTCATCATGGAAATTCACTGTTCAGCATTGCCATTTTCTTTTGAGTTCTTGTATTATTTTTAGTTACACAGCAAATCTGTCTCTCCCGTAGTGCATTAACACTAACAGCCATATTTATACCAATGTGGTGTTAACCCTGCAAAATATCCCCAGCACAAACCATAGTTGCCCCAACTATCAAGTGTTTTAACAGTAAATGCATAACTGTGTGCAAAATGCTATAATATCACGAATCCCAGTGCTGTGCTGGAAAAGGGGTATTTCGTTGAATCTTAAAAACTCTTTTGAGTATGCCCTAGAATCCATTTCCAATATCGGAGAGATTAAAGGCCTCTGAATTTGTGAAGCTGAAAACTACCCCAGGGAACTTCAAACCTTACTCAGAGATCCCACAAGTCGAAAACACCAAAATAACAAGCATTTGCAATGCAATAGGTCTCGCATTTGTGAGAGTTTAAGCTATTGGCATTGTAAATGACAATGCTTTTTATTTATGTTTTGATAATTAACACATAAATAAAAGGCATTGTCATTTACAATGCCAATAGCTCAAACTCTTGTTAATCCGAAACCTAATTCACTCCAAAGAAGCAGCCGCTGCTTGGAAAGTGAAAGCTAGCATGGCGCCTGAATGTTGCAGGAAAGCATGTCGTGCCTGCAGTATGAGAAACTCATTAAAGAAAATAGTGCTTACAGACTAAATAATACATACAGGGTAACAACAGAAGTAAAAGGGCCAGTCCTCATGGGAGGATACAAATGAAGACAAGGCGGTACTAAGGAGGGACTAACAAGCCTATTAACAAATCAGAAGCCAACATTTACAAAGGACAATGACACAAATGCCTCGTCAGGGGTAGTAAGCGCTATATAAATGCAATTACAATACAATACAAGCCAATGAAAAAATATGGGCGGAGCTTCAAGTCCATACTCCAATACAGCATGCCTCACAGACCAGCGCATGCGCTGCCCAGGCTCGACCTAAAAAATGGATCAGGGTTTGAGACGAACCCTATCCAAAAACCACAACAACAACAAAATCTGGGCTCGAAAGAAACACAGCATAAACAAATAAAATAAAAACAAAGGGGGGCAGGCCATGCAGACAGATCCAGTTCCAGATTGAGGCTCCCACCTCAAACTGGAAGAAAAACACTACTCTCCTCAGAACAAATAACTAGAAATATAGAATAGTAGGGTAGATGCAACTACGTAATCGGGGCAATAATGAGCCTTCCATTTGTGGTGATTCACCACAGATTGAAGGCAGAAAGAGAAATATAGAAAATGTTAACCTACAGCAGCTAACAATTGTAGAACCCTCAACCAAAGTGTTGGGCCAATTTCTTTTTTACAACAAGAGACTTACTTAAATATTGAAATAAACTAGTGCCCCCCCAAAAAAGTATTGAGCACTAGGGCAACTTAAACTAAATAGATGACAACTGAGGCTACTGAAGCAAAAAAATGTATTCTAAATAAAGTTGTCACTGAAAAGTGTAGCGAGTGACAAGGGAACATTTGCAGCACAAATCGCTATTGACTGGTGCAACAGGCTCCCATTTCAGTTCACCAGAATAAAGAGACTGGAAATAACGAGAAGACCATACAATTCTATTTATACGTGGAATTGGCGTAGTTAATTATATAAGTAAAAAGCCACTGCCAGAAGTCTTCCATAAGAAAGAAAGTGCTTCAATGGTAGGTAGAGATGGTCTATTATCTAAAAACTAAGAGTGGCGATTGCGGTTTTGTTTATTTAAAAAAATAAAATGAAAATAAGCTGTTTTGTGATTAAGAGACAGCCAAACAAACAGAAAAATATAAGTACACACAATGCACAGGTAATGAGCACAGGGAGAGCGAAAAAAGAAAAGGGCAAATCTATACTGAGAAGGTTAATGTGTACGTGATTGCCGTTTTCAGAGCATTAAGTATACATGAGCTGCTCACTTCCTGCAGGACTGACAGGAATCGTCTAAATACGTGAGGGCATTAAATATGCATATAAAGCCATCGAAGGTCTAGGGATGGAAGGTTGTACTAGCCCTTACGTCAGCAGGCAAAAACCAGGAGCTTTCACAAAGATTAACCGCTCCAGGTGAGGATTATGGAGTTACGGCAGCTCTGCGGCAAGGTGCATGCGGGCTAAATTCCAACATGGCCGAGTCGCACTAAGTGTTTTACGACAACAGTCAGACACAGAATTCCACCTCTGGCAGGTGACCAACGCTACGTGCCTGACACCTCTGGTCGCCCCCTTGTGTGACATGGCCAGGTACTTGCGAGACTCTAGACTTTCCAAATACGTAGTTGTCTGTGGGAGGGGTTATGCAAGCTTCAGCAAGAAGTCAGGTCTCAGCGGGCCTGGGCCTGCCAATCTCTTCAGCTCGCAGCCCCTGAGGGAAGGAATGGCACTTCTGTGCAGGAGCCGACGAACTCAACTTCGCGGCCTGCAGCAGTCGGTAAAAATACGCGCCAGTACTCCCCCGTTCACGGTTCTCCATCAGGAATACAAGTCTTTAGAAACAAGTCCGCACGCATGTCGCATTCAGGGACAAAAGCCACGCACTTCCTGCCAGCACCGGCCTGGTAATTCCACTTTTGTTGGACTGAGAAAACAAACAACTCTGTGCTACCCAGCAGCCAAAAAGAACAATGTGTGTATAAACCCAAAGTAAGCCTGGAAATAAAAAAACCGGAGGAAGAGCAGCCGGTTCGTCACAGCAACCTGGAACTACGGTGTTTTGGACCAGCCTCCGCAGAAGGCGGGACCAGGGCGCAGCCTCCACACCGGGTTTGAGCGTACCCTGCAAACCCCGATAGTGGCACGTGACGCAACTAACAGCTGGTAAAACAAGCCGCCAGCCCGCGCCCTGCAATAAATAGACAAAACTGAGCGCGGTGCCGCTTCACGGACACCGCGCTCGGTTTCTTTATATATTTCTTAACTTTAACACTGAGCGCGGTGTCCTTGAAGCGGGCGCTGCGCTCAGTGCTAAAGTTAAGAAATATATAAAGAAACTGAGCGCGGTGTCCGTGAAGCGTCGCCGCACCCAGTTACAAAGTTAACAAGCCCGCGAGCAAAAGAGACGCGGTGCGCATGCACATTGGATGTCCGGCCGCTAGCTGGAAGCAGAGAGGAGACGCCATGCGCGTGAACATCGCCTGTCGAGGCGTGCACATGGTTTGTCTCCCTTGGCTAGCAAAACCGGCAACAATAGTCTCGCCAAGGCGAAGCAGCGCATGCGCTGCGTTCGCTAGGCGAGACCTAAAAAGGGGGCTTCCTAGGGTTTCTCTGCAGCTGAACCTTTACATAGGCAGGGCATCAATTACTGTGCAAACATCACTGGGCCTCATCTGTGCCATCCTGTAGCCTGCTCACTCTATGGCCAGCAGACAGTCCTCTTTAGACCACACTCACTGTAAAATCCATTGCCCCCTAGGCGAGTACCTAGGAGCCTTATCGGAGCAGCCATATTTTGACAAGCACACTATTCCATAATATGACAAATGCCAAAAATACACATTTCTTGTGGTGCACATGAAGGTGGTTATTCCTGGTACACAGCAAGTAAAATATGTATTATGCAGCTTGCATATAAAAAGCATAGGAAGTGGTCGCCTGTACTAACGGCGCCCATTTTATGTCCTCTGCTAATTTAGGCCGGAACGTCCCCATCCGGTCTCCAAGAATGAAATGGTATGGCTTAACTTCTAATTTCAGTTGCCGGGAAGGGGGTTTCATCCCTGGTGGGCTGGCCCATTTCTAATGCTTATACCTTGTTGGCCAACCCCAAAGACAGTCTTTGTACCATATGTGAAAGATTCTTTGCTTGGGAACCCTGTCCTCTTTCACTGTTTATGTCTATTTTCTTGAACCTCCCTCCTCTTTCCTTCACTCCAAACCAGCCACGAGTTTTGGAGAGCTATTTTCCTCCACGTTGCAGGAAATCTTTCACACCTTTTAGGTAAAGTTGGCCCATTTTATGTACTTAAGCATAGAAGGTGCTATGCGTGTGCGTCTGTACTTAGGTGGACGTATAAGGCAAACCTAGCAATAAAAAAGAGCAGAGCTCCGCATACGATGAATATTATGGTGTGACGAGTACCCCGATATCGGCAGTGGGATTCTTATGTTTCATAAATAATGTGTGCGCACTTTTTACTACAGTAGTTGATACAACTGTATTTCATCTACATTACTCATGGCTGCCACTCTCGTTCAGCGCTCTGATGCTGTGAGTACCTTTAGTGCACGCTATATAAAACTTTAAAAATAATGAAACAAATGCATTGCCGTCAGTAGGTGGCTACACACCGAACCTTAATCAGTTTTTCCAATTTCCCTGACCGATTTACGATGTCATTTACCACTTTGAGGCCACTGTTGTGTCCTGCTGGACACGTTCTAGTGTCTCAGCAGGCACTGGTCTTTCCAGCCACTCCCTCGAGGGCTGGACACACATGCACCTGACACCCAAACATCACAGGCGTCACGAGTGACGTGAGCCTGTTAATAAAAGGGCCCGGGTGCACGTGCTCGTGGCCAGTTCCAGTAACCATATACACCGTGTCTGTGTCTTCCTTCATTATCATGTGGGCCTAGGGCCCACGACACAACAATGGCGACGAGGGTGGGATACCCCCCACTGTGCTGCCTCCGGACACCCGCAACTACGGCCCTCCATCAAAAAGGGGCGAATGGAGACTGGCCGTCTCCTAACCCATTGGTTCCAGCATAAACAGGAGGGGAAAAGCACTCCCCATGAGGCACCAACCATAGCGCAGCAAAGATCGATTCCGGTGAAAGCGAGAGCCCCCCTCACCCCTCCCGCCATGCCAGCAATGTGCCCGCTGCCGCGCTCAGTCTGTCACTGCCGCAATCAAGAGGCCCTGTGACCCTCACCGTGCGGCGACAAGAAAAGGCGTCCCGCCACTAATGAGCAGGACACTATACAGCCAACGGAGACCCCTGCCTCACTGACCTTTACCTGGCAAGCCGGAGGCGTTGGCCGGCTTAGCGAAGCACTGCGGCCCGGCAACACGCCGTCGGACAATCCTCCCTGGTCCATCTCCTGCAGCACCTGCGCGAAAAGAAGAGCGCGGGTCTCTGCACACCCCACCGCCAGAGAATGGCACTCAAGAGTGTTTACAGCACCAAGAGGTAGGACAGAACCTACCCAGCGAGAGATCTGCGTGACACAGCCCCTGCCCGGAACCAAGCAGCTCCACCGCCCCAGCCCCTCCAGTACCCTTGAGGCCTGCAGCGAATAGACCGGCTGCAGCGGCCCTCCAGGGCACCAAGCGGCACAACTGAAGAGGCGGTGCCACAAGGTGAGAAGCGACCTGCCTGACTCACCTGCTTCGCACCGCGCAGAAGAGCGAGACTGTGGAAGGCGGCCCCACCCGCTCAGAACTAGCCTACTGGCAGGGGAGGCGACCCCCCCCCCCGAGGCACCCTTGACAGACCAGGGCCGCACCACAAGCTGCATCCTCCGCTATACAGTGCAAAAGGTGCACCGCGCAACACGTGGGGAAATCAGCCAGCATGGGCGACATGGCCCACAGCATGAGGAGAGTCGTCGCGGCCTCCTATAATGCCAGCAGAGACCGTGAGAGCCACCAATGCCCCAGAACCTCACCTCACCTCTGCTGAAGCACAGGCCCCAGGAGCGGGGTCGACTAATGCACTTGCTCCCGACTGGAACAACTGGGAGCTGAGGACACGTGGGCTGCATTCTGTTCCCATGCAGACTCGGACAGAAGCCCAGCACCGGCCTCAGCAGCAACGATCGAAGAAAAGTCTGCCGGTGCCTGGGGGAAAGCGCTACACTGCCACCTAGTGGCCATTGGAAATATTGCGCCATTCATACAAAGGGCTGTTCACAAAGAAACGACCCACAGCTCTGGAGAAGTGGTGTGCTTCTTGACACACCTGTCATCCTTGGCACAGAAAGAAGAAACCAGCGAGTCAGCCCTCCCAGACAGCCTACATGTAAAGCTTTTAGGTGACAGGGGGCAAGCGCTGGAATGAAAGGAGCCGGCAGTGACCTGTGCTTTGAGGATCGACAACAACCAAGAGGCATGGAGTACAGCCAGTGACAAGGCGGTAAAGCAAGATGAAGCCACATAAAGTCCAGTGTAGAGGACGCAGCGCAGCCCCATGAGACTGCAACCCTGAGGCTGCCGACCAGTAGAAGTGTGCACAGCACGCACCCTGTGGACTGTCTAGCAGGCTGAAGAGGAGAAACTGAACCCCTGCTGAGAACCAAGAAACCCAAAGCTGCCTCTGCTCAGAGAACTGCCCGGAGTCCACTTAGAGCCAAGGACTTAAAGCCCCAAGGCAACAAGCCCACAAAAGCCGCAAGCAGAACGAGCGTGGCGCACACCCCCCAGTGGCTGTTTGACGCCACAGCCAGCAAGGAAACTGCATCACTCGCCCCGAGTGGTGATCGGCCACCACTGCAAGAAAGAAGGGCAGACACGGTAAGCGCCAGAAGAGGGCGCCCAGAAGAAGGAACAAGAGCGCAGCCAAAGTGCGCGACGCATGCAGACAGAAGATTGTCAGCATGGGCAAACGCCCAGGAGAGAGGGACATCTCCACAGAAAAGAAGCGAGGCTTAAGGCAACAAGAAGAGCCTCCACATCTCCACTGCACAAGTGAAGCCCCACAGTGGACCGAAGACAGCACAGAGTGTCCTCCCTCACACTGCCTCAAGACGGAGTCGCCAGTGGCCCAGACAGGCAAGAGGAGAGTCGCACACTCCACATGGCAAGCTGACACCGCAACAGGGGCTCCACAGATAAGCAACACATGGCCGGATCCCACCTTCGTACCGCAAGCACGGAGCACGTCACACGAAGTGACCGAGCATGCCTGCAAGGAGGTATGAGCAGGTGCCACGACAACGCAAGCTTGAGGCGCAAGCACAACGCCCTTGAGAGAAGAGGGAACCTGCCATCCTTGCAGCGGACCACCGTGGAAATCCCTGAAGACGAAATGCAGACATCAAGTGGCTGTACGCCACCCAGCACTCAGGAAGAAGAGCGACTGGAAGTCTCACCCGAATGGTCCAGAGACCGTCAAAGTTGATAGGCCCAGTCAGGGCCGGACTGGGAACCAAAACCGGCCCTGGCAAAGTGCTCGGTGGGCCCCCGGGGGGTTGGGGGTGCGGCCGAGCTGTTTGCCACGGCCGGTTTCGGCCGATTTCGTTACAGCGGCCGATATTGCAGCTTTGCTGCAAAAACGGCCCTGTAACAACATTGGCCCACAGGGGGCCAAAACCGGCCCCCAACCCTGGCGGCCCACCGGGGGAATGCCCGGTGCCCGCTACGGCCAGTCCGGCCCTGGGCCCTGTTGGCCTGATTGGAAGAAGGTGCATGCGACTGCACCCGGAAGAACAATCGAAAAGAAGAGTGACAATCCTGTCACCATGAAGAACCGGACAAACGCAGGTGTGCTGGAGAGAACAAGAGGAGAAGCACAAGGACTCGTACCACCGCAAGCCAAGAACGCACCCAGAGACACCAGACAGCCACCAAGGCGGACCGACGCCCTGGAGACAGCCCCCTGGGAGAAACAAACGTAAGCCGCAGCAAGCGCAAACAGCGTCTCTCCCCAACGTTTCCCAGTGCGACCGTCCATCCCAGAGTGTCGGCAGTCAAAGTCGGACGGCATCCCTGCTCCTGACCGCAGATGCCATGGGTGAAGGAACAGCCTCAGCAAGGCAGAGGCATGTAGCTGCGAAGTCCCTCCAGAAATCTCCTCTCCAAGAAGATCATCACCACCTGTCGTCCATGTCCAATGGCAACCACATCATCATTGCCATGTGCATGACACCGCACCCAGCAGGAAGTGTGGAAGTGTGACTGGAGGGTCTACACTAACCGACCAAGTTCAGGAGGGGAAGTCGTGAGTGGCCGGGCCGGACGTTGAAGAGAACTCGAGCCGTTAAAGGAGCGTATCCCGGCACACCAACAGGAAGCGAAGTGGGTGACAACCAGAGAATGAACTGGCGACCGCCCAGTGGGGGACCGAGAGTAAGCCGCAAGCCTGCGCGAACAGAGTCCCATGCCTCACATTTCTCAGCGTGTCCATCACGCCACTGTCACCGACGTCTTCGTAGCCCAAGAAGTCCAAGTGCAAGGATGCAGATGCCTCCCCAAAGGAAATGGAAGCACCTGACCACCCCACTCGCGGTGATCGACTCAAGAACGAAGGCTTGCAACCATCACGGCAAGTCATCACCAACTGTTGTCCAGATTCACCACACGGCTGGCAATGCCATCACGCCAGTCCTCGTCAAAATACGTCATACACTACTATCTCAAGAGTACCAATGGACTGGAGTCCTACACCGTTGCTAAACCAGCTGACAAGCAAAACCAGAGGCTACCTGCTAACCTGGCTTACACCTGAACTGCGGCAGCATGTCTTGACCAAGACTCATCCACCCCTGAGGGTTGTGCGAGCGACTAGGTACTGGCTCCTCGGTGGTCATGCAGCTGCCCCCAGTCGGCACACACGCAGCCCCAGCGCAGCCCACACGCAGTCCCGTGGCAACTCCGACCAAGGGTCTCCCCAGGCGGGAGAGTTGGACTTGATATTGCCCCACCGACGGGTTACAGGATACAGCAAAGTAGTCTAACAGAGACTTCACTCGATCAAGCAACACCTTTGTGAACCTTCACCATGGACTCCAACCATGCTCTTGACGCACCCTGTTTTAATGAACTGTTAGACCCCCACCACAGACCATCCTCTACGACAGCAGAGTGGAGCAACGCTGGACCTAAAGACATGTTCTCACTGGTATGCTGCTGGGATGCAGCTGACGTCTCTAAGCCAGCGTTCGTGTCCTGAACCACTCAGGTTAAATTATGAGTGCCCGCCGAGATCGTCCTGCTGCAGTCAGAGTCACCAGCCCCTGTCTGCTGTCTTCCTGCTACCTGACACGAGAAGCTGATGGACCCTGTGGTGTATAGTTAATTGTTGTTTACCCCTACAGGTTGGACTAGTGTTTGTTTTGTCTTTATTAAAATTTGGGAGGAATGTTGTGTCCTGCTGGACACGTTCTAGTGTCTCAGCAGGCACTGGTCTTTCCAGCCACTCCCTCGAGGGCTGGACACACATGCACCTGACACCCTTCCATCACAGGCGTCACGAGTGACGTGAGCCTGTTAATAAAAGGGCCCGGGTGCACGTGCTCGTGGCCAGTTCCAGTAACCATATACACCGTGTCTGTGTCTTCCTTCGTTATCATGTGGGCCTAGGGCCCACGACACAACAGCCACCATAGTAACTTTTGCACTTTGCTCGGGTTGTTATGTGCTCTCGATTTACAGATATGTGTAAATTCGCGGTAAATAACTGGCAAAACAGTATCTTCCTAAGTTATTTCATCTTGTGAAAAGTTTGTCCAACCAATCACAACCAAATAAATTCTGGAGGTAAAGTTCTAGTAAACAAGGCAGAGCGATTTGAACTCACCGTTCAGTGTGTGTTAGTACTAAAACGGGCACAGAGGCAAATGACATCAGTTTTAGCACTAATTGTTTGTAACAGCCTCAAATTACTCCCTTAATGTCATATCGACGTGGACTGAATTAACGCTTCTATGTCGCGTATCATCACTAGTTTAATGCAGTTTTTCCGTTGATTTACTGCCATCTGGTGGTTTGTTTCCAGAAAGCAGTGTATAGGCTCACACTGGATTGCATGAATTTTTCAGCTTGTATTTTTCTTTTGCCTACAAGGGTTTAGTCAATACTTTATTTTTTATTTTTTATCTATTGATAGTTTAAAGAACGCAGTCTGTTGCTTATTTAATCGCTTACATTTTTCACTTGTGCCGCCTTTCATGAATAGAATACTAATGATATAATACATCGCTCCATTTCTTTATTATTCACCTTGTAGCGTGAACTGGTGAGGGCGACATGACCTGGCCTCGCGCCCAAATAGGGCATCTGACGTGTACGTTTTAATGTTTTGGTTCTTGATAAAGCTAGAAATATTTGTACATGTTCTTTTGGGGTTTAGAAGAATTTGGCTCCTCTCCCAAGTGATTCAATTTTCCTTTTGAGTAAACTTGATGGAACTCTAGATATCTACTCTTCAATACCCTGTGAGTCAGGCTTTACATTATGAAGTCTTTGACAAATGTAAGAGAAAAGGGTTTTACAATGAGAACTCTGTGACAAACGCCACACGGAAGGGCTATTCATGTACTAACACTAAGAGACTTTATGACACGGATCACTAGTTGAGGTGGTGCCAGAGAGATCTCGTTTTCATTGTGTACATTTGTAATTTTATCTTGTGTATTTACTGGTGTGTAAATTAAAATACTTTTTTTCTATTTAAAAGTAAAAACATTGAACCTTGATTAGGGGAGAGGAGTTGGCCTAACGGCTAGGGCGGTCGACCTCGAATCTGGGGAACTGGGTTCGAGTGTCTGCAATGACGCTGAACATTCTGTGATTCTGGGCAAATCACTTAATCTCCCCGTGCCTAAAAAATGAATCTGTGCCCCCTTGATGCCCTGATTGTGCTCGTTTTCCCTTCTGTGCCTGTTTCCCGCAGCTGCGCCCCTGCGGCCCCGCCCCCTCACTGCCCATTCGCTGCCCCATTCCCTGCTCCTCCCTCCCACCTCCCCATTTATGGCGGCCGCTGCGCGGCCGCGCCGCTGGCGCGCCAAAGGCGCGCCTAAGGCAAGCCCGTCTGCGCCCGTCCGCGCCGTGACCGCGCCCAGCGCCAGACCCCCTGGTCCGGGCATCCCCCGCGCCCGCCACATCAACAGACGCCGATACGACGCCAGCACCCTCCACGCACTCAACCCCGGAAAAGATCACGCCTGCTACCAGGCCACCCCGAAGCGCACCCAAGGGCCCTTCACCTGCCGGAACTGCAGCTTCGCCAGCACCCGCCCCGCCAAACCACCGCCCAGGAAAGAACCCAACTACCTCAGATGCATCCTCCTCAACACCCGCTCCGCCCGCAAACACGCCATCGAACTCTGGGACCTTCTCGACTCAACCTCCCCAGACGTCGCATTCCTGACGGAGACCTGGCTGAATCCCGCTTCAGCCCCCGACATCGCCATTGCCATCCCGGACGGATACAAGATCACCCGCAGGGACCGCACCAACGGAGTCGGAGGAGGCATCGCCATCGTCCACAGGAACACCCTCAGAGTCTCAACCAACACCGACGACACCCTCAGCACCGCCGATCACATGCACTTCCAGATCCACACCGATCCCAACACCACCCTCAGAGGAACCCTCATCTACAGACCCCCCGGACCCCGACCACAGTTCAGCGATTCCATCGCTGACTTCGTCAGCACACACGCCATCGCCTCCACGGACTACATCCTCCTCGGGGACCTGAACTTCCACCTCGAGAACAACAAGGACACCAACTCCACCACCCTGATCGACAACCTCGCCACCCTCGGACTCAGACAGCTCGTGACTACACCCACCCACGCCGCCGGCCACACGCTAGACTCCATCTTTTCCGCAAGCCCACACGTCTCCTTCAACCACACCTCCGAACCCCACTGGACTGACCACCACTGCATCCACTTCACCTACAGGAAGCCCACCACGCACCACCGCACCGAACAAATGCCTCGCCGCTGCTGGAGCAGAGTCACGGAAGACCAGCTAACCACAACCCTCGCCCTAAGCCCACCCGCCGAACCCTCCGACCCCGACACCGCCGCCCGCAACCTCAGACAGTGGATCGACGACTGCGCCAACACCCTCGCCCCGCTCAAGAATCCGCCCAACAGCCACACCAGCAAGAAAGCCACCTGGTTCACCGAAGACCTCCAGGCCTCCAAACAAACATGCCGAAAACTGGAGAAGATCTGGCTCCACGAACGGACAGCGGACAGCTACGCCGCCCACAAGAGCGCCACCCGCAGTCACCATCACCTCATCAGATCCGCCAAAAGGGCCTCACTCAAAGACCGCCTAGACAACAACGCACACAACAGCAAAGAGCTCTTCAACATCATGAAGGAACTCTCCAACCCCAGCTCCAACACCAACGACATCCAGCCGTCGCGAGACCTGTGCGACTCACTGGCCACCTTCTTCCACCGCAAAATCGCCGACATCCACGACAGCTTCAACACCACGACCGCCCCGGCAACCACCGAGACCACTGCCCCCACAACCACCAACCGCCTGCTCTCCTGGACCAACATCAACGACGAGGACACCAGCGAGATCATGAACACCATCCACTCCGGTTCACCGCTAGACCCGTGCCCTCACCACATCTTCAACAAAGCCAGTACAGCCATCACGCCCCATCTCCGGAAAATAGTCAACATCTCCTTCGAGACAGCAACCTTCCCGGAAAGTTGGAAGCACGCCGAGATCACCGCCTTACTTTAGAAACCCAAGGCAGACCCCAAGGACCTCAAGAACTTCCGACCCATCTCTCTGCTCCCGTTCCCCGCGAAGGTCACCGAGAAAATCGTCAACAAACAACTGACCCGCTACCTCGAGGAGAACAACATCCTGGACCCTTCCCAGTCCGGCTTCCGCAGCAACCACAGCACCGAAACCGCCCTCATCGCCGCCACCGATGACATCAGGACCCTGCTAGACAACGGAGAAACAGCAGCCCTCATCCTCCTGGACCTATCAGCCGCCTTCGACACGGTCTGCCACCACACACTACGAACACGCCTTCACGACGCCGGGATCCAAGAGAAGGCCCTGGACTGGACCACATCCTTCCTTTCCGGCAGAACACAAAGCGTCCGCCTCGCCCCCTTCCGATCCAAGGCCACCAAGATCATCTGCGGCGTACCCCAAGGCTCCTCCCTCAGCCCAACGCTGTTCAACATCTACATGGCACCCCTCGCCCACGTCGCCCGACAGCACAACCTCAACATCATCTCCTACGCCGACGACACCCAGCTGATCCTCTCCCTCACCAAAGACCCTCACACCGCCAAAGCCCACCTCCACGAAGGAATGAAGGCCGTCGCCGAATGGATGAGGACCAGCCGCCTGAAGCTGAACTCGGACAAGACGGAGGTCCTCATCCTTGGTTCCAACCCTTCAGCCTGGGACGACTCCTGGTGGCCAACATCACTGGGAACAGCCCCGCCACCCACCGACCACGTACGCAACCTAGGGGTCATCCTCGACCCCACCCTCTCCATGACTAAGCAGGTCAACGCCGTTTCCTCATCCTGCTTCAACATCCTCCGAATGCTCCGCAGGATCTTCAAGTGGATCCCCACCGAAACAAGAAAAACAGTCACCCAGGCCCTCGTCACCAGCAGGCTGGACTACGGAAACGCCCTCTACGCAGGAACGACGGCTAAGCTCCTGAGAGCGGCTGCAACGCATCCAGAACGCCTCTGCACGTCTTATCCTCGACATCCCCCGACGCAGCCACATCACACCCCACCTGAGAGACCTGCACTGGCTCCCTGTCAACAAGAGGATAACCTTCAAGCTCCTCACCCACGCACACAAAGCACTCCACAACTCCGGACCAGCCTACCTCAACAGACGACTCAGCTTCTACACCCCCACCCGCCAGCTCCGCTCGACCAGCCTCGCCCTCGCCACAGTCCCCCGCATCCGGAAAACGACCGCCGGCGGCAGATCCTTCTCCCACCTCGCCGCCAAGACCTGGAACACCCTCCCCACCAACCTCCGACAGACCCAAGACCTACTGGCCTTCAGAAGACTCCTCAAGACCTGGCTCTTCGATCAGTAGCAGCACCACCCCCCTCTTCCCCCAGCGCCTTGAGACCCTCGCGGGTATGTAGTGCGCTTTATAAGTGACATGATTGATTGATTGATGTAATGCAACTGGTGCTATGTAAAGCGCTCTGATACCCGATTCGGGTCAAGTTCGCGCTATATAAAACTCTGTAAAATAAAATAAAATAAATGGCTGGGACGCTGACAAGCTAGAAATGGGCCGGGCCTCCTTCCAGGACAGGCCATCCCAGCCTGGAGATGCCTGCTGGAGGGTCAGAGATCATTGTGCAGGTCAATTGGTGACATCATCGGGGCTCTTTCAAACCATTTCTCTGTGGATCAGGTCTGGTCCTGTTAACTGCGACATCCGTGTATTCGGATTGCCCCAGAGTTTCTAATAGCATAATACCACGCAGTACTGTGGGTGGTGGAGAACAAAACTTCTTAATCTGCATCAATTTCTAACATTAACATATAGATGTTTTAGAGTAAATTATGGGGATGTTTTAGACCGAGGAGTTCTAAGTGACATGAAATAGACAAGAGCGAAGCTCCAGGTATCTATGACGTCATTCATAACATTGTTTACCCATCTATAATTTTTTTGTAAAGTATCTGCCCCTTCCTTCAGCCACTGCGCAGGTGCAGAGGAGTAATGGGGGAGCCATAGATAACATGGCTTCTCCTTCCTGACTCGAATGTGAAAAAAAAACCTTACAATACCTTACCTGCCACCCTTGAGCAAACCCCACCACCTTCCCTCCTTCCCCCTCTTGCAGCTGTGCTTTCCAGGGCCAGACTAGGAACGCAAACCAGCCCTGGCAATTAAGTTGGACTGCCGCTGTTGGGGGGAGGGGTGCTGGTGGGAAACACTGCAGCTGCACATTTGTTACAGGGGGACAATATTGCAGCACTGCTGCAAAACTGGCCCCCAGTAACAAAAACGGCCCCCACCGGTCCAAAACCGGCCTCCACCCTTCCGGCTCACCGGGAAAACGCCCTGTGCCCGCTACAGCCAGTTCGGCCCTGGTACTTTCTGCTTTCAGTCAAAGCAGAGAAGCAGTGCAGGACTTTCAGCCTGGCCTGGGAGGCCTTTTTGATGCAGCAACAGTGAATAACGAGTTGTGTTCTCAACTGTTACTACGTAATAACAGTGAGTTATCAGATTTAGAAAGTGGTGCAAACGAGAGAGGCTTTCTACAGAAACCACGCATAACAAAAAGTTATCTTAATTACAATTGTATACCACATAAACTTCAAAAGATTCTCAAAAATATAATGTTTCATGTTATATTCAAAATCCATACTACCACCATTTTACAATTTACCTGGCATTCGAAAGCATAATGTACGGTGAAGAATAACTGCCAACAAAATCATAAAAACAATGTCTTATTATCTAGCCTGAATGATGCCTTCCACTCCCCAGAGAATTGATTGCAGGGGTTTAAGACTCCAGAGCAGCCACTACAGGCAGCGACAGTCTCAGTCCCTTCAACTTGGGTAAGTGGTTCTGCTTTCAAATGGGATCCCCTGTCGTTTCATGAGTCTCCAGTCCAGTTGGTTCTGCTGAAACCAAAACTAATCCAGCTCAGCACCCGCACGAGATGCAGATATCATGCGCATACCTGGGTCGCCGACTGAAGACTGATCTGTTAGGTAGATGTCAAGGCATCTTTCTTAAAGCCCCCAAGCCTTAAGATTAGTGGTAGGCCCCCACCCGCTGCCTGAAAGCGCCCTTGCCCCAGTTATTACTTATTGACTGTTCCTGATGTGGATGCACCTACCTTGCAGGCGTCATCCAGGTTCCGCGTGTCACCAGCGCACAGCATGTTCTCAGTCACTACACGGTTGGCGAGGCGAGCTGGGGTGCAGCTGCTGGGCGGGTAGAGGCGGACATGGCCCTCCTTCAAGCGCTCAGAGTAGAAAGGGGAGACTGTTAAGAAAGGAAGGAAGAAAGAAAACTTTTGAGTGCCTTGCAAACTTTCAGAATGTCTCGTCTCACAACAACCATGCAGTGGTGAAGAATGTGTGGAACAGGCCTCAGCATATGCAGTGAGCGTGTGGAACAGGCCTCAGCATATGCAGTGAGCGTGTAGAACAGGCCTCAGCATATGCAGTGAGCGTGTAGAACAGGCCTCAGCATATGCAGTGAGCGTGTAGAACAGGCCCCAGCATATGCAGTGAGCGTGTAGAACAGGCCTCAGCAGATGCAGTGAGTGTCTGGAACAGGCCTCCGCAGCAGTGTAACACAGAATTGTACAATACTCTGCTGACTGCAAAAACTTGACTATACACACACCCTTGCATGCTTAACCCTAAGATATTGGAACACAAGTCCCCCCCCCCCCGAGGCACTTACATTCCTCGTGTTTCCCAAAGCCAGAAACCTCGCACTCTGTCCAGTCAGCGAGCTGTCCCTTTGGCTCTGGGAGACAGGCGGTGCGGACACTGGGAGAGTCTGTGGCGCACTCACCCGACTCCGACTTCAGCTTCAGCAGCACTGTATGGGAAGAAGAGATCTGAGGTGAGAAGAAAAGGGGTGAGTGAAGTGCTTGGAGGAAAGGAGCCCAGGAGGAGCAGGGAATAACAAAGGAAGTGATGGAGATGCTTAGTGTGAGAAGGGAGAAGAAAAGAGGGGCTTGAGGTAAGAGGAGGGCGGAAGGCTGGGGTGAGAAGAGGACGGTGGGGAGTGAATGAAGCATGGAAGGAGGAAAAGGGGACGGAGAGGCTGACCTGATAAGGAGAGGTAATGCCCCGATTACTTACCGGTAATCTTCATTACTCTGATTCCTAGCCTTCCTCACCACAGTGTAGTTTCCCATCCCACCCTGCCCTGTTTTGTGTGGGGCTTCATCTTTCTTGTGGCTTTAGTTACAGAATGTTATATGGGGGGGATGGTCCTTTTATGTAATTGGTGGATGACGGAGTCAGCCATATTGGAGGGATGGGAGGCTGGTATGCTGACTAACTTTTTGAGTTTCTGTGGGAGGCTAAAGCTCATTGTGTCATTACTGTGGCGAGGAAGATGGACGAGGAGGTAATGAGTGGTTGTGATGCAAAATGGAGGCTTGAGGAGCGAGGCATGCGGAGAGAAGAAGGAGGGCGTAGATGCCAGCTGGTGAAGGAAGGCCAGGGAGCTGAAGGGCGCTTGGGATGAGTACCGCAAAGGAAGGGTTGAGGTGAGAAGAAAAGAGGAGACCGGATGTGACGAGGGGAAGGAAAGCCTGAGACAAAAGAGGGAAGGAGAACCCGGGATGAGAAAAAGACGAGTGGACAGCGAGGCCCGGGTGAGGATAGGAAGGTATTGATGAAGAGGCCTAGGGTGAGAATGAGGGATGTAGGGTCCTGGGGCGAAGGGGTGGAGTGGCCTGCGGTTAGAAGATGATGGTAGGAGAGACTGGAGGTGAGAAGAGACTGACTGAGGAGGATACTGGGGCAGGAACAGAGATGAAGGTGAGGTAGTTGACAAGGGAAGAAAAATCATTTGTTGATGGAAGGTGGTAATAAAAATGTGTCCTGGGTTGAGAAGAGATACAGAGCCAGGTCCAGCCACACGGGTAGGGAAGGATAGGCTTCAGGTGAGAGAAGGGACAGATGCACAGAAGGAGGAAGAGACTTCATATGAAAAAAGGGTCTGTGGTTGAAGCCATAAAACAGTGATGAAAAAGAAGGGAGGATGATGATTAGGGAGCAAGAGTGCAAGGAGCAAAGGTGCTGAGGCGGGTGAGGAAGTACAGAGACATGCTCAAGCGGGTGGGAAGTCCCATAGAGTGCTGAAACAGCGAATGAGAAGTAAGTGATGGTGCACTTGTAGGAAAGTACACAGTCAAGTACACGCTGACCAATCCATACCGATATCATTATCAAAGGTGTCGATGTCGAATTTATTGTGAACAATGTATTTCTCCACGCTGAACCGCTGCTCCTCGTCCGACGGTGAAGCCCGGTAGGTCCGTCCCAGCACCACCTTGAGCCGATTCACATTAAACCTGTGGATCACAAGTAAAGTTAATGGCATATAGCAACCAAGAGATCAGTTACTGCTGCATAGAGGTCATTAACATGGGTAGTAATGGCATGGTTTTGTTTTGACCATCGATTAGTCTTTCTTTTACATTGTGGAATACTAAAGTGAAGGAAAAGGGGGACAATAGTCCAGCCTGCTAAATCGCCAGCATGGAGGACAACTAAAATAGAAGAAAACTCGGGAGATGACAATCTGATGATTGTCTTTTAAAAACAGCACTGGGCCTGGCATTGAATCTTGGGTTTGATCTAAAAGAAAACCCTTAAAAGTTCCTAAACAAATATAACAACATACAGTTTATCATTTATTTATTTAACAAAAAAGAAATTTTAAGGCTGAGGAAAAGATTTGCATAGGTCAAAAAGGATTACCGAGGTCGGATATGGATAAAGAAGCAGGAAGCAAAGTTAAGAGGAGCTGGGAAACTGGATGGGATTAGGGAGGTTAGACCAAAAAAACACGAGTCCCAGAAGAGGACAAACAAATAAAATAGGGAGTGAGAGGGAAAAGAGTGTTATATTCCATACAGGTACCCCAATATAGGCCCAGGTAACATCACAACCTTTCACCTATATTTGTCCTTACATCACACACATAACGGCTGCTAGGACTGACCCCTTACCTAGTTACAGTACTCCTGACAGAACGTGGGGTTTTCCCTGAACAATAGGCGCATACATTATGCATGAGGATTCAGGATTCTCGGAAATTCAGCAGGACTATCATCTCCTGCATTATAACTATGTACAAGGTTCATTCCCGACGTCATCCTAAGTCCGACATTGGCACAGCAAGGTAGAACCCCTGGGGATACCTTCGGGTATATAAACATCACATCTTGCTGAGATAGTCAGAGGAGATCATGACTTCCATGACGACACACTGACGCGAGACGCTGAAGTCCCTGCATGCAGACACTCCAGCTCGCAGCGGTCTGAACATCCCTTGCGGGGTGCCCAACTCGAGACCAAGACGGGGTCCCACAGTCTCTCACTTCAGGTAATGGGGTTGACTTTATCCTAGAGGGATTCTTGGCTTTAACACCTACACACATGCTAGGTACACTTAGGTACATCTAGTTAGGATTGCATCATAGCAGTACGCATTTTATTGTCATGTATTTCATATACCTGCCTGTATTCACGACTATAATAAAATGGTAGAGATTTACCATCCTTTCACTTTTCTAGTACTTCTAATCATTTATAACTGTTACTGTCTGATGATTGTTTCACCACATCTATTTTACACTAGAATGACGATTGTTCAATAAATGCTTATTGAAAAAGTCCATATCGTTATTCGGTGTACATCTCTGAGACTAAATGAGCACGAGTGACTGAGCAAAAAGTAATGCACTGTTTCCACGATTCTGAGGGATCAGGGTTGTCATGTTCGATAGTTGCCACGAACTATTCTCTCCTTGATAAAAGGCGTTTCTAGTGGCACTGTGAGCTAGCTGGTATACAGGCCAACATACCCGGTGGGGGTGTCTGGAATCAGTTCAGACACCAAGCCCGCAGTGTACGTTGTCTAAACCCGCAGATCTTATAAAGATTTACAAGAACTACACGACAAGAGAGTGGGTGGAGGCGCGGCGAAGGAGAGAAGAGAGTGGCACCAGAGCTCAGCAAAACACAAAAGGTGTATTAGGGGAATTCGAGGGGTCTTCCTCTACCATATTTCCATCGTTCTGACTTACAAATTGAGGACATGTGGAGGAGAAAAACCCTTAGGAGGTGGAATGAAAAAGAGTGAACAGTCTAAAGAAAAGGTGAGGGCACATCTGGGATCCAGATTAAAAAAATGCCCTGGACAAACTTTTAGGTAACTATTTTAGGAACAATAGCTTCATCCAGATCATGTTATAGCAATATGTACGTCTCCTCTTACTTTTCCTCGAAGCAATGGGCCGCAGAAAGCACCCAGCAGGAGCTGATGAGGGTTCCCCCACACAAGAAGTGCTCCCCTGTAACACGGCGGTATGTGGCATAGATGGCAGCTTGCCAGGGATGAGAGGTGATGTCGACAAGCGTCCCGCCTTTGATGCGGTACATGGCTTGTGTGGGCTGCCTCAGACCACACGTTGCTGCAGAGAGAACAGAACAGGAAACATTAAGAGAGGTATGGTACCTGAACAAGGTGCAAGCTGCAGCTGACATGAGCAAGTGTTATCACACAGCAATGTTATCACAAGCTAATAATATTACATGTAAACGTTATTGCACACTTTATTGCTATCACTGTAACGCTCAAATATTGTCACATGCTAATAGCACATGCTAATATTATCACACAACAAACAATGAGATGAAAGGAATGCCTGAAATAATCTCAGCCAATGGCGGTCACATTGTGTCATATTCCAATCCATCATTTTTCACTCCTGTGCCACAGCAGACAGAGACCAGCCATAATAGTATCACACAATCATGTTTCTCAAACTTATGTCCTCACACATAAATTTTATCACACGCCTAAATCTTATCAGAATTGCACAATATTATCACACAATCATGTTTCACAAACGTATGTCCTCACACATAAATTTTAACACATGCCTAAATCTTATCAGAATTGCACAATATTATCATACAATAACTTTATAATATGGTAGCCTTTTCAAATTGCAGCATACTAACATGCTAAACGAAATGTGAATGCGATGATGGTAATATTAACCTTGTCATGCAGTAATATTACACACCCGCTTACCTTTATGTAAACCTATCACACTCTAATGCTATCACACCCTAATGTTATCCTTTCTAACTTTACTACACTGTAACCCTATCACACAATAATATTATCCCTTGATAAAACTATCACATATCAGCCTCACCACACTTTAATCTTTTCATACTCAAACCCAACCGCACTGTAACGAATTACATCATGTTTTGACTCTTTTAACCTATCACACAATAACCGCATCATACTCTAACACCATTACACCCCAAGCTTATCACTGTAAACTGCCAGAATATAAACCAATCACACAATAACAATATCACTCTCTAATAAGTTTGAAATTTATCCCACCATACTCTCTCAGGCTCTAACACCAGAAGATCCCAAGGGCATTTGTGTATATGGACCACACTCTATCACATTAACAGTCGGTACCTATTGTACTGTAAAGTTTAACTTTAGCACTATATGCTATACACCTACATTAACACATCCTGGTTCCGTCACACACTGATGATGTCACAGTGGTCTACTGCGCTATGCCAGCAAGTGGCAGTATGCAGAACGAATTTACCTCCTTCACATTTTGTATGACAAGGGGAGGTAGTGGGTGAGAGAAGAGAGGCTCACAGATAAAACGGTGCTAGTGCTTTTAGATCAAGAGGTCTGGGAAGCTAGTTATGGGTGTTGATGGCAGTGAGAAGCAAGATTGAAGAGAGCTCTCTTACAGCAGGTGGGCACCGCACAGTACTCCCAGGACGTCTTGCCGTCTTTCAATATGTGGCACCAGGGCTTGGTGTCATTGTCTGGATTTCTGTAAAAGAAAATACGTTGTGAGATTAGGAATAGTGACATTTCTATGTTTTGTGACATTTCTATGTTTGTGTGGGTTATCAAGATTAAAAGTTCAATTCTACAAGATGGCTGAAATTCTGGAATCTTGCATCAAACTGACCACACGTGAGCTGTTTTGTAATTTCATACATTTACAGCTAGAAGCTCTGGGCAATCCATGTAGTAGCAGGGCTTAATTTATGCCGGAGATTACTGTTGGTGGGCCCTAGCATACATTATTGAGGTCGTGGACTCATTTTTAGGTCGAGCCTGGGCAGCCCATGTGCTGCTCTGCGAGGCATGGTGTATTTGAGTATGGACTTGAAGCTCCGCCCACTCTCCGCCCATATTTTTCATTGGCTTGTGTCATTGTCCTTTGTAATTCTGGCTTCTGATTAGTTAATAGACTTGTTAGTCCCTCCTTAGTACCGCCTTGTCTTCATTTGTAACCTCCCATGAGGACTGGCCCTTTTACTTCTGTTGTTACCCGGTATGTCTTATTTAGTCTGTAAGCACTATTTTCTTTAATGAGTTTCTCCTACTGCAGGCACGACATGCTTTCCTGCAACATTCAGCACTTCAAGGCGTGCTTTCACTTTCCAAGCAGCCCGGGACAATGGTGGCCGCTTCTTTGAAATTAAATTGCTCTCCCATTTACAAGAGTTTGAGCTATTGGCATTGTAAATGACAATGTCTTTTATTTATGTGTTAATTATTAAAACAGATAAATAAAAGGCATTGTCATTTACAATGCCAATAGCTTAAACTCTCGCAAATGCGAGACCTATTGCATTGCAAATGCTTGTTCATCATTGGATAAAAAGAAACCTGCAAGGGTGAGATAAAGAGACAGGCATTGTAGGGTAGTGGAATAAAGAGGCACCGGGTAGCTAGAATGAAAACTAGACAGCTATTGTATTTGGTAATCCCAGCACTCAGCATTGCCAGCAGCGAGCTCCTAAGAAAAGCGTTGGGCCCCGCACATTATATTACAAGTTAATCTGTGTGTAGCAGAGCTGATGCTAGATGTGCATATAGCAATATATGGGGTGAGGCCACAAGTGGAGGAGGAGCATTGATGACCTCACAGGTATTAAACCAATGCCCCACAAGGCTAATGTCACACATGTTGGACCTGTGATATGTGGGGACATTATGGGTGACGAGTCATTGGTCGCTGGCGAAGAGAATTTGTTAGAAGTATAAGCAGCGATCTCAGGGGGTAACTGCGTCTATGATGGCACGTGAGGGGGCTGTTTTGAGGTCAGTGTCTCAGATTTGGATGTGGCACCTGAAGTTTTTTATTCCCACACAGGGCACAATCACTGGTTACATATCTCAGGGTAGTGGGTGTCTTCTATCAGATGAGAATTAAATGCTTAGCTGAAAACAAGAACATCCTGGGTGGCCATACAATGCACATATATTATTTTTACTCAGATTAAGTGAGTAAATCACACAGAATATTTGACACAGAATTAAATCAATTACTGTGAATTCATTTTTTTTTTTTTAAATAAAGTACTGTAAAATAACACAAAATAGGATAGATAAGATACTCAACAGACCTAAATAAATTGTAACCTGATAAACGATATCTGTACATATGAATTTTTGTCTACATTTTGTAGATTCTTTGCCACGCTTTTCGCTAGTCTTATCAAATACGATGTATGAGGGTTGTAAACCCGATTCAATAAATATGAATTTAATGACATAAATTGCAAACGATTAGAAAGATATCTTAGACTGCTCAATTAGTAGGCCAATATTAGTCAACTTTAGCTAAAAACAAACTTGAATCTTCACAATTTGATTATACATTTTTTTTTCAAATAAATGAATCCTTCAGAAACAAGTTTTATAAAGGGAAAGTTTGGCCAATCCAACACAAAAATTGTTCCAGATCCTTTTAAGATCCTGTGATACTTCAAGTTTATTACGTTTACTGGGCTGTATTGCTCACACGGCAAATGGGAACACTTGCACTGTGGTGTTGAAGAAGGCAAGAAGAGGTGAGAGCCAGACCCTCTTATACATTTGATGAAAATCAGGGGTAACTCTGGGTCACCTAACCCATTCAGGACACCTGTCATAAAATCATGGGAAGGGGTATTCTGCTAAATGCCTTAGGAATGGTAGTGCTGTTTATTTGGGCTATTTCTTAGTTTCTCTTCACATCCGACTCTGCATTCTTTCTCTCTTTTGCTGGTGCACAACTAGGTTCTTTGGGGAGAAAGGAAGGTGTTGTGTGGTCTAAATTCCCTCTTCGGGAACCATGAATAGAACAACTGCGTTCCCCCTTTGGCACACAGGAACAGACAGGAGGAGCCCTTCACTTCTACAAAGGATCACAACAACCTTTTAAGAAAACCTCGGTTAGGCCGAATTGTCTGGAGCGGATTGAGACAGTCGACCTACAGGTTTGGCCATTACAGGTAACTGCTTGCAATGGAAAGGGAGGTGACATGGGACCCTCTTTTTATCTTACGCCACAGACTGCGGCTGTGCAAAAAGTCTCTGGGTGAGTTATTTTTCTGTAGCTGCTCGAGGCCCTCTAAACATTCATTTAACTGCTGATTCCACTGCACTTAGTTTTGCTGCCTGTTGTGTTCTTTAGGTTTATCTGCATTTCAGTGCACTACTCATCTGTTTTGGTGGGCGCAACTGGATTCTGGAAGCACTTCTCACACAGGAACCACTTTAGATGTATTCTATAGAAGAATGCAGAGTGACTCTGTAAGAGCAAACTGATGCAATTGGACACTTGACCTCTCTGTCAGGCTCTGCTCATGAAGTAAATACGATGTTATTTACTACATTATTGTTACTGTAGCGCTGTTTAATAGGTTTGCATTTAATTCTGCCTAGCCCGTTTTGGGTGGTGTAGGTATGTTGGTCAGTGCTAGCTACCTGCTTTTGAAGGCCTGCAGTTGCTGGGTCCAAAGATAGGGGGAAAAAACTTTTACTTTGTGCTTGTTGTATCCACAATTGCACATCTGCTACAGCATACAAGGTGCAGTGAGCCCCACAAGCACCGTCACTACCGTAAGCACCAGCACAAGGACCACCACTACAAGCTTCATCAACAACAGAAGCACCAACACAGGCAGCACTAAAAAAAACACCATAGTCACCAGCACATGCAACACCACGACCAGAAGCACACCACAAGCAAAACTGCCACCACAGGCATGCACCACCATAGGCCTAACGGGTACCAATAACATCATTACCCATAGCACAAGCACCCCCAACACCTATACATGCCCCACCACTAATGGAAGCACTACTACCACAGACAGAGCATCCAGCACCACCACCACAAGCCACACCCTCACTAACAATCCAACTGCAGTCATTAGCACCAATACCATGACCACCACAGGCACCACCACAACATGGCAACACTACAGCAACATCATTGAACAACACAGCTACAGCACTGCAACAACCACCTCACAACTGCAACTCTGCAACAAGTACAGCTAGATTACTACAATGACAACACTACAACAGCAACATGACATTACATTCAGAGTGTACATTACATCTACCATATTTCAGCTATTTTACTACACCATCGCACCTACAATACTACATGTGCATTCTGATTTCCACAGTATGTAAAATGCTGGTGGCCAGCGGTTCTCCCGGGCCACACATATGTTTGCCGCATTAAAGCTTAACACTGTAACAAAGCCAACACTTTAGCGTTTGTCACTGAATGTTCATTGTGCCGTCTGACACGTTTCCTAGTGGCATCTCTCAGTTCTATTCCTTCCTCATCTGGTGCTTCACTTTCACTCTTGTGGCCAGCCCCTAAACTAATCTCCTATTGCTACGAGTTCCAAGTGTGACAACTGTATACATGTGTCCTTTCCACCACTCTTGTCACGCTGCATGTCACAGCTTGCTCTAGCCTCCTATGGGGCTTCAGTCCTTACCTTATTCCAGTCCACTGATTATAACAAGTCATAGTTTACTTCTCCTTTCCCTTCACTTTCTGCTCAGCTCCTACTCACCACAGTCTGGTAAAAGTGACAGCTTCTCTTCTCAAATTCCTGTCTCTCTACAAAGCTTCCGTCCTGCCACCTGATAGCCATCATTGAACACATTCTAGTGGTGTGTTCTGGAAGTAATGGTCTCTGTGGTTACTGAAGCCACAGATGCTGGATGGGTGATGTGTGATGTGTGATGTGTGATGTGTGGGGCACTGACGTTGCACGTTGTGGGTGAATGATGGCTGGGTTTGTGGTAATCCCCGCTGGAGATGTCACAGACTGAGGGTGAGGGATGACTTCCCTTGGGTGATCAAGTAACAGTGATGTTGTCGGACACTGGGTGATGATGTCACAAGTAGCACTTACCTGCAGTGGTTATGGCTTCCAAGACCCATCTCTCTGGCTGTGCTCCTCCAGGCTGTGTAGAACTTGTTGATGAGCACTGGGGAATCCCATCGGAGGCAGGTGATGCCGGAAGCTGTAATACTGTGACTGCCTCGGTACTCTGTGCCACGGCTGGAGTAGCAGTCATCAGAGGAAACTAGAAAAGAATGAGACTATATTCATCCCACACTACACAATGTTAGGGCAATGTTTGTCTCATGGACCCTTACATCTCATCACCCAAACTAAATACACACCACCTCTGACCTTTCAGCATCATCTAATATGGAGAGTATGTTAAATATACGGTGTGAATTTGGGATACTATCTGGGGGTTGAGGCTACAGTATTTACGAGTGTGGTACCCTGTGACACTGACACTTTCTATGTGCTTAAAGTGCATAAAGCACCGCAGACATCACCAGGGAGATTGTCTGTAGCCAGTACTGACTGTTGCACAGAATGAATGCAATTCAAAGCATAGAGTATCCCTCTGTCACACGAGAGAAGATGTGGTGAAGTGTGTGCTACGACTATACGCCACTTCACAGGAAAGTGGGAAAAAGGAAAAAGAATCCTTTTTTATTTACCAAGAGCCGGGTACGAGCGGACCTAGTAGGTAAAATGGATGGTTAGGGACCCTTGATGAAAGTGTGACTATAGGGCCAACCTCCCTCCGCTCCCTGTGGGGCCTATATTAGTACCCCACCCGGGTACCTCTGATTAGGCATGTATTCACTGCCTCTGCATGCCTAAATAATTTTATAGTGCATGCCTGATTTATTGTTTTAAGATAAATGTGGACGGGGAGCATTAGAAAAGCAATCCCGCTCTGACGAATGCCTCAGACTGTGTTCGGCCAGTAGAAGAGGCAGAAACATGTTGGCACCAAAAGGGTCATAGGATCATTAAAATGGCAATTGCCCCCTAACTTAGTCTTTTTTAACCTTTCCCATCCACGTTAGCTCCCCTGACTATTCATATACAAAGAGCTCCCTGGAATATGGTCGAGCCCACCTTCACCTTTAGGAGTCAGGGTGAACCCGATGATGAAGAATGTCACTACTAGAGTGAGTGTTGTAAATAAAAAAGGATTATTTTTTCCCACTTTTCTGTGAAATGGCGTATAGTTGTGGCACACACTTCACCACATCTTCTCTCGTATGGCAGAGGGATACTCTATGGGGTCGATTCCGATTCGGGCCGGAAATTTCACCGACCGAGCCGGACCCGGAGAGATTTCCGACCGAATCGGACCCGTGCAGTCCGACCGAACGAGTACGATGCGTCCGTATGTTATCGGACTCGAGTCGGTCGGACTCCCATTGAAGTCAATGGGAGCCGGTCGTACAACGCGTACGCGGGCTCCCATTGACTCAATGGGTGCGAGTCGGACAAGGGCGCCCCCTACAGCGGGTACGCGGCGAGCGATTCGCGCCGTACACGCACAGGTAGGGGGGACCCATGGGTCCCCCCTGTGTGCGACTCGCGCGGCTACGCGTACAGGGGGGTCCGACACAGACCCCCAAAGTACGGCTCCGACAGCTCTTACGAGCCGGAGTGCGCGGCTCGGTCGGACTGCTCGCGGCGCGCATCGTACTTACCCGGCAGGGAAACGTCTCCATTGCGCGGTGCGAGTCGAGTCCGAGCGAGTCGGTCGGAGCGGTTCGAGCCGGGAGCGAGTCGGTCGGAGCGGTCGGGACGCCCGGACGAGTCGGTCGGCGATTTCGCATCGTACTCGCTCGGCCGGACCCGCGTACGGTTCGGTCGGGAAACAGGGCTCCGAATCGGATCCGGTAAAGCCGAATCCGATTCGGAGCCCTACCGGCCGAGATCGGAATCGGCCCCTATGTTTTTAATTGTATGATCCCAGGAGAACGTATCCCCTGTATCCTTTGTCTCACATAAAGGCCTCCTGACCCTTTTGGTGAATAGGTCCCCCGGCCTTGACGCCTTAGTTTAAAGCACACAATGAATGGCCATCAATTTCAATACATTTCTGTTCCCTCTTGTTGATAGTCAAATCTCTTATTTTCGTGGCTCAGTGGAGGTGTTAAACCGCTTAAGGACTTACCTTGCAAAGGGAAACACACTGTCTTGTGAGTTAAATGTTACGGCACTATATACTACTAAAGAACATTTATAAGGACGGTGTTGCTCCCAGAAATTTGTTAAGATCTGGGCCCCTGGACTATACCTCAGGAATGAGGTAAAGGGAATAAATGTAGGTACATGTGACCACCCATACGTATAAGTGCGTAGACTGCAGGCATCCCAACGACAGAAACTATATGAATAAAGTCAATGTCTGTGATATGTGGGGAAACTAGGAATAAATTGAACTGCGATTGAAGATGCAACCTTAGTGAAAACTTATAACTTAAACGTGGATGGACCAATGTATCCGATGATGCAAATAGTGGTTAACGTTAGTTTTTTTGCATTAATATATGTACAAGATTTGGGAAAAAACGAAAATTTTATTCTTAAAGAAGGAATACTGATGTGAATTAGCCTGTTGCACTGCACTTTGCAGTGAAACACAGAAGCAACCCATCTAGTTTTAGAGTATTGGGAGGAATGGAAATGGAACTTCACAGGTAACAGAGAACGGAGATTACGCCACATGGAAAGCTGGGGGAGGAGTGGTTTTCCCTCCCTAAGTGCACATGTTTGTTTGGCGACTTTGCTTCTTCCCCACCAGGATGCATTACACAGCCTGATGAGGACCATGCAAAGCCTCCCAGTCCCTGTCTGAGCGCCGAACCACGGCGCTCAGATCAATCACAACACTGATTGGCTCAGGGAAGCCTGGGAGCCCGGGTGCTTCCTGCTAGCATCCCCGGACTGGTTACCGGAAGAAGTAAGAGGACAGAGGAGAGGCGGCGACCACACGACCGCACAGGTAAGTCTTTTTTTTTCTTTTTTTTCCTCTCGACCCCCCCCCCCCAACTGGTAGTAGCCCCTACTGCATAAACCTCATCTTTTGAACTCATAAACCTCTATGACCTTTAGACCTAATGTTTCTAAATTATATATTTAGTTTCTGGAGCATTAAATGTGATCTACGGAACCCTTATAACTCATCTTCTGATCTCATAAGTCTTATCACCCGGACTAATAAATCTCATCTCTCAGAACTGTAAACATCATTGCTTACTTCCTTAATCTTCCTCTACTGGACCTTGAAATATCATTGTCTGCACCCGTGTGCCTCACCCCCTATATCTTAATCTTAATAAATAATTAGCTTTAGCTCTTCCTCTTATCCTGGTCTCTTAAACCGCCTGTTCTTGGTTGCTGAACAATCAAGCTTATCTCTTAGTCCCGAAAACTACAGTACCTAAACCTTAAACGTTAGCTCCTGGACTCAAACCTCATCTGTTCCATCCATAAATCTATCTTCGTCTACCTGTAAACTTGTCTCTTGGCCCTAAAACACAGCCTTTCTGCCCTTAAACTTAGTACATGGACCGTTATCACCCTTTCATGAACTTTTAGATTGAACTTAGATTAAACTTGCTCTTGTGAAACCTTAAACCGTATGTTTCCTTCAGGTCTGTTACACCTTACATCCAGTTTTGTCATCTCTTGGTCCTATAATCACCGTCACGCGTAGCCTTACACCTATTTTCTTCCACACGTAGAGCCCCTCTGTATAATATGTAAAGATCATCCCCTGAACCGTTAAATGTCTTCTCCTGGACTCTTACATCTCTTCACTTCGTTCCTCAAACCACATCTCATGGACCCTCGTTCCTCAACAGTGGGCCATTAAACATTACCTCTGGGGGCTTTAAATCACAGAGGTCTATCGGACCTTTAAAACACAACCTAACCACCCTTTCAGAGGCACCAGGTGGAATGTAACTGAGTCTGTCGAAACTGACTGACCTTCTAAAGACACTTCTGACAAGTGACTGGGTCTACCCAAGTCCTTCTGACCTTTTAGAGACACTGAATTATCAAAGCACCTCTTCGTTATCATGTAAGCTATTCCACCTCTGGGATGGACCGAGACAGGGAGAGGATGGGATGACCTTGTCCAGGGCTCTCCACTTCAGATTGCTATTCATGTCTGGGGGCTCAGAAGAGAACAATACAGGCACAAACGCACTGTTCATTTGACCGATGGGATGAAGGTAGGGGTGGTGGTGGTCTGGAGTGGCGAGATTCCATTAAGTTCCGAGAGGAGGCTGTCGGCTTTTAGGTCTGGGGCCTGAGGGCAAACAGAACTACATGTATCTTAACATTTAAGTTGTGTGGCTGTCAAGCAGGGTCAGGTTGCACTCTTTTACAGGCTCGCAAATTTGATGCCATTTCACTCTCAGTTGTGAATTCTGGTTGCTCTCTAATGCTGGACAAACTACCTTCTGAAAGCAATGAACAGAAGCAACAAGAGGTGCCCGGTTAGTGGGTTTGGGTGGGTGGTTGGCCCTGTAGGATGACCAGACAATGTGCAGGACTTGATTTGGCAGCCCGGGATTCCCATGTATCCACTTTGGTCCAATCCCTTTCAGGGTCTGTGATATTGCCTCGTTTGGTCAAGGTATAAGTTAGGACCCTGTTTGATGTCTTCCAGAGGCACTATCTGCTGCACAGTCAGGAGGCCAGCAACACCCAGATTAATAACTCGTTCTGAGCTAGTCTTCAAGACTTGCTTCCTGTAAATGTAACCTGTTCTAGCCTGTACGTATTCCTGTTACACCTGGAGTGCTGTGAGTGTCAGTACATACACTTGGAACATGTTGGGAGCCACACGTGTCTGTGGTTTTACCTGCTACCTGCTGATGTCCTGATGTGTAATCAGAGGCTTTTAGGACTTTTTACCCTGTAGGTCTTGGGTGCTGCTCCGATACCTACCCTTGGTGCAAGATGGGGTGCTGCAGTACTCCCAGCTGTACGTTCCCATTTTGAAAATGTGACACCAGGGATTTGAATCCTTATCGGGGTTCCTGAAAAGTACAAAATGAATGTTTTCAATTACAGCAGACAGGCACTACTATTTCTATATGAGGACAGACACACAGACAGACTCGGTCACAGACAGATGGATTCCAGTATTGCAGCACTCTTGCCAGGCAGTTCTCAAAACAGACTGTTAGACAGGCTGCATCAAGTAAAAAAACAAACTCCAACATCAAAGCTTAGCAGAAACCTCGTCAATAAGCAACGCGTTTTCTGCTAGACTGAGATCTGCTGTTGTGAAGTCTTTGTTGACGAGTATGTTGGTCTCTTTTTAAGTAGCTTTGAGTGTACACAGAAATTGTGAGTTACTCTCATGGTAGGTAGACCCAGTGTAGATGGTGCCTTGTTGGAATGACATCTCTGCGGTGAAACTCTCTGAAGACAGGAGAGCCTTGTTCTAGCATCCTATCGGTCTTTGGTGGGTGATAACCATCATTTCATTGTTTTCTTCTACAACAGGTGTCTCTTGTTTTAGTGGATGGAAGATAGGTTTTGCCAGCTCTTTTTGAGTGTAGTTACCATCTTAGAAAAGATTTGGCAAAGTCTATGTTACTTGTGTGTAAGTGTGTACGTACAAATGAAGACTACAAGTGGAACATGGTATTTGGGGTGACCGCCAGGCGGGGTGAAGGCTCTGAAAAACAACCCCTCATCTGAAAGGTAAACTTCTCCTCCATGGCTTATATAAGCTGTGTATGTGGTCTTGTTTTCTAGGAATTAAGAGATGTATTTTCTTTTATTATAAATGTATTATCTGGTGCCTTTGTATGTCTTATAAAAAAGACAAATGAGGCAGACAAACCTGCCAAATAACATTTAACCGTGGAATTCATCAAACCCTGCTTAGCTAGAGACAGATCAAAATGTAGAACACCTGTAAGACAAGTTGGGAAAGGGTTCAAGCCTTCTGATTCGCACCAGGAGGAAAGCGTAGACCAGTAGCCTGCATAAACAGGTTTAAGCAGGTTTGCTGGTTGCCAAACTAACTTAAGGCGCTTATGTTGGTAAGGAGAAGTCTCCCTCTCGCTCTCCTCAATCTTCACATGTGCAGCCACATGTGCAGCTTCAGAGGAGTGTGCTGAAGGACACGATCTTGCTGCTGTAAGAGCAGATCCGCTCTGTGCTGAAGAAGTGGAGTTGAGAGAATGCTCAGTCCCAAAAGATCATTAATACCAAACCTCCTGACCCAGTCTAGGGCAATCAAGATCAGTTGACCATGGTCCTCCACGGATCCCAGTTGAATCTGAAGGCATCCCCAAGGGAACTATTAGGATGGCAGTGTTGTGCACAAAAGGTGGGACAGCTCTTGCTCTTAGCCATGCTAAACACATCTAAATATGGGCATCCCATTTGGAGAAGATCAACAATGTCACCTCAGGATGAAGTTCCCACTCGTGGGCCTCAAGTGAGAGACGGCTCAGCGTATCCACCCTCACATTCACAGACCCCACAATACGGGCTGCCACTGGAAAGATGTCCCTCTGTAGAGCCCATCTCTACAGATGTAAGGCCTCCTGATACAGGGTCCAGACCTCACACCATTCAAACTGTTCATATAGTGGATGGTGACTGTGTTGTCTGGTAGGATCTGGATGATACTCCCTAAAATAGAAGGGAGGAAGCTCTTCAGGGCCAGGTGAACTGCCTACAGTTCCAAGACGTTTATGTGTAGCTGCTGCACCGACATGGACCGAAGGCCCCATGCTGTCATGTCACCTCAATGGGTGCCCCAGTCCAATGAGGAGACATCCATGACCACAGTTCCTGGTGACTGACGGGGGGCAAATGGGCAGATTCAAAAGAACAGCTGAAAGGGTCCCCTGGTACTCCAGCCACAGCCGATTTAGGCACCGCTGGAGGCCCCTCATAAACCATCTGCCTTGTAGGAAAAACAGGATGCGTGATTTCATAAGGCCTAGAAGGCATAACACTTGCAAAACTGGGATCAGCACCCAATTAAGAAACATCAGAATCCCATCCTGAATGTCTGCAATCCTCTGAGGAGGATGAAAGGCCAATCTGCAGGCCATGCTCCACACTCTACCTGTGAAGGTCAGCCTCTCCATTCAGGTAAGATGGGGCTTCAGGACATTTATGGTAAACTCAAGCCATTAAAGAGGGTCATGGTGCACTGAAGATGTCCTGACACACAAACCTTCTCCTGCCATTAATCCAAGTATGGAAATCCATGAACTACTGACCCCATGAGTGGACCAGAGCCAACACTTTGGTGAACACTTGCGGAACGGCCATCAGACCAAATGTTAGACCCACAAACAGAAAGTGCTTTGCCCACATAGTGAATCAGCAATTACTCCTGTGGGTGGAAAGAACTGTATGCTGGAGATCCACGAACACCAACCAAATGCATTGAGGGCCAGTTGGTCTTGGCTCAGGGTCAGCACTTTGAAACGAAGAGGTTTAAGACATGAAGATCCATGAAGGATCTGAGGCCCAGCCCTTTTGGGGGCCAAGAAGTAAAGGAAGCAAAATACTGTACCCCTCTCTTCCATGGGCACCACTTACATGGTTGCTTTGGTCAGCATGGCCAGGACCTCGACCTCTAAAATCAAGGTGTCTGCCAAGAGCATCTCCTTGCAGAAAGAAGGCAGTCTGGGGGTCGCAGAAAAGGAAGGAAGGAGCATATCCCTTTTAGGTAAGCTGGAGCACCTAGTGATCCATTGTTATCATCTACTAATTAGAGAAAATGTGGGAGACCAAACCCCCTACCTGAAGCTGGCGGTTGAAGTGGCAGAAGTCAGTGAGGTATGGAAGTAGCAGTCGCAGTAGAGTGTGCGGAAAACTGGAGTTACCAGTACTGATAGGGACATTCCAGAGGACAACCTCTGCCCCCACAACGAGCGATATAGCTGATGGGAGTCAGCCATCTCCTGAAGAGGAGCTCGCCAGTGAGGGTTGCATGAACGTTTCCCAAAAAGCCTGTGGAGCCCACCTAGACTTGTCTGCACTGAGTACCTGCTGTGGCCATAGATTGAGCTACTCTATTGGTGAAGTGTAGCCCGCACTTCAGAATATTTATTGGAGCATCTGAGCTATCACTAACTAGATCTGAAAATGGATTTCACATATATTCTCGGAGGGTGATAACCCTTTTGCCAACTTCAGCAAAATGTGGAAATGTCGGCAAAGAAGTAATGTTTGAAGCATCTGAACTATCACTAACTAGATTTGAAAATTGATTTTCAATATATTCTGGGTGGGTGATAACAACCATTTTGCCAACTGCAGCAAAATGTGAACATGTCGGCTAAGAAGTCATGTGGAGTCTGCAGTGCGGAGGGTAGACTGCCAGAAGCAACATCTTTTCTGCCTACAGAGCCAAGTTTTTTGACACCCAGTCTGGAGGAACATCACAAAATAAAATGGATGGAGTATTGAAACTTTTCAAACACTGACCCCCAGTCACAGATCTGGTTGTAATCCATTGTTATTTTACTCACCATGTCACCCCAGTTTGGACCCAGCCATATGCAAATAAGTCTTGACCCTGCTCCCCTTGGAAACAGTCCAGCCCGAACTGCCAAGCCAGGTCCTCCCTGGACCAGAAACAAGCATCCTGGGACCGGTTTCGCTGTATCACCCCTCATCTGCCAGCCTAGCTTTAATCCAGTGGTGCAGCAAGCAAGGGACCCACGTCTGGGCATACCCTTAGCCACCATCATAAAATAAAATGATGGACGGAGCGTAGAAACTTTTCAAACACTCACCCTCAGTCACAGATCTGAGTTGAATACATTATTTTGCTCGCCACGTCACCCCAGTTTGGACTCAGCCACATGTGAATCAGTCCAGACCCTGGTGGAGGAGTCTCAGGAAAGTTGTTTGATTATAATTTTGCAGAAGACTTTACCTCTACACCATTCGGTGAAGGGTACGAGGACAAGAATTTCATATCAGAGTTCACTTGTGTGTGCCACTTTGTGATCTATCTGTGGACTGCTGGGCCCAAAAAAATCTTCTCCCAGGTAACCAAAACTGGGTACAAACATTCCTCACTGAAAGTAAGCAAGAGTTCTGAAACTGATGGCTGTAGGATTTCCGTATGTTGAATTTTGGTTCTGTATCTGACCTTCATGATTCCAGTGCTTCCACTGCTTTTCATACCATGGAGGTAAAAGATCAGGCTTTCGCTGACGGCGGTCCAGAAGGATAAAAAATGTTGCCTTCTGGAGATGTGTCAAGGCCACTAATGTTTTGTAGGTCTATACAGAGGCCAGCATCTGTATCGGAAGGAGTTTGTCAGCCTATGAATTGTCTTCTGCTGTGTACCAATAATACTTTTGGAAGTCTCCAAACAATCTGATCTAAAAAATTCCTTTGGAACTCCTGGACCTAGAAAGGGATTTAGCCAGGGACTCATCCTGATAACAGGCCCAAACATGCTTCTTCTCCCATTAGATGTCACCCAAATTTGAAAGTTTTGTAAGCAGTGCCAAATCAGCTCAGAAGACAGCATCAGTTTTGTAGGTCATGTCGCAGTCACATGGGCTAGCGCCTTAAGAGTCCTATGCTTCTTTGTAACATGTGCCAAAGCCAGAGCCTGTGGCTCTGCAGAGATGTATCGTGATGGGACCAGAGCCGCTGGAATTGTCTAACCAGAAGAATCAGACCCCCATTGGGGAGTTAATGATAGGGTTGAGGGGCCAACTTGAGGGTTACCAGGATGGCCAATTGGAAAGCTTCAATCTTTGCCAAGTCAACAGAGGGAGATGGAAACTCCAGTTTCACCTTTTTGAGAATCGGGTTTAGGCTCCGTAGCCAAAGAAGAGGCCAGCATCAGAGAATAGTGCTGCGAGATTCTCAATGATCAAGAGAGTAGGCCCATTTCCTTGAGGAAGAAGATAACTTCTTCCTCATATGATATATTTTGCATGTCTTCGTGTGATACCCTCTTGAAAGCTGTGAACATCTCTAAGACAACAGCATCTGAGACCCCCAAGGGCAAACTCCATCATGACTGCACCACAGAAGCAGAGAAGACACCATCATTGTAGCACAGCAGATAAATAGTTCCCCAGCCCGGACGCTTGTGTGCAGAAAGGTAGAACAGCACCCACCATGCAGTCAACTTTGCAAAGGGCTGTATGTTGTATGTATGAATGTATGTATCGTGGTTGAAATATCCACCTACAAAATATTGGATCCACTGTATTAACTATCTCTACACCTCCACATCTGAAAACCTTGATGATATAGTGGTATAATACCCTGCAACGTTATGACTGAGTGTATCTGTGAAGTAGTTGCTTGTTTGCTGGTAGTTGGTAATGGTGAACATTTCTGCATAATACCACTGACCGCTGTTTCTGACTCACCTGCAGTAGTTGTGGTTTCCCAGTCCCAGGAGGATAGCATCGGCCCTCTGGGCATTGTATCGTTTCTGTACCACTGCAGTTGAATTCCAGTTCAGGCAATCAGCCCCTGTTTCTGTCTGGCTCCAGGTGCCCCGGTATGTTTCACCTGAGTCCTGGTAACAGGTGGTCTGTGTATCTGTAGGTGAGGAGATCAATGGTCAGCCTTGCCTTGTGCCCAATTACCAGGCAAACATCTCATCTCCCCACAGGAGCGTTGGTGGGGCGACTCATGATAAGTGCTTCCCCTAGACCAGAGAGCCCCCCAAAATCTCCCTGCAGCAGTCATGGCAGGATCCTACCCCACAGCACACAGCCACTTCATTTCCATATATGGTACTGACACACGTCCCACGTGCCGCCTCCAGCTGTGCACAGGAGGTCAGGCCAGACAAGCTCTCTTATTCACTTAAGTCTCACACTTACATGTCAAACATTCGAATCAGACTCACCTATCTCGCACAGCTTCCCAGCAAAACCTCTGGGACAGCGACAAAGGAATTCGGCAGAGTAAAGTGCTTGGCGACACCGCCCTCCATTGTAGCATTTCTGCTCAAGGCAGTCTGGAAAACAAAGAAACACTGAGATTAAGAGCAGAATAGTGAGAGCTTGAGGTCATTATAATGTGGAAGAGTGGATTTGGAAGCATGGAGGTGGGTGGGGGGTCAGCAGGATAAGCAAGGCAAACGGTAGAGTAAGAAGGGGCATGGTGTCTCACACGATCAGTCTGGTCCAGTATGTGTAAATATGTCTGACAGTGTCAATATGGGATGGTGTCTCATACGATCAGTACAGAGGAATGATGTCCAATAGGTGCAGCATGGAGGATGATGTCTGGCAGTGTCAGTATGGGAGTGGTAACATCAGTATGAGACTGCCAGCTTAAATTATAGCAGCGTCAAATGCCTCATCCATATCTGCTCTCATTCCAGTCTACGAGCTTGAGGCTATCACCACCATTGAAACCTGGTTCAACCCATCCTTCTGCCCGCTATTTGATACTATCTTAACTGCAGAATAAAACATTCTACATCTCAAAAGAGATTATCAATCAGACTACCCTTATACAATGAGATAAAGCATTTTAACTCCTCCATCTCCCGATGCCCCACTGTTTAGCCTATCAACACAACAATTAAATCTCTGAAGCTAACCATCCTCTACTGCCTGCCAAGCAGCAAAGGGAATTCCACTGAAGACATCCTTGAATACACTACAGATCAATTCTTCTCCTTTGATCAGATTTTCCTGGGGGATTTCAGCCTACATACTTTGAGGAGGAAGAAGACACTCATGCAGTACAGCTCTGCAGCTCAAATCCTTCTTATATAGCAATAATGTATCCCACAAGTGTATACTCCCTCCTCATCATAAGGTCTCCACCTTAGACCTGATGTTCGCAACACATACCACACAGAAATCTCGAAACATCTCTAACTGGGCTGGTCAAAGGACTACCTCATTTCCTTAAAAATAATTCTCTCACTGTTCCCTCAATATACTAAACCAGAAAATGCAATGATACGTTCAAGTGACATTAAACATATTGACAAAAAGAACCTAGATGATTTGATCTACACAATAAAACTACCCGGAGATCACAATGCGGACCAGTCCAAGCTTCTCTAGCATCGTGAACAAAATAGCTCCCGCCAGCTATAAACTAAGATCGACGGAAATGTGTACCTGATGCAACGAAGATATTAAGAAGATGTGGAAAACCTAATGAGTAACTGAAAGACGATGAACAAAAATTCCCCACATCTGCCCACCTCCTCAATATCAAAACTACCAGGAACACCTACAAACTATTAACTATGCAAAATCCTCCTTCCGGAAATTAAAAGTTCCAATCGCTCCTAATCATTCCAGAGAACTTTTCAAGATCATACAATATCAATCTACAGAACCCACCCCCATTATCCCCCAAGGAACCTAAATGCAAAACCCTAGCCTCCTACTTCTCTAACTAAATGCTGGCAATTAGAGTGGTCACAGGCAAATGTACACTGCAACCCTCCCCAGTACCACTGAAATGCTGGAGGCAGCAATCACAAACACTAAGCTGTCTAATGAATCTTCAGACCTCATCCCACCGTCTCTGGCTAAGAAACACTCAAATGCCCTCTCCCCTCTGTGATCACAGATCAACTTCTCCTTAAACCATTGCTCTAATCTGTACTCCCTTAGGATGGGCCACCTTTGGCTTCTTTTTCATTAACCTAATGCCTACTTGGAATTGCTTGACAACTACTTGCCCATCATGTACCTCTATTTCCGCTCCAAGATCACAGTGGTTTGTACCAATCAACAAGTGGACAACACCAATAACTATTATTTCTTAGGAAATGTCCAATATGGTTTCCGTTCTGGTCACAGCATTGAGCCCTGTCTTCAAAATTATAGTTGGTGTCCTCCATCTCTCTGATAAACGAAAATCCTTCCTGCTGCTGGTCCTTCTCAGTCTATCAGTAGCCTTTGGTACCATTGACCACAAAACCCTCCTAACAATCCTAAGCGATAAAATGAGGTACAGCGCGTAACTGGTTCAGGTTATATTTCTCACACAGAACACAATCCATCAAAATGAGGAATTATTTCTCATTCCCAGTTCAAGTCCTATAAAAGGTCCCCGACAGCTCCCTCCTCACTGCATTTACAATCTTCACGTTGATCGACTAAGAAAATTGTTAACAAAACAGTGTATTTTTCTACAATATGTGGATGGCACCCAACTATAAATTAGGATTGAATGCTCAAAGAGCCTCATGGTTTTATCATCCCCTCTTAAGGGAAATGAGAAGTGAATTATTAATTTGAAACTAAGGTTTCACCCACAGGAGACAAACTTTCTCTTGGTCCCACTAAATAAAGGCCAGGACCTTCCTACTGACTCGACAAACAACTTCAGGAGGGTGGCCTTATATCTAAATTGGCCACCTAAGCAAAATCCTTTGGCTTCAAACCTGCCAAACTACTCTGGAAAAGCCACATTCCAATTAGAACATCCCCATAGTCTCGTCCTACCTTTCCTTCTAAATTAAGATTTGGAAATTACTGCCCTTGCCTAAGTCATTTTACGTATGATTTATGGTAATACCCTCCTAGGTGGGGTGCCCAAATATTGCCTTTCTTCCCTCAAAGCAGTCCTTCATGTGGCAGCTTCACGGGTTTCTAATACAGAACGATATTGGCTCACCATGCCTGTCCTTGTGTTCCTAGGTTGGCAATGTCTCTCAGCGTATAAGACTGCATGCTTCACCCATAAGGCGGTCCATCTGCATACACCCACAAAACTCCAGCTCCACAGCAGAAAGAATATCCTGAGAAGCCAAATTCTGCTAAATTGAACACCCTGAAATTTAGAAAGGCATCCACACTCATACAGTCTCCCAAATTAAATGCACCAACCTTGTAGTCTTTATTAATATACCAAATTGTAGTGAGTACCACTCAGTGGTACCTAGTGTCTTGATGTGCTATGCTAACATCATAAATAAACTGCTTATCAGATTCATATTCAGAGGGTGCCTAGATTGTCACTATGGTGGAATAATGTCTGAAAGTGTCATTATGGGGCTGCAACTGGTAGGATCAGAATGGGGACATTGTCTGGGTTGGTCAATACAGGGGTTTTGTCCAGCAGCATCAGTGAGTGTGAATGATATTTAGTAGGGTCAGAAGGGGAGAGGTACTTGCCACTGCCAATATGATGGTGCTGATTTCTGGTAGGCTTTGCATGGACAGCAGCAGGATCAGCATTAGGGATTCTATCTGGAGGGGTCAGTATGGGGGACTATGGCTGGTCAAATGTGAAAAGATATCTGGCAGGGTTGGTTAGGACGCAATGACTGGCAGAGCCAGTATCTGTGTTTGGCTTGATAAACTAACTAGACATCTTGGCTTATAGTGTCTGACAGGGTTAGTATGGTGGTGACAAGATCACTCTGTCGATGACTTCTGCAGGGTCAGTATGGCACCGATATCTGGCAGGGTCAATATTGAGTAATTATGGAAGACGCTGGCAGCATAGGGTGGTCAGGGCTATAATGGGATACCATGTTCACCAGGGTCGGAGTGGGTAGTCAATTCCTGGCACTAAAAGTATAGCGGAACGGTAGGGTTTCTAAGAAAGTCAATGCCTGGAATGCTTAATGCTGAGGAACACAGGGGAATCTGAAGTGTTTACAGTTCAATCTATCAGTTTAGCATTCAAATACCTGATCATAGAGATTGAATTAGAGTTTTGAGGGATTAGGTCACGTTTTCAGTTCTATGCGAGCGTGCCCTTTAAAGAGTGGACCTTCCCCGCTTAAGGAGCTCCTCACGTAGGTGAAGTGATGGAGCCAGAGCTTGCGCGGGGGAACGGGGCAGGGTGAGAACCTTGTGATTTCAACTCACCAGAAACAAGCTAATCATCAAACCTTTAGGTTACCCACCTATCACTGGGACTGTATGACAACGAATCTGCCCATCACACCGGCAAAACTCCACCCGACGGCCTGCAGGGCGCAGCCAGGACTCCCCTCGATGGTAAATCTGATTGGAAGAATTGTCAGTGCAGGTTTCTGGGAAAATCAATATGGTAAATCTTTAGAAAGAAAACCTCCGGAAAAACCCCCACATCATCCCTTGAAGCCAACTCTATAGCTATTTCCAAAGGTGTACAACCAGCGTCCCATCTTTCATGCAATTCAACCACACACATCCCAGGTTAGCATTACTAGCAGCAATTAACCTAAGCAGTGCAACCTAACAGGGCACCCCAAATTGTGTTACTTTTGCATTGCAGCGGAAACCTGAGCACCTAGAGTTTTGTGCTAATAATCTACTCTAATATCAGAACCTGACAATGACCCCCAAATATTATTACTACCGTAAACACATCTAATACCAGAAATCAACAACAATCTCCACAAAGCTAACTGTTGGAGTTATGCTAAGACTCCCGTGTATTTTCATTATCCTGGCAATACATTTTGACCTGTAAACCTGCAGCCAAAACCTTTTTGGTGTGTTACCACTGTAATCAGGAATGAAGATTGGACAGCACTATGCAGATAGGCCTTTGCTTAGTAACAAGACGCACCACAAAAACTGTATTTGGGTACAGTTTAGCCACATTTTATAAATGCTGTTAGTTACGGAAAGACTTTAACTGCAATTGGACTTTTTACGATATAAATTAATAAATTAATACCTAAAGCAGCCCAAGCTATGGGCTGCATTAATTGAAGACAGGAACCTCCTTGGTTCACTTTAAAAAATAATCTTTTTAGGTCTCTCCTAGGCAGCGCTTGCGCTGTCTCTTCGAGACATGCTGTATTCAGGATATGTGCATAAAGCTCTGCCTACTTCCTGCCCATCTTTTTAATTGGCTCCTGTCCCTGTCCTTTGTAAATGGTGGCTTTTCATTGGTCACTAGGCTTTGTAGTCCCTCCTTAATACCTCCCTGTCTCTTTTTGTAATCTCCCATGAGGACCCCCCTATTACATGTGTTGTTACGCCCTAGGTTTTGGAATTACAACCTCAAGGCACTATTTTCTTAAAGACCTTCAGACAGGACACTCACTTGGTCCTAAACCAGGTTGGCAGTGGTTACTTTACTCGCTAGCACATCTCACATTTATATTAGACTTTCTATAAATTTCTCTTCATCAGCGCCACATAGAGTACAACCTAATCCAGAATTAATGTAATCATTCTTTTGTCACATTTCAAAGCTACTAATTGTATATATTGAATGTACTGTGGTACTGTCTTGCATGCAATGCATTATGGGTAGGTTGGATTTAACATATCTTCAAAGTTTATGATAATCACTAGGGACCTCTAGGCGCAGCTTGCGGTACTGCACCTACACATCTCACATTTATATTAGACCTTCTATAAATTTCCCTTCATCAGCTCCACATAAAGTACAACCTAATCGGAATTAATATAATAATAGTTTTGTCACATTTCAAAGCTATTAATTGTATATATGGACATAGCTATTTGAATGTACTCGTGGTACTGTCTTGCATGCAATGCATTATAGGAGTACCATATGTGACCAAAAGTTTGATGCTCACTAGGGACCTCTAGGCGCAGCTTGCGGTACTGCACCTACACATCTCACATTTATATTAGACCTTCTATAAATTTCCCTTCATCAGCTCCACATAAAGTACAACCTAATCCGGAATTAATATAATAATTCTTTTATCACATTCCAAAGCTACTAATTGTATATATTGAATGTACTGTGGTACTGTCTTGCATGCAATGCATTATGGGTAGGGTGGATTTACCATATCTTTAAAGTTTGTGATGCTCACTAGGGACCTCTAGGTGCAGCTTGCAGTACTGCACCTACACATCTCACATTTATATTAGACCTTCTATAAATTTTCCTTCATCAGCTCCACATAGAGTACAACCTAATCCGGAATTAATATAATAATTGTTTTGTCACATTTCAAAGCTATTAATTGTATATATGGACATAGCTATTTGAATGTACTTGTGGTACTGTCTTGCATGCAATGCATTAGGGGAGTACTATACGTTACCAAAAGTTTGATGCTCACTAGGGACCTCTAGGAGCAGCTTGCGGTACTGGCAGTGCTGGTGCCTAGCTTAATAGGGACCTCTAGGCGCAACTTGCGGTACTGCACCTACAGATGTCACATTTACATAAGAACTTCTATAAATTTCCCTTCATCAGCTCCACATAGAGTACAACCTAATCTGGAATTAATATAATAATTGTTTTGTCACATTTCAAAGCTATTAATTGTATACATGGACATAGCTATTTGAATGTACTTGTGGTATTGTCTTGCATGCAATGCATTAGGGGAGTACCATATGTGACCAAAAGTTTGATGCTCACTAGGGACCTCTAGGTGCAGCTTGCAGTACTGTACCTACACATTTATATTAGACCTTCTATAAATTTCCATTCATCAGCTCCACATAGAGTACAACCTAATCCGGAATTAATATAATCATTCTTTTGTCACATTTCAAAGCTATTAATTGTATATATGGACATAGCTATTTGAATGTACTCGTGGTGCTGTCTTGCATGCAATGCATTATGGGAGTACCATATGTGACCAACATTTGTGATGCTCACTTGGGACCTCTAGGAGCAGCTTGCGGTACTGGCAGTGCTGGTGTCTTGCTTACTAGGGACCTCTAGGAGCAGCTTACGGTACTGGCAGTCCTGGTGCCTTGCCTACTAGGGACCTCTAGGAGCAGCTTGCGGTACTGCACCTACCATATCTCACATTTATATTAGACCTTCTATAAATTTCCCTTCATCAGCTCCACATAGAGTACAACCTAACCTAATCCGGAATTAACATAATTTTTTTGTCACATTTCAAACTACTAATTGTATATATGGACATAGCATTTTGAATGTACTCGTGGTACTGCCTTGCATGCAATGCATTATGGGTAGGGTGGATTTACCATATTTTCAAAGTTTATGATGCTCACTAGGGACCTCTAGGAGCAGCTTGCGGTGCTGCACCTAGACAAGCAGTGCTCGTGCCTTGCTCACTAGGGACCTCTAGGAACAGCTTGTGGTACTGCACCTAGACATGCAGTGCTGGTGCCTTGCCCACTAGGGAGCTCTAGGAGCAGCTTGCGGTACTGCACTGAGACATACAATGCTGGTTCCTGGCTCACTATGCAATCATTTGCAATGCACTAGGTCTCGCATTACTGAAAGTATGACCTATTGGCGTTGCATTATTATTTGCAACGCCAATACCTCAAACTATCAGTAATGCGAGACCTTTTGCATTGCAAATGCTTGTTATTAAACTGTTGCTCTGTAAACAAGAAGCATGAATCAATATTACATCCACCAAAGTGTCTACATTGTTAAACAAAACATCATAGACATAACTTTGTCACCGTGGAACATGAAGAAACAATGTGCAAATAGCATCATACCTGCACATAAAATGAAATTATTGAGTCTCAAAACCCAGAGGAATGAAATCCTAATATCCCTTAAACGCCTCTTTATATCTGCACCAATTGTCCCATAATTTCTCCCATTTACCTCCCTGGTACACTTAATAAGAAAGGGAATGGTATTTGTTTTGCCATGAGGAGAACTAGAAGACCCCTGATGAGGGCCCAGTTAGGCATTCTACTGATATCTTTGCCACCTGAAAAACAGAACTGAGTCCTGAAGCCCAGGCCTATTTACATGAAGAGAGGGGGAATAATCTCACCACACGGTGAGGCTTGCTTTGTCTTCGATGGAGAAGGAAGGACGGCAGAAACACTACAAGTCATATCGTCATCTACAGGAGAGCTACTTCTCCCACAAGGAAATAAGATTACTTAACGTGCAAGTTAAAAGGGAACTATTTTACAGTGATTCAGCTTTGGGTTAACAGATTTCAGATGAGGCTGTAGTTGGTTGCTTAACCAGCTTGAGGTCCACACCAATAAAAAAGCCAAATTTTACTATAAACATTATATGTAGGGCTTCCCGATGATATGGTATTTATTTTTGACATTTCCAACTGTATTTATCCGTACTTATTTTGTGCATATTTTATCTGTCTTTAGCCATATTTATTTTGGATTTTGTAAAAAAAAATAAGTTGAAACCAATAATTGTACACTCATACTTGAATGCTGACAACTCTCAGTGCTATGAACGCCCACAGATGATAAATTATCAGACATATGAAAATATGCCCATTTTAGTAAAAACCTTGTGTGCATCAGCATCTGTTTTTGCTTCATTACGAAGCGTTCTCTTTTTTTTTTTTACTACCTTATCTGTCAATCCGCACAGCTATAGGCTTGTCAGTCATGAATCACTCAAAAGACAATCCAATATACATTTTATCCTTATTTAAAAATAAACACAAACAGGAAAATGAATGGTTTCTCTCTGTATCTGTAAAAATGGAAAACTGGGAGCCTTAGTTATGTGACAACAATGGGCCGCAATTAAAATCCTCTTTTGGGTACTTTGTTTAAATGGTAAGAAGAACTTTCAAGAGTCCATGTAAATCCTAAAAAAAAATGATTGCTCGGACTCCTGACCTGTTCAATAGGAACATTTCAACCAGCCTAGCAGCATCATTGGGAGTCCCTTGTCGAATCAATCCATTAGAGATCTGGTGCATGTGTAAGGTGGGGGTGCTTGGCATCTCTTTGGAGCCAAAGCTTCTATAATTGACAGGGTGTGGGAACTTTGCCAGTCAAGGGAGGACTTGTGACCAGCACTCCTCCTGCAGGCCCGGGGTGGAGAAGCTCAATGAGCTGGCAAAGAACCAACGAGGAGCATCCAGATGCCTCTTGAGATGAAATACTTTCAATATTCAGTAACTCTGGTTTTGGGACATTTTAAAAGATGGCCGCACAGGTACTAACTGATCTTGAATTCTCAAAGACACTGCTGTGCAATGCAGTTGCTTTTGTGAATGCAAGTTACAATTCAGAAGACCTTATGAGCATTGTGATTTACAGTTGCCATTTTGGACCACAATGCGCACATTGCAAGCCGTTGAGAGTTACAAGGAAATAGGACAGTACAGGAACATCATCCACTTCTTCTTGGTTGCTAAGGAACACAGATGCTTTCTGTCTCCATCTGTTACCATTTGCAAAGTTGAAGATGTCTATTTTGAACTATATCCACTAACACAGCTGCTCCCCTAATGTCTCATTCCCAACTTGTCTATTTTTGTGGCCTGGTGATCCCTCTCCCCTTTAGACACTGGAATTGCAACGCCTGCACACTCCAAAATTGAATGTTGAAATTAAACATAGATCTGCTATCCTTTGCAGGCCTCTTTCTCTTTATTTGCTGCTGTGCACAATGAAGCACACAGGCTAAATCTTCCCAGATCAATTTTAATGTGTAAAGCCATATGCATAGTTAGGCAAACAATTAGAATATTTGAATAACTGGTTCCCATACTTTATTTCCTATGACCGATTGAGTATGAATCTTGAACCCCAGCAAATGGACAGGTGAAGGCAAGGTTTTGATACTGTGCCTTGGAGAAGCTAATCAAGGAGAAATCACGGTAAGTCCAATTGTTGCTTGCATCTTAAGACATACAGACGTTTTCAAAAATCAATTTGGAATTGAAATTGCAGCAGAACGGAGAGTAAGAAAACCATAAGTGTTGATCAAAAGCATCTCATGGAGCACTTCAAAGTTCCATGCGAGGTGCCTCAAGAATTTTTCAGTGACCCCCTGATCTTAAAAACACAAAAGAAATGACTGGGAACCACTGCTGCATCAAACAGAAGACTTTGAATCGTGATTCTCCTCTGCCAGCACCAGCTCCCATCCATACTTGTAATTTCACTCAGGCGACGGATGTTGAGTTCACTGGCTGCCATTGGTGCTTCTTGTCTGCTAGAAAGATCTTGTATCTGCAGTGGTAACTTTCTCAGTTGGCTGAACCCTAATCGCGTGCATGCAGGGTCCCCTCCAGGCCTTGTTCAGCTTTGAGCATTGTTCTGCTGAAAATCTCCATACTTCTTTTTAATGTTGTTGAACATTTTTGTATCCCAACAACTTTAATGGGACTCAAATTTAGCCATTGTGCTTGGGCCAGATTTTTAAAACCCAATTGAAGAGTTAGCTCTATTTAATCTCCACTGCAGTATTATTCTGTTTTTAGGATGATTATTGATATTGTTGTATTATTATTATTTGCAGTACTAGGTGTAGTAGTGGTAGTTCTGTACTGATTTGATGTTATAGAATTTGCTTTACCTAATAATTTAATTATTTATCCCTTCAAAATGCTGCAAATTGTGTTCTGTGTTTACTCCTTCAGTTCTTGCCTTGAACACGGCTAGTTTACAAAAAGGTGAGCCAATGATTCTGATCCCGTACTACTGAGCGAGTGGTACACCGCTGGTCAGCAGTGGGTAAGTTTAAGTTTTATGGAAGTTGGAGCATAGGGCCTTCCTCAACTTCCACTGGGTCAGTGATCCAAACCTTAAACTACCTGAACACCAGAAGCGAACAGAAGTACAAAAGAGGCCTTTCACCCTAACACCGCCACCAAGCTCAAAAAGGCCCACTACTAACCCTCAACCCTGACACAAAGCCAAATACTAACCTCTAACGGTAACATCACAACCAAACAGAGTCCCAAAAATCCTACTGCTACACTAAATAAATATCCGGACAAGGAAGGCCCAAAACCTCTGTGCCAATTAAAGCAACGTAGCCTAATTAAAGTCCCTACTATCTGATTTCAAATATATCCCTTTCTATTAGGTAACATGCTACAAAGAGACTCCAAACATCAACGTTATTTTAACCCTAACAACACAGCCAAACACAAGGGCCACAAAACCTGATGTCAACTTTTGTTCTACAAATCAAGCCCATATAAACTATGTATCAAGGCCACACCTTAAGAAGAAAACGTAATAGCAACCCATGACCATAACACCGGAAACCTAACACTGATTTATTTGGATTTTGATATAGAATGGGGCACATGTTCCAAATTTTGATATAGAAAAAACTAAGCCTTACACATTCTTGCTAACTCTTTATCTGCCAGCTCCCCCAGTGTCTGGAACTCCAGACAAAAGGCTAATTCTGTAATCAGTCTATTGCTTAGAGCATCCTTGATCCTGCCAAAACCCAACAAAGGCCAACACAACCTGCTAGTGTGGTTTGCATAATTCCTGTGAGATAGAATAGCTCACCTCTATATGTCCTTGTTCCACGTTTCAATCGAAGGTGAAGATCCTACAACCAAGAAAGTTAACATTTATAAGCTCATGGCTATACTAATACATTTTACAATATTGCTCATTTCTCTGTAACGACAACCCCATCCTTTAAACATTATACATTTTATTAAAGCATCTTTATGTTCTAGCTTTTAATAAAACAGAAGATCCGGGACTACCCCCACCCCCCACACTTCTTAGGTGTGCATATAGGTAATTACAATTGCACATATCACACAGCTTGGGTCCCAGACTGTAGATCTATGCCTTCGGTCACAGAGATCTCAGTGTTTCAGCACAATGGCGTTTCCAGTTAGTTATCTCGATTAGGACTTCAGCGGGCCCGTTAGGAGAGTCTTTGACCTTCATGGCCGGATTCCAGACAAACTTGATGTCATGGTGTTCTAGGTGCTACTAAGCACCAGAGAGAAAGACGCCATGCTGTCCACACCAACTTAAGACATTATGCTTAAAAGAAAGTTCAGTTTGTTGAGGGAGAATAGAAGGTCCAGAAACATAAAGAGGAATGCATCTTATCAAAATACAAACCATCTTGTCCTACAGAAAATTAGAATAATCACAATCCGATGCAGTATGTGGGATACTGGGATGTTAGCATACAAAATGAGACAGAACAATTACTTTTCACAAAAATGGATTTTTCAGACTTAGCATTAGTACCATATTCCCTGATATGTTCGGAAAGGAAATGGTTGGTTCAGTGCTTTGTTCTAAACGCCCTCTGCTCAGGACGATTCCCAGATCTGATTGCAAGAGCAGTGGCCAGGCACGGAGGTCCTAGAGAGACACTCCATGAGGCTCGTTCTGGTACAGTGGCCAATGAAATCTTCATGGGATCTGAGTCTTTCCCATACCACAGTATTGTTGACTAGTGTCAGGTTTTTTTTGAGGACCCCTTTCACCTGCTCTGGACTGGGTCAGACGTTACCTGGAGGTCGCTCTCTCGGGGTTCTCAACGCCTTAGGTCATGGGTAGCTTTAGAACTTGTTTTTCATTTGTTTCAGGGTTCTGGCCCATTGGTATACTGAAAGGGGGCTTTCGCCTGTAGGTTCAGGGGTATCTTGAGTACCTTTTTATTTGGGGTCTCAGGGGCATTGGTCGTGTGTGCACTAAAGGTCCCTCTCTGCAAGATACTGGTCGCTTGTGCCAGAGGTGTCTTGTGAGTGCCCTTTTCTTTCTGGTCTTTCAGCACCAGGGCATGGGTGTATTGAGTCCCTTTCTACACAGCCTTGGCCAAGGTCAGGGGTGTCAAGAGCACAACTTTCTCTGGGGTCTCACAGCGATGGGCCTGGTTGTACTGATGATCCCTCTCTTCCGGGTCTTAACCTACAGAGTCTTGAGTGTCATGAGCGCTCTTTTCTTTGTGGTCTTAAAGCCTGGGGACTGGGATGTACTGAAGGTCCCACTCTACAAGGTCTTGAGGCAAGAGAATCTTGAGAAAGTCTTACCGTATGAGCTGAAGAGGAGACATCGTTAAGCAGAAGGAGGAAGCAGAAAAAAATCATCTTGAGTCCGGGGTTTCCTTCAGATGTCTAGAGAAAGAAAATGCAAAATGAAAGATGCTGTAAGGAATATTATGTCCCCATCCCATAATCTGTTTTAAACATTTGTGTTTTGTTTTGCTTATTACATTTTAATTTATTTTTTCTGAATTGGTTTGAGAATATTATTATGTAGTGTTCTTAACTTTGCATGTAATGGTTGAACCTATCACCCATTTCCCTAGGGAAACGTTTGCTGCTTTTGTCATACGTATCAAGGGTTGCAGAGAGTTTGACAGAAAACTATGTTACAAATCTAAGAAGTTCTTTTTAATAAAGTTGGTATCCTTTCAAATAATAGCCCACTGTGATTTGACAGATTATGCATTGAAACTTTAACCTCTGTTCGCCTAAAGTAAAAAGAAAAACAAAATAGACTAATTGAGGGCGGATGCCAGTTTTAGGCTGCCACATATTTTTGTTTGCCAGCTTCCAGAATGACTGGAGTGCCTTTTATACCCTGGCAGGTATCAAACAACAGAAGATGGTATTTTTCTAGGCCAAGTATCAATCTTGAAAGGTAGCATGTTGTAAGAAAACCACTTTTTACAAGTTGTAGACGTGAGTCAGAACTATATATGTTGGGTAACATCTTTTACCCCGCATGCGTTACTCCGCATGCCATTACCCCGCATGCCATTACCCCGCATTTTTTACACCGCAAAATCTTTTACAATGCAGGGCTTTACACCACAAACTATTACAACACATTCCCCAAAGTAACGCCCCAGTGGAGTTAGAATAGTAAATTGCGTTGTAATGTGGAATGCGTTTTAATGGATTGCGTTGTAAAGCCCTGTGTGGTAAAATATTTTGCGGTGTAAAAAATGCGGGGTAATGGAATGCGGAGTAAAAGTGTGCGAGGTAAAGTGTCCTATTCATATATGTTACCGTCATCCTTTCTCCGATATCTCCATTCCTACCTCCTTTTTCCTTGCATCACTTGCTTTGTATATTTTCTGCTTTGTTTTTCTGACTTCCAGCCCCCAGCCATCCTATCCTTCTAGCCGCTCCCCTCTCTCCTTCTTACCTTTTGTCTTCCTCGCTACACCTTCCCACATCCTTTCTCTGCTCCCTCTTAACTCCCTTTCCTCTGCTTCCTGTTTCACTCCTCTCCCTCTTCTCATCTTCACCTGCCACTCTCTCCATTCCATCTTTAAATTTTCTTTCCTCAACTAACCTCCTTGAGTCCTACCTGCCTGTATATTTCCTCTTACCTGTCTTCCTCTCCCCTTCCCACTATCTGCATTGCCCCTTCTCAACCCTATTTTTCCTTTGCAACACTGCCCCCTCTTCCTTGCTTCTTCTTATCTCCCTCCTCTTTCCTCCTCACCTCCCTCACTTCCATCTCTTTTACTTCCTCTCTCCTTCCCACCTCCCAGCGTACCTTCTTTCCTTTCCTCACTTTCTTTCGTCCTCCTCCTCTTCTCTCTTCTTGCCTCCTTCCCTCTGCTCTTTTACTGACCACAGTCTATCAACTGGTTGTCGTATTCTGTAAAATGAGGTCAGTGCCTACCTTAATAAAAACACAAAATCAGACCTTAATTCACACAAATCGAGTAGTCAGAGAAGTAAGCAAAAGTGTATTAGGGCAGCAACAGGAAACAAGGACTGACTAAATGGTGTAGAAAGGATGGCACAAAAATGTAAGCAAAAACGTAGAAACTTGTCCAACTAAAAAGCACAAGCACCAAGCAAACACTAAGTAATATTCAAAACTACTCAGCACTTTCAAGGAATATAAATCAACAATAAGGTAGGAAAAACAGAAAATGCAACATAAAATATGCTCACAGACAAATGCTGCTGACAAAAATTCTTTCTGGGAAACGTTAGGGAAACTTAAACAAGTAAGAACCTGGATCCAGCTATCAAGAGTGGTCAGATGTGAGCAGACCACTTTAGAAATTTACACAAAGATATCCCCAGTGATAACAGAAAACGACCGGTCAAAGAATCTTGAACACCCATCAGAACCCCCTAGATGAACCAGCGACAAAGGACAAATACAATTGAAAGAAAGCATTGAAAAATTACAATCAAATAAATCCTGCATCTCAGATAAAATACCAAACAAGATGCTCAAATGTAGCAGATGCCATATTAAAACAACACTAGTAAAACTATTTACTATTACACTTTAATTTTGAGCCTTCCACGAAACGTGGTCTGAAGGGCTCGTAACTCTTGCATAACGATGGTGGTGCTGTCCACCCAAACAACTTGTGCTACAAGGTTCGCTTAGAGTGACCAGATCTTGAATGCCACCAACCGGGACATTCAACAAACATAGAAATGACACTGCAATTTTGCATGGACCGAGGGACACATAATGGCTTTATTGACAGCGCTCATGATCTTAGAATACAGACAACTAGGCACTAAGAGAAATTAAATGCAACTTTTACACTCAGTGTCATCTGTTTTAAATAAATTGCTCTCTAGTAAAGGCTCATCTCTAATCCTGCAATGGAACACATGAGAACTTGCACCCCTCGGTGTTCAGCCGACCATCTCTGAAAACATGGACATGCTAAATTTACTGACATTTCCTGGGACAAATGGTGGAAAACCTGACTGCCCTGGTATATCCACGGTGCCTGGTCCCCTTAGTTACACTGCTGCCTTTTTGTAACCTTATCAGCCAGAGAACAGCGGGCTGCTCACTTCGAGGACCATGGTTTGCGCAGGCGGTAAAACCTGGTCTGTCTTCTCTTGATTCTGCCTTATGTCTTTGCGCAAGAGGCTGAATTAAAGTTAGGCAGCCTTGGTAGTTGTCAACCCGGCATTCGGCAGAGTTGGCAGTGGGCCTCTAAGAAAGACTATGGAGCCCTGCACCTATTTTTAGTTACCAATTAGAGTCAGTCTCTTTGAATTCGGAATCGACCATGAGAAAGGTGTGAGTGCACCGCTGAATAATGTCTGTCCTGGGTAGAGGCGTACAATGGACTGAGGGTGTCAAGGTGCCAATGGGGCAGAGGCACAATATTGTTGCATTTCCTGATAGCTTTTCCTTCTTTAAAGGGGCTCTTAGGTTTAAATATTTATATATATATATATATATATATATATATATATATATATATATATATATATATATATATATATATATATATATACATCTCCCATGATCAAGGAGCGGAAGGCTCTGAAACGCGTTGGGACCTTGCTGCTGGTGCTTTTGAAATAGACACGCTGTCACATTGGAACCGCGGTACTGTGGTTGTTTTTGGCTGGAGTGGATCTGGATCTGGCCGCACCAACAGGTTCATTTTGGATATAGACATATATATATATATTATGCAAGTGCCGGCCATGTGACTATTTGATTCAAAAAGCACGCATGGAATTATTCATTCAATGGTCCCCACCTGTGAGCAAGGCAACTGACGCCGAAACGCGTAAGGAAATGGGGAAGTGAACGCGCTGCTGAGCCTGTGAATAAATGCCTTAAACTCCAGTATTGGGCCTCTATGTGGTGTGTAACAGATGGTTATTTGATGGGCTGCTCCGTGCCCATTGACAGAGGTCGCCCTGAAGGGTCAGGGCTCCTATGCTCGGAGGCTGTTTGTTTGGATTCAATAACGGGAGCAAGACCCACTCGCCATTACAAGCCTAACAAGGAATGCTATCACAGCGAAAGTGTAAATGGCTGAGGAAGGGATTCAGAGAGGAGAACCTCTCACTCTGATCGTGCTGGAGTCAGGGCATTTTTCGCAAGGCGGACAAGGTATTTGAGCAATTTGCCAGAAATACTTTCACTTGGCTGTGCAAATAAATGAACCCAGTATGACAATCGGATGCATGAACTGAAAAAGGAACTTTTAAAAAATCGTAACATACTAAAATATTCTAGGATTCTTTGCAACAGGCTTTTGACTACCAGTGAAATGCACCATGGGAATTGTATTTTGCAAGTGCCAGCCATGTGACTATTTGATTCAAAAAGCACGCATGGAATTATTCATTCAATGGTCCCCACCTGTGAGCAAGGCAACTGACGCCGAAACGCGTAAGGAAATGGGGAAGTGAACGCGCTGCTGAGCCTGTGAATAAATGCCTTAAACTCCAGTATTGGGCCTCTATGTGGTGTGTAACAGATGGTTATTTGATGGGCTGCTCCGTGCCCATTGACAGAGGTCGCCCTGAAGGGTCAGGGCTCCTATGCTCGGAGGCTGTTTGTTTGGATTCAATAATGGGAGCAAGACCCACTCGCCATTACAAGCCTAACAAGGAATGCTATCACAGCGAAAGTGTAAATGGCTGAGGAAGGGATTCAGAGAGGGAGAACCTCTCACTCTGATTGTGCTGGAGTCAGGGCATTTTCGCAAGGCGGACAAGGTATTTGAGCAATATGCCAGAAATACTTTCACTTGGCTGTGCAAATAAATGAACCCAGTATGACAATCGGATGCATGAACTGAAAAAGGAACTTTTAAAAAATCGTAACATACTAAAATATTCTAGGATTCTTTGCAACAGGCTTTTGACTACCAGTGAAATGCACCATGGGAATTGTATTTTGCAAGTGCCGGCCATGTGACTATTTGATTCAAAAAGCACGCATGGAATTATTCATTCAATGGTCCCCACCTGTGAGCAAGGCAACTGACGCCGAAACGCGTAAGGAAATGGGGAAGTGAACGCGCTGCTGAGCCTGTGAATAAATGCCTTAAACTCCAGTATTGGGCCTCTATGTGGTGTGTAACAGATGGTTATTTGATGGGCTGCTCCGTGCCCATTGACAGAGGTCGCCCTGAAGGGTCAGGGCTCCTATGCTCGGAGGCTGTTTGTTTGGATATATATATATATATATATATATATATATATATATATATATATATATATATATATATATATATTGTTTAAAGGGAGCTTATAAGATGAAGCAAAGACATCAGCTGTAACATCATAAGTTAATCAAAAAGTAGGCTAAAACACTGTTTAAGTTGAAAGGTGTCAACGATAATGCAGTAATGCACCTCCTTTAAAGGTGTGAACGATAATGCAGTAATGCACCTCCTTTAAAGGTGTCAACGATAATGCAGTAATGCACCTCCTTTAAAGGTGTGAACGATAATGCAGTAATACACCTCCTTTAAAGGTGTGAACGATAATGCAGTAATGCACCTCCTTTAAAGGTGTGAACGATAATGCAGTAATGCACCTCCTTTAAAGGTCTGAACGATAATGAAGTAATGCACCTCCTTTAAAGGTCTGAACGATAATGCAGTAATGCACCTCCTTTAAAGGTGTGAACGATAATGCAGTAATGCACCTCCTTTAAAGGTCTGAGCGATAATGCAGTAATGCACCTCCTTTAAAGGTGTGAACGATAATGCAGTAATGCACCTCCTTTAAAGGTGTGAGCGATAATGCAGTAATGCACCTCCTTTAAAGGTGTCAGCGATAATGCAGTAATGCACCTCTTTTAAAGGTGTGAGCGATAATGCAGTAATGCACCTCCTTTAAAGGTGTCAACGATAATGCAGTAATGCACCTCCTTTAAAGGTGTCAGCGATAATGCAGTAATGCACCTCCTTTAAAGGTGTCAGCGATAATGCAGTAATGCACCTCCTTTAAAGGTGTGAGCGATAATGCAGTAATACACCTCCTTTAAAGGTGTGAGCGATAATGCAGTAATGCACCTCCTTTAAAGGTCTGAGCGATAATGCAGTAATGCACCTCCTTTAAAGGTGTCAGCGATAATGCAGTAATGCACCTCCTTTAAAGGTGTCAGCGATAATGCAGTAATGCACCTCCTTTAAAGGTGTCAGCGATAATGCAGTAATGCACCTCCTTTAAAGGTGTCAACGATAATGCAGTAATGCACCTCCTTTAAAGGTGTCAACGATAATGCAGTAATGCACCTCCTTTAAAGGTGTCAACGATAATGCAGTAATGCACCTCCTTTAAAGGTGTGAACGATAATGCAGTAATACACCTCCTTTAAAGGTGTGAACGATAATGCAGTAATGCACCTCCTTTAAAGGTCTGAACGATAATGCAGTAATGCACCTCCTTTAAAGGTGTCAACGATAATGCAGTAATGCACCTCCTTTAAAGGTGTCAGCGATAATGCAGTAATGCACCTCCTTTAAAGGTGTCAACGATAATGCAGTAATGCACCTCCTTTAAAGGTGTGAACGATAATGCAGTAATGCACCTCCTTTAAAGGTGTGAGCGATAATGCAGTAATGCACCTCCTTTAAAGGTGTGAACGATAATGCAGTAATACACCTCCTTTAAAGGTGTGAGCGATAATGCAGTAATGCACCTCCTTTAAAGGTGTCAACGATAATGCAGTAATGCACCTCCTTTAAAGGTGTCAACGATAATGCAGTAATGCACCTCCTTTAAAGGTGTCAACGATAATGCAGTAATGCACCTCCTTTAAAGGTGTGAACGATAATGCAGTAATGCACCTCCTTTAAAGGTGTGAACGATAATGCAGTAATGCACCTCCTTTAAAGGTGTGAACGATAATGCAGTAATGCACCTCCTTTAAAGGTGTGAACGATAATGCAGTAATGCACCTCCTTTAAAGGTGTGAACGATAATGCAGTAATACACCTCCTTTAAAGGTGTGAACGATAATGCAGTAATGCACCTCCTTTAAAGGTCTGAACGATAATGCAGTAATGCACCTCCTTTAAAGGTCTGAACGATAATGCAGTAATGCACCTCCTTTTTGTTGGGACGTGTAAACTGTCAAATAGTATAAAAATGAGCAGATGAAAGTGTTTGATCACACATTAAAAGCACAACTACCCAGGCACTAAATGGGCAGGTGCTGTGAGGTACTGAGTAACTGCACTTCTTAAATTTGCAAGGGGTAGTAGCTGCATTTTTAAGCAGGGTTGCAATACTTTTAATTGGAGAGTACCAGCACTTCTTAGCAGCTAACATACTCTAGGTTGGAAATATCTGCACTTCTATGTTTCCATTTCAAGCACTGCAACTAACTGTTGTAAATGTTCATGCCTGGGAAGGTAAAAGTATTCCATATTTACTATTGCATGGCATGGAGCTCACAAGCTATATGATACGTTATCTAAAATACACATTAACTTTGATGGGAAATGGCCTCAGGTGATGTTTTATACCTTCAACCAGTCAGGACTGTTGACCGGTCCCTGCACTCCGCAGACTGAGACTTGCAGCTTTGAGTTTACTATTACAAACAAGGGCTTAAAAATCCCAGGGTGCAGCCTGCCGTTGGCTCAAAAACCCAGGCTGGATCAAAGGTCATACGTGACAGTGTGGCGGTTGGCAGGTATGTATTAACCTATTTTAAATTATCTAAAGTTTGCAGGGTATGGGTCTCTTGTGCCAAGGTTCAGCCAAGTCGCCAAATTACCAAATGGGACTTGTCAGAAGGTCTGAAGATGATTACTGCCTTCAAAGTCAGACCCAACAGTTAAACCGACCACTTTTAGGCAACAGCAGGAGCGGAGGCACACAACATGACCACGTGACCATGAAATAGGTGTGACGGATATGCACAGAGATGGGTCCGGTGCTCACTGACCCATGGGACTCGAGCTGCGCCCTACTGAAGAGGCCCACATAGTCCGAAACCGATGTAGGATTGTTTGTGTTTCTGTTCAGCGGGGATCTGTCTGGGCACCTCATGTTGGATTGTTCTTACTGCAGCAGGATTGACGAAGATTTGCCGATAGCTGGTTCCTGTCTGAGGAAGCTTGGGGGCAAAAAAACGACTGCCTGGATTGTGACCTGGGTAATTACCAGTGTCTGGGATTATTTCAAGCAATCCACCCATCACTTTTTTGTATCTCCCCAATGGCATACATACAGATATGACAAGCCCAGAAACATCCATATATCCCAATTTCCTGGGGTGCTTTGGGTATGGTAGGTTGTAGGGTCATGGCCAGTCATTAAAAACGTCCTGCAAATTCAGGGTTTGACCCTGGCATCGCTGAGAGACAGGGGCGTAACACAGGCCCCCGCATCCCCCTCGGTGCGGGGGGGGGGGCGAGCTGCGGGGGGCCCCCTCAGCACAGTACTCATGCCTGCGCGCTCCGGATTAAATCCGGAGCGGGGGGCCCCTCTGTATACATTGCAGGGGTCCCCTTAAACTTTCGTTGCGCCACTGCTGAGAGACTGAAATGGCAGCTGCCCGAGAATTCGGCTTTTCAATGTATTCCATGGACTTTGGCAACACGTGTTGGTCTAGTCCGGATGATGGACTGTCCTGTACTGCACTGATAAGAGTCTGTAAATGAACTCTTGTGGCTCTGCACTCCTCCTGCCCACACAGGGGTCTTTTCTGTCCTCATCTCCTTGGAATTCCCTCCTCTCCCCCCCCGCCCCCTCCAGGGACTCCATCAGTGCCTTCACGCTCTCCAGTCCTCTGCCTCCCCGACTTTTTCCTCTTCCTTCATTATCAATTCACAGACTATGTTGCTCCCAGGGCCTGCATCACGCCTCTCTCTTCTCCACGCCTCCATTTCATCTCCTCAGCCCCTCATTACATTCTGCTATATAGAATTCTGCCCCTGTGGTTTGCCCAGGGTCACATGAAGCATGCTCTTTTCTACCCGACTCGCCTCCCCACAGCCACAACACTCCCCGCTCCCACCTGACGCAACCTGACAACTCGCCTCCCCCTTGCCATTCCCAGACACCCCTGCAAGCTCTGTCACCATCTGAATGAACCACGTCTGAACTATTTTCAGGGGAACAATAGAGTCAAACAAAACATAACCCCAAGGCTGCCCCCGCGCAGGCGCACCCTCCTCCCTCCGTTCGGCATCCCATGGTAACTTAAATCCCTGCAGGGAAGATTCCATCGCGGCACCCTGCCCCCTCCTCTTCCTCACAAAAGCTCCATTCTTTCACTCCCTGCCCCCCCACCTGAGACCGCAGTCCCCGCTGGCAGAAAAGAAAGGATTGATTTGTGCTGGGCAGAGTCTGTGGCAGGCCCTGCCTCAGAGAACAATTCTATATCAGAAGGGCAGGTGGGTACAAGGGGTGCGGGTGGGCGCAATGGCGGCAGGTTTAAACACTCTCAGTCCGTCGGAGTGTTTGAGCACATCTAGGGGCTGCCACCTTTCTCTGAAAAAAAGTACCGGCCATTTGTTTCCGTTTTGCTGTTCTGGAAGGGCCAAGAGCTGACAGATGGAAATTAATTTCTGTATAATGAACAGCATTCTTCCATTTACTTTAATAATCATTTAGAAATAATTTAGACAGTTGACAAATACTACTTAACATTATTTTTTGTTGGTTTAGGGTTACATTTCAAAAGCTGGAAATGAAAGCCTTCATAGTACCATTTACGGCCTCCTGCAATGTGGGGCTGATTTCAACAATTGTGCCAGGCTTATAGTGCCGGAACAATTGTGCAAAAGAGAAAGGGTAGGTTCCAAGTTTAGGTGAAGAGCAGCTCCCCTATACAGAGCACCCTACAACACCAGCGACACTCTGAATCTGCTCACCTCAAATGTCTGTTTTTCTAGCAAAGTTTTAAGCATAGGATTAGCATAGTGTCATTCACGCCGAGCTAGTAAGAGAGAAAGCCGTTTGTCATTTTTACAGCAAAATCTTTAAGAATAGGATTAGCAAGGGTGCCCCTCTTGTACCTGGACAGAGCTGTACCTCTCCGAAGAGCTCCAACTAGAGCGAAACACAAGTGTCAGGGGTTGTTTTATTCATTCCAGGTTAGCTTGGATAGTATTTTAACAGTCCAATGCTGCAATATTTTGCCTGTAGTGGTAAAAGGCTTTTGCCATTTTTCAGCTGGGCGTGGATGGCACTGTGCTAATCCTATGCGTAAAGACTTTGCTGTAAAAATGGTGAAAGGCTTTGTCCCTTTCTAGCTCGGTGTGGATCGCAAGCTGGTGTTGTAGGGTGCTCCATATAAAGGAGCTACTGTCCACCTAAACCTGGTAACTATCCAGAGTTCATTTGCAATGCACAGGCTTAGGCATGCGGTCAGGGCCCATTATGACACCTAGCCTCTGGAGCCTCCCGCGCTGCTGTCCCTCCAGTTCGTGCTTACCACTCCCACCAATAAAAAGCTGATATCTCGTTTATACAAGATGGTCAGGGACGAATGCCTGGGTCAGCCTGACAGAAGTTGGGAGAGATGGAATGCCTGTTTACCCGAACCGATATCGGAGAAAGATTGGAAGTATGTGTGCGAATTGACGGGCACGCTTACAATGAACGGAAATTTGCGCATCATACACTTCAAATATATACACCAGGTGTACTAAACCCCTGCACGCTTGCAAAGATTTGGCCTGCGTGAGTCTAGTAGATGTGCACGATGTGGACAGGGCGGCGCTGACTTCTTGCATCTCGCTTGGGGATGTGGGAGAGTGGCTGAATTCTGGGAGGCTGTGGTGCGTGATTTAAAGACAATGGCTGCTATTGAACTACAGTGCACTCCGCTTGTTTGTCTGCTGTGTTGTGTACCCCACGTCAGGGGTGTGAATGGTAGATTTGTACGACTGGCCCTGCTCATGGCCACACGGAGGGTGGCAATCACGTGGGGTGGGAGACGTGCGCCGAAAGTGGACCACTGGATAAAGGACTTGGTCTACTGCAAAGACAACATGGAGACATACGCGGAAGAATTGCCTACGATCTCACGGCCAAAGGACATTTGGGAGCCCCTGAGGCTCTTTCTCCTGACAAGGGCTACTGCGGCTGAGCAGAATATTGCGCATTAGGTGTCGCAGGGGGGGGCGGTGTACGGCCAGACTGGGTGATATGAATGAATGGACGAAAGTTGCTCTATTGCTCCAATGCGACTAGGTGACTACCACTTAGGAAGAATGAGGGGTTTTATCTGTCTCGTCTTTATAATTTGATGTGTTTTGGTTTTTTGTTGAAATTGTGGGGAAATGTATGAACGCAATTATGCATATATTGTATCCATGTACCATGGGATTATGTTTTCTGTTGATGTAGTTGCATTGCGGTGTTTTCTTTTTAAAAAACAAAACAAAAACAAAAAACTATCCAGAGTTCCTAGCTTTCTGTTTTGCATCTCTCTCTCTCTCTCTCTCTCTCTCTCTCTCTCTCTCTATATATATATAAATATATATATAGACCTGAGCAAGGTCTGATGACAGACTGAAACGCGTTGGGCTTTTGTAGCTTGTCGAAATAATGTTGCTGCCTGAATAAAAACGAAGAGCGTAACATTGATTTACCCGTGAGTGTGTGTGGATTCTTCTCCAAGAGGGAAAACTGTGGTAATTTAATAACGGCTGGGCTCCGCCGTCTCCACGTTTCGCACCGTCACAGAGCGCCGGACACCGGGAAAAAGAGCCTCTGTTTTGGTGTATATATATATATATATATATATATATATATATATATATTTAGTCACCAAGCAAGTAACACGCTGCACTCTCCCAGATATTATAAAGATTTATTGAAGCCAGTTACACTCCTTCTCCACCAGGTGGAGAAGGAGTGTAACTGGCTTCAATAAATCTTTATAATATCTGGGAGAGTGCAGCGTGTTACTGCTTGGTGACTAATTATTTTCGGGGCAAGTCCGGCCCGCCACGCGCACCAGCTGTGAAAAGTGCGCCCTTCGTTCTTGGACTGCTTTGTTGAGAATATATATATATATATATATATATATATATATATATATATATATATATATATATAATGTTAACTAAGGTGCAATGCCAACAATAAGCAAGCAAACAGGACATATGGACGCAAGACCGCGCAGGTGGAACAGAAGGGGCTCCACTGTGGCAAAGAGGTCCAGCCACAGCTGGCCAAAACACTTTAGGATCTACCCAAAACCAAGAGGTGAAGATAACAGGACAAAGATGATGGGAAGGCTCTGCTTGTGTCCCTTCTCACTTTCTAGATGTGCTGCTGCTAGAGAAAAGAGATTTATCACTGCCTTTAAGCCTGTCACTTGAGCTACCAGCTGTGCCACTTAGTGAAATGTGGTATCTCCTTGACGGTTGAATGTGTGTCCAGACAGAATGGTATAGGGTCATTTTAAAGGAAGATTAGCTGCCTAGAAGCTCAGGGACCTTGCAATCAAGCAGCAACCTGAAGACATCTGTCTTGCATGAGGCTGAACACCTGCTAATAACCTTCCAGAAGTGCCTATATGGCGAGACTGCTTCACACGGATCTGTCCTGTGCCATCCCCACTTTGAGCGATTTACCCACCCCAATACAAGCCCAAACTTGGCAGGTTTTAGAATAGCGTCTCATTCACATAGGCCAGTTGCCTTTATTTCAAAACTGTTTAAATCATCCCTAACGCCCTTGAATGTCCTCTACAGAATTTTAAAATGTTGCCATTGTGAAAAATGTGAGTCCAGAGTTTTCAAAGATAGCCGAGAATACTTGGAACTTTGCCCTATGGGTTCACCCTGGCCACAGAGCACCATGTAATTTTAAATGTAGTGATGCACCACATAATGATAGACTAGTGTTTGTGGTTGTATCTTGACCAGAGTAGGTCACAGAACCCCTAATTTTAACTGCCCTACATTTCTATGCGCAATTAAAAAAAGAACTATTCCATTTGAAACAAACAGCCCTCAGTGAACATTGAGTTTATTGTTTGTAATCACTTTTATCATACAGTATCTGAGTTCCAACGCTCTACCACATCCTGCAGTAAGTCTTGACTGCTCACCCCCACCATCCATGCAGAGCTGAGTGAATAACAGAAGAAGCCTGGTCTGTGGCTCCCAGATGTAAATTAAAGTCGCCATCATGGACACTGCTCTGTAGCCACTAACTGCCCCAGGACCGAGATAAAAGGCCTAACGAGTCACACCCTTCATTAAAGAATTCACTTTTACCATAAAATCTTTCGAAATCCTTTATAAGGGCATTCATCTGGCCAAGACGCAAGGGAAGACAAGCCTTTCCACTTTGTTCTGTTCTCTCCATAGGGCGCTCTGCCTGCCATCAGGTGTGGGAATCTCCCAGAGCAATAATGCAGAAGAAAGGTTTTCCTCCTCTCAGACTGCAGAAAGCATTGGAAAGTTTGGTTTGTGCCATAAAAGGCTTTTAGGGATTCAGCGATGATAGTATGTTTCACTGTATCTGCTCCAACTCTTCTTTCTTTTGGTCCAGGGCAACCAGTAGAGGGCAAATCATCAGAGGCCTGAATGAAGTACCCACTCTACTGGTTCAGTCATACTCTTCAGTAGCTCCTGCACAATCTTCTACTGCTGGAGAGAGCACCATATCTGGGCAAGATGTAGACAATAGTGCACCAGACAGTTCCTTCTGTCAGTGCCTACTATGTTATTGGCGGTGCTTGTGAAGCAGCAGAGCAGGGGCGGTTTCTTCAAATGGCTTCTGTCTGATGGCAATAAATCTACAGCAACCACCAAACTGGGTTGAGTTCCTGTCTCAAGAGTCCATATTTGGGTCAGACACAAAGGGTCAGGTGGAAGTCCGCGTGACATTCTGCAAAGATTTCAAAGATGTGTGGAGGTGAGGCCCATGTGTGTGTCACAATCTTACCAAGAACTGCCACCCTGGGGCACCTCAGCCAGGAGCAGGCAGGGTTGGTTGTCAGAATATCATGTACAGAAATAATGTCTAATATCAGTATTGTAAAGTTTACAAAACTATCACCTCATTGGGTGTAGATTTTCTATTATCAACTCCACTTAGAGAGATACTTTTGTAAATGATATTGAGGATTAGATATTTGTGTCTTGAGATAATCGCTACAATGTTCTCAGCAAATGTATCTAACTAAGGGAGGTAGCGTTCTCGAGATAACATAACAGGTTTTCATTTTCATACAGATGTCAACAGGCCTCAGTTTAAATCTATGTTGAGGTCTACAAAAATGTGTTTGGTGAACAGATCTTAGTCCTGTGAAGTTGAAGTCCTGCTGCAGCTGCCATATGAAATGTCATGGTCTGATGGTCTGGACCCAATGTTTTCCTTAGGATCCAGCCGCAGTTGCTGTCAAATTCAGGGGGCTGAAGAATACCGAGGCTGCATACTTTGATTCCACCTCATGCATCTTTTTTCACACCACCCTATTCTTCCTGTCTCTTTATCTCAATTTTGTTTGTTCTTTTTCATTCGTTTCCTCCTTTTGTCAGTTTTTCGATCTTTCTTTTCCTCCTACCTCCACCGGTTACCGCCTTTCTCTCTGTTGCTCTTTGTCAAAGCCTGATGATGAAAAATAAGTCCAGGTCCCCAAAAATGAGTGCCTGTGACTCCGGCCAGTAACCACAGGCAGAAATTAAGCACCACTTTACGGGATTTCTATTATTTTAATATATTGGAAGTACACAAAATGTTTCTTTGGGTGCTAATATTTGCAGCAGAAGTGAGTGGTCGCAATCGCCATTTGAGTATAGAACATTGCAGGTTATGCGAGAATGATGCCGAACCTGCCCTTTACATCCATTTCATTTCTTATAGTGGGAATAGAGATGAAGTACTGTATGTATAGTCACTAACTGAAGGGGCTAGTATAGATTATGTAACAACACTATGTCCCTGTAAGTTCCTAAAATGCTCTGTTTTAGACTTCATTGGTGAGTTATTTTCAGTTTAAACAGAAATATAAGTTTCTTATTAAATTTATTTTGCTGCTGATTTTATTTCTGTTGGACTGATCTATGGAAATTAATTTTATTGGTAATCTAAAGCTTAGAATTTAAGAGACTCTATAAAGGAGTCTTTGTGTGTTTATGGGTTTTACAAGTGAAATGAACTATATTTAAACTAGAAAGAAGTGTATAAGTAAACAAAAAAGGGTGAAAGTATTGCTTTGCTGGTTTTTACACATGTACACTCGTACGTAAACATAAACGTAAGTATTTGTACATAAATGCAGTATACTTGTGCAATAATTATACAGCCATGCACACCTACCTACACATCATATACAGTTGGTAAAGATAACTGAAATGACTTATTTGCCAGGTCCCCATCTGCCTCTTAGGACCAGATTCAGACAACACTCATTGGCACTAGTTCATCTTCCCTTTTTGGGCTACACTCATGTCCCTGGTGGTGTCAATTTCTCTCCTCGCTCCTGGTGCCAGTTTCCTTCCCTCTCATGGAAAATGATTGCCTCTTCTTAAATCCTTTCTCAGTGTTACATCTCTTGCAGCAGTTGAGGCATGACCGTGACCGTGATCCCATTGGCGATAAAAGACCTTGCGGTTAAACTGAGTTGGATGCCTCTAACTCCTTAATTTTGGAATCTACCCTCTGTCCAAGATAGGACTGCAACAGAAAATAGGCCTGGGCACCAAAATAAAAGTGGCCCCCATTAGTGAATCAGACAGCTACCAAAAGTGGACCACATATGCAAAGCAAGGAAGATTTTAACATGTAAAGAAACGTTGTATTGTTGTTTTGCAAATTATGGAAGACTGCATGCATTTGTGCTTGCTGCAGCCAATGTTTGCGGTAATATCAGAGAAATCAACAGCAAAACCAGACCACCAGAACATAAAACAGGCCACAAACAGCCAGAAAACCGACCCACATACGTTCCTGCCAGACTAGCCCTTCTGGAACTGCCAGCGTGCACTCTAGACCTCCGGAGCCTGCCTCTGTCTCCTCATCTATCTAGGGCATGTGTACCTGAGTGCCCTTCGCAGCATGGTGGCACGACATATGACTCAATGAAATTATACTTTACTGTGCATTCCAAGGGGAAGGTTCCAGACAAGCACCTCGAAGACATGCTGTGGACATATACACCTGAGGACACGTGTACCCCAACGACATCCCCTGGACATGTGCACCCCAGAGACATCCTATAGAACGTGCACGCCAAAGAGCATATATGGCAGTGTGTAGCCAAAGAACGTCCCCTGGACATGAACATCCCAAGACACCCCCCAGGCATGTGCACCTTCAAAACATTTCCAAGGTATAAACACCCCATAGAAATCCCCATGAGGTACACCCCAAAACTTCCATTGCCAGGTCACCTGAAGTGCTTAAGTTAGGAGACCGACAGTTACTTAGCACCAAATAAAAATTAAAGGCATGAGCACTGAATAAATGCATGAGTTCAGAGAGGCAGTGCTGCTGTTGACAGTTTCTTACAGACTCCAGTGGCCTTTGCCAAGGAATTCACTATATACTCGTTCCATTTTATTCAAGGATAATGTAAGGTACCTGAAGCGCTGTGAACTGTTATGGTGTGGACAACAGAAGCGCAAAGTCTCTATAGTCACAGTACAGGGGCATCACTTCAAATACAAGTGCTGCATACCATAATGAACAGAATTAGTGGTATAGCTATCATTAGTGCAGCAGAGACAGTGGCACCCACTCCCAGGGTATAAGTGCCCCGGGGCACCATAATAGTGACCAGTCTTTACTACCCAACAGGGGATCACTCTCCTAGTTTAAACCATGTTTTCAAAATATCCTTAAGGAGTCCCCCCCCCCCAAAAAAAACCTTTAAATAAGTTGAGCTCGCTCTCAACCCAGCTCGGAAGTGGTATGTATGGGTGGTGCCAGTTATGAAAGTGCTCAGTGAAAGTGATAGAACTGGGCAATGACCTCTTAAGAAAATGTTTGGGCACTTGCACTTATACTTTTTTTTTTTTTTTACAAAGTAAGCACTTGTTTACAGTAGTTAATTTGTAAAAACATAAGTGCCTGGTCTCTCATCAGGAGGCAGCTCTCACCAGCCCATTTCTTTTGTTAGCACTGCCTAAAACAGAACCAACTACTAACCATGAAAGTGGGGTGACGATGTGGCGTAATGGCCAGAGCTGCCGACTTCGGAGCTGGGGAACCAGGTTTGAGTCTTGGAGTCGGCTCAACATCCTGTGATTCTGGGCAAATCACTTAATCTGACCGTGCCTTCCATAAATGTGTCTTTAACTGGTGCTCATGAAAAGCGCCGGTGTTGATGATTAAGTGCTGGTGCTGAGCACCGGAAATCATCGGCTCAAATTAAGTACTGTAGGTCGCCTTTCGAGGCTGCTGAAGTACTCGTGCAGAAAGAGGGAAACTTAGACCTGTTAAAAAACACTTTTGTAAAAAAAAATAAAAAAAAATCATTTTGTAGCAGGCTGAGGGCTAAGCAGCCCTTCTAGCATCTTCTGGGAGCACAATAGCTTTGGGGAGTCTCAGGGGATATGATGAATTTAGGCTGTGTCGGTTGTCGAGACTGTCATTCAAGGAACCGTGGTTACCTGTGACTGTCAGCTGTGTGAGCGCTGATTTTGGTTTAATAAAATGTGGGCTAACCCTTATGTGCATGTTTGCACTAAAACCAAACTGCTGCACTTGATAGAACTATATTTTTCTATGCTTGACACAACTGGACCCAAACTAGGCCTTGACTTTATTTAATTCTGTTGCAGCCATAATGTTTGTTTTCGTTCTACTGTCCACCACACGCACTCATAATGTTTTGTTTTGGCATGCTCTACTCAAACTGAAGCCTTTGCAACATTCAAGGCTCTTCCTGCCAGTAGCCATTTACTTGCATGACTTCCATTCTTTGTAACTAGTTTGTATTGCCACATCCAAAGACATTAGGTTAGAATAGGGCACACAGATATTCAAGTTAGGGGCTAGTGTTAGAATGGTGGCATTAGATGATGTTGTATAATTCTGTAATGTGATTTGCTCATTCACCGACACATTTGCTCACACCGTGCAGACTGTGCGATTTCTGTTGACTTCCCTTGTAAAATAGGCTATAAAATTATGTTTCTGGAGGAGAGCCAGTCTTCTGACTCCTCAACTTTGGAGGCAGAACCCTTGTTGGTTTGTTTATTGCTTTGAACTTAGGGGCTTATTTTCAAGAAACTGACGCATCTGTATAGATGCATCAGTTTCCATGCGCCTGCGTGCGAAACCCTTGCGCCACCATGGATGCACCGTATTTACAATACGGCGCACCATGGCGCAAGAATTGATAGATGCTTCAGAAATGTTGACGCATCTGTCGGCGCAAAAGTCACGCATTGCTGGAGTCGTGTCACAAGCCAACTCCAACAATGCATGGGGAGGTCTATTCCTAATACACTGCGTCACTCCTTATCCCTGCTCCAAGCAGGCGTAGGGTTTTGACGCAGGGGCGTCCTAGAAGTGGCTCACTGAAATCTTGTAGATTTCACTGCGTCACTTCTACTAGGCTTTCCCTCGTGGGAACGCCCACCCTGCATACATTATACCTGACGCAGGTATAAGGTGGCGCAGGGCTTTACAGGGTGATGCATCTCCCTAGATGCGTCACGTTGTAAATGGGCCGCAACGTGGCGCATTGTTTACGCCGCCGCTGCCTCACAAAAAGTGACGCAACGGGGGTGCAAAAGTGTTGCAAGGGGCTTGTAAATCTGCCCCTTAGTTTATTGTTGGTGCGTTTATTGCTTTGACTTCGTGTCATTTTACTCCTGAATTTGATTGAGCCTAATGCTAATTCGCTCTTCTGAATAATAGTACAACTACTTTTTGCCTTCTGTATTGCACCTGAATTATTTTAATAAACCTTTATGGTTTTCATTTTTATTTCTAACTCCTGAGGACTTATTTCCTTGAAATTATGTTTATTGAATTTGTATTTGGGGGCTGTCTATGGACACATTGCCTCATATATGTTTGAGGTTTAACAAGGTCCCCCATACAGCGTAGGCACTTTATCTTCCAAGACAGCATCAACAGCTGCAGCATCAACAGCTGCAGCTACTGAAAGATCTGGCTCACAAACACTCGGGCCTACTTGCCAAGGTGAACAGATGTGGGTGCGGTAAACTGCCCAGGAACATATTAATATCACATGGTGCGGTTTTACTTCCCCGTTCCAAGTTCCACAAGTCAGAATGAGGGATAATGCTGTAATTCCCATATCACGTTCAGAGTTTCAAAACTTCGAATAGTGTGATGTTTCCTCTACTCAAATTACTCGTGCTGAAACTTATATGGGGGGAAAATGCTCTTCAGTGAGAAACATGCACAATTGTAATGTCTTTAGGCCTGGAAGAAATGTAGATTACATTGGCAAAATTCATATAATTTTAAGAATTTTGCATTACACTTGTTACACAAAATTCCCCAAATGATGCCTAATGCCACCTCACATAATTACGCACCATTCACTTTAAAAGCACATTCTCAGTAAAAATTTGTCGCGAACGCACAAGAACAACAGAACGCGAGTGGTTGTTCGCAATGTTTTTTTTGCAGTTTTTTAAGCATGAGATGCATACCCGAGCCAAAATTTCACACAAAAACGCATTTCACACAAATGACAGATTTTGATTATTCCTTCATGTCATACGTTTTCGCCCGATCTGACACCTGTAATGCGGGCTCTAGTTTCCAGGTGAGCAGTTTCACCTGAATGTGTTTAGGTTCTGCACCTTTGGTATTTGTTTTTGTTCATCACCCCAGACTTTAAAATGTCTTTCAAAACTTACACCGTTCGGTTAAAGACGCTGCCAAACAGGATAGATTCCCACTGAGGGTCTACTTAGGACTTTTCCAAAAAAGCACCACAGTGTCCAGCTGCACTAAGCATGTGGCGAACTTCTTGTTTCTCTAGGCGCTATACTCAGTGGCTGCAGTGCAGCCTAAGGGAGCTATGAAGTGTTCACGCTCAGCCGTCGTCTCCACCAGGGCCTCTTTCCCAGAGCGCTGCATGTCATCTGGGCTGGAGCCCTTTAAAAGCCGGTTCTGAAAGCCCAAGGGCACTCCTGGTGCCTCTGAAACTTTCCCTAAGATTAATCAACTCAGAGAGGCTTCGACAAAGAGAAGGAGGTGGGAGGTAGAGAAAAAGCGATTAGAAAGAGAGATGGGAGAAAAAGAGGGAGAGACTGGTGGAAAGAGAGATTGCGGAAGGAGATGAAGGTAGCCGGGGTGGTTGGAGCATTTTTGCCAGGGCTGCTTTGGGTTCCTTTCTATGGCTGTAGGAACGGAAGAACCTTGTCACTCACCTCACCTGCAAGCAGGTGGCTCAGGACGCTCAGAGCCTTAGTCTTCCGGGTCAAAGGACCGTGTCTGCTGGTTCTGCCCGTGTTTTCTGATAGACACTGCAATATCTCAGTAGACTCTCGGCCGGGGTTCCACGTCGACAGAGACCGAGTCTTGTGGACATGGAAAAGTGTGTGCACCAGAGAAGTGCTTTCTAGTCACACTGCACCGATTAAAAACGGTGTGACTGTCCTCATCTAATGTCCGACCTGACGTAAATAATTTTGGGGCAGATTGGGCTCTCCTGTGACTTTCAATCTTGTCTCTCAGGCGCTCCCAGATCACTCTGGCTCTAAAATATATTGCAGGATATTAGGGAAATCTAAAGGGGTGCACAATGGACTAATCTACACCCTGGCTTCTTGTTTAGACTGAGTAGAGCTAAAGCAAGTCAGGTTTTCTGACGCACTAAATATGTCACAGGTCCCTCACACCTACTGTCACCACCTCCTGGGTCCACAGCCTCTCTCTCGGTTAATCTTTGTGCAAAGTGAACGGTAAACCTTGCTCCTGTTACAGCCGACTGCAGCGTGCAGGGTTTCATGTCATCTCAAAGGGCCGATGATGGGGTCTCATGCTACAAATGGGGTCTCCAGATGCATGATATGGACCTTCACTCAAAAGACATCTTTAGGACAAGTAGCCTGTAGATATGCCTTGGGCAGGCGCACCATGAAAGGCAAACATGCCTTGGGCAGGCGCACCCTAACGGCATGTCCCGGAACATGCACCCTGAAGACATGCCTTGGTGACACGCACCCCAAGGACATGTCTTGGCACATGATCCTGAAGACATGCCCCAGACACCCAGAACCCCAAAGACATGACCTGGAAACGAGTACACCAAAAACATGTCTTGGAACATGCTCCCTGAAAACATGCCCTGGACAAGAGCACACCAAAAACATGTCTTGGCACATACTTCCTGGCGACTTGTCCCGAACTCCCAGACCCCATAGGTATGTTTTAGGACATGCACCCTGAAGACATGCCCCAGATATGCACTTCAAAGACTTTTCTTACAGCATGCACCCTGAAGACATGCCCCAGACATTTGCGCCCCAAAGACATGTCTTGGAACATGCTCCCTAAAAACATACCCCGGACATCCAGACCCCGGAAACATGTCTTAGAACAAGCACTCAGGACACATGCCACGGACACCCGTATCCCAAATTTATTTCTTGGACCATGCTTCCTGAAGACAGTCCCAGGACACAAGCACCCCAAAGACATGTCTTGGAACATGCACCATAAAGACATGCCTCAGAGACTCAGAACCTAAAGACATACCTTGGAACAAACACCCTGAAGGCATACCCGGGACGTGTGTACCCCGAAGACATATCCTGGAACATGCACCCAGAAGGCATACTCTTGACACAAGCACCCCAAAAACATGTATTGGAACATGCACCCTGAAGTTATGCCCAGAAATGTATACCCAAAGACATGTCTTGGAACTCTCCCTGAAGACATGCCCCGGGCATCTAGAACCAAAGACATGTCCTGGACGTGTGCCCCAGAAACATGAACTGGTCATCTACAGTTATAGACATGCGCGACATGTGCACCCCAAACAAATTTGTGCAGTTCAGCCTGGAACGTTCCCATGGGAAGCAGGGTCAAGACTGATTTGCATATGGCTGGGTCCAAACTGGGGTAGCGTGGTGAGCAAAGAAAAGGTGTATTTAACCCAGATCTGTGACTGTGGGTGAATGTTTGACAATGTTTAACATTCTGTCCATCATCTCTTTGTGTAGCTATAGTCACCCTAAGTGGAAGGGTATGCCCAGACATGGGTCCCGTGCTCACTGTTACACGGGATTCAAGCTAGCCTGGCTGATGAGGGGTGTTACCCTGAAACCGGTCCCAGGATGCTTGTTTACGGTCCAGGGAGGACCTGGCCTGGCAGTTCGGACTGGACTGTGCCCATGGGGAGCAGGGTCGAGGCTGATTTGCATATGACTGGGTCCAAACTGGGGTTGCTGATGAGCAAATAAAGGATGGATTTAACCCAAATCTGTGACTGGGGTGAATGCTTGACAATGTTCAACATTCCGTCCATCATCGTTTTGTGTTGCTGTAGTCACCCCAAACGAATACCATAGACATGAAAACATGCTGTGGGCTAGTGCATCCTGAAGACATGTCGGAGATATGTGCAGCCCACATAGATGCACTCGAGGAGTTCAGCCCGAATACACGGCGTGGCCACGTGCACTCGTGGGAGGAAGGGAGCCCAGCACAGCTTCACGTTAGCCTAGAGTTCCGCCGTCTGCGTGACATTAAGAAGTGTGCCCAGAGTGGTGAGTTCTGAAAAGAGGGCGATGGATATGCGCAATTCTCACCCGCTGGACGTGAAGCGATCCCCCGTCACTGCTCCCGGACCTCTCTCTGTCGCTCCGCAGCTCTCTCCCCATCTCCCTCGGTCCTCTGTGCTCTGCAGCTCGGGGTGCAGTCTCAGCTGCCTCGACAGAGCAGGGCTGCAGCTGCCGCGGCTCCGGGAGAGGGGTACGTGACAGAGGCGTGAGTCAGAGCGCAAACCGAGCCAGAGTCTGAGAAATGGACCGGGGGGGGGAGGAGGGAAGGGCAGAGCATCTGAAAACATGTCCTCCAAACAACCTCCCTTCAGCAGGGCCTGGACCGTTCGTCAAGACAACACAACAATATTGTATCGAAGGGATATCGTCTTCTTCCGGGAGACGGAGAAGAAAATAGCAAGGAGAGCCGTAAACATAGAGGGAGGAAGAAGAACAGAGAATGAGGGAGCAAAGGAAAGGGGTAGAATGAGGGAAGTGTCAGGAGGAAAGTAGAGAGAAGACAGAGAGAGGGGAGAAGGGCGAGTGCAGAAATGGACTGTGTCTCTGGCACACAGGAAACCCCCTCCCAGGCTGAGGGCCAGGGTGCCGCGGTCAGTGGAGGATGGACGGAAGGGCCGTCAACCGTCCAAGCGTGGCAATAAATCCAAAGGGAACATCACAATTTCTTGTAGTCACGTATATCACCCACCCCCCACCCCCATGCGACAATCGCCCTCACTCAGTACACTCAATAGGTACACTAGGGGGTTGGAACGATGACATTATCCAGGGCAGCTTTTAACCCCCGGGCTACCACTGGGGCGGTGGCAACCAGAGGGGAGGGAAGAAGAGCTGAGAAAGAGAAGGAACAGGTTTGCCTCATCACAGCAGTATCACCCCTTCGAACATCATGCTCAAAATGTAAACTCTTCCCACTGTCGGTAGCCTCCTCCTATTCGACTGCAAGAAGGAAGTGATCAAGGCCTCGTTATGGGTTCGAGGCATAATACTAATGCTACAATGTAAGCAGGGTGACTGGAATTACGCTCCAGTGGAGGTCCGAATTAGGTGGCAGGGTTCATGAAATTATGCGGCAAGAAAAGCAATTTATTTGACACAGTCCTTGGCCGAATTATGTCACTATTTTGTCATTTTAACACACATTATACAGCAGATGGGGGAATATTTGCCAAGTACAATAAATCCATAATTATGTAAAAACCAGCATGGGCACAGAAACGCATAGTTTAAGTGGCCAGATTATAATACAAAACAGAACGGAGGATAGGAAGGAAGAAAGAGGAGAAATAGGAAAGGGAAAAATCAGAGTAGAGAGACTGAGAAAGAAAGAGAAAGGAGCACCAGGAGGGGGGTGGTAAGAAAGGTCAGAAAAATGAGAACAGGCAATGAGGAGAAGGAACAGTGAGATGAGAAGGAGAGGAGAGGAGTCAGATTGTATAAAAGATGAAAGGAGAATGACGAGAGGGAAGAGCGAAAAGAAAAGTTATAAGAAGGGGAAAAGGAAAAAGAGAAGGAAGCAAGGAAAGAAAGAATTGGGGAACTAGTATAGAGAAGTAGAGTCATCGATGCATAGGCAAAGCCCTCATTTACAAAAGGTCGGAAAGTGGAAACATTGTCATAAATGTCCTGCAAGCACATTTCTGTGCATTTAAGCATAGTTTTCTTATTTACAGTAATCTGTTATTATTTATTTGCAGTTTTATGAAGTGTGGACAAGACTGGAGGGTGACAGAGTACTTCACATGAGTGCACTTTGCATGTTCCCGACCAGGCTGCATTACACAGCCTGGTGGGGAACATGCACTGGTCCCCAGTCCCCATCTGAGCGCCGATCCACGGCGCTCAGACCAATCAGAACGCTGTATTGCAGCGTTGTGATTGGCTATGGGGAGCCTGGGTACTTCCTGGTTCTGGGACAGAGAAGCGGAGGAAAGACACGGAAAGGTAAGTGGTATTTTTTTTTTTAGTTTGTCCCCCCCCCGGCCATCTTCCTCCCCCCACCCTCCACCCCTGCCAGCCGCTACTGTATATAAGCACTTAAGGCTTGTTACATTACATATTGCTGAGGTTTCAGGCTGAAAGTTACAGTCACGTAAGATAGGCAGGTCGTGTAATAGTTCCTAGACCAACACGTGGGCCAAAATACGAAGGGTGTGTTTTGAATTAAGTAATACCACTTCACTGCGGTTCAATGCACCTTAGCACTAGCAAAAATAGTGTGCCAACATCACATCTCATTCCCACGTGAGTCTATGATATCACAATTTACCTGTGTTGATAAAGCAATTACTGAATAGTATTATTAATTAAAATTTCTTGACCATCCCTAAATTAGGGTTAAAGTTTCAGAAGACCACCAGAAACAGCGTGGGCTAATGTCGGACCTAAAGTGTCTTCTCGCAAACTCATTTAAAATGGTGTGAAAAACTCACAAATTTACATGCACTGACACATACCCACAAACTCTCGCACTTTAAAGCTAAAACTATGTGATGTAGGTTTCTCCAACCTGAAACTTCAGTCCAATTTAGGCAAATGGGGAGATATGGAGACACGCAGACACTCTGACGGACAAAAAGGAAAACATGACTTACCTGTAGCAATAGGTTTGCACCCTTACGTACTGTAGATCACAAGCTGTTTATACCTCTGCTGTTTAGTATTGGGCTCTGAATAATACAAGTGTTTTTTCTTCGAAGAAGGGGTTTCAATGTGACTCGTTGTACCTCCTTTAAAATCCACAATGCACCAGAACACACACTCTACCCCAGATTGAGTCCCCCCCAATTGCAGGTATGCACGTGACATAATAAAGTTTGATAGTGTCTGTGTATGAATCACATACAACTTTGACTATATTCAAATGCCTTTTGTTGTTCGCTTCCAGAGAGGTGGGTAGGTGGCATGTGAATCTACAGCACCATAGGCTGCAAACCACTTGTTACAAGTCAGTAATGTGTTTCTTTTGCAGAATAAGTAGCTGTACATCACATGCTGTGCATAGACTGAAACGTAGTACCCAAACGTCTAACGCTGTGGCTTGTAAGAAGAAGTGGGCGGTGTTTGGAACAATGTTTAAAGGATTGTTTGCCTAACAAATGCTTCTTCTAGAACGTGAATATCCACAAAGAAATGTTTAGTGAATGTTTGGCTAGAACACTGTGTGGCAGCTTTACAAACGTCTGTCAATAAAATATAGTTTAGGGATGGCATTTGGCTTGTTTTTTACGAGTGGAATGTGATTTGGGAACCCTGTGTAGTGCGCATTTGGCATTGGCATAACAGATTTTAATGCACCTAATAATCCACCTTGCTAGAGTTATCTTTGAGATGGGGCTACCAAAATGTGGTTGTACAAAAGCAATGACATTTTGGTACGTCTTTCTAATAGGCTGCAGACAGTTGACATAAAGCATAATGGTAGTGGCGGCTCCTCCGCAATGGCAGAGGAGCGTTGCCCCACTGCCTGGCTCACAGCCAGCAAATGTAAATGAAAACGATGTTCTTGCATCGTTTTAATTTACATTTGCCGGCTCTTAGCCAGCTCTGTTGGGAGGGGCGGGGCTGAGGTATGGGAGGAGGAGTGCTACTGCACTCCACTCCCTTAGTGCGCAAATGTGTTTTGGCCGGCCATCTCAGGCCGACCAAAACACACATGCACACTTAGGTTTTCTCCAGCCCAGCTGCATTGAGCAGCCGGGCTGGAGATACCCTACAGACTCCCTGGTCTGAGCAGGACATCTTTTCTGCCTGCTCAGAGCAATCCCCGTGCTGCTCTGCAGCGTGGGGATTGGACAGGGAGTCTGTCGCAGGGGCTGCTGGGACCAGCAGGCAGGAAGAGGAGAGGCGACGCGAGGAGACGCGATGCTGGAGCAGCCAGTATCAAAAGGTACGTTTAATTTCTTTTTATATTCAATACCCCCAACCCGTGCAACGCCTCCCGCACGACCCCACCTGCCCCACCACCCTTCGTTTATGGCGGCAGCCGCTGCATGATGGACAATTCCAACATCTGATATATGTAGTGCTTTTTCAGCTAGCTATTGTGGGGCGGGAGAAAAGGATGTAACTCAACAGATTAATTGATCTGATATGGTGATATAACTTTTGGCAGAAAACGATAGTTCGTGCTCCACACAGCTCTATCTTGTGAACTTGCATAAAGTGTTCCTCAAAGTATAATCCCTGAAGTTCACCAGCTCTTCTAAGAAAGGTAATTGCCACAAGGAAGATGACATTCTATGAGAGACACTGCATGGACACAAGTGCAGTGGTTTAAGGAAGCTCCCACAAGTCAAGTAAATAAAATGTTTAGGTCACCAAATAGGACAAGGGCTGCCTAAGAGGGCTGACCCTTTTAATGCCTTCTATAAATACCTTAATAACAGCAACTTTAAAAATGGACAGATGCTTTCTGTTCTGCAGGTACGCAGCTATGCCTACTAAGTGTGCCCTTGTGGAAGCATAGACTGGTCCTGATTTTTATAAGTGTAATAAATAGCAAATAATATGTTGGATTGCAGCTGACAAAAATCACCGACGACCAGCTCACCTCCTCACTCAACAACTCCACCCCAACCATCGCGGAAAACGACGACCCCAACACCGCAGCCCGAACCCTGCATAGATTGGATCACGGACAGCACCAACACCATAGCCCCCCTCAAGAAAAACAACAATACACGCGCCAAGAAAGACAGATGGTTTACCACCGAACTTCGAGAGTCCAGAAGCACATGCCGCCGCCTCGAAAAGGCCTGGAGGAACACCAAATCCACAGAAGCCCACGACAACTTCAGAGCCGCCACCAACGCCCACCATCAACTCATCAGAGAAACGAGGAAAAAAGCGATTGAAGACAGAATCTCCACCCACGCGCACAACAGCAAGGAACTCTTCAGCATCATCAAGGAGTTCGCCCAACCCACTAGCGAGTCTACCGACATCCCTCCCTCACAAGACCTCTGCGACAAACTCAGCACCTTTTTCCACCACAAAATCAAGAGCATCTACGACAACTTCGACGAAGACAACCAACACACTGAACCCTCACCAACCACCCCCGACACCCGGAAACCAGCGATAGACGACTGGACAGCCCTCACCACGGAAGACACACTGAAGACAATGAAGTCAATCCACTCAGGGGCCCCCACGGACCCCTGCCCCCACCACATCTTCAACAGAGCCGCCGACACCATCGCACCCATGCTCCGCCACACCATCAACCGCTCCCTGGCGACCGCCTCGTTCCCCGACGACTGGAAACACGCCGAGGTCAACCCCTCCTAAAGAAACCCTCAGCGGACCCCACCGACCTCAAAAACTACAGACCCATCTCCCTGCTCCCGTTCCCAGCGAAAGTCATCGAGAAAGCCATCAACAGCCAACTCGCCACATTCATTGAAGAACACAACATCCTCGACTCCTCCCAGTCCGGCTTCAGAAAAAACCACAGTACGGAAACCGCCCTCCTCGCCGCAACAGACGACATCCGCACCCTACTGGACAAAGGAGAAACAGTAGCCCTCATCCTCCTCGACCTATCAGCGGCGTTCGACACAGTCTCCCACCGCACCCTAATACGCAGACTCTACAACGCAGGAATCCAGGACAAGGCCCTCGACTGGATCCGCTCCTTCCTCTCCGGCAGGACGCAGCGGGTCAGACTCCCCCTTTCTTCTCGGACCCCACACCTACCACCTGCGGAGTCCCCCAGGGCTCCTCCCTCAGCCCGACGCTCTTCAACGTCTACATGGCTCCACTCGCCCCCATCGTCAGAACCTACGGACTCAACATCGTGTCATACGCAGACGACACCCAGCTCATCCTCTCCCTATCCAACGAGCCCAACACCGCCAGACGCAACTTTCGAGAAGGCATGGAAGCCGTCGCCAAATGGATGAAAAACAGCTGCCTACAACTAAACACCAACAAAACAGAAGTACTCATCATGGGCCCAAACCCCGATGCCTGGAGCGACACCTGGTGGCCCCCCGCCCTCGGAAACCCGCCAACCCCCACGGACCACGCACGCAACCTGGGAATCATCCTGGACTCCGAGCTCAAAATGGACCGCCAGATCAACTCTGTCTCGTCTTCCTGCTTCCACACCCTCCGCCTCCTTCGTAAGACCTTCAAATGGATCCCCCTCGAACACCGAAAGACCGTCACTCACGCCCTGGTCACCAGCAGACTCGACTACGGCAACGCACTCTACGCCGGAATAAACAAAAACCTCACCCGCAAGCTACAGAACATCCAGAACGCCGCCGCAAGACTGGTCCTCAACCTGCCAAAACACTGCCACATCTCCCAGCACCTGCGCACACTCCACTGGCTCCCTGTCGAGGCGAGAATCACCTTCAAGATGCTCACCCACGCACACAAGGCCCTCCACGGCACCGGACCAGCATACCCGAACAGCCGACTCAAATTCCACGCACCCCAAAGGACCCTACGATCAGCCCAGCTCTCCTACGCCGTGGTCCCCCGCACCAGAAAGACCAGATCGGGAGGCCGCTCCTTCTCCTTCCTCGCGGCCAAAGCATGGAACGCCCTTCCGCTCCACCTCAGACAGACAACATCGCTCCCCATCTTCGCAAGAAACCTCAAAACCTGGCTTTTCGACAGACCCCTCCTTGATGGATGGAACCTGCACCCCCCCAGCGCCGTGAGACCCTTACGGGTGAGTAGTCGCGCTTTAACAAACCCCTGATTGACTGATTGATTGACTGGAAGAGTAAACCATAAAACGTTTCCATTTAGCCACATATCATGCCTGAGAAGTAGGCTGGTGAGGTTCTTTTAGAATTTGCATGCATTCCCTTGCTAGCTCGATGAACCCAACTTCTCTTCTCAGGTGCCAAACTGCAAACGTCAGATATTTATGTTTGGGATGAACTAACCGTCTTTGAGATTGATTGAGAAGGTCTGAGCTGTTTGTTAGCTTGTCGTGTGGATGAATGAATATCTGTAGTTGCAGAGAGTACGGCGGCTCACTTGCACACATTGGGGCAATGAGGACTAATATAATTGGTGCCTGTACTATTAAAGAAATCCGTGGTAGTGGGGGGAAAGCATAAGCAAATATCCCTGACCACTCATTTATAGGGCTTTGCCCTATGCTGTGGGTAGTGATACTTGGGAGATGAATTTTTGGCATTTTGCATTCTTTTGGGTGCTGAACAGGTCCCCTGCTGGTCACTCAGAAGTAGACGTATTGGTTGAGAAGGAGAAAGATTATCTCACATTAATGAGTTTCCTGACGCATTTGGCTGCGTAGATCTGAAAAGTCATCCACTCCAAGAGGTGCAAGAGTAAAGCCCTATTGGCCAATGCCAAACCACTCAGTCTAGATTGGATAATTGTGCAGTGTATGCCCTCCTCTTTCTGTATACAGTACATTGTGATCATGTTTTCTGTTCAAACAAACAACACTTTGTGTTGAAGTGTTGTCTGGAAAGCTCAAAGAGCTAGCTGTAATGCCATGAGCTCCAAGACATCAATGTGTAGGAGTTGTTCCTGCGGGGACTGTGGTCCATGGATTTTAGGTCGCATATCTGAGCTCCCCAAACTGTGAGGGTGGCGATAGGTTTAAGAACCACCTGTGCCTGGGGTTTGAGACATGATGCACCCAGTAACAAACTAGGCTTGTTCCACCACTGTAATTTGTGCTGAAGACAGGGCTCCGCCAACACCAGATTGTTTCAGCTCCCAGTGCTTGTGACCATTGTCTGGTTAGATATTCCTATAAAGGATATATGTGCAACCTTGAATTTGGTACCAGTGCAATCCAGGGTGCCTCCATTCCTAACAACGTATTTATCATTCTCACTGTCAAATGACACAACATCTGGTAAAGGGGAGGCACTCTTTCAAATTCTGGGTTTGCTGTGGAGAGAGGTGAGATTTTTTGTCACAGATCTTGAAGCTTAACTTGTGTAAAAGTTGAATAAATTGGCAAGTGTAGATGAGGCATTATACACCCACACTTACCAAGTATAGCCAGTTGTCAATGTAGGGGAAAATATTAATTTGTCAGCGCCTTGAGTATGCTACTGCTAAAGCTAGACATTTGGTAAATAATCACAGAGCTGTTCTTACTCCTGAATGTAGATCATTGAGTTGATAATCTGGTCCACTTGCCACAAACCTTACTCTCTGGCGATGTGCCTGATGTATGTCGATTTGAAAGTATGCATTCTTTAGGTCAAGCACCTCTCGTAGTGATGGTTGAGTGATTGTAAATCCCAAACTGGTCTTGGGGTTTTGTTCTTGTTGGAGATTAGGTTGTGTAGAGAGTTCACCCTTCGTCCCCACTGATTGATTGGCACTGTCTCAAAAGCCCATTTTTGTAGAAGTGCCTTCCCCTCTTCTGTTAAGAGGCTGGGGTGGTCCTTTTTGATTTTGTTGGGTGTAGTGGAATATTTGGGAGGGTAGTGTGAAATTCTAAGCAGTAGCCGCATGCGATGGTGGATATCATGCACTGACACAAGATTACATCATCCTAACGTTTAAGGTATAAAACCAACCTCCCCATGACAGGTGTTGGGTGGTGGTGGAGAATGCAAGGGGGCACAGTGTGTGGTGGCAGAGGTGCTTCTCCCTTGGGCTCCCCTAGCCTTGCCTCTGCCTTTGTCATGCACAGGGCCACAAGAGTGTCCTGGCAGTGGGAGCATCGCATGCTCTCCCTAAGCCAGATAAGGTGGTCAGAAGGGGACGGGGTGGGTGCTGGGTGGAGGAGGCCTGTCTGCTTTTCCCACTGTCGCCTGAAGGGATTTTACTGGCTAGTTATTCCAACCAGTAACATTGAGTCTATGTTCCAGCACCCAGGAAACCTAGTTGCGAAAAAACCAAGTCATTTGTGATCAGGCGGAGCAGACTTGCATATGAGAATTCTGCTCTGCCTGTCTCATTATGAGGGCCTGTGTGTGTAAATCCTGAGACAGACAGGTTGCTGTAATGCAAGCGTGTGTCAGGTATGATAACACGATAAGTCCTATCTCACAGACTCCACATGGCTTGGACCACAGCACCAGCAACTGTGGTGTAAAACGAGAAAACAAATGACAACACACTTCAGCTTAACCCAGAATCCCCATCACAAGAGCGCCACAAGAGAGTGTGTAATGATCCACATAGACTCTGCCCAAATTCTGCCTCTTTGACCTGAGCATGGGAATCTCAGAGCATCTGTAAAAGTGAACATTAGGTCCCAATACATGCTAGGGTAGTATAGAACTGTCCAATGCCAAAAGAACGTACTACTACCCTTCTTGGGGCCTCCAATGACTGCAAAGAGGCCTGGCGCATGTATGAAAGATATTAATCATCGGATTATCAAAACTATTGGCTAAGCGATATTGAACCTGGAGCATTCTGGCACAGTGCCAGATATAGAGTTTAGTGTCCTTTAAAGGTGGATGTACTGGTGAGTGAACAAGGATGCAGCGACTGCTGTCCATGGCTGCATTGGTCAGTACCCATGGGTGCAGCAACTGGTGACCTACCATGGTAGGCATTTATGAGTGTGCTCTTCTGCGGTCTGGAACCATCATCAGCAGCAGAAATGCCAACACCTACTTTTACACCAGCTCCTTGGAGTACATTTTGACTGCTGAGGCATACTTCCCATTAGAGAGACATGGAAACGTTTCTGGGAGTCTTGGCTAGCCCTTGTATGAAAGCCATATCTAGAACCATCTACCAGTCATGGAAAAAAGAAAAACATAAATTGTGTGTAATGTATTTCCCACTTAATGTACACGATAATGATCATCTCCCAACACCCAACATAATGTACAGTGCTAAGTGGCTAGGTTCCTGCTTTATTAATACCAGCATATACATACACACATACATACATACTGTGCTCCCTTTGAACTCCAAGACATGGACAAAAGACCTAACACTTATTTAAACAGACCAATCTGTAAAGATCACACACATTTTATATGCATAAATAAGGTTTGACTAAACATATCTCACCTCACCCACCACAGATCACATCACAACTCATTACACATAGATAGCATCCAGCTATACATTGTCTATCCTCATCACACATCACCTTACCACACCTTCCTGCAAATCACTACAGTCTCCGTGCATAACTGTACCGCATAACAATCACCACACTTCACCACTTACCACCTCACGACACACCATCTGACTACAAATCACATCATCAAACCATATCACCTAGCTACATGCCATCTCACATCACCACATTTCAATTCTACCGCATCATTACGCGGCAATGCTTCCTTCACCTGGTGGTCTCTGAATCCAGAGATCATCTAGAAAGAAGCAGTCAGAAGAAAGCTAAGCAAACACGCTACGGAGGGCGATCTGGCCCACGGACGTGATCTCATTCTGAATAAGTGCCTCAATTATTTACTTGTACCAAGAAATCACGGGATGTGTTCCGAGACCTCACCCACGTCATCATTCTCCTTTTGGGCCAAAAGTAGTGACACTGCAATGAGCTTTCCAATTCCTGTCCTGAAAGACACCATCACACCCAGCCTGACCTCCCGCAATGTGAGGAACGGGTCATTCGCTCAAGCCTGCATGCATCAGCTTGTCTTTGAACCCATTCAAGGAGCCTGTGTTAGATAATCATTACAGGTTCTCCGTCCTTCACGGATCTCAGAGGAGGTCATTTCAATTACAGATTTCCTGTCCATGCCCTCAGCAGCTCTCTTAAGCTCCTCTTTCAGCTGCAGACATGTGCCTAACCTTTTCAACAAACATGTACCAACCCTTTTTTTCAAACACTGTTCATCCCACTATCCTAACCATTGATTCTTCCACAGTGGACAAAATTGATTCTTTGACGAGAATCAAACTTGTGCCACACAACAGTAATGGTTTCCAGCTCTATCTGATGGGTTCCTGGGAAGACGCCTCTATTTGATTTGTGTTTTAAAAAAAAATATTTCTAGGTTACAGTCTTCACCTGTAGATAACGCAGCGCTGTAAAAAAATCTGTAGATCATGCAATTAAATATAACTTCTCAGATACAGGTCCACCTTGGAGCATGCTAAGGCGGAGGCTGGAGGAGAGTACAGTGGGTTAACACTGTTCACTTAGCAAAAGAGAGTCGCTTTTCCACAACAGATGCAATTGTACGTGGTTTGATGGATCCACAAGATGACAACGTCAGTTCCGTGGACCTAGTCAATTCTGCCTTTCTCCTAGTGGACTCAGATGGGCCACTGAGCGCAGTACATGTGGGGGGATGCGAGGAGGCTGCAGTAACTGTTGTTATTTTATAGCACTACTTACCCTTAAGTAGACTGTCGCTTTACATCACAAACATATTTTACAGAGGCAATAATTCCTATAAGTGGGTAAATCAATGTATAGGAAATGTAACTTATGACAATGAGGACTACAAGGTGTAGGAGTCACATGTTATCTATACTGGTAAGAATTATATGTTAAAAGTACTTGGTCTGGAGCAATGAAGGAGCAGACATTTTTATGATTCGAAGTAACCAAAGTTGCTGTGCTGCACTGCGTGAAAATGAGAGCACAACAGCACTATATGTACTCAAATATGGTGGTGTTGCTCTCTCCTCTAATGCTGGCAAACCTTAGGCTGACTTGCTCCAATGCACACATCCTTGCACCATAGTGTCAGGGTGTTTGCGTGATGTCAAGTTTAGGTTTTATACTGGAAAGGTACCCTTCCAGCACGAGATTCTAGTTTAACACTTTACTGCATTGTATATGTGCTGTATGGTGCAGCACACATGCAAAGTTGAAAAGGTTTGGAGAAAAGAAATCTTTTCTCAATCTTTATTCCTTCCCGAGGAGCATTCATTTTTCATGCCAATCCCTTTCTGCCAAAGTTAGTAGATAGGGATTAGAATCAAAATATATGGGTGAGTGCATGGGAATCTCCACGTACCGCCCATTGTATGCCTCTTTTACATAAAGTAGCAAAATATATGGGTGAGTGCATGGGAATCTCCACGTACCGCCCATTGTATGCCTCTTTTACATAAAGTAGCACATAATGCCACTGTGTGTTATTTTTAGGGCTACTGTTCAACGCAGTTCAGGATTTGAGCAAGAAAGAAAGTCACAAAACAACACTTTGCACCAGGTTTGCATCACTTTTGGGATGAGAACCAGGGACAAAGTGTTAGCTAATCCACCCTATCAACGTAACACAATAACCGAGGTGTCATGCTAATAAAATTGTATAGCAACCCAAAGGAACCCTTTTTAGCAACCTTAGAAGAGTGAAAGATTGAGGGGAACAAACAATAATGTTCTAAACCTATGCCCTTCAATTTGCATGCAGCACTTTGGTGCCAGTTCATAGCTCAATGTGCTATATTAAAAGGTTGTAACTTATGAACTCGAACTAACAAAAGGATCTCTGAGACAAAAGGAATAACCCTCTGAGCTATCAATATAAAGTACTAATCTGAGGTCTGCATGTCACACGTGGTGCTTTGCGGCAGGAACATTTACCCTCTATGCTTCCTTATCATGAGCCATGACTGTGACTAGAGAAATCACAGATCCTTCCCTCATGCGCATTAACCACCAAAATTATCATGCCGTTGCAATATCCCTGAAAAATGCTGCGCATACAAAGATCTCTGCAGGCTGCTCTTGTCTCAATTCAACCTGTCATACAGAGAGCGCCAACTTGACCTTGGCGCCTGGTGCAACGGCACCAGTCGCACAGCCCTAAAGCCGGCACTTGGAAGGAGACACGGTCCAGGTCCTTCTGGGTAACATTTCCCCACATCGTATCTGAAGAATTCTAGATACGTTGGGATCTTCCGGCTGTGCCTACGCTGGGTTTGTACAACATCTGGATGGGCAGTTCCTAAAGAAAGAGTGCTTTTTTTGCCAATCATGCATTCAGTTCTTAATTTGAGCAGGTTGTTGCAGGTGGGGCCCACCTACACTCATTTTGGGGGACTAGCAGTGCAGCAAATGAGGGGGATCTAATTGGATCCCAGATCCAGCAGCTATTATTCAGCCGGATCCAGGATCTAAGTTGGCCCTGTGAAATATGTTAAATGTAAGTCCATTAAGCACAGCTACTCACCCTTACAGGTCTCAAGGTGCTGGGTGCCGGAGTGGAAATTAAGTGAGCTATTGCCCAGAGTCACATGGTGCTGAGCTGAGCTGCCGCCGGAGCCGGGGATCAAACCGTGAACCCTCTGCTTCGAAGTCAGCTGCCCTGGCCGCTGCACCACACCTCTGTTGTATTTGTATATATGTAATTTCTGACACTGGGACACATTTTTGTCTGTTTTGAGTTCAGAACAGCAAGCTGCAAATGGTGAGAGGGTTTTCTGATTTTTCACTTCCTGTTGGACCCAAAACAAAGGCCTCATTTAAAGGGTCGTTAGTCCTACTTCAAGCATCATCCTGTCTGAGAGTAACTGGGGACGAACACTTAGATGCCAATGTAATGGAGGGGAAAAACGCACAGTTTGTTGTCACTTCACAAGCACTTAAGAGGAAGTATAATTTGGAGGCAGGTTTTTGACTTTGTTTAACCGTTTATATATAAGAGATAAACATACACTGTAAGAATGTCAGATGTATATTTATGAGTAATTACATTAATAATGATTTAAATAGCACTAGCTAATTTATTTTTTCTACTTAATTTCTTATATAGCGCTTGGTATCACACAAACCCATTATACACAGACAATAAATTATACAAGTACGTAAATAAATGTACAGGAAATGTTATAAAAAAACAATGAGGATTGCACGGTCTAGGAGTCACATATTGTCCATCCATACTGGTAGGCATTATATTTTAAGGCAGCATGGTCAGGAGAAACACAAAGTCAGGATTTAAAACATAACCTAGTAGTAGGGGTTGTCTATGCTAATGAGACTTCATTACTATGCAAAAAAAAACCTTTTAGCAACTTTAGAATAACGAAAGATTGAGGAAAAAAATATGTTTCTAAACCCATGCCTTGCAGTTTGCATGCTGCTCCTTGATGCCGGTTTATAGCTCACTGTGCTATTATATTACATGGATTTCAGCTTATAAACTGCAAATTAACAAAGGGATCTCCATGACAAAAGCAGTAACTTACTGAGCTATCAACATAAAATACAAATCTGTGATTTGCATGTTACACGCTGAGCTTCGAAGCAGGCACATTAACCCTCTAAGCTACTTTGAGTCAAAACTATGAGTAGACCAAAAGCAAATCTTTTCTGCAAGTGCATTAACCACCAGAGTTACCTTACCTTTATTTTTATCCCATAGAAATTGCTAGCACACAAGGATCTCTGCAGCAGGTGCCTTAAACCCATAAGATATTTTTAAATGCAGCCTCTTTATGACCAATTAAGTCAGAACAGGTTTACTGTCACAATTGTTGTTGTTTACTGTCAGACTCCACTTCTCAGGACTTCGCCCCTCATGACTCCACACTCTTTCCGCTGCCACACCTTGACTCCCAATTTATGCCTTCCCAGCTTAGATTTTTTTCCCCATTTCCAGCCTTGGGACTGGCACTTATTTTTCCTCAACAAACTTTGATCCAGAGTAGGAGAAAGAAAAACACAAACAAGGGAAAGTAGGAGGAAGAGTAAAGTGGAAATACAGTAACAGGCAGAAAGCAGAGATGATAAAGAACCTGCAAGAGTGAGATAAAGAGGCAGGGAGTGCCTGGTGGCGGATTAAAGAGGCATAAAATGGGCTCAAGTCTGTGCTGCCTCGGTAATTGGCGCCCTGACGAAAACGTCAGCCGTGGGCTTTTGAGCAAAACTTTGAACCCTGGCACTTATTCTCTTACTAATAACTCACTGGTTGACTGAGTGGCAGTGATGCTCCCTCAAAAGGGTACAAGAAGGGAGCATCCCCACGTACGTAGCTAAATAAATGTCCTTGTGTGGTTAGGATCTGTATGTGAGGTGAATTTCCTGCTTACTCCATGTTATGCTATGTTAACAGCACTTGTAGCACGCACAGCTACTCCAAGGAATGTCCCGGCGCGTGCCCTATGGGGTGATTAGACGGATCACAGAAGACTATTTAAACGGTATGGTATTCAGTCTCTTTCTGAAAGCCTTTGGGTCACTCACAGCGTGAAGCTCCACTGGGAGTTAATTCCAGGCCACAGCCCCCATCCGTGACAGAGATCTGCCACCAGCCCTCTGTTTGAGGAACCTAGGGTTGCATGCCATTAGCTTGGTCGAAGAACGTAGTCACCTAGCCGGTGAGTAGAAGCTAAATCTTGCTCTCAAATAGGCCGGGCCCTGACCATAGAGGGCGGTGTGAACTATTACCAGGGATTTAAACTTCCCCCTCTCTTTCACCGGCAACCAGTGGGGGTCACGAAGATGCCGCCTGACATTCGCCCTTTTGTGGAGGTTAAGTAATATGGGCATTGACCTTTCTGTATATGTCTTTATAATTGGATTTGATGCTTTACGTAGGCTGGCCTATGTGTAAAAGTTAAAGCCAGGTGAATTGTTCATGGAACAATGCTGAGAGACCTGTGTGATGGGCCAAAATGGGACAGCCAGGGGTGGCAGCTTGGAAGGCGCCCACCCCCCGGATGCTTTGGAGTGGACGGTGCTGACCAGTCCTGGGGTCAGGACTATTGGCTAGGGTTTACGTAACAGTTACGGACAGTCGGTTTGCCATAGGCACATTGCCAGGTGCACTGTGGTCCCGCCATGCTGCCAGCTAGAGTAGATATCGATTTCAATCCTGGTCCTTCTTTCCCTTTCGGGTCAGCTTTAGAAACATGAATTCTTCATTGCCTTTAGGTCTGTTTTATCGGGGATGGAGATGAGCTTCTCGGTGTTGCTGCTGTGAGGACAGATGGCAGACAGGCATAGGACTCAGGCAATAGGCCCGAAGGGTTGGGACCTTGCCCGGAGACATTGGCAGACGGAGTACAGAGGAGCAACGCTTGGGTCGGGAGTGGAAGGGCGGTGAATGAAATGAAAGGGGTGGGGTGTTGAATGTTTGGATTGTGTGTTGGGGGTTCGTTCATGTCGGGGGGAGGTTTAAGGGTGGAAGGGGATGGGTTGACTAATGTATTAGTGAAGTGGGGTTTGCTATATGTTGTACTTAAACAAGAAGTTCAGCTTCATACCTGTCCTAATAAAGCAGCCTTTTGCTCTTAAAAGTGACCTGATTATTTAGTGCCGTCCCACTTAATGTGTGCAGCTCTGAGAAGCCAAGAGAGCTGCGGAAGTGTCACATTCATGTCCGGCTCGTCCATCAGAGGCCCAGAATAGCCTGGGAATGGATGGTGGGCCTATCTGACAGAGCACCGTCCCATACGCGGGAAGGCGCTCAGACTGCCATACTGTTTACAAATCGAGAGGAAGTGAGCCTAGCTGCGTCAGCGGCATGAAATATTAAAGGAGCTGACCGCCGCCTCAGGAGAAAAAGAAGAGGCTTCGAATTAGCACAAATCAATTCCTTCCATACCGGCTGGCGCCGTCCCCTACTCGGAGCCCCAGCCCCACGTCGAGATTGTCTTCCTTCAGTTCCGGCCAGCCATTGCTGCCCGCGCCGCCTCAGGCTTCCATTAGGAATCCTCCCCTCACCACTGTAAAGGTAGTGCCCTGGTGCCCAGGTACTCTGGGGAGTAGGAGTACTCAGGTTTTTCGGAGAAGTGTAGGTACTGGGAGTCCTCGGTGGAAGAGGGCTACTCAGGCAATAGGAGTGAATATGCTAAGGGAATGAAAGCATTCTTTGGCATAATAGTGCTCTGGAAAACACAAGTACTTTGGTGAAAAAGAAGTCTGGGAAATAAAAGTGCTTTGGGGAATAGGCGTACTCTAGGGAATGTGGATAAGCCGGGCACTAAACGCATTGTCTGCGATATGAGCTAGGAATAGCAGTTCTCTGGGCAAAGAATGTGCTCTGGGGAACAGGAGTAACAACTATTCTGAGGAACAGAAGTACTCTTTGGAATAAAGGTGCTCACTGGACTAAAAAGTACTCTGGGTGATACAAGTACTGTGGGAAATAGGAGTTCAGTAGGGAATAGAGCACTCTGCGCACTAAGAATACTCAGTGAGATACAACTGAGTAATATCAGTTCTCAGGTCAGTAGAACTGATAGAAATACCCTACGTAATGGGGGTAATAGAGGTATTCTGAGAAATGTTAGAACTACTTATAGAAGTGCTCTAGAGAATAAAAGTACTCTGGAAAAAAGAGTACTCTGGGGACAAACAGCAATAGGAGTGGGGAACAGCAATTCACTGGGTAATCAAAGGAATATGAAAACTCTGGGGAATAAAAGCATATCTGGTAATGTAAGTAGTCTGACGAACATGGCTACTCTCTGGGATATGTGTACCGTGGAAAGCAGAAGCCCTCCTGGGAATAAGACTAATGTCCGGAATAAAATCATTCTGGGACAGAAGTATCACTCTAAAGAAGTATAAACACCACTGTTGGAGCTGGGAAAAAAAGTACTCTGGGAATTCAGAAATTGGGGGTCAGAAACCTTTCAGACACTCACCCCCAGACACAGATCTGGGTTGAATTCATCATCGTTCTTTAGCTCGCTTCACCACCCCAGTTCAGACCCAGCCAGAGGCAAATCAGTCTTGACCCTGTGCCTCAACAGTCAGCCCAAACTGCCAAGCCAGGTCTTCCCTGGATCGGAAACAAGCATCCTGGGACCCGTTTCGTGGTAACACCCCTCATCAGCCAGGCTAGCTTGAATCCAGTGGCAAAGTGAGCAAGGGACCCACATCTGGGCATACCCTGCCAACTTAGGGTGAGCAAAGCAAACACAAGGAGATGATGGACGTAGCGCTGAAACATTTCAGACACTCACCCCCAGTCACAGATCTGGGTTGAATCCTTCATCGTTCTTTAGCTCACTTCGCCACCCCAGTTCAGACCCAGCCATATGCAAATCAGTCATGTCCCAGTTCCTCATGGGAACAGTCCAGCCCGAACTGCCAACGAGAGGCAGAGTCATGAAAGGCGGAGTCTGACAGTCAATTTATAATTTTTCTTAATATCTCTGCTGCAGAGAAATTGATAAAAAGGAGAAACATGACAGTAAACGTTGTGGCTTATTCAGTTACAAAGAGGCAGTATTTTATCGTAATAGGTTTAAGGCACCTGCTGCAGAGATTTTGTGTGCCTATAAATTTTGAGGGAGTAATATTAATGGTAAGATAACTCTGGATGTTAATGCACTTGCATGAGAGATCTGTGCTTTGTTTAGTCACAGTTTTGACTCATAAAGTAGCTTAGAGGGTTAATGTGCCTACTGCAAAGCACATCATGCAACATGCAGATCACAGTTTTTATTTTATGTAGATGGGTAAGTGGGTTACTGCTTTTGACACAGAGATCCTTCGATTACTTGTGGTTCCGAAATTGCAGTCCTTCTAATATAGCACAGTGAGCTATGAACCATCATCAAGGAGCTGTATGCAAACTTTAATGCATGGGTTTAGAAATGTATTGTTTTGTTTCTTAATCCGCCATTTCTACAGTAGCTAAAAGGGTTATTTTGGGTAGTAATAAAGTCTTATTAGTACAAACAACCACTGTGTTACGTTTTAAATCCTGACATTGTGGTTCTTCCTGACCATGTGCTTTTAACATATAATGCCTACAAGTAAGGACAATAAGTGATTTCTACACTTTCCTTGTCTTATGTAACATTTCCTACATATTGCTTTACACACTTCTATAACATATTGTCTCTGTATAATGTGTGAGTGTGATGTAACGCTCTCTCACACTCTATATTGGGATGAGTAGTGCTGCAAAAATATTAAGTAAAAAAACAATGCTATATAAATTGTTATTTGTGTAAATATTCACACAGAGAGATGCATCTGATATTCTTACAGTGAGTGCATCTATTACACATGGGTTGAACAAAGTAAAAAATCTGCCTCCAAATCATAGTTTCTTTTAAGTATTTGTGAAGCAATAACAAGCTGTGTGTCTTTGCTGCCCTCCTTTGCATTGGCATCTAGGTGTTAGGCACTATATAGCTCCCATTCAGGGTGAGCAAAAAGAGGGCTGACGGAATCAGGACTTTCTTTTGGGTTCTGCTCCTTAAAACTGAAGTGTGTGTGTGTGTGTGTGTGGGGGGGGGAGAGGCTGGCAGTGCTGTCGCAATAGCAGCTTTTCAAGCACACTGCCTTGAAGTATGCCTGAATATTCCCTGGCACTATTACAGTAAACCCGTTCTGTTGTCGCTCATTGGGCACCAATTCGAGTCAGCGACGTGACAAATCGATGAGATTGCTCGGTGGGTTCTGCGCTTGTTGCTAAGAAAGTGGAACCTGCAGCTCCCAGGATGAAATAATTAATTCTACAAAGTGCTTCCCTTCCTCTGCGGTGGGCCATCAAAACACTTTCTGTAAGCTTCGGTTCCTTATCTTCCGCCTGAAGGTTTGTGGGCGGGGCCTGAACACTGATATTACTGAACAGTTCTACCAGTTACAGCCTGTGGGCGCGCGGGAGGATTTAGTGCACTATCAGCACGAAGCGCCTCCCACCAGCCTGGCTTTCTCCCGCAAGCTGCGGTGGTGACTCAGAGAATATTCAGATCCACTCCTACTTGGACGATTTCCTCCTTCGGGCACCTTCGCCCCACGAATCCCCGCTCTTTCCTTTTAAGCCACGCATAACTTCGCGCTAATAGAGCAGTGCTTAATTTGTAAAAATAATAATAAGTGCCAGGGCCCTCGACAGGAGGCCACTGCAGCTTGCACCACCCATTCTCCCTGCCAGCGTTGCCAACGACAGTACCAACACAGCTACTAACCATCACACTCTTACCACAAGTGTGACAATTCATACTGTTCGAGGCCCCCAAAGCTATAAGTCATTTCTAATATAGATTGAAATAATAGGCAAATGTTGTGTAAATCTCTAAATTAGACAAACACAGCCAGCATGTGGGCAGGCTGTCATAAGTTCCAATACTCTGGGGCGTAACACAGGCCCCCGTGGTGCGGGGGGGCCACAAGCTCCAGGGGGCCCCCTCAGCAGAATACTCCGGCCGGAGGGCTCCTGGTTGTGCCCGGAGGGGGCCCTTCCACGTACCTTGCAGGGAGGCCCCCTCAATTTTCGTTGCGCCACTGCCAATACTGACAATTAAGTGCTGGTGCTGAGCACCGGAAACCACCGGTTCAAATTAAGCACTGGAATAGAGAACCTCTAAAATGTCTGCAGCATCTCGTCCCATTAGCAACCTTGAAAAAACGTACGTAACTCTCTCTAGTGCGAGGTAAGGCCTTCATATTGTGTGCGCCCGATTGGCTGATTCAAAACAATAGCCAATAGGAACAAAGTGTCACGGCCGGGTTAACAGATAGAAAAGTGGGGGTCGCCCTCAAGTTATTTTGTTCGAACCTTGTTGTCGGAGAGCTAAATCGTGAGGCTCTGGGTTGGGACAGTCTGAGGCAAGTGTGTGACCCAAGGCCAGTGTGTGCCAGTAGTCACCAGATGTTGCATTGTGGAGGCATCCTTCGTTGTACTGTGACGGGCTCAGCCTAAACTGACCTGTACTGTACCCATGCCTGTCCATTTTGGACCTCTTACTCATTTATGTTCTCGCATAATTTAACTTTAATTTTGTTGTTAATATGTCATTAGTTTTATCAGTGAAGTAGACCGTGGTCTTGTGTGTGGATCAGGGAGCACACTACCACCATGCTCACATTCATGCTTCTTCCTGGGCCGGCCTTGGGCATGGGCAAGCTGGGCCCAGTCCCGGGGCACCTTATATTCCGAGGGGCGCAGCAGGGAGCTGCCTGACTTAATGTCATGCAAACAGCAGCTTGGCCATCCCACTTGGTCTCAATCAGGTCCCGTTAAAGACTTTGTAATCAGCTCTTAATGTACCTCAGCGTAATTGTTAGCAAGCCAGCAACCCCCTGCCCTCGTCTTATCTTCCTCACACCTCCTGCCATCACACTGCAATGACCCTCACAACAAACAACACATTTTCTTTCTGCCCAGGGTGCTGTCCTGGTGAATCCGATTTAGGGCCGGACCTGGCTTCTTCGGACTGTGCTCAGTCACTCTGTCAGTAATAAGATATTTTTAGGTCTCACCTACAGCTTTCACTGTCTCGTTGCGAAAGACCTATTGTGGGTTTACCAAGAATTTATAGCGGGCTTAAAGTCCATTCGTTTTTACCATTGATTGGCTTTTGCCACTCTCATTTCCTTGCGTGTTACCTGATGGCTTTTCTTGCCCATTTGTGGTTGCCTTTCCTCTGGAGCAAAGTACTGCTGGCCCTCCACAAATGTGCTTTTTTGCGCACTTGCAATTTCTCTTTTTGTTATTGACCAATCAAACTGGCACCGGCTACCTTAGATTTGTCAATGAAAAAAGAAAAAAAAACGGCGCCCCCGTCATTGCACCTTTTTTTTTGCCGAAACTGAACAGCATTGACAAAAAGCACTGCTTCTTAACGCTACCTTTCAGCATCACCAAAAAGCATTTCAAAGCCAGTAGGTCACAAATGCGAGACATATTGGCCTTGCCAAAACGTTCTTCCCCTTTTAGCACTAGTGGCACTGAAACCATGTGGTTCTGCAGCTGTGACGTTTCACGCATAAACCATCTTATTTATTTATTTATCTATTTAAAACATTTATAAAGCGCACTGTGACCATTCTGGTATCCTGGTGCTGGTAGAGACTCACCGGGACATAAGAGAGGGAGAAGGAAGGGGGCAACGAGAAGGCTGCAACTGAGACAATATCGAGAGTGATAAAAAATGCTGCTAAATAGAGTGCTACAGTATAAGCCGCAGTAGCATAGCATGGGCGGGGCCCCAGGGGCGGTTGCCCCAGGTGCAAAATTCTTAGCGGTGCAACATTTTAAAAGGAAAAAAATCAGTAGCAGGTTTTTTGCTGCCGAATTTTTTTTCTTATAAAATTTTCCTCCCCGGCACAGGCTAAGGGGCGCAATACTTGCCTTGCCCCGGGTGCTGGCAACTCACGCTACGCCGCTGATAAACCAACATTACTTCGGGAAGAGCCAGCTTTCAGGCGTTTCCTAAATTGCAGATGCATAATTTGCAGACTTTGACAAAAGCAATATTAATTTTCAGTTCCAACAGATCAAAAGTTACTAAAATAAAAACAGTGACACAGTGCTTATCATTGCCTGACCCTTTGCAAAGGTTAAATGGCCACCGTTCAGTTGCTGACTGTTGTAAGAAGGTAAAACGTTTGTCCGGTTAGTATTAATGTGTTACAGTGACAGTCTATGGAAATAATGCTGCTACCTTTGACACATAATGGGCTCCTCCATAGTGGCATCATTCCATTGGCCCTGGCTCTGGGACTCCAGCAGTGCTAGCTTCCTTCTACATGCCCTATCACTTTTATAGGACCACAGCATTGCAAACAAAGGCTTCTTCGTGCAATAGGACCCCAGAAGGGCAAATTTCCTACAGCCTGCAAACTTCCATGACAGTGCTGTTAGCCATAGCCGCGTGAATCCCTCTCAGCAATGTTAGGCAGCTCAGTTCTAAAGATTAGAAGAATTTTTACTGATTAATAAGTTCCAGATAGTGGTTTTGACTGTAGATGTTGCTGCTACTGTCCTGTTTGTTTCTTATATTTTTTGCTTTGGTTTTACAGGGTTTTAGCTCCATTATGGGACACGAATACATTGGTCTTGCAGTAGTAGGGCAGGAAGTGACAATGTGTTTCACATTGCATGCTTTTGCATGCCACTATGCGTATTAGTGGAAGCAGTGGCGGCTCCTCCGCAACGGCGGACGAGTGTCGCTCCACTGCTTTTTGCAGTGAAACACACAGAGAAAATAAAATGATAATAACTTGCTTTATCATTTTATTTTCTCCTACTTCCGCCCACAGCTTTGCGTGAGGGGGCAGGGTCAGGGGAGGAGTGGTAGCACCCTCCTAAAGTGCGCAATGACTGCTTGGACGGCCCTCTCGGGTCACCCAAAACAGTCTTGCGCACTTCTCATGTTCTTCATGCAGGCAGGGCCGGACTGGGACACAAAACCGGCCTTGGCAAACTGCTCGGCCGGCCCCCCTGGGGGTGAGGAGGGGGGTGCAGCCAAGCTGTTTGGTACAGCCGATTTTGGCCGATTTTGTTACAGGGGGCCGATATTGCCGGCCCCCGGTAACAAAAACGGCCCCCCAGGGCCTAAAACCGGCCCCTACCCTGGTGGCCTACCGGGGAAACGCCCGGTGCCCGCTATGGCCAGTCCGGCCCTGCATGCAGGCTGAATTACAGCCTACGTGGAAAACATGCCCAGACCTCCAGTCAGACTCTGAGCGCCGAAACACTGCTAAGGCAGCGTTGTGATTGGCTGACTGGGAGCCTGGCTGCGATTCCTGTGGGCGAGTGAGGGAAGGACTACGGAGGAGAGACGCGGTGAGGAAACGGCGAAAAGGTAAGTTTTTTGTTTTTTTATAGCCGCTTTCCCCTGTCCTCCCCCCTCCTCTGTCCTCCCCTCTATCTCCTGCATCCTCCCCCCTCCCGCCCCCCTACCTCCGATCAATGCCGGACGGCGCTGAGTGGAAGCAAGATGCATTGATCCTGTTTTTAACCATTCGCACAATTTCCATTATCTAATACTTAATAAAGCAAAGTGCTACCCGATGAAGGAAGAAACAACTAGAGTAATTTTCCGTACTCTGATGGAGGGTAAAGTAGTCAGTGTAATTTTAGGAAATTTGTTGCAGGATACAGTAGTCAGTAATCTAAGGAACGTGAATTAGGGTAATCTCTTTAGGTGACCAAGTACATAATGTAGGTTATTTCTATTGTATCTTTTATGTTATGTTACAAGGATCTTAGGTAGCTCATAGCTGCCAGTTTCTTGGCCCCTTTGCACTTTGTGGATGAAGAAGATTATGTCTACTGTTGTCAGTTTCCATAGAGTTGTCCGCAGACAGAATTTGCCCAGTAAAGTACGAGTGGAGCTGTTTTGGATGTTGGATTTTTGGGATGTTGGATTTTCACTGCGGTACTGTTCCGGAGGATTGGTTCATGTGACCTGCTGGCAAACAATGTGAATGAGAAGTGTTTTAGGGTTGTCTGCAGGGTACGTCACTGTCACAGTGGAGGTGCAGGTCTTTGACTCTCTCCAAACCTGTATGAAGTGAGACTTGAAGTATAAATCAAGGATATTACCACAGTTTCCTAAGTTTTATTGCTGCGTTTGCAGGAGTGGGCAGGCGGGTGTACACAACTAGTTGTCTTGGTGTATGGGTTTTAACCGATCTATAGTAAAAGGTACTGAGTTGATGGTCTGTTCTGTTGCTAGACCACGGGCTTACGTGTCTTGCCTAGTTTGACCACAGCCGACTGTAAAATAATCAGAATAATTGCATCCTGTAATCTAATGCAGGGTAAAACAATCACATGAGTCTCCTGTAACTCAGTCAAGGGTGCAGAAAACACAGAATATCCACTTTTTGTAACCAGATAAAGGGCATATAAATTGAATCAATAATTAATCTAATGAATGATAGTAATCTGGGCAATATTCTCAGTAATGTAATGTGTAGTAAAGCAATCGGGGTAATCCACTGTAATCAAGTACTGCATAAAGTAATCTCATTCTGTAATATCATATTCAAGGGAATATTCTGTAATCCAGAAAAGGATAATGTAATTAGAGGTGTCTATTTTTCAAATCTAATGCAAAGTAAAGCCATTAACATAAATTTCCGAACCAGGCCACGGCAACATAAAGGAGTTGCGGCAAGAGTCTCCTGTAATTTAATGCAGGATAAAGTAATCAAAATAATTTTCTGAAATTTTACTCAGAGTAAATGCCTCAAAGGAATCTTCTGTAAAGCAATAAAAGGTAAAGCGAAGAGAGTACTTTATTTCTGTAATCTAATTCAGAGTAAAACTATTTTTTAGTAACCCAGCCAGTGGCAAAGTAATTGGATTACTCCCCTATCATCCAATGCAGTGCAGGGTAATTGCAGGAGTTGATTCTGTTATTTACCCCAGAATAAATCATTCTTCTTCTGTAACTGAAGGTGGTATAACTCATTCAGAATAACCTCCTCGAACACAATGCAGATAAAGCTAGAGACAGCCCAGCTAGTGTTAGCGCCAAGTTAACCCAGGAAATAATAAAGTAGTCAGAGTGACCTTCCGGCTTCCGTTATCACATGCAGTAGAGTAACCAGAGCAGCCGTACAGTACGCTGAAGTAATCAATTATTTAAGATACAGGAAAGTAATCATAGTAATTCACTTCTATGATTTAATGCAAGGTAAACAGAATCTTTCAACACTCTAATTCAAGAAAAAACATTCAAAGTAATCCACACTCTCCAGGCAGAGTATTCCCCTGTAATAAAATACAGCGTAAAGTACTAACAGCAATTCCTTCCTGTGTGTTCGCGTGTGTGAGGAAGCTTGTCCTGCTGCTGCTGTGATCTGTGTTCTACTTCTCGTGTGTGTGTGCGTGCGCGCGTGTGAGAAAGCTTGTCCTGCTGCTGTCTGTGTTGTACTTCTCGTGTGTGTGTGCGCGTGTGTGTGTGAGAAAGGTTGTCCTGCTGCTGTCTGTGTTGTACTTCTCATGTGTGTGTGTGTGCGTGGGAGAAAGCTTGTCCTGCTGCTGTCTGTGTTGTACTTCTCGTGTGTGTGTGCGTGCGCGTGTGTGTGAGAAAGCTTGTCCTGCTGCTGTCTGTGTTGTACTTCTCATGTGTGTGTGCGTGTGTGTGTGTGTGAGAAAGCTTTTCCTGCTGCTGTCTGTGTTGTGTACTTCTCGTGTGTGCGTGCACGTGTGTGAGAAACTTGTCCTGCTGCAGCCTGTGGTGTACTTCTCGCGTGTGAGAAAGCTTGTCCTGCTGCTGTCTGTGTTGTACTTCTCGTGTGTGTGTGTGCGTGTGTGAGAAAGCTTGTCCTGCTGCTGTCTGTGTTGTACTTCTCGTGTGTGTGTGCGTGTGTGTGAGAAAGCTTGTCCTGCTGCTGTCTGTGTTGTACTTCTCGTGTGTGTGCGTGTGTGTGTGAGAAAGCTTGTCCTGCTGCTCTCTGTGTTGTACTTCTCGTGTGTGTGTGTGCGTGTGTGTGTGCGCGTACTTGCGCGTGCATGTGAGAAAGCTTGGTCTGCTGCTGTCTGTGTTGTACTTCTCGTGTGAGTGTGTGTGTGAGAAAGATTGTCCTGCTGCTGTCTGTGTTGTACTTCTCGTGTGTGTGTGTGTGTGCGTGTGTGTGTGCGTACGTGCGCGCGCATGTGAGAAAGCTTGTCCTGCTGCTGTCTGTGTTGTACTTCTCATGTGTGTGCATGTGTGTGTGAGAAAGCTTGTCCTGCTGCTGTCTGTGTTGTACTTCTCGTGTGTGTGTGTGTGTGTGCGTGTGTGTGTGTGCGCGTACGTGCGCACGAATGTGAGAAAGCTTGGTCTGCTGCTGTCTGTGTTGTACTTCTCGTGTGTGTGTGTGTGTGTGAGAAAGATTGTCCTGCTGCTGTCTGTGTTGTACTTCTCGTGTGTGTGCGTGTGTGTGTGAGAAAGCTTGTCCTGCTGCTGTCTGTGTTGTACTTCTCGTGTGTGTGTGCGCGTGTGTGTGAGAAAGCTTGTCCTGCTGCAGTCTGTGTTGTACTTCTTGTGTGTGTGTGTGTGCGCGTACGTGCGCACGCATGTGAGAAAGCTTGTCCTGCTGCTCTGTGTTGTACTTCTCGTGTGTGTGTGTGTATGTGTGTGTGCGCGCGTGTGAGAAAGCTTGTCCTGCTGCTGTCTGTGTTGTACTTCTCGTGTGTGTGTGTGTATGTGTGTGTGTGTGCGTGTGTGTGTGAGAAAGCTTGACCTGCTGCTGTCTGTGTTGTACTTCTCATGTGTGTGTATGTGTGTGAGTGTGTGTGTGCGCGCGCGTGTGAGAAAGCTTGTCCTGCTGCAGTCTGTGTTGTACTTCTTGTGTGTGTGTGTGTGCGCGTACGTGCGCGCGCATGTGAGAAAGCTTGTCCTGCTGCTCTGTGTTGTACTTCTCGTGTGTGTGTGTGTATGTGTGTGTGCGCGCGTGTGAGAAAGCTTGTCCTGCTGCTCTCTGTGTTGTACTTCTCGTGTGTGTGTGTGTGTATGTGTGTGTGTGTGTGTGCGTGTGTGTGTGAGAAAGCTTGTCCTGCTGCTGTCTGTGTTGTACTTCTCATGTGTGTGTATGTGTGTGTGTGTGTGTGTGCGCGCGCGTGTGAGAAAGCTTGTCCTGCTGCTGTCTGTGTTGTACTTCTCGTTGTGTGTGTGTGTGTATGTGTGTGTGTGTGTGCGCGCGTGTGAGAAAGCTTGTCCTGCTGCTGTCTGTGTTGTACTTCTCATGTGTGTGTGTGTATGTGTGTGTGTGTGTGCGCGCGTGTGAGAAAGCTTGCCCTGCTGCTGTCTGTGTTGTACTTCTCATGTGTGTGTATGTGTGTGTGTGTGTGTGTGCGCGCGCGTGTGAGAAAGCTTGTCCTGCTGCTGTCTGTGTTGTACTTCTCGTGTGTGTGTGTGTGTATGTGTGTGTGTGTGCGCACGTGTGAGAAAGCTTGTCCTGCTGCTGTCTGTGTTGTACTTCTCATAAGTGTGTGTAAGGAAGCTTGTCCTGCTGCTGTCTGTGTTGTACTTCTCCTAAGTGAGTGTAAGGAAGCTTGCAGTACTGTCTCACTGTCCTATGCGCCCTGCACAGCAGCAGTGCATGACGTTCCTGCTCTCTGTGATGGAAGCTTGCACTGTGCTCCATCTCTTATGTGTGCAACTGAGGCTTGCACTGCGGAGGCTGAGATGGTTCACACTGTGTCCTTATGGGGTTTTTCTAACTGTAACTTGTATCCCGTTATAAAGTGCGTTGTTTTGACCTATCTGCCTTCAGTGTCTCCGTGTGAGCGTGCACCTTGTTCTAGTACCTTGTTACACTGTCCCTTTTCCGCTTCTGAGAAACATGCACTGCCGGCCCTCTCTGTGCCTCCGTGAAGAGTGAGAAACCCTTTCACTCTATAAGCAAACCCTGGTGGCTTCATCCGTGTTCGCTGTTTGAGCCACAATCCTAGTAGGTTTCAATAAAAGCCTTAATAGAATATTAGAAGTGTCTCTACACACTGCACGAGTTAAGGAATTATATCCGAACTGCAGTGGGATGTAAATTGCAATGGACAAAGGAAGAGAGTTCACAGCAGGGATGCAGGCGTGTGCCACACGGCGGACTGCAGTCAGTGCAGGCCGCAGACTGCACGAGATCTAACAACCATAGGGTGTCCCGCTAAGACATTTATCCCAGCGCCTGTACCGGGTGACCCGAGCGGGGCTTCTGTCAGTTCTGTGCCGCCCTCCCCCAAGATGGACCCGCAGAACAATCACATCGTGGTACCCGCAGTTATCAGGGCTAACCAGGGACAAGCCTCAATATTCATACAGCCACCATCAACCCTCATTAAACAGCCCAACGAGCTACTAAGAGTCAGGCAACCAATCCACGAAGAGGCCTGCCGTCCAGCACCACAGCTGAGCCTTCCATGCGCTATTAACTATCTCTCTTCCATAGCAGCTGGAGCCTTCCATGCGCTATTAACTACCTCTCTTCCATAGCAGCTGGAGCCTTCCATGCGCTATCTCTCTTCCAGAGCAGCTGGAGCCTTCCATGCGCTATTAACTATCTCTCTTCCATAGCAGCTGGAGCCTTCCATGCGCTATTAACTACCTCTCTTCCATAACAGCTGGAGCCTTCCATGCGCTATCTCTCTTCCAGAGCAGCTGGAGCCTTCCATGCGCTATTAACTATCCCTCATCTATAGCAGCTGGAGCCTTCCATGCGCTATTAACTATCTTCCATAGCAGCTGGAGCCTTCCATACGCTATTAACTATCTCTCTTCCATAGCAGCTGGAGCCTTCCATGCGCTATCTCTCTTCCATAGCAGCTGGAGCCTTCCTTGCGCTATTAACTATCCCTCTTCCATAGCAGCTGGAGCCTTCCATGCGCTATTAACTATCCCTCTTCCATAGCAGCTGGAGCCTTCCATGCGCTATCTCTCTTCCATAGCAGCTGGAGCCTTCCATGCGCTATTAACTATCCCTCTTCCATAGCAGCTGGAGCCTTCCATGCGCTATCTCTCTTCCATAGCAGCTGGAGCCTTCCATGCGCTATTAACTATCCCTCTTCCATAGCAGCTGGAGCCTTCCATGCGCTATCTCTCTTCCATAGCAGCTGGAGCCTTCCATGCGCTATTAACTATCCCTCTTCCATAGCAGTTGGAGCCTTCCATGCGCTATCTCTCTTCCATAGCAGCTGGAGCCTTCCTTGCGCTATTAACTATCCCTCTTCCATAGCAGCTGGAGCCTTCCATGCGCTATTAACTATCCCTCTTCCATAGCAGCTGGAGCCTTCCATGCGCTATTAACTATCCCTCTTCCATAGCAGCTGGAGCCTTCCATGCGCTATCTCTCTTCCATAGCAGCTGGAGCTTTCCTTGCGCTATTAACTATCCCTCTTCCATAGCAGCTGGAGCCTTCCATGCGCTATTAACTATCCCTCTTCCTTAGCAGCTGGAGCCTTCCATGCGCTATCTCTCTTCCATAGCAGCTGGAGCCTTCCATGCGCTATTAACTATCCCTCTTCCATAGCAGCTGGAGCCTTCCATGCGCTATTAACCATCCCTCTTCCATAGCAGCTGGAGCCTTGCATGCGCTATCTCTCTTCCATAGCAGCTGGAGCCTTCCATGCGCTATCTTTCTTCCATAACAGCTGGAATAACAGAGTCCGTCTCTGCAAGCCCTGCCCCTGTCCCTCACCAAACTCTCCACTGGACACTTTAAAGCATTGTTTATAACCCATCTTGTTAAAATAAAGGCTTGCACCATGGGGACTCAAACACTGTCCATGTGAGTGATTCTCCAGCCAGTCCCTCACCTGTGACTCCGAGATTGCACAGAGCTTCAGTCTCGACTGCTGGGTCCGGCCCCAGATGTGGGCTGATGGTTTTGGCCGCACCCAGAATTCATTAAGGGACGAGCGGAGTCATTCTCAGTAACCGATTAATGTAAACTACATGCGCTCTGTCTGTCTTTCCCCCACTACGGCGCTGTAAGTGCTGCGAACCAAGACAGGATAACAGCACCGGTCTGAGCCCCACGGACGACACCAAACGCTTCCCAGGTGAGCTCACCTCATTCAAGCCCCTCATCAGGGGTATGGAGCTCTGTACACATGTAACTGCAAGCACCCAGATAGGACGCTTACCTCCTCTGCGCTCCCGCGGTGACCCTGGGTGTCTCTTGTGCCCCCGGCTGTACCAGGCTTCCCAAGTCTCTGGATGTCTCCGCTCTCTCTTGATGTCTTCTGTTTCGTTGATGCTCTCTGGCTGTCACCTGGGCCCTCCCTAGATGCCCTATTTTCCCTGGATGTCTCTAGCACTTTTCTATGTCCCCTGGACTTTCACTGTATGTCCCTTGAGATTCCTCGGACGCCTCTGCTGTCCCTCAGGCTCCCTGGACGCCTCTGCTGTCCCTCAGTCTCCCTGGATGCCTCTGCTTTCCCTCAGTCTCCTTGGATGCCTCAGGTCTGGCCTCTGCTGTCCCCCAGTCTCCCTGGACGCCTCTGCTGTCCCTCAGTCTCCCAGGACTCCTCGGCTGTCCTTCAGTCTCCCTGGACGCCGCTGCTGTCCCTTAGTCTCCCAGGACGCCTCAGGTCTGGCTTCTGCTGTCCCTCAGTCTCCCAGGACGCCTCTGCTGTCCCTAAGTCTCCCTGGACGCCTCTGCTGTTCCTCAGTCTACCTGGGTGCCTCTGCTGTCCCTCAGTCTCCCAGGACGCCTCAGGTCTGGCCTCTGCTGTCCGTCAGTCTCACGGGATGCCTCAGGTCCGGCCTCTGCTGTCCTTCAGTCTCCCAGGACGCCTCAGGTCTGGCCTCTGCTGTCCGTCAGTCTCCCAGGATGCCTCAGGTCTGGCCTCTGCTGTCCCTCAGTCTCCCTGGGTTCCTCTGCTGTCCTTCAGTCTCCCAGGACGCCTCAGGTCTGGCCTCTGCTGTCCGTCAGTCTCACGGGATGCCCCAGGTCCGGCCTCTGCTGTCCCTCAGTCGCCCAGGATGCCTCGGGTGCCCCCTCAGTCTCGGCTGCCTGTCCTCCTCTCCTCAGCGCCACTGACTCAGCTCTGGCCACCAAGGGCGGCCTCAGTCCATCTTAAGCTTTTGAGCAGCAGGGGAGGGGCTGGGGAGAACACTCATCTGAGGAGGGCTGGGGGAAGAGGGGGCACTCACCAGGAAGTAAGAGGAGGGGTTGACTCGCGGAGTGAGGGAAGATGGCACGGAAGGACGCGCCTCCGAGGATGGGAGCGGGGCAGAGAGCCGTGATGCAGGACAGACGTGGGTGGAGGGTGTCTGTGGTCATGGCTCTCAGCCCATCAGTTATTCACCGGGTCAGCGGGCAGGTGCTAGTGACCTCACAGCCTATTGGGAGGGGGGTGGGGGGGTGGGAGGAGTGTTTCATTATTTCAGTCCCTCCCTGGTGCCAGGAAAGAACTCAAACTGATATTAAATCAGCTTAACTGAAAATATTTACAGTGAAAGCCCCAGGAATGTGACTCCGTGATCCTGCAGGAGTGAAGAGATTAACAGAGCCCAGCAGGGTGGAGATAAGGGAGAGAGGCAGAGAAAAGGCAGGTGTAGAGAGAGGCGAGGGAACACAGAGAGGAGATGGAGAGAGAAAGCTGGAGGAGACATAGCGAGTAGAGGGAATAGAGGGAGGAAAAGGAAACGCTGAGAGAACAAGAAAAGAGTGGCGAGAATTACAGCAAGAGAATAAACATTGAGAGAGCGTGACAGGAAGGAAACAGCAAAGAAAGGCCGGAAATAGAGGAAACACGGAGACTGGGTGCAACAGAAAGGAGAGACTTCAGTGAAATATCAGAAAAAGAAAGAATGTGGAGCAGAGAGACAGAGACAAAAACAGAGTGAGAGGAGAAAGAAAAAAGAAGGCTAAAGGTGCAGAAAAAGAGAAAACGAGAGGAGATAGGGAAAGCAGAGAGAGAACAAAAAGGGTTTACGAAACAGCAAAAAAAGAAACAAGCAGTGGCAAATCTAATAGGTCTTCCCTATACAAGAGCTATTGGCTTTGTCAATGTGTTTTAGCCATGTTGTACACCAGCGTGGCTGCTGTTCAACATGACTAAAAGTTAGTGGTGTAGAGGAGAGTGGTGTGGAATGGAGTGCCGTAGAGTGGATTGGAGGGTTGCAGAGTGGCGTAGAGTGGAGAAGAATGTCGTGAAGTGTCAAAGAGTGGAGTATCATAGAGTGGAGTGCCATAGAGTGGAGTAGAGTGTCGTAGAGTGGAGGGGCGTAGAGTGGAGGGGCCTAGAGTGGAGGGGCCGAGATTGTTGAAGAGTGGAGTTCCATAGAGTGTTGTAACGTGGCATAGAGTGGAGTGTTCTGGAGTGTCATGGAGTAGAGTGTCATGGAGTAGAGTGGAGTGTTGTAGATAGCGTGGAGTGCTGTAGAGTGGTGTAGAGTGGAGTCGTGTATAGTGGAGTGGTGTAGAGTGTTGTAGAGTGGAGTGGCATAGAGTTGGGTGGTGTGCAGCGGAGTGGCGTAGAGTGGAGTAGTGGAGTAGAGTGGAGTAGAGTGCAGTAGTGTGTCATGGAGTGGAGTAGAGTGAAGCGGCATAGAGTGGAGTAAAGTGGCATGGAGTTGCGTAGAGTGTCGTAGAGTGGACAGGAGTAGAGTACAGTGTTATAGAGTGGAGTGTCAGGGAGTGTAGAGGCGTGCCATAGAGTGGAGTGGCATAGAGTGTTGTAGAGTGGCATAGAGTGGAGTGTCCTAGAGTGGAGTGCTGTGGAGTAGAGTGGAGTACAGTGTCGTGGAGTGGTATAGAGTGGGGTATAGTGGAGGGGCGTAGAGTGGGGCTGGGTGGTGTATAGTGTCATAGAGTGGAGTGGCATAGAGTGGGGTGGTGTAGGATGGAATGGTCTAGAGTGGAGTAGTATGTTGTGGAGTGGAGTAGAGTAAGGCGGCATGGAGTAGCGTAGAGGGAGTTGCATAGAGTGGAGTAGAGTATTGTAGAGTAGAATGGCACAGCGTAGAGTGGAGGAAACTGTTGTGGAGTGGCGTAGCATACAGAGGAGTAAAGTGGCGTAAAGTGGAGTGATGTAAAGTGGCACAGAGTGTTGTAGAGAGGAGTGTTGTAGAGTGGAGTGGCGTAAAGTGAAGTAGAGTCACAGAGTGGAGTGGTGTAGAGTGGAGTAGCGTGGCCTAGAGCTAAGTGGCATAGAACGGCGTAGAATGGTGTAGAGTGTCTTAGAGTGGAATGGTGCATAGTGGAGCAGAGTGTTGTAGAGTGTAGTGACGTAGAGTTGAGTGTTGTAGTGTACAGTGTAGTAAAGTGCCGTAGAGTGGAGTAAAGTGTTGTAGAGTAGAGTGGCATAGTGTAGAGTGGAGTAAAGTGTTATAGAGTGGAGTGTCGTAGAGTGTAGTGTAGTAGGGTGGAGTGGCATAGAGTGTCGCAGTCGCATAGAGTGGAGTGTCATGGAGTGGCATAAAGGGTCATAGAGTGGAGTGGCATAAAGTAGCGTAGAGTGACCTAGAGTGAAGCATCCTAGAGTGGAGTGGCGTAGAGTGTAATAGAGTGGAATGGCGCAGAGTTGAGTGGCATAGAGTTTCGCAGAGTAGAGTTGCGTAGATTAGCGCAGAGTGGAGTGGCGTAGAGTAGAGTAGTATGTTCTAGAGGTGAGTTTTGTAGAGTGGAGTGGCACAGAGTGGAGTTTCATAGAATGCGGTGGCGTGGCTTAGAGTGGAATGCCGTAGAGTGTCATAGAGTGGTGTGATGTAGAGTGTAATGGAGTAGAATGGCGAAGAGTATTGTGTCGTAGAGTGGAGTGGCATAGAGTTGAGTAGAGCGGTATAGAGTGGAATAGAGTAGAGTGACGTATAGTGGAGTGGCATACAGTGTTGTGGAGTGGCGTAGAGGGGAGTGGCGTAGAGTAGAGGTCCGTAGAGTGGCAAAGAGTGGAGTAGAGTGTTGTAGAGTGGAGTATGCAGGGTGGTGGTGCACTGTTATTACAGACAACACATTTTCAATTGAAATGACCATTACGTTTGCACAGACATACAGTTTTGCTGATAAAACTATATAGCGTACAAACGATAATGTATGGAAATGGCATTACCTAGAGTATGGATTTTTTTGATCATATTAAAATATTTGTTTCCAGCACACTTCAGAATTTACAAAAAATATGCTTCATTTGTGCTTTTCTAATTCTGATATATTCTGAAATATTTGCACAGTTCATTTACAAACATTTAAATGTTGTTGTGTGCTAGAAAATAACTTTTCCTTTCACACCCCAAGATTGTCAGATGAATCCTCTCACTTGAAGCCAGAGAAAGAAAAGTAAACACCAGCTCAAATTATCGAAATTGCTTAGGTCGGGGTCCCTGGATTCCACAAATGACTCAGTTGGGGACCTGCCGAATTCCAATAATGATTTAGTGGGGATCTCCAAATTGCAGTAATGATTATGTGGGGGTCCACAGAAGTGAAAATGTTAAGAACCACTGGCCTAGAAGAACCACCTTCTGATCTTAATGTGAGCGGGTCAGATGCAGAAAAAGTTGTTCTCTAACAAGGGAAGGGGAACGTGCATGCATTAAAAGAGGAGAGAAACGGGAACTCAGCGAATGTTGTCTATACAAGGAGCTATAGAGGCAGCAGTGACTAGTACTTCAGAAAGGGCAGAGGGGCAGTAATAGGCGGTAACTTGAAGAGTGGCAGATGGCGCCAGGTAGAGAGCAAGGTGATAAGGAGGCTATCAGAGAAGGGCAGGCTCTGCATTGACGCACAGTGGCGTAAATAGACTAGTTGCCGCCCGTGACGGTCACTGCGGCGGCCATCTCGTGGCCCTATGTAAAAGCAGGGGTGGGAGGAGGTACTGGCGATTCCGCAGGTAAGAGCGGGCCCCCAAAACTCGTGCCACCTGGGGCAGACCGCCCACCCCTCGCCCCCCCTTGCCACGCCTCTGTTGACGCGTCAGAATGCAGGGAGAAGGGCAGTTCTGCTGAGACGCGAGCCAGTGCTGGTTCTGAAGGCGAAATCGACAGACAGAGGGCTCAGGAGGAAGAGGGTGGCTGTTAAACAGGAGGTAGAAGGAAAAACCGCTGGGTGGTGGGCACTGAGGGCTCTGCAAGGAGACTGAAAGGTTGCTGGGTGGCTGTCGAGATATAGGAAGGTGGCAGACTGAGAGGCCACCATTAAGATAAGCAGACTTCAGGGTGATGGACAGTCAAAAGAGTGATAGGAGCAAGACTGTTCACAGCGCCTGTGTCGGGCACATGCTGCCATAGGGATTATTGGGCCTTCTCCGATTCCCCCTCTTTTTGATGTACGCACACTGAGCATCCAGGGCTTGACTGGGGAAGCAATAACAGCCCTGGCAAAAATGCTGAAACCTGCCCTGCTTCTTTCCTCTATCCACCTATTCTCTCTCTTCCCTTCGCCTTACCATCTCTGATCTCTCCCCTCTGTTTGCTGTCTTGAAGCCACCTGTGATGCCGCAGTTAATCTCGGGGAGCTAGGGAAAGTGGCAGAGGCACCAGGAGCGGCCCTGGGCCTTCTGAACTGGCCTCCAGTGGCAACAGCCCACCGGGAAAAGGCCCGATGGAGTAAAAGGCCACTCCGGCCCTGTCAGCGTCTCGCCGCCCCTATGGCCAGGCTGGTGCTGTGTAGCTGCCTTTATGCTTTGTTACTTCTTACAATCATAACTTGCACGTCTGTCGCTCACATATCATCACCCATCACACTGCTAGGCGCTGCATCCCATAACACGATAACCACACCTCGGTGGTCATCACGCACAACTCGAAAACACTTCCCATGTAGGCTCAAAACAAAAACACCCTTCCGACTGCACACCCCAAACTGTGAAGCGCTTCAGCGCCCCATATAGAGGTCATAAGCGCTATACAAATGCTTCAATCCAAGACGATACAGTAAAAAATATTTAACTGCTTTTTGCAGAACATGTGTCTAGAAACAAACTTTTAGCAATGCGAAGATCCATACATTCCGCGCTGCATACATACATCAGGGTGGCGATGGGAGATGTACAGAACACTTAATGTGCTTTTTGCACTATTGCCTTTTGGTGGTCCAGATTATCAGAAAACGTGCAATGGAAACAGCGAAGGACGCAGCGTGAGCGCTAGATAAAAACGAAAGACTCACAACATCCATGCTGCGTGCTCTGCAGGGAGACGGGCAGCCAGACTACAGACTCTGCCCCCGTTTCCACTCTACACCAATCTCTGCTCAATCTGTGCTGAGGTTTGGGGAGGAAGGAGACACACCCACGTCACAGGATACACCAGCCAGGACCAGCTCATCTCTGGAAAGAACCAGCCTCCCCAGGCATGCCACACACCAGAGGGGGCCCCGGCCCAGGAGGAGCCACGCCACCACAGGGAACATCTGGCTCAACCCAGGCTCGAAACACTCTAGCCAACAACATCTCTCTGGAGCCCAAACTCGCAGCAATGGGAGGAAAGAGAGCCAGACAGGAACATGTGGTACAGACCAGACCCCATGACTAGGAGAGTGGTGGGATGGGGAAGTCTGCTCCTGACTGCGTGAAGGTGGGTGGAGGAAAATGCAACTGCGCAAGCCAACGGAAGGTCACCAGGGGTCTGGTGGGAGAGATGCTGGTCTGCCCAGGCCCATTGAGGAACAGCAGACCAGTGGAAGAGTGTATCACAGCTCAGCCCCAGGCCTGATGATTCCTGCCCAGGAGAGGCGAGAGAGGCGACGTCTTGCCTCTCTGTCACAGCCCCAGGATGAGTGAGCCCTGTCCAGGATAGACACGTCTGCCTTTTCCACCATAGGCTAAGCTGCGAGGGCAGAGATAAACGGAGTTCGATGTTATTAAAGATAGCAGTGAAGAGAGTTAGATTGGTGAAAGCAATACTGGGCACAACCAAGGAGCAGAGAAACTTAAAATACATCCCACCCCATACCGCAGATGGCACCGAGGGAAGTGATTCGAACTCTCCTTAAAAGAGTAACCTTTGCCTTTAATACTTTCTTCCAGCCATCTATCCACACATTCATCCTTCAGCCTTCACACACACACCAATACACACCTTCACATGTCTACCCGTTCTTCAATCCACCCATGTATCTAACATTTCTCCTTTTCATCCACTATTTCATTCACATATCCATCTAGCCACCCTCTCAACTTACCACCTATAAATCATTTCACCCTTCCTTCCATTGATCTACTCCTCCTTCAATTCATCCTTTCAACCATATGTTCTAACTTCCCATCCATCCATCCATCCATCCATCCATCCCTCCCTCCCTCCCTCCCTCCCTCCCTCCATCCATCCATGTCACTTATCTATTCACCCTTCTATTCACACAGGTTTCCTTCCACCATTCCTTCTAACTATCCTTCCTTTCACCATTCCACCTACTCATCCTTTCATCCTCCAGTTATTTCACTCTTCATTTCACTCTTCCTTTAACCATTCTATCATCTTTACTGCCTTTCACCCTTTGTTATTTTGTATTTAATTGTGCATTTTTATTTAGCACGACCTTTGTTCCATGGGACATCAAAGCACTTACATTTCGGGTAGAAATAAAAGTATATTTGAATGATACAGAACAGCGAGTATAGGATAAGGCTACCTACATCAGACAAGTTGAGGATGTTAATTATCAAATATGTAGGAAACATATTGTGGAATAAAATATCGTCCAACTTTTTATGCCACTGTAAAATACATAGATAACCAGTTTTCTTTCACCTTTCCTTCCTTTCTTTCAGTTTCTTACCTTGCTTTCACTTTTCTCCCCTCCTTCTACGTATGGCGTAGGGACAGCTTTAGTTGTCTCACCAGCCTCATGTCATAAAGAAAATCACAAAAATACATATAGAAATACATAGGTAGAAGGACTTTGGGTCAGCACTCTTCATCAATTAGTTTGGTCATATGTCAATCACATTCTGCAACCAATCACCACAACATACCGTAAGGGGCAATGGGTCAGCCTACTTCAACCATTGGCTTTCTTACACATAACGACACCATTTTTTCTCATCACTTGTATACATCCACCTAAAAAGAAGTGCACTTCAGTGCCATGACTTGTGGCCAATCCTTTATTTTGCAAATCCTTTATAATTATTTTCTTTTTTTAGTCATTATTCTGTTTTTAAATTATATCCGCAGGTTACAATAATTCAAAGCCAACAATATATTTTCTTTGCTGAAATAGGACTATTTTCCTGTGATGTGCACTAAAAGTAAAAGGTTTTCTAAACATTTTGCAAATACACCTTTCTATTAGGAAGCCCCTGTACTGCTCTGTTAAAATTATATGCAATGGTTATTGTTTTTATGTTAACATTTGTACTGCAAGCATGTGGCTTCTATGATTAGGCAATGGAATGTTTCCTTTTTCTTTTTTGTGTCATACACCTGCAATATAAAAAAATCTTTAGCCATCACACCAGCTTGCTAAAGCCAGCTCTATTGGAATTTTTCAATGTTTTTTTTCTTACTTTTCTACCTCCTGCACACTATTTCCATTTGCTTCTCTCTGTGTGACCTTTTCCCCACATTTTCTTCTTTTTTTCTTTCTCGGTCCCTGTGGGACGGTAATGTTACCTGCATGATGTACAGTTGTGACCCCTGCCCTGCTTGAGCAAACTGCATGTACCTATAATCCTGATTTTTGATTTTTGGTCATGCCACAAACTAATCTTGCGTGGGCGCATAGACCTAGGCCCAGGAGTGATCAGTTCTGGACCTGGTTCTTAATAAGGTAGAGCGCACCAATCGCTCGTACCTACGGAGGACTACTGTCCGTCGGAGGTTTCATGCGTGGAGCCCAGTGGTGGCAGCACACCACTATAGTGAGTTATAGTAACTGCCCTTTTTAACAGTGAGATGTGAATGTGCGCTTACCGACCTAGTCATCTAAATTTGAACTGCTCACAATGAACACGGGTTCAGGAACGCCGACATGCCGCGCGTTGTACGTGTGTGTGCTTGAATTGATAGTGTGCCATGCACAAGTGATACAGGTCTGCGGGTTCCATTTTGGAAGCCCACAGCTTCGACCAGGGTAAAAGATGGAGGAGTGTTTGCTTCGCCCAGACACCATCGGACTCATTTACAACAAAAAGACGCAGCACAGCGCAACAAGCCATTTTGCTGCGCAGAGCTGCGTCATTGTAAAAGCACAGGGATGCGTCATATTTACAACAATATGACGCATCCCTGTGCTTTCCCTGCGCTGGTGCACAATTGGCTGCCATGCGCCAATGCAGGCACCCTTGCACCGTGGTGCAAGGGTGCCTGCGTTGCGGGGATGATTGTTTTTGTGCAGGAAGTTACACCTTCCTGCACAAAAACAATCATTGATGGTGTTTTCCTCTTTCTATGTGTGCTGTAGAATGCAGCACACATAGAAAGAGGGAAAAACCAGGAGAAATAAAAGTATTTCTCCTTGTTGCTCCTCCTTACGCTTCCTCTGGGGAGGCATTGGATTCTGACGCATTCCCAGGTTTACAAAATGTTGTAAATCTGGGAATGCAGCAGAATCCATGGGTGTTGCGTGGGAACACCCACAGCAACACCCATGGCATGCCCCTTTCACACAAAGTGATCTGTGAAAAGGGGCCATATTTACAAGGCCATGAAAAGCAACACAGGGTGGCCTTGTAGTATCTACCAGCACACTGCGTCGCTGGTGCGTCAAAAAAAGTGACGCACTGGCGGCACAAGGGGCTTGTAAATAAGCCCCCATATGTGTATAGCTGGTGTATTCTAGATAGGGAGATGGGGGAGTGGGCACACCAGATGCTATAGTGTTCTTCAGAAGTGCCTGGTCCCTTCCTAATACATTGGTGTGAGAAGCTGGCCTGGTATATGATGTCCAATAATGTAAGTGGGCACCCTGCAGCGGTCCAGACAACCCTTATGGTGATTTAAGAGGTTTTAGACAACCTTAGTAAGCTCTCTAAGTGTTAGCTGTGGAGAGCAGCCTTCAGGCTTAGTCCAGAAGGAGTGTAAAGCAGCTTGTTTCACCAGAATGCAATCTTATAGTATAGATTAAGTGAAAAAGAACCACACAAGGTATTTATAAAAATATGTATTTATTATATAATACTCTCTAACACGTTTAGATATCTCCTACCCAGAGATAATCACAATGCACACAATACTTTGCAAAGAAACAGTAAATAGCACAGAATACACAGTGGACCCCAGGGGGGGACCAAACCATATACTAAGAAAGTGGCATAAGAACCACGACTCGGGTCAAGACAATGTCAAGAGGTCGTAGAAGTGCTGGGGACCCAAGGAACCAACCAAGGAGAGTGACTAGAAACCCCATGGAAAGCGTGTGCAGTGTGGGAACACAACCGCGTGCTCCGTACACCTCTACGTGTAAGTCGCGGATGGATTTTTAAAGATTAAGGACCCTTTCCAGTGGACCCTGAAGAAACCCCATAGAAGACAGAAGGTTGGAGAGCCACCCCACCCGTGGATACCCTAGTACCTCCGTTACGTACACCAGGGAAGCCGGGTGCATAGGTGTGAAGTGGTATCGGAAACCACTGTTAAACCCAATAGAGGACTTTAGGAAAGTGCCGCTGCTGAAGAAGGAGAAATTGTCCGGTGGAATCCGAAGGTGCATTCTAGATGAGAGGTACCTGCAAGCAGAGGGAACAGAGTCTATGTCACTCAGGAGTGACCAGGAGATCTGGAAGATGAATGCCCACCAATGTAGGGAGTTGCAGGAGAGTGGACAAGGACCTTGGCTCTGCAGCTGTGAAGACCAGGCGATTCTGAGGAAGAGCAGTCCCACATTGGATGTCGAGTGCTGAGGGGTCGGTGTCCGGCGGGAGCACCAACAAGCCTTGGCAAATGCAACCAATGCATAAGTCGAAGAAGATGCAACGTCGAGACCATCACAGTCCACGGGACTCACCACAAGGAGGGGAGTCAGGGCAGGCCCCGAGCAATCAGGGCAGCCCAAAAGAAACAAAGGTGACCCTCAAATGGACCCACAGGCCGGAGGCACTGGGTCACGAAGGGGACCTCGAGCAGCTCACCAAAGATGCAGGCCACCATGCAAAACGATACGGTGTGGCCGAAGATTCTGGTCACTGGAGATGCTCGAGGTTGGGGCTACTTGGAGCCCGAAGATCTTTTTGGAAGGAAGCTAACAAGCCTTTGCAACTGCAAGTTGACGCGGTGCACAGGGCTTCGGTTATTGCAGCCCCCACAAGGGATACTGGCCTCAAACTTGGTCAGAGGGCAGGGCAGGCCTCGAGCGCTGTGGACAACTACCACCTGTGTTGCAGAACCTTACGGAGTCTGGAGGAGCTCAAGATCAGCAGACCGGTCAACTTAGTTGGGGTGCCTGCAAATGCAGGGAAGGGACTCCTTCACTTCAAGGGAGATTCCTTCAGGTGTCTTTGATGCCCACCGGCCTTGGAAAGTTCCTGTATGGTGCACAGGCACAGACTATGCAGCAGACTAGAAGGGAGCCGAAGTCGAGCCCAAACGAAGTCCAGCGAAGGGCAGAGTGCCCAGACGGTAGAAGAAGAAGTGGTGCCTGATCTGAATCTTGCCCCACGACGAATCTAGGGACCCACCCACAGGTAAGCCCTTAAGTACCCTAAGGAAAGGGTTGGGACGATTCAGGGTTGCCTCCCAGGGGAGGGTCTGGACAGTGGGGAGGTTGCTCCCATGTCCTTTGTCCAGTTTTGCGCCAGAGCGGGAGCCAATGGCTCCCAGAGCTGGTTTGAACTGGACTATGCATGGGGACACCAAATGTGCCCCTCATGCAGACTGAGTGGCACTGGCAAGCGCACCTACCCTGCCCCAATACACTAAATCCTGTCTGGGAGGTGGTCACACCTCCCTGTGACAGGATGCCTATTGTTCTGCCTTCCCCTGCTCGAGCTTGGCTCAGCAGCAGGAGGGCAGAATCGTGTCTCTGGCCGGCAGCAACCATTTTGTGCTGTCCAGGTCTAGAAGGCTGGTACTGGGAACACTGAGAGCCTAACGGATGGCTCTTCCAGTTTTTGGAATCATAAGTGTGGGGGTATGATTCCAACATGTTTGATACCAAACATGATAGGATTCGCTGCAGCCAGTTTCGAGATTGTCATCGCGTAATTACGCGGTGCCCCTCTATATAGTATATGGCTGCTTCACTTACAACCCGGGAGAATGGATTCCGTAGGCTGTAGGGGCATCGTGCTCATGCAGGGGCACCCTCACACTTAAAACCTAGAAGTCACCCCTTTAGCAGGCCTTATCAATCCTGAAGGCAGGGTGCTTGGTTCTAAGTGCAGTGACCCCAGATATCGGAAACCTATATCTGCAGTAAGTGGTGCCAGCACCAGCATACACAGGCTGCATTGGCAGGCCTGTAGTTCCATTTTGATGGTCTCCCATGGGTGGCATTGTGCATGCTTCAGCCCATGGGGGACCGCTGGGGTATCTATGCCCTGGGTACCTTAGTACCATATACTAGGGACTGATAAGGGTACCCCAGTATCCAATCCGGGATGTACCTAAGTACTAAACTTACCAATTTAAGGGAGAAAGCAGATAGACTGGAGTCCTGATTAGCAGGATCCCAGTCAGACTAGTCAGTAACAGCTTAGCACCAGGCAAAAAGTGGGGGTAACCATAAAAGCAGATCCTACTTTCCTACAATTGGGCTATAAAAGAATCTGATTGCAGCAGCCATCAGATAGATGGCAGTGGTGCATGGTGAGGCATTCAGTATCTGTTGTTAGGGAAAGGAGTCCCTTGAAGGGGCTCAGATTTTGTCTGACTTCCTGATCTCTGTAAGGAGGGGTCGTAAATAGCTGGATGTCACCTGCTCACATATCTTTATATTTCTGTGGTAGGCACTCCACCTGGACCCTGTTCTGCTGGGCAGAGCAGCATTGCAGAGAAAAGCTAGGTCTAGAAGGTAAAATGTATTTATGCAAATATAATAATGGCCCTGTGCAAGCTACCACTTACTTTACCAGTGTCCAGCCTAATCGGTATTTTCAAAAATCAATAATTCTATTTCGTAGGGAGGTACTGTAATTCATATTTACATTTAATAATCAAACATTTCTCATATTCTTCGACTGATTCTTATTTATTATTCTGATATCATGAAAATGGCATTTGCAATACAGATTAAATTTCCAGCACCAATTTTTTGTCTTTTTCAGAGGTTACATAGAATATAATCTGCAGCCACCGTGAATCAACATCATATTCGGCCAACACATGTTTTGCAAAAAACAGGCCGCTTCTTCAGGGCTTCTGCTGGTTTTGGGGTGCTAAATGGATGATAGGTCTAGAAGGTGGCCTAGTCAGGACAAGTGAAAGGGGAACCGACCCAAACCGGTTCCGAAGAAGCAGACCTGAAATACACATCCTCTGTCTGAGAAATCTGTAAAAAGATGGGAGATCAAGACCCATTGTTTTGGTCTCTTCCACCATGGAAGGTGGCACTCCACAGAAAACTCAAAGATTACTTTGCAGCCAGAATTGAGAGAACATTGCCTGTAGTCTGATCTGAAAGAGGAATTACTGGACTGTCCTTAGTGCCAAGATATCCTGTGAGTCCGGGAAGAAAGCACCAACTTTGCAGGGTCTGCTGATTGTGGAAGGAACTGCAGTGGCAGTCAGGGCCAATGGAGGATGCTGTGGAATAATCAGAGAGCACTGGATCATCGGATCTTTTGACTATGGTTTAGCGTCGTAACACCTGCTCACGATGATTAAATTGTAGGCAGAGATTGCTGGCAGTAAAAAGGAGAGGGGGGCACAATGGGCGATGATGGAGACCAAGGCAGTGGCGGCTGCCAGGAGGGAAAAGTGGTGGGGCAGCGCGGGGTACAATATTAAATAAATTGGAATTAAAACTTACCTGCCGTCTTGCTGCCTGCCATCTTGGTGCTCTTCTCCTGATCACAGGCTCCCAGACTCCCCTGCAACAATCCAGGCGCTGCTCTCATGCTGGTAATACTATTACTCAGCATGAGAGCAGCCCAGGATTGGGCGGAACGGGTTGGTTTTACACTCCCAGAGGGACTGGGAACCTGTGCCTGCTGTTTTCCATGCAATAGCCTGGAGACATCTAAGTGTGCACAATGGTTTGGCCGTCCTAAGACAGCCGGCCAAACCGTCATGCGCACTTGCAGTGCCCACTACAGCAAGTGCCCTCCATGCATGCCTGTCAGAAGATGGCCCCGCCCCAATACTCGGCTCCGGTCATGAAAAATAAAATGATAATAAAAATGCTTTATTATAATTTTATTTTACATGTTTTTAACTGCTGGCTGAGGCAGTGGTGCAACGCTCCTCCGCTATAACGGAGGCGCCACTGCCGGACCAATGTGCTTAGATTTTTTACCCCCTCCTCAGAACTTTTGTGACTTGAACAAACTATTCTATGTTTTGGTTACCCATCACTGAAATATGTTCATTCTGTTTATATCTCTGGAGATCTGACATCCGGAACTGGCAAAATACTCTAGAAGTGGCTTTTTGAACAGTGTGAAACCTGCTAGGTTTGACCTCCAGAAATGGGTGTAGTGCTTCACAAATGGCTTCCAGAAATGTGAGAGCTTCTCTTGATGTGGTCTACACAACTAAATGTACTACACCATATGTCTTGTGCCAACAAGGACATGATTTTCTAGCTGTGGCCTTTAAAAATGGGCAAATATTAATTTTATTATAATTAAATGTCTAGATGCGGCTTAACACTTCAAATTCATCAAATGGAAAAACAAACACTATTTTTTGTAAACAAAATTTGTATTGTTATCACAGGCATGGCAATTCGCTTTACAAAAGGGACGCACTAGTCTCCTGCTACATTACTTTACCCCACATTCCCATTTACCCCTTCAAACGGGTTGAATCCCATGTCAAGCCTTTCATAGACACCTTCCCTCCTCATTCAGCTCGGGCTACCCCCTGGGAAGCCCTCCACTCCCTCCCTCCCCACCCACCAACCTAACTAACAGACAAGTAAACAAACCAACAAAGCTGCACCACCACAAATAAATTCAAATCAGACGTTCTTGGAGCTCAGTGAAGGGGATCACCACTGCCTTGCTCTCTACAACGTCCCTAGGACCAAGCAGCAGCTTTTCAGGTCCAAGCTCCGGAGTACGCTCCTGACTTTCATGCACCATTCTCTCCCATATTCTCCACTCCTCCCGGGGATCCTACCAGTGTCAGCAGATCTGGTTCACTCAAACAATAAGCCAGATCGTCCCATGCTCGCGCCACCTCAAGGGAGTCACAAGCTCTTTTCGCCTCTCGGAGGACAGCTCCATTCTCGACGCCCACCCACTTGAGAAGCTCACCCTATCACTTATTTACGCTGGGGCCTCCAGCGGCTTTCCAGTTCATTGTGATCTTGGGTTTCGCAAGGACTAAAGCCAAGTCAAAGAATCTAGACGTAACCTTATGTTTGGTGGGGCATGGGAACCAGCCCAACAAGCAGGGGCCCAGGGTACAAGATAAGCTCCTACTTCCCCGCACCGTGGGCATGCTGCCCAAGCTGCATGGCAGAATCTGTTCACTTTTCCTGTGTAAAATACGCCCTATGAAGGAAGTAGAAATGTATCAATTTTAAATGGGCATTCCAAGATAGCCTAGGAACTTGGTCCAGTATTTTTGCCCAGTCTGCTTCCAATTTTAGGGTCCCCAGATCCCCCTCCCACTTTTCCTGGAGGTCTGCCAGTTGTACAATCACGTCCACCTAGAGATCCCTGTAAAAGCACGTTACTGCTTTGTATGTGCCATTGGTTGTGCATATAACATGACAGCTTTGGTGAATGGGCGGTTCAGCCACTCCAGCCCCCCAGTGGTTCCTAGTCACAGCTCCATGAACCAGGAAATAATCCCCAGGAGATTATGCTCCAATTTTATGTCCTCAAACGTGAGCATTTCACCCGTACGATAGAAGTTTCCTATCCGGGTGACCCCATACGCCGCCCCCTTCACTAGTCCCCACCAGTCACCCCCAAGGGGCAGCACTTCCAACCTCTGCAATGGTGTAACAGGGTAGTACGAAAATCTCATCTGAGTTTTCTGTAGGCAACATAACCAACAGTGCCTGATAACATGGAACAAACCACACTAATCCAAATATTACTTCCACAAGTTGGGAAGATATACCAGATGTTGTCTCCAAAACTGGAAGAATACTGCAGATGCCACATCAATGACTGGAAACTACATTCTAGATGTAGTATCTATAAATGAAAGCTACACAAACGAGACCTTTGGTAATGGGTGCACTTCTTTAAGTGCCTCCTCCAGAAATGGGCACAAATCCCTAGCCATGCCCTCCAGAAGTGGTCATAGTTCTACTGATAATGCCTCAAGAGCCATACACCGTACTCATGGAGTGTTCTCCACAAATGGAAAAAATGTTCTGGAAGAGGCATCGGTTGCATGTCAATATTGTATACAGACATATTGTCTGCCATAAATATTGTGTCCTAAATATTGTTTAGAACAAATTGCTCCATTGAGTGTAGATACCATATCATTAACTCCAATTTGTGATACTTTTGTAAAAGATATTTAGGACATTCTGACACAAATCTGGTACCACATTCAACACTCCTCCCATGGTCTTGTCACATTGTTCACTTTGAGGTCATGTAAAGCACAAATCTCAACTTCCTTCTTCTGATTGATGACTTTTAAGACCTCACCTCCCTTCATGTTCCACTCTTCAGAATTTGTGTGCTCCTCCAACATGTCAATTTGCAGGTGGCCTGCTAAAGAGAACCAAAAAGTGCGATTTGAAGTGATGTAAGTCTAGTGCTGTACCAAGATGCCATAGGGCCTGATGTAATCAGGGCCTTTATACCCGGGCTGGGTAGTGACAAAAGTTGCAATTGGGGTGCAATGGGCCCAGTGGCAACACACCAGCCGCCCTAATGACAGCAATGGTCTTATGGATGCCCCTTAATATAAGATCACACCCATAAGCACTTGCACCACCTGAGCTTTGACGGACAGGTCTCATTGTAATACTGAGATACAAGAGGGCAAGGAGCAAATCATGGGACAGAGCAATGCTGCCCATCTCCCATCTCCACAGATTCGGGCTGGACTGTTCCCGTGGGGAGCAGGGTTAGGAATGATTTGCAGAAGGCTGGGTTTAAACTGGAATGGCATGCAGAGCAAAAAAACGATGGATTTAGGCTTAGATCTCTGTACTGGGGTGAATGTTTGACTTTGTTCAGCATTCTGTCCATCAATTGTTCTTTTTCTATTTGTCACCCCGGGTGGGATGGGTATGCCCAGATGTGGGTCCCGTGCTCTCCATGCCACTGGAGTCAAGCTAGCTTGGCTGATGAGGGGTGATACCCTGAAACCGGTCCTAGGACGCTTGTTTCCGACCTGGCCTGGCACTTCAGGCTGGACTGTTCCCATGGGGAGCAGGGATAAAACTGATTTGCATAAGGCTGCGTTTAACCCGTGGACCGCGGCGCAAATTCCGCCGCGGTGCGGGTGATTTATGAGTGGGCATGGTTCGGACGGCCCCCGGCCGTCCTCCGCACACGCCCACCGTGACGTCGGACGGCCGTCCGACGCACGCAAAGGGTTAAACTGGAATGGCATGGGGAGCAAAAAAACAATGGATTTAGGCCCAGATCTCTGTACTGGGGTGAATGTATGACATTGTTCTGCATTCTGTCCATCAATTGTTGTTTTTGCATTTGTCACCCCGAGTGGGCGGGTATACCCAGATGTGGGTCCCGTGCTCTCCATGCCACTAGATTCAAGTTAGCCTGGCTGAGAGGGGTGATGCCCTGAAACGGGTCCCAGGATGCTTGTTTCTGGTCCAGGGAGGACCTGCCCTGGCAGTTCGGACTGCACTGTTCCCATGGGAAGCAGGGTCAAGACTGATTTGCATATGGCTGTGTTTAAACTGGAATCGCATGGGGAGCAAAAAAACCGATGGATATAGGCCCAGATCTCTGTACCCCCATCTCCACGCCACATATGTCAATCAATCAATCAATCACAGAATTTGTAGAGCGCACTACTTACCCGCGAGGGTCTCAAGGCGCTGGGGAGAGGGAAGGGGGGGGGAGTGCTGCTACTGGTCGAACAGCCAGGTCTTGAGTAGCCTCCTGAAGGTCAGCAGGTCTTGGGTCTGTCGTAGGCTTAGTGGAAGGGTGTTCCAGGTCTTGGCGGCGAGGTGTGAGAAGGATCTGCCGCCGGTGGTTGTTCTTCGAATGCGAGGGACGGTGGCGAGGGAGAGGTCGGCGGAGCGGAGCTGGCGGTTGGGGACGTAGAAGAAGAGTCGTCTGTTGAGGTAGGCTGGGCCAGTTTTGTGGAGTGCCTTGTGTGCGTGGATGAGGAGTTTGAAGGTGATCCTCCTGTCGACGGGGAGCCAGTGCAGGTTCCTCAAGTGGGGGTGATGTGGCTGTGGCGTGGTACGTCGAGGATCAGGCGTGCGGAGGCGTTTTGTATGCGTTGCAGTCGCTTGATGAGCTTGGCCGGGGCTCCCGCGTAGAGGGCGTTCCCATAGTCAAGTCTGCTACTGACGAGGGCCTGGGTGACTGTTCTTCTTGTGTCTGTCGGGATCCACCTGTAGATCTTGCGAAGCATGCGGAGGGTGTTGAAGCAGGAGGAGGAGACTGCGTTGACTTGCTTGGCCATGGAGAGCGTTGAGTCGAGGATGACTCCCAGGTTGTGTGCGTGGTCGGTGGGTGTCGGGGCTGCTCCCAGCGTCGTTGGCCACCAGGAGTCGTCCCAGGCTGAGGGTTGGAGCCGAGGATGAGGACCTCCGTCTTGTCCGTGTTCAGCTTTAGTCGGCTGATCTTCATCCAATCGGCGATGGCCTTCATTCCTTCATGGAGATTGGCTTTGGCGGCGAGGGGGTCCTTGGTGAGGGAGAGGATCAGTTGAGTGTCGTCGGCGTAGGAGATAATGTTGAGGTCGTGCTGTCTGGCGATGCGTGCGAGCGGGGCCATGTAGATGTTGAACAGTGTTGGGCTGAGGGAAGATCCCTGGGGTACGCCGCAGATGATCTCGGAGGCTTCGGATCGGAAAGGTGGGAGGCGGACTCTCTGGGTTCTGCCGTCGAGGAAGGAGGTGGTCCATCCCAGGGCCTTGTCTCGGATCCCTGCGTCGTGGAGGCGTGCGCGTAGAGTGCGGTGGCAGACAGTATCGAAGGCGGCGGAGAGGTCCAGCAGGATGAGGGCTGCGGTCTCACCATTGTCCAGCAGGATCCTGATGTCGTCGGTGGCGGCGATGAGGGCAGTCTCGGTGCTGTGGTTGCTGCGGAACCCTGATTGGGATGGGTCCAGGATGCTGTTTTCTTCGAGGTATCGGGTTAGCTGTTTGTTGACGATCTTCTCGATGACCTTGGCTGGGAACGGAAGCAGGGAGATGGGCCGGAAGTTCTTGAGGTCTCTCGGGTCCGCCTTGGGTTTTTTGAGTAGGGCGTTGATCTCTGCGTGTTTCCAGCTCTCTGGGAAGGTCGCGGTCTCGAAGGAGAGATTGATGACGTTGCACAGGTGGGGTGCGATGGAGCTGCTGGCTTTGTTGAAGATGTGGTGCGGGAAGGGGTCTGACGGGGAGCCGGAGTGTATTGTGCTCATGGTCTTGATGGTGTCCTCGATGTTCACGCTGGCCCAGGCTGGCAGGGGGTCGTGGTCGATGGTGTGTGGCGGGTCTGGTGCATCGATCTTAGTTGGGGCTGTCTGGGTGTTGAAGCTGTCGTGGATGTCGGCGATCTTGCGGTGAAAGAAGGTGGCGAGGGAATCGCACAGGGGTTGCGACGGTGGGATGTCGTTGGTGTTGGAGCTGGGATTGGAGAGTTCCTTCACGATGTTGAAAAGCTCCTTGCTGTTGTGTGCGTTGTTGTCGAGGCGGTCTTTGAAGGAGATTCTCTTGGCGGACCTGATGAGGTGGTGGTGGTTACGGATGGCGTCTTTGTGGGCTGTGTGGCTGTCCGGTGTCTTATCACTGTGCCATTTCTTCTCTAGTTTCCGGCAGGTACGCTTGGAAGCCAGGAGTTCCGAGGTGAACCAGCTGGCTCTTTTGGTGGTGTCGCTGTAGGTGAGCTTTTTCAGCGGGGCGAGGGTGTTGGCACAGTCGTCCATCCATCGTCTGAGGTTGCAGGCAGCGTCGTCGGTGTTGGATGGGTCGGAGGGAGGGCTGAGAGTGAGGGTTGCCCGAGTTGGTCTTCGGTGACTTTGCTCCAGCAGCGGCGTGGGATCTGTTGGGTGCGGTGGTGTGTGGTGGGTTTCTGGAAGGTGAAATGGATGCAGCGGTGGTCGGTCCAGAGGAGTTCCGTGGTGTGGCTGAAGGAGACGTGGGAGCTTGAGGAGAAGATGGGGTCAAGCGTGTGGCCGGCGGAGTGGGTCGGTGTTGTGACGAGCTGGCTCAGACCGAGGTTGGCGAGGCTGTCGATCAGGGTGGTGGAGTTGCTGTCGTTGTTGTTCTCCAGGTGAAAGTTCAGGTCTCCGAGGAGGATGTAGTCGGTAGAGGTCAGGGCGTGCGTGCTGATGAAGTCGGCGATGGAGTCGCTGAACTGGGGTCGGGGCCCAGGGGGTCTGTAGACAAGGGCGATGTCGGGGTCGGAGGAGTCGTTCATCCAGGTCTCAGTCAGGAAGGCGACGTCTGGTGATGATGTGTCGAGCAGGTCCCAGAGCTCGACGGCGTGTTTGCGTGCGGAGCGGGTGTTCAGTAGGATGCACCGGAGGTGGTTGAGGTCCTTCTTGGCGGGCGCCTCGGTGGCTCTGAGGCTGGTGTAGCTGCAGTTCCGGCAGGTGAAGGGACCATGGGTGCGTTTCGGGGCGGCCTTGAAGCAGTTGTGCGTCTGTCCTGCGTAACCAGCTCAGAAAGGTAAGAAAAAGCAATGTGAATGAACATTAAAAACGGAGACCTGAAAGATAGATTTTTATGACGCTTTAGCCTTGTCAATGCAGAACGTCAGCGATATGCAACACGGTTAGTGCAGTGTTTCATAATACCTCAGCAGTTACGCAGTCAACGAACGTCCTCGCGATGGACGAGCGACTCCCTCCCTCCTCCCGCCTCCCTCCTCGAGGGGGAGACGTGGGCACCGGGCCTGGGAACAGCTCCAAGGCATACTTCTTGCCACACCACGGAGACTTTGGTCGGAAATAAATCTGTACCCTTTGCCCCTTCAGGAATTAATTCGTTCCATGAAAGCTTTATGTAATTTCCTCTTTCTGGCAGCGGCAGACGCAGTGCATAAATCAGATGGAGCCGAAAGCTGCTTATGCTTATTTCAATATGGGTCCCTGGGCCTTGAATGTACACATCACATTCCCAGATTACTTGACGCAGAAATGAACCGATCCTTGCGGAACCTGCAGCCACAGTCGTAGCTGACAATAGTTCAGCAGGTGCAGCGGAACCGGGGCCCAGAGATGGAAGAACCTATTGCACTCCAATTACAGCTATTTTTTACCACCCAACTAGGAGTCAGGGGCACACTTTCCTTGCTTGATCAGGGCCCCTAGAAAACCTTGCTATGCGACTGCTCTCATCTGTGTTTTATGGGCATAGTTCGGTATTTTCTGCCGGCCTCCGTCCGCTTAGAGCTGAACCATCTCAGCAGCTGGGCCGGCCCAACAGAGCACCACCTCCATCATTTTCTGTCAAATCACAAGCCATCAGATTTCTGGCACAGGCAGCAGACGCTGTTTTCTGTGTCCCTTCTCAGCTGCCAGGGGCTTGTTTTCCTTGCTCTGGCTTCCGGCCAGCGTTCTGACTATCCTCGCCTCTGCTGCCATTTCAGCAAGTATGTTTTTCCCCTGTCTCAGGTCTTTTGCTGTAATGGGTTTCAGGTTGCTGAATGGTCGGAACAGTGGCCTGTCAGTGAAAGATGTCTGCAGTAGGCCCATAAAGAATCCTCACATTGTGAAATGGCAAGTGTGCAGAAGCGACAACTCTTTTAATCAAAGAATGATGGACAAGTTAAGAAGCAAACAACTCTCGCAAATGAAGTTTTGAGAGGCTCCACCTAGTGTTAGGATTTAACCATTCAGCCAGTAGATGGCGCTCACTAAGGCCCTCTGCGGTCCTGCCTTTAGGCCTGAATAAGACTATATGCACTCCTACCTACACCTTGCATTACCAGATACACTGTATTTCATTCCAGGCTTCCAGCCACCTCCCTGAGGCATTATGGTCCCTGTGTAGTCCTTTCTGTCTTCAAACCCTGCCCCTAGGAGAAATTATGTTTCTATGAGAAAATGATAGGCAGCAACGCCAGTATCCTGTTCAGTGCCACAAAGTTCTATTCTCTTTGACATCAAAAGGTGAAGAAAGGGGAATCTTTTGCCAGAAATATCTTAGTACTTCATTTACCCTTAAAGGCTAGGCCTTGAAGTATTCCCAGGGCTCACTATTAAACCTTTATAAAGTCCTTTATTTAGACTCTGCTTCCTGATTAAGAGATTATTTCCAAAGTGCCCAGTGGTCACCATTCCTTGGGGCCCAGTTCTTTCCTGATCCAACACTCCTAGTCTAACCCCATACACTTATTAGGTTGTCCGGTAATCATCAATGAAGGTGTCAAAGCCTTCCCTCCTTTCCAGTAGGGATCCTTTATAGGTAGGATAGTTTACATGAAGTTACCACCTGTATGCTGAAAAAACCAAGGAAACCAAGGAAGAGGTATTGGAGCACAGTTGAGGATCCCACTGCATCTCCCTCTAGACTTCCCTTTTCAGTCCCATTTTCCCCACTTGCCTCAAAAAACCAAGGAGGAGGTATCAGAGCATAATTCATAATCCCAGTGTATCTGCTGAAGTACTATTGTACGCTCTTTTTATAGTGGGATAAATCTCTCTGTCTCCTCCCCCTTTCCTGCAGAAGAGAAGTAACTGACTGAGCCGTGGTTTGAGCCCCTCCCTACCCTACCAAGATTAGGTACTGGTGGTGAGTCCCCACTCCCCTTTAAAACCATGGACCCACCCTTCTATTTTGGATCAGAACCATGATGGCCGCCGTGGAGTTGTGCAGCCCCTGAACGTCACAGAGCCCAGGTGAGCCTCTGGCTGAAACGTGACTTAAACCCCATCTATTCTACTTCCGTGATGGTAACTGAGCCAAGCCAAATTTGTGGTCGGAGTCTTGGGTAGTGTAGCGGATGACCTGGTAGGTGTCTGGCCTATGGGACTTGTCCAGAGCAAGTTTAGGATACTCCTTGCCTGGAACCTGTGACACCTGTTCACATTTTCTATTAAAACTAACATTGTGCACTCTCGGCCTACAAATGATATTTACTTGACCACAACAATTCTTCAGCCGCGTTTAGAACATTCAGACAATTTAGCAGATATGATCAAGATATCACCTGAATAACCATATACGTAGCATTAATATTCAGTAGAATCACACTGACAAATGTCTCAAATGTTACAGGATAGCTGCGTAGTCCAAAACGTTTGTTAAAGACTATAACAAGTGTTACAAGTGGTTTTCCATTCATCTCCTATTCAGATCAAGCTATGTTTTCCTTTGAGGTCTTGCTTAAAGTAAGAAGAGGCTTTCTTCACTTATTCATATCATTTATTAATCAAGCATGAAGGGTATCTGAGCATATGGAAGAACTGGGGGCTGTACTCTTAGTTGATCAGCTATTTTGTGAAGAGGCAGGTTTTCTGGTCCTTTCCGAAGGTTAGCAAATTTAGAATCCTGATATCTTCTGTTAATTTGCGTTAAATTATTGGTGTTTGGCAGGAGAATGACTGTTCAAAAGTTTTGGGTTTTTTTCTTTCTAGATTTTAGTTTAGGGATTGGAAGTAGGAGGCTGAATTTGCTGTGAGAATTATTCTTCATTTCGTGCACAGAATAGGAAAGGAGCACATAAATAGATCAGATGAGCTGACACAGAAGGATTAAGAAATCAACAAGATTCTCCCTGATAGTGAAAACGAAACCATTTTCTCCTGGGTTCTAAATAATCAATTTGAGGATTTTTACATAATAGCCAATGCATTGCACAATGATGTCAGACTTATCAACTTACGGAAATGCTTTAATGTTATCTGTCACATTTTTTTTATTATCAGAGCTTCATAAAGTTTTTGGGTCTCCTTTGAGCCACTTGAAAGCACTATGATTGGTGTGAACCAGAGTTTGTATTCTGGTGCAAGGAAGAAAAAGTTAGAATCCTATTAGGAATAGGATGGACCACTCCCAATGTTCTTAACTTGCAACCCTGAATGTGAATTTAATCGGTTCTATTTTCTGTTACTTCCTGAAGTCTCTGTGGTTTGGTTCTACACTGTGATAAGTGTTCTGTGCATTCCACAGTTTGAGATCCCATACGTCCAAGAGATCTCCCGCCATGTTTCGGCCATTTTTAATCTCACACTGGTCCGATGACCTGTCTTTGAGCACATATTACTGGCTGGCACGTAATGGGGTACTAATTTCTGCATGTAACCTAACATTCTGCCCCACAAGCTTTGTGCACAGTGTAAAAGGCCCTGAACTTGAACAACACATCAGCTAGGAGCCAGTGGAGTGTTTTAAGGCTCATTTTATTTGCATGCACGATGTAAGTGCAAGCACATTCCAACTGTTTGGTTTTGTCTTTGCATCCTGTCAATGGGCTCCTTAAGACATCTGGTCTACGTGATGTTTCATTAGTCCATGCATGCCATCAACAAGGATTTTATAAGATCAACTGGTGGCTAGTGGAACTATGGGAGAAATATTTGGAATGAGGAGAGTTGCAGGTGAAAAGAGCACTGTATTGTCCTGGGGAGGGGAGAAATGAGAGCTCCGAGTAGAAAAGCAGTAACAGGTTTGTGCTTTCTTCCTTCCAGCCCCAGGATCTCAGGGTCATCGGATGAAACAGGTGAAAAGTAAAAGCTGTAAATATAGGGACATGGGCTACCAAGGAGCAAACAGTGGTGGAAGAATAAAAGGTAGCTATGGTGACATGTCTAGAGAAGTGTATTTTGGTAAATATGTAACAAAAGAACAGTGTTTGCTTATGGGTTACTTAGTCAGTGACATTGTGACATTGAGCAAGTCAGGAACTTCCTCAAGTACACGAGGAAGGGCTAAAAGTAGGAGGAATGGACTGGGCAGAGAGAAAGCACATGAACAACATATGGATAGAATGATGGAGCCATGGAAGGTGTAAAGTCAATAACACACATTGCCACAGATACAAGGGCCCGGAGAGATTCCAGATTCAAGGAGTCACAGACAGGGCCCAGAGAGGCAGGCACAGCATTCCGGGATCCAACCCTTAAGATTCAGAGCCATTTCCCAAAGAAAGTGCTGCCTCTCGGGTATCACAATCATAAGCAGTGGCAGCTTCTGATACCCTCACAGTCCACTGCTTGAAGGAGCACATCATTGACTGACCAAGGTAGATACAGACACCTACCTCCCCAAAAAGCTGTGTGGGAAATATCTATCCTCTTTTGAAAGGCCTATTGACTAAGCTGTGTGGGAAATATCTATCCTCTTTTGAAAGGCCTATTGACTAAGCTGTGTGGGAAATATCTATCCTCTTTTGAAAGGCCTATTGACTAAGCTGTGTGGGAAATATCTATCCTCTATTGACTCTCGTGTTTCCAAAGATATGCCCCTTTGCATTAAGATGAACAGCTACTGATTCACTGGCTTAGTAAAAGCTTTTCCATTGCTAATTTTGATTTTAACGTTTTAGGAACGTAGAACACTGGATGCCTCTTAATAAGCCTTTGTTTCTTATCATGGGGGAGGACTGACAACCGATAGGCGAGTTCTCTGGATTAATGTATGTGTCAGTATGTGATTAATAATGTCATTCAGTGCTGTCTACAAGAGTAAACCCCATTTGCTAATGTGAAGTGCACGGCGTCCTCTTAAAGACACCACAACTAAATTTCATACCATCGCATAAAAAGAAATGCATTGCTATTCTCATTGAACTTCCACGTGCAGGGCTTAAACGTTGTTTTTCTTAACTGTTAGATGTGTAGGGAATGCTACAGGGAATTCCAATAAAAATAGTTTTGCCTTATAGCAAAAATTACATCTGAAAAAAGCGCTCTTTTGAAATGTAGAACAGTTATGTAGGGAAAGTAGCTAGACTAACTCCAGTTGAGGGGAATTAATCCTACTGGTTACTTTAATGAGTAAAATAAATAGACATATGATTAAAAGAAGGTATTGACTGATACTCTGGCATATAATAAAAGTGAATACTTTTCAAATATTACTTTTATTTGTCTGGGGGCAGTCGGTTTGCAAACGTGTGTGCCTCCTAGCATGATATTTGGTTATAAAACCCATGAACCTTAGATGAAAGAAACAAGTATTGGTAAAGCCAATAGGTCTCGGTTTTATATGTTAATAGATATAAAGACAGGCATGAGCACATGTACATTTGTGCAAGGATAAGCAACAAGGAGCCAACAGAGGGATAGGCAGGGAGAAAATATTAACCCGTGCGTTGCAATGCATCCATTCATCTGTCGTCGGAAGGATACGTCTAAACAATGAATAGCATTAAGTTAGTGTGCAGTGCCCCACAGGCTCAGCCACGATGTGACTGACACAGGCCCAAGTCAATCGCAGAAAGATGCTTGTCAAAAAGCCAATGGTTGAAAGTGGCAGATCCAAAGTCCAGTGCTTGTCATATTAAAAACAGCAGGTCTCTTTAGACACCTGCACTGTCAACCCCAGACCTAGAAACAAGCATTTACAATGCAATGGGTCTCGCAACTGCGAGTTTTTGAGCACTGCAATTGTAAATGGCAATGCCTTTTATAAAAAATTAAAAGGCATTGTCATTTACAATACCAAAAGCAACACCTATTGCATTGCAGAGTGCGGTGTCCGTGAAGCGGGCACCGCGCTCAATAAAGTAAAAAAAAAAGAAAGAGCGCGGTTCTGAAGCGGGCGCCACGCTCATTACTAAAGTTAATCAAAAAATAATGAAACCGAGAACAGTGCCCCTTAAGCGGGCGCTGCGCTCGGTATTAAATAAAAAAATAAATAAAAATAAACCGAGCGCGGTGTCCCTGAAGCGGGCGGGCGCTGCGCTCGTTATTAAATTAAAAAAATAATAAAATAAACCGAGCGCGGTGTCCCTGAAGCAGGTGCCACGCTCAATATTAAAGTTTGAAATAAAAAAAAAAACAGAGCCCGGTGTCCCTGAAGCGGGTGTCGCGCTCAACATGCAAATACACAAAATAAAGCAGCCGCCGTTGTCCCCATCAGTGTCAATAACAAAAATAGTGCTCACTCACTAGATAAAGCAGTCCATGTAATGTGCCAAGTAAAAGGTCCAGTCCTTATGGGCGGTAACAAATGATGACAAGGTGGTAACAAGTAGGGACTAACAAGCCTCAAAATGAATCGGAAGCCATCATTTACCAAGGACAATGACACCAGCCAATGAAAAATATGGGAGGAGAGTGGGCGGGGCTTCCACAGCATGAAATGATTGAACCGGTGACTAGAATCTGTTGCCATCACTGTCATCCCACAGCCTTATATGAGGAGGCAGCACCTAGTCTTGACTTCTGGTGGAGTAACACTTTGCTTGAACCACATTTTCAGCACAATGCAGATTCTGCTGTGAACCCCCAAATAAGGAGCACCTCAAGTGGATTACCAGGCTCTCAGGCCCACTAGGATAAAATACAGAACAGTCCAGAAAAAGTTAAACAGGGTCAGCGGGCTCACCTTCCTTAGCCATGTGTGAATTTCTGAGGCTCCCGGATCACTCACACCCTGACCACATTTGCACAGAAAAGCCCTACTCTTCTCATTTGAAAAACTCAGCATGAATGTTAGTCACCATTCCCATATGATGTCTCTCCCTTCATTAACACCAAGAAGTCCAACCAAGAAAATGACCGCACTTGAAAGCCATGAGCCTCCTGAGGGATTATTGTCCATGGTGACTCTGAAGAGGATTCTTTAACTTGTTGGAAGTTTCAAAAAGAATACTGAAATCCTAGGCACGAAGTCCATTTTACCCACCTAACTGCAAGACTACTTCTTCTCAGGAGGGCTCCTGTAGTCTTAATAAGACCATTACTTTACACAGCAACCTTACTATACTTTGAAAGGGAACATTATTGCTGTATATGAAACTGGCAGTACCAGCACATCTTGGAAGGGCTTGGGTCATGCTACGCATTTAATAAGGTAGTCCCTGCACCTCACAGGAGCGCCGCCATACCTTCCATAGGACAGTTCCAGCTCTTTTGAGCATGAATCTCAAGTTTTAATAGGACAGTTTCAGGATTGTCTAAGGAGGACTTTTAGAAGGGCATTACCACCCCAACTGTATCTTAAAGTGGACAGCACCAACATTTTTTGGAAGGGCTGTTGTAATTATAATAGATCAATTCTGGAACTTCCGAGCTGTGCTGCAAAGTCCTGAACCAGACAGAAGTGGCACTTCTCAGCAGATATTGGTTTAGTGGGGGCGGCACTATTTGCACTTCCTCAAACGTCTCTCAAAAGTTTATTGGACATTTTTGACGTTTTTTTTTAGAAGGACTGCTGTATTTGAGGTAACCAACCAGCACTAAAACAGTCCCATGAACATAGCTGTAGCCGCCATATGTTCATGTTTTTTTGCTGCACAGCTCAGGTTAAGTATTGTTTTGGGTTGTTTCCTTTGTGACTAGTTCATTGATCTTTAGACTGATATCACTGCTGTTTAAAAACTGGTTGTGACTAAGTTTATTCTTTTGTTTCTTTGACAGCTTTGCCCCAGTCTATGCAGCCTGTCAATCTGTTTCCTTCTCCAAAGGTTTTTGACTGGAATAATGTTCACTTTTAATGTTTTACCTACATGCAAATGCCATATATCCCTCTTTTACTCCCTTTAGACCATACGGTTTGGCAGTTTGGAAATGTGTTCTATATGTTCTATTTTGTTACCGATTTTTGCGTTATACACCTCGTGTATATAATGTGATCCTGATCCCAATCACTCATGCGTACAATATTTGACCATTATGAACCTGGATGGCCCACGGTCACCTATCATTCTTGCTCACACTATGTTTTTGCTTGAATCTGGCCCCTCAAGGCTACATGTATCGACATGTTTCGGTATCTTATGTTAATTATATATTGGTTCCTCCATTAAGGGTCTATTGCGTCCCTTAGCCAGCTACATGTAAGTAAAAAAAAATGTAAGTCCGTTTTTATAAAGCGCAGCTACTCACCCTTATGGGTCTCAAGGCGCTGGGGGCCGTAGTGGAAATTAAGTGAGCTATTGCCCAGAGTCACATGGTGCTGAGCTGAGCTGCCGCCGGAGCCGGGGATCGAACCGTGAACCCTGTGCTCCGAAGTCAGCTGCCCTGGCCGCTGCACCACACCTCTCCACTTGCTCCTACTTGCATAGTTATCATGTTTTCATATATAATTGTTTATGTATATTTCATATTTATCACCACAAGTAATTAACATGTCACCTCACATTACACTTTTTTGATATTCTACTATCGGCACTCTAGCCTTTTTTCTACTGCATCTGAGTCTTTCCTCCATGTTCACATGCTAGACCCCTCACCCAACATGGCCGTTGTGACATTATGTATAAACATAGGGCTATGGGGAAGTGATCCCTAATGCCCAGAGGGTTGAGAGGATTCCACACTGGAGTATAACCTCCCAAGTCAAGATATTATATCACAAAAAATAATTAACTAATGGTTAACATAAAAACTGTGTTACCTAAATACGATAGGGAGGTGTCAATGTGAAGATCTAGGACTGCAGACACCCAGGGGTGCGCAAGGAAGCAATTCCTTTTTGTTTAGTTACCCTCACACACCCTAGTGGTGTCATGCTTCATCATCGGGTCACCCCAACGCCTATAAGTTGGGGTGGGCTCAACCACAGTGTTGGGAAGCTCTTTGGAAAGTGAAGACCAGGGGGATTATAGATAAAAACCCTCCGACAGACCCCGGTTTCCCTTTATTATTGGGTCTGTCAGGGATATTAAAAATAATTAAAAAGAAACGGGTCAATGGGAGTGATAATGGTCCTATGACCCTATTGCCAACATGTTTCAGTCCTGGGATGGCCGTAAAGGTCCTGGACTTTCTTCAGGGCAGAGGTCGTCCTCCCTGGGAACAACAGTGAAAGGGGAGTCCCTATCCTGTGAACGAACAAGGGCAGAGTAGCTGCTCCTTTTGTATAGATAACAGATGATTAATCTGTTATACGCAGTCCTTCATCTCTGAAAAACACAAGAAACAAACAAACACCATGTCGTTTCTATTGCATAAACATCATTTGTGTAGTTATTAACACTCCTAATTAGGTGCGTCAACTGTGACCCAACATTTAATTAAATGCCAGGTGAGTGTGCAAATGAAAATTCTCATTTACATCATATTCATGCCATGCACACCTATATCTGTAACATAATAGTGCTATGTGGCAGATAAATGTGCGGTGGCGATTTTACTCGCATACTGACACTATCAGCATGCCAGTGTGTGTACTTATTCCAAAGTGAAAATATCGCGTGACAGTCTATAAGAACAGCACTAGGCTGCTATCAAGCAGTGTACTATTGTGCAGGTATATACTCGCATCTTCGCTTTAAAATTCATAATAACAGCATCCATTTTCTTACCCAATTTGAGGAGAAAAACTGTATCTCAGGGGCCCGCTAGGCGTGATGGAATAGCCCTGTAGTCACACTCTGTTGTATTGTTTGGGGGTAGGGAGAAGATGAAGTATACCGGAGGTTTTTTAGTCAGGGCAAAAAGTCTGTGTTGAGCAAAGTCACAAGACTAAACCTGTTGTAACCACCTATCACCCCCCTACTTACTTCTTCAAGGGTCCTATTCCGCCTGTGTACCTACTTGGTCCGAGTCCCCGGCTTTCGCTCTTCACTGCCGTTGAACAGGGATATAAATACCTTTATTCTAGCGGGAAAACCTCAATTGAGAGTCACGCCCATGGTATGCTCAAGTGCCGTTAGGCACGTAGAAGCGTGTGTGATGTGCCATAGAGGATCATGGGATTTGAAGTCTTTTTACAAAATGGTGTCTCGATCCGAAAAATCGGTTCGCATTAGTATTAGATTTACCGAAGAAGCCTCGATGTAGGGCTGACTCAACAACGTAATTCTAATATCGTGACACACTTAAATTTACATATGTGTCATATAATATCTACATACGGGTGGGAGTTTTCTTTTGGCAGATTAAAGAAAAACAAAACAAGTACTCATGCTCGGAAATCAGTGTATAATTAAGATGACGAGCAAGATGTCAGTATCATTATGGAAGGGGAAAATGGGAACAATAGTTCCTTTGCATTTAGATGGAGCTCGAGCAGTAAAGTCTAGTCTATTATACTAGTGTGTATAAATAAGTATTTAGAAGTGGTCACTTTTTACATTTTAATCAGGAAGGAAAAACCCAAAAGACTATCCAAAGATACTGTTCATATAACATCCCCATTTGTCATATAAAGAGAGATAGCAGTGAAGATATATAGTTCAGTAATGTTTATTTATTTAGCTGATTCCAAGGTATAGAATCATTCAGACCAATTTCGTATGTCTTCAAACGATACACCCATCGTTGTTCTCGTTCTAGAAGTCTGTTCGTCAGATTGCCTGAGCCTTTCACTTTTTCTATAACTGTCCACCGTATGTCTGTGTCTTTATGTTGTTTTTCCTTATAGTGTGCTGTTAATTTAGTTGCGGTCACTGCTCGCCTTATTGTGCTTCTATGTTCACTAATACGAACTTTAACCTTGCGACTAGTCATACCGATATAGCTCAAATTGCATGGGCACTTGATGAGGTAGACAACTGATTCTGAATTACAATTAGTATGGGATCTTTGTTCCCATGGAAAGTGTAGGCCTAAATCAAGGCTTTTAGTGTGTTCTGTAAACGGGCACACTACACATGAACCACATGGAAAATGACCCAACACAGGTGGGTTATTCCACAATGTAAGTTGAACATTGTTTACATTTTTGAACGTGTCAGTGTGAACAAGAGTGTCTCTCAAGCTTTTATTCTTTCTGAATGAGAACATGGGTTTTTCATAAGGGAGTCTATTTGAAGTAAGTATGGGCCATTTCTTGTTGATGATTTTCTTCACCTCATTGGATGAGGAATTAAACGTGGTTACACAAATTATTTGATCAAGTGGCGTCTTTTGATGGGACTCTAGAAGTGCAGCTCTTGGAGTGTTACGAGCTCTTTTACTAGCTTTTTCTATAATCTTGTTCGGATATTTTCTCTGTCTAAGTTTGGTGGTGAGAATTGCAGCTTCTTTTTTATAATCTTTCAAATCTGAGCAATTTCTCCGTACTCTCAAGAACTGGCCTACCGGAAGATTCTCCCTGAGAGAGCGTGGGTGCGCACTGTCAAATCTTAATAAACTGTTCCTGTCAGTGGGCTTTGTATATAGTGAGCTTAACAGAGTACCGCCAGCTGCTCTCAGTGTAATATCTAAAAAGGAAATCTTTTCTCTATCCATATTCATGGTGAATCGTAGATGGGGATTTAAACAATTAATCCAATTAATGAAGCTATTGAGAGTCGAAACTTCTCCCTTCCAGATGAGAAGTACATCATCAATATATCTGTACCATTTGTATGTTGTGACATTATGTCACGTGACCTCGGCAACGCCATAAACACAGGGAGGTGAGCGGCCGCTTGTTATCCCAGCTAATCAGCCCCGGATACTACAGCACAACGGTAAGCGCGCTGACCCGCTAGGTCACATCACCCTCTGTCAGTCGGTTTTCAGTCCCCTCACTCCCTCATTCTCTCCTCTGCAGTGCATCACCACCCTGCCGTGAAATAATTCACTTATTCCAAACGCTAGCAGATCCTCGCCAAGCCTCAGATACTACGGCACAACGGTAAGCGCGCTAACCCGCTAGGTCACATCACTCTCTGTCAACCCTTTTTCAGTCCCATCACTCCCTCATTCTCTCCTCTGCAGTGCATCGCCACCCTGCCTTGAAATAATTCACTTATTCCAAACGCTAGCAGATCCTCGCCAAGTTTTGCCAAGACCCCTCCATTGGACGGCTGCCTCGGCTTGAGCCACCGTGCGCATAGATTGTTCCCGCACGTGAATCTAAGGGTATTTTCACCATTCTTTTTTGCTTAGCGCTCCTTATGTTCGCGTACCTTAGCCCATGGTTAGCCGGTATTTTTTGATAATTACTGGCTATTTAAGCGTGGCATGACTGGAACAGGGTCTTCACTATGACTTGTATTTGGTTCACGTAGCCCTGTTCGACTGGCACACCGCGCCTCACAACCCTTCACGTCATCAATTGATTTTGCTGAGCACAGCTCGACCTGGTCTTTAAGTAAGACATGCATGCGGAATATCGATGTCAACCACCGCCCTGCATGACTTTTTTGACTACATTCACTGGCCGCAAATTGAATAGTCTGTTGGTATAGCCCGCCACATTTGCCATCCTCATTGTTAGACACAAGTAACTGTTTTGTCGGTTCCAGTTTAGACCCTCTCATGCCGTTCTCAATATTTAGTTTTGATAATTACTCCTTGTGTCCATCGATGCCACTTCACGTTCACAGGTCATTTCAACCACCTTCACAGGGCATGTGTCTGACACCAGGGATTCTCAATGATTGCCCTGCAGGTTGTACTAGGCTTTACACTCCGTATTAGACGCCTCCTAATCTCCTTCCCCTCTCTATTTTCCACAGGCACTTTTACAAATTCAGGCTTGTAACTTTAACTGTCCTGATGATGATCCTACTATTGTTTTAAAAGGATCGAAACGTCGTCGACTAATGTAAACAGTGTGCACATTAATCCAATGTGATAAAAGAAGTGCATTTACTGTTTTTTCTAAGCTTGCCACAAATATGCTCAATATTCCACGAGCTACTTCTGTCTTGCCTGAAATGTTTTTGTCTTAATTGTACTTGTCATGTGTTCGTGTAGGATGCAGGATTGTGTCCCACTATATTGATGTGTTCGTATTTGTGTTTTTTGACGTTATTGATTTATTAAATTGAATGTCCGGCTGGACACTCGTAATATAGTACTGATTCTAGTCTATATTTATCTTATTGACTATTGTTCTGTTTAAGGACCACTGTTCTAATACAAAACTGTCACCCAAGGTCCTTATCTACCTTTTGGGTTCCCTTATTTTTTGAAAATATATCGCACTGTGGCACATGGAGAGTGGCTCATACGCATGCAGCAGTCCCATTTCTATATCCATTTCCACATCACAGAGTCTTGGATCTCCTGCACACATTGGGCCGCAGTTCTCAGAGTTTAAATTTACTGATCTTTGATGGACAATTCACGCCTGATGCACTTCTGTGTAATCCGCCATGTATGGTCCTTGGGGCTTTTTAATTTACTGATGTGGTTTTATCATGTGTGAACCAGCCATCAGACTTTATGCTGAACATGACTATGGAGAGACACAGCCTGGTAAGAAAGCCAAGGCAAAGTCTAACCGAACAGGTCTCCATGACACGTTTGAAAAGTTCAAACACGCTCTTTTGGCCAAAAAACACAAAATTTTCAACTATTCTCCAACCTTCAGAAAAAGTAGCTGAGCCTTCAGACACACTTGGGCAGGAGGATTATGATCAGGGGTCTGATGATGATGTCAATGTAGCATCAGTGGAATCAAATCAAGAGATTCACAGAAAGAGAGTCAGGGGTACTGGCTGCCATTTCCAGCCAATTGGTGAATAGGTTCAGATCCGGATAAATGTAAAGACCATGTGGCTGGGAACTCGGAGTCTATCAAGTCTACGATAGAGGTGACATGCGTTCCTAATGACATTGTTCATCAGTGTTCCTCGGCTTTAACCCCCTTCGGTCAGAATAGCGACAAATGTCCAGACAATGTCTAGACACCTTACTGAAATGGAGGTCCAAAACCTTAGTGAATTTAGTGAAGGAGTTCTGGCATTACTGCTTCCAGAACACTACATCAGTGGTGGCGGAATTCTTACTGGACAGAGGCAATCTGTTGGCGGACTGAAATTCCTGACATTTCAGAGATTCAAGCGGGTGGAAACTACATCCAAAGTACTTCTGAGCCTTGATGGACCTTTAGGGTCAGATTAGACTTCAGTATGCGTTTTATCTGTTTGCCATGATTCCAAGGGTGATGACCAGCCGCGGCCGCTGCAGGTAAGAGCGGTGGGGCGGTAAGCAGGCACGAGTGCGTTGGCAGGTACTTACCCTCCCGTATTATATGGGGGGGATGGGTGCCCCGGACTTGAGTCTGTATTACAGGGCGGCGCAGGGCGCTCAGGCGTACCACTGGATGCACGGCTTGCCAGATATCCCGTTTCTTCGTATGGAACGGCTATTTGCAGATCCGCTACCTCTTCCTCCTACCATAAGTGCGCCCGTTGACCGAAGGACAGGGATATTAGATTCACTTAATTCGACCTGGCACACTCTGTTGAACTTGCAGGCGGGGGCGTTATTGTACTCGCCGGCTATGCCTATTGAATGGGCCCTTTGGCTCGCCCCATGCCGGGACAAGGGAGTGGTCCGAGCTTTGCAAGCATTGAATGTTAGTACGATGGGAGACTTGTTCAGTGACGGGACTGTGAGGACATGGGAGGACGTGGGGGGCTCTGCCGCCACCAGCACCTTGCTCCAGAGATTTCAATTCCACAGGGTGCGGAGAGCCTTACGGGAAGTGCTGGGGGACGATCTGCAGGAACCGCCGGAGATGCTGGAACTGTCATATATTATTAAAGCTAAAACGCCGCGTAAAGCGGTCTCCAACGTTTATAAACTGGCGATGTCACATAGAGAGAATACATATACAAAAGCCAGACTGGCCTGGCAGCGTGATCTGCACACGGAAATAGATGACTCTATGTGGGCCTATTGTTGCACCAGCACCCGGCGCATTTCACTACACGGCAGACATAGACTTGTCCATTTCAAGTTTTTGAATAGAGCGTATTACACACCAGAGAGACTGTGTCGATATGGGTTACGGGAGGACTCGGATTGTGACAGATGTCGTGCGCATTCGGCAGACTTTGTCCACCTAGCTTGGCATTGCCCTGAGGTATATAGTTTTTGGGAGCAGATTTTCCTGGAACTGGGCAGGGTGGTGGGTGTGGAGCTTTCCCCAGACCCAGCCCTGGCTCTCCTGGGATACTCTAAACGACTCCCTAAAGCGATCCGCAGGTTAGTCGATATGGGTCTGCTGGTGGCAAAGCGGCGTGTGGCAATGTGTTGGTTGAAGGGTCCTGTCCCCACAATGTTGCAGTGGTCGCATGACATGTTATATTGCAGCACCCAGAATGAGACCTTTAGTGAATTGCTACCTCCCAGGAACAGGCCCAAGAATTTCTGGGGACTGTATACCACGTACCTGCTTACCAAAGAGGTTGCCCCAGAAGAGGCGGCTTCTGCCATTCCTGACATGCGCACCCAGGTCCCTGCAGTATGATCCTCTCCTATGTACCATAACAAGCGTCACCCCCCAGGACACATTCATACTGGTATAGGTTCGCACATGCCTTGTGGACCTGCATCTGAAAAGTGGAGAGACAGGTCAGCCCCTAATAAAATTGGCACGAGGTCCCCCTTGCCGGAGCCACTGGGGGGTACTGGTCTCGGGACGTTGTGTATAGTTACATGCTTTGGGCGGCCAAAAGTACAGAGTGGTTGTTGTCCTGGAATGATGGGTTTAGTGCAACGTATGTGCTTTTTAAACAATGGACCTACGATAACCTGTGTTTGAAGACTGCTGCCTGCCCCTCGGGTTGTTGGCTAAATAGCTGTGTTCATTGCTGGGGAATTATTGAGCTGCCGGCCCGAAGGGTTGTAGGCGAGAGGCTGTGTTACTTTGAGACTTTGTTTTAATAACATTTTTCAAAAAAAGGGCAGTGGGGACAGGTGAGGGGGGATTTCGAGAGACGACCACGAGGGAAAATTAAATAAATAATTAATTTTCCCTCGTGGTCGTCTCTCGAAATCCCCCCTCACCTGGCCCCACTGCTCTTACCTGCAGCGGCCGCGGCTGGTGATGACGCAGGCAAGGTGTCAGCAAGCAAAGCTGGTCTTAGTGACTCCCTCATGGAAATCACAGATTTGATTTTCAGTCCGCCTAGAGCTATACTGTGCACCTCCAGTATTTGTTCCAATGGCTCAGAATATTCTCATGAATCTGTCAGACCATTCTCACCCAATGATCCTCTCGGGTTAGCTGCAGTTGATGGCTTGGAGAATTTCTGGGCATAACGAAAGGTCGAGGGCCTTTCAAGACAGACTTCAGAGTTGAACATGCAGGCATGAGCCATTGATATTAAGAGTCGTTACAGTTTAGATTGGCATAGATGGTCCTATTGGTGTGATGAACACAGTTTTGATCCCTTGGGGATAGAAGTGGTGATTGTTGCTAACTTTCTAGCTAAGCTAGCTTCTTTAAGGTAAATCTACCGCACAGTCGATTCTTAAAGATCAGCTATTACCTTTGGTCTCTGGCCAAGGGTAGGTGACAATCTTAGATAAAGATGTTTTTGAAAGGTATTCGTATGTCAATTCCTCCAGAAGCTAAATATTCTTTCTTGTGAAATTTGAATGTTGTTCTAAAGTTTTAGAGAAAAGGCCCGCAAATCCACTTTTGTCTCCTATGCAGCTTTCAGCACAGCTAGCCATACGGTGTATCTTTTAACTTGCTGAAGAGTCTCAGATCTGAAGGACTTTAGATTTAGAAAGTAGGTAATTTACTCCAGAGGGTGTAAAATTTGTGATTGCGAAAGTCCACAAAGTCCACAAAGTCTTCCCAGATGACCCAAAGCTGTGTGTTTTTCGCTGCCTCAATTATAATGACAGGATAAGAGAATTCAGGCTCAGATGGGTGGGTCAATCTGAGCTCCAACTTCAACAGAAACGTTAGCTTGCAGCGTAAAGTGGATCATGGCAGAAGCAGCCATTGACAGAGACATTATCCAGGCATTGACGTTGATGTTTTATGCACACTCAGGAGAATGATGGCAAATAAGTCTCTGTTATCAGATGTTCATTTGGAGGATATTTTCAAAGCAACAAGTTGGTCGAGCAACTCGACCTCCAAGGAAATCTACATTAAACCTACACCATTTGTGGCATTACAGGTAGTATTTAAGCTTTAAACTAGCATAATCCTCACCTTCTGTACTACCATAGATTGTAAAATGTCCTAGCTTTCATGTCCGAAAGTTGTTCTAGAAAGGACACCGAGGCGAGGACAATTCCCACCCATTATTGAAATCTGCACTTCAATACTTATGATTTCACATTTGACTTGAAGTGCTATGCTTAGCTTCTGGGAAATGTCATGTTGGATGCATTTCACTTCCAGACCCATTTTATCTTTTGACTTCTAAGATGGTATGAAAGACTAAATTATTTATTTTTAGATTGTAGGACGGAAATGAAACATGACCTTCCTGGGCACGGATCTGGGTTCAGCCAGAAGTAGGAAGATATGGGAGCTGCAGCTATAGTTATGTGACTGTTTTAGTGATGATTGGTTACTTGTGATCAGGTGTTTTGAGGTGGAGTTGGTAGGTGGCAGAATGCGGGGAAGCGGGGGGGCCTCTAAGAACAGGCTGCACAAGGGATCCCAAACGGGGGCTAGGGTCGCACATGCCTTAAGGACAAGGGAGCACAGCCAGTTCGCTGTTACCCAGGCCAGGTGGGCTGAGTGCAGAGCAGGTAGGCTGCCAAGCCCAGGTGCATAAAGGTGCTCCACTTAGTCAGGGGCCAACAGCTGGCAGGGGCAATTTCAGGACTGCTGGGCCACTCTCACAGTGGGTCTCAGGGGTCGTGATGTCCCTCTGCAGCTGCTGGGCTCTGGTATCGTTGGGTCCCGACAGGAATCTTCGAAGTTGGTGTTGATTGCAGGGCGTCCGGTACCCCGGGTATTGGTACTGCAGGGCTCCGGTTGGTCTTGGTGCCTCCACACTCAGGGGGGGAGACAGATCTGACCTTGCCGAGCATGAGTACCTTTTCCTGGTTGGTTGCTGTGCCGGTTCGGTCAGGGAGCTGAAAGTTGGTGGACCGGACTGAATATATGACGTTACAACGCACAACAACAAATGCAACGCATGCTTTTACAATGCAGTTTTTACATCGCAGCTACCATTACATCGCATGATTTTACCATGCATGCCATTACAATGCATACCATTACAACGCATAATACTTTTAGGGCAACAGTAGGGTAAGTGTTGGATAGTGTAGGGGTAAAAATTACTATTCCCACTCCAGTGAGTGCAGCAGTAGGGTAAGTGTTGGATAGTGTAGGGGTAAAAATTACTATTCCCACTCTAGTGAGTGCAACAGTAGGGAAAGTGTTGGATAGTGTAGGGGTAAACATTACTATTCCCATCTACCCCAAAACCCATAGCCACCCTAAAACTAAAAAAACTCTATTACTTTCCTTATAATGCGTTGTAATGGCATGCATTGAAATGGTATGCGTTGTAATGGCATGCGTTGTAGTGACATGCGTTGTAATGGCATGCGTTGTAATGGCATGCGATGTAAAGGCAGCTGCGTTGTAACAGCTGCAATGTAAAAGCAGTGCGATGTAATGACTGCGTTGTAATGGATGTTTCCCACCGGACTCTGCGGTTTCGGTGCCTGTGGTCTGCAGTGGAGTAGCTCCTCTACTCTGAGGGAGTTCTTGGGCAGTTTGCAAAGGCTGGTAGTCCTCTGGGGTTCTTAGTGGCCACACAGCAGCAGGGTGAGACAGTTCACCTCGATTGTCGAGTCTTGAAGCGGCAGACAGGGGTTTGCACCAAAACTCCGTGCACCAAAACTCCGTGGCAGACACTCAGTCCTCGGGTTCAGCAGCTCTTCTTTGTCCTCTTCGTCTTTAGGTTGGTTGAATCTGAAGTTCTGGGTGGAGGGGTGCCACCTAAATACTCAATTTTGGGGTGCCAAAGGGGTAACAGGTAGTAGCCAATGGGCTACCTACCTTTAAAGTGACTACACCCTCTATATGACGACTTCCTGTAGAAAGTGGGCATAACTCTGACCCTAATAGGCTAATTTCCTCCAATACAAGGTGGAGGATTCTGAGAAGTGGGGTCCACATCAGCTGCTCCACCTTAGGGGTGGTGCTGGCTAGATGTGGGCACACCTCCTAATCTAACTAATTTTCCCGCCTGTCCTCCCACCAAAACGTGGGGATATGACAGGGGGTTTGCATCTTCCACTACCTGGAGAGGCCTGGGTCGCATTTCAAAAGGCGGGATGGCCTTGATGCTTCCCACCATGGAAGGCAGTTTCTGGTTAGACGAGGTGTGAACACCTCCGCCCAGAGCAGGCTTTGTTCCCGGCCTCTGAGAGCGAAGGCTCTCACCCCAGGAGGCCAGAAACATGTCTAGTGGTGGCAGCAGAGCTGGCCTTTGCTAAGATAGTGCCTGGGCGTGGGTGGAGAGAAATCTGGCACCCTTGCTGATGCTAGCTAATTAAATGAGGCAGCAGGGAGTCCCTTTTATGTTGACTGGTCAGTCCCTGGCTGAGCAGTGAATGGCCCCTGCACACAAACATCTCCACTTAGCTGCCTCATGCAGATGATGGTTTTGTTGATGTGTGTCAGAAAGGGTCAGGGGTGTTAAAAACATCACCCGCCATATGATAATGAAGGACTAAAACCACTTTAACCTGGCAAATCTGACAGAAACGAACAGGCAGTGACAAGGACCATGCTGGAGAAAGATGAGAAGGGCACTGTTATTGGCATAACCTTAATGCTCCATGCGCCCCTCAGAATGTTGGCGATACAAAAGGGAATGATGGACGGAACGTTTGAGCCAATCAAACACTCACCCCCAGTCAACTGATCTGGGTTTAATCCATCATCATTCTTTAGCTCACTCCACCACCCCAGTTCAGACATGGCCATATGCAAATCAGTCTGACCCTGTGCCTCATGGGAACAGTCCAGCCCGAACTGCCAAGCCATGTCTTCCCTGGACCGGAAACAAGCATCCTAGGACCGGTTTCTGGCATTTCAGCCGTCATCGGCCAGGCTTGCTTGAATCCAGTGGCAAAGTGAGCAAGGGACCCACGTCTGGGCATACCCCCACCAACTTAGGGCGACCAAAGCGATACAAAAGGGAATGATGGACGGAACGTTTGAGCCAATCAAACACTCACCCCCAGTCAACTGATCTGGGTTTAATCCATCATCATTCTTTAGCTCACTCCACCACCCCAGTTCAGACATGGCCATATGCAAATCAGTCTGACCCTGTGCCTCATGGGAACAGTCCAGCCCGAACTGCCAAGCCATGTCTTCCCTGGACCGGAAACAAGCATCCTAGGACCGGTTTCTGGCATTTCAGCCGTCATCGGCCAGGCTTGCTTGAATCCAGTGGCAAAGTGAGCAAGGGACCCACGTCAGGGCATACCCCCACCAACTTAGGGCGACCAAAGCGATACAAAAGGGAATGATGGACGGAACGCTTGAGCCAATCAAACACTCACCCCCAGTCAACTGATCTGGGTTTAATCCATCATCATTCTTTAGCTCACTCCACCACCCCAGTTCAGACATGGCCATATGCAAATCAGTCTGACCCTGTGCCTCATGGGAACAGTCCAGCCCGAACTGCCAAGCCATGTCTTCCCTGGACCGGAAACAAGCATCCTAGGACCGGTTTCTGGCATTTCAGCCGTCATCGGCCAGGCTTGCTTGAATCCAGTGGCAAAGTGAGCAAGGGACCCACGTCTGGGCATACCCCCACCAACTTAGGGCGACCAAAGCGATACAAAAGGGAATGATGGACGGAACGTTTGAGCCAATCAAACACTCACCCCCAGTCAACTGATCTGGGTTTAATCCATCATCATTCTTTAGCTCACTCCACCACCCCAGTTCAGACATGGCCATATGCAAATCAGTCTGACCCTGTGCCTCATGGGAACAGTCCAGCCCGAACTGCCAAGCCATGTCTTCCCTGGACCGGAAACAAGCATCCTAGGACCGGTTTCTGGCATTTCAGCCGTCATCGGCCAGGCTTGCTTGAATCCAGTGGCAAAGTGAGCAAGGGACCCACGTCTGGGCATACCCCCACCAACTTAGGGCGACCAAAGCGATACAAAAGGGAATGATGGACGGAACGTTTGAGCCAATCAAACACTCACCCCCAGTCAACTGATCTGGGTTTAATCCATCATCATTCTTTAGCTCACTCCACCACCCCAGTTCAGACATGGCCATATGCAAATCAGTCTGACCCTGTGCCTCATGGGAACAGTCCAGCCCGAACTGCCAAGCCATGTCTTCCCTGGACCGGAAACAAGCATCCTAGGACCGGTTTCTGGCATTTCAGCCGTCATCGGCCAGGCTTGCTTGAATCCAGTGGCAAAGTGAGCAAGGGACCCACGTCTGGGCATACCCCCACCAACTTAGGGCGACCAAAGCGATACAAAAGGGAATGATGGACAGAACGTTTGAGCCAATCAAACACTCACCCCCAGTCAACTGATCTGGGTTTAATCCATCATCATTCTTTAGCTCACTCCACCACCCCAGTTCAGACATGGCCATATGCAAATCAGTCTGACCCTGTGCCTCATGGGAACAGTCCAGCCCGAACTGCCAAGCCATGTCTTCCCTGAACCGGAAACAAGCATCCTAGGACCGGTTTCTGGCATTTCAGCCGTCATCGGCCAGGCTTGCTTGAATCCAGTGGCAAAGTGAGCAAGGGACCCACGTCTGGGCATACCCCCACCAACTTAGGGCGACCAAAGCGATACAAAAGGGAATGATGGACGGAACGTTTGAGCCAATCAAACACTCACCCCCAGTCAACTGATCTGGGTTTAATCCATCATCATTCTTTAGCTCACTCCACCACCCCAGTTCAGACATGGCCATATGCAAATCAATCTGACCCTGTGCCTCATGGGAACAGTCCAGCCCGAACTGCCAAGCCATGTCTTCCCTGGACCGGAAACAAGCATCCTAGGACCGGTTTCTGGCATTTCAGCCGTCATCGGCCAGGCTTGCTTGAATCCAGTGGCAAAGTGAGCAAGGGACCCACGTCTGGGCATACCCCCACCAACTTAGGGCGACCAAAGCGATACAAAAGGGAATGATGGACGGAACGTTTGAGCCAATCAAACACTCACCCCCAGTCAACTGATCTGGGTTTAATCCATCATCATTCTTTAGCTCACTCCACCACCCCAGTTCAGACATGGCCATATGCAAATCAGTCTGACCCTGTGCCTCATGGGAACAGTCCAGCCCGAACTGCCAAGCCATGTCTTCCCTGGACCGGAAACAAGCATCCTAGGACCGGTTTCTGGCATTTCAGCCGTCATCGGCCAGGCTTGCTTGAATCCAGTGGCAAAGTGAGCAAGGGACCCACGTCTGGGCATACCCCCACCAACTTAGGGCGACCAAAGCGATACAAAAGGGAATGATGGACGGAACGTTTGAGCCAATCAAACACTCACCCCCAGTCAACTGATCTGGGTTTAATCCATCATCATTCTTTAGCTCACTCCACCACCCCAGTTCAGACATGGCCATATGCAAATCAGTCTGACCCTGTGCCTCATGGGAACAGTCCAGCCCGAACTGCCAAGCCATGTCTTCCCTGGACCGGAAACAAGCATCCTAGGACCGGTTTCTGGCATTTCAGCCGTCATCGGCCAGGCTTGCTTGAATCCAGTGGCAAAGTGAGCAAGGGACCCACGTCTGGGCATACCCCCACCAACTTAGGGCGACCAAAGCGATACAAAAGGGAATGATGGACGGAACGTTTGAGCCAATCAAACACTCACCCCCAGTCAACTGATCTGGGTTTAATCCATCATCATTCTTTAGCTCACTCCACCACCCCAGTTCAGACATGGCCATATGCAAATCAGTCTGACCCTGTGCCTCATGGGAACAGTCCAGCCCGAACTGCCAAGCCATGTCTTCCCTGGACCGGAAACAAGCATCCTAGGACCGGTTTCTGGCATTTCAGCCGTCATCGGCCAGGCTTGCTTGAATCCAGTGGCAAAGTGAGCAAGGGACCCACGTCTGGGCATACCCCCACCAACTTAGGGCGACCAAAGCGATACAAAAGGGAATGATGGACGGAACGTTTGAGCCAATCAAACACTCACCCCCAGTCAACTGATCTGGGTTTAATCCATCATCATTCTTTAGCTCACTCCACCACCCCAGTTCAGACATGGCCATATGCAAATCAGTCTGACCCTGTGCCTCATGGGAACAGTCCAGCCCGAACTGCCAAGCCATGTCTTCCCTGGACCGGAAACGCTCCGTCCATCATCCCCTTTGTATCGCTTTGGTCGCCCTAAGTTGGCGGGGGTATGCCCAGACGTGGGTCCCTTGCTCACTTTGCCACTGGATTCAAGCAAGCCTGGCTGATGACGGCTGAAATGCCAGAAACCGGTCCTAGGATGCTTGTTTCCGGTCCAGGGAAGACATGGCTTGGCAGTTCGGGCTGGACTGTTCCCATGAGGCACAGGGTCAGACTGATTTGCATATGGCCATGTCTGAACTGGGGTGGTGGAGTGAGCTAAAGAATGATGATGGATTAAACCCAGATCAGTTGACTGGGGGTGAGTGTTTGATTGGCTCAAACGTTCCGTCCATCATCCCCTTTGTATCGCTTTGGTCGCCCTAAGTTGGCGGGGGTATGCCCAGACGTGGGTCCCTTGCTCACTTTGCCACTGGATTCAAGCAAGCCTGGCTGATGACGGCTGAAATGCCAGAAACCGGTCCTAGGATGCTTGTTTCCGGTCCAGGGAAGACATGGCTTGGCAGTTCGGGCTGGACTGTTCCCATGAGGCACAGGGTCAGACTGATTTGCATATGGCCATGTCTGAACTGGGGTGGTGGAGTGAGCTAAAGAATGATGATGGATTAAACCCAGATCAGTTGACTGGGGGTGAGTGTTTGATTGGCTCAAACGCTCCGTCCATCATCCCCTTTGTATCGCTTTGGTCGCCCTAAGTTGGCGGGGGTATGCCCAGACGTGGGTCCCTTGCTCACTTTGCCACTGGATTCAAGCAAGCCTGGCTGATGACGGCTGAAATGCCAGAAACCGGTCCTAGGATGCTTGTTTCCGGTCCAGGGAAGACATGGCTTGGCAGTTCGGGCTGGACTGTTCCCATGAGGCACAGGGTCAGACTGATTTGCATATGGCCATGTCTGAACTGGGGTGGTGGAGTGAGCTAAAGAATGATGATGGATTAAACCCAGATCAGTTGACTGGGGGTGAGTGTTTGATTGGCTCAAACGCTCCGTCCATCATCCCCTTTTGTATCGCTTGGTCGCCCTAAGTTGGCGGGGGTATGCCCAGACGTGGGTCCCTTGCTCACTTTGCCACTGGATTCAAGCAAGCCTGGCTGATGACGGCTGAAATGCCAGAAACCGGTCCTAGGATGCTTGTTTCCGGTCCAGGGAAGACATGGCTTGGCAGTTCGGGCTGGACTGTTCCCATGAGGCACAGGGTCAGACTGATTTGCATATGGCCATGTCTGAACTGGGGTGGTGGAGTGAGCTAAAGAATGATGATGGATTAAACCCAGATCAGTTGACTGGGGGTGAGTGTTTGATTGGCTCAAACGTTCCGTCCATCATCCCCTTTTGTATCGCTTTGGTCGCCCTAAGTTGGCGGGGGTATGCCCAGACGTGGGTCCCTTGCTCACTTTGCCACTGGATTCAAGCAAGCCTGGCTGATGACGGCTGAAATGCCAGAAACCGGTCCTAGGATGCTTGTTTCCGGTCCAGGGAAGACATGGCTTGGCAGTTCGGGCTGGACTGTTCCCATGAGGCACAGGGTCAGACTGATTTGCATATGGCCATGTCTGAACTGGGGTGGTGGAGTGAGCTAAAGAATGATGATGGATTAAACCCAGATCAGTTGACTGGGGGTGAGTGTTTGATTGGCTCAAACGTTCCGTCCATCATCCCCTTTGTATCGCTTTGGTCGCCCTAAGTTGGCGGGGGTATGCCCAGACGTGGGTCCCTTGCTCACTTTGCCACTGGATTCAAGCAAGCCTGGCTGATGACGGCTGAAATGCCAGAAACCGGTCCTAGGATGCTTGTTTCCGGTCCAGGGAAGACATGGCTTGGCAGTTCGGGCTGGACTGTTCCCATGAGGCACAGGGTCAGACTGATTTGCATATGGCCATGTCTGAACTGGGGTGGTGGAGTGAGCTAAAGAATGATGATGGATTAAACCCAGATCAGTTGACTGGGGGTGAGTGTTTGATTGGCTCAAACGTTCCGTCCATCATCCCCTTTGTATCGCTTGGTCGCCCTAAGTTGGCGGGGGTATGCCCAGACGTGGGTCCCTTGCTCACTTTGCCACTGGATTCAAGCAAGCCTGGCTGATGACGGCTGAAATGCCAGAAACCGGTCCTAGGATGCTTGTTTCCGGTCCAGGGAAGACATGGCTTGGCAGTTCGGGCTGGACTGTTCCCATGAGGCACAGGGTCAGACTGATTTGCATATGGCCATGTCTGAACTGGGGTGGTGGAGTGAGCTAAAGAATGATGATGGATTAAACCCAGATCAGTTGACTGGGGGTGAGTGTTTGATTGGCTCAAACGTTCCGTCCATCATCCCCTTTTGTATCGCTTGGTCGCCCTAAGTTGGCGGGGGTATGCCCAGACGTGGGTCCCTTGCTCACTTTGCCACTGGATTCAAGCAAGCCTGGCTGATGACGGCTGAAATGCCAGAAACCGGTCCTAGGATGCTTGTTTCCGGTCCAGGGAAGACATGGCTTGGCAGTTTGGGCTGGACTGTTCCCATGAGGCACAGGGTCAGACTGATTTGCATATGGCCATGTCTGAACTGGGGTGGTGGAGTGAGCTAAAGAATGATGATGGATTAAACCCAGATCAGTTGACTGGGGGTGAGTGTTTGATTGGCTCAAACGTTCCGTCCATCATCCCCTTTTGTATCGCTCAGAATGTTGGCAACGGCCATGGGTGACAGGCTGGCTGAGACCAGTCGGTAACCACACTAGTAGTCGGTAGGTTTTCAGGGGGCATCTCTAAGGTGCCCTCTGCGTGCATTTATTAATAAATCTGACACTGGCATCAGTGCAGGTTTATTAAGACAAGATGTTTGGTACGAAACACCTTGGGGTATAGTGAAGCCATCATGTAGCTGGGGAGCTCGTAATTACAAGTGTCCAGCCCATGTCCTTGTTATGGCTTCACTGTGCACTGGTAATATCTAAGGGTGAACTTAGATATCACTGTGACATATCCACCCTGGCAGATGTGCCCTCACATGGGTATAAGGCACCCTGCCTTAGGGATGACTTACCTATACTACATGCAATATTATGCTGGCATGGCACACAGGGATGTGTCCGACACAGTAGTGTCTGGCACCTCAAAAGTTTGTCTAGAAAAACTCCAGAGGTATTTTTAAATTCACATTCACTTCATCACACTCACTGACACCACAAACCCGATCCACTGTAAACAGGTGTTGCAGCACAGCTGAGTAGCATTCGGCTACTCAGCTGGGACCCGATGATGAAGCATGACACCAACCAGGTTGGTGTGTGAAGGTTTTTTTAGACAAACTTTTGAGGTGCCAGACACTACTGTGTCAGACAGTCATTTAACGTGGCCGTCTTAGTTGGTTGGAAATTACATTAAGGGACAAGGACGGCCGTCCACCAGTCTTAGGGGCACATTACGATACCCGGCGTAAATAATTCCGCCAGGCATGGAAGCGGCAAAAATCCGCCCGCACACACCGCCTGAACACCGACCACGCCATTACGATTACACAAACCGAATACCGCCATCGGCGGAAAAAGCACACAAAATACCGCCCGCCAACGTCCGAGTCGGAGACAAACCGCCCGCCACGGACGGAAACACGCACGACAACACAAAACCGCCCGCCCTCACGCCCGACACACCGCACGTGAAATTACGATCGCACCGACATGAGCGCGGAAAAACCACAAATATACCGCCCGCCAGCGCAAACAACGCCGATGAGAATCGACACGGCAGAAGCCATGGCGCCCACGTACCTGCACAGAAACCATCCGCACACAAAACCAATAGCACACAACATGGCCAACAAGTCTACACATAGCAAGGCACGCACAAATACACAAGCACAGTACATATCCCGAAAACACCCCCCGGACAAACAAAAAATACAAAGGCCAGAACCCCAGACACAACACACCTGAAAACAACAGACCATGAGGACACACCCACATAGGTGAGTACAAAAGCAGCACTCCCACAGACCACAACCCCTTGCTACATTGCAAACCAGAGAGGAGAGGAGAGGACACAGTGACACAGCAAGGACAGCAGCACACCACAGAAACGCACACATCACTACCACCACCACCACCACCACCACCACCAAACACCACCACCACCACCACCACCACCAAACACCGGCACCACAAACCCCCTGCACATTACACAACACACACCGCACCAGCACCACAAACACCATGGCACCACAAAGGATGCCCAAGTTCACGCCCATGGAGCTGACGGTCATGGTCGACGAGATCATCAAGGTGTACCCACAAATCTATGGGAACATGGTCCAGCACACACCACTAGCCACCAGAAACAGAATGTGGAACCGGATCGTAGACCAGGTCAATGCAGTCGGGACCCTGCCCAGGAACAGAGTCGAGATTAACAAACGTTGGAATGACGTAAAGAGCCTGGTCAAGAAGAAGGAGGGCAAAAACAGAGAGCTGGCTGCCGTCACTGGCGGAGGGAATCCCGCGCTCTTTAAGACCTTCAAAGCGTGGGAGGAGAAGGTGCGAGTCGTAATCCATCCGGAGATCCTCGCCGGATTAGCAGGGGGAGTGGAGGCTGGTAAGTACAAACTAATGTATACCAGCACACCGCTATGTACTCACATGCACTACCACCATGCCACAGCTCCCAGGGACAAACACCCCCATGTCCAGCACACAATACACAACACATCACACACACATGCAACAGACACCACCACACACAGCCCAAACCGAACAACTGCAAGATGCGTGGGGACATGTGTACACTAAGCCAGCCACGTAACCACCAACAGGTCCCCAAATATGCCAGAAGCGCCACAACGAGCACCCACCACACCCATGTGTCCGCCACAGCTGCACCAACCGACAAGTAACAGGTAAGTGGCAGGAACACAAAGTGCAGTGGGTGGGACGGTGGACAGCCCAAGTACAACACACACCAGGCCCCAGTCCCACAGCACAGCAAGGAGGAGCATCCCCCACAGCCCACACCCACGTGTCAGCCACCGCAGTGCACAACGACAGCCGAAAGGCAGACATCACGGTCCACAGCAATCGGTGTCAGTGGGTATCCAGCCACCCCCACGACCCACAACACCCTCCCACCCCCACAGACCTGCAACATGGAGCACCCCCGCTTAGAGCCATGTGGCATCCAGTACAGTGCACGCACGAACAACTTGCAGGTGGGAAACTGGACAGGGCCGGATTACTGGAGGCATGAGGACCGTAACACGACCAACACATGGGACATGTCACGTAGCAGACGAACACGCAGCACCGCCCACCGTCACGAACAAGTGAACAATGTGCACACGGACATGAACAACAGACTCACACCCCACATGACCCATCACAGACATAGCAACACCCAAGGAGCCACGTCTGCATGCACAAGCCACACTGAATATAGTACCACACGGCAGCCACTGTGCAACTCATCACACACAACCGAAACACCATTGGAGTCCTGTCCATGTAGCCCCAACTGCCTGTCAACCACACACCCCACAACTACGCCTATGTAAGACAAACAACACTAGACGCAACAGAGCGGAACAACATAAATGCACACGAACACCACTGAACCCATCAAACACACAGACACACCATGCACAAACAACATACCATCCATCCCATCCGCCAGCCCCAGTCTCATGAAAGGCATGTCATCCGCACAGCTGCCACATATACAGCAGTCACGCTAAGATACATGCCCATTACCAACCATGTGCCAGAAGTCAATGAAGTGCACGACACACTGTGAGCAACAACACACAACATGGGCCACACCACCCCCCGAGCACTGCAGTGATGCACATGGCACAGGGCAGCACGCACACCAAGGAGATGGGACAACTGCAATACGTCGGGTGGCACACAACCATCACACACTCATAACGATGCGTCCAATGCCATGTCCAGTAATCACAACAGACAGCAAATATGCAGGCCATGTCAAGCATGCACACACCTCAAACCATGCACTGTCATGCTGCCACAACACATGTCACGTTCGGCACCCATGGCTCACAGCATGTACCCCAAAAGCATATTCCCTCCCAAATGCGAAACTGGGGCATGGCCCCCATGTTGCCATATGCGTTCCTAAGCGTTCCATTTGAACCCCAAAAGCATATTCCCTCCCAAATGCGAATCTGGGGCATGGCCCCCATGTTGCCATATGCGTTCCTAAGCGTTCCATTTGAACCCCAAAAGCATATTCCCTCCCAAATGCGAATCTGGGGCATGGCCCCCATGTTGCCATATGCGTTCCTAAGCGTTCCATTTGAACCCCAAAAGCATATTCCCTCCCAAATGCGAATCTGGGGCATGGCCCCCATGTTGCCATATGCGTTCCTAAGCGTTCCATTTGAACCCCAAAAGCAAAGTACAAACCAGACCCAGGATGGGCCAGGAGCCCGCATACACCAGAGTCACAATAAGTAGGGGCACAGCAACACACCCATCGGCATGGCCAATCCATCCCATGCCACATGTGCACAGCACACAGTCCCATTGCCAAGCACACACAACTACAGATGCTACAGCCACACACACGCCTCCGGGAAACCCATGTACGAGATTGCACGAACTGTCAATGTCAGACGACAAATACATACTTCGCCAGGTGCAACACAATAACTAATCTCATTCTCTCCACAGGTGACGAACTGCTGGATGCTGGGGATGGAGCCAGCAGCCAGCACAGCCAGCCTACAAGCCCCCAACGAGGACACACGGATCTGGAGGATCTGTCCTCCTCTTCGGACACGGACAACCAAGCAGGCCCATCTGGTGTGGCAGGGCCCAGCCGCTCCCCAGGACCCCTCCTACCCACCAACCCATCATCCAGGGCTGCTGAACATTCACAGCCCCCTGCTGCCACTGTCGTTGCGGCCACACCCACGGTCATTGTGGCCACTACCACTGCCGCAACCGCCACCATCGCCGCACCGACCACCACCGCCGCCACCACCGCCACGTCTCCGCTGGCACCAGCCCCAGCGCAGGTGGTGGCCCGGATGACTGGATCCACCCTGGGAGCCACAGCGAGGACCGTGGTGAGCAATGTGGCTAGTGGGCAGGCCGGTGGCAGCAGGACTGGTAGGAGGAGCAGGGTCAGGGAAACGCCAGCCTCCCCTGGGAGCCATGCCCTGCCTCACATGGCCAGAGTCCTTGGGGCCTATGAAGAGGCCCAAGGACAATGGGTCCGGTCTGCCTCAGACACGCGTGAGGTGCTGGGGGTGTTGAGGTCCATGGACGCCCGTATGGGCCAAATCGTGGACCTCATGGGACAGCTGGTGGTGGCGGTGAGGTCACAGCCAGGGACAGCAGCTCCCCTCCGCCACCACCTGCCGGGGCGCAGGGTGGAGCAGCAGTGTCCAGTTCCCCTGCGTCCACAGCCAGTGATCACACCTCAACCACCAGCATGTCGCAAGCAGGCACCCCCTCGCAAACGTGGAAGGGGCCGTCCGAAGAGGAAACAGATCTCCCGGGAGGACTTCGCACGCTCCAGTCGCAAGTGAGGCAGCCAGCCAGCCTTCCGCCAGCCTTCCTTGACCAGCCACTGCATTGACTTGGACTACGATCCCACTCCACACAGCCATCTGGATGGCATGTGTGTGTTGGACTATGGACATAGAACCAGTGGGTACACCCTGATCATCACGCAGCCATGACCGACAGCTCATTGTCACTGCACGCACCACTTTTGTCATCACCTTACACACAATCACATGTCACAGTTTGTAATAAATGCACCTTTTTCACTAACTGCTGATTGTGCCCTGTGTCTTATTTGTACGGAATACAACGGCCACCTTGGGCGGAAAGGCACCTGATGCGTGGCATGGCATTTGAATCCGGAGGGCCTGTAGGGACCTAGGGGTGGGAGACAGAACAGGAGCACATTCAATGAGTGTGTCACACACCCATCACACAGTACATGTCAACAACTACAAGCAATGTACACACATCGCACAGAGCAATAGGGCACAATGCCACAGCCACCAACAGTGGCATACTACCCTGGCCATGGAGCGTTGACACACAGCACGCAGTGAACAAACGGCCACCCTGACACAGCACACACACACCTGCACAGATACAGCCACATCAGCCGTCGTACATGGACACTCACCGTCAAGTGAAGTAGCGGGCGACGAGCTGCTGCCGCACATTACCAGCTTCCTCCTCTCCGCTGTCCTCCTCACTCGAGCTGTCCTGGTCTGCGGGCTGGGGCCCTGGTTGATCTCCGTCATCCACGATGAGGGGGATCTGCTTCCGAATGGCCAGATTGTGCAGCATGCAGCACGCCACCACTATCCGGCACACCTTCTGTGGGGAGTACGCCAGCGCACCCTCGGTGCGGTCCAGGCACCTGAACCTGGACTTGAGGAGGCCAAAGGTACGCTCGACCACACGTCTGGTCCTCCCATGTGCCTCATTGTAGCGATCGTCTGCTGGGGTGCGAGGATTCCTCAATGGACTGAGCAGCCATGCCCCATTCGGATACGCAGAGTCACCTGGGTGTGAGGGACACAGAGAACCGTTGCTAATCCAACTGGACAGGGGACAGCATCGCACAGCCAGCACGCTACACCACTCCACATACTCACCGACAATACAGGCACGATCCTGTTGCATATTGGACATCAGTCGTGGCAAGATGCTGTTGCGCATTATGTGTGCGTCATGGGCCGAGCCTGGGAACTTTGCACACACGTGGGTGATCACCATGTCCGCAAGGCACACCACTTGCACATTCAGGGAGTGCGTGTGCTTCCTGTTGCGGTACAGGTGCTCAGTGGCCTGTGGTGGAACAAGGCCGACATGTGTGCAGTCAATGGCTCCAACGACGTGTGGGATTCTGCCAAGGGCATAGAATGCACCCTTCACTGCCGCCAATTCACGAGCCCTGGGGAAGCGGATGTACCTGTTCCGGTACAGCATCATGGCTGCCAGTACATCCCTCAGCACCTTGCTGAACATGGGCTGGGACATCCCTCCTCCACTGCCCACTGTGTGCTGGAATGACCCAGTGGCGAAGAAATGCATGGCGGCCATCACCTTAGCCGTGGGGGTGACAGCAGTCGGATACACCCTGCGGGGACGGAGATGGGGTTCTAACATGGCACACAGTCGATGCAGGGTTGGCCTGTCCAGCCGAAACTTCCTAATAACCTCCGTATCCTCCATGTCTGCCAGCAATTGGTATGGGCGGTCAATGTTCGGTCTCCGCCTAGGGACAATGGCAGAGGACACATGTCAAAGCAACACGACACATAGCAATTTCGCATACACATCACTGACATGACTGAGCAAGCACATGAGCCACAGCCCAGCTGTCAAGCTGGGACGGCACGGCCACAATACACTTACACAGGTCTCCCACCAATGGCAATGGCTAGTGATACAAACCACTGCCATGTGCATGCACATGGGGATCTAGGCCCCAATGACTTGCGGGGCGTGCTGATGGGGACTGACTGCATTTCTGTCAAGCGGCAACGCCACGGCAACATGAATGTCTGCTGAGCATGGAACTGCTTCCGCGGCTGGATGAGTATGGCACACGACGACGACGATGTGGGCACAGGCTGAGCGGCCAAAACAAGTGGGACCTGTGGCACGAGGGGATATGAGACAGTAGTAGGTGTCAGCACTGCACCCTATGTACAGCACTGTACGGATCACACCTCCCGAAACATTGACAGGTGTCCACATTGACAGCCCCATGCCAAGACGGCTGTGTGCTTGCAGTCACACGTCACAGGTGAGAGGTTACATTGCACGTGCCAGGTGGCAGACGTACACAGTGGGAGCTGGCATGTGTGTGCATGTGTCTCCTGTTCAGGATCCACCAGATGGGCGCTGACTCTGTACTGACCATTGGACACAGCATGTTCCGTGGAAGGCTTGTGTGTGTGGGATGGTGGCACTGGATGTGCCTCCGTTGGGTGGGGGCCATGCACAGGGCGGGTACGTCGATGATTGCGCATTGTTGGTCACGGTGGGTGCACCCACTCAGATGTGTTGCCCTGTGTTCAATTCCTATGTCCGCATGATGATGGACTGTAGATGTGGGCAGACTACACATTGGTCGATGTGCTGTCTATATGCATGTGCCTTCACACCAGGCACAGCTGCCCCTGCACATGTGACCCCTGCTGGACTCGCTGCTGGGTCTGTGGAGCTGATGCACCTTCTGCGCGTGGGGCGGACAGCTCTCCTCACTTCCCTCATTGCGCATGTCATGAATTTGCCGCAGGTGACATGGATCATGGAGGGCCCACATGTACGCGTGGGTAGGCTACACATGATTGTACACTGGTCGCCACCCCCAGTCAGTGTTTCGAATGGGAAGGTTGTCGTGCTGGTGGTATGTTCGATGTGGCGGATGGGCGGGCCTAGGTGCGGGCTTACATTCCGGACATGGGGGGTAGTTGGATTGGCGACTAGTTGCAGTACACACGGGACACGTCTCTTCCTTTCCACATCTGGGTCATCCCTTGTACTGACTGACAGTGATACAGTCATCTTCGCCCCAGCCCTCATGTCCTCCCCTCGCTCCCCCAATATGCATGCTCACCTGCGAGGCTAGCGCTTGCACAGGCAGCCCCAAGCTCGCACCAGAGAGGGCAAGGAGTGTATGTGTGGGTCCAGTTGCACGAGTGGGCTGTCTCAGGGTATGATGTGTGGCGGGACGCCGTCCACCTGCGTGGTGCCCCAAATGGAGACCCGGCCTGCATGGACTATGCATCACAGTCTTCGCCTTCCGGATCCGCCACCTGCGACACCCAGTGGCTGTGGCTGCCCTTGCGGCCATGCCGCGTCCGTCTGTGGCTGATGGCCCACACATTCACTCTTTGGCCTCTCTGGGGAGGGCTCGGGGTGGTGGCGCACGCGCTTGCACTTAGTCGCAATGGCATGTGGCGTGGTTGGTATGATGGGCAATGGATGGGATGGTGCGAGCCACCTCCCGTGACGTCAGTGCTGCTCGTGCTGTGGTGCGTCCCCCTACACTTCCATCTGACTTGTGCCATGCTAGACGTTGAGGTTCTATTGCCTGCGTGATATGACCAGGAGGAGCGCGAGGAGACCTCTCACACACCATGCTCCACTGCCATCCCGTGCCCTGTATCGCCTGTGCGGATTGACTATGTTGGGGTTACACCTGGTCGACTGGGGCTGTGTGTGCCTTGTCAGGGGCATGGCGGGCGCACAACAGGATCCAGCTTGTCCACAGAGGGTGGGCTGAGGTGCGCCTGGTACCGCTTTGTACGTGTGCCCGGCTGCTATGCACACACGTGTTCACTCCCCCCGACAGGTGTCCTCTCACAATGCCCAGGGAAGCGGTGGTGTACTGTTCATGACCCCTCCCAACACGGCGTGCTCCAACTTGGCATGTGCGCATCTACCCGTCGCACCCACCCACCTGAGCACTGCGTCCATACGACTACACACGACACATGTGTGTCTTCCACAGTAGTGCTACTCATTTGCGTTGACATCCAATACCAGTGGACTACATGGTCATGTCACGACTGCCGTGTACTTCACATACTCTCATCCTCTCTCATTCGTACTTGTGAAATGAGTCAGCGGAGACAGTTTTGGTTTCAAACATTATATTGAGTCTTCTGTCCTCTGTGATGCAGTATAGTGGACACTACTGGCAGCGGAATACATGTTGAGGATATACTGAGCATGATTGCAAATGGGATAGGGTGTGGGGTTACATGTGATTGGCTGTTGCATGTGGGATGTGGGCTTCAGAGTGACATCTGCTTGGCCAAGGCTGTGCTAATGTACATTTACGTATAGCTGCGGAGCTGCGGACTTTGACACAGACGGTATACATGTAGCCTACCAGACCGCTTGGCATCATGGGCACAGTCCATCTCAGTTCCATGTGACAGGTTTGCTGCGGTTGTTCCTCATGCACGCGTGCATGTGAGATGACATCAGGGCATGTGCTTGCGTGCATGCAGCGGCGTGCCACTTGTTGTTGCACTGTGGTGGTTACTGGACATGTCACAGTCACTGGGGTCGTGTTGTTGTTGTATGCACTTGTCGTCCATGCAAAGGTCCTGGTATGGGATTCCCGGGGCGGGGGTGGGAGGGGTGCAGCACCCACAGACTCCAGGCGACCTATTCATGTCCACTGAGCGGTGTGTGTGTCCATGGGCGCTGGATCCATGTCGTGTCCTGGTTGTTCGTGCAGTTCCGTCCATGTGGGTGCGATACACAGAGCCCATGCCACTGCCTCCCACGATGCATGCGGTGTTCCTGGATGTGATGGGGAACAGTGTGCATGTCCCGGTCATATCCGATGTCATGGCGATGTCGTTGATGGTGTGGTTACAGTTGCCGGTCGTTTGGTATGGCTGTTGTGGTGGTGACTGGCCAGATCCGTGCGGAAGCTAAGCATGGGTGCGGGGTTGGACATCATAGGTCACTCGGGGAACCTGCGTTGTGGTCCGACGTATTTACAGGTTGTCAGGTATGCGATGCCGTCCAGCAGGGCTTCCATGTCATTGGTGGTGTACATGTTTGCCAGCCAATGAAGCGGATGGTGGCTGTCAAGGTGTTGTTCGTAAGTTGTCCCTTGGAGGACCATGATGGGGCATGCTGGGTGACATTCGATGTAGCTGTTATCGATGATCCGTCATGTGGAGGCACAGTGGTCCCATTTCAGTGCGGGTGCGATGTTGGCCACATACGCCATGCCCCCATAGGCAGAGCAGGCCCTGTCGTGTGCGTCCAGAGGGAGGAGTAGTGGTAGCAGGTCCGCCTTCAGACATGCCGGGTTGGAGAGGCATATCTCGACGGGATGCTGGTAGGGACACCTCCGACAGTAGAAGACGGGCATGACGCAGCTGAACAATGTGATGCGGTAAGTCAGTCGGTAACTTACGTTCAGCAGGGACAGGAGATCGCATCCCAATGTATGGCACAGGTTGGTTTTGTACAGCTTGAGCTGTTCGGCGTAGTTGGGTAGGTGTGTTGCGGTTGCCATTTCGCAGCGGTTCGTTGAGGTGGCGTGCTCCGGCTGTGTGTGCAGTCTGCAATGTGCACGCTCCGGGGTTGCTGTGAGCTCTGTGTAGTCGTAGGGAGACAGGACTTGTGTTCTGTTGGCTTGTTTGGAGGACACGGGCCCTCTTCCCACATGCTTCTCAGACAGTTCAAGGTCAGAGCTGTGTGACTCCTTCCAATTAACTTGCATGTGGCCGACATGGGGGAGTGTTTTCTTCTTTCTTCCCCGTCCGTTGTGTGCTTCTGTGATATGCGCTATCTGCCCTGTGGTCGGTCTCCTCGGCATGCCTGTGTTGGTCTATTCTTGGACAATGGCTGTATTCACCGGCTTCTGTCGTAGGGCTGTGGTTTCGGAGTTGGAATGGAAGGTCATTCAGTGCTGTCTGCTCTCCCTTGTGTGGGCGGCAGGCTGCCTTTCCGCTCTGCGTTGGGCCTTGTGTGTGAATGTTATTCTTGGGCCACCTGTTGTCGGTCCCCGGGCTCTTTGGTGTTCCGTTTTATATGTCTTGTTCATATGTGCAGGGTGGTATGGGTGTTTCTGTGTGGTACTGGCGTTCCTCTTCCCGAAGGGGCCCTGCTTCTCCTAGTTGGTGTTGCCGCCGCTGTGTGCTACGCCATGTTTGTTACACTGGGGTGTGTCCTGCTGTTGCGTGTCTTCACTGACATGTGTGCGTCGGTTGTGTGGCGTTGGGTGTTGTCCGTGAATTGGGCGTTGGGGACATGTCTGTGGCCGGCCTGTCACGTGTCATGTGCGTTCGGGGTGGGGCTGATATGTGTGCTGCTTGGTTGTGTCCCTGTGTCTGTGTGCGACGCATGCATGGCGCTGAGGTTGGCCTCTGCGTTGTGCGCATGTGTGGCGGCGTCATCGCCGCTTTGGGGCCGTGACGGGGTGGTTGGTTCCTAGTCCCAGGTGGTGTGTACACATGTGTTCTGCGATGTTACGATTTGGCCTGTGTGTCATATGTGGATGCGATGGTGGATGTGTTGTGTACACGCGCTGGTGGGGGTTGTCCGCTTTTTCCGCCCTTGCACTGTGTGCGCTGTTTGCGTGCACTTGTTGTGTGTGTGCCTACCTGCGTCTCCGCGGTACGTTGCGTCCTTGGTGGTGCATCAGCAGGAGCATGGGGACGGCCTGCAGTGCTGGATTCATGCTCGGGGGAGCCGCTTTTCGTTGTCCGTGCTCGGCGTCCGTGTTACCGCTTCGGTTTGTCGTACGGTATCTCTTGGCCGTGGGAGCCGTTTGTTTGCGGCATCGTAATTTATGCGCCGGGCGGGACGTGTTTCGTCGGACGGTGTGTGTCAGTTGGGCTGCGCCGCTACATGTACGGGCGCACTTTGATGGCGGACGGTGTTGCTGGCTTGCCGGCGGTGTTTGGCCTACTTTTCGCATCGTAATTGGGCGGGCGTGTGGACTGCTGCGTGCCGGCGGTGACTGGTGCTTTTTGCATCCGCCAGCACGGCGGTTGTGCTTCCGTCCGCCATCGTAATGGGCCCCTTAGCTCTCTCTTTTGTTTTTTGAACACAGGGATGTGTGCCATGTCGATTCTTCGGTTTTCTCTGCACCAAGACACGCAGGCTGCAGTGGCAGTTTGTGTGAGCTTGGTGAGGGGTCCCTAAGTGTGGCACAATTCGTGCTGCAGCCCTTAGGGACCCTCTTTAGGTCCAGTGCCCTGGGTACCAGGGGTACCCTTTACAAGGGACTTACAAGGGGCCTAATGGTGGTGCAAATTGTGGAACAATCTTACAGTTTAGTGAAAGAACACTGGTGCTGAGGGCCTAGTTAGCAGGAACCTAGCACACACTGTCAGTCAAAGCAAAGGCAAAAAGTGGGGGGGGGGGTACAGCAACAAAAACCCAGTTTCCTACAGAGTTGTAGTTTATTTACTTGGTAATGGAGCTGAAGAAAGTAAAACATAATACGTGCCTCACTGTCCTTAATTGACTGAAAACGTTTGAATGCAAAAGCTAGGAAATTTTACATTTTGATTAAGATCTTAAACAGCAGAACTATAGGTACCAGACAAAAACAGGGATTAGTTGAGCTCCAGTGCTGACTGAAGGTGTCTTGAGATCTGTCTAGGATTTCCAAACCAAAGCGCAGACAAGTTTGTTATTTAGTTTTCTGCAGCGCTATGTTAGAGCACTTTACAAATGCAGTGATGAAAGCGAGTAGTCTTACAACTTCATGGGTTATAGTATAACTATGTAAATTATTTTAATTACAGAGAGTATCTGTAAGAAGTAGACATTGGTTACATAGGTATTTTAATGAGAGTATGTATTCACGTAAAGTAATTTTAAATTAGGTGTGTATCTAAGTTAAGTTCATTTCTGAGTGTGCTACAAAGTAGTTTAACATTCACGATGGAGGAGCGTGCCTAGGTACTTTTCTGTGTTTTTTCCCTACATCATATGGAGGAATGCCAAGGATCAAAACGCTGAGACAAAAATATAATAGGAACAATTTTCTTGGCATGACTAAACATGCTAATATTTTCAAAGCTGGACTGCATAAAGTATTCCTTTCACTTTTTTGTCTAAATTGAGTTGGCAGCTTTACAGAGATTTTTTTTTTAAAAAGCTTCATTTTACTCTAGTGTCTGCCTCTCTGGGCTCAGGCATCGTTGAACAGCCCTCAGAGGGGTGTGCAGCTTTTGGCTTTGATACCCAGATTGCTGACATCATAGTGCTAATGACAAACATGTTCGAATGAGTGACTCAGCTGCCTCTGGTCCAGCCGTAAATTCCCAAACATGGGTCACACATTCACTGCTCAAAACAAAATCAACAGAATAAAAACACACAAGCCCTGCCAAAGAGTTCTACTTACCCCTTCCTTCACTCCCTTCTCCGAGAAGGGAGAGCCTCGTAAACAAATGGAGGTCTCTCTCTCGGCTGCTAACCGCAATAGACTTTCTTGTCTGTGACGCCCTTCTTTGTGCCCATAAGCTGCCCGAGCTGCCATACAGGGTGCCAATGTGTCGGCCTGGCCCTGTGTGAGATGTACTTTATAGATGAGGATGCACTGGCATCTGCCCTGCACAGACGGCCCCTGGGTCCGAAAGCAGAGCCTAGTATCGAGGGGCTCAGCTGCTCTATGACTCTCTATGCTCCAAAACCCTTTTCTTTTAGTCTTATTTCAATACAGCACTTTTAAAGATACCAGGATCTGCTGCTCAAAGACAGGCTGAAGTTGTCCGAAGCTCAGCCAGTGCTGACTAGTGTTTAAAAATACAGTGGGTTTCGCCTTATCCAACTCTCTCCCCTAAATCTGGGCAACGGTAAAGACCTTTGTCTTGGGCTTTGGAGAGGCTAATTAAGAATGGCACTAACATACCCATTACACATGTTCACTAAGGCAGGTTCTTCTCTTAACTGGCCCTCCCTGAACTCCAACATATTCAAAATCAATCACTGACAAAATATCGAAGGTCAAAAAATCGACCTACAAAAATATCGCAACAAAAATATCGATGTCAATAATATCGAAATCCTATCTACAACATGGTAAGTACAAAAATATCGAGAAAAAAAATATCGATGTCAAAAATATCGTTATCAAAAATATCGTTTTTTGTTGTTGTTAAAAATAATATGTAAAATAAACTAAATAATACTTATAATTAAAATAAACATAGTTAAATATATTTTATAATATTTAAATTTAATAAGTAACATATATAATTAAATAAAACATTAATTAAACATATACATATAATATATAATATATATACTTACTTAATAATCAGTTTGAATAATTATTTTAATAAATTATAAATTATTAAAAAATATTATAAATTTCAAATACATCTATACACATAAAACAATAACATAAATAAAAATTAAATAATTATGTATAACAAATTAAAAAATTTAATTTACTTTTAATATTTTTAAACTTAATTATATACTATATTAACTAAAATAATACAACAAATATTAAATAGCGTAGGGAATAAAACTACTATTACAACCCCCAAAAAAACAACAGTAAGAAAAATATTGGATAGCGTAGGGGTAAAAATTACTATTCCCACTCCAGTGAGTGCAACAGTAGGGAAAGTGTTGGATAGCGTAGGGCTAAAAATTACTATTCCCACTCCAGAGAGTGCAACAGTAGGGAAAGTGTTGGATAGCGTAGGGGTAAAAATTACTATTCCAACTCCAGAGAGTGCAACAGTAGGGAAAGTGTTGGATAGCGTAGGGGTAAAAATTACTATTCCCACTCCAGAGAGTGCAACAGTAGGGAAAGTGTTGGATAGCGTAGGGGTAAAAATTACTATTCCAACTCCAGAGAGTGCAACAGTAGGGAAAGTGTTGGATAGCGTAAAAGTTACAAATAACATACTTATAAATAAATTAATTTTTTAAAATAATTAATGAATTATTAAATAACTCTAAACTATTTACCAATACCAATAAATAATATTAAAAACATAATTACCAATAGAAAATTTATTAACAATAAATTAATAATAAATACAAATAAATAATAATTAATAAACATTAATTACTAAATAATAAATATTGAATAATAAAATATTTTTAATAACAAAAAACGTATAAATTATTAAATCTTAATTACCAATTAACTAATATTGAACAATTAAATGCTTTTTTATACCAATAATAATAATAATCAAACATTAATTATCAATTAATAAATAATTCTTAATATATTAATTAAATGTATCAATAAATAATATTTAATAATATTTAATTACCAATTAATGATAAAACAACAATAAATTAATTTTTAGAACCAAAAAATTGTAATTTAAAAAAATTACCTATTAATAATTAATATCCAATAAATTATCAATACCCAAATATAAATTTAATAATTACTTAATTAGATTTCAATTACTTCCAAAAGTATTCCCCTATAAACGCACAACACACTCCAATGATAAAATAATACACTTAACATAATGATCAATTAATCAATTAATAAAAATTAATAACTAATTAATAATAATTAATTACCAATTAATAATAATTGATTACCAATTATCAATTAATTAACAATAATATAATTATCAATACCAATTAATTAAAATAAATTATAAGTTAATTACATTTAAATTACACGATGATCAATTAATCAATTAATAAAAATTAATCACCAATTAATAAAAATTAATTACCAATTATTAATTAATTCACAATTATATAATTATCAATACCAATTAATTAAAATAAATTATAACTTAATTACAATTAAATTACTTCCCACCCTATTCCCCTATAAACCCACAACCCGCTACAGAACTTAAACGCAAAAATATAATTAAAATTTATTTATAATTCCTAAAAATTAATAATTAATTTAGTATAATTAAATCACTTCCCACCCTATTCCCCTATAAACCCACAACCCACTACAGTACAAAAAAAAAAAAAACTTTAAAAAAAATGTATTAACATATAAAAATTGTATACATATATTTTTAAACAAGTAGAACACTTAACAAAAACACATATAACACATACATACTAAAAACATAACAAAATACATAACAATAATACAAATATCGATATTAGTAACATCGATATTAGTAATATCGATATATTTGATTTCGATATTACTAACTTCGATATTATTTACATCGATATTAACAAATTCGATATTCCTTACCTTAGGGTCGATATTCTGTCCATCGATATTCTTCACATCTATATTCTGTCCCTTCGATATTTTGACTTCGATATTATTGTATTTCGATATTTTATTTTCGATATTTTGACTGCTCACCATTCAAAATGGTTACATTTGTGCTTTGGAACCATCATAACATGGCTGCCGTCAACACTCCAGGGATTACCACCATTGGGCCATGTCCAGCATGTAGCCAGGAACTACAACCACTGTGTCAGGGGCAGCAATTTATCAAAATTATCACTATTGTTGAAGGAAGTGACCCGATTAGGGTCACCCGGGTCACTCGCGACTACCTCTCAGCCTTCCACACAAATGAAGAGTCGGTCAGACAGTAGAGAATACAAGCCAAAGATATTTTATTTCAGGTACACTCGAGTGGAGTCCAGTCTGACCAGCCTCCTTGGATTGCTGCAGAGGGACTGACTTCAGCAAGCATGGCAATACATGAAATACAGTTCAGAACCAACAAAGACACGTCCTCACTGGAAATTTCCAGTTAATAGCTGGTGAACAAAGGAGGTACAGAAGGATGAGTCTAAGTCCTGAGACCGGTACATGCTATCTCAATGCCAAGGTCACTTTGCCTGCGCCCGCCGCTCTAAGGGTGGGAGCAGGCCTATCTACAGGGAAAGGTGTGCACTAGCAAAGACAGTGTATTCATTAGCACAGCGAAGCTCAGCCTTGGGGAAACAAAAAGAAAACTATTGCAGCTGCTTTCAGCTGAGGCAGACAGAGAGTGAGGCAGAAGTTAGTTTCGATCATGGCTCATAATGGCAGCTGAATACAAAATGGTGCGCAAATGCTAACTTAAGTCATACAATGTATAGAGAATTCGGCTAAACACATTTCTATTCCAACAGACCCTCCTTTTAACATTTGCTAAAGCATTTTGTTACTGTCTAAAGAAAAATAACCTCTTACAGAAGATATGTACTGACACTACAAGCGGATATATGCATTGCTAGCATTCAAAAACACATTCATCAATCAACATAAGATCATTGATATTTTTCATCATCATAATTGTGGCATTAGTGTCATGTACTGTAAGTCTTGGCTTAGGCTTTAGAGTGTTCACACAATAGGCACAACAAGCAGGGAGGCAGTGTATGCAAAGACAACATGTGAAGATAATACCAGCAATTGCAACCAGAAAGATAAGAATCTTCCATCCCCAGGACGTGAATATACCCCAGAACCATCCGGAGAGGGTCCAAGTACCATTTTCTTGGTGTATGTCAGATGAAAGCCTATGCAACTTCTGGATGGCGGCATATACATTGGGGGCGTGGTCTGGATGTACACACAGCAGCTACTGCCAATACTATCCTGTTTTGTACGGTGACGAGCCTCGTAGCCTGGAGCTCAGCAGTAATATTGGTCAGAATCTCTGCTGTTGTATTAATAACCCCTTCTACCACTCTTGTGAGCCGACAAAGGTTAAGGCTATTGGACATGGGGCCCCAAAAGGGTACGATACCCTTCATGGCGTCTTCAAACTGTTGCAAAGTTGTATCTGTCTGATCTATATCTTCCGTGTTAATAACCCTTCTGACTCGGGGCAAGTGTACACTCCGACGCTGCAGCCGATGGTCTTTGTGGTAAGTCGACGGAGCTATATACACAGGGGGAAGGAGGAAAGAGAGATAACACCTGCCCGACCATCCCTCCGGGAGCCAGACGTAACCTTTAGACCTACAAACGAAATAGACATTAGGAGGCAGTATTAAGGGTTCCTAAGCTATAGGTGGAATTGCATCTGCTCTCCCCCACCTTTATTCTCCAGTCCCCTGGACACAGAAACTGGTTGTTGTGTTGACCACGGATACCGGTATTGGCTTATCCTCAGTAACATTGCGAGCCTGGAAAGAGTGGAAATATTCTGATGTGTTAAATCCCAGAAAATCGGCTATTCCCATTCAGGACCACGTTCCATTCTTCACCCTTGTATGCACGCATGCAAGAGCTTAAGAAGAGTCTCCCAAACGGCTCTTGGCCTGTCGAACCGCCGAGGGCAGCCCTGTGCTGGAAATGTACATTCTGTACCATAGAGCGGGAATCAGTGCGTGTTCTATCTAGGGCATCGAATTGAGGATGAGGGCGCATCATACTGAGCAATGCAAACCAACCCTCGCAACTGCTAATGTATGACAGTGGCATGGACAACAGGTTATCACTTTTATGAGTCACTGACGGAAGTAATCCACATACCCAACAATTAGTTACATTGGACGCCTTATGAGCCTTATGCAACATTTGTACAAATACATTATCCTTATAAGACTTTCGATGCTCTACTTTGTGAGGGGCCAAAGTGACAAACATGTGTTCAGGAGGAATGGGTCTTGTACCAACCAAGGAATGTACAGGATACTTCTCATCCAGGAAATAGGATATCCCTAATACTATTATTAGTGCAATGACAATTATTGATGCAAAAACTATTTTACTTTTCGTGGACCAACCCCGCACTGGACGCGGAAGTGCAATGGCTGTTCTTCTTCAGTAACAGGCCGACCAAATGGATACATTGTAAGGCAAGGAAAAGGGAATGCAATAAAGCTAATGGCAAGGGCAAGTGTTCCCAGTGTCCGTCTGAGCCTCACTGGTAGACTCCTATTGTTCATCAACGTTGGCGCTCTTGAGCACCGGCGGTGGAGCTGCTCAGTCCTAGCTCGCGATGAATCCCACGTTGTCCAGGATACCGTACCCCCCTCCAGGGGAGCACGTTCTGTCTATCCTGTCCAATGTCCGAACAATGCACCAACTTTGCCTCACCCTAAGCTACTACACCCTAACTTGTGCAGTCCATCCCTACTAATCTGACTTCTCCTTTGGTGCACTGTTCTTCACTCGAGGGCGCCAATTGTACGTGGTCACTCCAGGCACAGAGGGGTCAGTGAAAAGGGGCTCAGGCACAGAAGGGTCGGTGGAAAGGGGCTCCTGAATGGCCCTGATCTCTGGGGGCACTGCCACATTTAGCACCTGATTATTTTTAGCCTCCCTTTGGGTCCACGTGAGCTTGGCATCAGAAAAGGGGACAAATCGTGGGACCTGTTCCCACTCCGAATCCCCGATACCCTCTTTCACCCACTGGTCATAGGGCAAGGGCAGGGGCACTCTGCGGCAATGATGAGTATGTATCCAGTGCTTTCGGCCGGAGACCTTCACAGCTGTGCATAAGGAAAGGAGGACACACAAGATGATGGATGGAATGCTGCACATTGGCAAACATTCACCCCCAGTCACAGATCTGGGTTTAATCCATCGTTATTTTGCTTCACCACGCCACCCCAGTTCAGACATAGCCATATGCAAATCAGTCTTGACCCTGTGCCTCATGGGAACAGTCCAGACCGAACTGCCAAGCCATGTCTTCCCTGGACCGGAATCAAGCATCCTAGGACCGGTTTCAGGCTATCAGCCTTCATCAGCCAGGATAGCTTGACTCCAGTGGCGTAGTGAGCACGGGACCCACGTCTGGGCATACCCTTCCCACATAGGGCGAAATGCAAAACACACAAGATGATGGATGGAATGCTGCACATTGGCAAACATTCACCCCCAGTCACAGATCTGGGTTTAATCCATCGTTATTTTGCTTCACCACGCCACCCCATTTCAGACATAGCCATATGCAAATCAGTCTTGACCCTGTGCCTCATGGGAACAGTCCAGACCGAACTGCCAAGCCATGTCTTCCCTGGACCAGAATCAAGCATCCTAGGACCGGTTTCAGGCTATCAGCCTTCATCAGCCAGGATAGCTTGACTCCAGTGGCGTAGTGAGCACGGGACCCACGTCTGGGCATACCCTTCCCACATAGGGCGAAATGCAAAACACACAAGATGATGGATGGAATGCTGCACATTGGCAAACATTCACCCCCAGTCACAGATCTGGGTTTAATCCATCGTTATTTTGCTTCACCACGCCACCCCAGTTCAGACATAGCCATATGCAAATCAGTCTTGACCCTGTGCCTCATGGGAACAGTCCAGACCGAACTGCCAAGCCATGTCTTCCCTGGACCGGAATCAAGCATCCTAGGACCGGTTTCAGGCTATCAGCCTTCATCAGCCAGGATAGCTTGACTCCAGTGGCGTAGTGAGCACGGGACCCACGTCTGGGCAAGGACATGTGGAAAGGAGGATCTGCTCCAGCCCCCGCCACCTAGGCTCCAGGCTCCTTTTCAGCTGGAAGTTCTTAATGAGGACCCAGTCACCAAGCCGAATATCATGTCCAGGCCCCTCAGTTACTGCGGGAAGTGCGTCCCTTATCTGTTGGTGAATAGTACGCATATTTTCAGTTAACTGGAACAGGTAATCAATCAGTAATAGGTACTCAATCTCAGAGAATTTACGAGGTCGTGGGACGTCCCAGACATTCGCCGGGCATCCACACACGACCTCGTAAGCAGCCCTGGGCGTAGCTCCACGGAGTTTGGAAAACACTCCGTGGAGCTATGCGTAGCTCCGCTCCCTCCCCGCTCCCAAATGCTTTAAAAAGGTATAAAGAAGGCACTTACCTGTTTTTCTGCCGCCTCCCATGCCTCGCCGCTCTCCTTCCTGCTCCTCTCGCGTCCTCGACGTCCTTCTTAAAAAAAAACCACTACGTTGTAAGGCGCATTCGCAAGACGTACAACGTAGTGTTTTTTTTTAAGAAGAAGGACGAGGACGCGAGAGGAGCAGGAAGGAGAGCGGCGAGGCACGGGAGGCTGCAGACATGCAGGTAAGTGCCTTATTTATACCTTTTTAAAGCATTTGGGAGGGGGGAGGGAGCGGCTAACTCCGCTCCACCACGGAGGCAGAGTTTTGCCTACCTCCGCGTTCGCCATGGAGCGCGGAGTAGGCAAATCTCCGCAAACTCCGCTGGCGGAGCGGAGTTACCCACCCAGGGTTACTCGTAAGGTGACAATCCTGTTCTAGAATGCGCTTGTGGACAAAAGGGCTAATGGTAGAGCATCTGGCCACTGCAACCCTGTGGTCTCCTGAATCTTTGCCAATTTCAGTTTGAGAGTACCATTGTACTTCTCAACCAAACCTGCTGACTGGGGGTGATTCGCAGCATGAAACGTCTGCCTAATGTGCAGCCCTTCGCAAACTAACTGGATAACCTTGGCATTGAAATGACTTCCGTTATCACTCCAGATCAAACGGGGCAAGCTGAAACGAGGAAAGAACTCCTTCAGGAGTATCTTTGCAGTCACAATGGCTGTATTTTCCTTGGTGGGATAAGCCTCAACCCATTTACTAAACGCACAAACAACCACCAGCACATACTTCAAATTATTGACCCTGTCCATTTCTATATAATCCATTTGGAGGACCTCAAACGGGAAAGTGAGGGGTGAAAAATTACCAGGTGGTGTGGGGTACCCTTGCCAGGATTGTGCATCATGCACACCATGCAGTACTTCACCAAATGGGCAGCTGTCTTGGGGATATTATAATTCTGCCACACGGGGTCTAACAACTTGCAAATACCCTTAGCGCTGATGTGAGCTGGGCCATGTGCCATTGTCACTACAGGAAGAACATATGCATCTGGCAACATCCATCTCTGCTTCCCTGACTCAGCAATCCAACATCCCTCATCATTCAAACTTGCGGTACTTTCTTGCCACACCGCTAATTCCTCCATCGTGGCTTCACTCTGGATTTCCATAACATTCTCAAGTGTATCCTCAAACATGAAGCACTCAGGCACCCACCTAGCGGGACCTGCTACAAACATTCTTTTCATCTTCGTGCGGGCTGCCTCCTTAGCTGTCTGATCTGCAAAAGCGTTCCCTTCACCCACCTTATCAGTAACCTTCCTGTGAGCACTGCACTTCACAGTCACCAATTTCTTAGGGAGCGTCAGGGCAGACAGAAGCCTATATATGAGAGGACCGTGCTGGATGCACGTCCCATGGGAAGTAAGGAACCCTCTCTCTGCCCAGAGCCGCCCAAAATTATGGGCGACCCCGAAGGCGTTCTGGCTGTCAGTATAAATATTAACAACCAGTCCCTCGCTCAACTCACAGGCTCGAATAAGGGCGACTAGCTCAGCTGCCTGGGCGGACTAATAGGGGACTCGTGATGTCTCAACTACCGTGTGCAGTGTAGTAATTGCATATGCCGCAGTGGTGGTGCCATCTGGTAATTTAAAACAAGAGCCATCAACATATAGTTCCCCTTGGGGGTCAGGTAAGGGAACATCAGTCAAGTCTACCCGTCCCTTCGTCTCTTCCTCGGTCCGAAAAATGTAATCATGTATGTCAATTTTCTCATTCTCAGAAGGGAGGGGTAGTAACGTGGCTGGATTCAAAGTGACACAGCGTTTGATTGTGATATGCTTTTGGAAGAGCGTTAGCTGATAACCGGTCAGACGTGCACTGGTGAGGTGCTGTACCCTTGTCTTATGCAAAAGTGTATCCACAGCATGGGGTACCATAACTGTGAGGTCAGTATCGAGTACGAGTCCTGCCGATTGTCGTATTGAGACGGCCACGGCTGCGACCGCTCTTAGACAGCTCGGGCGACAGGGTCAAGTACAGCAGAGAAATAAGCACACGGCCGTTGCTTATCTCCAAATTTTTGTGTTAAAACAGAAAGCGCACAACCAGCCGTCTCGTGTATGTACAGCACGAACGGCTTGGTATAATTAGGAGTACCAAGCACCGGAGCCGAGCAAAGTGCAGTTTTCAATTGCTCAAAAGACTGCTGACACTCTGGCGTCCAAGGCACGGGTTCATGCACGTCTTTAGTGGTTAGGACAAGCAGAGGTTTTGTTAGTAAAGAATAGTTTGGGATCCATTGGCGACAGTAAGAAGTAATGCCAGTAAAAGCGTGCATATCTTTCTGGGTTTGCGGAACAGGCATTTTCACAATGACACTGATGCGCTCAGGGGTCAATCTCCTACCCTCCTTCGACAGTAGGTGACCTTAATAGGTGACCTCCTGTCGACAATACTGGAATTTGGAAAGGGACCATGGTCAGCTAGATGAAGCAACAATTTAACTGTACTGTCTCTGCAACCTTGTTCTGTATCTGAGGCGATGAGCAGATCGTCAACATATTGGAGTAAAACATTGCCTACGGGAAGCGACAAAGAATCCAACTGCCCTTTCAATGCCTGACTATAGATACTCGGACTCTCTGTATAGCCCTGAGGAGCGCGACAGAATCTAAAGCTTCTACCAGCTAGGGTAAACCTGAACAAGTACCTGCTGTCAGGATGAATAGGGATGCTGAAAAAGGCATTTTTCAAGTCAATGACAGAAAAGAATTTAGCAGAAGAAGGGATCATCGTCAGTAGAGTTGTAATGTCGTATTTTGTTAACTTCGCGCAAATCAATCACAAAGCGATAAACCTCTTGATGATACTCAGAGGGATCTGAAGGTGTCCATTTGAGGATCGTAAGAATGGGACTGTTACAAACATTAGCAGTTGTCTCCTCAACCACTTCTTTCTCAATCAAGTCTTGTACCATCTGAATCAAAGCACGCTCACCTGCCTGCGGTATCTTATACTAAGGAATGCGGGGTAAAATAGCACCTTCCTTGACACGAATCGAAACAGGCAAAATCAGCAACAAACCCACATCTGTGTTGCCCGTTGCCCACAGTGTGGGTGGCACATCTCTAAATTCAGCATGGAGAGGCGCATCTTTTGACAGGCACTGTGTAGCACACACAACATTCGGACCCACTGTCATGTAGACACCCTCCGGGGAGCAATATATTGTGGCATGCAATTACTTCAACAGATCCAGACCCATTAAATTTTCTCCACAATTAGACGTCAGTAAAAATGGTGAATCCACAGTAAAAGGACCAAGAGTCAACGCAAGAGGTTTGGAAATGGGGCTCACAACCGGTACACCAGAAAATCCTACCAAAACATTATTCTGGCCAGACAGAGCCACCCCAGGGACCAAGGAATGAGAAATAGAGCTGTTAGTCGCAGCTGTATCCACCAAAAACTCCTTAGTCGAACCATGTACGTCCGCACTAACGTACGGACCCCTTTGGTCTACAGGTATCAAAACTGGTCCCTCACCCTGTCCTCGGCTGTCCTAACTGTAGGACATCCCTGTTACCTCATTCGTATCATAGTCATCATGGTAGTACTGTCTGCCCCGAGGGTCGTCAAAGTAGTTCTGGTCAGTACGACCCTGCGAGGTCTCATCTGACTGAACCCTGTCCTGGCCACCGTCCCCACGTCCCTGTCCACAAGACCCTCATCCTCTTGGGACCGCCACCTTCTGCAAAAGCACCGGACACTCGCTACACCAGTGTCCCTCCTCCTTACAGTATGCACACTGATTCGGCCCTACCGGTGTGGTATTCCTGCTAGTGCGGGGAAGCTGCCGGGTCGGGCCACCACATCCCCTACCTTTCCCTCGCGAAGCCTGTTGCAACAACACCTTCGTCTTCAATTCTTTATGCTTTTTCTCCACCTTCTCCTTCTCCTCATTTTCCCTGTGCTCATAATACTGCACCATATTCAAAATAACAGAAGGAGAAGATGTGGACCAGGTACTCTCTGAAGCCTGTAATCGTGTTGCAATCTCGGGGAGCAAATTCGAAACAAACCTTCTAACAAACAAACGCACACCACCTTCAATCGACAAGTCTTTTCCACTATAATCCAAAAACGCACTTTCAAACCAGGTGAAAAAGTCAGACACACTCTCATCTTTCTTCTGGCGGCAAGCCGATAACTTGTCCCAATCAATCTTTCGGGGTGGAATAAGAAAATGCATATACGTGACAATTCGGCCAGGCAAAGCTAGTATCTCGGCCTTAGGCTTCTCACCAGGCTTCCTCTCCTGGTCCCATGCTTTAATCTTATCCCAGGTACCACCCAACTCCACAACGTGGTCCTGTGTGTGTACCTGTCTCCAAATATCAACAGGAACCAATAAACCAAAGAACATTTCAATGTCCGCAAGCATCATCACTGGTGATGAAGCCGCCTCAGTCAATTCCTTGTAATATGCAGTAGGATTTTTCCTAGGGTCAGGTAGCTGAGTCTTATGGGACAAAACCTCACTCCTTTTCCATGGAGTATAAACCCATTGCTCTTGGAAACGGGCCTCTACCCTTGGCCTAGTAACAACATCATGCTGATGCCGTAGCTTCGGTATTTCTGGATGATATATTGGGTGCACTTCCCTCATCGGGTACTGGGACACCATCTTCGGGCTCTTCTCAAGCAGCCTACTCCGATAAGCAACCAACGTCGCAACATTACCAAAAACCTGACCAGGTGCCATATCAGCTGCGTAGACATGATCCTTAATATCATAGATAATCTGCGGCGCTGCCTCATTGAAACACTGTTCCCAAAGCCCAATCAAAGTAGCCGACATGTGTTTAAGAGCATGTTGCTGCACAAAAGGCTCATAATCTTGCATCACATTCCACACATCCTCCACGCCATAAATAGGATTCCGGGCCCACTGCGCAGCCTGATTAGCTACTACCTGTTTTTCAGCCTCCCCCACGTCAGATCGTATCAACGCTCACCCTAATCGGTCCTTGAATTTCATCCAGTCTCTATCCTCAGGGCCTCGTACTGGCGTCTCAGTATTCTGCAATATTGGGGAATAGGGGAAAACAGTGGGAGTAATAACAGATGTACTGGGCATTAACGTCGTGGGTGTAAGAGCTGGTGAAAGAGATGCCAGGGCAATAGGTGTTGCCGGAATGCTAACAGTCGTAGCTGCCACAAATGACGAAGACAAAGAAAGGACAGAAGGTGCCGTGGCCAAAACAGACGGGGCAACAATAGCAGAGACAGAGACAGCAGGGGAAGAAGAGCCAGGCAACTGGGGCTGCGGGAGAAGTATGGGGTATACCCTCTGTGGGGCATATGGAGGCGGGGGTGGAGCATTGTTGCGCTGGGCACAAAACAAAGGATGGGACAAGAGGTAATGTTTCACATGTATTTATTTCACGGGAGAAATCAACATATGCAGCCTTGACAGTCTTGTGTGCAGTCCGCTTCAGTCAGTGTCCAGACAAGTTGCAGGGGAGCAGTTACGTCCTCCTCTTGGATCCTCGCGTTCCCCGGGTTTTACAGACAAAAAAACCAAAGAAAATACCATAAGGCTGGGTCCCACTCGTATAACAGAATTAATCAGGGAAGGGAGTGTGGGCAATAACACCCGCGTTCCACCACCAGTGATGCGCGTGCGGCGCTTTAAACCTCTGCACAGTTTACAGCTCGCAGCATTTTTCTGTTCCCTACTGTCCTCCCCTTACTTCCGAGGGGGCCTCCCACCTCGGGTACCCTTCCCCCAAATGGTACGGATACTATCACGCACCTCTAGGAGCCACGCTCCTCCGGGAACGTGGCTGGCATAGGCGCAGTGCCGAATAGGATCTGGCTCCCTCTCTACGATGGCGGAGTCACCCTCCGATACCTCCAGGGTGTCTCCTCGTGGCAGCAAGGGTTCCACTCCCGAAGCTTTAGGCAGGGGACAGCTGGGCGGCTCCAAATCTGTTCCGGTCCTGCAGCGGGGCTCTTCAGCGTCCTGAATCTGGGCTGGCCTCGTTTTCACCTCCTCTGCCGTCCCAAGCTCATTGCTGATTGGTGCATGTGACTAGGTCACATGGGCTGGTGACGAATCCTGGATATCCAAAGCATTATTGGGGCAGTGCAGATTCTGGAGATCGAGACCGGAGGTAGACTGAAAATAGAGGAGAGGGGAGATATGAGAGGGAAACAGGTCCGTATTGTCCCCTCTCTGAAGGTCATAGGCAGGCGCTTCGTGACACACCCCCACCCCAGATCGTTCCCGTTCGGGGAACAGGGGAATACAGGAGAGGAAGTCCGTGTTCCCGTTATCAACACCCCTGCAGTGCCTGACCTTGAAGGAAAAGGGCTGCAAAGAGAGGAACCATCGCAGGACCCGGGGGTTGTTACCCTTATTACGGCTCATCCAGAGCAAAGGAGCGTGATCCGTGTACAAGAGAAAATGAGAGCCCTCCAGATAATAGCGGAGCTTGTCCACGGCCCACTTGATGGCAAGACATTCTTTTTCTATTACTGGGTATCGTTGTTCTCGGGGAAACAGCTTCCGGTTGATAAACAGTACCGGATGGTCAATACTGTCTTCTGATGTTTGGGATAACACGGCTCCTAGGCCGTTCTCAGAGGCGTCAGTTTGGAGGATAAACTGTTTGGAAAAGTCTGGGGATCTCAGTATGGGACTGGAGGTGATGGCAGTTTTTAAGTCCTGGAATGCTTGTACGGCCAAAGGAGGTGGATTCAGGAGCTCTCTGGTCTTCACTTGGTTCCGAAGGAGGTCTGTCAAGGGGGTCGCTATGTCTGAGTATCTGGGAATGAATCTCCTGTAGTAACCCAGTAACCCGAGGAAGGCCCTGACCTCTTTCTTGGTGGACGGGAAGGGGGTGTTTATGATTGCCTTAATTTTTTCTTGTTGCGGCTCAATGCCCCCGTTTCCCAGTAGATAGCCCAGATATCTAACTTTTTGGAACCCAACCCGGGACTTCTTGGCTTTGTTGTGAAGGCCTGCCTGCTTCAGTGCCTGAAACACCTGTTGACAGTGGTGTAAATGTAGGTCCCATGTAGGACTATAGATGACGATATCGTCCAGATATGCAGACGAGTACCCCTGATTGTCCGAGAGTACCTTGTTCATAAGTCTTTGGAACGTTGCAGGTGCCCCGTGGAGACCAAAGGGCAAGACTGTAAACTCATAGAGACCCGTAGGAGTGGAAAAAGCGGTCTTTTCCTGGTCTTGGGCTCTGAGGGGCACCTGCCAATACCCTTTGGTAAGGTCCAGGGTGGTTATGTAGTGTGCGTCACTGAGTTTCTTAATAAGTTCGTCGACCCGGGGTAATGGGTAGGAGTCGAACTTAGAGATGGTGTTAACGGCCCGGAAGTCTATGAAAAACCGGACGGATCCGTCCGGTTTTGGTACTAGGACTATAGGAGAAGACCATTCGCTTTGGGAGGGTTTTATCACCCCCATGACCAGCATACTCTCGACCTCCTTTCCAATAGCTTCTCTTCGGGCTGCGGGTATACGATATGGCCTTAGTTTGAAGGTTTTCCCGGGAGGAGTGGGGATTGAGTGTTCTACCATGGTTGTTTTCCCAGGGAGGTCGGAAAACAGGGAAGAAAAAGGCAACAGGGTGGTGTGTAGGGCCTCTTTTTGACTGTCAGACAGGGCATCGTTCACTACTAATTGATCTAGGGTGGTATCATTTTCCGGCAAGGGGACAGTGAACTGCACAGTCTGAGGTATGGGACCCAACCATTTTTTTTGGAGGTTAATATGGTACATTTGGGACCTCTTCGGCGTGAGTTGTATCAGGTAGGAGGTCAGACCAATCTTTTTGATGATACAAAAGGGTCCTTTCCATTCGGATCGAACCTTGGGCAGACTGGATGGTAGGAGCACCAGTACCCAATCCCCCACATTCAGGTGTCGCCATTTCTTTCCTTTGTCGTAGAAGAGCTGTTGTTTGGTTTGGGCTTTTTCGAGGTTCGCATCAGCGAAGTCCCTTAATTTGTGTATTCGGGTGTGTAAGGCCAAGGTGTAGTCAAGGAAAGACCGGGTCTCCTCCTGTTTCTCCTGTTACCATGTCTCTTTGGTGATCTCTAGAAGATCCCGGGGGCGTCTCCCGTAAAGAAGCTCGAAAGGTGAACAACCCAAACTGGTTTGTGGTTGGCTTCTAATCACAAAAAGGGCAAGGGGAAGGAGCATGTCCCAGTCCCGACCCTCGGCCGTGAGCATTTTTTTAAGGGACAGTTTCAGAGTCGCGTTATAGCGTTCACACAGACCATCGGTTTGCGGGTGGTATACCGAGGTTTTGATATGCGAGATGTTAAGCGACTTACAGATTTGGTTCATCAACCAAGAGACAAAAGGAGTCCCTTGGTCTGTGAGAATTTCTTTAGGGAAACCTACGCGTGAAAAGAGTTCGATGAGTTTGTCACTGATATTAGTGGTTGTGGGGGCCCGTAGGGGAAAGCTTCGGGATAACGAGTAGCATAGTCTACTATGACTAATGCAGACTGACTGCCCTTTTTAGTACGAGGGAGTGGGCCTATAAGGTCCATCCCTACGCGTTCGAATGGTTTTCTGATAATCGGGAGGGGCTTGAGTTGAACGGCAGGAGGCCTGTAAGGGTTCTTTCCCTGGCAGACCTTGCACTCCTGACAATACCTGGTGATATGTGAGTATATGCCTGGCCAATAAAGGTGTTGTAATACCATGTCTGTGGTTTTTTGTGCGCCTCTGTGTCCTGCAAGTAGGTGTGTATGTGCAAAAAACAGGATCTGCTCCCGGAAGGCTTGGGGTACCAATAGTTGGGAGGAGACCCCAGGGTTACCTTTCCTGTATAGAAGGCCATTATCTATATGGAAGAGGGGGTAGACAGGATGGGGTGATGTGGCTGACTGACGGGCATGAGTCCAAGTGGGTTGGAGGGTGGGATCATGCTCTTGGTTGTACTTAAAACTTTTATCAGAGAGCCAGGGGGCTTGGGTTAGGAGAGAAGGCTGTTCTTGGGGTTGGGGTTTGGAGGGGTGTATGTTGACCCTAAGAAGGTGTAGAAACAAAGGATTATCCAGGCCCAGGATCAGTTGTTCAGGGAGGTTGGGCAATACCCCTAATCTAGCATGTAAGGTTCTACCATCCAAGAGTGTAATGGGGAGCTGTACAACAGGGTAGACGCGGACGTCCCCATGAACGCACCTTATGGGTATACGTTCCCCTGTCGAAAGAGCCAACGGGCTTATCAAGGACTCAAGGATGATGGACTGACGGCACCCTGAGTCCAGTAACGCTTTTACCTTCCTCCCCTCCACCTGCACACTTACATAGAAACATGGCCCCATCTCCTCGGTATATAGGACAGAACGTGGTATGCAGCTAACACCCATGGGTTCTTCTGTTGATTTTTTGTGGGGGCAGAACCGGGCAATGTGGCCCCACTCCCCGCACTCAAAGCACTGGGGACCCTTCGAGGTGAGGGGGTCAGGTCGGAAGCGAGGTCGGGGAGCTTCTGAGGAGGACTTAGGTGATCTTCTTTCGGTTTTGTGTGAGGGTATGGCTATGCAAGTCGTGTCGCTTTCTCCTGGTACTGAACGGGGTTGGGCCCTTGCAAACATGGTGGCCATGTCTACGGCTTGTTCCACCGTTAGATGCGAGTGTTGTTTCAGCCACTGCTGTGTGGAGTACGGCAAGGCCTCTAAGTATTGTTCCAGGTAGATCAGTTCCATGATCTCTTCTTTAGTGTGCTCATGAGGTTTGAGCCACTTATCGGCAGTGGCCTTGAGCTTGAAGTACAAAGTCTTGGGGTTGTCCCCCGGCATTCCTCTTTCCTTCCTGAAGCTAACCCTATAGGCTTCGGGGTCCATGCCCTGGTGGTCCAGGATAACCCCCTTTATTTCTGCATAGGGGGTGTTCCCTGAGGGATTGGCCACCTGATATGCGGCCTGTGCTTCTCCCGTTAATAGGGGGGCCAAAAAGAAAGGCCACTTGGCTTCTGGCCAACCGCAGGCACGAGCGGCCCTCTCAAAGTTCATTAGGAAGGCGTCCGGGTCCTCGCCAGGGAGAAACTTCTGCAGGGCTATGTTGGGGCCAGCGGTTTGGATATTGGACCTTGTTTGTATCTGGGATGTCAGCTGTAGTTGATCAACTGCAACTTTCTGGATGCAGTCCACCTGTTGACTCATGGAGTCTTTAAACATATCCCTGTCTGCCTGGGCCGACGCCATCTGTTTCTCCAGCGCTCATTCTAATTTCTGTTGCCCAGCAATCAGTTGCTGGATTAGGTTCTCCATACTGAATCTATGGAGCTAGTGTGCCCGCATTCTCCACCACGTGTTGCGCTGGGCACAAAACAAAGGACGGGATAAGAGGTAATGTTTCACATGTATTTATTTCATGGGAGAAATCAACATATGCAGCCTTGACAGTCTTGTGTGCAGTCCGCTTCAGTCAGCGTCCAAACAAGTTGCAGGGGAGCAGTTACGTCCTCCTCTTGGATCCTCGTGTTCCCCGGGTTTTACAGACAAAAAAAACAAACAAAGAAAATACCATAAGGCTGAGTCCCACTCGTATAACAGAAGTAATCAGGGAAGGGAGTGTGGGGAATAACACCCGCGTTCCACCACCAGTGATGCGCGTGCGGCGATTTAAACCTCTGCACAGTTTACGGCTCCCAGCGTTTTTCTGTTCCCTACTGTCCTCCCCTTACTTCCGAGGGGGCCTCCCACCTCGGGTACCCTTCCCCCAAACGGTACGGATACGATCACGTACCTCTTGGAGCCACGCTCCTCCGGGAATGTGGCTGGCGTAGGCGCAGTACCGAATAGGGTCCGGCTCCCTCTCTACGATGGCAGAGTCACCCTCCGATACCTCCAGGGTGTCTCCTCATGGCAGCAAGGGTTCCACTCCCGAAGCTTTAGGCAGAGGACAGCTGGGCGGCTCCAAATCCGTTCCGGTCCTGCAACTGGGCTCTTCAGCATCCTGAATCTGGACTGGCCTCGTTTTCACCTCCTCTGCCGTCCCAAGCTCATTGCTGATTGGTGCATGTGACCAGGTCACATGAGCTGGTGACGAATCCCGGATATCCAAAGCATTAAAGGGGCAGTGCAGATTCTGGAGATCGAGACCAGAGGTAGACTGAAAATAGAGGAGAGGGGAGATATGAGAGGGAAACAGGTCCGTATCGTCCCCTCTCTGAAGGTCATAGGCAGGCGCTTCGTGACAAGCATCTAGCAAATCTTCAACAAAAGCGTCATTTTCCTCTCGGACTGCATAAGACTTATCAATATTCAGTCGAAACTTCCTATCTTCACGTTCAATTCATATCTCCTGCTTCTCTCTATCATGTGCTGCAGCTTTCTGAGTCAATGTCTGCATTCTCCCCTTCCGGGCCTCTTTCTCTGCTTTCATTCGCCTCTGCTTAGTCTCCTTTTGCCATGTTCTGAGGGAATCAAACATCGACTGCCTACTCCTTTTCGCAAACAATTTTTCATGAAGAAAATTAATTTTCTGTTCATCAAAAGTGCCCGTCAACGGCCACTGCAACTCAGTATTGTCCCTCGTATATTTATGCCATAACGTACTAAACATAATAGGGCCAATGCCATGCTTTATGTACATATCAAAATTTGGAGTGCCTTCCGGAGGCGCTGGCTGACTTTCTTCCAGTCGAGCATCAGCAGAACAACACTGACAACAAGAAACCCAAAACTTACTACACCCGGGCATTTTCAAAAATATACCAAATTCGTTATGTTGCCCGGCCAAGCGTTCACACACTTTGTGCCAAAAGCGATCCTCAAAACTCCACCAAGTCCAAAGGCGGTCCTCAAACCGCACCAAATCCAAACCAAAATGGTACCATATTCACAAAGAACCAAAACAAACTCACCTGGTGCACACAGGTCAAACAAATTTATTCTCCACTGCCGACTCTTCTGACCAAACGGTCAGATCCAAGGGTTTCGCCGTTCAGGACCCCAGTCGGGATGACCACTGGGCAAGGCACCGACCGGTCAGACAGACGGGGCAGCTGCAAGTTCAGGACTCTCTCACGCAGGGATTCCTGGTCCGTCCATCCGACCCGACCTCCCCACCCGTCCGCGGGCGAGGATGGGTCACCCGATGGAGTCCCTGTTCGGTCACCAACTGAAGGAAGTGACCCGATTAAGGTAACCCAAGTCACTCGCGACCACCTCTCAGCCTTCCACACAAATGAAGAGTCGGTCACACAGTAGAGAATACAAACCAAAGATATTTTATTTCAGGTAAAATCGAGTGGAGTCCAGTCTGACCAGCCTCCTTGGATTGCTGCAGAGGGACTGACTTCAGCAAGCAAGCCAATACATGAAATACAGTTCAGAACCAACAAAGACACGCCCTCACTGGAAATTTTCAGTTAATAGCTGGTGAACAAAGGAGGTACAGAAGGATGAGTCTAAGTCCTGAGACCGGGTACATGCTATCTCAAAGCCAAGGTCACTCTGCCTGCGCCCGCCGCTCTAAGGGTGGAAGCAGGCCTATCTACAGGGAAAGGTATGCACTAGCAAAGACAGTGTATTCATTAGCACAGCGAAGCTCAGCCTTGGGGAAACAAAAAGAAAACTATTGCAGCTGCTTTCAGCTGAGGCAGACAGAGAGTGAGGCAGAAGGTAGTTTCGATCATGGCTCATAATGGCGGCAGAATACAAAATGGCGCCGCAAATGCTAACTTAAGTCATACGATGTATAGAGAATTCGGCTAAAAACATTTCTATTCCAACATTGTGCCATGGCCAATATGTTGCTAGGAATTACCACCAAGTGCCAGTGTCATCATGTTTCCAGTGATTACCACCATTGTGCTAGTGCCAGCATTTTACCATGAATTATCACCATTGCACCGGGGCCTGCATGCTGCTAAAAATTCTGACCATTATGCCCAGATCAGCATGTTGCCAGGGATTATCAAAGTGTGCCAGGGCCTGCATTTTAGTACCAGAAATTACCATCATTGTGCCAGGGCCAGCGCTGTGTCAGGGATTGCCACCATTGTGTGAGTGGCAGCATTATGCCAAGAGAATTATCACTATTTCTTTTTTTTAAATCTGTTTTTATTTGTTTGACATGAGTAACATAGGTATGACAGACAACATACAGTCGGTTTTCTATTATGTACGCAGTTCTCTGTTGTGTGTTGGCATACAGGTCACGAGTCTGTATTAATTTAAAACATTTCACAATATCAATGTCTGTGTCGTTCTTAGCCCGTCAACCCAGTAGATCCATATACTCAGTGCCATCTAACTGATCAGAGGTCGTGCATTGGTTCAGATATTTTTGCCGACGTATCGTTGTGTATAGTTCTTATAGTTCATACCGTATGAGCTGTGAAACAGTTGTTAAAGTTGGTACAATGTTAAAACAATATTGCAACATTAACAGCAGCCATATTGTGGACCGACACAGTCCCCTCGCTTCCACTAAATGTTTCCCCCTCCCGAGCACCTCAATTGGAAATATCCCCCCATTTATATTTCTTCACGTTTTTAGCCATCTCATCTTCGTCCCATGTTGTGCGTGTATGTGTGGAACCCTACGGTATGGTCTGTACAGGGTGTTGACCTCCGGCCATTATTCATGTCTCTCCTGCTCGGGTTGACTCTCCATATTGTCCCCATCCCTATTTTGTAAACTGTGGTATAGTCCCTCCCATCTATCTGCTATGGGTTCCCTTCGTAGTCCCAGTGTTTCTTCTCTCCGGATTGCAATTCCCTCTGCCTTGGCCCATGCTAGCAGGGAGTATCGCCAGGCCTGTATGTGCGGTGAGTCCCTTGCTTTCCAGCGTTTGGTCAAAAGCCGTTTAGCTACAACGAGTCCCAGATCGAGGAACCGGGATGTAACTTTTGTGGCTGGGGTTCTCCTGAAGTGGTGGAGTAGGGCTACAGTCCATTCAGGGGGTAAGTCGCGGCCTGTACATTGCTGTAGGGTTTCCCTGATTTCGCGCCAATATGTGTGTATGTTGGGACAGCTCCACAGCATGTGTATCAATCCTGCCCCCAGTGCATCGCATCTAGGGCACGCTGCATCGTTTCGGTTGAAGTATTTATTTATCAGCTCAGGTGTGAGGTACGCTCTATGGACAATGAATAGTTGTATTTGTCTGAATCTCATATTCCTGGGTATGCACACTGGTCTTCTGAGGATCTTCTCCCATTCCTTATCTGCTAAATGTCGCCCCAGATCCAGTTCCCACTTTCGGCGGAACGGATCTAGACTGATCGCTACGTGTATTCGGAGTGACGATGCAAACCAACGAACCAGGTGTCTTCCCCGTCCCATAACATGAAGATATTGTAATGTGAGGTGCTGCTTCGGTTCCTCGGTTATGTCCCCCCAGCTAGTTACTAACGTCGCCAGTAATGAGCGATGCATGAGGAACTGCCCTGGCGGCAACCCTTCCTCCGTCACCAAAGATTCATATGGTATTAGCGCCCCGTCTCTGTACAAGTCCCCCAAGGTCTGTACCTCCGCTGCCCCCCACTCCGCTAGGGCATTGGCGGAGAGCACCCCCAGCCCGCTAGGGGAGCCCTCCAAGGGTATTGCAGGCGCATACGGGATAATGTGCCTAGTAAGATATAAACACCTACGATAGCACCTGTATGCCACTGCCAATAGCAGCGGCTTCGGCCTTTTTTGTCGGGCAGCAGGGTGGAATAGGTTACTTATTTGCTCCAATGTGTGTGGCGGCAGCGTGGTCGCAGTGTCATCTCTGTCCCTGTCAGCGAGCCATCTGGCAATCCATTGTAGTTGGGCAGCGAGATAGTAGTGCTCGAAACAGGGCACCGCCAGGCCTCCTTGTCAGTCGGTAGGCACAGCTTTGCCAGTGCCACTCTGTGTCGCGCAGCCCCCATATAAAATCTCTAAGCGTTTTAGTGAACGCAGTGAAGAAGGCAGCCGGTACGTAGAGGGGCAGGTTTACAAAATAGTACAAAAGTCTGGGAAGGATCACCATCTTGGTCAGGGCTACTCTGCCTGTTACCGTCAATGGGAGCGTCCCCCAGAACTTCATTTGCGACCGGACCGCCGTCACTGCTCTCCCCAGATTGCCATCCAGCAGGTCTTGTGGTTGGCGATATACCTGGATCCCCAGGTAGCGGAAGGTGTTCTCTTGCCACTTTACCCGCACGCCGCCTAGCTCGTAGTCTGGGTCGTGTAGTCCCTCCCGGAACGCGTAGAGACAGGATTTATCTACATTGACTCGGAGCCCCGAAATGTCTGCGAATTCCTGTAGGATGTCCGCCAGTTGCGGCGGTATGTTATACACGTCACGTATATAAACCAGTAGGTCGTCTGCATAGAGGGATACATGGTGCACCGCATCTCCCAGAGGTATACCCTCCCCCACTATGGCTCGCAGCCTCATCACCAACGGTTCCATGGCCAGCGCAAACAGTAAGGGCGACAGAGGGCAACCCTGTCTGGTACCCCTGCACACTGGCACAGCGTCGGAGACATACGGCCCCAGTCGTACACGGACCACAGGGGATCTGTGGAGCAGGTCGACCATCCGGAGGAAGTCAGGGCCCAGTTCGTATTGCAGGAGAACCCCCGCCAGGTATCCCCATTCGAGGCTATCAAATGCCTTTTCCAGGTCCAGCACTAGGCATCAGGCCCTGGGCCAGTTCCGCGCGCTATCTGTGGCCACTCTGAAAAACCGTCTAAGGTTTAGCGACGTGGACCGGTTGGGGACAAAACCATTTTGATCAGGGTGCACCAATGTCGGGACCACCGGTGCCAAGCGTTCCGCCAGGATTTTGGCGAGGATTTTACAATCCACGTTGAGCAGCGCCAGGGGTCTATACGATCCTAGAGATGTGGGGTCGCGGCCCGGTTTTAACAGGGACACCAGATACGCTTCTCGCATTGAGGGAGGCAGCGCGCGTTCCTCTAACGCTTGGGCGTACAATTTATGCAGAGGCTGCACCAAGGACTCGCGGTAGGCTTTGTAGTATTTGGCCGGTAGTCCGTCCGGGCCTGGCGTTTTCCCGGATGCCATCTTTCCTATCGCGTCTCCGATCTCCTCTAATGTAAGAGGGTCATTGAGTGCGCCCTGTTCGGTAGCTGAGACCACGGGTAACTGGGTCGATTCTAGGAATCTCTCCAGGTCGGTAGCAGAGCATTGTCCTCGTGGAGCGGTACAATCGCGTATAGTGGGCCGTCATTGCCTTGTGTATTTCACTTTGTGTGTGTACTAAGGTGTCATCCGGCAGTCGTATGGCGCTAATTGGTGACCGCTTCTCCTCCTGAGCTAACAGCCAAGCAAGCAAGCGGCCAGCCCGGTCCGCCGAGGAGTGGGTGCGTGCCGTGTGAGCCGTATAATTGTGACATCGCAGCCGTTCCAACAGTTCCGCATGTTGGGTGCGTATCTCCGCCAGTTGAGGTGGGCACTCACCCCCTTCCACCGTCCCGCCCTCGCACTGCAGCAGCTGTGTTTCTAGACGGAGCAGAGAGAGCGACAGCTGTCTGCGTATATTCCATGTGGCCCCTAAGCAGTGTCCGCGAACAATTACCTTAAGGGCATCCCACTCCACGAGGGGACTGCTCGCCGTGTCTTCGTTGAGTTCTAGATATGTGAGTATAGCTGTCCCTAGTGAGGCGCGAAATTCTGGGTCTTCTAGCGCGGCTACTTGAAGCCGCCATGTGGGTATAGGGGGCCGGTCGGCTTTCCAACCTAGTTGGATCCGTAATGGATTGTGGTCTGAGTGTGTCCGCCCCATGTATTCTGCCTGCATGACTAGTGGGAGTAAGGACTGGGACCCCACCACCCTGTCCAACCGCACATGAAGGTCATGTACCGCCGAGTAATGAGAGTATATGCGCGTGTCGGGGTGTAAGACGCGCCATACATCCAACAGTGCCCAGTGTGCAAGCCAGTTGGTGAGTGTTTGCGCATTGGAGGTAGCAGGCGTCTTGTGGAGGGGAGGGTAAGACCTGTCTAGGTTCACGTTGAGTACCGAATTAAAGTCTCCTCCCAATAGCCATGGGATCCCAGCATATGGAGTCAGGGCCAGTGACAATCTTGTCAAGAAGGATGTCTGATCGACGTTCGGGGCATATATCGACCCTATCAGTATTGGTTGGCCATTTAGTGTCCCCCGAACCAGAGTATACCTTCCTTCCTGGTCAATTACTGTGTCGTCGCTGACAAAAGGGACCCCCGCCTTCACCCAGACCAGTGTGCCTCTCGCATGTGCAGAATAGGTTGTGCCATATATCTGCCCTCTCCAGCGTCTACGAAGCCTCTCAAGTTCTGTCTGCGTCATATGTGTTTCTTGCAAGAGGGCTATGTGGGAGGAGTGTCTTTGGAGATATGCAAATATGGAGTATCGCCTCGAGGGCGTGTGCATACCCCGTATGTTCCACGTAACTACGTTAGCTGTTGTCATCGCTAGAGCGGTAGGGTCGTCGCATCAACCAGCGTATGATATTTGTCAGCGTGTCTCGGACTGGGGTGTGAAAAAGTGTGTCAGTCAGCTGCAACCAGACCTGTGGGTCAACTTTAAACATTTAACTCATGGGGCGAACTTCACAAGGAAGTCCGTCCAAACTTAGCACTACTTAACAAGTATGAACTATTACTATATACTGCCTGGTGGGGTCGTGTATTTGAACAGTGTAGCAGTTTGATTACCCCCCTTTGCTGCGTATAGTGAGAACGCCATCCAGTTAATTGCTCGGGATAACGTGCTGAGTCCGCCCCAGGCGTGGGCCTGGGCATCCTCCCCCATGGTCCGATTGTGTCGCTACAGGAGCACCCGCAGCGCGGTCACACATATTATTTGTTACCTTCTGGGTAGCCATCTATAAATGTCTGCCGACCTCCAGCGCTCAGCGGCCTCCCCCCTCCCCAACGCCCCACAGAGACAGTTCAGTTCATAAGCATCATTGTACTTGCGTGGGCACCCCTCAGCGTTTTCCAGCATCCCAGCTTCCCATCAGATGATCCCATCAGCGGTCTGGGGGGTTACCACTGGCAGGCCAGCATCGTCTGATAGCACGGTGGAGGGCGATGACGCCCCACTGGCCACCGAGGAGTCTCGTCTGCTTGCTCCCAGATGCTCTTTACCATGTGGCGTTCCGAGTGTCGCAACCGCTTCCAGTACCTCACGTCTCTCCATTCTGCTTCTCTCAGGGCTTGGGGCTGCCGCTCCCGGTTTAGCGTAGCGTGGTGTTCCGCGTCGTCCCCGTCGTCGCAGCCTTCTATTTGTGATTCCTTCGCCGTCTGATCCCGATGGTCTTTTTCCCGTCCATAGGCCCGACCCTTCGAGCCAATCCCATGCCTCCGCGGGGGTGTCAAAGAATCGGGTCTCCCCACGTGCAACCACTCTCAGCCGAGCTGGGAAGAGGTGGGAGTATGGCAGCTCCAGTGCTCGTAGTTGGCGCTTTTCTGCCATGTAGTTGCTTCTGCGGCGCTGTACCTGGGATGTATAATCGGGGAACATCATGACTCTGGTGCCATTTACTTTGAGATCCTCCAACTTTCTGGTTTCACGTAGCACCGCATCTCGGTCTCGGTAGTTGAGGAGTCTAAAGAGGAGTGGGCGAGGCCTGGCGCCCGGTTGTGGTCTCTGTGTTGGCACCCGATGTGCCCTCTCCACAACAAACTGCTGTGACAGTGTTCCTGGGGGCATCAGTCCCCTCAGCCAGGTCTCAACATGCTGCTCCGGGTTCCTCCCTTCCTCTCCCTCCGGCAGGCCCACCACGCGGATATTGTTGCGTCGGGAGCGTCCCTCCGCGTCTTCGATTCTATCTTCCAAGGCATGCATGCGATCCATCATGTCTTGCAGCGCCGCAGCATGGCTATGGGTGACGGGTTGGAGTTCTCTGATTGCCTGTTCGTGAGTGGCCACAGTTTCCGTCAGTTTCCGGTGGTCCGCATGTAGGAGCGTGAAGTCAGATGTCACTTTATCTATTCGGGATTCCAGGGATGTCCTGGTGTTGTCGAGCGCTGTCCCGATTCTTTCTACTGCGGCGAGCACCGTGTCTAACTTGGTGGCCATCGCCGCGGTCGTTGGCTCCGTCGCACCATCTTCACGTATCCTGTCGGCTTCCATCCCCCCTGTTCGTAGTGGCCCCTGCTGGATTTTCGCCCGCATTCGGCCCATCACAAGCTGCTGCGCCGTTAGCATCCGCCTTCGGATCAATGCTGTCCAATCTTCTTCCGGGCGGGACCGTTATTCCTTGAGCCCCAGCGGTGTATCACCACCCGGTTTACAGAGGTTTACCCAGCCTCGTCGTCAGGCTGCAGTCGCTGTTCTTCGGGTGACCACCACGCAGTTAGCCGCGTTGAGTTTCCTCTCTTTTGCAGCCCCCGCGTAGGCGCCCAGTTTCAGTGATTCAACCCAGAAGTGGCATCCTGTGTCAGTTCCTGGGACTGGCTGTCTGTGTATTCTCTAGGGCACCCCGGATGTCATCAGATGCTCACTAGTTCCCCCGCTGGCAATGCTCGACGGAGAGCTGGTCTGCAGGCCTTCCCCTCATCAGGCGCCCGTTTCACTGTCTGTGGGGTGATGCGCCCTCTGTCATCTAGTGTGCTTTCACTGTATGCTGCACAGTCTCCCGCGATGTCGGCATCCCGGCCCCCCGCCACACTGTCCTCTCCCCGTGGCGCAAGGGGGGGGGTAACCTGTCCTCGGAGTCTCTATGCTCCTCGCTGCCCGCTCCTCATCAGCGACGCGGTGATCCGCTTTGTGCCATCCAAGCGCGGCAGGGCATTAATCAGCGCCCAGGCCCCTCAGTATTCATGGCGGCCCAAGAGCCGCTCCTCAACCCGGCCGTCTCCCAGTACCAACATGGGTCAGCGGGCGGCAGGGCGCCCGGCGGGCCTTTCCTCGCGGCTCCCCTCCACGGGCCCAACGCTAGTCCGGGTAGCAGCAGGTGGCTCACGCACTACCCTGACCTCGCCGCGACAGGCTCACCTTCCGTGCGCGCTTCCCCAGTCCAGCACAATCGGAGCTCAGCTAGCCCAGCCTCCGCCGTCCCCCGGGGGGCCCCGAGCAGGCCGCAACGTGGTCCGCACCGCCGTCTCCCACCGGGTCGCAGCGCGACCTCACCGTAGGTAGGGCAGTCTCTTAGCAAGCTGGAGTATCTTATCTGTTGCCAGCCATCTGGTCAGCACCGCCGTCGCATTGGTAGGAGGCCTCCTCTCGCCTACGCTTGTCGCATCCCATTACCAGCCGCTTTGGGCAGGGCCCAGTAGGCGGCGGACGCCGCGCGATTCCCTGTCAGCGGCCCCCGTTCGCAGCTGTACCTGGGGGTATGGCAGCAGGGGGTCCGATCTTCGCCTCGGTCCACTGGCACTGCCGCGATCTCGCCCCGCGGGTTTTTTCATGTGCGTGCGACCTCCGTCGCACGATCGGGCCCGGACTCCGCCCGGGTGCAGCGCGGCAGTAGGCGGGCCGCACCTCGCCTCTCAGCCGTTACGGAGGTCGTAGGCACGATCACGGTGATTTTCGTGTTCCCTCCGTCGCAGTGTCGCCTCGCCGCCTCGGACCCTCTATATAGCTCCGAGGATGGCGCTCGTCAGGAGAAATGTGGCGGATAATCAGGGGTTATATGCCGGAGCGTTACAGACTCGCGTCCGCCATGATGGCTGGTTAGCCACGCCCCCCAAGAGAATTATCACTATTGAGCAGGGCCTGCATGTTGTGAGGAAATACAGACACCATATCAGGCCTGCGCGTTGTCAGGAATTATCGCCATTGAGCCAGATAGCACTTCATGATAAGATCAGTGAACAAAACACTCTCCTCACCCACCCACACTGAACTTCACATGCACGCACTCACAGACATGCACTTACCCACAAACAGCAAGCATGCACACATACAAAAACTCACACTTGCATACACAGCTATATGCCCACACATGAAGACAGGCAGGCACACGCACACACACACACAGATACACACACTCACACAGAGATACACACTCACAAACATGCACTTACCCACACACAGCAAGCATGCACACATACAAAAACACACACTTACATACACAGTCATATGCCCACACATCCAGGCAGGCAGGCACACGCACTCACGCATACACAGTGATGGAACTTTTTTTAACTTACTTTTCTCTTGCTCCAGCAGGTCTGTCTCTTCTCTCCTTTTCCTCACACAGCTCCCAAGAAGGGCAGAACGACTTGGGCTACCTGGGAGAGTTGGGAGTGACAACCAGGTATGCAGGGGAGTAGGGACACAAGGGGTGGCCATTTCTGTGAAGGAAGTGACCCGATTAGGGTCACCCGGGTCACTCACGACCACCTCTCTGCCTTCCCAATAAATGAAGAGTCGGTCAGACAGTAGAGAATACAAACCAATAAGTTTATTACTGATACGCTGCAGCAGAGCCCAGTCTGACCAGTCTCCTGAGATGACTGCCGAGGGACTGGCCCCGTTCACACGGTAACACAAAATATACATTTCCAACACCTCTAAAATCCCTCCCAAACTGGAATTTTCCAGCTCAGGCCATGGTGAACAAAGGAGGCAAAAAAGGATGAGCCATGGCACAGGGCTGGGTACATGCTATCTCGACTCCAAAGCCACTCGGCCGGTGCCTACCATTCTAAGATGTGGGAATGAGTTTATCTAACAGCAAAGGTATGCAACAATGGATAGTACATTCATTAGTGCAACGAAGCTTCAACCTTGAGAAGTACAAGCTGGAGGAGCAGAGGCAGCCTTTCTGCTGAGGCAGGCGTTATGAGACAGGAGCTCGATCTCGATTACAAAACAAGATGGCACCAAGAAAGATGGCGCCATGAATGCTAACTTAATACGAAATAGAGGGAGCATTTCAAGTGCGTGCATCACGAGGATAATATTTCAAATCTAACAGACCCTCCTTTTAGCATTCATGCTAAGCTTTATTGGTGCCATCAGGTAAGTGTCTTTACAATTCTAAAACAGGGAAAAGAGAAACATTCGCGCATACACTACCATTGCTAAATATGGACTATCCACTAAAACTAATACTCTAAATGCTGGACACATAGAATCAATATTCAAAAATACCCTCATCGATGTTTAACAAATCCTGAATACCCTGCATCATCATAGCCTTTTGTATTAGAATCACGCCTTGGGGTCCTGGGACGTGCCTTGAACATTGATACACAGCAGGCACAATAGGCAGGGAGGCAGTGTATACACAGACAGCATCTCAAAATAATACCTGCTATGGCGACCAGGAAAATAAGGATCTTCCAACCCCAAGTGGCGAACAGGCTCCAGAACCATCCCGTGAATGACCATGTACCATTCTCCTGGTGTATATCTGAGGCTAATTTATGCATTTTCTGTATAGCAGCGTACACAGTGGGGGCGTGGTCAGGCATGTACACACAACAGCTACTGCCGATGACGCGACAGGCCCCACCCCGATCCGCTAAGATAACATCTAAAACCATACGATCTTGAAGGGCAATTAGTCTCGTAGCATGAACCTCTACTGTGATATTTGTCAAAATCCCTGCTGTTATATTAATGACTCCTTCCACCACCATAGTGAGCCACCTAATATTAAGACTATTGGCCATAGGACCCCAGAATGGTATAATGCCTTGCATTGCGTCCGTGAACTGCTGCAAGGTGGTGTCTGTCAGATCTATGTCATCAGTGCTAATCATTCTCCTAGTCCGGGGCACATGGGCGCCTCTACGCTGCAGGCGGTGGTCCCCATGGTAATTAGGAGGGGCCATATACACAGGTGGCAAGAGGTAAGAAATGTAACACCTTCCCGACCAACCTTCAGGAAGCCAAACATAACCATGAGCCCCACAGACAAAATAGACATTAGGTGGCGGAATCAGGGGTGAACTATTTGTCCCTCCCAAGCTATAAGTAGTGTTGCATCTTCTCTCTCCCACCTCTATTGCTCCAGCCCCCTGAACACAGAAAGGAGCCATGACATCCACCACTGACAAGGGTATCGGTTTATCTTCAGTAACGTTGCTGGTCTGAAAGGACTGGTAGTATGCTGACGCGTTAAACTGTAGAAAGTTGTCCCTTTCCGCCTGAGACCTATTTCCTTTCCTGACTCCCTTGTACGCATGCATGCAAGAACTCAAGATCAACCTGCTAAACGGCTCTCGACCCGTGGGAGGACCGGGGGGTACTCTATGCTGGAAACGTACATTCTGTGTCAGGGTACGAGAACTAGTACTTTTTCGTTCCAATGTGTCAGCCTATTGAAATGAACGGACCATGCTAAGTAATGCAAACCACCCCTCACAACTACTCACATATGACAATGGCATGGATAGCAAGTTCTCACTTCTATGAGTTACTGAGGGCAGCAGCCCACATACCCAACATTTTGTTGTATTATAAGCAGCGTGCGTTTGATGCAAGGTCTGAATACTATCTTTATAGGACTTCCTGTGCCCCTCCTTGTGAGGCGCCAGGGTAACAAAGAGATGCTCGGGGGGAACAGGCGTAGTACCAATCAAAGTGTGCACAGGATATTTCTCCTCAAGAAAATACGTTACCCCAAGTATTAATATTAAGGAAATCAAAATGATTGCTACGGACACAACTTTACTTTTTACAGACCAGGAGGACCAAACAGGCCCATCCCGATCAGAACGTGGAGCTGCGAAAGGCTGCTCCTCCTCCTGAATGGGGCGACCAAAGGGATACATTCTTGTAAAACAGCGGAAAAGACTTACACTTGGAGCCAAGCTGGAATAAAAGCAAGAAATTAAGGCAATATATTGTTCACTAAATGTAGGCGCTGTTGAGCACCGGTGGTGGAGCTGTTCGTCTAGCTCGGATCCAGATCCCACGTTGCAGGGCAAAACACCTTCTCCTCGGAAACACAGTTCATTTGCCCTGTTCGATGAATGTCCGAATAACACACCAATCTCCCTGTCCCTAAGCTCTCATTGGTACCACGGGCAGGGTACGTGTGCCCTATTCTCCAGCAATGCAGTCCATCCCTACTAACCTGACTTTCCCTTTGGTGCACTGTTCCTCTTACGGGGGCGCAAATTGTACCTCAACACTCCAGGCACAGCGGGGTCAGAGAACAAAGGGTCAGGCTCAAGGGGACCAAAGGGCAAAGGGTTGGACTCAGACAGGTCGGTGGATTGGGGCTCAACTGGACGTGACTCAATCACAGGTGGGCCAACAAGCTGAGGCTCCTGAATGGCCTTTATTTCAGGTGGCACCTCCTCATTCAGCACTGCATGGCTCTCCTCCTCTGTCGATGCCCATGTGAGCCGGGCATCCGAAAATGGAATGAACCGTGGCACCTGCTCCGTCTCACAATCCCCAATCCCGTCCGCGACCCACTGGTCATACGGCGGCGGGAGGGGCACCCACTTGCAATGAGTGCTGTGGATTCCTCCGACCGTCGACCTTCACCGCTGTCCTAGTGGCCAGAAGGACCTGCAGTGGTCCTTTCCAGCGTGGCTCCAAATCGCTCTTCCGCTGAAAATTTCGGACTAGAATCCAATTACCTGGCCGTATCTCATGGCCCGGACCCTCTGGACGTTGCTGCAGTGTTTCAGCTATCTGTTGGTGAATAGAACGCAAATTTTTTGTCAACTCATAAAGGTAATCTATAAGCAAGGGGTATTCTATCTCGGAGAACCAGCGAGGTTGCGGGACGCCCCAAACATTTGCCGGGCGGCCAAACACGACCTCGTACGGGGACAATCCTGTTCTAGAGTGGGCTGTTACTCTGGTAGACATTAGTGTTAGGGGTAAAGCATCTGGCCACTGCAATCCTGTGCTCTCTTTGATCTTGGCCATTTTCAGCTTGAGAGTACCGATGTACTTCTCAACCAGGCCTGCTGATTGGGGGTGGTTCGCTGCATGAAACTTCTGCCGAATGTGCAACCCGTCGCACACCAAATGGATGTCCTTGGCATTGAAGTGGCTGCCATTGTCACTACAAATCAAACAGGGCAAACCAAAGCGCGGGAAGAACTCTTTCAAGAGCACCTTTGCCGTCACCATGGCAGTGTTCTCTTTAGTGGGATAGGCCTCAATCCATTTACTAAATGCACAGACAACCACCAGCACATATTTCAAGTTATTGACTCGTTCCATTTCGATGTAATCCATCTGGAGAACCTCGAAAGGGAAGGAAGGCGGTGCGAAACTGCCAACATGAGTGGGGGTACCCTTCCCAGGATTGTGCATCAGGCAAACCATGCAGTACTTCACCAGGCGGGCAGCAACTTTGGAAATATTGTCATTCCGCCATACGGGGTCTAGCAGCTTACAAATCCCCTTCGCACTGATGTGGGCTGGCCCGTGCGCCATGGTAACCACAGGGAGGACATATGCATCCGGTAGCATCCATCTGTGCTTTCCGGATTTATCAATCCAGCACCCATCCTCATCCAAATTAGCCGTGCTCTCCTGCCATATTGCTAACTCCTCAATTGTCGCCTTACTCTGAATCTCCTTAACATTTTCCAGTGTGTCCTCATACATCCCATTTTCAGGCACCCATCTAGCTGGACCTGCCACAAACATCCTCTTCATTTTAGTTTGTGCTGTCTCCTTCGCTGTCTGGTCTGCAAATGCCTTCCCCCTCCCAGCGTCATCAGTTATTGCCTTGTGAGCACTGCACTTCACTACTGCTAATTTCTTAGGGAGTGCCAGGGCTGACAAAAGTCTGTGTATTAATGGGCCGTTCTGAATTCTCATTCCATGGGACGTTAGAAACCCCCTCTCCGCCCAGAGCCGGCCAAAATTATGATAGTCTGGAGTGCCAAGCACAGGTGCAGAGCAGAGCGCTATTTTTAGTTGCTCAAAAGCATGCTGTCAGTCATGTGTCCAAGGCAGGGGTTCATGCACATCTTTAGTAGTTAGGCACAGCAAGGGCTTCGTTAGTAAAGCAAAGTTAGGGATCCAGTGGCGACAATACGAAGTAATACCTATAAAGGTTCGCACATCACGTTGCGTCTTGGGGATGGGCATCTTAGTTATAGCAGCAATGCGCTCAGGTGTTAGTCTCCTTCCCTCCTTCGACAGTAGGTGACCTAAGTAGGTGACCTCATGTCGACAATATTGAAATTTAGAAAGGGACACTTTATGTCCATGACGGGCGAATGTAACAATAATTTAACCGTTGCATCCTTGCAACCCTTTTCAGTATACGAAGCGATCAGGAGGTCGTCCATGTACTGCAATAAGACATTACCTGAGGGAAGGACGAGGGAGTCCAATTGGCCTTTTAAAGCTTGGCTATAGATACTGGGGCTTTCAGTATAGCCCTGAGGAGCCCAACAGAATCTAAAACTTCTGCCGGCCAAGGAGAATCCAAACAGATACCTGCTCTCTGGGTGTATGGGAATGCTAAAGAACGCATTCTTCAAATCAATGACAGAAAAGTATGTGGCAGAGGGAGGAATCATGGTCAGGAGAGCAGTGATATCAGGGACAACAGGGAACTGAGGGACCACAATCTTATTCACCTCACGCAGATCAATCACAAAGCGGTAGACATCGGGATGATCATCTGGTGAACTCCTCAACAACCCCAGACACAATCAAATTTTATATAATCTGCAATAGTGCCCTTTCTCCTGCCTTTGGGATATTGTACTGGGGAAGACGAGGCAAAACAGCATTGTCCTTAACCCTGATGGAGACCGGAAGTATCTGCAATAACCCTACATCCTTATCACCTGTAGCCCACAATGTCGTCGGCACCTCTTGAAACTCAGCAGGAAGGGGCTGATCCTTTGACAAACATTGCTTGGAATTCACTACATTGGGTCCTATAGTCATATAGACGCCATCCGGGGAGCACGAAATAGTCGCAGGTAACTTTTTCAACAAGTCCAAACCCATCAAATTCTCTCCACAGTTAGATGTCAATAAGAATGGTGAATCTACAGTAAAAGGGCCAATAGTCAGGACCAGTGGCTCAGAATTGGGGCTCACAACTGGTATACCTGAGAAGCCTACCGAAACGTTATTTTGGCCAGACAGGGCTGCCCCAGGGACCAGTGAACGAGAAACAGAGCTATTCATTGCGCCTGTGTCCACCAAGAATTTTTTCGCTGAGCCCTGCAGATCAGCAGTAACATAGGGTCCTCGCTGATCCACAGGGATCTGAACTGATCCCCCACCCTACTCTTGGCTGTCCTAGCCATGGGTAAGTCCCGTCACTTTGTCCAAATCATAATCATATGATAATACTGTCGCCCTCTTGGATCATCAAAATAGTTCTGATCAGACCGACCTGGCTGCTCCTCACCTCTCTGGCCTGCGTTGTGGCCACCTGCTCCCCGGCCCCTTCCCCTGGACCCCCCTCCCCTCGGGGCTTCAACCCTTTGCAACAGTGTTGGACACTGACTATGCCAGTGCCCCTCCTCCTTACAATAGGCGCACTGGTTCGGCCCCACGGGTGTAGTATTCCTGCCAGTGCGGGGCAGCTGCCTGGCTGGACCAATGCCTCGTCTTCTACCTTTCCCCCAGGACGCCTGTTGCATCAACACCTTCGATTTCAGCTCCTTATTCTTCTTCTCCACCTTCTCATTCTCCTCGTTTTCTCTGTGCTCATAATACTGTGCCATACTTAATATCACCGATGGAAAGGAGGTAGTCCAAGTGCTCTCCGAAGCCTGCAACCGAGTCGCGATCTCAGGAAGCAGGTTCGTAACAAACCTGTTAACAAACAGCCGGACACCTCCCTCCATCGACAAATCCTGTCCACTGAAATCCAAAAACACCCCTTCAAACCTAGTGAAGAAGTCGGATACACTTTCTTCTGGCGACATGCTGTTAACTTATCCCAATCTACTCGTCTAGGTGGGATCAAGGAGTGCGTATACGTAATTATTCGGCCCGGCAGAGCTAGTATCTCAGCCTTAGGCTTCTCACCAGGCTTCCTTTCTTTGTCCCATGCCCTGATCTCACCCCAAGTGCCACCCAACTCCACTACGTGGCCCTGCGTGTGCACCTGCTGCCAAATATCAACCGGCACCAGCAAAACGAAAAACATCTCGATGTATGTCAACGTCATCACCGTTGATGACGCAGCCTCTGTCAACTCTTTGTAATAAGCAGTCAGATTTTTCCTAGGGTCAGGCAACTGAGTCTTAAGAGAGAAAACCTCACTCCTTTTCCAAGGAGTATAAACCCACTGTTCCTGGAAACGGGCCTCTACATGCTGCCTGATGACTTGGTCCTGCCCATTTCGAAGCTCTGGTATTTCGGGGTGGTAGATGGGATGCACTTCCCTCATCAGGAACTGAGACATTGCAGTCGGGCTCTTTTGGATCAACCTGCCTCGGTATCCAATCAACGTAGCAACATTACTAAAAACGTCATTAGGGGCCATGCCAGCTGCATACACACTGTCCCAAATATCATAAATAATTTGGGGGGCAACACCATTAAAACACTGCTCCCACAGCCCAAACAGAGTAGCCGACATATGCTTGAGGGCATGCTGTTGCAAAACGGCTCGTAATCTTTCAGTACACTCCACACATCCTCCACACTGTAAATCGGATTCCGGGCCCACTGAGAGGCCTGGTCAGCCACCATCTTCTTCTCTGCAGCACCCACATCAGACAGAATCAACACTCACCCCATTCTTTCCTTAGCAGCCGCCCACTCCCCATCATCCAGTCCCCGCACCGGTGTCCCAGTGCACAACAAGGGCGAGGAAAGGGAATGAGGGGAGGACACACTCGCGGATGTTATGGGAACTAGAGACACCAATGTCTGTGTGGTGGGTGTAAGCGATAGGGATAGAGAAGAACTGGAGGTAATGGGTACAGTAGATCGGCCTGTAGTCGCTGCAGCCTCTGCCGATGGAGCCGAAAAGGAAACAAGGGATTCTCCATCTGAAGCGGCCGAGTCAGGGGCAGGGGAACCAGAGGCGGGAGCATGGGAGGCGAGGTTTTGGGTCGGCGGGGCTGCTGGATATATCCTCTGCGGGGCATAAGGAGGTGGTGGCCGTACATCTAGCAGATCCTCCACAAAGGGATCACCTTCTTCACGTGTAACATAAGACTTGTCACATTGCAATCGAAACTTCCGGTCAGCACACTCTATACCCTTCTCTATCTTCTCTCTCTTGTACGCTATAGCCTTTTGCGTTACTGTCTGTGTCTTCCCCCTACGGGCCTCCTCCTCCACTCTTATACGTCTTTGCTTAGCCTCCTTTTCCCATACCTGAAGATTGTCAAACATGGACTGCCTACTTCTTTTTGCAAACAATTTATCCTGCAAGAAGTTCAATTTCTGTTCATCAAAGGTACCTGTCAAAGGCCACTGTAACTCGACGTTGTCCCTCGTATATTTGTGCCATAGTGTACTAAAAATAATAGGGCCATGGCCGTGCTTCACATACATGTCGAAGTTCGGGGTGCCTTCCGGAGGCGCAGGCTGCCTCTCTTCAAATCGAGCATCAGCAGAACAACAGCGGCACCCCAAACAGCAAACCTTGCTAAAACAGGGCATCTTCAAGAACAAAGAGGAAAAGAAAATTCACTACTTGTGCCCGACAAATGACTTACCAATTCTTCCCCACAGGTCCGTCCTCGGACCGTATCGAACGCTCAAAGACCAAAAACCAGTCCTCAGACTGCATCAACTTTCAAATCAGGCTCCACATCGCAAGTCCCAAACACTAGTCAAACCCCAGGTGTTTTCAAGAAAAAGCCGAATTACCAAGTCGCCTGGCAGAGGGTCCTCAGACACCCTGTATCTCCAAAGCGGTCCGCAGACCTATCAAGCTCACAAACAAACCAAGAAATGGTCTCCAGACCATATCCAAAATTATTCAAGACGGCGCCATTTTTACCAAGAATCAAGACAAACTCACCTGGTGCACACAGGTCGAACAAAGTTATTCTCCACTGCCGACTCTTCGGACCAAACGGCCAACTCCAAGGGTTTTGCCTTTTAGGACCCCAGCCGGGATGACCACTGGACGAGGCGCCGCCCGATCAGACAGGCGGGGCAGCTGCCAGAACTAAGCTCGGTCGTGTGGGGATCCCCGATCTGCCCGTCTGACCTGACGTGGCCCCGTCCCCCACACCCAGTTGCGGGTGAGGATGGGACACCCGATGGAGTCCCTGTTCGGGCGCCAAATGAAGGAAGTGACCCGATTAGGGTCACCCGGGTCACTCACGACCACCTCTCTGCCTTCCCAATAAATGAAGAGTCAGTCAGACAGTAGAGAATACAAACCATTAAGTTTATTACTGATACGCTGCAGCGGAGCCCAGTCTGACCAGTCTCCTGAGATGACTGCCGAGGGCCTGGCCCCCGTTCACACGGTAACACAAAATATACATTTCCAACACCTCTAAAATCCCTCCCAAACTGGAATTTTCCAGCTCAGGCCATGGTGAACAAAGGAGGCAAACAAGGATGAGCCATGGCACAGGGCTGGGTACATGCTATCTCGACTCCAAGTCCACTCGGCCGGTGCCTACCATTCTAAGATGTGGGAACGAGTTTATCTAACAGCAAAGGTATGCAACAATGGATAGTACATTCATTAGTGCAACAAAGCTTCAACCTTGAGAAGTACAAGCTGGAGGCGCAGAGGCAGACTTTCTGCTGAGGCAGGAGTTATGAGACAGGAGCTCGATCTCAGTTACAAAACAAGGTGGCGCCAAGAAAGATGGCGCCATGAATGCTAACTTAATACGAAATAGAGTATAAGCATTGCAAAGGGAGCATTTCAAGTGCGTGCATCACAAGGATAATATTTCAAATCTAACATCTGTCTAAAGGGTTCGGGGGAACTGAGAGCAGTGGGGGCACAAAGGGTGCTGGGCCAGGACGAGCACCAGGTGTTCTGGGGAGGTGTGGGAGGCAGAGATAAGTCAGGCAATGGAAGATGGGTTTGTTTCCCTCCACAAGTGCATCTCCACGAGCATGGCGAGGCAGTGATAGCATGTCTGCCTATGTTAGCAAAAGGATTTACTTTTCAGCTCATATAGCATTGGGTTACGCGGTATGCCTAGCAACGCGCCAACAGCCCTTTTCTGTGTTGTGCCACTACACCACAGCATTTAGGCAAAACCAAAACAAGCATTGTCAAAACCAACTGGTCTGGCATTGGCTGACAGACTTTTGGCTTTGATAGTGGTTCTTTTGCTGAAGCGTTATTGTTGGTAAAGCTGCCAAGCCCTCGCCAGTTTAACAAAACATCTAAAAGCTAAAATATTTTTCGTCTCAAAAAGAAAACATTTCCACAGTAATCACTGGCACTGCACTGAACTACTTTAGGTGCAGATGTGCTCCTTGTGAATGCCGTCACTCACTGTGAAGTTAGCTGATTGATGGAATGGGCTTACACTTTGCCACATGCCGTACACTGTAGTAGGCAGAACAAAAATATGAATGATACAATAACAGACCAATGGATGAAGAGGGATGGCTGAAAGCTCTTGTATATAAGGATGTTATGCATACAATTTTAGTAAAATAAAACTTTCTTAGCTAACGCCAAACCTAAAAACACAGAACCATTCATGCTTTGTAATCTGACGATGACGCTTTGCTGTCTCTAGGGCTATAGCTTGCAATATCCTTGAATCTCAGCCAGTGAAATGTATGTAATGAAAGCTGTCAAGTCTGTCATCAGCTTATAAACTTTTCTTTTTCTTTTCTTATTGCTTATATGCATAAAAAGAGACTTTAGAAAAACAATGATCAGCAATTCAAAATGAATCAAAGTATAAATTAAAAGCATTTCACAGTTCTATAAACAAATATAACTTTTCATACATTCTCAAAATACAGTATTACTGACTGCAATAAGTCAGATGTAAACCTGGTCCACCTGGTTTTACAATGATGAATATACATGTTGTGTAATTTAGCAAAAGAGAATATGCTAATAATTTTAAAATACCCTGAGTATAAATGATTAAGCACAATATCTTCTTGTGTTTGTTTGAGAGGGTAATAGAAATTGCCTTTCTTTTATTTCTGTCAGCAAAGACACCTTATATATGTTGGCCCCAAATACCTTCACTGCCCATTTCTTCCCTCAGAAAGTACTCTTTAGGGTTCTGTAAATGTTGCTGTAAACAAATAAAATAATGAAGCTATGGGTATAGTTGCTAAAAAAGGCTTAGGCGATGTTCACGTTTTTAGCCTCTATAAAAAAAAAAAAATAATTCCGTATATGAAAGATTTACAAAACAGACATAGCTTATGAAACAACAAATATCTAAAGAGGACAGTACACTCTTCCTCCTTATAAGAAGACCAGTGAATGACTATTTTACAATTAACATAAATAAGCAAATGCAATTAAGGATAACACTAACAAAATACGCATGTTCCTTATTTTTATAGACTTCCTCCCACTTCGGTTTTTTAAAATAAAACGGTATTCAGGATCCACCCCATTATGCCTTTGCAACACATCTTTATTTGCTAGTAACACTTCTGTTGTTTTTACCATTTAGTGATTGTGAGGCCTTTCCTCTTGGTCTTGGGGCTGTTAGCGGTTACTGGAAAGTACCTGTGTTGTATCACTGGTGTCACAGGACCTCTAATCCTCTTGGGACTCCAACTGGATATCCAAGTTACGCACTTTATACACTTGACTACCAAAAGGGGCCTAGAGGGGGCAGTCAAGGGTTACTCCAGGAGTGGTATCCGGTTTAGAACTCAAGATACAGTATGGCACAGTAATCACAAACAATAAAATATACATTCAAAACTACTGGTATTACAATTTTTTTTTTTTTATTTATTTGTTTATTGAGTTTTACAAACAAAAAAACGGGACAAGCGATACCAATTACAGCGAAAGGAAGGAAACAATAAAAATCAGTCACAGTGTGCATATATAAAATTCCAGGAACATTCCTGCTATTAGTGCACAGTTTCACAGGGCTTTACAGTGGAGGGGGGCGAGCATCACAAGGAGTGATTTACAATCATTGTTGGGAGACCATGATGACAATGCAGGGGAACAATGTATGGAGAAAGAATCCGAGGTAGGGCCCCAGAAGCAGCTTACAGAAGCAATACATCAAGCCGGCCCATGAAAACGAATCCCTAAGGGGAAAACCAATAATACCCTACAACTGCCCCCTGACGAATCCCCGCAGTGAGAAAGGAAAAGGTTCCACTAATACCTAGTTTATTCCTTACCCGCTAGATAATCTTGATATAGGCTCCAGAGGTTCTTGGGGCGGATCTGGGGGGGGGGGGAGTAACTCACTATATAGTTCGGTTTGCGTGTTACAATATAACATGTCTCGAGACCATTGCACTGTGGTGGGGGGGGGGTCCTCTGGCCCAATGTATTGCAACCACATGTTTAGCTATCAATAGTCCCATATCAACCAAGCGTCTAATGCCTTTGCGTATATGTTTGGAGAAGCCAAGCAGAGCCAACAATGGGTCAGGATTCAGAGACTCTCCAGTAATGTCACTAAGCTTCCGGAAAATGGCAATCCAATAGTTGGCTACGTCAGGACACAGCCAGGCCATGTGGATAAATCCTGCGGGATCCATACCACACCTTTCACATCTCGCAGTGTCCCGGTGGCCGTATTTGTGTAAGCGGATCGGGGTGTAATAGACTCTGTTGATAAATTTGAAATGTATAAGATGGTGTCGCCCGTTCAGAGAGACATGCCGTGTAGCCTCGCAGCAATAACACCATGTATCGTCGTCTAATTCAATTTCTAGATCGGTTTGCCAGTCGAGCCTGGCTTTAGTGAAGTGATGTTTCCGATAGTCTTGGGCAAGGGTGTAAATATTTGAGACAACCTTCCGAGGGGATTCTGCTCATAGTAGGAGGGAGAAGGGGGCAACCTCCGGCGGTTCAGTCAGCTCATCTCCCAACATGTCACGGAGTGCATGCCTGACCCTATAGTAATGAAACGTCATCAGAGGGGTGACGTCCCGCCCGTCCGAGACAATTTCTTCCCATCCCCGTTCCACTCCGTCCTCAAAGAGGTCGCCAATTCGGGAAATATCAAGTGATGATAGTGCGTGCTGCACCTCCGGCTCAGTGAGTACCGGCAACCAAAAACACAGTTCGACTGGAGCAAGTGGAGAGTATAAAATAGAAGCCCCCTGCCGCTTCAGTATGTTGTACCATGCATGTGTAGTGGCATTTATGGAATCATGTGTACCCACGCGTCTATATGGGGCTCAGAACAGATATGTAGCCAGTGGGGAGGGCGCCGCGGCAACCTTCTCTATGTGCAGATGGAGAGGAGGGGTTTGTTGATGCAGCCAGTAAAAAGCAGGCAAGCATTGTGCCGCATGATAATAAAGTTCCATGTCCGGGGCACCAAGGCCACCCATAGAGTAAGGGAGCGTTAGAATATCCCATCTGACCCGGGGTTGTTTACCGGCCCAGGCTAATTGAATCATCAGGGACTTAATGCGCTTAAAGAAAGGAGCAGGGAGAATCATCGGTATGTTACAAAACAGGAACAAGAACCGTGGGAGGACCACCATTTTCATTAAAGAGATGTGGCCCATGAGGGATAGTGGCAAGCGCACCCATCTGTTGACATCGCCTTCAAGTCTAACCACAGCCCTGCCGTAGTTCTCATTAAACACCACTTCGGAGTTAGTGTGCACCTGGATACCCAAATATCGCACAGAGTCGGTAGTCCATGGAAGCGGAAATTCCAGTTCGATAGATTCCAATGCCGGCGTGAGTGGGAAAATGGCGGATTTGGTCTAGTTAATCCGGAGACCAGAGAACTCGCTGTAACGTACCACCTCCCTCAAAACCGGGGACAGGTTGGTCTCAGGGTCTCTGATGTATAGGAGAGTGTCGTCCGCGTAAGTGGAAATGATTAGGTTATATTCGGGGAAACGAATCCCTCTGTGGCTATGGTACTCCCTGAGGGTACACGCCAATGGCTCAGCAACAATAGCATAGAGGAGTGGTGATAGTGGACACCCCTGACGAGTACCCCTTGAAATCTTGAAAGAGGAAGTGACCAAATTGCCCACCTTGACCCTGGCAGTCGGGGAGTTATATAGAACGGACACTAGCTGAGAGAACAGGTCGCCTACACCCATCCGCCGTAAGATCAGCATCATGAAGTCCCTCTCAACCGAGTCGAAAGCCTTCTTGGCATCCAAAAATATTGCAGCAGCCTTGACTTCGGAATTAGTATGTTGGATGGCTCCGAATACTGTGCGTAAGTTATGGGTGAGGGTACGTCCCGGTACACAACCTGCCTGTTCGGGACTGACCAATGACGGCACCAATGGGGCTAAGCAGTTGGCAAGTACTTTGGCGAATAGTTTGGTGTCAACATTTAACAAAGAAAGCAGTCTATACGATGAGCCCTCATCTAGAGGCTTACCTGGCTTTGGGAGGGTGACCAGTAGGGCCTCCCGCATAGATGGTGGCATCATTCCACTCTCTCCCATTTCTTCGAACAATGAAATCAAGTGGGGGACTAGGAGCTCTCTAAACTCCTTGTAGAAGGCCACAGTTAGGCCGTCTTGTCCGGGAGCACTCCCTGCTCGCATAGATTTGAGCGCCTCGTGAATTTCCCAAGCCTCAAGTGGCCTCATCAAATATTCCCTGTGTTCGTCTACCAACCAGGGGAGCTTTATGTGCTCCAGGTAGTCCACGGCTACGTCACTCCCTCCTGTCGGTCTGGATTGATAAAACTCGGAGTAATAATTCCTAAACCTGTCGGCAATGGCATCAGGGTCGCGTAGTATCTCACCGGTGGCCGCACGGAGTTCTGTGACTCCAGTCATTTCACGTCTACCCTTCAGGACCGCCGCAAGTGTGGCGGCGCCTGGGCATTCACCCTCACCATAAGTCTTGGCGACGGCGTACTTCCCGAGAAATTTGACTTCTCTATCGGCAGTCTCGTGATATTCGTCCAGTGTAGTCTTTAATTCTGCCGCCGCCTGCTCGGCTCCAACTTCTAGGGCCTCCCGTTCAAGGGCAGCAAGTTTCCTTTCCAGAACTACCAGGTAATCCCTGATGGAGCGGAGTACCCCCAAATGTTTGGACATAGCAATCCCTCTTATATAAACCTTAAAGGCTTCCCATGTTGTGGCAAATAGAGGAACAGAACCAATATTAGTGTCAAAGAAGACCTCGATGGCTTCTGCCATTTCAGTCATGAACGCGTTGTCGAGCAGGGCATAGGGTGGAAACCGCCAGGTAAAAGGAGCAGGCCTTTTCGATGGGGTGTTAAGGCTAATTGAACGGGAGAATGATCGGAGTATGAGCGTGGGTGAACCTCACAGCCGCAAATTGCAGCGGAAAGTGAGCCAGTGACAAACCAATAATCAATCCTGGTATACAGGTTGTGCGGGGCTGAGTAGTGTGTGAATCCCCCCGGACCACTATTTCTGGAGCGCCAAACGTCTATCATTTAACTCTGCGATGGCATCCTCGACAGCTTTAGCCGTCAACGATTGTTTGCGCACCGGGCCCCCGGAGCGATCCCAAGCAGGATTGAGGATGCAATTAAAGTCTCCTCCCCAAACCAATGGGAAAGATGCCCATCGCCGCAAGCGCACTAGCAAGTCCCTAAAGAATTGCGGGTTGTCAAAATTGGGGCCATATACATTAATAGTGATAAACTCCATCCCCTTCCCTTTGATCTTGGAGATTGCAAACCTTCCCTCCCTGTCGGTATCTAAAGCCTCAAGGGATATACCGCCTCTAGTGTTAACCCATGTGAGCACCCCTCGGGCATGTGTGGAGTAGCCAGCAACGTGAAAGGTGCCATATAGTCGCCTGGGAGTAAGCATCTGGGAGTCAGTAGGTAAATGAGTCTCTTGCAGGAGCGCTACATCTATATTATGTCTATTGAAGTAGGCAATCACTTTTCTAGTTTTCCGGAAATCGTTTAGGCCTCTAATATTCTAGGTTAAAAGCTTCAGTCCATCGCCCGGATGTCTACATAAGGAATCATTACAACATGAGCATCCTCCCATATCTAGATGGGAAAACCCTCCAGCTCCCCGCCCTACTTGTGGATGCCCCTACTGAATTGGTGGAGCACAATGTACAATTTGTGACGGAAAAAAACCAATATAAAAACAAACATTTCTCAGCAAACCCCACCCACCACCCACGCCATGCAGACCCCAACTTAGCATTGACGACACCCTCCCTAACAAAGACCATAATCCAGCAAGAACAATACGGTGAGTAACACACGGGCGGATGTTACCTGACTACCGCAAAAAACAAAGAAAAACTCTGCAGATTAGAAAACATAGTACTGCCATCGAGTGCTAATCTGTAGCATCCATGCTTAACAATGACGAAGCTGGTCATTCGGCTGTAACATCCTGGCACCCCCCGCCCATGTATACAGGGTATAGAGTCTACCATCAGGGCATAGAGTCAAAGAGGTCCAACTAATCCCAGTCGCGCCAACCAACATGGTAATTTAAACAATACTTGCGATACGCTGGCTTCGTGACTGATGAAGAACAGGAACAGAGAATCAGGCACAGGATCGCGGACTAATGGAATCGAGAGAGGGGGGAAAGGGCAGGTCTGAACCAGACATCTCAGTAAGTCCCTGTCCAAAGGAGCACAGTGAGTGTCGCGTTAATCCTCGTCACCGGCTGCGCCACCGGCCGCCTCTTCCAGTCCCTCAGTTTCCTGACTGCGCCCAGCCGCCTTGGGAAGGTCCTTCAAGGCTTTCTGGAGCAATTTAGGGTCGAGGAAAATTCTGGAGTGGCCGTTCATATTAACCCTCAACCTGGCGGGGTAGAGCATCGATGTTTTGATCACGTAGGTGCCGTTTCAAAGGAGCGAATTGGCGTCTGGCTTCCTGCACCTTCATAGTGAAGTCCAGGAACAGGGAGATCGCAGAACCTTCGAACTGCAGGGCACCTTTTGCTCTTGCTTGCTTCAGGGCAGTATCCCTATCCCTGTAATTTAGGAGCTTTGCGATTACCGGTCGTGGCGGCGCCAAGCAATCGGTGAGCTCGCTCCACCACGAACATGTCCGAGAAGATTTCTCGACCCAGCAGTGTGACCAGCAATTTTTCAATAAACACCTCCATGTTGCCGATAGAGGTGGATTCCGGCAGCCCCGTGATGCGTAAATTCCTCCTCCTGGATCTCGCCTCCAAATCCTCTGCCTTCTCCTGCAGGGTAGCTAGCCTTTTTGCAAACTGCTTTTGGGCTGCGCCAACCTCCGACTGCGCCTCCTCAACCTCAGTGACTCTCCTCTCAGTCAAGTCGATTCGTTCAGCATGTTTGTCTAGGCGTTCTGACATTCTGTCCATCCGGTTTGCTAGGGTATCGATCTTACCGTCAATGGTGAAGAGACTTTTCTGTAGACTGTTCTGCATTGCCGCAAGAATCTGTTTAAGATCCCCTGCTGCCTCCTCCGACATGTCATCCCGTTCCTCAGTGGGAGGGGCGCCCTCTGCGTCCCTAGATCTCGATTTGCGCTGCTCAAACTGCAGCTTGGACTGGGTTTTGTCCAACTTGCCCATGTCGGGTCACTGGGGTAGAGGAGATCCAACACCTCCCAGTCCAATTGCGCTCTGACGCCAGCCACAAGGACAGGAAACAGCACAGTCTTCTCACTTCACAGATGGAGGCCCCGCTCACTCTTAGGGGATACTGGCCCGCTGGGTACCCTCTGCTCTCAAAGTGGTCGGCGCAGACAAGGAGGTCCCCCCAGTGCGACAGAGATGCAGTATCCGCCAGAACCTCACTATGTGGATCGCCCAGGTAGCGTGATCCAGGCGAACAGGATGCAGAGGCCGATCCCAGGCGAAGACAGGGCCTTGTGGGGCAGCAGCATCGAAGCGAGCCCAGGCTGGATGAACTATGTGCCCAAGCACCTCCAGGAGGGCACACACTTTAGGCCGCTCTGCACGTATGCCAGGTTTATGGAGCCCCGCAGCTCACCACCGGTGTTCACTGCACCCCGAGCTCTGCCGCAGCGCTCCGCCGCGCGACACCGCAGGAGGTCCAAAAGGCTGTTCAAGGCAGGCCGCAGGGCGTCCAGAGATATTGGCAGGCAGGGCTGGAGGTATCGCGCAAGTCAGCCACGCAACACTTAGGTCCTCCGCAGCTCCTCACCGCGAGGCTTCCCAGTACGGCCGGGCAGCGTCTCCAAGCCTGTGACCGGTGGCACGGTCCACTCGGCAATCCACAGGGCCACAACGCCGCTCCAGGCAGGCTCGCCGCAACAGCACACTAGTCTCCGGCAGCTGATCACAGGCACACCAGCCACCTGACGATAGCTGCTACACCGCACAGCAGCCGCAGTCCTGCCGAGCCACGCTCACAGGAGCAATCAGTGTGGGGTCTGCCCTCAGCTCTCCAGCGGGCTCCTCTGGGCACTCAAGGATGGTAGGCGCAAGATGAAGCCCCCTCAGGCACGCCAGAGTCGTGTGCGCGATCTGCGGCACAAAGCACCTCCGATCCGACTGTTCTCAGGCGGGCCCAGGCGGGGGAAGCAGCCAGACGGTTCAGCGCCCAGGCCGCGAGCATAGGCCTCAGCAGCCCCCGGTGTCACCAGCGCTCGGGTTCCAGTAAAATTCACGTCGGGCTATAGCGCTGTCTCGGGCTGCCTCCTGCCATTAATCAGAGATCACAATAAGGGCATGAATGCAGGATAATTGCCGGATAGTAGCGATGACTCGCGGAGCTCGCTCAAAGCACGGCCATCTTAGGCTCTGGCAAGCTCCGCCCCCCACTGGTATTACAATTAATATGCATTTATTTATGGGTACTGTTCGACCTGACATCCTTGGTGTGGTTTTCCCACAACTATTTGCCTTCCAGCCTCTTATTTTTGCTGACTTCTTTTTTGCTGCCTTTAGGACTCGGTGCACTTTACCACCGCTAACCAGTGCTAAAGTTCTTGTGCTCTTTCCTTTAAACATGGTAACATTAGCTTACACCCAACTGGCATATTTAATTTACTTGTAGGTCCCTAGTAAATTGGTATTACATGTACCGAGGGACTGTAAATTAAAGGTTACTAGTGGGCCTGCAGCACATATTGTGCCACCCACTTAAGTAGCCCTTTAAACATATCCCAGGCCTGCCATTACAGTCTTTGTGTGCAGTTTAAAATTGCCAATTCGACCTGGCAAGATAAACCTCTTGCCAGGCCCAAGCCTCCCTTTATAATACATCTAAGGCACCACTAGTGTAGGCCCTAAGCAGCCTAGAGGGCAGGGTGCAGTTGTATTTAAAAAGTTGGACATGTACTTTAAGTTTTACATGTCCTGGTAGTGAAAAACTCCAAAATTCTGTTTTCACTACTGCGAGGCCTACCTCTACCATAAGATAACATTGGGTTAACTTATATTTATTATACGCTAACTTGTGATTGGGAACAGGTAAACCTTTCATGTTTGATATCTGAGAAATTGTAATTAAAAATCATCTCTAATGGCGAAGTCGGATTTTAACTTACAATTTTGAAAATGCTACTTTTGGAACTTGGCGATTTCCTGTCCTACTCTATCACAATTCCGGCATTTAAGGGAAAGAGCCCTCTCCCTTTGCCGTAAGGGCCGAGAGGAAATCTCGTGAGGGAGTACACCCTCCCGTGTATAAACCACTGTATCACAATAAGTACTCCTTAGATGCGTGGATGATAACCGCGTCTTTTCTATAACAGACCCTGGTAAGGTACAGATGGGAAGTCCTAGGATGAAGAGACCCACTAAGGAGTGGGGAAGGAAGCAATCCCTTTTGTTTTAATTACCCTCACACACCCTATTGGTGTCATGCTTCATCATCGGGTCACCCTGACGCCTAAAAGTCAGGGTGGGCTCGACCATTTTTCAGGGAGCTCTTAATGATAATATGACCAGGGGGGAATTAAAGATTAAAAAACCACCAGCAAATCCCAGTATCCCTTTAATCTTGGATTTGTTAGGGTTATTAAAAGGTATAAACAGGGGTCAGAATAGGAGTATTTATGGTCCTATGGCCCTACAGCCGACATGTTTCAGTCCTGCTGGGGCCGTAAAGGTCCTGGACTTTCTTCAGGGCAACAATACAACCTCCCTGGAACACGCAGAAGGAAAATCCCTACACTGCTGTTTATCTAAGGGCAGATAGCTGCTCCTTAGTTTAATGGAAGATAATTTATCTCCTAGATCCTGTTATCGCTCCATCTGTAAAAACAAACAAAGACAAACAAGGCAAACAACGTGTATTACTCATAGAGATTTCCTGTCCTAACCATTTGGTGCCTACAGCCTGTTCCTAGGTCACATGACTGAGTGTAGTTGGCAGTTAGACTCTGTTTATTTCTCCCAGACAGCCACACAATAGAGGGATTGGGTGTGCATGCATGGCAGGATGGGGGAATGGAGCTGGGCACAGCCCCACTTGCAAATGAATAGGCTGTGCCCTGCCTTCACTCAAAGGACTTGTCACCACATTGTTCATGCAGTCAGCATGGGGCCAGGGCAGGGGAGGCAGGAAACTTCATGTGACTTCAAAATTAATTCTCTAGAAACTTCTCCTACTTCAAAGTGGGCACCAGATATAAATATTGGACCCTCAGACCAAACTCTTCAGTACACTCCTGGACCTGTGGATGCTACAGAGGAAGGACTGTTGTGCTGCTTTGCTACCAGGACTGCAACTCTGCTGCACTACTACTTTGCTGCTCTGTGGCGCACTGCGCTGTTTGCTGAGAAGGAAGACTGGACCTGCACACTTCATCCAAAGCTGACGTGACTACAAGAGTCAGCAGACGGAACACCTGTTTTGAGCTACAGTGACAAACAAGCTCCAGAGGCTCCCAGCAACTGCCCAGCTGACCTGTTGCCTGGACCTGCTGCCTGGACTTGCCTGAGCCCTGCAATCCTCTTCTGGAGTGAGTATTCTGACTCCCAGAGGAGACCCTCAGGTATTGGACACTTGAAGGAGAAATTCTGAAGTTTTGGGCTCTTTGCAAACGCAAACAGGCCATTTGCACCAAGATCTTGCTGCCCGTGCCGCATGCTATTGCGAAGTTCCTGCAAACCTGACTCTTAGCACCACAGCAACCAACGAAATCCGGTAGCGCGAGATCTGCACTTTGAGCTACAGCATTGACAACTCACTGTGACTGCCAACTCGAAGCTCCAACAACCATCTGCGACACCCGACAGGATCTTCGCGCTACATCGACAACCATCCGCCATGTCCCCCCTGCTCCTCACGGCCCCTTCCACCGCAAACAGGAAACTTCACCCTGGACTTTGAAGATAACTCTTACAGCGGGACTAACCTGGTCCCTGTATTCAGCCCACGCTTCATCGTGGTTGGCCTGAACTGACTTTCGCCCGGCCTCGCACAACCAGATAATCGTGAGTGGCGCTTTGTGCTTTTAGGTGCTTTACTTACCTGCAATCTTTAAAATTGCATATCTCCGGTTCTACTGATTGGATTTTTGTCATCTTGGTTTGAAATAATTTATTCAATTTTACTCTATTTTCTAAATTGGTGTGGAATTTTTCTTGTGTTGTGTTTTCACTTTATTACAGTTTGAATTGCTGCATAAATTCTTTACACATATTCTCTAAGTTAAGCCTGATTGATTTTGTGCTAATCAACGAGAGGGTTAAGCACATGTTAATTTGGGGGGTTGCTTGTGACTTCACCCCAACAGGAATTGTAGTCGCTGCTTAAGAAGGATTTCACCCTCCTGAACCATTAACCCAATTTCCAACAGGTGCATATAAAGGGCAGTCAAAATTATGCACAATAAAGAGAAAAATAAGGTTTTATCACTATATGGATCTCGGATATTACACCAGGATGTTTGCAAGCACTTGGAAATCCTAACTGCAAGCACTAGAAATGCTACTGCTTGCAAAGTCCTTTTATCTATTGGGCAGTGCAGCGGTAGGGTTGATAGGCAGGGTACAGCTCCAGGATTCTCTACTGATCACAATAAGTGATACCTTCAAGTTTCAATATTCTTCTGCTAAGGGGCAAGGTTACTGTGCAAGTCATATCACTAATTTTTCATTTTTGCTCCAATATGTCTGGAGTGCTGTCTAAGTTACACATTCAGCTCTGGGACAGCTCAGCAGGCCCGATCCAGTGATGTGCTTTAAAAACACAATAGACCACTACCAAAAAGTAAAGTGGATCCTACTTACAAGTTCAGCTGTGTTACGTGGTAAAAGATTAATCTGGACGGGGTCTCAAGTTCTGACTTCCAAGTTATCTGGTTGTGGGAGGGGTAAACATATCACAGTTCATAGTGGGCATTTTTAAGCAAACATTGATGTATGGCTAATATCCAGGAAGGATACCTAATACTAGTAGGTGTATGTATAATATATATGTTGTTTAGGTCCATGATTATTTTCAGCTTTCCTAATGTGTTTTGTTTACACTTAACTAACACACCCTGATTTAGGAAATTGTATCAGGGGTACCCTTATTTTTACATATATAATATCCAGGAAGGCACTGAGACTGGGAACAGATTAACACCCACAGGTCTACTCTGCATTCAAAATGTCCTGGTGGTGGTGGAACACATGGGGTCTGGAGCATCCACTGGTTCCCACTACTGTGTGGGAGAAGAACTTGTTTAAAATTATTTCAAATCAAAACACACAGCCCTATATATCCAGAACTGTAACATTCTAGAGAGAAGGTTAAAGAGGTTCTGGGATGAGGAAATGCAATTAGCCAATGGAAGACACCCGTAAGACCTAGAGTGAAAGAGAAAATCCTTTGTGTCCATCTTGGGCAGGAGAAGAGTGATCCAGGCTCCCTCGAAAGCAGGCAGGTCAAGGATTGGCACAGACTCAGGTCTCATCAACAGGCACAGTGCTTTAATGGTCCCAACATTTCCTCAGTTGTCAAGTAATACAAAGGTCATCATGTCAAGCATAGATAGATGGGATGAGGACCCTTTCGATTCCTGGACAGCCTCACTTCATCAAGGCATCCTCAATCTATGTCTCAGTCAGCAGGCCTGGGCTTTGCCTCAAGGTCAGGGCCGCTCCTAGGCCATCTTGGGCAGTCCAGCAGCAACACCACTAGACAAGGCACAGTAACAGGCCTTCCCCTGTGTCTTAGGCATACCCCCAGCCTTAAGGTAGAGAGAAACTTCCAAAGTTACAGTTCTGGTCAAACATTTCTCCCAGGTCCAGGTAAAAGGTGCACCATGTCAAAAATCTATTTTTCCAGGAAATCCAATGTAAGGCATTTCTTTCTCGATATGGGGTTAGAGACATAATCAAAAGGTCAATGTGGGTGTGTATTGGAGACACAGAGAAGACTTGTGAATAAAGTCTCTCCTGTTTTCATTTTGCTCCACGTGCAACACAACATCCGAGGCCACGGGTGGCACCAGTGAACTCTAGTCAAACATCCTGAACAGATGTAAGTTTTTACCTGAACTGTTGTGGGGACAGAAATGTGCAGGTAGCTAAATCGGTTTTGGACATTCCTTTGTTCTTAAGCAGATTTCTGGCTTGGCAGGAAGGAAGTGTGTGTTATCCCAAGCTCCCTCACATGGCTACAGAGGCATCGTATGCTGCAGTCGCTGTGACCTCACAGAGGACATCAATCACACAACTCGCATGCACACCACATGCCATAACCCACACGGACACTCAAGGAGAATCGAAAATCCTTGGTAAGTGGGGGTGAAAAGGATGAGTGACTGCTGTACGAGGGCACACCAGAGCAGAGTCCTTGCAATGAAAATAAGTGGACGTTGAAACAGAGCCCTATGGGTTCCTCTTCTATCCCTCACCTTCTGAGGAAAAAAGCTGCAGAGCCCCAAGGAAATGACACTATGTTGAGGGGCCTGCTCAAATTTTATCACCACAATATTCTGATAAAGGCAGGAACAGAAATGAGGTGCAATTAACCATATCTTTTGAAGGGGTTATGTGATTTGCTTGTCCACCCTAGTGAATTGCCCACCCTGTTGGGACCCAGGCAAGAATTTTTAGAGCACGTGATACCTGAATTGAGCCTGTTGTTTCTAAGTACTTCCAAAGTTTTGCAATAAGGGACTAAGGCCATATGTAGGTAGCTAAATACCGGTCGGTAACGGCCGAAATTCGGTAAATCTCCCGTTACCGACCGGTATTTAGGCAATTGAGATGTAGGAGGCCGGATTTAAGGAATCGGTAATTTACCGATTCGTTATTTTAAGGAATCGGTAAATTACCGATTCCTTAAATCCTATGTAGGGAGCACTAAAGTGAGTGCATTTTTGGTTTCAGGATTCGTTATTTACCACCAACTACAAGTTGGTGGTAAATACTGAATACCTTTTAAAAAGCAATTTTGTGCTTTTTTAAAAGTGCCATGTGGCAGACAAACATGCCCTTAGGGCATGTATGTGCGCCACATGTGCACACATGCACGATTCAGGGTGCAACAGGGTGTCAATTTGACACCCTGCCACCCTTGAATATGCTCCCTCTATTACCGATTCGGTATTTACCGAATCGGCAATAGTGAATGGCTTCCATTCATTCCTATGGGCCTCGAGGCCCATAGGAATGAATGGGAAGGTATTCCTTATTACCGATTCGGTAAATACCGAATCGGTAATACCGAATATTACCGAATCGGTAACATTTACCGAATGTTTACCTACATTCTATTTACCGATTCTTAAATACCGAATCGGTAAAATTCGGTATTTAGGAATCGGTAAATAGAAATTACCTACATATGGCCCTAAATGTAGATGGAGATTGTGAGTCCTTTTGTCTGGATCCTGTGGCAGCATGTGGTAACTGGATAGTTCCCACAGTGGAAGCTGTTGTATACTGTAAGATCGCGTAACCTGAGAGACAGCTGTGCTAAAAGTTTGTCCTGTAAAATGTGCGTAACCTGTGGGTTAGCTCTATAGTTTAGGATTTAATGCTGTAAAATCAAAGTAATCTGAAGTCTGCCCCACATTATACATTCTGTATGTGCTGAAAGGCTATTCTTCTTGTAAGAACTGATCTGTTGCAAAACGCCTGTTGTCCTTTTTTTCAAATGTCTACTTTTGTGCCTTTTAGTGCTAGCAAGGTAAGAATAGGAGCAACAGAGTGGAAGATGGGAGAATCAGACAGCGCAGGCCTGAGGGGATTAAGTAATTTTAGAATGAAAGGGAAAGGAGGGGCGGCTGCCTCCTGTACACGCCTTAACACACTGATCCATCTCACAAGGCTGTACAGAGCACGTGAGGTATAAGGAAGGCCCAGAGGGCTGGGATCTCCTACCCACACATACCCATGTCTTATTTTCAAGAACTTTTGTGCAATCAGATTTTACCTTCCTGCAGAGTGTGCCAGAGGGGTAATCCAGAAGCACACTATATGACATTTCCGCAAGACAACCTCAGGTCCTATGTCCCTTGGACCGGGCTGTAAATCTTTTTAGCGCAGGGCCACCCTATGAGTGGGTTACTCCCGTAATCCCACAAGTGAACAGTTTAACAGCGTAAAGGTGGTATAGGGCAGTCAGTGCAGTATTTAGAAACAATTTGGAAAACTGTTGGTATTGTTCATTGGAGTTCACAGTAAGTAACATTTTTCGTTTTGAATCTTACAATTGTTAGGACAATTTTTAATTCGCAATTCAGACAAAGCTTTGGAGCAGCCAGCCAACACGTGTTTCGCCACTTTAAGAGAGGGTCCTGGGCTTTCAGAAATATAAAATAAACATTACTTATTGGCCTTGCATCGTATAATGTTTATTGATAGGATTTATAAAAGCTATTACATTGACAACAGATTATAAAATGTGGGGCAGATACAGCCACAGCAGGAGATTGGTGCTTCCGCCTATGAAAGTTGAGAATAGTTTATCCTGTTTCCTTTTAAAATTTTAACTTCGCAGGAAATGATTGCATGACTTGAATAATGCACCTTCTTTTAGACTCATTTTAAAAAATGTCAGTAAAATGTAATCTTTTCATATCATTTTGTAAAATTGTTATGGTTTTAATTAGCTAAAACAATAAACTTCACTTGAACATTACTTATTGGTGACATTGTATGTCTAAGGATATCGTAATGGTGCTGCAGCGGTGCACACACATCCCTGCAGCAGGTGCACTGTTTTATTGACGTACCTCACTGACTGAAACCTCTGAACTGGATTCTTACAAATGGACCTCCACACCAAGCACATTAACCTACTGACTGATAACATATTTTTATTGGCATTTAGAGTTTACAATCATAATACGTGTCAGGGTATATTTTGGTAAAATTACATTTCTCTCTCTTGACGTCGAAATACAGTGCCATTCATATTGGTTATGCAAAGGATCTTGACAGGATTAAGGTCCGGTGTTGAGAGGAGGCCAACTAGAACTGGGATGCGGAACTGGGGAAGTGTTCATGGAGTTCTGGGTACGAACATCAGGACATCAGGGCGACATATTACTCACTATTCGGTGTGCCTCTGGTGCTGTTAGAGATGAAGGGAAGGATACTGTCAGCTCAACGCTAACCGCCAGCCATTTGGTGGTATGTGAGGCGTGGTGCCAGAGGCTGACCATGTCATGTGGGTACTGCGGGTGGGGATCCGGTGTGTGTATTCGGGACTTGAGTATGTGGGTGTTGGGTCGGTGGTGTGTGTGGATCGCCAGCTGTGTGCTCCCGGGGCGTTGTTTGTTTAAAGTGGTGCAATAGAAGGGCCCATTCCATGGAGATAGGGTGTTTGCGCATCCCTTTCACCTCCTCTTCACGCAATGTCTCCTCTTCCGCTGCTGCCCATTTGTGCATTGCCCCTATCCATGCCGCGAGTGGGGGGCCTGTGGGGGATCGCCAGTGCATGGCTATGCTCCGTTTAGCTAAGAGGATGGCCAGTGAGATAAATCTGATGGGCACTTTGTGTTGTTTGTGTTCCCGAAAAATACCCAGGGCAGAGGTTTCCCAGGTGTTCAGGTATGTAAGCCCTGTAAGTTCTCCGAGGGATTTATGAACCGTCTGCCAGTATGATTGTATGGTAGGGCAGCTCCAGAACATATGGTAAAAATCTGCATCTGGGGAACGGCATCTAGGACAGAGGAATTGCGTATCCGGATAAAATCTTTGGAGACGCGCTGGGGAAAGATACGCCCTATGTAGGATGTAGAATTGTATGTTTTTGAAGCGTGCATTTCTGGATACTTTCTTGGGGTATTCGAGAGCCCTTTCCCATTCTGTCTCGTGTAAGGGACGCCCTAGTTTTTCTTCCCAGGTAGCTCGGAGGGTTTCCAAGGGCCTGTTTATGAGTTCTCGGACGGCTTTATAGAGCCATGTGGTCAAGTGTCTCCCCGCCCCCATATGTAGGATTGTGTGGACGACTGGGTGTGTGGCTGGCTCGCCTGTCGAGAGGTCGTGGTGTCGGCGGTAACCCTCGAGAAGTTGACGGTGAAGTAGGAATTGGCCAGGGGGTAGATCGTAGTCGTCTACAAGGCATTGGAATGGTCTAAGCTGTCGGTCCCCGAATAGTGACTCCGCTTCGGTAATGCCACAAACCGTCCATGTGTGAAGCATGTTTGGTGTGAAATAGCGGTCGTGTTTGGGCCATCCGACCAGTGGCAGTAGGGGCGAGTATGGGGGTGTTCCCGGTGACATACGGTGTATCCTTTGCATGCATTTGTGCGCTACTGCTACTTGTAGGGGATATGTACGTCTCGGCTTGGTGCCCGGCAGTAATAGGCGACGAAGCTCCGGAATAGACACCTGACCAGTTGTGGTGCATGTCTCACTCATGTGTCTGCCTGCCGACCAGTAGGATAATCACTGCAGCTGTGCTGCAAGGAAGTATGACTCGAAGGACGGAGCGCCCAGTCCCCCTTGTGTGGTGGGCAATTGTAGTTTCTTTAGTGCTATCCTATGTCTGCCCGCTCCCCAGATGAGTGAGCCGAGGAGTGAGTCTAAGTCGCGGAAGAATGTACTGGGTGGAATTACCGGCAGATTCGTGAAGTGGTATAACAATCGGGGGACCATTATCATTTTAGCTAGAGCTACCCGACCGATCGGAGCTAGTGGAAGGCACTTCCAGAATCCCACCGCCGATCTAATGCCGGCCAGTGCTCTGCGATGATTGCCCTCAAATATGTCGGCCGGGGAGTGGTAGAGACGGATCCCAAGATATCGGGGGCCTCCGCGCTCCAGGCCATCGTCTGATCGCCGAGCCAAACGTCGCGAGGGGGAAGGTTCGGGTGTAGTGGGTACACTGTGGATTTATCCCAATTCACCTTTAGTCCGGACGTTTTGGCAAACTCTGTTAGTGTTTCCCAGATGGGCGACAGATCTGCGGCGACGTCCCGTATATATAGAAGAAGGTCGTCGGCATACATGGAGACACTGTGAACGGCGCCTGTTATGGGGATGCCCCAATGTTCCCCCTCCTGGCGTAGTCGGATCGCTAGAGGTTCCACCGCAAGGGCAAAGAGTAGAGGCGATAGTGGACAGCCTTGTCTTGTGCCCTTTTGAACCGTGAATTCTGGTGAGATGTATCTCCCTATGCGAACCCGTGAGGTGAGGTTGGTGTATAAGAGTCGCGTGTATGCCAAAAGGTTAGGACCGAGCCCTACTCTTTGTAAGACCGAGAAGAGATACTGCCACTTGAGGGTGTCGAAAGCTTTCTCAAGGTCCAGGATAAGGCATGCCGCCCGGGGATATGTGTCACCTACCTGATCCTGGACATGAAAAAGTCGGCGTATGTTCTGAGATGTGTTTCTGCCGGGGACGAAGCCACATTGGTCAGGGTGGACCAGAGGCCGTATAATTTGCGAGTATCTGTCCGCTAATATCTTTCCCAGGATCTTACAGTCGGTGGACAGCAGTGTAATGGGTCGATAGGAGGCCATCCGTTGCGGATCGCGGTATGGCTTCAGGAAGGTCACAATAACCGATTCTCGGAGGGATCTTGGTAACTCTCCCTTTTCCAACGCAGACGCAAACATCGCTGCTAGACGGGGGACCAGCAGAGTGGAGAAGGTGGTATAATATTCTAGGGGAAACCCATCCAGACCCGGTGCCTTGTTACGAGCTAGGGAGTGTAGGGCTTGTGTAATGTCGGTGGCTTGTATCTTCGTGTCTAATGTTGTCCTGTCTGCGTCCGTAATTTTGGGGATCGTCAGGGGACCGAGAAAGTGGTCAGGAGTGTCCTGCTCAGTTGGTGTTGGGCCACAGTAAACCTCCGAGTAATGGTGATGGAACGCTGAGAGAATTTCGTCCTGGGATCGTACTAAGTTACCAAATGGGTCTATCACCTCCGTTATGGGCTGGACGGCGGTGTCTTGTTTGGCTAACCATGCGAGTAATGTACCTGTTTTGTCCCGCTCTTTATGCATCCGGGTGGCATAGGTCCTAAAATTGTAACGTCGGAGGTCAACGCAAGCAGCTTGATATGCGGTTTTGGCTGTAGCTACTTGTGTCGCCGTTTCCACGGATGTGTCGTCTCGTTTGGTGGCGGCGGCGAGTCGTCGTTCAGCTTCGATGATTGCCTGCTCTAGTGTTCGCTTCACCCCGACGAATTGTTTAATACACTCCCCCCGGGCTACCACTTTAAATGCATCCCACTCCACTAACAGTGAGGATGCTGTCCCTGTGTTGTCAGCGAAGTAGGCCTGGATGCTTTGCTCCTGTTCGTTTTTAAATACCGGATCTGATAGACAGTCCCGCGGTAGGCGCCATGTGGGGACGGGAGGGTGTGGGGGTCTCCAGTGTAGTTGCAGGATATGGGCATCATGGTCAGAGAAAACCCTACCCAAATAATCTGTGTGCCGAATCTTGGGCAACACCGCCGCCGAACACAGGAATCTATCCAGACGGACCCGTAGATTGTGTGGGATGGAGTGGAACGAATACAGTCGAGTATCCGCCAGGCGTCTGTGAGTGCCCATTGTGTGACCCAGGTCCTGAACCGCTCGGTTTGTTTGTAAGCAGGAGAATGTGTGGGCGGGGGGTGGGAGCGGTCCAAGGCGGTGTCTAACGTGCAGTTGTAATCGCCACCTAAGATCCATGGTATGGAGGCAAATTGGGCTAAAACCCCTGTGAGGCGGTCCCAGAATTTGTCCTGGTCGATGTTCGGGGCATAGATACTGCCCAGAAGCACTGATTGCCCATCTAGGAGCCCCTCCAACAGGGCATATCTAGCCTCTCCGTCCACCACCCGCTTAGTTTCCCGAAATGGAGTCCCCGGTCGAACCCATATGAGCGCCCCGCGTGCGTATGCGGAGTATGACGTGGCACATATGGTTCCTTGCCATTTAATCTGTAGTTTACGTGTCTCGGTAGTGGTGAGATGTGTCTCTTGCAGAAACGCGATCCGGGCGTTTTATATAGGAGTATACAGCATACCGTTTACTCGGTGTGTGGTGGCCTCTGGCGTTGAGCGTGAGGAGGTTGATGTCAGAGTTCTGTGTGGTTAGAGCCATGTGGGGGTGTTAGTGAGCGTCAGTGTGGCTAGCATGTGTCGGAGCATCATGATCACTGATTCCCAGCGGGGTGAAGCACCTGTGCGAGTTCAGACGTCGCCTATACGTGTGGTTCGGGTACCCTGTTGTGTGAAGTTCCATGAGGGGACGGGACATTTCGGAACAGGGGGTAATAAACTGCATAACTGGGGTCGGGAAACAGTCCCAATACTGAGGGCCCATCGCTGGAAATGATGCGACCAAACCTGCTCTCACAGATGGAGAGAGTACTCTAATATAACTTGGGGGTGGTAGTACGCGTATGCAAGGCGTTTCGCTGATCGGGCCCTTGTAGGATCATGAGGTGTATCTTGGAACATGTTGGATCAGATGTATGTTACGTGTGTGCGATGGAAGAGTCTAGGTGCAAAGAAGTCCCGTCGGAGTCCCATGTATGGTTATCTCAGGATGAAAGAATGTTCGTTTGACCATCCAACATGATTTCAGCCGTCTGAGGGGTGACCAGGGGAGGTGCAGGTGAGTCCGGGCCAGACAGTGTCCCATCAGTGTCGTCCTCTCCCTCTGATGAGAAGAGGTGCGGAGGTCGGTCTATGACTCCAGCGAGGGGAGATGCCTGCAGGTCGATCACCGCTTGTAGGGCCTCTCGGCGTTCTTTCATGATCTGTTCGAGGTCTGGAGAGTCTTGGGTGTGAGTCTCGAGCATTTTACTTGTCCTGTTGCGCTGCTGTTTCTGGTCATGTCCCTTGGCCCGTGGTGCTTTGACAGTTGCAGATCGTGTGGTCTCTGCTCCGGATGAGCGTGGGCAGTGGCAGTCCGCCCAGTCGCGCGCTTCGTCGGCATTGGTGAAAAAGATGGCGGAACCGTTATAGAGAACCTTGAGGCAGGCTGGGAAGAGCAAGGAGTACTGTAAATTATGCGCACGCAATCGGCGTTTAACATCCAGGAATGTTGACCTCTGCTGCTGCACCGCACGTGCATAATCGGGAAAAATCATTATCTGTTTGTTTTCCACGTGCAGGGTGCCTGCCCGTCTGGCTGCTCGAAGGACCGCGTCCCGGTCGCGGAAGTGTAGGAATTTCGCCAGCATCGGACTGGGTGCCGCCCCCGGCAGAGGCCTGCGGGCCGGGACCCTGTGGGCGCGTTCAATAGAAAAGAATACCGTCCGTTCGGCCGTGGGGGTGAAAGATTTCACCCATGTTTCCAGGTATTCTAGCGGGTCCGAGCCTTCAATACCCTCCGGGAGACCCAGCACGCGGATGTTGCAGCGCCTCGAGCGGCCTTCTAAATCGTTCACCCGCTCCTCCACCGTGCGCAGACTGCTCAGGACGTCTTGCAGTGTCCGCTGGTGTGTTTTAACGGTGGGTTGTAGGTCGGCCAGCGTCTTCTCCCCTTCCTTCACTTTCTCAGCCAATTTACGATGGTCATCCCGGAGGAGGTTGACGTCCGTCGCGAGGGTGCCAAGACGCTCCTCCATGGATACCCTGGAGAGTTCGATGGCCGCCAGCACCTGATCCAGTTTATCCGAGATTGACCGATCAGACTGCGGTGCAGTCGTGGTGGCCGCTGCTCGGGAGTGTGGCATGTTTTCCGGGTCCGTCTCCGGAACTGTGGTTTGTTGCGTTCCTTTAGGTTTCCCCATTGTAGGGATCGCGGAGGTCTTGCACGTCCCAGGTGTCGCCAGCAGTGGCCCAGTGTGGGGCTCGTCGGGTGAGTATCACAGTGCTAGATCCGGTGGGCTCGTTGGGTGTCGGGTGAGCAACCGGCAAGGGGTGGTGGCCGGTGGTAGCGCGGTGGGCGTCCGGGTCCCTGCACTAGTCGCCTCGATGTCCAGCCTGCCGTTCTGCGGCCGCAGGGGTATGGCGGGCACAGCCTGGATCGGCGCGATCTGGGGGGGGAGGCCCCTATAGGGAGGGCCGCAGGTGACCCAACCGCCTGATTACTATACCCCAGTCTCTGAGCAGCGGGGGCCTTCAGAACGAGATGGCCGCCATAGTATGGTCAGGCAGCCTGTCCCACCCATGCGCTAGGGGCTTTGCAGTCTTGTGTAGGGAGCTCCGCCACTGTGCCTCGCCACGCGTGGGCGCCGCCGCTCACCTCTGGTTGTGCCGGTGCTGTGTGCCTCTCCTGGCCTCTGCAGATGCGGTGTAAAGTTCGCTACCGGGTCCCGGGCACCATCTTAGGATCAGGCGGCCTCGGCCGGGACCCGGCTCATAGTATTCTGCTGGGCGGGGGGGGCAGTGACCACTCCCCTTGTTCCCGGAGCGCCGCAAACCTCCGTCGGTGCTCCGATCCTTGCCCGGGAGGAGCGTAAGTGCGAGCTGCTAGTCCCGGGGGGCCAGAGGGCCACGTATTGCCAGGCCGCACCAGCCAAAATGGTGGACTATCTCTCGTCCTCTCCGATGCTGGTCTCCGCCGCGTGGGTCAGGTCCGCGCTCAGCGTGTGGCGCACAGTACGGGCTCAAGCTCACGATACGCTCCGTCAGGGGCAGGAGGCCGCCATCTTGCCGCCCAGAGCCGCAGCCAACATATGTATTTTCCTGCCAGAAAGGAGCTCGAACAGCCGTCGCCCCCAACACCATGGGGTGCCGCAGGAGTTCCGACACCCGGCTGATGTCTCTGTAGGCTCAGGCGACACCAGGAACTGGACGATATGCTGGCCCGATCGCGGAGCCTCAGCGAGACACGGCCACCATCGTAGCCTGCTTGGCCACGCCCCCATTAACCTACTGACTGATATGTGTTACTCACAGGTGATTCACTGATATCTACAACAAGTACAGTAACCTCCAGGCTAGCTTACTAGGATCTGACCCTGCCGTGGTGTATTCACTTGTTATATTACCATCTAGGTTTGGAACTTGCGACCTGTACATTACTCACAGAGCTTTAGAGGAGTTGCATTAACCCAATTACTATTTTTCCATTCCATACCATTATATCTAAGCTACAAATGAATAATGATGGCTGCGTTTATTATTGTTTATAACAGGATTGCGAGGATAATTGCAATAAACAATGTGCTTTATTTAACTCATCACCATCTGGCACGATTTGGAAAAGGATATTTCGGAAACCCTCTCCCAAACCAGCCTATTACGCTGTGATCGTTACTGGAGGCCATGACACCATGGCATACACTCTTGGCTGCCGTCCTGCTCCACGGCCCAGTGAGGGACAGACATACACCGCACACATTGTCATGGTCGGTACGGTGCACCCTGCACCCCCCTTTGAATCCAGGATGAACACAAACCCACTACACCCACTCAACAGACTCATGATTGTGCAGAGACCGCGCCCAACCTCCAGGCCCAGAAGGTGGGGGTCTGCTACCTACACTTACGCATGTCTTCCTGTCACGAGCATTTGTGTAATCAAATTTGACCTCACACCGAAGTATGCCAGATAAATACTCCATGAGCACAATGTGTGACATTTACGCGTAGTGACATGTTTTCCTTAAATCTAGTCGGGCGGGCCGCCACCTTTCTCTCTCTCTCACTCACTCTCATCTCTGCTCGTCACGGAGCCTGTTTCCGGAGGCGCCTTCCAGGAAGGTACCGTAGCTGTAAACGGAGCAGAGCTCTAATGGAAGCCAGAATTAGACACAGAGCCCCGCCCGGCGAGAGTGAAACCCCCGAGAATAACTTCCAGGACTGGTAAGACGTGGAATCTGTTATCAGGAAGCGATGACGCAGTGAGGCCTGCATCCCTGATGCCACCCCTGGCAGGGATGCGCGTGGCTCATGGACGCTTTGTGTCCCCTCTGACGTCCCTGGTCTGTGATTCACGGTGACGCCGACGTCCTGGAGAGGCACGGGTCCTATCAGGGTGGATTGCAGCGCCTGTGCCGTCACCGCCTGGCTCTGACAAGGAGACCACCGCCAGGGTAGGGTGGCCTTAGATCCGAGAGCAGCTTTGAAATAGATACTCAGATCAGACACGCATAGAGGGGGGGCGGAGGGCGAGTGGATACGGTTTGAAAATGCATCAATGGGAATGTCATAGCACAATTTTTCAATTACATTGGCTAAATAGTAAATAGCAATCGTTTTAACAGGTAATTCTGAATGTGTACTAATTAAATATTTCCTCAGTGTGTGGCACAGGGTTGAAGAGTAATATTTCTCTTTTGCAGCAAATCGTCTATTTCTCGAGGAGCACCTTTGGATCCATAGCAGTGCTTCTCGGATAACATGCCGAGCTTGAAAAGGACCTTCTGAAAATCGCCTTCCAGGGAAAAAAACAGTTTTTAAGTACTTTACCAAGACATAACCAGTGCATTAAGTGGGAACTAATAAGTTCATGTACTCATCAATTACATGTGAGCACTGAAGAGGAGGTGGGTAGTTGGGGGCGAGGCTAGCGTTGGAGCTAGGAGGCAAGCATTTACTAGGAGCGACATTTTCTTGGTGCGCAATTGTGCATGACGCTTCAGAAATATTTCTGCCATCTGTAGAGTATTTGTTTTTTTCCATTGTGCAAAAGGATACATGCATTATTTTTGTCATTTCTTACCATTGCTGAGTGTCTCGGCCCCTACACAAATATGAAACATACAAGTCATGAATTTTCTCATCGTGCACAACAGATACTGTGAGTAATTGGAATAAAAAACTTTGGCCTCCATTCTTTAGAGTACACCTTCCATCTTTACATGTTTTTTTCTCTCTGTTGCCTCCTCCACTTTTCACAAAAGTAAACATCAAAATTGAAGTACCTGAACCAACCCACACGAAATGGAACATTTTAAATCTGATCTTTACCACAATGCAGACTACACCACTGTCTCAGTCGCATAGCTGCCAGGGTTTCAGGTTGCTTATGTGTGACATTTTCATAATGTCAATGTAATTATGTGTGACATTCAACGACTATGAGTGACACTTTCTCGCAAGCAAAATCAAGCAATGAAGAGGCGCAACACATATAAATAACAGAAATTACACCCATTTGAGTAAGAAGAAACTCTAAGATCTTAAAAATGCTGTAAAGCGCCAGAAATGGAAGGGCACTAACCTAGTAAAAAGCAGTAACTCACAGATAATCCTCATAAAATACAGTTTTGTGAACATGTGTGGTTATGTTCTTTCTTTCCGTCTCCCCTTTTCGATTCTTTCTAGCTTTTTCCCTCCTTCCCATTGTCTCATTTTCCTCTCTGGTACTCTTTTTCTTCCTCTTTCCTCACTGAAAAGGTAACAGTGGGAACACGGGTTAGCCATGTGGCATCATTTGGGATCAAAGTGTGCATGATGTTACTTCCGCTACTCCAGGCGTTTGTTTCACTGACATTTTATCAATCAGTCAATCAATCAGGGACTTGTGAAGCGCGCTACTCGCCCGTGAGGGCCTCAAGGCGCTGGGGGGGAAGGGGGGGGGCGGGTGCAGCTCCAGGTCAGCCGAAGAGCTAGGTCTTGAGGCTCTTCCTGAAGGTGTGCAGAGTGGGGGAGCGTCTGATGTTGATCAGGAGCTCGTTCCAGGTCTTTGCCGCGGTGTAGGAGAAGGCTCTTCCACCGGCTCTGGCTTTGCGGATGCGCAGGGTTTCAGCGAGGGTGAGGTCGGCGGAGCGGAGGTTTATCTTGGGTACATGGAAAGAGACTCTTTCGTTGAGGTATTGGGGTCCCGTGTTGTGGAGGGATTTGTAGGCGTTGGTGAGTAGTTTGAAGGTTACTCTCTTCTCGACGGGGAGCCAGTGGAGGTTTCGCAGGTGTTGGGTGATGTGTTCATGTCGTGGGATGCCGAGGACAAGTCTGGCTGCGGTGTTCTGGATGGTCTGGAGTTTGCGGAGCAGGGATTTGTTGATTCCGGCGTAGAGGGCGTTCCCGTAGTCCAGTCTGCTTGTTATAAGTGCATGGGTGATGGTCCTTCTGGACTCGGTGGGGATCCATTTGAAGGTCTTGCGAATGATGCAGAGGGTGTTGAAGCAGGTGGAGGTGACGGCGTTGATCTATCGGGTCATGTGAGGGAGGAGTCGAGTATGATGCAGAGGTTTCGGGCATGGTCCTTGGGAGTGGGGGGTTTCCGAGGGCGATGGGCCACCAGGTGATGTCCCATTCTGAGGGGGTGGGTCCGAGCACGAGGACTTCTGTCTTCTCCGAGTTGAGCTTCAGGCAGCTGCTGCTCATCCAGGATGCCACGTCTTTCATTCCTTCCTGGAAGCTGAGTCCGGTGGTGTGGGGATCCTTTGTGAGGGAGAGGATGAGCTGGGTGTCATCGGCGTAGGATACTATGCTGAGTCCATACTGTCAGACGATGGCGGTGAGGGGGGCCATGTAGTTGTTGAAGAGCGTGGGGCTGAGCGATGATCCTTGGGGTACTCCGCAGTTGATCTGTGTGGGTTCAGAGAGGAAGGGTGGGAGTCTGATTCTTTGGGTTCTGCTGGTGAGGAAGGAGCGGAGCCAGTCAAGGGCGGTTCCCTGTATGCGTCATGTAGTCTGGTGGTGAGAGTGCGGTTGGAGACGGTGTCGAAGGCTGCAGAGAGGTCTAGTAGGATGAGAGCCACGGTGTGGCCTTGGTCGAGGAGAATACGGATGTCATCAGTGGCTGAGAGGAGGGCAGTCTCAGTGCTGTGGTTGCTGCAGAATCTGGTTTGGGAAGGGTCGAGGATGGAGTTCTCTTCGATGAAATTCGTTAGCTGGACGTTGACGATCTTCTCGGTGACTTGGCCGCGAAGGGGAGGAGAGAGATGGGTCGGTAGTTTTTGAGGTTCATCTGGTCTGCAGAGGGCTTCTTGAGGAGGGGCTTGACTTCTGCGCGGTTCCAGTCGTCGGGGAAAGTGCCGGCTTCGAAAGTGGCGTTGATGGTGCATCGTAGCTCGGGTGCTATGGCGGCTGCGGCTCTGTGGAAGACGTGCGGCGGGCAGGGGTCCGTGGGAGCTCCTGAGTGAATGCTTTTCATGGTCGTGGCGGTGTCTTCGGTGGTGACCGGGGTCCAGGCGAATATGGTAGGCTGGCTGTCGTAGCTGGAGGAAGGGGTGGTTTCGGGGTCTGGTGTCTGTTCGTTGAAGTTGTCGTAGAGGGACTTGATTTTCAGATGGAAGTAGGAGCCGAGTTTGTTGCAGAGGTCCTGGGAGGGTGTGACGTCCATGGCTTCGCTGGGGGGTTTGGTGAATTCCTGAATGATGCTGAAGAGTTCTTTTGAGTTGCTGGAGTTGGCGAGGATTTTGTTCTGGATGAACGTCATTTTGGTGGATCTGATGCGTCTGGATTCTTGGAGGTTGGTGGTGAACCAGGTGGCCTTCCTGGGGCGCTGGCTGTTGGGGTTGCGGAGGGGGGCGAGCTTGTCTGCGCAGTTGGTGATCCATCTGTGTAGTTCTTTGGCTGCAGAGTTGGCGTTGGTCGAGGTGGGAGGGGGATCGTGGTTGAGGGTGGAGTTGAGGTGCTCCTCGGTGACCTTGCTCCAGTTCCTTCGTGGTGGGCATGTTGTGGGTTTGTGAGCGGTGGCCTTGTCTAAAGAGAAGTGTATGCAGTGGTGGTCTGTCCACGGGGGTTGCGTGGTGTGGCTGAAGTGGAAGTTGTTGCCTCCTGCGAAGATGGGGTCAAGGGTGTGTCCTGCCTTGTGGGTGGGGGTGGTGACAAGCTGTTTCAGACCGATGTTAGCGAGGTTGTCCAGAAGGGCGGAGGAGTTGGGGTTGTTGAGGTTGTCGAGGTGGAAGTTGAGGTCTCCGAGCAGTATGTAGTCCATGGAGGCAATGGCGTGGTGGGCGATGAGGTAGTGGTGAATGCGGTTCGAGGTCTGGGAAGTCTGTAGGCGAAGTGCCGCGTTCTGGGGTTGGTCTGGATCTGGAAATGGAGGTGTTCCGTGGGGGACGAGGAGTCGTTCGTGCTGGAGGTGGTGAGTTGGAGGGAGTTCTTGTGTGCAATGGTGAGTCCTCCTCCTGGGTGGTTGGGACGGTCCTTCCTCTGGATCTTGTAACCTTCGGGATGGCGGTCGCGATGTCAGGGGCGGAGGTGGGGTTGGTCCAGGTTTCTGTGAAGAAGGCGGCGTCTGGCGAGAGGGTGTCGAGGAAGTCCCAGATTTCTACTGCGTGTCTGTGCAGGGAGCGCACGTTGAGGAGGATGCAACTCAGGGCTTCTTGTGTGCTGGCGTCCGGCGGGAGGGCGGTGGCCGTTGAGGTGCGGAGGTTGGTTAAGGTTTGTCGGCAGTGTCTGCAGGAGAATTGGCCGTGGGTGGTGTTCGGTGTGGACAGCTGGCAGTCGTTGTTCCTTCCGGGGCTGAGAGCGTGGACTTCCTCTGTATGCTAATAGCCCCAGGAGGCTTTATTGACCCAGAGCCCCTGTGCAACCGTCCCTGGTGGGCGAAGAGGTGCCGGAAGCTGCCATGGACCCTGGGTGACTTTGGCCCCCCACGCACAGGCACGGGACAGATGCACAGCTGTCCACGTGCAGCTATTAATGTATACTTGCTCTAATTACTGCCAGACACTGTGATCAGGATGGTGCAGCTAAACCTGCTTGAGCAATGAATGTGCTGAAAACCTCTGGAGCCTCCAGGCCAAAGCTCTGCGCCGTGGAAGTGCTTTTCTGGCTGCATTCATTAATTTTATTGCCCCTTTTCTGCACTCTTGGCCACGGCGCCCTGCACCACTTAAAGTAGAGGTCAGCAGCTCTCACTGCCTGCACCCTCCGACCGCTGAGGTGTGGAGGCTGCCGCCCGCCATAGCATACGCTCTAATCATGTTTTGCAAGGTATGGGAAATGTCACCTGTGCATTTAAGTTTGCTGCTGCAAGCTTTGTATAGTGCAGTAAATAAAACACAATGCACAACGATCCAAAGGGCCCCCAAACAGCCGCAGCTTTAGTGTAATATTGGGGAAATAACCACCTGGTGCACAAGACCCAAGAAGGCCTGCAGGCAGCCAAAACAAAATAAATTAGCCCACACTGACCTGCACAGTTACAGGCCCCTCGGAACTAAACAGGCGGAGGCGTAGCAATGAAAAAGGAAGCTGCCGCCCACTGCCTCAATGTCAGAGGCCAATCAAGACACGGCATTGTCACAGCTATGTTTATTTACCACGCATGGCGCTGGCATGCCACGTGGTATGCTTGAGGGGAAGGCCGGGCAGGGCTTGAATGAAATATTCAATCAGTGCAGGCAGGACAGATTGTGAAAAGGTGACGGTTATGTATCAGACAGCACTGCAGAGACTGGAGACAGCACAGAGCGAGCACGCTCATTATCATAGCACTAGGGTCTTAAATAAAGCTCCTAGTGGAGCCTGCCTGGCACGCACCAGGTGGACAGGGCGCTATAAATGCGTGACTTCGTATTTCAGCACCGTGATGCGGACCACCACACTAAAATGCGTTAGTCTAACGCCTGATGCGTGGTACTTGGCAGGGCTTCAGTCATCTACTATACAGCACATACACATCCACCATGGCCAATAAAAGCCCTCCACAGCTCCATCAATGGGAGCACAAGATACAGGACATGAGCACTGGGTAAGTGAAGTGATTACACAGAACTAGAGGGATAATACGGTGATGAAGGATTTAAATAAATGGCTGAGATGAATACAATAGGGTGAGTTGAGCAACAGTATGTCAATGCAAAGAGAATGAGATGAACAACATGGGTGGTGGTACCAGGGTAAGCAAAACCAAAGGGGATGATGGACGGAGTGTTGAACATTGCAAGCACTCACCCCCAGTCAACTGATCTGGGTTTAATCCATCATCATTCTTTAGCTCACTCCGCCACCCCAGTTCAGACATGGCCATATGCAAATCAGTCTGACCCTGTGCCTCATGGGAACAGTCCAGCCCGAACTGCCAAGCCATGTCTTCCCTGGACCGGAAACAAGCATCCTGGGACCGGTTTCGGCTTCATAACCCTCATCAGCCAGGCTTGCTTGAATCCAGTGGCAAAGTGAGCAAGGGACCCACGTCTGGGCATACCCTGCCAACTTAGGGCAAACTTAGCAAAACCAAAGGGGATGATGGACGGAGTGTTGAACATTGCAAGCACTCACCCCCAGTCAACTGATCTGGGTTTAATCCATCATCATTCTTTAGCTCACTCCGCCACCCCAGTTCAGACATGGCCATATGCAAATCAGTCTGGCCCTGTGCCTCATGGGAACAGTCCAGCCCGAACTGCCAAGCCATGTCTTCCCTGGACCGGAAACAAGCATCCTGGGACCGGTTTCGGGTTCATAACCCTCATCAGCCAGGCTATCTTGAATCCAGTGGCAAAGTGAGCAAGGGACCCACGTCTGGGCATACCCTGCCAACTCGGGCAAACTTAGCAAAACCAAAGGGGATGATGGACGGAGTGTTGAACATTGCAAGCACTCACCCCCAGTCAACTGATCTGGGTTTAATCCATCATCATTCTTTGCCCAGACGTGGGTCCCTTGCTCACTTTGCCACTGGATTCAAGATAGCCTGGCTGATGAGGGCTGTGAGCCCAAAACCGGTCCCAGGATGCTTGTTTCCGGTCCAGGGAAGACATGGCTTGGCAGTTCGGGCTGGACTGTTCTCATGAGGCACAGGGTCAGACTGATTTGCATATGGCCATGTCTGAACTGGGGTGGCAGAGTGAGCGAAAGAATGATGATGGATTAAACCCAGATCAGTTGACTGGGGGTGAGTGCTTGCAATGTTCAACACTCCGTCCATCATCCCCTTTGGTTTTGCATTGTTCGCCCTAAGTTGGCAGGGTATGCCCAGACGTGGGTCCCTTGCTCACTTTGCCACTGGATTCAAGATAGCCTGGCTGATGAGGGCTGTGAGCCCGAAACCGGTCCCAGGATGCTTGTTTCCGGTCCAGGGAAGACATGGCTTGGCAGTTCGGGCTGGACTGTTCCCATGAGGCACAGGGTCAAACTGATTTGCATATGGCCATGTCTGAACTGGGGTGGCGGAGTGAGCTAAAGAATGATGATGGATTAAACCCAGATCAGTTGACTGTGGGTGAGTGCTTGCAATGTTCAACACTCCGTCCATCATCCCCTTTGGTTTTGCATTGTTCGCCCTAAGTTGGCAGGGTATGCCCAGACGTGGGTCCCTTGCTCACTTTGCCACTGGATTCAAGATAGCCTGGCTGATGAGGGCTGTGAGCCCGAAACCGGTCCCAGGATGCTTGTTTCCGGTCCAGGGAAGACATGGCTTGGCAGTTCGGGCTGGACTGTTCCCATGAGGCACAGGGTCAGACTGATTTGCATATGGCCTTGTCTGAACTGGGGTGGCGGAGTGAGCTAAAGAATGATGATGGATTAAACCCAGATCAGTTGACTGGGGGTGAGTGCTTGCAATGTTCAACACTCCGTCCATCATCCCCATTGGTTTTACCAGGGTAAGCAAGGCATGCACAGTGTAGCCAGGGGAAAAACAGGGCAGATGAGCCTTGCACTGGCTGGGTCAGGTGAGAACTAGGTGAGTGAAGTGAAGAAGGGTGAGTCATTTAAGGCAGGTTGAGTAAATCAAGCATGATTGGTAGGTGCTGATTGGAACAGCCAAGCACAGCTTGCATGATTTAAGCAAGGACTGGCAAGGCACATATAGTGTGGGTAAGTCGAGCACAAGTGAGAACATGGTGGCCTAGATGATGACTGGTGGAGTAAAGCAAGTAATCTAGGTCTCTAGAAGAGGCAAGCACAGCTTGCATAAGGTAAGCACAAGATCTGCGAGACAAGTACAGGCTGGATAAATCCAGCACATGGTAGTTACAGTGGTCACAAGAAAAGTCAGGAGAATATAGGATTTTTTTAAGGAGCTTTCATAGGGTGGGCAATGCCTCCTGGGCATCGTGCAAAGCAACAGAAACGTTAGTACAACTTTGTAGCATTTAGATGTTCCCTAAAACATCCAGCAGGATAATACATGTGAAGGTATACGTTGGAAAAAACATTTTGGCTTCATAAAAGAGTTTCGTATGGAAGGGGCATACAACAGAGAAAGTTCAACCTCTTATTCTCTTCTTTCCAAAACAAGGGACCACCAACAAAAGACTTTAAGCGCTGTCTGACTTCCTCAGAAAACAACAGAGACTCTGACTGCAACGCTGGCCCAAAATGCAAAGACGGCGTTGCTTTTCACTACATGTAATAAAAGCTTTGCTTCACTGCAATACAAAACAGGCGAACTTGACTCTTTGTCTCGCTACCTTTGATTTAAAAAAAAAAATTATATTAAAGAAGCCATCCAGTAAATACTGTCACAATAGATCACAAATCCCCACTGGACATTAAACATTCTATCCTACCTTTTTCTTTAGATATGCTAGCCTGGGGTAAAAGGACTGTTTTTTCTCTACACTTGAGAGTCCCTTTAAGGTGTGAGATCATTATCTTTTAAAAAATAGGACAACATCACATTTAATGCATAATCACAAGGTGTAAACACAAACTGCTCAAGATCATCTATGGTGTGAGAAACTCAGTTAAGATAAAATGTTTCAAAAAAAGGGTCTGAGGAAGTGCCTAAACAAGAAGATAAAAAGTGCGGAGGTTACACCTTGACACAATCACACTAGATATAAGGATCAAAATCAATATGTACCGTGAGAGTGTGCGTTATTTTGAAAACCACTCTTTTGCCACTCAATTCCCTGCATTTTCTTGCCCATTTTCTTACGCATCTCCCTCAGCCTCCCAAAATCCATGACATTTTATGCAACCCCCTTTCTCAGTGCCTGGGCAATCTGTTTATTATCCACTGCCTGTTCACCCCTCGGCATCCATGCGTGACCACCCCCAACCTCTTGCTTTTTCCCCTGCGGTATTCACTCACCGTCTGCACTCCTGTGCATGGGGTAGCTTTATCTTGTGTTCTGTGAGGCATCTGCCTCTCACTCACCCTCTGTCTGGCAAACTCAACAGGATGGGCTTACGCTGCCAATACAGCCTCTGGTTCATACAGACATGGTTGGGTTCCATTAGGTGGTTGTGAGCCTGTGTTCCCCGACTAAACACATTTACGTCCATATACTCACCCACAACATAAAAACCTCACACACTTTCATGACCACACACACACAATTTCATTCAGATAGTTAGCTTGCACATTTACCTCACATTGATCCCCTGAAAATCTGAACTGGAACTGGCCCTTCTGGATCTGTGTTAGACACCCCTTGTCCACAATAAGCCCTCAAACGTCAGAAAAAGTAAGATTTATACACACAATGAGAGGCACGCAAACTTGAGACAAGGTTGCAGATTACAAAGCTGAGGACAGAGTTAATATTTCAATGGACAACTAAACTGAAGACATTCAACCACTGATCTTACAGCCCCCACCCACTTATGCTTCCTGTAGACAGGTGCTGGGAGGTGCACTCTTGGGTGTCACCTTGTAGATACATTAGATTTCCTTTTCCTGCTTTTCATGAAACGTGGCAGGGGACAGGCCCTGTGTCGCACACCTACAGTGTGATTGACTGCGCAGAGTCTGACGGGACCCTGCACTTACAGTCACAGATGGTCGCTGTTGATCCAAAACCCCAAACTGCCCAAAAGTAATACAACTGAGCCGCTGCTGAATTAATTTCCAGCGGCTCCTTGTAGGGCTTCACTGGCCCACTCACTCCATTCTGACGCCCTTCTCTTTTTCCACTGCAGTTGAGCAGAGCCCTTTTTACGCACCTGCGCAGTCACCAGTGCCACCGAGTCTGCCCTGCCTGGCTGCCCCCTTAGAGTACCGGAACTTTCCTTGGCCAAGGAGAAGTTCTGGTACTGAAAGGGAAAAAATTAAAAAGTGGCGATACTCGGTACTGGTGAGTACTGGTGAGTACCGGCCCATCTAAAGCACTGGATAATATATAACACCTTTCAACAAGTCTGACATTAGAATTTTTGTTGTCCTATGTAAAAATGCCCAAATACTCCACATCACACATCTCTCTTCCCATTGTACACACACGCATATACACACAAATTAACAAGTTATTTAACATATTAAAATAAAAAATAGGACCATTATCAACGGTATATTTGACAAAATGCATGCAAAATTGATAGCACTTTACAAGCTGACATATCTTAGCAGACAAGTCACCCTTTTACCTGTGGGTCAGTTATCCTGTCAGAACATCAGCAGGCCAACAAACCACATCTCTGTCACCAGCCCCTTGGAAACAGATATACGTGTTTTCATTTTGCATAAGCCTAGCAACAGAGCAATGGAACAAGGGATTCATATATAAACCGCATTTCGATGTCTATATTGTATTGTAATTGCATTTATATAGCGTTTACTACCCCTGACGAGGCGTCAAAGTGCTTTTTCGGCGTGTAGCACGCTACTCCGGAACCTATAAAGGATTACTGGTGAATTAGTATAGTGAAATATGAAAGTAATTTGAGTGGTGGATATATTAGTCAGTTATTTGGATTCAGAAGGATAGTGGAGGGATAGAAGAGGGAAAAAGGTTCGCATTTATATAGCGCTCGCTTTAATTCATTGTTGAATGTTTGAGGCAATAACTGCTCTTCAAGAGCCTTAAAGTTTGTTACTATGATTTGTGACAAAAGTCTTGTAGAGTACAGGGCACACATTTTGGAATGCAATGCCATTATCAATAAAGGAAGAGAGAAGGGTTTGTAAGGGTCTAAAAGCCAGACTACATGACACATAACCTTCTGAGAAGCAGTTCAAGGACTCTTAGTACAAGAATCTGATTTTTATACAGATCTAAAATACCATCCCAGTGAGTATAGTTTGCCTAGACAAATGTATTTATAGATAGACATCAGAATATATTTAAAGAGCACTACATTTATAAATAGTTATTTGCATAACATATAATAGTAAACATGTATACCTGCAGTGCCATGATGAAACAGAAGTTAACGAATGAAGAGATTGCTCTAAGAAGCCACACACCCTTAAATTGTATTCAAACTTATCATGTTGATGTCCGGGATAAATTAAAACACGTCACATGGTACATGTTAAGTTTTAATCACAGCTTGGTAGCATCCTGCTGTTTGCATGAGAGCCATATAAAGGCAGTATATACAATAAGTATCATGGCGCTCAGAACTGCAATAAGAATATTCAACTGCCATTTCACATACTGTAAATCACATGTTTTTCTTTCACTTTTAAGGCCATTATTTAGCTCAGAAATGTTGTGCTCTTTTCACTCACATTAAGTAAACAATCCTTGGCAAAGCCAATAGGTCTAGCCTTTCGATTGCTTTACCTGAACTTTTCGCTTTGCCAATGAGTTCTGATGATGATGTTTTGTATTGGCAAAAAGTTTTTAAAAAAGCTTGTTTGCAGATGTGGAACAGTATTGGCAAAAACGAAAACAGGCCACTGCAGTATGATGACATTTAGTTTTGCATGCATAACCCAGGTTGCCCACATATGCATTTTTATGCGCTGGCCTTTTTTTCCTCATTTTTTAGCTTTTAATTTACCATTCTAGATGCAGACTTAGAGTTGTAAATAAAAAAATAATATGAGTGAAAACTTGTTAAAAGAAAAAAAGAGTAGCCCAGTAGCAATTAGAGCTGGCCGAGACCTTCCAAAAAAGAAACTAGTTCATGGTCAATCCTCGCTGACATCAATGCGGACCCAGTCGAGCGCTAAGTCCGGAAGGAAGGTTCTGAAGGCCAAAGAGAAGGACACGTGAAAACCTATCTATATTTTTGTGGGAAACTGAAATTTCTCTAGTGAAGGAGTGATAGATGGATATTAAGTGCAGGTGCCAACTCAAGCATAATGAAACAGCAGGAAGTAAAGAAGAGCGCTGGTTTGAAGGGGGTCTGTTCCGGGGATAGGGGAGGGGTTGTGCCATTTATCTTGGAGAGGGGGTGGGAGCAAGAGTGTTTTTGTGCTCCACTGCCTGGTAACAGAAACAGAAGATAGACGAAGAACGGGGCGGGGGGGTGGTGAGAATTCTGGTACAGAAACGAAAGGGAGAGGAGAGACGAGAGGGAAAGGAGCGACAGACAGTTTATTAAGGACAGAAAAAGAAGCCAACCAAAGAAGAGGAAGAGCAACATGGGGATGAAGTGAAGAGGGGAAGGTGAGACTGCTGAAGAAGTGAAAGGGGGACGAGGGGTAGAAGTGGATGAAAGAGGATAAAAGAGGAAAGAGCTGTAAAGAAAGAAGAAGGGACGGGAGAAACAAAATGAGTTGAGCTAGGAGAGCAACGGGAGGAAATAAACACTGGAAAGATTAAGAGAACAGCAGGAAGGAACTGGTACAAAGCAATGAATGAGCGTAAAGAGTGAGACAAAGGGAAAATAGAGATTGGGAAGGGGGCACGACAAAAATGTTGGCATGTCAAACAGCATTTCTGTGTGCTCATAATTTACAGTTGAGCAACTTGGGAATGGAACAAATAGTGATTTGGCTGTAGTCACAAGGTGTGCCTGGCTGCTGCGCTAGGATTTGAAAATCAACATATTCACATAAAGCAAGGGGAAGGAAAAAAGTAATGAAATGGGTTGATGGGTTTACAGATCACAAGGGCATCAGGGGGCACACAGAGCCCCCACACGAGCGGCGCCATAAAGACACGCATCACCGTCAGTTAGGATGCAATGTTTCGAAGCCTTTTTACCTTTAAGTTTATTAGCACTACGGCAATCCTTGATGAACTCCCGTCGGCTGAACGCATTTGGATCAACAGGACCACACAGGACGAACAGCTGACATTCCAAAAACATGGGCAGAAACAAAAGAAAAAAATGGTGCGCTTAAACAAACCTACATGTACAAAAGGGCAAGACTACAAGTAGTAGGGGCATGCTCCATTGGAGGAGTCGAGACACACAAAGGAAAGGACATATCACAAGCATTGATCACAGAGAAGCAAGCCTTTGCGAAGGACACGCAAAGCAACAAAAAAAAAATGATGGACGGGCTGTAAGCCCACTGAGTAGATACAACATGTCTCGAAGAGACAGCACATGTGCTGCCTAGGCGAGACCTGAAAAGTAGGCCTATTGACTTTATCAAGGGGTGACAATACCAACATATATAAAGCAAATCATTTTAGTCCAAAAATCACCAATAACTATAATCAAATGTGTATTTCACTAATTCACACAATACAATGTTTAATAAAAGTTTAATAAAGTTTTAAGGAAAAAAAGATCAATTTCTACCTTTTAAAAAAATATTTAATCATGAGATTTGTTGACTCTGTGGATCCCCCCACGGTGGGTATCCCTAATGGGTACTACGCAAGGCTATCCAAAAGATGAGTAAGATGAGTAAGATCAGCAGACAGCAAACTCTGGAAACACCAGTAAAAGAAACCAATAATACAGATACCAGGGTAAATCATGACATTCAACAGGAACTCCCAGAAAGTTCATAAAATACTAGCAGACCACTGGGACATCCTTAAGACTGATCCTACAGTGGGACCAACCCTGAGTGACAGACCGATGATCACATACAGGAAAGGGAGGAGCCTCAGAGACACTCTAGTACGAGGTGACATCACAGAACCACGTTTGGCAAACACACATAATCTTAAAGGTTTCTTCCCGTGTGGGCATTGTAAGGCCTGTAAATTTAGCTACATGGTTAGAGAATTCAAAGTACCAGGGTCTAGCATGAATAAAAACATAACTCAGTTTTTAACATGCAGCAGCAGCTTTGTCATATATGTCCTGGAATGGCCGTGCAGAAAAAGTACGTTGGCAGTACGACCTTAATGGTCAAAAAGAGGATCTTAGAACACCTCAGGGCCATTACCAACAGGGATATACATTATCCAATGGCCAGGCATTTCCAGGACCACCATCAATCTAACAACTCCCTCCTTCGCTTCTATGCCATTGAGCAGATCAACATGGGACACAGAGGCGGGAACAGGGAATTAGCACTGCGCAAGAAGGAATCCAAGTGGATCCTTGATCTAGAAACGATATTCCCCGGAGGTCACAACTTGGACGAAGAGTTAGCAACTCATTTGCATGACGATTGAGAGTCCCTTAGTTCGTATTCATGTTGTTGCATGTTGTGTTCATCATTCTCTGCTTCCTCACCAGAATTGGAGAAAATTGATTTTATCATTGGATGTAATAAGTAATTTTCAGTCACAATAGGAGTACTCACAAACTTTTGATTCATTGTTTCCTTTTGTCTTTTTCACAGGATTAAAGGAAGGGACCCACCGCACACGACCCCCCGGGCTCGGGTCTGCACTTTGGACAAGATAAGGAACATTTTACTCACTTTTGAATATATCACTCTGAGTCTTTTTTGTCTTTTTAGTTGTCGAGCACATTTGGTTATTTTATTTGGACTGCTTTGGAATTTGCCACTTGGCGATTGAAATTATGAATGGCTTTCATGGTACACGGCCATATGACAAATATGACATTTGCGTGTTTTTCTAACACCTATTTCCACAATGCAATGTAGCACCTACTTAGGTCATCAGTGTTGCGACAGCACTTGACAGCAACATTGGAATGCTTCTATGACACGGTGTCACGTCACTCATAATTGCTTTCACACAAAGCAATGCTTCACATTCGAACTCAATGACCACCTACACGTGGCCATTTGCATACGACTGCACCAGGTGTTTAAACCACCAATGTAGAACTTATAATATTACAACTAGTATGGTGTGTTTCTCCACTAGGAGCATGCAATTCGCAGCACTGCACATCACAAGATGGCCGCTACAGCAACTGTCTGACACTCATACAGTCGCGCGTGCCACATGATTTGAACTCCATTTGTGATATTGCAATCGGCATTTACGAGTATGTATGGCAATATACTGTTTTTTGTTTTTAGTCATGACCAAACATTTGTGTCACAATAATGTTTGTAAATAAGTTTCTGACTGAAAGTAAGAATGGAGTAACATACATTCGAATATGGCCGCCGTTGTTACACTGCCATCTCCAGCAATTGTGAGCAACAGTCTTTTGTTTATTTCATTTGTCTATGTATTGCACGTTCATACATTTGCTCAGCGTGTGATCAAGGCAGTTTCTGCCGAAACGCGTTGCAATCTGAGGAATATAGCCAATTTGCACTAGCAGAGGCCGTTTGAGTGTGCACTCTATTTGAACTGTGTTTGATATATATATATATAAGTTAAAAAAACACACACGCATGCACGCACGCACAAAATGAGCCTGGCATACCAACTACAGCTGTCTCTAGGAAAGATTCAAAAAGAAGGGCCAAGAATGGCCAGTGTAAAAGGAATTAATCACTCACTGTAACCTGTGCTCGGGGCAAAGGTAGTAACCTTGGAATGTGTCAAACAAAGGAACCCTAGTTCCCAAATCACCTTGTTCTCTCCTGTCTCCCTCTACTCAAGCCTTCTCTTTTTGTGACCCTCCACCTAAACGCCAATCACTTGACATTCGTTCGGCATTTGAAATGTCCTGAGTTGTGTCCCATGCCACAAAAAGATGACAAGCTGTTCTCAGAAGTTTATGGTGGCATTGTACGCGGGAGCAATTGGAGCTAGCATCCTTGGCCGAGGAAGATATCACAGTATTATCACAACGGATGTTACAAGCCACCATCTCACTAGGCACTGCTGTTTCAGAAGGCTCCTGAGACCTGCAATGCTAATCATAATAAACAATATGTAAACGTTTAAAGCACTACAGGTATATTTTAAATTAGGTTTATGACGTGTCTGAAATTATTACTTGTCAAACAGAAAGGTGCAGTATTTGAACAACACACATCAATAAGTGAATGCAATGGATCAAGATGTTACACAAAAAGTCAAAGTAAGAGACATTTTATTTGCATGCAATGCCACGAGCATGCCGCCTTGCGGCGATCCCAGTACCCTTAAATCAAAGAAGTTTAGAGGAAAAGAACGACAACATGAATAAGGGAGATGCCTCTACCGTGTCCCACATTTTGAAATAGCCCGAGCATTACACCAACAGTGCTTCCGGGTATCTGATGAAAACTGCAGCAACATTTCAACGGCACTTTGGATATGGGTTTAGGGAACTGTTGTTCCATGAATCTAAATTCAATCTAGAGCACTCGGTAAGGACGCCAATACTGTAATTTAGAAATATATACACACACACACATTTTAATTAGGCAGACCTGAAGCAAACTGTATGCTCGCTTACAACACTAAACTGTGAAATTAGGGCCACCACACCTGGGTCGTGCACTGGGGGGGGGTGGGCACCGTGGGCAGGGAAGGATTAGTCTTCTTCACCTGTCTTCTGCGTTTTGACCACAGGTGTCTAACACAATCCAGGGTTTCAACATAATTACAGCTTCCTCTTGCATGTTCTTAATGTGTGTAATGAAGCGCCAACATTTCTATTTATGTTCACTTCATAGCTACATTGCTTACTAAAACTCGAATGGAATCTGAAACGTAAGCACGCTATCATATCACAAAGAGAGATCGTCACACACTTGCAGAAACCAGCTCTGAAGTCTGCTTGGAATGTTTCAGAATTCACAACTCCCAACTACAAATTTCGAGAAGCTAGGCTAACAAGTTCACCTGCTCACTAAAACCGGAAAAAGATTTCCTTTCAGGTGCAGTACAGATAGTTTTGAAGTGTCTATGCAATATGCACGCCTGCATACACGGAAACATACGAGATAGCTGCATGATGCTACAGCAATTTCCGCGAAAAATACGAACCCCGCATACCATCACTCCTACTCCAGGAGCAGAAATGTTAGGAGTCGGCGGTGCGTGCTGCTCCCTTGTTAAAAGTGCCTGGAAATCAATTAGGCAAGGGTCATCATGCGGACTTTCCCAAAACAAATGTGAAAACATGCCCCCCACACCCTGTCACCTCCCCACATCAATAGTCATCACAGAAGCAGTAACTCACCCAGATGGCCAATAATAACAGTTATTTTCCTCAGGAAACAAAAAGTCTCATGCGTGTGTGGAAGAGCACTGGTGATTTATTTTGCATTTAAGCCACAGACAGAATAATGCGCCACAGAGCTCCAGTGACTGTACGCCGCCCCCGCCGCTCGATGTACGGCCGCTGATTGCTGCAGACTGGCAGCCAGGGCCTTGCCTGTGCATATACAGACTTGTTTCGATCACATCCTATAGGAGTAGCTGGGACCAGAGACCTTTTACAGAACTCCTCTGAAGCGAGGAGGCTGCTCTTCAATTTGTGACCAAGGCAAGGAGGGGCTGCGAATGAGATGTGGACTTGCGCTCGAGAAGCAAACTAAAATAAACAATGGCAATGCAAAAGAAGGAGGGGCTGCAAACGGGTCGTGAAAGTGCGCTCAAGAAGCAGTCTTTAAAAATTGTAAACACAATCACTAGCTACAACCCTAAAATAAACAATGGCAATGCAAAAATGAGAAACCCACCAAAAAGGAAGTTTCAACAAAGACAAGCAGAAAACAAAGAAAAAAATAGTTCCAGAACACGAACACATACGCACCAAAAACGAGGCACCCACCAACATGGAAGTTTTCGACAAAGATGAGCTGAAAACAAAGAAAAAAAATAGTTCCAGGACACAAACACAAAAGCACCAAAGTGGAAAAATACCCCTAGTTAGGCGCTGCTCCGTGGGAGGAAACAAGGAGGGACAAAGAGAAAAGATTAACCACTAGCAAGCAAGCCTTTTTAAAGGACAATCAAACTTACAAATAAAAAGCAATGGGCGGGCTGTAAGCCCACAAAGTGTATATGGCATGTCTTGAAGAGACAGCGCAAGCACTGCCTAGGCTTGACCTAATAAAGCATGCTGCTTCTGTTTATATTTGGTCTGGCGTGACCTGTTACTAATACTTTAAAATATATATATAAGAGGATCTGATGTCCACCAGAAGAGCATTTTTTCTCACCTCATGGTATTGGCTGTTTGGTGTATAATTTCTGCCTCATATCAAGTGCTTACTTTGTAATGCACGGATGACTATTTTACATCTCAAAAGTACTGTTAATCAGCCAACATTAATCTCATACATGTGTTGCATACAGAAATTGTTTGTTTGTTTTGAGCTTTCACTGCAGGAGGCTTTTTTAATGTTAATGTTATAATGTTGTAGTCAGGACTCAAAATTCAAGGCAGACATATTGGCTTTTCCAATGCTTGTTTTAAGAGATAATTGTTTGTTTGTTTATGTTCAAGTGACAGTGAGGAATGGCTATTGATTACAGCAAAAATGCATCTCAATGGAAGCTTTTAACCATTTTAACCAAACAATTTAACACCCTTGGGTGTTTCTTCTTGACCAGGCACCCTGGCAAGTTGAAAGGGTTTTCTAGGATAAATGATTTTTTGCACCCCATAGCTCCTGTCACCCAAGACAAATGTCTGTGTTATCTAGGTGAAAGGATCTGACACTACCCATCAATGTTTCCCATTTGAGTTAATAACCAATTGCAGGAAAATGTCCCTTTTTGCGTAGTCACACCCATTTTTTTTGCTAAACTTTTTTAATGTTTTTTCTAAAACTCTGCACATTAGGATTAACTCCAACGCACCTTGAACAGGTAAACGGACGCGCTCCTTAGTAAAGTCGGTATCATTTGAAGGTATATCAAATAGAAGCTCGGTGCTCAAGGGTGATAGGTGGCCACCAAACCACCCTCATAGAACCGAAAGGAGGTTCATCAATTTACAAGATTACCGTGAGCACTCAAAATTAATACAAATTAGAAATGTCCAAATTTAACGTTGCGATGTTCCATTCTATATATTAAATCCACAAGTACTTCCTTGAGTCCAAACTTCTTTGCATCAGTATAATCACATAAGACATGTTTTCAAAATAGGCAACACGTGTTTCGTCGTAGTGGCGCGTTAGCCTCCAACTTCATCAGGGCTATAAATGAATATGTCACAGATCAGAAAATTTCTATGACTATATATTGTTGGTGCCATCACCCACCAAAAATAGGTGCAAAGGGCATAGTGTACTGTATAATACCAAATCCATTAAATAGCGTATTGTGAAATACATAACCTTATACCCACATATATGTAATGGCAAGTCATAGTTCACATAAATCCCTTAACATTCATGAGTTAGTAATTTAAGACAAAACCTTGAAAAATAAACATGCTGTACATCATACATGAAAATGAACATGCTGTACACAATACAAGGTGACAAATCTCAAAGTGCGTGCCAATCCATCTGTGTCAGCTAGTGCAACCATGCTCCCAGTGATTAACATGCAGATATAATTTCAAAATAACCTTCACAACCTTGGAACTTTATATTGTATTTTCTCAGCCTCCTCAAGTCAAAACACGGGGCAATAAGCAGTACGGGGAAGAGTAACCCCAACCTATCCTGTATATATAAAGATAAAGGGAGAATTAGATTCGGTCACTATACACAGTATCAATTAAATTAATACACAATCACTACCAAATAATCTACACATGAACGGGAGTTACTAAGTATTCCACTAAGTAGATACTTGATCCATCCCAACCTGTAGTAATACTCGTACAAAAGTCACAAGATTAGCCTGTTACATCTGTCAGGAAAGCACGTCCACACTCCAAATTATACATGACTCTCATGTATATTTACTAGACTCATTCCGTTTCTCAAATCAAAGGATAATAGAACATTAAATAAAGTTGTACAAACTCCAAGTATGCACTAAGCAAAGCGATAAAATATTAAGCAATTTCTCAAAATATTAGTAGCGATGCAGTCTGTCCTGCCACATATCAATAACTTACTGTGTATCGGACCAGAAGGAGAGTACTCCTTACGCCTGTCTTTCTGGCATAGTAGTCGGGTGACATATTGAATCTCCTTTATATATCATACGGCATTAGGAAACCCTGTCCTCTTTTCATATAACTCGGTGGCCATCTTAGAGTATACGTGTGTTATTGCAGAATGAGTAGCACCTCCGACCTATTACTGCGTTCAGTGTTACTGTATTCCCCCATAGCTGCATATCCATCAATTTCTTAATACAATCAGATTACATAAGCAAACTAGTACTTTGCAAGAATAACTTAACCGCCGAAAACTATGTAGGCCAATCTAGAACCATGCTTGAAACTAAAAGCATTCAACATTATAGTGTTCCTTCTACAATTCTACAAAACATTGACATGCGCCCAAAGGCCACATGTCACCAATGCTAATCCCTACATCGGGCGAGATCTGGTTTAACAAATTCTACTACGGTAGATTGTCTGTCACTTCTGTATTGTACCCTAGAGCAAAAATCACACCAGGGATGGGTCATGGTCCACATTTTTTCTCAAAATACTTGATATTCAATCCAGTTTGTGCCAAAACTATTCATCACTCTGCGCATACTCCAAACTCCTATCGAGGCGAAGAGATGCTCCATGTATTTTTGAACCATAATTATGGTCGAGTATTATGCGAAACACCACTCTAACTTACTGAATATCTTAGTGGTAGGTCTGGCAAAACCAACCAATCCAATAACAAATCCTAGAAACTCAAAACCCGTATAAGCCTAATGCTACTGACACAGAAGATGGTGCAGCAAATCAAAATAAACTCACCTGTTACAACATCAGTATGTATGTGTGTGTATGTATATATATATAAATAAATAAATATATATATATCCGTGGTCGAAACGCGTCTTTGTGCTGCCCAATAAAAAAGTTTACCCCCTTACCAGAGTGGCTCGAGAATCTTTTCGTATTGTGTGGATTCATCGTGGGAATATATATATGTTCCTAGATCCTAAATGTTTTTAATTACCCAGAAAATCAGCATTCTATGGGGGTACATTGCTTTTCTCGATCTCTTCCCTGTCCTCTAACTATTTTTTTTGTTGTTGTTTACTTTTTGTTAGGTCCCGCCAGCTGCACAGTGCTACCAGGCCGCTCGCATTTGCACATCTTGAATGATTTTTAATTTGCTATAAGAAAATCATTCAAAGATAGCTACCAACTTGCATGCTCACACACTCTTGTAATGATTTTCTTAAAGCGAAACAAAAATCATTGAAAGGTGGCCGCAGTGCTTGCACTTGCTTAGGCTGTGGACATTTTGAATGACTTTTCTTTTGCTTGAAGAAATGTCCTTACAAGGTGAACACCGTGCCTGCATGTGCACATGCGGCAGCCATCGTGGACAAAAAAAGTCTTTTACTGGTGTGACCTTGAGATTATGCCAATGCTTGCTTACTGTCTCATTCTGAAATGTGTTACTACAGCATGGGTGCTGAAGGAATCAAACATTAGACTGGCTCTATTGATAGAATATGTCTTAAAGATACATTCAGGAATACAAAGTTATGAGAGCTGATGTAAGGGAGACCTTGGTAGAAAGGACCAGCTCCTCATTTATGTAATGCATTAACCACAGAATACATTCCTCATTTTCATGTTTCTGTTAATTTAGTTTATTTGAATGTTATAACTATCTGAGTGAGGATTGTGGAGATGGGGGTAAGACCCATTTGAAATCGCTTTGTATCCTATTTTCAATTACACTGAGATTTGCGACCAATTGTGGGATCTAGGAAATAGCCCCTCCATAAAAAATACTCTGAAGTTTAGACAGGATTTGTAAATCTATACCTACCTATTTATACTTACCGTGACGATTTTTGGTACTCGGTATTGTGTCTATGATATTTTTGTGCTGAGTACTCTGACTTACAACTGTTGGCTGAAATGTTAAAGAAGGGTCTTGACTCCCTGCGGCCTTGCTTTTTTGTTTGAATATTGGTTTCACATGTGGCTGGTTGAAGGTCTCACTCTCTTTAGATCCTGCTATCCTCTCTTAATATTTGATGCTCAAAGTCTCACTCCCTTCAGATCTACTTTTCTGTACACTGTTGCTCGATAAAGAGCTGGTGGAATGTTTCGTTCCTTGGTTCTGGTGTAACTGGGTAAAGTCACAGAGTTTTCCTCCTCCAGGGACCTTTTCTTATTCAGGTGTGGGTTTGGAAGGTGACACCGGTGTCACCCTCATTATGTTGAGTTCTGGTGCTGGCTTGGGGGGTATTGAAGGATCTCACCTCCCTATGCTACAATTTTTAGATGTTGGTTGGAAATGTGCCATAGGCCCCTCTCCCCTGATTCGTGTTGATTAGAGAAGATAGAAGTAGCCTCTCTCCCATGTGATGTTGTCCATCTGGTTCTGAGCTTGGTTGGAAGAGTGACAGAGGGTCTCACTCTCCTGGAGTCACACTCATCTGATTCTGTTGTATAGTTCAGAAGTGAGCGGTCTCGTCCCCTGGCTTGGCTCTGTCCGTATCCTGGTCATCATTAGGGAGGTGGCAAAGGGTCTCACTTCTCTGTGGTCGAGGTATCCATGTTCTTGTGCTGCATGAACTGCTGCTGGCTGGTCAGACTCACTCCTCCTTTCTTTTCATATTCGCTCCTGTTAGTCAATGTGACCCTTGGCAATCCCACCTGAGTGTTGGCATCAGTGAAGTCAATGCATTAGAGCTGGACAGGCCCAGACTCACCCTCGAGTCGAATCCATAACCAACAGGAAGCAGTGAGCCTGACACAGCTAATCCGCGATAGAGCGTGGCCCTGCACACTTCTGAGACCATCTAACCCCTGGCACCGCAAGCCCTTGTGTGCTGAGCACTAATACTAATAACCCATGGCACTGGAAACCTCTGTGTGGTGACCAGTAACAACCCATGGCACAGGAAGCCCCTGAGTGCTGACCACTACCAACCCATGGCGCAGGAAGCCCCTGAGTGCTGACCACTACCAACCCAGGGCACAAGAATCCCCTGAGTGCTGACCATTACCAACCCATGGCACAGGAATCCCCTGAGTGCTGCACACTACCAACCCATGGCACAGGAAGCCCCTGAGTGCTGACCACTACCAACCCATGGCACAGGAAGCACCTGAGTGCTGACCACTACCAACCCATGGCACAGGAATCCCCTGAGTGCTGACCACTACCAACCCAGGGCACAGGAATCCTCTGAGTGCTGACCACTACCAACCCAGGGCACAAGAATCCCCTGAGTGCTGACCATTACCAACCCATGGCACAGGAATCCCCTGAGTGCTGAACACTACCAACCCATGGCACAGGAAGCCCCTGAGTGCTGACCACTACCAACCCATGGCACAGGAAGCACCTGAGTGCTGACCACTACCAACCCATGGCACAGGAAGCCCCTGAGTGCTGACCACTACCAACCCATGGCACAGGAAGCACCTGAGTGCTGACCACTACCAACCCATGGCACAGGAATCCCCTGAGTGCTGACCACTACCAACCCAGGGCACAAGAATCCCCTGAGTGCTGACCACTACCAACCCAGGGCACAGGAAGCCCCTGAGTGCTGCCCACTAATACTAATAACCCAGATGTCCCTCTGTGCTGAGCACTAATAACCCATCGCACAGGAACTCCCTGTATACTGAGCACTAACACTAATAATCTGTGGCACAGGAAGTCCGTGCGTGCTAAGATAATACCTCATGGCCCATGATGAACCCCGTGTGCTCAGCATCGACACTAGTAACTGATAACCCATGGCACAGAAATCCCCTATGTCCGGATTACTGATAACCCACGGCAGAGGAATGCCTTGCATGCTGCGCACTAATAATCCACGGCATGGGAACCCCCTGTGTGCTGAGCATTAATACTAAACACCATGGCACAGGAAGTCACTGTGTGCTGAGAACCAAAACCTCAGGGCACATGAACCCCATGTATGCTCAGCATTCATACTAGTAACCCAAGGCATATTAAGCTGTGTGCTGAGCACTAATACTAATAAGCTATGCACTGTAAACCATTGTGTGCTGAGAACTAATAGCCCATGGCACAGGAAGCCTGCAAATTCTGAGTACTATTAACCCATGCCACAGGATGCCCCTATATGTTGAGTACTGATAACCCGTGGCACAGACAGCCCCTATGAGTTGAGTACCATCAACCCATGGCACAGGAAGCCCCAATACATTGGGTACTATCACCCCAAGGCACAGGAAGCCCCAATGCTTTGAGTACTATCACCCCATGGCACAGGAAGCTCATTAATTCTGAGTCCTACTAACCCATGCCACAGGATGCCCCTATATGTTGAGTACTGATAACCCGTGGCACAGACAGCCCCTATGCTTTGAGTACCATCAACCCATGGCACAGGAAGCCCCAATGCTTTGAGTACTATCACCCCATGGCACAGGAATCTAAGGAATTCTGAGTGCTACTAACCCATGCCACAGGTTGCTCCTATATGTTGAGTACTGATAACCCGTGGCACAGACAGCCCCTATGCTTTGAGTACCATCAACCCATGGCACAGGAAGCCCCAATGCTTTGAGTACTATCACCCCATGGCACAGGAACTCAGGAATTCTGAGTGCTACTAACCCATGGCACAGGTTGCCCCTATATGTTGAGTACTGATAACCCGTGGCACAGACAGCCCTTATGCATTGAGTACTATCAACCCATGGCACAGGAAGCCCCTATGAGTTGAGTACCATCAACCTATGGCACAGGAAGCCCCAATGCTTTGAGTACTATCACCCCATGGCACAGGAAACTCATGAATTCTGAGGTCCCGATTCACAAAGAGCCTCTGCAGTCATGGTGCAGTCTCCGCAATGAGAAACTGCAGTGCAGAGATTCTGTTACGAGTGAGGAGATTCCGTCATGACTGCGGAGGTTCTTTATGAATCTGGCCCTGAGTACTTAACCCCTGGCACAGTAAGCCCCTGTGTGCTGCACACTGATATTAATAGCCAACGGCACAGGAGTATCTTATGTCTTGAACACTGATAACACATGGCACATGAATCCCTATGTCCTGAGTACTGATAACCCTTGGCACAGGAATCCTGTATATCCTGAGTACTGATAACCTGTGGCGCAGTAATCCCCATGTCCTGAGAATTGATAACCCGTTGCACAGAAATCCCTATGTCCTGAGTACTGATAACCCATGGCACAGGCATGTATGTCGTGAGTACTAATAATGCATTGCACAGGAATCCTGTATGTCCTGAGTACTGATAACCCGTGGCACAGAAATCCCTATGTCCTGAGTACTGATAACCCATGGCACAGGCATGTAGGTCCTGAGTACTGATAACGCATGGCACAGGAATCCCTATGTCCTGAGTACTGATAACCCATTGCACAGGAATCCCTATGTCCTGAGTACTGATAACCTATGGCATGGGAATCCTTATTTCCTAAGTACTGATAACCCATGGCACAGGCATGTACGTTGTGAGTACTGATAATGCATTGCACAAGAATCCTGTATGTCCTCAGTACTGATAACCCGTGGCACAGAAAGCCCTTTGTCCTGAGTACTGATAACCCATGGCACAGGCATGTATGTCCTGAGTACTGATAACGCATGGCACATGAATCCTGTATGTCCTGAATACTGATAACCCGTGGCACAGGAACCCCTATGTCCTGAGTACTGATAACCCATTGCACAGGAAGCCCTATGTCCTGAGTACTGATAACCCATGGCACAGGCATGTATGTCGTGAGTACTGATAATGCATTGCACAGGAATCCTGTATGTCCTGAGTACTGATAACCCATGGCACAGAAATCCCTATGTCCTGGGTACTGATAACCCATGGCACAGGAATCCTGTATGTCCTGAGTACTGATAAAACATGGCACAGAAATCCCTATGTCCTAAGTACTGATAACCCAGGGTACAGGAATCCCTATATCCCGGGTACTGATAACTCATGGCACAGGAATCCTGTTTGTCCTGAGTACTGATAACCCATGGTACAGGAATCCCTATGTCCTGAGTACTGATAACCCATGGCACAGGCATGTATGTCGTGAGTACTGATAATGCATTGCACAGAAATCCCTATGTCCTGAGTACTGATAACCCATTGCACTGGAATCCCTATGTCCTGAGTACTGATAACCTATGGCACAGGAATCCTGTATGTCCTGAGTACTGATAACCCGTGGCACAGGAACCCCTATGTCCTGGGTACTGATAACCCATGGCAAAGAAATTCCTGTGTCCTGGGTACTGATAACCCGTGGCACAGGACTGCCCTGCATGCTGCGCACTAATACTAACCTCTATGTATTGAGCACTAATAACCTAAGGTACAAGTAACTCATGATTTTTGAGTACTATTAACTCATGGCACCGGAAGCCCCTATGTGTTCTGCACTAATAACCCACGGCACAGGGAGCACCTGACTTCTGAGCACTAATGACTCATAGCGCACCGATCACCTACGTCCTCCATGGCACAGGAAGCCCCAGTGTGCTGAGACATAATAATAACCCATGGCCCAGAAAACCCATGATTTCTGAGCACTAATAACACACAGCACACAAAGCATCAATGTCCTCCATGGCACAGGAAGTTCCATGTGTACACAGAACGAAGGGGCTTCCTGTGCCACGACTTACTCATGCTGAGGATGCTTTCACGCCCACTGAGTCCATAGGTGTGCCCTGTTCGAGGTATTTCCTTCCTTTCTCACACACAGTCATTGCCTGTGCCCTCGCACCTTTCTTGCACACAGCCTTTCCTGTACATTCATATTCTGCTCTCTCCCTACCCATTCCTCCTCTTGTTTTGGCTGTTATTGCTCCAGAAATCACCAACCTCTCCACCTTCTATGTGCAAGTGCGGCGAGTCCACACTGAGACGACCTTCGGGCTGCATACATACGTCTGAGGTAAAATATGACGCACCATAAAACAACTTAAAGGGCCATCTAGTAACAATGTCACGACATCTCAAAACCTCACCTGACATCATCAACAAAGGACCATTCTAGAAAGCTATTGTTGCTGATTGTTAGGGATGCAAGGCTGGGTGAAGGGAACTGTGTGTTTTTCTCTTCGCTGGATGCCCCCTTCAACACGACCCAGCCCCTCACAGCTTCTACTCAAAAGGTGAAACTTTGCTTGGTGTCTTCGACTAACAAGCATTTGCAATGCAATAGGTCTCGCATTTACGCAAGTTTAAGCTATTTGCATTCTAAATGACAATGCGTTTTATTTATGTTTCAAAAACCAAAACATAAATAAAAGGCATTGTCACTTACAATGCCAATAGCTCAAACTCGCGTAAATGCGAGACCTGTTGCATTGCAAATGCTTGTTTGCCTGTGCTACACTGAAGTGATGCGGACCGCCCTGCAAATTAATTGAATAAAGCAGCGCGGCCGCTAAAGTGAAAGCGGACCGTGCTGGAATAAGGAAAGACCATTAAAGAAAATTGTGCTCACCCACTAAATAGTGGAGACCATTAGCGAGCAAAGTAAAAGGTCCAGTCATTATGGGCGGTAACACATGCAGACAAGGCGGGACTAACAAGCCTATGTACGAATCAGAAGCCAGCATTTTTGAAGGACAATGACACAAGCCAATGACAAATATGGGCGGAGAGTGGGCGGGGCTTCCAGTGCATACCCTAATACAGCATGCCTCACAGAGCGAGCAGCGCATGCGCCCTGCCGCTAGGCTCGACCTAAAAATAACCAGTACTAGATTCATTTTTTGCGCAACAATTGATTTTTCAAAGAAACTTGCTGCCCTAAGTCAGTGGTTCTTGACCTTTTTACTTTTGTGGATACTCATTGAATCACTACCAGAAGCCAGGGACCCGAGCCTTAGCAAATTCTATAATTTGAACCTCGAAACAATACACCCAAATACAGGAACAAGTATATATCAAACAAATACACAATTTATGAAATATTATAATTCACACAAAAATATAAAAATCGAAATTTTAATTTAAGCATATCAGTTTGTCTTTTTCCTCCTATTGCATGCTCTCTTTTATTGGCTCATATCAGTGCTGCAATTGAGGCTACCAGACTTGATTCTGTTTGCTGTACGAGCGCTGTTTCCACGAAGCACGTTATGGATACCAACTTCATTTTTACCCTCCATTTTTGCCCCTTCACATTTACAGAGCATTTTACCATTTTCAATTATACTTTTCACGTATATGCACTTTATGGTTCTGCTAATAGTATTTAATTTTCTAAACAGGAAGGGACCCACCGAGTAGGTGTTGCGGACTCCTGGGTATCCATGGAGCCAAGTTAAGTACCCCTGGTCTGTGTAATACAAACTTCAGTACTGATGACGACCGAGATTGTGAAGTTGGTGGCTAGTCACATGTGATTTCCAATGTAAAAAATGTATTCTAGGATTTACACTTCGAGGAGCCACAAGACAAAATGCAGTATTAATATACCTAAGTGCTTCATGATTAAAAAGATCACGTTTTTAGGAAACAAAAACTGCTCATGGTGGAAAGGAAACATCAAGTAAGTTTCACATAGTGCAAAAAAAATCAGTATCAGCCATAAAACTGTGATAACATTGCCTGCGGTCGCTTTTTATTTCAATTAAAAGTTGAAGTGTTCATTCTGTTATTCAGCAACAATGATCGGTTCCTGGAGGTAATTATTTTTTTCAAAAATTTCTATTATTGATTTCTCATGATAACCACAATATAAATAAATAATGACCAAGCAATATACAGTGTCAGTTTTGGGTCAACATTAGTCAATCCCCTAGTTCCTTCCATCCCCACAGGACACAGAGGCCCCAGTGAGGGCTGGCCCTGGTGTGGGTTCACAGTTCAGCAGGTGCCTGCTATACATAGCACCAATCAGGGCCGGCTTTAGCTCTGGTAGCGCCCAGTGCGACAATCTTTGTTGGTGCCCCCCCAAAACCTCCTTCTCTATGAATTCCCTCACTACCACACTCCACCAGTGCCCCTCAACTCTCCATAGTCCTCTCTCATATGCATTTCATTTGTTTTATAGTGCTTCTGATACCAGTATAGGGTGCCAGAGCACTTTACATCACCCCCCCCCACACACACATTATACAAAGCCAAGGACTTGTACTTCTGTAAATCAGTCCATAGGAAATCTTACATTAGACAATGAATACTACAAGGTGTAGGAATCACAGATACTAGTAGGCAGGATATTTTAAGAGTGTTTGGTCTAGAGAATCACAAACTCAGGATTTAAAACATACCACAGTGATTGGCTTTACTAATAAGACTGTACCCAAATGAACCCTTCAATGAATGACTGGGGGATAAAAAGCAACGTTCTAACTTATGCCATGTAGCTTTCATGCTGCTCTTTGATGACACTTCATGGCTCAATGCGCTATATTAGGTTTGTAATTTATGAACTGGAAAAGGATCTCTGTGACAAAAGCTCTAACCTACTGAGCTAGCCACATACAATACAGTACAGTGATTTGCGTTGTACATGTTCTTTGCAGCAGCCATATTAACCCTCTGTGCTACAGGAGTGGAAACTGCCACTAGTCAAAACTCAATCTCTCTCCAGCAGAAACATTAGTCACCAGTTGTCTTTTTTTTTATATATATATATATATTTTTCTTTCAGAGAGTTCATCGATCACACAGTCCACATCATGAATATATTATATATAAGACTTAAAATGTGCCTAAAATATAAAGATAAATAATATGTGCATATTATATCTAACACATTACCTATTACACATCTCATGTTCTAAATCCATAAGTGGATAAAAAAGAGAAAGTATATTCTATTAGAGAATTCCTATTTAACATTGAGATAAAAAGGTATGCTTTAAGGTCGGGATCATACTTTAAGGACAAATTGATATGGGGATCCTTCTTTTAAAAGTGGGATTATATGAATATCAGTTGCAAAAGAAACAATTGATGGACGGAATGCTGGACAATGCAAACATTCACCCCCAGTCACAAAGATCTGGGTTAAATCCATCATTCTTTTGCTCACCACACCACCCCAGTTTGGACCCAGCCATATGCAAATCAGTCTTGACCCTGTTCCTTGTGGGAACAGTCCAGCCCGAACTGCCAAGCCATGTCCTCTCTGGACCGGAAACAAGCATCCTGGGACCGGTTTCAGGGCATCACCCTTCTTCAGCCAGGCTAGCTTGAATCCAGTGGTGTAGTGAGCACGGGACCCACGTCTGGGCATACCCTTCCCACTTAGGGCGACAAATGCAAAAGAAACAATTGATGGACCGAATGCTGGACAATGCAAACATTCACCCCCAGTCACAAAGATCTGGGTTAAATCCATCATTCTTTTGCTCACCACACCACCCCAGTTTGGACCCAGCCATATGCAAATCAGTCTTGACCCTGTTCCTTGTGGGAACAGTCCAGCCCGAACTGCCAAGCCAGGTCCTCTCTGGACCGGAAACAAGCATCCTGGGACCGGTTTCAGGGCATCACCCTTCTTCAGCCAGGCTAGCTTGAATCCAGTGGTGTAGTGAGCACGGGACCCACGTCTGGGCATACCCTTCCCACTTAGGGCGACAAATGCAAAAGAAACAATTGATGGACGGAATGCTGGACAATGCAAACCTTCACCCCCAGTCACAAAGATCTGGGTTAAATCCATCATTCTTTTGCTCACCACACCACCCCAGTTTGGACCCAGCCATATGCAAATCAGTATTGACCCTGTTCCTTGTGGGAACAGTCCAGCCCGAACTGCCAAGCCAGGTCCTCTCTGGACCGGAAACAAGCATCCTGGGACCGGTTTCAGGGCATCACCCTTCTTCAGCCAGGCTAGCTTGAATCCAGTGGTGTAGTGAGCACGGGACCCACGTCTGGGCATACCCTTCCCACTTAGGGCGACAAATGCAAAGAAACAATTGATGGACGGAATGCTGGACAATGCAAACATTCACCCCCAGTCACAAAGATCTGGGTTAAATCCATCATTCTTTTGCTCACCACACCACCGCAGTTTGGACCCAGCCATATGCAAATCAGTCTTGACCCTGTTCCTTGTGGGAACAGTCCAGCCCGAACTGCCAAGCCAGGTCCTCTCTGGACCGGAAACAAGCATCCTGGGCCCGGTTTCAGGGCATCACCCTTCTTCAGCCAGGCTAGCTTGAATCCAGTGGTGTAGTGAGCACGGGACCCACGTCTGGGTATACCCTTCCCACTTAGGGCGACAAATGCAAAAGAAACAATTGATGGACGGAATGCTGGACAATGCAAACATTCACCCCCAGTCACAAAGATCTGGGTTAAATCCATCATTCTTTTGCTCACCACACCACCCCAGTTTGGACCCAGCCATATGCAAATCAGTCTTGACCCTGTTCCTTGTGGGAACAGTCCAGCCCGAACTGCCAAGCCAGGTCCTCTCTGGACCGGAAACAAGCATCCTGGGACCGGTTTCAGGGCTTCACCCTTCTTCAGCCAGGCTAGCTTGAATCCAGTGGTGTAGTGAGCACGGGACCCACGTCTGGGCATACCCTTCCCACTTAGGGCGACAAATGCAAAAGAAACAATTGATGGACGGAATGCTGGACAATGCAAACATTCACCCCCAGTCACAAAGATCTGGGTTAAATCCATCATTCTTTTGCTCACCACACCACCCCAGTTTGGACCCAGCCATATGCAAATCAGTCTTGACCCTGTTCCTTGTGGGAACAGTCCAGCCCGAACTGCCAAGCCAGGTCCTCTCTGGACCGGAAACAAGCATCCTGGGACCGGTTTCAGGGCATCACCCTTCTTCAGCCAGGCTAGCTTGAATCCAGTGGTGTAGTGAGCACGGGACCCACGTCTGGGCATACCCTTCCCACTTAGGGCGACAAATGCGAAAGAAACAATTGATGGACGGAATGCTGGACAATGCAAACATTCACCCCCAGTCACAAAGATCTGGGTTAAATCCATCATTCTTTTGCTCACCACACCACCCCAGTTTGGACCCAGTCATATGCAAATCAGTCTTGACCCTGTTCCTTGTGGGAACAGTCCAGCCCGAACTGCCAAGCCAGGTCCTCTCTGGCCCGGAAACAAGCATCCTGGGACCGGTTTCAGGGCATCACCCTTCTTCAGCCAGGCTAGCTTGAATCCAGTGGTGTAGTGAGCACGGGACCCACGTCTGGGCATACCCTTCCCACTTAGGGCGACAAATGCAAAAGAAACAATTGATGGACGGAATGCTGGACAATGCAAACATTCACCCCCAGTCACAAAGATCTGGCTTAAATCCATCATTCTTTTGCTCACCACACCACCCCAGTTTGGACCCAGCCATATGCAAATCAGTCTTGACCCTGTTCCTCGTGGGAACAGTCCAGCCCGAACTGCCAGCCAGGTCCTCTCTGGACCGGAAACAAGCATCCTGGGACCGGTTTCAGGGCATCACCCTTCTTCAGCCAGGCTAGCTTGAATCCAGTGGTGTAGTGAGCACGGGACCCACGTCTGGGCATACCCTTCCCACTTAGGGCTTGACAAATGCAAAGAAACAATTGATGGACGGAATGCTGGACAATGCAAACATTCACCCCCAGTCACAAAGATCTGGGTTAAATCCATCATTCTTTTGCTCACCACACCACCCCAGTTTGGACCCAGCCATATGCAAATCAGTCTTGACCCTGTTCCTTGTGGGAACAGTCCAGCCCGAACTGCCAAGCCAGGTCCTCTCTGGACCGGAAACAAGCATCCTGGGACCGGTTTCAGGGCATCACCCTTCTTCAGCCAGGCTAGCTTGAATCCAGTGGTGTAGTGAGCACGGGACCCACGTCTGGGCATACCCTTCCCACTTAGGGCGACAAATGCAAAGAAACGATTGATGGACGGAATGCTGGACAATGCAAACATTCACCCCCAGTCACAAAGATCTGGGTTAAATCCATCATTCTTTTGCTCACCACACCACCCCAGTTTGGAACAAGCCATATGCAAATCAGTCTTGACCCTGTTCCTTGTGGGAACAGTCCAGCCCGAACTGCCAAGCCAGGTCCTCTCTGGACCGGAAACCAGCATCCTGGGACCGGTTTCAGGGCATCACCCTTCTTCAGCCAGGCTAGCTTGAATCCAGTGGTGTAGTGAGCACGGGACCCACGTCTGGGCATACCCTTCCCACTTAGGGCGACAAATGCAAAAGAAACAATTGATGGACGGAATGCTGGACAATGCAAACATTCACCCCCAGTCACAAAGATCTGGGTTAAATCCATCATTCTTTTGCTCACCACACGCCCAGATCTCTGTACTGGGGTGAATGTATGACATTGTTCTGCATTCTGTCCATCAATTGTTGTTTTTGCATTTGTCACTTCGAGTGGGACGGGTATGCCCAGACGTGGGTCCCGTGCTCTCCAAGCCACTGGAATCAAGCTATCCTGGCTGAAGAGGGTGAAACCCCGAAACCGGTCCTAGGATGCTCGTTTCCAGTCCAGGGAGGACCTGGCTTGGCAGTTCGGGCTGGACTGTTCCCATGAGGCACAGGGTCAAGACTGATTTGCATATGGCTGGGTTCAAACTGGAATGGCATGGTGAGCAAAAACGATGGATTTAGGCCCAGATCTCTGTACTGGGGTGAATGTATGACATTGTTCTGCATTCTGTCCATCAATTGTTGTTTTTGCATTTGTCACCCCGAGTGGGACGGGTATGCCCAGACGTGGGTCCCGTGCTCTCCATGCCACTGGAATCAAGCTATCCTGGCTGAAGAGGGGTGAAACCCCGAAACCGGTCCTAGGATGCTCGTTTCCAGTCCAGGGAGGACCTGGCTTGGCAGTTCGGGCTGGACTGTTCCCATGAGGCACAGGGTCAAGACTGATTTGTATATGGCTGGGTTCAAACTGGAATGGCATGGTGAGCAAAAAAACGATGGATTTAGGCCCAGATGTCTGTACTGGGGTGAATGTATGACATTGTTCTGCATTCTGTCCATCAATTGTTGTTTTTGCATTTGTCACCCCGAGTGGGACGGGTATGCCCAGACGTGGGTCCCGTGCTCTCCATGCCACTGGAATCAAGCTATTCTGGCTGAAGAGGGGTGAAACCCCGAAACCGGTCCTAGGATGCTCGTTTCCAGTCTAGGGAGGACCTGGCTTGGCAGTTCGGGCTGGACTGTTCCCATGAGGCACAGGGTCAAGACTGATTTGCATATGGCTGGGTTCAAACTGGAATGGCATGGTGAGCAAAAAACGATGGATTTAGGCCCAGATCTCTGTACTGGGGTGAATGTATGACATTGTTCTGCATTCTGTCCATCAATTGTTGTTTTTGCATTTGTCACCCCGAGTGGGACGGGTATGCCCAGACGTGGGTCCCGTGCTCTCCATGCCACTGGAATCAAGCTATCCTGGCTGAAGAGGGTGAAACCCTGAAACCGGTCCTAGGATGCTCGTTTCCAGTCCAGGGAGGACCTGGCTTGGCAGTTCGGGCTGGACTGTTCCCATGAGGCACAGGGTCAAGACTGATTTGCATATGGCTGGGTTCAAACTGGAATGGCATGGTGAGCAAAAAACGATGGATTTAGGCCCAGATCTCTGTACTGGGGTGAATGTATGACATTGTTCTGCATTCTGTCCATCAATTGTTGTTTTTGCATTTGTCACCCCGAGTGGGACGGGTATGCCCAGACGTGGGTCCCGTGCTCTCCATGCCACTGGAATCAAGCTATCCTGGCTGAAGAGGGGTGAAACCCCGAAACCGGTCCTAGGATGCTCGTTTCCAGTCCAGGGAGGACCTGGCTTGGCAGTTCGGGCTGGACTGTTCCCATGAGGCACAGGGTCAAGACTGATTTGCATATGGCTGGGTTCAAACTGGAATGGCATGGTGAGCAAAAACGATGGATTTAGGCCCAGATCTCTGTACTGGGGTGAATGTATGACATTGTTCTGCATTCTGTCCATCAATTGTTGTTTTTGCATTTGTCACCCCGAGTGGGACGGGTATGCCCAGACGTGGGTCCCGTGCTCTCCATGCCACTGGAATCAAGCTATCCTGGCTGAAGAGGGGTGAAACCCCGAAACCGGTCCTAGAATGCTCGTTTCCAGTCCAGGGAGGACCTGGCTTGGCAGTTCGGGCTGGACTGTTCCCATGAGGCACAGGGTCAAGACTGATTTGCATATGGCTGGGTTCAAACTGGAATGGCATGGTGAGCAAAAAAACGATGGATTTAGGCCCAGATCTCTGTACTGGGGTGAATGTATGACATTGTTCTGCATTCTGTCCATCAATTGTTGTTTTTGCATTTGTCACCTCGAGTGGGACGGGTATGCCCAGACGTGGGTCCCGTGCTCTCCATGCCACTGGAATCAAGCTATCCTGGCTGAAGAGGGGTGAAACCCCGAAACCGGTCCTAGAATGCTCGTTTCCAGTCCAGGGAGGACCTGGCTTGGCAGTTCGGGCTGGACTGTTCCCATGAGGCACAGGGTCAAGACTGATTTGCATATGGCTGGGTTCAAACTGGAATGGCATGGTGAGCAAAAAACGATGGATTTAGGCCCAGATCTCTGTACTGGGGTGAATGTATGACATTGTTCTGCATTCTGTCCATCAATTGTTGTTTTTGCATTTGTCACCCCGAGTGGGATGGGTATGCCCAGACGTGGGTCCCGTGCTCTCCATGCCACTGGAATCAAGCTATCCTGGCTGAAGAGGGGTGAAACCCCGAAACCGGTCCTAGGATGCTCGTTTCCAGTCCAGGGAGGACCTGGCTTGGCAGTTCGGGCTGGACTGTTCCCATGAGGCACAGGGTCAAGACTGATTTGCATATGGCTGGGTTCAAACTGGAATGGCATGGTGAGCAAAAAAACGATGGATTTAGGCCCAGATCTCTGTACTGGGGTGAATGTATGACATTGTTCTGCATCTGTCCATCAATTGTTGTTTTTGTTTATGAATATCAGGGCAGGTGCAATTTAGAGAAAATTTGCAATATATCTTTCTATGTCATATTTGTTTTTTATCTCAATGTTAAATAGGAAGTCAACAGTTATCTTGACATTTGTATTGCTAACTCGAAACCTGCAGGACATAAGGAACTGTGCAGCAGGTGCTTTTTAAAACGGTGTTATTTCTAAAAAACAGCGCCCCCCGAAGTCAGTGCCAGGTGCGGTCCTGGCACCAATTACGGTTATTCGTCGAAAAACGGGCATAACATGCTGACTTTTTTGCTTTCCACTGCAAAAGGCTGAGTCCTGTTATGCACCACATATTTTTCCTCCAGTAAATTTTTTCAAGTTTAACCTGCTGAGATTTACCTGGGAAATATTGCAGGGGATGCGGTGCTTATGGCACAACTTCTAATTCTCAAGTGTGCCGTAACAGGAGTTATTGCACATATCTGAATTATTATTAGAGCACCCGTAATTGGATCCACAGCGGTCATTTTTCCTGTCCTCCTTCCAAACTCATAAGCACATGAGCATAATTCCTTACTCAAAGCTATTTTCATAATCATAAAATTACAATCCAAATCTGTAACATCCATGGCCCCCAAATCCTCTCAGATATTTTTGGGAAACCTCTCCCCCTCAAAAGCTTCCTCCCTTTGCAAGCTTCGAAGCCCAGCCAACATTTCTACAATGTGGCTAGAGTGTTCACTCTGTGGGATCTCAGCCAGCACAGCACACCAAGAATCCTCATGTCTGTATTCCTCCGCAGGTCATTCAGCATCTTCCATTTTTATCAGGGCCTCAACTGAAATTCCTCAAAAGGATTCTCGTTCCTGCACTCCATTTACATTTTCTGACAGACAGCCCACCCATCTGAATGGGGAAGATCTCTGCTCCTTCTGTACCTTTTCCACTTGTAGAACTCTGTTTTTCAGGTCTTCAGTTTCTTCTCTTTTCCAGCTACCGCCTTTTCTATTGTACCTGCCCCGTTGTGTAGGTCTGTTCTCAGTTCATGTATGGACTGCGGGCCTGCCCCTTTCCAGAGCTTTAAGTGGGATGAAAAAAGTGTGTGTGTGGGCAGGGGGGCGTCTCTAAATCTCTAAAAGGGGCATGGCCTATATCGATAAAATACATGGCTTAAACATGAACACTACATTTCTATGATTTCCATAGTGTGCCACCCAACCTTTAGTTTAATTCCCCTCTGAGCTTCTGTTAATGCTTCCAGAAATATCACACAACAGATCTATACCTAAAATCAGCCAACCAATAGAGACAGCAAATAAAAAGCAAGCAAATATGATTTACAAACCACAAAGCCAATGGTAAGTGATCCAGCGCGATATTAGCAAACAGCATTCATACACCAAATACTCACTTGGGCCCATATATTCATACTACGCTAATACTTACGCTGGGGAGTCAGTTGTACTCTTTATCAAATCCCTGCTACCAATTACTTTTCTGATTGAATAGTAATGACTTACCAATGAATCCTTTGCTAATTGGGAAGTTTAAAATGAGTGACATTCATTAAAGTACATAATCCTGAAATAATCACTGAGTCAGGAAGTTTTAAAATGTTTATCTAAAGATTTTGCAGAGTAAAATACAGAACCACATGATACTCAGTCGCATATCAAGGATGAAGCATAGAATAATAGTTATTGATCAATGACGGTCCCTCAGAAAGGAGAAGATAGAGACAGCAGCGCAACTAAAGGTTGCAGGTATATTTACCTAAGTGCGAGAACCATACCCCTTGGCCAAGGAGTTGGAAAAGATAGGACCCAAGAAGGATGAAGAGCAAGGACCTCCTCCAGGTTCAGGACAGGACCGGTGACCTCTCTATCAACGACGCCTGCGTCGTTCCCCTCTCTGATACTCGACTTCTCCTCGATTCTCCTGTGCCTTCCTTCTAATGGACTCCGCCGCCCCCTCCTCAGGACCTCTCTGGACAGCGGTTCAGTCTGCAATCGATCAGCTTGTCGGTCTGGAGCTTCTGCCTGTCTGCGTCTAGTCTCGAGAAACGCCAGTTCTAACTAATTAACTAATGCTATATCTATTATACCCTTCTACGCACATGTACCTCCCATTAATGTTGCCAAAATATGGGACCACTATTTCTGATTGGACAGGGACAGGGGGTTGATCCTCACACCATATTGATTTAGTTCAATTTCTTAAAGCTCATTGTTTTTAAATACCGCCCATCAATTTTATTACATTTGCTTTATTTCCCACCCGTCTCACGACAATTTTATACATAATTCATATACATTGTTGCATTTCAACTGGTACATCTTGGGTACAGCGATGTCGGCCATCAGGTCATGGCCTTGGACGACGTCCAGGTTGGCTTCATCCTTTTCTCTCTGGGCAGCCATGCAGGACGCATGCGCAGGATCATTGTCACACGAGTTTTCAGTTCACCAACCCCAGGCCCAAATTTACTAACTAATAAAAGTCAAAGAAGAAAATATTAAAATCACAAATAAAATGTTTCACTGTATACCCACTCTTTCTACTCTATTCCCATTTACTTTTAAATTCTATCCCGCATTAATAGCGTTAGAGAAACGACAAATTAATTATAACACGAGAGCAAGCTGTAGCATGTGAAAACATCAAGCAGCCATTTTAATGCACACTGCGCAGAAGCAGGAGTTTCCCACCAAGCAAAGAAAGACGTCACAACACGTGATATGGTTGAGACATGCGCAGTAAAGTTCCCGCGTTTTAGCGGCCATTTTAGAAAAAGACAAGCGTTATTCGTTAGTTTAAACACATAGGCAAGCTTCCTTGCTATTTATGTAGTGTATGCAAAAATTAGTACGAACGATACAAGTTTAATAAATTAATACTGTGAGGAGATTGCATCCGAGCAAGTCTCATTTGTGAGTCCTTGCTCCATCATAAGCAATAGGCAGAATTCCAGGTAAGCTGTCAGAATGTCTCCAAGATGTTGTTAGCATTCCAGACAGCTGCGCTATCTGGTAGGCTTCGATCTAAAAAAACACCCGCCTTGCCCAGGTGCCCTCTACCTTGCCCAACGATGAGGAAGAGGGCTAAATTGAATGGCTAACAGCTACTCTGCCCTATGCATTTGTACACATATGAGCCATAAACTATCACTACTGTCCTTCACATCACATAAGTGCGAGTGAAGTCAAGGGGGCAACCTTAAACTGTGTCCTACAATGCAGCATAAGGGGGCTAACAGGCACCCTCTATCCTTAAACAAGACTGGGATAAATGAACCACCCTCCGCTCTTGAGCAAGGCATGGGGGGAGGAGGCTTAACACCACCTTCCCAACACCTTGGGTGGGGCCAAGGAGCATTTTCCTGCACTTCGGCAAGGGGAAATAAATACATCGCCCACCATTGGCCAAGGCCAGGTTAGAAACAACACCCCTACCTGTAGGCATAGGCATGCAGGCTTAAAAAATATGCCCTTCTCTCACAGGCAAGGCGGAAGCGGTTAAATTTAGCAAATCACCCCCCCCGTATCACCATAAATGAAATTGTGAACAGGTATCCTACTCCTCCTTGCCACGCATCATGATCAAGCATAAGGGGCAGGGCCCGACTGGCTGTGGCAGGCATCAGGCTTTGCCCCGGGAGGCTGGAAGGGTGGGGGCCAATTTTGCAGTGGTGGGGGCCGTTTTTGTTACTGGAGGGGAGGTTTTGCAGTGGTGCTGCTATATCAGCCCCCAGTAACAAAAGCAGCAGGGGGGCTGGTCCGTCAACATTGCCAGGCCTGCTTTGGGTTCCCAGTGCGGCCCTGATAAGGGGGGAAGGACGGCCGGGAACTCAGTGGTGCACACCTCTTATTCCAATGGGTCTCCTCATTGACATGGTATTACCCTACATCAATGCCTACATCAAAATACCTTAAAGGACATCATAGCTTCCACCCTGCGTACCCACTGAACCTTATCTTTCAGCCCGCCATGTTTTATTTCCAAAATCCAACATCTTTACACATTTAAATACCATATTATATAATGTACAATATTTTTAATTACATTGTTAACTAAAAAAAATATGTATTTACATTTAGATCGACAAAAACATGTAACAAAATAATCCAATATAAGAGTACTGTGATACTCTTCCATATGATAAGCATCCCATAATGTAGAATAACATCATGAGTATAACCAGAAAATGAATACTGGTGTTCTTAATCTCAGATACTTTCAAAAACACACAATCCAAAAAGGGCTAAAAAACTATTTCAATTCTGCATCGCTCCAGTTCCTTTCTACTTCTGACACACTCACCCAAATACTTAGTCAGTCTCTCATTTACATCGTCCATGGCAAGAGTGGGAGTGAAGGTTAGGTGAGTATCCGTGGGTGGAAGTTAGGATCATGATATCAGTGCAGTGATGCCCAATGACAGAAAGCACACACTGACGTGCCAGAATCAGTGTTGCCCATGTTCTGTGAAGTAGAAATTCCCATGCCAGCAGGGCCGGCTCTAGGGCGGAGCGACCGCACGGGGCGCTGACTTCCGGTTGGGGCGTTGTGTTTGAAGTATATTATGGTTTTAAAAGCACCTGCTGCTGAATTCCTGGCCTCCAGCAATTTTCAGGCAACAATAAAAATGTCAAGATAACTCCGATGATTAATGTTCTTCCTAGAGAGAGATCGGAGGTTTGTCAATGGAAGTTTTGACTCATGGTAAGGTAGTGCAGAGGGTCAATATGTCTGCTGCAAAGAATGTGTAGAATTCGGATCACAAAGTGCATATAATGTAAATATGTCAGTGGGTTACTGCTTTTGTCTGAGAGCTCCTTTGTTACTTGCAGTTTATACCTTATAATCCTAACATAGAACAGTGAGCTATTAAATCAAAGAGCTGCATGCAAACTTCAAGGAATAGATTAGAGCATTATGATTTTCCCCCCAGTCTTTTGTTATCGTAATGTCGGAAAAGGGTTCATTTGGATAAAATTCTTTCTGATTATTAAAGAAAACCCCCAACCATGGTTGTGTTTTAAATTCTTAGATTGTGCTTGTCCAGACCAAGCACTCTTAAACTATCCTGCCTACCAGTATGGATGACATGTGACTCCTACACCTTGTAGTCCTCCGTCTTATGTAACATTTCCTATACACGGATTTACACACCTATGATTGATTGTCCTTGTGCAGTGTGTGTGATGTAAAGTGGAATGACACCCTACACTGGTATGAGTGGCGCTACAAACTAATTATATGCATCTGAGAGAGAGCGGTTATGGAGACTTGAGGGACACTGTTAAAGGGTGGTAGTGAGGGAATCCGTGGTGGAGGTGGTCATTGGAGGGCATGAACAAACATTGTTACACTGGGGGCCACCAGCACTAAAGCCGGCCCTGCGTGCCAGTTTCCAGGCTGCCCATCATTCAGCCCCTATCGCTCCAGCATAAAAAAGGTAAATCTCAGGTGCCATGTAAAAGATCCATACAATGAAGAGATCTTACTCAGAAATGTGGTCCAAGAAGAGGTTTATTATAAGCACCTCAACCATCAAAACTTGGTCAGCAACTGCCAGAAAGACTTCAGCATTGTTCACATTCTAAGTTCTATATTCCATAGAACTGACATCATGCATGAGTAATGAAGATAGACAACACACATCTCCCTTCTAATAATAAAATATTCAGAAATCACTAAATAACAGATACAAAGAAGGTAAAACATGAGACTTCATAAAACAATGAAAAGAACTAATTAACATAATCTTTAAAACAAGATGGTATATTTGTCTTACGCCCACTTCGTCTAACATCCGAATGTGACAAAGTATCAGAGAAACCCAACCCATCTTTTCCATCCACGTTCATTTCCAGATCAGATTTGAGCACAACTACGCGACTCAGATTCCAAATTCTTCCATCCTCCATTTTGGCAGCATTTTTAAAGCATTTTATAACACGAATAGGTTTTGAATATTTTGACCAAGACATTGCACCTACAGGAACTTTAACGCGTACCAAGTCACCTACTTTTACAGCAACTTGTTTTACCCTTTTTCTTTCATCAAACTTTTTTTTGTTTTTTAACTGTAATCTTTCTTCTCTAAGTCTCCAATCACCAATACTATTATTTTTGATACCTTTACCCCAAGTCATCCAACTGGGACACAATTTATGAGTCCTTCCTTTGAACAACTCAAAAGGAGACTTGCGAGTAGTGGTATGAGGTGTTAAACGATGAGCCATATTACACTTTTGTAACTCCTCCTTCTAATTTAAGGAATTTACTCTAGACAGTTGAATGTTCTCCTTTATTACTCTATTAAATCTTTCAACTGTCCCATTAGCCTCCGGATGATATATTGAACATCTTTTATGTTGAATACCACACATCATTAAGAAATCACTCATTTGTTTAGAACAAAACTGAGGGCAATTGTCGGACAAAAGTGTTTTGGGAAAACTTTTTCTTTTAAACACATCTTGTAAAAATGAAATTACACTAATAGTAGTCACTTCTGACACACACGAAACCTCCACCCATCTAGAGTAAAGATCAATCAAAACTATTAAGTAAAGTGTAACATGTTCTCCACTAAGTGGTCCAACAATATTTATGGCAATATCTTGCCAAAGACTATCAGGCAACCTGCGACAAACCATGGGCATGGTACGTGGAGTAAGAATTTTATCACTGATTTTACATTGCATACATTCCCTAACCTCACGTTCAATCTCTAAATCCATTCCAGGCCACAAGAAACTAGCTCTCAATCTTTCTTTAGTTTTCACTATACCTAAATGACCCTGATGTGCTTCCACCATCAATTTCTTTCTTAAAGACAAAGGAGAAACCAGTTTCGTACCTCTCAACAAAATGCCTTTGTCAACAGACAACTCATCAGAAATCATAAGCCAAATTTTAGATAAATATTTATCAAACATCGTTCCTGATTGAATCATGTTCATAACTTTCATCAACTCGTTGTCCTTTAACAACAATTCTTTCCACTCATGCCAGAGATGATTTCACAAACTTTTACTTCTTCCTCAAGTATATCCTCCATTAGCTGATTTTCTTCAACATTAGAAACCAGACGGGAAAGACAATCAGCAGACACATTATCCACACCTGGTAAATGTTCTACTGTAAAATTAAAATCTTGTAAGCCAATCACCCACCGTCTAATCCTAGAGGAAATGAAGTCAAGACCTTTTTTTGAAAAGATTTCTCTAAGAGGTTTGTGATCTGAACATACCTTAAAATAAGTTCCCCAAATGAAATTGCGAAACTTGTTGAGAGCCCAGTAAATGGCCAACGCTTCTCTTTCAACTACAGAGTAATTGAACTCTGCACCACGTAAACTTCTTGATGCACAAGCAAGGAGTTGTTCCTTACCATCCCTTGTTTGTTTTAAAATCGCCCCCAAACCTTTTGAACTTGCGTCTGTTACCACAGTAGTTTCATTTCCAGGAATAAAAGCTTGCAAATTAGGAGCATCTTTCAAGTTATTTTTTAACTCAACAAATTCATCTTCACCTTCTTGAGACCATTTAAACTCTTTGTTCTTACCAAGTAATTGTCTCATGTTACTAGATTTACTGGCCAAATTACATATGAACTTTCCATAATACTCAACCATCCCCAAAAATTATACAACTTCCTCTTTCGAATTCGGTGATGCTAACTTGACAATAGTATCCACCAATTCTTTCTTTGGAACCACACCTGTAGCTGTGATGTGATGACCCAAATAATTTACTTCCTGAACTGAAAATTTACATTTCTCGTATTTTAAAGTGAGACCAGCCTTTTGAAGTTTTTCTAAAACGACTCTTACTCTGATATCATGTTCTTGTTGAGTCATTCCAAATATCAATAAATCATCTTGATAACATTTGACCCCTTTCACCCCTTTTAAAATTGATGACATTACTCTCTGAAAAACAGAGGCAGCAGACACCTGACCGAACGGCATTCTTCTATACATGAATGCACCCATAGGTGTGATGAATGCTGTCAAATCTTGTGAACCCTGAGTTAATTCAATCTGATGATATGCCTGTGTGAGATCAAGAGTCGTAAAAATCTTGGCCGCATTTAAAGTTGGCATTATCTCATCTATATTTGGCAGCGGAAATGTATCCACTACAACATCTTTGTTTATTGACCAGAGGTCCACACATAATCTAATCTCGCCATTTGCTTTGTTGGCAACAACAACTGGTGCCAACCACTCAGTGGCCTCCACAGGTGTTATGATTTCTTGCTTTAAAAGTTTATCCAATTCTTGTTCTACTTTTTCTTGTAATGCAATCGGAATTCTCCTTACTTTAGCCACTGATGGCACAGCCCCATTTTTCAATTTAATACAATGTTTATATCCTTTTAAACATCCTAATCTTTCTTTAAACAAGTGTGGAAATTCTAACACAAAATCATTTGAATTAGTTTCAACTTTCTGTATTTGTACTTGCGGTTCTGCATTTGGATTTAATGTAACTCCCAATAAACGTTGATGTGGCCACCCAAGCAAACCATCTCCTTTTTTTGACACATAAATTTTTCCAACTATTAACTTCTTCTCCATCTCTATACAAGCATTAAAATAGCCCAGCATGCTTATAGGTTGACCACCATAACCTCCAGGACACACATCCATTTTATGTAATTTGTTTTTCTCTTGAAACCACTTGCCCAAAATCTCTTTCGAAATAATGGTAAGATGAGAGCATGAATCAAATTTCATCTCTAGATCCACCCGATCAATTCTTACATTTCCAACAGGATGATCTTTACCTTTGGACTCTGTTACCTGGCATATTACCTCTTTTATTTCTTTATTCTGAAATCTTTTATGTTTATTTCTACAAAATCTTATAAAATGTCCCCTTTTTCCACATCCATGACAGAACACACTCAATGCAGGACAGATTCTAGAATTTGCTTTGTGACCAGATCTTCCACAACGAAAACATTCAAATGTATTTTTTAAACCATCCTCTTTAACTACCTCTTTAGAAGCTGGTTTGTCATTTTTATAAGACATACATTTTCTTCCACTTCTTCTACACTCGGTTGAACCTTATTTTTTTCACTCTTCAATTCAGTAACACATTTTAACATGTGTTCAACCCTTTTGCTATAGAAATAACTTCTCCCAACGGAGGCTCATCCTTGAGCCATAATTCTTCACGAATTTTATCCTCCCTACACTTTAAAACTAATTGATCTCGAATACGTTCTTCATTGGCCGCTCCAAACTTACAACTTGATGCAAGTTTCCTCAGACTAGTTAAATAATCCTCTACTGTCTCCTCTTTTCCCTGCTCTCTTAATCCAAAAAGATATCTCTCCATTATTGTACTCACTCTGGGTAAATAATGTTTATCAAGTTGTAATATACTAATCTCATATTCATTTAGACCTCTTTGTTCTTCTGTAGATAACTCTGGTAAATTTTCTAATACCTACTGACCTTCACCACCAAGACAATGTAATAACAATGAATGTTTCCTTTCTGCACTCAAATTTGTTCTACAAACCCGTGCATAGTGTCCAAAAATCTTCTTCCATTTGCTCCATTTAACAACTGGTTCTCCTGGACTGCTAAAAAAAAACTGAGGTGTCGTTACATTTTGCATGACAAAGTATTTTTTTTTTTTTTAAACACTAAAATAAATAACCAATCAAGGTTAGAAACTGTAACCGCAAAAAATTTTAAAAATAAAATAAAATAATCCAAGAACATATTTGCTAAATTCTTATACTTTTGTCACCCAACACTTTTAAATAGTTTCAATATTCATTTTTAAATGAAAACCTTTAAAATATACAATTCTTAGTTAGATGCGTCTATCACCAATAAGACACAGGTGTGCCTATCACCGTAGACAACACAAAGTTATGTAACATGCATCTTTTGAACAATGACTATAACCAGATTGGTGAGCGTATCACCTTAGCAAAATTTCTTCTTAAACAGCACCTTAAACACGCACTAGATTTAAATCGTTTGATGCTCACTGAGCCGTGACTTAAAGCCAAAGAGTTATAAATAGAACATCTCTTCCTGGTGTGCATATCACCATGGCAACACTTTTCCTTCAGGTTGCTTACGTTACACGCACGTTGTCAATTATGCCTCCCACTGAGGAAATTGATTGAAACACTTGCCGGTGCGTGTATCACCGTGGCAACGTTTTTCCCTGAAGTTGCTCACGTCACACGCACGTTCCCAAGCACGAATTCCCACGTCGTTTCAAAACAACTCTGTCTCCAATACTTAAGGTATGAGGATTTAAAAAAAAAAAAAATGCCAATAACGATTGTTCAGCGCTAATGTCAACAGTTGTGCGCATCTGCTGAAACTCCATACTTGCGCTCACTAAACATTACATGGAGCGCACTCGTGAGATGAATTTCCTCACGCCGGTCACTTGCGCCGCTCTCTTGGCATTAATTCCCTTGCGCCAAGCCTTCGCGCTGCACTGTATCCATGGAAACGCTTTCCTCTTAACAAAATTAAACCGCCGTGCCTCTCCTTTGATCCTTTAATGCCCAACACAAAATTAATGTAACAGTACCTTGCGGGTCCGATCCTCCCACACTCTTGAGCAAAGAATAGACTCGGTATGAATTCTTCTGAACTCGTTTCTTTGCACGACCATCAGTGGCACAGACAGCACTCTTCAAAAGCAAACGTAATCCTTAAAAACTTTGACCTGATGTTGAGGTGCTTCCTCTCAGCCGATCCCTCGCTCGTCGCCAGTAAAAGATCCATACAATGAAGAGATCTTACTCAGAAATGTGGTCCAAGAAGAGGTTTATTATAAGCACCTCAACCATCAAAACTTGTTCAGCAACTGCCAGAAAGACTTCAGCATTGTTCACATTCTAAGTTCTATATTCCATAGAACTGACATCATGCATGAGTAATGAAGATAGACATCACACCATGCTGCCCGTTTTTCCTTCTCTTCCTCCTACCCTCCTTTTCCCCACCTTTCACCTTATCTTGATCCTCCTCCACTTTCTTTCCACCTCCTATGCCCCACCCCCACCCCACACACACACACAATATGGCGTGGGTTGTCAAAGAAAGGGAATCAGGGAAGGACAGGGGCTGATGGGAGAGATTAAATACGAAATGTGCATCAGTGTCAACCTTGAGTGGGTATTAGGTCCACTAACAGCCGCTGCTCTTCCCTCAGTACAGGAGGTCGAGCAGGCGCTGCTGGGATGTTGAATACTTCATGAAATTGGCGCTAGGAAAGAGCAGAGGACATGATCCTTCTCATGTATTATTCAAAACCCGCCTGTCATCATCACTGTTCTTCCCTGTGCTCCCCCGGCACCATGCATGCATCCCCAGTGACTCCCCCCCCTTTCATGAAACATGCCTGTTTACATGTAGGTAGCTTGTTCGGTCACTGACATGGCCTTCAGTTAGTGCGGATCTGAGTCCTTAGTTACGAGTGCCTTCAGGAGTCAAAAGTCCTCGAAGCACGTACATTTTTAACCTGTGACTACGCAAAAGATGGAGAGTTCACCCGTCTTTCCCTATCTACAATGCAGGGAAGCTATTGTTTGAAGCTGGCAGGAGAGAAGGCAGGTTAACCTATTCTACACCTTCGTGGGGAAAGATTTCACAGGAGACCGAGGGTTCAATAAATACTGCCCAGTCCTGACTGACTGCACTGGTTCTTGCGACCTGGTTGGATGTGACCCCTAAACTAAGGGTTGGGCAAACAGCAGCCTTCATTTAATTTGATTTTTAACTAGAAGCAGGTATATGACACTATCAACATGTCTGGTTCCATCTTGTCAACTATGGATTCCCAACTGTAACCAGAACGAAGGGGCTCGTGTCTTCCTCCTTCGATCCTGGGTCATGTGTTAGACTGTATTGTGTGCAGCTTTCTGTTCTGTATTTACGCCATAGTTAGCAAGTCGTGAACCCTTTGCACTCAAACATTACTAAAGCATTGGATGAGTTAGCACCATGTTAACGGAGAAAACATAAATCAGGCCCCAAAGCAACCAATACATTGCAAATGTGCATCCTGCTAGGCCAGGCCTTGGTGCATAAATGGCCCAAAAGAGGCAGAGAGGATGACAGTGTAAGCTGCAAAAGGTACAGGTCCTCCTTGGAACGGAACATAAGCAACCCAAGACTGATTTGACCCAAGGGTCAAGACTGATTTGTATATGGCCGGGTCCAAACTGAGGTGGCATAGTGGGCAAAAAACAATGGATTGGGATACGGCACGATGTTTGTCAAAAACTGAGATTAATTGAAACCTTCCATTCCATCCATCACCTAGTTTTTGTTGCCCTAAGTCACAGGTATGCTCTGGCGTGGGTCCCATGCTCACTGTGCCACTGGAATCAAGCTATACCTGGCTGATGATCCCTAATAAGGTGAAACCAGTCCTGGGATGCTTGTGTTCCGATTGAGGGAGGACCTGGCTTGGCAGTTCTGGCTGGACTGTTCCCATTGGAGCAGGGTCAAGACTGACACACATATGACTGGGTAAAAACTGAGGTGGCATGGTTGGTGAAAAACAATGGATTGGGATGCGGCACGAACAATTGCCAGTGGCTGGGATTAACTCAAACATTCCATCCATCACCTTGTTTTTGTTGCCCTAAGTGTGATGGGTATGCCCAGACGTGAGTCCTGTGCTCACTGTGCCACTGGAATAAAGCTATACCCAGCCGATGAGCCCTACTAAGGGTAAAACCGGTCCTCGGTTGCTTGTGGTCCGGTTCAGGGAGGACCTGGCCCTGTAGTTCGGGCTGAACCATTCCCATGGGGAGCAGGGTCAAGACTGATTTGGATATAGCTATGCCCAAACTGAGGTGGCGTGGTGGGCAAAAAACAATGGATTGGGATGCGGCATGAGCACATGCCAGTGGCTGAGATTAACTCAAACATTCCGTCCATCACCTTGTTTTTGCCACCCTAAGTGCGATGGGTGTGCCCAGACGTGAGTCATGTGTTCACGGTGCCACTGGAATCAAGCTGGGTTGCTTGTGTTCTGGTTCGGTGAGGACCTGGCTTAGTCATTCAGACTTGACTGTTCCCATTAAAGCAGGGTCAAGACTGATTTGCATATGGCTGGGTCCAAACTGATGTGGCATGGTGCGTGAAAATGATGGTTTGGGATGCGTTCCCGAACAATAGCCAGTGGCTGACATTAATTCAGGCATTCAATCCATCACCTTGTTTTTGTTGCCCTATAAATCTAATCAGGCATGTGCCAGTGCTTCAAATAAAAGGTAACTTCAGTGCTGCCACCAGGATCTTCCCTGTAAGCGTTACCTGCCTGTACTCTCCATCTCGGTTATAAAACCACACCTCAAATTCCTTCTGTGCAGGGCAGATTAGAGAGACCAGGCCCTGCAGACACTTGAAGGACTGAAAACTAGAGAGGCCAGCTCTGCAGCTACCCTGGAGCCCGGGGGCACGCGTTGTGCAGTCACTGAAACAGGTGAGCAAAGTTGAGAGGCCAGGCTTTGCAGTCACTGAAACAGGAGAGCAGAGTTGAAAAGCCAGGCTCTGCACTCACTGAAACAGGAGAGCAGAGTTGAGAAGCCAGGCTCTGCAGTCACTGAAACAGGTGAACAGAGTTGAGAAGCCAGGCTCTGCAGTCACTGAAACAGGAGAGCAGAGTTGAGAAGCCAGGCTCTGCAGTCACTGAAACAGGTGAGCAGAGTTGAGAGGCCAGGCTTTGCAGTCACTGAAACAGGAGAGCAGAGTTGTAAGGCCAGGCTCTGCAGTCACTGAAACAGGAGAGCAGAGTTGAAAGGCCAGGCTCTGCAGTTACTGAAACAGGAGAGCAGAGCTGAGAAGCCAGGCTTTGCTGCCAGTCATACAGGAGAGCAGAGTAGAGAGGCCTGGCCCTGCAGTCACTTTAAGGCAGGAAAGCCAGAGAGGCCAGGCTCCAAGGTCACTGCAGATCTTGGGGGGGCCAGGTTCTGCAGTCACTGAAAGAGAAGGGCAGATTAGAGAGACTAGGCCCTGCAGACACTTGAAGGACTGAAACCTAGAGAGGCCAGCTCTGCTTCTGCCCTGGAGCCCGGGAGCACGCGTTGTGCAGTCACTGAAACAGGAGAGCAGAGTTGAGAAGCCAGGCTCTGCAGTCACTGAAACAGGAGAGCAGAGTTGAAAGGCCAGGCTCTGCAGTCACTGAAACAGGAGAGCAGAGTTGAAAGGCCAGGCTCTGCAGGTACTGAAACAGGAGAGCAGAGCTGAGAAGCCAGGCTTTGCTGCCAGTCATACAGGAGAGCAGAGTATGCCTGGCCATGCAGTCACTTTAAGGCAGGAAAGCCAGAGAGGCCAGGCTCCGAGGTCACTGCAGATCTTGAGGAGGCCAGGTTCTGCAGTCACTGAAAGAGAAGGGCAGATTAGAGAGACCAGGCCCTGCAGACACTTGAAGGACTGAAACCTAGAGAGGCCAGCTCTGCTTCTGCCCTGGAGCCCGGGAGCACGCGTTGTGCAGTCACTGAAACGGGAGAGCAGAGTTGAGAAGCCAGGCTCTGCAGTCACTGAAAGAGGAGAGCAGAGTTGAGAGACCAGGCTCTGCAGTTACTGAAAGAGGAGAGCAGAGTTGAGAAGCCAGGCTCTGCAGTCACTGAAACAGGAGAGCAGAGTTGAGAAGTCAGGCTCTGCAGTCACTGAAACAGGAGAGCAGAGTTGAGAGGCCATGCTTTGCAGTCACTGAAACAGGAGAGCAGAGTAGAGAGGCCTGGCCCTGCAGTCACTTTAAGGCAGGAAAGCCAGAGAGGCCAGGCTCCGAGGTCACTGCAGATCTTGGGGAGGCCAGGTTCTGCAGTCACTGAAAGAGAAGGGCAGATTAGAGAGACCAGGCCCTGCAGACACTTGAAGGACTGAAAACTAGAGAGGCCAGCTCTGCAGCTGCCCTGGAGCCCGAGGGCACGCGTTGTGCAGTCACTGAAACAGGAGAGCAGAGTAGAGAGGCCTGGCCCTGCATTCACTTTAAGGCAAGAAATCCAGAGAGGACAGGCTCCGAGGTCACTGCAGATCTTGGAGAGGCCATGTTCTGCAGTCACTGAAAGGGAAGGGCAGATTGGAGCGACCAGGCCCTGCAGACACTTGAAGGACTGAAACCTAGAGAGGCCAGCTCTGCAGCTGCCCTGGAGCCCGGGGGCCCGCGCTGTGCAGTCACTGAAACAGGAGAGTAGAGTTGAGAGGCCAGGCTTTGCAGTCACTGAAAGAGGAGAGCAGAGTTGAGAGGCCAGGCTCTGCTGTCCCTGAGAATAGAGAGCTGAGTAATGGCCAGGGCCCTGCAACCCGTGGAAGGAGTCAGAGAAACAGACAGAGGCATCGGGGAGGGGAAGCCCTGCAGCGCGAGCGTGAGGTCCGAGGCCCGCCCCTTGGCTATCTCTAGTTCTTGGTCTGAGACCGTCGCATCTAGGGATGGATCTTGCGAAACTGTCCTAATCTTCCAGACGGAAAGTCGCGCGCAGTGTCTGGAATGATGCTCTTGTTGCCGGTTTCCACTGATATGCAAGGGAGCAGTGATGCGATGGTGCCGCGGTACGCCCAGTCGCTGTTTCGGTTCCCTGAACAGAACAACGCGAACCTTTTGTCTTAACAGTGAACCTCGCGATTTCTCAGCCACTGAACGGCCAATTCCTATATTTCCAACAGGGGTTTTCCAACACGCCAAGGAAGCACATATTCAAGTTTTGCACAAGAGCACAATTGCGTTCATGGATGTTCACCGAGGCCTGAATCCTGGGCACGTCTCCCAGCAGCAGCAAGTTCACCCCGGCCTCAAGCCAGCCCGGGCACTGCCCCAGCAGAATCCTCGGAGGCAGGAGGGCATGTCAGTGGGAAGAAGTTAGCAGGGCCTAACTTGTACAAACAAAGTCCAGAGGCCTAAAGTTTTTTCTTAGCGAAACGATGCATTATTGATTCCACCACATGATTTTTCCTTCCACCATCCTGCACTCCCTGTCTCTTTATCTTACTTTTGCTGTCTTTGTAACCCCTGCTTTCTCCCAATGCCATTGAATAACTACATTTTTCTTCTTCCTCCTTTCTCCAATTTCTCTTTTTCTCTCGATTGGTCTGTGCAACAGGTTGATTATGAAAATATGCCTTGGTCGAAACATGAGTGCCACACAGATGAAACACTGCAAGGCAGACTGTGCATCCCACAGCCCTGGTAGGGATTAGGGCCAGATGTATCAAGGGGCTTTACCCATTCTGTGTCTATGGGGGAATCTGTTCGTACATATGGCCCTAAGAGGCAGCGACAGGGCGCTGTATGTGGAAAGGGGGCGAGTCTTAGGGAGGGAAGCAATAACAGTTGTTAGAGAGTAGAAAAGGCTTCAGAGGCAGCAGCTTTACATGGTCAAAGACATGACACAGAGGGTGATCTTCAACTTAAAGATGAGAACAGAGTATGGGAGAGAGGCCCCACGCCATCAGCCGGTAGACAGTGCTCTGATAAATAACCTCTTAATGTGGGACAGAAAATTCAATTAACTTTCTGTACAGTGAATAGTTGTGGCTGTTCAAAAACACAACTCGGGGGAAAAACACAAGGCTGCTGTTGAGTGGTAGTGTTGGCCATTGAGGGAGAAGGGGACTTACTGGGTGTTTTAAAGAATCTCCTCTTACTAGGATGCATAACCAAGGAGGTAACGAATCAACTCCTCCTTAAAAACAAATATATTTTGCTGTACTAGTCTAAACATTCTTATGCACCTGTGATAACTATGAATTCCATGCAAACTTCGGGTAACTGCATCCATTTCAATGTGAGCCTGTGAGGAATTGTGGGATTTTGGTGATCACTGGCCAATCAGAGAGACTGCTGGACATATGCTGTCTGCTCACTGCCCAGTCTCACCAAGACTGACCCACGCTGCCTGAAGGATTAACACTGTCCAGAGAGCTGTCCCACCTGGACATGACTGTGGACAGCTGCATCCAGAGCTGGTGATTATGAGAGCCAGTATTAACATTTTCTATCCACCTGCCGAGGATCACAAGGCTCATGCAGTTCACCGATTTAAATATTATTTCAATTAGTGTCAGTTTCAGAGCAAGAGATCTCGCCCCTCCTTCCAGGGTGGATCATAGACACTTTTCATCCTACCCTTGGGTATCCTTGTGAGGAGGGATCGACTGAAGACGGTGGGCAGGGCCCCTTTGCACTGTCTTCCACCGCTTTCCACCTACACCGCAGAGCTGGCCTTTACATAGGTCTGGTGCTAGTGACTCTGTGAACTGCTGTTGTGCATGAAACTGAAGATCCCAACCTGGAGTGGGCCTGTTGCCAGGGTGGGGGCGGCTGGTACGGTTAACGTATCAGTTTTGAAAGGTAGGGCACGGACTCGGGCACGCCGCCATTATGGCGGTCGCGCCGGTCCCCCGCATCCATGGGAGGCGGGGCGCGCCGCACACAATAGAGACGCGGCGCCCCGCCTCCCCTAGGCCCCTGGTGATTGGCTGGTGCTTTGCGTGAACCGGAAGCACTTCTTAGTGCTTCCGGGTCACGCACACGGGCGACGTCGGGCAAGCTGGTCGGAACTGGATTGCCCGACGACAAGTGTATAAGAGGCTGGGGAGGCTGGCCGCATGAAGGACGGGTCAGGCACCAACAATTCTTTTTTTGCCGCACTGGATTTATGTGACTCCCCTTGGATCGGAGCGGGCTTGGTCCCCCCCACACCACCCGAGGCAGCGCTGGGGAGCTGGAGTTTGATGCTTCGTAAGGAAATACTGCCCTCTGCAGCATTTCCCGTGGATTACCCGCAGCAGATTTACAGCTATTTAGCCAGGTTATACAATACTAAAGGGGTACTACGGGGAGCAGCATGGCCACAGTAGGGGTCGGCTGGTGCACTATCGTTTGCTAAGGTTTCACTCTGAGGGGTACATGAAACCTTACACTGCCCCTTAACATGGGGTGCGGGCTGGGTGCTCACAGTGTCTGTGGAGGCTGCGCCAAGGGGCGGGGCAATGTATCACCCAATGGCCCGTTGGGGTCACAAATACCTGGGCCTGTCCCGTCTCACGGTTTCTCAGAGTGGTGGACAGTTAGATGGACGGGGCCCGCTACCGGGATCTGCGCATATAGTAGGGATGGTATAATGAAGACGCAACATAGCACGTGAACTGCAGGGTAACTTCCCAGCCTCCAGTTACCTTTGTTATAGCTGCACACCGGTTTCTCACACTGTCGCTAGCTCTTGGTGCTACAACACTGGATACGAGTATCATCTCCCTTTCACGGTTATTAGCCTTCTTTGTGAGAATAGGCCTGGAGTTGCTGTGGGTATGGGTTGTGAGGGGAGTGCAGTCTCATGATGTAGACAACGGGGCTGGCATGTGGACTCTATATCTTATCCAAAGGCTAAGAGCACTAATCATCTGTGTTTTTTCTGTTCCTTTATGTATGGCTGGATCCACGACTGTGATACCTGGGAGGTGAGCCACACCGCAATGACGGCAAGATGTTTACAGGACATGGGACCGGAAGATCCGGAACGCCTGTGGCAAGCAGAGGCAGCAAGTGTGAAGAACAATTAAGGGAAAGGCTCCAAGGTGCCAGCATGCATGGGTGTGATGCTGCGGCCCATACACTGTCTTTGGTGAGGTATAGATTCAGGCAAACAGAATTTGCCATCGGCAGGGTTATGTAGCAGTCCGCTGCGATACAAGTGTACATGTCTTGCCAGCATGTCCAAACTCGGGGGTAACGAACAGCTTCAGGATCCCCCTTTTTTGATCTGGTATTATCTGGTATTCTGCTACAAAGCAATATCTGATGAAGCTTGTACACGCAAGTGCCATCTTGGCCGGTACTGCGCGGCGGTGGGATGCTCCGTAGTATGGGTTTGTTTTCCTATGGTAAGGTAGATAAAAGAGGAACTCTCTTGGATCTAGGCTAATATAGGAAATTAAAGGATCCGACTGATATAAGAGGGGATTAGTGTTGCCCTGTACCTGTTGAAGATCGTATCGGACTCTTATTAAGACTTGAGGAATATTCAGTCTTTATACTTATAAACACTACAAGTGGATTTCCAATTTCCAGTGTTTTTAAGGAATTGTATTATCGTCGTGTCCCTATATTATGGTGAAAGGTGACACATCATCCCACACGTACCGCTGAGGTGAAATGAAATTGTACCATCAATAGGAGAGACAATTATTATTTGTGTCCTGATGAAGGTGGTTTAGTTAATTGCCACCGAAACGCGTCGACGCCCTGCTTTTATAGGGTTATATTCAAGGAACTTTCTATATCCAATCTAATAATTAATTGGTGGACCTCCATATAATAGACTGATTCTTTTGGAATAACCATGTTATGATGTTTGTAATGTTTCACATGTTGTCTGTCTCTCATGTATTTCAAATGTTATGATTTTTAATGTGGCATAAGATTGTGTCTGCGTTATTTGATTTTAACCGAAAAAAACTTTCTATGATGGTTTTTAATAAAAATATTTTGTAATAGACTCTATCTATGTGTTTTTTATAATTGTTTTTTGGGTCCATGCTTGTGATTACTGTGAGGCACCTAAGTGTTCCTATGGTTGGTGGTTTGAATACGGTTGTATGAAATTTGATAGAAATATTAGCCTAGATCCAAGAGAGTTCCCTATTTTACCTGTGGTACCCTGTCTCTTGGCCAGTGGGGTCACTCCCTTTTTCTTTACATATTCCAATGGTAAGGACCTTGGAGCAGGGAAGCGAACAGGTAGTTGTTAGGGGAAAGGGTTCATAACGGGGCCTATCCCGAAACCTAGGGGCCAGGCGCACAGTTCTGTCACCTTCCTTCCTCGGTTATGTTGTGGGAGATCTTGGGGAGATCTTGTGGGGCACCCCTGGTCTAGTCTCCCGATTTTTTAATTTTCCGGGGATCAGCCGGATATTTTGGTATGGCACCACACCTGTTGAGGTGGGTGCAGTTACACTAGCAATGAGTCTCCTGTCTGGCAGGGCTGTCTAGCGCAACGTGTCTCTATCAATCGAGGCCATTTATTGGCTCCCAGGGAGTCTGTTAATCTCCTTTTTAATCTAGACCAAGTCTAATGGAATGGGTGTACAGCTGGTACAGAAGTCCCTTAAGGTAGCCTGCCCTGCCAGAAAACAGGCAGTATGCCTGTAGCTAGTATTTGGTAAAGGCACCCTGAGCAGGTTCCGGAACATAGCTGTTACGGGAACATCATATGTCGTGGATGGGGTGCGAGAAGATATCACCCCTTTCGAGGGATGTTTTCGGCGATTTGACTGCCTTGGGCATGGCACACGCCAGGTATAGCAGAGTCCTGCTGCGTAGGGTGTAGGGTGGCATGTGCCAGGTAATACTAGGTACCAGCCATTTGGGGAAGTAAGTACAGTCGCTCCCACGTATTCAGCAATGCTTCCGGGCCAGCAATTTTCTAATTCAGCCATCTCAGGCTCAGGTCTCCCCTCGACACCAGCGCCAGTGTACCTTCAAGTATCTATGGGCCTCGCTGGGTTAGAGGTTTACGCAGGGCGACCTGTTTCCCAGAAGCGTCCTGGGTTGCGCATGCCTTACAGCACCCGAAACAGTGGTTTGGTCGGGTTTATACCAAGTAAATATGGGCAAGCCGTCCTCCAGGGTTAAGGATAACTATTTCCTTATAAAGCAAGTCGGCACAGTAAGTGCATAGTTTAGTCTCACTGGGCCTGGCATCTTAGCGACGAGAAGGTCTAATGTTTTGTGGGAGACGCCTAGAAATGCTTTTGCCAAAGGCGTGATCAGATACATACACCGCTCTTGACTAGGTAATGAAGTGTTTCTGGAAAATCTATTGGCATGGTTCAATGGGGCAAGGAACGAGGCATGACCTTTCTAGGAGGCAGAAGGGGGAGGCCAGATAGTTGGTCAACTATACTGGCCTGTGGCGGTAAGGTCATGATTGGTGAGCATAGTTTTCGGTCCTTAGCGGGCATAACCATGGTCAAAATGGGGACGCCCGAGGGGGAGACAGAGGGTCTCTCATGGAACTCCAGGGGCAGTACAGCCGGTAGGCTGGAAGGGTGTGGGGGGAAGGGAAGTCACGCTCCCCGTAGGCTGGTTGGCCAATCCCCGCACCCGCATGCGCTCAAGGGCGCAGGGCGCAAGGATGCAAAACTGCAGCGACCCCCTTTTTATGGAGTTGAATTTTTGAGGGCGTAGGGGGGGCCCGGTGAAGATATCCATCCGGTAAGCTGGACCCCCTGCGCAAGGTCACTCCGGTAGGCGGTTGGGACCTAGCTTGATCTGGATCTGGGTCCGCCAGTCATTGACCTTGCCGTAGGCTCTAACAGGGATACGCAGAAAGAGAATATCTTCATTGCTTAGCTTACGATAGGAACGGATATGTATTAGAAGCAGGTTAAGGTTAGCCAATTGACATCTTGTACCTATCAATGTATTGGACTTTCTGCGTATTGTGTGCATAATGTGAATAATGTTTAATTTTAACTTTTTGCTTATTTTATGCAATAAAATACGGCCGGGGTTTACGACCCCTATTCCAAAAGGAAAAGCAGTGTAATGCTTGAATTGTTTGCCTTGGGGGAAAAGGGGGGATGAGCCCCATGGGAGCCGGGAGGGTTCCCACCCCAAGGGTTGTGGGTACAGAGGAGGGGGACTTTAGGCAGTACCAGACCATATGAAAAGGGTGAAAATGCTTGCCCTGCCCTGGTACCAGCCTGCAAAGCCCAGTGCTCTATAGAAACAGATCACAGATGGAAACTGTCCTCTTCTTCCTGCTCAGGGCTAGGAATGAAGTTATAACCCAAATGCAAATGTATGTAGTGTTTCTCATGGATTACAGTTACTTAAATGCCCTGCTGCTCTCTTACACGACTTTATTTGAAGGAGCTGTTAAAATAAAATGGGGCCATAGTATCTATTTACTTTACAGTGTGATTTTCTACAATGTAACTCCTGTTTCTGTATTTTAATTCAAGTTGGATTCACTGATGTGGATCATAAAGTGAATATTAGAAGTTTAATGTTACCAGTATATGATATATCGCTAGAGGTGGGCCAGCTGCCGAAAGGTCGAGGCAGGCTCAAGAGTAAATAAAGCCTGCCTTTGGCTCGGCTCGAGGTCCTGTTGGAACCTCGAGCGCATGACGAGCCAAACGTTCATGTGGCTTCTACCTGCCACCCTCACTTTACCCTCCTGCACAAAGAGGTACAAACAAAGCATTAAAGTGTGAAGTAAAAACGAGAGACAAATAGGTGTCCATTTAATGGCTGATATCTACCAAGTTAAACCAGAAAACTTGCATTAATTGTAATTTCCACGCAAATATTTTATTTTACCTATCCTCCTTTGACTTCACAATTGTATATGAAAGCACCTTCAAATAAACGAGTTCAGAATAAACAGCTGTACAAAAACCTATTGTGTTTAATTTAATAGACTAAAATGTTGCCCTGTCTATAAGAATCTGGGCAACGTACAGGGTTAATGTGACAACTATCATGCCTCCTGTTCACTAATGGCACTGTCGCCAGGATGGGGGCGGGGCAGAATGGTACTGTTTAAAAACTTTTAACAAGTACTTCTGAGTGCAGTGCTATAATGTGACATATTAATGTCAATGCTTCCACATGTTAAAAGCTATAGGGCTAGCTGTATGACCGTTTTTGGCGGTCGCAAACGGGGAATCGGCCCGTTTGTGACTGCAGAAAAGGGTGGTGGTATTTACAAACACTATTTTGCGAGTCATTATTATGAAGGGGCGTGCCAAGGGCATCTCTTCCTAATAGCGAGTCAGAATGGTATGTACCATTGTTTTACGACCGCATTTGCTGTCGCAAAACACTCATAGTTTACCACCTACTTCAAGTAGGTGGTAAGCCACTCTCAAACGGGAAGGGGTCCCCAGGGGACCCCTTCCCCTTTGTGAATGGATGCAAAGATATTTTTTAAGAGCAGGCAGTGGTCTTTAAATAATGAAACAGAAACGTTTCATTTTTCTTTTTTAAATGCATTCCGTTTTCCTTTAAGGAAAACGGGCTGCATTTTTTTTTTAAAACTGCTTTATTGAAAAAGCAGTCACAGACATGGTGGTCTGCTGACCCCAGCAGGCCACCATCCGTGCGAGTGAATTTTGATGAGGCAGGTCATTTGCGACCCTATTAAGAATGGCAAACAGTGTCTGAGACACGGTTGTACATTCCATTTTGCGAGTCGCAAAACATCACAATTTGCGACTCGCAAAATCGAATGGTCGTACATCTGGCCTATACTTTTTTTTAAATTTGAAGACGCATCATCATACTTTATGTCAGTGAAAATCAAAGTACTACCCCGGGGCCACGTGCGGCCCTCTTGACCTTGAAATGCGGTCCACTGGTCAACAGCAGCACTGGGCTGCTGATTACTTGACTCAGCACTAACATCAAAACATCAAAAAGTTATTAAAGAAACAGGCAAGCGTTTGTTTAAAGGTTATCTGACGGTAAAGAAAGGAAGTAACTAGGATGTCTTGCAGGGCTTAATTTTAGAAACATCTTCATTTTTAAAGACCTCTTGCAACAAAAGTGTAAAACTATGATAAAGTATCTTCAGAATTAAAAAAGTGTATTTCATTAACATGCAGAACTGTTTCACCTTAGTACATAAGATTATCGGTGCACTGAGAAGTATTTTTTTTCTTTAAGTGATTGTTTTCAAACATGGATTTAGAAACATTTCTCCCTCTCCCCCACCACCCCCACCTCCCACAACGACAAAAATGCTAATACTGAACTAAGAGGCAAGTCAGTTGTTATGTGCACTCTTATAGGTGGCATAAGTTCCTATTACACATGAAAAACATAGTTCATTAAATCAAACACAGGAGAAGGTTTTTACAGCACATATCCTGAAATTATGTATTTCAAGGTCCTCTTATATGTGATAATGAAGAAAAAAGAGGGAAAGTGACACAAAACAATTAGCTAGGATCACACAATTTGGTTAAGCGGGGAAGCTGGGTTTCATCCCAGGTTTTCTGGTTTCACATTCTGCAATTCAGCCACTAGAAGTATATTTTTGCTTCCCCTACACCCACCTTACCTCCAACCCCTCACCTCGCCCCCCCCAGATCCTTGACCGCCACCCTGCTGGTATCAATGCGGCCCTCAGTCACATCACAGACCAAATGTTTTGGCCCCATGGAAAATGTTTGTGAGTATCTATACTTTATGTGATGTTTGTTGTATGAAGGGGCGTAGCTTCGTGGGGGGGTGTTTGGGGTGTTACAACCTCCTAATAAATGCATTTTCTGGTAAATAGTTGGGTACAGGTGATGTGAGTCAGGTATGGTGATATGTCTGTTGGATTTCACCAGGTATGTGTACATACACACAGACAAAAAAGGCATACACACTTTCTCCCTCTCTTTTTTGAAAAGCTTCAAAAATGTGGTTTATATGATAAAATATTGTGTTTTCTCTCACTTAGTACCCCTACCAATCCGCAATCATCTTCCTTTCCACTGCCCCTTTAGCCCCTCTCATCAGGGCTGGACTGGGAACCCAAACCAGCCCTGGCAGTTTTGACTGACCAGGCCCACTGCTGCTTTTGTTACTGGGGCCCGATACAGTAGCACCACTGCAAAACCATCCCCCAGTAACAACAAGCATTTGCAATGCAATAGGTCTCACATTGGTGAGAGTTTAAGCTATTGTCATTGTCATTTACAATGCCTTTTATTTATCTGTTTTGATAATTAACACATAAATAAAAGGCATTGTCATTTACAATGCCAATATCTCAAACTCTTTTAAATGCGAGACCTATTTCGTTTCAAATAAGCGGCCGCCATTGTCCCAGGCTGCTTGGAAAGTGAAAGCGCACATGGCGCACTGAATGTTGCAGTAAAGCATGTCGTGCCTGCAGTAGGAGAAACGCATTAAAGAAAATAGTGCTTACTGACTAAATAAGACATACAGTGTAACAACAGAAGTAAAAGGGCCAGTCCTCATGGGAGGTTACAAATGAAGACAAGGCGGTACTAAGGAGGGACTAACAAGCCTATTAACGAATCAAAAGCCAGCATTTACAAAGGACATTGACACAAGCCAATGACAAATATGGGCGGAGACTGGGCGGGGCTTTAAGTCTATACTCGAATATAGCATGCCTCGCAGAGCAGCGCATGCACTGCCCAGGCTCGACCTAAAAACGGCCCACACCGCTGTAAAATTGGCCCCACTCATCCAGTCTCCTGGGGAAAAGCCTGATGCCCGCTACGGCCAGTCCGGCCCTGCCTCTCATGCACCCTGCTTTCCGTATAATGTAGTTTAACATTATATGCCCGCGGGATTGTTGGAAATTCTGATGATCTGCCCCCCTTCCCCCCAGCCCCCCCACAACCCCACCTATGAGCCAACCCAGACACTTCGCTGGGCTCGTCCTGTTAATTTGCTGGCTCGCCCCATCTCTAGTTATTGCGTACCTCCACATGGGGCTTGCGCTAGGCATGGGCAGTATGGGTAGCTGTCCAGGGCCTTGCTCTCAGCCCACCAGCATGGGGCCCCGCACCAGTGCAACACACCACCAAAACTCTTGTGCCCCTGCCGATCCCATTGAAGAAAGGTGTTTGTTTGCAATAGGGCTTACAGGAGGGGACCCCCTCCCTGGGCCACTCAGGGATGGTGTGGGGAGGCCTAGGGGAGGGGGACACTTCATCTTGTGCCAGTTGCAAGGAGGCCTATTTGCAGGTGTGTCCTGCAATTAGGCCTCCTGCCTGGCTGCCCATTGAGAGACACTGCAGGACACCTTTATCAACACTTTACAGTCTGCACTGTTTTACCTCTCAGCCCCCAAGCTATTCTCACACCTTCAGAGAGGAGCTGAGGCCCAGGAGGAGTCTGCACAAAGCAGCTTCCAGGGCCATGAAGGTGTCACTTATGTAAATTAGAGGGGCCTCAGCACATTCCACTTCGCCCGGGGCCCCAAAAATCCTAGAACCGGCCGTGCCTCCACATCAGGGCACAAGTCCTAAAAAAAGAAGTGGGGGGACGCTGACGTCACGACAGGAAGTGACGTCACGAAAGGTGGCTTGCACCATCAGACTCATTGCCTCCCCTCGCTCACCCCTTAGATGCGATTGCATCAGAGAAGCCAGCGACTGAGCAGCGTTCTGAATGAGCTCCGATCTCGCCCCATAGAGGCCAAAGAGTGAATGTGTGGCTCCATTTGCTCCAGTTATCGAGCTCCCGGTAAAATAAGTGGAGGGACGCCGTCCACCCGCGTGGTACCCCGACTCGAGCCCTGCTCCACATATTACAATTTATTATGTGCGGCTTCTTTTCGTGCAAGCACTACTATTCTTAAATGCATGCTTATGATTTGCCTCAAACAGTCACCGCTTTGCACTGACAAAACAAGCTGGCACCGGGACTTGCTGCTCCGGAAGAATTCAGCTCTCAGTTGTTAGGTGACTGGGTGTGCCACGCGCGCTAAGCAAGTTCACGTGAACGAAAACAGATATACCAATATTCTCACCAAATATTTTATTGCTATTCATGGTCCTAGTGAAAAGCGCAATGTATATTTTAAAACAACAGTTGCTTGATTCGCACCCATATGTTTGTGTGTTCCCGTGTGCACAAGGGAGGGGGAGAGAGATGGTGTGTCGCAATCAGGCACGCAGCGCCCATAGGGCTCAAAGGGCTTTAGGGAGGTTCTCTACCGTGGACAGCGAGTCGTTTATTTGAATTAAAAGTGCGCAACAGATTCAGTGAGCAAAGACGTGATCTAAAGCTTGATAGAGCACAAGCCGTACCTCGCGGGCAGAATATTTCTCTGGCAGAGAATGAAATACGGCTCGTCTCACGTGATCGCTTCACAATAAATATTTCACCCAGCTGGTCCTCGTCTGTGTAATAATGTAAGCGTTCACAAAGTCAAGAGAAGTGCGCTTTTGTGTACTTGCCCTGATGAAGGGGCATCCTCCAAGACGTTTTTCAAAAGACATTTTCCTTCTCTGTACGTGACTTTACATTTTACGCTTAAATTCATTTTATGCCTAGGCTTAACAACACCCATGCCCTGTTCAATAATATATGCACGTGCACCAGCTGTTGCATGTCCACGCGCTGGCTGATAGCTGTAGCAAGTGTAGATGCAGAGTTTGAGCGATGGGGGTCATCATGTTAGCATCCGCGGAGGGATACTGCTTTGACCAGCTCTGCCACCTACGGATTTCCTGGAGGTCAGAGCAGACCTCAGGAATTCACTGCTGGCCGTGCAGTGAAAAACCTATAGAAGAACAATGACAAACTACAAAGCAAGACTGTAAGTGAGATTAAAAACCAGGGGGGGAGGCTCTGAAAGGAGTGTGACAAACCTGCTAAATGGGCGTGGCCTGCACAATTAGGGGCGTGGCCTACACAACTATGCGCTGTACGAAAACCTCCCATGTTTATTGTAATACCCTATAATGTTGCTCCATGTTTAATAACTGGGGCCAAAGGTACAGGGTACACTGACTTGCCTCTTAGTGTACTATATTATATTGTCACCAGGGAGCGGGAGGAGTGATTGTCAGTGCATTTTTAAAAACTCTCACTTTGAATTAATGCCTCTCAATGCAGTGAAATAATGTATTGCAATAAAGTAAAACGCTACTCTGTGTTAAAGAAAATCGTTTTTTTTTTAATTTTGAAAACAGTTTATCAAATTCAAACATGATGTGTGTTGCACAATTTAGATTTACATTCTGATCCTGACCACAGTAGACACCTAGTACACATAGTTCCTGGCAGCGGTTGAGGTGCATTAAAAAAAGTATGGGGACTATGATGCTGCGTGCAATGGGGGTGGGTGAGGGAGCGTGGAGACGGGGTCAAAGGCGTGGCTAAAACAAAATATTCTGTAACTTTTTTCATTCTTTTATCTTCAGGTAAATAACTACATATAAAATAACACACAGCTCAAAGGAAGAATAAAAATGCAAGTTGTTAATCCATGGGAAATGCACCATCGTACAATATCTATTAGTTAATACCCCGCAGAGTTCTGTCTCTGTATCCACAGAGCCACAGAATTGAATCCTGGTTGGAGCAGCGGAAAATAGTGACTTGTATACACACTGTATAAGGTAGGCTGCTACAAAATGCGTAGAAAGGTTGAAGATAAAAATGCTTCCAAAATATAGATTTTAGTAATACCCAGACTGGATGCTAGTGCAATTTCTTTTAACTGTCCTATATGAGCACTCACTTCACAGCTCAGCTGGTAACTCCTTGCAGTACCTCTCAAAAAGAATAAATCTGTGTCTTCAGGAAGCTTCAAGTGATTCCATCAATTGAAGCCAATACCGGTTTACAAGCACCCTTTACAATCGCAGATTAAGCAGTTGCACACATTCACATTGTAGGAAACTGGGCTTTTGTTGCAGTTATCCCCCCACTTTTTGCCCCCTTTTTAGCTACTAGATGCTGATTTTTGACTCTGACAGCGCACTGAGGCCTCCTCACCAGACCTCAGTGCCAGTGCTCCTTCTCAAAAACAAGGTGTTGTCTAATCGTGTTACAACTGGCTAAGGACTTTAGCACCCATGTAAGTCCCTAGTAAATGGTACCCCAGGTACCTAGGGCATGAGTGCTAAAGAGGGTGCCCAAGGGGCTGCAGCATATCTTATGCCCCCCTAAGGGACCCATACACAAATTCCATACAGACTGCCATTGCAGGCTGCGTGACATGGTGCAAACCATGAGTGAAAACATGACATGACACACTCCTGTGTGCCATGCCAAAGTCACTGCATCTAATATATGTAAGTCACCCCTACAGCAGACCTTTGAGCCTTAAGGCAGGGTGCATTATATTTTATGTGAGGACATATCTGCATGAGCAGATATGCCCCTGTGATGTCTAGTTCTATTACTAGACATTACAAGGGAGCAGGGAAGCCATCTTAAGGTATGTACTGGGCACTGGTCAAAACGAGTTCCCCAGCTACACAATGGCTTCGCTGAAACCTATGGTGTTTGGTATCATACACCTCCTATTCATAAACCGACACTGATTCCAGTGATGGATTTATTAATACATGCACCCAGAGGGTACCTTAGAGGTACCCCTTGAAACTAACCAGCCCTACAACCCTGCAGGCCTATCTGCTGTTCCCGCCAGATTGCACTAAAGTCGTCTCGTCCTGCAGCTGCTGTGCCATCAAAAGCCTGGGAGGACTGCCTGCCTTCAACAAAGACCCAGGAACTCATGTGGAGTAGCGGAGCTGCTCCCCTGCATTCTGCAGGCACTCCAAAAGAACTGTGAGGACTCCGGACACTGCAAACCCAATACCGGAAAGCACCACTGCACCCGTGCCTCCTAGCTCGAGTTGAAGTGGACCAACGGTGCCAGTGTGGTCCCCTGGCCCTCCAGAGACAAAGTCCTCATTGAGTTTGCCCACAGTGAACTCAACGACGCTGCCTGCAGTCTCTTTGTGCAGGCCCCCTCTACTATGAGTGTCTCCAGTGATGAATACCCGATGCCTCAGAACACCTCTGCACCCGGCCACCCTGGCCTGAGGAGAAGAGGAAGAATGGTGTCCCCTAATCCCTGACAATCGTGAGACCTGGCCCCCTTGTTGGTTCAGACTGACTGGCCTCCCAGTCCCAGTTTGCAGCCTCTTTGCAATCGGACCGTTACCCATTAAAGTGAATGGGACACCCAACGCCATAACACACCTCTGCACCCGGATGCCCCAGAGCCTCCCGAGGTGACCTGTTGGTGTGGCCTTGGACCTTTCCCTATACTCACCTTAGGTCCAGGAGATTGGTCCCGTAAGTCGCTGTGAAGTGCCTGAATCCAGTTTATGTTTTTCCCCCGTAGGATCACATTGGGCACTCAACGCTGAAAAGCACCTCTGCACCGGGCCACCCCACTGCCGCCCGAGGCGATCTATTGGTGCTTCCTTGAACCTTGCTCCTTACTTACCTTAAGTCCAAGAGGTTTGTCTCGTAAGTCGCTGTGAAGTGCCCAATTGCAGTACATGTCTTCCCCCTTAGGATAACATTGGGCACCCAACGCTGAAAAGCACCTCTGCACCGGGCCACCCCACTGCCGCCCGAGGTGACCTGTTGGTGCTGCATTGGACCTTGCCCCACACTTACCTTAAGTCCAGGAGATTGGTCCCGTAAGTCGCTGTGAAGTACCTGTATGCAGTGTATGTCTTTCCTCCATAGGATAACATTACCACTTCAGAAATTGCACTGTGTCCATTTTTTAAAAACTGTAAAAATTCATAACTCGAAAAGTACTTACCTGATTCTGATGATCTTGGTATCTAAATTCATATAGAAGTATGTGTTATATTTATAAATTGGTGTCGGATTTCTTTATTGAGTGTGGTCTCTCTGACTGCCTTTGTGTGTGCAATAAATGCTTACACTACCCTTTGATATGCCTAACTGCTTGCCCACACTACCACACAAGAAAGCATTTGGGGTGTCATTTGTGCCTCTGTAATTCTTTTGGGGTTTGCCTGAACTCTTTACACAGCGTACCTCACCTCTTTTTGGTCCACTATATAAAGAGGCAGCTTCTTACACACATTTCTTTCAGGCCACAGACACCCTGGCAAGAAGGCCTGTTTAGCTCTCTGCCCGTCCTTCGGTTTCACAGCACAGAACAGAGGCGGCTCCTCCGTTATGGCGGAGGAGCGTCGCCGCACTGCTGGAACCAGCAGACGCATGTAAAATAAAATGATAATGAAGCAGTTAATAAAACTGCTATATTATCATTTTATTTTGCACCGGAGCGCAGCCGAGTCTTGAGGGCGGGGTCAACCTCTGAGGGACAGCAGCAAGAGGAGTGGTGGGCACAGGGCACATCAAGTGCGCATATTGGTTTGTCTTGCCCTCTCAGGACGACCAAACCGACATGCACACTTGGATATCTCCAGGCTGTTGCTTAGAGATATCAGCAAGGCTCAGGAGCACAGGCTCCCAGTCCCTGCTGGAGCGTGAAACCAGCCCGCTCCGCCCAATCCCTGCGCTTCTCTCATGCTGCGTAATACCAGCATGAGAGCAGCGTCTGGATTGGCGCCGGGGAGTCTGGTACTCTCTGTGTGCATCGCTGGGAGCTAAAGAGGCGGCGGGCGGCAGGCTGCAGGTAAGTTTAATTTTTATTTTTTTTGTCCTCTGCGCTGCCGCACCACTTTTCCCTGCTAGCGCCCGCCACTGGCACAGGAGGCTCCCTGCCTTACACTTCAGGTGATGCATTTTAACTGTCAGAATTAACCGTCCCAGGATGGTTGTCTTTTCACAAAATGTAGAGGAACTGTTTTTCTTAAATTAAAAAAGTATGGGCAGTCGTGCCCCTCGGATCCCGCCCACTTGGACCACTGGTCTTTGGAGGGCGCAAAGACATGCACGTAGAAGGCAAGGGGGGTCCCAGGGGAAGCTTAACCAGCTCTGTAGTGCTTTAAATCCTGACATTTCCTTAACATCTTGTGAAATTGCTATAAATAGCGCACGTGCCTCAGTGTGCTGTGTGTTGAAGGCAAGCCTCCATCTCATTGTTAAGTGTGTGGTGGGGTGCATACCACACTCCAAATGTACCTGCCCACCTTAGAGCAAGGCAGATATATATGTGCACTAATCCCGGAATCCTGCCGTAAACCTCAAAAAGTGATCCGGCAAGATCGGGGAGCGAGGAGGAGGGAAAGGTGCGAGAAAAAGTGGAAATGAACAGTTTTGAAATCATTATTTATTACTAGGTCAGTGCCCGCCAAATGCCACCTGTGACTCACCTTATTCTGACTAGCGGCGTCTATACAGGAATGATTACGTTTTGCCTTCAACACTCATCCAGCAGCACAGATCGGGTATAGAGCAAGGACGGTCGGGTCCAGAGGACATCAGGCTGGGCGGCACCCGAGGCTCCACGTTGCTCGAATCGAACAGGGAAAGGAGGCGTGGCGGGCCTAGGATGCCTTTGAATCAACATCCTGGGCACTCCTCTTGCAGCTACATTTCATTTGTGCCCATTTTGTGACGAGACGTGTTACTGTGACTCGCGTAGCAGTTTGCCAGCTCTGTCCACCAGTTGGTATTGCCAGGCAAGGGCCTGAAAAGGCAGGTCATGACAACACTCGATAGCGACCCGTTTCGAAGCCGCATTTTTAAAACTGCCCATGCTCAGCACCGGCAGGACCCGGCCCACTTCAAGCCCTGCAGCAAGTAGTGTAATTCGGAACGGGTTTAAGGGGGCGGGGGCAAGTCATCTCGGCCTTAGCTTGCTCCCAAAGAGGATCTGCAGAAAAAGAAACGTATTAGAATGAGAGATTCCTAATGAACCCGAAGGAGGGTGCCTTCTGGAACCCCGACACCTCCACCAACCACAGGAAGTCTTAGCAGCTGCCTGTGAATAGAGGAGGCTGCCCCACCCGCCACATCCCACCTGCGCTGAGACTGATCCTTTCCACTGCAGCCAGGTGCATCCGCCTTCATCCTGATTGTTGCCATTTTTGACAAATGTGTGTTTTTTCCTGACCATTGGTATATTTCTAAATATGAACCTACCTATCTGTTCCCCTCAATATTTCACTGCCACCTCCTGACACAGCACACGGTGTGCCATGCGTCCTCTTGAGCAGTGGGGTCACAGGTAACTATCCCAGACTCAGTGCTTGTAACCACACCCAGGCCACTGGACAGTCCTGGAGCTCGGGGTGCTTACAAGTTTGTCCCAGGAGTTGGGTTGTGAAGCAAGTGATGGCAATGGCGTCCTGCCAAGGAAACATCTAGGGACATTCAAATGCTACACGCACACCACAATTCATGTATTGAATATGGGTGCGCACTGTCGTGTCGTGGTTGGGGCCTTGCCTGGCCGGCAATAAGACACGTGAGGCTGGGCTAGTGTGCTGGCTAGTACGTAACTGGCCGCGTCCAGCACGTCTGCCTCCTTTATTACTGTCGCACACGCTGGCCAGGCGTACGCCGGGCCAGCCCAACAGAGTTACGCTCGAGGGGGTTTTACAACATTCACCCTCCCTCGGCGTTCTACTTAGTGCGGTCCGGGCCGCGACATTACATTCCTCCTTTACCCAGAGGATAACAATAAGTATCAACTACAACCAAGAGGGGGGGAGAAACAAAAACCCCAAACATAACCACATTTCTTAGTCCATACCGAACAACAGATTACTGGAACGGTCTTACTTGGTCAGCAGGGTGCAGCATACTCTTCAGCGGGAAACTTGGCAACAGGCCACGAAGTCTCGGTACTTCTGGGACGGCTTCGGACAGGGCCGCAGACTGTACCTGCTCTGGCTGCCCCTTACTGCGGGGTCAGGCGGCACCTCCACACCTTGGCTGTTGTCCACAGACACATGTTCAGAGCTCAAGTCAATGTCCGGGCACCCATCCGGGTGGATGCGCCTTGTCCATTGTTCACAACGGGTGGCGCAGGGTCTTCTCGCTCCGGCGAAGTCTCCGGTGAACCTCCTGGGGTGTCCGTCGCGGGCTCGCTCTCCGGCAGGGATCCGTCGTCATCGTCTTCCGGAACTCTCTTGAAGAATGACACATTGCGGGTCACCATCTCATTTCCCCTGGACGCTGTCACCATCGTGCCTTTGACCTCGGTGATGATCCATGGATGCAACTCGAACGGCAGCCTGAACTTTTCACCTGGGTGGCGGTCTCGCACTAGCACACGGTCGCCGACCACCAACCTGCTCTCCTTCGCATGTCGCCTCCGGGACACGTCTTGGTTCGACTTTGTCCGCCTGGCAAGTGACTGGTTCGGGGGGACCCGTGACTCAGCCCACACTGGGTGATGCGGGATGGTGTCCGTTACTGCATGACCAAAACACAATCTGCTTGGGGAGATACCGGTGGTGCAATGGGGTGTGAGCCGGTACTCCCGCAGGAACTGATATGTTGCTTGCTCCAGGTTACGGCCATCAGCCATTGCAATTTGGATTGCCTTGTTCAACGTACGCATCAGACGTTCCACTTCTCCGTTGGCTTGGGGCCATCTCGGCGTTACGCGGCGATGCTTGATCCGGTGAGACGCGAGGTACTCGGCAAGCTCGGCACTGGTGAACGGAGGCCCGTTGTCCGTCCTGATCTCTCCAATTAGCCCGTGGGTGGCCATGAGCTTCTCTAGCTTCGGGATGACTTCACTTGCCGCTGTAGAAGAGACAAACTCGACTTCTGGGTAACGGGAGAAATCGTCGACCACTACCAGCATGTATCTTCCTCCCGGCAGCTACCAAAGTCGGCGCTCGCTCTTTCCCAGGGAGCTGTAGGGCCTACTTCGGTGATGATCGGTGCAGGCTTTGTGGGCAGGCTGGTTGTTAGACATACGGGACAGCGTTGGACGACCAATTCGATCTGCTGGTCGAGGCCGGGAAACCAGACTTTGCTTCTTAGGCGATTCTTCGACTTCGCCACTCCCTGGTGTGCTCCATGCGCCAGGAGGGCCGCTCGCTGGGTTAGACTCTCCGGAAGGACCAGGCGTGGGCCTCTTAGGAGACAGCCGTCGGCTGACACGGACAGTTCGTGACGTACCAGATAGAGAGCTTTCAGCGTAGCCTGGGCAGCCGCCGTACGGAACTGCGTCGGGCATGGTAGCAGCTTCCAGTTGGCAGATGCGACTGCCTGGATGGCCACCTGGAAGCAGTCGTCTTCTTTCGTGGCTAGCACCACGTCTGCCAGCGACATCGGCAGGGGCCGGGACCGCTCCACGATCATTCTGACGTAGTCTTCCATGGCTGCCGCCTCAGCTGCTTCTGGCCCGGTGACAGGACGAGCGTGCCGTGACAAAAAATCTGCCGGATTCCGGGTACCGGGCTTGTACTCTACTGTGAACTGGAATTCCTGCAACTGTAGAATCCATTTTTCGATGCGCGGTGGAGGACGTGAGGACGACCCTTGAAACAGGGGAAGGAGGGGTTTGTGATCCGTAATGACTGTGAAAGGGTGTCCGTACAGGTAGATGTGGAAATGGCGGCACCCCCACAGGATTGCGATGGCCTCCTTTTCGATTTGGGAGTAGCGTTGCTCCGTGGGGGTGAGTGTCCTGCTGGCGTAGGCAACCGGGGCCCATTCTCCACATTTCAGCTGTTGTGCCAACACCGCTCCTAGTCCGGTTGGGCTGGCATCCACCACCAGTTGCGACTCGTGTCTGGGGTCAAAGAACACTAGCGTGGTATCAGCAGAGAGGGCGGCCTTCGTATTCCGAAACGCCTCTTCTTGTTCTGCTTCCCAGGTCCAGTGGCTGGAATGTCTCGTGAGTTCTCGCAGCGGTCCAGTTAGGTCAGATAGATTTTGGATGAAGCGCCCACAGTAGGTGACCATCCCTAAAAACTGCGGACTCCGGACACGGACGTTGGGGCAGGAGCTTCCTGTATGTCCTTGACTTTGTCCGGGTCCGAGGCCGATGCCTTTATCCGAAAATCGGTATCCGAAGAAGCTGATGTCTCGTCTTAGGAACTCGCACTTTTCCCGGTGTAGGGTGAGGCCGTTATCTAGTAGGCGAGCGAACACCGCTTGGAGGCGCAGGAGGTGTTGCTCCAACGTGGGGGAATGCACGAGGATGTCGTCACTTACGTTAAGAACGCCGTCCAGGCCTTGGAGGACGTTCTTCACAATGTTCTGGAACACCTCAGCCGCACTGGATATCCCAAAGTTTAAGCGGGTGTATCGCCAGAGCCCTGCGTGGGTAGAGAATGCCGTGATGGGCCTTGAGTCCGGGTGGAGGGGGACCTGATGATATCCGGAACGGAGGTCCATTTTCGAGAACCACCGGGACCCCGCTAGCTCTCCGATTATGTCATCTACAGTCGGGGTCAGGTGGCGCTCCCGTTTGATGGCAAGATTCGGGATCCTCATGTCTACACAAATCCGGACTGCGTTTGGCTGCTTTGGCTTCTTTGCGACGACGATGGGCGACACCCACGGGGTGGGGTCAGTCACTCGCTCAATAATTCCGGCTTTTTCCAGCAGACGCAGCTCAGCCTCCACTTTGGGGCGAAGATGGAAGGCGATTCGCCGGAGTCGGAGGGCCACCGGCGCAATTGACTTATCGATATGCAGCTGAATGGCTGGGCCCTTCAAACAGCCGATGCCTTCGAAGAGGGAGCTGAAGTCCCGTAGCAGCCCGCTGAGGTCCTGGGCGTGTACCGTGAAAGCAAATTGGATGAGATTGAGGTCCTGGGCGGTGCGGCAGCTGAGCAGAAACCCGGCTCCTTCCTGAGACACATACACTTTGGCCTGCTGCTGGGTGTCTTCGTGGGAGAGGTCAGCCTGGAAGACTCCGCACAGTCGAAGGGGGGCTTGAGTCCCAAATGCATAGACTTGTACTCTGGTTTCGCGGAGCGGGGGAGGATTTGACAAGCCCCGGTAGACGCTGGCGGCCATGAGATTGATCGTGGCACCGGTGTCAATTAGCGCGGCCACTGCCTGGCCTTGTATGTCGATTTCGCACATCGGTGTGGCGTGCTGAGAGGCTGAGAGAGTGTGCAGCATTCGAACCACGTGGACTGTGGTCTCTTCGTCGTCGTCCATATCGCTGCTGTGTGGGTCGTCGGGGAGTGGGCCGAGTGCTCGGACTTGCCGGCGTGGGCCTCTCGCCGTCCCTCTTCGTGACGAGCGGCATACTTTCGAGTAGTGGTTTAGTCTCCCGCAAGCACTGCAGGTTTTCCCGCTCGCAGGGCAGGCGCCCTCATGGGGGTAAGGGCCTCCACACCACCCACGCGGCCGGCTTCGCTGGGGCTGCTTGGATGGTTGCGGTACGGGCATGCTGTCTTTCGCCCGCGGGTGTCGGGCATCTGTCCGGATGGCGCACACTGGTTCTTCCTTGACCACCACTGCAGGCTTGGCTTCCATATGTGCCACCCTCGCCTTGGACAGTTCCTTGGAGCGACCCAACGTGAGGATGTCCCTCATCGGCATGTTGTGGGCCTCCAAAACGCGTTCCCGCAACTTCGACGATGCGCAACCCTGGATAAATTGCGCCCTCACCTCGTCGTCCTCATCTGGGAGGGTGCACGTGCTTGCTAGCTCCTTGAGCCTAGCGTGGAAAACATCTACTGACTCGTCCGGTTGTTGGCGTGCTTGGCGGAGCAGGAACCGTTCGTAATCCGGGTTGGCGTATAGCTCGAAGTGGGCGGTAATGGCGTCGCGCATTGTGGCGTAGTTCCTGGGAGGGCCATTTTCGCGCACCGTCTTCGCTATCTTGTGTATGTCAGCCCCTCCAAGGTGAAGCAGCATGGGGCGACGTCGCGGCGCCCGGATGTCCGCAGCGTCAAAGTACGTTTCTAGGCGCTCCACCCACACCTTCCAGCGAGCCGCTTGGGAGGGTGGCGGACCTGTGATGATGAAAGGCTCCAGGTGTGGAACGGTCACCATGAGGACAGGCGAGTAGGCGGGGTTGTACCAGGGCGTGCACTCGTGGAAGATGTGCGCGGTGGGCGCGTGCTAGCCGGTCAGCAGAGTGTCCTGGCAGTGCTTCTCGGCAGTGGCTGCGTGGTGGCGCTGAAGCCTGTTGCTGGCGCTTGTCGCAGGGATGGCAGGGCCTACTGGAGCAGTTCAGGCTAGCTGTGAGGTGGCGGTAGGCCGAAGAGACGGTGTGGCCGGGGCAGCAACGTTGCACCTCCACGCAGGCCTGGCAGCGCAGGCGGTGGGCCGCAGAGAGGGCTGTGACGGGGTGTAGGCCAGCTGTTGCGCAGCGCGCCCTTGCGCTTGATTGCGCGCACGGAAACACTCACCGGGCTGAAAAGCAGTGGCTGATGGTGGTGCCGCGGCTGGCGGTCTCGGCGCCCCGCCACGGGTGAGCGGAGTTGCAGTCCGGCACGCGCACTCGCTGCGGTGGGGCAGGTGATGCAGTGGCTGCCGCGGATAGGCCTTGAAGGGGGCGGCGGAGCCAGCGGGGTGGCGTAGGGGCCGCCGGCGCTCAGCCGCGCGTGCACACGTGTAAGCAGGTGGCTGGCGCGAGGTACACTTGAGCGCTGCGAGGGGTGAGACCACCTCGTCGCCAATGTCTTGTCGTGGTTGGGGCCTTGCCTGGCCGACAATAAGACACGTGAGGCTGGGCTAGTGTGCTGGCTAGTACGTAACTGGCCACGTCCAGCACGTTTGCCTTTATTACTGTCGCACACGCTGGCCAGGCGTACGCCGGGCCAGCCCAACAGAGTTACGCTCGAGGGGGTTTTACAACATTCACCCTCCCTCGGTGTTCTACTTAGTGCGGTCCGGGCCGCAACATTACACGCACCAGGGCACGAGTCGGGGGACCACGCGGGTGGACGGCGTCCCCCAACTTATTTTACAGGGTGGACGCCGTCCCCCCTGCTCAAAAGTTGGACCATCTAAGATGGCGAGTTACTTGCCCGCACGGCCGCCCTAACTTTCTAAGATACTTACCCGCCGTGTAGCGCGCAATGCGCTACCTATCAAAGTTCTGCTTTGCCCTCTGCAGTGTCCATGACTGGGAGGCCGGGACGGAGCGGGGATAATTTGCTATTGGCAGGCCTGGCGTGCAACGCCCATTGAGCTCAAAGGGCTTCAGCCCCCCCTCCCCCCCTTCCCCCCCCCTCTCGTGTGTGTCAGCCCCGGCTGAGACAGCTTGCCGGGGCGGGCACACACACAGCCGCACCCGAGTACTTCACAGGTCTTTTAAATACCATTTGCTTGTGAATGAGGCTTTGTTGTTTTTCACTCCTTCTTAGAGCCCCTGCATCTCCACTCTGCATGTTGCATACCTAGCAACTCTTTGAAGCTCAGTTTTGAGGAAAGAATGGAACCAGAAAAACCCAAACAGCGATGTAGAAAAGTGAATGCGCCCTGCAGACGACTTTCTCTGATCGCACACATGCTCCAAGTCAGCACAAGGTGACGCTTAAATAAACTGGTGATAAACTGCCAGGGTGTGCAGGAAATCTATCATTCCCCGGAGCAGTCACCTTGCCGGAACTGATAAAGGGCGCTTTCTGTTTGCGCTGCAGACCCTCAGCACCACAATAAAGCCTTTGAAAGTATTCCGATTTCATGATGAAGAGATTTAGGCCTGAATTAGAGGGCGTGAGCCTGGGAGAGCCACCACAGAGGGAGCTGATGAATAGAAAGCAAGGAATATGTGGCAGGAGCCGGGGGAGAAATACAACGACGAGGGAAATAAAGAGAGGAGGAAAATTCAGCGAGGAGGAAAATTCATCGAGGAGGGAGATGTAGTCAAGAGATATATGGAGCGAGGAATAAAACTGCGGGCGGATTTACAAGCACCTTGCGCCACTTTGCGTCACTTTTAACATGGGAAAAGTGACGCAAAATTGGCGCAAGTGCCTTGTAAATCTGCCCCTGTGAGACTAGAAATAATGCGGCGAGTGAAATGCAGCGAGGAGGGAAATGTAGAGAGGCGAGAGATGAAGCGAGAAAGAAAAACTGTGAAGAGAAATAATATGAGGTGTTGCAATTTTCCATGCTGTCCAGCTGCTGGCCTATAATTCATGAAAGACAGCACGGAGAGTCATTAAAAGTGGGACAATTTTCTGTATTTATCCACTTTAAAAAATAAATGCAGACAGAAAACACATTGTTTTCTGTCTGTATTTATCTGTAAAAAATCTGTGAAAACGGGGAGCCTTGCACATAAGCATCCTGAAAACTTGGCATGCCATGTTTTAGTATGCCTCGCTTACAGCACTTAATGGCTTGACTAATGTAGTTGTACGCCAAACTTCATCCACATTTGGGCTCTTAATTCTCCTTACAGGGACCTTAAGTTACAGGCCTAAGTACTGAGCAGCTTCAATTGTTCAATCTTGCAATACGTGCAAATGATAGATCTGCTGCACATGTGATGTCACTTCCTGTTGTGATGTCACACCCTGTTGTGATGTCACTTCCGGCTGTGATGTCACTTCCGGCTGTGATGTCACTTCCTGCCGTGATGTCACTTCCTGTGACACCACCTAACTTGGAGAGTCCCCCCACTTCTTTTTTTAGGACTTGTGCCCTGGTGCGCACAGTATCCTTCGCTGATTGTGCGTCACACTGTGGTTCAGATTCACTGGGTGCGTCTGACGTTCTTGAATAGAGTCTCACTCACAGTCCCTGACATTGGAACACAGCCTCATTGCTTGTGAGACTTACACTTTTGAGCACCATGTCACTTCCTGTTCCACACTATAAACAGTCTCCCTTCATTGTAGGTCACGCCCCATGCTGTTGTGAATGTGTCGTCTCGCCTCAGCTCCTTGAAGCGTCTGCTTCTTCTGAGCGGCGATTTTTTTAAGGTAAAGACCCCTGCAATGTCCCTCCTGAGCAGCCAGTGTGCCCCAGGGCCGGACTGGGAGCCCAAAGCAGCCCCAAATTTTGTCAGACCAGCCCCCGTACGGTGGGTGCATAGTGAGTGCAGCGAGCCTGACCACTGCAAAAGGGGGTTTGGGGTGCTCGCCTCCAAGAAAATTGTGGAAAAAAGGGTGCATTCTACAACGCATTTTTCATTATATATTCAATTGCATTAGCTTTTAAAGCATAGTACATGTTGACCTTACTGTGCAACAGGATACAACAATCTTTGTTCAGACTCTTCAATGATTCCCTCACTCTCACCCTCCAACAGTCCCTCTCTTCTCTCAATAACCCCTCTCTCAAATGTATTTCATTTATTTTATAGCATCTCTCATACCAGTGTAGGGTGTCGGAGAACTTTACATCACGCACTCATGCAGAGACAATGAATCACACGTGTAAATCAGTGTATAGAAAATGTTACATAAGGCAAAGGGGACTACAAGGGATGGGACTCACATGCCATCCATACTGGTAGGCACTTTTTAAGAGTGCTTGGTCTGGAGAAACACAAACTCAGGATTCAGAACATAACACAGTAGTTAGGGTTGACTTCAATAATAAGAAATTATTTCTAACCAAGCAAATCTTTTTTCTTTTTAGCAACAACAAGATAATGAAAGACTGTGAAAAAAATAACTTTATAACCTGTACCATGCAGCTATTTGATGGCAGTTCATAGCGCACTGTGTTGGATTACGATTTTAACTTATGAACTGCACAGTAACAAAAGTATCTCTGTGACAAATGCAGTAACCTACTGAGCTATGCACATAAAATATTGTTCTTTGATATGCATGGTACACGTTATTTGCAGCAGGCATATTAAACTTTGCACTACCTTACATGAGCCAAAACTGCCACCAGACAAAACTCCCATCTCTCTCCAGCAGGTACATTAATCACCAGAGTTAAATTGACAAACAACTTTAATGTTGCCCGAAAACTACTGAATATACAAGGAACTTTGCAGTGCTTTTAAAACTGCTGCACTGCTACAAAAATAGCCCCCACTAACAAAACTGGTTCCCACCCTTCCAGCCTACCGGGGAAACGCCTGCTGCCCGGTAAGGCCAGTCCGGCCTTGGTGTGCCCTCTACCTCTATGTAAGATGTAGGCATCACTTCTGACAAGATCAGTGAGTGTTCCCCAGGTTACGGGTCCCAAAGCTGGCAAAGGGATTTGATTTGACAGTCAGTCAGTACCGCAACTCTGCAGCTCAAAGAAATCTCCCATTTGCCTCTGGTGCGGAGCACCAGGCTTCTTGTCAGGAAGCCTTGGCTCACTAACAGGAAGTTTGTGTTTCCTCTTTATATCTAAGTTGCAAGCTGCATGTGTGTATTCCAGCAGTTCAGTTCTGTGACCGGTTCAGGGCAGTTCTGCACATTTGTGAATTCCACACAGTGGTCCAGCCATGGCTGTTGTGAAAAGTTTTAGCAGGAAGGCGGGCGGTAGCTGGGAGTCTCTTCTCTGGAGAAACTCAAAACAAGAGCACAAAGTCATTTAACTACCTCTTAACCTGTGGGGGGGAGGGGCAATCCCAAGGAAAACATGGCTGAAAAGGGGCATGGGAAATAACTAGCTTCAAAGGGACCCTCTGTCTCCTTTCTTAATTTTAGCATGATTGCTGCCTGGCAGTGCTTAATTTGTAATAGAATGAGTGCCGGTGACCAAAGCTCAGCTAAAAAAAACGTGGCCGGTCCCTTTAAACGTCAGCACACCGAATATCAAGACTTCGTAGTCTTGAATCAAACTCATGCCTGTTCCATCCACTATCAGACATGCCCTACCCATTTATCTCACTCTTGCTGGTCCCCGCTTTCTTCCTGTGCGACAATATTTATGTCTTTCTCTTCCGCCTTCTCTCCCGTATGTGTGTTTTTCTCTCTTGTGCTCATGGGCAATGTCTGAAGAGACAAAATAAGTGCCAGTCCACAAAAATGAGTGCCAGTGGGCACCACCAGCAACCACCGGCTCAAATTCAGTACTGTTGTCTGGGCTCTCCCTCCAAGCCTCCATCTTAGGTGCCATACAGAGTATACCTGATACCCAATGAAACCCACTGTGGCTGAAGCTACATGCACTGTCTTGCTTCCCACATGCATTTTTCACATGAAGGCAACCAGTGGTGCTGGAACAGGTTTCAGAGTGGGGATACTGGCCTTAGTGTTACATCACTGAGGTTATAGGGATTCTGAAAAATCCGAGCATCACACAAAGAACAAGCGTAACAAATGAGTCATTTTCAGCAAGAGAGTGGTAAGTGTGCAGTATGTAGTCAGTGGTGCATTTTGGAGCACATTTCTGCAAGTATATCACAAAAGTATCGTGTGGTAGCACACTGTCATTTACAGACAGCACATTTTCCATTGAAATGGCCACAAAATTCACACACTGACATGCAGTTTTACTGATAAATTATATAAAGCACAAACAATAATGTGTGGAAATTGGTTTTCAACAAATATTTACCATTTGCACGTCATCAAGTAAAGTGGCTTGATTTGTTTTAAAATCTTTGTTTCCATCACAATTCAGAAGTAACAAAAATGTGCTTCATTTGTGCTTTCCTAACTGCTGGTATATTTTTAAATATGTGTACAATTATTTTTCAAGTATTTAAATGTTGTGTGTAAGAAAAAATCTGACATCCAACAGCCTTTCCTTTCACACTCCTTGTACCCCAGCAGGATTGATTTCAAAATCCTCTAACTTTACAGTCAGAGAAAGAAAAGGGAACACTAATCTCCAAGTTAAAAGAATAAGCAGCAATTCGTCAGAAGACATAGCCTGGCATTTGACCTCTGTCTTTGAGCACACAGCAAATGTGACAAGATAAAACTAAAACTTAAAGGCATCTATATTGCTCAGTCACCTTCTGATCTCCAGCATGGGTATTTGGAAGTGCTGCAGCACCCCCGCACCTTTACTTCCAGCGCCTTGGTAGGCAACACACGCATATGCAATATCCACACATCATTAGTACATCCGTAGGCAAAATCCATTCTTTTTATGATGGGCAAATAACCTCATTGCTAGGGACTGGCAGAACAATTCCAGCACAGGAGAGGCCAGTAGGCTGCTCTCCCAATAGTAGACAGCAAGGACAATGGCATTCCCTGCACTATAATCATTTTGCTGCCACTACTGTAAGTTCTGTACAGTAGTCACTGTCCTACAAATGGGAAGTGCACTTGGTGTGCCCTCCAGAGCACAGAGCCCCACTTCATCTCTTTTTCTACATCACAGACATGCCTCAGCTCGGGCAACAGCCTTTACCAAGCAGCCGGAACCCCGCATGCCTTTACCAGGCAGGCATAACTACGCATGCGACATTACCACGCAGGGTTTTACAAATAATATGCCTTTACCCCACATGCCATTACAACGAATTTCGTTGTAAAGGCATGATTGGTAAAGACATATTCGTTGTAATAGTTTTAAAGGTAAGTATATGTAAGTATTATAGGTTTTAATTTTAAAGTGGTTTTAGCTATATATATATATATCTATCTCTCTCTCTATATATATATGTATATATATATATATATATTAGCCACCAATGTCGTCCCACACGAAGGGGAGAGTGCTGCGTGATTATCTTTTTGGTGAAAAAAAAATAATATATATATATATATATATGAAGTAAACTCGCATTCACTTCTGCCTTGCCACCAGAAATAACGAGCGAGGACCCAGCGATAAGTGCATATATCCTTACTTTATTCCAACCATTTGTCCGCCATGACGCGTTTCGGCCGAATAATTGGCCTTGATCACATATATATATGTATTATGGAAAGTTTTTTTTTAGGGTTTAGGCTGGGTAAGAGTTTGTGGGTTTTCAGGTTGTAGGAAGTTTTAGAGTTTAGGGTGGGTTTGGGGTTTTTGGACGGGAAGTTAATTTTTAGGGTTTAGGGTGGCTTTGGGATTTTGGATGGCAAGGGTAATTTTAGGGTTTAGGGTTGGTATGGGTTTTTGGATGGGAAGGGTATTTTGTAGGGTTTAGGGCAGGTATGGGTGTTTGGGTGCTAAGCGGTTTTTAGGGTTTAGGGTGGGTATGGGTTTTTGGGTAGCAAGGGTACTTTTAGGGTTCAGGGCGTGTTTATTCATGGGCTGGTGGGAGGAGCTGGTCCTCAGAAGCAGATTTGAGCACATTTGCAGAAGAAATGTTATCACATGGTTACGTTTTATTGACGATTTGTTCATTGTCTGGCATGGCACGGAGTTAGAAGCCAGGGAATTTATAACATCAATGAATGTCAATGATATTAATTTGAATTTTACTTCCAATATTAGTGATGACAATATAACCTTCCTTGATGTAAGAATCAAAGTGATAAATAATATGTTATCTACATCTCTGTATCGTAAGGATACTGCTGGCAATACTGTGCTACACGCATCTAGTGCACATCCTCCCCATTTAATAAATAGCATTCCATATGGGGAAATGCTACGTCTGCGAAAGAATATGCAGTGAAGAAAGTGATTTGAAACTTAAACAAATGGAAAGCAAAAACCGATTTTTACAAAGGGGCTACAAAGTTAAAATCATAGATGCAGCCATATCAAAATCAAACAGTAAGGACAGGGAGGAATTGTTGCAGTACAACTCCAAAGGCAAAAAAGATACTGATGGGAAGAAGGCAGAATTGGGAGAGCCAATTAGACTTATTACAGCATATTCCAAACAGGAACAGCAATTGCGGGGCATCATAAGACGAAATTGGCCTATTGTCCTGGATGACCCCGCAATTGGAGGACTACTTCCAAAATATCCGGCCATAACATTTAGAAAAACTGGATCAATGGCCAATGAGTTAGTCAAAAGCAGTCCAGAAATTCAGGACCAAAGCAGTTGGCTGACAGCAAGGAAGGGCTTTTATAGATGTGCCAACTGCAAAGCTTGTCAACATGGCTCAAATAGAACCACTTATCTTACTGCCTTTAGTGATCAGGTACAAACAATAAACCAACATTTAACATGTCGAACGGATCATGCCGTATATGTGTTAGAATGTAGTTGTAAGTTAAATTATGTGGGCAGCACAAAACTGGCTGTCCACAAAAGAATTCTACAACACATAAGGGCGATCAAGAACAAGGATCAAAGCTACCCTGTAGCGAGGCATTTTCATGAAGAACACAATAGTGATTTAAATCATTTAAAATATTTTGTCATAGATGCTGTTCCCCCACAAAGGAAAGGTGGTGATCGGGAGTCAAAATTGAGAAGGCTTGAAACACGTTATATCCTGGAATTAGATACAAAACAACCAGGAGGCCTTAATATGAGTGAGGATCTGTATACTTATTTATAATATGTTTTTAATATAAAGAATTCAACTCCTGGTAAAATTATGGAGCAGAATCGGAAGGTATAAGATACATTGAATTCTATATACTCCCCAAAATTCCAACTTGTATAAAAATTGAAAATAAAAATTGAAAATATTTAAATATGAAATCACTATTTGAGATGTACCAATCAGAATACTTTATCTAATCTTATGTAGACCGTATGGGATTTGTAGGAATAGATGAACTAATGTAGGAGGTCATTTAGCCAGTCTCATCAAAGTATAAAACATGGAGTTGAATGATGCAAGTAGATATACACAAGTTGAAATCTTTTTAGATCTTTTTACAGGTTTTATTATTCTGTTAGTGGTGATTGAATTGTAGTATTGGATGTGTATATTTATGTATTTATTGATATTTATATTTATATATATGTATATTTATGTATTCTATTGATATTTATATTTATGTGTATATTTATATATTTTACAATCGTGGGAATCAATCACTGATAAATCAGATTGAGATAAGATATTTTGCGACATTTGCACTTGCACACTTGCACTTTTTCAAGGATTATCAATTACAAGATATGACATTAAGTCAAAATAAGATAAGCCTTTTTAGGTTAATTATGAATTTTTAGTATTTTTGCACATGTAAATATATCATTTTAACACTATTGGTAGCACTTTTTAGTATTGTTATTGGTTTGTATATGGTCTAGATGACAAGAAATACATTTATTGTATCCTAAAGCATTCATGCAATCATTGTTGAAAATATCAGGGTTATTTTAAGAATTTATTGTATTTTTATAAAAAATTATGAGGGTAATACAACACATATTAGGTTGATTGCTCAAATGCATTTACGCATATATTGTTAACAAGGATACAAACAATGTAACATAAATGTTTTTTCTATGTCTATTGTCGTGACCAGTGCACACTGTCACTTTAAATAGGTATCCCACAAGCAGTAGCGCTGTCATGTGATCAAGGCAGGGATCTGCCGAAACGCGTCATGGCGGACTGGTTCTTCGGTGTAATAAACTGAAATTACACAAAATCTGGGTCTACTCTCGTTTTTATTCCTACGGATTGTTTTACAAACGAGCAACTTACATATATATATATATATATATATGTATTATGGAAAGTTTTTTTTTAGGGTTTAGGCTGGGTAAGAGTTTGTGGGTTTTCAGGTTGTAGGAAGTTTTAGAGTTTAGGGTGGGTTTGGGGTTTTTGGACGGGAAGTTAATTTTTAGGGTTTAGGGTGGCTTTGGGATTTTGGATGGCAAGGGTAATTTTAGGGTTTAGGGTTGGTATGGGTTTTTGGATGGGAAGGGTATTTTGTAGGGTTTAGGGCAGGTATGGGTGTTTGGGTGCTAAGCGGTTTTTAGGGTTTAGTGTGGGTATGGGTTTTTGGGTAGCAAGGGTACTTTTAGGGTTCAGGGAGGATATAGGTTTTTGAGTGGCAAGGGTATTTTTAGGGTTGAGAGCAGATATGGGTTTTTGGGTGCTAAGGGGTTTATAAGGTTTAGGGTGGGTATGGGTTTTTGGGTGACAAGGTTATTTTTAGGGTTTAGGGTGGGTATGGGTTTTTGGGCAGTAAGATATTTTTAGGGTTTAAGGCGGGTATGGGTTTTTGAATGGTAAGGGTTTTTTAGGGTTTAGGGTGGGTATGGGTTTTTGGGTGGCAAGGAAAGTTTTAGGATTTAGGGTGGGTATGGGTTTGCGGGTGGTAAAGGGTGTTTAGGGGTTTAGGACTGGTATGGGTTTTTGGGTGCTATGGGGCTTTCAGTGTTTAGGGGGTATGTATTTTGGGGTGGGGAGGGTCTTTGCATGTGTGTGTGTGTGTATATATATATATATATATATAAATATATATATATTTATATATTTATATTTGGTTATAAATATATATTAAAACAATTATATATATATACACACATATATATTTAAATATGTTTATATTTAAAAAAAAATGTATATATAAATACCTATTTATATATATTTATTTTAAAATTAATATATATATGTGTATATATATATATATATATATATATATATATATATATATATATATATATATATATATATATATATATATATATATATATATATATATATATATATATATATAAATAATTTCATTTGGGGTTATACTTACCCGGTAAGTTTTTACCACGCATGTGCCTTTACTATACATGCCTTAACAACACAAATTTTGTTGTAAAGGCATGAATGGTAAAGGCATATGGTGGGAAAAACTTGCATGATAGTGTTGCGGTCATTGTAATGACCACATTGTAAAGTCATGCATGGTAGTGGCTTGCTTGGTTCCATCATACATCCCTCAGCTCACATGTATGATCATCGTGTGTGCTGAAATGATGGTCAAAACATTACAGCTTGCAATGGGAACTTCATGCAGAGGCACACATTGTCCAGAGTCATGCTGGGGGGCATTTACATTGTCCCAACATAGCTCATTAGCATTTTTTTGTTGTGCATTGGGGTATTTACAAAATAATAAAAAATAACCATCACACTAGACTTATTGATTTTGCCAATGCTTGTTAAACATCGAAAGAGAATGGGCGACGAGAGTCACCCTTTTAGATGCTGATTAATTTGGATCTTTTAACTGTCTATATCTGCGTATCAGACCATCCTTTATTTTGTGTTTTTATTTATGATATTAAGGTTTTGTTTTGACATATGTTATAATTAAGTGTCGGTTATTGTTATTACCGTTCTATTAACTTTATTGCAAGTTATCGGATATCTGTAACACAGTTTTTAAATTTTTTATTTCTTTTCCTAGATTTTTTCCTTTTGTGCTTTTATGGTTTGTAAATGAAGCAGAATAAAGCTTATTTGTTGATGAAACAGTGTTTAATTTGTAAAAGAAAGCAGCTGTTTCACAGAAGCTTCCAAGCTGCTGTACTTGTAGCATTGCTAGCCCTGGATGCTTTCTGTGACTCCGACTTCCATGTTAGAAACTGGCCTTGATAAAAGGTTGGTGTAGAATTAATGTATATATTATATAATGCCCAAATTAAGTTACTGAATTTACAAACCGTGGAAAGATGCGAAAGTAAGTTAGCCACGTCAGAATTTCATCCCCTTATTTTGCAGATCACCGCATAGCTCAGGGGTCAATGTTTAACTCACTCAGCCATCTTGCAGCACCAATTGTCATGTGCACCTTTCTTATGTCTGAACCACCTGTTACTGAAATGTGATTGGACCTCTCAGCCTAGTGTATTAAAAGGTACCACACACTCTAAGCCTGAGATTTACAAAAGTGAAAAACCGACCTTTGAAATGTACTGAAATAATACTATGGATCACAAAAGGATTTGCAAACTCCAGTGTCCAAATTTGAGTCTGTTGCTCTCGAAAGGAAAAGTGGGCAATAAAGAGGTGTCACCCTTTCCTTGCAACTTGAAAGGATACGTAGCACTGGTTACTGACCATTACTGCACTTGCAAACCTTTGATGGGGTACCACTTCCCAAAATGGCATAATATCCATTCTTAAAGTCGGAGGGGTTTGTGAAGGACAATTTCCATCATGTAAAATGTGGGTGCTGATCCACCAATGTATCAATCTTTTATTGAGCGACAATAATATGGGGTCCAGAATATCGACTACCCACATATTATCAATGTAAGTAAATATTTAGGTAAGTATAAATTTACTATACTTAACTACACATCTCTGCACCCTGATATATGTATCATCAAGTTACGTAGATGTGAGACCTATTAACTTGAATTGTAGACACCTTAATCTCTGCATTTTCTCCTCTGTCGTTGATTCTTGTGGATTCTCTCCCCCCCTTAAGCTCTTTCCTGGCCTGAGGAAAGAGAACTTCAGGTATTTGCCGCTAATTAGGCACAGAGAGAAGACCTCGATTGGCACCACACAAACCAGGAGCCCAAGCAGCTACAAAGGAAGCAACTGTACAGTAGAACTGCAAGGCGACTTACCAACAACAGGAAAGTTGACAGAGTCCATTCAATTACCCCACAGGTCACACAATAGTCACAGAAGACAGACTGCATCTCCTGCCCTCACCCCAGCTCTGAGGTAAGTCATTGAACAGAGAACTTAGGAGCCTCTGCAAGGCTTTCCACTGAGGATGGACCCTCCACTGAGACCTAATGAGAAGGGGGTGGTCTCACTACCTTCTCTGCGACTGCTGGTGCTGCAGTTACAGAAAAGGCAAAAAAGTATGCTGAGTGGGTGCCATGTTGTTTTGTCCACGCTCTGCAAACTTTTTGTTACTTAGAAAAACCCTACCTATGCTCACCCTTGAACAGAAACAACCCTCTTGGTTTGTATCTAAAAAACAAAACAACTGACAGTGAGGTTTGTCTCTCAGCCCATGGGGGTCATTCATATGGTTTACTGTGCAGGACAGGCCAGGCTTTTCCTGTTGGTCCTAAACAAGAGAAAATTGGGTGGACCTACTGGTGTACTTTGTTTGGTGTATGGGATGCAGTCAAAGGTTTCAGACAACACTTCCCACACCTCTAAATCAGGCAGGGGTTCCAAAAGGTTGGTATGGCGGAAGTCCTGACATAAAATAGTGGGGCTCCTGCTCTGCCAAATTTTAAATGAGGCCCTAAGGTCCTAAGAGAAATAAAAGCAGGTTCCATCATGGTGCAGTGTATCAGAAACATGAAGGGATACTGTGCTTCTAAGTAGAGTAGAACTTTATATGGGAGAATTTGGTTAGTTTTGCAGATGCAGGGGTTCTGCCCCAAGCCCATCCTGGTCCTACCAAGCCCACCCAGGGGATTCTCAGTCTTTACTTCAGATGTCTTTCACTGGAGGGCACGCTGGGGATTGAACACCTCATGGAAATGAAAGATAAAGGTCTGCCTCTGTCTTGCGACCAGATCATTGCATTTTCGATCAATCTTGATTCATATGACCCACATGGCCATCGGTTGGTTGTTTGAGTTGAGTGACCCCCCCTTTGTCCAATGAAGCCACAGATCCAACCAAAGCAATGCTAGAGCAAGGATGGAGAGAAAAGTTAATCCTTGTAAGATTGACCTAAAATATGCTAAGTGAAAGTTTTTCCTAAGGTCAGCCAAAACGCTTCACATAATCTAAAACTTTAGATGGCCAAACCACATTTAAAGGCACTGCAGACCACTAATAAGACATAACTTCATTTTATCCTTCCCAACCCTCTTCAATGCTTGCAAAATGTGTTCAGAATGCTTAGTCTGGTTTGTCATTGCCTAGGGGTATTGTTATTTTCCTAACTTTGTACCTATTCTGAGACTTTGCTGTGCATCAGTGATTGGTTGAATGCTTTCATGAGACAGGTCTTAAGGTTTTTTTAGGGTTGATGGTGGGAAAGGGTAACAGTGCCACAACTACTAAATCAGAATGTACTTGTTACATTAGAACCTATATATCACACAACCACATACACTATACATCACCAACTACACTTTAAAGCCATAGCATTCAGCTCCCTAAACCTCTATCTGCACCCTGAGCCACCTACACCTTATAATACCTATGTGCAACACTAGATTCATATATACAACACTAAACACACTCTTCATCACTGCCTACACCCCATATCAACACCAACAGCCTTCCTCACTTACACCCTGCATTCCCACCAACAACCTGTGCCCTGTAGATGTTTTACGTACCACACCTGAAACCACCTCCTACAATGTCAAGCACACGTTGCCTTGTACCTTTCATTCGTAGGCTGCTCGAATTCCCTGTGGAAGCACAAGAGGCCACCACTCACACCCTACACCTACATCACCAGTTGCACCACCACCTTACACCCACACCCTATAGACACATCACCTAAAACAATAACCCTACATCACTATATCCAACCTACACCACCATTGCCATGCTACACCGCCTACACCAAAAATACCATCTGCAAGAAACTGGATTATTAATTGGGGTGGGTGACTACACACCTCAAGGAATAATCACAAATCTTGTCAAGGTGAACCTTTAATGTCATTAAATTAACCTGATCTCAATCCCTAGGCAGATATTGCAAAAAGCAGACAGGCTTAACGTAGGGCACTGTGTAAAACATTTGTGCAGTACCAAAACAGTAATAAAGTCAAAATGCAACATAATAAAAATGCCAGACTGAATTAGAAACATAGATTAAAATGTAATGAATAAAATGACACAAAATTACAAAAATCCAATAAGGGGAACCAGAGGTGTGATTTTGAAAAAAAGTTTAAAATATGAATTGCACCAAACAACACAAAGTACCAATGATAGTCAGTGGTCGCAGTAGACCGGAACTAGGCGCAATTTGACGCTGACCACGATGGAGCATGTCTGAAATACCAATCTGGCTAGTTCTGATCAAATATTTTACCTTCTTACTTTAGTCCTTTACGTCCTAATCCAACAAAGGAATACCCTTCTAAAGGCACCCAGGACCTCATAAAAGGCACTTAGAGACTCACAGGCTGTCAAGCAGAGGTCAAACAGCAGGATCCAGACTGGGTCCTGTTGCTACTGGTCACTTGGGTAGTTGCAGGAAAAGGCCTCTTGTAGCTTGTTGTGTCCCCGTAGCTTAAACAGGAGATCAGCTTTATTACCCTTGAAGTACAGTTTTTTCATCCTGGGAACAAGAGAAAGCAGGTCCAGTCCTTTCAGGGTTCTTCTCAGGTCATGGACATTCGATTCAGTCCTCTTTAAATTATCCTCGGGTCCAGGAGGATTCTGAAGTGTGTGCCTGGAGATGCCAAATTTATGCCTGGCACAAGCTAGTGAGTGGAAATGACCACTGGGCATGCCCTAACCAATAGGGTAAAAGTTCCTGGGGCCAACCCTACCTACTTTGGGCATTTTCAAGATGGCAGAAGTCTTTGACACACTAAACTTGGACTCTGTGGGCTGGGGGTGGGTGTAATGAGTGAACTATGGTAATCCTAGTGTTCCCCCACCCACATCTAACTCTAAAATTCAGTTTGGAGCAGTCACTGTACCCCAATTAAACCCAGAAAAAGAAGTCCTGTAGAACTCAGCAACGTTTTCAAGCAACCAGACAAGATTCTTTTGGCATTCTGTTTCCCTCCCTTCCTTTCAAGTAAGCTCCCAGTGTTATATGGAAAAACCCATAGTCAGACATCTGGTGGGAAAAAGTAAAGGCCCTGCTCAGGTGTCAGCTGACATTTGCTCTTTGGATGTATCCAGTTCCTTGGGCCAACCCCACTGGTCATCATGTCAAGGGAACAACGCCCCCTCATAATCAGGCCTTTGCACACTGCTCTGGGCGCCGGGAAACCCTTTTTGGGTAGCTGTTGCGCCTTACAAGTTTAATAATAAAATAAATAAATAAATAGTTTTCACACCTCTTCAAATGCTAATTACAGTCATGCAAAAGTAGGAGAGCAAATGGGAGTTTAGCCTACTGGAAATTCAGGCAGGGAAAAGGTAACATTCTAAAAGTTAATTTTCCTTACCATTTATTAAAAACCAGACTTCAACGTTGAATTGGATTTTTGATAACTATTAAAAGTAGTTGTTGGAAGCCTCACTCTCTCGTGGCTGGGTCGTCTTCATGCTCTTAAAATGTCCGTCCTACCGAAAATTTTGTATGTCTTTCAATCACTCCCCACCCCTATCCCACAACACCATATCCAAAGCATGCAGCATGAATTCACCAGGTTTGTCTGGGGGGGTCGCCGCCCGCGATTTTCCAATAAAATTCTCATGTTACCTCGGGATAGGGGGGGCCTAGCTTGTCCCAACCTGTTAGAATACTACTGGGCGTCACACCTCCACTTCATCTCTGAATGGATGGCTTGGGAGAGCGAGAAGGTGTGGTTCCACATGGATAGGGCGGTAACTGGGCGCTCCATATGGGACTTACCCTGGCACTCCCGGGTTTCTCGCTCCCATAGCGCATACATAGCCGTCCCTACCAAGACTGTTCTTGACATCTGGGATAAGGTAGCTGTATCCAAAGGCCTCACCACCTTTCCCTCTCCTCACACCCCCATCGCTGGTAATTCTCTCTTCCCACCTGCCTTGCATCCTCCCGCTTTCGCTGACTGGCTGGATGGCGGGTGTAGAACGATACGGGACCTTTTGTGGGTGCCACCTTCAAGACTTTCGAACAATGTAAGCAGGAGTTCCAACTCCCGAAGGGGCTCGACTACAATACTTGCAACTTCGACACTGGGTACACGCCGAATCTCTGGCGCCGGCAGCCACACGTGCCCTCACCCCCTTCGAGCGGCTGGTTTGTTCGTTTGATAACTCTAGGGGCCTTATCTCGCGTACTTACCACATCCTCCAACATTCCCCGCGGTTAGCCCCACATCCTTACCAATCTCGATGGCAGTCTGACCTGTCCACGGACATCACACCCGCACAGTGGGATCGCCTTTGGCATGACATTCCGAAGGTTTATCGTTGTATTTCGCAGCGAGAAACCGCCTATAAGGTGATGACCCAGTGGTACTACACCCCCCAAAGATTACATAAAAGGTTCCCTACGTCCTCTCCTCTCTGCTGGCGATGCTTGAATTCTCCCGGAGATTTCCTCCACATCTGGTTGTCTTGTCCACTTCTGGCCACCTACTGGAAAGAGATCCTCAGCCACATCAAATCGGTTCTTGGCTTCCCCCTGCCTGAAACTCCAGCTACAATTCTCTTGGGTATCAAGCCTGCTAACCTGCGCGCGCTGACACGTAGAGACTTGCATATCTGTCTTCATATGCTGGGTGCGGCGAAACAACTCATAGCCCTATACTGGAAGAAAGCAGAGACTCCCCCAGTCACTATTTGGTTCACTCGCCTATGGCATACCATGGCAATGGAACTACTCACTGCGCGCTTACAGACCCGAGACACCCAATTCAGCAAACTTTGGCAACCATTAATTGATCACTTCTGTAGGATAGAACATACCCGTTTCCAGCCCCCGAAACTCCGGGCTTTACGCCTCTTTGAAGACGCATTACTTCCCTTTGCCTTTAACATACCCCCTTGACCCCAACGCCACCACGCTACTACTTGTTCACCAGGCCACCGTCCCTGCAATGACCACCCCCCGTATTCCACCCTCCCTTTCTTTCTCTCCTTTATTCTCTCCTTTCTTATCTTCATCTCTTTGTTTTTCTCTTTCTCTTTCGCTGGCCTCCCTCCCCCCCCCCTTTTTTTTTATTCCCATCCTCTATTTTCTGCAAGTCTTGGGGGGCTCACTCCCTTCTCGCCTTTCTCCTTCTCCTTTGTCTGTCTATTGCTTTATGTTTGAGTTTGTTCGTTTGTTCTGGTTCTTTACATTTGGAGACGCTTAAAAGCTTACACCTGACACCTTCGATTATCATACTACGCGGCCGGCCCTGACTGGGTTGTAGGCGACTTGCTGTGTAACTTATATCCGCGCACAACCTACTAATGCCACACCCATGCTTCCTCCTTGTTCACTCCACTATGCGGCCGGCCCACTCAAGGGTTGTAGGCGACATGCTGTGTCTCTGTTATTTATTCTCCTCTTCTTTAATAAAATAGATTTATATCAAAAGTAGTTGTTTAGTTATTTTCTAGGTAGTTGCATTTCCGAGGTAGAGTATTAGGAGTTTTTATCTGTACTCAGGTTATCTACATAGGACAGCTAGGCCTGCCACAGTGAAAATAGTTTTTGAGTGTTAGTCACTGTAAGAACACGCTATCATTAAATTTCTACCTGTCCTACTATTAAATACCATGCACCCTGCCCTGTGAGCAACAAGGCCTAAAGGGGTGACTTATTAATATTTAAAAGGGAGGTTTTGACTTGTCAAAAATGTTTAGTTTGATAGATGAATTGCAGTTTTTACACTGCTACAGCCAGGCTACACTAGTAGGCCTGGAGCCATGTTTGTACTGCCACTATATTGAATGGCACAAAAGGTGCTGCAGTTAACTTCCAGGTCCTGGGTTAGTGGCATAACACACATTGATAGGATCCCCCTGTAGAATGTGATGAGGCCCCTGAGTCTCCCATATTTAACATATATTTATTGGCTTTGGGCTGAATGGGCTTCCCTAGAATGGTTGGGGATCACCAAGATGGTTGGTGCCACCCTGTGCCACATGGGCTACAGGGGCCTGTTTTACACCCCTCCCGGGGTACATTTTGTACCATATTCTACAGACATATAGGTAAGTTAAATATGCAAATCAGGTGTATACCAATTTCATCATGTTGAAAGGGGAGCACAGGCATTTTACCTCTGGTTAGCAGGGGAAAAGTGCTCAGAGTTCTGTAGCCAGCAAAATGGTTAAGGCAAAAATCTGGGGGCTCACCATGCAAAAGATGGTCATTTCCTACACCACCTACCATACATTCTTACCTACTATCCACAATACTTACGCTTTCACCACTACCTGTATTCTAGACCACCATCACTGCAGCCATGTGGACCATTCATGTCAGACACAGGTTCAGGGACCGCCTAATAGGTCGATAGCTGTGATGCAGCCATATGCTTCCCAGCATTGGGAGTGGAAAGGGTGTCGGACTAAGCAAACCTCTGGATGACTCTTCTGTCAAGCCTCAGTCCGGAGCTCATCAGTCCTGCACCTGACTACCGGTGCTCGAAGGTGCGGGTGTCTCCAGTGAATCAATCACCATCACTGATACACCGCTACCCACTGAAGCCCAGGGTGCCCACACAAAGAAGAAGCAGAAATAATCTGGGTAAGGAGCACAGGAAAATTCTAGAGTTTTGTTTGAAACATAAAGTGATTTGCAGGGGGTACAATGCTTGAGAAGGTGGATTATCCTCAAAGAGTAAGGAATGAGTTGAGAAAGGGGATGAGCAGGTGTTACTTGTTGTTACTCTAGACATGTTTCTACAGGTAAGGGTGTCAGGCCAGCAATAGTAACATCACAGAAGGCATTCTATACATTTTTAAAGGTTCACCACTTGTAGTACTGTACCGGCCGCCTCCAAGGAAACCAACATGGCGGCCAGTGACGGACGAATAAGCTGGAGGTTAGTGTACCAGCTTATTCGGTACGCTTGGCCGAAGAGGTGAAATTGTCCCGGAGGAGGGGATTAGAGAGAGGTCGTAAACACCAGGAGGAAGAGATGGGATGCCGCGCGAGCTGCAGGAAAGTGAGGAAGCAACCCGGAGGACGGAGGAAGACAGGAGCAGAGACCACAAGGACGACGGTGCCGGAGCCGGCAACCCGACGTCAACCCCGCTTAATAATAACGCTGCTGCCACCGCTGGTATTCCAGAAAAGGAGCCCACCGGTGCACCCTCTGCCACGTCCCAGGAGGGCCGTGGCCACAAGCAAGTTTCTTTCTTGAATTTCTTTGCCATACACAGATGGTGCCCCTTAAGAGTAATGGGGTGACCCAGTATCCCTCAGAACCTGGGAAATCTAGTAATATGCAACAACAGTTAGTTCTGTGGGGGAGGATATTTCTTTAACAAGAGCATTAGTTACTCACAAACATTCTTTGTGGCATGGCAAATTATTTGTGCCTTGGTACGGACAAAATACTGTAGGACACCAATGAGATAAGAGTTTGTAATTACGGTATATTATCAATCATTTAGCATAAAGTGATGTACAAAATAACAAGTCACAGAATCACACAGGACTGTTGAGAGACATATACAATAATGAGAAAGAAAAAACATTAGAAATGGAAATAGCTTGGCATTATCACAGGCTGTTTTCTTGGCCCAGGCCTGATGAAGACCCGGGGTGATGTTTGTGAATTACACACATAAAGGGTCGAAACGTCGATGATAATTGCTGGTACTCCGTTAAACTGCCAAGCTATTTCCATTTCTAATGTTAAAAGGACATCCGCTTGTACAGTCATCTGTTTCGTTGGGATACCCTAAAAAAGAATCGTTTATGTCATCATTCTATCATTGTATATGTCAACTGTGTTTAAGTCTACACATTTATGTACCCCTGTTTTTGCATGTTTTTTCTTTCTCATTATTGTATATGTCTCTCAACAGTCCTGTGTGATTCTGTTACTTGTCATTTTGTACATCACTTCACGATATATGATTGATAATATTACAAAATCTATCTCGTTGGTGTCCTACAGTATTTTGTCCGTACCAAGGCGCGAATAATTTGCCATGCCACGAAGAATGTTTGTGAGTAACTAATGCTCTTGTTAAAGAAATATCCTCCCCCTTATAATACACAGATGGTGGGCGGGAAGTGCACCATAACAACAAATAACCACACTAGAGGAGAGGTGACTTCACGGGTGTGGTGATGGTAGCACAAAGCTGTTAGTAGCTATACGAACAGCGCGCTTACGTGTATTTTCTTTATTTTTCCCCTGGAGCTACCTACAAACACTTCCTGCGGTTGGAAGACTCAAGCAGACCTCAAGGGAACAACAATGAAAAGAAGTAGAAAAGGAAGGCAATGAAGTAGTCGGACATTGCAGAACAAAGAGAACTAAAATTGCTTTACCCAACGTATTCCTTTTTATTTAATCAAAAGACTGATCCACTTGCGTCTCATTAACTCCCCATAATAAAGACAGAAGAATATACCTCTCTTCTAGCCTGTTACTCACACATGTCTTATTCCCACTACACCCCGCTGCCCAAAAGGAGAAAGAGAAAAGAAAGGGGGGGGGGTGGCGACAAAAACAATACCACTGTTGGAACCACTTCATCCCTCTGCATGAAGGTGCTCTTCTCTGACATGAAGGAGACATTTTTAATTTCCTTTTTCCATTTTGATTGCCTTGTATGGCATATGCAGAGCACAGTGCGGGTTTTGTTCATCCCACAGACATCAACCCAGAAAAGAAATATATAGAAGCAAGCCTCTTCGAAGTCTCACTTCAAAGATAGAGAAAAGGAGAGTCTTGTTTATGGCTGTGTAATTATTGGCATACAAACATCAGAGAGAACGAGCAGTCCCAGATAAAAACGCAACTGGATGGAGAGAATGTTTCACCATGGTCTATCTCTTGAGACACATGGTAGGAAGGCACATTCGTTCAGGTCGGAAATTGGCATGGAGGCCACTTTTGGTTTCAATTACCACTTCAATGCCATTTTCAGACACATAGGGGTCGATTCCGATCCCGGCCGGAAGCGCACCTAACAGTATTCGTCCGGAAAAAATACAAGCCGAATGCGTGTTTCCCGACCGAATCGTACACTCGTCCGGACGAACAAGTACGATGCGGATAACAACCCAGTTTCCGAACGAGCCGTACTCACCCAATCCAGCTCCTGTTCCCCGCCCGAGCCGGATCCGTAAACGCCGCTTCGAGCCGCACGGAAGCAAATACACAGCACCTTCCGGCCGGACTAGTACGATGCGCATTCCGTACGCGCCGAACCCGTCGCTACGTCCGGCACGTTTGAGCATCCTGGCGAGCCGTACGTAAGCTCCGTTGTGCGCCACAAGACGATCCACGGCTACGAGACGAACAAGCCAGCGACAAGTACGAGTCGAAGACATGAGAAACCCGAACGAGACGATCCAAGCATGAATCCCATTGCGCAGGTCCTACCTATACTCTACATCTATTACCGGGCCCGGCACGGACGCGTACGGCACAGACGGTAAGTCAAACACCAACAATACAAACAAACTACACGTACCCGAAATATGTCACACACACATAGGGATGCACAAATGACGTACACAAGCAACAGCAGAACCATAGGGGTGGGATGGCCAACACCAATGCCATACACACCCATAGGGGGATGGATGCCTACCACCAACACCACCCTACCACCACCCCTACTCATGGGTGGCCAGATGCCTGCCACCACCACCACCCCTACTCAGGGGGGGCTGGATGCCTACCACTACCACCACCCCTTCTCAGGGGGGCATGGATGCCTGTCACTACTACCATACCCACCCTTAGGGGGCTGGATGCCTACCACTACCACCACCCCTACTCAGGGGGGCATGGATGCCTGTCACTACTACCATCCACATCCTTAGGGGGATGGATGCCTGCCACTACCACCACCCCTACTCAGGGGGGGCTGGATGCCTGTCACTACTACCATACCCACCCTTAGGGGGCTGGATGCCTGCCACTACTACCACCCCAACTCAGGGGGGCCTGGATGCCTGTCACTACCACCACCCCTACTCGGGGGGCATGGATGCCTGTCACTACTACCATCCCCACCCTTAGGGGGATGGATGCCTGCCACTACCACCACCCCTATCCAGGGGTGGCTGGATGCCTGTCACTACTACCATCCCCACCCTTAGGGGGATGGATGCCTGCCACTACCACCACCCCTACTCAGGGGGGCCTGGATGCCTGTCACTACCACCACCCCTACTCAGGGGGGGCTGGATGCCTGTCACTACTACCATACCCACCCTTAGGGGGCTGGATGCCTGCCACTACTACCACCCCAACTCAGGGGGGCATGGATGCCTGTCACTACCACCACCCCTACTCGGGGGGCATGGATGCCTGTCACTACTACCATCCCCACCCTTAGGGGGATGGATGCCTACCACTACCACCACCCCTACTCAGGGGGGCCTGGATGCCTACCACTAACACCACCCCTACCGAGGGGGGCCTGGATGCCTACCACTACCACCACCCCTACTCAGGGGGGTCTGGATGCCTGTCACTACTACCATCCCCACTCATAGGGGGATGGATGCCTACCACTAACACCACCCCTACTCATGGGGGCCTGGATGCCTACCACTAACACCACCCCTACTCAGGGGGGCCTGGATGCCTACCACTAACACCACCCCTACTCAGGGGGGCCTGGATGCCTGTCACTACTACCATACCCACCCTCAGGGGGATGGATGCCTGCCACTACTACCACCCCTACTCAGGGGGGCCTGGATGCCTGTCACTACCACCACCCCTACTCGGGGGGCATGGATGCCTGTCACTACTACCATCCACATCCTTAGGGGGATGGATGCCTGCCACTACCACCACCCCTACTCTGGGGGGGCTGGATGCCTGTCACTACTACCATACCCACCCTTAGGGGGCTGGATGCCTGCCACTACAACCACCCCAACTCAGGGGGGCCTGGATGCCTGTCACTACCACCACCCCTACTCGGGGAGGCATGGATGCCTGTCACTACTACCATCCCCACCCTTAGGGGGATGGATGCCTACCACTACCACCACCCCTACTCAGGGGGGCCTGGATGCCTACCACTACCACCACCCCTACACAGGGGGGCCTGGATGCCTACCACTACCACCACCCCTACTCAGGGGGGCCTGGATGCCTGTCACTACTACCATCCCCACTCATAGGGGGATGGATGCCTACCACTAACACCACCCCTACTCATGGGGGCCTGGATGCCTACCACTAACACCACCCCTACTCCGGGGGGCCTGGATGCCTGTCACTACTACCATACCCACCCTCAGGGGGATGGATGCCTGCCACTACTACCACCCCTACTCAGGGGGGCCTGGATGCCTGTCACTACCACCACCCCTACTCGGGGGGCATGGATGCCTGTCACTACTACCATCCCCACCCTTAGGGGGATGGATGCCTGCCACTACCACCACCACTATCCAGGGGGGCCTGGATGCCTGTCACTACTACCATACCCACCCTTAGGGGGCTGGATGCCTGCCACTACTACCACCCCTACTCAGGGGGGCCTGGATGCCTGCCACCACCACCACCCCTACTCAGGGGGGGCTGGATGCCTGTCACTACTACCATCCCCACTCATGGGGGGATGGATGCCTACCACTTACACCACCCCTACTCATAGGACGGGTAATGCATGACACAACCAGCATACTCCCACATAAGGAATTACAGAAAATGACATCCCCCCCAACACCCTGACAAGCGTGTGTAGTCTGTGTCAAATGCCTACAACACTGAACATGACATTGAACATACAATGTGACCCCCTATCACATGTGTCACACATAAATGTGTGTGGCCTCCACAATGCAAGCCGACCATGGCCACTGTGGCAATGGGCTCGAACACCCCATCACTACAGTGACCAAAAGGTAAGTGTGGGGTCCATAGTTGATGCACTTTTTGAACAGTGGGGCAATGTGGCCTAAAGCCCCATCACCACAGTGACCAAAAGGGAAGTGTGGTGTCCATAGCTGATGCACCTTTTGAACAGTGTGGCAATGGGGCCGAAAGCACCATCACCACAGTGACCAAAAGGGAAGTGTAGTCATGGTAAAAGCTGCCAAAGCCAAACTGCATGGGTGAATCCTGGTCACACAACAACAAACACATCAGTGGCATAGTAGTGCTTGTGTCCCATAGCAATATAGATTGGTCGAGGCAAACAGTGCAGTGTCACTGAAACATCGTTTTGTCCATGTGCATACAAACATCACCCATGGGGTCCCACATTATCAACATTCACAAATAACACAATGACAGAAGTGACCATCATAATGCTGACCCACATATCTGCACCAATGGACACACAAATGTAGATATCCTGTGGAGACTGTAGATGTGAGGTGAACAAATACCATACCATGGCAGCAATGGGACATACAAACCATGATTATTGTGCTGACTGATGACCTAGGAGTCCCAGTGACAGCAGGGGAAAGCCACCAAACAACATACAGCCAATGGCACACACTCAAGATATGCCAATGCAGTGGTGCTAAGGCACAAACACAAACAGGCAGACTCACACTGCATATCAAACACAACGGGTGATGGGGGGGTGTGCCAGTGTCCCCAGGCAACCACACAACACATGAGGAGGCCTGAATTCCAAACACACAGATGTGTATACAGTGCCATACAAAAGTTACTCATGGATCGGATACCCCTATGTGGGCAATCAGGCATTGTTAGATGAGAGGGAGCACAAATTACACATGTCACACAAGCTTGTAGGAACAGCAAGTAACACAGCAAGAGACAGACCCACCACAGCACTACCCCCAGGGACCCCACATTGTGCTGACACTAGCCTGCATGATAATCCCACTGTGATGACAAAGGTAGATGTCGTTCACACTGTGAACCACAGCCATGTGTCCTGAGCAACAAACTACCATCACTCCTACACAAGCTCTAATCAATCAGCACGGCCTGCCAGCCAAGGCCAATATGGAGGTAGGGGTCTAGCCGTGCAACAACTCACATTTGCACACACTCAACACCACACACCCTGATCTCCACCAATGTGCAGCAGTGAAGCTCACATGGACTGGTGACATTGCACATGCACCCATGACAATACCAGGGGTGGTGGTGGGAACTAAGATGCAGAAACCCATCACACATGGCCAGTCAACAAGACACGTCAATGTCTGACACACAGCACAGTACGCTGTACATGGGCATGATGTGAAATCCACCACAATCAATGGGATCCTGGCCATAGTCACACACCAACGAAGAAGCCAAGGTGACACACTAAGAACACACGTACACAACTTCCAACATTGCAGCTCTGACCCTGAGGAGTGGCAGCAGTCACACACACAACGTGTCACAATCACTGAAAGCTACCACAAACTGTAAATCACATGACTTGTGTAAACAACAAGTGCCAAGGGAATCCTGAATGTGTCCCATCTGCGTTTGACCACATCCCCAGCCCTGACAACAAAGACAACCTGGGATGACAACCTCATGAACATTAGTTTGCCATGCACCCACATCACGGAGAAACCAGGTCCAAGATGCTGGATGAACACAGAACAACTCAGCAAGCATCACAAACAGGGACATCCCTAGGGACACAGCCTGTGTAGGAAAAGGGAAGGGAACACGCACAGACATGCTTACACAACACACACCACAGGCCCACGCAATGTCACCGGATTACACACTGCCATGAGGGCACTCCACTCCTGTGGAAGGTCCGCTGTGCCAAACCTTGTCTGTGCACGACCCAAACATGTCAGCAGAACACTCCGTCAGTGAGTCAACAACTACAACACACAGAAGGCTCTGCTCACATCAGCCTGGGTACGGGAGTGTCACGTCAGTCATCTGCATACACCCAAAACACGTGTGAAGCCAGTTGCACTGTATACACAGATGAGTCCTTCAACATTGATGTGCAAAACTGCATGTCCAGTGGAGCTGGGCACACAGTCAGGGAAATCGGAACATTGAACAGTGGTAAGCCCACCAGATGTGCATCAGTGTAAGACAAAGATGTTCATTTACAAATGCTAAACGTACATCCCTGTGTCAAATGCTGAACATTACACCCTCAGACTGCAGCAAAGGATGCCATAGATCCAGACTACAACAGGACACATATCCCATGGACCACATGGAGTCCATCACAGCAACACTTCATTTTCCTGATATGAACACTATTACAACTGCAAATGCAGGATGCTACTCATCCACATCATGTACATCAAAAGAAAACCCACAATTAAACAAAAAGAGGCTTTATTCAGCAAATGGCAAGGAAAACTCTGAAGTCCAAAGGAAACTAAGGCCAATGGCCAGTCCAAACTCACAGTCCCAACAGGGTGATAAGTGACAACTGGTCACCCATTGCTTGCCTGCACTGGTACGGACAGGGGACATCCCCCTTGGAGGGGCATACAAGGGGCAGGCCAGGCACCGCATGGACAGGATCAGGGGACGGCAGAGTGAGGCAGTGAAGGGGTGGTGGGTGCAGGAGTGTCACCGGCAACTGCAGTGGAGGTGTCTGACTCAGGTGGGGCCGGCACCACTGTGGTACACAAGTCAGTTGGTGTGGGTGCTGCAACCACTGCAGTGAGCTGGTCTGATGTAGTGGACTGGGTCCCCACTGCAGTGCCCGAGTCAGACGGGGTGGTTGTGGACTCCACTGCAGTGCATGACTCCAAGGGAGTGGAAGGGTGGGCAGATGAGGTGGGCAGGACAGAGGGGGGGGCCCGGTCTCCACACCAGTGGCACTAACAGGCAGAGCATCTGGGTTGGGGGTGGAAGAGCAAGTGGCAGGGGGGAGGGCCTAAGCAGTCTGGGGATGCGGTATCGGTATGTGGGGGAACCTGGGGCAGGGTGTGGCGGGGGAACCTGTGGAGTGGTGGCCTGGGGGATGGAGGAGAGAGACTGGGTGGTGGAGCAGCGTGGTGGTGGTGGTGGGGTCTTGCTCTTCCTGGTCTGGGGGGACTTCCGAATGGGGTCCTGTGTCTGCCTGCACCTGGGGGAGGGTGTCCGGGGGTGAGGGGCACTCCCCTCTGTGTGGGTGGACTTCCTCTTCCCCCGGTATGCTGGATCAGCAGGATCGAAGGGGAAGAGGCCGAGGTCACACAGGAAGATCTGCTGTGTAGGTGGGGTAGCAGGTGAGGCAAGGGAAGGGGTCTTGGAGGGAGAGGATTTTGAGGACTGCGGAGTGACTTTGGATGCCTGTGTGTGTGTCTGTTCCCCATCCCCTGTGTGTGTGGTATCAGTCCCCTGAGGATGCTTGTGTGCACGTCTTGCCTTTCTCTTGGGTGTGTCTGTGCTGCTCGTGTCTGTGTGCTTGGGTGATTGTGCAGGTGTGCATGTGCTTTGGACAGGTAGGGTGGCAGGAAGTGTGGATGGGGCAGAGGTGGGAGGGGTGAGGGACTGTTGGAAGAGGGACACGGCTGCCGTCAGGGAGGAGTCCATGGACTTATTGCTCCTCTGTAGGGCAGACATACCCGTCGAGATGCCCTCCATGAACGACACCAGCTGTGTCAACAGAGTGGTGCGTGCATGGAGGACACTCAGCATTGCTGTCTGCCCTACATGGAGCTGCCGAAGGAGGTACACAGACTCCTCACTCAGGGCAGCAGGGGACACAGGGGCAGGGGTGCGGTGCCTGGCACGAAGGAGACACGCTCCCGAGCACGGGAGCCTCCACGGACCTCAGGAATGGGAGCCAATGGGAGGGCGGTGGTGGTGGTGGTGGTGGCGGGGCCAGACAGACTAGCTGGCCTTTGGTGGCTGCTGAGACCCGCCTCCACAAGGGAGTCATCCTCCGAGCTGCTGTGGTCCTCAGCTGAGGTGGATGGTGCTGAGGACTCCTCGGTGTGGCTCCCCTCGCCCTCTGTGCCACTGGGTCCCTCTGACCACTCGTCGGATGCTGACCCAGTCTGGCTCCGCTGCTCCTCCTGGTCCGTGGAGCTGTCCCCTCCTGTGGCCGTGGATGTATCTGCAAACAATTAGGGAAACAGACAAACATCAGTCACCTGCACTGACCGCACACACCACAGTAAGTACAGCACATCACAGAGCAAGCCCTGGCATCCTTAGTTGAACATTGCCTAAAGTCCTCACACAGATTCGGGAAGCCAATTGTCAGTCTGATGGTCAACCATGGGACTCACACCCCTCCTGCCCTTGCACCCATCTGTCTGGTGCCTGTCTGATGGTAAGACCCCAGTGTGGACACATGCACCACCTACACAGTTGTTGGACATTGCAGGGAACACAGTGAAGTATGTGAACATGCACACATCACATCTCTTGCCACTGAGTCAGTGCAGGTGTCCAGAGAAAGGGATGGCCAGAGTCTAAATAGAAATGCATGTGATGCATACCAGCACCAGACACCATGATCCACCCATGTCCGGATAGTCAATGCCACAATGGGGTGCATGTTGCACATGTCACTCCCCTGCAGGATCAGTCTTAGGAAGTTTAATGCCATGACACAGGCATGCGTGCAAAGTCATACATCACTGTCTCCAGTCACATGGCCATGGCAGCCAGCCAACAACAGTCTGCACCGTGTCACAATCCTAGGACATGGGGAATGCAAGTTATGTAACTGACAAGTGCACATGTCCATCCCCCAAAAACAACATCATCTGAACTACTATTTGTCCACGTCATACCAATTGGACATATGGGGGACACGAAACACAACTCTCTGAACATGAGCACCTCACAGTGTGCTGTGAATGAAAAACAGCTGCCTGAAAGTCACAGTCGCATACACCTGTGTGCACAGTCAAGTGATCAGACACCTATAAGTCACAGAAGTATCGTCTCTCATGGTCACATCTCAGATGGCATGCTGAGCCCTAACCGACAAACATACCAGTAGTCCTGACAACGAAGCCACAGCACAATGACACAGAGGCAGACACTGTCACGACTTGCTCCCTGCATTCCCGTGTCCACCACCAGGGGGCTGAACTGGGGGACTTTCCAGTCCTCTAATAAACTTCCAGACCCTCCCCTGCATGCAAATCCTGACTTCCAGCCATTTGGACACTTATTGGGAACGGACATCCATTCCCACTCCATGCCGGGTTTTGTGAAGCCAGCCTACTCATGCCTGAAAACTCCATTACCCAGGATTCCCGGCTCACTGCTTAGTCTCCATCCCTGCAGGCCAAGGATGGGTGGAGGAATTCAGCTCACCTGTGGCTGGCTGCTGCTAGCCTGCTCACACCTGCTGCATATGATTACAGTGAGCTCTTTTAAGCCCCAGCTCCCTTCAGCCCAGTGTTGGTCATTGTAAGCTGTTATCCGGTGAGACCAGTCCTTGTTCCTGAGCTTTTGCTATTTCCTGCTTTCCTGAACCAGCACTGCTTGCAGTTCTTCCTTGATTCCTGAGCCTTAACATTTCCTTGTTCCTGACCTGTAGTGTTACTTTGACTCCTGAGCCTTTGCTCAATTCTTGCCCCAGCACTGCATCCTATGCTACTTTGTTTTCTTGTTTACTGACCCTGTACTATTCTAGTATACCCTTGTAGCCTCCCTTTCTGTATAGCCTTTTCCAGTCCCTGCCTTTCATCTCATTTCCTTGGTTCCAAGTCTAGTTTGCTATCTTTCTATTCTGCTGTCTCGCTTCTGTTACCTTGTATGTTTGTTACCTGCTTTCTGCCAAGTGTGCCCTGTGATTTCCTTCCTTTCCTGTTAAGCACTCCTCTTTGCTAGCTCCTTGTCTATTGTGCTTGTGTTTAGTTTTACCCCTTTGCTGTTACTGCCTTGCGTGTTCCTGTTTGATCGCCAGGATCCGTGGGCACGGCTGACTACCTAGGTGGTGTTTCTTGTTCACTGTGAGTATTGTCTTTGAGTTACTGTTATAACATCACCATAGGTATAAGCTCCACAGACCCTGCCTTTGTATACATATCCTATATGTGGGTATTTCCAGACAATATCTGTAACAGCAATTGTGGGTGATGAACTTACTGAGCTTCAGTCTTACCGTGTGGAGCTCCTGAGTGCTTTACCCCACATCCCCTTTATTATTAACGTTGTTTCATGTTTAAGTGTATTGCACATCCGTCCTGGGTTTAAGTGATTCTGAATGCTGAGCCGCCTCATGAGTGCCCTTCCTTTCCGAGTCTCACCCTTCTTGTTCACCTCTACAGGCTTCCCCTTTTGGATCTCTTTTCTCCTCTGACTTCCTGTGTGCTCCTGGGCAGCTCTGTACTCCTCTCTGTCTTTGTTTTCTACCCTGTTCCCAGTCCTTGCCCAAGTCCCTGACTGTGTCCCCCACATAGTCCCGGACAGACCCTGACAGACACCTGAGGGAACATGTCACTGATCACAACATGTCAGCTGATCCACGGGAGTGGGAGTACAGAGTGTATTGTATGCCCTGGAGTAGGGATGACTGTCCAGCTCCACCTGTAAGAGGGATGAGTCCTGGAAAGTAGGCAGGTGTCTAAGCATGTGTGACACACTTGATATACATACTCCTGAGGCCCAAACATTGTTCCCACCCACAGCATGGGGGTGTGCCAAATACCCCAGGGACATGTGGTGAATCAGATCAGCAAGTGGACCACATATCAAAGTTACACCCAGATTACATGTCAGGACTTGGGCATTGTGTGAGCAATTGACCCACCCATGAATCCCACAACATAGTCACCGGAACAAATGCTGTCCCCCACCTTGAGCAAAGCAAAATGCAATGACACAGTCCCCAAGTGACACAATTTCCTGACTGTAAGGGCCACACATATGCGTATCAGATGAGGAGTGGGCATGTCACAATAGAGGGACATGGGTCCTGGACCACAAGACTGATGTACTGTGGAAGTTTAACCAGGCCAGAGGAGGGCACATAGCATGTCAGACAAAGTGCACAGTGCTGTCATGGACTCACCCCCTCCTTGCTGCTGTCTGGCCTTCAGCTGCCCATCCAGGTCAGGGAAGACCACCGCCAGGATCCTGAGCATGTGGGGGGTCAGGGTCCGGTGTCCGCCCCTCCTGCGAGGAGGCGACAGCTTCAGCTGGACCCTTGCGATCCTCCGGGTCCAGCCTCGAAGGTCCTGCCACCTCTTCTGGCAGTTGCGGATCCGGCGCTTGTAGTCCCCCACGGCTCTTACTGCCCGGGCGATGGTCAGCCAGATTTTCTGCTTCTGGTGGGCATCAACCTGTGAGGATGACAAAGTGAAAATGCCATTACTACACATGCAACATATCCGTGCATCACACAGTTGGATATACATGTCTCAATCACTGGGGCACATGATGTACACAGGCAGTGCAACGATGGCTATGAACAGTTTGCCAGCAGTTACTACATGGTATCATTGCATGGAAAGTAAACCTTGTTGGAATGCACTGTTACTGCACTGTACCTGTTCAGTGCATGTAACTACACACTTTGGGGGCTCAGAACTACTCAGTGAGCATGCTAGCCAGTGGTGTGCACACTGTAAGTCCTGCTAGTCAGACAACATGCAAAATTAGAAAGGCAGTGGACAGCACACTCACCTGCTCCCCTGGTGCCCCATGCAGCTTGCTGTACTGTGGAAGGAGGCTGTCCAGCAGGGCCTGGTTCTCCTCAAGGCTGAAGGCTGGGGCTCTCTCCACAGTACGTGCCATTGCAGTAGCCAGAGGATGCAGAGACAGCAGCAGTGTTGGTGGCAGATGTCGTCCTGGAGCATGTAGTGCAGGCAAGTGAGCTCTCAGGGGAACAGCCAGCATTATATGTGTGCTGCAGAGGCAGATACTGTCCCATGTGTCCAAAGTGATAGGTCCAAGTCGTTTGCATCTTCTGAATCTGACCAATCCATGGAATAGCAGCACTAATACACGTCCACAGCATCCTTCAAATCTTCAACTTCATGACACCCATGATTTTGCAACATTGTTGTGGCTGGCCAACTGAATTCACTGCCTCAGACTCGTTGGAGCTTCGAAAACGCGTCCGTTGCCATGCCAGGCCCCAGTCAATGCGTCCGCACCGATCTGTCCATTGCTGTACAACGCGTATTTCGGGATATAACGCGTACCCGCTCACAACAGATGCAATGGGCCGGCCGGGCACACCGATCGGTCCATTGCTGTACAACGCGTATTTCGGGATACAACAGATGCAATGGGCCGGCCGGGCACACCGATCGGTCCATTGCTTTACAACGCGTACCCGCTCACAACAGATGCAATGGGCCGGCCGGGCACACCGATCGGTCCATTGCTGTACAACGCGTCCCCGCTCACAACAGATGCAATGGGCCGGCCGGGCACACCGATCGGTCCATTGCTGTACAAAGCGTATTTCGGGATACAACAGATGCAATGGGCCGGCCGGGCACACCGATCGGTCCATTGCTGTACAAAGCGTACCTGTACAGGTCAGTCGCATATGTCACCATGCTTGTCACTGGTGAACGTATGCCAGCCACATATACCTGCCAGAGACACAGGGGCACACCTACAACACCACACCCAGTCCACACTGTTTCCTAAGGCATGTAAGGCTGCATTACCTTTTCTGTGTATGGGGGTTAACATGTGGTTTCTGTGGTGGCACTTGTGGGCAGCCACACCCAGGCTGTGCATGTGTTAATGGGTACAGGGTCCTTTGTGTGTTGTGCACATGACCACTGTGATGTGCAACAGTTCATTTTGGAGCATGTGGCATGGTCACATTTCCAGGTTGTGTATGTGTGTGACATGTCACATACCCCCAGGGTCCCATGGGGGAAGGCATGTACGTCACAGGATGACCTATTGCCACAATAGTGATGTCCCTCCACAGTCTGTGTGCATGTTGTGTTTCCGATGTCTCTGATTCCATGTGCACGATGGGAGACAGTCTCCACATCAACGTTGTTTGTGCATGGACTTTGATGTTGTGCGTCACTGGCGTCCATGTCTGTCCTGCGGAGGCGACAGGGGCCACTACCTGTGGGAGTCATGTTTGTTTTTCTGATGTGTACATGATACGCCATGTCATGCCAGTGTCCATGTGGCAAGACAGGGTCACTGGGAATCTACCTGTCAATGAGCTGTGATGCCTGTGGCGCATCTGTCCAGACATGTCACTGGGGTGTGTGTGTGGAACGTGACAGCCGGAAATGGGTACTGTGACACAGCCTAATGGTTTCCCATAGCACAACCTGGTACCTGTTGTGCACACATGTTGTACTGAGAAGTTAGATGATGGCCATGTAGGTGTGAGTTATGTCCGAACAGAACGGCACACACATCAAGTACTTGTGTCTCGTAATGATGTATCATGTGAAATTGAGTATGGTGAATGGCACATATGTGGGGTGACTGACAATCTTTCTTTCTTCAACCTATGCACTGCAGGGCTCCAGCTGTCCATAGACCATTCCCTGACCTGGCAACGATGATGGAACGTGACAGCATCCGACGGTACCGCTTCACCGGGCAGCTGATTGATGATTTGGCAGTGCGCTTGGCACCACATTTGCAACCTGGCCGGACGTACCCTACGGCGCTGACACCCAAGGTGAAGGTAATGGCAGCCCTACACTTCTTTGCCACCGGTACCTTTCAACACACTGTGGCGACTGCCGGTGGGATGTCACAGACTATGTTCAGCCGTGTGCTACGCAATGTTTTGGAGGCAATGTTGAGATGCCTGAACCAGTACTTCTATTTCCCTACACGTCAACAACTCACTGACGTCAAGAGTGACTTCTATGCCCTGGGGAGGATGCCACATGTCATTGGCTCCATTGATGGGACGCATGTGGCTTTGATACCACCACAGGCACATGAGCAGGCATACCGGAACCGTAAACATTACCATTCGATCAATGCTCTGGTGGTATGTCTTGCAGATATGAGCATCACACATGTGTGTGCCCGTTTCCCTGGTTCAGCACACAATGCCTACGTGATGAGGAGTAGTCGCATCCCGAGGATGATGGCACAGATGCAGAACCAGCGTGCCTGGCTTGTCGGTGTGTACTGACTTTGTACCATTGTGTGTGTTCTGATCTGTAGTATTCCACCCACTTTTCCAAATCAGCTAATGTGCACTTGTCTGTCCGTAGGTGACTCCGGATACCCCAACATGCCGTGGTTGCTGACACCCCTCAGGAACCCTGTGACACCAGCCCAGATGCGCTACAATGAGGCACATGGTCGGACCAGGAGAGTGATTGAGCGGACCTTTGGTCTCCTGAAGAGCCGCTTCCGCTGCCTGGACAAGACAGGAGGGGCCCTCCCATATGCCCCAGCAAAGGTGTGCAAGATTGTCATCGTCTGCTGCATGCTACACAACCTGGCAGTGCGGAAGGAGTTGCCTCTCATCCTGGATGACGATGACCAACGTCCGCCACCTGTGGAGGATCCTGGCCTGGACCACGATGCCAGTGATGATGATGATGATGATGATGATGATGATGGTGATGGTGATGTCCGCACACAGCTCATCACCAACTTCTTCAGCTGAATGTGAGTATCCAGGGAGATGTAATGTGAATGATGTGAGTTTGCATGATATGTGTGGGTGGTGCTCTGGTGCTGTTTGAGTGTGGCCATGTGCTACTTGACTGGAAGCGTGCAGCAATGTGTCCTTACAGGTAGTCTGTACTCCCCAACAGTTTTGACATGCAAACTTGGTTGTGTGTAGTTGTCTTGTGACATGTATTGGGCATGAGTATTGCAGTTCTGTCCTGTTCTTCAGTGGTTTTAACTGTGTGTCATGTCTGTCCTTCACAGGGTGCTTACTGAGTACTTTGGACAACTTGGATCCCCCGACACCATGATTCAGCTTTCAGGGTGGCAGCAGTAGTTTGCCTACAAGTGATGTGCCACACACCCCTGGACTTCATATCTTCTGCACTTGTTGACTGTGTGGCCACTGCCACGTGGGATTACCTTGCATTTGTAGTGGAAACAACATGTTGCAAATGTGTAATGAACCTGTGCTTCACTTTGGGATATGCGTTGTCTGTGGTCACACATCTGACTGACATTTGCTTACTGCACCTGTGGGCTAGTTGACACAGACTCTGAATAGGTGTGGTGTCTGTGCATTCCACTGTATTTCCTGGCAACATCACTGTGGGCGATGAGTCCGATGGCCCTGGTGTCTCTGTGTTGTGTAGCCCTAGTGGTGTGTCTCCCTCATATGTGTCACGTCACCATGACTCACACGACGGTGTTGTACTTGCTGTAGCAGTTAGCATACACAGTGTAATTTGGCAGATCATCATCACCATAACAGTATCCACATTTGAATAACAACAGAGGCAAGTATGGTATACTAGTGATTTTATTTACAGAAATGTGTGTGTGTATAGTGCACAGGATGGTGGGTGCTGTACATTGGGATTGTGATCCAAAGTTCCCAGATGAGTTGGAAGTCTTGGTAGAAGAAATGTCCTGAGTGAAGTCCACAGTCATATGATACATTAGTCCAACTTGGACTCCCCATGTCATGTGGGAGAGTAGTGTTGAATTCGACAGGGTGAAATGTTTGCACACAAAGGAGAATTTCCGGAACAGGTGTTGGCTTCCTGGGGGATGTACGTGGCCATCAACCTCTCAGTTTTCCTTCCTCGGACGACCCTTCTTCTTTGGGGGGGACCCTCACGTGCAGGCTGCGGCGGTGCAGGGAGTCTCTGCCAGAGTCCTCCTCCCTCCCTGTGGCGGTGTCAGTTGTTGCAGCACCAGATGTTGTGGGCACAAAGGGAGGTGTGGCCATGTTGGTGCTAATCTGGCGGAGGCATGTCAATATGTCCCTATGCACCGCTGTGAGTTCTTGCAATGTGTCCCACTTGGACTCCATGCGAGACATGTGTGTCTCCACACGGGACATGTGGGAGTCCAAGCGGGCATGATGGGCAGCCTGCTGCTGTTGTATGTCCTTGAGGATCCCCACGACCTGTCTGACCTCTCCGGTGCTATCCTGGTACGCATCAGCGATGCGTGCCAGTCGTGGGTCATCATGCAGTCCAGACCCCTCTGCAAGCAGCGACCTATGTCTACCACCCCTCCCACCACCCCTGGCGACACGTGCAGGACCTGCGGTGGCACGCACAGGTGACCCAAGGCCCCCTTGGGGGTTGTTAGTGGTGTTGTCGTCCATTGCTCCACGCTGGGCCTGGGGCCCTGTGCTGTTGCCATCGGTGGTCCTTGGTCTGTCCGTGTCGGCGGGGGTGGTCTGTGTGTTGGCAGTTGTTGGAGGGGTGGGTGCAGGGGGTGCAGGTGTTGGTCCAGCTGGTGCTGCATGATGACTCACACCGGAGGTGCCAGGTAGGTCTTCGCCATCCGAGGAGGGCAGAGGCTGTTCCACACCAGTGAGCTCTGTGTCCCCCGGAGCCTGGGACAGGGACTCCTCCTCGCCTGCTGCTGTGTCCCCATCATCATCATCTGTATTTGGAAGAGACACACATTGTATGTTATGTTTCTACAGGCATCAATGGTTCACACACCTGACAGTTGTGACTGTACCTCTGGATGCGGGTATGTACATTGCATTGTCCTAAGTTGTCACAGTAAGAGGTTGATATTGGTGTAGCACATTGTCATGCATACCTGGGGCATTTCAATATGAATGTTGAGGTGTGTGCATGGCCAGCATTTGTTGTATTTGGTGGACATCCGGCCATCCTTCTCCACCTAGCCCAGTTATCCCACCATGAAGCATGCCACCCTTGCAGTGGGTTCAGGTTGACTCTCAGGATGTCATTCAGTGGTGTCTTGCTGTTGGTTGTTGCACAGTTCCCAGCAGGGCCTTGTGCACCCCACAGCAGTACCCAGTGTCAGCCATCTTGTCAGTCCTTATCCACTCCCTGTGATGTGAGCATGGTTCAGAGTGGTGTTGATGGGCCAATTGTGAGGGTTAGCAATATCTGTGACTACAACTCCCATCATGCTATTGCCTACACCCCCCTTCCCAGCATGCCCGTACTTCCTTCCTTTGGACTCTGCTTCCCTGTGGGGTAGTGTGCCTGTGCTGACAGGAAGGCTGACAGTGTTGTCCTTGCGTTTGTTTGGCTACAAGTCCCAAGAGTGTCCCTGTGCTTCACACAGCATTACCCAGGGTGGTGGTTCTTTGTGGGATCTTCATTTGGTATGTGAGGCATAGCATTCTCCCAGGTGGGTTATGTGGAGTTTGTGTTGAGGGTGTGTGTGAGCTGAGCTGCTTGTAACTATGGTCAGTGCTGTGAGTCCTCCTTCCCACCCAGCCAGATATCCCACCATGCAACGTGCTTGCATTGCAGGGAGTGCAAGTTGGCTTTCAGGATGTCAGGCAGTGGTGTTGTGCTGTTTGTTGGTGCACAGTTCCCAGCAGGGCCTTGTGCTCCCCACAGCAGTACCCAGTGTCAGCCATCTTGTCAGTCCTTATCCACTCCCTGTGATGTGAGCATGGTTCAGAGTGGTGTTGATGGGCCAATTGTGAGGGTGAGCAGTATCTGTGACTACAACTCCCATCATGCTATTGCCTACACCCCCTTCCCAGCATGCCCGTACTTCCTTCCTTTGGACTCTGCTTCCCTGTGGGGTAGTGTGCCTGTGCTGACAGGAAGGCTGACAGTGTTGTCCTTGCGTTTGTTTGGCTACAAGTCCCAAGAGTGTCCCTGTGCTTCACACAGCATTACCCAGGGTGGTGGTTCTTTGTGGGATCTTCATTTGGTATGTGAGGCATAGCATTCTCCCAGGTGGGTTATGTGGAGTTTGTGTTGAGGGGGTGTGTGAGCTGAGCTGCATGTAACTATGGTCAGTGCTGTGAGTCCTCCTTCCCACCCAGCCAGATATCCCACCATGCAACGTGCTTGCATTGCAGGGAGTGCAAGTTGGCTTTCAGGATGTCAGGCAGTGGTGTTGTGCTGTTTGTTGGTGCACAGTTCCCAGCAGGGCCTTGTGCTACCCAGTGTCAGCCATCTTGTCAGTCCTTATCCACTCCCTGTGATATGAGCATGGTTCAGAGTGGTGTTGATGGGCCAATTGTGAGGGTTAGCAATATCTGTGACTACAACTCCCATCATGCTATTGCCTACACCCCCCTTCCCAGCATGCCCATTCTTCCTTCCTTTTGAGTGGACTTCACTGTGTGTGAGTGTGACAGCAATGGCAAGATGGCTGACAGTGTGGTCCTGTTGTTTGTTGGTGCCCAGTTCCCAGCAGGGCCTTGTGCTCCCCACAGCAGTACCCAGTGTCAGCCATATTGTCAGTCCTTTTCCACTCCCTGTGTTGTGAGCATGGTTCAGAGTGGTGTTGATGGTCCAAATGTGAGGCTGCCCATTATCTGTTACTACGAGTCCCATCATGCTCTTGGCTACACTGACTTCACCAGCATACACAGGATTCCTTCCTTTCTGTGAGCTTCCCTGTGAGGTGGTGTTCTAGTGGTGGCTAAATATCTGACAGTGTTTGTTGGTTAGATTTGTGCCACTGCCTAGCTCTATTTGGTATTGGGTTTGTACATGTCATGACACAGTTACATGTCACTATGAGATGGCATGTATTGTGTTTATCTGACTAACATACACTTCTTGGGATGATTATCTTTTGGTTGCTGTTGATTTGCTAGGGGTGCATGGTTTGATTATCCCCTTGACAGTGATGTGTGTGTATTGTCACACAATATTGTGTATATTAGTTGTGTACTCACCAGACTCTGGGATGTTTGTTAGTCCATATACGCTCACTGGTGGTAGGATGGCCCGCACCTTCTCCTCCCAGGGCCTGAGGTATACTGGTTTGGCAGGAGGGCCACTGCCAGTGTGCTGGCTCAGGAGGTAATCCTTCTTCAGTAGGTCCCTGACCCTCCTGCACACATCATACCACCTGTTCTGGATGTCTTCCTTTGTGCGCAAACATGGTGATTGTGCGTTCACCCTGTCGACGATCCTCGCCCACATCTTGGTTTTCTGCGACATGGGGGTCTGTTGGAGCAATGTGCCAAACAACTGTGGCTCTACCCTCAGGATCTCGTCTACCATGACTTCCAATTCACTATCTAGGAACTTTGGATTCTTCTTTAGGGGCATGGTGATGGGTGGTGGTGGTGATTGATGTGTGGGTGTGCAAGTGAGGGTGTGTGAGTGTAGGTTTTGCTGTGTGTGTGTGAGGGTGCTATTTGTTGAGGTGCTAATGGTGTGTGGCTTTTGTGTTGGATGAGCTGTGTGTGTGTCTGTGTTTGCTGTGTGATGGTGTTCTGTGCTAGCAGGTCAGTGGAATTTGCAAAGGATCATGGTAGGGATTTGTGGCCTTTATGTAGGTGGAGTTGGGGGTGTGTCCTTGTTCCATTTTTTCACCCCAGTATTTATTGGCTTTGTCATTGCTTGTTTGGCCCTCTTTTTTGTATTTTTCATTTGTGATTATTGTGCATGTTGGAGTCGTTCTTCTGACCGAGTAGGACGTTGCAGTTATCTCGTGCGCGCCTCTCCGAGTCGTTCCCGCTGTATTTCAGCTCGGTTTCATATGCGGCGTACGCATCGGTCGCGGTGTATTGTGTTTGTTCGGTTGTGTTTCGTATGCGTGTCGGTCGTACGGATTGGGCTTCGTGCGAATCGGTCTGCTTTTGCACCCATTGCATCATACTGCGTGGGTCGGAGTTCGCGGGTACGTTTCGTTCGGGTTTCTTCCTGGTGCGTGTCGGTCGGTTCGATTCGCGTGGTTTGCCGGCCGGATAGCTTGTTTCCGTCCGGGTCGGTCGTTCGCCTTGATTTCCGTACGAGTCGGTCGTGATTCACATGCATTTCATCGTACTTCCCAGGTCGGGCAACGCCGGTACGTGTCGGTCGGACTATTATCCCGTACCGAGTCGGTCGGTATTTTTTCCGGCCCGAATCGGATTCGGCCCCTAACTACATGGTTAACAAATATATTCAAATTTATTAAACGTGTTCACCCCCACCCCTCCCCATGGAAAGACTGATAAGTTTTGAGCTGCTTCTGCAGCCACTGTACAGCTGGTAGGTTTTAAGCAGCATAATCAGTGGCATCACAGGAAGTCACATGACAGGAAGTGTTGTTACAAATGTCACAAATAAACACAACATTATTATTATTGACTCAAAATAAAAGCAAATGCCTATAATAATTTTTAAATTACTCATTGTCCTCCCAAAATTAACATCATTGCCTCAAGCAGAGGTTGATTACATGTGGTGCGTGATAGAAGTGTATGATACACATTCTCTCTAATGTCAATGACATTGTTATGTTATGTGAATTTGCATAGTGCACCACTGACTTTGGAGGGAATCCTGGCTCTGAAGCAGGAGCTGTCTGGGCCGAACCAGGCCAGGCTAGGTAAAGAGTCAGGTCTTTAGTTTCTTGTGAAATTCAAGTACTGAGGAGGCAGCTGATGTGCAGGGCAGGTGATTCCAGGCTTTAGACACGAGGTAGTAGAGGGCCTGACTGCCAGATCTGGTTCTGTGTATGGGGGGGTGGAGGGGTGAAGTGGAAGTGTACTTTAGGTGTGTGGACGTTTATGCGATTGTTGATGTACAGGGGGGCAATTTTGTGTAAGCCTTTGTATGTGGGAGTGAGGAGTTTGAAGGGTGCTTGTTTGTGGACTGGGAGCCCATGGAGCTCTTTGAAGTGTGGGGTGATATGAGTATGGGATGTTAAGGGTGAGCCTGGCCACTGAGTTTTGTATGGCCTGGAGTCTTCTTGTCAGTTGAGCATTGATGCCAGTATTGAGTGCTTTCCCATGATACAGCTTGCTGGTGATGAGGTCTTGGGTGACGGTTCTACATGTGTTAGTGGGAAGTCTTTTGAATATCTTCTTGAGCATCTTAAGTGTGTGGAAGCAGGCTGGAGACTGCGTTCACTTGGTCAGTCATGGTGAGTTAGTTATCAATTCCTATTCAAAGGTTATTTCCGTGGGCTGCCGGGAGGGGTGCGGGTCTGATTTGTCAGGCCACCAGGTGGAGTCCCAAAATTAGGTGTCTTTGCTGGAGATTACTACTTCTGTCTTGTTTATGTTGAGCTTGAGGCAGTTGGTTTTCATTCATCTGGCGACTTTGGTCATGCAGGAGGAGAAATTGGTCCGGGTGTTTGGCATCTTGTTGAAGAGAGAGAGTATGAGCTGGGTGTTGGCAGCTTATGATATGATTGATTGATTCCATGAGCGTAGATGATGCTGGCAAATGGGGCCATCTAGGTGTTGAACAGGGTGGGGCTGAGTGAGAATATTTTCTCCGCAAATGAGGTTGACGGGTTCCAAGTTGAAGGGGGCCAGGCTGCCGACTGGGAGCAACTTGTCAGGAAGCAGCAAATCCAGCGAAGTGCGGGTCCTTAGATGTCAGCTTTGTGCAGTCCTTGGTCAACGATAGGGTGGGAGACGTGTTGAAGGCTGAGGAAAGATCCAGTAGGACGAGGGCTGCTATGTCACCTCTGTCCATGATCAACTGGATGTTGTCCGTGGCAGGCAGGCTAGCAAGGAGATAGTATCTAATCAAGAGGGGGGAGAAAGAAGGAGCTGTGATCCATTCAGCTTCCTTGTAGTCATGCAAAATATCAATGGGGAATGGATCACTTGACCTGAGTAACCAGGGTTAACACGTACTAGTCGTCTATCGATAAAAAACCCTCATTCACGTACACAAGCCGTGAGGCGATATATCTTGGTTCTCCGCCTTATTAAAAAAGTGACAGCATCATCATTGGGTTTCTTTTTATCGTATGCTATCCTCCACCAGGAGGAGAAACCACTGGTTATTACAGTAGTGATCAGCGATGAAAACGTGAAAGTGCTCAAGTGAGGTGAGTTAAAAAAGGGGGGGCCTCGTATTACCTAAACTATACCTTTACTTAGTTTGGAATAGAGGCAGATAAAAACAGTGTTGTGCGTGATAAGACAAATTATTAGTCTAACGCACTGGGTTGTCCATATAAACGGTCGACATGTTTCAACCCCTTATAATTGCCCTTATGGGTCGGGGGGCCTTCTTCAGGACCTAAAAAGGTGTAGAGGCTGCGAGTTGTCACAGCCTAGGGGAATCCGACATTGGTTCACCTTTTTCAGAAAAAGTCAATGAGTACCTGTAAGTGTGGAAAAAGAAACAGAGAAGATTTGGCGAATGTCTCATTTAGCATTCAAAATACTCTCTCAGTAATATGTGCTGTTCCATTATTCATTCTAATAAGAATGGTGCAATAAACTAGGAGAAAAATAAGTAACTGAAAAAATGGCAATTCTTTATCCGCGTTAGGTACTACAGTTAAAAGAAAACTAGGGTGCTCCGGAGTCAGCACCCTAGCATGAAGAGTGTCATATATATACAGAATGTCTAAAACCTTAGTATGTTGTCTTTCAAACAATGGGGTTCGAACATAATTCAATGGATGAGTACTCATTTTCAAGACTGGTGGGCTATGTGTCATGATGACAGTCTGGCACATGTGGTTGTATACCTTGGTACTGCATCAATACAGTGTGGTATTATCAAACTGTGAGATACCAGGCTAAGTGCACACGCTGTTGTTAGCGTTGTAGGTGCACAACGGTTGGATATGTCATTCTAGCGCGCGTGGTTGTATGCCTTGAGTGGTGCAATGTAATTGTATAAGTAAGAGTATGGTATGTTCCATATGAAGGTTCCAGGTTAAGGAGTGGACACCCAGTTGTTGCCTCATGGGTGCTCAGAGGTTAGATTCCGTATTTAGTGGGTATAGAGATGAGGACATAGCTCCCTTATGAGCCACGGACTCATTGATATGCCGCATACGAAACTACTTAGCTTACACTCCAGCAACGACATTTACATCATAAGCCGCACATCTCGAGGGCGCATTAAAGCTCTAACATGACACACTCGTTAAACGCCTTCCTTGATCGGCAGCACATACATTCCTTATGCCCCAACAGCACACATAAGCGAGCTATGTCCTCATCTCTATACCCACTAAATGGATCACTGACAAAATATCGAAGGTCAAAAAATCGACCTACAAAAATATTGGAGCAAGAATATCGATGTCAACAATATCGATATCCTATCTACAACATGGTAAGTACAAAAATATCGAGAAAAAAAATATCGATGTCAAAAATATCGTTATTAAAAATATCGGTTTTTTTGGTTAAAAGAAATATGTAAAATAAACTAAATAATACTTATAAATAAAATAAACATAGTTAAAAATATTTTATAATGTTTAAAATTAATAAGCAATATATATAATTTAATAAAACATTAATTAAACATATACATATAATATATAATATATATACTTACTTAATAAGTTTTAATAATTATTTTAATAAATTATAAATTATTAAAAAATATTATAAATTACAAATACATCTATACACATAAAACAATAACATAAATAAAAATTAAATAATTATGTATAACAAATTTAAAAAAATTAATTTACTTTTAATATTTTTAAAATTAATTATATACTACATTAACTAAAATAATACAAAAAATATTAAATAGTGGAGGGAATAAAACTACTATTGCAACTCCCAAAAAAACAACAGTAAGAAAAATGTTGGATAGCGTAGAGCTTAAAATTACTATTCCCACTCCAGAGAGTGCAACAGTAGAGAAAGTATTGGATAGCGTAGGGGTAAAAATTACTATTCCCACTCCAGGGAGTGCAACAGTAGGGAAAGTGTTGGATAGCGTAGGGGTAAAAATTACTATTCCCACTCCAGGGAGTGCAACAGTAGGGAAAGCGTTGGATAGCGGGAGGGTAAAAATGAATATTCCCACTCCAGTGAGTGCAACAGTAGGAAAGCGTTGGATAGCGTAAGGGTAAAAATTACTATTCCCACTCCAGTGAGTGCAACAGTAGGGAAAGTGTTGGATAGCGTAGGGGTAAAAATTACTATTCCAACTCCAGAGAGTGCAACAGTAGGGGAAGTGTTGGATAGCGTAGGGGTAAAATTACTATTCCCACTCCAGGGAGTGCAACAGTAGGGAAAGCGTTGGATAGCGTGAGGGTAAAAATTACTATTCCCACTCCAGTGAGTGCAACAGTAGGGAAAGTGTTGGATAGCGTAGGGGTAAAAATTACTATTCCAACTCCAGAGAGTGAAACAGTAGGGAAAGTGTTGGATAGCGTAGAAGTTAAAAATAACATACTTATAAATAAAATAATTTTTTTAAATAATTAATGAATTATTAAATAACTCTAAACTATTTACCAATACCAATAAATAATTATTAAAAACATAATTACCAATGGAAAATGTATTAACAATAAATTAATAATAAATACCAATAAATAATAATTAATAAATATTAACTACCAAATAATAAATATTGAACAATAAAATATTTTTAATAACAAAAAACATATAAATTATTAAAACTTAATTAGCAATTAACTAATATTGAACAATTAAATTCTTTTTATACCAATAATAATAATTATTACACATTAATTATCAATTAATAATTACTTATTAATATATTGATTAAATTTATCAATAGATAATATTTAATAATATTTAATTACCAATTAATGATAAAACAACAATAAATTAATTTATAGAACCAAAAAATTCTAATTACAAAAATTACCAATTAATAATTAATGTCCAATAAATTAATTATCAATACCCAACAATAAATTTAATAATTACTTAATTAGATTTCAATTACTTCCAACACTATTCCCCTATAAACGCACAACACACTCCAATAATAAAATAATACACTTAACATAATGATCAATTAATCAATTAATAAAAATTAATAACAATTAATAAAAATTAATTACCAATTATTAATTAATTAACAATAATATAATTATCAATACCAATTAATTAAAATAAATTATAACTTAATTACAATTAAATTACTTCCCACCCTATTCCCCTATAAACCCACAACCCGCTACAGAACTTAAACGCACAAAATAATTAAAATTAATTTCTAATTCCTAAAAATTAATAATTAATTTAGTATAATTAAATTACTTCCCACCCTATTCCCTATAAACCCACAACCCGCTACGGTACTAAAAAAAAAAAAACTTAAAAAAACATTATTAACATATAAAAATTGTGTACATATATTTTTACACAAGTAGAACACTTAACAAAAACACATATAACACATACATATTAAACACATAACAAAATACATAACAATAATACAAATATCGATATTAGTAACATCGATATTAGTAACATCGATATATTTGATTTCGATATTACTAACTTCGATATTACTTACCTTAGGGTCGATATTCTGTCCATCGATATTCTTAACATCGATATTCTGTCCCTTCGATATTGTCACCTCGATATTAGTGTATATCGATATTTAATTTTCGATATTTTGACTGCTCACCCCACTAAATACGGACTCTAACCTCTGAGCACCCACGAGGCAACAACTGCGGGGCCGATTCCGATTCGGGCCGGAAATCTCTCCGACCGAGCCGGACCCGGAGAGATTTCCGACCGAATCGGACTCTGGCAGTCCGACCGATCGAATACGATGCGCACGCATGCCACGCACTCGAGTCGGTCGGACTCCCATTGAAGTCAATGGGAGCCTGTCGTACAACGCGTACGCGGGCTCCCATTGACTCCAATGGGTGCGAGGCGGACAAGGCGCCCCCTACAGCGTGTACGCAGCGAGCGATTCGCGCCGTACACGCACAGGTAGGGGGACCCATGGGTCCCCCTGTGTGCGACTCGCGCGCCTACGCGTACAGGGGGTCCGACTCGGACCCCCAAAGTCCGGCTCTGACAGCTTTTTCGAGCCAGACGGCACGAGTCGATCGGACTGCTCGCGGCGCGCATCGTACTTACCCGGCCGGGAAACGTCTCCATAGCGCGGTGCGAGTCGTGTCCATGCGAGTCGGTCGGAGCGTGTTGAAGCCGCGTTCGAGTCGGTCGGAGTTTTCGCGGGTGCCTGCATCGTACTCGCTCGGCCGGACCCGCGTACGATTCGGTCGGGAAACAGGCCTCCGAATCGGATCCGGTAAATCCGAATCCGATTCGGAGCCCTACCGGCCAAGATCGGAATCGGCCCTTGCGTGTCCACTCCTTAACCTGGAACCTTCATAGGGAACATACCATACTCTTACTTATACAATTACATTGCACCGCTCAAGGCATACAACCACACACGCTAGAATGACATACCCAACCGTTGTGCACCTACAGCGCTAACAACAGCGTGTACACTTAGCCTGGTATCTCACAGTTTGATAATACCACACTGTATTGATGCAGTACCAAGGTATACAACCACATGTGCCAGACTGCCATCATGACACATAGCCCACCAGTCTTGAAAATGAGTACTCATCCATTGAATTATGTTCTAACCCATTGTTTGAAAGACAACATGCTAAGGTTTTAGACATTCTGTATATATATGACACTCTTCATGATGGGGTGCTGACTCCGGAGCACCCTAGTTTTCTTTTAACTGTAGTATCTAACGGGGATAAAGAATTGCCATTTTTTCAGTTACTTATTTTCCTTCTAGTTTATTGCACCATTCTTATTAGAATGAATAATGGAACAGCACATATTACTGAGAGAGTATTTTGAATGCTAAATGAGACATTCGCCTAATGTTCTCTGTTTCTTTCTCCACACTTACAGGTACTCATTGACCTTTTCTGAACTAGGTGAACCAATGTCGGATTCCCCTAGGCTGCGACAACTCGCAGCCTCTACACCTTTTTAGGTCCTGAAGAAGGACCCCTGACCCGTCAGGGCAATTCTAAGGGGCTGAAACATGTCGACCGTTTATATGGACAACCCAGTGTGTTAGACTAATAATTTGTCTTATCACGCACAACACTGTTTTTATCTGCCTCTATTCCAAACTAAATAAAGGTATAGTTTAGGTAATACGAGGCCCCCCCTTTTTTAACTCACCTCACTTGAGCACTTTCACGTTTTCATCACTGATCACTACTGTAATAACCAGTGGTTTCTCCTCCTGGTGGAGGATAGCATACGATAAAACGAAACCCAATGATGAAGCTGTCACATTTTTAATAAGGCGGAGAACCAAGATATACCGCCTCACGGCTTGTGTACGTGAATGAGGGTTTTTTATCGATAGACGACTAGTACGTGTTAACCCTGGTTACTCAGGTCAAGTAATCCATTCCCCATTGATATTTTGTAGCAAGGAGATAGGCCAGTAGTTGGCTAGTATCTTTGGGCCTGCTGTGCATTTCTTGAGGAGGAAGAGTACTGTGGCATGTTTCCAGGCATTCCAGTAGATGGTTGTGATGATTGAGTCATTCAGGATCGGGGTGAGTGCTGCACTGATGGGATCCAGGTCTTTGAAGAAGACCTGGTGAGGGCTGGTGTTTGAGGCTTCTCCCGAGTGTGTGCTTTACCCCTGCCCCCTCCGTGTTGCACTAGCACTTGTGAGCTTTTACCCCATGTTGTTTTCTTGCTAATGTGCTTCTTTCTTGAGCACTGCTTTTCTTCTCCCCAGCCTGCTACACATTGCCTCCTCCTCCCACCCTCCCACAGCCCCTTGCTGACCCTCAGCCCCCCCATCATCTTTTTTTCTATTCTTTTTTGTTTTTTGCAGAGGACCAGGCAACACATGTCTATCTGTCCATCTGCCATAAAACACTTTTGCGCTACTTTTATTTCTTTTTTTTATTTACTGACCCGTCTCAGATCAGTAAATTTAAAAACAGTGGCCCCGGTGTCATTTTGTAGGCGTGCATTTGTAAAAGAGCATGAGCACACCTACAAAATGATGCTACTGTGTCATTGTGCCTTTTTTATTAAGCTGTTCAACATGCTGCCCAGTTGCCTAGCATCTTCCGATCCCGTACAGCATGGCTAAAAGGCATTGGCAAATAAGTTGCCGGATATGTCCCAAAGGCCAAACCTATTATCTTTGCCAGTGCTTGTTTAAACGGCGGGAGCCTATCTTATTCTGGTTGTAATAAATTTTTTAAACTAATGACCAACATATTCACAGTGGTTTCTGACACAGACTAGGACCTCACAGCACTATAAATACACATAGGGGCATATTTTCAAGGATCTATCGCACAGTTATCGGCACTTTATCGCAGCCAAAGTCGCAATAAATTCATCGCCCCATTCACAAGCTGGCGCTAACAGCCCATAACACCAGTTTACCTGCGAAAGCAGTCGCAAAAAACATCACCACAGATGATCCCGGCAACTAACGCTAATGATATGCAGAGTAGGCGTTCCCGTGCAAAAATCCGCGACAACATCACTCCACAACATTCTCAATGACCAGCCAGATCGGCGATAAGATCACAAAACATGCGATAAGGCGCGTTAGTAGCAGGAAATTAACACCTGCTCTTACCTGGTGTAAAGTCGGCCGACAACCGGCACCAGACAAGGGAGCACAGCCCATAGTCACCTATGAAGAACAACAGATGCCCTGGAGCAACCGATCATGCAGCCCGGAGCCCCAATAGGCCAACAACACCCACCGCCACCACCCCCAGGACCCCCAGGGCCCCACCCGGGCACCCCCTCCTTTGGACAAAGACATTGCACACCAACTCCACGAAATCATGAACCAAACAAATCGCCTGAAGTCGCACAATCACAAAACCTAACATACATGTGTGGTCAGAAAAAGGGAAATCATACATTCATATCATAATATCCAAATAATACGTTTATTACAGAGTAAACCAAATACAACAATCCTGAAGAGGCATGGCGAGTCTTCTCAGGTCATTCTGTAAGTCACAGCCTGCAAAACAGAAATCTGGATAAGAAGGTGTGCCATGCGCTCATCAAAGTACAGAGAGAGAGAGCGAAAGAGAGAGAGAGAGGGAGAGAGAAAGAGAGAGGGAGAGAGAAAGAGAGAGGGAGAGAGAAAAAGAGAGAGAGAGAGAGGGAGAGCGGGAGAGAGGGAGAGATAAAGAGAGAGAGAGAGAGGTAGAGAGGGAGAGAGAAAGAGAGAGAGAGAGAAAGAGAGGGAGAGAGAAAGAGAGGGTGAGAGAGTGCCGACACTGCGGACCTAGGCCTCACTGCTCACCTGCTGCCACCGGTGTGTCTCCAACCATGTGCCGGTATACACTGCAGTCCCCCAGGTCCCTTATCTGAAACAGTGTCCAGAGACATGAATGGCAGAGTCCATACAGTTGCACACGCCATCATCGCTTGCCCGCCCCTGCGCACACATGCTGCTGCACCCCAGCCCCTCCCGCCGCCCAGCGGTAATTGCCCGCCCCTGCGCAACCAGGCCTCACTGCTCACCTTCCGCCACCAGCCTGTCTCCAAGAGGGCCCCCCACGTTCCGGTGGGATCTCCAAGCCCGGGGCCCGCGACCATGGCACCCTCCACATCATGCAGCCCCGCACCACGGGCCACCAGGTCACACACCTGACTCTGGGTCTTGAATTCGCAATGGCAGAGACCACATCAGTGCACACGGCATCATCGCAGGCTGCACACCCGCTCAGCGCTTGAGGTGCCACTAACTCTGTGAACTGCGAGGCAACGCCACGTGGCGGGAGGCCCACACTGCCTGCTGGCTCAGGCCTATACTGCGGTCCAGCAGGGCTCACACTGATCCTTGCCAGTCCGGTCCGCCAGGGCGGCGCATCATCGCAGGCTGCACACCCGCTCAGCACTTTAGGTGCCCCTATCTCACTGCACTGCAAGACACCGTCCCGTGGCGGTGTGCCTGTGCCTGCCGCAGTGTATCCGGTGCCACCAAGTCTGTGCACCGCTAGCCATGGACCCTTAATGATTCAGTCCCGTGGTGCGGACACCATCATCTCACCCCCGGCACTGGGCAATGTGAGGTGGCAGGGCCCTAGGCCCTCATGCATACATGAGAACTACACGGAGACACCCAGTTAGAGAGTGGAAATGGCGTTCAGCACGTGCGCCAGGCCCTTTTTATTGGCAGGGTCACATGTCCTGTGACGCCTGTGCTGGATGGGTGTGGTGTGGGTGTACACCAGCCGTGAGGGAGTGTCTGTGGCATGCTGACAACTAGACCTGTGAGCTGCAGATCCCTACAGTGAAGACCTGGGACATGTGGCGTTGTCGTCCCCCCCTGTGTGCGTAAGCGGAGTGGGCTGTCCTGGCGTATGCCAGTCCAGCGTAAGGGTGTGAACAATGACCCCGGAGCTCTGGGCGTGGTTCCGTCGTGGGCTGGACAAGGAAGTGACTAATGGATGTGTCTCTGTTGTAGTGTCGGCGCCACCCGGACCGCAATCGGCAATCTGTCACCCTGTGACAAAAGTCCCACAACATGAGCAACATGGACGTAAGGGGGAATCACTGACCCTACATTCATCCATACTTCCACACTTGAAAGATCATAGACATGACACATCTGTGTGAATATGAATGTTTATTGCACATTCAGTGGAGTGTTGCAGCTGGAGCAGTACAGGGCCATGCCAACCCCACTTTACATTCTTGGCCCGTGGAGGGCCAGCCAGAGTCCTTCAGGGAATGACAGGTACATCAGGAGAGGAGGAGTTCAGTCCGCAGTCTGATAGCTGTGTCATTGGTGGCCAAACAGAATATGGCAGTCCATGTCGAGGTCCAAGGTGTGTGTTGCAGAGTGCATCGGGGGACAGTGGAAGGTGATGATGCAGAGGGCAGAACCAAGCAGAAACAGGCCACATGGCGGAGATGAATGCTACTGCGTCCTTCTGACCACAAAGGCAGATTCATCCGCATTTCCGTCCTCTGCTGTTGCTTGTGCCTCACATGTGGGTGGTGGTGTTCTGTCTCCAGCACTGTGTGGCAGTGACACCTCAGGGGTCGGAGGTGGAACGTCTGCCGCACTGTGTGGCACTGACACATCAGGGGCCGGAGATGTGGATGGGGTGGTAGCAGCAGCATGCATCAGCGCCAGGCCTTGTAGCAGCAATGCCATGAGGAGGGTCTTTAGGGCATTGAGGGACCCAGCTACCTCTCGCTGGTGTGCAGCCGTGGCAGCCGCTCTTTCCGCCTGCGTCCGCTCCATGTTCTCCATGATGCTCCGCATGTGTCCCAACTCCCGTGCGAGATCGCTGGAGGAACTCTGACTAGACAGTCGTTCTTGTCGCAGAGTCATAACTCGAGCGATGTCAGCCATGGTCCATTGGAGAGCATGGAGTGGACTGTGGGTGTCCGTTAGGGACTGTGAGTGGTCCCTGATGGGACTCAGACACCCACGTATGGTGTCTAGTTTGGCTGCCATGCGGTCGAACCCCACCTGCACCTGTTCAGCCAGCTTCTCCTGGCACCCCAACACACGGCGTTGGAAGGCCATGTGTTCGTCGTGGAGGTCCTGGGAGGCAGCCGTGGTGGTGGGTGCTGCCTGCTGTGTGTTCTGTGCAGGGGGTGGGTTCTCCTCGTAGCAGCTGGGCTGCCCCGCTCCTGGAAGTGGGCTGCGGAGGCTGTCCACGAGCTGTTGGAGGGCGTCGGAGTCGAAGGTGTGGTGGTCCTCTTCGTCATCAGAGAAGAGAGGTTCGGACTGCTCCGCAGGAAGGTGTTGGATTTCCCCTGCAATGTGAAGGGGAGATGCAGTTTAACATTGTGTTCACATGTATGTTGACGCATTGTACATGTTTACATTCAGACTGCATGACAAAGTACATTGTGACTGTTTGGGGGGAGCTGCCTATTTGATGCGGGACAGTGGACATTCCGACTACATCACGGATGTGTGTTTGTACTTGTACATTGTCAACTCACATTTCCCTGCAATGCCAAATGTGATTGGCCAGTTTCTACGCACATGCGGCACCAGTTGTGTCCTCTATTCTGTTGTGGATGTGTTGCGGTTTGTACCACATCGTTGTCAATGTTGATGTGCTCTGCATGTAATGTGTGTGTGCCGCATTTTGGGGGAGTCGCCCCTGCAGCTTTGATTTAGCTGCCCCTTATCCCTTACATGCAGTGTGCCTCGGGCTTCTGTGCTTATGCGGTGCTGAGATGTTGCATACCTGTGTGCATTGGTCTCTTGGTGGGAGTTGGGGGTCTGGGGCATGGTTTGTCCGCAGATCTGCTGTGCTTAATTGTGCATGTGTGCCATTGTGCCCATCTCCCCCCGTCCCCCCAGTCCATGGTCGCTACTCACCCTGTTGCTGTTGTGTCCGGTCATGTTGAGCAGTGTCCGGTCGCCCGACTCCTGCCACCGTCTCCCCACTGATGACTGTGGACACCATTTCCTCCATCTCGTCCAGCTCCTCCTGTGGCGCTGGACTCCCACCTCCAGTCTGCATTGCTGCCTTCCGGTTGTTTGCGAGTTTCAGCTTGATTTTGCGCTTCACATCATTCCAGCGCCTCTTGACCTCATCCATTGTCCTCCTCAGCACTCCGACTGCATTCACCTTGTCCACGATGGTCTACCATATTCCATTTTTAGTTGCCAGTGACACAGTGGAGGTGATGAGCAGTTGTTGATGGTATTCTATCACCTCCGTTATCAGGATCCTGTTTTCCTGCGGACTGAACTGCTTCGTCCTACTCTTCTTGTCCTTGCCCTTCCCTGACCCCGAGGTCACAGGCTGGTCCTCCGGGGGGCTTGTGGGGTTCTGGTTGTCCTCTGTACTTGCTCCGGATGCCTCCATTGTGCTTCGCTGTTGTTTGGCTTTTGTTTGTATGTTTTTTTTCTACTTTTATAGTGCATTTTCCCACATGACGCATGGGAATTGCAGGCCTGTGGCTGGTTTTCGCAGATTTTTGTATCGCGATTGGCGTCATCGCTACTATTTTCGCGTTGGGGTTTCGCGTTTTTGCGGCGTCATGTTGATTTTAACGCGTTCATTTGACGCGTTATCGTGTGACTATCGCATGGTACCACCGTGTTGGGAATACCACGTTAACACAGCGTTATTTTCCCTCGATGGACTGCGATGTGAAGTGTTACGTTAAGCTGTATTTGCGGTAGTTATCACATGTTCTTGAGAATATGCCCCATAATCTTTTTCCAGTACACAAACTAGAATTCAAATCACTTTTGTTGTTTTAGCTACGTCTCTGATTCCCCCACACTCACCCATTATACTTAGAATACCAGCTCCTATGATTTTCTAATTCACTTTGAGCTCTGGAATTATCTCAACACTCAAATGAACGAGCACCGTCTAATGGAGCCACTGCACCCCACCTAGTCTCTCACTCCTCTCACACCTGTGTTGTGACTTGCATCATTGCACACACCTCTTGAATATCCTGCCATATTTCTGGCCCAGACCTAATCAGTAATTTCTATCTTTCCTCCTCTCCTAGCTGACACCATACTCCTGAGTTGTATCCTTCCTCCAGATCTATAGGACAGAAAGTCTTGTGTACATGTTTTTGGATATTTTTCTACCTCTAGGGTAAATCATGCTTGATCATATACATGCATACATATACATTATGTCAGTGTTAATGTCTCCACCTCCCTGACCATGTACAGCATCAGATGGCACCTTGGTGTTGCTGTACATCTTTTCATGGCCATGTAAAGTGCACTGTAGTGCTGTTAGACTATGCCTAAAATAAAGTTAAAGTCCTGGGCGAGATGTATGGCCTTGTCAATTTCATATAAGCACTAGTGCAGAGAGCAGGAGTTATCGAGTAAGAGGTCAACCACTCATGCTCTGTAGAGTCCAAAGTTTTTATTATTAAAGCGAAGTCTTGCGATGGGCGTAATTCACTGTAGTGTAATTATAGCAAATTACGCAAGATTACGCGAGGAGCGTAACTCAGCATTTAGCACTATTTTTTTAGCGGAACATGCACTCTTGCATACAAAATGGACCCAAGGATGCATTTTGCACTAAATCCAACAGAACATGAACAGCACCACACAGCAGCCACTCACGTTGCTAAATGTGTTGTTCCTGTTAACCTGTAGTAGGATTTTTGTGCCAAATAACTCGTAGTTACGTGAATAGGCATAATCGTGTAATTTTTGGTAATTTCGAGTCAAAATAGTAATGCAACATTACTCTGATTACTCCGGTGTAATTAAAATTTCGCCCAGGCCTAATAGATCCCAATTATTTGCTCACCTCAATTTGCCAGGTTTGTGCTTTTCCCACATTTACTCCCTCGTGTAGTTTTTTCCCATATATTGTAAATATTTCCTTGCGAATGCTAGTATACGTTGAAAATAAATGTGTGTTTTTCTTGGCAGTTAACATTAAAGCAGATCTGCTCACGTCTTTGAAACTGAATGGATCTTGGCGATCTTTTTTCCCCAAAAGTACTTAAGAGGTGTTTAACAGACCCAATTTTAAAGTAAAACCCCACATTCGTGGCATTTGCGAAAATTACTGGAGGTTTCTCAAGAAAATACTGTGCAACTTCGCATTTCACTAATGCTCAGCCATTTTAAGACCTGTCTGTAAATCATCATTCGGGTGCAGGGAGGAGGGTGCAACCTGTTCTTTGATACATCCCCAAAGAATGCCTTAGTCAGACATCCACCTCGACCAGCGTCTCAGGAATGCTTCAGGCATGAATATACCAAAATGTTTAAGTCAGAGGATAGTCACGTCCAGCGTTCAGCAGGTTTGGGGTGTGTCATCCAATGACCTGGTTCATCGTCTAAATGGAATGTCTGTCATAGGACAACCTGCCGTCGCGCATCAATGGTTAGGCTGAACAAAGAACACCTGTGCTTTGGTGGCTTTGAGTTTCTGTTAGATGGATGGTAGCCAGTCCTCGAAATCTGAAAAGCATACTCCTGGGGGAAAAAGACAACTTCCTATTGAACAGCAGAAAGGTGGAAAGACTCGGCAGCCAAGCAACTTTATGTGCTAATCAGAATTAATTACCTCAAAACCTCCCTTGTCTATGGCTGGTACATTACTCCATATCGTCAAGGGCGCCTTTTTTCTGCCCTTGGGTTTCCTTTATCAACCTATTGCATTCTGGGAGTTGTAGTCTTGGTTCATATAACTCTACAAATTAGACTAACAAACCTGATAAACAGTGTTTTGTAAAAAGGAAAGCCCAGGACTGGAACCTGGTATCCTTGATGACACAGAGTTTTCTGGAAGTCTTACTCTTATCCAGGATATAATTAAAAAGGATCCTCTTAGACTATTTCGGGTCAGAGGGGCGTAAACTGAATAACGAAGTTCAAAACCAACTCCTAGACAGTGACAACCATTTGCCACACTCAGTCCAAGTTCTCGGCGATAGCATTCTAGTTCCTGTAGGAAGAGAGATTCTTTATGCAGAAACAACATAGACAGATGTCGATAGGCCCTTTGTCGTCTGGACAGTGTTGCACACATTGTGATATCGGTTATACTGCAGGAACTATTATATTTCAAGTTTGTGCATGAAGGGGAATATTTATGCCCAATGGTATTTCTGTAAGCTTTTTGTGTTGTATGTATGAATGAGGATATCCGCCCTTTCTTATAACAAAAAAAGAATAGGTCTTTATGCACACACAGGAAAGGCTGGACATTTAAAACAAATCATAATGGAAGGGGTCAAAAAGTTCTAGCATCTTCTGGAGCTTAAATACGGTCCCAAACTTTATAATATTGTAGAAAGGGTATAAGCAGGCACGCTAGATTTAACAACACAAAAGGTATCACACTGTGACCTGACTACCACTGTTATAGGTGTTAGCAGTTTAGGTCACCCGGAAATCCCCAGGAATTACTATCTAATGGGCTGATGTCAAATCAGTCAAAGGATAATTACAATATATCCAAACTACTATGATCTGTCCACAAAAGGTTATAGCTCAGTGGGTTGGAGCTGCAGAGATTTTACCCCACGTCCAGTAATTCCCCACCCACTGAAATGAGGTGCTACTGGTTGGCAAAGGGAGACTGAACAGCTTCTCAGTGGACGAGTAGTCACCCCAGCCTGGCATCACACAAGGGTCAGGCTGGCAGCTGGTGCAGGAGACGGACTGTTACCTACCCCAGAGATGGCACCTAAAGAGGGTCACAAGCCTCAGGAGTTTGTCTCCTGAAAATAGCCGATCATGGCTGGAGCACCCATGGGCCATGAGTTAGGCTGCAAATTGGTTTTCATCTCCTGCAGTCAAGAAAGGTGTTCCCTGAATCAGTGTTAGGGTGCAACCAGACTGACAGTCAGTAGCGTCTCAATGTATTTTGAGAGCAGGGAGCTCAGCCTCAGCCGAGGAAACACCCGGGGTATAGAGTGCAGGAGAGAGACCCTAATGATCATCTTGAACTCAGTGCAGGATGGTACAGGCTTCCAAAAAGTCAAAGCAGGGTTCAACAATCGACCACTGCCCAGTGTCGGGCTTGCTCTGCTCCCAGCTGGGGTTGTGACGGGGCAGAGCATTGCCTGCATATAGCCGGCCATCCTGGGCGGAAGATTGCTTCATGTTCTAGTTGACGCCTGTGCAATCTTCCACCTCCTTGTACCGATCTTCTGCTTCCGGGTTCACTGTGCATCGCGTTCGTCATCTCATGCAGCGGCTCTTCCTAGAACTTGCTCGGCGTCCTTCTCCAGATATTCTCCGCTCCCGATATCATTTCTGGATTCCGCCTGCAAAATAGAAGGAACAGACCATTTAAAGAATCTAAGCTCCAGTTAACAAAGGCGGTAATGGGCTTGGCGCCTTTTATTATGGATGTTATGCTTCACATAACTAACTTATCTGGTATGTGCTCTTGGCTTTTGGAGATCCTCTTCTTTTTCTTGTACCTGCATTTTAAGGATATAAAAGACAGAGATATATTGTTTTCTCAGTTTCTGCAGTTTCATGCAACATATATTTTTGAGGACATACAGGGCCCTACACATTTTTGTGTTAGTTTTTTTTTTTTTTGACTAGAGAGAAAATACACGAAGTCATTGTATATACTCTTCCAGGATTTGGATCTGCTGCATTTTTGGTCCTTCCATTAACGTTCGTTACAGAAAGCTTTTAGGTATGTTATTACTTTCCAAGTTTTTCTACACAATACAATAGAGACTCTGTTGTGCTCCTTATCCATACTCTTTCTCTTTGTATTCCCTAGATTGCATACCACTCCTATGTATGCAGTGATTTACTTAGGTTTCAGAAGAGGGGATTTGTACAGGTATTTCTATACATGTTGTGCATCTATGTATATAGTTCTGTCAGTTCTACTGTATAATACCCGAAGGGCTCAACACATACACTGATGATGTCCTTATTCTCTTCTTTGTGTGCAGGAGTCCTATAGAGACTTTCTGGGCACCACACACCTACCTGCGCTGACTCCGTGGGATCTGTGTTTTATCTCTTCCCTTCCCCTCTTCCCCATTTTGCCTCGACTGGCTTTGACAATTTCTTGTTGGTAGGGGAACGTTGGGACCTTACTTATTTATCTTCCTATTGCTCCTTTTTTTTCTTCTTTTACGGAGTTTTATATAGCGCGAACTTGACCCAAATCGGGTATCAGAGTGCTTTACATAGCACCAGTTGCGTGCGTTACAGGAGGACACATTCATTTTTGTTAGGCACGGGGAGATTAAGTGATTTGCCCAGAATCGCAGGATGTTCAGCCTCATTGCCGAGACTCGAACCCAGTTCCCCAGATTCGAGGTCGACCGCCTGATCCGTTAGGCCAACTCCTCTCCCCTGCTGCGGAAACACACTGAGAATTCGACATCCTGCCCATCACAGTGTTATGGCACCAGGTGTTTAATACCCGTATGTTAGGTTTCTAAAGTGAATAACAGAAAGGTTGAGCAGACGTGGCCGAGTCACCAGCATGTGCAGTCCACCTGTATCTCCAGCAGGTTGTCAGCCCTCTTGTGATGAAGATGTTGATCTTACTTCTCAGGTACACTCCAGATCTACTGGGCTGCATGTTCTTTGAGAGTTACCCTCCAGATGAGTCTCAGCCAAGCAATGGCAGGTCATCATATTCAGTGGATACTCCTCCTCACTCCAGGCAGCGCGAGTCCTTTTCTTCCAGGAAGTCAAGCAACAGCAGTGCCATCTGCTCCGCATCTAGGCATCCTCCTAGCAGTGCTTAATTTGTAAATCAATAAGTGCCAGGGCCCTCGTCAGGAGGCCACCCCAGCTTGCACCACCCTTTGCCACTGCCGTCGCTGCCAATGACAGTACTTACAAAACTACTAGCCATCACACTGCTACAAGTGTGGCAGTTCAGAGTGTTCGAGGCCCCCCAAATCTGGAAGAATGGCTTGGGAAGCAGGTATTAGTTGTTTTTATGTCTATTTGTTTAATAAATAACTGTAGTTGTGGCCCTCTCTATATTACACAAACAACGCCGCCATGTGGTAGCTGTCATAAGTCCTGGTATTGTCAATTAAGTGCTGGTGCTGAGCACCGGAAACCACCTGCTCAAATTAAGCACTGCCTCCTAGCTTTGCAGGAAACAGCAACACCAGGTGTACTAGTTTATCTACCTCTCCTCAGATAGTAGTACAGAGCTTCAGCCAGAAGTCAAGATGATTACAAAGTAACAGGCGTGGAACTAAATGTATTCAATTTGATTAAAGATCATTTGTTCTTGTATGCAATTGACAATCACAAGAAACTAGAGATTTTAAGAGCCAGTGCAACAGCAAAAATGTTATTTTCTGGAAGTGACATTGTGCCTCTAATTTTCCAACACAGGATGGTTAAAGGAAATGTAAGATCGCGCAATGATTAAGAGGATTTCCTTTCATCTTAAAAGACGAGGATCTTTTTAACAAAAACTAGGAAGAATATTTTAACCTACACAAGTGTGTGTGCAATCGTGTGTCTTGTTTACAGGTCATCATACTAGGTTTGTGAGCTCTAAAGCACACCCTTTTTTGCTAAAAGAAAAAGAAAAAAGTAGTTCCTAGAATGGGAGGAGTGGAAGGATACAAGTCATGCAGTCTATAGGTTGTTAAAGAAGCTATGCTCCAGAGGAGGAATAAACACAAGAAGGTGAAGGAAAGCTATAGAATAAGAAGCAGGCAAGTTAGATCGAAAAGAAAGCCTACCAATAATAATCAATGGGCTGGCCAGAAGCCCACTGTAAGTATTGGCATTGTCAACAATAGGTCTTTCAACAGGAAATAGTTAAAGCTGTGGGTGAAACCTAAATAGGCTTCAAGGAGAGTTACTGTTACAATGTTAAAATATAGAAACACATCAGTTAAGTGCTTTGTGGGAAGCTGGATGTCCTTGAAAGAGTGATAGAATAGCTTCTTTTCAATTATGTGATTGGATCGACAGTATGCAGTGAGATCTGAGTAGTTTGATATGGTTGAACTTGCTCCTTTTTCTGCGGAAGGTCTTGTCTATCTTTTTTGTTGTACCAGTTGTGTAGGTTGCAGGGTTAATGTTGAAGAAGATGAGGTGGTGGTCACTTGAGAAGACGGATGTTTCCAGTCACTGTGATGAATCCTGGTGGGGAGAATGGTGCATCAATGGGGGTGACCAGCTAAACGTGTTAATCCAGAGATAACATGGAAGAAGATGTGACCTCTAGACGTGAAAGGAGGCATCTTGTTTGAATGAGCTTTGGTTGGTGAGCCTACCTGCTCAAGTCTGCCAGGATGAGAGTTGTGGGCTGCAATCACATTGGATGTGGTATCGAGGAAGACATCTGCGTAGGACTGTTTGGTGGAGCATGATGAGGAGTAGATTAGAGATAATATATTCCTAGTCAATTCCTCATAAGAACTATCTCTTTGTTTTCCACCATGATGCTGAGCACAGGCCAATATGGGGCTTATAGGAGGGACAGGAGAAAGAGAGGGGAGAGAGACAGACAGACAGACAGCCAGAAAGACGGTAAGCCATCCAGAGAGAGGCCAAGATCAAAAGAGGGAACAAGTGAAAGGGACCGAGAGAGAGAAGCAGAAACCCAGTAGTGCATTCAAGTAAAGAAAATCTTAACTTACTATTTGTCTTGTAGAGGGACTTGGGTTGCAAGCAACCACTGTTATTTTGCTTATTTGTATCTCTCGAAACACAACCATAAGGCTACCTCAAAGTGATGAGGGAGTTGAGCATGGAAAAGGAGGACAAGCAGTGGTAAATAGAGGATGTAAGACAAAGCAAAAGAGAAAGAAGTCTTCCCCAAGACATTGGTATCTGGGCGGGGGGGCAACTGTGCTTTATGTGTAGCTGCCCCTCTGACGAAGACATAGGGAGAGAAGAAAAATACAAAATAATCAGGGCAAGAGAGATCAGGTGAGGAAAGGAGATGCATGAAGGGATGGGGGTTGAGAGTCAAAGGAATGGGAGGGTGGTAGAACGTTAGAAATAAGTGTATAGTGGTCAAGAGATAATTGGGCAGGCGAGAGAGAGCCCTTAAAGTCAGACCTCTCATGAGCCTCCTCCTTATTTTTACATTTAGCTGCTGGCGAATGGCTAAAGGGGTACATTGGAAAGGAGAGCTGGGCCAGGGCTGGGTTGGAGACCCCAAAACAGCCCTGGCATAAATGCTCAAGCCTGCCCCTCTCCCTTTGTCTGCATGCACAGTCTCTCTATTTCAATCCATCCATTTTCTTGTTCTTCTCTCCTCTCCTCTCTGATCGCTTTCTCTCTAACTTCCGCCTCCCTCCATATCTTTCTCTCTCTTGAAGCCACCCCATGCCTCTGCAATTAACCTCGGGGAGCTGTAGAAATTGGCAGAGGCACCTGGGGTGTCACTGGGCTTTTCAAACCGGCCCCAAAGGGCTCCAGCCCTCCCGGGAAATGCCTAGTGAAATAAAAGTCCTATCCGGCCATGAGTTGGGTGTCTGGGATTACAAGGCTATCATGTTTAGAGAGGTCAGATTTTTAACAGTGGTTTAAAAGGGTAGTACATAGAGGGATGGAATAGCAGGAAGGACAGTTATTGAAATGAATAATACTAAGTGCATGTATTCATTTCTTCTGAGTGACAACTTTAGTTCAGAAGAGCCAGTAAAAATGAGGCAGGGATTTGGTTCTGCTGCAACACTGTAGTCTTTTTCTCACACTATGATATCTTTCCTTTGAGCAAGATACTACCTATTGTTCTCATTTAGCATTGTCATTCATGTTAGAAGCCAGTATTTTGCTTTTCCGATTATTTCTGGAAGTATTTTGTTATGTTACTATAACATTTCCCATAAAGTGTTATTTAATGCTCACTCTGTCTCACACAAGAATGTCACTAAAATATACTCACAATGCTATCTGTAAAAACATATCTAAAATGAGTTATTCTTCAGTCAGTGTTGCCAAACATCAAAAATATATATATATTACTATTTATTTATCTTTATCCTGCTAGTCTTCATTGGCAGGTTTCAAGTTTGAGTATCAGTTCTGGACTGCCATGGACTTTCACTAAAGTTCAAGTGACATCCTTCTAAAGTGGAAGTGACATGACACCCCATTGGGTCACCAGTGGCATTACAGAGTTCATCTACTGTCCTAATCCATCTGCGTTCAGTGGCTGGGTGAAGGAAAAGGACTGTAAACTAAATCAAATTAATAGGCCTTTTAGAGTTCTGTTTGCTTCCTGGTCCTATCACTACCCCGAGGACCCCTAAGCCAAGGGTAGCAAGGGCAGTGTCAGGAATACCAAATGGCAAGCCATGTGCAGCACCCGCAAGTAAGGGTAATCCTTAATTGATGTCCATCTGTGATGTAATTCAAGCATTCCAAGCATCACTTCTGTATACCCTAAGTGGGACAGGTATGCCCAGATGTGTGCCCCATGGACACTGACACTAGAGCCAAGTTACACCTGGCTGATGAGCCCTACCTAAGGCAAATTGGTCCTAGGTTGTTTGTGTTCTGGTTCAACGAGGGACTGGCTTGGAAGTTCGGGCTAGACTGGTCCAATCGAAGCAAGATCTAGACTGATTTGCCTATGGCTGGGTCCAAATTGAGGTGGCATGGTGGGCAGAATAATGATGGACTGGGATGCGGCTCGAGTCATTGCCAGTGGCTGAGATTAAATCAAGCATTCCATCCATTACTTTTAGTATACTTTAATGTGTCGCCCTAAGTGAGATGGGTATGACCAGACGTGGGTCCCGTGCACACTGTGTCACTGGAACCAAGCTATACCTGGCTGATGAGCCCTAACTAGGAAAAAACTAGCCCTAGATTGCTTGTGTTCTGATTCAGGATGGACTTGGCCTGGCAGTTGGGGCTGGACTTTTCCCATTGGAGCAAGTTCAAAACTGATTTGCATATGGCTGGGCCCAAACTGAGGTGGCATGGTGTGCAAAATAACAATAGCTTGTGATGTTGCCCAAGTAATTACTAGTGGATAAGATCCATTTAAGCATTTCATCCATCACTTTTAGTGTGTCACCATAAATGGGATGGGTATGCCCAGACATGGGTCTCATGCATGTTATATCACAGGAACCAATCTATACCTGGCTGTTGAGCCCTAACTAGGGTGAGACCGGTCCTAGGTTGCTTATGTTCTGGTCAATGGAGGACTTGGCCTTGCAGTTCATTCTGGACTGTTCCCATTAAAGCAAGATTAAGGCTGATTTGCATATGGTTAGGTCCAAACTGAGGTGGCATGGTGTGCAAAATAACAGTGGACTGGGCTACGGCCCCAAGTAATCACCAGTGGGTGAGATTAACTCAAACATTCCATCCATCCCTTTTTTGTATACTTTCAAATGTGATGTGAGCACACCCAGGTTAATAACGCTTGTGTGCTCAGTTTCCGTCCTTACAGTTTGTTATTAAAATTAATCTTTTCAAGAATGGGTTGAATTCCATCTATATCGCTGCTCAAGCACATTAGAATCAAATGGTATGCCCTCTGACTATCAAAGCTAGAATATAGATATATACAAATATCAAAGACAAAACATTGAATCCCAAATATTTAAAGTTAAGATTTTCTATACCTAACTCCACATGTATGTACCTTGAAGATATATATAAATAAATATATATCTTAAAGGTGCGTAGATGTGGAGTTAGGTATAGAAAAATCTTGCCCACAATATTCTTCTATTTCGATATTCTAAGCCTCGATATTCAGTAGTACAATATAAACAAAAATATTTGAGGAGAGGTGGACCATGAAGTAGCATGAAGTACAGATTCAACATTCTGCGTGTTATTAAGCTTGGTCATGAGCAATCCCTCCCAACCCCCTCTCTGGATCAAGAGTGTCTCTTATACTAATATCCTACTATGCAAATATGGTAAACTGAGTGTATGCAGAGTCGGATTGGCCTATAAGGCAATCAGGCAGCGCCCAAAAGGCTGGTCTTACAGGTCACTGTGTGGGCCATTTTTTTGGCTGTTTGTGGGTGTTTTTTATGGTCTGCTGGGCCGGTTTCTACTGATCATTTTCCTGATATTAAAACAAACGTTGCCTGCAGCAAGCTCAAATCCATGCAATCTCCTGCAGCTTGCAAAACACCCATGCAGCGTGTCTTTATAAGTTCAAAACTGCTCCAATTTACAAACATGGGCCACCTTTTTAGCTTTCTAATTTACTAATGGTAGCCACTTTTATTTTGGTGCCCGGGCCTATTTTCTGTCACAGTGTGACCCTGTTTGTATGCCGGCAAATCATGTATGAACAGAACAATAATTTGCGACCCCTTGTGAATGGCTAATAAATATGCCAGGATGGAACTAAAGAAATTACTTTAATCTACACGGTATGTTACTAGTTTTTCAATATGTCCTTGGAGGGGGTAGGGTGGAAATGCCTGAATATCTTGTAAAAGGTGTTTTTTTGTAAGACCTGTTAGGTTGATGCAACTGTCCCAGTGTGTTTAGAATGCATGATTTGTCAAAAACTAGAAACAAAATTCTACAACATAATAGGACTACCAAACCAATATGTATAAAAAAGCAGCATTTGCCGTTGATGATCTACAGTTTCTTGAAGGCACACCCTAAATCATCTGTAAAGGCTATTGATTCCTGTTATGCAAAGACCACCCCCACCAACCCCCTTCCTCCGGGGCTATACATTGCAGCATACAGGTAGTAGTGACTCAGCCTCTGGGGATGGCTGTGTCCCTCCCCCACTGCTTGAAGTGTTAACATGCTGTATCTGACCCAAGCAGAAGGCCTTCAAAAGGGCCAAATGTGAGGAGATGCATGGTGGCAAATAAAACGAAGGGTGCAAAGTTATTTTGGACATTACCTCTTCGTGCCCTTCCCTATTCCTCTCATCAAGAAATGAGGCATTCATGCCTCCACAGACACTTCTCTAAGCCCAAATTCCTGTAAAGAATCCCCGCCTATCCCTCCTGCTACATATAGCTTTGGTTTACCTGGAAACAGCCTGTAATATACCAAGCTTCATTGTATTGTATTGTATTGTATATATTATTTGTAAAGCGCAACTATCACTCCGTAGGAGTATCTTGGCCCTATGCAGAAACATACATGATGCTCAAATGGATGCTGCTACCACAAATGTGGATGGATTAGATAAGTGAAAGGCAGAGTGAGTCAGTGGCTCCATAAATCCAAGTTTTTCAAGGATTTTCTGAAGCAGAGTTCTGTGTGAATGAGGCGGAGATGACAGGGGAGTGTATTCCATGCTTTTACCCCAAGAACGGCTACTGATTTCATAATCATGACTTCATAATCATTTGAATTAAATACCCGAGGCGGGGGGATCTAATGATCAGAACTGGGAAGTCTGGACAGGACTCAGAGTAATGACATTACCAATAAGTAATCTAGGCATTAGGTCAGAGTAAGCGGAGAGAAATAAAAGTGATTTATCGTCCTCTTTTAGCTGGCAGACACCATCATGTCAAGCAGCGACAAATTTGTTCAGCAGCATTCAGGGTAAACTATGAACACGTTAAATAGTCCCGGCCAGGGACAGAGGCGGGATACAGAGAGGCGTTTGTCCTTTGTTCTGAGGGTTCTGTGCCTTTCCGGAAGCAGAAAGGCATAGGTCCAGATAAATGGGTCTTCTAAAAGGTCAGCCTCAGTGTTCGTGTGTCCGCTTCCGGTATAATCAGAGCTGGCGGTGACATTTTGTCTAGTTCAGCCCTTTGGACATGGAGAGGAGGGCGGTGTAATGTTTTCCGATGTCATAATATTTTAGCAGCCTTTGGTGCAAAAAAAATGAAACGTTGGCAAAGTCACCAGCAGCTTGGGTTTTTGTACGGGGAAAATATGTTTATGTGCTGTGATAATCATGCTTGATATTGCGTCCACAGATATTTATCAGACCTGAGTCACAGAAAATGCCTACATTTGCAAATCATAGCTCCACGCTTGTGATTTTTGTAGATTTACACATTTTCATAGATTTACAGAATTTCCATGAGTACTCTATGGAAATCTGTGGAAATCATAGATTTCCAAACTTACTCATGGTCTACACTTCCTTGGAAAATGAATGACAAACTGTGCAAAAGTACCTATTTTTAATAAAAATTCATAGTGGAAAAATTTTAACCCACAAAGAAACCCCTTCTTTGGCACCTCCATTAGATGTGGTTAAGTTCCTATTAATTTTTGTCCTGCAACGAGACATACTCCACCTTTTCTCAACTATAACTTTACAAGGATGGAAAACATTTGTTAATATCCACAAACTCACGTGTGCCAGTGCTTATCAATTTTTGCTGGGTTGTTGTTCAGGAATATGCCTTTCCTGCACCTGGTTGGAGCATTACTGCAATGGGCAATCCACAAAACTGGAAGATTCTATGTTCATGTAATTTGCACATATATGGTCAAAAAGCTTTGTCAATATGGCACAGAATAAGGAACCTACCATTGTATATTTACCAATGTGGGTAGGATGGGAGAGCAGGACTTGGCACCTTATAAGATGGCCGCAGCAGTGTAGAGGTCCATGGGTCGGGGGAGTTTTGTAGGTTTTTGGCCCAGTTACCTTAGTCTTCACTCTTCATCTTTAAGTGGTGATCATAGAACCTGATGGTTAAATTCTAGTATTATGCTGCAGTTTTGAAGCATTTTCTTTCACCGCTCTGAGGTATTCTCCCAAAGTGAAAGCGACTACCATTTTGTTTTCATTCACCGATCAGGCTTGACGCTCTCTTCATGTCATTTCCATATAATAGACCAAAATTATGTACTTTTCTATTAATGAAGGACATTTACTCCACTCTTCTTAACAAACCCTCATTGTACATTTTTTTAATTAATATTGGTTTTGATTTGTGTTCTGATCTCTACCTTCAACAATAGCTTCCTGTTGCTCATGCCAGCTTTTATTCATACTGTAAAGTTTTAGTCTTACTGTTGCATTTTGCTGATATTCTTGGCAATTACAAAATTTATTCTGATTGAAGGTGCACTTCTCTGAGAAGTAATAACATCAGGTTCTAATAATGCTGGGATGGAGGCCTGAGAGGGACAGCAGACTTCCATCCCTGCATTTGATTTCCCGTTGAGAAACATTTTTTAAAATAGCAGCCAATGCCCATTAAAGGTAGAGGTACCGATTTTTTTTTTTTTAAATAATGTATTTCTTTTGGAAAGACTTCTGGGGGAGCAGGCAGTGGCCCTTTGGATGTATCAAGTCCCAGGCCAGCTTTCCTCAGCAAGTGATATTGGCTCTTGGGGAAACGGGTGACCGGGCCTAGTGAGAGGAGATGGAAGCAGAGACTTGTGAGTCTCTGAACTTTAAAGAAGATATCGAGAAGGAAATCAAATTTATCAACAAGGTTAGAAGGAGGGGAGAAGGGAAGACCACTGCAATTTGAGTATCAATGACAGCCTTAGAAGGACTATAAAAGAGGATGAAACTCTGAACAGAAGGTCCTCTTCTGTGATATTACTTTGTGGTCCTCAAGAATAGGTGTAGAGATGACCACGTGAGTCAGGAAGGAGAGTAGGCATCTGAACGGTGCACCGTTGTCTCTCTGGGGAGCTGAGTGGATCCAGAGGCACCCGAAGAAAGGGAGAGGTCCCGTTAGAAAGGGATAGCCACTGGCACTAACTGGACGAAGCCTATTGAAGCAACCTCCTGGGCGGATCCCTTTTGTATCACTGCTCTGTCCACTTGGAGCGTTCTGTTGGCATAACTTCTGTTGTTTTTGGACCAAACATAGGATATAAACTCAGAACACATTTTACTGCCATTGCTGATAAATGTTTTTATCAGTTGCAGAAGAACAAAGAGTTACAAGCTGCTGTTTCTTGATTTCCTGAACTTATAAAAACAATGTTAACTCACATTTACATTTTGAGACGGCGTAGGATGTGGACGTAACATGTGCATACCACTGAGGGCATTTAAATCAGTCAGTCTGATTGCACTAAACCATAGGTAAATGGGTACCCAGTTTTAATTTCCACGCCAAAACCTTGACATGCCCCAATCTTGACCCCAAAATTACGACAGCAAAAATGTCGACATACATTTAATAATAATATATTAAATCTCGACAGGGCACGTGCCCTAAACATCTGAATGTAGAATACTAAGTTAACAACATTTTGGTATGTCAATATAAAATACATTCCGTAATTATTGCTGTTGTGATCTTGGGGTGGATATTATGACCTGTTTAATGTAAATATTATAAGGACTTAGCAAGGCTCCAGTTATCTATGCACCTCTAAAATAGCTGAAATATAAAAGAAAACCTAAACTAGCCTTACAAATTAGAGAAAAGAGACACTTGCTGCCAGAAGAAGTGGTAGGTTTTAACTCGGCAATGAGTCAATCAATCAGGGGGTTTAAAGTGTGCTACTCACCAGTGAGGGTCTCAAGGCGCTGGGGGGATGGTGGGGGGATTGCAGCTCCGGATCAGCCGAAGAGCCAGGTCTTGAGGCTCTTCCTGAAGGTGTGCAGAGTAGGGGAGCGTCTGATGCTGACTGGGAGCTCGTTCCAGGCTTTGGCTGCGATGTAAGAGAAGGCTCTTCCACCGCTCTGATTCAGCGGATGCACAGGGTTTCTGCCAGGGCGAGGTCGGCAGAGCGGAGGGTCCTTTTGGGTACGTGGAAGGAGACTCTTTCTTTGAGTTATTTGGGTCCGCTGTTGTGGAGGGATTTGTAGGCGTGGGTGAGTAGCTTGAAGGTTACTCTCTTCTCGACGGGGAGCCAGTGGAGGTCTTGCAGGTGTTGGGTGATGTGCTCATGCCGTGGGATGCCGAGGACGAGTCTGGCCACGGTGTTCTGGATGGTCTGGAGTTTGCGTAGCAGGGATTTGTTGATTCCAGCGTAGAGGGCGTTTCGTAGTCCAGTCTGTTTGTTATGAGTGCGTGGGTGATGGTCTTTCTGGCTTGGGGGGGATCCACTGGAAGGTCTTGCAGAGGATGCGGAGGGTGTTGAAGCAGATGGAGGCGACGGAGTTGATCTGTCGGGTCAGAGTGAGGGAGGAGTTGAGTATCATGCAGAGGTTTCGGGCGTGGTCCGTGGGGGTGGGGGGGTGCCGAGGGCGGAGGGCCACCAGGAATTGTCCCACACGGAGAGGGAGGGTCCGAGGACTAGGACTTCTTTCTTCTCCAAGTTGAGTTTCAGACAGCTGCTGCTCCTCCAGGCTGCAACGTCTTTCATTCCTTCTTGGAAGCTGAGTCTGGTGGTTTCGGGGTCCTTCATGAGGGAGAGGATGAGCTGGGTGTCGTCGGCGTAGGATACAATGCTGAGTCCATGCTGTCTGACGATGGCGGCCAGGGGGGCCATGTAGATGTTGAAGAGCGTGGGACTGAGCGATGATCCTTGTGGTACTCCACAGTTGATCTCTGTGGGTTCGGAGAGGAAAGGCGGGAGTCTGATCCTTTGGGTTCTGCCGGCGAGGAAGGAGCGGAGCCAGTCGAGGGCGGTTCCCTGTATTCCAGCGTCGTGGAGTCTGGCTGCGACGGTGCGGTGGGAGACGGTGTCGAAGGCTGCGGAGAGGTCGAGTAGGATGAGGGCTGCGGTGTGGCCTTGGTCAAGGAGCGTGCGGATGTTGTCTGTGGCGGCGAGGAAGTCGGTCTCAGGTCTGTGGCTGCTGCGGAATCCAGATTGGGAGGGGTCGAGGATGGAGTTCTCTTCGATGAAGTTTGTCAGCTGGGCGTTGACGATCTTCTCAGTGACTTTGGCTGCGAAGGGAAGGAGAGAGATGGGTCGGTAGTTCTTCAGGTCAGTCGGGTCTGCAAAGGGTTTCTTGAGGAGGGGCTTGACCTCTGCGCGTTTCCAGTCATCTGGGAAGGTGCTGAATTCGAAGGTGGCGTTGATGGTGCATCATAGCCGGGGCGCAATGGCGGTGGCGGCTTTGTGGAAGATGTGCGGAGGGCAAGGGTCTGTGGGGGCTCCTGAGTGGGTACTCTTCATGGTAGTGGTGGTATCTTCGGTGGTGACCGGTGTCCAGGCGGTGATGGTGGGCCGGCTGTCGTTTCTGGAGGGAAGGGTGGTTTCTGGAGTCTGCTCACTGAAGTTGTCAAAGAGGCCTTTGATTTTCAGGTGGAAGTAGGAGCTGAGCTTGTTGCAGAGGTCTTGGGATGGAGTGACGTCTGTGGCTTCGCTGTGGGGCTTTGTGAATTGCTGGATGATGTTGAAGAGTTCCTTTGAGTTGCTGGAGTTGGTGAGGATTTTGTTTCGGATGAAGGTCTTCTTTGAGGATCTTATGCGTTGGTGGTAGTCTGTCATGGCGTTCTTGTAGGTGGTCAGGTCTTCCGTGGTTTTGCTGTTTCTCCATCATTTTTCGAGACGTCTGCAGGAGCGTCTGGCTTCTTGGAGGTCAGTGGTGAACCAGGTGGCCTTCAGGATGTGTTGTCGTTGGTGGTGCGGAGGGGTGCGAGCTTGTCTGCGCAGTTGGTGATCCAGTGGTGTAGTTCCTTGGCTGCAGAGTTGGCGTCAGTCAAGGCGGGGAGGGGGTCGCCGCTGAGGGTGGAGTTGAGGTGCTCCTCTGTAAACATGCTCCAGTTCCTTCGCGGAGGGCGAGGAGTGGGTTTGGTAGCGGTGGCAGTGTTGAAAGAGAATTGTAAGCAGTGGTGGTCCGTCCAGAGGGGCTGTATGGTGTGGGTAAAAGGGATGTTGTTCCCACCTGCGAAGATGGGGTCAAGGGTGTGTCCTGTCTTGTGGGTAGGGGTGGTGACGAGCTGTTTCAGTCCGATGTTGGCGAGGTTGTCCAAGAGGGCGGTGGAGTTGGGGTCGCTGATGTTGTCGAGGTAGAAGTTCAGGTCTCCGATGAGTATGTAGTCCATGGAGCCGATGGCGTGGGGTGCGACAAGGTAGGCAATAGTAGTGGTGAACGAAGCGCGGGGCTGGGGGGTCTGTAGGAGAGGGTGCCGCAAAGAGTGGTTCTAGGGCTAGTCTGGATCTGGAAGTGAAGGTGTTCAGTGGTGGCGGAGGAGTCGCTCGTGGTGGAGGTGGAGAGTCGGAGGGAGCTCTTGTGTGCGATAGCAAGTCCTCCTCCTGGGCGGTTGGGGCGGTCCTTCCTCTGTATCTTGTAGCCATCAGGAATGGTGGTGGCGATATCGGGGGTGGAGGAGGCATTGGTCCAGGTTTCCGTGAAGAAGGCGACATCTGGCGAGAGGGTGTCGAGGAGGTCCTAGATCTCTATGGCATGTTTGTGCAGGGAGCGCACATTGAGGAGGATGCACTTTAGGGCTTCGGTGGTGTTGGCGTCCGGCGTGGGGGCGGCGGCCGTGATGGTGCGGAGGGTGGTGAAGGTTCGGCGGCAGTGGTGGCAAGAGAAATGGCCGTGGGTGGTGTTCGGTGTGGACAGCTGGCAGTTGTTGTTCCTTCCGGTGTTGAGTGCGAGGAGGGCAGCTGAGTCGTAGTGGTGAGCGGCCGGAGAACCAGGGTCCCTGGCGCTGGTCACGGTTGGGTCGTGGATGGGTCAGGAGGGCTTGCCTTAGGCGCGCCAGCGGCGCGGCCGCCATTAAATTGGGAAGGGGGAGGAAAGCGCAGCTGGGAGGCGGGAAAGCAGCAGGGGGGAGGGGCCGCGGGGGCAGCAGCGGCGGGAAAGGGAAACAAGCAGAAAATAACAGAACAAACAGAGAGAGACAAGGCAAACAGATAACCAATAAAAATACAGAGGCAAAAGACAGGAAAACAGGCACAATAACAAAGACAGAAAACAAAGACAAAGACAGAAAAACTGACACAATACAGCACAGACAGCAGTGGAATCAGCAGAAGAGCAAGGCTCTCCCACTGGACCACCAGGGATGAGGCGCAGGCAGGAGCCTGCGGGTGGAGGAGGGCCTCGAACACCTACCTGTACAGAGCACTGCACAGGGCAGCGGTAGCGGCACTTAACAGTGGAGCTGCAGTGGGAGAGAGCAGGTCTCTGACCAGGAGGTCAGAGGTCTTGCTCACTCCCATGAGTGATTTGAAGTTCATGGATTCTAAAGAGAGACAAAGAAGATAAATGCACACAATATTGTTAAGGTATTGACTCTTTAAACCCTATACTTTTACTTCGTTTTCCAAAAAATAGTAACACTTTATTTCTTCATATAGATCTTTGGAGTTACAGTTGCAGTCCATGGAGTATGCTCCACATCTTCTCATCTTTGATTTATGTAAGGGTTTGCGCTCAAGATTTTTAAACGTTTGGGAGTGGCAATGATCAAAGGGCTGATGTATCTTTCTCAGGTCGCACAACAGTTGCTATTTTTGCACAGCGTCTGGTTTTCAGTCTCAGAATATTTTTTGTGCTACGACGGATGTCCTAATCCATTGTGTTGCAAAAGGACCATTCTGTAGGACTTACAGAATGTGGCACAATGTTTGCAAATCCTACCTAACAGGCTTGGAATGGAAGACTTGAGGCCTGCGAGAGAGAGCAGATGTGCATTCCTGCATTTTCATTTGCAAAATCTTATTTTTTATTGCAGCCCCATTCCCTAACAAGCATTGGCATAGCCAATAGGTCTCGCCTTTGGGACCTTATAAGTGTTTACCCATGCAACAGTTGATGTTGTTGCACCAAGGATATTGTGCTGCATAACTAAATACTTATAAGGTCCCAAAGACGAGACCTATTGGCTATGCCAATGCTTGTTCATATAGAGAGCAGACAGACTGCAATTCAAAGCATGTAGCAAGACCTTGCCTTGCAGCGATCACCCCTCCTGGAAAGATGGGGCCATTAGATCTATCAAGCGGAGCGAAGGAGAGTTATTCGATGACAGATGGAAAGATACTGTAGCCCCTCTATTTCTGAAGATCCCCGCCTGGGCGCTCGCCGGGAAACGAGCTCTCAAAAAAAAGATGCTGTACTGGTGCGATTAAAAAAAGCGGCAACCATTGATCCGCTTGCTGTTTGGTTTAAGAGTTTGCCTCCTCCTGAAATACCAATAGAGCAGAATTACAAAAGCACCAGGAGGGAGGCTGAAGGGGCAATCGCTCATCCCGTCATCGAGCAATTCACCTATAAAGTCAAGGAGAAATCTGTGTCCTGCGTAACTACAAAACCGAATTCATTCTCTGCCAAGTGCCTTCGGCTTACTCCGACCCGGGTAGAAGGAATGAATGGCTCTCAAACAGATCAACAGATCCTGTTATTTACTGTGCTAGAAGATAGAAGAACTGGTAGGAACAACTAAATATAAAAGGAAATGGGTAAAATGCAGACAGCAAAACACAGACTGTAACAAAACAAGGGGTTGTAAAGGAGGCTTCACCGCTACATAGCAACAAGCATTGGCACGGCCGCGAAAGTGAAAGTGATCGCGATGCACTTAATGACCCGTGACGGAGGAAAGACAGATGGCGGCTGCGCGTGCGTGCCGCTCGCGTGAACGCAAGCTTGAGGCCAGGAAAAGCCTCTGGTAGCACTTTGAAAACCCCCTTACTAAATGTCTCGCGCAGAGCAGCGCATGCGCTGGCTCAGGCGAGACCTAAAAAGGACTGAGGCTGCAGCCCATCCCCCAACAAAAAAAATGGGGAGGATGCAAAAGTCCCCTGAACTTCTGTATACACCTCCTGGTGCTCAAGCCCACATCTATAAAGTGGAAGCTGTTTCTGGATAGTTTCCACCATACAAATACCATACAATCCCGTTTGCAGAATCATTATGTCATCAGTGGTCTACAACATTATCTTCCAAATCACAAGGAGTTGCACTGTGTGCATTGTGTGTTGCAAAGGCATGTGAAATTCGTACGTAAGTTTGTATAATGCGATTAATGCCTTTGGTGCGGCAAAACCTGAAATTTTGTAAATCATTAGCTTTGTGTTCACAAAACTCTTTAACACATCGGGTCCAAAATGTCTTGTTCCGATGGTCAGTGGCCATTATGAGATCGCTGTACGGGTCGGTGGGGGGACTCACCTGCAGCAGGTTGGAGTACCATCACCCTGTGAAAGCTCCAATAGTCTCCACGCCTACCCCATTACCTGTCCTGGTGGGTTGGGGCTTCCGGTGACAGCCAGACTCATGCCCTTAGGTCCCCTGAATGCTGAAATCTCTCACTCTAGCCAGGGCTATGGGCAGGGTAGAATGGACGGAGCTGACCTGCTCCTGCGGGTTCTTGGTGATGGAGCGGGTTGTCTAGGCCGGGCTATGGGCAGGGTGGAATGGATGGAGCTGACCTGCTCCTGCGGGTTCTTGGTGATGGAGCGGGTTGTCTAGGCCGGGCTATGGGCAGGGTGGAATGGACGGAGCTGACCTGCTCCTGCGATTCTTGGTGATGGAGCGGGTTGTCTAGGCCGGGCTATGGGCAGGGTGGAATGGACGGAGCTGACCTGCTCCTGCGATTCTTGGTGATGGAGCGGGTTGTCTAGGCCGGGCTATGGGCAGGGTGGAATGGACGGAGCTGACCGGCTCCTGCGATTCTTGGCGATGGAGCGGGTTGTCTAGGCAGGGCTATGGGCAGGGTGGAATGGACGGAGCTGACCTGCTCCTGCGATTCTTGGTGATGGAGCGGGTTGTCTAGGCCGGTCTATGGGCAGGGTGGAATGGACGGAGCTGACCTTCTCCTGCGATTCTTGGTGATGGAGCGGGTTGTCTAGGCCGGGCTATGGGCAGGGTGGAATGGACGGAGCTGACCTGCTCCTGCGATTCTTGGTGATGGAGCAGGTTGTCTAGGCTGGGCTATGGGCAGGGTGGAATGGACGGAGCTGACCGGCTCCTGCGATTCTTGGCAATGGAGCGGGTTGTCTAGGCCGGGCTATGGGCAGGGTGGAATGGATGGAGCTGACCGGCTCCTGCGATTCTTGGCAATGGAGCGGGTTGTCTAGGCAGGGCTATGGGCAGGGTGGAATGGACGGAGCTGTCCTGCTCCTACTATTCTTGGTGATGGAGCGGGCTGTCTCAGGCTCCAAGGCCTCTGCATGAGTTCCACAGACAGCAATGAGAAGGGGCTCATGCCATTGGTTTACGTTGCTCATGGGGCATTGAGTCTGTGTTAGGTTTTATTTCAGCAAACAGGTACAAGGTGAGTCCTTTCAGTAGGCGTGTGGGGGGGCTTAAACTCACCACCCACCACTTCAGGCTGGGGAAAATTAGATAGTTTTATGCTCAGGACCAGTCAGCTCAGAAGGATGAGGTCGGACCAGTGTTCACAGCCCAATGGGCAACGTGGTAAGGAGAATGATGATTTAGGACTCCAGTAAATGTTGCTCTATGGCGCATGGGTGAGGCAGTGGTGCTGCCCTGTGTGGGACTTATACCGGAAGTGTACCTTCAAGTATAACTTTCTACGTGATGAGGTGCATAAATGTGTGATTTCAATTACATTATATGCTGTTTGTTTGGGGAGAGGATGTGGCCTTACGGCTAGAGCAGTCGACCTCGACACTGGGGAACCGCATTCGAGTCTCGGCAGGGACGCTCAACATCCTGTGATTTTGGGCAAATCACTTAATCTCCCCGTGCCTGTGTCCGTCTGTAACGCAACTGGTGCTCATCACCAATGACCTTGCAAATGTCACTGTCGTTCTCCCACAGCACTTGACACAACCAGAGAGCAAGGCAGTTAACCTAGCTACTAAAATATATTTGCCACATACACTGCTTCTGCACCTAATAAAACACATATCCCACCATCCTGCTTGCTATCTAATTTCCAACATCCCATCACAGTGCCAAACCACAGCCAATTGGAAACATGTACCTCTCATCACGCACCCACCTCACTTGCCATCCATCCTACTGCTCCAACAAGCATTGGCCAGCTCTGATGCACTTTCACAGCAGCAGCACCACAGGGCAAACAGTTGGCAACATTTGGCCTTCAAACTACAGTTATATAATGTACTGCTCTATGCATGGCCACCATCTCCTACTCTTCCATATAAATAAATAGAATATAGACATAAAACCATGTTTTACTTGCATTCTGGTCCTTTGTCCAAACGTGTGGGACACTGATGTTGTGAGAGTGTGCAACAGTTTTATATGTAGTGGATGCATGTAGACAGCATATGAGACTTGTGACTGTGGCCACACTGGGTTCCATTTTTTACTGTCTACACTTGAGTCATACCTAAAATTGAGGATTAGAGGGATAGCCCCAGACATCAGATGCAAATTGCAGGGCTCCCCAGAACATTCCTAATATCCTTTGTGGTGGGCCTGACAGAGTGTTAAGGCAGGAGAGAGAGGGATCTTTGAAGTTAGGGAGTTTACCTCTTCCATGTTAATGCAAATGCAAAGCCCCTTCTGCCTGAAAAAAAGGGGTCAGTGTGCCACGATTTCCTAACTAGAAGCCAGGGGTCCCATTCCAGTCGCGACTAGGAGATTCTTTTGAGCTCCAAGGTTGGCGTAATCAACCCCAACTCAGTTTGGCAGGTTTTGTACCAGTAACTGGGTACAACTGGACTATTGTGCCAAGAGAGGCTTCCTGGACCCAGCTGCAAGGCAGAGAGTTGGCTGACCTTTTCAGGAGGGGCATTGGAGGTGACCTTGCATGAATGAGACGTTGTTGTGAGGAGAGGGGGTTGTGAAGGAGACCAGGATAGACAAATTGGCAAAGTTGCTGCAACATGGGGCAGGACCAACACTGCTGCACTAAGGGTGAAGTTAGTGGTCTACAGTGTTCAACAGCTAGGTGATTGTACAGACACCTGAGGTTGAGGGTGTTGTGAAACTCGAGAGAGAGTGAGGTATTTTGCATCATCAGTGCCAAGAAGTGTCCAAATTCCAGGAGGAGTACTGGCCACTGGCTGCGGTATGAAGAATTGACAGATATAGATCGACAAAATTGAAGGAGATGACTGCACCTGCGTGGTGTGATCGCTGCTGCAACCTAGTGTGGGTATATTGCTTCTTTGGAGGCAGAGTTTTGTCAATGGGCCAGAGCAAGACTCAAACAGGGAGATCTCCAGGACAACATGCACTGTTACTCTGATGCAACCCCCTTTTGACTGGTGCTAACACTGGTGTCACATACCTTAGGTTGTAGACACGGGCACTCATAGCGTGAAGCACAACCCCTGCTGACTGGGTCAGAGCAAGGACAGCAATAGGGCCACAAAACCTCCTCCCATTGGGCCATGTGGAGCTCCCACTAGCAGGAGCGGGCCTGTTCCTGCAGAGAGTGACTCCTCCAAACAACGTCCATTTTGAAAGGACTTCACAAACTCTTCGCTAAGGACAGAGAGGTATGGATGCATAGTACCAAAGATGGGCAAGAAGAATATGCATGTACTTGGGGTGCTGAGACTGCTCTTGAGAGAGAGAGAGAGAGAGAGAGATATATATATATATAGGTAAAGTGATAGGTAAAGTGATAGGTAAAGTGATAGCAGGAATCCGTGAGTCGATCAAGTTCTGGAACACGCTCCCGCTCTCGGTTATGGGCATGGTAGCGATCAGTAAAATGGTGTTTCTGCCGCAATGCCCGCGACGTCCTCCAAAATTAGTTCTGTATCATACAGAGGAAGACGTTTCAGGAATGAATCCTCTCCTGATTCTGTTGGTATGGGCGGGCAAACGGAGCAGGATAAAACTAGAAACGCTAAAAATGGATAGGGTGAGGGGAGGGTTGGGACTCTGTGTCCTTCTGCTGTACTACCTAGCAGGAGTATTGCGGTACGCGGTGCACTGGTACGATGAGGGACCAAACTCGGAAAAGAGACTGCTTTTCCAGGGTGGTGGAAGAGAATGAGCTACAACTGCGGCTGATTGAGGGGTCGCAGAGTCCAGAGGATAGCCCTTTTGCGGTAAGGTAGATAGCAGAGGCGTAGGAGGGGGCTGTCAAATATGTGTTCAACAGACCACCACATGCTTGAATGCTATCACTATGGTGGCTGCTGCCCCTCGGTCAGATACAGGATGCTATGAATATGAGACAATGGCTGGAGGGAGGACGCCAAACCATGGGTGACCTGTACATGGATAGTATGTTTATAACGTTCGCAGAGGCACAGCAAGTGTTTAACCTCAGTCCAGGGCAATTTCTCCAGTTTCCAGGCTAACTTGCATGGTCCAGTAGATCTGGATGGATTTCCTGCATGAGCCAGCAGAATCGTACATGCTTAAATTAATACTTTACCAGGGATACACTAAAGGACATATGACTATACGCCTCGCTGAAAGCAGATAGACCTCCTGCCAGGTTTAAAGTCTGAGACAAATGGGATGGGGCACTCCCGGAACTTTTGACGGATGGGGAATAGGTGAGAGCAAGCGCACAAATACAGGGGGTGACCAGTAATGCTAGATTTAAGCTTACATGGTTTTATTATCTGCACCTAGTCCATCTTCCATCGCAGTGCTTACATAGGATATCTCCCAGAAAATCCGAGAATTGTCATAGCTATGCACACACACCTGCGACATTCCTGCATATGACATGGGAATGTACAGACCTACAAAGCTTCTGAAAGGTAGTTGTGGACAAAGTCTTTATTGTGACCGGGCTACGGCTGACCCTAACAGTTAAACAATGCATGCTTGGCTTAATAGCACTGCCAAAGCAGGGTGCAAAAATGTGTCATAAGGTTGAATTGGGGCTACTCCTGGCCAAGTGCTGGATTGCCATTCATTGGCTTGCACAGGACACCCCACCGTGGAAAAATGGCGGGTGGACCTGAGGAAGTGGGCCGTTGCAGAGGAAAAGCGATTGTGTATGGTTTGTAGAGATGAGAACGCAGAAAGGGATTTGGGACTGTGGGTGGAGTTGCTTGACCGGGTGGAGGAGGAGCTGGGACCCACGGGCCCACAACCTATGAGGACCTCGGGGTGGCTCCTCCCAGATTGAGGATACTCCACGGGGATCTGAGACGAGAGGAGTGGACAATGCAAGCAGGGGGAGGTAGGGTGGAAGGCCTGGATTCAACCCCCTCCTAGCTCAATGGCCTGCAGGAAGGTAGACATGTATAGATGGACACCCTAAACTAACGTTGTGACTATGATCTAAGAAATGTAATAATCGAGAACATGGAACTTTAACTTCAGCTTATCTCAAACGTGTAAATGTAAATTAATTGGTACCCCCCCGAACCGTGCCCCATGATTGTAATGATCTATGTATTGGATTGATGATGCTGACCTATTGCATTTAGTATTGCTGTTTGTTTTCACTACTGAAAAATGATCAAAACTTTTCTTTTAAAAAGAGAGAGAGCGATGCTAGAGACCGACTGGATGAGAACTTAATCTGGAGCCTTGGACAAGCCCCGGTGTTTCTGGCTGCGGGGGCAAAACATGTTTTGACTGTTTATGGATTAACTGAAGGTTTTAGGTTAATATACCAAGTATATCTTATCATAATATTGGCGAATACACACTCTTCCATAAAGTCACGTTACCATAAGAGACTGCCCCCAGCTTACCGTGTATACTCTTTCCATTTCTACCCTCAATTAAAACCATCTGTTTATTAGTATTTTGCCATTGTATGTATTAACGTTACTTTTCTTTTTAAAAACTAAAGTACCGGCTAGACCTCGATTTGTTGATTATTCGGCTGCATATTGAGTGCTGAGCCAGTAACCCCACACCCAACTCTCCGAGTAAGCGTCATAAGGTAAAGTGGTGTACCTGGTACTCAGCTTTGGGCTCAATAAAAAGGTTAAGCCCCAGAACACCAGTGGTAAAAGCATCTGATTGTTACAACCTGAGCCCAGTATCTCCTGCCTACACTGGGACTCCTGAAAACTTTCACACAGGACCTCCAAGGATGAGAAGATGTTTTTGGTGAAAGGAGGGTGTTTATTATCCCCGGATCATGCCTGGTGATAGAATTTTGGGGCATATTTACAACCCCTAATGCCACCAGAGCGCCACTTTTTCTGACGCTCCGGTGGCATTGCTCTCTCCCCATATTTACAAGGTGGCGTTAAGCCACTTAACGTGGCTTAAGGCCACCTTGTAAATATGCCCCTTACCGCAGCAGTCCGATGCAGCAAAGAGGCGGGCAATGGGTGTTGCTGTGGGTGTTCCACCGCAACATCCGTTGCTTTTTGACGCTGCCCCATATTTACAAGGATGGGGCAGCACCAAAAACTAAGGCCAGGTAAAACATGGTTTTAGGATGGAGATACGATGAGAAATGATTAATTTCTCCTCGTATTTTTCTCTTTCTGTTTGCTGCAAAATGCAGCACACATAGATACAGCAAATCGCCTTTAAATATTGTTTATGTGCAGGAAGGTGTCCCTTTCTGCAAATAAACAATCGCCCCGTAGCGCAGGCACCTTTGCAACATGGTACCTGCACTGGCGCTAGGCAGCTTGCTAGGGGAAATGCAGGGGTGCGCCGTATTTTTGTAATTGCGCCACATCCCTGTGTTTAAAAAATGTCAGAGCGCGGCGTTACCAATTTTGGTGTACCACCGCTCTCTTACATTTTATTGTAAATAGCCCCCTTTGTTTCAGTACCCCATGATCAAGTGAGTGCCACAAATGATGAGGTGCTGTAGTTGAAGTTAAGGTACCAGACATTCAGCTCTGCTCATAATGGTGCAGTGCCTAGAGCCTTTTTGTGTGGGATGGATCCGAGTGTAAAGAACTCTTCCTGGCTCTCTTGTAATTCAAGGATCAACGTCGAGCCTAAATCCTGCGCATTTCATTGACCAGCTGCTCTGCCCTTCGGTAATTTCTCTCCAATGTTTTTCTTTTGCCTTTGTTCTCATTAGGTATTCAGTACTGGAATTGCCTGTATTCCGTAGGGCTTGATCACCATGTGCAGTCCCATGGAGTGAGTTTTCCTTCCATCTTCCGACCAAGACTACGGGAAACATACACCAGGGACTACAGCTCGCAGCATCTTTTGGGGCAAGCAGAGTTAAATATCCATCACCTGCCAGCATGCTTCAAGTCTTCTGCCTAGAATAGGAAGAAACTGTGGTACTTCATGTGTGAGATAACTTCCTCCAGCTTAACGCGGGGAAAACTGAGATCATGTTGTTCGGAGATGCATCGATGAGGTGGTCCCCAAGATGGTGGCCAGAGGAATTGGGAACCGCGCCGACTCCCAAACTGGTGGTTAAAAATCTGGGAGTCCGCCTGGATCAGAAATTGATAATGAAAGAGCACGCGACAATCACTGTTGGCGCAAGCTTCCATGTGCTAAGTCTCCTCGTTAGGGAGCCTTTAACCATTTGAAAAACTCTTATCCAGGCACTGGTGTTAAGCCGCCTGGACTATTGCAATGCTTTGCTTTGCTGATTTCAGCTAATGAAGCCTCCTTAAATAGATTGCAAGTAGTCCAGAACACCGCGGCTCGCTTGGTCTCCAATGCTCCCCCCCGAACAGCCTCCCTCCCTCTTCTGCAACAACTGCATTGGTTTCCGGTGCGGAAGCGGATCAGATTTAAGATCTGCTGCATTGTTCACAAATCTTTGAATGGCAAAGGTCCCAGTTATCTAGCAGATAAACTTACCAAATATCTGCCACTTAGGTCCCTTCGATCAGGGACCAACTCTTTACTCCTTACTCCACGCTACAAAAAATCTCGCCTAGGTGGTAAAGCTTTCTCCCACCTAGCCCCCTTTTATTGGAACCAACTCCCTAACCACTTGCGACAATGCCCAGATCATTTACAGTTCAGAAGGCTCCTTAAAACCTCATTGTTCTAATCCATTCCTCTTCTGTGGCTGGCTGTAGCAACTCTATAGCGCGGAGATACCCCTTGGGGGGTGATTCAGGCGCTTTATAAATTAATAAATATCAAATATCAACCATCATAGCCTCCAACAGCCGTGGGGAGGGATTCTCGTCTGGTGGTGCTTGTTCTCAGTCTTGGCTTCATCCTGAAAGGTTATCATCAGTGGATCAGGAAGTACCAGTAGGACCCTTCCACCAGCATCCTATATTGGTGTTTATCTTCGTGTATGCTCTCAGATATTGCGAGGTCACCAGTTCAGATAGAAATTAAAAGTTTGGTGGCTTTCTTTTCAGGCAGCAGGAGCTTTGCATTTACATGAGCTTTTTCAGAAGCTAGCTGGAGGCCACAATTCAATTCTTATTGATAATCATATATTTATGTGCACAGTTTTTGAAAATTATAATCACAAAAACTTCCTTATAAAGCCCCACTACTGATTATGAATCTATGGTTATGGTAATCTATGGTTAAAACCCATCATCCACTTTTTAAGTCCTATGTCAACACATCAATTGTTTTCTCTGACTGCCAATAGGGAGGCTTGTTTTCTGTTGCGACCACCTTAGCTGAATTAACCGATGAGTTTGTCAAGTAGTGAAAAACTGTAATCTGGTTACTGCTCTTTTCCAGGTGATTATATTGAACTTTACAGTAGACTTTAGAGGCATTTTAAGCCAGTTGTCATCTACTTTAGTCTAAACATCTAGAATTTCTTTGTCATGTATTAGCCGAGAGCTCCTTGTTTACCCTGCAGGCCAGCAAGGAGCCAACAACCAGTCACCTTCTGGTACTGCAGCTACAACAGGATTGTGGGCACGGGTGGAAAAGCAACTAAGGGAGCAAAAGTTCCAGCTACAGGACGCCATACACCCAGGGAAGAGCGAGATTCCCAGCTCACCACTATCACTTCGCCTTACTGGATCTTTTAAGCAGAGCAGCATCTTATGGGGTCGTATCTTAGCTCCAGATGGTTCTTGGACGATTCTGATGTTCTTTGTTTGTCACCGTCCCATGTATTCCTGTTGTGAATAATGACATGTTATGAGTGAAAATTGAACTTGACTGAATACGATTCCTGTATTTGCGGTATCAGATAAATCTTATCAGACGTTCCATACGTACTACTATCTCCTTGTGTGAGTCTTGACTTCCCTCCCAAAATACCATTGGCGACCCAGTAGGAGTAAAGGAAGAACCAATTGGAACACAGAAGCACCCAGGGTCCTGGGACGCCAGTGGTAAGCCTTTTCAATTAAGTTAAAAAAAAACTGAAACTTAAAAATAAATCACATGAGCGGCAACACTGCATACAACACAAGATTTTCTTTAACTGATCTTCAAGATTGTTGATGATTGCAGAGTGTTTTACATATGTATAACTTTGTGAGTCAAATACGTTTAGATAGAAAATTATAATATTCATGGGTCATTTTGAATTCAATAAAATTTGAATGTGAATAAAAATATTTCTGATTTTTTAAAACTTTGACCATTCTCTATTTTTTCAGCTTTTCTGCTGTTATGTCAGGCGCTGGCACCCTCCGCTGGACTGTCGTATTCCATTATCTCGGCGCCTGCATTGATTTCAACCAGGTACCACACTGTAGAGGCTATCCAGGAAAGGCCCAAGAAAGAATCCATGCATCCTTCACATCAGGTACATCGATGGAGTATGGGAGGGGCGAGTGTGCTAGCAAACCTGCAAAGAAGCATAACGCAGGCGTGGTGCCATGGAAGCCTTTCAGCAATGTGCTAGACATGCAAATCATAATACAAAGCCTATAAGTTACAGCAGGCAGCTGACAACCCAATGTGCACCATGATGATGTCCATGCTCGAACAGGTGAATAAAAGGCATCTCATTAATTCAATTTGGTCTCCATACTATTTCTGTTGGTGTTGCAAACCTCAAACGTAGCTTTACTCCTTTTCCAATTAATAGTATTTGGCTTTATGGTCCCAGACTTAGCTTCTGTTAGGGGTAGCATTTTGAGCAGGGGCGTAGTTGAGCAGCTACAGTGGGGGTAAAGTTCTTGATGGGCCTCTTCTGTCTACAACTTGGCAGACAAAGGCTCATAAATAACGCCAAAGGGTGAATGGTTGGTTGGTTGAGTGAGTGAAAGGACGGACGGATGAACAGGTGTGGATTGGTGAGTGAAAGGGTGGCTGAGCACATGTATGGATGGATGAATGAGTGAAAGCATGGATATAAAGATGGATGAGGGAAAGAATGGATGAATAAGTGAAAGTGTGAATGGATGAGTTAAAGGGAGGATGGGTGGATGAGTGAAAGGGAGGGTGGGTGGATGGATGAGTGAAAGGGTGGATGGAGGATGAGAAAATGGATGGATGGGTGAGTGAAAGAATGGATGACTGAGTGAAAGGGAGTGTGGATGGATGATGAGAGAAAGGACTGATTGATGGTTGAGTGAAAGGGAAGGTAGATGGATGATGAGAGAAAGGACGGATGGATGACTGAGTGAAAGGATGGATGACTGAGTGAAGGGGAGGGTGGATGGATTGATGGATGGGATGAGTGAGAGGGAGGATGGGAGGATGGCTGGAGAGAAAGAATGGATGGCTGGAGTGAAAGGGTGGATGGATGATTGAGTGAAAGGATGAATGGATGAGTGAAAGGATGGATGAGTGAAAGGGAGAACGGGTGGATGACGGATGAAAGGGTGGATGGAGGGATGGATGAGTGAAACAATGGATGAGTGAAATAGAGGATGGATGAAAGGGTGGATAGATGGATAATTGAAAGAATGGTTGGCTGAGTGAAAGTGAGGGTGATAGATGGATGAGTGAAAGGGATGAGTGAGTGGATGGATGGATGAGTGAAAGGGGAAATGGATGAGTGGATGGGTGGAATGATAAGTGAAAGGATGGATGGATGGATGGCTGAGTGAAAGCATGGATGAATGAGTGAAAAGGAGGATGGATGAGTGAAAGGGTGGATGGATGAGTGAAAGGTTGGATGGATTGAATGAAAGGATTAATGAATGGATGAATAGGTTTGGAGATGGTTGGATAGCTTTGGATATGGATGGGCGGACGGACGGAATGGTGAAAGAATGTATGATAGATGAAAGAATGAATAGATGACAGAATTTAAAGGTGACATTGTGGATATCAGCAGGTGGATGAATGGATAGATGCTTGGATAGAAGAGCTAAGCGAGCTCTTCTGGGGAGTGTTGTGATGACTTGCTTCGCTTGCTGCCATGAGAGCTTTGGTTTGAAGTAGGGTGTATTTTAATTTTCAGGCTACTCCCTTGATTTTGAGGTATATATGTAAACCATTGGTTACCATTCTGTGTGGGATTCTTTGGAGTTTTTGGAATGAGCATCCAGGGGTGATAGAATCATAGGTACCTTTAGGAAGTTAACACTTTTGGGTCAAGGGACTGTCATTACTTAATAGCATTGAGTGTGTGGGTTTTCAAGAACTTACCATTGTTTAGTCTAACCTCTTGCTTTTTAGTGCTGGGGTTATGTGATCCACTGTTTTGTGCTTTACAGTCGTGCTCATCATTACTATTCATGTTGCACGGCCTGGGGTTTATGTATTGGTCAGTCACCGCTTCTGTTTCATTTTAGGGCAGGTTGTAACTTGTGTTTCACACACTCCACCCTGCTGGCTTCTCACATCAGGTGGTATTGGGAGTAATTTGGTGCAGTTGTATTTTCTCTCTTTGAACTTTTTTATCCAACAATACCCACTGAAGATAGAAAGGAACTCATGCAATCAAGGTTATTTCACATAGAAAAGAGACGTGTCAGGGTGAATTTTGCACACAATTGTGTTCCCCAGTATCCCATATCATATTGTTTCAAATGGTGCTCCAAGAATAAGAAGCAGCCACTCTACGTGTCAAATCTTCACATTTTGTAGGAGGTTTTTAGGTGCTCTTCTTTATATCATCAACTTTCTGGAGTCTAATACACAGGGCTTTTTTGGGGAATATATATATATATATATATATATATATATATATATATATATACATATATATATATATATATATATATATACATATATATATACATATATATATATATATATATATATATATATATATATATAACAGCAACTCCTCTCGCATTCCAATAAACTTGTAGAAGACAGAAGCTCGGACCACAAATTCGTGCCGTAAGTTTTCTTTATTGTCTGCTCACAAACCACAGCCATGACGCGTTTCGAGCCCGTAGGCACTTGATCACATGACGCGATTCACAGTTGGTGGCAGGCTTTTAAACCATTTTTTTACCGTTGCATTTTTTTCTTTTTTAAAGTGACCAGTGCAGAAAATGAACGCAAAATAAATAGACATGGTAACAATACTTTCATCTGGGCAAATGTTTAAAACTACAATAATAAATTATAAATGTAGTTATAAATACATTTCAAATAAGAACACAATTATTTTGAATATATTAAATAAATAGATGCAGTATCGCAATAAAATCATTGTATTAATAACATGCTATCCATCTTATTTTTGTGTCATGATGTTAAAACAATGTGTCATGTCTAAATGATCTAAACGGATTTATGTCTAAAATCCCTCTGATAGTTGAACGATGGTATGTACGCATTTAAGGATTTCATGGTTTAAATACCGAAAGTCGCTTATTGCTGTTTAAATCAGACATTTGTTGATTAAGTTTGTGTTGCCCAGTGGTCATAATGGTGATGTTACCTCAGTCTAGACTCGCTGTTTCTAATCTTTGCAATGGTTTGAAAAAGTGCATGTGCCTATTATTGATGTCTGTATTGTGATGTGCAAAATTCACCAGTGTAAAACAGCCCATAAAACTAACTGTGATGGTTAAAAGAGGGGAGCGTAATAATTAACTCGCCTGAACCATCGCATTCCAAGGAGAAATGTGCCTGCTAACTGAATTGTTGGACATGACTACATGGAAGGGGCAGCTACGAAGACTAGCACCTTCAGGTACAATATTTCGAAGGGACTTAATGTGGCTGTCGAAGGGGAGTACGTGCGGTTTTAGCCACTCCGATGTTTACAGCATACTCTGGCACTATACAAACACCGTCAATGTGAGAAATAATCACTGTAATAATTGCCATTTACCTAAATGAACATCACTAAGATGGTAGTAAAAACATGCAAAGATGGCGGTGAAAAGAACGGAAGGGACTATAATGAGATCGTAGTCCTTTCTTGTTTGCCACAGCACAAAAGGAGTTAAATGGGCTACGGAATCATCCGCACGCTAATGACTTTACACTCAAAGCATTTGAGAAAGGCGATTACGCTGAAACGCGTCATGCTGAGTGAAATGGATGCATTTGGTGAACATTGAGCGGAAAAAATGCATCATGCTTACCCCCGAGAGTGCTCCAGTTTGGTTCTTAATGGAGGGCCTGTTTTTGGTGAAGTAAATGTTATGTGCAAGCCACATGCACAGCGGAGGCACCCGACATGAATGAGTTCGGCGTAGTGTGTGGCATTTGGTGGAGCGTATTAATTAACTCGCCTGAACCGTCGCATTCCAAGGAGAAATGTGCCTGCTAACTGAATTGTTGGACATGATTACATGGAAGGGGCAGTCACGAAGACTAGCACCTTCAGGTACAATATTTCGAAGGGACTTAATGTGGCTGTCGAAGGGGAGTACGTGCGGTTTTAGCCACTCCGATGTTTACAGCATACTCTGGCACTATACAAACACCATCAATGTGAGAAATAATCACTGTAATAATTGCCATTTACCTAAATGAACATCACTAAGATGGTAGTAAAAACATGCAAAGATGGCGGTGAAAAGAACGGAAGGGACTATAATGAGATCGTAGTCCTTTCTTGTTTGCTACAGCACAAAAGGAGTTAAATGGGCTACGGAATCATCCGCACGCTAATGACTTTACACTCAAAGCATTTGAGAAAGGCGGTTACGCTGAAACGCGTCATGCTGAGTGAAATGGATGCATTTGGTGAACATTGAGCGGAATAAATGCAGCATGCTTACCCCCGAGAGTGCTCCGGTTTGGTTCTTAATGGAGGGCCTGTTTTTGGTGAAGTGTGTGTGTATATATATATATATATATATATATATATATATATATATATATATATATATATATATATATATATATATATATATATATTCACGCTCAATGGGAGTCCGAAAAGAAGCAGCACTCGAGCCACAGATCGCTTTTCCCCAGTAAAAGCTTTTATTGGTGAGAGGACACACTCCAGTACAATCAAGCAGCAGACCGCCACCTGTCGCGTTTCGAGATAACTCTTCTTCAGAGGCAGCTTGCGGTCAAAGAGGGCATGATGGGCTGCACCGTCCTTATTAGCGTTATCGTGGGTCCTGATTGGACCGCTCTGGATGAGCCAACACGTTGCATGCTGGATGTTGCAGTCCTAAATGTACCTTACATGAATGCCCTCCATAATTTCTGCACCATTTCAAGCTCGTCATGAGCCCCGGAATGCGTCACTGCATCTATCCATGTCTGTGCCCCACAATGAGTCCTGTGTATCCACCCTGCAGACGAGCGGGTCTGGCGCCGCTACGAGTACAGCGCGGAAAGAACAACGTGTTCTGTGAGGATGAAACCAGCTTGGCAGCGGTTCTGAGGATGCAGCAACCCACTGTGGGTAATTGAACTTCTCTAGGATACTGGCGGCGGCATCTACTACAGGTTTTAAATGCTCAAAAACTTCAACTACCAGAGTGCAATGAGTGCACACGCCCACAGGGCGGGACTTTATCAGGCATACAAATAATCGCCTGCTACACTGCCCCTCCTTGTAGCCATCCCTGTGAACAAGGGCGGGATGACGCCTGAAACGCGTCGGGGAAATTGATGGCCAAAAGCAAGCTGTACCTATTGAATTGATGTCCGATGCTGCCTGACTGAATAAACAACTTTACACGCTGTGTGTGGGCCTCCAAGTGTCGGGTGCTTTCATATGGAATATATATACATATATACATATATATATATATATATATATATATATATATATATATATATATATATATATATGCGATTTCGCATATAATGGCAAAAGGACTGGTCTGGTTGCTGTAATGTTCATGCAGCCGGTAAATTAAAACCTTTAAAAAATATTACGGCCTCCCTGCACCAACGAACAGCTTCCGGGTCAGGATACTATCATATACCATTATATGCGAAATCGGCAGGGAAGTTTTTAAATTTGGTATCTCCAACCACGGCTCATCTATTGGTGGTGTATATGTACCAGTCCATTCAATTCTGTGACCTTATTTTTAACTTATGAATAAGTATATATTGGTGGCACCAACGAACCAAACAAATGCGTACTGGCTTTTAGATTAAGGGTTGTTAAAATAATCTTTAATACGAAGCGGGATATCTTCAAACCCCGTTTGCAACTCAAGCATATTGCTTCCGACAAGTGCCCAGTGAATTCTAATTTGAGCACCTTCCTACCTTAGAAAACTGTCCTGAAGAAGGTGACCGATTATCAACTCACCGAAACGCAGCGTCGACTTTTTTGTTTTCTTGTGATATACATTAGTGTGATATTGTATTTTATTATGAAATGTTTTTAACTTTGCTTGTGCATTTTTATGGAATAAATTTGATATGTCTCACTTAGCTTGTTATTGGTTTTTCATGTGATACTGACTCTTTTCATTGAATATTGTAGGCCTATTTGTATTTTCCATTTTGATCAAAAGTCACAACACTGTGTAATGCCCATGATCCATTTTAGCGTATATAAAGATTAGGGACCCTTGTTTTTCGTGTGCTTGCAATGTTCAACACTCCGTCCATCATCCCCTTTGGTTTTGCTAAGCTTGCCCTAAGTTGGCAGGGTATGCCCAGACGTGGGTACCTTGCTCACTTTGCCACTGGATTCAAGATAGCCTGGCTGATGAGGGTTATGAACCCGAAACCGGTCCCAGGATGCTTGTTTCCGATCCAGGGAAGACATGGCTTGGCAGTTCGGGCTGGACTGTTCCCATGAGGCACAGGGTCAGACTGATTTGCATATGGCCATGTCTGAACTGGGGTGGCGGTGTGAGCTAAAGAATGATGATGGATTAAACCCAGATCAGTTGACTGGGGGTGAGTGCTTGCAATGTTCAACACTCCGTCCATCATCCCCTTTGGTTTTGCTAAGTTCGCCCTAAGTTGGCAGGGTATGCCCAGGCGTGGGTCCCTTGCTCACTTTGCCACTGGATTCAAGATAGCCTGGCTGATGAGGGTTATGAACCCGAAACCGGTCCCAGGATGCTTGTTTCCGATCCAGGGAAGACATGGCTTGGCAGTTCGGGCTGGACTGTTCCCATGAGGCACAGGGTCAGACTGATTTGCATATGGCCATGTCTGAACAGGGGTGGCGGAGTGAGCTAAAGAATGATGATGGATTAAACCCAGATCAGTTGACTGGGGGTGAGTGCTTGCAATGTTCAACACTCCGTCCATCATCCCCTTTGGTTTTGCTAATATGTATATTATAGCAAGAGATTATTTAAACTAATTATAAAAAACATATATTTGTAACTGTAATAAAGATATATTATTCTTAAATATATTTTTCGGGAATCGCGTCGGGTGCGCGCTGGTTGCGCGCCAGGTGCGCGAATCCCATGTGACTTCAAAAGAAACAATTTCATTGGTTAAGAACCTTTTCATTCTAGAACTTGAAGGACCCCACCCATTTTTTTCATTCCTTCAAGAGCATCTCAGCAGACACACCTGTTGTCTTCTGCTCCTCTTGTTTGCCTTTTTTTGGTGTTTTTTTTTAAGCCATGTACAAATGGCAGCTAGCAATCAACCTCAGCAAGTTCCACCTGAAGAGGAAGAAGACCTTGAGGAACCTGTGAAGAAAAGATACGAAAGTATCGTGTGGGCATTTTTCTCCATTCCACCCGAAAAGTCACCTGCACTATTTGTCAGAATGTGCTCTCATGAGGTTCGGAGAAGAAATATTCGTGTGGGACGTCATCGATGTTGAAACATCTTCAGACAATGCATCCTCGACGTCTTGCTAGGGAACAGCTTCGAAGGGAACATGAAAGGCAGGCAACTGACAACAACGCTGCTGGCCCTAGCACGTCATCTGCTTCAACATCATCTGGCACACCCAACATCATCCCTGACTTCGCTAGAGTGGAGCAGCATTGTGTCAAATGTAAAAAAAAATCTTTGTTATGGTGAGCAATCACTTGATGCCGTCCTGGTTGCTATTAGGAACAACCAGTGTAAATTATTTTTTTTTTTTCCCTATGCAATGAGTTCATAATCGCATACTTTTTTGAACATGTTCACTGTTGGTTCTGTTTTTTTTTTTTTTTTTAAACACCCAAAAAATTCAAAAAAGAGTTAAAAAAATAAAAAAAAAATATAAAAGAACAAAAAAATGCCTAATTGGTTAAAAATAGAGAAACTTGTATGTGTTCAATGAATGACTGCAAGGGTAATGTCTGAATCATTGTATGAGTGAATAAGTACTGTCTCAGTGAATGAATGAGTGCAGCAGTATTGCCTGACTCATTGGATGAGTGCATGCATAGTGTTTGAGGTAATGAATGAGTGTAGCAGTAGTCCCTGAGTGATTGAAGGAGTGCATGGGTAATGCCTGGTTGCATGGAAGAATGCATGGGTAGTGCCTGGGTGCATGTAGGACTGCTTGGGTAATTCCTGGGTGATTGGAGGAGTGCATGAGTAGTACGTGGGTGATTGCATGAGTGCAGGAGTAGTGCCTGGATGATTGGAAGACTGCATGGGTAGTGCTTGGGTGATTGCATGAGTGCTGTAGAAGTGTCTGAGTGCATGTATGACTGTATGGGTAGTGCCTGAGTGATTGCATGAGTGCATGGGTAGTGTCTGGGTGATTGCATGAATGCAGGGGTAATGCCTGGGTGAATGGAGGAGTGCATGGGTACTGCCAGAGTGATTAGACGAATGCATAGGTAGTATCTGGGTGATTTTATAAGTGCATGGGTAGTGGCTGGGTGATTGGAGGAGTGCAAGGGTACTGCCTAGGTTATTCCATGAGTACATAGGTAGTGCCTGGGTGGTTGCATGACTGCAGGGGTAGTGCCTGGGTGATTGCACGAGTGCAGGGTAATGTCTGGGTGATTGAAGGAGTGCATGGGTAATGCCTGGGTGCATTGAAGAGTGCATGGGTAGTGCCTGGGTGCATGTAGGACTGCATGTGAAGTTCTTGAGTGATTGGACGAGTGCATGAGTAGTTCCAGGGTGATTGCATGAGCGCAGGAGTAGTGCCTGGATGATTGAAAAACTGCATGGGTAGTGCTTGACTGATTGCATGAGTGCTACAGAAGTGCATGTATGACTGCATTGGTAGTGCCTGACTGATTGCATGAGTGCAGGGGTAATGTCTGGATGAATGGAGGAGTGCATGGGTAGTGCCTGAGTGATTAGACAAGTGCATAGGTAGTGCCTGGATGATTTTATAAGTGCATGGGTAGTGGCTGGGTGATTGGAGGAGTGCATGGATAGTGCCTGGATAGTGCCTGGATGGCTGAAGGAGTACAAGGGTAGTGCTGGGTTATTCCATGAGTGCATAGGTAGTGCCTGGGTGATTGCATGACTGCAGGGGTAGTGCCTGAGTGATTGAAGGAGTGCATGGGTAATGCCTGTGTGATTGCATGAGTGCAGGGGTAATGTCTGGGTGATTGAAGGAGTGCATGGGTAAATCCTGGGTGATTGCACGAGTGCAGGTGTAATGTCTGGGTGATTGGAAGAGTGCATGGGTACAGCCTGAATGATTGAAGGAGTGGAAGGGTAATGCCTGGGTGATTGTATGAGTGCATGGGTAGTGCCTGGGTGATTGGAGGAGTGCATGGGTACTGCCTGAGTGATTGAAGGAGTGCATGTGTAATGCCTGGGTGATTGTACGAGTGCAGGTGTAATGTCTGGGTGATTGGAGGAGTGCATGGGTACTGCCTGAATGATTGAAGGAGTGGATGGGTAATGCCTGGGTGATTGCATGAGTGCATGGGTAGTGCCTGGGTGATTAGAGGAGTGCATGGATACTGCCGGAGTGATTGAAGGAGTGCATGGGTAGTGCCTGGATGATTCCATGAGTGCAGGAGTAATGTCTGGGTGATTGGAGGAGTGTATGGGTACTGTCTGAGTGATTGAAAGAGTGCATAGGTAATGCCTGGGTGATTGCATAAGCACATGGGTAGTGCCTGGGGGATTAAAGGAGTGCATGGGAACTGCCTGAGTGATTGAAAGAGTGCATGTGTAATGCCTGGGTGATTGCATGAGTGCAGGTGTGATGTCTGGGTGATTGAATAGTGCATGGGTACTGCCTGAATGATTGAAGGAGTGGCTGGGTAATGCCTGGGTGATTGCATGAGTGCATGGGTAGTGCCTGAGTGATTGGAGGAGTGCATGGGTACTGCCTGAGTGATTGAAAAAGTGCATGGGTAATGTCTGGGTAATTGCATAAGTACAGGGGTAATCTCTGGGTGATTGGAGGAGTGCATGGATACTGCCTGAGTGATTGAAGGAGTGCATGGGTAGTGCCTGGGTGATTCCATGAGTGCAGGAGTAATGTCTGGGTGATTGGAGGAGTGCATGGGTACTGTCTGAGTGATTGAAAGAGTGCGTAGGTAATGCCTGGGTGATTGCATAAGTGCATGGGTAGTGCCTGGGTGATTGAAGGAGTGCATGGGAACTGCCTGAGTGATTGAAGAAGTACATGGTTAATGCCTGGGTGATTGCAACACTGCATGGGTAGTGCCTGGTTGATTGGAGGAGTGTATGGGTACTGCCTGAGTGATTGAAGAAGTGCATGGGTAGTGCCTGCGTGACTAATGCATAGGTAATGCCTGGGTAATTGTATGAGTGTAGGGGTAATGTGTAGAGGATTGGAGAAGTATATAGGTAATGCCTGGGTGATTGAAGAGTGTATCGGTAATGTCTAGCTGATTGCATGAGTGTACAGATAGTGCCTGGATGATTGAAAGAGTACATAGTGTCTGGATGATAATATAAGTGTATGGGTACTGGCTACGTGATTGCAGAAGTGCATAGATAGTGCATGGGTGATTGGAGGAGTATGGGAACAGTGCCTAACTGTATAGATGACTGCATGGGTAGTGTTTGAAAAAATGGATGAGTGCAGTAAAAGTCACTGTAAACATTAGTCCATATTATCATGCTTATTACATTATTTCATCTTACCCTTTTTATTAAAGAAGATACAAAACTCAGTGGAACTATTTTACAGTAGTTTTGTTGTAAACTGAATTTAAAATCTTTTCAAACTTTAGTATTACCTTCTGTAAAAAAAAAAGAAGAAAAAGTGCTATTGCATATAATATTATAGTTTTAAGAACACAACATAATTTTAGAATTACATAACTGTGACGAGGCGGGGTCAACAGGGGCTGAAAACAAACAGAATACAGACTGGTGGACCGTGACACCCCGCACTGCCCCTCTTGTCTCCTTACAGCAGGATGATTGGAACGTTCCCACCTATCCCATGCCGGAGGCAACAACGTGTTTCCAAGGCGGCGCCTTTAATTGGGAATACCCTCTTAGAGAAACCCAACCCACTGATGATGTCTACGTACCTGGCCCAATAAGGAGGAAGGGATCCCTGACGCCGGTGTGCGGAATCACCAGTGAGGAGGAAGGAGGAGAACCGGTAAACACCACGAACCGAGGAGAAGGAAAGACGCTGGAAAGAGAGCAGAGCTGTGCTGAGGAGTCATCAGGAGCCCCGGGAAAGCCAGGAGGCCAACGGCACCGCGCTTCGCCCGGCCACGCTCCCGGAGGAGCGTGGCTATCCCAGGTACGGGAACGGTTTGCGGGTTGAGTCGGGAGGAGGGAGAACCCCGTGGACTAAACCGGGTCCCTCGCTGTATCCCCTGCTTGCACCCTGCCCTGAGCACCTTCACATTCTCTCTTAGACGTGCGTCACAGTTTGGGGTGTCCCTTCATTTCCCTCCCTTCAACAGTCAGTTCAGCACCCTTACCCCCATTTTTATTTCTGTTTCCCTCGAATCCTGGGAGCCGACCTGGACTGCGACGAGTAGAAGATCCGGTGGAGTGAGAAGAGGTCCGCGTGTTGGAATCAAGACGGACACACCTCCCTTTCACGCTGATAGACTGGCTTCTCGTAGGAGACGTGTTTTGGGAACAATAAAACCTTCGTTATCACGACATAGTCTTCAACCCCTTTATTCCGCCCGCAACAACTGGTGGAGAATGCGGGCATAACGACGTCCGTCAGTACTCATATGATGGATGCATTCATTCAGCACCTCGTGAAGGGCCAAGACAAGCTGGGATGGGCCGTGGAACGGCAGATGACATCGGCCCAGGCCGACCGGGACATCTTTAAAGATACGATTGCCACCAAAATAGAGGGACTATAAAAGCTTAATACCGAGCCAGCAGCCCCTGTTCAGAGGTAAACCCGAGGCATGCCCCACGGTCCTTCTGGGGTCTCCCTACAGAAGTACGTGGCAGGAGAGGACCCTGACGCGTTTCTGCTTAACTTTGAACGCGCCGCTCGAGCATGTGGGTGGCCTGAAGAGAAGTGGCCCTTCTTTTTGGCCCCCCTGTTGACAGGGGAGGCCCAGGCAGCGTATCAGGTGGCAAATGCTACCGGAGCCACACCATACGCAGAGATAAAAGATATAATTTTAGATCATTTGGGCCTTGATGCGGAGGCATACCGGGTACGGTTCAGGAGGGAGAAAGGCGCACCAGGGGAAAACCCCAAAACATTGTTTTTTCGTCTTAAAATGGCCGCCGACAAGTGGTTGAGGCCCAATGTAAGCATGAAGGAGGAGATCATGAACCGTATATATCTTGAACAATTTCTTGATGCACTCCTCTTCCATATACAGAGATGGTTAAAACAACACCGCCACTTCACCCCAGAACAAGCTATCGAAATGGCTACAACCTTTTCAAGAGCCCAACCCCGAAACCCCGTTTGGAAGGCCGAAAAAACAAGCCGAGCCACCCCCATGAAGTTTGAGAGGAAACAACGTCCCTTAACAGAACCGACTAAAGTGAAATCACAAAAACCCGAGATGCCGACCTTCAGGGGCCCACAATGCTTTGACTGTGGGGACTGGGGTCATATCGCCTGCCTGTGCCCAAGACGCAAACCAACGGAGGAACCCATGGAAGTGGGTTATATCCCGAAATCCATTCTATACACTGCTGAGATGGGAAGTGCGTTTTATGTAAGTGTACAGGTGAATGGGAGGGAAGTAAAGGCACTGTTAGACTCGGGTTGTAGGCAGTCAGTCATACAAGGAGCCCTCATAAGACCAGCCCAACTCCTTCCCAATACGATAGTGCACATAAGATGCGTCCATGGGGATGTGAAGCCTTATCCCCTCACTTCTGTGACTCTTCACCCCCTTCAAGGGTCACCCTGTGAAGTTCGGGTGGGGGTTCTGAATTCCCTGCCTGAAGAATTAATAATCGGGACGGACAACCCAGAATTTCTGAACTTGTTCCTTAGAACCATACACTCAGAGGGAACGGGAAGAAGGGGCCTAGACAACACCGCGACACCTCTGCCCGCCCTCATAACCCCGGAACCATGGCTTCTAGACCGAAGCTTTAGGTTTGTTCAAGCCAATGATGGAACCTTACACAATGCTTGGGAACATGCCCACCAAAACCAAGACAACCCATCTCCCACCTATCCCCATTTCTTTATCAAGGAAGGATTACTGTACCGCAAGGGCAACTTAGAAGACCCACCCCAGCTACTCGTCCCAATGACTTTTAGAGACCAAATACTTTTTTTCTCTCACTCCCACCTCACCGCGGGGCACACTGGGGCCGAAAAGACAACGCAAAACGTGTTGCGGCACTTCTTTTGGCCTGGGGTGTACAAGGACATGAAGACCCACTGTCAAACCTGTGAGGTTTGCCAGAAGAAAAACACACACCGACCCCCAGCAGTCCCCTTACAGCCTTTGCCGTTAGTAGGTAACCCATTTGAGAGAATAGGGATGGACTTAATAGGCCCCCTACCAAAAACACAAAAAGGGAACCAATATGCTCTCGTAATTGTGGACTATGCGACAAGGTACTCAGAGGCCTTCCCCTTAAGAGCCCCCACTACTCGTAACATCACAGACAGACTCATAGAACTCTTTTCCAGGGTAGGTTTCCCGAAGGAAATATTAACAGATCAAGGCACCCCGTTCATCTCTCGTCTTATGAAGGAAGTATGTCGTACCTTGGCTCTCCAGCATATAAAAACCTCAGTTTACCATCCTCAAACTGATGGCCTCGTCGAGAGGTACAACGTGACCTTGAAGACCACCCTGAAGAAGATGCTCGCAGTCGAGGGCAAAGAATGGGACCGACTCCTACCCCTTGCCCTCTACGTAATCCGATCCCAGGTCCAGAGTAGCTTGGGCTGTTCATCCTTTGAGATGCTTTACGGGAGACAACCAAGATCATTGCTCGAAATGACGAAGGAAGCATGGGAGAAGGAAGAACTGGACGAAACTCGAGGGCTGTTGGAATATACCCAGCAACTCAAGACAAAGATAGGGAAGCTGAGAGACCTGGCCTATTCCCACTTAGAACGAAGTAGAGAAAAACAAAAATCCTTTTACGACAGGGGAAAGATATGGAGAACTTTGACCCTGGACGACTGGGTCCTGGTACTTCTTCCCTCCTCCACGAAAAAGTTTCAATCAGAATGGATGGGTCCATACAAGATCGTGGGGACCATAGGAAAAACGACATATCAGGTGCAGATAACGCCTACCCGGAAACAATCGTATCACATAAACCTTTTAAAGAAGTGGCTGGGCCCGTTACCCAAAACCGCACACCTAACCTTGCCCTCCACCTCACCCAGCCTAACCACGTTAGGTCAACTCGTTGTCAACGAAGACCTGTCAGAAGGAGAGCGGTCCGCCCTGTTCAAAACCTTGGCTCCCTTTTCTTCCCTGTTCTCCGACACCCCCGGAAAGACGACATTGGCCGAACATTGTATAGAGACACCTGCTGGAAACATCGTAAAACAACGACCGTATAGGATCCCGGCAGCAAAAAGGACGGCCGTCAGGAAGGAAGTACAGGACATGCTGCAACTGGGTGTTATTAGACCATCAAAAAGCGAGTGGTCGTCCCCAATTGTGATGGTTCCCAAACCAGATGGCTCTACACGATTCTGCATGGACTTCAGGGCTCTGAATGCCATCTCTTCTTTTGATGCCTATCCTATCCCCAGGATAGATGAATTAATTGAAAAGTTGGGTGATGCCAGGTATATAACAACTCTAGACCTGACCAAAGGTTACTGGCAGGTGCCCCTGTGTGAGGAAGACCGCAAGAAAACCGCTTTTTCCACCTCCGAGGGTCTCTGAGTTTACGGTACTCCCCTTCGGCCTGCACGGAGCACCCGCCACATTCCAACGGCTTATGAATACGGTGCTCCAAGACCATCAAGCTTTTTGTTCTGCATACCTTGATGACATTGTGATACACAGCAGTACTTGGGGAACCCACCTGGAACATCTACAGACCATCCTACAAGCCTTGGAACATGCCGGGCTACACATCAACTCAAAGAAGTCTCGAGTCGCAGACCAAAAAGTCAAATACCTTGGCTATGTGTTGGGACATGGAGTGATAGCCCCCCAGACAGAGAAGGTACGGGCCATTGCAGAGACTCCCTTCCCCACCAATAGAAGGGAAATGAGGGCTTTTCTAGGCTTAATAGGGTATTACCGCCGCTTCATACCTCGGTTTTCAGAGATAGCAGCCCCTTTAACAAACACCCTATGTAAAAACGTGAGACCCCAAAGCCTACTACACCCGACCAAACAGATGTTGGAAGCCTTCCAGACCCTTAAAAAGACCATCATGACTAGCCCAGTGTTGTCTTCACCAGATTTCAGGAAACCGTTCATACTGCACACTGATGCCTCGAACTATGGGGTGGGGGCCGTATTGTCCCAGCTTACAGATGATGGGGTAGAACACCCGGTTCTATACATAAGTAGGAAGCTATTCCCCAGAGAAATCAAGTATCCCACCATAGAGAAGGAATGTTTAGCTGTAAAGTGGGCCATAGACAAACTCAGATATTATCTTGAGGGCCGTCCTTTCACCCTGTATACAGACCATGCACCTCTACAATGGATGTGTAGGAACATGACACATAACCCGAGGGTCCTTCGTTGGTTTTTGTCCCTACAGCCATTTTCATTCAAAGTTGAACACCGGAAAGGAAGGGACAACGGGAGTGCTGATTACCTGTCCAGAGTCTTTCCTCTCCCCGATCGGGAGACGCCTGGTGGGGGGAGGGGGGGTGTGTGACGAGGCGGGGTCGACAGGGGCTGAAAACAAACAGAATACAGACTGGTGGACCGTGACACCCCGCACTGCCCCTCTTGTCTCCTTACAGCAGGATGATTGGAATGTTCCCACCTATCCCATGCCGGAGGCAACAACGTGTTTCCAAGGCGGCGCCTTTAATTGGGAATACCCTCTTAGAGAAACCCATCCCACTGATGATGTCTACGTACCTGGCCCAATAAGGAGGAAGGGATCCCTGACGCAGGTGTGCGGAATCACCAGTGAGGAGTAAGGAGGAGAACCGGTAAACGCCACGAACCGAGGAGAAGTAAAGACGCTGGAAAGAGAGCAGAGCCATGCTGAGGAGTCATCAGGAGCCCCGGGAAAGCCAGGAGGCCAACGGCACCGCGCTTCGCCCGGCCACGCTCCCGGCAGAGCGTGGCTATCCCAGGTACGGCAACGGTTTGCGGGTTGGGTCGGGAGGAGGGAGAACCCCGTGGACTAAACCAGGTCCCTCGCTGTATCCCCTGCTTGTACCCTGCCCTGAGCACCTTTACATTCTCTCTTAGACGTGCGTCACAGTTTGGGGTGTCCCTTCACTTCCCTCCCTTCAACACAGTCAGTTCAGCACCCTTACCCCCATTTTTATTTCTGTTTCCCTCGAATCCTGGGAGCCGACCTGGACTGCGACGAGTAGAAGATCCGGTGGAGTGAGAAGAGGTCCGCGCGTTGGAATCAAGACGGACACACCTCCCTTTCACGCTGATAGACTGGCTTCTCGTAGGAGACGTGTTTTGGGAACAATATAACCTTCGTTATCACGACATAGTCTTCGACCCCTTTATTCCGCCCGCAACAATAACATATTCAGTTTCCCTTTTTTGCTGTTCTCAGATTCTACTGAATTTCACCATAGTAAGAGCTATATAAATGCAATTACAATACAATACAATACACAGTGATTTCAATGTAGATCATCATACAACAGCGGGGAAAAAAATACAATCAATGAGATTGTAAAAAAAAAACAAATCTGCGTTGAAAATATTTACAACAAGTGCAACTATCTGTTTACCTACCTACAGTTTGTAAATTACATTCTTCAACTACATTAAATCTTTTACTTCTCTCTAGTACATTTTGTAAAACATACACTCTCATTTACATCGTGTATAATATAAAGATCAAATATATAAACTACTTCTTTCAAACACAATTTTGCAAATGCAATAAGAATTAGCACAAACAATTATCCAAACAGTAATTGATCACATCTTCCCAATAGGCCGAATAATGTTTTCGAAACCATTTGCATTGAAAATATCCAAAATACACTCGTTAATTTGTGTTCACATCTTCCCAATAGGCCGAATGATGTTTTCAAAACTTTGGCATCAAAAATATCAGATATGAATCTGGTAATTCGAAAGGCAACCTACATTTGAATTCCAAATGGGCATCATTACAATGAGTCCATCCTTTATTGCACTTTAAATACACAGTATAGTGTCCAGATGTTGTAGTAGGTCCATCATGAAAAATAATAGCTACTGCTTTAAAAGTTCTTCCTGAAATTGATACTTGACTTGCCACACAATTTTTAATTTTGGTTTCCAATTTTCTTCCATCTGCTCTACAACGTTGTATCATTAAAATGACATATTGTCCAAATCTTTCTATAAATAATGTTGACAACATTTCTGATTTGCAATGAGAACATTTCATATCTTGATTAGCTGTTTTCACTAATTTGTTAAAAGACACTGTTTTGCAATCTGGTATCGTCAAATATATGAATCGTTCAGTGTCTATTTCAGTGGTAGAAGAAAACGAACACTCTTCACATTTATGATCCCATCTGTATCTTAGTCCAAACAAATTTTCAATTTCTATTCCTTCATCTTCCAATACTGCAAGCATAAACATAAGAAATTCTTGTGCATCTTGTTGTACATTAAGTGTAAATTGCGAAGAACCAGTACATCTATCCAAAAGATGCCGTATGCCAGAAGCAGTATGGATTTTACTTCTATCAGTTACCAACTTTTGAAAAATATAATGTAATAAAGAACAGAATCTTTTTTCTCGATTTTCCATAATTTGATGATGAAGATCTTTTAGATAAAACACAACATTCACAATTAAATTAGCATAGCAGTTGATACCTGAACTATTTTCTAACTGGTATCCTACAATATCATCAACAGTGTCCATTTTCATTTTCTTTGCAGCTTCATCATTCTCTTGAAATGTTTTCTTTTTTCAACCTCACTAGAATGTTTGTCATATTTTCGTTTTGGACATACTACACATTTTTCATATATGGGATATTCACCTAAGTTAGGAGCATACAGTCTTCTTAACCGATTATACTCTCTTACACAATTTGGATCAGCACTAACCTTTTTCTCATCAAAATCAATCAAATACAAACCAGATAATGTTCATACTCGAGACAATGCAACGTATGCCATACCCTCTTTAAACACAGTACTTCCAATATTTACCAAAGCATTGTCTACACTTAAACCTTGAGATTTATGAATGGTTACAACATATGCTAAAGAAAGAGGAAACTGTTTTCCTACGAATATACAAGTCTTTTACAAGCAAAAAACGAACAGCACAACATCCAATCTGTTTTACGTCTTCAATCCGATCAAATTTAATCTTCAAAAATTCAATTCCATCTCTGTTCGGAAAATTTACATAATCAACAACTTTTCCCATTGCTCCATTTACTAAACCTTGTTCTACATTCAAATTATGCCGTAAAATTACCCGACAATTTACACACACATATAAAGTCTTTTCTAAACCTGCAGTTTTAGACACCGACTTTTCCAAAGAATCTAATTTTGACTGTAATTTCTCTGACAGAAGAATAGTAACTCCTTCGTGTTCGATTTTATCAATAGCTTCCATTTTCACTATTGGTTGTTTTTCAAATTTCAAAAGTTCTTGATTGAACGTAGAACACTCTTGCAGTGTAGGCATTAGGCAAACTATAGACTTCTTTTCTGCAATTTTTTTGTACATTATTTCAGGTGCTATGTTTTAATTTGCAAACAAGTTTGTTAAAAGCAGACTTTGTAAAGCTTCTTTACCATCTTTAGTCAAAACACCAATTCTAATATCTTGAAGAATGTTTCCATAATGTTCATCACTTGCTTGTAGCATATTCTTAATAAGTTCTTTATATTCAAAATGAGACCAAATGTTGACATTTCCAATACTTCCCAAAGATTTCCTAGTGTCTTCATGGACAAGTTTTTAAAAACAGGTTGCCCTTTTACAGGAGTAAGTTGTAGTAGGTCGCAGAATACAATTACATGTTTTCCTCCAAATAGAACATCATAATCTGTTTTTAAATTCTGTTGCATTCTTAAATGTACAAAGGCAAGCATTAAGTTTGACACCATGCTCACCTCATCAATGATTAGAAGTTTCATTTTCTTGAGTACTCTTGAAACTTCATAACAAGCTTCTCCAGATAGCTTGTGATATTCCAACTTATTTTCATGTTCAACTGGTAGCATGAGTAATCAATGTAATGTAATCCCTTTAATGTTATGTGCTGCTAACCCAATTGGAGTGGTTATAACACAAGATAAATGTGTTTCAGTGGTTTTGTGTAGATAACTGGTCAAAACTTTAATAAGAAACTTTTTCCTGTTCCAGCTTGCCCACTGATATACATTTGAATAGGTTTAAATGATGTGCATTGGCATTATTTTTTTCATGCAGTAAACCATGCTGTATCTGTTGTGTCACTTGTAGATATATTTCTTTCTGTTCAATATTTAGTTGTTCTTCTAACTTTTCCAACTCAATAATATCCTGTTGTGCTTGTTGCATTGCTGTTTCTACTTCACTCATAGCTATTGCTGCTTCATTTTCAAGAATTGGTTGTCCTAGTGGATCTTGACTTAGTGGAGCAGAACTTTGACTATCTTGAGAACTGTCTCTAGCTATTTCAGCTGCAATAGTACTTTCTTGTTCAATCTCTTCATTTAACATTTGTAGATAATTTGGAAAAATTGTACATTCAATGCTATCTTTACATGCATTAAAAGAATCTTCATAGCAGTCAAAATCTCCAAGTAATTCCATTTCAGTACGCCAAGGCTTGAAGAGTTGCAGACGTGCTAAATAGAAAAACTCCCTTTTATCTGGAGTATCACAACTGAGTTTCCTGTGATTAATAAGATTTCCTTTGTCATGTTTTACCAAACATCCATCACATCCAATTACGTCATATTTTTCTTCATTTATATTTTCTGTAACATTTCGCTTAAAACTATAATGTTGCAGTACTTCATAGAGAGATATGTTTTCCAGATGTGGACTCCTTTTGGGATAGTACGTATCCAACATATTTGTTTTAACAATATCTGTACTTTCCGGCTCATTCAAAGCTAAGTATTCAATTTCTTGTAGAGATTTCAAAACTCGATTTCGTGTTGCAGCAAGACTTAGACTTACCCAAATGATTCCTCTTGACTTTGAATATAAATTTGCAGATGTCAACCGATCCGAACATTCGTAGGATCCAATCTCTCGATGGGAAAGCATCTTCAAACTAAAGCTGTACAATTTATTACTAAGAGTCTTCTCTTGTGAAATTTCTTCCCACATTTCTTTCAACTCCGTCTTTTCAGATTTGGTTATATATGATGTAACATAATGAGCAACAGCAATCGAATTATCTGCAACATACTGGATATCCATGTTTGCATTCCACATTGTCAAAATCACTGGATTGTAGTCATTAATATGCTTTGAATCTTCACTTCTTTTTATGTTGTAAGTATTCTTCGGAGATTTTCGAGTTATAGTATGTCTTACTGCTGACATGAAACTGTTGACTCTTCCTTTTGAAATTACTGGACGTGGGAATCCAAAATGACATTTTGTATAAAAGTTTCCCTTTGATCTGTATTTCCGTCAACAATACTTTCCACATCGATGACTTTGAAACCGTAAAACTTGTTGTCTTAAGCTGTTTTCGCCTCTTTTTTTTGGAATGGCACAGGTAACATAGTCTTCAATGAAAGACAAAACAGTTTCATCAGAATCAGTTCCAAATTTAGGTGCATTATTGATCCATAATAACATGTATATATGAGGAGCACCTCTGGCTTGGTACTCCTTTCTCTAAAAGAAATCAATAACTTCTCCAAGAGGTGGATTATTTTTATTGCAGATAAAAGACATCATAGCTTGAAACCTATGATTAAAATATCTGCACACATTTACAGGATCCAACGAACACAGTTCTCCAGCTGTCTTCAAATCAATGTTTTTTACATTTGAATTTGCTTCTCATACAAATTCAAGTAAATCGTCCCATGCATATTCAGCACAGCTAAGCGTAACAAACCATGTAGGGGTTCCTAAGTTTCTTAACATACATTTAAGTTCTCCGTGACGACGATACCAATACTCATTAGTCCCACGTTGACACGCCATCAAATTAATTAACTGAGATTCTAAATGATCATCTCTTTGTTGAACTTTGTCCAAGAATTCCTTTGCAGAAACATGTGTAAGATGAACTCCTGTTTTTAATATGTGGTTCACTGCATATGAAAGTCCAGACAAGTCACTTTCAAACAGAAGATTAAATAAATATGGAACACACTGTCGAATTCTTGGATCTTCTGAGTACAATCTTGTTGTACGATATTCTGAAGCTGGAATCTGTACTGGTCGTTCATCATTTCGTCCACCTTTTGCAGTGGGGAAGAGCTGTGGAAAACAACGAGCTTCTAAACTTTTTTCCCAAACACTCATGGGAGTTCCCTTCGCTTTCTTCATTTGGAATAATTCAATAGTGTTTTCAATAACTTCTTTTGAATGTAGAGGATGTATACTGTAATGTTCGTAAATTTCTTCACTCCTGGAGTTGTCCACTTTTTCGATTTGGCCAGTTGAAATTTCTCTGCCATCTTCTAAAGATATTTCTTGTTCTTCCACATATACATTTTTATAATAAATATTGTTCTGTATAAGATATAATGTAGCTTTTTGAAGTTTGGTGACATCTACTAACTCTTGCCATATTTTCCGACTCTTTGTTGGTACACCATTAACTAGAATAACTACAAGTTCACTTTCCTCTCTCTCGAAACCAACAGTTTCAATATTTTTCTTAAAATCTAAAGGTAAATACACAACTCTTCCTTTTAAACCTCTTTGTAAATCTGTTGGCGGCAGCTTACTTGTTTTAGGCTCCATACGAACTATAGCCTGAAACGGGTGCACAGATTGAATAAGAATGGACTCATACGTATTTAAATCTACCAGTTCCGGAGGAATAGCTACCAACTCTAGGTTATTATGTACAGCTCTAGCTGGCATTTTGTTCTCTTCTAATTTGTTGTAACAATATTTACAAATATGTTGATCACTACCCAACTCAAAACGACCTTCCACCAACAAATAACCACCAAATTGCTCCCACTTATCATTGTTTTCCTTTTCACTTTTTAAATACACATCAACATTTCTAGTTTGAGTTCTATAGTGAGTACGTCGACAACAAATACAAACTCAGTTTGGTTTTTCACAAGAAACTACCTTAAACTTTGTAATTTCTTCTGCAAACTTCTCAGTAGTACTATCTTTCACCTCTTCTTCAACACCTACACTTATGAAACTCTCACTTTCTCTACACTCCTCTTGAGGACCAAAGAAACGAAACTGTATATCATCAGAAACTTTTTTTACATCCAATACTGAACCATGCAAAAGAGCTGTGTTTATTTCACTCAAAGATAATGCAGGGCATTTTACATAGTACAATCTTCTTACTAACTTCCGCATTTCTGAATGATGTACTGCTAACATTCTTAAATGATGAAAAGTACTTCAACGCACTTTTCTAGAAAGACAAGCCAGAGAATGACCCTGCAAGCTAGTATATTTTCTCACTTTATAAGGATCTAGTCCTTGCAATATCTTAATCTTCTGTTTAACACTTTTATTAACATAATCTCGTAAGAAATTTCATAATATATCAATAGATTCCTGTTGTATACTACAAATACTACTACAATCCCACTTATACACTGGAGCTTGTGTACGTCTCCCTTGAACTTCTTCAGCTATTACTTCTTCCACATTTCTAGGAACCATCTGTTCTTTTTCAATTGGACAACCGTTTTTAACCTCATAACAACGACCCCTGGTATCAACTGCATGAACTAATGTATTTTGTTGAAAATAGCTTTCTTCATTAAAAAAAGGTTCAGTACTAGAAGTGTGCTTCCATTCACCTGAATTTTTGTTTGCAAAAGTTAGTTCTATTAACCAGTCTTTTTCTTTTACTTTTCTCCTTCATAAAGTGCATTGTTTTATTCAATGTTTTCAATCTCTTCAATACTAATATAAACAATTTTCTTTTCAATTCAAAAGCCTTTTCGACTACACTTTCAATCTGTTCTTTCCTCTTGTAAAATGCTGATCTTCTTTTATATTTTTTGCAATCTTTCAATACATTTTGTAGTACTCTACTTTTATACATTCTCTTCCTAATGTCTTTATATTCTTTCATCCTTTTTTCAACATGGATTGTTTTCCTATAGCCTGATTTTGCATTAATTTCTCCTTTTTTCTTTTCCTTCTGATTCCTTGTAGTACTTTTCTTTCTCTTTTCCCCATTTTGAAAATCGATTACATTTTTCAAAAGACTTTTAACAAATTCTTTCGTTCTCTTACCAGAAGACTTTTTCTTCAACGTCACATGTTGTACTTCATCTACTTTCTGCTTTTCTCTATCCTTTAAATAGTTCTGTTTTCTTTGTTGTCTTTTCTTTTGACCTTTTCTTGTCATACTGAATATTTCTTAATAATTATGGAGAATTTAAAAAAAAAAGAAAAGTTTATTATCTTTCTAAAAAATATTTAATATTATTAAAATAATTATATACAAATATTGTTATCTATAAATAAAGAAGTACATTGAGTAGTGCCTAGGTGAATAGATAAGTGCAACAGTAGGACCTGGGCGATGCTACAACTGCAAGGGTAGCACATAACTAGTGCCTGGGTGATTGCATGACTGAAGGGGCAATATCTGGAGGATTACTGGAGTACATAGCAAATCAGTGGGTGATTTTAGAATTGCATGAGTACTGCTTTGGTGATTGCAGGAGTACTGAGGGAATGCCTGAGTGATTAGAGGACTGCAAAGGTAGTGCCTGGGTGATTTTATAAGTGCATGGGTACTGGCTGAGTAATTACATAAGTACAAGGGTAGTACCTGCATGATTGAAGGAGCGCAAGGGTAGTACCTGAGAGATTATATATATAGTTCATGGGTAGTGGCTGGGTGATTGAAAGAGAGCATGGGTAATACCTGGGTGATTGCATGAGTGCATAGGTAGTGCCTGGGTGATTTCATGAGTGCTGGCGTAATGCCTGGGTGATTGCAGCAGTGCATATGTAGTGCCTGGATCATTGGAAGAGTGCATGGGTAGTACTTGGGTGTTTTTATAACTGCATGACTGTTGGGCCTAGCCAAATATAAAGCAGCAGACTATTACATGACTCAACCATAAGTCTCTCCATATTGTTAAAAGCATGCATACATACGTCTCTACCTTTTCAAATCATCATCATATCTAAAAGAAATATGTATACAATATGTGGCGAGGCGCAGCCTGCTGACCCGTCCTCCTTCACCCCTTATACTGATCAGATGCCGCCTTACCTGTCACCATGTCCCCTCCTCTGTTTTCAGACTCCTACTCCTGAGGCGCACTGTCCTTTTAAGACCTCGCTTTCCCCGGCCTCCCCGGCCACTCATGTGACTTGGTCAGCTGACAGATCTCCATTCAAAGAGGAAGGGACGGAGGAACTGGTGTGCTCGTCGTGGACTCGTCTACCTGCATCGGAGGAGCCAGAACCTGAAGTACGGACCTTCCTTGTGGCGCCAGGGCTAGGAGGACTGCGGAACTCTGCCGAGCCGAAGGCGGAACTGAAAGCAGAAGCCCAGCAGACGGACGGATCACCAAACGAGGACCAGGGAAAGAGGGAGCCGGACCCGCTCCGGCAACACGCTGAAGCCCGCCACGGCCCAGGAGGGTCGTGGCTTAAAAAGGTACGGGACCAACTGGGGGCCGTGTGGGATAAGGGGAAGTCGGGAGGAAGGGACGGGCCGCCCGCTAAACCGCTATAGCTTGGGGCCGTGTGTAGCTGCCTTACTCTCACGGCACGTAAACACTTCCAGGAAAGTAATAGCACGTCACTGGTGTTGGTCGGGTGTTTGCTCCTTCACTCCCCCTTACCCGGTTTGTAATGTGCCACAACTCAACGTTCCCCTTATGAGGTCTTTTCTTTTCCTTTTTTTGTGTTCCTGTATACTGGGTCACGGAACGGAGGAAGCTACCTGAGAGACTCCTTTCTCTCATTGGAAAAGAAGCCACAAGAACCTCACGACTACCCCCTACTCTCTGACGCAAGAGAGTGAAGACTCCTTTAACTTCTTATGTGAACCGTGTTCTGTGCCTGGGGAACGTGCTAGAGTAAATAAAACCCCTGTGTTTGCAAAAACAATCCCTGTCTCCTTGCCTTCTTCTCCTCTGCGCCACACGTGGTGTCAGAAGTGGGATAGAAGTGCCTACTACAACCGAAGACATGGAAAACCTCATTCAACAGCTCATACGTGGCCAGGAGAACCTTGAGTGGGCCGTAGAAAAACAGATGACGTCCGCCCAGGCAGACAGGGATCTGTTCAAAAACACTATCACTAACCAAGTAGAAAGGTTACAGGAAGTTGCGGATGACCGCCTTCAACTAACCACCCAACTGCAAAACCGCGCTGGGTCAGGCCCCAATGTTTCCTTGCAAAAGTACACAGCGGGGGAGGATCCCGATGCGTTCCTCCTAAATTTTGAAAGAGCAGCCCGAGCGGCAGGATGGCCAGAGGCCAAGTGGCCCTTCTTCTTGGCACCTCTCCTTACCGGAGAGGCCCAAGCAGCCTACCAGGTGGCGAACGCAAGTGGACATACCCCATACCAAGAAATAAAAGGTATCATATTAGACCATCTTGGAATGGACGCGGAGGCCTACCGAGTCAGGTTTAGAAAGGAGAGGGGAACTCCAGCAGATAACCCGAAAACCCTTTACTTTAAACTCAAGACAGCAGCAGAGAAGTGGCTAAAACCCCAAACAAGTACCAAGGAGGAAATTATGTCACTTATCTTATTGGAACAATACATAGAAGCCTTACCTTATCCTATACAGCGCTGGCTCAAACAACAGACCCGGTTGACAGGCGAACAAGCCGTCGAAATGGCGACGTCCTTCTATAGAGCACAACCCCGTACCCTGCCTTGGGACGCTGAAAAACCCGTACGCTCCTCCCCTTCCGTTGCTAAACCGGAGAGAAAACCAATGAAGCCCAATGTCGAACCCCTGAAGTCACAGCAGTATCGTCCGGAACCTATACCCGTAAGGGGCCCCCAGTGTTTCGAATGTGGAGACTGGGGCCACATCGCCAGGAACTGTCCCAGAAAGAAAGCAGCTGAAGAACCAATGGACATAGGTTGCGTTCCCCGATCCATCCTATACTCTGAGGAAATGGGACCAAGCTTCTATGTAAGTGTGCATGTGGGGGGAGTGCCTGTGAGAGCCCTGTTAGACTCCGGTTGTGGACAATCAGTCATTTGCCAATCCCTGAATACCCTAAAACAAGACAAGAGGTTCCTATCCGATGTGTACATGGGGACGTTAAGCTTTACCCTTTAGTCTCTCTTCCAGTCTCCCTTCCAAATGGGGTGGTCCTAGAAGCCAAGCTCGGGGTTCTCCCCTCTCTTCCCGATGAAGTAATCCTGGGCCGGGACAATCCCTCTTTTCTAACACTCCTAACTAACACCCTTAACGCTAGGGGAACCCCTACCTCTCCACACCCCTCCCTCCTTACCCAGGCCCCCTGGCTGTCTGATAAAAGCTTTCACTATGCCCAGGACAGCGACCCCACTCTCCAACCCACATGGGATCATGCCCGACAAACCCCTACTTCCCAGAAACCGGTATATCCCTTGTTCCACATTCAGAATGAACTACTCTACAGGGTAACGAAGGAGGGTGACACACCCCAACTAGTAGTGCCTCAGGCTTTTCGAGAACAGGTACTTTTCTTTGCGCATTCTCACCTACTGGCAAGTCACAGGGGGGCCCAGAAAACCATAGAGATGCTGCTGCGTCACTTCTATTGGCCTGGCGTATTCGCGCATGTCACCCGATTCTGTCAGGAGTGTGAGATATGCCAAAGGGGGAATCCATACAGGCCACCTCCTGTACCATTGCAACCTCTTCCTATTATTGGAACTCCTTTCGAGAGAATAGGCATGGACCTTATAGGTCTGCTCCCACGAACCAAGAAGGGTAACCTCTATGCTTTAGTGGTGGTGGATTATGCCACTCGATACCCCAAAGCCTTTCCCCTACGTGCCCCCACCAGTCAAACCATCAGTGACAGGCTCCTGGAGCTGTTTTCCCGGGTCGGATTCCCACGTGAGATCCTCACGGATCAGGGGACTCCCTTCGTGTCCAAAATCATGCGAGAAGTCTGTAAATCCCTTGACATCTCACACATAAAAACGTCTGTGTACCACACGCAGACAGACAGCCTGTGCGAGCGCTATAATGCCACCCTAAAACTAACCTTAAAGAAATTGTTGAGCGTAGAAGGGAAAGACTGGGATAGGCTCCTCCTGTTAGCATTATATGTGGTACGAAGCCAGACCCAGTCCAGTCTAGGCTGTTCTCCTTTTCAACTCCTCTATGGTAGAGAACCTCGTAGCCTGCTTGAGATAACCAAAGAGTATTGGGAGCAGGAAAAGGAGGAAGAAACAAAGTCCTTTCTAGAATACACCCATGACTTACGCACCCGCTTACAGAAATTGAGAGAGTTCGCTGATGCGAATCTAGAGAAAGCCCAAACCAGACAACAGACATTTTCCAACAGAGGAAAAAAATGGGGACATTTGAAAGTAGGTTATTGGGTGTTAGTCCTCACCCCATCCAGTATACCAAAAAATAAGATCAGGGTGGCAGGGTCCTTTTCAAATTGTGCAAAGGTAGGACTCACCTCTTACCAGGTTCAAGTCACCCCAAAAGAACCCAGTTATATCATATAAACCTTTTAAAGAAATGGCTGGGCCCTCTCCTCAAAGTCCTCCACGTTGTTAACCCCAAAACGGAAAACGAGAGCACTCTACCCCACCTCATAGTTAACCAGGACCTCACAGAGGAGCAGAAAAGAACACTACAGGACACTCTCTTGCCATATGCCTCCTTGTTTTCTGACCTTCCGGGCCGTACCACTATGGCCGAACATTCTATACAGACCCAACCCGGCAAGGTTGTTAAACAAAAACCGTATCGCATCCCTGCTGCCAGACGAGAGGCCATAGAAAAAGAAGTCAAAAGCATGCTTGCCTTAGGAGTGATACGACCGTCCCAGAGCGAGGGGTCCTCGCCGATCGTGTTGGTACCAAAACCGGACGGATCCGTCCAGTTTTGCATTGATTTTAGAGCTGTTAACGCGATTTCCAAATACGACTCCTACCCCTCCCACGTGTGGACGAGCTGATTGAAAGGCTTGGTGATGCTCAGTACATTACGACCCTTGATCTCACAAAGGGGTACTGGCAGGTGCCACTGAAACCCCACGACCAAGAAAAGACAGCCTTTTCTACACCATCTGGCTTATTTGAGTTCACTGTCTTACCTTTTGGGTTGCACTGGGCACCTGCCACGTTTCAGCCCCTCATGAATAGAGTGCTGTCAGAACACCAAGCCTATTCATCGGCATATCTAGATGATATCGTCATCTACAGCCCCACGTGGGAGACCCATCTCCACCACTGTCAGCTCGTCTTCCAAGCTCTCCGAGATGCTGGGTTACATATCAACGCGAAAAAATCGAGAGCGGGGTTTCAGAAAGTCAAGTACTTGTGGCATATTTTGGGGAATGGCCACATCGAACCTCAGGAAGAAAAAGTAAGAGCGATATCGCAGTCCCCTTTCCCAACCACAAAGAAGGAAGTAAGGGCTTTCCTCAGGCTCCTCGGATACTATCGCCGTTTCATTCCCCAATACTCTGAATTGTCCTCACCTCTCACGATCTCCTCAGAAAGAGCGTAAAACCTAAACGCCTCTTACAACCACCTCCCGAAGCCCTGCAGGCCTTCCAGAGTCTCAAGAATGCCATCACATCAGGTCCCATTCTCCGATCCCCTGATTTCTCTAAACCCTTTTTGCTCCAGACCGATGCGTCTGAGAATGGGTTAGGGGCGGTTCTCTCACAGGTATCGTCTGAAGGAGTGGAACACCCTATCCTCTTCCTTAGCCATAAATTGTTCCCCAGGGAGCGTGGTTACCCCGTCATAGAAAAGTAATGCCTTGCTATTAAGTGGGCGGTGGACAAATTACGGTATTACCTAGAGGGTTCCCATTTCCTCCTGTATACGGATCATGCCCCACTCCTTTGGATGAGCCGGAATAACGGGAACAATCAGAGGGTCCTTCACTGGTTCCTGGCTCTACAGCCCTTCTCTTTTGAAGTTCGTCATCGCAAGGGTTCGGAGAATGGGAACGCGGACTTCCTTTCCCGGCTCACCCTGTTCCCCGATCGTGAACAGGCTGGGGTGGGGGGGTGTGGCGAGGCACAGCCTGCTGACCCGTCCTCCTTCGCCCCTTATACTGATCAGATGCCGCCTTACCTGTCACCAAGTCCCCTCCTCTGTTTTCAGACTCCTACTCCTGAGGCGCACTGTCCCTTTAAGACCTCGCTTTCCCCGGCCTCCCCGGCCGCTCACGTGACTTGGTCAGCTGACAGATCTCCCTTCAAAGAGGAAGAGACGGAGGAACTGGTGTGCTCGTCGTGGACTCGTCTACCTGCATCGGAGGAGCCAGAACCTAAAGTACGGACCTTCCTTGTGGCGCCAGGGCTAGGAGGACTGCAGAACTCTGCCGAGCCGAAGGCAGAACTGAAAGCAGAAGCCCAGCAGACGGACGGATCACCAAACGAGGACCAGGGAAAGAGGGAGCAGGACCCGCTCCGGCAACTCGCTGAAGCCCGCCACGGCCCAGGAGGGTCGTGGCTTAAAAAGGTACGGGACCAACTGGGGGCCATGTGGGATAAGGGGAAGTCGGGAGGAAGGGACGGGCCGCCCGCTAAACCGCTATAGCTTGGGGCCGTGTATAGCTGCCTTACTCTCACGGCACGTAAACACTTCCAGGAAAGTAATAGCACGTCACTGATGTTGGTCGGGTGTTTGCTCCTTCACTCCCCCTTTCCCGGTTTTTAATGTGCCACAACTCAACGTTCCCCTTACGAGGTCTTTTCTTTTCCTTTTTTTGTGTTCCTGTATACTGGGTCACGGAACGGAGGAAGCTACCTGACAGACTCTTTTCTCTCATTGGAAAAGAAGCCACAAGAACCTCACGACTACCCCCTACTCTCTGACGCAAGAGAGTGAAGACTCCTTTAACTTCTTATGTGAACCGTGTTCTGTGCCTGGGGAACGTGCTAGAGTAAATAAAACCCCTGTGTTTGCAAAAACAAACCCTGTCTCCTTGCCTTCTTCTCCTCTGCGCCACACAATATTTCTGAAATATAGTGAAACCTAGAAACTGAGACATGTAATAGATCTGCCTGAGTGATTGCATAACTCCATGCGTAGTGCTTGCATGATTGTATGACCCCAAAGGTAGTCGCTAGGTAATTGCAGGAGAAGATGGATAGTGACTGGCTAATTCATGAGTGCACACATACAGGTTGAGTGCATGGATAAAAGTATTAATAGCACCTGAAGGCATAGATGAGTCATGGAGTAGTGCCTAGGTGAATAGATGAGTGCAACAGTAGGACCTGGGTGATTCTATGACTGCAAGGGTAGTGTGTGGGTTATTACATGACTGCATAGGTAGACACTGCATGATTCTATGACTGCAAAGGTACTACATAAGTAGTGCCTGGGTGATTCCATGACTACAGGGGTAATATCTGGGGGATTACTGGAGTACATAGCAAGTGAGTGAGTGATTTCATAAGTGCATGAGTACTGCTTCGGTGATTGCAGGAGTAATGAGGTAGTGCCTGAGTGAATAAAGGAGTGCAAAAGTAGTGCCTGGGTGATTTCATAACAGCATGAGTACTGGCTGAGTGATTACATAAGTACAAGGGTAGTGTCTACGTGATTGAAGGAGTGCAACGTTAGTGCCTGACTGATTATATACGTGCATGAGTAGTGGCTACATGATTCAAAGAGTGCATGGGTAATACCTTGGTCATTGCATGAGTGTATAGGTAGTGCCTGGATGTTTGCATGAGTGCAGGACTAATGCCTGAGTGATTACAGCAGTCTATATGTAGTGACTAGATCATTGGAAGACTGCATGGGTAGTACTTGGGTGTTTTTATAACTGCATGAGTGTTGGGACTAGCCAAATATAAAGCAAAAGACTCTTAAATGACTCAACTATAAGTCTCTCCATATTGTTAAAAGCATGCATACATATGTCCCTACATTTTGAAATCATCATCATATCTAAAACAAATATGTATACAATATTTCTGGAATATAGTGAAACTTACAACTGAAACATATAATAGATCTGCCTGATTGATTGCATAACTGCATGGGTAGTGCTTTAGTGATTGTATGCGTGCAAGGGTAGTCACTGGGTAATTGTAGGAGAAGATGGATAGTGACTGGCTAAGTGCATGAGTGCACACATAAACATTGAGTGCATGGATAAGTGTATGAATAGCACCTAAAGGTACAGATGACTCATTGAGTAGTGCCTAGGTGAATAGATGAGTGCAACAGTAGGACCTGGATGATTCTACAACTGCAAGTGTAGTGCCTGGGTTATTACATGAGTGCATAGGTACAGCCTGCATGATCGCATGACTGCAGGAGTAGTACATAAGTAGTGCCTGGGTGATTGCATGACTGCAGGGGTAATATCTGCGGGATTACTGGAGTACATAGGAAGTGAGTGGGTGATTTTATAAGTCCTTGAGTACTGCCTGGGTGATTACAGAAGTACTAAGGTACTGCCTGAGTGATTACAGGAGTGCAAAGGTAGTGCCTGGGTGATTTTATAAGTGCATGCGTATTGCCTGAGTGATTACATAAGTACAAGAGTAGTGCCTCCGTGATTGAAAGAGTGCAAGGATAGGGCCTGGGTGATTGAAGCACTATATAGCTAATGCATTGGTGATTGCATGAGTACAGGGGTAATGTCTGGGGGATTGAAGGAGTACATAGCTAACGCCTGGGTGACTGCATGACTACAGGAGTAATATCTGGTGATTTACATGACTACATAGAAAGTGACTGGGTGATTTTATAAGTGCATGGGTACTTCTTGGGTGATTGCAGGACTACTGAGGTAACGCCTGAGTGAATAAATGAGTGCAAAGGTAGTGCCTGCATGATTTCATAACACCATGACAACCTGCTGAGTGATTACATAAGTACAAGGCTAGTGCCTCTGATTGAAAGAGTACAACGTTAGTGCCTGAGTGATTATATAAGTGCATGAGTAGTGGCTACATGATTCAAAGAGTGCATGGGTAATACCTTAGTGATTGCATGAATGCATAGGTAGTGCCTGGATGTTTGCATGAGTGCAGGAGTAATGCCTGAGTGATTACAGCACTGCATATGTAGTGACTGGATCATTGGAAGACTGCATGGGTAGTACTTACGTGTTTTTATAACTGCATGAGTGTTGGGCCTAGCCAAATATAAAGCAGCACACTATTACATGACTCAACCATAAGTCTCTCCATATTGTTAAAAGCATGCATACATATGTCTCTACCTTTTCAAATCATCATCATATCTAAAAGACATATATATACAATATTTCTAGAATATAGTGAAACCTAGAAACTTCCATGTAATAGATCTGCTTGAGTGATTGCATAACTCCATGCGTAGTGCTTGGGTGATTGTATGACTCCAAAGGTAGTCGCTGGGTAATTGCTGGAGAAGATGGATAGTGACTGGCTAATTGCATGAGTGCACACATAAACATTGAGTGCATGGATACGTGTATAAATAGCACCTGAAGGCATAGATCAGTCATTGAGTAGTGCCTAGGTGAATAAATGAATGCAACAGTAGGACCTGGGTGATGCTATGACTGCAAGGATAGTGTGTGGGTTATTACATGAGTGCATAGGTATTCACTGCATGATTCTATGACTGCCGGGGTAGTACATAACTAGTGCCTTGGTGATACCATGACTACAGAGGTAATATCTGCGGGATTACTGGAGTACATAGCAAGTGAGTGGGTGATTTTATAACTGCATGAGTACTGCTTGGGTGATTGCAGGAGTACTGAGGGAATGCCTGAGTGATTAGAGGAGTGCAAAGATAGTGCCTGGGTTATTTTGTAAGTGCATGGGCACTGGCTAAGTGATTGGAGGAGTGCGTTGATCCTGACAGGGTGATTAGAGGAGTGCAAAGGTATTGCCTGGGTAATTGAACTAGTGTATAGCTAATGCATTGGTGATTGCATGAGTGCAGAGGTAATGTCTGGTGGATTAGAGGAGTACATAGGTAATGTCTGGGTGATTGCATCGGTTAAGGCATAATATCTGGGGGATTATAAGAGTACATAGAAAGTGCCTGGGTGATTTTATAACTGCATCAATACTGCCTAGCTGATTAGAGTACTATTGTGGTAGTGCCTCATTGATTGGAGGAGTGTAAAAGTAGTGCCTGGGTGATTTTATAAGTGCATGCGCACTGGCTAAGAGATTGGAGGAGTGCATAGATCCTGAAAAGGTAATTGGAGGAGTGCAAGGGTATTGCCTGGGTGATTGAACCAGTGTATAGCTAATGCATTGCTGATTGAATGAGTTCAGAGGTAATATCTGGGGGACTACAGGAGTACATAGAAAGTGCTTGGGTGATTTTATGAGTGCATCAGTACTGCCTGGGTGATTAGAGTAATACTGTGGTAGTGCTTCAGTGATTTCAAAAGTGTAAAGGTAGTGCCTGGGTGATTTTATAAGTGCATAGGCACTGGCTAAGTGATTGGAGGAGTGCATAGATCCTGACAGGGTGATTGGAGGAGTGCAAGGGTAGTGCCTGCGTGATTAAACCAGTGTATAGCTAATGCATTGGTGTTTGCATGATTGCAGGAGTTATGTCTGGGGGATTAGAGGAGTACATAGGTAATGCCTGATGATTCCATGATTGCAGGAGTAATATCTGGGAGATTACAGGAGTACATAGGAAGTGCCTGGGTGATTTTATAAGTGCATGTGTACTGCTTGAGTGATTGGAGTAGTACTGCAGTAGTACCTGAGTGATTGGAGGAGTGCAACATCCTGAGTAGTAGCAGAATACTGAAACTACAGCACAAAAGTCAGGTCTATAACATGGTGTACACTTTTGTACTGCAGCTTCAAAAGTCTGTAACTACTCAGGGTGTTGGGCGTACTCAAAATAAAGCATAAAAGCTACACATGAGTCTGTTATAAATCTCACCATATTCCTGAAACTATACATGCATATATGTCTACCTTTTGAAATCATCATCATATATAACAGAAATAAACAAATAGACTGAACTTTACATTTCAAAGACACACCTACATTTCTGCAGTGTATTTCAAGTGTACCTTTCCCCAGACTCATAGAAAGTAGCCTATTCAGTAATCCCTTCTGCCAACATGACTTAAACCTCACTTTTATTCTAAAGCTTCACCATTCTACGAATATTGGGCCTAGTCAAACATAAAGCAGCAACCTATCACATGTCTCTACCATAACTCTAACCATATTCCTAAAAGCATGCATGCTTCTATCTATACCTATTGCCAAAAGCATTACACACATTAGAATACATGTGCAAGTAGAAACATAACCACACTCAGAAGACCATAAAGGCCTTAAAACTTGACAGACTACACTTAATATTTCAACACACCTAGATTTATGCGGCAAACTTCAAGTGAACTTTTACACAGACTCTTATAAAGTACCATAATCAATAATTCATCTCCCAACATATCTTAAACATCACTTTTCTACTACTACTGCTTCACTATTCTAGTACTAATCAGGTATTGAGCATAGCTAAGAGCAAAGCAAGCCTTCACTTATCTTTGATGAAAGTCTCCCCATATTTCTAAAATCATGTATGCATATGTCTGTACCTTTTGCTAGCAGCATCATATATAAAAGTAATACACAGATAAATGTATACCTGTGTTTTATACATCTATCATCTTCAGACGCATAACACATACCATAATATCTGTGCAAGTAGACACATATCTCAGTCACAACACCATCCACATCTCAAAATTTCACAGACTACACTTCAATTTTCAAACAGACACTGAAAATTATGCAGTATATTTCAACTGTACCTCTCTAGAAACTTAAAAAAAGAAGCCTAATCAATATTACCTTATGTCAACATCTTTTAAACCACACTATTATGCTGCATCTTCACCATTCCACTACTTCTCACAGTCTTGAGCCTACCACATAAAAAACAACAACACCTCTTTGTAATACATCATGCACCTTCAAATGTATAAGACATATGAAAATACATATACAAGTAGAGACACACTTGAGACAGAAGTCCATACACACCTTAAAACTTGACAGACTCCACCTCCAATTTTAAAGCAACACCTAAAATTATGCAGTATCCTAGGAGTATTGAGGGAATGCCTGAGTGATTGGAGCAGTGCAAAGGTAGTGCCTGGGTGATTTTATAAGTGCATGAGTACTGGCTGAGTGATTACATAACTACAAGGGTAGTACCTGCATGATTGAAGGAATGCAAGGGTAGTGCCTGAGAGATTATATAAGTTCATGGGTAGTGGCTGGGTGATTGAAAGAGTGCATGGGTAATACCTGGGTGATTGCATGAGTGCATAGATAGTGGCTGGGTGATTTCATGAGTGCAGGGGTAATGCCTGGGTGATTGTAGCAGTGCATATGTAGTGCCTGGATCATTGGAAGACTGCATGGGTGTTTTTACAACTGCATGAATGTTGGGCCTAGCCAAATATAAAGCAGCTGACTATTACATGACTCAACCATAAGTCTCTCCATATTGTTAAAAGCATACATACATATGTCTCTACCTTTTCAAATCATCATCATATCTAAAAGAAATATGTATACAATATTTCTGAAATATAGTGAAACCTAGAAACTGAGACATGTAATAGATCTGCCTGAGTGATTGCATAACTCCATGCGTAGTGCTTGGATGATTGTATGACTCGAAAAGTAGTTGCAAGGTAATTGCAGGAGAAGATGGATAGTGACTGGCTAATTCATGAGTGCACACATACAGGTTGAGTGTATGGATAAGTGTATTAATAGCACCTGAAGGCATAGATGAGTCATGGAGTAGTGCCTAGGTGAATAGATGAGTGCAACATTAGGACCTGGATGATTCTATGACTGTAAGAGTAGTGTGTGGGTTATTACATGACTGCATAGGTAGACACTGCATGATTCTATGACTGCAAAGATAGTACATAAGTAGTGCCTGGGTGATTCCATGACTACGGGGTTAATATCTGGGAGATTGCTGGAGTACATAGCAAGTGAATGAGTGATTTTATAAGTGCATGAGTGCTGCTTTGGTGATTTCAGGAGTAATGAGGTAGTGCCTGAGTGAATAAAGGAGTGCAAAGGTAGTGCCTGGGTGATTTCATAACAGCATGACTACTGGCTGAGTGATTACATAAGTACAAGGGTAGAGTCTACGTGATTGAAGGAGCGCAACGTTAGTGCCTGACTGATTGTATAAGTGCATGAGTAGTGGCTACATGATTCAAAGAGTGCATGGGTAATACCTTGGTGATTGCATGAGTGCATAGGTACAGCCTGCATGATTGCATGACTGCAGGAGCAGTACATAAGTAGCGCCTGGGTGACTGCATGACTGCAGGGGTAATATCTGTGGGATTACTGGAGTACATAGGAAATGAGTGGGTGATTTTATAAGTCCATGAGTACTGCCTGGGTGATTACAGAAGAACTAAGGTACTGCCTGAGTGATTAAAGGAGTGCAAAGGTAGTGCCTTGGTGATTTTATAAGTGCATGATTACTGCCTGAGTGATTAGATAAGTACAAGAGTAGTACCTCCGTGATTGAAAGACTGCAAGGATAGTGCCTGGGTGATTGAAGCACTGTATAGCTAATGCATTGGTGATTGCATGAGTACAGGGGTAACGTCTGGGGGATTAAAGGAGTACATAGGTAACGCTGAGGTGATTGCATGACTACAGGAGTAATATCTGGGGATTTACATGACTACATAGAAAGTGACTGGGTGATTTTATAAGTGCATGGGTACTTCTTGGATGATTGCAGGACTACTGAGGTAACGCCTGAGTGAATAAATGAGTGCAAAGATAGTGCCTGGGTGATTTCATAACAGCATGACTACTGGCAGAGTGATTACATAAGTACAAGGCTAGTGCCTCTGTGATTGAAAAAGTGCAACGTTAGTGCCTGAGTGATTATACAAGTGCATGAGTAGTGGCTACATGATTCAAAGAGTACATGGGTAATACCTTGGTGATTGTATGAGTGCATAGGTAGTGCCTGGATGTTTGCATGAGTGCAGGAGTAATGCCTGAGTGATTACAGCACTACATAGGTAGTGACTGGATCATTGGAAGACTTCATGGGTAGTACTTACGTGTTTTTATAACTGCATGAGTGTTGGGCCTAGCCAAATATAAAGCAGCACACTATTACATGACTCAACCATAAGTCTCTCCAAATTGTTAAAAGCATGCATACATGTGTCTCTACCTTTTCAAATCATCATCATATCTAAAAGACATATACATACAATATTTCTGGAAATAGTGAAACCTAGAAACTTCCACATGTAATAGATCTGCTTGAGTGATTGCATAACTCCATGCGTAGTGCTTGGGTGATTGTATGACTCCAAAGGTAGTCGCTGGGTAATTGCTGGAGAAGATGGATAGTGACTGGCTAATTGTATGAGTGCACACATAAACATTGAGTGCATGGATACGTGTATAAATAGCACCTGAAGGCATAGATCAGCCATTGAGTAGTGCCTAGGTGAATAAATGAATGCAACAGTAGGACCTGTGTGATTCTATGACTGCAAGGGTAGTGTGTGGGTTATTACATAAGTGCATAGGTAGACACTGCATGATTCTATGACTGCAAAGGTAGTACATAAGTAGTACCTGGGTGATGCCATGACTACAGGGGTAATATTTGGGGGATTACTGGAGTACATAGGAGGTGAGTGGGTGATTTTATAAGTCCATGAGTACTGCCTGGGTGATTACAGAAGTACTAAGGGTACTGCCTGAGTGATTAGAGGAGTGCAAAGGTAGTGCCTGGGTGATTTTATAAGTGCATGCATACTGGCTAAGTGATTGGAGGAGTGCATAGATCCTGAAAAGGTAATTGGAGGAGTGCAAGGGTATTGTCTGGGTGATTGAACCAGTGTATAGCGAATGCACTGGTGATTGCATGAGTTCAGAGGTAATATCTGGGGGACCACAGGATTACATAGAAAGTGCCAATGTGATTTTATAAGTGCATCGTTACTTCCTGGGTGATTAGAGTAATACTGTGGTAGTGCCTCAGTGATTGCAAAAGTGTAAAGGTAGTGCCTGGGTGATTTTATAAGTGCATAGGCACTGGCTATGTGATTGGAGGAGTGCATAGATCCTGACAGGGTGATTGGAGGAGTGCAAGGGTAGTGCCTGCGTGATTAAACCAGTGTATAGCTAATGCATTGGTGATTGCATGATTGCAGGAGTTATGTCTGGGGGATTAGAGGAGTACATAGGTAATGCCTGGTGATTCCATGATTGCAGGAGTAATATCTGGGAGATTACAGGAGTACATAGAAAGTGCCTGGGTGATTTTATAAGTGCATGTGTACTGCCTGAGTGATTGGAGTAGTACTGAAGTAGTACCTGAGTGATTGGAGGAGTGCAATATCCTGAGTAGTAGCAGAATACTGAAACTGCAGCATAAAAGTCAGGCCTATGACATGGTGTACACTTTTGTACTGCAGCTTCAAAATTCTGTAACTACTCAGGGTGTTGGGCGTACTCAAAATAAAGCATAAAAGCTACACATGAGTCCGTTATAAATCTCACCATATTCCTGAAACTATACATGCATATATGTCTACCTTTTGAAATCATCATCATATATAAGAGAAATAAACAAGTAGACTGAACTTTACATTTCAAAGACACACCTACATTTCTGCAGTGTAATTCAATTGTACCTTTCCCCAGACTCATAGAAAGTAGACTAATCATTAATCCCTTCTACCAACATGTCTTAAAACTCACTTTTATTCTAAAGCTTCACCATTCTACGAATATTGGGCCTAGTCAAACATAAAGCAGCAACCTATCACTTGTTTCTACCATAACTCTAACCATATTCCTAAAAGCATGCATGCTTCTATCTATACCTATTGCCAAAAGCATTACACATATTACAATACATGTGCAAGTAGAAACATAACCCTACTCACAAGACCATAAAGGCCTTAAAACTTGACAGAGTACACTTAACATTTCAAACATATGTCTCTATCACAACACTATACACACCTCAAAAATTCACAGAACTTCCAATTTCAAGCAAACACCAAAAATGATGTGGCATATTTCAACTGTACCTCTCTAGAAACTTAAAAAAAGAAGCCTAATCAATAATACCTTATGTCAACATCTTTTAAACCACACTATTATGCTGCATCTTCACCATTCCACTACTACTCACAGTCTTGAGCCTACCACATAAAAAGCAACAACACCTTTTTGTTATACATCATGCACCTTTAAATGTATAAGACATATGAAAATACATATGCAAGTAGAGACACACTTGAGACAGAAGTCCATGCACACCTTAAAACTTGACAGACTCCACCTCCAATTTTAAAGCAACACCTAAAATTATGCGGTATACTACAAATGTACATATCCACACACTAAAACAAACTACCATAATCACTAATCCATCTTCCAATATTCACATATTACTATACAAAATCTATTTCAAACAACATTTAACTACAATAAAACAAACTACAATACACATCGCTGCATTTAATAATATATTTCAAACATCACAGTTCATCAATACTTTTTAAAGATTAAAAATAAACCTAATACATAGTACACCTCACAAATTTATAATTCACCTTCCAAATTGATTTGTAGAATATAAAATATCACAAACTCATAAAGATTTTCTTATGCACACAATCAATGTAATGCACCACTCTCAGCAAGGTAAAACCAATAATGGCACACTTCCCTTCTCTTTCTCCACACAAATACACGTAAGTAACAAATCACATTGCTTTCTACATTATTTCAAATTATAAAAGACATTTCTATTGGTTAGACATATTAACCCTTACCAACTGACTTCTAAAAGTGCCCAAACTGGTTCTGGAATTTTTGGGAGTCGCGACTCCACCGTGCACCAACGCGATGGAGCCGCGAATCCATACGGGAGTTCAAAAATATATTACAAATAAAAATACCACTATTTTTTAACAACACACCACTTCTAAAGATAGTACTGACTTGGGAAATTATACTTTAATAACATATCACTTATATATAAATTACAATTTCACATTTTAAGTCCACAGTTAAGTTTCAACCCTTCCCCATTCTGCTTAATGCCAGTTTCCATAGTAACAGTTCATGGAACATTCAACTGAACAAACAGGTCACAAGTTCACCATATTTTCAAGTTCAGCACACAAGGTTACAAATGCAAACAGCAGGTGTGGTTGACTTTTGCAAAATATGAGCCTATCCTATCTACTGTACCTTTCAAACATGTTTTACTAACCAATAACGAACATGCTTTTTAAAGAAAGTAACGCATCCTATTTTTGAGTGTACAATGTTCTTAAACAGCCAATCAATTCTCTACTTTTTTAAAAACAGCATCTTGTCCACCATTTTAGATACCTCTCATTCTACCAACTGACTACCTCAGCTACAGACATCTTTTCATTACTTCCAGACATCCCTTCAAGATGCTTACAGTATGGATTGTTGGACACAGCTATGTTTTCTGGTGCAAAAGGTATGCTGAACGCAGAGGTATTGACAAAGACCTAGGTTTGCAAAATGTGGATATTAAATGGATTGCACAGAGAGGATTAAAGTGGCACCAATTGATGCCTTTGGTTAAAACCTTTTTGCATCTCCAACACCCTGACCTCATGATTGTGCACTGTGGTGGCAATGACCTAGGCACATTGACTGGGGTAGGTCTGGAAATGCTAATGAAGGACACCTTTGCACAATTGATGTTACTTTTACCTCAAACTGTCTTTGTATACTCTAATATATGCCAAAGACAGAAATGGAAGTGGTCAAATCAATTCTGTCCACAGATTGAGAAAGCTAGAAAAAATGTAAATAAAACTGTTTCTGCTTACCTCAGAGACCATAGGATGGACTCCATCTATAACAACAATCTACGTTTTGATATGGATGACATCTACGGAAGTGATGGAGTATATTTCACAGATCAAGGAAACAGAGTCTTTCTCAACAACCTAAAGCTGTGCATCCGCACTTACATGTAGCAACAACAAACTCATAATGAAAACAAGGGCTCTTTTTAGAGCCACCCTATAACATAATAGTGAATATAATTTCTTTTTACACATAAATATTTTTTTTAAATTTTTTGTGGATTTGCGCACCCGACGCGAATCTGCAAACGCATGAATTCAATGTACCTCAACACAATACACTTTTCAAGTTTAACTATTAATTTTCAATTTTACATATTTTTAACAACTCTATCAATTGTAATCTTGTCATTAACTTCAATCACAGTAACTCTTTAAAACAACTTCACAAATACAACACTACCTTCTAAATGATATACTACTTAATTATTTATTTAAGGTGAATTTGCGAATCCAACGCGACGTTACATGGGGGGGCCGCACTGAGAGCCGCGTTGGGGTCGCGACTCCAAACTCGAAAGAAAAAAAAAAATGCCCCACTTCCATTATTTGGTATTCACCCCGGGGACCCCATCCCCTGGGGCCTGCCAGCATTTATTTTTTTTAAAATAATTAGGAGGGGGACCGCGTGGCCCCCCTCCTCAGACCAATAATCGCCCCGGGGACCCCATCCCCCAGGGCCTGGCCTCAGCGTTGGGGACCGGGGGGAGAGCCCCAATGCCCCCACGGTCTCTGCCGGCTCCCTGCCTCCTGTGGGAGCCGGCATTGCTTTTGGGCAAGGGAAGCTGCTGACATGAAGCTCCCCTTGCCCAAAAGCAATTCTGCTTTGCTTCTTTGAAGCGAGAGCAGGTTTCCTGCTCTCGCTTCCAAGAAGCAAAGCAGTGTTTGCTATGCCAGGGCGGGAGCTGTGCTCCCGCCCTGCCATAGCAAACAGCAATGTCCCAGGGGTGGGCACCCCGGGACATTGCAGGAGCCGGCCCTGGGGGGTGGCGGTCCACAGGGCCATCGAGGGCTCCAGGAGGGGGGCCATGCGGTCCCCTTCCCTTAGTGAAAATAGCCCCGGGGAGGTGGTGGTCCCCGGGGGTCCACAACGGACCCCCGTATTTACATATTTAATGCCCCGGGGAGGTGGTGGTCCCCGGGGCAGTATGGGGGGCTTGAGCCCCCCACACTAATTATTTGTCAAAGCCAAGGAGGTGGCGGTCCCGGGGGCTTGGAGGGGCCCGCGAGCCCCCTCCACACTATTTTAAAAAAGCCCCTGGGAGGTGGCGGTCCCCGGGGTTTGGGGGGCCCGCGAGGCCCCCGCCCTTATATAAATAAAGCCCCGGGGAGGTGGCGGTCCCCAGGGCTGCGGGGGGGCTGCATGCCCCCTGCACATTATGCATAAAGCCCCGGTGAGGTGGCGGTCCCCGGGGCTGCGGGAGCCCCCGCTATATAATTACACATTGCCCCTGGGACCTGGCCCACCCAGGGGCTTAAGGAAAACGAAGCGCGGGAGACCGCGATTCATTTTTTAAAAAAATTCTCGGCGGGATTCGCACACCCAGCGCAACTTGCGCTGAAAAAAAAATGCTTTTTTTTGGCCCTCGGGGTCCCTGTGGGACCCCCTGACCAGCCCTAGGGGGTCAGGGTGTTTCTACCCTGAGCCCTTTCCTACATTTACAACCTTTTTCTACCTTTTTGATATAACTCGGTTCTACCGAGTCACAAAATGGCTGCCAACACACTCTGGTTTGGAGTGTTGGCAGCCAATAAGAATGAAGCTCATGCTCGGGAGGATTCGCTGCTCCTCCTCGGTGCTCAGATATATAAGTTTTTATTTTTTCAATTTCTCAGGAACTACTGAACGGATTTACACCATTTAAAAAAAAGGTCGCTTTCTGAACCAAGAGCTACCTTTTTGACAAATTTGGTGTAATTCCGTTCAGCAGTTCGGGCTGTAGCTGGTTCCAAAAATTCCTATGGAAATTAACATGGGGAAAACGCGTTTTGGGACCCCCCTTTTTTCTCTGCCCCCGCTTGAGGAATCACCCCCAAACTTTCAAGACAGGAGCTGACCTGAGCTGGTCATTAGTTTGGAAAATTTCGCAAAGATTCGTCAAACGGCGCCAAAGATATTGGCAAAAGAAAAAACGCTTTTTGAATAGAAACAAGGTCTTAACTATAACTACCTACTGGCGACCGCCAGTAGGCAATATGTGTGTATATATATATATAAAAATGTGCTATTTTTAGGAATTTGAATTTTCCTTGGTGTAGCATCAAATCAGCCTACTTCAATGTTTGAAGCATGCTGTGGAGTCTTGGGTTGTGCTCAGCTAGCGACTGGCCATATATGAGTATTTTGTTCCGTACATTGTTGACACCTATAAATCCATTTAGAGCAGGTGTCTCCAACCAGTCGATCGCAAGCTACCAGTAGCTCACAGCCTAAAGTTCATAGCAAAAGTTCATATTTTAAAAAGCACCGGGTCACATTTTTCTTTTAAAATTAAGGGAAGGCTGTGTTTATTTTACATTATTTTCTTCAGGTTGCAGTTAACAGGGTCTGATAATGAGCAGTGCTGGAGTCAGATTTATAATCCAGGGCACAGAGGAGAAGAACTGAAGCACTGAGGAATTTAACACTTAAATAAGTCCTTGTCAACTCAAAATTGGAGTGTCAGAACAAAATTATGTTTTTAGCGCTTTTAAATGGTAGAAATTTAAAATGAAAAGTTGCCTTAATGATTAAGTGAACTCTTCATTTAATTTGCTCCCATTTCAAAGTGTCATATTTACAAACAGCAGGCCTCTTACTCCCAGTAGCCAGTAGACACTGTGCCATATTTATAACTGAAAAATACAGTCCTCTTTTTTAAATGGGAACAATTTAAAGAGAAGAAAAATATTTCTATGAAATATTAAGTCTTAATGTTTTTCTCCACTTTCAATTAAGCCAATTTTGTCTTAATGTTTTATGAAGAATTCTTTCACTTTAAATTCTTCCCATTTAAACAAATGGCTGTATTATTCTGTTATAAATATGGCACCTTCACAGAACCTTCTGATGGTTGATCATTTGATGCGGAAATGGGTTTGATGAGGTGTGAAGTGCTTGCACATTGAATTTAAATGCTCTACATACTGCCTGGCTGCCATATATAGACAGATGTCGCTATGCAATTCCTGTGGCATGCTCCTTTTTCCTGATTGGAGGATTTGGAGGGTGGGGAAGGGGAGACATTATAAATCTGCAATGTAGTATTTCTGCTTAAACTAATTTAAAAAAAAAGAGAAAATAAATAAATATGGCACCTTGTCTGCAGGCCACTGGGAGCAAGATGCCTGGTGTTTGCAAATGTGGCACATGGAAAGGTGATTACATTTAAATGATGAGTTTTATGGAATCCATATAACCATGAAGTTAACTCTTCAGTTTAATTTTCTCCCATTTCAAAGAGTGGCCTTTACACACAGCAGGCATCTTGCTCCCAGTGGCTGGTAGGCACAGTGCCATACTTATAACTGAAAAATACAGCGATTATTTTAAGTGCAATAAATTTAAAATGCAGAAAAATGTTTCAGATCATGAACATTTTTGCAGAACGTTTTCTGCACTTTAAATTTCTCCCATTTAAAAAAATGATTATATGTTTGTATTATACATGTAGTGGTGTCACATATGACGAAAGGTATTCCAGCGCCAAAAGTACATATGACATAGGCTCGCAGTCATCCATACATATTTATCCCATTCATATGCACACTTGTTCATACATCTCCAAAGACCACAGTCTCACTGACACACATGGCAGTCCTGTCATAGTGCCCCTAGTCAAAGTATTTTGTTCAATCCATAGCATCTGGTTCTATGGACATTACGCTTAAAGTCAGTGGAGCTGGGCATGAGGGTGTCAGAAAACAAATCAAATCAGAAGTAGCTCTCATTACAGAAAAGGTTGGAGACACCTGATTTAGAGTCACCCTCACATCCTTTTGAAACACTTTGGCGGCTGAGGACATTCTGTACCACCAGAGTTCAACGTGAGTTGTAAAAGTGGTCATAATGCAACTATCTTTATCAAACACAAGCTGGTGGTATCCAGCATTTAAGTCCGGTTTTTGAAAACCACCTTGCCTCCATTTAGGTCAAAGCAAACACAAGGAGATGATGGACGGAGCGCTGAAACTTTTCAGACACTCACCCCCAGTCACAGATCTGGGTTGAATCCATCATCGTTCTTTAGCTTACTTCGCCACCCCAGTTCAGACACAGCTATATGCAAATCAGTCTTGACCCTGTGCCTCACGGGAACAGTCCAGCCCAAACTGCAAAGCCATGTCTTCCCTGGACCGGAAACAAGCATCCTGGGACCGGTTTCGGGCTAACAGCCCTCATCAGCCAGGCTAGCTTGAATTCAGTGGCAAAGTGAGCAAGGGACCCACCCTGCCAACTTAGGGCGAACAAAGCAAACACCAGGAGATGATGGACGGAGCGCCGAAACTTTTCAGACACTCACCTCCAGTCACAGATCTGGGTTGAATCCATCATCGTTCTTTAGCTCACTTCGCCACCCCAGTTCAGACACAGCTATATGCAAATCAGTCTTGACCCTGTGCCTCATGGGAACAGTCCAGCCCAAACTGCCGAGCCATGTCTTCCCTGGACCGGAAACAAGAATCCTGGGACCGGTTTCAGGCTAACAGCCCTCATCAGCCAGGCTAGCTTGAATCCAGTGGCAAAGTGAGCAAGGGACCCACGTCTGGGCATACCCTGCCAACTTAGGGCAAACAAAGCAAACACAAGGAGATGATGGACGGAGCACTGAAACTTTTCAGACACTCACCCCCAGTCACAGATCTGGGTTGAATCCATCATCGTTTTTTAGCTCACTTCGCCACCCCAGTTCAGACACAGCTATATGCAAATCAGTCTTGACCCTGTGCCTCATGGGAACAGTCCAGCCCGAACTGCCAAGCCATGTCTTCCCTGGACCGGAAACAAGCATCCTGGGACCGGTTTCGGGCTAACAGCCCTCATCAGCCAGGCTAACTTGAATCCAGTGGCAAAGTGAGCAAGGGACCCATGTCTGGGCATACCCTGCCAACTTAGGGCGAACAAAGAAAACACAAGGAGATGATGGACGGAGCGCTGAAACTTTTCAGGCACTCACCCCCAGTCACAGATCTGGGTTGAATCCATCATTGTTCTTTAGCTCAGCCAGTAGGTCATCCAAAGTAGGAGTAATGTGTCTTTCCTGTTTTATAGCCATGTTTGACATTCTCATGTCAATGCATATTCTGATGTGCCAGGTTGCCCTCGCTTTGTTGCTACCACCATTACAGAGATCCAAAGAGTATGTCCTGACACTTTTTCAATAACTTCTACGTATTCTAGTCGTTTGAACTCCACTTCTACTTTGTCCGTGACATGAAGAAGAACTGTCTTATGTCGGAGGGCTACTGGCTTGATGGGGGTGTTTATGTGAAGTTTGATTGGTTTTGATCTTAGATACCCTTGTCCTTTAAAGAGGTCGTTGAACTCTGTGACAATGGTATCGCTCTTCTTCATATTGATGCAGCAGGTGAACAAGATGAGGCCCAATGTCTCTGGCATGTGGCAGCTTATGAGCGTGTCTGTACCTTTGTTGATGACAAAACAAATTATCTTTAGGGTTCTGGCTTCATGGTGCATCATCGTGGTGAAAACATCAACACCGAAAGGGGGTCTCAACTGACATAGGCATAAATGTGGGTGCCCGTCCGCTGGAGGGTTGGACTTGGTTTGAGTTTGTTTTATAGTGTCCTGTCTGTGATGTTAACGGATTTTCCTGTGCCTATGACTGTGACAATACTGGACCAAGGGATAAGTGATGTCACATCTGGGCGATGGCCTCCTCCCTTTTGATTGCTGTCCTAGTACCGATATGAGGACAATGTCTTCATCATCCTCTTCACTTTGCCCTGTTTTGGGTGCGGGTTTGAGGCCCACATATATGGCTTTTGCATTGGCATTTGGCAGCCACACACTGAACATATCTTGCCTTGAGCCGGACATTAAATGGCTTAGTGGGGTTCTGCTCCACAGTATCCGCATGCATGAGAGATGCCTCTCGTGCTTCTGGCTATACTTGGATTCTGTTTGGACATCAGTCTGGTGCAGCTGACATCTACGGCTTAAGGTGGTTTTTTGCTGTCTATGGCCTCAAGTTTGATCAGTGCATCTTCCCTAGTTGTGGCACAAGATGTAAGTGAGTTTGTGTGACCTCCCTGTGGTTAGGATTTTATTCAGGCTTACTCTGGATTTGCATAGGATCTAACACCCAAGGCCTGCAGCGGCACCCTTGAATGAGTTGGACTCTTTCTGTTCACTCATTTGCTGTGTCCCCTGACCTCTGCAGGAAGAGGTGAAGTGTATCTTTTCTATCTTTAAGGTCACATGTAGCACATCTAAGCGACATGACAAATAACACCTTGTAGTAACAATGCAAGAGAAGTAAGTGAAGGATGTTGGATCATTAAGGGAGCCACAACACTATTTGGAATAACGGTCATAGAACATGCATCATAAACAGTGTGTGGGGCTTGCACACACACAGTAGGGAGAGGGTAGGGGAACATGACAATAGAAGGAGGCACATATAAATAACTAGCCCCAATAAAGTGATCATATGCAATAAATAGAGATACTACACACCTCCTATCCGAAGGTGGGATCGAGCTGCCTGCCCTAGGCCTCTGGACGATTACGCCACCATAACAGTAGTGCTAGAACATGGGTACTCACAAACTTTCTCTCGGGGGCCAAATTTACAGTGTGGTTTGTGGCCGAGGGCCGCACCGGTGGGGGTGGGGTCAGTGGGGGAGGGGGGGGGGCTAGAGCAAAAAAAACATGTGACCATGAGGTTGAACACAGGCCCCTGCAGCGGACGCCTTTGACCACTGTGCCACCAGACCCGGCATACACACATCTCTCTCTCTCTCTCTCTCTCTCTCTCTCTCTCTCTCTCTCTCTCTCTATCTCTCCCACCTCGATCTCTCCCTCTCTCTCTCTCTCTGTCTCCCTCCCTCCCTCTGTCTCCCTCCCTCTGTCTGTCTCCCTCTGTCTCCCTCTATCTGTCTCCCTCTATCTGTCGCCCTCCCTCTGTCTCCCTCTCCGTCTCTCTGTCTCCCTCTCTGTCTCTGCCTCTGCCTCTGCCTGTCTCTGCCTCTCTCTGTCCCTGCCTCTATCTCGGTCTCTATCTCTGTCTCTCTCTCTCTGTCTCGCTCTCTCTCCGTCTCGCTCCCTCTCCATCTCTGTCTGTCTCTGCCTCTATCTGTCTCTGTCTGTCCCTGTCTGTCTCTGCCTCTGTCTGTCTCTGCCTCTATCTGTCTCTGCCTCTATCTGTCTCTGCCTCTATCTGTCCCTGCCTCTATCTGTCCCTGCCTCTATCTGTCCCTGCCTCTATCTCTGTCTCACTCTCTCTGCCTCTCTCTCTCTCTGTCTCTATCGCTGTCTGTCTCTGTCTGTCTCTACCTCTATCTGTCTCTGCCTCTATCTGTCTCTGCCTCTGTCAGTCTTTCCCTGTCTCGATCTAGCTCTCTCTGCCCCTATCTCTATCTGTCTCTGCCTCTATCTGTCTCTGTCTCTATCTCTATCTGTCTCTGTCTCTATCTGTCTCTATCTGTCAGTCTGTCCCTGTCTATCTCTATCTGTATCTATCTGTCTCTGTCTCTATCTGTCAGTCTGTCCCTGTCTCTGTCTATCTCTGTCTCTATCTCTATCTGTCTCTGTCTGTTACTGTCTCTATCTGTCTCTGTGCCTCGGTAAACATCAAATCACAGGCTCTTAACGCACACCTCACCCGGCTCTCACTCCCTGCTGCCCTCCGTCACCTCACCCGGCTCTCACTCCCTGCTGCCCTCCGTCACCTCACCCGGCTCTCACACCCTGCTGTCCTCTGTCACCCTGTAATTTCACAGCTTGGATCAAAGCGCATATAATTAATTGTCCTAAAACACAATACATATGTTTGTGCTCGCTTTCAAATTCTACACACCATTATCTTCATGTTCCAATTGGCGATTGCTATGTCTGTGATCGTGTTACTTGTTGTTGTTGATGGGCTGTAACTGGAAAACAAACTTTTCTCTCTCTCTCTCATTCTGTTTCTCTTTCTCTCTTCTGCTGTCTCTTTTCTCTTCATCTGTGTCCCTCTTTCTCTTTACCTTATTTTCCTGCCTGTGACTGCGTTTCTCCATTTATTGTCTCTTTTCTAGTTTTTTGCTCTATCCTTCCCATCATTTTTAACAGGACACACTGACATAGCTTGCATGACTCTTTTTAACGGAAAATCCCAGTGAAATGCAGGGCCACATGCAGCATCACCTAGTTGGCTTTGGCAATGATATGATTATTCCATGTTACTTTCTGACACACTTAATACCAAGTTAGCAATTTACCCCTTCATTATACAGCAGCCCCCGATTTCCTTTGTAGTTTGCCATCCACTTTCACCCCCTGTCACCTCACCCCGCGTGTGTGTCAGCCCGGGCTGAGACAGCTTCCCGGGCGCACACACAGCCGCACCCGAGTACTTCACAGGTCTTTAAAAGACCATTTACTGCTAACGAGGCTTTGTTGTATTTCACCTCTTCTTAGCGCCCTTGCATCTCCACTCTGACTATCGCTGGAATCGCCCGGCCCCCATAGAGCAGAGTCTCTCGGAGTCCGCGCTGCTGCAACCGGCGGTGTTTGCTGACACTATTTAAAAATAAAAAAAACACAGGTACTATGTCTACAAGGTCCGCGGGCCGCCAAGGAAGGCTTGCCGGGCCGCTGGCGGCCCGCGGGCCGTACTATGAGTACCCGTGTGCTAGAAGGTCCCTCAGTGGGCGATTCCGAGCTTCCACTATGTAGGAACAAGCACAATAGACCGCTGAGAACGTGCCTGGAAACTGGTAGTGGAACATCCAGGTATGTTTGCTACTTCCTCTCCCCTCCCATTTTAGTTATGAGGAACTATAACAGGCATGTCAATGTTTCGTCCTTTTTGTGCCATTTTTAATTGATTTTAAGAAACCAAAATCCAAACCCTTGGAACAACCACATTGTTTTGCTGCTGAAAGAATTCACTTTCCACTGACATTCAAACCAATCGCTTTGTGTTTCCTATCAGCACAGATGGTCTACATTTTGTTCTGTGCATCTCACCCTCTCTCAAGTGAAATCTCGATAACGTTTAATAGTTTAACAACAGTTTTCACCCTTCTGCCTTTTAATGCGTGATATTTTAAGGGCAATTGATACCTATTACTGGGTATTCTTATTTCATTTAATAATGTGCTGCACTGTATTTCAAACTACCTCAGCATATCCTGCAGCACTGATCTCGTTGCCTGACCTTGCCACTAAAATGAACCAAGGAAGCTTAGTGAGTTCCTATTTTACCAGTTTTATCAGTGATAGTAACTGGAGTGCTGGGTTTGACAGAGGGTGGGGTAGTGCCACCTCTTTACTGTCTAGCATTCCCTTCTCACTGCAGCCGGTCAAAGCCTATCCACTTAGGCCTAAATGATTCTGTGTGTGTTTTTCAATATGTTTTTATTGTATTTTATCTCTTTTAAAATTGTTCTTCCCCATGCTGCCAGCAAAAGCAAGACACTGGTTGAAGATCTGGAAATTATTGAAGCCAGTTAAGGGCACTCCCTTTATTTCTTGGCCCAGTGCCTTTTTATGCAGTCTTCCAGCTGTTTCCTGGAGCTGACGCTAACACGGGACCGAAAGCCAAGAATCAGCTTCTGAAAACCCCCAGCCATTGCACCGACTACAGTGACCTTCCTTAGCTAGGCTCAGGCCTTACTTGCAGAAACTATAGGCCAGTAGTCCTCTTACCTAGCACAATACATCAGAACAGTCCGGTGTGCAGAACTGGGTAAGACACACATTTAAAGGTCAATAAGAAGTTGCTTTTTTGCAGAAGCAGGACAATGCTCGAAATTGATATCCTTGGCACCGTGCACCACACATTGATATACATGATTAAATAATAAAAAGGCCTGTATAAACATTCCCCAACCCTACACAAATAATCTCACTTGACTCTAAAGTATACCCCCCCCATGCCCTGGCTAAATCCTCCAGCCTCTGGGCCTTTCCTTCGTTCTCTGGACATCCTGATCCACTCCTACACCCAATCGCCCTCCTTCCACCCCTTTATTCCTTTTATTTCGACCTGCTTATAAGTCTAGCCGGAAATACTGTTCCTCTGGCCAGGCTCTACGCTCAGTCAAGACAGGCTGCCTGTATTCCGCAAACCTATACGTATCCCTCAAATCACAGAGATGCCTATATCTCACAACCCAATGTGCACCCATCCACTTGACTGAACTTTAAATTCAACTTTACCCCAACTTCCATTCTTCTGACATTGTAACGGCTACTCAGAAAACGCTCTCCAGTTATTATTTTTGCTGCCCCTCCTTCGTATGCAGCTAGTCCTATTTCAGAAATTGAACTACCTCCTCCATACTTTTCATGAAGTAGATATCTCTCCTCAGATTTGACAGGTGAACTATTGTCTCAATAAATAATTTGAGATATTTTAATACAATGTCTTCATGTTTCAACCTTCGAACACCTCTGAACTGACAACATCCTGTTACCTACAATTTTGACTATGGGGCATATATACAAGGACTTAACGCCACCAGAACGTCACTTTTTAAGATGTTCTGGTGGTGTTAAATCCATTGCCTTATTTACAAGGTGGCGTTAAGCCACTTAACGTGGCTTAACGGCACCTTGTAAATAAGGCCCCTTTCACGCTACACTTAGCGTGAAAGGGGCGGGCAATGGGTGTTGTGGTGGGCGTTCCACCACAACACCCATTCATTTTGACGCTGCCCCCTATTTACAAGGGTGGCGTAAATATGGGACAGCGCCAAAATTAAGACCAAAAAAAAAACCTGGTCTTAACATTGCTGTTTCTATGTGTGCTGCATTGTGCAACACACATTGAAACAGAAAATCACCATGAATGCTTGTTTATGTGAAGGTGTCCCCTCCTGCACATAAACAATCATTATGACGATTTGCAACTTGTATGTGTGCTGCACAATGCAGCTCACATAGGAGTTACAAATCGCCATTCTGGATTGTTTATGTGCAGCAAGGGACACCTTCCTGCACATAAACAATAATTCCCCCAATGCAGGCACCCTTGCACTATAGTGTAAGGGTGCCTGAGTTGGCGCTAGGCAGCTTAATTTGGCGCCAGCGCTAGGGGAAACACAGGGGTGCACCGTATCATTGTAAAAACGGCACATCCCTTCAAACTGCTTTGTATCACCCACAAAGCAATATATGGAACAGGACCACTTTTCATCAGGAATAAAATCACCAGATATATACAACAAAGGAACCTCTGCTCCAGATTGGCACCCCGCCTCAAAACCCCGCTTACAAGAAAAAAACATGGGTGGTACATCTTTCTCTGTTCAAGCAGCCAAACTATGAATTCATTACACCCAACATCCACGGATAACTATCTTATCTTCAGAAGACTACTCAAGAGTTGGCTCTTTCTTACATGACCACCATACTCAAAACACAAATGTACAGCATATACTTGTGTATGTAAACATGCATAATTTGATCATATGTGTGTATTTAGATATGTGCATTTCTTTATAAATAGGTATATACTACTTATGGTTTGAAAATATATTGATATTCTTATAGATCTGCTTAAGAAATGTATATAATATTTATGGTTAAATATATATATATGTATTATTTTATGCTTGACATGTATACAGATCTCTGCATAGTTTACATATAGGTTATTTGATTATATGCTTATGGGTCTCTCTTTTATTTCATTTTATCTATCACAATGTGTAAATATGACCATAACAATTGTATCTAGTGCTTCACTGTTGGAATATTGGGGACAAATATAAAATAATTAAATATAAATAAGTAAGCAAAAAAAAACATAAAAGTACCAAAAATAAAATAAATAAATTAGCTCTATGTACAGCAACACTTGCAAGTCTGAGCTTCAAAATATGTATTCATGCATGTACATATGGGACTTTATATAATACTACTTTATACTTTATATCTCTAAATTATTTTCCATACATATATATATATATATATATATATATATATATATATATATCTCCCCGCGGGATCTGAACGGGCCACAGCATGCTCGTTCAGGCTGCGTTATGTGGATCAGCAGCTTCGATTACAGTGGGTGACTTAGGTAAGAGCGGCATGGACATTATAAAATATGCTATAACGCACAAGACTGGCAGCTCACATGAGCAGTACAAAACTACCAATCACATAATTCTTTGCACTGGCGTATACTCACCTGAGAACAATGATGAGAAGGGGATATAGTGGGAGCTAATGTTGCCGGGACTTTTTGCGTGCAGCCTTTGAAAAAGGAATAACTTCCGAAACGCGTCAGGCACCAGGCACTGCTTTGTTTCATCTGTGCTACCTTTGAAAGTCACTCATTGAAAATAAATTTGCTGCTTGAAGAGTGCATTTTCATCCGGAGGCAATCTGTGTGTCTTTCATATATATATATATATATATATGTATATATACATATAAGCTCAGTGGGGAGTGTCCAACAAACGAACCGCACTCGAGCTCAGGTACGCTTTTCCCCAAAGAAAGCCATTTATTGGAATGGACAGCAAGGCTCACAATAATTCAAGCAGTTGACGGCAGCCCAAAGCGTTTCGAGACGTTTCTCTTCTTCAGGGGCATAACAGTCAAAGAGAGCATAACGGACTCCAACTTCCTTTTAAAGCACTATCGCACACCATGATTGGACGCTCTGGATGAGACTGTGCGTTGCATTATGGTCGTTGCAGTCTAAAATGTTCCCACAGATGGATGCTCTCGTAATTATGCAAATTAAAAGCTCTAACATGAGCCCCGATGAGCGTTACTGTCCTCAATCCATTACCTGTGCCCCACATAGCGAGCCCAAATTCCTCCGAGCTCTGTGGCCCCTTTGCTCTGGGGTGGTGCTGGTTCAGCGGCAGGACGGCCGCTAAACATGTAAGCTCAGTGGGGAGTGTCCAACAAACGAACCGCACTCGAGCTCAGGTACGCTTTTCCCCAAAGAAAGCCATTTATTGGTATGGACAGCAAGGCTCACAATAATTCAAGCAGTTGACGGTAGCCCAACGCGTTTCGAGACGTTTCTCTTCTTCAGGGGCATAACAGTCAAAGAGAGCATAACGGACTCCAACTTCCTTTTAAAGCGCTATCGCACACCATGATTGGACGCTCTGGATGAGACTGTGCGTTGCATTATGATCGTTGCAGTCTAAAATGTTCCCACAGATGGATGCTCTCGTAATTATGCAAATTAAAAGCTCTAACATGAGCCCTGATGAGCGTTACTGTCCTCAATCCATTTCCTGCGCCCCACATAGCAAGCCCAAATTCCTCCGAGCTCTGTGGCCCCTTTGCTCTGGGGTGGTGCTGGTTCAGCAGGAGGACGGCCGCTAAACATGTAAGCTCAGTGGGGAGTGTCCAACAAACGAACCGCACTCGAGCTCAGGTACGCTTTTCCCCAAAGAAAGCCATTTATTGGTATGGACAGCAAGGCTCACAATAATTCAAGCAGTTGACGGTAGCCCAACGCGTTTTGAGACGTTTCTCTTCTTTAGGGGCATAACAGTCAAAGAGAGCATAACGGACTCCAACTTCCTTTTAAAGCGCTATCGCACACCATGATTGGACGCTCTGGATGAGACTGTGCGTTGCATTGTGGTCGTTGCAGTCTAAAATGTTCCCACAGATGGATGCTCTCGTAATTACGCAAATTAAAAGCTCTACCATGAGGCCTGATGAGCGTTACTGTCCTCAATCCAATACCTGCGCCCCACATAGCGAGCCCAAATTCCTCCGAGCTCTGTGGCCCCTTTGCTCTGGGGTGGTGCTGGTTCAGTGGCAAGACGGCCGCTAAACATGTAAGCTCAGTGGGGAGTGTCCAGCAAACGAACCGCACTCGAGCTCAGGTACGCTTTCCCCAAAGAAAGCCATTTATTGGTATGGACAGCAAGGCTCACAATAATTCAAGCAGTTGACGGTAGCCCAACGCGTTTCGAGACGTTTCTCTTCTATATATATATACTTCACTCCCACTGTAGAAAAAAATTAATCTTCAGCTCTCTCCAACTCACTACTCTATGTCTCATGCTATACCTCTTTTAATATATATACTCTACCTCCACTCTCTGACTCATCCCAAACCTCATTTTACTACTATTATCTCCCAAATAACCCTTTCTAGACTCTTCCCTCCTCTAACTCATTCCAAACCTTATTTACTACTATGATCCACCTCTCCAATTAACAACTTATATTTCCCTATATACTAATCCACCACTAATCCACTTTGGGTTCTGGAGTAGCATTCTACTCGCCAAAAAGCGCTTCAACACCTCATCAGAGGTAGTAAGCGCTTTTTAAATACAACTACAATTAAAACGTTATTTTGCCTGATCCTTTTACCAGTGACGTTGCAGACCAGCTCCTTTAAAAATGCTGCTAATCTGTCTTGTTTGCACTTGCACACAGTCTCTCTCTCTCTTGCTCTCTCTCTCTCTTTCCCTCCTTCCTTCCTACCCACCCACTTACTACCATCTCCGATTTCTAACCTCAAGAACTCCTTACTCCCAGTCATTTCTGATACTGAAAGGCAACATAATATCATGGTGATCTAAACAATCAATCAATCAATCAGGGGAATTGTAAGCGCACTACTCACCCGTGAGGGTGTCAAGGCGCTGGGGGGGTTAGGGGGGGGGGTGTAGGCAGCTCCGTTCGGTCGAAGAGCCAGGTCTTGAGTGTCTTCCTGAAGATGTTCAGGGAAGGGGCGCGTCTGATGTTGATCGGGAGCTCGTCTTAGGTCTTAGCTGCGATGTAGGAGAAGGCTCTTCCACCTGTTCTGGCTCTGCGGATGTGTGGGGTTTTGGCGAGGTCGGCGGATCGGAGGTTCCTCTTGGGTTGGTGGAAGGAGATTCTTTCGTTGAGGTATTGGGGTCCGGTGTTGTGGAGGCATTTGTAGGCGTGGGTGAGTATCTTGAAAGTAACTCTCTTCTCAACGGGGAGCCAGTGGAGGGTCCGCAGGTGTTGGGTGATGTGTTCATGTCGAGGGATGCCGAGAACGAGTCTGGCTGCGGTGTTCTGTATGGTCTGGAGCTTACGGAGCAGAGACTTGTTGATCCCGGTGTAGAGGGCGTTTCCGTAGTCGAGTCTGCTGGTTATGAGTGCGTGGGTGATGGTCTTTCGTGCTTGGGGGGATCCATTTGAAGGTCTTTCGGAGGATGCGGAGGGTGTTGAAGCAGCTGGAGGCGGCGGTGTTGATCTGTCGGGTCATGGAGAGGGAGGAGTCGAGTATGATGCAGAGGCTCCGGGCGTGGTCGGTGGGGGTGGGAGGAGTGCCGAGGGCAGTGGGCCACCAGGTGTTGTCCCATGCAGAGGGGGAGGGTCCGAGGGGGAGGACCTCTGTCTTCTCCGAGTTGAGTTTCAGGCAGCTGCTGCTCATCCAGGATGCAACGTCCTGCATTCCTTCCTGGAAGTGGAGCCTTGTGGTGGTGGGGTCCTGGGTAAGGGAGAGGATGAGCTGGGTGTCGTCGGTGTTGGATACTATGCTGAGTCCGTGCTGTCCGACGATGGTGGCAAGGGGGGCCATGTATATGTTGAAGAGAGTGGGGCTGAGCGATGGTCCTTGGGGTACTCCACATTTGGTTTCCGTGGGTTCGGATAGTAAGGGTGGTAGTCTGATTCTTTGGGTTCTGCCAGTGAGGAACGAGCGGATCCAGTCGAGGGCGGTTCCTTGTATGCCGGCATCGTGGAGTCTGGTGGTGAGTGTGAGGTGGGAGACAGTGTCGAATGCTGGCGAGAGATCAAGTAGGATCAGGGTCCCGGTGTGTCCTTGGTCGAGGAGGGTGCAGATGTTGTCTGTGGCAGCAAGTAGAGCGGTCTCAGTGCTGTGGTTGCTACGGAATCCGCATTGGGAGGGGTCGAGGATGGAGTTTGTTTCGATGAATTTTGTTAGTTGTGCATTGACGGTCTTCTCTGCGACTTTGGCTGTGAAGGGGAGGAGGGAGATGGGACGGTAGTTCTTGAGGTCCATGGGATCTGCTGAGGGCTTCTTGAGCAGGGGTCTGACTTCTGCGCATTTCCAGTCGTCTGGAAAGATGCCAGTCTTGAAGGTGGCGATGATGGTGCGTCGTAGTTATGGAGCGATGGTGGTGGCAGCTCTGTGGAAGATGTGCGGCGAGCTGGGGTCCGTGGGGGCCCCTGAGTGGATGCCTTTCATGGTCGAGATGGTGTCCTTGGTCGTGACTGGGGTCCAGGAGGAGATGGTGGGCTGGTTGGCGTTGTTGGAGAGGGAGGTGGTTTCGGAGTCGGGTGTCTGGTCGTTGAAGTTGTCGTAGAGGCTCTTGATTTTCAGATGGAAGTAGGATCCGAGCTTGTTGCAGAGGTCCTGGGAGGGGGTGATGTCCTTGGTTTCGCTGGCGTGCTTGGTGAGTACCTGGATGACGCTCAAAAGTTCCTTGAAATTGCTGGAGTTGGCGAGGATCTTGGTTTGAATGAAGGCCCTTTTGGTGGATCTAATGTGTTGGTGGTATTCCGTCATGGTGTTCTTGTAGGTGGTGTGGTCTTCTGGCGTTTTGCTGTTCTTCCAGTTCTTCTCGAGGCGTCTGCAGGTGCGTCTGGATTCTTGGAGGTCGGCGGTGAACCAGGTGGCCTTCCTGGGGCGCTGTCTGTAGGGGTTACGTAGGGGTGCGAGCTTGTCCGCGCAGTTGGAGATCCATCTGTGGAGTTCTTTGGCTCCGTGGTTGGCGTCGGTCGAGGTGTTGGGGGCATCGTGATTGAGGGTGGAGTTGAGCTGCTCCTCAGTGACTTTGCTCCAGTTCCTTCGTGGAGGGCGAGGTGCAGGTTTGGGCGGCGTGGGTTTGTCGATGTGGAAGTGTACGCAGTGGTGGTCCGTCCAAGGGGGTTTCATGGTGTGGCTGAGATGGATGTTGTTGCTTCCTGCGAAGACGGGATAGAGGGTGTGTCCTGCCGTGTGGGTAGGCGTGGTGACGAGCTGTTTCAGTCTGATGTTGGCGAGATTGTCCAGGAGGGTGATGGAGTTGGGGTCGTTATGATTGTCGAGGTGGAAGTTCAGGTCTCCGACGAGTATGTAGTTCATGGAGGCAATTGCGTGGGGTGCGATGAGGTCGGCGATGGCGGTGGCGAACAAAGCGCGGGGTCCGGGGGGGTCTGTAGATGAGGGTGCCGCGAAGTGTAGTTCTAGGGCAGGTCTAGATAACATCTGTTGGGACAAATGTACATGGTCCAGTGAATTAATTATCCCCTTTAGTACAGTAACCATCACTGCCTTTTTCTGCCCTTTCTCTTCCACTCGTCATTGCCCATCCTCCCAATATTCTCCAGTCCAACACACACTCCTAGGCTTTCGGCGGCGGAAATTATTTCCATAAAATGCCACTGATGCCATTTCTCTTGCTATTGTGGCAGGCACCAATGACTTCTCAATCCACTTTAGAGGTAATGTTGTTATATTGTTCCTTTATTGCTCGAATGAAGTCCCCCTGCACTCTCAATTGTACTTAAAATTATCCTGTCTAGTCTGAATAATCTAAGTGTATTGGGCATTAAGGATTCATCAACCAGACACAATGAAATCACTCTTTATGCTGCCAGAGATCATGTGATACCTGTGCCACTCTGTCTTCTGCTTCCACCATCAACCAATAGACCACTGCAAAAGAGACAAGGCACCCAACTGTCCTTGCTCAGTATGTGTTCTGTTCAATTTTAAACATTGCAATACCGATGCCCTCAATAATCTCGACATGGTCATGGTCATTAGCCTGTTCACAATTTCTATCAATCGCTCAGTCCATAAAAGATGTCATTCTTCGATTCAGCCACGTAGTCTCCTATAATTACACTACTACCAGTGCTACCAGTTCCAGAAAGAATCCTAAACCACAGTCTTGCATGCAATGGTCTGGGTCATTTCTTCACCACACCAAGAATCATTCCTGAATCTGCAACATCTAAAGAAATTTTCACTCTCTGGTGGAATTGTCCTCCAGACAATTGTCAATGTCACTCTCGAGTGACATTGAAATACCTTTATGCGTGGAAAAGTTTGTCACTTTAAAAGATTCTCCCTCACTCTTTTTTCATATTGTTATTTTGTAATGGGTCCTTGTGTCCATCCTCATTGCCAATGCAATGTGTTTTGAAACAACTCTTCTGGGTATTTAGACAAAATATCAAGTTTAAAATATTGAGCTGCAGAAATATCAGAAAAAATATATTGTGATACAAAAATATCTTAATGCAGAATTATCGTTGCCAAGAATATCGATTTTATTTAGATAAGTAATATCATTTTCAAGAATATCTTTGTTGTTAATATCGTTTCCAATAATACAGTTGTCAAAAATATCGTTTTTAATTATCTTTATGTGTTTTAGTTTATATATTAATTGTTTGTGTTATTACTGTTGGTATAATTGTTAATACATTTTTAATTTAATTGCTAATAGTAAGTTCCAGTGTCGTAGCGGATTGCTAGATTTATAAGGGTATAGGGTGGGAAGTTAATTAAGTATAATTAATTAACAATTGATTTTTAATTTGTTACTAATTATTTACATGAATAATCACTATGCAAATTGTGTAATTAGTATATTTTTCAATGTATATATTAGTGGTGGGTTGCTGAGTTTGTAGGGGTATAGGGTGGGAGTTAATTAAGTAATTCACAATTCATTTATTTTTAATTATTTAATTGATTATTAATTATGTAAATTTTGTAATAATGATATATTTTTTGTTATATAGTAGGTGCGGGTTGCTGGGTGTGTAGGCGTGTAGGGTGGGAAGTTAATGAAGTAACATTTAATTAACAATGATTAATGTATTATTCATTATTTAATCAATTATTAATTATTTACATTGTGTATTAATTATATTTTGTAAGCTTATATATTAGATGTGGGTAGCTGGGTTTGTAGGGGTATAGGGTGGGAAGTTAATTAAGTGATAATTAATTAATTAATTATCAATGTATTAGCAATTATTTAATCAATTATTAATGATGTGACTTGTGTAATAATTATATTTTAAGTTGTGTATTAGGTGTGGGCTGCTGGGTTTGTAGGGGCATAGGACAGGAAGTTATTAAAGTAATAATTAATACTTAATTTATTAATAATTATTCAGTTGAGTATTAATGATGTTAATGGTGTTATTCTTATTTATTTCAGTTATATTTTAAGTGTGGGCTGCAAGGTTTTTGGGGTATAGTGTGAAAAGGTAATTACATAATAAAAAAACTTTCTTGATAATTAATTATTAAATTGTTTAATAATCATGTAAAATGTTTATTTTTAATATATAATGTGTTTTGGCTAGTTAATAGTTTTCATATTTAGAATTGTATATTTGTTGTAAATTAATAGGGCAATTTATATATGTTTTGTGTTTAAAGTGAAGTACTTTCCCTACTGTTGCATAGACTGGAGTGGGAACAGTAAATTTAAAGTCTCCAATGTCCAACACTTTCCCTACTGTTGCACAGATTGGAGTGGGGATAGTAAATTTAATCCCTCCGATGTCCAACGCTTTCCCTACTGTTGCACAGACGGGAGTGGGAATAGTAATTTTAACCCCTTCTGAGTCCAACGATTTCCTTACTGTTGCACAGACTGAAGCAGGAACAATATCTTTTACCCCTCTGAAGTGCAACTCTTTTTTTCCGTACTGTTGCACAGACTAAAATGGTAATAGTAAATTTAACTCCTGCGAATTCCAATGCTTTTTTACTGTTGCATAGAATGGAGTGGGAATACTAAATTTAATCCCTCTGAAGTCCAACGCTTTCCCTACTGTTGCACAGACTGGAGTGGGAATAGTAAATGTAACTTCTCCAAAGTCCAACTCTTTCCCTACGGTTGCATAGACTCGAGTGGGAGTAGTAAATTTTATCCCTTCAAAGTCCAATGCTTTCCCTACTGTTGCACAGACGGGAGTGGGAATAGTAAATTTAACCCCTCCGAAGTCCAACGATTTCCTTACTGTTGCACAGACTGAAGTAGGAACAGTAAATTTTACCCCTCTGAAGTGCAACTCTTTCCCTACTGTTGCACAGACTGGAGTGGGAATAGTAAATTTTACCCCTGCGAAGTCCAACGCTTTCCCTACTAATGCACAGACTGGAGTGGGAATAGTAAATGTACGTCCTCCGAAGTCCAGCGCTTTCCCTACCATTGTACAGACTGGAGTGGGAATAGAAAATTTTACCCCAAGTCCAGCGCTTTCCCTAATGTTGAACACTGTGGAGTGGGAATAGTATATCTATTATTCTTAGACTTTTCCTAATATCGTTTAAATATATCCATTATCATTGATTGTTTACTTTTTACTTCTGGATGTTAATTTTTTTAAATGTTATTAATTTGTTTGATTTTCATGTTTTGTAATTGATTTATTAATATTTTTATGATATATATATATATATATATATATATATGTGTGTGTGTTTTAAAATCAAAATATTAAAGATTTACTATTTTAAGCTATATATATATATACATCCAATTGAAATTGCCCAACACTTGAGGCGCCACACACGGACGTGTTCAAACCTTCTTTATTGGCAGGTTGCAGGGGGACCACCATCACCTCAACAGCCGAATAGTTCACCAGTATATATATATATATATATATATATATATATATATATATATATATAAAAAAATAATATTTTGTATGTTTTTTACTGAGATTAGTGCAAAATGATTTTTTTTCTATATTTTTGAACTTACCATTATAACTGTTGGAAAACTATATTTTTGTAGTCGATATTTTTTATTGATATTTGATATTTTTAATTCATATTTATTGCGATCAATATTTTCGGCACAATATTTTTGGTCATGATATTGTTTGTCCCGATATTATGTTGGTGATCCACTTTACTGGGCACTTCCACCTGGTGTTTAAACTTTGTAGTCTTAGTTCTTATTTAACATACAGTCATTCAAGATGGGCTGTCAGTGGCCTTCTAAAAAACATTAGAGAGACTTGGTCCTTAAACCCACCAGAAAAGAGTTGCTAAATGCTGCTGCAGTTCCTGAGAAACACTGATCTTGAGCTTGTGTAGTTCTTAATCTAGGCGATTCTAATTACACCAAGTTCCTATTCATCTTTGTCTGCCGAAAATAGTGCTCAATTTAACCATATAGTTGGGCTCATTCATATACAAAGCAGACAAATTTAAATTTGCTGCAATCAAGTGACATGGCTAAACTTTCTTGTCGAGGACAAAAGTCTTGTTGTGGAACGTAAAATGACCTTGAGAGAAGTGAAAGTGGATTAGGGGACCCCAACAAGAATTGCATTACCTAAGTTCAAGTGGGAGATACCCAAAGCATGACCTGACATTTTTAGGTGGGTAAGAGTCAGCAGATGTTTGAATTTTTGAGAGAGTGGAGGTTAAAGTCAGATGCTCTTTGCATTTTGTTTATGTAAAAGGCAGTGACAAAAAGGATCCACCCTGCATACATTACACCTGACGCACGTATAATGTGGCGCAGGGGTTTACAAAGTGACGCATCTGCCTAGATGTGCCACTTTGTAAATATGGCGCAACATGGCGCATTATTTACACCGTCGCTGCGTTACGAAAAGTGATGCAACGGCGGCGCAAAAGTGTTGCAAATAGCTCATAATTAAGCCCCTGTGTCTCTAGGTCTGCCCTGCCGAATGTGTTGGAATATATCGATTTCCAGTGAAACAGGAAGCATAGGATTCTCGTGTCTGTTACAAGACAGTACAAATAACCAAAACAGACTGGATTTCATTTACGGCTAGAGGTGAAGGAGGTCATGCTGTAGGACTGGAAAGATCTAGACAACGTTGCCCACCCCAATCTATTGTTAAAATGCTATCCACTCTTGGGGAAGTTGACTCTCTTCCTGAGACCACACGGATGGAATTCCCTGCTGGTTAGACTCTCTATCGGCCATTTATGTTCTCTGAGGATCCATCATTTAAAGACTAAAATGCTTCGCTGCAACTGTTGAAGACAAATCAGAGACAAAACCTGCCCTTGGGAAATACTGTTACCACGCTGAATCAATCCGTTTTTGTGTCCGATTCCGGTTGTCCCAACTAGTGATGGGAAATTAACTGCAGTAACAGGCTTGGCTACTGGCATTACAGAACAACGTTTCTCTGACTACTTTACTTCGGTTACACACATTTCTGTAGGTATTACGTGAAGTAAAGTTAACACACAAAGATCCCTAACCAAGCGCAAATTTGCACTGAGCCAGTGACTTAAAATTGGTTGCAAACGCTGTTTGCTTTTTAAAGCTATCCCTGCACTCAAAATGAAGCCACAGCGAGGTAGAAAGGTGGATTCAGCCTTGTGTCACTCGTGTGCCCGATTGAACATGTGTACGTCATATGTGACACAGTCCCTATCAAATGAATTGAAAGATCAATTTCAAGCCTTCAAGGGGGCTCAGAGTGCCCTGCCCTCCTTGAAAACATGAAAAAGGAGGCAGAGCTTTGCCTTTGATGGCGATCATGCATCAGCACTGTTTTCTTTTCAGTAGACTTTGGAGAGGCTAAATGAAACATCCATCCTAGGAGCTGAAAAAAGGATACTGGGCAAAACCCTACAGCCCTGAAGCTTCTTTGCCAGGTCTCATATTCTCTGGGGATCCGCATCTGGGTAAAGTATACAAGATCTTCAAATATGATAGCTTGTGAGAGCAGCGCAGGACAAGGTGCCTAGTTCTTCAGCATCTAAAAGTAGCTTCTTCAGAAAATCTTCCTGCAGAGTCTCGACTTTTTCCAAGAGTCAGAAGAAGACAATGATGAAGGCTCTGCTTTCATTAGTAATAACGAAACAGCATTCACAGCACCAGAGAATAAACAGTGGTTCTGTCTATCTATGCTGAGCAAGAACCCGATTGGCCAGCTGGAGGGTGACAAATCAATTTCAGGGAAAAGTGACAGATAGGGTTAGCAAGGGGAAAAATATTGTTCCTCTGTTTCTGGGGACCATACTTACTTCTTCCCCCAAAAACCTACAAAAGAGAACAGCTTTATTTAAAGGGTTTGGTCGCTCCAGGAGATGAATGCAATTGATTTGGTTCCACTGCACACCCACAATAAAAGGGTCTACTCAATCCTACTCCTTATACTAAAGGTCACAGCTGGTTTTAGACTCATCCTGGATCTAATGAAACTCAACAAGTCTATAATTTCCAGGAGTTTCAAGATAAATGCATTCTAACTTGTATCACCATTGATTACTTTAAAAGATTTTCTGGCCTCCTTAAAGCTGCCGGATGCTTGCTTTCACATCACTGTCAAGTACTACTAAGTTCAAAGGTTCCTCAGGACAGCTGTTCTCCAAGATCACTTATAGTTCTCAGTACCACTGCTTGTGCTAAAAACTGCACCAGCATGTTTAACAAGGTCCTGGCTGAAGTGGTGACACCACTGCTCAACCAGGGCATACTGGTGTTCGCATACCGAGAGTATTGGCTGGTGCCCACGACAATGAAGGAAGAGGTGGCAGACCATGTGAACCTGATATGCTGGCTTTTAATGGAGTTGTGGCATATTTAATGGCCCCATCATTCGTATAGATATGTGTTAGGTTTCTCTGTCAGAACTATAGGTAGTCAGTCTGAACAACTAGCAGGGGAGCCCTTAGGCAAAGCAGGAGGTGATGGCAAGCAAACTGAGATTTTTTTCCAAAGGTGCTTTCAGTACAAACCCTGCCTTTCAAACAAACACAATCATTTACACAAACAGGTAGGGATACATAGTCATAAAAAGAAAAACATTGACTTTGGTAATCAATGAATGCATGCACATATAAAAGCAGTGTGAACAAAGACTTTAGGCTTGATTTAGATGTTGGTGGATCTGGTCCAGCTGTCGCTTTTCCAACAATTTTCTTGCCTGCCGCCTTGGCGGTCCATCTGCTGCATTTAGATGTTCCGTCCATCATCCCCTTTTGTATCGCTTTGGTCGCCCTAAGTTGGCGGGGGTATGCCCAGACGTGGGTCCCTTGCTCACTTTGCCACTGGATTCAAGCAAGCCTGGCTGATGACGGCTGAAATGCCAGAAACCGGTCCTAGGATGCTTGTTTCCGGTCCATTTTCAGACATGCAATTTAAAAACCAACTTCACTAAAATATGCTTTTTAAATTGTGAGTCCAGAGACACCAAACCCCAATTTTCGATCTGCTCCCAATTGGCAGATACACTTGTAAGATGTTACAAGGCAGCTCCAATGCTAACCTATGGGAGAGATAGGCTTGCTGGAGTGAAAAACAAAGTTAGCAGTTTTTCGCTATCAGGACATGTAAAACTCACAAGTACATGCCCTACCTTTTAAAAACACTGCACCATGCCCATTGGGATACCTAGGGCCTACCGTAGGGGTGCCTTACATGTAATAAAAGGGAAGGTTGGGGCCTGGCAAGTGGGTGCATTTGCCAGGTCGAAATGCCAGTTTAAAACTGCACACACAGACTCTGCAGTGGTAGGCCTTAGACATCTCTTAAGGGCTACTCAGGTGGGTGGCACAATCAGTGCTGCAGGCTCACTAGTCGCATTTGATTTACAGGCCCTGGGCATACCTTGTGTCGCTATTTGGGACCGGTGCCAGAGTGAAGGTAGCCAACCAAATGATAAAGTTGCGGGAGAGATGATCGAGGGTCAGAAGTTTGTTTTATTGTGCGCCAAACAGAAAGAAATAAAACGAAATAAACAAACGTCTATGAACTTCCAGGTCAGAGTTCCTGGTTGGGATGTTCCCGTCTTCACCAGGACTTCTACTGGACTTGGGGTTGGACACCCGGTGCTCCTCTTCCTCGGAGTTGGTTAGACCGGCGTAGGCGGAAGGAACAGAAACAAAACAATATCGGAATGAGTCGGGGAGACGTGGGCACTTCCTATCTCAAGGGGTTAGGAGTGAGGGGAGAAGTCACCTCCAACCGGCACCAAGTGAACCCCGGTGTGACCTCCCTCCTCCCTCTACACAGCGCCTTTCCCCCTCCCGTGTCCCGTGAAGCCCTGTAGTTTCGCCCGTACCTTGGTGAGCCACCCTCCTCCAGGGGGGTGGCTGGGCGAAGCGTGGTCCCGTGGGCCTCCTGGATTGATGTCTTTGTCTGTCACCGCAGCCCTCGCCTCGATCTCCTCTTCGGTAACCGTTCGGCTCCTTCCAGACGATATTCCACCTCTGGCTGCTCCCGCCGTCCACGCCACGAACTCTCCTCCTGCTCCGGGGAATTCAGCTTCCGTCTCGTGAGAGAAGGTCGGCCCTCTTGTTTTGGCCGTCTGTTCCTCTGATAGGCCGAATCCTGATGACGTCGTGGGCCACACCCCCTGGGATTCCGCTTGCATGTTATTCTTAAAGGGCTCCAGCCCTTCCTGCATAAAGGGTGAAATGACGTTTGTGAGAGACTCGTCGGTGTCGAAGGGCAACAAAGTCCGCAGTTCGTTATTGGACTCGTGACACATGCCCCCCCAGGAATTCCCCGATCGGGGGAAAGAGGAAACCGGGACAGGTAGTCCGCATTGCCTTGGTCCTTGCCCTCAAAGCGGAAGGGTTGTAGGGCTAAAAACCAGCGAAGGACTCTGTCATTGTTCCCCTTATTTCTTTGGAGCCAAGTGAGAGGGGCAAGGTCGGTATAAAGCACAAAGGAGCGCCCCTCCAAGTAATACCGGAGTTTCTCCACACTCCATTTCAGGGCCAAGCATTCCTTTTCTATCGTGGGATAGGCTAGTTCTCTAGGAAACAGTTTCGTGCTGATATACAGTATGGGGCGTTCTAAACCCTCACTATCCAATTGAGAAAGTACGGCCCCTATCCCCACCCCTGAAGCGTCAGTTTGAAGAATAAATACTTTCTGGAAGTTTGGAGTGAGAAGTACAGGAGAGGTGGTAAGTGCTGTTTTCAGGGCCATAAAGGCCTGGAGTTCCTGTTCAGAGGGGTTTCTGATACGATTAGCCGCAGAGGACTTCTTTAGCAACTCAGTGAGGGGTGCTGCTGTTTGAGAGAAATGGGGAATGAATTGCCTATAGTAGCCGACCAACCCTAAAAAAGCCCTTATCTCTTTCTTGGTGCTGGGAAAGGGGGTATCTTGGATGGCCCTTACCTTCTCTGATTGGGGTTCAATCATCCCTTCCCCCAACAAGTAACCCAGGTATTTGACTTTTTGGAAGGCGAATTTGGATTTCTTTGCGTTGATATGAAGGTTGGCTTCCCTCAACTCTGTGAGAATGGCGGAAAGGTGCGATTGGTGTTCTCCCCATGTTCTGCTAAAAACAACGATATCGTCTAAATAGGCCGAGGAGTATCCTAGGTGGTTTTTCAGGAGGGTATCCATGAGCCTTTGAAAGCTAGCTGGGGCACCATGAAGGCCGAAAGGCAATACGGTGAAGTGAAAGAGCCCATCCGGGGTAGAGAAGGCAGTCTTATCTTGGTCTTCCGGGCGGAGAGGGATCTGCCAGTAGCCTTTGGTGAGGTCGATGGTGGATATGTAACGAGCCTCATCTAAGCGCTCAACTAGCTCATCCACCCGGGGAAGGGGATACCCATCCTGTTTTGATATGCGGTTCACCGCTCTGAAGTCAATACAGAAACGGGTGCTTCCGTCTGGCTTTGGAACAAGAACAATTGGTGAACACCAATTGCTCTTTGAGGGTACCACTACTCCCAAAGCTAACATGTCAGCCACCTCTTTTTGCAACGCAGCACGACGTGCTTCGGGGACCCGATAGGGTTTCTGTTTGACTACCACGCCCTCAAGGGTGGGTATCGAATGGGTGGCCAATGACGTTCTACCGGGCTGGTTGGAAAAGATCTCAGAGAACGAGTGGAGAAGGGCCTGTAACTCCTCTTTCTCTTCTGTACTAAGCTCGGGACCAAGAATAGTGTCATTAACTGTGGTTTCTGCCGGCGTGGCGAATGCAATACTGCAGGGTTTCGGGAGGTGGACCCAACCACTTTTTAAGTATGTTCAAGTGGTACATTTGGGATTTGTTGGGGGAAAGACGGAGCACATAAGTTGTCTTCCCGACCTTTCTTACAACCTCAAAGGGACCCTGCCACTCTTTCTTAGTTTATGAGAGGAGGAGGGAGAAGTATCAACACCCAGTCGCCTGCTCTGAATTCTCTCCACTTCGTCCCCTTGTCGTATTGTAGTTTGTGTCGTGTCTGGGCTTTGTCTAATTGATCGTGTGCTAAGGTTCTCAATTTGTGAAGTCTCACCTTCACTTGGTTTGCATAGTCCAGTAAAGCGTGTGCTTCAGCAACCCCCTGTTCTTCCCATGTCTCTTTTGTGATTTCGAGGAGGGTGCGAGGTCGCCTCCCGAACAGGAGCTCAAAGGGGACACACCTAAGCTAGACTGTACGGTACTCCGGATGACAAACAGCGCTAATGGAAGAAGCTGATCCCAGTTTCTTCCATCCCCTGACAGGAGCTTCTTTAACGTAAGTTTTAGGTTACCATTGTAACGTTCTACGAGGCCGTCTGTTTGGGGGTGATATACGGATGTTTTTATATGCTTAATGTCTAGCTGTTTTCAGATCTCCCTCATGAGGCGGGATACGAAAGGGGTGCCCTGGTCCGTGAGTATTTCTTTTGGAAACCCCATTCTTGAAATTACCTCGATTAGCTTCTGTGATATGGTTGTGGTAGTGGCTGTCTTTAGGGGGAAGGCTTCGGGATAGCGAGTGGCATAGTCCACAATCATAAGGACATACTGATGGCCTTTACTGGATTTAGGGAGAGGTCCTATCAGGTCCATCCCTATACGCTCAAAGGGCCGCCCAATAATAGGCAGGGGCTGTAGAGGCACCTTTGGAGGGATGTAGGGGTTTCGTTTCTGGCATATTTCGCACTCCTGGCAATACTTTTTGATTTGGAGGTTTATGCCAGGCCAGTAGAAGTTGTCCAGGATCGCCTGACTGGTCTTGTCAGCCCCCACATGACCTGTTAACAAGTGGGAGTGGCCAAAGTACAGGACTTGGTCCCTAAAACTCGTTGGCACTAGCAGCTGGGGTGCGGCCCCCTCCTTAGCGACGCGGTAAAGAAGCCCGTGCTGTTCAAGAAAGCAAGGATAGGTTTTGGTTTGGGTGTTTTTGGTTTCTTGCGCTCTCTGCCAGGCATGCCTAAGGGATGCGTCATTCAACTGGGCCCCCCTGAAATTGTTGTCCATAGCCCAAGGTTCTGAGGTGAGGAGGGCGTTGTGTGAGCTTTTGGGGCTGTCTCTGTTTTCATAGCATTGGCAAGGAGGAGGGAAAAGAGGGATTGTCTACCCCTAAGATTAGTGGTTCAGGAAGAGGGGAAGAACCCCTACAGTGATGGTTGTCTGGGTGCCTGCCTTGCTGCGTACTGGCAACTGAGCCATAGGATAGATCCGGGTGTCCCCATGCACACAACGTATGCCAACATTTCTCCCTGCGACTATCTGCGAGCGAAGGACCATATCCACCCGGGCCACTGAATGCTTACACCATGAATCAAGGAGGGCTTTTACTTCTCGATTGTTTGCAACGAGACTCACATAGTACATATGCCCCATCTCTTGTGCGAACAAAACCGATCTGGGGGTGTAGCTGACGTCCATAGGCTCCTCATCAGGTTTGTCTTTCTTTTTTCTACAGAAGCGAGCTATATGGCCCCACTCGCCACATTCGAAGCACTGGGGGCTGGAGGTGACGGGAGGGTCATATCTCCCGGGTTTAAGTCTTGGGGGTTCAGGGTAGATTCTGGTGGGCCATGCTCTCCGTCTTTGACGAGACAGTACCTTTTTGGGGTTTTTCGGGTTCTTTGAAAGTTCCACGGCCCTGGGCACGGGTGAACGAAGTGGCCATTTCAACGGCTTGTTCTATAGTCAAGTTTGCATGTTGCCGAAGCCACTTTTGAGTGCCATAAGGGAGGGCTTCCAAATACTGTTCAAGGTATATCTTGTTCATTACGTTGTCAAGATTGGCCTCTTGAGGTCTTAACCAACGGTCGGCGGCATCCTTTATTTAAAAAAAAAGCGTCTTAGGAGTGTCTCCCGCCATTCCACGTTCTTGCCTAAACCTAAGCCGGTGGGCCTCATCATTGACTCCAAGGCGGTCCAGGACGTACTGCTTCACAACCCCATACACAGTGGTTCCATCCCGATTGATAGTCTGGTATGCCGCCTGAGCCTCTGCTGTGAGTAAGGGTGCCAAATAAAAGGGCCATCTGTCGGTGGGCCACCCACTGGCCCTAGCAGCCCGTTCAAAATTAAGGAAAAATGCTATAGGGTCCTCCCCAGGCACGTACTTTTGTAGGGGGATAACAGTGCCAGGGGGTGCGGGAGGTCTCCCTTGTCCCAGCCCCAAGAGGAGCTGGTTCTGCCCTTCGGCGACTTTCACCAGATTGTCAGCTTGAGTCTGTATGGCAGCTGTAAAAGCCGCCCGGTCCATTTCCGCTTGACTAGTACTCCGCTCGACGGCCCATTCTAGCTTGGCTTGGCCCTCCTTCAGCTGGTATATGATGTTCTCCATCTTGTAGCGACAGAGGCTATGCCCACATTCTCCACCACTTTGTCGCTATTTGGGACCGGTGCCAGAGTGAAGGTAGCCAACCAAATGATAAAGTTGCGGGAGAGATGATCGAGGGTCAGAAGTTTGTTTTATTGTCGCCAAACAGAAAGAAATAAAACGAAATAAACAAACGTCTATGAACTTCCAGGTCAGAGTTCCTGGTTGGGATGTTCCCGTCTTCACCAGGACTTCTACTGGACTTGGGGTTGGACACCCGGTGCTCCTCTTCCTCGGAGTTGGTTAGACCGGCGTAGGCGGGAAGGAACAGAAACAAAACAATATCGGAATGAGTCGGGGGGAACGTGGGCACTTCCTATTTCAAGGGGTTAGGAGTGAGGGGAGAAGTCACCTCCACCCGGCACCAAGTGAACCCCGGTGTGACCTCCCTCCTCCCTCTACACAGCGCCTTTCCCCCTCCCGTGTCCCGTGAAGCCCTGTAGTTTCGCCTGTACCTTGGTGAGCCACCCTCCTCCAGGGGGGTGCCTGGGCGAAGCGTGGTCCCGTGGGCCTCCTGGCTTGATGTCTTCATCTGTCACCGCAGCCCTCGCCTTGATCTCCTCTTCGGTAACCTTTTGGCTCCTTCCAGACGATATTCCACCTCTGGCTGCTCCCGCCGTCCACGCCACGAACTCTCCTCCTGCTCCGGGGAATTCAGCTTCCGTCTCGTGAGAGAAGGTCGGCCCTCTTGTTTTGGCCGTCTGTTCCTCTGATAGGCCGAATCCTGATGACGTCGTGGGCCACACCCCCTGGGATTCCGCTTGCGAGTTATTCTTAAGGGCTCCAGCCCTTCCTGCACAAAGGGTGAAATGACGTTTGTGAGAGACTCGTCGGTGTCGAAGGGCAACAAAGTCCACAGTTCGTTATCGGACTCGTGACACCTTGGTTGCTGGTGAATTTCTGTCAGTCAACTTTTGGAGGGAGAAAATCACTGAGAGGCTATGCCTAATTGAGACATGCGGTATTTTGAATAAATCACGGAGTAGGAGCTGCTTCCGAATGGAGAACGTTTGAGGAAACCGAAGGCACAAAATTAAGGCAGAAAAAGCCGTGAGCAATTTTCTTCTTTGCCAGATACTCCGCTGCATACTGACGCTACCAGAAGTATTCTTTTCAAGCAGGGAACATATTTTATCTCTGCAGGTTTCTCCATAAAGAGATTCCAAATTGCCTGAAGAAAAAACTAATATCTTCTCGCCAGATAATACCATCGCACGCAGAAACAAGGTGCATTGAATTAAGAAGCCCTGATGAGAGTCCTTGTATCTGTAGCCTAGGACTTGAAACGCGTTGGCATTTTTCTGACATTGAGGAACTGAGATTCGATTATCACGCCATATGGAGGGTTTTAAAATTGTTTTCCCCTGTTATGGACACTATGTTTCGTTCCCTTTGTGATTATAAGCTATGATAATCATTTGATTCATTATTTGATTACACGTGCTAACCATTTGATTTATTATTTTGATTGCACATAATCTTTTGCTTTTTGTGTATTTGTTGTATATTATGTGGTGATGTTGTATTGTTGGTTGTCATTAATGACAGTATTTCATGTATTATTAATTTGATGATTGAGTCTTTGTGACTTTTTGTATAGAAAGTTGTTAATATTTTGTGTGTCTTCTTTGTTTGCAACTGAATGAATATGAAAAAACAAAATGAATTTTGATAAGTAAAAATAAAATAAAACACTTGGTCAAATAAAATAATTATCTTTGACCTTCACGGTAAATCATAAGTGTATTTAATGATACAAGGTCCAGGTAAAACCCCCTTTTTTTCCCATCTTTCTAAAAGTGGCATTTTCAGACCTGCAATTTAAAAACCAACTTCACTAAAATATGCTTTTTTAAATTGTGAGTCCAGAGACACCAAACCCCAATTTTCGATCTGCTCCCAGTTGGCAGATACACTTGTAAGATGTTACAAGGCAGCTCCAATGCTAACCTATGGGAGGGATAGGCTTGCTGGAGTGAAAAACAAAGTTAGCAGTTTTTCGCTATCAGGACATGTAAAACTCACAAGTACATGCCCTACCTTTTAAATACACTGCACCATGCCCATTGGGATACCTAGGGCCTACCGTAGGGTTGCCTTACATGTAATAAAAGGGAAGGTTGGGGCCTGGCAAGTGGGTGCATTTGCCAGGTCGAAATGCCAGTTTAAAACTGCACACACAGGCTCTGCAGTGGCAGGCCTTAGACATCTCTTAAGGGCTACTCAGGTGGGTGGGACAATCAGTGCTGCAGGCTCACTAGTCACATTTGATTTACAGGCCCTGGGCATACCTGGTGCACTGTGCTAAGGACATACTAGTAAATCAAATATGCCAATCATGGAGAAACCAACTACCATTACATTTTAGACATAGAGCACTTGCACTTTAGCACTAGTCAGCAGTGGTAAATTGCCCAGAGTCCTAAAGCCAGCAAAAACAAAATTATGCACACAGTCAAAAACAGGAGGTCAGAAGCAGAAAGACAGGGGAAACCATGTCAAAAGATGCTAGGTCTAGCTCATCCATTTTTTGAAGGAATGGAATGCCCTGATTAACTGTTGTCATGCATCTGTTGAGGCGCTTTGCCTCTGCTTCCAATCTACACGCATGCTCGAATTTACAGTCCAGATTAAAATGATCTATCCATGACTTGTCCACCAAATTAAATGATCCTGCTTTTAGCGTTTTAAGTGTGTATTTTAGTGGTGCTTTATGGCATTTCTCTATTATGGATGTTCCCTTGTGACTTCTGATTTGTTCTGTTTTTTTTGTGAAGCCCCATAATGTGGCTCGATATAAGATCTAGCTGTACCTACTATCGCATGAACTACTTTCTCAATCTGAGGCTAGAAATAGTGACCATTTTTTCTAGATAGTCTTGGAATGGAACCCAAAGTATGGTCTGAATTTTCAACAGCTTTTTGATATGCATATTCCAATTAAGATTGTTTGTTATTGTAATTCCAAGTTAGGCAAAGGATGAAAATTCTTCCAGTTTGATACCATTGATTTTGAATACTTTGTTATCATTTTGGTTCTTTTTGAAAATCATTATTTTAGTTTTTTGATGTACTGATTTGTAAACTGTTTTCTTGGGAATATTTAGTCGTCACATTCAGCTGTGCCTGCAAACCTCTTGGTGCCCAAGTACTGATGATTGAATCATCAGCATATAAGAGGGCCTGAACCTTAAAGTTCTGAATTGATGGAACATATTGAGTGGCCTTCAATATTAAAAAATAAAAATTGCTTGTGTGTAGTGAAAAAAGTATTAGGACTAGTATGCAGCCTTGTTTTAACTCACCACTTATGATGAATCGCTTAATAACTAGGCCTTGGTGAGTAATTCTGACCTGGGATGTTGTCTCTGCATTTAGTGAAGTTACTAGTCCTTGGAGCGCTGATACCATCCCCATGTCTGATAACCTTTTCCATAATCTTGGTCTTGCTATTAAGTCAAAGCTGATGTAAAAATCAAGAAACCCCTCATACAAGGAATCTTCTTTCGCTGTTCTGTATTTGAACACGATTTAGCAAAAGGTAAAGATCTGGTCTAGTGTTGAAAGACCTTCCACGAATATTCCTTGGATTGGGTTTAAGATGTTTTGGTGTTGCTCCAGTCTGCTATGATCCTTGGTAATAATTTTGAATAGATTTTAGAGCCAATGTCAATTAGGTTTTTCGGGCTAAATGATTTTGGGTAGTTTTTAGGCCTTTTTATGTAACGGAATGATCCTATTTCTCCAAGAAGTTGAACAAATCTTGGGTAGAGCACAGGACATGAAAAAAACAGGCAGAATCTTTGACCACAATGCACTCTGAGTTTTAAAAACTTCAGGTCTCCGTTTTTAACTCTATTATTTTTTAATCTTTTCTTTCTCAAAGATATCTTCCAGGAATTTCCTAGTGTCAGGGTCATTGTTCTTCATGTTAGCAACTGTCGTTATTATTCAATGATCTATTATTGAGACAGAAGAGCTGTTAGATGTCACTGAGCCAAAGACTTAAGTGAAATACCATATTTAGTCCTCGTCTGGTATGTTTGCTTCTTTATTCTTTATTTGAGATATCATCATTTGTCAGTAGAGAGACAGTGTTTACACTGGTAGAGTCCTTTTGCCAGATGTCTATTTTGGCTTACAACAAGAGGTTCTATTTCACTCTTAACTTACCTCCACCTTCCCAGGTGCAGAATATATCTTGACATATATTCATTTTCTGTATCAGGTATGTTTTTGTTAATGCCCAGGATCAACAGGTTTCCACTTTCCATCGAGTACTCAATCTATTGAGCCAAGCCCAGTCTTCAGGTTTCAGAAGGATATAATCTATTATTGTTTGGGCTCTTTGGGTGTTGTAAGATGGGGTTTCTGTATCATCATTTTCAAATGAGTTCCAGGGCGAGATCAGACCTCTTTGATTGCAAAAGTGTGCCCACCGGATGCCTCAGGTGTCTTTTTTTTGGAAAGCCATGTTGCACATACAGAAATCCAAAGGCTGCTTTAGGTTCAGTTATTTAGATGCAGTTGTTTCCCTAGTCTCTCATCTTGCACCTGAAGTCTTCACAGATGATGATTATTGGGTAATGTGCAGCTGGAATACACATAGCATTACTAGTCAGTCAGTTAAATATCTTTATTCGGCAAGCCCACCCGAACTGGGCGGTGGAATTGCCCAGAGCGTTTCCTCTATGCGGGCTGGTCTGGAACCTGGAGGCAGGTGGCACCTTGCCGCTTCGTGGACTGGTTACAACATCAGGAAGATCAGGACCCCCAACATAACTTGGCAGCCCCTGATAAACTGTATCAGATACTCAGTGCTGTCAACATGTCCCAAAAGGTACTGGAAGGCAAAATTGCCAAGGTGTCCATAGACTTAAAGGCCCTCGGAGATGAACACTGAAAGCTGGCGTACAGAGTCAAGTCATGATGAGTGAGAAGTCCTGGTTCTTTGATGAACCTGAGGGCACCTGGGATTAGCTGTAAAGGCATAAAACGGAGTCAGGGTTTGAACCTTGGAACAGACCACTGCTCCCGAAACGCATGAGAAGAAGGAGAAAGGGGTCAAGGTGACCGGCCTGACCCATCAAAACTCAGACAGCCCAGGAGACGGAGGGTGGCGGCCATTGATGTTCCATCCACCTTCCGCGCACTACAGATATGGAGCAACAAGGATACTCGAACAGATGCGAGGGCCTCTGGAGCCCTCTACCAGGGCCAGAAGTCAACCCCTCAAACAGCAGACGATCTATGACACCCCAGAAGACCCCAACCAACCTTGCACCTCTGCAGGCAGATAGTGCAAGCAGGCCGCAGGGGAGGAGGATAGGGGATATATCAACCGCTGACACCCATGCCCGCTGACCTTCTCTGTTTCTCTGGGGCCCTACTGAACTACTACTCCTATGATAGATCGGAACAGCAACGACTGGGCTGGTGAAGCAGAGGTAGCAAACCCCCCCCCAAAAAACACCGGCTGCTGGACTGGTACTGGGGTTTTGAATGTTGATAATGTTGATGTTGTATTGGTTTGGCCGACTGGCTGTTGCCAACTCAGCCTGGGGAGGGGAAGCTGGGAGTTCAATGTTTTATATTTAACCAAGCTCAATTGTCAGTGAAGGGGCTGCATCATCCTCGAGTTGTCGCAAGTGAAAGTTGGGAAAAGGGTTAACTCGATTGCAGTGAGGAAGATGAGGGGGACCAAGTCGAAGGGGTGGGAGGAGATGGGCAGAGGACTCGTATCTCAGACACAGTGCAGACACGGTCACTAAATATACTTTTGTCATGTAGAACGGAAGAGGGATGGGCTCCGCCGCTAAATGGTATAAAATCTTAGCAGGTCTGAAACGCAGGGGCACAGGCATAGCTTTCCTGTAAGAATCACATGACAGGATACCGGATCGTAGCCCTGCAGAGCAAATGAAGAAGTTAGATATTTGCGACCCCCTCCTCCACCTTCTCTTGGGAGGCCATGATATGGTTCAGGTCGCGTGTACTGCTTGCGGCTACTAACATCAGGATTGATAACAGTGATGTTAGGTTATTCTCTCTGGCGAAGTGAATGGTTTACACATCATGATGGGTGGCGTTTACACCCCGAACACCGGCCAGGCACTATTTCTCACATCACTACGCCTGATACTCTGACGAGACAGCTTAACCCTGGTGCTTCTAAGGGGTGATTTCAACTGTGTGGCGGACGTGCACCTTGATAGGTTCGTACCCTCACACATGGACTCCCCGAGTCTTGCAAGGGAATTTCGGATCTGGATGGACAATTGGGGACTTTGTGACCTCTAGAGAATGTGAAATATGGGGCAGAGAGACTATTCCTTCTACTCCCCACTTCATGACCTTCATGTTCTTCTAGACACCCTGCTCATGGATATGACTTGGGGAAGGCACATTTGTATTTGGTATTTTTAGAGTGCACACTCATCCCCAAAGGGATATCAAGGCGCTAGACCTTATCGTTTACCAATTCTGATGAAGAATCTAAAGCAAATACAACTAGGACTTCAGTTTCTTCCCAAAGATCATCAAATCTGACACAGCACATAATTCTGAGGAAGCTTATTCCAGTGGGTCGCTGCAAAAATTGAAAGAGGGGCCACCCATTCTAGATTTCTTAATTCTTCTACGGGATATTAAAGCTTGATTGGCTAATTGAAGGAACAGCATGGGTTTTTGAAAGGTAACTCTGTTCTGCAGAATTGTTGGGCCATTCCCAAAAAGTGCTCGGTGAGTATGGCACATTAGATTTAAAATAGCTTTTTTGCGAATCCGGAGCCAATGAAGTTGGTTAATCCAGGTCAAGGCTGAACTCCTGTTGGTCTTGTTAAAAAGTCGAATTCTGTATGGGTTGGAGCCATGTGAACATGTACTCTGTCATGCCTACATACAACGCATTCCCATAATCCAACCTGCTCATCATCAAGGCTTGGACAATATTCCTTCTCCATACAAATGGGATCTATCTAAATAGTTTCCGGAGGGTACGTAACAGACCAAAACAAATCCCCATACCTTAGTTATTTGTTCTTGCAAGGAAAGGGCATCATCAATTAAAAAGCCTACATTTTTAACTACTTTCTTAGGTTTTGGTGTAGGGCCTAGCAGCATTGGCCACCACAAATCTTTTCAGATTTTTTCGGCATCCCATACAGCAAAATCTCTGTTTTGTCCGCATTAAGTTTTAAACAGTGAATTTGCAGCCATCCTGTTAATTCTGAGAGGCAGTCAACCAAATTACCTTTTGCCTCACCATACTTTTCATCAATAGAGATAATCAGCTGAGTATCATCAGCATACATAACAGTCTCAAATCCTCTTTTTTCACAATACTAACCAGCAGTGCCAAATAAACATTAAACAAAGTGGGATTCAGAGAGGAGTCCTGAGGGACCCGCATTGCAAATTTTTAGAACTGAATATAAAAAGGCAGTAGCTGCACCGATTGAGACCTATTAGTTAAAAAATAATAAAACCACTGCAATGTGACTGATTGTAGACTGATTTCGTGCAGTCTTTGAAGTAGGAGTTGGTGAGTCACAGTGCCAAAAGCTGCTGCCAAGTCTAAAAGGATTAATGCTGCCAATTTACCTTGTTCTACGAATGACCTCACATTGTCCGTCACAGCTAGTAAAGTAGTTTCAGTACTGTTTTTTGCCCTAAATCCTGCTTAAGAAAGATCCAGTAAGTTATTACTCTCAAAGTATTGGATACATTGAATTTTGAGCAATCTTTCCAGTGCTTTGGCCAAGTAGGGTGTCATTGAAATAGGACGATAGTTAGATAGAATGAAACACTCCTTCTTTCTTTGCCAATGGCACCACCAAGGCTTGCTTCCAGACTGAGGGAAACTCTGCCTCCTTCAAGGATTTATTCAGGAGTAGTGTTACATATGGTGCAATTGTAGGAGTTAGGAGAGAAGAGATAAAGTGGGCGCAGGAATCTAATGAGGACCCAGACCTCACTATTTCCACTGTCAATTCAGTGAACTCCCCTCAATTAGAGGCGGCTTCTGGGTGTAATTTAGCATCCTTAAATAGCTCCTACTCCATAGGTGGTTGAACTCCAAATGTCGAGAAAATGTTCATGATTTTATTCTTGAAGAATGTGACCAATTCTTCATTAAAGGATGCAGAAGCTTTGATTGGTTGGCTTAACACTGTAGTATGAGCCAATTCCTTAACTGTTTTAATCAGTTCTCTATAAGAACTCCTGTTTTCCTACAATCTTTTTACGAAATATTGCTTCTTGGCTTGTCTCAGTTGTTTGTAGTAGGCTTTGAGTGCATTTTGTAAATCGTTCTATCCTCTAACCCTTTGGTGTGCCGCCACTTGCGCTCCAGTGTTTTGCAGTACCTTTTTATTAGGTTGAACCTAGCGGCAGCGCGCATGCGATGCTCGCTCTGTGAGACTGCTGTAGTAGAGTATGGGAGAGAAGCTGCGCCCACTCTCCTCCCATATTTTTCATTGGCTTGTGTCATTGTCTTTCGTAAAGGCTGCCTTCGGATTCGTTAATAGATTTGTTAGTCCCTCCTTAGTACGACCTTGTCTTCATTTGTACCCTCCCATTGCGACTGGCTCTTTTACTTCGGTTGCTTCACGGGACCTATTATTTAGTCTGTAAGCACTCTTTACTTTATTGAGTTTGTCTTACTGCAGGCCGGACATGCGCTGCTTCAGCTGAAACCGCTTGTATTTTTTTAAGCAGCACGGCCGCCCCCGTAACACGGGCACTTGCTTTCAATCACTTTAATCCGTAATTATCTTGTGTCTGTTTCAAACCCCCCCCCAAGTAAAATGGATTTAGAAATGATTAGCAAATTAAGTCATGTGAATTCCAGGCAGCACATAATCCTGTGCTAATGAGCTGAAGCTGACAACAGCACCTCTGTGTTACATGTCATCTGTACTAAAGCCACCTGACTGGTTGTTGTCAAAAGCCTGTTTTATTAACAACACCACCACCACCACCAATACCACCACCACCAATACCACCAGCACCGCCAATACCACCACCAATACCACCAATACCACCACCAATACCACCACCATCACCAACACCACCACCATCAACACCACCAATACCACTACCACCACCACCACCAATACCACCACCTCCACCAATACCACCACTAATACCACAACTGCCACCAATACCACCACCACCAATACCACCACCACCACCATCAATACCACCACCTCCACCACCACCAATACCACCACCAATACCACCCCCAATACCAATACCACCACCACCAACACCACCACCAATACCACCAATACCACCACCACCACCTATACCACCGCCACCAATACCACCACCACCACCACCATCAACACCACCAATACCACTACCACCACAAATACCACCACCACCACCATCAATACCACCACCAATACCATCACTACCACTAATACCACCACCACCAATACCACCACCACCAATACCACCACCAATACCTCCACCACCACCAATACCACCACCACCAATACCACCACCAATACCACCTCCACCATCACCAATACCACCACCAATACCACCACCACCAATACCACCACCACCAATACAAATACCACCACCACCACCAATACCAATACCACCACCTCAGCACCTCTCGCTCACTAGTAATAGCAGGGGCACTGTACGAGGCCGGAGCTCCAGCCAAGATCATCCCTCCCTCCCTCCATGCCTGCCATAAAGCACAGCCCTCCCTGCACCAGGAGGTGAAGCCAGGGCCCTACTACAGCTGGAGTGTTTTTATTAGGCCAAAGATAGCAATGACATTACGCAATGCCACACTGCACACTCAAATCACAGAGTGGGCAGGCAATAGCCCCCCCCCCCTCTACCTCCTGAGCCGCGACAGTGTAATCACAGAGCAAAAGGTGTTGGAGCATTTTGTTAGTGTTTATAGCTTGGATCATACGTAACTCTCACTTCACACTTTGTGTCTGTGTAATTTACAACACTTACACATCTTCTTCACTGCACTATTTATCACTACTTTGAAGATGTCGCAGGCCGGACTCTTCCTCTGATATTTACAATCTAACAAGCGGTTGAGAAGGCCCTTTATTGCAATGCAATAGGCCTTGCATTTGCGAGAGTTTAAACTATTAGTATTGTAAATGAAAATACCTTTTATTTATGTTTTAAAACCCAAAACATAAATAAAAGGCAGTCATTTACAATGCCAATAGCTCAAACTTGCGTGAATGCGAGACCTATTGCATTGCAAATGCTTGTTGCCTTTAGCTCTCCTGTATACCACTTCCCAGATGGATCTCTATATTCAGAATTGATTTTCCTTCCCAGGGCGCAAATATCCTAGGGTGCAGACGTTGCATTTTCCAGCTCCGTAACTGCTTGCTCCATAGTACATTTCTCCCTCATTATTGGGGGATTAAAATTATTGGTGAAAAGGTCAGGACTGACTTTTCGCCATAGTCTCCTGCTAACAAGAGGAGTATATGGATTATGTATCCTGTCATCCACTAGACAAAAGGAGAATTGCACTGTGAAGTGGTCTGACCACATGGTGGGCTCTTCTGACTGGATTGCCACTGAATTTAAATTGGGAAAGAGTAAGTCTAACGTGTGTGCTGTCCTATGGGGTGGACTCACGATCCACTGTTTTAACTGGAGGACCTTCATCTCATTTTCCAACAGTCTGCTCAGATTATCTGATTGGTCTTCAAAGCATAGATTAAAGCCTCCCACAAGAAGAAAATACTAAAATTCCAGTCAAAAGGGACAACTTATCGGCCAACTTTGTCGCAAACAGAGGATTGTAGCCGGGAGGGGTCTATGTCACATCTCGCCTATCCCCACTTATTATTATTACTTTTTTTAAATAATCTTTATTGGTTTTACATCCAACACATCATACAGCTGTACATACGTCATATTAAAGTACAAAATATAATACCTATCCCCACTTAGAGGATTCAGATAACGTTTCTAGATGAGTCCCCATTCAGGAAACCACTGGCAGAACTAATTTGAGAATAATTTCTGGCTAACTACCAAACGTCGTCCCATAGAAATGTTCAGTGGGATGCGTTCAAGCTGGTGATGTGAGTTTACTGCCTCGGACAATCAGTTGGAGTCTGGAGGTCACTCACCAGAGATCTGGTGGTGGCGGAGGAAACAATATGGTGCCTTGAGGTGGAGGCCTAGGTGGACCCCCAGGAGGGAGCCCGGATACGGGAGGAATAGAAGGCCCACCAGGAGCTTCTGGACAAAATGGGCTTCCTAAACAAACTCGACCACTCCACTGCCTATTCGGAGGAGGGAAGAGCAGGGATCCTCCTTTTGTGGTTAGTCCACACAGAAGACAGGGGATACACTATTACATGAGTGCAGACTCTAGCCTGGGATGTGGTCCATTCACAACATGACATACTTGTGGCGTTTACACAATACTATAGGGACCTAAATGGGGTGCATGCCGCGGAATGGCCTGGGACTATGGAGTCCTTCCTTGCACATGCGACACTCGCACAACTGAGGGATGTGGAAAGGAAATCCCTGGCTGGATCCATCACAGAGCCTGAGATTCAGGGAGCTCTCAAAGAACTGAAGTGAGGAAAGGCAACCAGGACGGATGGGCTGCTGGTTGCCATGCCATTCCAGGTTACACCCAGCCATATGCAAATCAGTCTTGACCCTGCTCCCCATGGGAACAGTCCAGCCCGAACTGCCAGACCAGATCCTCCCTGTACCATAAGCAAGCATCCGGCAACCGGTTTCAGGGTATCAAACCTCATCAGCCAAGCTAGCCCAAATCTGGTGGCGTAGGGAGCAAGGGACCCACGTCTGGGCATACCCTTCCCACGTAGGTGACAAATGCAAAAAGAACAGATAATGGATGGAATGCTGAACAAATCTAACATTCACTCCCAGTCACAGATCTGAGTTAAATCCATCGTTTTTTTGCATGCAACGCCATTCCAGTTTAGACTCAGCCATATGCAAATCAGTCTTAACCGTGCTCCCCATGGGAACAGTCTAGCATGAACTGCCAGACCACATCCTACCTGGACCAGAAAGAAGCATCCTGCGACGGATTTCGAGGTATCAACCTCATCAGCCAGGCTAACCTGAATCTGGTGGTGTAGCAAGCACGGGACCAACGTCTGGGCATACCCTTCCCACTTAGGGCGACAAATGAAAAAGAAAAGATGATAGACGGAATGCTGAACAAATCAAACATTCACCCCCTGTCACAGATCTGGGTTAAATCAATTGCTTTTTTTTGCATGCCACGCCATTCCAGTTTAGACCCAGACATATACAAATCAGACTTGACCCTGCTCCCCGTGGGAACAGTCCAGCCCGAACTGCCAGACCAGATCCTCCCTGGACCAGAAACAAGCATTGTGGGACCGGTTTCGTCACCCTTCATTAGCCAGGCTAGCCTGAATCTGGTGGCGAAGCGAGCACGGGACCCATGTCTGGGCATACCCTTCCCACTTAGGGTGACAACTGCAAAAAGAACAGATGATGGACGGAATGCTGAACAAATCAAACATTCACCCCCAGTCACAGATCTGGATTAAATCCATTGTTTTTTTGCATGCCATGGCATTCCAGTTTTAGTGCTTTATTTGTAAAAAAAATAAATGCCAGTGCCCAAAGCGCTACTCAGACATGCGGCTGGCGCTATCAAATGACAGAACGCAAATAGCAAGGGTACACAGTCCTGAGTCCACCTCGGGCCTCTTTAATTCGCTGCCAGGCACTCCCTGCCCCCTTATCTCACTCTTACAAGTTTCTGTTTTCTCCCTTGGTGACAGATTTTATGTATTTGTTTTGCTCCGTCTTTTAGTTTTATTTTTCCCCCTGTAGGTCTTGGGAAATATCTGATGACGGGAATTAAGTGGCGGTACACTGCTGGTGCCCCCCACCGGCTCAAATTAAGCACCGTCCAGTTTAGACCTAGCCATAGGCAAATCAGTCTTGACCTTGCTCCCCTTGAATTGGATTATAAGCAGGGCCACTGGAATTATGCGATTGTGCGGTCGGGCGATTTTTGCATGATTATACATCTGCTGCATTTGCCACATTATCCATCATATGCCACATAATTTGCAGATTTTAAAAGATAAATGGCCCGATTCACAAAGGTAAACAGAGATGAAAGTCTATCTTTACAACTTTTGGTATTCACAAAGGGCATTTACGAGTAGTAAAGTTAGACTTCTGCCTCAGTTTTGGTCTCAGTCAAACTTAAGACCAAAACTTAAGTTTAACTGAGACAAAAGTCTAACTTTACTACTCGGAAATGCCCTTTGTGAATACCGAAAGTCATAAAGTTACACTTTCCTCTCAGTTTACCTTTGTGAATCGGGCCCAAAGAATTTTGTTTCTAGCTCAAATGGTTCAAAAGTTACTAAAAATGCAGCAACACATGTTGCCGCATTTTGGAAGGCCCTTTGCAAAGCTGGAATAGTCAACTTTCTGTTGCTTACTGCTAAATTTGGGTGTTAAAAATGTGGGTATAAAATTGGTACTAATGGGGTGCAACCAATTCCCAGACAGTGATACCAAGTTTAAAAATGACAAATAAATGAAGTAGTACTATTACAAAATGTGTCACATTATGCCGCACAATTTGCCTTTACTTGCTGCATAGTTTACTCAACCCTGCAGCATAATTTGGCCCTCTCCTGCCGCTTAATTCCAGTGGCCCTGATTATAAGATTCTTAGCAAGGTACTGGCTAATTAGTTGCAGTCTCATCTACAAACGCTGGTACATGCTGACCAGAATGGCATTATTCCACAGCCCAACACCTCTTACAACATCAGACGCCTTTACCGCTTGCTCCGATAGGCTCTGTTTAATGATTTCCCAGAGGCGATGGTGTTATCCATTGACATATGGAGGGCGTTTGACACGCTTCGCTGGGACTATCAGGGAGATATAATGCGGGGGATGGTGCTGGGGGAGCAATGGTGCTAATGGGTCACACTTCTGTATTCTGAAGCGTGTGCACCTGTTTCACATGGGCCGGTGCATATCTGAACCATTTGCTGTACACAGGGACTGCCAGCTGTCGCCGATTTATGCAGGCCATCGAACCGTACACCAGCATAGTGTGGACTGAGGGGCAGGTAAGGGGCATCTACCTGCGGGATGGGGAACACAACATCTTGTTATACGCAGATGATATGCTGCTGTATTTGCGAGAAGACCGCACAGGGATACCGTGGGCGATTTCGGTCTTGGAAGATTTGGGTGATGTGTCAGGGCTTTGCATGAACTGGAGCAGAACATGTGCCTTCCCAATATCAGCAACTGATCGGGTGCCTCCAGCAGTCATAGGCACTGACAGGATCCACTGGGAACCCAGAGCATTTTGCTATTTGGGTGTCAGGGTCTTCCATATGGATGAGGACACCTGCAAGGGTAATTTTGTGAGTGCCTTGTGGACCATGCAGGGGAATGTAGTGTTTTGGCACACACTGCAACTGCCCATCATGGCCAGAATAGCACTGACAAAGATGATTGTCTTGCCACGGCGACTCTACTGTTTTGCCAACCTCCCAGTCTGGATCCCACGTGGCCGGTTCAGCTCCGCCAACACCCTACTCAGACAGCAATAGGGAACGGAAAGCACAGTAGGGTGTCTCTGCACACTCTGCAGCGACCACCGCTGAATGGAGGCCTAGGGGTACCTCACTGTGAGCTCTATTACTTTGTGGCACAGCTGCAGTGGCTGGCCTGCTGGCTGGCTGGCTTCGACAAGGCTGAACTGGGGGCATTCAGAGATGAATGCAGGGAGGGAGACCTCATAGTGGTACTCCTGGGAGCAAGGCTTTGCCCCATAAAGAAACCAAGGCTGTTGGCAGTGGCTCTCCGATGTTGGAAGTGCGCACTTAGACAAACGGAAAGGCACCCACTGTATGCGCCAGCGATACCACTGGTGGGGTTACCTACTGATAGAGGGGGCTTCTTCACTGCTCGACAAATAGGGGCGTGGATGGCGGTCGTTCTAATGATGCTGGGAGATTGCTACGAAGATGGAGCTTTCCGTGGCTTGGCCAGCTTCGTGGAGGAATACCACCTCCTAGGAACACACTTTCTGCTCTATGGTGTATTAGTGCAAACACTACATCAACTCTATGATAATCTCGACCGGAAGCCATCTACACATTACCTCTTACAAACGGCATTGACCTTTGGGGGCAGTCAATATCTTGTCGCACGGCTATATCGAGCAATGGTTGCCATCGACCGGGATGGCTTACAAGAGGCCTGGACCAGATGGGAGACCATAATAGGTAGGCAATTTGTGGGAAAGGAATGGGAGAGGACACTGGAATACACGCAGGGAGTCTCTAGTTTACACACTACCTCCCTCACACATTATCACCTGAATGTTATGTACCATACTGCAAACATAAGCTGCTCCAGGTGCAACTTACTAGATGTGGACTTTGCCCATATGGTCTGGGGCTGTCCAGTGATTACACGCTTCTGGGAACTGGTGACAAACAACTTCACCATGACTTGAAGCATACGTTGAGTTGCCAGGGCTTACACACGGTGGTGATTTGTCTCCTGGAATTATATAAAAGACAAGCGGCCAAGAAGGCAAGAAACAAATTCCTAGACTTGGCACTGGGCATAGGTCGGAGAGAAATTGCCAGACAATGGAAGTCCCCACACGGCCCACCCCACAGATGGTGGAAAGCGGATGCATTGAACTGGGTGGGAGCAGAGGCAACAGCACTACAGAAAGATGCATAGAAAACCCCTGTGTGACGTAGAGCAAAGATCGAGATCGGGACAAGGTTGAAATAAACGTAGTTTTATTTTATTGTACACACGTCTGCGTCGGGAAGCCAGAGTTCAGAGCAAGCGTACAAGGGATAATCCGTCTTATCCAGTCTTCTTGCAACTTCCTGGGTGCTTCGTGGGTCTTCTCTTTCCCTCAGGGGCATGTGTCCATCCCTCGGTATAAGCAGAGAGGTATATGGCAGGCGTCAGTGTACTAATATAACACGGTGCATTGGGGAAGGGTGTGGGGGATCACCAGTGCTCAGCGGACCGTCTGTGAAACAAGCGTGGCAAAAGGACAGGCCAGCAGTAGTAGAGGGAGTATGTAGAGCCCTATTCGTCGGCCCTTTCTTCCTCCGACTCACCCAGCAACGCGGTCGCGTACCTGGTTGAGCCACGCTCCTCCTGGAGCATGGCTGGGCGCAGCACGGGGACGTTGGCCTCCTGGCACTCCTGGGACTCTCCTTTCTTCCGGATTCCTCAGCGACTTCTCCCGTTCGGCGACCAGCGTCTCAATGGTTTCCCTCGAGGTCCCAACGAACGACTCCTCTCGTTGTCTTCCGGGTATTTGCAGGTCCCTCCCTCGCGTCAGCGTCCCCCCGATTGGTTGAGGGCATATGACGTCACTGTGGTAGGAGGCGTCTTTACAGAGTGATGTCCAGTTAAAGGGGCCGGGCACGGGAACAGCTGATGCGTCCTCCTCCGTAGTCTCCATAGTCTCCGATGGATTAACCCATTCATCCTGCTGCAGAGAGAGGACAAGATCTGATTCAGAGGGGGCGGTCCACCATTCCTCGGCCAGTCTCCAGTCTACAGTCTACAGTCTACAGTTGGTATTGTTCCGTTGTGGGTATTGTTCCGTTGTGGGGAAGCGAGTTCGTGACACCCTGGTGGATCAGTGGTAGGAAGTGGTAGCTAGCTTTACGGATACAGGGGAAGCTGGGACTTAAGAGCGGTAGCAAGTAAACATATCAGTCATAAGAATGCTCACCGCGTGGAGAACCATAATAAAAGGCTACAAGTGGGGAGAGTAAACCGCGACACCGGGACCCGGGGAGACTGCACCACACGGCATTCCTTGCGGCCGCGAGCCGCCTACGCACCTGATTGTCTGCGCCGGGAGGCGCATAAATATACTCCGAGCCTCCGGCAGTGTGGGAGAGTAAACCGCGACACCGGGACCCGGGGAGACTGCAACACCCGGCATTCCTTGCGGCCGCGAGCCGCCAACGCACTTGATGTCCGCGCCGGGAGGCGCATAAATAGACTCAGATCCTCCCGCAGCGCGGGACGTGGGCGGGCGTGCCCCGGCTGTGCCCGGGCAAAGCCAGGGACTAGGGCGGGCCCGTCAAAGCCCGTAGGAGGCTGGGCTGGGCCACCTCTCTTGGTTCTGTGGCAGCATCAGCGGGGGACAGTGCCTGGGACGCACACAGGATTCTGGTGAGGCTTTGAACCCGGACCATCAGAACCGTGGCACAAAGGTAAGCCCAGGGGGGCGCTTGCCTGTCGTGGACTGTGTGGAGCCATAGAGGAAGGGGGCGGTTTGTTGTTCAGGCACTGGCACGGTCTCCATTGACCCCTGTTTCTACCTAGCCCCATATTGCACTAACCTCTAACCATCAGAGAAGGCCCTTGTTTACTCCTGATTCCAGTCCATCGTAGCAGCCCCTGTTAATCTTGGTTTTGGAGACTTTGTTTGCCCGGCTAAAAATACAGTTTTTTTATCCAGTCTGGCCTCATGGGGAAGCGGAAGACCACCACAACAACCCAATTGGCCCCCGCAATCTCAACCATGGACTGCTTCCTGAAGAGAGCAACGGGGGTCCTCAACAAGGAAATTGAGCTGGTAGCCAGGCGCCTCTCTCGATCTCCAGTGCACCAACTATGTACCCGCTCCAACACCCTGGCAACTGGTCAAGCCCCCTTGGCAAGTACTGTGGATCAGGGAGAGCTGACTGTATCTTTGCCACCTTCCCCTGGTCACAGTAAAAGCTCCGAAACCCAGGAGGGGGGGAGGGGATCCAACAAGGCACACCCAGCGCCTGTCTTTCTGCGAGGACACAGGCAGTTATTTACCAACCCTAAAGAGCCAACAGTTGTTTCCTGAAAGGACGTTCAGGAGGAGGACTGGGGGCTGGGGCTAAACGCAAATGCACAACGGTGGGGGCCACGGCAAAACGCCTCAAGGCGGATCCCCCAACTCTAAACCATCCGGGAACAGGAGCCCCGTCGAAAGACAAGCTGGCAGCAATGCTGGAAGCTTGTGTGAGGACTCTTTTGGAAGGTCTAGATTCCAAATTGAAACCCATTAAGCAATGTCTCACTACAATTGAGAGGGAACTCTCTTTTTGGTTTCAACAGAACAGCAGGATTACTAACATAGCTGGCGATGCGCAAACGGCCCTCCCAGGCCGTGGTGTAGACATGGCCCAGGGTCAATCTATCTTGACAGCAGTATCGGGGGAGGCTGGTCCAGCAGGCACAGTCAGTAACTCTGTGTAAGAGCGCTACCCAATCCACTCCCCCCAATCCAGGTCGTGCCCACTCTACCCTCCAAGGGAAGGGCCACAGGTGAAGTGGACAAGGAGCATTGATGTCCAAGGTGAGAACATGATCACACAGAGGGAAACTTCTGGATGGGAGGCTTCTAAACCCAGCATTGGAGGTGCTGGGTAGACAGCGCGCAGGTCCTAAATACATCCACTTACCCCCAAAGCAACACCATACGTAGTAGTTCTGGGAAATGTTCCAGTACTGAAGCCAGGCTCCACAGAAGACTTTCACCAATTGAAAAACAAAGTTCTGCACTGGCTCAATAGTAATACAACCCTGGGATATAGGGTGGAGAGAAATATTATTATGGTATGATGGGTGGCCTGGATAGGAGGGTCAAAAAAGAGTAGTGACTGTGTGATTATTAACTTTAATCATCTCCACCTGGTAGAGAGAATTCTCCACGTGGCTAATGCCCGTGTTTCCACAGGCTCAGCCACCTCGATCTCGGCCCTTCCCCTTGGCTTCTTTTACAGACCAACACTCCCGGCACCAACACAAAATCCGCAGTTCCTGAGGAGACTCTTGAGCACTGCATTGTACGAGTGGCAGCAGACCCCGTCCCCCGGTCCAACCTTTAACGCCTTTGCCCCCTTGGGCCTCCTTGAGAACTGTGATTGACTGGGAAGACCCGGGTCCCCGTTTCCCGAGACACCTTCACCACGCCCGGATCGTATAACTCAAGAGGAACAAGACATCTCTGGGCTCCATCCCAGGGACACAACATACCTCTCCCTTATCTCCTGGAATATAGCCGGTTTGGCAAGCAAGTTCCCAGTACCAGAATGGCGTAGCTTTGTTCAGGCGTTTGACATTATTTGCTTGCAGGAGACCTGGGCTGTGGACAATTCCTTTCTGCTGGAAGGGTATAAATCTTTCTTCGTCCCCGCAAGCCCCTCCAGATCCGGTCGAGCTAAGGGGAGACTTGTGGTTTTTACATTTCTTAGGCTGGAAAGTGGAATTACGGAACTGAAAACTGATAATCAATGCCTGCAGGCCTTGCTCTTCTCACAAGGGTCTAGTAGTGTGTTGCTTTTACATTTTTATAACGATGTTTCCTCCCTCCCTGAGACTTGGAACATAGCTCGGTTGGGTACATTTCTGGATGGCTTTAGTACGTCCACAAGTTATACCCCTAATATTGTGCTGGTAGGTTATTTTAATGTTCACTCCTGTGGGGACCCAATCACCCAGGGGTTAGGGGTCTCTGTCTGTCCACGCTATCCGGGAGGGCACCTTGAACATCATGGGCAGGGAGATCCTCTTAACGCTCTAATATGTGACTTTGATCTACAATCCGCGATGGATAATCTGGACCCTGCCCAGAGTGCTTTTACGGCATGCTAATGGCTCGATTATTGACTTCGTTTTTGTTTCCACTCCCCTATTCCATCTAATATCAGACTTCTCAATCACTATAAGTATCCATAGTGATCATAACCCTCTGTGCCTTAAGACCAGATGGCTTGCACTAGGTCTTAAGAAGGGGAGTAGGTGTAGAGGTGCCCTACAGCCCACAGAGGGGGGTAGGAGGCTTAAATGGGCACAGATTATTCCCGGCCTTTTTCATGAGTCCTTTTTAGCAAACTTTCAGGAGGAAATCCAGATCTGTTTGGTGGCCCAGTGTCACCTGGACGCGCAAATTGTTAAAGCTTTTGAATCCATTTCCTGCTCCATTGCTGACCTACTAATGATTCCCGCCCCGAATAACCACAAGATAGGGGCCCGAGATGGTTCGACATAACATGCTCTCTTGCGGCCAGGTCCCTTAAAGTGGCCTTACATGCTGTTCCAAGAGACAGAGGACTACTTAGAACCCGTAGAATACAATATAAAATGGCCCTTAAAAAGCGTTAAGAATCCCTGAAGGAGGAGGCCTGGGGAAGCTAATGGAGCCTAGTACCATTAGGAACAGTACTAAGTTCTGGGGCATTATCAACAGCCCAATTCTGGGAATAGAGACCGCTAGTGCTCTGGATGCGCATATTACAGAGGATGACTGGGTTAGCCATAATGAGGGTATGTTTGGGGGTACCACGACCCAGTTATCACTCATCAGGGGAGCAAACGAAAGGTCGGCACTAACAGTTTTGTGAGGAAGAGGTGAGGCGGGGAATGGTGGGCATGACATGAAACAAGGACCCTGGTCCGGACGGCATCCCGCCCGACCTCTACATGTCCAACATGGAGTTCTGGGCTCCGGCGCTTACCTTCGTTATTAATGCGGCTGCCAGGGCTGGTTGCCCGACCTCATGGGCCACCTCCACTATTGTCCCCGTCTTTAAAAAAGGGAATAGAGAGAGTACACACTGTTACAGCCCATCTCCCTGCTGCAATCTGTGGTTAAAGTTTTTGGACGCATCCTGTTAGATAGACTATCCTCCTGGGCTGCAGAGAACAACATCCTGTCAGACACCCATTACGGGTTCCGTTTCGGTCGCTCAACCACAGAGCAATGTCTGAACCTCTTCCTGATAGTGAACAAGTACACGGTCGCCCGCACAGGTACTATCTTCTTGGCCTTCATGGACCTCTCTTCCGCATTTGATTGCGTGAATAGAAGCAAGCTGTGGCAGACCCTGCTCTCTTTGGGGGCGGACAAGGAAATAGTCCTTTTCCTACTTGACCTACATCAAGACACCAGGGCGGCTGTGCGTTATTCTGGAAGTATGAAGGCTTCACGCTTGTTCCCTATCAGGAGAGGGGTAAGACAGGGTTGAATCCTGGCCCCTTTCCTATTCAATATATACATCAATGACCTAGAGAAGACACTCCTAGAGACTAGGGCGGATTTTCCGCAGGCAGGACGGAGTGGTCTTCCTGTCCTGCTGTACGCAGACGACGCCGTCCTGATGGCCAGGACGGAACGGGGGTTACAAATGCTAATTAACTCCTTTGTCCAGTTTATGGGGGAGCAGGACCTCGTGGTTAACAACTCTAAGTCCTTCACTATGCAAATAGGGCCTGCCCTAGTTGGCCATATACCTTCACGGTAGGGTCAAATACCGTCCCAAGAACGAGCCCTTTCTCTTACTTAGGAGTCTTATTGGATGAGAAAGTGAAATGGGGGCCACAACTCGCATGTAAGAGAAACGCTTTTTCCAGAGAGATCGCAGCCAAATTTAACTTTACAACCAGATTGGGCAAAAGACCTGTGGGAGCCTTATTAAACCTATATAGCGCTAAGTGCCTCTTCAAGGTATTATACCGCAGTGAAATTTGGGGGTATACTAACATAGAGGCCCTCCAAATTGTGGAAAATAAGTTCCTGAGACGACTCCTATCGGTTCCTCAAGGTATTCCCTCCATCACAATATACGAGGAGTTTGGTATGAAATATATCACTGACATGATAGCGATACGCCCTGTTACATAATGGATAAAAATCTGGGCAGGTAAGGGGACAACACTAAACAAACTCATTTTAAATGATTGTCATGGCACACGAATATCATGGCTGAAGTATATTAAAGAGTCCCTAATGGAGGTGGGGAGACGTGATCTTTTTACTAACCCGGACCGGATAACAAAGAGAGATCTGAACCCCTTAAAGGCGAGCCTCATGGAGCAGAGGGGTATGGCAAGGGAAGAGAGAGAGCTCCTAAAGCCTAGTGTACGCTGTTTTATCATGTTAAAAACCACTAACACGGCGGAGCCTTACTTACTTGGTCTTAAAAATTTGCATGACAGATTCCTGCTCACGGGGTTCCGGCTCGACCTTTTCCACCTCCTTCTCGCTCACCCTAGGGGCTGTACTAAGGGCCAAACCTTGCTGTCCTGTGGCTGCGATGGCCAATCTCCACAGGACACGACCCATTTTATGATGTTTTGTAGCTTTTATGAAACTCCCAGAAAGTCTTTTATACTTCCAATGTTGAAAAAGGCTCATTTCAGGCAAGTACGCCCAGCATTTATTTATCAGCAAATGTTGACAGGTAGCACTGTGTTTTATGTACTTGAATTTTTAAAATTAGCTATCAGACTTAGATCTAGTTGTGACTAACCTGTCCCTTCACCCTAATTGTACTCCCTGAAAAGACCCCGGTGACTTGCTTTTATTGCTGTAGCATTTATGTAACTTGTAGCCATTGGTCCGCATGCATTCCCGATGGTACAAGTTATTTTAACCTGCTGGTTAATCCTTGAGTGGTCTGTTTTATTTTTAACAGATGTATTATTGTATTTTATATTTATTGTGTGCTTTTATGGTTTCAATATCTGCAACTGAATAAAGATTATTGAATTGACTACAAGTGGATGCCCTTAGAGCCAAAGGTCTTCCACTCTAGAAGTACTACCCTCTACCTCTACCTGACACTCACACAAGATAGATGAAACAAGAAAGGCGCCCCATAGTTAATACGCTCTTGAGACGGTTGTAGAGTTAACTTGTTTAAGAAGCATTCCAAGATGTATGTCACAACAATTGTTGTTGTAACTGGGGGAGGAAGACAAATGCAAAGATCAGTAACAATGTACACTGCTGAGAAATATGGGAACGCAGTTGACTTTTATATTAAAATGCACAACAAAAATACATGGGTGAAAAAAAGGGTCTCCTTTTACATCAAGAAAACACACTCTTTTATAGGGATTTGAACAATAGATGTCATACATTTACAACAGTTGTGCATGGTTCACATAGCCTAAACCAACCAAAACTAAGCAAAGAGAAACATTTGCAACTGAATACATTCAACACAACTCTCATAATTCTATACCATAAAGCTTCTCACAACCACCACCTGTACATGGAACAAAATAGTTATGCAATTTCACCTGGAACAGCTAGGATTAACTTTTAATTAGTATACTTTTATTCAGAACCGTTTGTGACGGTCACTGTCCTTCTCTGTGGAACACACTCAGTTTTTATTCTAGGGAGACATAAAAGCATGAGTCTATTCATGTGCTATGATGAAGTGTCAAGAGAAAAAGAGTTGGGGCCTAAATTCTCTAGGTTACCAAAGTTCGAGTATACATTAGTACAAAGCATTTCAATTCCGAAAAACAGCAAAATCTCGTTTGAGGCGCAAGACGTGGAAAATGCAGTGGAAATGTATGTAGCACGTGCCTGAGACACTCAGTTGGCCCAAGCAAGAAACTGCTGATAAGCACTCATGTCATACCAGGTCTCCAAGCTCCAAGTACCATATCTCTCAGAAAAGAATCTTAAAATGTCCATAAAACACCAAGCTGGAGCTGAGTTGTCCAGAAAAGCAAGCCACATCTGCGACTACGCTGACCGCCTCCTCTGACTCATGCACGCACTCAGACGCATAGCGTACTGACGCAAATTTCTACACAGAACCAAACAAGATTAAAGGAATCAAACTGGTGATGGCAAGAAAAGGGCCAAGGGTCCAGTATCATTTGTTTGCATGTGTGTTTATGTTCCATGGGCCAGGACCAGGCCCTCTAGTAGACTATCTTTACTTGCATCAGTCTCCATCAGTAATGGGATTTGGGGACTTGATGTTGATATCACATTCGCACGAGGAAAAGCTATAGAGGCAGCAGCTACCCCTTAAGCTATTTAAAGTGTTACCCCTTAACTCTTCTCAACTGATCATCACCCTGGAGTCTAGCGAAGTGGGCTGGGAAGCAACAATGAGAGAAAGGCAGGCGCTCCCTGGTTCTCCTGGGAGAAGGAGATGTACTCCACCTGAATGGGTCTTTTGGAGGTCTGTCTTGGTCAAAATAATGAGCCCTGGCAAAAAAAGGAAAAAGCCACTCATTGCACTGAGCGTGTTAGCCAAACTCTCTGCGTGGGGTTATAACGGCTCTTCCCTAAGAAAATATTAGAGACTTTGAGGCACATTGTGTATTTACAAGATTATTGTTTCATTTTTTAACATATTAACTAAAAGCATATCGCAGGAAGAGCAACTAATGAAACAGTCTTAAATTTCAGAGTCTGCCAAAGCAACTTGGAGCACTATTTCTGTACAGCAACAAATCCTACTCTACTTACAAGGAAACTTGGGGGCTGATACAAAACACTAGAAGCACAGCAACCACATGTATTTGTACCAGTGCAGAAGCACTTCTTATCATAACGCACAGACCCCATACAGGCCCTACAGGAACAATCGCTATCCACAATTACATCAGGACGAATAACACACATTTTAAATACTGTAGGACAGCAGGACATAATTCCAAACTATTCATCTGCTGTAATTACCCATCACGCTGCTGCTAGAGGCTTTTCAATAAAATGCACAATTGTATTGACACAATGTAATTAACACAAAATGAACTTAAGATATTCTGTGAGAAGTTGTGTTTATTTTAACATTGAAAATATAGACCTCTATTTTAAAATGGTTGTTGCTGTCTGCATGTATCTTTTCCCTGCATGAAGTCATCTCTCGGTCCTTTCCCCCCCATCCACTCAAAACGGAATAGTTATTTTGTAAACAATTTTTTAAAACATAATGTCACTTTCTCATGTACAACATGATGCTTTGTTTTCAGTTTTTATTCTCATGCTGTGTTAGCAAAGTGAATCGTTTTCAGGCTTCACCTATTTAGATCACAATGTGATTCTCATCAGAGCTTAACCTTGATTTTGCAACAATATTTGTACTAATTATTGAGGTGTCTCAGGAGCACTGGGGATGAGAACATGGACATCATTTACGGGTCGCTGCTGCGACCCCTGGCTTGCCTCCTGCGACCCTCAACACTATCACTGCGACCCCCTGACCTCAGAGGACAGTAGCTAACTTGGAAAAGAATAATTTATTGGTCAAGTGGTGTGGATCGTCTCTATGCCTCCCACTGTCTCTGAGCTTATGGAGAGAGTAAGAAACAAATACAGGGGAGAGAAGGAGAGGGAAAGAGGGAAAGGAGGTAAAGGTAAAAGGCTTTGAGGTGAAATAAGGGTAGAATAACGAAAAGAAGACACTACAGATAGAAGGGTAAGCGATCAAGAGACAAACACAGGAGGATGTATATTTGAGAGAGACAAAGAGGGATGAAAGTGACACCAATAATACTGTGACATAGACAAGTGATAAAGGGCAGATAGGGGAGTAGGAGAGTAGGGAGAAAGGAGAAATAGAGTGGAAAAGGAGACAGAACAGGTGAGAAAGTAAGGTGAGAGAGGGGAAAACGTATTAATAGGAGATCAGTGAGAAAGACACAGTTAAGATAGACAGGAGGGGTGAACAAAAGTCAGAAGCAGTGAGAAAGACAAGACAGATAATAGAATAGTTAGACGGATCACAAACTGCCGAGGGGTGGGTGACAGCGTGTTAGACGTCATATGACATCACTTCCTGTGATGTGGGGTAAATAAAATGTGATGAATTTCTGCTACTCCTGGCATTTCGGTGAATCGACGCCCATGGATGGGAATTGCATTATATTAATCTGTGGGTTACTGCTGACAAATGGTACTTTAAACTGTATCGTTCTTTCTTTAATATGATTGGATAGGGTTATGAGACCTCTGCACATTGATATCAAACATATGATTCTTTTATATAATTTCCTACAAAAAAGGCCATATCCTGAGGGCTGTTGGCTCGCTCTCCCCTGATCCTTAGACACTGTGGAGGTCTGACCTCTGACTTATTTACTTGATCTGAATTATACTTTGCTCTTCTATTTTAATATGCATTTTATTCTGAGCTTCATGTTTTATATGACAAATGAGTAACTGGGGGGGGCGGAGCTTGCCGGCATAGAAAATGGCCGCTTAAGTCTTAAGTGAGGGGCTCCGCACATCGTAATACTATCCGGCAGGAATCCACCGTCAGACACGGGCCGAAAACGGCGTGACCTGGGCCACTCGTGATCGTGAGGGTCTGCTCTGCTGATTGATGTGTCCTGGAGTTGAAACGGGACAGAGAAACGCGTCGGCTTGCTGAGCTGGTGTGGCGGCCCTGCTGAGCCTGGGGATCCCCGGGCTCAAGTGCACGACAGCCGGGCAGGAGGCGCTGCCTGATCAGGCGCCCGTAATTGTGTCTCCCGGTTGGTTCCCGAGGCTTTGTGGGTCGGGCCTCCCCCTCCCCCCCAGACGCGGGCGAGTGCCACTTGCGGACGAGTGAGGTGAGCGCCGAGAAGGAGCGATCCGACATCGAGACTAGGCGACGCGCTCGCGCTGCTGTGATCGGGCAGCGGGGCGCAAATAGTAGCGGAGCTCGGCGGGAGGTGACGAACAGCAGCAGGGGCCCCTGCGACGAGCGGCAATTCGGGGTAAGGAATGTCACCCCCTGATGTGTACGGGCCTGCTCTGCCCCTCCCCACCGACGGTTGGGGAAGTTGGCCGTAGCGTAGTGCCTTGACGGAGCGCCTGGGCCGCCCGCCCCCACCCTCGAATAAATAACTGCGAGACACTCCTATTTCCTGGCTGTCCCCTTCCCCAAGGAGCACACCGGAGCGCCGCGGCGAGGCTGTCGCCTATTGTGGGGGTGGAGGAGCACGAAGCCTGTCATCGGTGGCCGTTGCCTGAGGCCTGCTGTGGCGGTGGGCGCCCTTGGCCTACCTGTAGTGGCGTTGTACTGATAGAGGCCTGGAGTAAACTGCTGGCTGCATCCTGCGGCAGTGAACAGCTGGAGTGGCCCTGCAGTAGTCCTGTGCTCCGTTGAGGGTTCTGGACTGTCCTCTGGGGGTGCGCTGCGAAGCGTGTGACACCTGTTGGCGCTGATTGATCGCTCTGCAACAGACGCTTTGCCCACTTACCTGGATATTTGAACACTTGTTCCGCCCTGAGTGGAGGGGTCCTGAGAGGGGGAGCAGCTATGGGACGGACGGACAAAACGCAGCAGAAGCTGTCCTTCGATCAGCGCAAGCCCAGAGATGAGCAGAGACTGCCTGAAGATGAAGAGATGGCGGCAGAGCGAAGTAGGGACGCTCACGTGGGCACGCTCCAATCCATGCTAACCTCCATGGAAAAAGGGTTGCAGGATTCGTTAACGGTACTGGGGACGAAGATAGACTCCCTATCTGTCACATGCACACTCGACTCACCGGAAACCAGGAGAGGTATCCCCCCGTCTTCCGAGGACGTTAACCTTCCGGGAGCTGTCTGCAAGGCCTGGTCTTGGATGACAAGGTGGTGGACCGGCAGGGATCGGGAGGACGAGTGTTCCGACATTCGGCGAGAGGAACGCGTGGTCGGAAGGAACTACAGTTCCCATGAGGCAAAGCGGAAGTTCCGCGATTGCCTCATGGGAAAGAGCCACGTGACCCGGAAGCAGGAGGAGTTCAAAAGAACCTCCGGTGCCGGACTCGGGGCTGATTATTCTGAGTAATACAGCGCGCTGCGCTGCCGGCCTCGTTGGTGTTTCCTGGTACTGGTAAGGGTGCACATGCACCACTAGAAACAAGAATCGATAAGTAAAAGAAATACGCTTGACCAGCAGACTTTGAAATACCTTGGAGGCAATTGGGAACTGTTGACCAGCCACGGGTTGGTGTGCTTGTACTTTAACCTGAGGGTTCATGTTCACAACCTGGTTGCATTTTCGAATTACTAGCACCCATGAGTGCATTAGGTGTTTAGGAACTCAGACAGTATGGAACAGACAATTGCGCACAATTCATATGGTATGATTTAAATATGAATCCAGAGACATTTAACCAAAAGAAGTATTTTGGGATGATTGTTATTTGTATATTCTAACAGGGGGTTCAAGAGGCGGCCTTCTGCTCTTCCCCTGTGATGCGGGCATGGTCAGTCCTGATGGTGTGTACGGTACCGCAATGAATGTTATATGTAATAGTTATGTGTGAGCCATCTATTGCTATAGTGAATTGGGGTGCTTATGGATCCTTCTGTTTTTTGGCCCCTTTCCTAGCGCAATCCCCCTTTCACTGCAAACCAAACAATAAGGTTATTCCTACAGTCCTCCTTGGGAACGAGGACAGTTATTTTGTGTTACAGGTACGCAAGGCTCAGTAGGTACCGTGAAGGCTACTTAGTTTAAGTCTGTACTTACCTGTGTTGTTTTTGCCTTACAGATCTCCCTCCCTGCTGTCCCCTTCCTTTCCTTCCCCCACTTGATCATCCCACTCACCTGTGCTATTATAGCATTCAGGGTTGGGACTGTCGAGAGGCGGACCCCTTTTGGCATCGAACCGTTCCCGAGGAATCATCGAGCTGACAGAATAATCAGCCCACGTATTTTAATTCCTCCTGGGCGGATCGATACAAAGATGGCCACGTTAGAGGACGTCATAGGTGTCCTAGCAGGGCTACAGAGTGAGCTAGCCGCCTCTCGCGCAGAAACCGATAACCTGAAACAGAAGATAGATCAGATGCAGCGAAACCCGTTTGACGTAGGCGTAGGGAGGTATACGGGGGAGGTTTTACTAATCCTTCGGCACCCTTTTGCGTAGAGATGCCCACGCCTATTCCGCTTGCTGCACCAGAAAGGTTCTCTGGGGATCCCTGTAAGGTTCAGGTGTTCCTCACCCAAATCCTATTACACTTTAATTGTAAGCCCAAGGCCTTTACTGCCAATCAAGCTCGGGTAGCATTTGCCATTTCCTATTTAACAGGAGACGCGGCGCAATGGGCGGTTCCACTGGTTCGCCGAGATGACCCTTTACTGTACGATTGGTCGGCCTTCCGTACAGAGTTCGAGAGGGTGTTTGACCGTAGAGCTGCCGCCTTTACCGCGGACAGGGAATTACTTGAATTAAAGCAAGGGAATAGAGAATTACTAGTGTACATTAACACCTTTCAAAGATTGATAGCGGAAACCGACTGGCCCGAAGCTAAACAAGCTGCTTTGTTCTACCAGGGTCTCAAAGACGATCTGAAAGATGTGTTGGCATCCATAGACCCCCAACCCACTACGTGTATGGGGCTAATTAGTTTAACCTTGCGACTGGACCATAGACTTAACGAACGCAAAAGTGACAAAAGACGACTTGACCGACCAGCACCTAGGTTCGAGAGAAACAAAAGCTCGATGGGGAGCGGCGGTAACAACACAGAACCGATGGAGATAGGCTCCATAAGAGCTTCCCTCACCACTGAGGAAAGAGAACAACGAAGGAAGAACGGGCTCTGTGTATACTGTGGAAGAAAAGGCCACTACGTAAAGGATTGCTTAATCAAGCCTAAGGGTCGGGCTAGAGAAGGGCAAACCTCAGCTGTTATGGAAGTACAGAAAACGGAAAACCCCAGAGCTCAAGAAGACAGGAAGGGAAGGTCCTGGGGCATGAAAATGATACCTTCCGTCAATCAAGAGTCAGGAGAATCCTCTGTTCATTTTTATGTTACCTTGCAGGTATACATCGATAACCAGTGGCACTCTTGTAAGGCCATGGTCGATTCAGGAGCGACGGGCCTCTTTATGGACACTGAATTAGCCAAAACTTTACAGCTAGAATTTGTGAAAAAACGGGAACCCGAGTCTGTGGTAGCTGTTGATGGGAGATGTTTGGCGTCAGGGCCTATATGCTATAACACTCAGGAATTGGAAGTCATGTGCGGGGAGAACCATAGAGAATTGCTTCTCTTTAACATCATCCCTGCCCCTCAATATGGCATAATCTTGGGACTTCCATGGTTGCGAAAACACAATCCTTCTATCAATTGGAGTGATACTTCTCTGGAGTTTGGGTCCCCCTATTGCTTACAACACTGTCAACAGTCACAGAATAGACCCGCCACAGCGTTATCCCAGATACATATGATTGCCACCGCCGAAGAGCAAGATATCGACTTGCCTTTACCTTATCATGATTTGGAAGATGTATTCAATGAAAACCAGGCCAACATCTTACCCCCGCATCGAGCATATGACTGCCAAATCGACCTGGTCCCTGGAGCAGTGATACCTTGTGGCAGGATTTATGCGCTTACTGAGCCAGAAAATGAACATTTGAAGAAATATCTCGATACCTACCAGAAGAATGGGTTCATACGACCATCCAAGTCCCCAGCGGCTTCGCCTCTTTTTTTATTCCAAAGGCTAACGGAGAGCTAAGGGCTTGTGTGGACTTTAGAGCGCTGAATAACGTTACGGTAAAAAACAGGTATCCTTTGCCATTGATACCGGTTTTATTGGACCAGGTTCGCCAAGCAGTGATATTTACGAGATTGGATCTGAAGGGCGCCTATCATTTGGTAAGAATGCGCCAGAGGACGAATGGAAAACGGCCTTCCGGACTCGTTATGGTTTATTTGAGTACAGAGTCATGCCGTTTGGGCTGTGTAATGCCCCTGCGGCGTTTCAATTCTTTCTAACAGATGTGCTCCGAGAGTTCCTGGATATAACGGCCATTGTATATATCGACGACATCTTGGTCTATTCCAAGAGTGAAGAACAACACATCTCCCATGTAAGAGCGGTGCTACAAACGTTACGTCGGAACCATCTGTTTTGTAAGCTCAGTAAATGTGAGTTTAATGTACGTAAGGTGGAATTCCTGGGAGTCATGTTGTCAGCGGAGGGACAGGAAATGGCTAGTCGCAAGATACAGGCCGTTATGGATTGGCCCCAGCCCAACACGGTTAAAGATGTGCAATGCTTCCTGGGCTTTGCGAATTTTTACAGGCGTTTCATCAATCATTTCTCACGGGTGGTGACGCCTATCACAAGACTATTGAGAAAGAACCTTCCATTCCAGTGGACAGACGAAGCCCAGCATGCCTTCTTGGTGTTAAAACAAGCATTTACGTCAGCACCAATATTGGCACATCCGGATAATAACATCCCTTACGTCGTGGAAGCAGATGCTTCGGGTACCGCAGTAGGAGCCGTGCTATCACAGAGGAATAAGGACACAGGACAGCTTCATCCGGTTGCCTACATGTCCCATAAGCTGAATCAAGCGGAATCTAACTACACCATCGCCGAAAGAGAATTGTTGGCTATCAAGGTAGCCTTTGGAGAATGGAGGCATTACCTGATGGGGGCAAAACATACAGTCACGGTCTATACAGACCATCGGAACCTGCAATTTATGAGATCAGCTCGTCTGCTTACCCCGAGGCAACTAAGATGGATGCTATACTTCGCTGAATTCGACTTTGTGGTGACGTATAGACCGGGTGTAGACAACAGAAAAGCAGACGCCCTATCCAGACAGAACAACACAATCGAACCAGAGATGCCACGAAAACAGGCCATCATTCCTACCAGTAAGGTGATTGGCCTTGTACAGACAGATCGTTTTCTTGATCAGATTAAACGCACAGTACAGAAAACCAAGTGGAAGAACTGGTTACAGAGTAATCCCACCTGGCGGCTCAAGGAAGGGTTGCCTATGAGAAAGCAACAACTGTTGATACCTTGCCCTGAGTTACAGAAGGAAATCTTCCAGTGGTGTCATGAAAACCCCTGTGCAGGACACCCTGGAACGGAGAAGACCTTGGAGAACGTGTTACGCCGATTCTGGTGGCCCACCATCCGAAGTGACATTCAGCAAAAGGTTAGAAGTTGTGAGATCTGCAACCAAGCCAAGATGGATAAGGGGAAATCTAGGGGTTTACTTCATCCCCTACCTACACCAGATAGACCGTGGGATCATATCTCGTTGGACTTTATCATAGGGTTACCTAAGGACAAAGGATGTACCACGATACTGGTGGTTGTTGACAGCCTCACAAAGATGGGGCATTTTATAGCGTGCCCTGCTGTCCCATCCGCTGCTCAATTGGCTCGGCTGTTGCTCACGAATATTGTACGTTTGCATGGCTTGCCGACAGTCATCGTGTCTGACAGGGGTTCACAATTCACCAGCCAATTTTGGAAGACCTGGTGTAACATTCTTCAAATCTCTGCTAACTTGTCAACTGCTTATCACCCACAGACGGATGGTCAAACGGAGCGAGTCAATCAGACTCTTAAACAATACCTCCGATGTTACGTGGACCACACCAAGAATGCATGGGTGGACTTATTGTGGCTTGCAGAAGTAGCATACAACAGCGCCCATCACAGCTCTATTAAGATGGCTCCATTTTATTGTACCTATGGAGTACACCCGAGACTCATTCCCTTGGTTCATCCTCTAAAAACAGAAAAAATCCCGTAACTAACCGAACGCACCAAAAAGATACAGCAGACGTTTAAGGTTGCACGACAATACCTGATGGAGGCCAAGGAGCGTTATAAAAAGTATGCAGACAAAAAACGACGCCCTGGTCCGAGCTACAAAAAGGGGATTACGTATGGCTATCAACCCGAAACATAAGATTCCGCCGGTACAGCATCTTTAACCCTAGATTCATAGGTCCATACAAGGTTGTACGATGCATCAATCCTGTAGCGGTACAGTTGGCGTTGCCTTCTGGCATGAGAATACATCCGGTATTCCATGTTTCTCTGTTGAAACCCTCTGGTACACCAATAAAGAAGCAGCCTACACCAATCTGGGTAGACCAAGAACCTGAGTACGAGGTTAAACGCATCCTAGACTCGAAAAGAAGGAAGGGTTTCTTGTGGTATCTCATTGCATGGAAGAACTACGGTCCTGAGGAAAACTCCTGGGAACCAGCCACGAACGTTAAGGCCCCACGTCTTACTCAAGCCTTTCATAGAAGGAATCCTGACAAACCCCGGCCGGCGAAGAGCCCGCCAGAGGAGGGATGTGCTGTCACATGCACACTCGACTCACCGGAAACCAGGAGAGGTATCCCCCCGTCTTCCGAGGACGTTAACCTTCCGGGAGCTGTCTGCAAGGCCTGGTCTTGGATGACAAGGTGGTGGACCGGCAGGGATCGGGAGGACGAGTGTTCCGACATTCGGCGAGAGGAACGCGCGGTCGGAAGGAACTACAGTTCCCATGAGGCAAAGCGGAAGTTCCGCGATTGCCTCATGGGAAAGAGCCACGTGACCCGGAAGCAGGAGGAGTTCAAAAGAACCTCCGGTGCCGGACTCGGGGCTGATTATTCTGAGTAATACAGTGCGCTGCGCTGCCGGCCTCGTTGGTGTTTCCTGGTACTGGTAAGGGTGCACATGCACCACTAGAAACAAGAATCGATAAGTAAAAAGAAATACGCTTGACCAGCAGACTTTGAAATACCTTGGAGGCAATTGGGAACTGTTGACCAGCCACGGGTTGGTGTGCTTGTACTTTAACCTGAGGGTTCATGTTCACAACCTGGTTGCATTTTCGAATTACTAGCACCCATGAGTGCATTAGGTGTTTAGGAAATCAGACAGTATGGAACAGACAATTGCGCACAATTCATATGGTATGATTTAAATATGAATCCAGAAACATTTAACCAAAAGAAGTATTTTGGGATGATTGTTATTTGTATATTCTAACAGGGGGTTCAAGAGGCGGCCTTCTGCTCTTCCCCTGTGATGCGGGCATGGTCAGTCCTGATGGTGTGTACGGTACCGCAATGAATGTTATATGTAATAGTTATGTGTGAGCCATCCATTGCTATAGTGAATTGGGGTGCTTATGGATCCTTCTGTTTTTTGGCCCCTTTCCTAGCGCAATCCCCCTTTCACTGCAAACCAAACAATAAGGTTATTCCTACAGTCCTCCTTGGGAACGAGGACAGTTATTTTGTGTTACAGGTACGCAAGGCTCAGTAGGTACCGTGAAGGCTACTTAGTTTAAGTCTGTACTTACCTGTGTTGTTTTTGCCTTACAGATCTCCCTCCTTGCTGTCCCCTTCCTTTCCTTCCCCCACTTGATCATCCCACTCACCTGTGCTATTATAGCATTCAGGGTTGGGACTGTCGAGAGGCGGACCCCTTTTTGGCATCGAACCGTTCCCGAGGAATCATCGAGCTGACACTATCCTACCGTATGGACCGAATGTCCGAAAGGATGGACAAGCAGGCAGAGCGCATGGACATGGCCAAGAGACGCATTACAGAGGTCGAGGAGACGCAGACAGATATGGACTCAAGTCACAAGCGCCTGGACAGGGCACTTCAGGGATTGCTGGATAAGACGGAGGATTTGGAGGCGCGGTCCCGTAGATCTAACCTCCGTATCATTGGGCTGCCGGAAACTACATCTACGGGAAATATGGAACAGTTCGTTGAGAAACTACTGAAAACGCTACTAGGCCCTGACACCTTTTCCAATATGTTCGTGGTTGAGCGCGCGCACCGCTCCCTGGGACCGCGTCCCGCCCCGGGAGCTCCGCCGAGGCCAATAGTAGCCAAACTGCTCAATTACCGTGATCGGGATGCGGCACTATGAGTGGCGAGGGAGAAACGGACCTTGCAATTTGAGGGCTCCACGATTGCACTATTCCCGGACTTTACGATGAAGGTGCAGGAGGCTCGCCGTCAGTTTGCGCCCCTTAAGAAGCAGCTGAAGGAACAGAACATTGATTATGCTATGTTGTACCCAGCTCGTCTGCGTGTCAATCGACAGGGCAGGTCACATATCTTCACCGACCCCAAGATGTTGCAAAAGACGATAAAAGACTGGACTAAGGAGAAACGACAGAGTCCAGATAAAGAATCCCTGAACGGTGCGGTTGGTGGTTCCCTGGCTGATCAGGACTGAACTCGCTGGACGATGTGCAGTTAAGATATAATTTACTGAGGGGTCCAGACGAGTTGATGCTAAGCTGTGTGACTGTGGATCTGGGGGGGGTGGGGAGGGGGCCCGGGGTGTGTTGCGGGGCACGGAGTGGCTGCGGGATGTGCTATATGTTAGGCACAAGACGAGATGCCCGATACCTTGGTCTGATGCTCAAATAAGCAGTAGGTGTGCGGAGGACAGTTTGATGTTGTCTAGTTGTACGAATAGGGAGGGCCGGTAACCTCCGCCTACACGTGTTACACACACTTGGGGTTTAGTCCCTACACCCTTTTGCTGGTGGGAGGGATGTGGCATTTCTGTGCTTTGCATTATAAAATTGCACTGTATGTTTTGGTTGTAAAGTGGTTTTGGGTAATGTTCTCTCAGGTCCTAGTTGGGGGGATCTCGATGTGGGTGGGGGTGGGGAATGGTTGAGACTCAGATGTTGCAGTTTATTTCAGGGCCGACGAACACATCAGCCGTGTTACATTGAGAAACCGCACACCATTGATACATGGCAGATATGACTGATCCTACTCCACAATCTATAGGGAGGGATGGTGGAACTAAAGTTCCCACAATTAGAGCTCTTACATGGAATGTCCGGGGCTTGAACGACCACAGAAAAGTCCGCAAGGTCCTCTCCTACCTGCAGAGGCACAAAGTGGACGTGGCACTTCTGCAGGAAACCCATTTGCCGATTGATTCACCGATGTTGCGGTGCAGAGGCTTACTAGGGAACATACACGCTGCGGGATTCACCACACACGCGCGGGGGGTTATCACTTGGGCCAATCCGGGATCTGGGTTCACTATACAACCGTTATTTACAGACACTGAAGGTAGATGCGTAATCACCAGATGTAGAGGGAAGGGTATGGAATTACTTGCTGTTAATATCTACGGACCAAATTTTGATGCCCCAGATTTCTTTGCTAAGATAGCAGACACGGTGGATAGTTATGGTGAGGGGCGATATCTATGGGCGGAGACTGCAATTTAGTTATGAACCCAGCCTTGGATAGGTCAGGGGGACCAGAGAGGAACATATCAGCTGCTGCTAGAGAGCTAGAGTCGGTCCTGACCCGGCACGATCTGATTGACGTTTGGCGCTGGAAACACCCACACGAAGGGGGCTACACACACTATTCAGCCTACCACAATCTACATACACGCATCGATTACTGGTTCGCATCTAGAGCACTTGGCGATCAGATCCGACACTGTCAGGTGCTACCTCGCACACTTTCTGATCACTCACCGATTCTGTTGGTATTAGACGCTCCTACTGGTCGCGTACCTCCATTTACATGGCGGTTTCCCCCATATTCCTTACTGGATACAGTTTTTAAGGAAGAGTTGGCCGAAGCCATCAAAACCTTTTTTGACCAAAACGTGGGTTCTGTAGATGATTTTCAAGTGGTGTGGGAGACTTTTAAGGTGTACATTCGGGGGAATCACTATTTCAAAGCATGCGGGGGTCCTTCGTTCGATACGAGTACGTCTTTCTGAATTAGAAGGGAGAATTAAGTTCGCAGAGCAGCGATTGCTGGCTGATAATAACAACCCAGACCGGGGAGTACTAGCTGAACTGTTAAGAGAATATAACGCTGCGGCTGACGACGAAGTCAAACACCTTGGTAAATATGCCACCGCCAGGGCCTACGGTGAGAGTGAAAGACCGGGGTCAGTTTTAGCGCAACTTATTAGGAAACGTAGAGATGCGCTAAGATCTGTGCAGGTGAGGTCTGCGGAGGGCGAGCTTCTGACCGAAGACGTCAGCGTTGCGAGCAGGTTCCGGCAATTTTACTCTGAGCTCTACGCGTCTCGTGGCGCGACATCAGATGCGGAGATAATAGATTATCTATCGCACATACGTCTCCCATGGCTCACTGATACGCATAGGGAATTTTTAATGCAACCTATAGAAAAAGACGAAATACACCTTGCTCTAACTAACATGAAAGCGGGTAGTGCTCCGGGGTCGGACGGTCTCACGGTCCCCTTTTACAGAGCCTTTATGGATTTATTACTCCCGCAGTTAGCCGTGCTCTTTGATGATATGTGTGTCACGGTTCGCATGCCTCCATCTATGTCGGAGGCAGTTATAGTCGCCCTCCTCAAACCCGGCAAAGTGGCGGAGGAGTGTTCCTCTTACCGCCCTCTCTCTCTGTTAAATGTGGATGCGAAGGTGTTCGCGAAGATACTTGCTAATCGACTGGTCCCATTAGTCCCATTATTAGTGTTACCTTAACAGGCGGGATTTGTGCCAGGGAGAAATTTAACTTACAACTTGCGCACGATCTTTGGCACCATGCAACACGTTAGACAGGAGACACCCGCAGTGGCGGTCTTCCTTGATATGGAGAAGGCGTTTGACTCCGTGGAGTGGCCATTTTTACGGCAGGTTTTAACTAAGATGGGACTTGGTCCTGTGTACCTCCAACTCATAGGTACTCTCTTCAGTAATCCCACTGCTCGTATTAAAGTAGGTAACATAGTGACAGATGCCATTCGCATAACCAGAGGGACGAGACAAGGTTGCCCGTTGTCTCCCTTACTTTATGCGCTGGTGGCGGAGCCTTTGGCTTGTGCTCTTAGGGAATATCATCAGCATCGGGGAATAAGCTTCCCACGCTACAAGATTATAGTATCCATGTATGCAGATGATACGCTGCTGTACCTCAGACATCCAGAAACAAACCTCTCAGCTGTTCTTCGGGAAGTAGTGCGATTTGGAGGGCTGTCGGGATTGCATGTAAATTGGCAAAAATCTATCATTTTTCCTCTCACACCCAATACGCCTCGTCCCGAGTCGGACTACCCGCTGATGTGGTCCACCGAGGCGATCACATATTTGGGGATTAAACTGCATACAGATGCAGACATGGTGTTCAGAGATAATTATGGGACGATTTTTAATAAACTAGAGGACGAGGTGGAACGATGGATAAAGCTACCGTTGTCCCTCCTGGGAAGAATTTCCATCATGAAGATGGTGGTGCTACCGCGCCTACTATTTTTGTTTATTAATATTCCTATGGTTCTGCCCAGAGTATTTTTTGATCGACTCACCTCGTTGATGGTCCGATTGGCGTGGGCAGGTAAGCAGCCGCGAGTGAAGTGGCAGATACTGGTACTCCCCTACTCTATGGGTGGACTAGGGGCTCTGGACTTTAATTTATATTACAGAGCTGCACAATGCTCACATGCATATAATTGGATACATGGTTTCCAGACATACCGTATCTACGTATAGAATCGGAAGTGGCTGCTCCACTCCCACTGCCTGCACTGTTGTTTAAAGCGGCAGACCGTCGGACCTGCTTATTGGACTCCATAAATGCTACTACGCATGCTTGGCACCACCTACTACAACTGCAAGCGGGTGCAATATTGTATTTCCCAGCAGCTCGGTTAGATTGGTGCACTTGGCTGCCGCCATGTCAGGAGAAAGGGGTTACAAAAGCAATGCAAGCGATGGGTGTTAACGAGATAGGGGAACTATTTGAGGAAGGAGTGGCTAAGGGATGGGAGGACCTTGCTGCTGATAGACCGGACCTTACTCTACTTACGAAGTTCCAATTTCATAGAATGAGACATGCACTGAAGGGGCTATTGGGAGATGATTACCAGGAACCACCGGAACTAGAAGCCCTGACACGCACTATTTGCACGAAATCCCCGAAACGCATGGTAGCGATAATTTACGGTACATCTATGTCTCACCGCGCTAATTATTACACTAAAGCGCGTTTGGAATGGCAAAGGGACTTAGATATGGAAATTGCAGATGATATGTGGCTCTATTGCTGCACTAACACTAAGCGAATTTCACTCAATGGCCGACATCGATTGGTACATTTTAAGTTCCTTAACAGAGTTTACTATACCCCGGAGAGGCTTCTCAGGTATGGATTACGGGAAACTGCTGAGTGTGAACGAAGCTAAGAGAGATCGGCAGATTTCCTCCATTTAGCATGGTTATGCCCGGGAATAGCAGCCTTCTGGGTTCTAGTGTTTAGGGAGTTGAGTCAGGTCACGCAGCTGGCCCTAGAACCGGAACCGTCGTTAGCACTAGGTCATTCCAAGCGTATCCCGAGAGGAGTCAGACGACTAATTGACATGGGACTGTTGATAGCCAAGCGCAGGGTTGCTATAAATTGGTTCAGAGGTCCAATTCCAACGCTCGTGCAATGGAAATCTGATCTGACATACTGTTGCACACAAACAGAAGTCTACAGCGAACTGCTCCCTCCACGAAGCCGCCCAAAGAACTTCTGGGAAATATACAGTACTTATCTACACACAAATAACAGCGTTGTCAACGATCTCTCCACACAAGAACACAGTTCGATACCATGTAATGCCTGAGCATTTCTGGGTAGCTACCAGGTAGACGCATATTAGGCACTACCCGCGGCACATGAGTGGGCAGGTGGGAGTGCCAGGCATGACAGATACCATCAATAGTTACCCCCCTTTTGGGCACTGTAGATGTATAATGATGTTAGCCATGGTTCGCTAATAAATGTTCTGTATCATTAACAGCAGAGCGAACGATCTTCCCTAACAAGTACACAGTTAAAGAACATGCAATAACTGAGAACCCCTGGGTAGCTACAATGAAGTCGCACATATGTTATCACCTACGGTTCATGAGTGGGCAAGCGGGAGAGTCAAGCACGACAAATACCATCAATAGTTCCCTCCCTGGATGAGGTTGATGTATAGTGATGTCAGTCATGGATCGCCTATATGTGTTCTGTGTAAGACCCTGCTGTAACCGAGTCTTTTTGTTGAATGTTTCTAATTTGTTTTTCTTTCCTCTTGATGTAATGTTTTGTCTTTGGGAAAACAATAAAATACATTAATAAAAAAAAAATTAAAAAAAAAAAAAAATGAGTAACTGACAGACTCATTGCCACTTATTTGCTTTATGTAATGCCTCTAACTTTCAATAAACCTTCACGGTTTTCACTGTAATACTTGTCAGTCTTTATTGAGAAGCCTAATGTGCCTTACATTTAATTCAGAAATATTACTTGATATTGAATTAATTTGAATGACCCGATCCAGAGAGCAGCGACAAACTCCTTAGGGGATTAACACTGCTCCTAGTCCGTCAGATGTGTTTTAATTTGACAATATAGAAAAGCGCGACATCATTTTTGATGCCAGAAAACAAAACATCATTCTATTTGAAACTATTATATAACAGGACTGGACGCAATATATATTATTGTTGCTTAAATATTTCCAGAGGGTGGTGATTAGCTGCTCTGCCAAGTACCACCCATCAGGGGCTAGACTAAAGCATTTTAGTCTGAAATCTGCATCACCACACTAAAATGCTAATGTCAAACGTAATTATATCTCCTCTTTGCGTGACCAGGCACTGTAGCTCTGTGGGAACAAATAAACTCTGCAGCCTGCACGCTTGCTGTGCTGCCCCAGGCAGTTATTATGATCTAGGCCCAGGTCCAGAAGAGGTGTCTCATTGCTAGAAAACTGGCCTGAGCCCGGCTAAGTTGTTCACTTTTAGTGAAGTCAGTAAGAATTACTCACGTTGCCTGTCACTGGGGCATAAACTTGTTTGACTACATGTTCTTGCATCTTGTGCAGAGCCCAAAGACCAATTGTGACACATGCCCCAATTGGAATTCATATTGTGCGTGAACGAAGTACACTGCTGAAATGCTGACATCACCACACTCAGGTGAAGGACATGCTGTATTACAGGAGTGTAGAGAAACAGACAGAGTAAGGGAGGGAGAGAGAGGGAGACCACGGTGAATGGCGCATGCAAGTAAGTACATTCAGAAAGCGAGTGAAAATACAGTGGGGTAGAGGAAAGAGATGACGTGAGATATACAGATAGAAGAGTTCAGAAAGGTAATGGGAGTAAGGTGTCAGAGTAACAGACTCCATATAAAAGGGGTGTGAAGGGGAGAACAGGAGCGACTGGGGCACTACAAAGGCCACTACACATTCCAGAGAGCTAGTAATATTCAATTTTAGGTCTAAAATTCTAAGAAATTAAACATTTTTCATTCTATTCATTCATACAAAAAATAACTGTTATTACTCATGGATCTGATTCTGCTAACAAGCAATGGCAACACAAATAGATCTGGCTTATTTTAGGTGTATTTCCATTGTTGTGTGATATGTCTGGATGCAGAAATATGCATATGTTGGGATGGAAAAGTTTTGTATTCTCTGTAGTCTCTTCAGGAGGTGTGCAGTGATTCCTACATAGAGATTGTTCCCGTAGTCCAACATGCTGGTGTCAAAGGCCTGAGAGATGGTCCTTCTGGTGTTGATTGGGAGCCACCTGCAAATCTTACGGAGCATGTGTAGGGTGTGGAAGCAGGCGGACAAGACTGCGTTTACCTGTTTCTGCATAGATAACTTGCTGTCCAAGATGATGCAGAGGTTGTGGGCGTGGATGTCGTGACAAGGGAAGGGTCGATTTCAGCAGGCCACCAAGTGTGGTTCCATGGCGAGGTTTTGATCCCAAAGATGAGGACTTCCCTCTTGCGTGTGTTGAGCTTGAGACAGTTGTCCTTCAATCAGTCAGTGGCGTTCATCATACATCTGTGGAAGTTGGCCCTGGTGGTGGAGGGGTCTTCTGACAGCAAGAGGATGAGCTGGGTGTCATCGGCATAGGAGATGATGTTGAGTCTGTGCGATCTGACGCTGTTGGCCAGGGGGGTCATGTGCGTGTTAAAGAGGATGGAGCTGAGGGACAGATGATCTTCCTTGGTTCCGAGGTGAATGGTGGGAGACGGATTCTCTGTGTTCTTCCGTGAGGTATGAGGCAATCCATTTGAGAGTGATAACGCTGATCCTTATCTTATCTTTTCTAAGGATCTCCAGGTCGCCAGGATCTTTTTACCTGCTGAATAGTGTAAAGGGAAGAAAATCCTTTCAGTTATGCAATGATCTTAGAATCTAGTTTACCTTAAAAGACCACTGACTCCGAATTCAATTTTGTGGGTTTATTACCGCCAAGAATAACTGCACATGCAAGCACCTCAACACGAGGTTAAAGAACTAGATGGGCACTAATACAAATAGCATCCTACACAGGAGTCTCATCCGACTCAGGATGAGAAGAATCGTTAGCTCCAGAAGTATTAGACAAGCAATAACAGCTCCAATCTCTATGTTATTCCTCATTTATCTAAATAAGCATAAACCATTGGCTGTCCCTACTCTATCAATTAGATGACATACCTACTTAACAAATTTCCCAGGCAAGAGTAAAAGAAAAAGGTGTCAGCTGTGAAGTCTTCCTAAGAAGTACACTCACATAGCATATCGAGCTCGTTCTGAGATGCTCCTTCCTAATATTCCCCTCTGTCCTCTCTCCCTGATCTCCTCTACCTCTTCTCTACTCTCCACCCTCGGAGCACTGTCCCTAATACAAATCCCAAAAACAATTGAACACGCCCTTGTCACGCCTCTTCGGCCAGGTCTTCCTTCTCGTACTTTTCCATCGAAACTCTTACTTCATCCTGGACGGTTATGATGACCTTGAGTCCCAGGCACCTTCTCCGCTGAAAGTATCATCCCTACATTCCAGTGTACTCCCGTCTTCATGCCTCCCACCACCCTAACTCGTAAAACAAAGAGCCAGTGTGTTGCTAACGAGGCATGTGTCCTTGCACCTGCAACAGAAGATACGTTTCAACAAACCTTTCCCCTCTACATGAATTTACCAACTGTACCCAGAGAGCCTTTCCAAGAGAAACTTTTCTTCCTGCTAAATAAGCTAACATAAGAATGAATCAGGCCTTTCCTTTTCGTATATGCAGTCAGGCCTTTACATCTTTTAACCACACAATTATAATTACGTCCATAAGCATTAATCCATTACATTTCATATGCGAAAAGTGAACTACACGTGCAACTTAATATGGTACACGTTTAACTGCGACATCTCGATTATACAAGGCCTACTCCAATAATGCATCATGTTGAACATGTTTCAGTTAAGCATTACATTGCAAAATCATAATAGCACAACTACCCTTCTATTCACTCTAATAAAGCAAATTACGACTACATTTTCTAACCATTCATATATATATATATAACTAGATATATGCGGGTACAGACTAACAATGATTATGATGCACCCATACAATTTTTACGAACGCATAACGCTCTATCAGTTCCCCCCTTTGATGACTCCTGTCATCACATCTTTTCAACTCCCTTGGAGAAAGAACCGACCTAAACAGAACTCGTTGCCATTCTCCCTGGTCTGTACTTCTCCAATCTCTTGAGTCTTTGATATTGACTGTCCTGCAGTCTAGCCATTCTCGTCTCATTTTCTCTCAGAGCTCTCTCAACTCTGCCTGCTCGATACCATTTGTATGCTTTGATCAGACCCCACAGACAAACCACCACAATAAGGAGAGGTCTCAGAATATAGCCAAGGAATCCCTTCCCCAAATTCGCAAACCAGCTCCCCACTTGACCAAATTCTTTTCCAACTTTCTCCCAGGCTCCCTCTTCAGTCAAATCCGCTATCTTCGTGTGGATAGTAGTGATTTTACTTATATATTTCTCCAGATCCTTGCTGCGGTCTGGTATATAAGTACAGCACTCTTGAACCTTCAATAATTTACAGACTCCGCCCTCTTTTGCCAATAAGACATCCAAAGCAAGGCGATTCTGCAAAACCATTGTCCTTATCGACAACATCTCTCCCTCCACCAGTACCAACGACTTTGCTGTATTCATTGATAGTTCATCTATCACAGTCGCCAATCTCCGGATCTTCACATCATTCAAGATCACTCTCAAACTTGGTATCATTGCTCCAAAGATATCTCCCACTACGACCCCTGCACTCGCACCTCTTCTCACTCTTGAATGCTTTCCACCTTCCAGAAGTTCCAAATCCTCTGTATGGTAAATCTTTGGAAAGATTATTCCCAAGTAACACGTACCATACCAGTTCGCAGGCAATCTCACATAAGCATTCCTTCCACACACAAAATACACCGTAGGTATCACTTGTACAGGGTCTTGGAGAAAGTTCTTTGCTGCATCTGCCATGGTGAAAACATGGTCACACGTACTCTGTCCCACTGGAACCTTTTCATAGTAGGTCTGATAACGTCTCACACACAGCTTTCCCCTCTGCTCCTTGTCCAAGGCTATAGGACCATAACTTCCTTTTGTTCGGTGCAATCTTTCCTCCTCGGTCCAATCTATTGGACTGTGCCCTGTGTCCCGTGTCTGTGTTAGTTTTCTATATCTATCTCCTACCTGATCTACAAACTTCTTTTCTACATCTGATAATGAGCACGTCAAGTTATGTCGGTGAGCATATGCTGTGTCCAGTTCCAAAGATGGTATGAAGAACTTCCTAAGTCTATCCTCTGACTTATAGTAATCGTACTTATTCAAATGTTTGTAAGCTGGGACTTCAGGAAGCACTGCATCGTAATTGGAAAAGAAATACTCAAACTGATCTCTTTCATAAAATATACTAAGCAACAGACTACATGAAATTCCATACGTCAGTGGAAGATGGTGATATCTAATACCCTCATCCACTGAAGCAGGCAACTGCATACACACATAACAATCCTTCGCATCCATCGCATCCACGTACTCATATAGCAGCTTGGCGTATGCATTAAGCTTAAAATCACTTCTAGACAAATCTACATGCAATCTACGACTTTCTTCTATCAGCAAAGCCTTGTCAGCTCCTATGTTTCCCTCTTTTTGGCTAGGTGTAGTAGGTGTAGGAGTCCCTGGCACCCCCTCCACTGCTAGCTCGTGTGGAACTGTATATGAGACTACAATTACTATGATTATAGAACCTATCACACCCCCTATAAGTATGCCTACATTCAATTTGGATCTACGATTTGGATCTCCAGCCTCCATGATCTCGAAAGTTCTCAAAAGTTCTTGGTTTCAGCAATGAGCACTCAAAAGTCTTTGTCTTCTCCACCCGTGACTTGCTTAACCAACTCGAGCAACACTTCGAAACCTCTGGAAATCCCCTTTTTCAGCTACAGTCTTATTTACATAGTCCAGAAAAAGACTTCCCTAAGTCTTCGTTCCTCTTCGGTGGAAAGTCCCTAAGTTTATTCTTCTTCCACTTGGACCTAGGTTATCTTCTTCTTTAGACTTTTTATTTACAACAGGTTATATTTCATCCACAATAAGATCCTCTGCAAGTGCTTCTAAAACATGGTACAAAAGTTCAAGGTGAAGAATTACCACTTCATGTGAAGACGGCTCAAATCCAAAAGACGGAAATTCGAGTCGATGCAAAACCAATTCTCGGACTTTACTCAGAAGCGGGGGATTCGGAACCGTGAGGGTCAGTATTCCTTCGACTTCGAGTCCGGGTATCAACAGCACCACCTTCAGCACCACGCTTGGACTCTTGCTGACCACCTGCACAGACCTCAGCCTCCCCGAGCTCACTACCCCCTGCATCAGTCACTGCGTACGTCCACTCAGGGGTAGAGTACCTCTGACAAGGTACCCTTGTTCTTTTCGACCTCCTCCGACCCTCTTGAGTCTGCTCTTCGTCACTTGCTTCTGTTTCAGACGTTTCAGACACTGGAGCAAGATCTCTTTCAGGTGCCAACCTCAGATTCAGTCGCCTCTGTCGTTCAGGCCAAACCTCCTCGATTCTGATCGTTCTTCCGCCTTCCCCTTCTATACCCTGTGCACCACTTCCTTCTTCTGCTGAATCTGACTCCACTCCACCCACTGCACCACCTCTGTCATCCGAGTCAGAGTCGAGGTTCTGGTTGTCGGAACCCTCTTCAGCTTGCTCTGGTGCACAACCAGCTGCATCAGCGGCCCTCACAGCTTGACTTGTCCTCTCATGTGGCCCTGCCACATCAGCTGGATTTTCATTTGCGAGAGGAGCTGTTTCCTCTGAGGGTGCTGAAACTCTGCGGGTATGGGAAGCGTGTACCCAGTTCGGCAATCCTCCACACTTCACTGCTGTGTTCGTTACCAGTATCACCTGGTACGGGCCTCGCCACCGAACATCCAGACAGCTCTTCCTCACGTGCTTTCGAATAAGCACCCAGTCGCCTGGACACAGGTCGTGGCACAGATCACTCGAGGCCGGAACAGCTGCAGCTTGTACCTGCTGGGACACAGAACGGACCACACCAGATAGTCCTTTACAGTAATCGAGAATCAAGTCATCAGTGATGTTTATCAAAGCTGTAGCTGGTACTGCTGGCAACCGCATTGCCCTTCCCATCAAGATTTCGTGAGGGGACAACCCAGTCCTCCTATCTGGGACACTTCTCATGCTCATCAGCACGAGTGGCAATGCGTCAGGCCACTTCAAAGACGTTGATGAACACATTTTTGCCATCCGGGCTTTCAAAGTCCCATTAACCTGTTCCACCATCCCAGAAGCCTCTGGTCGATAACTACAATGGAGTCTCTGATCAACATTCAATGCAGCACAGAGTAACTTCATGATTTCACTGTGGAAGTGTTTTCCTCTATCTGATTCCAAAGAGGTTGGAATCCCGAATCGCGGGAGGAGTTCCCTCAACAATAACTTAGCCACTGTGAGAGTGTCACACCTGCGTGTTGGGTAAGCCTCCACCCACCGTGAGAATACACATACCAGCACCAAAATGTACCTCAACCCATTGCACTTAGGCATTTCTACGAAATCTAACTGTATCCTATTGAAAGGCCCTCCTGACCTCCCAATATGACTCAAGGTGACTACGGTTTTCTTTCCGGCATTCATATGCTGACACGTAACACACCTCTGACAAACTGCTTCAGCAATCGCACGAAATCGTGGGTTATACCACGTTTGTCTAAACACATGCATCATTGCATCTCTACCAAGGTGTACCGGTCCATGTATTAGTCTCGCCATTGGGCTCAGCAGATTTTCTGGCAACACAGCTCTCCCATCACTGGAGACCCAAACATCCACATCCCCTCTTTCACATCCTGCTTTGACCCATCCATTCCGTTCCTGGTCTGAGACTTCATCCTGCAGTCGCTTGAGCTCCTCCCAAGTGTCTGCCATGGCCAACATCATGTTGAGCTCGGTTCTTTCTTGGCTCTCTCCTGTATAACCCTCTGTAAATATGCATCCTTGTTCTGCACAGAAGCGGGCGACTTCGTCCGCATAATTATTTCCCAAAGACACAAAATCCTCCCCCTTTCCATGCGCAGTGCACTTGACAACTGCGATTTCCTTTGGATATTGCAATGCATCTAACAGTTGTCTTACATGTTTTCCATTCCTAATGGGTGAGCCAAATGATGTCAAAAATCCCCTCTGGGACCATAACTGTCCGAAGTCATGAACCACACTAAACCCATACTGGCTGTCCGTGTAAATCGTGATTCGAATTCGATCAGCGGCCAAACAGGCACGAGTCAAAGCAATGATCTCAGCTACCTGCGCGGAGCGTACTCCTTCTAGGCAAGCAGCCTCAACCACCCCAGAAATGGTACATACAGCAAACGCTGCTCTTAGTTGGCCGACACTGTCTCTTAGACACGAACCATCGACAAAGAAAATTTCATCTGGGTCAGTCAGTGGTTCATCAACAATGTCGGGTCTCGGTTTGGTGCAGAGTTCAGTCACATCAAGACAATCATGGTCCGCACAATCTTCATCATCTGCATTCGGTATGGGCATTAATGTCGCAGGGTTTAAGACGGAGCACCTTTTCAGAGTCACATTCTCTGCGGCAAGTATGACTTGCTCATACCTTGTTAGCCTGTTATTCGTTAGGTGCTGAGTCTTAGTCCTGGTCATCAACAATTCAACCGAGTGTGGCACATAAACAGTCAAAGGATGACCCATTACAATACTTTCACATCTTTCAATGCTGACACCTGTTGCAGCAACGGATCTTAGACATCCGGGCAACGCAGAAGCTACTGGATCTAGAGTAGCTGAAAAGTACACCTCCATGGTTCTGAGCTAAGACTGCTGATCCAGCGCAATATTAGCCAACAACATTCATACACCATATACTCACTTGGGCCCATACATTCATACTACACTAATACTTACGCTGGGTGTCAGATGTACTCTTTTATCAAAGTCCCTGCTACCAATTACCTTCTGATTGAAGAGTAATAACTTACCAATGGATCCTTTGCCAATTGGGAAATTTAAAATTAGTGACATTCAATATAGTTCATAATCCTGAAATAACCACTGAGTCAGGAAGTTTTAAAATGTTTATCTAAAGTTTTAGCAGAGTAAAATACAGAAAACACGGTACTTGATTGAAACACCCAAGAAAAAGCATAGAAATGATTTTGCTAATCAATGACGGTGTTTAAGAAAAAGAAGAGAATAGAGAAAGCAGCGCAACTAAAGGTTGCAGTATAGTTACCTAAATGCGAGAACCAAGCCCCATGGCCAAGGAGTTGGAAAAGATAGGACCCAGGAAGGATGAAGAGCAAAGACTTCTTCCAGGATCAGGACAGGACCGGTGACCTTTCTACAATGACGCCTGCGTCGTTCCCCTCTCTGATACTCGACTTCTCCTCGATTCTAATGGACTCCGCCGCCCCCTCCTCAGGACCTCTTCTGGACAGGGATTCAGTCAGCAACCGATCAGCATGGCAGTCTGTAGCTAAGAGCTCTCTCGCAGCATGGACGCCTGTTCTTCGTGAAAGCATGCTCTGACTAATTAACTAATGCTATATTCTATTATACCCTTCTACGCCCATGTACCTCCCCTTAATGTTGCTAAAATATGGGGCCACTACTTCTGATTGGACAGGGACAGGGGGTGGATTCTCGCACCATATCGATTTGGCCTAAATTGTAAAGCCTATTGTCTTTACGTTCCTTCCCCTTCAAATTAATACATTCGCTTTATTTCCCACCCGTCTCACGACAAATGTTATACATTTTACAGGGGAAAAAGTATCAATTTGTCCACAGGAAACATAAAGTACAGCATCTTCGGCCAATGGGTCATGGCCTTGGGAGACGTCCAAGTTGACTTCACTTGGCAGGCACACAGGACACATGCGCAGAACCATCGTCTCTCGAGTTACAAGTCACCAACCCAGGCCCAAGTTTACAAATTACTAAAACTGCAAGAAGAAAATATTAAAATCACAAATAAAATGTTTCACTGTATGCCCACTTTCCCTACTCTATTCCCAATTAATTATAATACTATCCTGCATTAGTAGCATTAAGAAAACGACAATTTAATAATGACATGAGAGCAAGCTTAAGCATGTGAAAACATTTAGCGGCCATTTTAGCGCACACTGCGCAGAAGCAGAAGTTTCCCACCAAGCAAAGAAAGACGTCACACCATGTGATCAGGTTGCGACATGCGCATTGAGGTTCCCGTGCTTTAGCGGACATTTTGGATTACAGATAAGCGTTATTCATTAGTAAAACACATAAGCAAGCTTCTGTCCCTCTTGTGTTTGTGAATGCAAAGGTTAGTATTGACAATACAATTCAATAAATTAATACTATGAGGAGGATTGCGTACAAGCAAGTTTCATTTTTGAAACCTTGCTACATCAATCCCCTCTCTGATGGCGTTTCTGAGCCATCAAAAATACTACCCTCAATCAGATGCCAACTTCTAGCAATTCGTTTCATTCTCATTTTTACATTTTCTGTTTTTTACATCCCCTTTCAACTTTTTGTATAATTCACTTCTCCATTCTTCAAGTTCTATTTCATCTAGTTTTCTCTTCTTACCTTTTCCTGTCACTTTATATGTTCCATTCTTTCTACAGCATTTGCACCATATTGTTATTGCCAATATTATTATTGCTATCCCTGCTAGGGGTAATAATATTTGACCTATAAGTCCTTTCCCTACATTAGCAAACCAGGTTCCAATTGACGAAATACTATTTGTCAATCTTTCCCATACACTATCAACTTCCAGTGGTTTAAGTTCTTTCTCAAGTTTAGTTATGTTCTGAATATACGTTCCAATTTCTGCACTCTTATCAGGAATATAAGTGCAACAATGTTTCGTCTTCAATAATTTACAGACTCCTCCCTCTTTTGCCAATAGAATGTCAAGAGCAAGTCGATTTTGCATAACCATAGATCTAATCGCAACCATTTCCGCATTAATCATTAGAAATCCTCCAGCAGTATCCGTTGATAAACGATCAACTACTGTAGATAATTTACATATTTTCCTTGAGTTCAGAATTATTCCCACTGAAGGTATCAATGCACCAAATATATCACCTACAATTTCTGAAAAACTAGCTCTTTTACTACGTATTAATTCATTATTGTTTTCATTGCTTCCAGTGTTTCTTTTTACGTGGTATATCTTTGGAAAAATTATTCCAAAATAACAACTTCCATACCACCGTGCAGGAAGCCTAAAGTAAGCCTTATTCCCGCATACATAATAAATTCCAGGAAAAACTGAATCTGTTCCTCCTTTGAGTCCCCAACCTCCAAGAATTAAAAAATTGTGTTCACATTCACTGGTACCGATGAAAACATTGTTATAATCAGTCTTTAACCTATGAAGACAAATTTTCCCTGTCTTTACGAAATCCAGAGCCATAGCAGCTTGAGCTTTACCAGGTGTATAACTCCCTTCTTTCTCCGCCCAAGGTGGCAACTGAGCCTTATGCTCTGAAGCTTTCTTTTGAAAATCATGTCTTCTATCTTCTACTAAATTCAAAAATATCTTTTCTTCTTCTAGTAAAGAACATGTTAGATTGTGTCTATGTGCATGTGTTATGTCTATCGATTTCATTGTTAAGAAAAATTCTCCCATAAACTGTGCGTCTTGACTACTAAGCACTGGGTTCATACTCTTGCGAATCGGAACCTCAGAAAATATCACATCTAAGTTTGGATAATAATACTGCAGTCTACCTGTTCTATAAAATAAACTTGTTAATACACTACATGAGATGCCATATGTCAGTGGTAAATGATGGTATGTTAATCCTTCCGCTACTGATTCAGGTAACTTCATACAGACATAACAATTACTAACTTCCATTGTGTCTACATACTGAAACAATAATTTTGTGAAAACATTTAAACTAGTGTCGTTATCAGCTATTTCATGATGAATTTCTGCCTCATCTTCTGTCATTAATTCTACTCTATTGCCCTTCATGTTTGCTGTCCTCCCTTTAGTTTCATTATTAATCTTCTTATCTATTATCATAAGGTAAGGAACTGCTACAATCAGGACTAACCATACTATAAGCACCAATACTAGACTACATATGCAGATTGCACAGCATCTCCTACAACAATTTCGTTTTGGTCTCCCAGTAACTCTATCGTCAGGCATTTTTCGACAAGGAAGATTGCTCTTCTTATCTCTTCTTCTTTTCTTTAGCGGATTCTTTTGTTTAGTCAGGGTGGTCTTGTTTCTTCTTCGTATGTTAGTTCTGCACTTGTTCCTTCGCCACCACTGTCACTTGACTCTGAGCTTTCAAAATCTTCAAGAATGATATAAGTCCAGTCAGGACCCTTGAATTTATTATTCACAAGTTTCAGTCTTTTGCTTTTTCTTTTCCCTGACTTTTTCTCTTGATCAGTTTGACTTGTTACTTCAGGTACTTGATCTGGATTTTCACTTCTGGTTGTTATGTGGTACTTTACTCTTTTAATGACACTTGGCCAATGATCTCCTTTTCTTGTTTTCTTTGTTGGTACTGTTTCTTTGCTTTCGTCTTCAGGGATTTCGTTAATTTCACTTCTTAGCACTGTTTTGTTTTCTTCAATTACTGTGTTTCTGGTTTGCTCCTTTTCAGGTCTAATTGGTTTCTCTGTAACAGCTCCGCTGTGAGTTTCCAATAACTGACCTTGTTCTTTATTTATTTCTTCAAGTTCATGTTTTTCAAGGTTTTCTTCTTTCTTGTACTCTTCTTGATCTAACTTGTTCTGATCAGGGCTTATTGCACTGTGAACTTCTGCAGCCTGACCGGATTCTTCTAGATCTGTCTGTCCCTGTTCAAAGTCTATTAGGGTTTCACTGTTTTGAGTCCAATTTTCTTTCCCTATCTGACCTTGTTCAGGATTTCTTAATGTCTTTTCTTCTTGTTCCTGAACTGCTTCTTCTTCACCTATCTGATCTTCTTCTATTTCTTCCAATTTCGCTTGACTTCTTGTTCTGTGGTATACTTCAGGAACTTCTACCACTGGTATCCAATCCTGACTTGTGCTCGGTTGTTCTCCGTCAGCTTCTCTCGAACCTCGATCCTGAGATTCCTCTGCTGGGCAACCTTCAGCTTCTTCAGTGATTGGTGTTGTCTGTGAATTCTCCTCTTCAGGGTCTGGTACTCTCTTTGTGTGGCTTACGTGAATCCAATTAGGAAATCTTGCACACTTCACTGCTGTATTGGTGGTCAATATAACTTGACAAGGTCTGCTCCACCTGGGTGATAGACACGTTTCTCTGGTGTGATTCTTCACTACCACCCAATCACCAGGATTCAGATCATGTTCTAGTTCAGGCTGCCTGGAAACTTCGTCTTCTCCAACCTGATGAGAGACAGAACGCACTAGGTCAGCCAATCCTTTGCAATAATGCAGAACCATATCATCAGATATATTCACTAATTTGTTTGTGGGAACATGTGTTTGTCTCATTGCTCTTCCCATCATTATTTCATGAGGGCTTAATCCTGTCGTTCTGTCAGGTATGCTTCTGAGTCCCATCAAAACAAGTGGCAATGCGTCTGGCCACTCTAATGATGTTGATGCACACATTTTTCCCAATCTTGACTTTATAGTGCCATTTAATTGTTCAACCACTCCAGAAGCCTCTGGGCGATATGCACAGTGCAATTTCTGTTTGATTTGAAATGCTTCACAGATTATCTGGATCACTTCGCTATTAAAGTGTTTTCCTCTATCTGATTCCAAAGATACTGGGAAACCAAATCTAGGTATGAGCTCACGTAACAACAGTTTTGCAACTGTAATACTGTCATTTCTCCTAGTAGGGTAAGCCTCCACCCACTTTGAAAACAGACACACTATGACTAGTACATATTTTAGTCCTCTGCATGGTGGTAACTGTATGAAGTCGAACTGGAGTCTTATAAATGGGCCCTCTGCCTTTCCAATCTTTCCAAACCCAATTATCGTTTTCCTGCCTGGATTATGCATTTGGCAAGTTAGACATCTCTGGCAAAGACTCTCTGCAACAGCCCTGAATTTGGGATTGTACCAATTTTGTCTGAACAGCCTAATCATTGCATCTCTCCCTATGTGTGAGTCTCCATGGTGCATTCTAGCCATTTGTGAGAGTAAACAGTCTGGCATGACTGGTCTGCCATCAGCACTGATCCATACTTCATCCTCTCCTCTTTGGGAGCAACCCACTTTGATCCACAAATTCTTCTCACTTTCATCAACCTCATCTTGCAATTTCTTGACGTCATTCCAAGTTTCAGGTGGCATATACAGCATAAGTTGGCAGCTGATTCCATTTCTTTCCACCCTCTTATTGACTGACATTCTGGCTTTGGCACAATGTTGAGCCACCAGATCCGCATATCTGTTGCCGACTACCACCCAATCATCTCCTGACTGGTGTGCGGCACATTTCACCACAGCCAATTCTTTTGGTGATTGTATTGCTTCTAGCAATTCCCTTACAAATTGTCCATTTTTAATGGGGGATCCTGAAGAAGTCATGAAATCCCTCTGCATCCACAGTTGGCCAAAATCATGCACAACCCCGTAACCATATTGACTATCTGTAAATATGGTCACTCTCTGATTCCTCCCAATTTTGCAAGCTTTTATCAAAGCAATCAATTCAGCTACTTGTGCAGATTTTACTCCTGGTAAATAGGATGCTTCGACTATTCCAGTTAATTCACATACCGCATAGGCAGCAGTTAGTTTACCATCTTCATGTCTTTGACATGAACCATCGACAAATAGCTCCCTGTCTGGCTTTTTAAGAGGCTGTTCCTCTATGTCTGGGCGTGGTTTTGTACATAATTCTGTAATTTGTACACAATCATGTTCATCTTCTTCGTCATCTTTATTTGTTTCATGATATGGGTCCGGCAATAAAGTTGCTGGATTTATTATTGTACACCTTACCATGGTCACATTTTCAGCACCCATTATTATCCTCTCATATTTAGTCAGCCGACTAGGAGTAAGATGCTGAGTTCGGGTTCTTGTCAACAGAATGACAACTGCATGTGGAACATACACTTTTACAGGATGTCCCATCACAATTGACTCGCTTTGTTCAATGCTCAAACAAGTTGCTGCCACTGCTTTTAAGCATCCTGGCAACGCGGCTGCTACTGGGTCCAATGTAGCAGAAAAGTACGCTATAGGACGTCTGTCTAGTCCATGTCTCTGAGTTAGGACAGAAAGTGCACAATTTTCTCTCTCTTGACAGAATAATGCGAATTCTCTTTTATAATCAGGCATGCCTAAGGCAGGTGCTGAACAAAGTGCGTTTCTCAATTTTACAAAAGCTTCTACACTTTCATCCTCCCACTCAACAGGGTCCTTTGCTTTCTTTTTCGTCATGTTAATTAAGGGCTTAGCTAACATGGAAAAATTTGGTATCCATTGTCGACAGTAGCCTACTATTCCTAGGAACATTCGCACTTGTCTTTGGGTTACAGGCATTTGCATTCTCTTTATTAATTCTACTCTTTCAGAGGTTATTCTTCTTTTTCCCCTCTCAATTTGATGTCCCAGATATTTAACAGCTGTCCTGCAAAACTGTAACTTTTCAGGTGAGACTTTATGCCCTTCCTCAGCCAAAAGATTTAATAATGCTATGGAGTCAACAACACAGTCTTCTCTGGTGGTCGACGCCACCAATAAGTCGTCGATATATTGGACTAAGACTGAGCTTCCTGGCATCACTAGTTTTTCCAGGCACTTTTTCAGTATCTGGTTGAAGATGGAAGGACTTTCTGTGTACCCCTGAGGAACACGATTCCACACATAGACCTTGTTCTCAAATTTAAATGAGAAAAGATACTGGCTGTCTGGATGCAATGGTATTGAAAAGAATGCTTGACACAAATCAATTACTGTGAACCATCCTGCATTCCAAGGGATCTGGTATAGAATTACTGCAGGATTTGGTACTATGGGACAACATGGTTCCACAATCTTATTTATTTTACGCAGGTCCTGAACAATCCTATATTTTCCACTAGGTTTCTTTAATCCCATGATTGGTGAATTACATGGGCTACTCATTACTTCTTTTAGTATGTTTTGTTCTACCATTCGATTGATTTCTTCAATAACTCCTGTTTTTACTTCTGCACTCATTTTATACTGTCTAGTATTTGGGAAAATTGCACCTTCTTTTACCGTAATTTTAACTGGATCTATTTTAGCCATAAGTCCTACTTCTTTTCCAGTGAAATCCCATACTATGGGGTTTACTGTACCTTTTATTTCTTCTGGCAACTCATCTCTTGTTATTAACGAAAACATTTCGTCTATTTCTGTACCTTGTTTTGCAACCATAATTTTATATACATGGTCCTCATCTGGTGTCTGAACGGCCACACCATCTGGCGTGCAGAAAATTGTACAGTTCATTTTGCACAATAAATCCCTACCTAATAAATTCACTGGGCTAGAATCGCACACTACAAATTGGTGCATTTCTCTGAAGTTTCCTATTTTGACTTCCATTGGTTCTGTAAGAGGCGTTCTAATTCTTTGATTAGCTACCCCTACTACTTGGATATCTTCACCAGAGAGAGGAAGGTCTGGGATATCTGCTGATCTCACCGTAGACCTGGTAGCACCAGTGTCCAAAAGGAAAGTAATATCATTACCTTTCACATTTCCTTCAACATATGGACCAGACTGATCTACCTGTAAGGATGCGCCAAGTACGCACTCCTTCTTCCCCTCTCCTAGGCACCGTCATGAGTTGAATTCACAGTAATTGTCCTGCAAAAGAAATTGTGATGTCATATAATCATTCTTACCACTCCCTCCTGGGTATCCAATGTCTGTACCATGCTTTGCTCTGCTTACATTACCCTGAACAGGTGGAGGTGGTAATTGACTCTGGGGATTTACACCCTGCTGTGAGTCATTCTGCGTCTGTGGATTTAAGTTTTGATTTGGGCCATTATTATTCCGAATCTTTTTACATTCGTCCTTCCAATGCCCCAATTTTCCGCATCCATGACAAGGAAATTTCTTTTTAGCTTCTTCTCTACTCATTCGTCCTCTAAATTTTCCACCATTTCCCGTATCACCACTCGTTCCAGAATCTTTTCCTGGATTTTCACTCGGATTTTCCAAATTAATTCCCTGCTTCTCTGCCATTTTCACCTGAGCCCACATCACTTTTTCCTGCAATTTCTTGTGTCTATCCTCAATATCGTCTCCACAATATTTTGCATACTTCAGAATCTCATCTATGGGCTTTCCCTGCCAACACAGCATATGCTGTTTAATCATCTGGCAAATCTCTGGCTTCAGACCGTAAACAAACCGATACACAAACTGACTCATGTTTTTGTCTCCAATGTCCTCAAATCCACTATACTGTTTAAACACCTGCAATAGGCGCTCATAGTAAGAATGTACTGTTTCACTGGCTTCTTGGGTGGTTCGATCTATTTTCACCCAATCTGTTTCTTTCGGGGTATTTTCCCTTTCAGGTATGTTATCACCTGCTGATACTTTTTCATCACGTCATTTGACGGGGCACCTGTTTTCGGATCTCTGGGATACTCATCACTTGGCCAATCCACTGTGATCTTACAATCTGTCCATAAATCGGCAGGTACCACTATGTCAAACAGACCATCCAAATCCTTCAACAATACCTTTGACACCTTCACAAACCTTTCAACCTGCTTGTACCATTCAATTGGTTTTTCTCTCAATTTTGGAAAATCATTCGTAAATGACAAAATATCCTGTCTGCTCCATGGGACATGTACATATCCTCCTCCCGCAACTTCTCGCATTGGATACATCTGGTCTGCTTTCCCTGTTTCCTTCATCACATATTCTGATGCTGTTCTACTTGTTCGTGCTTCTTCCTTTTTCTTGGCCCACCTAGTTTTCCATTTATCTAGGTCTCCCCATTTTTGCAAAACTAACATTAATTCTCTTATTTGTAATCTTCTTCCAGAGGCATTCATATTTTCTAAGTCTTTGTCTGAAAATTCTGCTCTATAGGGTTTCTGTAATACCTTTGATCTCCCTATTTCTATTCCCATCTGTAGTGCTAAATTGGATAATTTTTCATGAAATATCCTTACATTTCTGGTGATACTCCTACACAGGAATAATAATTCTTCTTCATCATAGGTATTTAAGCGTTCTAGTCCTACATTTCCTGCTATTATTTCTTCTAATTCAACTTTTAATTTATGGATATCCAGTATCTTTGGAGGTGTGCACTGTTTAACTGACCCTTGCACCCATCTTTCTAGATCTTCAGGTGTTACTATGGTAGCACTTTTTGCTCCCGATGAAGTTACTAAACTTACATCTTTTGAACCTCCAGGTACATCTTTTCTTGGAGTACTATTTACAGAACCTCGAATAGGCAAGTCCATAAGTGATATTGTGGATTCACAGTCACTAAATTGATCCTCAATTATAACTGGAGCTTCAGGTTTGGGATTATTCACAGGAGTAGGTGTAAGTATCGGTAGAGGACAACTTCCCTGAGTACCATATAATGGAACTACTGGACCAATTGTTACAGGTATGGTCAACGAATCAGGATGTACTTTTATCTGAGTTATTTTCTGTATTAATTCTGCTCTGGTCTTTTCTAGGGCTTCTTTTTCTTTATCATGTAGTATTCTATTCGGGGTGAATTCATGCATTACCTGTGGCACTAATGGAGTTTTTGGTGGTGCACTTGGGGTGCATCCACTTATCCCTTCCTGATATGGTGGGGGATTTCTTAACATTTCCTCCATAAATTCGTCTTCAGATTCCTCATTTCTCATTAAATGTTTTGTCTTTTCTGTACATTTGCCTCCTGATTTCTCTCCTTCTGTGAATAATGGATACAGTCCTTCTGTAATCATTGCCCTTCTCCATTGTTTCATCTGACCCTCTCTCGACTCACGTAAATATCTGGGGAAAAATCCTGGGTAACTCCTATTACTTCTAGATCTATCCCGCTCAAATGCCTCAGTTTCCCATTCTTCTAGAGCTTCGTACTGGGTTAATCTAGGTCTGGGTTCTAAATCATTCATCCTCAATCTCAAGTTTTGAAGAATTCTTCCATTGAAGGTACCATTCTCGGGAAATGCTAATACTCCATCATTTTTGGTGTATTCTATCCAATTCTCCATCCATACACAAGTATGATAACCTCTCTCCATCATCATAAATGATGCTGGCGTTTTAGCTGGTGGAATAATAATTCCTTCTCTAGTTTTGATTGGTTTGTCCTTTTTAAAATAATTCTTAATCTTTTGTAAGAATGACATTTTTCTCTTTTCTCCGTACATTCTATCTAATCTTCTGTGTACAAAATTATATTCTGCAAAACCTAGGAATCTCCTATCCGGACGAGTTCCTGTTAAATTCGGATCGCGTTTTAACATGCAATCCTTATCCACTAAGAATTTTGCTTTTAAAATCTCGACCAATCAAATGTCTGCTATATTTTATTTCCAAGCCAATCCTTGCGGGGCCTTTTGGTGACGTTTGTCTGTCAACCCCTCCTTTACAATCTGCTCTTTTCCTGTCCTTGCTGGTTTAACCAATCCCAGCGCGGCACCTGTGACGTCAGTACTACTCCTGACTACTGACCCCTCCTTTACAAGTGTCTCTCCACACCCGCTGTTTCAACCTACCACAGCGCGGCGTTTTGTGACGTCAGCTCCCTCTCCGGCAACTGACCCTCCCTTTACAAAAATTTACGCAAACTTATTTTCTCTATAAATCTTAATTAAATTTCAGTAACAACATAAAACATTCGCTATCGTGCCAGTTTCCACTAATTTTGAAAAGGATAGTTTCTTCCACACTTTAGTAAAACCTTTCCGTTTACTAAAACATACACTACGAGTAAAACACTTCCGTCTACTCTTCACACAAGCTCCAGAAGTACCTGTTACTTCTCCAATGTTACCCTTACTAGGTGATATAACATCAAATTTTTATCAGCGTACCCTTTTGCTATTACTCACACGCATAGAGTCCCTAACGAGTACTGAAAGTCCTGCTTAACTTCTCAGTACTATTTCTGCCTGACAGATAACCTCACTGCAGTATGGCTTCCACTTGCCACCCACTATTCTTTTTACCCCGGGGTATTCTGGACAACATAAAACAAACTCAAAATTTTAAGCGGATGTTAGTTCATAAAAATACAAATAAAAATTCTCATTACCCAATTAACAAAGAGTAACCATAACCGTCCTCTGCTTACCAGAAAACTGATCCAGCGCAATATTAGCCAACAACATTCATACACCATATACTCACTTGGGCCCATACATTCATACTACACTAATACTTACGCTGGGTGTCAGATGTACTCTTTTATCAAAGTCCCTGCTACCAATTACCTTCTGATTGAAGAGTAATAACTTACCAATGGATCCTTTGCCAATTGGGAAATTTAAAATGAGTGACATTCAATATAGTTCATAATCCTGAAATAACCACTGAGTCAGGAAGTTTTAAAATGTTTATCTAAAGTTTTAGCAGAGTAAAATACAGAAAACACGGTACTTGATTGAAATACCCAAGAAAAAGCATAGAAATGATTTTGCTAATCAATGACGGTGTTTAAGAAAAAGAAGAGAATAGAGACAGCAGCGCAACTAAAGGTTGCAGTATAGTTACCTAAATGCGAGAACCAAGCCCCTTGGCCAAGGAGTTGGAAAAGATAGGACCCAGGAAGGATGAAGAGCAAAGACTTCTTCCAGGATCAGGACAGGACCGGTGACCTCTCTACAACGACGCCTGCGTCGTTCCCCTCTCTGATACTCGACTTCTCCTCGATTCTCCCGTTCTAATGGACTCCGCCGCCCCCTCCTCAGGACCTCTTCTGGACAGGGATTCAGTCAGCAACCGATCAGCATGGCAGTCTGGAGCTAAGAGCTCTCTCGCAGCATGGACGCCTGTTCTTCGTGAAAGCATGCTCTGACTAATTAACTAATGCTATATTCTATTATACCCTTCTACGCCCATGTACCTCCCCTTAATGTTGCTAAAATATGGGGCCACTACTTCTGATTGGACAGGGACAGGGGGTGGATTCTCGCACCATATCGATTTGGCCTAAATTGTAAAGCCTATTGTCTTTACGTTCCCTCCCCTTCAAATTAATACATTCGCTTTATTTCCCACCCGTCTCACGACAAATGTTATACATTTTACAGGGGAAAAGTATCAATTTGTCCACAGGAAACATAAAGTACAGCATCTTCGGCCAATGGGTCATGGCCTTGGGAGACGTCCAAGTTGACTTCACTTGGCAGGCACACAGGACACATGCGCAGAACCATCTGTCTCTCGAGTTACAAGTCACCAACCCAGGCCCAAGTTTACGAATTACTAAAAGTGCAAGAAGAAAATATTAAAATCACAAATAAAATGTTTCACTGTATGCCCACTTTCCCTACTCTATTCCCAATTAATTATAATACTATCCTGCATTAGTAGCATTAAGAAAACGACAATTTAATAATGACATGAGAGCAAGCTTAAGCATGTGAAAACATTTAGCGGCCATTTTAGCGCACACTGCGCAGAAGCAGAAGTTTCCCACCAAGCAAAGAAAGACGTCACACCATGTGATCAGGTTGCGACATGCGCATTGAGGTTCCCACGCTTTAGCGGACATTTTGGATTACAGACAAGCGTTATTCATTAGTAAAACACATAAGCAAGCTTCTGTCCCTCTTGTGTTTGTGAATGCAAAGGTTAGTATTGACAATACAATTTAATAAATTAATACTATGAGGAGGATTGCGTACAAGCAAGTTTCATTTTTGAAACCTTGCTCCATCACTGCTAATGCACACCCCTCCCTCTCACAACAGAACAGTGAAAAAGCCTTGTTGTAGTCAGGCATTCCCAAAGCTGGGGCACTACACAACTCCTCTCTCAGTCTTAGGAATGACACCAAGCACTCCTCGTCCCATGGTACCGGATCACTCACATCCTTGTGCGTAAGCCTCTGTAAAGGCTTTGCTCTCAAGGAAAAATTGGGAATCCACTGCCGACAATAGCCGACCATTCCCAAAAACATCCTGACTTCTCTCTGAGTGGTGGGCACTGCCATGTTCATTATCGCCTCAATTCGATCTGGTGACACCTTCCTCTTGCCTTTTTCTAATCTGTGACCTAAGTACTGTACCTCATTTAGGCAGTACTGCAACTTGTCTGGAGACACCTTGTGCCCGTTCTCTGCTAAATGGTTCAATAGGGCTACAGTGTCTATCCTGCAAGCATCTTCCGTTTCTGAGGCGACAAGCAGATCGTCTATGTACTGCACGAGAACTGAGTTCTGCGGCAATACGAGACTCTCAAGATTCTTCTTCAAGATCTGATTAAAGATCGATGGACTTTCTGTATACCCTTGAGGGATACGACACCATGTTAACACACGATTTTCCAGCCGGAACGCAAAAAGAAATTGGCTTTCCTCATGGAGCGGTATCGAAAAGAACGCTTGGCACAAATCAATGACAGTAAACCACTCGGCTTCGCATGGGATCTGAAACAGTATCACTGATGGATTCAGTACCACTGGACAACAAGGGACAACTATCGTGTTGACCTTTCGCAGGTCTTGCACGATCCTGAATTTCCCGCTCGGCTTCTCTAGTCCCATAATAGGTGAGTTACATGGGCTACGTCTGATCTCCTTCAGAATGTCTTGCTTGATGAAAGACTCGATTACAGGTTTAATTCCTGCGATCGTTTCAGGCGACAGATTGTATTGAGGCGTTCTAGGGAAATCAACATTCTGTTTAACCTGGATCCGCACAGGTTCAATCCCCTTGATTAGTCCTATCTCTTCTCCGGTGAAGTCCCACACCTCGGGTGACACGGTGTCTCTCAAATCCGGTGGAAGTTCTTCCACGGTCACCATTGGATACAAGTCTATACACAGATGCTGATTAGCAACTTTAGAATCAAACGTATTTATTTCGTGGCTCACAAGTAATACATACACAGCTTCACTGCCTACATCAAAGCGCCGGCAGAGCGAAAATTCCTGAAGGTAACACAGCGTTCAGGTCTACATCCCTGAGGACGACCTCGCGTAAATTTCAGACCTTAAGTGAGCCAGGCAGGCATCTGGTGAGTATTCCACTTTTAGAACATTAACACAAATAAACGTCCCCTCCCTCCCTTCCCACCCTCCACCCTCCCTCCACATCAGTTCTCACTCTCTAAGCTAGGACAATCCTACTTCCTCAGGCGCCAGCACCTAAGAAATCCCACTTAAGATGCACCAGATGGATCTAGGGGTATAAGTCGCAGGATTTGAAGATATTTTGGACACGTTACTTCCCTCATATCTTTAGTTAAAATCTGTAGAAAGGGGGCCCACAGTTCCGGAAAGTCCTTGCCCTTCTCTTCCACACTAAGCGACAATCGTTCCATCGCTAAGAGTTGCCAAAGGTTCTGGATCCAGTCTCGAGGGTCTGGAATCGTCGGAGAGCCCCAGTGAGCCAGAAGGACCCTTCGCGCTGCAAGTAAAGCCATGGCTATTTGCTTTCCCTTTAGGGATTTCAGTGGAAAGGACTTAGGATGGGGAAGGCCCAGTAGCGTATACTCAGGAGCACGAGGGAGCTTAATCTCAAATGCTGCATCTATGTCATCAAGGACTGCCTCCCAGTAACGCTCCAGTTTTGGGCAGCGCCAAAGCAAATGGACCAACGTGCCTGTGAGACCACACCCCCACCAGCAGAGGCCCGATTTGGACTTGTCCCAACTCCTGATGCGCGCCGGCGTATAGTACCAGTGGGTAACTACTTTGTATGCAGACTCCGCCCCTGCTGTATTCGCAGCCGTGTGATGTGCTCTGTAATAAATGTGTTCCCATTCCTTGTGCGTGAGAGGCCGCCCTAGTTTCATTTCCCATCTAAGTTGCGCTTTCGTACGGTGTTTTTAGGTGGTGCAGTGATCATGGCGTACAGCTCGGAAATGAGTTTACGGTCGTCCTTCTTGTACACCAGCCATCTCTCGAAAGAAGTCAAGGGGCGGGACATACGTGCAACATTCTCTGCTCTCGTGACCCAGTGTGCTACCTGCGAGTAGTGGAAGGCATCTGTCAGCGGCCAATCGTAGTCCCTACGCAACTGCTGAAAGGGGATCAGGCCCTCGAGGTCAAACAGGAGACCCACTCTTTTACATCCCTCTTCCCTCCAGCGCTGGAAGACCGGGGAAGCGCATCCTGGTTGGAAGTCGGGGTTATCCACAATAGGGGAGAGGGGAAGGAGGTCCACCCTTTCGGGCCTGCCAACTGGTCCCACACCTTGAGTGTCGGGGAGGTGACCGGCGAGGAATAGAGTCCCCACGCTCTGTGCTTACGCGGGAGCCACAGTTCCCGCCATATGTTCTGACCGGCGACCGTTTGGTCCATGAAATTCCAGTGTTTGCTGGACATCGGCCTATTCCATTCCGTGATGTACCGGAGACATGCAGCTTGGTAATATGCACTCACTACCGGAAAACCCAAACCTCCCTGCGCCCTCGGGGCAGCCACATGCGCAAATGCAAGACGTGGTTTCTTGTTATCCCACAAGAATTTATTCAGCAGACCCTGTAATTTCCGCAAGACTCCTGGCGGTGGGCTCAGGGGACGGATTTGGAAAAGGTATAAAATGCGCGGCAACACCGTCATCTTTACTGCCGCGATCCTGCCGTACCACGCCAGCTTGAGTCGCGACCAGGCTTCCAGCGTCTTGGTCGTCTGCTCCAGCAGCAGCACATAATTAAGAGCAGCTGTCCTAGCAATAGACGAGGTCAGCCGAATACCCAAGTACGTGACATCCGTAGACACCCAGTGGAATGCAAAGTCCTGCTGCAGATCTTGTACTTCCGCCTCCGGGATGGATATATTGAGGATTTGTGATTTCGTGAAATTGATTTTAAACCCCGCGACAGCACCGAAAGAGGTAAGTTCCCGCGTCAGATATCGCAATGAAGACCGGGGTTGTGTGAGGGAAAGTATGACATCATCGGCGTACATACTGATTTTATGAGTATCCGCCCCAAATTTAAGGCCCACTATGCCAGGGTTCGCGCGAATGCGTTGAGCGAATGGCTCCATGTAGAGCGCAAATAAGAGAGGGGACAAGGGACAACCCTGCCGTGTGCCCCTGGCAATGGAGAAGGGGGCCGACCGGCAACCATTGACCCGCACCGTCGCCGTAGGGGAGGCATAGAGACACCGGACCCAGCAGATAAAAGTATCTCCGAATCCGAAGGCTCGCAACACCGCAAATAGGTATTCCCAATCCACGCGGTCAAAGGCCTTCTCCGCGTCGATCGAGAGTAGGAAGGCCTGAGTGCGTGATCTGTGAATAGAGTCAATAAGGTGCAGAAGTCTCTTGGTATTATCTCCACCTTGCCGCATCGGTATAAAGCCGGACTGGTCCGGGTCTATGATATTGTCCATGAGGGGACTGAGGCGGGAGGCTAAGACACCCGCAAACAATTTCGCATCCACATTGAGGAGCGAAATCGGGCGGTAGGAGCCACACTGCGCCGGGTCCTTCCCCATTTTAGGGATGACAGTAATTGCTGCCTCAGACATAGTAGGTGTCACTTCCCCAGAGTCTAGAAAAGAGTTAAAAAGCCGCGTCAGGAGGGGTGCCAGTTCCGCACAGAAGGTCTTATAAAACAGAGCGGGGAATCCGTCCGGGCCCGGTGACTTAGCCACCTTGAGCCGGGCGATCGCCGATATCACTTCTTCCATACGAATAGGGAATCCAAGAGATCCGCCGTTGGTCGGAGTGAGGGAATGATATCGCACTCGGCCAAGTACCCCCAGGAGCCTGTAGGGGGCAGACTCCTTTGCGTAGAGGCGCCGATAAAACTGGCGAAAAGTATCGGCAATGAGGCGATCTTCCGTATGTTCAACCGCCTGCTGGTCCCGCACGGAGGAGATCGCGGTCGCCTGCGCCCGTGCCCGCAGCCTATGCGCAAGTATCCTCCCGCACTTATCCCCACTGAGATAAAATTTGTGTCGGAGTCGCATAAGCGCATGTTCAGCTCTGTCGAGGTCCAGATGCTTCAGCATGCGGCGCCGCGTCTCCAGTTCCCTCCACACTCTCGGCGCTCCCGTGCGCTTGTGCACCGCCTCTAATTCTCCTACCTCTTTCTCCAGTTCTGCTCGTTTCTCCTTGCGGAGATGCGAAAAGGTCGCCGCGACCGCTATAAAGTCCCCCCGTACCACGAGTTTCAGTGCCTCCCAGACCGACGCTAGAGAGATACCTCCCTGATCATTCTCAGACATATAATATTTTATAGTGTCCCGGATGCGCTGAGTAACTTCCTCCGATTGTAGAAGGGACTCGCGAAGGCGCCAGCCCGAAGGGTTGGAACGTTCGCATCGCACTGGGAGCAGGACTGAGATAAGGGCATGGTCCGAGAGGGAGCGTGGGGTGATGTCCGCATCGTGTAGGAGAGGGAGGAGGGCTGAGGAGGCTAAAAAGTGGTCTAGACGTGCATATGTCTTGTGTGCCGCTGAATAGTATGTGTAATCACGTTCTGTGGAATGCTGTATACGCCACACATCGCCCAGGCTGCAGTCCGCCAGCCACTGTTTCCCTGCCTGTGATAGCGTCCCCGCTTGGGTAGCCCTCTGCCCAGATCTATCCAACTCCGGATCCATCACTACATTCAAATCCTCCAATCAGAAGCGCATAATCAGGGAAGCGAGGACCTCCGCCAGCGCGAGACGCAGAAAGGGCTCCTGTCGCTCATTCGGGGCATATAAGGATCCCAGTGTTAGGTGCGCATCTCCCCATTGGACCCGTACCGCCAACAATCGGCCCTTCACTTCAGCAACTGTAGAGACCACCCTGCATTGTGAGCGCGCACTAAAGAGGATTGCTACCCCATTTTGTTTAGACAGCCCGAGGACCAGAACTGGAGCGGAAAGCGCCGGTCTCTCATTCGCTTGGTATCTTTGGTTAACAGATGGGTTTCTTGGAGCAAACAAACATCCCCCCCGGAGTTTTCTAAAAGGGAAAGTATTGCTGTGCGCTTAACCGAATTGTTTAACCCACGCACATTCAAGCTAACAATTTTCAAGTCTCTACCCATCCCAGCTGCGGAGAAGCGGAGCGCTATGCAACTGCCCCTGACCAATGGGCTGAAAACCACGCGGGCTCACTTCCAAACAATGGGCCAACTGCCTAACTCGCCCGAGAACTAATGCGGAGCCCCCAAGTAACCCCCCAAAAAATCCCAAAACAAACACATAAAAAACCCCAAAGAACAACAAAGGAAAGGAAAAACATGATACCAGGACAAAAGTTCGTCTCAAAGTACTGCGTGTAGGGAGACGCGGCCAAGACCCACAACACGGCAGGGACAGTGTGACCGCCATCCGGATACTCAGGGCGGAACTCCAATTGAAGGGACTCTTCCCTCCGACGCCTGCTGAGGCGCCCCACCAGATGCCATGCTAAACATCGCCAGCTGCCTCGGGGTTGTCAGTGACATGGGAGACTGATGAGAGGGCCGCCTCCCTCTCTAGCTTGCTAGCTGCTATGTCCGGCGCGGGGCTGGATCTTGCACTCCCCACACGCTGCCATTCGGAGGAGCGATGCCGCCTGCGGGGAAGAGGTGTGGTGTCCTGTGGTTCTGCAGGCGACCTTTCAATGCCCAGCTTGTCATAGGCGTCATCCAGGGATCGAATCTGTTGCAATTTGCCCTGCCACTTGAAGATAAGGCGAAACGGATGGCCCCATGAATAAGGAATCTTCTGGTCACGGAGATGGTTAGTGATGGGCTTGAAAGACCGACGTTTAGTTAGAGTGGATGCCGCTAAGTCTTGGTAGAGCACAGGCTGATGACCACGAATTGCACTGGGTTGGTATCCCGAGCCCTGCGGAGGATGCGCTCCTTTAGCTGAAAATCGTGCACGCAAATGAGAATGTCAGGAGGGGGGGCCTTAGCGCCACGCGGAAGGCCCACTCGGTGCACCCGGTCCATTTGTATCTCTCGTATTTCATCGTCTCCTAGAATTTGTAGGAACAGGTCGCCGACGTATGCCCTGAGGTCGTCACCTTCACCTTTCCATGGAACCGCCCGAATCTGGATATTGTTGCGTCGGGAACGGTTTTCCAAATCCTCCGCGTGGGCTTGCAGGTCCAGATTTTGATCACGGAGGCGAAGCATCTCCTGCTGCAGCTGGTGCAGGTCGTCTTCCCTACTCAGGTCGTGCTCCTCCAGCGTAGCCACTCGCTCCCCGATGCCGTCAACATCTCGCCTCACCTCCCGCAGGTCTGCGGAAAGCTGCGATCGCAGGTCTTGGATGTCCTCTTTGATGGCAGAGAAGAGCTCAACCATAAAGGCCTTGGTCGCTGGGGCGTCGTCTCCGTCCACCAGTGCCGCGCCAGCTCCAGATTGCGCTACCGTAGGCCCCGTCGTCTTCTGTAGCAGATCCTTCAGGGATTTGTCTCGCCTCCCCCTTGCTGACGACATATTGAAGCTAGGCGTCCCCCTGCAGGCCTACCACTCTCTCTTCCCACGTCCAGGGGGGGTCGTCGAAAGTCCACCCTCACGCCTGCCCACCGTCTCGCCGTACTGCTGACCAGGAGGGTTCCCTGATCCTCTAGGCAAGGGGTGGCACTAGGAAAGAGGAGGCCTTGGGTGATGCGGAGTCTCTATGAGGACAGTGCCCAGGGGGGATGGGGCGCCCTGCCCCTCGATGTTCACCCCACCACTGGCGCGCACCTGTGGTGCCCCTCAGCCAGGGCCGAAGTCACAGGGCCCCACCAGGAAGGAGCACAGGTATCCTTGGAGCTCCGCGGCACCACCACAGATCACTCAGGCCAGGCGCCAATGGGGGAAGGGAGCACCAGCCCACTACTTGGAAATGCTGGGACTGCAAGGTATGGGAGGCCCCGGTTCCTTCACACGTCTTCAGTTGCAGGACCCCCTGGCTCCGTAAGTCCTGCGGGGCGCCCCCGGACCAGCTTCATATCTGGACAACACTCTGCACCCCACGTGCAAGCCTCGCTCTCAGGTCCGGTCAGGCGCCAGGCGCTGCACCGTCTGCCGGCTGCAGACCGAGCCCCCCACGCATTAAGGGCAGCACACCTCCCCGGCCCGCTTCACCTTACCGGCATGTCGTTCTGGGGATCACCGCGATTCCAGCTGCACCCTTCGCTCGATCGGCGCTCAGGCCCCGCTCCACCATCCGGGCCCCGGACCGTGAGCAGGCTGCAGGCCCCCAGGCAGGGGGAGGGGGGCGCGAACCAGAGGGCGCCGGGCAGGCCCCCGCTGTCCTTCAGAATCCCCCGGGTAGGCCGCCTGTTAGGCCGCAGTCCCCTCTCGCCGGGCCGCACCTAAGTCCCAAAATAGCGCCGGCAGCCGGCCGTCAGTCCCGGCAAGGCCCCCAGCAGTCCGCCCCAATCCGTCGGGCCTCCGGGCAGCACGGGCCCAGCGGACAGAGGGCACACCCCGTAGGGAACAGGGGGCGCAGTCCAAGCACTTTCGCCGCAGACGTCCGGCGCCGCAGGACGGCCTCCCGCCCGGCCGCACAGTTCCCGCCGGGCCGCAGCAAGGCCGGGGCCGGAGGGGATCACTCGGCGGGGCTGGCTGCAGACGCCCCGGGGCTGAGCTCTCTGCGTACTCCCTGGCAGTTCCGTGGAGTAAGGCACCCGTACCTCGCATACCGCAAGATTTCATCTACCGGCTTGTTCTGCCAACAGATCAAATGGTGCTGTATCATGAGGCTGACCTCCGGTCTCAATCCTAAAACAAACTTTGAGACAAACTGTCCCATATCTTTGGGGTCTAAGGCATCTAATCCGCTATACTGTTTAAAAGCTTGCAAGAGTCTTTCATAATATTCATGCACTGTCTCCTTAGGTTCCTGCACAGTTCGATCTATCTTAACCCAATCGATATCTTGAGGCGAAATCTTCAGCTTCAACCATGTAATCACTTGCTCAAATTTTTTCATAACAATGGGTGACGGACCATTTGTGACAGCATCCCTTTCAGGTTCAAAGGTCGGCCACTCAACGGCGATTTTACAAGCTGTCCACAAATCTCCCGGCACCACTATATCAAACAAGGTGTTCAAATCCGTCCACAGCACTTTCGAGATTTTAACAAACCGCTCAACCTGTTTGTACCACTCTACGGGTTTTTCCCTCAGCCTCGGAAAGTCATTTGTGAACGCAGCCAAGTCACCTCTACTCCACGGTACATGCACGTACCCTCTGTTCTGTACTTCCCGTAAAGGAAAGTTCCCGACGCCCGTCGCCCCTCCCCCCGGAGGCGGCGTTTCTCCTACAATTTTCTTTGCCATTTTTTTCTTTGACCACCTTTTCTCCCATTTATCCAACAAATTCCATATACGCATCCCTACAATCAGATCTTTAGTATGCGTCCTTAATCCTGTGATCCTTTTCTCCTCCAAATCCTGATCACTATATTGCAACCTATGCGATCCTTGCAACGTTTTTGTTTTATTCAAATCCACCTCATATCTCCTAGCCAATGCTGTCAATTTCTCATGTGCTATCCTTGCTTTACGAGTCACATCTTTTGCTATGAAAAGCAGCTCATCTGGCCCATAAATCTCTATTCTCTCCAAAGGCAGGCTCCCACTAATCATTTCGTCTACCTCCGCCTTTAGTCTTACTACGTCCAGCAACCTTGCCTGTACTGCACTCTTCAGTAATTCTTGACAAGCTGCGCCAGTCACTACTTTGTTCTTGTGACTTGTTCTCTTCTATCGTATTCCTGGAACTTGGTCTGGTTTCTGAAATTTCTCGTTCCCTATCGCCTGGCATTCTATCACTTTGGTTTCTTACTGATGGTGTCCACATCCTCAAAGCTGACTTGGACTCGAATAAAGACCTTGGTCTGACTGGTCTCTCATCCTCCTGTCTAAAAGAGGAGTCTGCTGTGGCTGGTAATGGCGTGCTTGTTTCCAAGGGCTTCGGGAAGTGAATCACTTGTACTCCTAAGCCATTCCCTCCAGCACTGGTTCCCCCTCCCCCTGTCGTCTGCATTGGACTTCCTTCACTTATTCGATCTGGGTCATATACCGATACTATAGGACCAATGGTAACACTTCCAACCTGAAAGTGCCATAGCGTGGGAAAGTCAATTCTCCTTCTCCTTCCGTCATTTTATGCCAGTTCTCAAGCCAAATTATAGTATGCAATCCTACATTCTTAGCCATATAATGTGCCGGCGTATCCTCGGGAGGGGCTTCCTCTCCACCCCGAGTAACCACATGTCTGTCACCTCTGCAAAGTTCTCGTAAAACTTTAAAACATTTCATGGTAAAGCAGATGTTTGTTCGCACCCAATATTTCGTGTTTTACTTCCTCATTCAATCCACCAATGCCAGCGCGGCTCACACCAACCGACCTATCGCAGCGCGGCACTGTCTGACGTCACTCTTCCTCCGCTCGCAGCAGTTCCCCTCCTTGCTAATTCTCTCGTTCTCGTTCGCACGTGTCCCAATCACACTCTGAAGCAATGATCCGTCCTACCGAACAATTACCTCTCTGACTGTCGGTCCACCATGACCGATCAGCCTCTCGAGATTGTTGACCTCAATCTGGCAACTGTCTGTCCGCGAAACGACCGGACAATCACCTCTGACACAATCGATAGGATCCAAACACTCAATGTTCTGCACACAACAACCTACGACCAGCGTCGGTTATTCACACACTCACACATGTGCTCCCTATCTTCAGTGGGTTGATCAACGACGTCTCATGACCCCCACAACTTCTGGTCAACGATCTCAGCTCTGGGTGTCTTCTACACCACAATAATCAAATCTCTCGGTCCCGCGCGCGCTCACGGTCCGATCCTCGATCACACGACTCTCATTCCAACTCCGCAAGACATCACACAACAATTAAACACCGCAATCTAACAAGCGTCACCCTGTTCATACTCACTCTACCACGAACTGCTACTTCCGCCGCACCGTCACTGTCCGTCAGTTTTCAGCGACCGCCGACGTCCTCCTCCTACGATCCACTGGATCACCATCACTCGGGCTCTATGGGGCAAATAATCTCTTATCCTAATCTAGATCTCCCCTTACTATCAGAGGAAACCATCCTACTCTGCTACCAACTGATAACGCTGATCCTTATCTTATCTTTTCTAAGGATCTCCAGGTCGCCAGGATCTTTTTACCTGCTGAATAGTGTAAAGGGAAGAAAATCCTTTCAGTTATGCAATCACCTTAGAATCTAGTTTACCTTAAAAGACCACTGACTCCGAATTCAATTTTGTGGGTTTATTACCGCCAAGAATAACTGCACGTTCAAGCACCTCAACACGAGGTTAAAGAAATAGATGGGCACTAATACAAATAGCATCCTACGCAGGAGTCTCATCCAACTCAGGATGAGAAGAATCGTTAGCTCCAGAAGTATTAGACAAGCAATAACAGCTCCAATCTCTATGTTATTCCTCATTTATCTAAATAAGCATAAACCATTGGCTGTCCCTACTCTATCAATTAGATGACATACCTACTTAACAAATTTCCCAGGCAAGAGTAAAAGAAAAAGGTGTCAGCTGTGAAGTCTTCCTAAGAAGTACACTCACATAGCATATCGAGCTCGTTCTGAGATGCTCCTTCCTAATATTCCCCTCTGTCCTCTCTCCCTGATCTCCTCTACCTCTTCTCTACTCTCCACCCTCGGGGCACTGTCCCTAATACAAATCCCCAAAACAATTGAACACGCCCTTGTCACGCCTCTTCGGCCAGGTCTTCCTTCTCGTACTTTTCCATCGAAACTCTTACTTCATCCTGGACGGTTATGATGACCTTGAGTCCCAGGCACCTTCTCCGCTGAAAGTATCATCCCTACATTCCAGTGTACTCCCGTCTTCCTGCCTCCCACCACCCTAACTTGTAAAACAAAGAGCCAGTGTGTTGCTAACGAGGCATGTGTCCTTGCACCTGCAACAGAAGATACGTTTCAACAAACTTTTCCCCTCTACATGAATTTACCAACTGTACCCAGAGAGCCTTTCCAATAGAAACTTTTCTTCCTACTAAATAAGCTAACATAAGAATGAATCAGGCCTTTCCTTTTCGTATATGCAGTCAGGCCTTTACATCTTTTAACCACACAATTATAATTATGTCCATAAGCATTAATCCATTACCTTTCATATGCGAAAAGTGAACTACACGTGCAACTTAATATGGTACACGTTTAACTGCGACATCTCGATTATACATGGCCTACTCCAATAATGCATCATGTTGAACATGTTTCAGTTAAGCATTACATTGCAAAATCATAATAGCACAACTACCCTTCTATTTACTCTAATAAAGCAATTTACGACTACATTTTCTAACCATTCATATATATATATAACAAGATATATGCGGGTACAGACTAACAATGATTATGATGCACCCATACAATTTTTACGAACGCATAACGCTCTATCAAGAGCGTCTCCCTGGATTCGGATTTGGTGGAATCTGTTGATCAGGATGTGGTGGGAGACAGTGTCAAAGGCGGCTGACAGGTCCAGGAGGATGAGGGCTGCTGTTTCGCCACGGTCCAGTAGGGCCCTGATATTGTTGTGGCTGTGATCAGGGCTGTCTTGGTGCTGTGGTTGGCTCAGAATCCGCATTGAGTGGGGTCCAGGAGGTTGTAGAATGCCAGGTGTTCATCGAATTGCTGGTTGATTGCCTTTTCGAGAACCTTCGCCAGAAAGGGGAGCAGGGAGATGGGACGATAGTTCTTCGGATCTGCTGGGTCAGTGGATGTATTTTTCGGGAGGGGCCTCACTTCCGCATGTTTACAGTCCTCAAGGAAGGAGGCGGTGGTGATGGAGGCATGAAGGACTTTCTTGAGCTTGTTGCCAATTGTCATGTTCCCGAGGTTGAAGATGTGGTGGGAACATGGGTCCGTGGGTGCCAACGAGTGTTCGGAGTTCATGATGGAGACGGTGGATTGAGTTGTGAGAGGGTTCCAAGTTGCATGATCATGTCTGCTATGTGAGGACCAGGGTTTCTCTCTCTCTCTCAATGGCTTTTCATCTGGTGCATGTCAACGCAAATGCGCACAGATCTGCTACTGTCCTTTTGGGCCACTATGAGTATGGGAGAAACCCATGGTGTGGGGCCTGTGGTGCGCTCAATGATCTAATGTCTAAAGAGCGCTTTCAGTTCTTTTTCCACCACTTCTTGTAAATGAAAAGCAACTCTGCGATGTCTCCGAGCAACAGGGCGAATGTCTTCATCGATATGAAGCTGTACTTAAATGTTCTTGAGTTTTCCTAGGCTGTGGAACATCAACGGGAATAGGCTTGTGACCTCAGATTGAGCACAGAGGTTGTAGTTGAGGGATATTAACTCCATGCCCGCATCAGTGGCAAAGCTGAGCAAACATGCACTTGACGAAGTCCCTTGTAGAACATGAATGGTGGCTTGAACTGATTTCTTTTTGTGTTGCATTGTCTCTGTGAATGACCCTTGGCTTTGCAGTAGCTAAGACACGGCCCAGGTATAGACCTTTGTGCCTGACAGGGTGAGGCGAGGCACAGGGGATAGGCTGTTAAACTTTTCCATGGACATTATGTTAATCGACACACTACTGTCTATGATTAAAGTTATTGGGTGATCATTCACTTTCAATGTGATTTTGGGACAGTGTCCAAAAGAAGTCTGTTGTTTTGTTTGGCGTGTTTTCTTTGAATTGTGATCTTCTTCACAAGCAGCTAATCCAACATGTGCACGCTGTTGTTAGTTGATACCATTAGTGCACACTCATCTTCTTACTCGGTACTCAATATTAATGTTGAAGAGCCTTTGTATGATGAACTTGACGTTGATTGATTTTGCCTGATCTCCACTTGCTGTAGTTGATGTTGCTTTTTGGTTTTGTGGGCGGGCAAGAGTGCTTCTGGAACGTTCTCACGTTCATCTTCTCTTTCTGTCGTGACGCACTTGATTTTTCTTTAGCTCGGCACACAGATTTTCTTTCCCACAACCTTTACAGTCCTGTCCAATGGCTGGACATTCACCTTTGTGAGGAAATGAAAATCCACATCGTAGGCATAGTTTTGTTTTCTTTAAAGATGTCGAGTTATGTGCATCACGTTTCTGTATGTGCTTGCTTTTCACAGTCAGGGCTGATTCATTGTGAGCTGTTCCTGCTTCGATGTCAGCAGCTTGTTGGTCTGCTTATTCTTCTGCACTCAGCCATCAGCATTATCTCCAAACTGTGTGTTTCTCTCAACATGCGTCTTCTAAACAAGTCTGAAAGACAGTAGTCGGTGATTCTGAGAAGCATGGCTTCTTCGTCTGTGAGGTCACAGAATTTGGAACGTTTAATGAGTGCATCAAGTTTTTTGACAAACTCATGCATAGTTTCACCAACCTGTTGCCGTGCATGGCTGAAGATAAACCTTTCATAGCTGAAGTTCGGCATTGGATTGAACTTGGCTTCTAACGCTTCTTTTACCTTTTGGTATGATTTTGCTTCAGCTGTGAAATCTTCTTTAACGCTGCTTTCACCCAGTCACCTGCAAGGTTTTTCAAGTATGTGATAATCTTCTTTACATCTTCTTCTTCTAATGCATCTTTGAAGTCATTGAATGTTTAGATCCACGCTGCCCACATTGCACCTATGTTCTGCTTCTTAAAAGTGTTGAAAGATAGTGGTGGCTTCAGGTACACAGCTGCATTGTATTTCGTGCTCTCTTTTTCTGCCAATGAGAGCACGTGCTGTTCAAACAGCTTTCGCAGTACTCGGCAGCCTGTAACTTCTGCAAGCACAACCCTTGTGCTTGTTCTTGGTTCACCACGCCCAATCCAAGGTCGTAGGATGCTTCACTTGTCTTTGATGGTAAGTACATTCTCTGTTTCTCGTACCTGGTTGTCGCTGCCGTTATTTTTCTGTTTTGTTTGAGTAATTGCCCCGTATTTGTGGAGTAGCGCAGTGTCTTCGTTGACTGCTTCACCAGCATTTTGCACTGTTGTTTAAATTGTGCTCCTAATCAGGGATTTTACCTTCTTCTTTGGTCGTTTGTGAGCTGAAAAATGGCCTTGACTCCACTTGTGCTGTTGCAGACTGCTTTGCATCGATCTCAGGCACACATTGCACGCACAGTTTGCCGTACTGTTGCAAACTCTCAGGGAGAGCAGCCTTGTTTTCTTTGGGGCACGTATCCTCTACTCCTCACCAGATGTAGCGTCTTCACCAGCCCTGGAGCATTCAATGAAGTACACCACACAGGAGCTGTAGTTAAACACTTCTTTATTTCTCAGCATACACTCATGCACTGCACATTACATCATACTTTTCAGATAACCAGACCCTGACACCTTCCAGCAAATTACGCAGTTCCTGTCTAGAGTCTGCCCCAGGACCACAAGAGTCATAGTCAGTGCTTGAAATAGAAAAAAAGAAGTGCAGGTACTCTGTATCAGAGTACCTGCTTGTTTCTGAGAAGTGCCGGTACTCTCCAATGAAAAGTATAGCATTTCTCTGGAGAAGTGCCGGTACTCTCTCTCTCAAAATAAAAAAGTGCTGGTACTCCGTACCGGCCCATTTAAAGCACTGGTCATAGTGCGAATAACACCAATATGCTACACTGATCATTATTTTGATTTACTTAAGAGAAAGTGTCACTTGAAATTTGACACATTTGACAGTAGGATATTATTTTACCCAGCCTAAAAAAACATACAAATGTCACGCATAACCAATCTGAAAACCTGGCCGCTGCGGATGGATCCTCTTGTTCTTTACTTCGAGTTTATGCCTTTCATATTTTAGTGAGTGAAGATTATCTTCAATTGTCGGCCAAGACTTCTACTCCCGGAATGCATTGTTATCAGAAATAAAAACTTGTGATTGAAAACTGTAAGGCAAAGCATGTATCTGTCCACGGCGGCAGCAAATTCACTTAGTTTATTTGCTAGACTTGGTTAGCATTTGTTAGACTGGCCTTCTTTTCTCTGGACATTGCGCCTGGCCCGCCTCAAAGGGGGCTGGTCCTTCTTCTGTTTCTACGACTTTTTGCAGCGTTCCCTCTGTGTCCACGCCCAACTGATCACATGTGTGCAAGTCAGAAGTAGGAAGTAAACGAGGAAGTGCAGACGCCGAAGTAACAACAAGGAATATATTTCGGGGCCGTCGCTGGATGGGGGGAAGGCCCGCCCCTTCTGCACTGCAGCCCACCATCTAGGAGGCCGCGGCGCTAAACTGGGCACAGCCGGCCAACCATGGCCCTTCAGCCAGTGGTGAGCGGGGGTCCTCTGAGAGCTATGCAAGTGTGACTTGGAGTGTGTATGAGGAAATAGTACTGAGTGAATGTGTGCGCTCGGGTTCGCTTGTTGACAGTTCGTGTCATAGGTTATTTGGGAAGCCCCTTTACACTTCTCAGCACTGAGAGAAAAGTAAAAAATACCTGAGCACAGTGCTGGAAATTGAATTCATTTACGTGCATGCTAACATTTAGGGAAGGGGCAGGGGCATTAACCTCTTTCATTTGTGATGACATTTAAAGCAAAAGAGCAGTAAAGCAATTACTTTTTTGGGGCTTTTTTTTTGCTTAAGCTTACCAACTTTCTCGCTTACTTTGGGATTATTGTCATGCATGCAATTACTCCGAAAGGAACCCCCCTTACCGCCCCCTCCAATAAAAACCTAGGCGGACGTTGTCAGAAAGGGAGCGGGGTTATTCATAGGCAAGGGATTGACAGTTCTTAAGCATTATTTCCATAAACTCTACGCTCGACGCAATTGTCTACAACTAGAAATGCCATAGCGAACTTTTCTGGCTTTACTCTGGATGTAAACAGACCGCGTTTTAAGATAGCTTTGTTGGCAAAGCATCCGCAGCAGAGATGTATTTAAGTTTTGGGATAATGCTGGTATAATAACTTAAGTGGTTTTTATGCACTTGTGGCATAGATCGGAGTGTAACCACTAAAATGTTTATAAGCTTGCTGCAGAACACTGGATGAAAACTGCCAGTCACAGGGTTCATTTGCTAGTAAGATTGTTCCGTGGGTTAATTCTTATGTTGCAGAAAGCCTTATATAATGCGCTGGTCACACGTCACACTCTTAGTAAAATAGCTCAGTGACTTACCCGCCATAAACTGGTCAATGTAACCCACGAACACACGTGTTTGATTCCTTGCAGCTTTTTAACCCAGCTTTTCGTTTAAGATTGATAAAACCCACTACAATTAACATGGGCAGTGATTAACAAATAAAGGGCTGAAAAACTCAGTGCAAACTGTACACACTTAGTCCTACACACACATAGAGCTTGAGAAAGTAAAACACTTTTATATCTTGGCCATCACTTGGCCAACTCGTTTCTCCTGATGATTTGTTGAGACGGGGAAAGGTGCAGTAATGTCTGTAGCTGTGCTCACTTTGACTTCAAACACCTCCTCCATGTCAGGAGACAACATTCAACTAGCAAATACATTACAATAATTTCGCATTCCACAATTGATGAGTGCTTTTTTTTTTGTTTAACTGGGGACCGCTTGGGAGAAGCACAACTGACAAAACTGCATCCGACATGCTGCAAAGGACAGCCAAGGAGGGACGGAAAACCGACGGAAACAAAACACTCACGCAACGCAAACAGGCAGAACCCTTAAGGCCCACATATGCAAGAAGAAGTGTGTGCAAACAAGAGGGATAGAATGCAGGAGCCCACCCATGCAACGAGGAGCATACATGCTAATGCAATGAATAATGCACACAACATACAGCAGGGTCCACATACTCCCTCCGCCCCCCCCCACACAACAGGGATAGGTAGAGAGTGCGCTTCACATACAATAGAGAGTGCCCTTAACTGTAAGGGTGAGCGCTACTCTCTACAAGGGAGAGATGGGTGTGCAAGTGACTGAGGGCAGAGATGGAGAGTGCATCTACTGCAAGGGAAGAGGCGCAATTGCGAAACTCACTGAATGGAAAAGAGATCGAAGTGCAAACTTACTTCACTGCACTCACTTACATATATATGCACATGCAAGAGCATGGCCCATCCCAAGGGAAGAGATGGAGAGTGAGCCAAACTGCAAGAGAAGAGAGGTTGCATCCAAATGGGGTGCAATCACTTTCTCTGAGAGTGCGCAAGAGAATCAAAGACAAATACATAGAGAAGATTCCAAAACAAAAGGAACCGAAGCACAACTACAAGGGAGAAAATATGGGGATCCATCACAAGCTGTCATGAAAGGCCTGGACCATTCTCTGAGTCGTTTATACAGGACACATGCAAACCCAACTATGAAGACTTTCCTCACTCTGCCAGCGGTCCCACACGCCGGGAGCTCTCAGTGCCTCTCCGCTGCCAAGCTTACCTTCACCAAAAGGGCCTTGGATCTGGCTCCATCTTCTTGAAACCTCAGGAGCCCTCATAGGCAGCTGCAAGAAGAGAGATGCTGTTCGAAGTGGCTCAGTCTGCAGCATGGTGTTGTGAGCCCCGGGCACAGCTCCCCGGGGGAAGGATCGATCAATGGTCGTACAGTGCCAGAGACAACTACCAGAGCACTGATTGCCAGCTACGGTAATCCTGGACCCACCTGTTGCTGGCCAAGGCCTTGCACTCTGCGGCCATTAGGCTGGGGCAGTCCTCATCAGGCTCGCTGGTTTTTCCCACCTCCATTTTCTTTTCCTAATCACAGAGAGTGATGGAGGTGGCAAAAGCAGCAGAAAGCGACACCCCACAGGACTTCTTGGGAGCGCAGCTGTGCAGGTCAGCGGTGGGGGAAGCTAGTGCATGGCAGCCTCCAGGGAGGGAGTTGCCGCATCGGACTCAACTCAAAGCTGTTTCCTGGTATCCCGGCAACCGCCGCGAACATGATGATCAGACGCGGAGCGAGAGCGGGGTTCGGGGAGAAGCTGATACGGCACTCCCTGGTTTTTATTTGTTTTATTTTTATTTTTTGTGTGCAATGAAACCATAAACTTATGCCACCAGCACAAAGTTGTTATAATTGTACAAAACACTTGCATGGTGAAACCACACAGCCGTCGTGACCCGTTGCCCCCGCCCATCCACACCCAATGATGGACTGAGCGAATGAAAAGCGGGACGGGATAAGAAAAAAATGGCACTCGGAGTGAATGAAAACAGCCGCACTCCTGAGGAGGGCTCGTATACCAAGAAAATAAAGGGAAAGTGATACAGGTGCTAGGAGCGAATAAGAAGCAGGATGGGATAATAAAAAAACTGTGCTCGGAGCAAATGAAAACACCAGTGCTCCTGATGAAGGCTGCTAAACCAAGAAATAAGATGTTCATAAAATGGTCATAAAATGAGGGCTAGTGGTGGGATAGTGTACTTGGTCCCTGCTCTCGGGGAGGGGTAAATGCAGGAAGAGGCATGACAAACGGATGCTATGGACAAATGGGGAGAAAGAATAGGAGAGCAACGATGGATCCAGCAAATGGGAAGTCTATATGGGCGTGCTGAAGCCCACAAAGTAGATACAGCATGTCTCTTTGAGACAGCACATGCGCTGTCTACAGCCAAGACCTCAAAAGGAATCCTTGAAGTGATGGATTTGGAGTGGTTTCTTGTTGAATGCAAAAAGAACCTCCAGTCCCTCAAAACCTCTGCAACCTGTTGTTTGGCACTCCACAGCATCACCTGATAGTGCACAGGCGCCTGTGTGTTCAGTATTGTTAAACTGCACCAGTACACAGTTGAGAGGTCTCATGTGCTATAGTAGGGACCTATGTCCAGGCATAGGATTGGCTTCTGGGTTTGCTCCCTGGCTGCTGCCCTTCTTTACCATCTCTGCTCAGAACCTTGGAGGATGATTGAGAATGTAAGGTGGCTAGGAGTGACATTAGTTTAGGGCTACAGCTGGGAAGCTAACTGGAAATGTAGAGAATTTCCTAGAGGTTGGAGATGATCCAATTTGTTGAGGAGTCGCTGGAAGCAATAGTTGGTTCATGAGGAAGGCTGAAGAATATCTGATCTGGCTAGAGGGTACCTAGAAGCACTGGAAGAGCGAGATGGTTCAGTGGGATTGAAATGTTCACTTTAAGTGCGGGAGATTATGCTGTTGGTTATTTCTTTGTTATGAAGAACAAGGGAACCCAAATAGGGTTGGTCAGGGACCTTGGCTAATCAATTATTTCTAAAGACATTGGTCCCTAGACAAGGATTAATGAGAGCAAACAATAAATATAGACCCAATCAGTACTATATTTTACAGCTGTCCAGCCGGACAGGTGTTTTTAATATATAGTTGCTTAAATATACACAAAATTCAGCAAGAAACAAATAAAGTGTGACACAAGCCTGTATCCAACTTAGTGGGAAGGACGTACAACATGAAACAAAAAGGCTCATGCAGAGTAAATTGTTTGTATAAGACACATTTTGGTAGGACAAACAAATTATAGTGGAGACACCATTACACATAATAAGTATTAAATAAAGAGGTGTATATGGCGTACAACAAGTCGACGGCGTTTCGATCCTTACAAAAGATATAGGATCATCATCAGGACATTAACAATGGTATGCCTGTATACATTTTGCCTAGATCCAGGTCAGAGTGACTTGGAGGAGGTTTGTTTCAGGCGAACACCGAGTAGAAGTCCAGGCCAAGTACAAGGAGAGTAAAGGATGCAGACAGCCGCGGCCGCGGTCTGTGCAGTTGGATGCTGGGTCAGAGTCGACCTAATAAAGGCTGTAACAGCTTAAAGGAGGCGTTTGAAATGTTCGTGCCGCAGGGCGGTCTCAAAATCAGAGTGGCTTATTGCAGTGGGCTGCTGTATATCAGGGACTGCAAGCCAGTAACCTGTGAGCCGCGTCTGCAGTCTCTAGTGACAAGGAATGGGGTCGAGGCCAATCTGTGAACAACCTCTGTTACAGCATGTCTTGCCTGTCGGGATCGGGGATATGAAGGCTTCATTGGCCTGGACTTCTACTCTGTCTTTGCCTGAAACAAACCTCCTCCAAGTCACTGGATAGCTGTAAAATATAGTACTGATTGGGTCTATATTTATTGTTTGCTCTCATTAATCCTTGTCTAGGGACCACTGTCTTTAGAAATAGTTGGTTATTTCTTTAGCACTTTTGCAGCCCTGCTTTTGGCAGGGTGACAAAAGAGAAATAAGGAGGTGGTAGGAGAAAGAAGAAAACAAACTATAGAGGGAATGTTAGGAGGCGGACTTGGGTGGTGGGAAATGCTGCTAGGGTGTCTAGGAGTGCTGAGAATATTACTTGGAGGGAATGATGATATTGTTAGATTAACTGCAGAATATCGTTAGATGGTGTGGGGGCAAACATGGAAGAACTGGCTTGTGAAAAATTCTTGTACTGTGAAGGGGCCTGGACGCTGCAGGGTTTGTAAGTTTGTATATGTTTGCAGGTAGGTTTAGGTGTAAAGGGGGAGGAAATGGAGTAATGGAAAACACTGGGCGTTTGATTGCACTGCTGTGTGATTGAATGGATGAATTATTGGAATGCTGACCAGGAATGCGTTGCCGGAGTAAGATTAGAACACTGATAGGTTATGGGGAGTGATGGAAGCACGAGAGAGTGTAAGGCAGGTTAAGGGGTGGGACGTCATGGTGCACTATCACTGTGCTGTCCTTCCGATTTTGGACTAAACCAGCGCTAGCGCCAAGGCACCTCTGGGTAATCGTGCACTATACAAATCTAAATAACATAACCAATATGTTCTGGAGACTTCTGTCATAAGTACCTTGAGAGTTGTTCCTCTTTGATTTTGTACGTCACTGTTATGTATGTTCGGTTGTAACACAAGTCTTGGTTGGAGGCATCTCTCTATAGCTGCAGCTTCTAGCACATGGATTTTTGTAAGATTTGGGGACATCGTGGCCACATAATAAATGTCATGGGCATACACACTCCCACATCATGCACACTTCCAACACCTTCATGTTGTCCTCTTACAACTTACTGATGACCACTGCACAGACCATCACTTTTCACATCATCTACTGCCCACCAGGCTCTCACTCCACTTTTAATATTGAGTTATTATGTTTCATCATGCCATGCCAGCTTCACCAACCCTTCAACCCATAAGCGAGCAATAAGAAGCCAAGCCCACTTTTCACAAGAAACTAGTTCTCACCCTCTGCCTGCAAAGAGTAGTGCGTGGACACCAAAAATCTTTTCAAGCCTAAGATTAATAAGATGGAAAATTCACCCACACTATCATCACATCAGCACCACTATGTGACACGCCCACCTTGTCCACCTTAAACATTCTAGGTGCCATCCACTTATGAAGCAAACTTCAATTCCTGAAAGCTACAGCGTATGAAGACAGTGTCATACTGTCTTAGGTAGTGAAGGAGATAGTTGATGGCGGCGTAATGGACATCGGCGATGCGTCACACTCTCAAGTACCATTCCAGATGCCCTCAGGGCTGTCAGAATGTGCTCCTCCTGTAAAAGCCCAACAGGTACACTGTGGATATCACTAATTGTTAGGTGATTGCACCCTTGCAATTTTGGATCCAATTACATGAGAAGATAAAGATGAATGCTCTTGGAGGTGGAGCTAGGACACACCCAAGAAGGCCGCTTCCTTTTAGAGCACCATTGGAAGCAATGGTTCTTGACCCAGTTGCTGTAGGTTGGGGACCAGTGCTGACACCCCAATGATGGAGTGGATGACTGCTGAGCTCCAGAACTGAATAGAACCTTTACTACTCCCAGGGACACAGTGGTTTGCCCCTTACAATAAACACCATCACTAATCTTGATTTTTCACCATAGGCCTGAGAGAAGCAAAGTTGGCTTTTGCTATGATTGGGGATCAGCAAATCAGAAATATTTGGCAGTGTGTGCTTGAAGCTATTGGTCGCAGAAAATGAAGGGTGACTGGCACTAGTTCAGCATGGCTACTACTAGAGTTTCAGTTTACTGCCTGATTAAGCTTAGCAGGGAAGGGCAGTGAGCAACCTGGCAAAATCTGATGCATCATATTCCGGCTTCCTGCAGCTGAAAAAACGTGCAAGATGTGCCTATGGTATCTCCCTGCTGGTTCCTGGTTCTGTTTGTCCCCCATCAGTACTGTGAATTTATGCAGCACAGTCAGTATGGGATATCACCTAGGACTAATGTGACTTGGTCCTTAGCTTGTAATGTGATACGCCCGCCTTATACTGCTGATGAGACCTACACCTCTATATGCTATTGTTGGATACATAGGCCATTGTTGAGTACATTCTTTGCATATTTCCACCCTCTCACTGGCCTGACCTACCACTGAGACTGCACAGCTATATGGGCCATATCTGAATACGAAGCAGGGACCCCTTTCCTGCCTGGCATTATTAATGGGACATTCTTCTCTTCTATTGTAGGAGCTGCAACAGGACCTTTCTCACCATCTTCCTCATGTTCTGATCTTTTCAGTGCCTCCTTTATAACCACTGTATCCAACCTAGGCTCTAGTTGTTTAGAGTGACCCGAGCACCTTTGTCCGAGGAAAGTGTATCATCTCGGTTTATCATCCTGGTGTGACCTGTTCTCTGGAGTGAGGCACAGTGGCACATGCTTATGTGAAGGCTTTGCATAGAACTGCTTCCCAGATTGACTTAGACAGGCTTGACTACCAGTGCTCATATGTTCATTCACCTGACAAAGCAGCTCTTGTTTTCTGAAGCACTTTATAACACTAAGCCAATGTCTTAACAAGGTGCAGTGAAAATGTTGGACACCTTTCTGAAAGGAATTTCTGTGTTTGATGACCCATTTATCATAAGAAGTAAAAACAGTGTATTCTGACACTTCTGCTTTTCAAGATTGTCTCCATACTGAAGAGAAGAGGTTTGAGTAACTTGAATCCAAATATGACCAAGTCCAGATTGAGGTCAGGATGTCCTATTTCTCATGTGCACGGTGAAGGACTTGGAAGATCGATCCAGGAGAGACCATATAGTTATTTATGGTATCTCAGAACAGGCAAGAAAAGAGCATGTGATGACCTGATACCATGGCTCTTCATTCTAAATTTCAAGAAACACCTCTAGTTTCAAAGGGCTCGTTCGATAAGATCTAAGAATTCAAATACAGAGGGTTGACCCTTCCCAACTGCATGCCTCTTCAACATACTAAGTGTTGTGTTTTCATTCCTGTGGTTACTGGAATGTGTTGGTGGAATCTACGTGGGGTTCCAGCTGGAGGGTTCGGGGTCCGGCAGTTATGCGGAGACCTCTGAAGCTGACAGATGTATCGGGCTTGTGTCTGTGTGCTGTCTGAAATAAAGGAATCTACTGCATCTTCTCCGAGTGTCTTTCCTTGCGAGACGAACTTATTTCATTTGGCGACGATTGGGATCGATTTCGACAGCACATTTTACAGCACTCTCCGATTGCTTTCTACGTGACCAGCGGGAGGACAATTGCAAGTCGTGTGAGACGCGCTTGCTTTTCAAGTTTTGGGACACTTATCTGCAGGTCGTATGACATTATTATTTAATTTTCTTGATTTGTCGCTGCACCAAGGTCCTGCTTATTTTTAAACTACTAACTGCCACGCCGCGAGCGCTCACCCTTTCCTCGCACGCACTGTGGAGTGTAGAATCTTCACCAGCATTCTTCTCCTCCGTTTGGAGCTTCTTCTCTGCGCCGCTGCAGCCTCCTCCCACGTCATTTCCTACGCAACCAGTCTGGGTCACGTACCGTGACCTTACGTGCCGCCATCTTGTCAGGCACCAACTTCAACAGTGTTTCCTGCGCAGTGACGCGCACACCTAATTCATTGAAGTCTACGTGTCAGTTTCAAGTCTCCAGTGTTAGCGCACCACCTATTAATGCAGTCACGGTGATGCGCACACCTGTTTTTCCTATTACATTCGCATTCATTGTACATTATCTTCACGGTGATGCGCACACCTTAGTTACTTTATGCTTATTTTTGTGTGCATTTTGAAATTATTCATCCAGCTTCAACACGGTGATGTGCACACCATACTACTAACTTCACTCCTTTCAAATTGGTGAACTTAGTTATTTCAAAATTGTCTATACATTTATCCTTTATTTCATCTTGCTATTTTATTGCCATATTGTTTCCATCCTGCGTTTATTTTTCATAATGCAGAATATAACCTGCCCTCAACATTTCTTACCAGAACCTGGAGTACTTAAAACAAAGTGGAAACAATGGTTCAAAGGCTTTGCGTAGTTATATTATAGCATTGGATGGATCAAAATTTGAGCCAGTCAGGAAATTGGCTCTTCTATACAATAGTTTGGGTTCTGAAGGGCAACGCATTTTTGAACACTTACCAATTGTCACCCAACCTGATTGGGATGTGTACAAGGAAGCTGTATGCAAACTTAACAATCATTTTAAGGATGACACCAGTGTTGTAGTCGAAAGACATAAGTTTTACACTAGACGCCAATATGAATTTGAATCCGTTGATACTTTTCTAGCTGAACTAAGAGTTTTAATTGCCACTACCGAATTTGATGGCAACATTGATTCTTATTTGAGAGATCAGCTAATTGTTAATTGTTATAACAAAAAAGTTCAGGAAAGATTACTCTGCTGCAGAAACCCTTCGCTAAGTGAAACACTTGAAATGGCCAGAGGCATTGAGAGATCAGTGGTAGCCCAAAAGGAATTGAATAAGGCTAAATCTGATCCCGTAGCGGAACCTGTTAACGTCATTGGCACTAAACCTAAAGCCACTCCTAATAAAGTCTACGACAACAAAAAGCAGAGTGCGTGTTACAGGTGTGGTTCGTTCACACATTTAGCCAATGCTAAAATTGTCCAGCGCTAGGTAAACCTTGCATGAAATGTAAAAAGGTTGGTCATTTTTCTCGTTTGTGCAAAAACCTTCATAAAGTTGCCACTCTTGAAAATGTAGAAGATTCTTCAGATCCCAACATCTGTGCCATCAAAAGTTTTAACAAGATTGTGCTTTCTATTGAATCTGATGTGAGTGATGGTGGTCCTCTTTGTAATGTGGTAATTGGCGATGTAGAGATCCAAGTAACAGCAGACTCTGACTCTCCTATTACTTTTGTCACTGATGAATTATTCTACAAACATTGGAGATCTGTTGAACTATCTTCCCCCGGATGTACGCACAATTGCTTTTGGAGGGCACAATATTGACATGTTGGGCTTTTTCTCTGACATTAGATTCAAAGATAGATTAATCTTTACTAACATTTATGTGGCAAAGAAGGGCTACAACATTTTAGGATGGAAAGATCAAGGGACATTTGGGATGGTTTTAAGACCGGGCACTGCCTGTCCCATTTCCTTGGTGGATGTACCGGAGTCCAATCCTACATTACAACAGTTGTTGCTTAAGCATGATGCTTTATTTGAAGACAAATTAGGTCTGTTACATGGCTTTGAACATAAAATCATCCTAAAAAAACATGCAGTACCCATCATTCACAGAGTTAGAAACGTTCCACTGTGTATTCGAGATCAATTGAAACAGCATTTGGAGAAGTTGTGTACTGACAAGGTCATTGAACCGATTGATTCGTCGGAGTGGATTTCTCCGATTATCGTCGCTAAGAAGAAGGGCACAAATGATATCAGACTCTGCATTGACTTAAGATCACTAAATAAGAACATTTTAATCAATTGTTTCCCCTTACCAAAGATTCAAGAAATGTTGGCTCATCTGGGAGGTGCTAAAGTCTTTTCTTGCCTAGATTTAAAATCAGCCTATCAGGTAGAGCTTGCTGAGGATTCGCACTCCCTGACCGCTTTCAACACTCCTTTTGGTGCTTTCAGATTCTTAAGAATGCCTTTCGGCTTGGCTTCAGCCGCTTCTGTTTTTCAGAAACTAATGTTCAAGTTATTTGGTGATTGTAAAAATGTCCTTGCTTATCAGGATGACATTCTTGGGTTTTCTAAAAACACCGAAGAACATTTGGCAATCTTAAGTGATGTATTTCAAATTTTAGAATCACACGGTTTTACAGTTAAAAAAGAAAAGTGTAAATTCCTTGTTAGCAACATTGACTATTTAGGCCATCATATTTCTGAATCCAGGATTAAGCCTAAGTCTTACATTGTCAAGGCAATTTTTGACAGCCCCGCTCCTGAGAATAAAGACCAATTACGGTCTTTTCTCGGGCTGTGTGAATATTATTCACGGTTTATCGACAGTTTTTCTTTTCAAACAGAGCCCCTGAGGAAACTACTTAGGAAGGGTGAACAATTCGTATGGAAAGAGGCTGAGTCTTCAGCTTTCCGTAATTTGAAAAATCTCATTGTTAAAGCACCTGCATTACATGCCTTCAGGGATGATGTCCAATCCACTGTCACAGTGGATGCTAGTGGGGTTGGGCTAGGTGCCGTTCTTACACAGTTAGTTGATGGTGTAGAATGCACTGCGGGCTTCGCCTCCAGATCCCTTTCTCCTACTGAACGCCACTACAGTACCATTGAAAGGGAGGCCTTGGCCTGTGTTTGGGCGACCAAACACTTTGAAACCTTTCTATGGGGCAGAAAGTTTGTGTTAATCACCGATCATAAGCCCCTTGTTTTTTTGTTGTCAAAGAATGATCATGACAAGGTCAGTCCTAGGCTAGTAAGGTTGCTGACCAGGATGTTTGAATTTAATTTTGTTATTAAGCACATTCCTGGAGGGAAAAATGCTCATGCCGATTTCTTGTCAAGGTGTCCTTTGCATGAATTACGCACCAACCCTTTTGATGATGACTTAGAGTGTGTAGTTGGTCTGGTTGATGGGTTGGTTGTTTTGGAAGGGGCTATCAGCAAATCTGAATGGGTGGAATATTCGAAAAATGATGAATCACAAGAGCTGATTAAAGGCTTCATTACCAAGGGTTGGCCTGATGAAAGGAACTTGTGTCAAGGTTTACGTCCCTTTCATAAGGTGAAAGATGAACTTACCATTGAAAATGACACCAGCCTGAGAGGGAATTTGATGGTTCCTCCAGGGGAATTTAGGTTAAGACTGACTAATATTGCTCATCAAGGCCATCTTGGCATGACTGGCACAAAGAAACTGTTGCCACTATACTATTGGTGGCCAGGAATGGATGTTGAAGTAGAAAGTTTTGTGGGACGTTGTGCTAGTTGTTCCATGGCAGATAAAACTGTGAAGATACGCAACACTCCCCTTCATCCCGTTACCTTTCCCAATGGTCCATGGGAGAAACTGGGAATAGACTTTATTGGTCCCATGTACAATCTGAGTTAATATGAGATATGCTTTAGTTCTAGTTGATTATTATTCGAAATGGGTGGAATGTAGGTTTTTGTCCGAACCTTCTACCTCTGCCATGATTGTGATGCTTAATGATTTGTTTCGCAGGGAAGGGGTTCCCAAAGTTCTAGTATCAGACAATGGGGTCCAATTCAAATCTCATTCAATGCAATCTTTTCTAAAAACCATGGGAGTCAAGCATTTATCTGTGGCTCTTTACAGTCCCCAAGGTAATGGTATGGTGGAGAGAGTGAACAGGATGTTGAAGGAGACGATTCAGTTAGCCTCTGTGCAGGGGGAGATGGTTTCTAAAGCTGTTCAAGAGAGATTGTGGAGTTATCACAATACCCCACATTCTTTAACTGGCATTTCACCTTTTGTCCTTTTAAAAGGACGTTATGGTTCTTCCAACACCCTCGCCCCGCTCAAGAATCCGCCCAACAGCCACACCAGCAAGAAAGCCACCTGGTTCACCGAAGACCTCCAGGCCTCCAAACGAACATGCCGAAAACTGGAGAAGATCTGGCTCCACGAACGGACAGCGGACAGCTACGCCGCCCACAAGAGCGCCACCCGCAGTCACCATCACCTCATCAGATCCGCCAAAAGGGCCTCACTCAAAGACGGCCTAGACAACAACGCACACAACAGCAAAGAGCTCTTCAACATCGTGAAGGAACTCTCCAACCCCAGCTCCAACACCAACGACATCCCGCCGTCGCAAGACCTGTGCGACTCACTGGCCACCTTCTTCCACCGCAAAATCGCCGACATCCACGACAGCTTCAACACCACGACCGCCCCGGCAACCACCGAGACCACTGCCCCCACGACCACCAACCGCCTGCTCTCCTGGACCAACATCAACGACGAGGACACCAGCGAGATCATGAACACCATCCACTCCGGCTCACCGCTAGACCCGTGCCCTCACCACGTCTTCAACAAAGCCAGTACAGCCATCGCGCCCCATCTCCGGAAAATAATCAACATCTCCTTCGAGACAGCAACCTTCCCGGAAAGCTGGAAGCACGCCGAGATCACCGCCTTACTCAAGAAACCCAAGGCAGACCCAAAGGACCTCAAGAACTTCCGACCCACCTCTCTGCTTCCGTTCCCCGCGAAGGTCGCCGAGAAAATCGTCAACAAACAACTGACCCGCTACCTCGAGGAGAACAACATCCTGGACCCTTCCCAGTCCGGCTTCCGCAGCAACCACAGCACCGAAACCGCCCTCATCGCCGCCACCGATGACATCAGGACCCTGCTAGACAACGGAGAAACAGCAGCCCTCATCCTCCTGGACCTATCAGCCGCCTTCGACACGGTCTGCCACCACACACTACGAACACGCCTTCACGACGCCAAGATCCAAGAGAAGGCCCTGGACTGGACCACATCCTTCCTTTCCGGCAGAACTCAAAGCGTCCGCCTCGTCCCCTTCCGATCCAAGGGCACCAAGATCATCTGCGGCGTACCCCAAGGCTCCTCCCTCAGCCCGACGCTGTTCAACATCTACATGGCACCCCTCGCCCACGTCGCCCGACAGCACAACCTCAACATCATCTCCTACGCCGACGACACCCAGCTGATCCTCTCCCTCACCAAAGACCCTCACACCGCCAAAGCCCACCTCCACGAAGGAATGAAGGCCGTCGCCGAATGGATGAGGACCAGCCGCCTGAAGCTGAACTCGGACAAGACGGAGGTCCTCATCCTTGGCTCCAACCCTTCAGCCTGGGATGACTCCTGGTGGCCGACATCACTGGGAACAGCCCCGACACCTACCGACCACGCACGCAACCTAGGGGTCATCCTCGACCCCACCCTCTCCATGACTAAGCAGGTCATCGCCGTTTCCTCATCCTGCTTCAACACCCTCCGAATGCTCCGGAGGATCTTCAAGTGGATCCCCACCGAAACAAGAAAAAGTCACCCAGGCCCTCGTCACCAGCAGGCTGGACTACGGAAACGCCCTCTACGCAGGAACGACGGCTAAGTTCCTGAGACGGCTGCAACGCATCCAGAACGCCTCTGCACATCTTATCCTCGACATCCCCCGCCGCAGCCACATCACACCCCACCTGAGAGACCTGCACTGGCTCCCTGTCAACAAGAGGATAACCTTCAAGCTCCTCACCCACGCACACAAAGCACTCCACAACTCTGGACCAGCCTACCTCAACAGACGACTCAGCTTCTACACCCCCACCCGCCAGCTCCGCTCCACCAGCCTCGCCCTCGCCACAGTCCCCCGCATCCGGAAAACGACCGCCGGCGGCAGATCCTTCTCCCACCTCGCCGCCAAGACCTGGAACACCCTCCCCACCAACCTTCGGCAGACCCAAGACCTACTGGCCTTCAGAAGACTCCTCAAGACCTGGCTCTTCGATCAGTAGCAGCACCCCCCCCTCTTCCCCCAGCGCCTTGAGACCCTCGCGGGTATGTAGTGCGCTTTAAAAGTGACCTGATTGATTGATTCCAAATTGAGCCCCAACTGGGTTTTGGAGCAAACTAAGTGTGCCAACAGGATCCCTGATACTAAGCATCTGCGTGACACAGTTGAGAAAGCTCAATTAAAGATGAAACTAAGTTATGACATAGACAAGAAAGTAAAAGATGTTCAATTTCAAGTTGGTGATCTTGTCAAGGTGAAGAGACCAATTGGAGTCAAAAGACATAATTCTAAGTTTTTTCCCACGACACGCATTGTTAGAGTTTCTAAACATGCAGTCTTGGTGGAGAATGGTAAATGGTGGAGTAAGAGGAATGTAGTGTTAGTAAGGAATGATTTGCATGTGGGGTGTGACCTTGAAGTTCCCATCAGGGAGAATTGTTCATTTGACCTGGTTGTACCAGACGTTCCTCTACCCAGTCAGCCATGTGAGATTTTTGCTCACAACACAGGTGGTGGGGATGCCACATTTTCTCAAGTCTGTGTAAATGAGAGTTGTTCTTCAGGTGAGAGTGTACAAATTGACTCCAATCTGTTGGAAAGGGAAGGAAGTGTCCCTAATGGTGCAGCTGCTGTTTCAAGTAGTGCAGCTGCTTTTCCAAGGGAAAATCGTAGAAGAATACGTACTCCCTTATTATTTAAAGGATTATGGTTTACAATGAGTTTCTGTTGTTATTTTCTTCTGTTCACACTATCTATAGTGGTCTTCTTATGCTTGCATGTATTACTTTGTTTTTGTTATCCATTTGTGTATTAGGTTGTATTCATTTGTAAGTTTCTTCTCTGTTGTTTTAAGGGGGAAGATGTGTTGTGTTTTCATTCCTATGGTTACTGGAATGTGTTGGTGGAATCTACGTGGGGTTCCAGCTGGAGGGTTCGGGGTCCGGCAGTTATGCGGAGACCTCTGAAGCTGACAGATGTATCGGGCTTGTGTCTGTGTGCTGTCTGAAATAAAGGAATCTACTGCATCTTCTCCGAGCGTCTTTCCTTGTGAGACGAACTTATTTCACTAAGGCTCTCCATCAGGCAGCCGAGGGGGGGAAAGTGTCAGTCGAATTTAGATTATTAAGTTCAAATGTATTGATGTTTAGACTTTTGTCTTTAAAACATCAATTCATAAAACTGTTTAAACTTTTTACATTGACCCCCCTCCAAGATCCCACCCCCCAATTCTTCCAATACAGACTAAATCTTCCTGTCATATCCGAGTCACTTAAATGTATTTTTCCAATACAAACCCTTCTTCCCTAACCCCACAAACTCTGGAGTATCCGGGTAAATAATATTTGCTCGAGGCTCTTTACATCACTAACCCAAGCATATTTTTTAATATTTTGCCAAGACACACGCAACATCTAAAAATTCCATGTTCAACAAAAGTGTAAATGCATTATTGCGATGTTTTATATAAAAGCGGTTTTAAAATCAAGCGACGAGTCCTGTAAAAATGCAGACAAACCATTAAAAAATGCATGTTAATATTTTGAAACCTCAATCCGCATGTGCAGTTATTCTCCGCATCCAAAAAAAAACGTAAAATTTCTCAGCCCTTAGATACCTGACATTCAAAGCCACCTGGAAATTTTAATAATAAATGTAAAAGGGCATCTGGAAGAGCTGATATGTACAGGAGCACCCTCCTATTTTCCCAAGATTCTAACATATAATTTGCAGAGGTTCTTTTCCCTACATACCATATATCAGCCAATCTAGACTCCCTTCGGCTGGCCATATTTGACTCTCCTTTGAAAGGTGGGAGACCTCAGTCACCTTAAATTTCTCCATTTTTAGGGCCCCCGCAATGGTACCTAACCTGTTTTTGACATGCACCGCCCACCTTAATTCACTGCTTCCTATTTCAGAAGTACAGAGAACTGCTACCTTCTGTACCTCCGAGGACCAAAGTTTATCCCAAAATTGCAGGGTTGCTTTGCGGGCCAAGAAATTCCAGGCCTGCAGATTCCCCTTTCTGTCTTATTGCCGGGCCCAGTGCACTTTTTGGGAGTCCTAGCATTTGTGTTCAGACACTTATTCTCACGTCTCTCCCAACTTCCCTTCATACTTGGGGAATTCACCTCAGCCCCGTAAAGACATTGATTGGGAACCATTGCGCTGTAGGCTGTTAACAGGGGAGACCAAGATGGACCACCAAAGGTATTCTTAAAGCGGACTAGGTCCCTATAGTTGTTGCTGCTCGCATCTCAACCAATTCTTTATGTAGGGCCCAGTTCAGCTTTTTTGTAAACGTCATACCTAAATATTTGTAGGAAGATACCACCTCCACCATCGTATTATCCAGGAACCACTTAAACGGTTTGGATTTTTCCCTAAAGGGGATTCTTTTTGTTGTTCCCAAGTTCACCTTTAGATTGTTTGCCTCACAGTAACCGTTAAATCTATTCAGTTTCCGCTGTAGGCCTACTTGGGTCAAATCTAGTGTCGCCAGATCATCTGCATAAATTAGGCATAGCACATATCTACCCCCTATGTTTGGCAAAAATTACTGAGTAGCAGCCAGCACCCGCGGGAGATATGCAAGGAACAAGGAGAACAACGTAGGGGCCAAGATGCAGCCCTCCCTTAACTCATTTCCTAGAGGTATTCTTTCTGAGGGGACCTGTCAAGGTCAACCTCCACTTGGGCCCAATTTTGAGAAGGAAGTTCCTGCAAGATTACCAATAAACATAGGGGGATACCCTCCTATCATAATTTAGCCCAAAGTATACTGCGATCTACCAAATCAAAAGCCGAGCTAAAATCAAACCAACAGAATCCCCAGTTGTTTCCTTCCCCTTTTACCCCAGGGCCACAAGCTGAAGCAATGATCTACTGTTCAGTGCCCACGCTTGAAGCCTCCTTGTTCCACTGGGACTATTTCATTACACTCAATCCAATTCTTTAATGAAATGAGAAAGATCTTGTAATACAATTTTGCACCAACATCTAGTAAGCTTATCAAGCGGTAGTTACCAGTTACATCTATTTCCCCTTTTTTATGTATTGGTTTAATTACTGCATCCTTCCAGCTGGGTGTGAATATACCCAACTTAGTTATGGCTATAAAAACCTTTGGAAATAAAGTTGCCCACCACATAGTATTAGTCTTGGTCACAATTTCGGGGAGATTATCTGGCCCATCTGCTTTTGTTACATTTGGGGAGGTTATCAACTTGGTTCTAGACTGGGGAGAGAAAGTCTGCAATGCCTCCTCCCCCAATTTTGGCCAGTTATCCCTAACAGTTCTCTCTCTAGCCTTATAAATATTGCTTAAAAAGGTTACCCAAACGGTTTCTGAAAAATGCATCTTATCGCGGGAATCTCATTGCTACACCCCCTCTGGACTAACTTCCAGAATATTCTCGTATCCTTATCCTGGAGGGTGCTAATCATGAGGTCCCATGAGGTCCCAATTTGCCCGATAATAGGCCTGCTTCTTAGTCCTAACCAGGTCCTCATATTCCCTTTTTTCTAGTTATAGCCCTCAATCTTATTTATAGGTTCCCTGGAGCGCCAGGCCCTTTCTACTTTCCTTATCTCCTTCCTAGCCAGTAAGCATTCCTTATCAAACCACAGCTGTTTAGAAGATCAGCAGGGCTTATCCTTTTTTTGCCTCCTTATTACATAACCTTACTATTGGGATCAAGAAATTAACTACCTCAGCAGTGGTTTTGGAATACCACTTAAAGATTGAAAAACCTGTGTCCGTACCAAACCTCAACTCATTAAGGATTTGTCACTGTGTTAATTGGGCCATATACCTTTCATCTATTCTTTTTGTTGAGCGTTTGGGAAAAGCTACTTCCATCGGGATCACCCGCTCCCTTGTTAATGGAACTGCGGCTATGACCATTTTTAAGCCCCAGTCATCACTGCCCCTTATTCTTAACACCTCAAACCCTGCGCAGAGGTCGAAGGACCAGGCTTGCAGTATATAATCTATTGGACAAAGCTGGTTCCCATGTAAAAACGTTGGGGCTGCAGGTAAATCCGCCCCCCTTAAAAAGGCCATATAGGCAAACCAATCCTAACACAGAATGGAATTGCGTACATTTCCCTTCTAACTTGGATTGAACACACTCTGGAAAGATTGCATTGGGGATACCATAACAATCAAGCATATCGGAAACCCCAATGTCTACCTGCACAGGGGCAGGGCGAAGGTTAAAGTCCCCTAATGGGAGAATCAGCAGGGGCCCCGGGAATTCAGTCAGATCCCTCTGGAACCCCTCCATCCTCTCCTTCTGGCACTTATCCGGATTTATACAAACATTAGCAATAATTAGGCTACTTTGCCCCAGGCAGCCATCATACAGATACAGCAAACAAGCCAAAAGCCACTCGCTGCTTGTCTGGGTGATTCTTGCACCTTTACTACATTTAGTTGAAATCAAATTCATAAGGCCACCTCTTACCCACCCAGGACCTATTTTAGTTCCTCCTTTTCCAAACCGCATGAACTTACTCTGATTAATTGAATCAACTGCTAACCAAGTCTCCTGGAAACAAATTAGCTCATTCTCTTCCCATATTTGTGTAAGATCTGTCATTCTTATTAAGTTCCCCAGCCCATGAACATTCAGGATATAGCCCCCAAGCTGGCGGGTGCTGCGACTGCCTAGTCCACCTGTCTCCTCCCCCATGTTAAAACACTCTCCCTATCAGGGCTTAGACGCGCAAACCTATTGTAAAGTGGTATAGGGTCTATCACTCCCTCTCTTGGATGGGCCGGAATGGTTACCTTTAATATACCTCGATTATACCCCACCACACGGGATCAGGATGGGATTACCTCCCCTCCAGTTACCAGTTTTAATTGATCCAGATTTTGGCCAGCATGATTTGCCAGGATATGCAATGTTGGACGAGGGGACTCTACCTCAATTACCGGTACAATTCTTAGGCCAAGTTTATTGAGCCTGTCACTAGCCTCTATATCTTACCCTGGGTTCACTCTGGGATTCCTGTACCCAGTCTTGGGCTGAATCTACATCTGATTGCCAAGAATCTGGCATTCCTTGGCCCTAAGATGTCTTGGGACTTCTTACTGACTGCAGGGGAAGCTTAATTTCTTTAATGCTTTGCATGGTATTACCCCTACCCTTGGGCCTAGAACCAACCTGCGATTGGGACGAGCCCTCTTTGACCTTACATTTAAGCCTTTTAATCATCCCCTTCTTCCCTGAGTCTGCCCCTCTTGGCATCCTTTGGCATTGTGTAGGGTGAAGCTGTTCTACCTGGACTTCAACTGACCAATACTTTCGAGTGAGGGTTCTTAACTTTAAGCCCAATCTCCTTCCTTTCCTCACATTTAGTTGACCCAGGTGCCAACTCATACCCCACCCATAATTCCGGTTCCTTACCAACATTGGCCTTCTAGATACATACACTGTCGAACACCCCTGTTCCCTCCCTCATTGAACCGTAGGCACCTCACTAACCACAGTTTGAGAAACTACCGGTCTTACAAGCGAGGGCATACAAGATAATATTCGATTATTAATATTATGGTCTTTAAAAACAAACCAGCAATTTACATAATGATAAATAAAATGAATTACAACAAACTATGAAACCAGATTATGGAATTGTTGTCAAGAGATGGGGATAAATCCAGTCACGCTTGAAGGTGGATTTTGGGGTCTTCAGCGATGGTCACTGAGATTGGACAGTGGTCTTGATTTTTAAAAGGAAGTGGTGCTTTATATTTCCACAATGCAGCATTTGTTTTACCCCATAGTGGGCTGACAAGAAGCTCACATATCCCCACTTCCCAGTGCCGACAGTGGATGGATTCATTCTTGTGTTAGCTTTTTACTTGATGGGCTTAAGCTGTGATCTTGGGTCATCCATTTTATCCCCTTTTCGGTGTTCATAATTCTGTCTTAATTGGAGTTCTTGGTTACTGTTGTGAGCTGAGTCTTTTACTACCCATTTATTCCTCCCTTGCTCATATGACTAGTTCATGCAGGGATGGTAATGTAGACCTTCTTTTAATTTGTGTAATTGCCACTCGTGTTTAGGTACAATACCACTGCTTAGCTGGTACTTGGACAGTGGCGTCCTCCGTCACACGACTTAGGCTTCTGATCCACCAATATATCGAACTTGAATGTATTTGTTTGGTTCCCACAGGATTATATGACTACATTTCTTCACCAAATCCTTCTCCTTATCACCTTTTTTCTACCCCATCTTTCTTTACTTATCTGTGCTTTCTGTACCCAATACCCTGATGTCTCCTGGTCCTCTATCCTGACAACTGCTTTGATCGTAATAAGGGAAGGTGTAGTCGTTGCAGTGGATTTTCTGTTCTTCGACCCAATTAAGGCACACCCCTTCCTCTGCCTGTACCTGGAGAGCCTTGATAGGCAAGTACCGAGCCAAACATCCCAAATTTTGTCACTTGCTCACCCCACCACTAGTACAGTGTTGTCGATCATTCCACTGAATGTCTGTGGCATGCCACGTTTTGTTAAATAAAAAACAGTGCTATTCTATTGAAGCATTAAACATGTTATAATTGCACTCATCCAAGAAACCCATCAATCTACCATCTAATCTAAAAAAATAAGAGAACGGGTGGGAATGAATACAGTCATAGATAGCAGTAGAACAGTGGATTCGCGGGGAACATTCTCTGACACGGGTAGTTGTTCCTAAAAAAATGCAGCTTTGCAATACTCCCATTTTTAAATGGCTACGACATCGGGTTTTCGAGAAATGGATGTAAGAGGAGAGTCTATTTGCTTTAATGAAACTGAAAACTTTAGGCAAAGTATTAATTATTGGGACAATATGACTCAAACACATGTAAACAACGTTTTTTTGCAAGAATTGCGTTTTGAATTTGGCAACATACCTGTGATCATTGGAGGAAATTGTAACATGGCCCAAACCACATCTTGGACAGATCTGGGCACACAAGAGCAATGATGGAGCACTATTTCACAATCTGCTTGGTGACCATAATTTGGTAGTTATCTGGTACCTATTACACCCACTGTCACAAACTTTATCTTTCAATCAAGACCTCATGGCACCCATTTAAGCATAGACTCATTTTTGGTGCGGGTCAACTGTTGCCAGGCCTCACTCGCTGTAGGATGCTGGAGGTGGTCTTACCAATCATAACCCAGGATTACTGCACTTAGATCATATTGCACAGCTTATAGCAAACCAGAGATTCAGGCAAAGATGTTTGGTTGGAGGCAATGGGGCTTCCCCTTTAGAACACTAGACAGAGAAGGACTTGAGTGGATTGTATTGCTAGGGAGTCTGCTAGCAGTACGAGTCTCTGTCTACAGACATGAACGTGTTGGGGCTTCCTGCCCAGAACAATAAATATAAAACCGTGCACCCACCACGGTTGCCCTCTATTGCCACTTTTCTTTTTCCTGGTCTTAGAGCTGTTGTCAGCTGCAGTCAGTCAGTCTAAATGGTGAGGAGAATAGATTAAAAAATATCTATTGCTATATAAAAAGCTTCTCTATATCCAGATATTATCTTGCTCACAGTACCTGACCTTGGCTTTTCTTTGCCTAAGGTAATATCCCACTTTCTCCATTTTCTCTGGCTACAAGATTAATTGGAGCAAGTGTTGGGAACTACCGATACATGCCTCACGACTAAGAATTATCTCCATGGTTTTGATATATGGTGGGTCCCGGAGGGACTCCAGTATCTTGGTATCTGTATAAACGGGGGGTTAGAAAAGATTGTGGAAGATAATTTACTGCCCTTTATGACCAGGACTAAGCCAGCCTACGTAAAATGGTTGCATCTAGACATATCCCTCTGAGGAAGGACGTAGGCAGTAAAAATGACATTTACCCCCAGACTTAATTATAATTTTGGATAGTGACGGGCCTGGTCTCTAACCAACTGACCTAAATTGACTCGAATAGAAGGTCATATGTGTGGAGCGGTCAGAACTATGGGCTTGCGCTAGACCTGGAGTACTCTGACTGCCCCAAAAAATATGGTATTGATTGACTTTTCATCTGTCTCAATTGTCCTAATTCCTGTCACAACCTGGTGATTCCTTGGTGTGGGTCACGCTTTAATGCATCCCTCTTGCGTGTCCTGATTCAGTGCTCCCGATATACGTCCATGATACGGTTCCATTCACTGTTGATAATCCGATTGTCCAGGCGTTGTTCCTTCCTTAAAAACTTGACACACTTATGAGATAATGCCAGCATTTAGATTGGTGGTAAGATAGTCAATAACCTAGTCAGGTCTCGCCTAGGCAGTGCTTGCGCTGTCACTTATATGAGCCCACTGGCACGGTTGGCCAAAGCGCGGGGAATTTCCCTAGTGTCGTACGCAGATGACACCCAACTGGTGATCACCCTGTCTAACAATCCCAGCCAGGACAGAGCGAAATTTAAAGAAGACATATTGGCCATTGCAGAGTGGATGACAGCTAACTTCTTGCAGCTGAACTCTGCTAAATCTGAGATTCTTCTGATTGGCAAAGACTCCCATCTTTGGAACAATGACTGGTGGTCTCCCGCCCTTGGAGCCCCTCCTGCCCCTAAATCCGCAGTGAAAAATCTGGGTTTTATGCTTGACAAAGATCTCCGCTTTGAGACGCATGCCAAATCAGTGGCCGGAAAATGTTTCGGGCTACTGCGCAGCCTTAAACCGATACTTGGTCTATTTGACGCCCAAATGCGTCAGCTGATCATCCAAGCCTCTATACTGGCCCGATTGGACTACTGCAACGTGCTTCTCTTGGGCTCTAATAAGTCTGTGTTGAACCGACTGCAGCGGGTCAGAACGCTGCAGCACGCGCCATCTTCGCCCTTCCCAAGTACAGCCATGTCTCCAACCTCCTCCACCGCCTGCATTGGCTGCCCCTTGAACACCGAGTGCGTTTTAAGGCGCTCTGTACCATGCACAAGATTCTGACAGGTATCGGCCCAGATATTCTGAGCGACCTGTGCGCCCTCTACTCTCCACCGCGAGCGCTGCGCTCGGCAAACCAGATCCTTGCACGAATTCCACGCATACGAAGGACCAGATCTGGCGGTCGCTCCTTCAGGCGACTGGCCCCCGCCTTATGGAACTCTCTTCCTCTACACATCCGCAGCAACTCTGACCACCAGGTCTTCAGACGGCTTGTGAAGACCTGGCTTTTCTCTCAACTTTAACTCCTCGCCTGCTCCCCACTTCGTCCTGCTTTAGCGCTGGGACGCCTCATTGCCGAGGCAGCCATGCGCTCTACAAGTATTTTAATCTAATCTAATCTTCGAGACATGCTGTATCTAGGATATGGGTTTGAAAAAACGCCCATCTTTTTCATTGGTTACTGTTGCTGTCCTTTAGAAATGCTGGCTTTTCATTGGTGAGTACACGTTAGTCCCTTTGGAATTTTGTATCCTCCCATGAGGACTGCCCCTCTTGCATGTGTTCTTACTGTTCAGGTTATTTATACTTGGAGAGAACTTTAAAACATTTTTTTTTAATTTGGCCTGCCTCTTTGCTCGTTAACTGTTCTGTTTACTTGTTTTACATTAACACTAAGCACTTACCAGCACGGAGCACGCTTTATCTTTAAGTATGGTGGTTCATTTCTTTTGTTCTGCACTGCGCTGCTTGGCCACCTATAATCAGCATGTTATTGCAGTGGTATTTTTAGTTTTGAAACACATTTCATGCGCTTATCATGACACTGACACTGGAACTGGACGGCGCAAGCTTTACGGCCGCCTAATCTTTCAGCATGCCCTGCTCTGGCCAGACTTTGATGCCACAGCACGCTCGAGAACTCGGAGCATCCTTCCACTCCCTCACCCGGCACACCACACTGCCCCCCAGCTAAATAAAAAACAACACTCAGACGGCACTCTCCGGCCGCGCCATCCTCTTCATGCTCATGTAATTTATAAATAATAAGTGTAAATGCGGTAAGGTTACCATGTTGTTCCTGCTTACATTTGACGTGCTGCATCTTTAAGTATAGAAAGGTAAAGGTGCCTACAACGGATTTATAAAAAAAAGTGTGTGTGCGTGTGTGTGCGTGTGTGTGCGTGTGTGTGCGTGTGTGACTCAATGGAATAACTCAAACTAGATTAAACGCAGTAAATTAGTAAATCAATTACAACAACCGGGTGAACCAAGGTAGAAAAGTATATTTCAAATATCATAGATAGGAAAATTAAGGGTACAGAAATAACAACGAAAAAACTCAACAAACATTGACAACAGAGAACGTGTAAATTGGATATAAGAGAATATCCTAGTTATCAATGTAAGGCTCTCCATCTTCATTGTACAAAACAATGAGTCTGTCCTATATATAGGATTCAGCTCTCAAAGGTTAATTAATTAACAATCCCTCAAGCGAAGAATGTATTAGGCGTCGATGTTTCGGTCTGTGTGGCATCAACCATCTTCAGGACAAATGTAGATCTTTTGCAATTTCTTGACCCCTTGATCAAAGAATCGTAAGATAACTGGGATTCCAAATGAGATATCTCCAGTGACAGATAGGGGCAAAGGTATTGAATCGATTAGCCTCTTTGAAATGGCAGGAAAAATGAATTTCTTGTTTAACACCGCCGCGGCATCTGTCTCATGATCACGATGTGAGTTCCAAGTGAGTTGTCATTTATAAATAATAAGTGTAAATGCAGTAAGGTTACCATGTTGTTCCTGCTTACATTTCACACGCTGCATCTTTAAGTATGGCGGCCGCGCCTTTTGTTCTGCACGGTGCGGCTCGCCCACCTCAAGTTTTTTTAAGACTTTAAATATACTTCGACTCTCAGCGCGGTGCCCGTTTCATGAGCGCTGCGCTTTATCTTCTACTGCCCCGCTGTTACGAATGATTGTATTTATTTCAAGTTTTCATCTGCATGCCTCCAACCTCACCCCCCACCACTGGGGCCCCATATATTAAATGTGATAACATTTGTCTCTGGCTTGTGGTGTACCTTCCCTTTTGTGTCTTCTCGCATGCTTTCTTTTTTGCTCTGCACTCCTGCCACGACACAGCGAGAGCCTGGAGCAGTCTCCCGCCCCCTCGCCCGGCACACCACACTGCTCCCCAGCTAAATAAAAAAACGCTCAGCCATTAGCACTCTCCGGCCGTTCCTTTTCATGCTCATGTCATTTATAAAAAGTGTAAACACATTAAGGTTCCCATGTTGTTCCTGCTGACATTTTACATGCTGTATCTTTAAGTATGCAAAAAGAACAAGTGATGGACAGAATGCTGAACAATGTCAGACATTCATCCCAATACAGAGATCTGGGCCTAAATCCATCGTTTTTTTGCTCGCATTCCAAACCTAGCCATAAGCAAATCAGCCTTGACCCTGTTCCCCATGGGAACTGTCCAGCCCGAACTGCCAGGCCAGGTCGTCCCTGGACTGGAAACAAGCATCCTGGGACCGGTATCACCCTCATCAGCCAGGCTAGCTTGACTCCAGTGGCATGAAGAGCACGGGACCCACGTCTGGGCATACCCGTCCCACTCGAGGTGGGAAATGAAATGCAAAAAGACCTGGTTGGCAGTTCGGGCTGGACTGTTCCCATGAGGAACAGGGTCAAGACTGATTTGCATATGGCTGGGTCTGAACTGGGGTGGCGAAGTGAGCTAAAGAAGGATGATGGATTCAACCCAGATCTGTGACTGGGGGTGAATGTCTGAACAGTTTCAGCGCTCCGTCTATCATCTCCTTGTGTTTGGTATCTGTAAGTATGGCGGCTGCGTCTTTTGTTTTGCACGGCGTGGCTCGCTCGCCTCCATTTTTTTTTTTAAAGACTTTAAATATACTTTTAACTCTGCGCTGTGCCCTTTTCACGAACACTGCCTCACATTTCATGTTCTGTTTTTTTTTTAAACGTATTTTAAATGTTATTCTGTTTTTGACATTATGTGCTCCTTACCCTCTCCCACCCTTCACTGTTATTTGCTTTTTACAGTGGATTTGAAGATTTTGCCCCCCTCACTTTGCCACCAATTCTCAGCTCCTCTCTCTTAACTCCCCCTCCTACTGTTCGACACTCTTCCACCTCCTCCCTCCACAGTCCCATGTCACCTCTGTCTACGTATTCCGAGTCGGGAATAACACGCGGGCACTGATTACCTCCATTGCACACATGACGTTAACTGCTCCGCATCGCATATACTTCCGTCTCATTCTTAAAATCCAGAAAAAAACAGAAGGGGTTTGGGGAAAGACCAGGCAAGCCTCCAACTATAAACTGTAAGTAAATAGTTAGCAGTGCTGCACCATTGCTATTTATTTATTTAGCTGTATTTTTTAAATTATGATAAACAACAGTAGTGACTTATTACAAAACAAACTAACAAAATAATCACTTCCAATAACAATTACAAATGCATGCTCACATCAAATCTTTCTCTTATTATTTCTATTCAATATATAGTACCTTATATAGCTAATACAGGCCCCTTTATTACTCCACAGACACACCTAGTAACAGGCAAAAGTACTGCACCCTTTCTTTGCTTCAGGAATTTATTTTAAGTACTTATAATACTGCTTGGATACTTAAAAAAAAAAAAAAATCTAATAAACATTATCTGTGCAAAACCAATAGCTCTAAAATTAAATAATACTAGACCTATTGCATTGCAAATGCTTATTTTTTTTAGGGTTATGATTTCTACAGCTACACTATGATGGGGCCCTCTCGACCATTGCTTGAGTTGCAAGCAGACTATGGCTTGCGAAACCGAGATTACTGGAAATACCTTCAGTTGGTATACTACCCTCGTAACCGACTGGGTGCACTGCCAATAACTACACCAGTCTCTCCTATTTCCAAATATCTAAGAATATGTAGGCCCCTCCCAGCAGTCGATGGGGCAGTCGGAGTCCCCCAGCTCTAGGTTTCTGGTCTATATGGAGCTCTTATTACGAACCTACACTCGACTCCTATTCAGTGTGCTTCCAGAATATATTGGCAGTGTCTCTTGAATAGGGAATATTCCCCAACAGATTGGGCTTCTTTGTTACAAGACTATTATAGGGTGGGTAAAGAATCCAAACATAAATACTTATACTTCAAGATCCTTGTCTATTTATATTTAGCGCCTTATAAACTGGGGAGGGCTGGCCTTCTCAGCCATGTCACATTGGCCTTCTCAACCACACCAAATTCTGGAGGTGTGCTTATAATGCTTGCGATAGATAGTTAATATCCTAAGGGACTGGCCAGCCTTGCAAATGTAGTGGAGAGCAGTATGGTCTAAATTGACCTCCATCAGTGATGTGGTGCTATCCATGCATGCCGTGTAGCCATTTTACTTGATATGATGTACAACACAGGTTTGAATATACATAGTCAGAGGTGGCTCGTCACAGTGCTGGAAGTAGCCAAAATCTGTATTCTGTGCTGGTGGTGTAATAGTATTGTCCCTACCCAAGACAAATGGCTGAGTGAATGCCAATGTCATGCTCATTGTGAGAGAGTCACAGACAGTCTTTTATCTTGTGTGGGGTCCTTCCTCTCATCCTGAGATGCTGGTTAAGTTTTCAGGGACCATTGATTGTGTTGATTTGGACCAATCTAATCCTAGATCTAACTGGACGGATCTCGGTGTGATTGATGGGACGTAATAGTTGCTACAATAGCCGCTACTAACTGTTACCTGTTGTGCATTTTTCACACAAGTTTGTTGTTGAGGTCTATATAGATTGTGGGAGGTATTCCTTAGAATTCCTTTCCTCTCTCTTTCTATGTTTTCTGCATCAGAGATACTGTGACCCTAACCTATATTGTTTGATTTGAACTGTCGTCTGCTATGGCATGTGGAGGAAAACTTCATATAGTAATTACTTTTTTTCTGTCTATCGCAGCACTCTGTGTGGGGTCTCTTCCCTTCTGTATTATCCCTTTTCCCTGTCGTCCTCTGTCTCTATCTTTTGTCTCTTACAGAGTTGTTTTATATTGATGTTACTGCTTTGCTGGGTGAACCTGGTACTGTCTGAGATTTTACCATTCTTTTTCGTCCTCTCCCAAGACCCCATCCAGTCACTAAATGTCTTAAAGTTGTACATATGAAACTTGGGACTCCAATTTTACCTGAAGGTCTCACCTGGCCAGCTGATGGTATGTCTTGTCATCATCTAAACATGAATGTGTAAGACCTACTTTAAGTTCAACCCCGTCAAGTCAGAATTTATTCTCCTAACACCAACAGGAAGTTTTGCAATATCGCATAGAGAAACAACTAGTTTCCTTCATAACCCAACTTGTCAACCCCGCTAAGGCTCTGGGCTTCTAACTTGATTGCACCTATTTCTTCAAGATGCACATTACACAGAAGACTAACCTATCCTGGCACCACCTGACCCTCTTATGCAAAGTGAAACAGACTTCAGAATTACTGTCCAAGAGCTGGTCCTCTTTTGTTTTTTTCCCTTTTTTCTAGGCAGTTGTAACACTCTCCTTGCCAGCACCCCTGAAACTCACCGGACTTCCAGAAGAGTGTTGAATGTGTAGGAATGACACAGCTGTTTGGCCTGGCAGCTACTGCCACAACTTTGGGATGTAACCTGGACCTTTGGGTCGGAATATCCGCAGTGCACCAGCGCAGAGGAAGGATTGGATCAAAGACCTTATTCTTGCTGCTGTCTTCTTTTGGAGGCTGTATTGGCTCTAGGTTTTTTGCTGTGTCCTGAGAAAAATGAGGGAGACTGTTGAAATTTCTAGAACCCGCAGAAATCCTTCTCAAGAGCCGCAAAGACCAAGCTGCTTCAAGCCCTTCTGTAAGAACCTGCTGCTGGTGAGGAGCATGCCCAAGAACAGGGCCCTGCTGCCTCTATCTAGCCCACAAAAGGTGCATTGCATGTATGTGCAGTTTGCTTCTCCTCTGCAAGAGAGATTGTCCCTTTGGTTGTTTTGCTGTGTATGCAGACCTAGGCAAGAGCTCAAGAACCCCTGGGGTGAGCGACTGCCTTTTGGTGAGTTGCCCACGCTGATGTTCCTAATCAACAGTCTCACCCCTTTTGTCTCTGGGTGTGTGATTTTCATGGGCCCTCCAGTGCTCTTGCTGTCTGCTGTGCAATCTAATAGTGAAGCTTGGATTTTTCCCTCATTAGCTCCCGGTGACCAACTTTCCCTTGCTGGCCCAGGCGGTGCGATCTTGCATCTCCTGGATTGAGCATTGGGATGTTTCCGAGGCTGCGGTGACTCCTGCTGTCAAAGGCATCATCCATAAACTTGGCTTGCTGGAATAGTGTTTCCTTGACTGGCTCTCAATCACATGCACCTGATTCTTGTCATTGTGACTGCTCAGTTTTTATACAAACTGCCTGTGTTGGCTTGCGCACATCCTGTCCAAGAAAGACTGAACTATTATTTGCTTCCCATCCCCTTCTTGATCTCATTTATCGCTGTGGTTTTCAGAATTTTTTCCCCTTAAAGATGTCACTTGCAAATATCTGCATTTTTATTTAGTCTTGTATATTTGACATTTGATAGTGATGCTCTGTTTGTGGCCATAATTATGTATAGTCTATGACCACCTGACTTAATTTCATGTGTCTTGATATCATTGCACAAATGGTATTTGTAATTCTTAAATAAAAAATGTTGTTGGAAAAAAGATTAATATTCTCTCCCAGGACTGCCATTCCGACATTAAATCACAATCCATTATGGGAACACCTGCATCTTGATTATCAGTGATATTTTTCTGAACTCTGACAGCGATGACCTTGGTCTCCTTGTCTTCCTCTAGGAAACATTTCCTGATGGGATTGCTTGAATTAATTTCATCCACTCTAACCACTGCAGTATTTAACGCTATTAATCATCCCGTCCTGTTTGACACCCTTGCTCTCCAAATAGGCTTCAGCGCACAATCTCTGCTGGTCCAAGTTATATCCCATGAACAGAGTCCAGCTTCTCAACTTGAATTGCTCCAGATTCATTCCCATCCCTGTAACGTGCTCTCTCCCAAGACTCCATCCAATCACTAGTCACCTTAAAATTGTACGTGTGGTCCTTGGAAATTCTAATCAACTTTTACCCGAAGGTCTCACTGGCCAGCTAAAGGAATGTCTTGCCCCCATCCAAGCACATGTATGTTTTACATGTGAGTATGTGCACATGAGGGGATGGAATACTCTCACCTGGAGGGGTATGTGTGTTTCTCCATGATGAGCGTTTATTAGAGGAGGCAGTTGTCCTTGCTGATAACTCTCTTTTATCCCTTTGCATGTGTGTGTTGCCCTTTCCTATCTGCTCAGATCGGTGTAGTCTAGGTCAATATGTGCCTGTTTGCTTCACCAGTTTTAGCAAGATCCAACATGTCCACTAGTAGCCTGTACTGATTGATGCTTGAACAAATAAAAGTCTGAGAGCATGGACATTTACTCTTAAATATGGCAGAGTGTGATGTACTGTGTGCAAGAAGAGCTGCAGTGCCAGCCACAGCCTCTAATCAATTGAGGCATCACGAGTCAATTCGCACACCCTTGTAAATATTCTGGGGTGCCTTGTCACCATGGAACTAGATGTATGTATTAGAAACGTACTTGGTTGGCTCCAACAGATTAATAAGTGTAGCTCAAGATCTTCCTGGGTGGTTGGCCTGCGGCAACTGCTCCTGCTTTGAGATATAAACTGACCCCCTGGGTCAGAATATAAGTTCCTTGACTCTTGTGAAGCTTTGTGCACCGACGCAGAGGAAGGATTGGATCAGAGACAGGATTCTTATTGCTGCCTTGCTTTAGAATCTGTGATAGTTTCGATTTTTTTTGCTGTGTCCTGAGGAGAATGAGGTAGACTTTTGTAAATTGTTAGAACCTGCCCAAACCCATCTCAAGACCTGCAAAGATCAAGCTGCTTCAAGCCCTTCTGTGAGAACCTGATGCTGGTGAGGAGCATTCCCAAGAATGTGGTGTAGCTGCCTCTACCTAGCCCATTCAAGGTGCATTGCATGTATGTGCAGTTAGCTTCTCCTCTGCAAGAGAAATTGTCCCTTTGGCTGTTTTGCTGAGAATGCAGACCTAGGCAAGAGCCTCTTGGGCAAATGACTGCCATTCAGTGAGTTGACCAAGCTGCTGTTCCTGATCTGTAGTCTCAAACCGTTTGTGTCTGGGCATGTTGTTTTCATAGGCCATCGTTTGCTCTTGCTGTCAGCTGCCTGCTGTTCAACCCATTAGTGATACTCTGATTTTCCTTCATTGACTCCCGTTGACCACCTTTCCCTCACTGGCCCACCTAGTGTCACTTTGCATCCCCTGGATTGTTCCTGGGGATGTCTCCCTGAGGCTGCGGGGACTCCCATTGTCAACCGCATCATCCCTAAACATCTCTTATCAGAACGGTGTTTCCTTGTCTGGCGCTCTATCTCATGTACCTGATACTTGTCATTGTGAATGCGCAATTTGTATACAAACTACCCCTGTTATCAAGAGGTGTGCACATCCTACCTAAGTAAGTTTGAACTAGCGTATGCTTGTAAGTCGTTAGAAACCAGACCCAAACATTTAAGCTGCATGACTATGACAACCAACATTTTGTTCCATATGCTTTTCTGGAGCGCCCACACAAAGGACTGAGTTATCTTCTAACGTGAATCAGATTGTTCCTATTTTGGGTCGAAATTGTTTATTTGGGATGTATCCTGTTTTTGCTGAACGCTTTGACCTTTTACTAAATAATAGTCCTATTTTTATAACAAAGTAATTGAACTTATTGGACAGTCCATTTTGTGAATTACTTATATGTTAACTAGGTGGGGAGGGGGGTGCAGTTAACTGTAGCACCACTAAGTAGCCACTGGGAATGCTCAAGGAATCAGTAGTGGCCATACGTCTGTTGAGTGGTCAACAGGGATAACTTATACAGAAGAGAGACTTGGTTGTAGGGTCTGACGATTGCCGAACAGGGTTATGTGGAGGGGTGTATGCTTGAGGCAAGCATGGGTTTGGGGAGGTTGGGCCTTTCTGAGGAGCTGTTGAAAGGAATAACTCAATGTGGTTAGGTAAGTGCTGGATAAAGGATCTGGTTTGGTACAAATGGCATGTGATAAATGCTTTTGGGGTAGAAGGTTGTGCTTGGGGGTAGGGAACCTAGGGAGTGATCTATGCTGTAACTTATTCCCTTCTGCCCTTGTTCTGGTAGGCTGAAGCTGCAGGCAGGATGAGCTATCCTCCATCCATGCAGACCCAGACCTGCGGTGCCTGGGAGATGAAGGAGCGACTGGGAACCGGGGGCTTCGGAAACGTCATCCGGTGGCAGAACAAGGTGAGACCATCACTCATTGTCTGTAAAACTATGTTGGGGTTCAGAGAAGAATTTCGTAGAGCCTATTATATTACAGATCTTTCCATGGGTTAAGGGTTGTTTAGTATAATCTTCCAGCTCAGAGCCATAAATGTGGAGTGGTGGTCCTTGGAGGTGACTGTGGAAGGCCATTCTTGTAATTGTGGTGTAAGGTTTACAGCCTCTTTGTTAAAACACTTGACTCATATTCTATTGTTAGTCCTGTCCAGTGAAGTATTTAAAGTACAGATGAAAAAAACGTGGGAAAACAGAGGTTCATTAGCTGCAGTTGGGTTGGTGTAGCAAAGGACAATTTGACTAGTTGTTTTAAGAAATTTCTCTTATGAGTCTTTGCTTCCTAGAGAGATACAGAGATAAACAAAAATAGATCTTGGATTCCTTATTAAAAGTAGAAGTGCTTTCTTTCCACTGAGAGAAAGCAATGCTTGTGGAAACCTTAAGTTACCATCAGGTTTCTGAGAGGGAACACACCAGGGTCCCTTACACCGTAACTTTCTGTAGGTGCCGGCTGCTCCTTTACCTATGCCAACACTGATGCAAGGATCCAAGTCGTCTTCCTGTTGTTGCTCACCTCCAGCTATACCTTCTCTTGTGCCAATCTGAACACCGTATTAAAGCTGGAGATGAGTGAACTCTGACCCCTCTGTGACGCAGTGCATTGCCTGTTCTATGGCGTTAGTTCAGAGTATATTGCAAACCTGAGTGGGGTAATCTTCAGCACAAAGTCTGCTGCAGTCTTTCCTTAATAAGTTAAGACTAGTCCTCAGCTTATCTTCCCAGATTGGATTATATTTTGTGTACTCAGATGCTTTCACTAAAGTGTAGACACCACAATAATCAGCGGAGGCTCCCCGCTAAAGTGGAGGAGCGTTGCCCTACTGCTTCAACTGCAAGCTCAATACAAAAAAATAAAATGATAATAACGTTGCGTTATTTAATTTTTTTGTATTGAGCTTGCAAGTGAAGCCAGGTTAGGTTAGGTTAAGGCGGGCGGGGCCGGGCCGGGCTCCCTGGCGTCGATGGAGGAGGAGTGGTGGCTGCACCTTAAGTGTGAATGACTGTTTGGCCGGTCGTCTCGGTCCAGCTAAACCGTCATGCTCACTTTGCATGTTCTCCACAGGTTGTATTGTACAGGCAGTGTTGTGATTGGCTAGGGCAGCGTTTCCCAAACTGTGGTCCGTGACACATTCCCAGGGGGTCCGCAGAACGGACTTGAGTGCCTGCAGTCGTAGTGAAAAATAAAACGCTCATGCGCCCTCACAGCACACAAGAGCTGTGAATGTTGGCGCAGGGGCGGCGAAACCACAATACAATCTGGCCAATCACCATTCAGCTTTATGTGCAAGCTGAAGGGTGATTGGCCTTATTTTATTATTTGCTTCTGCCCATTACCCTACGTCGCGCTCGCACGGCAGTGCGTGCATTTTTCTCTTGTGTTTGCGGCCAGCCCTGGGGCATTTTGCTACCATATGTCCCCTTTTGCCCTGAAAGCAGAGTATAGCTGTGCCTCTTGTATCGAGGCTAAAGAGCATTCAAGCACCTCGAACCGGCAGGAGGGCTCTTTTCCCTCTGGAACTGCATGTGAGTGTTTTATTTACAAGTGTACGCACGCATATACAGTAAAAGCGCGCGCGTGATGCACCAAGAGCTTTTGGATGCAGTTTGTTACTTGTTGGTTCCTTAATTTTCTTAGTTTCGCCTTAATTGTCTCAGCTCCTTGGCTCCTTCGTTCCCCTTTTATTATTTTTTTTTTTTGGAGGGAAGAGAGCGAGTCCAGCCACTTTGGAAGGCAGGCACCCCCTACGCCAGCAGTCCTACTGCTGACCACTTCCGCTCACGGGGAGGAATGCTGCCAGTGCCTAGCACTTGCTGGCCTGAACTCTCCCTTATGTTTGCCAAAGCTGCCATCGATTTTGCTGCCACACTGCCTGCAACTACGCCTCCTTAAACTTAGGCTGCATGCACACACGGCCCTCCCGCACTGCTCCTTACTGACGGCTGGAAAAGCCGGCCAGCCTGTTCACGAATGGTGCGAAGCTGCTTATTGCTCACTGAAACCGGCGGAAGGCAGGCGGGATAGGCTGGCGGGATGAACTGATGGAGGAGCGCTGCTCGAGTGCTGGAGGCTAATCCGAGGCAGCAAGTATGGGAGAGCTTGCGGCTTACACAAACCTTTGTGACACTGACACGGGGCATTTTGCTACCATATGTCCCCTTTTCCCTGGAAGCAGAGTACAACCGGCAGGAGGGCTCTTCTCCCTCTGGAACTGCATGTGAGTGTTTTATTTACAAGTGTACGCACGCATTTACAGTAAAAGCGCGCGCGTGCTTTAAAAATGTCTTTCCTTTTTATGTCAGCCTCATGTAACATAGCTGCCAATGTTTCAGATTGCCTATGTGTGACATTTTCATAATTTCAATGAAATTTTGGGTGACATTCAAAGACTACAAGTGACACTTATTTGTGAGCAAAAATCAAGCAATTATAGAGCTGTTTATGTTGATTTTTGTGTCTGTGGCTGCTGCAGTGGAAAGGCACATGTGTATAGGTTACCGTTACTTCGCAGGCGGGTAAAAATAGATGCAGCCAGGATCAGCAGTAGGATTTTCGCGCTGCTGTCCGATTGCTCACTTTCCATAAGCCCTTGGGTGAATTATGTGTGCTGTCAAGCTTTCATACTCAGACATATCAAGCTTTTATTCTGTGTAGCCTTTGCGGTTTGTTGTTGGCAGGGGACGGGGGCAGTGGGCCTCCTAACAGGAGAGGGTCATGTCCGGTGCCACGCGAGGCCTCTCTGAAATATGCCTAAACTGCACTGCTCACCCCTTGGTGGTAATATGTTGTTCTGCTGTCTGTAACTAAAGATTGTCTAACAGGTGTTTATGGTAATTGGAATAGCATTGTTCCTTGATCTCGCTGAAACAATATGCCTCCTGTGCAGATACCATCCTGCCATCTCTTGCACTTCCATGATGAACTCCTAATATAGACATTGAATTTGCTCTATACACTGGACTCATCGCTTTGTGCACTATCTTGTTAGAATTTTCACAACATTTGTTGCTTCTTGGGGCAGGTCTTTATTATAAAATGCTTCATAAATGTATAATATTTTTAGACCTTCTTAAACGGTGAATAGGTAAACATGCTAATAATTCAGTCATTCAACCTGTTTCTGCAAGGAAGGGCCACCACTCCTAGGCTCTGAAATGAGAATGTAGAGGTGCTGCTATGGCTGAGAGCAGGAGCCTTATGCCACTAAAAATAATACACCGCTGTATGCATACATGGCCATGCCAATAGACCCAATTCAGGCTGTCTCCCGCCTGAAATTGCCTCTGCTTCAATAGACGTAAATGGAGGAAATACATTCTCCCAAATGTTTTTTTAAATAACCCACTTTCCTCTTCTAAAATGTTGGCATGTATGTGTATGCATGATTTAACTATTCTCAATGTCACATCAGCTGCTCATGCCATGTCCCAAGGCTGCCAGCAAACCACACAGGAAACTTCTGTGACACTCAGGTGCACATTGAATCTCAACCTCAACACAGTTACGGTCAGTGTGTAGCAGACAAAATGACTTTCTGAAGTGTTCTCGCTTAACTCCAACCCGGATCATATTTTCCCATACTATTGTGCGAACCTCTCTGTGCAATCAACAATGGACTGCTTCCACAATGGAGGCCAAATGAATGAGCTATGCTTAATTAAACTGAGCAAATGGAATTATCTTGACGCAGCGTACATAAGTTTGTCATATCCATGCATATGATTTGCTAGAGTTGTCTGTCTTTTCAACAAAAGCAGTGCTGATACAGTGTTAAAATCTTCTTACAGGTGCCTCTTCATCTCTAAACGACAAAGCATATGTAGTCTGGAAACATCTGATGAGGGCAACCTGTAGTTAGTAGGTAAAGTAGTGAAGGTCTACTACGTGCCTCACCAAATAGCTTTGATAGAAATTGATTTCATAATAATCGAATGTTGTGAAATAGACTTGTCATTTGTGGGTATCCTAAAAAACATAAGGAAGATGGATCGCTGCCTTAACCTTAAGCGGAAAGCCACTGAAGACATCAATGATGAACCATTATGCTCAAAACAAAGTGATTTAAGTGAAAAGAAAAGGAAGTGTCGCAAATACGATGTTGAATATTTAGAAATGGGTTTCATATGTTCAGAACATGAACCGCAGCCACAATGCATGCTATGTTATGAAATTTTGTCAAATGAGGCCATGAAACCTTCTAAATTACGAAGACACTTGGAAACTAAGCATAAAGAACATGCGACTAAATCCATAGAATTCTTCAAGAATAAAGAGCAAGAGCTCCGCCCGCGGGGTGCTGACATGGGTCAACACTAAGGGTGGCATATCCCTGGAAGCTCTAGAAACTGACAGGGAGGGGCGGTTTGTTATTTCTAAAGTTAAAGGGAGGGGGTTGGAGTTCATAACTATTAATGTGTACGGCCCGAACTTTGATCCGCAATTCTTCAGGGACGTGCTGATACTCCTGCGGCGCTGGGCATCCCTTCCACTGGTTTGGGGAGGGGATCTCAATTGTGTCCTCAACCCGACACTGGACCACTCTGGGGGTCCGGTGCGGAGACAGTCAGGTGCGGCCAGAGCTGTCGTAGATGCTCTGGCGGAGCTCAATATGTTTAATGTCTGGCGCTCTAGAAATAGAGGACCAGGGGGATTTACACACTACTCTGCTCCACATAACCTATATACCAGGATAGATTACTGGTTTGTCTCCAGTCTCCTTTCCGCAGCTATCCACAGTTGTGAACTTCACCCACGCTCATACTCTGATCATTCCCCAGTTCAGTTATGGCTCGAGACGCCGTCTAAACGACCAGCACCCTTTACCTGGCGGTTCCCACCTTACGCCTTGCTAGATCACGTGTTCAAGGCAGAATTAGCAGAATCCATCGAGGTTTTCTTTGACACTAATATTGGCTCAGTTCCGCTATTCTCCACGACATGGGAAGCTTTCAAAGTGTACATAGGGGGATTGCTATGTCTAAGCACTCAGGAGTGCTCCGGTCTATCAGGAATCAACTGATAACCCTGGAAAAGAAACTTGCTACTCTCGAACAAGAGGTCCAGGAGGGGGGCGCCGAGCGGGCAACAGCAGAATTAAGAGACACATTAGCAGAGTATCACGACACTGCGGACAGAGAGGTTAAATTTCTTGGCAAATACGCCGTTGCCAAATCGTACGGTGAGGGGGAGCGCCCGGCTGCCACACTCGCGGCAATCCTGAAGGGTAAACGGGAGACAACTGGAGTCACAGAAATCCGTACCGACACTGGTGAGCTCATACAGGATCCCGAAGCCATCGCTAATAGGTTTAGGGAATATTATTCCGACCTATATCAGACCCGCCTACCGAGAGGAGGTGACGGAGCGGTAGACTACCTGGAATACATCAAGCTTACTTGGCTGGAAGACGGGCACAGGGAATACTTGATGAGACCACTCGAGGCCTGGGAAATCCATGAGGTGCTTAAATCAATGAGAGCAGGGAGTGCTCCCGGGCAGGATGGCCTCACTGTAGCCTTTTACAAGGAGTTTAGGGATCTCCTGGTCCCTCACTTAATATAATTATTTGAAGAGATGGGAGAGAGTGGGATGATGCCGCCATCGATGCGGGAGGCCATGTTGGTCAACCTTCCAAAACCAGGCAAGCCTCCGGATGAGTGCTCATCGTATAGACCGCTTTCTTTATTGAACGTGGATACTAAACTTTTTGCTAAAGTACTCGCCAATCGCTTGGCTCCGTTAGTGCCAACACTGGTCAGCCCCGAACAAGCTGGCTTTGTTCCGGGTCACACACTCACCCTCAATCAGCGCACAGTTTTTGGGGCTATCCAGCATACTAATCCTAAAGTCAAAGCAGCTGCGATATTCTTAGACGCCGAGAAGGCTTTCGACTCGGTCGAGTGGGATTTTATGATGTTAGTCCTGAGGCGAATGGGTGTGGGAGACCTTTTTTCTAACTTAGTGGCTGTCCTGTATAACTCCCCTACTGCCAGGGTCAGGGTGGGTAATATAGTCACACCCCCCTTTAGGATATCCAGGGGCACTCGCCAAGGGTGTCCACTGTCGCCGCTCCTATATGCGATTGTGGCTGAGCCCTTGGCGTGCGCTCTACGGGAGTACCATAGCCACCGCGGGATTCGTTTCCCTGGGTACAATCTAATCATCTCCACTTATGCAGATGACACCCTGCTATACATCAGAGACCCCGAGTCTAACCTCTCCCCAGTTTTGAGAGAGGTGGTGCGTTATGGCGAGTTCTCTGGTCTCCGTGTTAACTGGGCGAAGTCCGTTATTTTCCCTCTCACGCCGGCTTTGGATCCCATCGAGTTAGATTTTCCGTTGCAGTGGACTACCGACTCAGTGCGTTTCCTGGGTATACAGGTTCACACTAACTCCGAAGTGGTGTTCAATGATAACTATGGTAGGGCTGTGGCCAGACTTGAGGACGACATCTGCAGGTGGATACGCTTGCCTTTATCTCTCATGGGCCGAGTCTCTGATGAAAATGGTAGTCCTTCCTTGGTTTCTATTCCTGTTCTGCAACATACCGATGATACTTCCTCCCCCCTTTTTCAAGCGACTTAAGTCACTCCTGATTCAGCTTGCCTGGGCCGGTAAGCAACCACGGGTCCAGTGGGAGATTTTAACGCTACCTTAATCTATGGGAGATCTGGGTGCCCCGGATTTAGAACTTTACTACTATGCAGCTCAATGTATGCCTGCTTTTTATAGGCTGCATCAGCAAGCCCCTCCGCCTCATTTGCATATAGAGAGGGTTGCGGCCGCGCCCTCTTCACTGGCTTCGTTCCTGTTCAGTGACCCTCGCAGACGCTCGGGTCTGTTGGATTCTATTAACACTACTGTAGATGCATGGTCGAACATCTTGAAAAAGCAGGCTGTGACCATATTATATTCACCTTTAGGCCCTACTGAGTTGTGTGCTTGGCTGCCGATCCTCCTTGAACCGGAGGTGCAACGTGCACTTACAGCACTCGACATTACGCGTATTGGCGACTTCTTTGAGGACGGCGTCGGGCGGGAGTGGGAAGACATTACCTCGGATGGGCGTGAGGTCACCCCTCTGACCATATTTCACTATTATAGGGTGCGGCATGCTCTTCGCAGTACTCTGGGTGATGAACTGTCTGAGCCTCCGGAAGTGGCGCCTTTTACTCTTATGCTAAGAGTAGAATCCCCCTGTAAGGTGGTTTCAAACATTTATTCTCTAACTCAGGACTATCGGAGGCACCACTTCACCAAAGCCAGACGTGACTGGCAGACGGATTTAGACAGAGTTCTAGATGACGCCACATGGCGCTACTGTTGCGAGGCCACACAGCGTATCTCCCTGAATGGCCGGCACTTCCTCATACATTTTAAATTTATCAATAGAGTATATTACACACCGCTCTGGCTTCACAAATATGGGCTTCGTGATTCTGCGAGGTGTGAGAGATGTGGTCTTGACCCCGCAGGGTTCTTTCACATGGCTTGGTTGTGCCCTGAGGTAGCCAATTATTGGTTAGTCATCTTCCGGAAACTTAGTGATATTATGGGTGAGACCCTAGACCCGGACCTGCTGCTGGCGCTGCTTGGCTATTCCAAACACATTCGCAAAAACATTAGGCGTTTAGTAGACATGGGGCTAATGTTGGCCAAGCGGGGTGGTGGCGATGCATTGGGCCAGAGGTCCCCCCCCCCCCACCATTGTGCAATGGTCCCGAGATATGTTATATTGCAATACACAAACCGAATTATACAGTGAACTGCTCACTCCCCGGAACCGTCCTAAGAATTTCTGGAGTCTATATCAAGAATTGATTGAACTAGGATGATGCCCCATGGGCGAAAACCGAATCTGTTTGTACTTACCGGTGAACCCGAGTACCATTGGCCGTTACCCGGTGGAGCTGTCCTATGCAGCTATAGAGGAGTCTGGCTATGGTTCACCACCTCTGCCGTCACCTACCCAGCCGGACATTGTTTTTAACGGTGCTTCACGGTCTTGTCTATCTCTCACTTTGACTGCTTGTTTCCCCTAAAGTCCTTTCCCCCCTCTGGTCTGCCTGACACCATCTGCATTCCTTTTCCCCTGTTTACCTTTCCCCCTCTACCTTCCATTCCACATAAGACGTTTTGTCTTTGCTACGTAACGTGAATATAACTTATGTTATCGTGTAATCTCATGGTTTTCTACTGTCTGTTCTCACCGCGGAGTCCGAGCAATCTTGGCCGATGCCCAGTGGAGCTGTCCTATGCAGCTATAGAGAAGACTGGCTATGGTTCACCCCCTCGGCCGTCACCTACCCAGCCGGACATCGGAAATTGTTTTTAACGGTGCTTCACGATCTTGTCTATCTTTCAATTTGTCTTCTTGTTTCCCCTGAAGTCCCTTCCCCCCTCTGGGCTGCCTGACGCTATCTGCATTCCTTTTCCCCTGCTTACCTTTCCCCCTCTACCTTCCATAAGACGTTTTGTCTTTGCTACTTAACGCAAATATAACTTATGTTATCGTGTAATCTCATGTTTTTCTACTGTCTGTTCTCACCGCGGAGTCCGAACAACCTTGGCCGATGCCCGGTGGAGCGGTCCTATGCAGCTATAGAGGAGTTTGGCCCTGGTTCACCCCCTCGGCCGTCACCTACCCAGCCGGACATCTGACATTGTTTTCCTCGCCTCGCCTCCCCGTTATGTTTCCTTCCCTCTATCTTTCTCCTATGTCTATACTTGGTATCTGTAACTGAAGTAATCATGTAATCTGTAACTTGCTGATCATCATGTAAAGCGCTCTGATACCTGCGGGTCTAGCCAGCGCTATATAAAACTTTGCAAATAAATAAAAAGTAGAAAAATAATTAAGAAAACTGCAACAGGATCTGTTAATGAAAATGCTCTGAAAGCTTCATATGAAGTGTCCATGCTCATGGCAAAAGCTGGAAAACCTCATACAATTGCTGAAGAACTAATAGTACCTGCTCCTAAAGCCATGGTGATACAAAAGGGGATGATGGACGGAACGCTTGAGCCAATCAAACACTCACCCCCAGTCAACTGATCTGGGTTTTATCCATCATCATTCTTTAGCTCACTCCACCACCCCAGTTCAGACATGGCCATATGCAAATCAGTCTGACCCTGTGCCTCATGGGAACAGTCCAGCCCGAACTGCCAAGCCATGTCTTCCCTGGACCGGAAACAAGCATCCTAGGACCGGTTTCTGGCATTCCAGCCGTCATCAGCCAGGCTTGCTTGAATCCAGTGGCAAAGTGAGCAAGGGACCCACGTCTGGGCATACCCCCGCCAACTTAGGGCGAACAAAGCGATACAAAAGGGGATGATGGACGGAACGCTTGAGCCAATCAAACACTCACCCCCAGTCAACTGATCTGGGTTTAATCCATCATCATTCTTTAGCTCACTCCACCACCCCAGTTCAGACATGGCCATATGCAAATCAGTCTGACCCTGTGCCTCATGGGAACAGTCCAGCCCGAACTGCCAAGCCATGTCTTCCCTGGACCGGAAACAAGCATCCTAGGACCGGTTTCTGGCATTCCAGCCGTCATCAGCCAGGCTTGCTTGAATCCAGTGGCAAAGTGAGCAAGGGACCCACGTCTGGGCATACCCCCGCCAACTTAGGGTGAACAAAGCGATACAAAAGGGGATGATGGACGGAACGCTTGAGCCAATCAAACACTCACCCCCAGTCAACTGATCTGGGTTTAATCCATCATCATTCTTTAGCTCACTCCACCACCCCAGTTCAGACATGGCCATATGCAAATCAGTCTGACCCTGTGCCTCATGGGAACAGTCCAGCCCGAACTGCCAAGCCATGTCTTCCCTGGACCGGAAACAAGCATCCTAGGACCGGTTTCTGGCATTCCAGCCGTCATCAGCCAGGCTTGCTTGAATCCAGTGGCAAAGTGAGCAAGGGACCCACGTCTGGGCATACCCCCGCCAACTTAGGGCGAACAAAGCGATACAAAAGGGGATGATGGACGGAACGCTTGAGCCAATCAAACACTCACCCCCAGTCAACTGATCTGGGTTTAATCCATCATCATTCTTTAGCTCACTCCACCACCCCAGTTCAGACATGGCCATATGCAAATCAGTCTGACCCTGTGCCTCATGGGAACAGTCCAGCCCGAACTGCCAAGCCATGTCTTCCCTGGACCGGAAACAAGCATCCTAGGACCGGTTTCTGGCATTCCAGCCGTCATCAGCCAGGCTTGCTTGAATCCAGTGGCAAAGTGAGCAAGGGACCCACGTCTGGGCATACCCCCGCCAACTTAGGGCGAACAAAGCGATACAAAGGGGATGATGGACAGAACGCTTGAGCCAATCAAACACTCACCCCCAGTCAACTGATCTGGGTTTAATCCATCATCATTCTTTAGCTCACTCCACCACCCCAGTTCAGACATGGCCATATGCAAATCAGTCTGACCCTGTGCCTCATGGGAACAGTCCAGCCCGAACTGCCAAGCCATGTCTTCCCTGGACCGGAAACAAGCATCCTAGGACCGGTTTCTGGCATTCCAGCCGTCATCAGCCAGGCTTGCTTGAATCCAGTGGCAAAGTGAGCAAGGGACCCACGTCTGGGCATACCCCCGCCAACTTAGGGCGAACAAAGCGATACAAAAGGGGATGATGGACGGAACGCTTGAGCCAATCAAACACTCACCCCCAGTCAACTGATCTGGGTTTAATCCATCATCATTCTTTAGCTCACTCCACCACCCCAGTTCAGACATGGCCATATGCAAATCAGTCTGACCCTGTGCCTCATGGGAACAGTCCAGCCCGAACTGCCAAGCCATGTCTTCCCTGGACCGGAAACAAGCATCCTAGGACCGGTTTCTGGCATTCCAGCCGTCATCAGCCAGGCTAAAGCCATGGTGACAGCAATGGTTGGAGAAAAAGCAGCGCAAGATTTAGATTTGGTGCCATTATCTAACAACACTGTAAAAAAGCGAATTGACAATTTCAGACAACATAAAGGAACAGTTGATCGAAAGAATCTGTAAAAGTCTGCATTATAGCCTACAAGTAGATGAAAGTACGGACATAGCAAATAAATCTCATCTCCTGTGTTACGTTAGATACGATTTTGAGGGGAACATTATGGAAGATTTAATGTTCTGCCGCTATTTGATACATACCACTGCTGAAGAGGTCTTCAGCAGTTTCAATGACTTTCTGACATCAAATGGAATTCAGTGGTCCAAATGCATAGGAATCAGCACAGATGGGGCACGTGCCATGTCTGGGAGACTAACTGGACTTGTAGCACGAATAAGGCAAATTAACCCTTCAGTTGTATGGCATCATTGTTGCATTCATCGAGCAGCATTAGCCACTAAGAAGATACCAGAGGAATTAAAAAAGGTCTTGAATGAGTCAGTCAAAATTGTAAATTTTATCAAAGCTAGGTCACTAAATTCAAGGCTTTTTGAACAGCTTTGTCAGTCCATGGATAGTGATCATCATCCGCTTTTGCTGCATACAGCTATCCGATGGCTGTCTCGTGGTAGAGTTTTGTCTCGGCTTTTTGAATTAGGAGATGAAATCAGAGTTTTCGTCACTGAACTGGAATCTCCATTTGCACTTGATGAGCGCTTACATGACTACTTGGTTAGCTATGCTGGCATATATGGCAGACATCTTCACCCATTTAAATGCACTCAATTTGAGTATGCAAGGAGTAGGTATCACAATTTTTAATGTCGAAGACAAGATTGAGGCAATGATAAAAAAGTTAGACTTATGGGCTCGTCGCTTATCACAAAGAAATTTTGATTCTTTTCAGAACCTGAAGACATTCTTGGAATCTGCTGATGATGAATTATCGAACAAAGTCTTAGACATTTTTATCCAGCATCTCCAAGATATGCGGTGTAGTTTTCGTCAGTACTTTCCACTTCCGGATGAAAGCAAAAACTGGATTAAAGATCCTTTTAATGTAGATATTGACAATTTAATGGGGCTGACAGCATCTGAAGAAAACGGTTTGATTGAAATCTCTACAGATAGTGCACTTAAACTTCAATTCAAGGAAAAGTCTCTGAGTCTGACAAATTTTTGGCTGCAAGTACGAACAGATTATCCTGAATTATCGTACAAGGCACTTAAGGTTTTACTTCCTTTCCCCACCACATATTTATGTGAGAAGGCTTTCTCAAATCTTATGTACCTTAAACATAAGAACAGAAATCGCTTGCAAAATGTAGAATCTGACCTAAGGATTCAACTTTCCGAAATAAAACCAAACATTGAAAAGTTAGTCGCCAAGATGCAGCCCCATCCTTCCCATTAAAATGTTTTGATTTTTGTATATTTTTCAATGTAAAATAATAAAAGCTTTAGTAATGCAAGTATTTGTTTGGTGTGTACTTGTTTGTGTATTTTTTGCGAATTACTGTTTTAATTTTTTGAAATCTAAATTGTACAAATTGCTTGGGGGTCCCCGGCTTCCAGTAGTGATTCAGTGGGGGTCCTCAGGAGTCAAAAGTTTGGGAACCACTGGGCTAGGGGATTCTGGGAGGCTGTGTGCTTCCTGCTGCGTAGAAGAGGACGGAGGAGAGGCGGTGGCCGGCGGTATTCAGGTAAGTGCTTTTATTTCTTACATTTTATCCCCCCCCCTCCCCCCCCCCCCCTCTGCTTCTCCCTGCCCACCACCCCTTTCGGTAGCAGCTGCTACTGACAATGCTTCATAAGAAGCTTGAAATTACGTTTGCAGCGAGTAGCTGTCACTACAGGCTAGTTTTATCTCTGCAGAGCAAAATAAAAAAGAACGGAATGGAACTGAAGTACTGGAAGTGGCAGCAGTCCTCACTGTTTGAATTTCAAAGCCCTGCCACTGCAACATCTCACCTTCCATCCCAGTGAGGGTCCTTCATTCTTTCATATAGACAAAGTCAAATGTTGCTGCAAGGATGACGGTGAAAACAGCCATAATACCCACTGTTTGATCACCTTTTCAGTTGCCTGGATGGATTCATTTTGCTTCCCGTGAAACTGAAATAGTTGGAGATCAGAGAGGGCTCACGAGGGAAAGTCCCAGTCCAGACATCTATTCAGAAAACATCGAACCACCCAAAACAAATCAAACTGCCAGTCAGACGTTTTGCAGTAACACAGATACACAACTGATGTCATTGGCTTCTAGGCTGCTGAGGAATTAAGCACTCTAGCGCACCTTTTACTTTCACAATAGCCACACTGTGTGACCAAGTTGTTTGGCCATAGAGTAGCAGTGGTGCTATCGTGCGAGTCCTTTTAAATGCTACCCCATCACCTTGTGCTTAAGTGGAGCTGTGTATTTGGTTCAGGTCCAGAGTCCAAATTTCTGATGACCTCTGGCAGACTCGACTTGTAGTTCTTGTCCAATCAGTATCTCAGCCCCAGCTTTATGTTTATGCTGTGTATTGCATTGGAACAGAACTGAAACTTGAGGCTGCAACCAGGGTCAAACTGGGACCAAAAATAGGCGCAGGCAGCCCCAAAAAAGTGGCCCACATTTGAGGAGCACGACCTTTCACAAAACATTGCTTGGTTATTATCAGGAGGCCAGGAGGTTAATTTTTGGATAAATGTGTGGTACATTAAGCATTTTAAAGCTTGAAAGGTCAGTAGCATTTCTGAAGACTGGAAACACTGTAGCTGTAAAACCTGAATACTTATTCCAGTCTCTACGCCTTGTACAAAGTTGCAATAATCCCGCTCCCAATCAACTAGGTCCTCGACTCTGATTATAACATCAATCAGAAATCTAGTACAACGCCAAGGATCAAAAGGGTTAGGCCAGGATCCCTGGGAAAAGAATCTACAATGACAAAAGAAAGAGAAAAAGCAGCTCTGAAATTCCTCATTTTGATGATTCACTACATAGGGGTTTCATTGAATAAAACCTGTCATTTCAGTGGCCTTTTTTCTGCCCCTTTTTTTATAATGCCAGTAATTAATAATAACCTATTATTCACTAGTGTAATAAAAAAAATATGCCTACCTTTGTTGCCACCAGAGGTAGTGAATCAGTTTGGTGGCTGGCAAAGGTGCAGTGACACCTGTAACAGCCATCAGCGAGATTGACCAGGCCTGGCAAAGTCCTAGCCTTGGCCTCTGGATCCTGCCAGGCCTCAAGACCTCCCCATTAGTGACATGCTGTAGTGTCACTGGTAGAGGTAGCCCTTGGCCTTTTTGTCATGAGAGAGATAGTGATAGATAGAGAGAGAGAGAGAGAAAGAGAGCGAAAACACTAAGTGAAATTGAGTGATTCCGGTCAGAATAGGGTGAGGGAGAATGAAGGAGGTAATTCTTGGTATATGATGTACCTTGGTAAAATGCAGGCACATAAGCTATAGTTCTTGGCATATGGGACAGCTGTGGCACAATGCTGGTGCTGGCATAGTGGGCATAATTCTTGGTATAAGAGGAACCTATGGCAAAATACTGGCATTGTGGAGGTAATTCTTGACATATGGGACGGGGCACCCTTGGCAAAATGCTGGTACACTAAAAGTAATTTGTTGTCTATGGGACGCCAGTGGTAAAATGCTGGCACTGACATATTGGAGATCCTTCTTAGCTTCTGGGACACACATAGCAAAATGCTGGTGCTACCATACTCTGTAACTCTGGGTGCTAGGGAGGACAACCATGGCATATTGGGCTGGTACGCAGCCAACCGCAACACATTTCTGGCCTTGACATACTAGTGGTAATTTTGACCTATGAGTCACCAAGGACACAGCCTGTGTCCGAAACGCGTCAGAGGCAGCACCATTTGTGAAGAATAAAAACATATGTGGCACCAGATATATCCTGCACCTGGGAGTTCGAAAGTTGATATATATAGGCCATTCTGCCACTGGTATACTAAATATAATTCTTGGCATTAACAGAGTGCCTATGGCATATGGGACCCTTCCATACCAAAATTCTAGCCTTACACATGGAGGTAATTATTAACCTACAGGGGCACCCGCTGCACATTTTGAGTTCAATGGGGTCCACTCCTGGGGAGTGTCTGCCTTAATTGAATTGGCACACCTTTAAAGTACTTCAGTATTTAATACATGCACTTGAGAGACCGTGGTTTTGAGCAGGTTTATGAGAATATTCTGCTTTAAAATACACTATTAGACCTTGTTTTTTTAAATAAAATTTAGGAGAGACACCCCATGGAACCTTCCTTGAAGATGGGCATGCTCGCTTTGTTTGCTCACTGGAATTCAGAGCAAGTATTACACCACTCCACTTTAAAAGCAGCTTTTTGACTTTGTTCAACCCCTGTATTTAAGGGACAGGCATAACTTATTTCTGTATTTAATTTCTTTTATAGCGCCATGTGTCCCAGTGTAGGGTGTCATGGCGATTTACATCACACTCCTATATTGTAAACAGAAAATGAATCAATCGTACAAGTGTGTAAATTAATTCATAGGAAATGTTACATAAGACAATGAGGGTCAAAATGTGTAAACGTAGCATATCTTCCATATTGGCTGGCATTATATGTCAAGAGTGCTTAGTCTGGTGAAGCACAGACAAGAATTGAAACATAAGTGGTTGGGGTTGTCTGCACTAATGACTTCATTACCACCCAAAGAACCCTTTTTGATCAATATCAAAATAAAGAAACATTTATTAAAAAAAGCAATATGTTTCTATGCTTTGCAGTTTGCATGCAGCTCCTTGATGCTGGTTTATAGCTCACTGTGCTGCAGTGGAAGGATTATAACTAGGGCCACTGGAATGATGTGATTCAGCGGCCACAGTGTTTTCTGCGTAATTATGGATTTGCCGCATTTGACATTTAATTCTTCATCTACTGCATAATATGCAGATTTTAAGGGAAAAATGGTTTCTAACTTGGTCAGTTTAAAAGTTACTAAAAACTTGGCGACGCATGTTCCTGCTCATTGGAAGGCCCTTCTCAAATGTTGGTCATTTTTCAGTTGTTTATTGCTGTATTTGATTGTTAAACTGATACTGATGAGGTCAAACATTTGACCAGACTGGATTACAATGTTTTAAAGTGACAAAATAAAGAAGCAATACCATCACAAAAGTTGCATAATTTGTCTTTTCTTGCCCCAAAATGTAGTCCACTATGCCGCATAATTTGGTCCTCCCCTGCCACATAACTCCATTGGCCCTGATTATAGCTTATGAGCTGCAAGTAACAAAAGGACCTCTAAGTAGTAACCCACTGACCGTTCTACATAAAATACAAATCTGTGATCTGCAAGGCACACGTTGTGCTTTGCAGCAGGCAAATAAACCCTCTCTGCTAACTTATGATGAGTTAAACCTGACTATACAAAACACAGATCTCTCCTGCAAGTACATGCGTCAAAAAACTGGGCATGTGCTGGGTAATTTACTTAATGAAATTTGAGCTGGCCAGGTACAGGTGAAAATAGCCACAACACCTGACCTGGCCTTCCAGCCTTTCTGCACTCCCCCAACCCCTCCCACTATGACCTAATTGTGAAGTCCTGGTGGAGGAGGGGTCAGGTGAATGACATTGCTTCACTTCTGGGCTGAGGTAAGAACTGAAAACTAGGTGAGAATGGCCCAACGGCCACAACAACACTTGGCCTCTTCACACTCCTCCCTCCCCCGCTCACCATGGCCTCAGTGTGGCTGCTGGGGGAGGAGCGTTGGGGAAGAACACTGCTTCTGGAGTTGGGTCCCGCCCCACAGCGGCCAAGCTAGCCTCCCAACATTGATGGTGCAAGCCCCCCCCATCCTTGGCGCCATTGCCTCAAAGCATAGTGCTATGTGTCTCTAGCCTGCTTGCTCATGCCGGCCCCATATGACAGAGACCTGGGCATCTGTGCATGATGGTGGCTGGGGAGGACAATAGCATTGTAGAATGGAGGACAATAGGACACACTGTGGGCAGTTGACAGAGGTCCAAAAAAAATGGTCCCCCAGGCACTAAGGCACCGGCTCATCAGCCCATGGCCGATTGCCCGCTTTGCCAATCCCACCCTAGCTGCAACATCAAGTGCTTACAGACTAGAAAGCAAAATGTCATTCTGAAATGTGCATTCTTTCACAGTGTCTTCTGGTGGAGGCTTTTAATCTGGGATCAGAGAGAAGAGAGGCCTCTAACAGTGAAAATTGAAAAATGCCCATCTCGGGTGATTATCGGTCCTCACTCATTAGCAAGTTGTAGAGATCTTAGGAGAGTGTACTGTAAAGTAAGATGGATTACAGAGATGAAGTGTCTAATTTCAAGATCTGTTTCATGCCCTTCTTAATACATCTGCATTAGAAGTGTGACTAACTGTGTAAATATGCTATCTAAATGTCTTATTTATGCTTTCTTTGCAAAAGCTATTGAATAATGAAGACAATTGGGTGATTTACCCTCGCTTACTTAGCCGGTAGCCAGATAGGCTACATCCACCACCCACTCATTCCTCGGAAGCTTAATAGCACAAAGCAGGTCTTCTTTGGGGAGTGCTGGGCCTGACCGGGGAGCATCATACTTCTTTCAGTCCAGAGATATCTGGTAAACAGTCTTGCTCTTGCGGCATACTCTTTCATTTAATCAGCAACTTTATCAGAGGATCTGACATGATTATTTAGATTACTACAACCATCCACCTGTCCCCGGAAAGGCTCTTGTATGCTTGTGATTAAATTCTCTTGGTGTAGTTATGTTATTTTCGAGTATTGTTTGTAGCGGTGTCAGACTTATTCTGTCTCTGGATTTTCATAAGATTATCACTAAACCTAGGATGGCCCTTAAGGGTAGAGCCTTCATTCTTTGTTTTTTCCAGTGATCTCGCTTTGGTGCTCTTGGAGAGAAAGGTGGACTGTCGTGTAGTTCCTATAAAAAGTATACAGGATCTGCGCCTTTAGACAACATACACTGCAGGATTGGTGTCAGACGAACTCTGATCACCCCCACCGGGTATGTTAGCCTTTCTGTATCAGCTAGCTCACAGTGCCACTATAATCTCCTCTTACCAAGGAGAGAATAGTTTCTGGCAACCTCAGAACATGACAACCCTGATCCCACAGGATCGTGGAAACAATATACTACCTTTCGCTCAGTCTCTCGTGCTTACTTAGTTTGTCTCAGAGAGATACACCGAATAAAACAAGCTAGGCGTTTTCAATAATCATTTATTGAACAGTTGTTATTCTGGTGTAGAATAGATGTGCTGCAACAACCGTTAGACAGTATAAGATATAAATGATTAGCAGTACTATGAAAGTAAAAGGATGGTATAGTTCTACCATCTTCCTAAAATCATGAATACATTCAAGTATATAGAACACATGATAAAAGATGCGTACTCCTACGATGCCTCCCTATCTAGATGTACCTAAGTGTACCTAGCATGGGTGTAGGTGTTGAGCCAAGAATTCCTCTAGGATCTAGTCAACCCCATTACCTTAAGTGAGCGTGTGGGACCCCGTCCTGGTCTTGAGTTGGACACCCCGCGAGGGATGTTAGACCACTGCGAGCTGGAGTGTCTGCATGCAGGAACCTCAGCGTCTCTGGTCAGTGTGTCGGCCGGGAAGTCTTGATCTCCTCTAGCTATCTTAGCAAGATGTGATGTATATATACTCATAGGTCTCCCCAGGGGTCCTACCTTGCTGTGTTACCCTGTCGGCCTAAGGATGACGTCGGGCCTGAACTTTGTACATAGATTTTATACAGGAGATGGTAGTCCTGCTCTGCTTCCAAGAACCCTCATGCATAATGTATGAGATTTTCGAACTAGGGAAAACCCGCGTTCTGAATGCAGTGTAATATCTAGGTAAAAGGTCAGTCCCTGTAAACCATGACCAGTGTAGGGAGAGAATATATGTGAAGGTTAACGAGTTTACAGAGGCCTATATTATAGTACCTATATGGAATATAACAGGACTGGAATTAACTTTGTGATATTTTCTAAATGTACTAATTTGGATTGTTATGTACATTCCTGCATGTTTGTTAAGCATGTGTTCCTTGGTGCCCTTCTTCATGGCATTGAACTGAGGGAGTAACTTGTGAAAGTAAAAGATGGTTTTCATTTGAGACTGGGTCGTCCTATTCACTGGCCAATGCTTTCTGCGGAGGTCTTGTGTGGGAATGTAAAAAGCTGACCCTATTTTATCTAGTGGCAGGAAATGGCGCACAGCTTCAGAAAGGTGGATTACAATTAGCCACAGAGTCTCATCTCCGCATTCTTATTGCTCATGAATGGGGCGGGAATTTCATTTCATGTATGTATATTAAATCTACACTGTAGCATTCACCCATGGGTACTGGTAAAGGTTGAGCTGAATGCACCTGAGGATTCTACTTGCATCGTTCTGCCTAAAGAAGGTGTGTTCTGGGAGGAATGCAGATTTCCTCAGTACTGCTGTGGTAGTTTCTCTGTAGGTTGAGGATGGAATTTGACTGCTCCTTAAAGTAATCTTTGTTGCATATTATTAGCACTATGTTCAGTTGGCTCAACTGGAGTCTCCTTGTGTTTACTTGATTTGGGGATGCTTACCTTTCATGGCCTGTCAATGCAGTTCTCATCACTTAGCAGCTTGATCACCTTCTGGGTATGGGTCAAGGTACTAGTATGTCACTGTGCAGCATTTGGATCAGTGTCTGTATGTCTCAGAATAAGCATGATTCTATCCTCCACATGTCAAAATGGATATAATAATACTCAAGTAAAGGGGGTATATCGTACCCCAAGGTGACACCAGAATCCATGTCTGGAGCTGAAGATACAGCGGCTCTTCTCACGAGAGGTTGTGGTAAACGCGATACCCCCTTTACTTGAGTATTATTATATACACTTTGACATGTGGAGGATAGAATCATGATAATTTTGAGACATACATATGTTACCATATCACCTCCTAATCAGATAACACGTGATTTAAGCCCTGTAGAGTTAATTTTCTTTGAACTAAACATGTTGGCTGTTTTTATGGACCAAAGGAAATTAAATAAAGAAAACTTCATACTATTGATGATTTTGGTCTCTTGGTTATTGGGTGCACCTTTCTTAATTGTATTCCTTGATATGGCTCTGCTTGGCAGCAGTACCACTCAACGGCTGGTACTGGGGTGAGAGCGCAACAAATCTTAATTCATGGAAAATTGTGGGAGGTACTTTTACTGGTTGTCTGCATTGTTTTTGTTAGCATTTGGATCAGTGATAAGAATGCCTGGCCCATTATGGTGTGGCACTGGTTAGATTTAAAGGGGCACTATATTATGAAATCCTGTTGTAACTTTGGTTGGGTTACAGGTGATTTGTTTAGTCATTCATCTTCTAGCTCTAGCTGTGGGGCAAGAAGAGCAGTGTTCTTTTTGGTGCCTTGTGGCATTGATTGGGTCTAAGTCAGCACTGTAATTTTATTAATTATTTTTTGTGTTTGGCATGGTTTGGAGGAGTTATTTTGGAGGGTGGGGGACATATGGTGGCTCTGATTGTGCTTAGAGAGATTCTGTTCCTTCAGGGGTCATGTTATTGTCCCGGTAAGGTATGTCATAGAAGAGTGCTGTACTTCTATGTTATGTTTCCAGTTTGTTTAGTTCACTTCTACCATTTGTGTGGTCCAATTGCTCTTTCTGAGTGTAAGCAGCCTTTATGGTTCTTTCAGGAATGTAACGGCCCACCCCGTGTCACTTGACCGTCTTTCGTTTCCAGTGACACTTCGTGGAACACCTCATGAACGCAGGAAAAGGGAGCGCATGTGTGGGTGAATGCATGTTGGTAAAATCTGCCAATGGTGGAGCACATGCACTCTAACCCAACAGAATGACAACAGTCCATTTTGACACCAGTCCGTGAGAATCCCATTTTGCAAAGTCAGTGGTGATGGAAGGTGGAGTTTTGGATGAGGTGCAATGAATGATTTTCGATCTGAGCGGTTCTGGGATTCTCGTTGACCAGTGTCAAAGTGGCTGTTGTCATTTTGTTTAGTTAGAAAAATTGGACCAGTGCTTTGTTTTGTAATGCTTCATTTTGGGCCGTATTCGATGTAGGGGTCATGTTCTATCTTTGGTGCGTTTTCAGGCATGGCTTTGAAAGTTTATTGTTGAGGACAGCCTAAGTGAGAAGTCTTCTCTCAAACTTGGAGAATGATGCTGCACATAAGCATGCTTACTTTGAGAAGTGTTTTGGCACATGGACTACTCACATACTTATCAATTGAATCATATTGTGCAATAGATATGATTTGTGCTGTTCTATACTTTTTTAAAAGTTAACATATGTTCCATAAGCCCTCAATTATGAGGGCCTGATTAAAAAAAAAAAAGAAATCTGTCAAAATGTATGCACTTTTTCTAGATTGGACTGAATTGGTTGGTGGAACCCACAACAGTGATTAGGAGCTCTCAAGCGGATGAATGAATGCTTCTTCCGCTATGACTGATCAGATCGGAAGCCATGGCCAATTGTTTGGATTGCATAGTTTTCATCTTTTGTAAGTTCACAGTTTGTTGTGGGCATTATTATATTGAACAGTTTGTTCGAAGGATATAACCTCTTGTTATGAGATGGTAATGGGAATGTTGGCATCAAGGTTTTTTTATGGTTTCATCCCATCATGAAACCATGTTTTACTAGCTCTATAGAAGCCCACATGGTTACATAGGCAATAATTTTGAGTTTGGCACAGCAGGGGCCCCGTTGTAGACTGATGGGAAATCAATGGTTAATCTGCCACACTTCGAGGTGGGAGAAGCATAAGATTTTCACTGGAGGAGTCTCAGCTGGCTCTGTAGGCATAAACCTCTTTCCATGCATAGTTTCTGGAAATTAGGGTTATTAAGTTACATTTTGTTATTTGAATCGCCAGTTTCTCCTAGCACTGGGTATTTAGGATCATTGTTGCAGGCAGTGCAGTAGTATGCCATTTATGGCCCTGTGAACTGATGCAGAGAGTTTCCAAGGAAATCTGTCTGCCAGTTGGTAGCAGCAGACCTTGTAAAGCTTTCAAACTATGGCTTTGAGGAGACCAGTGAGGATGTACTCTTATTATTGCGCTAGTGACTCAAGATGTAGTTAGTTCGCATAATCGAGTTTGGAGGGTCCAAGTGCGATGGTCGCCTGTATACTTTGTGGGAATCCAAGAAGATGGAGTATTCTTCTTAGTAGCCTCAACAGGCTGAGAGATGAATTGACCATGGCTTCTAATTGCAATGCTAGGTATAGATTAGAGCCAGGTAAAATTCTCCTATATTTGTTGGCTGGTGTAGATGCAAGAGTTTCCTTAGTCTAATAGTATGGTTTCTGTAATAAGGTTGACTTCTCTCACATGAGAATCTGTTTTTGAAGGGTTACGTTGAAAGTGGTTTTATCCAATGTAGTTCTTAGTGTCAAAGAGGCAAGGTCCTACAGTGTTGCTTTGAGCATGCATCTGTTATGATGTGGCTGTGGTGAGGCTGAGATTGTAAAGGTGCCTATCCTTTGTAAATCGTCATGTGGCTTTGGGTGGGTTGGATTTGGAGGTATGCTCTTCCTTTAGGGATCATGAAGTGCCTGTTGTGTGCTTGGGTTTAGATGGGTGTTTTTCCCCTAGGAAATTAAGATGTGGCATTGGGCAGGTTGTGTTTAAAGGAGAGCAATTCCATGGACATGAAAGTGTTGCTCTTTTGCGGCATGCAAAGGTGCTAATTTTTCAGACATTGTGTCTTGCCTCTAATCAACTTACACAAATGGGGAAGGCAGGTCTGTTTTACAGTTGCCGTAGTCTTGAAATGGTGGTGCTAACTCTTTATTTTTGTAACTTTTCAGGAGCTTGTGGAACAAATTGCAATCAAGCAGTGTCGTCAGGAACTTAGTCCACGGAACAAAGAACGCTGGTGCCTGGAGATACAGATCATGAAGAAGTAAGTGTAACTTCCTTCCCTTCTTGGCACTGCATGCTTTCCTGTGATTCATTTTATTTGAGGAGCTTGGGCTATATGCATGAGTTTGTTTCTGTGATTAAATCTGTATGAGGAGCTTACTCCCACACTCCCACACTCCCTCAGCGCCTTGAGACTCCTTTGGGTGAGTAGCTGCGCTTTATAACCCCTGATTGATTGATTATTGCTTATCACTGTTGGTTTCAATGTATATGACAATCTTCCTTCCTCACTAGCACTGTGTGCATCTTTAGGAGCAAGTCAACATTGGAAGTTTTATTTCTTACTCAAACCTGTAGCTCTATTCTTGGAAACCAATTCCTGGAGCCTGTGTATTAGGAATCTCTTTTCTCCATCCCTCTTTCAGCAGTTTAGAAGCTATAAAGACATTACGAAAATTAAGGGTTTGATCAGCTTTCTTCTTTACAGGTCGTACCTGCAGCTTTACTTCTGTAAACCTTCTGGATTACATGTGCATGGTTGACTTTTTACTGTATCTATCTGTGATGCTATAGCACTCTTAGTAGACCATTGTGGATAGAGTATTTCCAATGATGGTAGGTGATCTTTGAAAGATGTGGGGTATAAATGACCACTGAGTTGCACAAAGCAGTGAACCCAATTGCTTGCTACGATTGGGGAATTTGTCTTTTTCACAGTCACTCCGAGATATTTGGGATAGGTCTATAGGAGACCGGATTAAATAAAACAACACACATTATGTGAGACTTGGAGGGTGCATTAGAGAATTACTAGTCTCTTGGTAAAAATGTTAAAATAATATTCTTAACAGGACGCATACATATAGAGAAAATAATGGTATCTGATGAAAGATAGCAGAGATAGTAATTCTCATTGTTTGTGGGTGTTAGTTGAGTACCGCTCTATAATTTAGAGGAACATATCAGACCTCCACGATTTCAAAACACAAACATATTTGCTGATGTTTGCACCACATGCTGTGAAGCTTGCCATTTCACCAAATAATGTAATAAAAGCTGTAGCTGTTGAAGTAAATACGCCCCACGAGCCAAATGGCTTTCCTAATCCATCATTCAAAACAGACAATGAATATTGGGAATTTCTGCTCTAACCATTGTTAAATTGAAATGTTTCTACATGCCCTTTGCTTCTGTCTTGTAAAGGCATTATTCTATAACTCCTCAAATATACACTGTCTAAATTGTTGTTTCCTCAAATATACACTGTCTTAAATTGTTGTTTCCTCAAATATACACTATGTCTAAATTGTTGTACATTGCCGAATCCCGATCCTGATTATTTGCACTTACTTATGGTTGTACACTCCAAGGCTTTTTTAGTTTAGAAGTACAAATTGTATTATAGATTTGTTTTATGTCTTTTTATATTAACATGAATTTGAACGTTTTTTAGCAAATCAATTGGAATTTTTTACGATTCGAAATTTTTGATTGATTGCACATTAATTTTATATTCATATATATTTTATCAAGATTTTGTATCTTTTTAATGGTGGGGTTGAGTGTTTTTCATTGCCAACTGTCTTTTGTGATCTTAAGTGATCGAAATAAAGATTGATTGACTAACTCCTCTTTAAGCAAGTATTGACTGTCAGTTTTTTTGGCTCTTATACAATGGAAATGTTTTCTCTTCTTTGACATACAGTTTAGAACAAGCATTAAAAATGCAATAGGTCTCGCCTTTCATTAAGTTAAAGCCATTTGCTTTGCTAAACAATACCATTAGCAAAGCAAATGGCTTTAACTTAATCAAAGGCGAGACCTAATGCATTTTAAATGCTTGTTATACTTACCATCAGGGCGAAAACCAAATTATTAACTCTGCAGCAGTACCACCCTTTACAGCCTTTGATGTAACTTCAAAGACTGCATTATAGTTACTTCATAGTCTCATCATTTCAAAACTGAAGCATTTTCAATATGCTATAATGTAACGAAGTCATGGTTGTTACTTATTTATGTTATGCAACTAACAACCATTGACAAAGCCAATAGTACTAGCTTGTTGTAAGTGTAATGTTACTTGCTGTATTATATATCTGGATGTAATGACAGAAGCAGCAAATACCAGTCAGGTGGCACACTAAACTAAGCACAGACTTTCAGTTTACATGTTTTAAGACACGCCAGAAATTACATCGGCCACGCCCCTTTGAGGGACCCCCCCCCCAATTTTTTTGATCCCATTTAAAACCCTGGCTGCAGCTATACCAGTGACCAGTCAGTGAACGCCGCCACGTGAGGCAACTGGTGTCACACCAAGTAAATTATAATGTTGTAATCTACAGACAGACGCGGGGATCTCAAGCTATTAACACAATGCTTCTCTACGGCACGTGCCATCACATGGGGATGCAGAGTCCGCCACGAAGGGCAATGTTTCTTGGCCTTGTATCACTCATTCCCTTTGTAACATGTCAGCTCGCCAAGCACTAAACTCTTTGAAGAATGGCTGCGCAGCACTACAAACTGCAACCTTTCAGAGGGGGTGCACACTTCAGCCCCATCATTCATCCATCACTGTGACTTTCACACAGAACGACTTAGCAGGTACAATAACCCGCTGAGTTATATTTGAACCGCACCCATAAACTTGCTGGTACATACACTTATGCAGCAGGTGCATTAACCCCCAGTGTCCTTACCGCCTTGAAATGATGCCTAATTACCCAGTCTCTGGCACCAGCCAAATTCACGGAGTTGGGAGCCCAGCTCGACAGCCTTGATGCTGCATAGATACAGCACATGCTCATCGCACGGGCTACGCCACCATCGTTCCTACTGGCCAAGTTCAGAAACACCCCGCCCACACCTTCACGTGCCAGGAAAAAATACCAACGGAATGCTTGGAGTTGTGGTCTTGGAGGAAACTGGGAAGAGGTTGAATGGCGGGAGGCGATCACAATAAAATCATGTGTGTAGAGGGTCAGTCAATCCACCTCCTTTAGCGATGTGTTTATGCCACACATTTCTGGTTAAATCCTTACACACTAGATCAGTGGGTTAATGCATTGATCGGTGTACATTATTGGTAAATTACAAACTGAACAAGTTAACTTGGGGGTTAGTCACTTGTTGCAGGTATTTGTGAGCAAGTTACCAGTCGCATACCGGCAAGTTATAGAAGGGGGTGAGGCGGTGTCATGCAACCGACGAATGAGCGAGCGAATGGGGAGGGGGAGTTGGTAAGGTGCAGTTGTGTGTGCCCGTTCAACTTCAGGAAGTTAGTATAGGGGTTAAACCACTGCTGCAGAATAGTTGTGTAAGAAGCGCAGAAAAAGGGAAGATTTGTTTTATATCGAAGAGAAACCAACGATTTCCCAGAACCACAACGACGTCTCTTTTCCTCATTTTGTTCTCTCGTAAACTACACTGTGTTTAGATGAAGGTTGAATGACTGCCTACAAGTAAAAAAAAAATCGGTCTGCAAAAATAGTTCCTGGAAGGAGCCTGGATATCCATCCTTCGCGTCGAGACTCGTTCCCTTCCAGGAACACCCTCAGGCAGAGGCGCGCACAAAACCAGGCAAGTACATTATGTCGCAAGACTTCAGTTATGCAAGGTTCAGAGGAACGGGACATGCATCATATAGCGTGTCAGAGATAAAGAGACAAACGCAGCATTTAATTGGAAGCCCAACCCACTCTAACCCATTCGAAACCATATCTCCAATCCTGAATTTCCACATACAAATCCGTGATTTCAGATGCGTGAGTCTAACTAGCTCAATGGTAGCAAAACAAAACTACAATACCCAGACTGCATTAGGATACAGCTCAAAAGTCCAGGGCTGAAAACAAGTTCTGTAATGACCTAGGGAGTGCTGGTCACCCTGTTTAGAAATGTGGGATTCTGGTTGACAGGGGTGACTACCAACGTTGAGCAGGAGTCCGGTGCCGACACCCGGTGATCCCGGCGGATTAACCAATTAAAGCGGGGGTCGCTGCATCGCCTTCGTTGACCTGAACTGCCCGATTCCACCTAGTGCTATGTGGTCTCCTTATAGTGATCTCCAAACAACAAGTCCCTCATAGAAATGTGTGGACCAAATACTGTAATCCAAATGTGCAAAAACCTCAAGGCAAAACTATCCACAGTGAGTATACTCCTACATAACAAGCCCAATAGTACCCTTTTCCAATTGTTTCAATAACACTTGAGAATCAAACAGACAATAATCCCAACACAATGTTAAAATCTACAAAATCGATTTTATTCATAAGTTCTATTTTTTTAAAACATGATTGACAAATCCTTTAAAAAAGTCATTAAAAATTGGTTTTTCATTTAATACATACAAAAAATTTCATACACAATAATTGCACACCAGAAAACTACATAAAAGTCGACGCAGCGTTTCGGTGAAATGCTGATTGATCACCTTCTTCAGGACAAAGTTTTCTATTATCGATATCAAAAAGTGGTAGATCCCTTATTCTCTATAGATGGGAACCACTCTTCCTGATTGGAAACAAGGAGTGACCTTTTTATGTGGTACTATTCCTTTTTATTGAGTCGCATTTCATAGGAGCCACCAATAAATCTTATCGTCAATTTCCCTATTAAAAGTCAGCAAAAATCTCCAGAAGGGTAGGCCGTCATTGGGCTCTTCTAATGATTTAATCCTCGTTGTTTATACAGGAGAAAGTGCTGGTTATGTTGCTGCCCTTGATTGCGCAACTTCAGTCTGACATTTTGGAACCAAAAGTTTGGCCTCCTCGCTCCTATGTAGACGATTTCCGGATCGGGATACAATGATCCGGAAATCATCTACATAGGAGCGAGGAGGCCAAACTAGGGAAATTGACGATAAGATTTATTGGTGGCTCCTATGAAATGCGACTCAATAAAAAGGAATTCTCAAGTGTTATTGAAACAATTGGAAAAGGGTACTATTGGGCTTGTTATGTAGGAGTATACTCACTGTGGATAGTTTTGCCTTGAGGTTTTTGCACATTTGGATTACAGTATTTGGTCCACACATTTCTATGAGGGACTTGTTGTTTGGAGATTGCTATTACCCTGTCCCTATTTTTAATATGGTGGCTCTTGTTGTTACATTTGTCTCCTTATAGTGACCATAATCCAGTCATTCTGGTCCTGAATAAAGCCTGTGGCCTAAAGAGGAACCTGTGTAAGATAGGTAGTGACTATTGCGTGAAAGCCACAGACCAGGGACGTAGGCTAAAATGGGCAAAGGTAATCCCTGATCTCTTCTTTATAGATCTATATGTGAGGGTGGAAGATGAGGTAGCCATCTGTAGTGATTATTCGAGCCGTGGGGCCGAGGTGTTAACAGCTTTTGAAGGGATATGTGCGCAAGTAGCATCTGAACTCACCATGGAAACCTCCTCTAGAATATTTAGTGGTGAAAGGTGGTTTGACAATAATTGCTCATCAGCACATCACAAATTAATTGAAGCCCTGAAATCGGCCCCACGAGATAGAACGCAAATAACCGTGTTAAGGAAACGGTATAAGCAGGCAATGGCAAACCGCAAAAAGGAAATTCAGAAAGAGGCATGGGAGGCGCTTTTATCAGTGGAGGTTTTAAAAAACAGCTCCAGTTTTTGGGCTATCGTCAACAAACCATTTTTTTCAGGAACTGAGAACAACCCACTGGATTATAATATTACCGAGACCCAGTGGCTTGCCCACTTTGAATCCATATATGAGGCTTCTCTGACATCACCCACGCCAGTAACCACGGCCAAGACAGGGACCCCAGAAGTTTTATTTTCACTGAAGATGAGGTACAACGGGCCATAACACAAATGACCAGCAATAAGGCACCCGGCCCCGACGGCGTACCAGCTGATTTATATAAACAATATCCGGCTTTTTGGGCTAAAATTTTGACCAATGTTTTTAATGCAACCAGCGATCAGGCCTTCCCGGCATCATGGTCACTCAACGATTATTCCAATTTTTAAAAAAGGTTCGAGAGAGGACCCACGATGCTACAGGCCAATCTCCCTAATTGACTCTGCAGTAAAAGTTTTAGGGAGAGTCATTTTAGCCAAATTAATGGTTTGGCTGAAAGAGAAAGAGGTTTTAACTGATTTTCAATACGGCTTTAGAAAAGGGAGGATCACCCTGGATCAGTGCCTCAACTTACATTTGTTAGCCAGGAAATATACAGTAGCCAAAAAGGGGTCGCTACACCTAGCTTTTATGGATCTTAGCTCGGCTTTCGACCTGGTCAACAGGTCCAAGCTGTGGCAGATCATGCTAGATATGGGGATTGAATCTAGCTTGGTTCATCTCCTGGTCGACTTGCATAGGGATCTTTATGCTAACATAAGGGTCAATCAAGAAGGGAAATGCACAAGGCACTTTAAAATAAGCAGAGGGGTGCGACAGGGCTGCATTTTAGCGCCCCTACTTTTTACTTTATACATTAACAATTTACCCAAATCTCGTGTAAAAGCCAGCCAGGACATTCCGCGCATAGGGGACATGGGTATTCCCGTGCTCCTATACGCGGACGACGCTGTTTTAATAGCGCGCACAGCTATAGGGCTCCAGAGGTTATTGGACTCATTTGGGGCGTATATGAAATCGCTGGACCTCGTTGTGAACTTAGCAAAATCCCAAACAATGTCCATGGGTCAAAAAAACAAAAAAGTAAAAACTTTTTACTGTGAAGGTGCCGAGTTGTCGAGGGTACCCTCTTTTAATTATCTAGGGGTCCTATTTGATGAGAAGGGAACATGGGGCCCCCAACAAACAATGAAACGTAACCTGATGGCAAGATCAACTGCTGCTGTACATGGCTTCGCGCATCGGCTGGGGGCCAAGCCGATTGAAGCCATGCTCAATATTTACAGGTATAAATGTATGGCTATTGCCTTGTATGGCTCCGATATCTGGGGATATAGGTCAGGAGAAGGGGTGCAGATAGTGGAAAATAAATTTTTACGAGCCCTCCTGTCTGTCCCTCAGTCCTCCCCAACATTTAAAGTACACCAAGAGGTTGGGGCCAGCTATGTTTCAGACTTATCGAAACTGGCCCCAGTGAGTTGTTGGCTAAAAACCTGGCTTAATCCTGAGCTAACGTTAAACCATCAGATTATCAGGGATTGTATGGCCCTGGACAATGTGAGCAGCATCTTATGGTTACAATATGTAAAGACTGTTTTAAGTGAACTAGGGCGCCCTGAATTATTTAATGTCCCTGATAAAATAAGGAGAGGTGATGTGTCTTGGGTTAAAACCCAATTTTTGAACTTGTTGGCGGTTGAGAGGGAGGAGAAGGAGCTACTGAAACCCACAGTAAAGGCCTATTTTATGTTAAAAACCACAATTTTGATCGAACCTTATCTGAAATTAGTTACTAGGCCCTACCACCGCCAGCTCTTAACGAAGTTTCGTTTTAACCTAATTCACACCCTCTTAGGTAATTCGCAAAGCTGGAGTAGGGTGTGTGATCTAGGCCCCTGTAGTTGTGACAACTTCTCAACCCAGGACACTATGCACTTTATTATGTTTTGTGAACATTTTAGTATTATCCGACGGAGGTTTTTAATCCCAATCTTGAAGGGAAAAGGATTTATACAGGTTAAACCAGTTCTCCTTTACCTGCAAATGCTAAACGACCCATGGGAGATTTTTAACATTGCGAGTTTTTTAGTGGCAGCTGTGCGTCAGAAGAAAATTACTATAGCATCTTAGCTTCTGAATGTTTTAACATATTATTGATGTTTAATTAATTTTATATTGCATCACATGAACTTATTGTCTTCAGTGTCTTTTAATCCTTTTTTACCGCCCATGTACTATGTATTTGATCTCTTAATTATTTTATACTATATGGAGTTGTACAATTGTAATATATGTTGCATACTTTTATGGTTCTTATCAACCGAATAAAGTGGTTTGACTGACTGACCTAGTGGCTCTTTTTTCCTAAAGTTTTACGGTGGTTTTAATGTGACCGTTTTATAATTACTTCTTTTCTGGTAAGGCTTTTGTGCTGGCAGGAACCTACCTGCCTGTACCATTTTGGAGTGTGCGTGTGTGAGGGTGTAGGGGGGAGCTGCGTGTGCGCGTGTTATACAGAGAACACGTCTTGCTCTCTTGCAAAGCGCTCTAGCGCCTTTGGACCAAGTCTGCGCAATAGAAGACTGTAAACGTGATGCGTCTGCGCGTGTTATATAGAGAAGTTAGAGAACACGTCTTGCCTCAACGCCATTGCGCTAAAGAAGATTGCAAATAATAAAATAAAAAAATATAAAGTATACGTCCCTGAAGCGCAAGAGCATAAGTGCCCAGGGAACTTGCAGCACCTCTGGCTGCGTCCAGTGCCCGCTGAAAGGCCGCTGCAATGTTGATATATGTGCTCGCCCTGGAGGACGTGAAGCCTTTCGTGGCAGTTCACATGTCGGCCTTGAAGTTTGCACTGTGCGTTTGTAAACGGAGCCTCGGCCTCAAGGTGCCCGCGGTCAAAGCAAACAGGGAAAATAAAGACTTCTCTACTGGGCATGCAACATGGCTGGGACCAGGGCTTTAACTGAGATGAAACAAGCGCGGTACCGCAAAGGCAGCCGCGTGTTTATTTTCGCATCGCGCTTTCACTTTAAGTAAGTGAAAGCGCGATGCGAAAATAAACACGCGGCTGACTTTGCCAAAGCTGAATGTGAAGAAAAAAGTGCGTACGGACTAATGCAGGAGAGAGTGTCACGCCGCCAGTAAATGATCCGATCCCGGTAGGCGGGGCCAAAAGGAGACAAGGCGGCAACAAGGAGGGACTAAGAAGCCTCCTTCAACTCCGCCTCCGAGCACTTCGGAATCTGTATTGATCCCAAGAAGCTCTCGAATGCCGAGAGCAGCGCATGCGCGCTGCTATCGCCAGCCGAGACCTAAAAAGGGCCTTGAAGAGATGGTGAGCAGAGTGCTTGGGTTTCTAAATACACTCACATTTTGACAGATAATGGCACTGAGATACTTGAAGATAAAGTTGGTTGACCTATGTATATATCATGGCAAGACTATGATGTGCAATGCTCATGAGCTCTTATATATCAAAATATACAAATGATTTAAATGCAATGGGTGCAAGTTGTGACATTATTCTGAACAAATGTAATATTGAAGGCCCTCTGCTTAATCTGATAAACATTTGTGGAAATGTGATTCAGCATAGTTTTCACTCTACAGAAACCACAAGAAAAATGATGTTGATTGAATCGAAAACAAATAGTTATGTTTCACTAACACTTTGTATATAACTGTGAAAGTTAGTAGTTACGCCAAATGAAGAAATGTCTAATAATACCAGGCCAGACAGTATGTCAAAAGACATTGTGATAATAATTAGTGTTTTTGTATAGCACTTTGTAGTGTGTTGTTTGCAGTATGGCAGTTCTATGCATAACACACTTTATTATCCAAATCAATGTATTAAACCTTGGAGGGATACCTGTCTTGACTTGCAGGTTACGCACTGCGATCAACATCATTACACACATCCTGGACCTCCCTTCGCACTCCAGCAAACAAGCACAGGATATAGAGATTCAATTGTGCTGTAGTTGGCCATATATAATGAGTCAGATACAGCAGTGCAGATGGACAACAGCGTATAAGATAGGGCATGAACTGCAGTTGACAAGGGAGAGACTGGTGCATGTAAGACAGAGCATGATGCAGGGCAAAGGCCACCATGGACTGGTGTAGACAAGTGGAGTAGTGATGTAGACAAGTGGAAGGATGCTAGACTAAGAGCCTGCAAGAAAGCTGAGACAGTCAAAAGTGCTCAGCGTGAAAACTACAGGGGAGCAGAAACATTGAACTGCACTAACTGCTTGTTATGGCAACGGGTGGAGAGACTGCAGGAGAGCAAGAAAAGTCTTGGACTCCCATTGGAGATCGGAGGAAACCTAGGACTCAAGTGGTGGGTTGGGCATTAGAGACTAAACTGAAACAGTCACAGACAGGCATGGTAGAGACAGACAGGAACTGTGGAAGGTAAAAGGAAACCACAGATGTCATGGCTATTGCAAAGATAGGCTTTGATTACCAGAAACTGGGGCTTAGAAATAGTGAGATTACAATGGATCAGAGACAACATAGACAGCCTAAGTCTGACAGAGACTCTAAGGAAACAAAAAGAAGTTTGAGAGTGAAGACAGTGGTACAGTAGTCCATAATAGTTGAATACAAAAACTGCCTAATAAACCCAAGTTCAAAGGAGATATCGCTTTAATCTGCTAAAAACCTTTTTTTCTTTAACATTTTCCCATTCCTGTGCTGTGTACACTGCATTGGGCTAATATTGCCAATAAATGAAGTTTTTCGGTGAAAGTAACCAATCGGAATGTGTAGATTCATGGATTTGGCTTCAAATTTGCAAATCCACGTGGCCAATGAGAACAAAACCTCTCTTGTCAAAATGTATATACCTTTTTGTTTTAAACAGCTTTGTGGATCCAGAGAAGATCTGAAGGATCCACAAATTAATGGATAGTATTTAAATATAGACAAATTTGTCTGTTTATGCAGTAAAATAGATAAAATTAGTTTAAACACTATTATAAATTAAAAAGATTGACAGTATCTTTTAACATCAAATAAGTACCATCCAAAATCTATCACTAGATCTAAGAAATTCATATCTGCGATCAATTATAAGGGGCATTGTATCCTTTTTTTTAAAAGGTGTTTTTAAAAAATCCTATCCTGTGAATTCAGAAATAGTAAACGGTCCAAAAACAAATGTGGGTGAAATAATTCCAAGATAATCCCCCTCTGTTAACTCTTCAAAGCCTGCCCAACACCTTTTTGTAATAGTAGTTTCTCAACAAATACTGTACAGATTTATGTGAAACAAAGCAACACCATATCTCATAGTATAGTTCTTGTTTCATGCCGAATCTGATCTAATTCTGTTCAATAGGTTTATCTATAGTGGAGTGCAAACGTTCCCCAGAGTTAAATGAATTTTTATGTGTTCTTTTTTTTCCTTTTTAGTTTTCATCTACAGACAGCTTTTAGCGGTCTGTTTTTGAAGACCTATTGCGGATCCTATCAATACGTAATGTGGGCTTTGGGTCAATCCACTACTAATTATTTTAAGGTTTCGGCTAGACAGCACTTGTGCTGTCTCTTCGAGACATGTATATACTTTGTGGGTTTAGATCCCGCCCATAGGCTTCTCATTTGCTGGCTCCATTGTTGCTCTCCTATTCTTTCTCCCCATTTGTCCATGGCATTCATTTGCCATGCCTCTTGCTGTGTTTAGCTCTCCCCAAGAGCAGGGACCAAGTGCTGTATAAATACACTGGTCACCATTTTAACATCTTTTCAGGAAGTACTTTGTTCTTTCTTTAAGAGGCGTCATCAGGAGCACACATGTTTTCACTAGCTCTGAGGGCCTTTTCAGTAAACAGAGCTGTAAATCATGTTCTTATCTTGTCACACTTTCAGCGGTAGCTACAATCCCCTCAAGTCTACAATGGACTTGCCCGTCTCTCTCATGGCTACAGATAAAACTAAAAACCACTCAGGACAGTATGTTGACACCTCCCTCCCCCCCTCCCCATGCACATTTCTCACCTGTCTCTTTAGCTAGGTAGTTGGACGAAATGTATCACAGAAGCAGGCACTGGGTAGCTGGGGGTGTACATACTGTGATGCATGCTTCTCATGGGGATTCCTCCTCACTGCCCGCTCCTGCATCCGCACGTAACACGGATACCTGTAGGTAAAATACCAGACTCTGATTTTCCACCTCCGGGGATTTTTCAGTGGTTGTTTTTTTATATTCATTTTCTGCCCTCCAGCCTCTTCGACAACACCGCGGCGCCCCCTCTAGAGTGAGCACGGAACCCTATTGGAGTCTCGTCCGTCTCCTCCTTTGCCACCTGCCATTTGTCCACTCCAGAGTCATTAAGAACAGAATATGCGATGAGGCCACCCTCCCTGCATAGATGACCGGGCACCACTGTCCTCATTACTGCTGATTGGACATATGATATGTCTGTCCCCATCTTTCCTTGTGCTTATTTGTTTTCCTGAGGGTTTCCTGTCAAGTAGTATGTGTCGGTGCCGCCTTCTCCCCAGCTAATGAAGGAAGGACGTTCCCACCAGTGGACTGTGCCGGGTGCAGAGTTGTTGGCGTCACTGCATTAAGTACGAATCAGTCATCAGATCCACGTTTCAAGTCTCGTTCTGGGAACAGAACGTTTTTCCTCAATGCTACGTGACCTAGTTTGCACTATGTACGGAAGGCAGTTTTCGTGTTCTCGTCTGTATTTGTTGCTTATTGGACGATTGAGGTGGCAACACAAGGCTGGCTAACACAATGGGTGTTATTGGGCAAAATGAGGGACCTGAATGTCCTCTGCATGCTAATTGGTTAAGAGTTGCCACTATTCCTGTGCGCTGCTAAGCTGTTTGCTCTTAGTGTTTATAGTAATTCAGTGGCACGCTTAGGAAAAAATGACATGCCTATTTTTTTTTATTTTTTTTATTCCAGAACTCCATATAAATTACAATGACTTTTAGCAATGGTAATATTAATGTGGACAGCATTTAAACTCCTGCAACCCTATTTTATTTTAGTATTTAAATTAAGTCACTGCATTATTTCATGCCGGCTACATTTTTTTAAATTCCTGTAAATGCTGCACATATCTAGGCATGTTCCACATAGAAACAAAGACACTTTTTGGAAGTTTGCACAAACGTTTCATTTTATGTGTTGTATGATTTACATAGCAATTAATTTCAGGGCTCAGCTGGTGCACTAAGATCTCAACTGCCCTCCACACCCTCCCATGTTGTGTCGCTTCACTTGCCTTCCCACCATTATTTTGCTTGCATTTCTGCTCCCCAACTGCCCTGCACCCCACACTGTGTTGTGTAGCTTCAGCCGCCTCTCCACCCCCATTGTATTGCTTATGGGTGTGGGATATCCTTTACAGGTCTCGCCTACTAGACAGGTTTTATATAGAAGAGTCACTTCTGTACCACAACAAAAACGTACTTACACACTTTACTTGTGTGCTCTTCGCTAAAAGACATTAACATTGACAAAACCGAGAGCTCTGGCATTGCCGAGACCTATTTGCTTTGCCAATGCTTGTTTAACTTTCTCATCCATCTCATTTGCTTGCATCCTATATGATGGCTTCATTTCTCTTCTTGCGTTTGCCCCTCCCTTTAAAGCATAACTTCTTTACTGTCCTTTTGTTTGGACAAATTGTATTGTTTTACTGCTTTCATTTAGGGAACTGTTTTTCCTTTTGCCTGTAGCACTCTGTGGGAGTACATGTGTGTTCTTGCGCCCCCTCTCTCTCTATCCCCCATGTGCTTGTTCTTCTTGGTTGTGTTGCTCCATCAACTCTTCTTTTGTGTTTTTTACCTCTCCTCCTCACTTGTGTTCCCCACCTTCTTAACTATTCCTCTCACTCATCAGCAGCATTTACTCTCCCTCCTCCGGCTCCACTGTTGCTCCCATATGCCTCCCTATCATATCATTTCATTATTTATTTATTTTTTGTAGGCCCCCGCATCTGCAATTTGCTGCTGTGCTGCTGCTTTTCAAAAATATGCTTTCATGCACATTTAATTAACTTTTATTTATTTATTTATTTACTTCTCCAAGTTTGGAATGGCGAGTAACAAAAACCAAAATGGCAGCTGCATCACAACGTGTGTATATTGACACGTGTGTTTGTACATCAAGTGGCTAGCATGCCGTAGCATCATGATGCATGCGTGATGACTCGTGCATGTTTAACATCTGTGCTAAACTTTTTTCTTAAAAAAAAAAAAAAATCTCAATGTTGACAAAGTTAATAGATATGTTTTGGCAAAGTTAAAAGGAGAGACCGAGTAGCTTTGCCAATGCTTGTGGTCTTTTGCATCTTTTGACTTCAAGTTTGGCAGTGGTCACACTGTCCCCTGCCTCTGTATTTCTTTGCCTGTCTCTCTCTTAGCTGCTTCATATCCTGCTTCATATCCTGTCTTGTTTGCCTCTTTTTATCTCTCATGCTATCCTTGCTACATCTCTGTCTCTGATGGATCTGACTGACTCTTTTTGTTTTACAAAGTGTTTCTGGGTTCTGCTCTCTTCCTATTCTCGGCAAAGCATCTTTCCCAATCCTTCTCTGACCCTCTACCATTCTGTCACTGTCTTTTCGTCCTGTGCAAGGCCCTCATCCTACCTTTCTCTCTGGCTACTTTTCTCCATATTTCTGTTATTGTCCTCTCTTTGCGAGCTCGAATATCCTGTCTTGGCTGTTCATTGGTTTAGTCTGTGGGTGATATGTGATCACTCTTTTTCTTGTGTAAGATCAAGCCCTGGTATGTTAAGTTCAAAACATAGGTATGAGTCTTGGCATACAAAGGAAGGAGAACAAAGATCAGACTGGTGTGAGTATGGCAATACTGAGGTGACAGCTTTGAGTGTTCTATTTTTTTTCTTGGGCAGTGCTTCAACGCAGAATGTCTGTCCCATATGAAAATCAGACCTCTTTCTTTTTGGAAAAGACAGGAAAAATATTTGGCTGGAACCTGTGCTTGCAGTGTTGTTTCAAGGAACACGCTTCTCAGAGCCGCAGGAATCTCACAGCACAACACTCTTTCGGCACATAGAAGCAAGCTTCTCTGTAGCATGCAGCTCTTTGAATATTGGAGGGTGGAGATCTGTGTTGCATGAGTACTTTAGGGTATAAATATCTGTCGCATGTCACATGGGATACACAAGAACAGAGATGTTTGGAGAATGTTATGGGATACAGGTGAGCAGATATGTCTGAGGCTTGTCTATTTGAAAACCCAAGGCAGGGAGATCAGTGTTACATGAACACAAAGGAAAAAGATTGCTCTAGCATACCACTCTCGATGTGAGGTTGGGTATACTTTTGCATTCACAGTCCTAATGTTTTTTACTTTCTGGCCTCCAGTTTAAAGTTTCTACTCTTGTTGGTAGTGCCAGTTATTCAGTTAAATTGAGACAACCCTTGACATTGGCGACTTCCAGCCAGTACTTGAGAACTGTTACGGGTTTGAACTGTGTGTACTGCTATATATATGTTAATATTTGAATGAAGTCCTCCTTTGGCTTTGTCTGTTTGATTTTCATTTGAGCATCTAGCCTTTTTCTAGTTTTTGAAGTGCATTGAAACATTTAAACATCCAGAAATTAGTACCTTTGTCTACTAAGCTGTAGCCGTAGCAATAGTCCTATCCTGCCTGCTTCCTTGTCTCTCTTTTAGCCCTTATTGCTTCCCCTCAGCTCAGTGCTACGTATTCGCAGCCAGATTTGTGCCTCAGAACAGAAAGCAAGATGACTACCATTCTTCACATTTTCCAATGGCTAGATGTAGGCTGAAAGATTGAGTGCAGAGTTCCTTGGTTTACATTTAAGGCTTTTGATTTGTAGCTCTCCAGTGTTTGGCTTAAAGGGGGGTTTATTTTTGCCAGTCAGGCATCTATAAGAAGTACTATTCTTGTGCTTGAGTTGCCCAAATCGTAAAAAGCTAAAACTCTTTCTTATTTGTTCTCTGTCTGGCCTATCCAGGTGCTTACATCATCGAAGCTCCTTAAACGTTCAGTTGGTCTTTTCTATGTTGGGTGCTTGATTATTGGTCTGTTAGCATCCCATTATGTATTTATTCATTTTAAAACGCCTAGTAGGGAGACAAGAGGCCAATTCGCCTAGTTTCCTTGAAAAGTAGATTACCTGTATGAAACCAGTTGCTCAACTGTTTCAGCCTTCATAAAAAATGTAATTGTTTTGTAAAATGTCTGCTTGTTGTCTTTAGGCAACTTTTCAGTGCTCAAGGATTCTAAGGCATGGGACAAGTTATGATTCCTCCATGCTACTGGAATGAGCACACAGATGACAATTGACTCATTAACTCAGATTTTCCAGTGGTGGTGTTCTGGGGACTCGTTGACAATTGTTCAGGGAGCCTGGTCTATTCTTATGGATGGCAATGGGAATGGAGTAGCCCCAGTATTGTTATGGCGCGAGTCAACTGCCTCCTAGAATATCATTGTTATGGGATTAAGGTATTCCATTGGCCCAAGTTTTCTTACTAGTTCTGCCCCAATCTTCTGATGGTTACACCACGTTCGTGTTATCATCTTGGCATGTCCCAGCAGAATAATGCAACTTGGGTTATACAGGTGAGCCACGACAACCCTCCTGCTTCACCCACTGACATTATTACTTTATATACTATATGCCTAGTGGTCAGTATGAGCAGGGAAGATGAGGATTCTTTAAATCTCAGACTAGCAAGTAGACGAGTAATAATGGAGGCAATTCAAGGTAAAGGTGGGGCAATTCTCATTTGAGGGGGAGAACTGATGGTTTCGCTCAAGGGCCTGCACAAAAACAGACAAAATGTAAGCATCTGTAAGAGCAATGGCGGAAAGACCGGAGTCTTTGAACTCGTGGTATGGGGATGTTTTTTAACCACATAGTTACAGGCTACTTTATTTGATATTTTTGCTTAAATAATACACCATACTTCACTGAAATGGAAAGGAAAAACAAGCTATGGACACACTGATGGAAATGGACACTCTGATGCCAACCTTGAAATGCAGTAAGTCTATCAAAGGTGGTCAAGGAATACTTCCCAAAGGAGCAATGCTTTTTTGTAGTTATCTGCAGTCTTGAAACTAAGGTGATGTTAGTGGAAATGCTAAAATCTGTTCAATATGCGTGCTGGGCATATATACCTTGGTGTAATTCGCACGAGTTAATGACCTTTTCCCTGTCTAAGAGACTGATACGTGAAGGCCAAAGTGCAGTAAAAGAACCTAAAAAGGCTTTTAACCAGAAAGTTAGGGGCCCTAGCATGAAAACCTGTGCCTTGGTCAAACATAATACCCAGTTGTTTTGAGGTTGGAAACGCGAGTGGAGATTGCCCAGGATCTCTGACCAAAGCCTGTTGGAGCAGATGGAACGAACTCCTCCAAAAACATTTTTACATTTGTTGCTTGAACATGAAATACCTTGCAAAAACAAGAGACGAGGCGTTTGGCAAACCAGGAACAGTTCGTTTAACTAAATGGTGTGGCCAGGAGATCTGTTACAGTCAAATGGTGCGGGGACTGTCTCAATTTACAATCGGCCAGACATGGACTTCTATATATTTCATTGGGTGTAATGAAGAGGGTCCACCAGTCCTTTTTAGGTCGAGCCTATCTATGGGAGGCTTCATGTGAGCACTCCACACTGTTCCTAAACTTCTCCGTGGGAGTTAGTTAACTCCCACATATTCAATTGGCCTTTGCGTGTGGCTTTCAGTACTGAAAGCACGCAAATGACCAAAGACGGCATCATGTCCCGCCTTTTCTTTTAACCTTAACTCCCCTGGCCTAGGGGGCTCGGGAGCGAGTAGCGGCGCGCATTGTGCCAGCTCCATACCTTCCTTATCGTGATCTTGCCTCATGTTCCTAAGTAAACAAACACGCTCGCTTTCGCGGTCGCGTTTGTTTCAACTTTGTTTTTCAGTCTATTTAATGTGCGCGCACCACTCCCGGGCTTGTTAATTTTTTTTTCATGTTCCTGTGGCACCTTTCGAATTCGCCTTGAGACGTTGCCAATTGCATTCTTGATTGTGTTGTGATTCTGTCTTTGCTGGCGCTCCCACGGCTGTGTATAAACTCTTCATTTCCCTTCACTAGTCATGTTTTCCCCCCACAGTGACATGGCAGGCAGACATTTAGAAGTTCTCCTCCTGTTCCATAAACCAGGCTTCACCACGGTCTGAAACGTCTCTAATAGAGTCGTTTCAGCAGGCAGCTTTTTGTAGTGAGATGGGGATGACCTTTTTGAAAATCTGGCTTCACCTGCAGTCCTAGCACTTTCTAGGCTTGGCTTGCCTGGCCAGAACCTTAGTTATTGATTCCATTTGCTCATTCTTGTAACAAATCTTCCCCGAGCCAAAAGCTCTTTTACGTAATTACTAGTGAGAAAACTGAAACCGAGCAGGGAAATGGGCACTGTGTGCCCGACCGTTCTTCGTATAACCCGGTTATGTCAGTGCAGACACTTTGTGGATGTGAGTGGTCACCTTCAGCAGTATGTTGCTGCAGCGAGACATTTAAAGAGGTGATAATGCTGCCCAGAAAAAGCAAATATCCCTATTTGATGGGACGGACTACTGTCTGTATCAGGAAATAAACCCCATAAAACTTAATTTAATTCAAACAGGGTGGAAAGAATCTTTTTGTTTTTTTTGTCTTGATTTTTTTTTCTCCATACAAATTTGTGTATGTATCACTGACAGTGTTCCGAATGCAGTATCTTTCAACAAGGTTATTGTAAAATTAAAATACCACTGACAAGTTGACTTCTTAAGATCTAATGTTTATATTTCAAAGTACCTCTTAGGCTGCACGGGCAGGTTAATATACAGTTCGGTATACTCTGCTGCAGTGCTGTTTTTTAATGGACGGGGGTGCTAATAGGCCCCTTTTGAGTGAACACATGGTAAGCCTGAATCGGAAATCAGTGTAAGAGATGTGCGAACATATGACGCACACCTTTCATTACATACGTGTGTACTTTTAGACTTGCTTTCTGTTCAGCGCAATGTTTTAGATGGTGCATCCAACTAAGTGTGTTTTTCTCTGTGATTTAGAAAGGACAGAAATACTAAAGTGGCCTTCCTGTACTTCAGTGCTAGACAAAATATAGAAGTGTTGTTGGACAACATTTTGAAGAGGAGCTGGCACATAAATAGCGGTTTTATCAACTATGTTAAAACGTCAAAATCACTAGACCGTTTCACATAATTAGCAACATTTTCCATTAATCTCATAATATAATGCATAATTTCACTGTTTTGCCACAATTGGCCGACCCTGTCGTTAAATTTTGACCTCCAGCTTCTACATAATTGCCGTGGCCCTTATTTTGTGGTACAAAATCTATGCGTTCCAAGCTTCCACTGTATTTCACTTAGGCCGTTTATCTGGCTCAAAGGAGACTATTTGAAATTGGGAAAAAGCCAGAAACTCTTAATTTCCAGAAGGATAATCCGTGTTGGACTGCAGCTGTCCACCATATCTAACTTTTTGCTGTAGGCTTTGTTATCCTATACAAAGCTCAGCCCTCCCTTCACAGAGCTCTTTGAATAAACAGGCAGGCAACTCGTGCTAGAAAAACGGGAAATGCATTTTTTAATCGAGGTTTATTAATTTTATTTATTTAAAAAACAATGGCTTTAATTTATCTTATAAGGTCCCAAAGGCGAGTCCTATTGGCTATGCCAATGCTTGTTTTAAAAGGAATGCAGACTGCTGTCTTAGGAACCACAAATTATTGTTTTGGATGAAGAATCCAGGGTGGCCTCAACCTAGCGTGGCCTCAATGCGGCCAGTAGATAACGTGTCCAGATGTCCAGCATGGAGAGCATGTGATGACTGCGTGTACCATGTGTACTTTGACCTGATTGGTTGAGTGTTCCTAACTTTATGGTGTTTTGGGAATGCGCACGCCCTACCGACCATGTGTGCTTTATGGGGGCCAATCTCTCTGAACCATTGCGGTGGCGCTGTGCCTATCTGTAGGTTTGATCTGGGATTTCCTCTTCGCGCCTTTGTCTACTGGCTATGTACTACCCCAACTGTGATCTGTCCATCAGTGACCTCGGACCTGGGTCTCAGGGCCTTCCTAACTATGCATTTCTGATTTGGGGTTGAAGTGTAGTTCACAACGGGCGAATTCTTTTATAAAGAAGCAATTTCGTTTCTGTATGAGAATGTATCATTATTCACATTGAAATTGACTTTTTCATATTAACACATTTTTCACTGTCCCCCCTCCCCCCAAAAACGGGTACATTGTGGAAGCAGTAGTGCAAACATTTATCCAATAAAATCAAATAGGCAGCAGCAGTCAATGCTTCCCACACAAATACGTGCACACTAATGCATCCAGCATATGCACACGAACACTGTCACTATTCACCCTCTCCAAACACTCCAGGGCTGCAGCTATTGTTAGTGTAGAAAATGCAGTAACTGCAGGGTCCTTGGGTCTGAGGAGACCAGGGCCGGCGCTAGGCATGGGCAGTGTGGGCAGCTGCCCAGGGCCTCGCGCTCTGCCAATAAACAGGGGGCCCTGCATCACTGTGAAAGGCAACACTTTCACAATTAGCCAACTTATTCCTGCGAGGCCCCCTGCCCCACCTGATCACAGTAGTCTTGACCTTGCTGGCCAGGGCGAGGTGACATTCCTGGGGGTGCAGGGGTGGGGGAAGGTACAAACAGAATGGGGTACAGCACACCAGCTGGGCCAGCAATTATGTTGGCTCAGTGTCAGGGGCGAGGCAGCGCCTCTGTTAAGTACCTGCCATTCTAGGCGCCCCTTGTGCATTTTGTATCCAGGCGACAGAAGGCCCCTTTGTTTCCAGGAGCAGCCGGACACAGGTAAGAGGAGGTGGGTGAGGGGAGGAGGGGGCAGCCAGATCAACTGGCTTCTTAACCGTAACTGGGAAGTGCGTCCTTACTGTTTCATGGCCCAGGGGAGGGGGCCCCCTCCCTGGGCCTCGAAGCACAGGATCAAGCTGCAAGGTTCAGGTGTGGGGGGGCTTCCTGGGCCTTGTAGTAATTATGCGGTGCCAGGGTTGGATTGGGAAGGGAGGTATTCGGCCTGTGCGAGAGGCCCAGTCCCTGAGGCTTGAGTGGGCCGTTTTGTTTCCTCATTTATGTTCAGGCTTGCTCTGCTGCTGTGAACTCGAGAGGCCTCAGCAGCTCCTTCCACGGCCCATTTTCCTATAAATAATTTGTTTTTCGATTGTCCTTGAACAGCAAAAGAACTGAATGGATTTTTGGCATTGATTTAATTTTAAATGTTGAATCTTGGCGCTCCATGTAAAGCAAGCATTTGCAATGCAATAGGTCTCGGATTTAAGCAAGTTTGAGCTATTGACATTGTAAATGACAATGCCTTTTATTTATGTTTAGGTTTTTAAAACATAAATAAAAGGCATTGTCATTTACAATGCTAATAGCTTAAACTCTCGCAAATGCGAGACCTATTGCATTGTGAATGCTTGTTTCCTTCTGGCACTCCGAGCGCTGCAGAAGGAAAGTAAAACTACAGGTCCCAGAATGCACACATGTGAGGCAACTATAGAGCTCTTAGTATCTGCTTGATGCCTGCCCACTAAGTGTAGTTAAGCATATTAGTTGCACAGAGAGCCAGTGATAGCACTGTCCACCTTTGGAGCTGAAATCATCCATATCAATTACTCCGTGAGAATTATGGTGACATACTCATCCTCCTGTGTAACCTTTGACCCACTGTGTGTCTGCCGTGCATGACATCTGGCACTGCAAGTCAGAGACCGACTTCACCTCTCTATTAATTTTAGAACTTCCAAAAACTCTTATTTTGCAGCCATATTTAAGTATTATGTCCCTTGTGGTTCTCGCGGAGTCATGGATTAGGAGCCTGTGGTCCCAGACCAGTTATCTGATCTGCATAAATGAGCTTTGCCTGAGGCTTTTTGTCTGTAATTTAAAAAAGAGAGAAGTCTGACAATACCATCTGCATGTCTGTATTAAGCGGATATTTCGCTCCTTGGTACGGGGCCTGTCCTTTCACAAAAACGCACGATGTAGCATGCAGCCTTTCAATGTAAGAGGCACAAATAAAACACACCCAGACAGCAGTGGTCTGCAGTAGTTTATTTATAGCTGGCAGAACATTTTAGAAGAGCAGAGCAGTCAGTGCTTAATTTGTAACAACATAAGTGCCAGGGCTCTCATCAGGAGGTCACTGCAGCTTGCACCACACATTGCCCCCGCCACGTTGCCAATTTTAGTAACAACACAGCTACTAACCATCACACTACTGCAAGTGCGACAATTCAGACTATTTCAGGCCCTCAAGGCTATAAGAATGGCTTGGGTGGCAGGTAATAATAATAATAATTTTAAATGTATATTGAATTAATAATTAACTGTTGTTGTGGCCATCTCTAAATCAGATAGACAGCGCCACCTTGTGGTAGACTGTCACAGGCCCCGGTGTCGACAATTAAGTGCCGGTGCCGAGCACCGGAAACCACCGGCCCAAATTGAGCACTGGCAGAGCTGCTGAAAACATCTGGAGTGATCACGGCATATTGAAATCTATGACCAACTATTCCACACACTGCCATGTCTGTGCAGGGCCACCTTAAAAGCATTATAGGCCCTCGTGCAAAGCAGTGCACTGAGCCCTGCCTACACAACCACTCTCAGGAATAACAATGTTTAAAGGATAATCAGTGTTACATTTTGGTCTGCTTGGGGGCCCAATGCTTGTGGGGTCCCCAGACACCTGCCCAGCATGCCCATGCATTGAGGGCACTGTGTCTGCGGGTCTCATGGTTGACAGCACTGGTCCTCAGCGCTCTCTTTACTTTTACACAATGCCTGCTGCAGCTGTCTGAGCGGTGTTTTAGCTGGGGAATTGCTGGGGGAACGTTTGATTGAATTTGATTGTTGGTTTTAACATTCTTTTAAAAATTCTTTTAAAGCGCACTCACAATTTTGCCCACTGCACCCTATGCTTTAGTGCTAAAAGAAATACATAATTGATATTCCACACTCGTCTGTGTGGCTGCCCGTACTTCCTGGTGCTTATCCTCATACGGTGATTGGTTGGCCCTTAGCCAATCAGCGCAGAGCACGGGTGGAGCCTGTTGAGCCCCCGTAGCCTCAAATGCACACCACTGCGAGGACGCGCAGCGGACGCGCGCAGCGGGCGCCGCTGGCGTGCCAAAGGAAAGCCCGTCTGCGCCCGTCCGCGCCGGGACATTGCCAGAAGCCAGAGACCCTGCTCCTTCTAAAGCCCAATTAGGTAGCTACACCGGCGAAGAGCTACGGGCCCTATTTAAAAAGGCTCCTGCGGGAATCATAGCTGGGACCCAGAAAACTGTCCTTCTCTTTGTGAACACTGTGAATTCAGAGTGCTCCCCCTGATACACGCTACACTCTCTGGTTCTGGGATGGTGACACACACTCTTCTGAGCATTAATTGTCGCTCACTGCCTAAACATCATGCTGAGGTGTTCGATCTCCTACAGGAACGCTCACCTGAGATCCTTTTCCTTACGGAAACTTGGCTATGTGAATCCTCTGTGGCCATACCAGCACTCGCTCTTCCTACAGGCTATGCTATCGTAGCATAAACAGATCTGGAGGAAGAGGGGGCGGCATTGCGATTATTTATAAATCAGTCCGTTCCTGCAGCCTGTCCCCCTTAGATCTTCCTGCCTGTGAGAGTGCACTTTTTAAAATTTCTATGAGTGCTAACTTTACTTTCTCCGGCCTTCTTATTTATCGACCCCCTGGTCCTTCAAAAACCTTTAGAGAAGCCCTGATAAATACTGTTATAGCACTGGCTCTCCAGACTGCCAATTTTAACATCATAGGCGATCCGAACCTTCATCTAGAGCTACAAGAATCATCGGAGATTGTTGGCTTTCTGGGGGATCTGGCAGCCTGTCAGTTGATTCAATTGACCCCCAGTGCTACGCACAGAGCGGGACATCTCCTTGACCCTATTTTGTCTAATCTAGAGTCACTGGAAGTTCTGTCACCACTCCCTATGATCTGGACTGATCATTTCCTCATCATGATGCGGCTAACGATAGCCGGCCATAAGCCCCAGCCTAATCAACATCCCTCATTAAAACGGCCCTGGCACAAACTGAACCAAGTAGATTTCCTCACAGCCCTGAGTGCAAAGCCCATGGTAAAAGTTGCAAATATGGAAGAGGCTGACGCGATCTTCCAAAGGTGGATTACTCAAGCCTTAGATACATGCATTCCCCTTAAACTTACCCATTCTAAAAGCACTCGGGCCAATGCCTGGTTCAATGAAGATCTAACCCTTGCTAAGAAGAACTGCAAGATCTTAGAAAGATCTTGGAGGAGATCATATGACCCTCAGGCCAAAGTACTATATAGAGAGGCCATTAAATCCTATCATAAACTGCTACGCATAACCAGAGCAGCTCATTATTCCAGCTTGATTAATACAAGCACCAACCGCAGCAAAACTATATTCTCTCTACTGAAAGATTTAATCTCCTCTCCAGTGGAATCGGGCAATGTTATTTCCTCCAACAAACACTGCGAGGAGCTGGCAACCTTCTTTTTGAAGAAGGTCGAAGATATCTACCAAAAGTTCGATCATGGTATACCCTCCAGTGTTTGCGGGAAGAACGTTTATATTGGCTCTGAGACTGTCCTCCTTGCTTCTCTTCCCCCTATTTCCCTGAAGGAATTAGAGAGATTAGTGGTCAAAATCAAATCTGGATCTCCAGACGATCCTCTCAAACCAGACGCTTTCAGGAAAATCCAACAAGGCCTTCTTCCTGAGTCTGTATTTACTCAATCTATCCCTTCTCACTGCGACGGTGCCTAAATCATGGAAACATGCAAAAGTGGTCCCTCTTCTTAAGCAATCAACACTTGACATGTCCAAACCAGAGAACTATCGCCCGATTTCTCTACTTCCTTTTCTTTCTAAAATTCTAGAAGCACATGTGAATTCTACTCTAACACAGTTTCTAGAATCTAATCATATACTTGATAGTTCACAGAATGGGTTCCGACCAAGATACAGCACCGAGTCAGCTTTACTGGCTGTGGTAGAACAACTCAAATCCGCGCTGGATGACGGCAGCACTTCAGCGCTGGTGCTGCTGGATCTAAGTGCGGCATTTGACACGGTGTCCCATGAAATCCTGCTCCTACGTCTGAAGGAGATAGGTATTGGGAATAAAGCTCTAGCGTGGTTCTCCTCCTTCCTGGCCGACCGAACCTTTCAAGTGACCTCTCCCCCTTTCTCTTCCCATGTACACTCTCTTCTTCGTGGGGTTCCTCAGGGCTCTGCATTGAGCCCTACGCTCTTCAATATATATATGAGCCCTTTGGCACGGCTGGCCAAAGTACGAGGAATCTCCCTGGTGTCATACGCCGACGACACCCAACTAGTGATTGCCCTGTCCAATGATCCCAAGCGAGACAAAATAAAATTTAAAGAAGACATCTCTGCAATTGCAGAATGGATGACGGCTAACTTTCTGCAATTGAACTCTACCAAATCAGAGATTCTCCTGGTTGGCAAAGAGTCTCATCTCTGGACGAAGGAATGGTGGCCTCGGGCACTTGGTGATCCCCTGATCCCAAACCTGCGGTGAAAAATCTAGGCTTCATAGTTGATAATAACCTCAACTTTGAAACACATGCCACATCAGTGGCCGGGAAATGCTTTGGACTATTGCACGGCCTCCGACCGATTTTGGGTCTCTTTGATGCCCAAACACGCCAACTGATTATACAAGCTTCTATTCTGGCCCGTCTGGACTACTGCAATGTGCTTCTTCTCGGCTCTAATAAATCTGTGCTTAATAAATTGCAGCGGGTTCAGAACCTCAATTTTCCCCAAGTTGGACAACCCCATAAAGTTGGAAATATAAACAGCAATGGTGCTGTCTTTTTGGGGAGTTTGAGAATTGACATCAGAATCCTGCGATCCTGCCTCTACCATTTCCTACAGTTCTAACACCAAATTAAAAACGGTGAGTTGAAAACCCCTTGAATCTGCAGCACACCTTCACTTTAGACACACCCAGATACTTGGCCTTCCCTAAATGAATCAATGCCAGGGAGCCACTCAATGAGAATAATCTAGAACGTTGGAGTTACTCTATTTATGTTTCACTGGAATTGTATTTTCATGTGTTCATTCTCTCCTCATTGTTTGATTGCAATCTTTCCGTTTAAGAAATGGATATTTGCTTGCCTGTTTTCTATCCCCTCATATTTTTAGGTCTCGTCCTGAACCAGCGCTTGCGCTGGTCTCTGGCGAGACCTATAGTAGTGGGGTTTTAAAAGTGCAACCACAGCTTTGTGTGGCATGGCATACAGTGTGCGATTACGCGCACATGCACGAGCAGAGGGCCATGTGGCATTCCTCTCGCTCGGCCAAGCGTGCGCGCCTCGCTTCAATGCCCCTCCCTCTCCCCCACCACAGAAACGTCTTCCATGCTTCTGTTGTGACCCTTTTGATGCACGGCATTGGAGGAAAACATGGGCATTTTGTTGTTTTTTTCACGTTGTAAGTTTTAACAGACACTTCGAGACTGTTCTTGGCATGATGTCAACCTGCGCCTCTTTCAACTTCAAAAAGTTATTTGGTAGCTTTGCAAGGAAAGTTATATCATCAAAGGAATCTGCAAATATACCTTGGCACAGGCGCTTGGTGGTAGCCACAATACACATATCTGCACCACCACTCCACCACTCAGCATCACAACAGCACCACTCCACCACCTCAGCACCACTCCACCACCTCTGCACCTCCGCACCACTCCAGCACCTCCGCACCACTCCAGCACCTCCGCACCCCTCCACCACTCCACCACCACTCCACCACCTCAGCATCACAACACCACCACTCCACCACCTCAGCACCACTCCACCACCACTCCACCACCTCATCATTACTCTCCACCACCTCAGCATCACAACACCACCACTCCACCACCTCAGCATCACAACACCACCACTCCACCACCTCAGCATCACAACACCACCACCTCAGCATCACAACACCACCACTCCACCATCACTCCACCACCACTCCACCACCTCAGCATCACAACACCACCACTCCACCATCACTCCACCACCACTCCACCACCTCAGCATCACAACACCACCACTGCACCATCACTCCACCACAACTCCACCACCTCAGCATCACAACATCACCACTCCACCACCACCTCAGCATCACAACACCACCACTCCACCACCTCAGCATCACACCACCACTCCACCATCACTCCACCATCACTCCACCACCACTCCACCACTCAACATCACAACATCACCACTCCACCACCTCAGCACCACTCCACCACCTCAGCACCTCCGCACCACTCCACCACCTCCGCACCCCTCCACCACCACTCCACCACCTCAGCATCACAACACCACCACTCCACCACCTCAGCACCACTCCACCACCTCATCATTACTTCACCACCTCAGCATCACAACACCACCACTCCACCACCTCAGCATCACACCACCACTCCACCACCTCAGCATCACAACACCACCACTCCACCACCACAACACCACCACAACACCATCACTCCACCACCACCTCAGCATCACAACACCACCACTCCACCACCTCAGCATCACACCACCACTCCACCATCACTCCACCACCACTCCACCACTCAGCATCACAACACCACCACTCCACCACCTCAGCATCACACCACCACCACTCCACCACCACTCCACCACCTCAGCATCACTCCACCACCACTCCACCACCTCAGCATCACAACACCATCACTCCACCACCACTCCACCACCTCAGCATCACAACACCACTCCACCATCACTCCACCACCACACCACCACCTCAGCATCACACCACCACTCCACCACCACTCCACCTCAGCATCACAACACCACCACTCCACCACCACTCCAGCACCTCAGCATCACAACACCACTCCACCATCACTCCACCACCACACCACCACCTCAGCATCACACCACCACTCCACCACCACTCCACCTCAGCATCACAACACCACCACTCCACCACCACTCCAGCACCTCAGCATCACACCACCACTCCACCATCACTCCACCACCACTCCACCTCAGCATCACAACACCACCACTCCACCACCTCAGCATCACAACACCACCACCTCAGCACCACTCCACCACCTCAGCACCACTCCACCATCACTCCACCACCTCAGCATCACAACACCATTCCACCACCACTCCACCATCACTCCCCCACCACCTCAGCATCACACCACCACTCCACCACCTCAGCATCACAACATCACTACCTCAGCACCACTCCACCACCACTCCACTACCTCAGCACCACTCCACCACCACTCCACCACCTCAGCACCACTCCACCACCACTCCACCACCTCAGCACCACTCCACCACCACTCCACCACCTCAGCATCACAACACCACTCCACCATCACTCCACCACCACTCCACCACCTCAGCATCACAACACCACCACTCCATCACCACTCCACAACCTCAGCATCGCAACACCACCACTCCATCACCACTCCACCACCTCAGCATCACAACACCACCACTCCACCATCACTCCACCACCACTCCACCACCTCAGCATCGCAACACCACCACTCCACCATCACTCCACCACCACTCCACCATCTCAGCATCGCAACACCACCACTGCACCATCACTCCACCACCACTCCACCACCTCAGCATCACAACACCACCTCTCCACCATCACTCCACCACCACCTCAGCATCACAACACCACCACTCCACCACCTCAGCATCACTCCATCACTCCACCACCTCAGCATCACAACACCACCACTCCACCACCACTCCACCACCTCAGCATCACAACACCACCACTCCACCACCACTCCACCACCTCAGCATCACTCCACCACCACTCCACCACCTCAGCATCACAACACCACCACTCCACCACCACTCCACCACCTCAGCATCACAACACCACCACCTCAGCATCACAACACCACCACCTCAGCACCACTCCACCACCACCTCAGCACCACTCCACCACAACACCACTCCACCACCACCTCAGCATCACTCCACCACCACTCTACCACCACTCTACCACCACTCTACCACCATCACTCCACCACCATCACAACTCCACCACCACTCCACCACCATTAAACACATTGGCAAAGTCAATAGCTCTGCCTAAACACTTATAAGGCCCCAAAGGCGAGACCTATTGGCTATGCCAATGCTTGTTGCCTATGTTACTGATATCCACATTAGGTCGCTTCAGTGATGTCAAATAAGATCAATAGTTCTGCGATATCACGTTCTGTGATGTCACTTCTTGCGATGCACTATGCAATTAGAGGGGCCTCACATTTTCCCTTTCGCCCGGGGCCTCAGAAGTCCTAGGACCGGCCCTGGAGGAGACTACAACACTCCAGTTATAACTCTGTTTTGCTACTTATTGAAGGTCATGAGAACCATTTCCCCGCCTTCTTTAGGATACACCACTGCTCTCCCGCCTTTACCATCTCCTACACTCCCCTTCTTCCTTCACCACCCTACCTGGTACAATCAGCATATGTTACAGTATTTCACAATGCATGTTTTCCCCCATCCTTTTCCTCCTACCGCGTCCACACAATACAATACAATGCATGCAATAGAACTGCAGCCTGCTCTAACCCACAGAACTGGTGTAGTAAAGGCAGTGGTAGTGAGTGGATATTGAGGTTTATTATGCTTCACAATCCTCTACTGTTCACAATCCTCTACTGTTTAGCCCAGTAACTGTGTAAGAGAGATTGCTTGATTTTGCCCCCTCCCACAAATCACAGTGAAATAACAACTGAACGCGTATAACAGGAAACATCTGATGGACCACCAGTCAAGATATGTCCCCGGGGCTATAACTCAAAAAAGTTTTGCTAACTGATTTTATTTATATTTAACAATAAGTTCATAATTTGTGATTTGTTCTGGAAAATTGAAAATAAATTGTAAAAACCTGTTTAGAGAGCTGACAACTATATTAGAACCACTAGGTTAATAATCAGCATTTTACACATGAAGACATGTGGCATTTACTGCTGTAAATTTACCATCCACCTTCCTATACTATTAAAAAGCTGGAAAGCACTAAAATGGCAGCTACATGAAGTGGGGGCCCATTCTGTTCTGGCCAAGATATGCAAAGAATCATTATGGAAAGGGATTAATTTTTCTCTGAGAAGTGCAGCTTGCACAAATCATCTTGCCTATACCACCAGCCCAGAGTTGTCTTTGCTTAAACAGATTCTGAACCTGGTTAAGCCTGGACCCCTTATGCCCCTTCCCCTGGGCATTATAGGTCTTGCAATGGAAAGGAAGCAAAGCCAGAGCAGCACCTCTGGAACAATAGCAGGGAGAGCTGGTATGGAAGGTCATAAGGGAAAGAGGGACAAGCAGATATGTGAAGAAGTACAAGGGCAAAGAATGGGTTCAGGAAAGTGAGGCCGGAAAGAAAACAGTGACTGTGAGAAGGGTCAGGGAGGGTAAAACATCAGCTTTTTCTGCAAGTTTCTTAGGAGTGCCTGTAGATCTAAGAAACAACAAACCAGGATATCAAAAAGATACCTGCTGAATACACGTGCTTATGACCTGTCAGTAGACCATCTACATCAAAAGGAAACCAGCTATTCTAAGATATTGCAAAAGGTTACTGAGTGTGTCAATGATTACCCTTTGGAAAAAAACACAAGAATGCATTTCATTACCTCTTTAGTAGCGCTTTCAAAGTCTGAGCAGCAAATGTATATGCAAATTAGGTAGGCTGCGACCCTACAATTCAAGAGAGCAAAGCATAACCGTATGGTGTCCAAGAAAAGAAACCCAACCCTGTTAAACAGTTCATTATGCATGTTAGTGATATCCCCTTATAAACGTACATGAGTACATAACTTAAGCTCTTTAGTAGTGCCCTTGATGAGTTACAAATTTGAGTAATCAATTTATACGCAATGTGAGTAGTCGCAATCGCGATACTTCAAAGGAAACTCATATAACCCACAGTGTCAAGGAGAGGAAAGGAACACCAGCACTATGAAATAGATAAATCAAACCGCAGCCGTGGGAGTGTTAAAATCTACTAATAAAAGCAAATGCAAAACGACAGACACACCAATTGCACTATTAAAGAGGTAAAAAAAAAATCTTGTTTGTTTTTTTCAAGGGATTATCAATGAGATTCTTAGTGGAATTTAGCAATATCTCAGCATAGCTGGCTTCCTTTTGCTGTAGATTATCTACTGACAAACATCTGTGCACAGGTATGCAGCGGACATCTTTTTAATATTCTCATTCGTTGTGTCATATGCCTACTGACACTTGCAAGTCATTGATTAAAAGAGCTGGAATTATCTGTTGCTCTATAGTTACTGTTGAAAACTTTTCTACATGACAAACTATGTTTACCGGTATGGGGTACAACTTGAGCAGCCTAAGCATTTGTTTGCACTATTTGAAAACTATGGCAATCCAGAACAACCACGATTTTACATGTGCAATTGTTCTTGTATCGAGAAACACTGATCTTAAACTGATGATGTGGAATGAAGCAAACTATTTGACAAACAATGCACCATTATGTAAAAATTTAATGTAGGAGACTGCCATGTATGAAATGAATAATGCAAGATGAGATGCACAATAATAGAATCTTATTGGAATAATCAATGAAATCATATCATATAACAAAAATCGTGATCCATCAGTAATTGTTTCATTGTTGTAAATCTAGCTGGCTAAGGCTTGTTAATAAGATTACTGCTCTTGAGGATAGATGTTTACCAATAATTGGTGTGTGAGATATGAATTTATTAATAAACTTTCTTTATATTTCATATTATCAGTACCATAAACCTAGTATATTGTGACAATGCTTATCCTGATGACGGTTCTGGAGAAATGTTAAAATAGGACCGAAACATCGACTGAACCTACAAAGAGGTCCATTTTGGAAAAACAACAAATCTAAGTTTCTCCTTGGACTGTACTGGGAGAAACATTGTTTAAGCCTCTTGCATTTTGCTCTCTGTCTGGTCTGGAGTCTATTATTATTTTTGTAATAATTGTTAAATGTTCTATGTTAACCATATGCGGGTTCGGTCTCCGGTGCCTGTATCTAATTTATCTATTAATAGTACTGTAATAAACTGACATTACTTAAGTGGATCATACCACCTTTCTTTGATACTTTGAACAAAATCATTTGGGGAAAAATGAATTGATGTAGTATGTCCTACAATTTTGGTAAAAAAATTAGGAGACACATTTTTGCTTGAATCAAGCCTAATGGGCACTTTCTCACTTTGTTATTGTTACTAACCCCATCCCGTTGAGCAACAGAGTACTCCCTGTCTCTCTGTTGATGCATACACAGGGAACATTTATTACTTGTATGCTAAAAACATTGGACCTAATTTTTATCAAGCGGTGGATGCTGCTTAGAGTGGATTCAAGTTTTGCTTAAAAAGCTCGATTTTAGTCTGCTTTCATACTTGACTTATCCTGCACCAGAAATAAAAACCATTGGCAACTCTTGTGCCGCTCAAAGTTGAGGTGGATTTGAGGCACTACTTATTTTTGGGGGAATCTTTTTTTTATTAACAAAGCTCGAACGACCATATCATACACAAGCATTACCATTAGTACATCAGGTATCAGACACAGAAAAGCAATGACAGTATAGCTATAAATGAAAGAGAACAGCACTGTCGCCCTCTGACACCCCATTAATCCTCCTCCCCCAGCCCCCTGTAGTTTCGCCGCGGTGCCCAAACCTTTTCCCACTTTTGGGCACATCCCCTACTTTTATACACCTTCTCTTCTGCTCTTTGACACCAGTCAAGATCTCGCTTCCAATCTTCCACCTGCGGGGGTGTAGGCGCCCCCCAGCTCCTGGCTATGTTACGTTTTGCCACCCCCGCAGATAGAGCCAGCCATATTTCCACGTATCTGGACCAATCGGCATCGCCCCGTATCATTAATAGAAGCCATTTCGGTTACGTTGGGACCGTTTCTCCCACAACTTCAGTCATAGTGTCCGTGACTCCCCGCCAGTATCTGGCTATCTCGGGGCAACCCCACAGAATGTGTATAAAGGTTCCGTCCTCCCCGCAGCCCCTTACACACCGCGCTGACAGTGCCCTACCCCAAGAGTATAGATGAGTGCGAGGATAGTAGGTGCGATGAAGGATCTTGAGCTGCACTAGGCGAGATCTAGAGCGCATTGCAATTTCTCTAGGACTCTGGATCGCCTCTTGCCACTCCTCATCGTCTATGGTACCCAGATCTGTAACCCAAGCTGCTCTAAGAGTAATCAGCGGATCCGGCATATTGTTTATCAGTTTACGATATATCGTGGAAGTTGGTTTCAACGCGATGGGATCCAATAGTAAACCTATCTTCTAGCGGGGAGTAGTCTGGAATTGAATCCCCACTGTGTATGTGTGTGCGGAGAGCATGTATCAGTCGCAGTTACGAGTACCTCTGTGATTGGTGTAAGTTATACTCTTTCTGGAGTTCCTCAAATGCAAGGGGTGAGTCCCTTTTCCATACATCCCCCAAGTATTCTATACCGATCAATTTCCACCCTTTAAAGCCTGTCAGCGCCGCGACCTCGCTTAAAGAGTTACCCACCCAGAGAGGGGATTTTCCTGTCAATTTATCCGCCCATCCCAGGAATTTATTGGCTTCCCTCCAACACTGGATGACCACTTTGGTGTGTTCGGGCCACTCCGGGCGTGATCGTCGAGTACAGGAGAGGTTCACAATTCCCTCCAGGCATGAGTGCTTTATCCACTCTGTAAGCTGGCTCCTCCCTGCCTACATAGACCCAATCATTAATACCCTGCAACTGGGAGGCCCAGTAATACAACCTGATGTCTGGGACTGCTATACCACCATCATAGACTCCCTTCTGTAACTTATGCAGTGCGATTCTCGGCGATCCTCCCTCCCACAGCAGCGTCCGAACTTCTTGTGCAACCCGCTTGAATATAATTGGTGGGACCGGAAAGGGAATGTTCTGCATGATATATAGGAGCCGTGGTAGTGTCATCATTTTAAAAAGGGCCGCCCTTCCCATGAGAGAGAGCGGAAGTGTGCGCCAATTACTTTCGTCTGCCGCCAGGCGATGCATCTGGGGTCCCAGATTCCTATCCAGGAACTCCTTCTGATCCCTTGTGACATGTATCCCCAAATACTTGAAGCCCTCTAGTATCACCGGAGCCGCGCTGGAACCCGGGAAGGGGGGGGAGGGGGCCGACAGTGGGAAGATCACCGACTTTGACCAATTTATGTTATAGCCAGAATAGCTGCCAAAGAGCTCAAAGATATGAAGCACTCGTGCCATGGAGTGATAGGGACGCTCCAGGTATAGAGCAATATCATCAGCATATAAGGAGATACGCTCCTCCCAGCCCCCGGGCGCCTGTATGCCCCAGATCATAGGATCTCTCCTAACCCAGTTCGCCAGGGGTTCCAGCGCAAGGGCAAACAGGAGCGGTGAAAGGGGGCACCCCTGCCTAGTGCCCCGTTGCAGCTGAAAGGATCTAGAAAGCGTCCCGTTGACCCGCACCCTCGCCGTAGGCCTCTCGTACAAGAGTCTGACCCAGCTACAGAAAATGGGACCCAGACCCTACCTCTGAAGAACCATAAAGAGGTACGGCCATTCAGTGCTGTCGAAGGCCATTGAGGCGTCAAGCGCCATCAATGCCGTCTGCTGGGTCACGTCCCCACTAGTCATGTGCAGCACTCCATCCAGCCTCCGCAGATTGTGCTGGGTACTTCTATTGGGCATGAACCCCGATTGGTCCACGTGCACCAGGTCTGCGATTGCGGTCACTAGCCTGTCCGCCAAGGTCTTAGCCAGGACCTTGGCCTCCACATTGATAAGGGATATAGGACGGTACGAACTGCACTGGTCGGGTGGCTTCCCACCCTTGTGAATTACTTCTATCGTTGCCACCCTCTGGTCTGCCAGCAGTTGTCCTAGGTCTCGGGCCTCCAATAACATTTCTCTGAGTGGAGGAAGTATGATCGCAGCCTGTCTCTTATAAATTTCAACCGGGAGCCCATTGGGACCTGATGCCTTTCCCGACTTAAGGGAACCCAGGGCTTTACCCAGCTCTTCCACCGTGATGTCTGCCTCTAATAGTTCGCGCGTTTCCGGTGGCACCGTTGGTAGGTTAAAGTCTTTCAGGAAATCTGCACAATCCGCTTCTGACCTTGTGCATACTGGTGCATAGACTTGTTCAAAATGCGCAGCAAAGGCTTCTGCTATATCCTTGCTGGTGGACCTAAGGACCCCTTCCCCCACCCCTGTCACCCAGGATCTGTCCCGGTCCCGTCTCTTCAGCCATGCAAGGAGTTTTAAGGCCTTGTCACCAACATCATAGAGGCGATGTTGTGTGGCCAACGCATATGCCCGTGCCTCGCCTTCCGCCAGGGCCCGAAGGTCTCGTTGCATCAATGCCAACTTGTGGCGGGCTTGTGCGCACAGGGGAGTCCCTGGATCGCTCTCCATACGGCTTATGTCCTGTTCCAGTTGCCTAACCTGCAGAGTCTCCTCTTTTGTCTGTGCTCCAATCAGCGCCTGCGCATGTACCCTCAAAACTGTCTTGTACGCCTCCCACAGCGTAATATAAGAGTCTACCGTCCCTTTATTTTCTTTAAAGTACAGCTCCGAGTCCTCGCGGAGCTTGTCGCTGAGTGTCGGATCTCGGAGTCGCCAAGGATCAATCCTCGGGAAAGCAGCCCTGTCAATGGCTGGTCCTTGGAGCGTAACGCACACCGGCGAGTGATCAGAGATCCCCCTAGCCATGTGCTTAGCGTTCGCAAAGTCCCCCACCCTGTCAGTATGGGCGAAAAAATGGTCTATTCTGGAGAAGGACCCGTGCCTAGCCGAGTAAAAAGTGTATTGCCGCAGGGCAGGATTATGGACCCGCCAGAGGTCTACCATGCCCAGTGCTGTAACGAAGTCTGCCAGACCGCGCTCCCCATGTTTACCTGTCCCAGTTCCAGACCGGTCTAAGTCTGGGTCCATGACTGCATTTGTGTCACCCCCAAGGAGTAGGGTGCCTAGTGGGAGGTCAGTCATGAGTGAGCTAATCTTCGGGAGAATCACTGAGTGAAGGCCCGGTGGTATGTAGCAGGAGCCGAAAATGAGCAGGCGCCCCTCCCACCTACCCGCGACCGCTGCGAAGCACCCCGCGGAATCTGTCCATGTGCCTGTGGGTACTAAGGGCAGAGTATTACGCACTAGGATACCCACCCCCGCGCTCCCGACGTATACCCAGAGTGAACCACCATTTTGTACCGAAGCCGATCTAGGGCCTTGCATTTGCTTCCCCTCAAATTACTTTTTTTTTTTTAAACTTGTTTTTATGGCAATTTTTTAAAAGAGCATACAAAAATTTACTGCACATACAATGCGGAGCATGTGAACCAATCGTTGACAGATAAAAATGTCATGCATAGCAGCAATGGCTCCATAATCACCAACATCGAAACAACAATACAGGCTCATGTAGTAAAGATATTTTGGTAATTCTGATCCACAGGACCAGTCGGCTAATCCAACAATCGTGCCACCATGAAGTATATTTCAGTCAGTGAGTTCGGGATGGAGTATCAAATAAGAACGGAGTGGTTGCCAGATGTTTTTTGGGCGGGAAGCGAGAGGAAACAAAGACGCATATATATCACTAGTAGTGTTGCAGTATATTAAATCCCTCAGCCAGGGTCCCACCAGCGGCGGTGTGGATCCACCCCAATTTAGGGAAACCTGCCGCTTGGCTAGCAATAATGCAAGGGTGGTGAAGCGCCTAACCCTCGGGCTCAAAAGGAGTACATACCCTAGCAATGCCAGTAAGGGTGTGTGAGGGAGTTCAATCTTGACCATTTGTTCTAGATGCCCAAACACCGCCTCCTAAAATGCCAGAACGGCAGGGCAGGTCCATGCCAAGTGAATGAAATCCGCATGCGCCATCGCGCATCGCTGACAGTTATCCGGCCTCGTGCGGTCCATCTTTGCAAGCAACACGGGGGTGACATAGATTCTATGCAGATACTTAAAATGCAAAAGTTTGTTTATAATTATTTGACACCAGGCTTGTCTGCTCATAACAATAGGCCCACATCTTGTCTGTCATGGGCTGCGCCAGGTCTCCCTCCCAGGCCGCGCGCGCCCCACCACCTATCATTGGTCCGAGTGCCTGCGCCTGGCGGTATATTCTGGAGACTAAGTGTGCTCCATCTGGTGTAGTAATAATTGTTGTGAGTGGGAGGAACTCAGGGGGTTCCTCTGTCTCCGGGCGTAGTGCAGTGACTAGTGACATTTGTGTTCTGTGCACAAGAAAACGGTCTAATGTGGTTACATCTCGATTACCTGTCAAGTCCGCCACTGTACATAAGTGACCGTCTCTGAACATACCGCCTATGTTTTGTATCTGACAACGAGTGTGTGCGTGCTGCGTCAGTGTTTCAGTCGTGGTGGGTATCCAGGGATTATTCAGAACCGGCAAATGCGGGTAATACAGGTGGTCTGCCCCCAGGTACCTGCGCAAGTGCCCCCAAGCCCAACTTGTGGTTTTTTAGTGTATGTATCTCAGCCGGTGTTCTCTTAAGCCCGAGCGAGAGGATAGTAGAGAGAGGGTAGGGACGGGCTTGAGTGTGCTCAGGTTTCAGGAATTGTAAGCGTGCATCCGGGTGGTACCAAAAATAAGCGTAATGCGCCTGTGCCACCAGATAGTACAAATAAAAGTAGGGTACTCCGAACCCTCCTCTTTCGAAGGGCTGAGCGTCTGCCAACCTACCCGCGCTTGTCCCCCTGCACAGATCAGCCGTGTCAGCATCCCCCTGAGGGTGCTAAAAAGGAAACGGTAAGTGGGATCGGGATATTTAAAAACAAATATAAAAACCTGGGTAGCACAACCATTTTAATAATCGCAATGCGGCCTGCCATCAACAGAGGTAGTGCAATCCAGCGGTCTATTTGCCCAGAGAGACGGTCAATGGCAGGTCCATAATTAAGCCGGACAACTTCCGAAGCTGTGCGGTGTATAGTTACCCCGAGATATCTGGGGGGATCATCGCACCAACGCAGTGGGAAATCCAATGTAAATGGTGGGGTAGCGTCTGTTAGGGGGAATATTTCAGATTTGTTCCAATTGATGACCAGCCCGGAAAAAACGCCAAATTGCACCACCTCCCGCATAATTGGAGAGCGATTTAAAGCCTGTTCGCAAACCAATAAAAGGATATCGTCCGCGTATAAGGACGCCAGAAGGGAACCCTGATGGAACCCTATTCCTCGCTGGAGGTGCCTTTCTTGAAGATGCCGCACCAGTGGGTCCATCGCTATAATAAAAAGCAGAGGCGAAAGTGGGCAGCCCTGCCTGGTGCCCCGCAACAATGCAAATTTATTGGACAACACCCCATTTATGCGGACTGTGCAACCAGGTTGGTAATAGAAGGCGGACTAAGGAGCAGACATTTTGGGTGAATCCAAGTTTACTGAGCGCTGCCTGCAAAAAATCCCACTCCACGGAATCAAATGCTTTTTCTGCATCTAATAATATTGCCGCAGCAGGGAGCGCAGGGTTGATCTGATTGATGACTGCGAACAGTGTACGTAAATTTACAGAGGTCGACCGGTTCGGCATAAAGCCCAACTGGAAAGGGGAAATGATCTGACCAATGAAGCGATATACGTGTAGCCAATACCTTAGCTAATATTTTGTAATCCTGGTTTAAAAGTGACAACGGCCTGTATGAGGCTCTACTGTCAGGCTTTAGGTTTAGGGGATTTATAAAGCGCGGGACTACCCTTGGGCATCTCAGCGCTGAAGTGATACAGGACAGGCAGATGTTAGCACAAGGGATTAGGGGAAGAGCCATGTTTTAAGTCTTTTTTTGAAGGACACTTCGTTTTCAATTAATCGGAGTTCTGGATCCACACTGTTCCACAGTTTGGGTACCAGATGAGTGAATGACCTTCCGCCCCATCTGGCTCTCTTGAATCTGGTAGGATTCATCAGAAAGTTAGAGCTTGACCTAAGGTGACGACAGGGTGAGTAATGTGAGACCAACTTTTGGACCAGGGAGGGGCCTCTCCCATACATGGCCCGATGAGCCAGGCTTAAGGACTTAAATTTAATCCTGGCTTGGACTGGAAGCCAATGAAGCTCCCTCAGTGAGGGTTTGGCTGAATAGTGTCTGGGTATATTCAACAGCAATCGGGCAGCTGCATTCTGTACGACTTGCAGTCTATTTGTAACCTATTTAGGAGAGCCCAGAAAGAGAGAGTTGCCGTAGTCCAACCTCGATACCACCAAGGCTTGCACTACAGTCTTCCTCGACTTCTCTGGGAGCAGGGCCATTATTTTTCTGATCATACGGAGTATCCCATAGCAGGTGCTTGAAAGTTTTCTGGCCTGGACCTCCATCGTCAAGTTCTGGTCCAGCCACATACCTACGTTTTTATGGCTGTTTTAGGAGGGGGTGGCGGCCCCCAATTGGCTGGCCAGGGAATCTCCGAGCGAGGGCTAAAGTTGCTGCCCAAGATCATTAGCTCGGTTTTGTCCCCATTCAATTTGAGGCTGCAATCAGCCATCCAAGATCCTATTTTTCCAGGCAAGGGACAAGTTGTCTGTGGTCCGAGTCAAGGGAGTCTGAGATTGAGACCACTAGTTGCGTGTCATCCGCATATGACACGATGGAGAGGCCAAATTCCTGTATAATGTGGGCCAAGGGGCTAAGGTATATGTTAGAGTGTAGGACTTAGGGAGGATCCCTGAGGGACTCCCCAAGGAGCTGAGAGGGAGTCTGACGTGAATCCGGCCTCCTTGCATTGGAAGGATCTCTCACTCAGGAAAGACGCAACCCATTGGTTGGCTATTCCTCTAATTCCAACATCCTCAAGCCTTTGGATAAGCACTGTGTGGTCTACCGTATCGAACGCCGCGCTTAAATCCAAAAGTACTAGGGCCGCCGATCTCCCTTGGTCTAAGATATATTTGAGTTTTTCAGTGACCACAAGCAATGCTGACTCCGTGCTGTGTTTTGGTCGGAATCCCATCTGGGTCTGGTGTATGATACTGTTGTCTTCCAGAAAACTGGAGATCGTGCTGTTCGCGTGTTTCTCTGCTATCTTGCCTAGAATAGGCAACAGGGATATTGGGCGACAATTGGCCAGAACTGCGGAGTCTAGTTGTGTTTTTTTTTAGTAGGGGTTTGATGATGGCGTGTTTCCACTCTTTGGGTACTTTGCCATTTTCAAAGGAGAGATTGATTAGATTGGAAAGTTGGCTAAGAACCGCTTTCCCACCCTGGGCGAGAATATGGGGTGGAGCCGGGTCTAACGGGGAACCTGATTTAATATTCTGTAATATGGAGCACCCCAGATCTTCACTCATTTTCGGAAAGGACAGGAGGGCAGGGCCGGCGGGGTGGCTTGTTCACTCTTTCTTGGGGAGTTTAAAGTGCTATGGGGGTCCTATGGGGTACCTAGTGTCTTGGTGGAATTAGGGTGGAGAGAATTGTAGATATTTTCCACTTTGCTCTTAAAAAATGAGGCTAACCCATTGCATCTTTCTTTGGAATGTTGGGAGCTGTTTGTTCCGTGGTCAATTGTGGTAAGGGATTTGACAATTTTAAAAAGCTCCTTAGAGGAGTTGGAAGACTTTGCTATTTTTTCTTCAAAGAAGGCTGCTTGTGCTTTCCTGATGCTCTTGTGGTAGAGCTGTATGGCTAGTTTGTAAGCTATTTTGAGCTCTGGGTCATAGGATTTCCTCCAGTTACGTTCTAGTCTCTTACAGCTCTTCTTTTGAGCGACCAGCGTAGGGCAAAACCAGGACGATCTGTTCGAGTTTTTTTGCATCAATGGGCCTGGCTTCCTGAAGTTCGGATCAATGGAACTATTTATCCAAGTAAGCCAGTTGCCATGGGCCTCTTCCAGGTCTTTAGTATCTGGTGGGGCGGATGACTCGAGATCAGTGATCCAGGCCTCAGGAGCTTTTCTAGGCCATTTGCGCCCCACTACTATACGTTCTTTTTTTTGGTCACCTAGATGAGGTTTAAGGAGGCGCAACGGGATCATGGAATGATCTGTCCAAGGCATCCGCTTGGGTGCTAGCACCTCCAGTCTGGGGTCGTTTGAGAAAATGGGGTCTAGGAGATGGCCTTTTTTGTGAGTGGCGGACGGCACCAGTTGTGAGAGCTGTAGGGCTTCCAGATCAGCTAGGCATCTCCTAGCTGACGGGTCGTTGGGATCGTCCAGATGGATATTAAAGTCGCCTAACACTGCGAGGGCGCTTTTTCCTATTACCATGCTCGCCAGTGTGTCCGGGGCGGCTTCTAAGAACTGTGTACAGGTGCCTGGAGGTCTGTAGATCAGTCCGCCTGAGAAGGAACACGACGGAGTAAGGGATAATCTGAAGGCAAAGGCCTCGTATTTAGCGATTTTGAGAGGGGTAAAGGTACACCCTAGCTGTGTTTTACAAATGATTGCAATACCCCCTCCTACAGTTCCGACTCTATCCAGGCGGAACTGGCTTGCCTGGCTTAAGGAGCAATGTTACAATCGCTTGGCACATGGTGGGGGGCAGTTCGCCCGATTCTAATGCCTCTGCATAAACCTCCAATATATGCGGGACAAGTTGCACTTTAAAAGTTTTGTAGAACATGCCAGTGAGGCCGTCTCTTCCGGGACCCCGCGAGCCATCCAGACTGTCTATGGCCTCAGTAATCTCGTCCGCACCAATGGGCGAGGCGAGGAACTGCTGCTGTCCCCTCTCCATCCACACCATCGCTATTTCATTTAAATAATCTGAAAGGGCTTCACCCGTCGGTGGGGAACACGTAGTGTAGAGGCGAGTGTAATAGGGCAAAAAGATCGACTGAATATCAGCACCATCCGTGGCGTAGGTGCCGTCTGTGGCCTGGAGCTGGGTAATATAGGTGGCTTGGTGTCCAGGAGTAAGCAAACGAGCCAGAGTGCGTCCCGGTCTTTCTCCCTCCCCATACACATGAGCGCGCGCATATTTCCCCAAGTAGGCGGTCTCCCGATGTGCCAGCTCCTAAATTCTCCCAATAACTTAGCACGTTGATGCAACTGAGAAGGGGCCACACTCGTCAATGTCTGAAGCATCCAGATCTCGCAGCTCCCGCTCAGTGGCATCAAGATCCCGGCAAATTGCGCGAAGCACCCCAGCCTGCTTAGCCATGCAAATGCCCCTAATATACACCTTGAAGGCCTCCCATAGGGTAGCATAGCGAGGCACAGAGCCAGTGTTTATCTGAAAGTACTCTACGATCGCATCTTGCACTTCACTCTTGAAAACGGTATCTAGTAAAGCATCAGCTGGGAAGCGCCAAGACCCAGAGGGACGCCCAACAGTGGGCATAACCAGTGCCAGCAGCACTAGTTAGTGATCCGATAGGGTGCGCGGTAAGTGATCTACTTCCTGCACGTTGAGCAGGAGGCCGAGGTAATGTACCATCGGTCTATACGGGACCAAATGCCATGTGGCGCCGAGTAAAATGAATATCCCTGAGCAGACGGGTGCCAGTGTCGCCAGGCATCTGCCAGGAGTTGTGTGTGTGTAGCAGTGCTTCAAGTTCCCTCATGGAGCAAGGCTTGGTGTTGTGCCCAGTGCCCGTGGTGTCTGACCCGGGTTGCAACGTGAGGTTAAAGTCTCCCCCAAATATGATAGATTCAATTGGTATGCCAGTGATGTATGTTGAGATGTTAGCGAAAAAACCCCGGGGGTCCACATTCGGAGCGTAAACATTAATAAAAAGTATGCGCTGCGCACCTATGGTCCCCACCACCAGTAAGTAGCGACCCTCAGGGCCCTTAATCTGAGTCGTGAAGGGGAGTGACTTACGAATCAGGATACAAACTCCACTGGAGTAGGTGCCGTAACTAGTGAAAAATCGATTACCACCCCAGGCAGCTCAAATGTGTTGTCTACTTTCGGGGCATAATGGGTCTCCTGCAGTAATGCAACATATCTTGTGTCTTGCAAGGTAGGCAAGCACCTGCCGTCCCTTACGAGGGTTTGACAGGCCTCTAACATTCCACGTGACGCATCTCAGCTCAAGTCCCCCGGTTCACCCCCCCGTCCCCACTACAGTATGTGCAGCGGTATGCCGTCCAGTTTGTCGCTATGGTCGTATTTGGATAGCCAACCGTTGTGATCCTTCATTACCTGTAAACAAAAAACAAACTCAAACTTACCCAACCGGGGCTCCTGCCCCCCACCCCCCTCCCACATCGGATATCCACCCAACCTATATCCGGTGAATCCCAGCACATTTTAACTTCACAAAGAAGAGAAAAAAAAAACAACCCCACACAAATTGGGAACAATAGGAGATCTCCTAGGGGGGCAGCAACGCCCCGAGCAAACCACGAAATATGATAGCAATAGAACATAATGTGCATATAGCTGCGCTCATCGAGAGTCATGGCAATGATTGTGCCACTAACAATAAGGAGAGCATCATATCACATCGTCCTTTTAAGTGTTCCTAATTCCAAGCCCAGGCTGGTGTTCCTCTGCACGCCCGGGAAGCGTCTCATTGACAACCACGTATTCTCAAACCATGAAGTATTACTTTCAGGAGAGGCAGCTCTGCCCATTTGTGGCGTTTCCAATAGTCCACTGCCTCCGCCGGCGTGTAAAAAATAGTAGTTTTACCGTTAATCTGAACACGAAGATGTGCCGGGTATAACATGGCGTAGCGGATATTCTCATTTCTCAGGGTTCGCTTGATGTCTTGAAATTTGCGCCGGACCTCCTGTACCATTGAAGTGAAGTCTGGGTAGAGCGACAGCGTCATCCCCTGATACTGCAAGTTTTCCACCTCCCGGGCTTTACGCAGGATGACATCCCTGTCATGATAGTTAAGTAATCGCGCAATATTAAGACGCAGAGGTGCACTGGGAGCCGATCTGGGGGCCTGGGATCTGTGAGCCCGCTCCACCTCAAAAGTGGTGGAAAAACAATCTCTGCCAAAGAGTTCCGACAATAGCCGTTACACATATGCCTCCATGGGGCCTGTGTTGGTGGTCTCGGCGATCCCAGCGATCCGAAGATTATTGCAGCGTGACTGCGCTTCTAAATCCTCCGCCTTTGCCGCTGTCGTTTTTCAGAAGGAGCTCCGTACGATCTAGGCGCATAACCATGGCGACCTGTGCATTCTCAGTGTCAGAAATGCGCTTTTCAGCAGCCTCTATGCGGGTCTTGTGCTGTTCCAGCCGCCCATGCATGACGTACATCCGCGCACCAAGCTCGTCAAAAGTGCGCATCTATGGGCTTGAAGCCAGCCCGCAACTCCGCCATTATGGCGGCAGCACCTTCCAGTGCCGAGCCGCCAGAATCCGGGGGATCAACGTGCTCAGGAGGGTCACCATGTGGGGCATCATCTCCGCCCTCCGTTCTGGGGGCGTCTTAGCGGCCTTGAAAGGGAGCTGCCGTTGTTTGGGGTCCCCCCGACCCATATTGGTCTACCAGGTGTCAAAGTGTAGTAGAGTGTAATGATTCCCAGACTGCCAAAAATAAGAAAAGCAAGGGGGGGGGGGGGCAGCGAGGGTTCCACCGCCCCACCGATCGAGAGCCCAGGAAGGGGTAGCAGATGTATCCGGCTCACTACATCTCCAACCGCGCCATTAGCAAGCTAGGCCGCTCTCCTCCTGCCTTGGTTATGGCTCCAGGTATCTCGCTTCTCGCTCCTCCGCTACCCGCAGTGAGGGGCAATGGAGGGAATCGTATGCGTTGGTATCTCCTCGGAGCGCCTTAGCCATCAAGCATACCCAGGGCAAATGCGCAAGCGGCCGGCCCCAGTCGGGGTCCATGCACCGCGCCAGTCTCACTCGCAGTGCCAGAGCATTCTAGGGGGGAGGGGTCCCACGTCCAGCCGCCAGACTCACCGCCACCTCCAGGTTTTGGGCCAGAGGAGAAACCGCACCTCTCGGCCTCGTCGTTGTATGCCGCAGCTCTCCGGGCTCGATTTGTCACTGCGGCCGCGCTCAGCGACGGCGGCCCTGCCCTCAGGCTCACCCGTGATGCAGCCGCGCCGGGAGTTCCAGGGCATCTTTACCGGCTCCGCCGCACTCCTCACATGCCTGAGGGACTCGGGCCGCTGAGACAGCTCTCAGGGGCACTGATCACCGCGTTTGTGTGTCTCGAGGCAGCTCTTTCAGCGTGGCCGCTCGGGAGCTCCGCAATCAAGCCACCATCTTGGTGCTCGACCAGGCCACGCCCCTGAGTCACTACTTAAAGAACACTCCAGGTTCCCAAATTTAACTGTACACCCAAGTCCCCTTAAAACCGGGAAGGATCATAGTCCCTATTTAAGTGTGAAAATGGAAAATAACACTACCCACTGAAAATAACAGGGGTGTAGAACATTTGTGATTGACCTGTCTTTTCTTGGAAGTTGGAAAGCTTGCATTTTGGCAGCCGTAGTTTTAAAAAGCGAAACTTGTTTTCTGTGCTAAAAGGAGTTTAAGTTACTGCTCAGCAGCATTGGGCAGCTACTAAAGTCTATTAGTTTACAACTAGAAACAAGTGCATTACATGTAAGCAATTTTGAGATTAGTTAAATTTAATGAACATCGATTGTTTTATTGTTTAATGACATGGTATGTATTATAATTGCTTAAATCGTGTTTTAAGTTGCATTATAGTTTGTTGTTTAAACTTTGTCTACCTTGGTGGTCTTTATCAGGACCGCCCTGGTCTTTTATAAACTTTACTCCTAAAAACCCTTTTAGTTGATTTATTGAATATTTATGCTTTCGAGGAAGTGCAGTATTTGTTGTGTGATCGTCATCCGAAGTAAGCGCATCATCCTCCCCTCCATTCGTCTGACCTTTAGCCTCGAGTGAGTCATTCACCGCTGTCGAGTGTTAAACACTGATATTCTAGTTTAACGGAACTAATTCTACTCACTGCGAGAGCTGTTTGGAGATAAACTTTTAAAGATTTAGCGCGAAGTAAAGAGGAAGCTGGGTGAGTCACTGAAAGTAGCAGTTGATTTCTCTTTTTCTCTTTTGATGGATTAAAATACCTGCGCTCGATGACCGGATCCCGCGCTTCCTGTATGTGATGATTCCTGAATGCTGATCACATTGTTGTGTAGCAGGAAAATCTCTTCCGGGAGAACCTTTGACATTTGCCTGCTTTTATTGTCGGCCCTTTTCTCCAGTCTCGGGATTCGTTGGGCCTGTTTTAACAATTGAATTAAGATGTGTTTGGCAAAAGTAAATGTATTTATTTATAATGAGCTTACAAGCACCTTGAAGCGCTTTTTCGGCCAGGAGCACGCTACTCCGGAACCCAAGATTAGTAGTTAGTACGATTTTTTTTCCTTGTGCATTAGTTGTGTTGTGCTCTTGATTTCTCGTATGTTTAATATAGTTTGGAGTACGGATAGAATGATAGGAGTAAATGTGTAAAGGGGGAGTAGTAAGATAGTTTTTGTAAGTAGTGGTTGTGTGTGCTTGTTGGGTGGCGTGGCTAAAAAGGAGTGAAAGTTTGAGAACTGTTTGGGAGTTCATAGTCAGAAAGGTTTGGGATGAGTCCGAGGGAGGAGGGATGGGAAGAACTGAAGGATTATATTTTAATACCAAAATTAAAATAATTTATACATACATATATAAGCACATGGTGCTTGGTAACGTTTTGTTGCTTTTATGAAACTCCTTTATATAAATGCCCATATGTACATTCAGGCAGCAATTTTTACATGGTCTGCTGTATATAGTACACACACACACACCCACACACACCTAATTACTTCATGCTTCCTGTAATGATTATATTTTAGAATAAACCCACAGAGCTTGTCACGAACGGGTTTATTAGCTTTGGACTAAGTCTTACGAAGACTCACAAGGTCTTTTGAAAACTCTGTCCCAATCTTGTTCATCTACCCTCTTAATTAGATAGAGCAACAACAGCCTCAACCTCACAACCCCCTCCACCCTGTTTCACCCAACAACCGCACCCAGTCTCACCTTTCAGACTTTATCACTTTCCCATAGTCACCTCCTTTGACTTCGAGCCTCCTCAACGGCCATTCACACTTTCAACCTCAGTGCCACAATCGAGCCTCGCCCTTCAAACTCATACCTTTCACTTTCCAGACAACATATGAATGTTCTCCTCAACACAGAGGTTCACCCTTCAATCTCCTGTTCATTAGTCAATTTCAACCTCATCCCGTAGTCTAATCCAGTAACCCTAGGCTTCACATCCCAGTCTTAAAAGTCAAGTCACATCCTCCCTTTCTAACCCTAATAGCCTAATTTTCTAGGAATCGCCATCAAACGTCCTCTGGCCTGCTCTGCCTTAAAACTAACCCTTTATTCCGCAAACACTTCCCTCATCTCCACTTTGGATTTCACATGTCAGTTTTAGACCTCCTACAATCAGCATAACCCTCTGCCTGGTCCCATTCTCATTTATACCCAAGGCCTTCATCTTATCTCCTCCACTCACAATCATTCATTTTTAAAAGCCAGTTATCATATCATATTTTAACCTCTTACCTCTTCGTTTAGCGAAACATTTGATTTTCCACACAAGTCTGACTTCCACTATTGCCAACCTTAGTATCCCCTTCCACATCCCAATACTTTGCTCCGTCAGCCCTTTCCCTGCGACTTCCAGTTCCAAGCCTGTAGTATCCATCATCCACTCTCGAGCCCGATAAAGGTAGGTGAGGAGGTGGGAGTCAAACCTTGTTCCAGTGAGCTCTCACCCACCCATCCTCAGAACTGCTGGTTGTGCAGTGTCCAGAGGCTCCCACCTTATTCTGGATTCCTCTGCGTCCCACACACCTTCACCGGTGTGCGCTCGCAAGAGCAGGGCCTTCACTCTCCTCTGGACTCTGGGCAAGCTACATACAGTACTGTATGTGATTAGAAATGATTTGGGACAGGTTTGCCAACTCTATTACTCATATTACAGGGTACAGGCTGGAAAGACAGAAAATGACATGCAGATGTGTTGTCCACCCCTCGCCCAACGGCCACCCATAGTCATCAGGTGCCTAATTGCATAAATGTCTGGCATTGACCGGTACATTAGAGGGCTCATAAGCCTGAGTTCATAGCACTTGTGCCAGATTCATGTGTGGATGGAAGGTTCTCCATATACCATCCCAAACCATGAACGCAACTCAGGAAAAAGTTTCGGAGTTTCAGCGTAGGTTACCTGATCCAGTAATCCTGTGATGCCTAAAAATAACGCTTCCGGCCAATCGCTGTTATTTGATCTTTATTAAATAGCCTCTGTTACAGAGTCATCGTAAGAACTGTCTTCAGTCTACAGGGAGCAAATGGATCCAGAGATGTCTCGGAGAATGACACCATGACCATCATGGTAACTGGGTCATGTAAACGGGTTACTCTTTCAAGAAAGGCTTCATCCTTCAATTTCCTTCAGCATTACTCATACTGTGAAATGAGGTACAACATCACTGTAAGTGAGTTTTTTACTTCACTTTCGGTTCTACCCTCACGCCCAGCACCTCTCCCTTGTCAAGAGGGCTTCCAAAGGCATCTCCGTCATCTCGACATAAGTGTGAGTACGGTTAGCATTGAAGCAAGTGACTGGATCTTCGGAACTAGTGTTGACGTACAGACCCTCTAGTGTTCATGATACCCTGAGCAATCAGTCATGACCAAAGTTCCAGGTTGAGAGATTGTGGCTTAATCACCTTGCACTGTACCAGGTCTGCTGCTGGGCCCACATTGTGGACATTGAACAAGGTCCCAGCTGTGCCCTTCTCACCCATACGCTTTGTAGCTCTAAATTGGTAACCTAATGTGCATTAATCACGTACTGCCCCATACCGTGCTAACAGATTGGGGTTCCAAGTAGCTTGCCTTCATCTCTTAAACAAATGGACAGTTCCCAACAAGGCCAATGCTACCATAAATCTTGCCAAGAGATGTGTTAGCTGCCAGGCACAACCTAGTAATAGAAGCATCCATGGCCACGCTGGTTGTGACAGACGCCTTGATTCATTTACTTTAAGACCACCTATAAGTGGGAGGCAGTGCATTTATTTACGGAATTGTATTGGACTCAGCACTTTTGTAGTTCCATCTATGAAAATGGCATTCCAAAGGAGGGTGGTCATTTGTATTTCTGAGCAAACCATGGGAGTACGAGGTATTAAAGTAACCCTTGAAGCACCTAGTGACTATTTCCTAATTACTTATTCTCTTTGGGGGGTTGGGATATAACTCTGGATAATGTTTACATCTTGCTAGGTGGCCACTTTAACAAACTGGGAGTGACAGATGTGAAAGACCTAGAAGGTATTCTCGTCGAGCAACCAGATTATTATATGCTGCTGGTAGGAGAACTGAATACTCATGTTCTCTATTGATTGCAAGTAACAAGATTTGTGGCCTACCACTCACTGCTGTATTACAGGAAACGGGGGAGAAATACTTTGACGTGGGCTCAACAAACTAATATCACTCGTCAAAGGGAGGCTTGGCGATGATATTCTAGCAAGCCCACCCATTTCAGAGGTGATTACTGTGCCACTATTGGTTATATTCTTGTTAGCTTTGTGACTACTTAAGTCCGGCATGGGTGATTTCTGACACTAAAAGTGAACACAGTTTATTAATTTTGGACTTGCTTGTGGTCCTTGATGCAGCATTTTACAGGCCTTGTCCTTCTGGTAATTTACAGATGTGGAAACCGATCCTGCACTTGTCAAGGAGTCATAAAAGATGTGATTAACAGTACCCAAGATTCTTGCTTGCAGTTAATGTATATTGTCGCACATCTACTTCTAAACTAGGGAATACCATCCCGTATTCCCTGAATATCTCACTATGGACAATTCCTGATCTGGCACGAGTTGCCAAAACACATTCCACTCACCACTGGACTCTGAATCTCATTACTATGTTGGGAGACTTCTATGACGATTGTCAGCTTATCCCCTTTCGGACTCTGACAGATGAGTATGGTCTTAATGTTGGCTAATTCCTGATGTATAACGGACTGGTGGTTGCGCTTAAAGTGACATGGAATGCTGGTAACCAGTGAGCCCCGAAGTGTTATCTATATTGATTTTGCTTGGTATACAGTGTAAAGCTAGGACAATAATGTGCATAATCTGGCCTCTGGGTTTTTATTCACCTACATCTGGGCTTAAAATAGTACAGGAACAACAATTGGGAGTGGAATTATCAGCTAAAGAGTGGGGACTGGTCTTCCAATATACTAATAAAGGAAAAATAAATCCATGCTTTAAATATACCCAAGTCAATTATTTGCTTTATACATACCTCTCCCCCAATGCTCATATGTAGAATATATCCAGAAGTAACACCTACTTGCCCCAAAGCAGGATGGAAGAAGTGGATTTCTTCCATATGTTGTGGCAGAGACCTACAGAAATGGGCCACCCTCGTAGAGTAAAGTGCAATGGTTACAGTTTTTGTTTTTTTAAATTGGCCACTGTCTAGTTATTGACTCGTAGCTTTACTTTTGGGCAGTTGGTAACATTTTTGCGAACTATCTGTTAAGTCATCTGAAAGACTGGTCTGAGCTAAGCAATATTAAAACCAGGGATCAATCAGAAATTTGGTTTCAGTACTTCGTAGTGAATTGAACTTGGACTTTGTAATGGGTATTCTAATCAGCCTGAAGTGGCTAAGGGTTTGAAGTGCACATAAGCACCTAAACGGCTGAGTGCTTTTTCGTGTGGTATCGGCTGAATTCGTTTTTTTAGTATTTTCAAATTATTGAAAAAAACAAATATAATTATTAGAAGGCGGGGAGAGAGGACGGTTTTGGTTCCTACAGACTTTTATCATGAAAGGGGAGTGCGCTGTTACTTAAATTGTATGCTTGAACATTTGTTTGAATGTTGCTCTTATTTTGTGTAAATGAGCTAAGTCCAGTATTTTTTAGTTAACATTTTTTTTCGTGAACATCCTATTGAGAAAGTTAATTGTATCATGCATGCATGTCGAATCACTGTTGTGGCTGCAGATTTTATTTAGCAAGTCGAAGTGCATGTTTTTTACTTGTTCATTTCAGTCAAGTCCAAAAACACCATAGTTGGCAGAGGTAATTGATTGCAGCATGCCTCGTTAAATTAAAGGAATCCTTTGGAAACCCGTTCATTCCGGATAGGAAATGTAAGGGTGAGTGTGTGTCGTAAATTACTTCATCGGCACGAGACGTTCAGGGCGGCAAAGGAGTACGTCTGAACAATGGCAAACACAGGCTTACTAAGGACAGCTTTCTAGGGAAGTGTGGTATTCGCAGTGAGAAAGTGCCTCTTTTGGCATGGTTAGACCCCACTTTTTGCCTGGAATGTGATGTGGTTTTGATTGTAGTGCACAGGGTCCCTGCCAACCAGGTCCCCTGTGCCAGTGCTTCTTCCTTAAAACTGTTCCACAATTGACTCTTCAGCCCCCCCCCTGTAAGTCCCTAGTAAATGGTACCTGGGTACATAGGGCATTGGTACTGAAGAGGGTGCCTTAGGGGCCCCTCACCTAGGCCATACAGACTGCCACTGCAGCATGCTTGCCCTGGAGCAGACAAAACAACAAAGTTCATGTGGCACACTTCCTGTGTGAATATCCTGAACAACAGTAGCGAAGTATCACTCCTGATCCCGGTGCACAGCTTTAGATAGGGATTGTCCCACTTAGTAATTCAATTTTTTTTCAATTTATAGCGAAAATGATCAAGTACTCCAGCATATTAATAATGCTTAATTTATTAATCTTGCTTTTTTGCACACGTGAGATGCTTATGCATGTCATTGCTTCTCATGTCCCAGATATGCTCATCCGAGCCTTTTTCTGAGCACGTCAAAACACATAAATACATCCTTGGTAGCGAGTCACATTATACCCAATGCATTTCGGATTGTAAGAAAATCCTTCTTCAGGGGTTCACTACGATAAAAGGATATTGCATTTAAAACGAGGCTACAAACCCCTTGATAAACAACAAATATGTTACAACAAACAAATTACATTGCCCTGCTTGTTATCAACGCTTTCCCGCTAAAACACCGTGCATGATGTTACCACACCTCTGCATAGACAACAGCCTAACTTACACTTCAGTTTTTAAACACCTCGGTTTTTAAACAATCCCCCTTATTACGTCGCACCCCTACATACATTCTTAAACCTCCTTCATGTTACCCGATAATTTATGTCCCTGATCTTAGCACGCTAATAAGAACAAGTCAGAAAAAACATAAAACAAAGATTAAATGGATGAACATGGTGTGCACTGCAAGCCCTTTTTGATGTACTACACACTGCCTGTGTGCCATGCAAACTAGTCATGCCTAAGGTATAGGGAAGGCACCCCTCTAGCAGGCCTTACAGCCCTGAGGCAGGGTGCACTATATCACAGGTGTGGGCATATTTGCATGAGCAGATATCTCCCTACAGTATTTGTCTATTCTTAGATATTGTAAGTGCCTGGGAAGCCATAGAGAGTACTGGGGCTGGAAAGTCGACCACTCAAGTTCCACAGCACCATGATGACTTCTCTGAACCCTGGAGTGTTTAGTACCAAACTAGTTCTATCAATAAACCCACACTGACGCCAGTATAGGATTTATTGAAACCTTTACTCAGAGGTGTCCCCTGAAAACCTACCAACCCTGGATGTTCACAGACTGGCTTTAGGCAGCCTCCCACCACCAGACATGTTTCTGGACCCCTGGGTCCGGAGCCCCTGCTCTCTGGGAACAGAAATAAAGCACATTCTGGGCGTAGGTGTCACACCTCCTCCCCCAGGACGGGCACAGTGCTTGAGAGGGAAGATTCAAAGGCTTGCCGCCTTTGTAATGTGACCCCCAGCCTCTGCTGCTAGCAGCAGATGGCCGCTCCTGGTTTAGACCCCCACTTTGTGTGGGAAAACCGGCAGGAAAAACTAGGAAGGAATAGGAGGTGTGCCCACCTCTGCCAAATCCACCCTTAAGGTGCAGGAGACGAGGTGAAGCACATCTTTCAGTCCCTGCCATCTTTAAGATGGTGGGACTCCTCCACAGGAGGGTGGCATAATTGAGAGTGTAAACAACCCCGGTAAGGTGCCCATTGGCCCTATCAGTCACTCGCTTAAAACACCCCTAAATCTAGTATTTAGGTGACTTCCCCAGATCCTGAAACTAGTTTTTGCTGACCTAAGAAGAAAAATGAGGAAGAAGACGCCGTGCAGAGAAGACTGTTGACCCCCACTGACTTAGCCCTACCGATCTGTCTGCAGCCCTCGAAGATCCTGCGAAGCAACGGCACCTGTCCTGCAGTCAGCGAGCTCCACAACCCCTGGGAGTACTGCCTGCTTTTGAAGAACACCAGTAGTTCCTGAGGACAGCGACTGTCTACAAGAAAGTAACACAAAGGACTCTGGTGCCCTCCAGATCCACAACCCCTGACCACTCTGCACCAGACGCCTCCGGCCTGTGTCCAGGTGGCCCACTGATCCAGAAAAGGTTCCCCATCGATCCTGAGTCCAAGTCCAGTGTTGGCTGACTCCTCCTGGACTCCACAATTATGCTGTAGTGTGAATCCAAAGGCTCCCTCCGGATGCCTCCAGTAAAAAAAAAAGACAACGTCAAAGGACACCCTTGTTCCCGAAGCCCATTGGCCTTGAGGAGCTCGACTGACTGTATCTCCATGCCTACAGCATTACAGCTTACCTCTGCTGTTGATGGTTTCCTTCGTGCAGCCTCCAGTTCGTCGCCTGCAGCCTATTTCCCAAAGTGAGTTTCTCCATTGAATTGCATTGAGCGCCCAACACTGTGTTATACCCTACACCCTGCTGCCTTGTGTCGCTGGTGTGTCGTATGTTTGGTGCTGGCTTTTGGCCCCCTGTGCTTGCCTAAACTTCCGAAGCTTGAGCCCTGCAGCCGCTTTACTTACCTGCAAGCAGTGTGTCTTAAAGCATCCCTGTCTCCGTTGGGTAACATTAGGCCTGATCTTCAACTTTGACCTCTGCACCCGGCAGTCCCTGTGCTGCTGGTGGTGCAGTGTTGTGCTTAACTGAATCTTGCTGTCTGCTGACCCTGCAGTAGAAGACTGGAATTGTAAGTTGGTTACTAACCTGTAAAACCTCATTATTGTTTTCCACCATAGGTTAACATAGTAAAGCCTGAAAATTGTGAGGTCCACTTTTGAAACTGAAAAGAATTTCTATTTAAAAACGTACTTTCCTTTTTGTGAAGATCTTGGTTTTAAAATAAATCTTAAGCAAAGCTTATTTTAATAAAATTGGTGTGAATCTCCTTTTTGAGTCGAGTGTCATTTAGTGGTCATTGTGTGCACAACAAATGTCTTACACTCCTCTGTGTTTGGCCTAAGGCTGCTCGCCCACACTACCACAAATAGAGCACTTGAGTTTGCATTGAGCCCTGTACATTTCTGGGGGAATCTCTAAACTCTGTGCACGGTATAACCACCTAGTGGTATACCATATACAGAGCCAGCTTCCTACATTAGCTTTCCAGCACGTTTATATCGGGTTTGAAGAAAATGAACTGCATTGGAAACCATGTATCCATGACAAGGCGGGTGTATATCTGGAAATGTGTGACAAGAAGCTTGAAGGTAACAATACTGTCATCTTGCCACTCTCGAGAGGAATGCATTCACCTCCCTCACTGACTTTACCGGAACATTTGGCTTTCCCTTATTTAACATTCCAAGCACCCTTTGATTGACAGGTGTAATACTGGATCTGCCGACAGGATATGCTTGTAGAGCCTGTAGACGTTCATCATGAGCGGCCGGGGTGAGTGGGGGTCCAGAGTTTGTTTATATGACGACTAGAGCGAGGAGCCGTAGGCCTGTGTATCTATCTATGTGCTTTATTCAACCTAACCGGTCAACACAGCCTTGCTGTTTAATAGCATTGTAAATTAATAATGGGCTTGATTCTTAAAGCATTTTGCACCTTTGGTGTTGAAAAATCATTACTTGTGAGGGCAAAATCGCATTCCCTGTTCACAATCTGTATTTTCACCTCCTACATTGCAGCAGTTTGCTCAACTGCTGCTGAAGAAATCTGAGCAGGAGCCGGTGTAGATATTCCTTGGTGGGTCTCCCGAAGATGGATACTACCCACAAACTTGAAAATACATGGGTAATCATCAAAATCTTGTAGGGAGTTTCTCATCCTGGATACGTTTGTAAATTTGCTTCTGCTAAGGGTAAGGGTAAATGTGTTTTCAGCTGGGAACAAGGAGAAAAAACAGCCAATATTGATAGGAATGTAGCGAAATGAATTTCTCCACTGGGTTGAAAAACATGTTGAGAAAAAAGTTGAAGTGCTAATGCACATTTAAGTCATAGTTTTGCTCTCACTTATGCTGCACAATTTAAAAATGTGTGCACTTCTGGAAATGATGGAAAAATCCCAAGAGTACTCTTGAATCTGTATGTATTTCTAAAGAGTAAGAAAGTTACTCCAAACGTAAGCTCGGCTCTATGGCGCTGATTATGAGTTCCTCGTTGTATTCTGACCTGTGCAGAAACCTCGCTTTACGTATGGGTCAGAATTACGAGTTTGAACTTATTTCACTCCTCCAATAATTATCGGATGCGTTAAATACCTCAACATTAGTTAAATTCTGGCAGGTCAAACCTGCCGAAATTTAACATGGAAAAGTGTACTTTGTTTACCTTACCATGCAGATTTTGGTGCATTAAGCACCAAAATCCGCATGTTATTCCCCAATAACTCGTAATAGGTGTTATTTATCGCACCCGATAAATAACGAGCCCCAGGGTATTGATATTTACCAGGTGGATTAATAGCACCTTAACTTGTAAGCAGTCTGTGTGTGTACATTTCCAACTTTTCTCAAGCTATTTTGTCAATTGAGTCCAAAAGGTAAGTTTTCTATTTTTTACTAACTGTAAGAGAACAAAGCTGATTTTTGTTCCCCCTTCCCGCGATTTGAACGGTAACCCTCCCCCTTAATATTTTAATAAGTTTATCTGTGTACTATCTGTCAAATAGCTCATGGGCTCGACGCTCCTATTGCAGAAAGCTTAGTTTTAAGAGAGATTGAACAAAATAGCAATACTTTATTTCTGTTAATGTGTTAGTCCACTTGTGAATTGAGATCGCGCCTGCCCTGCAGTTGGGGGGGGGGTGGGGGGGGGCAACATCCCACTGTGCTTTTCTGCATTTGTTTGCCTTTTTTGTTTCATCTTAATAACATAGTGGAGCCTTCAAAAAGTATTTGCAGGAGTAGGTTGAAGTTGGCGACTAGGCATAATCCCTTTGCTTTAGAAGTAGGGGAGAGGAGTAGAGAATTCGCAAACCATACACTTTCAAATGTTCTGCCATAGCCATAGGTACATGGGTATGTACTTCATTTATACAAACGCTCCCTCTTGTTGCCCATCCACAAGTTCTCCTTATCTGTTCCTGGGAGGAAGGGGGAAATGCTCAGGCCAAGTAGTAATGCCGTTGGACAGTGGTGTCCATAGTGCGGGCTATTTAAAAAAAAAAAATTTTTACTTCTTTTTTTTAATAAGCAAGTGGATTGGCTTGTGAAAGTTGTAGAAAACCGATAAATCATGCCAGGAAAGCAGTAATCTAGTGAGTATTGATTTTATCAGGGTTTGAGGTGTAACCTTTTATTCTGCCATAATTAGTCCGAACACCCAGTTCTCGTAAACCAATGACCACTCCTACTTCGCCTTTTACCCCCTTTGCTGTAACGAGCGTCCTGTTCCAGTTGTATCCACTGCTTGGCAGTTCCCCATTAGGTGTTGTTGGCATCCCACGGACTTAGTGATTCAGAGTAGGAGAAGTGAGGCCCAGATTCCATGGGATACAAAACACTGCACAACATTGGTCCTGTCTCATCTCTGTACCTGCGGTGTTAGCATCCCCCAGCCGCTCTCTGTCCAGACGCACTGTCTGGCTGTGGCACTTTATGGTACAGCTGGAGATGAGAACACAGTGGTCCGTCGTGATCTGGATTGTAACCTGTAGTCAAGTCAGTCAGTTTTGTGAGTTACTTTGTTCCTTAACAAAAACGTCTTCATGTTGCATTTTACTCCAGGATTCTAGGTAATTACCTCGGCTCCAGTAGTTGACCTTGAGAACTCTAGCAGTGCTCCTTTAGTTATCTCTTTGTCTGTTATCACTGATGGCTAGCTTATTCCCGTTTATCCAGGTGTTTTCTCGTGTTACTTGTGCAAGTATTCTTTTCCGCGTTGAAGCCGGTGTTTAGAGGTGCATTATGGTCGTCCGGCGAGAATGGCGTTATTTTCCTCAGGGAAATAATTCGCCCTCTGCTGCAGGGAAGCTGTGCTGTGCCATAACAGTCTGTCTCGAGAATACAGCAAGACAAATAGCCAAGTGGAACACATTGTGGTCATTGGAGCACGCTGAAATAACGGACTCCATGGGACATTCCAACAAACGTTCAGAAATCGTGGCCTTGGCTTTTTATGTGAACTTTCACTGGCTGTGTTTTCCCATCATATAAGTAAGTAGCTCGTCAGCACAATTAAGTTAGAAAGTATGTTTTACTTCTTTGATGAGTGTCTGCAAAGGAAAGCAAAAAGGCTAAAAGAATCGGATCGTAGCCTTGCCCGATCCCCAGTAAACATGGAAAACGTGGTACCGTCATAGTGGTGACGTATGTTGACATGTTGAGATGCCACATTATGACGTGCCCTTGGAATACCAGGCTAGTATCCAGGCGAGGACACCGGAACGGGAGGAGCCCTGCTAGTGGCTGGAAGACAGAGTTTTCAGTGGTGTGGTTGTTTTTTTTTTTTAATTGACTGATTTGACTACCAGTCTAGAGGTGGAGGTGTCACAGGGAGGAGAGTCGGCTCTTCCAAAAGTCGGAATTTACATGTAAGAAATGCTTGTTTTTGTTGCATGCTGTCCTTGCGATCCTATGTACACCAATCGTCGCTCTCCCCTGGTAACCGATGTAGACTATAGGACTGGGATGAGCTTTTGGAATGAGAATGGGGTGGCCTGAATTGCCTGTCTCCCTGTAATTTATCCTGACTTGGGAAGGAAAGATCTGTTTCTATCCTATAAATTATCAAAGGCTGCTTCTGCAAGATAGTGGTAACTCATTACTACATTTCTTTGATTTCCATCCATCCTTCCAGGCATTTATAATTGTCTGAAACGTACACATTTCACCCCATTTTGCTGTCATATGCCATGCGTGCTCTAATGCTTGTAGAGACTTGTTAGATAAAGCACGATGTCCTTGCATTTTCTGCTTGAAAGTGTTTGTAGTGTGGATTGTGGCCTCATTGTCAACATTGCTAAGTTAGCTTAGGCCTAGCTGCCATGATGCCTCCTTTGCACACGTTACTCTGTGACTTTGTTTTTCCAGACTCTGCTTGTGACCGTTCACATTAGAGCTGTCTGCCTTTGCCTTTCACCTTTTCTCATGTTCTCTGTGGTTTTCGTCTGCACACAATGTACAAGGTCGAAAAACAACGTCCCTTGTTGTTGCTGTTCTGGTCAGCCCTTCGCACTTAGACATAACATGAAATACAGCTGCACTGGAGAAATTCGTGTGCTTTTAATATTGTGATCTCCCTGTTGGTGACACTTGGAGAAAAACCTTTACAGGGAGAAGAGCTGTGCTTGTCCTATGATGTAAACCTTGCATCTAGATCTTGAGGTATGGGGGTCCCCCTGACAAAGCCCAGAGGTCTTCTATTTTTATAATAAACTAGTTACTAGCACGGGGAGGGTGGCAAGGCATTTTAGTCCTATATCCACTGTCTTTATAAAATGCTGTCCCCGTTTGTATTATATGGAATTGTAACCATGCTTACTGTTTTATCTTTATGCATTATGCTGCTAGTACTGGCACGTGTACTGTGTCTTAGAGCACGATAGTTGAAATAAACATTTTAAACTATACTGTGTCTCTTACTATGCACTTTGTGGACAAGTATGAGTGAGGAATGAAAGAGTGTTCTTGCTCCCGTGATTCCTGTAAAAGTCCGTGTTCTGGGGTGTCTAATCATTGGTAGCTTCGCTGTAGTACGGAGAACGAATGAGACACTATAGCTAGTCGCATTGGGATTTTGGGCACTAAGGTGGATGGTTGGTACACCACTATACACCGAGGTCCTGTTTTCCTGCGCATAGTTCTGTATATGTGCAGAATCCCCGCAACATGTTCAATGACACCTTATTTGTAAGTGTTTGTGATAATGTTTACATCTTAGAGGTAGATCTCAGACCCATGAGATTACCCAGGGCTCCAAATTCCCCATCTGCCGCCTCATTCCATGTCTTCTAGGAAACAGGCCACCTCCAGGAAGCCGTAGGGCTGAAATCCACCAATACATTAACAGTCCCTGTAACTGGGACCTGGAGTTTGACCGTCTAGAATAGATAACAGAAAGGTAAACAATATATCAGTTCAGTTCGAGGCAATAGTGAAGTTAGGTTTTCTGTTAATAGTGGGCCGCATGTCGAGGGGTAGTATGCGCTCACCAGGATGTCACACAGCATCAACCTATCTCCTTGCTTTTTCTTTCTCAGGTTGAATCACCCAAATGTCGTGGCAGCCCGTGATGTTCCAGAAGGAATGCAGAAACTTGCCCCCAATGATCTGCCGCTGCTGGCGATGGAGTACTGTGAGGGTGGAGACTTACGGAAGGTAAGTGGGATGCAAACAACTTAAAGAACACGCATTGGCATAGCCAATAGGTCTCGCCTTTGGGACCTAATAAGTATTTAGGTATGTAGCACATTATCCTATCTATTGTGTTGCTATGCATTAACAAATCAGATGGGTAAAAAAAAAAAGTGACTCGCATTTGCAAATCGGGGCCATTTTGAACTTGTAAAGACCCATTATAGAGGTGTTTTGTAATGGTTTGTGGTAACAAGTATATTTACGATTGCTGTAGACAATGTTTGTGCTAATTTCAGATACTTAAACAGTGAAAAGTGGTCCACAAGAAATTGAAACAGGCCCCCAAACTTCCAAAACAATTGGCCCACACACTGCCTTTTCAGACCAGCTTAACGAGCACTGCTTGACTGCCAATGGGCAGGTCCGACCCTGTACAGGTGTCCAGGCGTGTACCTTTGAAGGCAAACCAGTGCACTTGCTGGGATTTTGCCTGCAACTGCGTGAGAGGCAATGCTCCTAAAAGTCGTTTGGCTCCTGATTTTGTTAAGTCCCCGAGCCAGTGACCACAGCCACCTGAAGTCATTGGTAGTATGCATAAGTGGGGTTCATATATTTGACCTACTCAAGTAAACTGATAAGCGCAGTTAAACACGATTTGCCTGCCAAAGATACAGGGACAGAAAAAGGAAGGAATCAAGATGGCTGTGAATGGAGCGATTATAACACAAACCAAGTGCTCCGAAAATACACTTACTAAGGAGGTGCTGAACACTGACAACGGGAGGTGGCGGGAGCAATGGCAACGCGACAACGGTTAGCGCTTGCAAATAGGAAAATATTGCAGATAAGCTTAAAGAGAAACGAGAGAGGCTGCGGGCCAGCAAGAGTCGGCGGGGACCATTCCATGCAACTTACAGAGTGCCCGAACAAACAATAAAATAATTCAAGCATAATGGCACTTGTAACAGGGGCAGTTGCCTCGAAATTGAAACCACACCCAAAGGTGGGACAAAGAGCAGCGTTCCACCAGTAAAAACAAAGGACTACAGAAAGGCACACAAAGGAACAAATAGAATGAGGGGGGTGTAGTCTAACATCACAGATGGATTACTGCATGCCTCGCAGAGCAGTGCATGCCCGCTGCCTCTAGGCTCAACCTAAAAATGCAGGGGTTCGATTCTTAAAGACACTCACAAACTTGCACACACAGGCCTTTATCTTTGTATTAGTGCAGTTTTAAAACTTTTAGGAATTCACAAGAGTTTACAGAAAGTAGGCCTAGAAACCAGATCCCTAAGCAATGCTTTACTCCCAATTTTGTATCAGTAAATATACACATTCTATTTACCTATTCGCGTATGTGAAAATCTGCTGAGCGAGTGTAAGTTCACTTTCCTTATACCCTTTTCTCGCAACCATCCGTGCGGGGGTGGGGGGGTGGGGGGTGGAATTAATCCTGCCTTTATAGGGAGTATATTTTCCAACATCTTCTAATGTGGGAAGAGACTGGGGAGGTGTAGATGAATGCTCAAACATAAGTCTGCGAGTATGCAGAGACTCACAAGGTCTGCCAAAACTGGAACCCACTGCTTCCCACCTACTTCCAGCCCCTTCATGCAGATATGCGAAGGGGGTAACAGGGGATAAATTAAAGTCCTTGTAAGAATTGAGACATCTGATATGAGCTCTGTCATAATCAGAGAGACTATAGTTTTGGCACCTCACTGCATGGCACCAAATGAGACCAGTAAAAGGGACAGTAGTTTTCTGAAGCATGCCTGTCCCTTGGACAACTACATATTTTATCAAATTCCACACTCCTCCCTAGGGCTCTCGTAAACCTGCCACTGGTGTTATCTGAAAGGATATTACCCAACACTAGTGGGACACGAATCAACCAAGTCTTGATGGTTGGCTCCATAGTAGAAACATATAGTCCTTGAACAACCCATTTATAAGGTAAGAGGATGTCCAAAGATGCACCAGATTTGTGAGCCATGCTAGGACCACTTTAGGAAAACCATCTTTCAACACCCTCCAGTTAATGGACAGTAATGGTCAAGCTTTATGCAGTTTACCTCTCATCTGTTATCATATACATACTCTCATCAGCTCCTCAGTCGCCAAGTATATAAAGTGGACAATAACCTTAAAGGTGGCTGCATGTTATGATTTTTGTTTTGCTGTCTACAGCTGCTCCTGTATAATCACAAAATGCCAATAAAGCGAGTTATTAAAGAAAAAATATATAGGGCTGCTCCAGAAGTACTGCATGGTTTCTTCCTCCTGAAAGTAAGCTGGAACACTAATACTGAAAATATAATAATGTTTGAATAGCAGAAATCTAGGGCCTGTTCAAATCAATTGGCTTTGTTTTCTAAAGCTCGCAAGTAATAACAAGGCTGCATATAGGTTTCCTTATTAGACTGAGTGCTCATGGCTTACCAAAAGTGCTGTTTACGAAAGTAATCTTGCACTACATCAAAACCAGTAACCACATTGTAAGTAATTTAACAATGTTACTTGAAAGAAAGAGTAGATGTTACTTATTAAAAAAATAAACAAAAGCAGAAGATGCTACAATGGACCCAAACATTGTGATTCTCTGGACCATGGATCAATGGGATGGTAACAATAATACAAAGACTATGGTGGGCATCGGTTCCATGTTAGCTCAAAGTGATCTCGCTAGGCATTAGAGGAGCAGTAACCCTCTAATAGTGGCTGAATGGCGAAGGGGCATTGACTTGTGCAACAGCAAAGAAAGCAGTCTACAGAGCACAGGTGTATCCCCAGAAATGTAATAAAATATGGAAAGCATGGACCAGACGGACTATTTCCCTTACAGGGTGAGCACAGTGCCGAGTCATTTTTGTCTCGCTGTATGGTTAATATAGGGCATCAATGCTGTCTGGCGCTGATCGTCATATCAACATGTGGAACTGACGCCTTTTCTCCTTAATCTGACTGCGGAGTAATGCCTGAATTATTTACTGTTTTCGCTCTGTATAAAGTAATAAAAATATATTATAAAAAAGCAGAAGATGCAGGAAAGGTTAATCTAGGAAGCAAATCATAATTCCGAAACACTCAAAGGGCACGGACTGTTACCCTACAGAAATACCAGTCAAGAGATTATGTAAGGCCCTCCTTAAATTAGGATACAAAAGATGTGCATTAACAGAAGAAATGTGCTTGCTGAGGTTTAAATGAGAAATGCCCCTAGGGACCAGAGTCAAGCTATGGGTGTTTTAAAGCTCTACTCGGGGATTATGTCCGCTTTCTAATATGCAAATAGAGGCTTAGAGAGGATGTGGGTTTATGGCCAGAGTTGCAGACTAGTAATTCTGGGCAAATCACTTAGCAACATCCTGTGATTCTGGGCAAATCACTTAATGTCGCCGTGCCTCAAAATAATGAATGCGACCTTGTATAACGTACCTGGTCATCATGCAAACCGCTGCAATACCGTGGGGTCGAGTTCACTCTATATAAAACTGCGGGGGAAAAAACACTATTTGAAAGTGTAGTGATCGACCTTTTGGTCTTAGTCCTTTGCAGTACTGTGCGGAGTCCGAAGGATCATCATAGTCTCCGATTTTACTTATCATTTACATAAGGCATTTGATATCATTAGATCCTTTGATTTAGGCCTGTCCTGTGTTGATGATACAAAACATATTTTTAGGCTTCCACCGCCCTCCGGAAGAGATCCAACATACACGTAACTAGTCAAATCTGGATAAGTATTGATATGTTAAAACGCAAAAGAAACAAAATGAAGGTGCCGATTTGCGGCCTAGAAAGAATGTGGAATTTCGGCTTCTGGTCTATTTGGTTGTAGCGAGACGTTCATTCAACTAGCCTCTTGGCGCTGCCGGGTGTTTCGGCATGCAGACTGTCATTGTGGGCCTGTCTGCTGGTATGAAAGGGGGAACTTATTCCTGCCAGGCTCGGAACTAGAGGATTTCATTATTCCTACCAGATACGAACTGGAAGTAGGGGATCCAGGGCAATAATTCCCAAATGTGTTTAGTAGCAGTCAAGAAGCCGGACCAACCACGTAATCACGACATGTTTCCAGTTTTTGTATGCTCTGTTACCAGTCATGGTATAAATGTCCAACTGGTTAAACGGAAGAAAGCTCCAACTGGTACACAGAAACACAGGGGTGTCCTAACGACATGAAGCAAACTAGCAACAGCAGCAAGCAGTCGTCATGACAAACTAGACCTGGGGAGAAATACACGACTCTCTTAAACAAGCGGGGCAGCGCGGCGACCGCAAACGCGCTAATTGGAAACAGATGGCGCCGCTGCTCGCTCCCGCAAGCTGTAGGTCGTGGGCAGATACATTTACTGGGAAAGGCGGGACATGCACCCGCCTTTGGCCTATTGCGGGCTTTCAATTTTTGAAAGCCACACGCAATGGCCAATCACTTCAGCTTTTCAGCAAACTCGTGCGTGTGGCTTTTTTTAGCCACACGCACAAGTTTGCTGAAAAGCTGAAGTGATTCCAAGAGGTCATTTTCTAGAGCTGCGCATGCGCGCTGCGCTAGGATCGACCTAAAAAGGGTCTGGGTTGGCATTCAAATTCTCCTCCCCTGCCACTAATTGAGTATGCTTAGCTTGTCTCACTGTCTGCTTTTCCTTTCAACTTTAAAGTTAAATTGATTTCTGAAATACCATTAAGAAACATACCTTACCACTCTATGCATTCTCACATTCCAAGACTTGGAACTGAGGCCTTGTTTTTCTTTTACTTACTTGGTGAACGGTATTTCAACCAGTGGCGGCTGGTAGGGAACAGGGGTGGCGGGACAGGGGTGCAGGGGGGTTGAAAATCTTTTTTTTTTAAACGTACATTTTCCACTGCCTCTCCATCTCCGTGTCTCTTCTCCAGTCCGGTCCGGAAGGAGCTGTAGGAAGCACCCGGGCAGACAGGCTCCCCTGAGCCACTTACAACGCTGCAATGCAGCGTTGTGATTTTTCTGAGCTCTGTGGATCGGCGCTCAGATCGGAACAGGAAGCCTGTGCATATTCCCCGCCAGGCTGTCCATTAGAGCCTGGTTGGGCATATGCAAAGTGCGCATGACTGCTTGGCCAGGCCACAACGGCCGGCCAAGCAGTCATGCACACTCAGTGTGCACAGTCCACTCCTCCTCCCTGAGCCACCAGCCCCGCCGCATCCTAACCCAGCCCCGCAGCAACCAAAAATAAAATGATAATAACGTTCAGTTATTATCATTTTATTTTGCCCTCTTTCACTGCTCTAAGAGCAGTGGGGCAGCCGCCACTGATTTCAACCCAAAGACGTCCCATGTGGTCCTATGATTCTAAGGACGCTCCACATTATTGCCTGTGTGGACATCTTCCAGCCACCACCTGCCAGTCATCGTGGCTCATTTTCCCTGATGATAATGATAGGGCTGTAAATATGCTGGATATCAAGTTAAGCTTAGTGAAAGCATTATTCTTGCCAGGTGAGCCATGTATCTCCATGTAACCACGTTTGATTGTTCGTGTAGTGATTACAGGGTCGCTATCCCTTACTCGCTATTTTATGGTAGCATCAGGCTGTTACTTGATCTGAACTTCAGCATCTCATGATAACATCTTTGAGTTTCAAAATTTAAAAAGCTGGAAGCCTAGAAGACAAAACCTAAAACACTTGGAATTCACCAGTTATGGTAGCTATAACCTTCTGCTCCTGCCCAGTGGCATTTTAAGTGCGCCATATGCCCGAATGCAAAAATGGAAAATGGCCCTGCCAAGCACCTGGTTGAGTAGTAAGAAGGACACAAATGCTCCGAGCCCCTCACACCACTGGCTGGCCCCAGTAGCACTGCACATGCTACACTAATGATAACTACAGCTCTGCTTCTGACATCCATTTTGGCCAGCTCATAGTGCCCCAGTCCTCTTGGCATACTTGAAATCTGTTCCCAACAGCCTCTGGGAGAAGTTTCACAGAGTGCGGTATCTAGTTGAAGACCCATCCTTGTACTCTGTATGCAGAGCCTACTCAAAGGTCCAGCACAATGGCTTGTAGAGAAAGGGAATCTTGGAGTAGGTGCTTGTCGAAGGGCAGTTTTCCTAGGCGAAGCAGGCTTGGCAAGTCTCTGCTTTTGACCAGTGTTCTTTAAGGGTGGAGATGATGAGCACAGAGCATTGCGACCATCTTCTTCTACGAATTCACTTTCAGTAGAACTATTTATAGGTTCAGAACCATTCAAGGAATATTATCCTTTCTGTGACCAGCCACATTTTTTTTTTAAGAACGAGCAAACAGCATGGAGAACGGTACAAGGCCCAACATAAATTAAGATAACATCGGGGTAAGGTTTTTTGCATAAAATCTACTAAAATGACTTCTGACCAGCTGAGTTCATCGGAACAAATGCCACGAGATTTCAAGGAGAATGGATGCTTCAGTGGTCTCGGGCACAGAATGTCTCTGACAAAATCAAGTGAACAATGCCCATGCGGCAAGATCTCTCATCTGGCTGGATTGAAGTATGGAGCTAAGAGGGCGCTTTTGCTGAGGAAGAGACGAGGGACTGTCGCACCAACACCCACAAATGAGAAGAGTCCACATCAGCAGCACCACGCTGAGAGGCTACTTTCTCCCCCAGGTGGCTGGGCTTAAAGGCATAGCACAGACTTGCTTCTGGTAGCTGTAGAACTGACTGGAAGACAAGCGGTTTTCTGCAAAGGGACAGCGATGTGGGCCCTGAACAACTCTTCAAAATTTGTGACTGACCAAGTATGTTTTCCTGCACAGGGGACTTGTCATGAATCCCATGGTAATTGCTTCAAATGTTTATGAAAAAATTTAATTTGTGTTGTCTGTCAGAACTGGGAGCCCCCCTCCCTTATGGGGAGGCAGAGGAGGTGGTGGAAGGGGAAGCAAGAGAGAAGGATTGAGAGGAGAAGGGGGGAACAGAGTGGCAGAGAGCAGGAGAAAGGGGGCGAGGGAGAACATGTGTATCATGTTGGATTATCCATATCTGGTGTCGACAAGAATATACGCGCCTTGAAGATGATGAGCTGCCATGTTAAACACCTTGGGTTTTTTAATTAGACATGTCCCATACTCTCTGCAAGTCCAGGCTCTAATCAGTCCTCCCCATCTCCCAGGACATGCCTTTGTTGAGACTCTTGTGTCTATCAAATAACCCATAACTGGAGTCAGGCAGGACTCCGTGCTCACCACAGTGTACCTTGCGAATTTGGACAGTTCTGCCTGTGGAGTGCAAAGACACACCACCTTGACCAACATTGCACCTAAAGGCAGAGTCACTGCGATCACCCGAATCTAACCTGAGAGCTGTCTGCCCATACTCCGTGATCTGCACTTGCAAGGAGAACGGAAGCTGTAGGGATCTAAGTCCTGATGAAGAACCACGACCTTGTTAGGGGTGAAATAGGGCAGAAGCATATTGACTGAAACTTGTGCATCGTGAGGGTCCGAATAGACCACACTATTATTTATTTTTAACCCTACGATAGGGAGACAGCAGTAAAGATTTGATGTCTACCACAATAGAATTTTAACCCCTGACCAAAGGTGACAAATAGCACCGCAACAACAACAATATAAACATTTAACTTTCATACTCTGATGCTCATACCTATGGACGCCTTTAAAGAGCTCATTGTGAGCTAACCTATGAGTCTGATCACAGTGTATTCGATGAGGATTTAGCTTCCTTTATCTTAAATCCTTTCATTCAAAATTGTTAATTGGTAACACGCAGTGCCCAGCAACCTAACCAGGCAACCTCCTGGCTATGAAAAAGCCACAGTACCGTATTTCTTTTTTTGTCATACGGCCCACGGAGGATGTAGTTTGAACCTAACATTCCCTTTATCATTGATGAATTGCAAGGAGAACTGAAACCCAGCAACAGTCCCCATTTGGCTGGAGAACTGTCCTAGACAAATACACAATTAGCAGTGATATTATGGATTTCTGCTACATCCATGGAATCAAACACACTGAGAATACTATCATTATTTAATGTTTGTTACCATTGGGATGAAGTGTTCTTGGAGAAAAATGCACTTGAACGCAATTGTTTCCCCCTAAATTTCAAATGCTGCATCTGTCTGAGATCAACTACCACTGTGCCCTAAAAAAGCTGGCCATGTGAGCCTTTGTGCACAAGCACAGAATAAGTATTGAATCAAAAGGAGGAAACTTGATAAGAATAAACACTTGCTCTTGCTATGACCTGACGGAGGTAGGCTGTTCATTATGCGGAGAGCGTGCCATAATCCGCTCCAAAGCTGCAAAGCTAGGCCACTGTTAATACTGCTGTGAGGTCTGCTGCCTTGGAGAGGAGTTTGCCTTAGACTGAATGATTACTGCTGCTGCCAAGCTCAATCTAAAGACCAGGACTGCATGAGCAGAGAGCTTACAATTCTCTGAATGTCTCCATGAGGCAGAAGTAATCAGTGCTGTGCTCAAGTCACGAGGGGTGCACGAGGAGCTTGCCAAGCTTACAGGTCTAGCTGCTTCTGCTGTGCACATTCCCCAAGGTACTGTCCAAACCCTAAAATTGCCTCCCCTCTAATGTGGCCTGTAAAGCTTCGTGTCCAGCCCTACCTGTGCTTGCCGGTGTGTTACTGCTGTCCCGCTTCTTCACCTATGGAAGTCAGAAAGCACACACCGCGACTGAACATACATTCTTGTGCCAGTGCAATGTGCAGTGTTCTTTTGGTGCCAGACGACAGTGGCTATGTGTGTCCAAAGGAATCAGCGAGACACCAGTCAACTTTGTCCCTGCTGTACGTACCCCTCATCTGCCATCCCGCTGGCTTGTGCTACATGTGGGTGGCTAGCCACACAGCTGCTGGAAAGACCCGATTGTAGGGATGACTAAAACTGTAGGACTGAACACATGGACACGAACAGAACTTTTTAAATTTGCTCAAACTCAGTGAAGCGGACAGGCTTAGTCTGTATTACATGCAGCCTAAAAAACGGTTTCCCTTTGGCAATGTGCAGAATTTGTCCTGCAGCAAGCCCTGAGGAGTCAGTCTGTCCGTGCTTTGATTATAGAGTAGATAGGTAGTAACTAACTACTAGCTACACGGCAATATTGACTTTTTCTATGCCATTAGATCTGACATTTAATAACTGTCTTATACTTTTCAGAAAGTAGTAATACTGCGGGCATTCATAAACAGAAGGTTATAACACTGTCTGGCCATTTTAATGATGGTGCGCCACTCAGAATTACTTTTTTGGAGTCTCTGCACTTAATCCACCGTTCAGGCTGAAGCATTTGACTCCTTGCCATCATTTTCCCCAGAGACCCCAAACCTATAGAGAAAGCAGTTCTTAGCATTTCAGGAGCTTGCAGTGGTAGTACTTGTTCCTGATGTTCCGGAGGTAACAAACAAACAATATTTGATACAAGGATTGCCTAGTGCCTCAGACTTCCCTAAGTTATTGAGAATTTGCCCAAGACACTATTACCCTGTCATTCTCCGGCCCACCCTAGTCAGAGCAGCCATCCCTGTGTCAATTACCCTCATTTTAGGAGCATATACTGTAAAATAATGCAGTGTTTCTTCCCGTCTGAACCTGGAATATAGTGTAACCATTTGCTCTTAATATATTTCCTGCCTCCACTGTCAGATACATTAGTTGCTGTTCCTTCATCTGTCATCAGCTTAAACATTTTACAGAATTTGGCATAGGATCTGCAAAACAAACTGTTTCTGCAGACAGTGTCTGAATATAATATCCGCAAGATGACCATGACAGACATCAAACTGGTCACCAGGAGGGCTGAATTTTTGGTTTTTGAGCTAGTCGGCTTATCAAATGAGCAAGCTGAAGACTTTCAATATAGAATGAGTATACAATTTTGATGAGAGACTAATAACAGCGCATGCTAATTTAATAAGTCATTTCAGAGTTGCATTAGAACCAAGAATTGCAGGTATTAGCCTTTATTGCCCGATTCCTGCTCCGAGGCAGGGAGAGCATTCCATCATTTAGATGGCCTGGGGAGGAACCATTTTTACTTGAGCATACTAAAATACATCAACAATCCTATTAGCTTATCAACACTTTCTGTAAAAACTCATTGAAGGAAAGCAACACAAGCTTTCATTTCCAAGTGAATAGTCTCTTACACCAATGCAAACTTTCCTCTGCAGAATTTCCTCCTGTAAGCTTCGATGCATGTGCATTCATTGCCAAGAACACTTCCTTGGTCTTCCAGATACTGGTCTCCATCATTTGAATACAAAAAAAGCAGCCCCCTTGAGTAACTTCTTACCCCTTCTTTGAACTCATTATCTTAGACATTGGGTCCTGGGTTGATATCTAGTTTAGTCCAGCAGTGCTATCAAATTGGTTCAGCTAGGCCAATTTCATGAACCTCACACTTTCTACCTCCTTTCTGTAGTTCATATTTCAAAGTTTTCTGATGCCTAGGACTGAAAAGCACATATGTAAGCAATATATGGTGCTCACCTTTACAACTCCTGCTTTCCCAGTCTTTCACCCCTTTAGTCATATGATCTACCCTGCATTGCTTGACTAAATCAGAGTCATACTACATTTTCAACAGACAGTGCAGCAAAGAGGATTGAGGTGCCAAGAGCTATCTTTGTTAGATCAGGGCAGTCCCTGGGAGGAATCGGGGTTACACAATCCGATTTCTAACACCTTTGTTTTCTAACTTCTTAAAGCACTCACTCTTGGCTACCATGCAGCAAGAGGATGCCCCATTTATAAGGCTGAAGGAAGGACTAAGAAAACAGAAGTTGCTTTTGTGTGTGTTGATATGGTGAGTGACTTCACAGCAACTGCCTTAACTGATTCCCAGGCAACAAAAATAACTAAGAGGGAACATACAATGATAAATTATAAATCCCATGAGGCTATATGGCAACAAAACTGTCTCTTAATATACACCCACTGGAACAATTAGGCTGTTTGTTTTCTCCTCTCAGTCTTTTATGTCACATAATTAGCAACGGCGCACCGACACAAGACTAGATGCTTGCTGTTTCAGGGTTTTATTTTGTAGATTTATAACTGCTTCACAGGCGGCACAGCACGGTGCACATGTCCCTTTTACCTTATTTTAGATTTTTAATTATTGTCGTATTTTTATTTTACGGAGTTTTGTATAGCGCGAACTTGACCCGAATCGGGTATCAGAGCGCTTTACATAGCACTAGTTTCATTACATGAGGACACATTCATTTTTGTTAGGCACGGGGAGATTAAGTGATTTGCCCAGAATCACAGGATGTTCAGCGTCATTGCCAAGACTCGAACCCAGTTCCCCAGATTCGAGGTCGACCGCCCTAGCCGTTAGGCCAACTCCTCTCCCCTGTGGAATGAAATTTGTTTATTTTCATGTTTCATGATTTTAGGATCACCATGCTTTGTTGAAATGGCCAAATATTTCTTCACTGTTGGACTCTAATTGAGTGTCCAGGGTCCTCTCCCACCAGTCCAACACCTATCTCGCCAGCATGGGTGGAATAAATATTTGACCTTTGGGTTTAACACAACCTGGAGTAAGCCAGGATAATTCCCTCAATGTGCTTCTAAGAACCCAGTATGTTCCTTTGGATTCAAGTCCCCCAGAAGGCCCTTGTTCAGTCTAAAAAAGTCAATGCTTATCACCATTCTACTGAAGAGGGGCAGATTGTTGAAATGGAGCTAGACTTCAGCCTTGATCATGTTCTTTCTCTCCCGAAAGTCTCAGAACTTCCATATTATTTCTAGGAAGAATGACTGGCAGATTGTTTTTGCAACCTATCAGACCAAAATTTATACAAACTTATTTCAATTCAGACCTACCAAGAGGGGCTCACCTCGATTAAATAACATGAAGTGGATTCAACATGAAGTGGATTCTGTCCGCACGCTCTCCATCCTTACTCCACTGTATGGTGTTTCAAGACTACAGTTCCCGGCCCTTCTACGGCTTTCATATCTAAAAGTCGGTACTAATGCCTTGTTCAGGCTTACAGTGAAATGGAATATAATTGCTGTGCGGCATTTTTCGTTCTTTTAGCACTTGAGCTTAACTAAGTATTTATAGACTACGGCTGAAGACAATGAAAAAAATAATATAAATATATATATATATATATATATATATATATATATATATATATAGATAGATAGATAGATAGATATATATATAGATATATATAGATATATATATATATTTTTAAATAGGAATTCCTTTATTTTTATCTCGAGGTATCTGGTTTCTAAAAGATGTCATGGTGGCGGATCAGGAGCTTTTGAAATTAATACTAATAAATAATACAGTTCTACTAACTCTTCATGGGGTCTTATCAGTTATATTTTTTGGGTCCAGTCAAACTCCGGAGTTTTGTGCCTAGCGATAAAGCGGTTGTCTTTAAAAGTTTCATTTCGACACACATTTACACATGGAAGTAATCGAGTTGCTTATGTACGTACACATGTTTTTTAATACGAATGTGTGGTTAGTCCGAATGCAAAAGAACTCTATATCCTGGTTCCAGTTTAATATCAGTTCCACTTTAATGGAAGAAAATGACTTCTTTTGGAGTCCTCACTGCTGGAGTGCTTCAACAAATTATCTAAGAAGTCTGTGGGGCTGTTGAGGGCCAGCCCAGTTCCACTAATCATTAATCTCCACTCTAAACAAAGATACTTCAATTGCAGACAGAAAGTATTAGAATTTGAGCTTTGAACTTTTATAACAGTCCACATTTCTTCTAATAAAATGCACAATTTCCCTTACTAACTTTCAATTAAAATCTGTCTGCACCACCTACACTCCAGTCGATACATGGTGTTATGATGCACATAACTGTATTGCCTATTTGTTATATTAACTACCTCTTCACAAGTATTATGGAATTTGGTGTGGGGATACCAGGGGTAGTGCTGAAATCTCTGATTGCAGGAGGTATGTCTGCATCAAAATGTACATGTTTTCTCCATTGAGTGAAGAATGACCACACTACCCTGTCCTTTTCCAAGTGTTATTCCCAGGGCTTTAATTGGATCGCTACCCTCCTGGTCTTAAACCCGGTAGTAATTAAAAGCTAACATTGAAAAGGGTCCTTATCGGGCCCTACAGTCATGTCCTTAACATTACAGACACAAACACGGATTGATTTCTGAACAACGAATATAAAATACTTTAAAGTAATCCAAGTCAGGGATTTAGTTCCTTTTTATAGTTCATGTTTTACTTACTCTTCCATTCCCAAAGAGTGTTTATTTCTTGGATGTTGTATTTATGTGGTATTGAAGAATATTACTCTTGTGTAGTGCATATTTTGAACTGAGTCACATCCATATGTTTAAAATAGACAACGATTGAAAATTCAGGAGTTGAGGCTGAAGGCAGAGCGAGTTTCTGGCAGTGGCTGTCACTGGATCAAAAAGGGGTTAAAAACATGATCATCCAGTCATTGGCCTCTCTGCAAAGGGCACAGAGCAATGTCCACGTATGCTAGTTTCAACAGTGCCTCTATTCAAATGTGTATGAGGGAGGTTCACAGTTGGCGTAAGTAAAAGAAAATGCATTGCTTACAGGTGAGTTGCTGCGTTGTGTGGTGTGAAGGAGATGCAAAGAAGTACATAAAAGGCAGAGTGAAAAGACTACTGAAGAGGAAAGGGATGTGGTGTGATAACAGCTGATAGAGGATTTCAGAAAGATGTGAAGAGAAAGAGGGCACACGTGACATAGAATGCAGTAGAATGTGCTGTGAAGGGACGAGTGGAGAGATAGAGACACTCTGAAGACCACTACCTTGTTCACATACCTCAGTTATGTTTAATTCAGTCTCATAATTTTAGAATGTAAACATTTTCAATATTATTTCAAACAAAATCATTGTCACTCATTTATCTTGTATAGCTAACAACCAATGTCAAAGCCAATAGTCCTGGCTTGTTTTAGCTGTATGTCAGTTGTTGTGTTTTTATTTTATTTATTTATTCGATCAATAGCATGATCATACACAGAAGATAAAAACACATATTAGTAAATCTCAATACATAATTTCATCAATAAAAATACATATAGAATGTTAGGAAATTTGAGGAGCAAAACGTCAAGTGCAATATCCAGATGATAAAATTACAAGTTATGTCACAAAGTCAAAATTTAAAAACATTATAAAAGAAAAGATAAAATCGATAAAATAAATGTTATAATGTTATAATGAGTGGAGCTGCAGCATTTATCCTACTTCATTTTTTCACTAGGTTCGCAGTCTAAACCCTCAGTATAGTTATCCCCATACTCCTGTAATGGGGGGTTGTATAGCCACTTTAGACCTCTGCCACCAGGCGTAGAGGAGGTATCTACTTAAGGTAAAAACAAGCCATTTGGTCGTATCGGAACTAAATACACGCAGAGCATCTGAAGGGCGTGAGAATGACAACACTCGACATGCAGGAATGATCCATTTTTTCCTCAAATTTGCATATGCGGGACAGAAAAAAACATAATGTTCAATGGTTTTAATAGCAGATTTACAGAACGGACGCATAGGGGTAGTGGTAGAATTTGCCCACCTGCTTCTCATAGCATTCAGAGGTAAAGTGCTAAGTCTAAATTGTATATAAAGTGCTCGTGCTTGGGGTGGTTCAACATCGTCCATATAGATTTCAAAGTTAAAACGGCATTTGACATTTAAAAAGCTTGTGGTTAAAGTGCAAAGTGACCTAGACTCAGTGCAAACAGTATTGGCGAAGTTCCAATATATTATTTTTAGCTGAGGTATCATTTTTTTGTAATGGAATGAGGGTCTTCCCACATATTCCCCAGCCCTATTTTAAAAAACCACCCTTTAACTTTTTCAAACCACGGCAAAAGACCTGACTTCCTTTGAAGGATTAATAATTCTTCCACAGCATCTTTCACTGGTATTTGAGTGTTACTAGTCCAGAGTCTTATCCAGAACATAAGCAACTTCAGGACAGCACAATGGGAAATGGATTTTAGCCCAAGGTCGAGGCGTAAAGGTAGTATGGGTATGTTCTTTGGAAGATTTAAAAGAGCTCTTAAGAATTTATTTTCAGTAACTTCTAGTTGATTAATGTGCCCCAGACCCCACAATTCTGCCCCATAAAGGGCTGCGCCCAAGCCTTTGGCCCTGTGTATTTCTAATGTCTGAGAGATTGGGCGAAAAGCTGAGCGTTTGACTCTTTTTACAATTGCACAATCCACATGGTGGAGTGTCAGGACACTTTTCTGAATTTGGGGAGTCCATGCCAGGTTATCACTAATTCTGACCACCAAATAGTCAAAGTCCTTGACCTGTTCTAGTAGTTGAGCTTCAAGCCTTACTTTCCCCTTAGTCGTTTTGTAGGGATTAAAAACCATAAACTTGGTTTTCGAACAATTGATTTTTAGGCCCGAGCTTTGCACGCTGTCGCAAATTTGGTTAGCACATTCTGTATGCCCATTGGAGTTTTAGATATAAGTAACGTATCGTCAGCGAATAAGAGGGACGGTATTAGCTTGCCCCCCAATTTCGGTGGGTCACCTCCACAATCGTACAACTCTTTTATGAGCTCATTCATATATAGGGTAAACATAGTTGGGGCCAGGACACACCCCTGGCGCACTCCTTTCTTAATCAGTATATTTTCGGTCAAACTCCCATCGGGGTTCCATCTGACTCTAGTATAATTGTCATAATGTAGACGGATTAGAAGTTGGAGTAGGCCAGGGGGGAGACCCATGTCCCTCAAAACAGACCAGAGCCTGTTGCGATCGATGGAACCGAATGCCGTTTTGAGGTCAACAAACACTACATAGAGATGACCCTTCTTAAGCTTGACCTCTTTCCATATGAGCATGAGAAAACGAAACACTTGATCTAGGGTGCTTGTAGCGGCTCTAAATCCTGCCTGCAGGTGCGAGAGTATATTATTGTCCTCTATCCAATTTTGGAGGTGTGCTAAAGTCATTTTGCTAAAAAAAAATTGGGACACATCTATAAGGGTGGTAGGCCTATAATTAGCAGGGTCCCCTTTGCCCCCTCTTTTAAATATTGGGATTATTTCGCCACCCTTCCATGTTGCCGGAATATCTCCTCCACGTGTAATAGCATTAAAAACTAGGTGGAGCAGAGGACCCCATATTTTGGGTTCAGATTTATATAGATCTCCCGGAAGTCTATCTAACCCAGGGGCTTTACCGGTTTGTAGTGAGCTAATTGCATTCATAGTCTCCATAAAGGAGAAGCTCACTACCCTATTTGGATCAGACACTTCATTACAAACCCCGATTTCCTCCTCTGCATCACCCACTAGCTCACAATCCTTCTCAGAATATAATGCCTGAAAGTACTCTTCCCAAATGTGTGGCTGTATGTGAAAATCATTTTCGCTAACCTGATGAGTTATCCCTTTAGAAAAAAGGTGCCAGAATAACCGACAGTCCTTTTGCCTGGATGCTTCAACTAGGATACGCCAATTTTCTATCTCCCAGCTCCGTTTGGCCTCCCCTTGTATACTCTTATATAGCCTCCTTTTGTTATTTATTTTGGGTCTTATCCCTACTTGTTGTGTTGTATATCGGAAGCAATACAGAAAGCAGAAAGAAGCAGCAAAGTACCAGTCGGGTGGCACACTGTGGAAAGCACAGATTTTTAGTTTTTTTTAATCTACACCCTTAATTACATATGCCATGTCACTTTTAGAGAGCGTCACATTTTTTTCCTCCCACTTTTAAGCCTGGTTATTCCCCCATTCTGGGTACAATATGCTTACTTTTTCTACCTGCAAATGACAGTTGGAGAGATGGTGAGATTTGCTGGTAAGGGTGGAGTAGGTTTAGCCTGGGAGGAGTGATGTCTACTTCCCCGTATTGTGCTCTGGGAGGAGCATGTTCAGTCAGTACTGAGCTTGGGGCTATTCTTTGTCGGGGAGACAGCAAGATGTCAAGGTGGATCTGGGGAAGGCCTGCGGTTCTGTGGAAGGCCTATGTGTCACTGGCTGGAGTGTGTGTATGCTGGTCCTGTGGGAGTCAGGCAGGGGTCAGGCGGGAACCAGGCTGTGTCTCTGCAACTGTTTAACCAGGTGTGCATCTGCACCCATTGAAACAGTGTATGGTGTCTATGGGCCCAGATTACTGGGTAAGGGATTTGCAGCCCTTTTAATTCCAGGCCCAAAGTTTCAGGGCCACTTATAATGACGTGTAGTGGAACACTGGGTGAAATTCTACCACTTGTAATGAGAGCTGGTGTATGCTGTACATTTTGTGCAGCAGCTTAAGTGCCAAAGGTTTCAAAAAATATACTTTTCTATAATTTTCTGTGTTCAACAAGGAAAAGTGTATGTTTCAGTGGGAGGCGTGGTCAGCCGCTACAAAATGGCGGACGGGTTTTAGGTCTGCTCCGGGTGGGAGACTCCGGATCCTTCAACACCCGCCGCCATCTGTGCTTCCAGATCTACACCATGAGCAGCATTGAGGTGGCAAATGGCGGCATTGAGCCACTGAGTGACTTTCTTGGGGCACTGAATGCCCCCTGGTGCAACAGGGGGCTCCTGTGCCGCGCTGTGCCCCTCTTCTGGTGCGTGTTGCCCTTAAGATTGCAGCACGCTCAAGAGCGTGGGAGCCGCAGTCGAGGAGAACAAAGAGGCACCCCGACAACAGAGAGGGAGAGTGCGAGGACTTCTGTGGCTGCCTGGGTCCCCACGTAACTCCTTTGCGACTGGTACCGGCGACTCGCTCTCCTGGTGAGCCGGCTTTTGCCCACCCTTGCGGGGACGCTGTGGCACCGATCACAGTGTGGTGAGTGCAGGTGACGGAGGGCGGAGAGGCGGCCCTGACGACGGCAGGGAGCGGAAACTTCGGAGTTTGCCCAGGCCCCTATGGAGCAGGTGCCGGCGATCCTGCATGACCATCGGGTGGCCGGGCCCATGGGGGAGAAGAAACCGCACTGATTGATGTGCGGTGGGTGCTGGCGAGGGGGAGAGAGCTGGCTTTGCAGCACGATTCCCTCTCTGCAGCAACGTGACTGGGCCTACTTTTATACGGCAGAAAAAGGATAAAGAGCTTGCACCACAGGACGGATGCCAATGACCCCAGAGCAAGCATGACTCTAAGTTGCGAGGAACGCCCACCTAGCGCTGCGTCCCTCATTGGTCGGACGGTCCAACTGTGTGACGGAGGCGACGATGCTGTGCATTGGGAGGCCCTTGATCTCCTAATAACTCGACATAGATGGGGGAGAAAGGGCTGTGAGGGCCTACTGCTGTCCTCCTCCCCCATACTAATTCATAGCCTGGACAGAGACCTCTTGCTGCAGGGGGGAGGAAACCGGGAACACTGTCAGTGCACGCCAAGCCCACCATAACTGAGCCGGCTGCTGTATCTGTTAGTGGTATTGGCTGTAAGGGGATAATCGAGGATAAAGGGCGCTGCAGTACCTAGCGGGGCCCTGAAATTGACGTTACACGGACTGGACTCCACCGGATGGTGGGGGGTGGAGGCAGGAGGCCTTCCTGCAAATGCACAGTTGGTTGCCCCCTTGGTCAAATGTTGGACTGCTCGTGCACCCCTGGGAGTGGTAGATTGACTGCACAGGGGAGAGGCTGGTCCTACGGGGTGATCCTGCCAGGGCTGAGAGGAAGCCAACCCTGAGGGCACTAAGATCCAGGCCTCGCAAAGGAATGTAGGGTCTCTGTCCTGCCGTGGTGCAGGTGCTAAATTAGCAACAGGTCTTGGGGGGGGGGGGGTTCTCTATCCCTCAATCGGGTCTGGTGAAGTGTGCGCTTGGTGTCAGACAGGTCCACAGCAGCCCCAAGGACTGCATACTGTGATCCACGAGCATGGAGGAATAGGATCACAAGTGTGGAAATAACTATGGCTGCAGGCTATGGGGTGCATTCCGGAGCCGGACCCCAGACGCATGGCATTTGAAGAATGATGTGGTGGACCACTTTGGCCTGGAGGCCCGACAGACATGGGGCAAGCATGCACACTGTTGCCAAACTGGACAAGATAGTGGAAGCCATAGCAGAATCGAGACTGGACCTGCGGGTAAGAGTGGATGCAGTGGCACTTGATTTGAACCTACTAAGGCTTGATCAGCAAAAACTAGCTGACCGAGTCGCACACAATGAAAACGCAATTATGGAGCTACAACCGTTAATGGTAGATTTGGTGGGCCATATTCGCTCGCTCACCACTAAGGTCCAAGGGTTGGAAATTAGGGCAGAAGAATCGTTAGGACATTCTCACTGAAATAATCTATGCATTATGGGCTTCCCGGAAGGGGACGAGGGTGCTGAGCCAGTGAAGTTCTTCGAAACCTGGCTGGCACAAGTGACGGCTCCAGGCAAACTGTCTGCCCACTTCCTTGTGGAATGCACCCACCACCTCCTGGCATGGTGGCCACCCGCGGGAGCACCCCCTCAACATGTGGTGGTACTTATAATAAATTACAGAGACAAGGAGGCTCTTCTACAGGTGACACGTTCGACTGCGCCGCTCCACTAGGAGAATACCCGCATATTCATGTTCCTGGACTACACCCTGTCCGTGCAACATCGTAGGGCCTCCTTCCTGGGAGTGAAGCGTCAGCTGCGACAGGTTGGATTGACCTACTCGTTGCTCTTCACAGCTAAGCCCAAAGTCATATGAAACCATAGTACCTAAGCACTCACAAAGTAATCCATAAGGATAATTTTTTTTTTTAAATCACAATAATTCATATCACATCACTGTTGTTTCTAAATTGAAGACATGAGCCAGATGGTAGTAGACCGTAAACGTATATTAGAACCAGGGAAAACACCCAACACGTGTTTCGTCACAAAGTGACTTCTTCAAGGCTAAATCCACGGTTGATTGGTCAAGAGTAACAAAAGTTATCTTAAAAGATCCCGCTTACTGTCAGAGACTGGTAGTTTTGAAGAATGTTCCACGTTCTTAATGTTCCAATCGGTTCCATTATGTCCATCACGGTCGTGCTACAATCTAAGACAGATGACCTCCCGTCCTGTAGCAGGCCATGTGCGTTCTACCCTGATAAGGTTGGATTGACGTCTATATTATTGGCCGCTTCCGATAGTCCAATTGAAGAAACCTTGATAAGTTTCTGTCACGGGCCAAGGAGCCAGGGGACTGTAATGGACACTTGATCCAATGGTATGATGCGCCTGCTATAGAACAAACTCTTCTTTTACAGCAGCAGGAGGACTGGAGGCATCACACCCCCCCATCGTTCGGAAGTACAGCGGATAAAGAGTACTGTCTCTTTAACTGGAACGCGGAGTCGACCAACTCCGCCCCAAACGATGACGTGGACTGGAGCGGGCCAACAAGAACGGAGACCCGGAAGGAGGTGTGTTACACCACCGGAGGACGAGAGACGAGGTTGAAACAGGAAGAAGAAGATGAACCAGAGAACGCGGAGCAAGGAGAAGAACCGAGAGCAGCGGGAGTGACAGCGGGCGCCGGAGACGTCAGTGAGAGAGCGGAGACACTACGAGAGCCAGGAGGCCACCGGAACTACGCTTCGCCCAGCCACGTTCCCGGAGGAGCGTGGCTCTCAGAGGTACGAGGGCGGTTTGCGGGCTGGGTAGGGAGGCTGGAGAAACCCGACGGCTAAGGGAGACAGCCCCTACCAGGCCCTTCTATAGGTGTACTCCCCTCCCTGCACACACACTCCTTTTCCTAGACGTGCGGCACTGGTTTGAAGTGTTCCCCTTCACCACCCCCTCCCTCCTTTGCACCACAGTGCACAAAACGCTCACGATTTCTCCACATTCCCTCCCTTTCCCCGAGAGCCACCGGAGACCGGGAAGAAGCTGGAAGATCGGAGGATCAAGCAGCAGTTCCACGAAGACGTCCCCCATCCAGAGGCGCCATCCCGGAGGAGAGAGACATCGCAGTCCATCCTGACATTACGAGGAACTCTGGCTTCTAACAGGAGACGTGTACTCCATAAAATAAAACCCTGTCTGCACCAACCTGTTTCCCTGCCCCTTCCTTCGAACCCGTCACAGTTTCCTATTAAGCATGTGCTTCTGTCCGCACAGTCTCAGCGTCCCGGAAGTGTAGGAAGCTCAAAGTCATAGTCCGGAATAAAAGCTACTTTTTCACTGAACCCGCAGATATGATGATACTGTTGTGATATCTATGTAAATGTCATAATGATGAAACTTGATAAAATTGCTTAGAAGAAAACGAAAACAAGGAAAGTGTATACTGCAGTATTCAATTCCACTTTTTTTTTTTTTTAAATTTAGAATGCTTTATTAAAGTAATAAACAAAGTAAAACATCAGTACAAAGTCAAGTAGAAAGAGGATAAGCATAAAACATAAATATGTCATGAAAAAGTAAAAAGAACAATATCCTCAAAAGATAATTTCTGTACAAAGAGTACATGCATTTTAAAACATTTTTGTGAGAAAAGAGAAGAAAGAAGATAAAATTAAAAAGAAAAAAAGAGAAGGAGTAAGAGGGAGAGAGAGAAGAAAAGAGGAAAGGAAATAAGAAAAGAGTCCAATGAGTGAGGCAAACAAAACTAGTTCACAAAAAATGAAATCAAAGATAAAAACTCAGTAGCAAATGCCAAGAATAATCAATTATGCAATCTAGAGAGAAAAGAAGTTAGTGGCAACCATAACAAATCTTTTTTGATCAACAAAGCAGTAGAGGTAGCATAAGCGCGGTCTAATCTATGATGGTGACACAATAAATTCCATCAGTCAATTGTGGCTCGCGGTTTGCGGGTCACTACGAGTTGCACAGCTTTATACACACTGGTCTTCCAATTAATAAACCATCAACCATCGTATTTCATTTGTAATCCATTTTATTCAAAAAAGTTTTCCCCAATTTTAATCCATCACGTCAAAGGTGCAGGATTCAATAAATCTTATGCATTTTAATGACTCGCATTGGGCGATATGTTATTGGGATATATTCGGAGGATTCAGGGTTCGTTTATTGCCTACGAATAGGCCCGGATGGGCATTTCTGGAGTCATTAAAATGCATAAGATTTATTGAATCCTGCACCTTTGACGTGATGGATTAAAATTGGAGAAAACTTTTTTGAATAAAATGGATTACAAATGAAATACGATGGTTGATGGTTTATTAATTGGAAGACTAGTGTGTATAAAGCTGTGCAACTCGTAGTGACCCGCAAACCGCGAGCCACCATTGACTGATGTTTTCATATTATGCGCATATGGAATGGAGCGCATTCGAGTGCTGCACGCTAAATTGGATAAAAAAGTAACAGGAACTTATATCGTTTAAAATACTGGTGTGCTTCAGGTTTTCGTCAGTTTCGACACAATAAATTCCACCAGGCTTGGTACGAAATTTTTGAAGTATCTTTCCAATTTGTGGTAATGATCTGAAATGAGATGGCTAAAAATAAATCAATAAAGTTGCCAACATTACTGTGAGCGTCCCAAACAGGAGAATAGCTGCCCAGAAAAACATGTGTAATGCAAAAGGGAACGTTAGTCGATAGAATGTCATTCAATTTCAACCAAATACGAGACCAAAAAGATTTAACTAAAGGACAATGGAAAAACATATGGAGAAAATCGCCATTATCATTGGGACATGACCAGCACTTTGGGGAATCTATTAATTTAAATCTATGCAGGTCATTAGGAGTTAAAAACAATCTGTTGTAAAAATAGTATAGAGTCTGCGTGGTGCTGGCAGAGCGTGAGGAGGTATGAATTTTGGACCAGAGGGAGTCCCAGGTATGAATGGGGGGGATCAAGGGCCAAGTCTTTTTCCCATAGGAGTTCCAAACTGGCTTTGGTTCTAACCTTAGTGGGGTGGGATAATATCTTGTAAATAGTAGCTGCTTTAAATTGGGTGGAAAAGTCAATAGAGGGAGGGGATGGTTGATCGGGTGTAACCGTAGGGCTTTCCTGGAGGTAGAAACGAGTAAGAGAATCCTTAAGTAGAGTGTAATGAAAGGCGTGTAGAGAGGAGATACCATATGAGGTTTGGAGTTCAGAAAAGTGCATAAAGGACCCATCCTTCATCAAATGTTGAGATGTGATAATGCCTTTATCAATCCATTCCTTCCAAAATAAAGTGGATTATTAATCTTTAAATGTTTGTTATACCAATTTGGAATGCATAGGGACCGATCTACAGGAGGGAGGTAAGGGCTACACAGGGAAGTTGTAAGTGTTTTGGAGTGAATAAAAATAGGAGAGGAAAAACGTTTCGGGGGTTGGGAAATACGAGTGGCTGAAATAAAGGAGAAAGGAGAATATTGGGCCTGTTCCAACGGACTCCATGCTGTCGCTGGTGGAACAGTGGATTCAGATAAGAAGGTCCATATCTGTTTCAGGGTAAATGCCGAATGGTATGGTCTAAGATTAGGAAAGTTGACACCACCTTGTCCCTTAGAGAGTTGAAGACGAGCCAGTGAAATCCTAGGCTTGCGATTGTTCCAAAGAAATTTGGATAAGGAACTATTAATGGTACTGAAAAAGGTATTAGGAAGATAAACAGGAAGCATAGAGAGGTAAAAATTTATAATTGGGAGAAGCATCATTTTAATTGTGGCTAATCTACCCCACCAAGAGAGGAAAAGTGGAGACCAACCATCTGTGAGAGTAGAGAGTTTTTTAAGTATATCAGCATGATTAATTTTAATAGTCTCCCTGATGGTATTGGAGTAAAGAATACCAAGACATTTAATATGTTTAGAGTTCCAAGCAAAACCTGAATCAAGAAGCATAGAAGGGAGGCAGAATTTATTTAGGGGCAGGATTTCATATTTATCTATATTCAATTTATAACCGGAAACACTAGAATAATCTTGTAAAAGGGAAAGGAAGATCGGTAAGGAAACGGATGGATTGGAAATGTATAACAAAATGTCGTCTGCATATGCAGTAAATTTGATGTCAAGATTATGAAATTGAAAACCTGTGTAATGTGGTGAGCGTCTAAGTGTTTCTAGGAAGGGCTCTAAGGCAAGGATAAATAGGAGGGGGGAAAGGGGGCATCCCTGTCTGGTCCCCCTACGGAGAGGGAAATAACGAGATTGGCAGCCATTTACCCAAACGGAAGTAGTGGGGGCAGAATATAAGAGTTGGATATAATTAAGAATAGGAGGACTAAAACCATGCCATCTTAAAGCGCCGAATATAAATTCCCAATTAACCCTGTCAAATGCTTTTTCAGCATCCAAGGTAATAGCGGCTAAAGGTGAGTCAAGCTTGGAGGCCAAATGAATGATATTAAGAAAAGTACATGAATTGTCTGTGATAGAACGTCCCTTGACGAAGCCAGATTGGTATATATTGACTAGATCAGGAATAACTTTATTAATGCGAAGGGCAAGTAATTTGGCGTAAATTTTACAGTCCGTGTTTATCAAGGAGATGGGCCTATAATTTTTACACAAAGAGGGATCCTTATCTTTTTGGGTATTAAGCAGAGCATTGCCTGAGTAAAAGATCCCTGCGATGCACCAATAGCGAGAAAATAATTGATCAATGAAAGGAGGTGGGGGACCAAAAGTGATTTGAAGGACAAGAAGAACCGAACAGTAAAGCCGTCAGGCCCCGGTGCTTTATCCTTAGGTAAAAGAGTAATAGCCTCAATGATTTCTTTTTCTGAAATAGGAACATTCAAAGATGTGAGGTCAAAGCGACTCTCAGGGGACTTGGGAATATTTTGAAAAAAGAAGTCAATATGATCTAGAGAAGGAGGGGATTCAGGAGTGTAAAGGGAGGTGTAATAGTCGGTGAAGCAGTCAAGGATCTTGGCATCTGAAAGATGTAGAGTCATCCCTAATAGTTGCAATTTTGGATTTTTGTTTTTTAATTTTGAGATAGTTTGCTAAGGATCTTCCTGCCTTGTTCCGGCCACCATACATTTTCGCATTGAATTTGAGAAGATTATTACAAGCGGAATCCCAAGATTGTTTGTTATATTGCATTTTTGCTTTAATGAGAAGTGATAATGTGTCAGGACAATTGGTAGTGAAGTACTTTTGTTCTAAAGTTTTAATTTCCTTTAAAAGCAAAGTTGAGTTTGAGAGAGCTTTCTTTTTTTTCTGGGACACAAAATCTATTATAAAGCCCCTGGCAGACGCCTTGAAAGCATCCCAAAGAAAATGATATTGAGAAACTGAGGAGATATTGTGATGAAAAAACTCTTGAGCAAATAGGGTAAACTGTTCAGCGAATTGAGAGTCCAAAAGAAGGGAATTATTAAAGCGCCAACGCCGGGACGTGGGTGTAGGAGAGGGAAAATCCATATCTAAAATGACGGGGCGTGATCGGAGATAAGAATGGAGCCAATCTCAACATTGTTCATGAATTGCAGGGTAGGTTGTGTGAGAAAGATATAGTCAATGCGAGAATGAGATCTGTGGACGGGTGAGAAAAAAGAAAATTCTAAAACATCTGGATGGGATGTGCGCCATGCGTCAACCAGTCCCCTTGTAGTAATAGCCTTAAGGAATCCTTTTTGCATCTTATTGGGGACATATTTGGTCTGAGATTTCCGATCAAGGTAAGGGTCCATAAGTTGGTTACAGTCTCCGCCTACAATCAGACTTTCAGCGGAATGGGAGGAGAGGAGAGTAGAAAAGTCACTCCAAAAAGATAGATCAACACCATTTGGACCATAAATGTTGCAAAAAGAGAATTGAGTATTATTAACTTTGACATTTAAATATAACCATCTACCATTTGTATCAGTAAATTAATTTTGTAGGAGAACATTCAAAGATTTATGAAATAAGATTATCACACCGTTCTTATTTTTCACAGCTGAAGAGCAAAAAATGTCACCCACCCAATATTTACGTAATGAAGGCAAGTCTTGTAACTTAAGGTGTGATTCTTGTAACAGCGCTACATGACAATTCAATTTAGCAAGGTGAGACAATACCCGTTGTTTCTTAACGGGATTACGCATACCTTTCACATTCCATGAAATAATGCGAAGACCTTTCATGAGTAAAACGTATAGAAAAATAAGCGACAGGAAAGTGTATTATATTTGGAAAGAACAGAGGGAGAAAGGATATGAAGAACCAACAGGGAGAGGAGTGTATTGTGCAGAAGAGCAAGTAGATATATATAAAGGAAAGCAGAAAAATGCCGGTAAAACATGAATGAAAAAGCGTAGCAAAGAGGAAGGAGAGTGAGGAGTTTAACTTGATGAAACCATAATAGTAAGCAAAAGAAAGAACAAAGAAAAATATTTAAGGAAAAGTGAAAGAATCTAAGTATAAGAAGAACAGGAGTGGACCCGAAAGAGAAGGAGATAGAAGAAAGGTAAGAGGGGAAGAAAGAGACAAGAGGGGAGAGCATAGTCCCCCTAAAAGAGATATCAAAAGAGGATGACAAAAAGCCCGAAGGCTTTAGTCATAAAGAACAAAATAACCACCCAGATAAGATGCACCGAGGAGAAACAAGTTACCATACCATAACAGATAGAGATATGGAAGCGGAGTCCAAAGACAAAAAGGTAAACAAATGAGACCAAATGAAGGGAACTTACCAAACAATAGGGAACAATGCAGCGGAGGGAATCGCACATTACTGACACAAGGGCAACACGGGTAAAAAACGTCAGCAGCAAATCTGCAAAGGGCAGGCCTAGGAAACATGGGAAAGAACAAACAAAGACGCAGTTAGAGTTTGCAAACTACATACTGAAAAACTCAACATAACAGACCAAAGAACCAGTAACAAAACAATTCAGGTTTGCTCAGTTCCATAAGTTCTCCCTTGTGAGCATGAATGAACCTCCGGAGATCAGCTGGATCCTCAAAACTCAGAGTTCTGTCCTTATAGGTTACTTTGAAGAAGCAAGGATGGATTAAACCGTAGCGGGCGTTCATGGATCTCAAAGCAGGTCTGAGGTCGAGAAATTCCTTTCGCCGGTTAGCAGTTGGCTTGGAGACATCTTGACTGAAGAAAACTCTGTGGCCAGACCAGAGCATCTGCTTATGTTGCTTAGCAGCGTTAAAAATCGCCATGAGGTCCAGTATAGAAGGAAATAGGCAATTATACCTCTTGGTTTGGATGAAGAAGATGCATTCTGTGGCCCCAATCGATGTGCTCTTTGGATATTAAAGTCAATGGATTTTGGGAGACCAACGATCTGAAGGACTTGGGTTTTCAAAAAAGTAATCATATCCGACCCTTCGGAGCCTTCCGGAATACCATAAATGCGTAAGTTATTTTGCCTGTTGCGATTTTCCAAATCCTCTGTGGTCTTTTTAAGTTGGCTAACTTCTTTAGTGAGACTATCAACTTTAGCGACAACATCTTGAGCATCACTAACTTTTTGCTCTACGTCTGAAAGTCTCGAATCAAGGCCGGACCATTTCTCCTCCATCCTCTGGAGAGTAGCAGCAGTATCCGTCATAAAGGGACGAATGAGGCGTAATTCCTCCATGATATCCTCTAATGTGAGAGGAAGCGGTGACTTCGCAGGAGAGGGTGGATCCTTCTTGATGCTTTTACTAAAACACGCGGTTGATTCTTTACGCCCTCCAGAGGAGGTCCCCTGAGATTTATTTGGATGTGGAGACTCCATAATGGAGCGGCAAATGAAGTAAAAAAGGAAAGATGCAGCCGTAAATTATACAAAAAGCAGGAGGAAGAACAACGCTGGTATAACGAGGAGGAGGTGCCAGAGATTGAGGCCACCAACTGGCTGCTGTCAAAGGGGAGTAGCAAATGGCAAACAAAGTCCGGTGATAGAGGGCGTTCCACTGCAGGTCAAAGAAGGTGCGCACTTAAAAAATAGTGCAGGGAAACGGTACAAACACAACCGTAATCATCAGGTCGAACCCCTAGCCACAAGACCAAAACTCCTCTGCTGGTCAAGACTGTTGCGTAAAGAGAAACGCACTCCCTCCTCTTTTCCCCATTATTAAAAATGAGGAGATTTAGAAAACAAAAATGGAGATAAATGTGGCCAAAAACAATCCCCCCAGCATGGTGAGGGCCACAAAATCAGGCTGCCATGAAGAATAAGAGAGGCTACAGTTAGAGAGGAGACGAACAGCATCGCGGCCGTATGAGTTGGTGCGCTGATAAAATGCTCAAAATGGCGGCCGCAATGAGGCAAAAACGAACTGAGCGGAAAAAGAGTCAAATAGACCGTTTCATGGTCTAAAAACTTGCCACAGCATGCCCAGCCGTCTCCGGTGCATGAAGCCGTCGTTGCCGTGCCGCAGCGCTGCAGAAAAGGGGTCCCTTTGTTTTTGAGCGTAGCTCGATATCGCGGAGCTCCTCAAGTGGCGGCCATCTTGCGTCGCCGCTGCCGCGTGCCTAATTCCACCTCTTTTAATTTAAGATTTTAACCACATGTAAACCAAGGTAACGGTACATACGTTTGTGATCTGTTACATGCGACTGTGAGCTTTGTGGCATTAGAAAACAAGCATTTGCAATGCAATAGGTCTCGCATTTGTGAGAGTTTGAGCTATTGAAAATGACAATGCCTTTATGTATGTGTTTTAAAAACTTGCAAGCTGAGTCAGTAAACACGCACTTTCTACTTATAGTCGTTGTTTGCGAGAACCAAGGCTGGCAGTAACTGTGCCTCGTTTACTGCCAGACTTGCTTGTCATAAGCAAGGACTACAAGTACAAAGTGCTTATTTACGCACCGCTTTCAGGTTTTCAAAACACATAAATAAAAGTTATTGTCATTTACAATGCCAATAGCTAAAACTCTCGCAAATGCGAGACCTATTGCATTGCATCTAACCTGCAGGTGCAGACGCTCCTGAGAAGCGAAAGAAACACGCGGGAGCGCAACTACTGTGACTGGCACAAAGTTATACGAACTTCCAATCGGGGCTACTGCCGCACATTGTTATAGGGATTCTGCACACACAGAGCTATGCACAGGATAATAGGACCTCGGAATATAGTGGTGAGCCAACCATAAACCTTAGCACCTAAAACCCCAACCCAACTAGCATTAGCGTCCCATTAGCAACAAAGTTACCAATGCTTAGACAACCCAGAACACGGTATCTCTCTCTCAGGACTCGCAGTAGCAAGAACACCCTTTCGTCACACACTCCTACCTGTCCACAACGTGCGTAAGAAGAGACACAGTATAGGTTAAAATGTTTATTTCAACTTACGTGCTCTAAGATACAGTACACGTGTCAGTACTATCAGCATAATGCATAAGAATAATATAATCAGCATAGTTACAACTCCATAGAATACAAACGGGGAAAGCATATCATAAAGCAGTGGATATAGGGCTAAATGACCTTACCACCCTCCCCGTGCTATTAGCTAGTGTATTACAAAAATAGAAGACCTCTGGGCTTTGACTAGCGAACCCCCATACCTCAGTCTCTAGATGCAAAGACTACATCAGCAGACAATCACAGCTCTCCTCCCTGGAAAGGTTTTTCTCCAAGTGCCTCTTAAGCGGGAAAACCGCAATATTAAAAGCACACAAATATCTCCATGGCAGCTATACATAGTGTTATGTCTAGGTGCGAGGGACTGGCCAGATCAGCAAGAACAAGGGACGTTGTTTTTCGACCTTGTACATGTTGTGCAAACTGAGCCCAAAGGGAACAGGAGAAAAGGTGAGAGACAGAAAATGCAGACAGTTCTAAAATAACTTGGCCGGAGCAGAGGTCGGTAGAACAACGGCTCAGAGTAACGTGTGCAAAGAAAAGCATCATGGCAGCCAGGCCTACGGCAACGTAGCAAGGCAGGCCAGGAGGCCACAAAACACATAAATAAAAGTTATTGTCATTTACAATGCCAATAGCTAAAACTCTCGCAAATGCGAGACCTATTGCATTGCATCTAACCTGCAGGTGCAGACGCTCCTGAGAAGCGAAAGAAACACGCGGGAGCGCAACTACTGTGACTGGCACAAAGTTATACGAACTTCCAATCAGGGCTACTGCCGCACATATGCGCACCATAGGTATCACGGGCCATGGAGTATGTAAAAAAAATAACTACTCCCCTTTCCTTTCTGCCGCCCGTCCGTCCACTCGTTGGATACTAAAACCCTGGCTGGGTTTCAGGGGCCCGAAAAACCGTGGTGCTGTTGCACCTGCTGCTGTGTGTGCTGTAACCTCGTCACGAACACCCCCCGCCCCCGTTTCAAATACAATTCTGTACTACTTCCAAGACATTTGAACAACTTTTGGGGAAGATGTGTGCGCTTTATGAGACAGGTGAAAAAAACCGACATTTTAAATAGCTTAATGCGAACTGCAAAAGGTACCTAACCTGTGGCGGAACGAAAGATAGCTGTAAACACCACGAGACAATAAGGACTTTTCAACCCACAGCACAGCCGGGATTTAAAAGCCTGTACTCTAAACTGAAACTACAAGTCCCAGAATGCAAAACGTTGTTGTGAAAAGTCGGGGTTAATTTATGGTGTCGAACTTGACAGCTGACAATTTGTAATGTGTCTAACTCGCCGAGATTGTTAGCCCATGTAGCCCATGTGTGTTTTGGGTGTGGAGTACAGCGGTTCATCCAATGTCATGCAGCCATGCTGACCCCAGTTGGGGTGTCCTTCGCAGGGGGTGGGGCACTATTTCCACTGCCGGCTCCCAGTGGGGCAGGCGAAGGGAGTAGCGGGGTTCCATCCGGCACTCGAAGTAGAGCGGACCCCCCGCCCTTACTTGTGTTATCGTCACGGATTTCCCTACAAGGGGAGGGCGCGTTCACGGCACGTGCGGGCTTAGGAAATACTCTGGGGATGTGGGGAGGAGAGGCTTAGGTAAAGGAGGAGGGGGGTAGGAAACGGGAGAGACAAGATCAAGAGAGCTGGAGAACTGAGAGGGCGACGATACCATATAAACACAGACAACAGAGAATGGGTAAAGAGGGATATCAAAACGTAGATATAAAATAACTATTGGAAAGTGAATGACATGTAAACCTGCGTAAATGTATTGCAAAGAAAGTGAAAAAACATAGCGTTAGAGAGTGGAAGATCGGAAAAAAGACGACTACAGACCCAAATGCTGTAAAAAGATGAGAGCGTGCGAACCTAAGGAGTTGGATGGAAGAGGAGGGAAAGATTATATTAGACACATGGCTAAAATGAGGAAAGTCCAGAGAGGAGGAGAACAAGAAACGTGAGAGACAAGACGATGCAGCTGCGTTGCGTCAAGGTGAAAGTTAAAGATGAGAAAGGGTCACGTAGGAGGGTCCTGCAAAGAAAACCAGTGGTGCGCGCGCACCACAGAGGAGCGGGGGGGGCGAGGGAGCCTGTCGTCTGTGCCGCGCGCTGATGCACGTCCTAGACACGGACGGGAATGGGCGGAGCAAAGGCGGGACATGCGCCCGCCTTTGCCCAATTGCGTGCCGTTTTTTCTATAAAAAAAAACACGCTACAGCCAATGTGGACTTCTGAAAGCAAAACCACACGCACGAGCGTGTGGTTAGCTTTCTGAAGCTCATATAAGAGGTCTCGCGCTGCGCGAGCAGTGCTGCGCACTGCAACGCTAGGCGCGAGACCTAAAAAGATGAGGAGCAGTTAAAAAGGACAGATTTTTCGGGTGCAGAGTGAAAAGTCACAGAAGCACTGCTTAAATCAGAGGGCAAATTATCTGTAACTGTCACTGCAAAATGTTCTCATAGCAATCTATGGATATCGCTGACATTTACGCAACAAGTGGGAGAGATGGACACTCACAGAAGCTTAGAAAGTGTGAAGTATGCTGCTTATACGTACAGCATATTCAATTTGCCAAATTACCTGTTTAATTTCCTATAGTGTGGACATGATCTCAACGTACAAACAAAAACTTTGTATAACCTTGAACACCGAACGAAATACTTATAAAGACTTAAGTTTACAATTGTAAACACCCGAAAAGCTAAAAATATAGTGGGAACAAGAAAGCGTTTAATTGTTTGTGTGTGTGAGGGCCTACGTGCATTGCATAGCAAACTGTATGAACCACATCTTATGGCTGCGTTGACCACTTCTAAAAGCAAGGAGGGGGCATAACTCGATTTAAAAACAGACAAGGCTTAAGAAAATGCATGAGAAATTGATTTGGAAGCTTGAAGGAGATCATGTCATAATATTTCATTTTATTAAAGAATCTTCAGCTTCATTTGAACACAGAACGTCCCGAGGACATCAAATACCATTCCATTGGAGGAGGCGAAACAGACCAATAGGAGCACAGTGACTAATGAACCATTGGCTAACTAGTTGGGGAGTCCCTCTCACACATCAGGATCATGCAGCGTCCCTATGAGGCAGGAGGCGTAAATATAAGAACGACAAATATGCAAACAAATATATAGATAGAAAAATAATAATATAGATGTAGTGCCTTTTTCTTGTGTGCTCACCCCCTCCTCAAATGTTTGTACTGATGCTGCTGCTTTTTGACTCTGAAGTGCACTGGGTCCTGCTGACCAGACCCCAGTACATGTGCTCTGACCCCTACAAGTGATTGTGCAATTGGCTAATCCCTTATTGGGATATTTAACTTACCTGGAAGTCCCTTGTATATGGTACCAAGGATAGTAAGTTGAATGTCAATAGTGGACTGTAGCACACATTGTGTCACAACTGATGTGACAAAGTGAAAGCATGGCTCTAGGTCTGCTACTGCAGTCTAGTCAGGCAGCTTTTTAACTGCCTACTCAACATGGCCATATAACCCTTTTGCCAAATCTTCCTTTTTAATATTTGAAAGTCACCCAAAGGCAGGTCTTATTAGCCCATAAGGCAGGGTAACCAATATTAACAAACATTGGCAAAGCCAATAGGTCTTGCCTATGCAAGATCTATTGGCTTTGCCAATGTTCTTTAGCCATGTTGCAAATGCCTGAGGTAAAGAAAAAAAAACTTTGACACAATCAACATTGACTGTGTTATAGCCTTTTTTTTCTTGCAGCTATGCTGCACTGAAGCCAGCGCTACTGTATAAGCTATACTATAACATCCCTATAGATCTATAGTATGAGGGCTGTAAGCGCACACCTGACCTTTGCAGATGCGGCCCCCTGTTCAAAATGGGCAAGCATTTATTTACAAGTTAATCAACGTGAAAGAAAGTAACTAGGGTTTCCTCCACAGTTAACTTTTGTGCCACCTTCATTTTTAAAGATATTCTGCAGCAAACGTGTAAAATATAAAAAAAGTCGATTCAAAAATTCCAAAAAGGTATGTTCAGTAGCATATATGGCTGTAGATACACATGCTCTGCATACTCCTGCCATCTAGTGTAGGGTTCGGAGTTGTACAACTTGTTTTTCTTAGAAGAGGTCTTCCAAGTAACTAGGTAGAGTGACTCCTCTCTTGGTGATATAACTTATGGACATCATCTCCTTTGTTCGATTGTTTTCTCTCTGCCGTTGGGTCTGGATGTGTGTTCATCTCCATTCGGTACGAGTCTTCGGTCCTATCCTGGCTTCAATGGTATAGCGTATCTCGATTGTGCTTTTCCTCTTCTGCCCTGCTTGAAAACCTTTGCCGATTAAGACATCGACTGATTGCCCTTCGGAGCACCGCCCATCTCGCTCGGGGCTACCCTTCCACGTGCATGGTTCGTGCTGAAGATGTGTTCCTGATGGAACGGACACTTACTTAATTTTGCCCACAGTGTCACACCAAATATCCACACACCAACCAACACCATGTGTGCAACCTTTGCCTGATGCCCGATCACCACGAGGCCACTGCAAATGCCTGCAGTTCTTTCAGATCGAAAAAGACACTTCGTGATCGAATGGTGTGTTGACTGGAGATGTCTCACCGCAGTGAAGACTATGTCTTGCTTTCGCCTATCAGATAATACAGAATCTCCCTCCCGGTGTCTCAACCCAACGAAGCAGGACACATTAAACACAACTAACACCTTTAGAAAAGGGTTTTATTTTACAAAATGCAAAGACTCTCTTTTTAGAATAAGGCTTGGGGTTTATTTTACACAATGCTCTCTAACAGAAAGGCTTTCCCAGATGCCAAATGCAGAACATTCAAATATATATAGAGATATATATGTTTATATGCAAGCAATAATAACACACTTGGTAAATGCAACAGTTAAATACATGAGTAATACTGATGAATAAACAAGCCGCAAATAATATGAGATAACACTCAAGAAAATCTAATATGCTGGACGTCCTGCAAGAGATCAGAAAGATATATATACACTAGATACATCAAATGATTACTTTGGATGTGCACCTCAACTCACTCACACACACAAACACCTCAAATGATCAAAGCCACTGGCCAAACATCACAATGGCAATAATCAAAACTCAACACTTCAAATGACCACAGCCACTGGAACCACGCATCACAATGGCACTAGTCAAAACTCAATACTTCACCTGGTGCAAACACTGCATCTTAGCCCACTCCTGACCGGGGGAATTAAACAGCCGGGGATAAGAGCCTCAGCAACCAGGGTCCCGAAGTGGACGCGTCCGTCCCCGTTCGGATTTCAAAATTCCAGTTTTTAAGTCAACAACCCTCAGCTTTATAATCTCAAAACACACTAGAAGGTTCAAGAGAAACCTCCCCCCGCGCCAGAGGAATCTTACCAGAACTGGCCAGCTTCCAAGCAAGCATTTCAATGGCAGGAAGGAGTTCCCACGTTCCCTCTCCAATCTCGCATGTTCCAACCTTTATCTTGACGAAGCTCACGAAAGCCTTCCAGGGTACATTAAACAATCTCTCACAAAAACAATCCTTGAACGTGATTAACCCAAACAACTTGCAAGCGTTGCTGTGCACGCAGAAAAGCTGAAGCAAGGCAGAGTCCGAAAACAGGATGACATGAGGCCATGTCAAAGCAAATAGTAAGAACTTCATAATTCTACCAATGTACAACACAATGCACATTTGTGAACACACTGCTTATAGCATCACATACTTCATCTCTCAATGTACACCACAGTGTACATTTGTGTACCACTGCTCACAACGCTGCACTTCGAGACCAAAAGTACATTCTGCACCTCTCTCTCTCTCATGCTTTCAAATGCACATCCCACACGTTCTGTTCTTGGCAAGGGTGTCCTACTCCGTGACAGCTCCTGCTGAAAGACTGCAAGATTACAAGAAATAAACTTTTAAGAGAAACAGGCATATGCAGGACATCGTACATTCAGGCTAGGATAAAATAACACACTAAAGTCAGTTAAAATAATGGTAGTCAAAGGCCATCACAGGGTGTCACACCACAAGAGTGCCTCTAGCACTACATTCCACCCCATGACCTTTGACTGTCATTACATACATATATCAAAAACAGAACTTCTTCACTGAAAGCACAACTATGATTGAAGCACATGTTAAAACAGTGACATTATAGACTCATGTGCTGAACTGAAAGCACAAACATAATTGAAACACACATTAAAACAGTGAAATCATAAAAGCATGTAAAAATCATTTCAAAGCATGTAAAATAGCTCATGCATATCTGGATACTCAGCAAGAATAAGTGTTTGATGGATACACAAAATAAATGCACAAATAGAATCAAGCCTATGAACTCAGCAATGCTCCTAATGGCTCAAATGGCTCATTCTGGAACGTCTACTTTTGAAGCAGCCAAACTTATATATTTTGTGCTTAAAAATAAAGGCAACATCATCACCTTTAAACTAAAAAACCATCTTCTTCAATTTCAATTGCACACTTTTTTTTTCTTTTCTTTTTTCATCGTAATAGACCAATAATGTCCTTCTGTGTGAAAGACACAGCCTTGTTGCATTCAAAATTATAACTGAAAACGTTTTACTTCATGTTTATGAAATCAGTTCATGATTCTTGGCTTGGTAAGTTCGTCTGGTTTGTTCAGCCACAGGATGTCAGCTTGCACCGTCCTGTGATCACTCCAGGGTTGGCGGGGAGGGGAGGGGTCCCACACTGGGCCAGTCAGACCAAGGCACCCACTCACAGGACAGGGACATCAACACCAACACGTCGCAATATGATCTGTAAAAGAAACAAGCATCACTCTTCTTGCAAAAAACATTTTTCAAAAAGCGCACGTTTTCCTTTCTCTGTTTTGAGTCTGAAGGCACAATATTATCATTCCTGTCTGCACGGTTCTCTGCTGGCTCTGGGGAATTATCTGAGAATTCTACCCATGCTATAGCCTCTGAATTCTTGGTTTTAGGATGAAACTCTCCTTTTCCCTGCACAGTAAGAAGGGCTGGGGCAGTCTCCTTCCTGACTATTTTTCCACTCACTGCTGAATACGTGCTCCCTTTATCAATTGGCAGAAGCCCAAGGCAATCCATCTGCTCTGTCTGCTCTGGCAATTTTCCTTTCTTCAACTCGCCCCTCACCTTCTGTGGGACTGGTCTGGCTTGTGCATACTGACACATAAGAATCACAGTTCTAGGTCAATCTAGGGAGGTATGCATCCCTTCATTCTCTGCCCACCTGTTTGTATGGTCTTTCTCTCCTAGGTGCTCGCACTTAGTCATGCACGCCAAATCAGAATCGTGTGTCACCACCTCGGTCTCCAAGATTTTAGCCTTTTCATCTGTAAGGGAATTAAAGGTTCTGTCTAGTGGATGTATAGGACCATGAGCATGCACAGTAGCTGCGCTTTGCAATACAATCTGCCACTTCACTGGGGAATCCTGTGTCTCAAACACCACCCCATGACTTTCTATTGGGACCTGCACCAACTGTTCATGCAAAACTGCACTTTCTGTCTGTATATGCCATTTGATAACATTTGCTTCTTCCCATTGCATTTGAGAAAATTCAAAGGTCAAAGTCTCATTATGTCTTATTGTCATCTGCCCAGTGTCAACATATTCTCCAGCATTTGAAAATGTTTCAGTCCACAAGTTTAAAAGCATACTCTTCTTTCCCTGTTCTTCACAATTACTAAAAATAGCACACTACTCCTGAACTGGCACACATGATACACTGTCTCCTTTCTGAATTGGCCACTTGTTTAAAACACGCTGCACAGTCTGTTGTGCAGATTCAAAAGCACATTGCTGCATTTCTTTTTTCAAAATAGCGTCTTTCCATGTAGAACAAGATTCATCATTCACTGACATGTCTGATTTATAACTGCCACCAATGATCGCTAATTCTAAGAGACTGGTCTGTTTATCTTCCTGCACATCTCACATTTTCTCGGTTCAAATTCATTTCTGGCCGAGCAACGTCCTCAAAAGAATTAATTAAAACCTCCTGTGAGACCTGTAGATTAACTGGCAGCATCTCTAAGTTCACATTTTTCACGAATGAATCACCCTGGCTATCTGAACAGCCTGGCAAAACAAACGGTTTCGGAGCTTGGTACATGTTTAACTCTTTTCAAAGACTTGTTTTCAAACTGAGCGTTAGCTAACTCTGTTTTCAGTTCACTACATTCTTTTTCTATTTTTTCACATTTTTGATACATGCTAAGCAAAACATTCAAAATGACACTACTATTTCTGTCTGAAATAACAAGTTGTTTTCCCTCTTTAAGAGAGGCAATCTCCCTCTCAAATAACTCAGTTGGCATCTGTGACTCTGCCATCATTTTTCTGAAAAACATTTTTCTTTCCCCTTTTAAAATTGCACTTGTTTCGAATCCTGTTCGTGACGCCAAAAATGTCCTGCTGTCGCCTATCAGATAATACAGAATCTCCCTCACGGTGGCTCAACCCAACAAAGCAGGACACATTAAACACAACTAACACCTTTAGAAAAGGGTTTTATTTTACAAAATGCAAAGACTCTTTTTAGAATAAGGCTTGGGGTTTATTTTACACAATGCTCTCTAACAGAAAGGCTTTCCCAGATGCCAAATGCAGAACATTCAAATATATATAGAGATATATATGTTTATATGCAAGCAATAATAACACACTTGGTAAATGCAACAGTTAAATACATGAGTAATACTGATGAATAAACAAGCAGCAAATAATATGAGATAACACTCAAGAAAATATATGCTGGACATCCTGCAAGAGATCAGAAAGATATATATACACTAGATACATCAAATGATTACTTTGGATGTGCACCTCAACTCACTCACACATCACAAAGAAAACACCTCAAATGATCAAAGCCACTGGCCAAACATCACATTGGCAATAATCAAAGCTCAAGCACCTCAAATGATCAAAGCCACTGGCCAAACATCACAATGGCACTAGTCAAAACTCAATACTTCACCTGGTGCAAACACTGCATCTTAGCCCACTCCTGTGCGGGGGAATTAAACAGCCGGGGATAGGAGCCTCAGCAACCAGGGTCCCGAAGTGGACGCGTCCGTCCCCGTTCGGATTCCAAAATCCCGGTTTCTAAGTCAACAATCCTCAGCTTTTTAATCTCAAAACACACTAGAAGGTTCGAGAGAAACCCCCCCCCCGCGCCAGAGGAATCTTACCAGAACTGACCAGCTTCCAAGCAAGCATTCCAATGGCAGGAAGGAGTTCCCACGTTCCCTCTCCAATCTCGCATGTTCCAGCCTTTATCTTGACGAAGCTCACGAAAGCCTTCCAGGGTACATTAAACAATCTCTCACAAAAACAATCCTTGAACGTGATTAACCCAAACAACTTGCAAGCGTTGCTGTGCACGCAGAGAAGCTGAAGCAAGGCAGAGTCAGAAAACAGGATGACATGAGGCCATGTCAAAGCCAATAGTACGAACTTCATAATTCCACCAATGTACAACACAATGCACATTTGTGAACACACTGCTTATAGCATCACATACTTCATCTCTCAATGTGCACCACAGTGTACATTTGTGTACCACTGCTCACAACACTGCACTTCGAGACCAAAAAGTACATTCCACACCTCTCTCTCTCTCTCTCATGCTTTCAAATGCACATCCCACACGTTCTGTTCTTGGCAAGGCTGTCCTACTCCGTGACAGCTCCCACTGAAAGACTGCAAGATTACAAGAAATAAACTTTTAAGAGAAACAGGCACATGGAGGACATCGTACATTCAGGCTAGGATAAAATAACACACTAAAGTCAGTTAAAATAATGGTAGTCAAAGGTCATCACAGAGTGTCAGACCACAAGAGTGACTCTAGCACTACAGACTATACTCCTGGCTTTTTCGGTGGGGAGCATGCCCAGGAAGAGCCTGCTGCCAAGGAGGAAGAAGAGGAGTTCTCTCTCTGAGATCTCCGGCTCCGATGTGGAGGGCCAATTGGAGTACACCCTGCCACTCGGGCAGCAAGTTAGTACTGTTGCCCCAGACCCTCTTCCACCTAAAGACTTTCAAACATTCGCTCTTCCCACCTCTTAAAGGTCGCCGGGCCGCCACTGCTACCTGGCCATGGTCGGATCCAAAAAGATACTTTGAATGCCCCGCCTTCGGGCCCGGTACCGAAAACCCCCACCAAGGCTAAGTCCATGGGTTCAGCCACCTCAGATCATTCACATTCCTTGGTCTCCAATAAGGCTTCAGGACCTACTCGGCAACTGGCTCTATCTACTTTCGGTGCCCGACAAAAAATCTTCCAAAGCCTCAATTCCGAAATCGATGGAGCTGAAGCTCTCAAAGCAATCCTCTTTTTCCATGTCCCCGGTCAACCTTGTACTTGAAAAAATGTACATTGGACAAAGACAAAATCTACATTCAAGAAAGCACAGGGCTAATTATAGCCTCTCCTCCACTGAAGAGACAGTTAATGTTTGAGGAGGAATTGGACGTTCCTGCAACTCTCTAAAAGAGGACAAAGGACAGTGCTACCAGCCCTACACATCATCCTCCACCACCACCACCCCCTCCTCAACCCCTTCCAGCATCACCACCTCCATCTCTTCCAGCATCACCACCTCCATCCCTGCCTTCCTCTCCATGTCATGACTCTCTGGATAATACACCTCCAGGTTCACCTAGGTCTGACTACGGGGGTATAGGAGAACCATTAGGGGACCCTGATCCTTGGGACACTTATGATACAGACCCCTTAACTCCCAGTGACCCAGATCTTTATCCAGTTTGTCCCTTCCCTCCTGAAGATGCTAGTTCCTACCAGCAAGTGATTGCTAGGACAGCTACTTATCATGGAGTTTAATTACATAAAGAGATATTAGAACAAGACTTCCTCTTTGATACACTGTCAACCACTCATGAAGATAGTTTCTGCCCATTATCCCTGGCATGTTACGTCATCCATTGTTGATACCACAGCCCTTAAACGAGCCAATAGGCAAGCAACTGGAGATACGCCACCTCCTGAAAAGGAGAGTAAATGTATTGATGCTGCAGGAAAAAAGTTGCGGCTCAAGCAGCTAATCATTGGCGCATTGCCAATTCTCAGGCCTTACTCACATGTCACTATAGGCCCACTGGGATGAAATGGAAGAATTGCTACAGCATCTCCCAGAGGAACTTAGAAAAAGGGGTCAACAAATGGTTTCAGACGGTCAGGCCATCACTAATAACTCCATTAGATGTGCCTTTGCTAGAGCATATACAGACGCTAGGGGCATAAATACTAGCATACTTCTCAGGATACATGCTTGGCTCAAATGTTCTGGCTTCAAACCAGAGGTTTACCAGGCAGTTTTGAACATGCCTTTTGACAAGGAACATCTATTTGGCCCTCAAGTGGACATCACATTAGATAAGATGAAGAAAGACACAGATACTGTGAAGGCTGTGGGAGCTTTACAAACTCCTACGCTGCGAGGCTCCTTTCGCTGCTCTGGCTACAAGGGCGGATAAAAATCCATCACCACAGATGCCACCACTTCTCAGCAGATGCAGGCCAATTCACCTGCACTAAAGGGTTTTACAGAGGTTCCTTCAGAGGGAGGGGCAGTGGTGCTTCAACAAGTGGTGCACCCTCCACTGCCAAACAAACTACCGAATCCTTCCCCCCGACCACACAACACCTGTCGGGGGAAGACTACAGTTTTTTCACTGGGTCTGCGAATCCATCACAACAGACCAGTGTGTCCTAGCCATTATCCAACATGGCTACTGTCTGGAGCTCATTACCACACCACCCAATGTCCCACCTTGCACTCACAACTTATCACAGGATCACCTAACACTGCTAAAGCAAGAGCTTCAAGCCCTTCCTCCAGAAGGGGCAATAGAAACAGTCCCCCTTCAACGGCAAGGCACAGGAGTAATATTCCCTGTACTTCCTAATTCCAACAAAGGACAGGTCACTAAGACTAATCTTAGACCTCGGACCTCTCAATACTACATCCTATCAGAACACTTTCCTATGGTCACTCAATAGGATGTAATTCCACTTCTACAAAAGGGCGACTTTATGGCCACTCTGAACCTAAAGGACGCTTACTTCCATATACACATTCATCCTGCTCACCGCAAATACCTTGGGTTTGTCATAGCAGGAAAACACTACAAATTCAAAGTTCTCCCGATCGGGTCTACTACTGCACCAAGGGTCTTCACAAAGTGCTTGGCAGAAGTAGCAGCACATCTGTGACGACAAAACGTTCATTTATTCGCATACTTGGACGATTGGTTCATCAAAGCCAGCACCCATCAGCAGTGTCAGCACCACATACAGCTGACAGTAGATCTGCTCCACAAGTTAAGGTTCACCACCAGTGTTCCCAATTCTCACCTTCAGCCTCTTCAACCATACTTGGGAGCAATCCTCAACACACAGTTGGGGGTAGCTTACCCCAATCCCACTTGAATACAAAACTTTTAGACACTTCTACCTCAATTCCAGCCAAACAAAATACTCCTAGTTCAGACCGTCATGCATCATGCATCTACTGGGTATGATGGCATCTTGCATTGCTATAGTTCTCAACGCAAGACTACACATGCGGCCGCTACAGCAGTGTCTCTCTCGTCAGTGGTCTCAGTCACAGGATCACCTCAAGGATCTAGTGTTGATACTGCCAAACTTGCTGTTTTCTGCAATGGTGGAACCCCAACAGTCTGTTGAAAGGGTGGCCTTTCTTGGACTCTGTGCCTCAAATCACTCCAACGACAGATGCTTCAGAGACAGGTTGGGGTGCACACCTACAAGACCTCACAATACAAGGTCTGTGGGATGCCAAACATCAATCTCTACTCAAGAACTGCTTGGAACTTCAGCCAGTATTCCTGGCACTGAAAGCATTGCTACCTCATCTCTCATGAGGGTGTCCTAGTCCAAATGGACAATATGACAGGCATGTACTATCTACAAAAACAAGGGGGTGGGATTGTCTTCTCAGTTAACACACCTCTCTCAGACCATATGGAACTGGGCTCTTCACCATCACATTAAGCTGTTGACGGAATATCTGCTGGGGATGGACAGTGATTTTGCCAACTTGCTCAGCAGGACACACAAACAGAATCATGAATGGGAACTCAGCCCACAAGTCCTCCTTCTATACTTTCAAAAGTGAGGGTTTCCTCACATAGACTTGTTTGCCACCACCGAAAACGCAAAATGCCCAGACTTTGCATCCAGGATCCCACACCCACTATCCAAGGGCAACGCACCATGAATGAGTTGGTCAGGGATATTTCCCTACGCTTTTTCACCTCTCCCTCTCATTCCATTTCTAGTTCGGAAACTCAGGCAGACAACTTTCACCATGATCCTTGTAGCTTCCACCTGAGCACATCAGCCCTGGTTCACAACACTACTAGATCTCTTAGTAGTACCACATGAGAAGCTCCTCAACAGGCCAGAACTTCTCACTCTGGATCAAGGACAAATAAGACACACTGACCCCAAGATACTAGCGAGTTGGCTCCTCAGGTCTTACAATTTGGTTATTTAAACTTAACATCAGAATGAATGGATATTCTTAGACAAGCACGCAGACTCGCAACTAGAGCCTGTTATGCTGAAAAATAGAAACACTTTGTTTGCTACGGTCAGCCTAAAAGAGGTTAATCCTATCAAAGCCACTGTGCAAGCCATTATTTGTTACTTGCTTCATTTGCAAAAGTCCAGTTTATCATACACTTCCATTATGTTGCATCTTGCTGCAGTAGCTGCCTATCTCCAAAATAGACAGCATCTATCACTCTTCAAAATCCCAGTCATTAAAGCATTCATGGAAGGACTCCAACAAGTCTTTCCACTCCGTGCACCTCCAGCACTCTCTTGGAACCTAAATATTGTGTTTACTAGGCTTATGGGTCCTCCTTTTGAGTCTCTGCATACGTGCCTCCTTCAATTTCTATCCTGGAAAGTGGCATTTCTGGTTGCCATTATCTCACTCGGGTGTTTTAGTGAGCTCCAGGCATTAACCTTATAAGAACCCTTCTTTCAAATACATAAAGACAAACTGGTTCTTCGGACTAATCCTAAATTTCTACCTAAGGTAGTCTCTCAGTTTCATCTCAATCAATACATTGAGCTACCTGTCTTCCTCCCTAACTCTGATTCTGTAGCAGAAAGAGCTCTTCATATCTTAGACGTAAAAAGAGCACTCATGTTCTATATGGATAGAGCTAAAACCTTCAGTAAAACAAAGCAATTCTCTTTAGCCTTTTCTCCACCGCACACAGGCTCCAAGTCAGGCATAGCAGATGGATAGTAAAATGTATTACTTGCTAGATTAAAGCTAAAAGACCTTTACCTGTAACTCCAGAGCGCACACTACTCATAAAAAGGGAACAACTACAGCATTTTTTTAAGGAAATATCCCCATAGCTGAGATTTGTAAAGCAACTACATGGTTTACCCCACATGCATTTACTAAACACTACTGTGTATATGTGTTAGCACACCAACAAGCCAATGTGGGTCTGGAAGTGCTACATACCCTTTTTCAAACTACTGCAACTCCCACACGCTGGCCACCGCTTCTAAGGAGGGACTGCTTTACAGTCTATGCAGAGCATGCGTACCTACAGCCACACATGCCATCGAGCGGATTATGTTACTTACCCTGTAAGCATCTGTTCATGGCGTATAGTGCTGTATATTCACGTGCACCCTCTCTCCTCCCCGGACGTTTGTGGCCTTTGCAGTTACATTTTACACACTTCTCTAATACATCAACATTTAGCATGGACATCTTTTTTTTTTTTTTTTTATTTGTTTATTGATTTTAGTGCACAGTTGCAAATCGGAATACACAAGTAAGTATTCAACTCAATGAAATCAGAAAAATTACAGTAACTCCCACCCATACCCCCCCTCCCTCCCAGGCAGAACCATATCATAATTCCAGAACACTTCGGACAGTGCAAAAGATCATCGTATGCAAGGTGGGAAGCAATACAAATAAAGGTTCTCTTACACAGTCCACATCTATGGCCAGCAAACTTGAACACACCTATAGCAATGTCCCGTAGGGAAACAGTATTTGCCATGCCAGCTAGCGAACCCCACTCCTAGGAGCGCCAAACGCTCATGACAGGTCAGGGTGGGACATCAGATATATTGTAAGGGGAGCCCAAAAGTCCTTGGGGCGGGATGACTCAGGTAGCTCTTCTTCATATATCCGAAGCTGATCCCTGCAATACAGTAAGTCTCGAAGCCATTTTTTAACAGTGGGTACTACCTTGGCTCCCCAGCACTGCGCGACCGCCCTTTTTGCAAAAAGGGTAGAAATTGCAACTAGACGCCTGTTACAGGGCTTGAGAGGTGTGACGTGGCTCAACAAGCACATCTCAGGAGTACAGCACACAAGCTCCGACACAACATCCGTAAGCATGGTCGTCACTGCAGTCCAGAACGCAAGCACACCGGGGCACACCCAAGCTACGTGAAGAAAATCTGCATCAGGAGCTCCACATCTCACACAGTTAGCAGTCTCTCTTAAACCATATTTGTGTAGTTGTAAGGGGGAGTAATATACCTGATGCAAGAATTTAAAATGAATAATTCTAAGGTTACAATTAGCTGTGAGACGGCCCGTGAGCTGACAGCACTCCCTCCAAGCCTCCGGCGCAATAGGGGTGCCCAACATCGTTCGCCACCGCACACACGAGGGGAATCTCCTTGCTCCCGCTCACGCAGCAGGCGTTGTAGAGCCTAGTAATTAGACCCCTCCCGGACGCACCTGAGAGCATCACCTGCAACGCCCGCAGAGTGATAGGTTCGGCAGGATAATTCGGGTATGCCGCACGGATAGCTTGTCGGACCCGGACATAGGTAAAATTAAACATAAAAGGGCGATTTGCGCCGCCCTGCGCCTCCCGTAAATCTTTAAATTGACCGCCAGTGTATAAGTCGCCCAGTCTGGTGATGCCCGCTGCTGCGAGTTCTCTCCTGGCAGTCGCCTCACGTGCCGCCGAGATATCAGGGTGTGAGGCTAGTGGTACTAGTGGAGCATACAAATAGGAAAGATGAGCCCGTAGCGCAAGCATTCGCCACGCCCACGCCGTGGGGTTGATCTCATTTCGTGGGCCACCTGTTCCCCCAGTAAGAGCAACTGCCTGCACCGGAAGAGGAAAAACAGCATCCGACTCAATCGCCACATGAGGCTGAAAGCGCTGGGGAAAGTGCCAATAATGTGCGAATTGTGCTTGCGCACATAGATAGTAAAGACGAAAGTCCGGGGCCTCAAAACCACCACGGTCAAATGGCAGCACCAGCAGATCCCACCGGCACCGGGGCTTCTTACCGCCCCACACAAACGTTAAAAGCGCGGACTGCAGCGTACGGAACAGCGCAACATTCAATTTGATAGGGATGTTAACGAAGAAATACAACAGCTTAGGTAGAAAGACCATCTTCACGACGGCAATCCTATCCGCTAGTGATGGAGGTAAATGTGCCCACCGCACAGCCTGTTCAGATATACGTGAAACCGTGCGACCATAGTTCTCAGAGACAACCACAGCCGGATCCCTGTGCACCCAAACTCCAAGATATTTGACAGGGTCAGATGTCCAGGTCAACGGGAAGTCCACCTCCACCTCAGTTGTTCGCGCAGTTAGTGGAAACACTACGGATTTTGACCAGTTAATCCCCAGGCCAGAGAATCTTTCAAATTTTACATACTCTCGTAGCAGCGCAGACAGGTGCGTAGCAGGTTCGCGGACATACAGCAGCATGTCATCTGCGTAAAGAGAGACAATTAAAGGCCGCAGCCTGAACCGCAGAGCCGCCGCGGCGTGTTTCTGACGCAGCTTGCAGGCGAGGGGCTCCAGCACCAGAGAGAAAAGCATAGGAGACAGAGGGCACCCCTGTCTCGTACCCCGTTCAATGCGAAATAGTGAGGACACCCACCCATTGACCTGAACGCGAGCCACCGGTCCGCTGTAGAGCACCCTAAGCCATTGCAGAAAGAAAGGTGGGAAGCCCATCCGACCCAGCACAGCAAACATAAAGGGCCACTGCAGAGAGTCAAAGGCTTTTGCTGCGTCGAGCAACACAGCCACCGCCTGGAAATCAGGTTCAAAATAGTGTAGCGTGGCAAAGAGCGTACGCAAGTTGTGTGTCGTAGAGCGCTCCGTGACGAAGCCAGACTGATCAGGCAACACCAGCAGAGGGACTAACGGTTGCAACCTGGTAGCTATCATTTTGGCGAGAATCTTTGCATCGATATTGATGATGGATAAAGGTCGGTATGAGCCGCACTGATTCGGGGGCTTATCTGGTTTCAGTAGGGTGACAAGCAGGGCCTCCCGGAGGGAATGCGGCAATGTCCCAGTTTCATAGGCCTCTGCTTACACAGCTAGGAGCCGAGGGGCCAAGTCCAATGCGTAGGTTTTATAAAATTCGCCAGGCAGCCCGTCAGGTCCTGCAGCTTTACAGGTTGGTAAAGACACAATGGCCTCCCTGACATCCTCCACTCCGAATGGTTGTACGAGGTGCTCCCGATGTGCAGGAGATAACCATCCTAGTGCTATATCGTCAAGGTAGGCATCTATCTCCGCTGCGGATGGAGACTCTCTAGTGGCATAGAGACTTGTATAGAATCGTACTACGGTGTCACAAAGGTCCACCGTTGAATGGCGGGCAATCCCATTTTCATCCAACAACTCAGCAATATTATCTTGACTGCGCGGTTCTGATATCTTTTGTGCGAGCGAGCGGCCAGGACGGCCACCCTCCCCGTAGTAGCGCGCTATCCGGCGTCTGGAGCCATGCGACAGCTCCTGATCCACCGCATCATTATGTTCCCAAATAAGCTCCCTCATAGCCGCAAGTTTAGCTGTGGAAGGATCTGACTCGAATTCTCGCTCCCGCTGGGATATGTCAGATGCCAACTTCCGTATTCTACGTCGAATGTCTCGCAGGATACCAGATTGGGCCCCAATACAAGATCCCCTTATAGTGACTTTAAAAGCTTCCCAGAGCATACCCGCGCTGTCAACAGATCCCTCATTTTCCCGAAAATAATTTTTAATTGCCTCAGCGACGGTCTGGTGAAAAACAGGGTCCTTGAGCTCTGAAGGTTGGAGCCTCCATGCAAAGGGCGGTCTCTGGTAAGCCGGAAGCTGCAGTTCTAGAAGTACAGGGGAATGGTCCGACAGAGTACGTGCCTCATGCGACACCGCCGTGGTCCAATTACAGACCTGCGCCGAGACTAGCCAAAAATCAATGCGGGACCAGGAACCATGGGCCGCAGAAGCAAAAGTGCTCTCCCGACCAGCCGGATTCCGGGAGCGCCAAATATCATTTAGTTGACCCGTATCCATCAGACCCAACAGCATGTCGGTCGCAAGTTTGGGCCGCAACACACCACTACTTTCCCTATCCATGGCTGCATCCAGGCACAAATTAAAATCTCCCCCCACACTATGGCGGCCGGGGGAACTTCGATATTCTCCGCCACACATCAGAATAGAATGAGGGGTCATCCACATTCGGACCATAGACATTCACTATTAACACACTCTCTCCACCCAAGCGCCCATGCACCATCGCCACTCGCCCGCAGTCATCCGTCTCCGATTTGATCACAGTAAAGGGCACACCCCTTTTTACCAGGATAAGCACACCCCTAGAATAGGTAGAGAAGGAAGAGGCAACCTTTACACACGACCAGCGTGCACCTATCTTGCCAGCTGAATCCCGGGTTAGATGTGTCTCCTGCAAAAGGGCAATATGCACACCCACACGATCTAAATAGGCAATCACTGATCTGATCTTTTTAGGCGTGTTCAAGCCACGAACATTCCAAGTAAGGAATTTAAGTGTAGAAGTCATTGTGGCCGGCCGGCCGGCCATAGTGGGACATCGGAAACATAAGAATGGACAATCCTCTTCAAGAATAACCAAAAGTCAGTGCCTACCCACACAGTGACAGTCCGAACAATAAACCCCCGCATTCTGCCTACCCAACCCCGAACACCTCCACCCCCCACCCACTTTAGCTTCCCCAACACGCCAAAGCCATCCCAAAGCCCAGCCCTTCCACCCCCCCCAATCCCAACAAACAAAGCACAACTTTGGGGTGCACCCATTAGTGGGGGGCACTGAGTGCTACTAACCTCCAACAGAAAAGGAGGTGGCCGAGCAGGTCTACAAGATGCCAATACAGGAATTCGCCCATGTCTGCGGGCACATATGTATACTAGTGCCGTGGCCCCAGCTTTAGAAAACACCTCATAAGGACATACATCAAACAGAGCCCTGCGAGTTGCAGCCAAGTATTGCCAATAACAGGGGGACTCCCTCCCGAAACCAGTAACGGAAATTCCAAGATATCATTAGAACCTAGGGAGAGGAGAATTTCTAAGACAGCAGCACAGGCAGAGAAAGCAAAAAACAAAAACGTAGCCAGCATTGAGGCTTAATGACACGTTACATATCATCAGCAGGTTCCAGTATAGTTGGGCACCCATCATATATAATCCAATGTAAGAAACCTAATGCATGTGCCAGTTCGAGAGAGTGTTCAAAGCACACTGTTTCTACTCGTCCTCAGGGGCAGTACCAGACTCTTGTCTCCGTCGCTTCAATTGCTTAGCGTGCTCCATCGCGGCCTTGGGAGATGAAAAAATCTTAGAGTTACCATCCCCGCCAATGCGGAGACGGGCCGGATACAGCATGGCGTACGGGACCCCATCGGCCTGCAAGAGCTTTTTTACGGAGCCAAATTCACGGCGGGCCGCTTGTACTGCCACCGTAAAGTCAGGAAAAAAGGAGAGAGCGTTGCCCTGATGTACTATCGGACCCTTCTCTCTGGCTAGCCTTAAGATAGTGTCCCGGTCCCTGTAATTAAGGATCCTGGCAATAATAGGGCGGGGCGGAGCCCCCGGGGCCGGGCGGGCAGCCAGTGAGCGGTGGGCTCGCTCCACAATAAACATTCTGGAGAGGTGTTCAGACCCAAAGATCTCCGAAACCAGGCCCTCAATATACGTCTCCATTTTCCCCACATTTGTGGACTCCGGCAGGCCAGTGATACGAATATTACTGCGCCTCGATCGCGCTTCCAACTCCTCATTTTTGGCTTGAATTAGGGCCAGTATTTTTTCCATGTTCAGCGCCTTTTCTGCCACGGTGCTCAAACCATCCTCAGTGTCCGACACCCTCTGCTCCACCTCCCCCATGCGCGCATTTTGTTTCTCCAACTGGGAGGACACATGGTCGAGGCGGTGGTTGACTGAGGCCATCGTGCCCTCGATGGCTTGTAGAGAGCGTTGCATGGCTAGCAACGTGCTTTCCAGCGTGGGAGGGCCGTCCGCCTGCGCATCTGCCTCCGAATCAGAGGCCGCCTTTTGTGGAGTTTTTGCGGGCTTGCGCAGGTCGAAAGTCAAACGTGGCTGGGACTTATCCGTCTTCCCCATGTTACACCTGCACACCCCCCACGGAGGGGATCAAGGCCTATGCAGCCCAGCCCGCGGTCCAGGTGTAGTTCCCAGCGGTGTGCCACCACAGCACGGCAGCCAGCCGTCAGTGCGCTGCCCGGCACCCAAAGTGATTCAGGCAGCACCACCGCAGACCGCAGAGACAGCAGGGGGGTGGGAAGGCTGCAGCGTCACTCACTGGGCCTCAAACCTCAGCCCGCATATGGGACCCCTCCAGTGCAAGCCTGCCAAGTGAGTCAAGAGGGAATGGTGATGGTGCTCCAAGATCACACACCGAGCCGGTGAGGTATCCGCCACAGACTCCCAGGAAGGTCGGCACCCAGCGCAGCTCAATGCCAGGCGGCAGCAGGCAGACCGCGATCTCGCCCGCGGCTCCTCCGCTGCAGAAACAGCCGAGATCCCCTACGCCCCGCACCAGCCACAGCTTGCAGGCCGCAGCCCAGGCCCGGGCCCGCACCCACCTACGCAGCTGTAGCCCAGGCCCAGCCGCGCACCCCACTCACCGCAACCGGCGCCGGCGGGCGTCCGATACCAAAGGGAGCCTCAGCGAATGTCTGCGCCGTCGATTACACCTCCGCAGCGTCGGGCCCCGCAGTCGATTACTTCTCCGCCCCACCACCGCACAACTCCTTTACTAAGCTCCCGGCGTCCCCGGGGGGGGTCGCCGCCTCAGCAGTGTCCGGCTTCGGGCGTCGCTAGTCACAGGAGGCAATATGTTGCAGGGCAGTTGCACAGCGCACCGGCCCAGTGAGGCCTATCTCCCAGCAGCGGTCGCCATTTTCTAGGTCACAGCATCCACACCCGGAGTCGCCGCCAGCGTGTATTCAGCAGCGCCGCAGGTCCAGCAACCTCGCCATATGGTGTCGCCTGGGTTCCGGGAAGCACTCCGGTGATTTATGGGCACATTTGACCCGTAAGGCAGCAGATAATGGGCGGATTTCAGCTCGGCCGGGCAGAGCCTCACAGCAGTGCGGCCATTTTGCCGTGCGCCCTCTAGCGCCCCCCCTAGCATGGACATCTTTATTCTCACATTTTCCTTACACTCCTTTCTCGCCAGCCCTTCGGGAAAACAATCTAATTAAGGAGTCTATGCCCATGCATAATATCACAGAGATAAGTCACTCTACCTTGTGACTCGAAAGACTTATTCGAAGAAAAACAAGTTGTACAACTCCAAACCCAACACTAGATGGCAGGATTATGCAAAACATGTGAATCTACAGCACTACACACCACGAAAACATGCTTACAGGGTAAGTAACATAATCCTTTAATCACACGCAGAACGATTTCACCTTAGTAGTAGTACACCAGACTACATCAGTGCAAGTATTATTATTATTATTTTTTTTTTTTTTAAGGAATAGTTTTCAAACATGAATTTTAAAATGTTCATGCTTCCACCCACCATGACAATGCTAAAAGTGAACTAAGCAAGTCATCCTTTGGATGGCCTGGGTTGCTATTTTACATTGACTTTTTAGTAAAATCAAATGTTGTAGAAGTTTTCTTACAGCTCACATCCTGAAGGTATGTGTTTCAAGATCGTGTTCTAAGTAATAATACAGAGCAAGCATTGGCAAAGCCAATAGGTTTTGCCTATACGCAATCTATTGTCTTTGTCAATGTTTTTTGTACTTGTTGCAGATGACTATCATACAGATGTGAAATAACGGAAAGCGCTGCCGACTTGAGGAACCGGCTTGGTCTCACCATCTGCTCAAAATCCTGTGTTCGTGGCCAAATCATGTAATTTCTCCAGTGACATAAAAAGTGCCTTTGTGCAATATAACTGGTGCTCTTATAAAGCGCTGAAATACTTTATAGAACTTTTAAGTGCTTTTTATAAAAGCGGCCCGTACTGAGAAAAAAGGAGTCCGTACACTTTTAAGGTGTGCCAGTGTCCTAGGTGAGGAGAAGAGGAAGCCTGCAAGGGAGGAAACCCATGAGGGGAGAACGGAAGGGTCAGGAGGCGCGCTCGCTCTGCGCCACAGGGAGCACTGAACAGTAGACGGTCACTAGGGAGCGGGGAGATAGTGCCCAGAGCTGGTTCCTAGTTGGGGGTAATAGCAGAATATAGCAATAATATATATTCAGTGGGTTTCCTAGACCTTTTGGCCCCTGTGCCACTGCACTTGCTGCACTATACAAATCATGACCCTAGTGCCTTCAAGGTAAATGCACTTGTGACTGCTTGTTTAGTAGTAAAATATAGCAATACTCGGTGTTCATTGGGTTTCCTAGACCTTTTGGCCACTGCACCTGCTGCACCATTCAAATAATGCCCCTAGTGCCTGCAAGGTAACTGCACTTGTGACTGTTTGTTTAGTAGTAAAATATAGCAATAATCTGTATTCAGTGGGTTTCCTAGATCTTTTGTCCCCATTGCCACTGCACCTGCTGCACCGTTCAAATCATGACCCTAGTGCCTGCAAGGTAATTGCACTTGTGACTACTTATTTAGGCAATAATCAGTGTTTAGTGGGTTTCCTAGACCTTTTGGTCTTTGTGCCACTGCACCTGCTACTCCATTCAAATCATGACTCTAGTGCCTACAAGGTAACTGCACTTGTAACTGCTTGTTTAGTGGTAAAATATGGCAATAATCAGTGCTTAGTGGGTTCCATAACCTTTTGGCCCCTGTGTCACTGCACCATTCAAATCATGACCGAAGTGCCTGCAAAGATAAATGAGGAAATCCTTTATATCCAGTAATGTGTTCCGAAAAAGGCACAGTTCCAGACAGAAAACAAAATTGTGTATCTAAACATAAAAACAAAAGCTTTCATAAAGTGCTTTTAAACGTATTCTTCTCTGCAAAACGAGTTGCCACAGATGTAATAAAGCATTTGCTTTACACATCAAAGTGAAAACCAAGCATTGTTAAATTGTGTTACAATGTGGCTAACTCTTTCCTGTGAAAAGATCTTATCCTGTGCTGGACTGTGAATGGGCCATAAACAGTGTAATCTGCCCAAGATCGCCATATGTTAGACTGAGACTGAAATGCCGTTTCATACTTTGTCCCTAAAAGGTAGTTTCACAGATTAAATAGATTCACAAAAGAGGAATTTTGCAAAAGAACTTGTTAAATATGAAAAAGTCTCTTCAAAAATTTAATTTTTTTTAATTTTATTCACATGCAGAACTGCTTCATCTTAGTAGTACTTGTACATCAGACTAAATCAGTGCGGTTCGCAAGGACCCTCCTAAACTTTGTATGGGGCCCCCGTTGAAAACGAGCAAGCATTTATTTACAAGTTAATCAACGTGAAAGAAAGCAAGCAAGTAACAAAGGTGCCTGCGCACACAACTGTCGGGCCACCTTCATTTGTAAAGACATTTTGCAAAAAACTTGTTAAATATGAATAAGTCTCTGCAAAAATACCCAAAATGTATTTCATTCACATGCAGAACTGTTTCATCTTAGAAGTTCTAGTACATCAGACTAAACAGTTCAAGTTTTTATTTTGTAAATATTAGTTTTCAAACATGATTTTAGAAATGTTTATGCTTCTCCCACCCTGACAATGCCAATAGAGAACTTCATGCCCTACGAATGAAAGACAAATGTTTTGTGCAGCTGAAGAACGAGATATCTTTTGAGGTGGCTATGTCAAAAAGAATATTTTTAAAAAGAGCACAAGCAGGCTCCATGGTGAAAGTACGCTGCATTCCTCTTTCCTGTAAATGCTTTCACTTTGAAGTCAGCCGAAAGCAAAATAAACACTCGGCTCCCTTGAAGACACAGCTTGACATTTGTCCTCGGTCTTTGAATGTCCAGAAAATGTGACAAGATAAGAACAAGATTTACAAGCCTGTTTATTACAGAAAACGAGTTTGTGAAAGACTACTGTAAACTCTACTTTAGTATGTGGAGGTACGAACTCGAGCTGGACAGCCTAAAGCAAATATAGCCAGCAAATGGAAAGCCAGAAAACATGAGTTACAAACCACAAAGCCAATAGCAAGCAACGGGCAGAATGTATTTCCAGGTACTTTCTTAAACTCCAAGATGTCTTTTGCATACCATACAGCTGTGCTGTCTAGTAGGCTGCGACCTAAAAAGGACATGTCAAAATTTAACTTTACAAGTCCTGATGGTGAAAACTTGAAATTGTCATTTTTACTCTAGTAAGGCCGACAGTCCCATCCCATTGGCTTACATAGGATTTCACTAGCTCACGAACTAAGTGCGGACTTCCATTTAGGGCCACCAAATATAGTATTCAAGGTTTTAATTACATTAAACCTGACTTATTGATGAAGTCAGATTCAAGGTAACTTGTAATACAAAGGTGACTTTAGAAAGTCACCACTTCCTTGCCCCAAATTTCTAGTAGCCACTTCTGATTAACTACAGCGTTTGTCACCCGAAACAGCCTGCTGTCCTCATGCAAAGAGGTGGGAAGCGCTCTCAGGAAGGGAAACAAAGGGTCTGCTGGAGGGAGAAGATGTGACGTCCTCCTTCCAGGAGGGCTGTGGCCACAGATGGCCCAGGTTCAAAGGGGCTACTGCTTCTGAGAGGCACATGTGAGTCACACCTTTGGTAGCCCGCTCCTTTGTGTAGGTAGACAGGCTGGCATCTCCTCCAAGGGGGCAGGGGAGAGGGGGTGGGACCAGCTGCAAGACCGTTTTTTCTAGGAGGGGTGCCTCATTATGTTCCCTGGGAAACATTTTAACTATGGCAGAGTTTATAGATGTCGGCGAAAGTTCCAAAACAAAAAAATGATTTGCCAAGTCGTAGTATCCACAACACAAAACATAAAAAGTAATGGGATTTAACTCCAACCCACAGTATGCATTGTTCATGACCTGATAGGTTCAACAAGACATCACAAATAAAAACACTGATGACACTAGATGACATGGCTGTTAATATTTATTGGTAATATTACTGAAGCTGTTCAGTGACCCTTCTCACCGCTATCAAATGTAGGGCAATTACTTCCACTGTGGGAAGCAGTCTTTTTGCCAAAGGCCTCTGTTTTGTGCTGTATCTTCTTCCAAGACTGCCGCATAAGGTCAGGCTTGCTTCTTCTACATTGTTAAAACCTTTATGGTGTAATGAGTCTGCTTTGATTGAACATTCAGTACTTTCATGAAGTAAACATTCTGAGCCTTTTACTTCCAAAGCATGGGCTTCACATTATAAGATAACTAAAATGAAATATTTTTGGGGCATTTTTCCACATGAGCTCTCTGACACAGGACCTGTGTGGTCAAGGAAAAGGCTAACGCAGTGTTGACTTGCTTTTGTTTTAGAAAAATAGGTGAATGCGTGGAAATCTCTGGGGAAAATGCCTTAGGAGAATGCTTTTCTGTTCTTACTTCAGAAATTGCAGCCTTTAACACGGTATGTTGTTGTGTGCAAGAGTGGGACAGTTTAGATAAGGTTTAGAGAATTTTGACCTTTGAGTGCAACAGAGGAATTCCTCCTTTTGCCAGAGAAAAGGGAAGTAGCTATGAAGCAGCTACACGAGAGACATGGCAGAAACTACAGCTCGTTTGATGAACAGGTCTGTGGTGAAGACGTTTTATGTTTGGCTGCATGCTTCATTACTGGGGTTCTTATTTAAAAATACAGAACAGTCCAAAGGTACACAATCTACTGCAGGTAAAAAAAAAAAATTTGTACCAAACTTTAGTTAGTCTCATCTTTTGCTACCGTTGCCCTGCACAGAACGCTAAAAAAAAGAGTTCTGCTGGCTTCCCCTCTTGGGTGCTCTACTTTTCCAGTGAACATCCAGGCTCATCTATCACTGATATGATGGAGGACGGTGTCTTTTATGCATACTATCAATAGATATCTATTAACCATAACTGAACATCATCTTGGATGATTCTTTCACCTTCCTTCAATGCCTCCTTTCAAGATACAGAAGACTTCTTCAGAGCTTCTGGGGGAAATTCAAACGTATACTCTTCTGACGGCTATCAAACTGATTCCAGGAAAAAGTACTGGGATTTTGTTCACAAATTGTTTTGTGCCAGAGAAGACTAGCAGCATCCAACTAATGCTAGATATCTACGGCTGAAACTCATTTATCCCTTTAAATGGTGACGTTAGCTAAAATCATCTTGGAGGGCAGGCTGACTGTATAAAAAATATTTTTCCAGGTTTGGAAATCTCTTGCCTGCCCCCCTGAATATTTTGAGATGCATGGTACTATTTTGAATGCAAATTGCTCACTGCATTTTTAGCTCTAAAGTTGTGTGGAGGTTGGGTGTGAAAAACAATTGGAAATGTTTGTGAATATCCGTTAAGTTAGAAATTGGTAGCCGGTCACGTCTTTCTCAGTGCCAGCTCTACTCCTTCCATGTACACACCTATGTTATCACTTCTAGTCCCGATTTTACAATTTGCGGGAAATCTGCAAAGCTGGTAGATTTTCTATAGTTGAAAGTTCATGTGTACGTGTAAACATCCAAAAACTGTTCTTTGAATTGGGATCAGTCATTGGCATTTGCAGGTGGTAACTTGTAGAAAAGGTTGTTTGTATTGGGCCTTCTGTGTACAGAATATCCAAAAAGCAATATATAGTTCAAAGTTTGTAAGATCCATTGTTTCGGCCATCGGCAGTGTGTTTCTTGTAGGTAACTTTAAATCGCTGACCTATTTGAACCCTATGCCTTCCTTCTGTGACTTGGAGCCACATTGGACTTTTTGGAAGTCCCCAAACCCCCCTTCTATGTGGATCATATAAATCATCCTGGCTTATTTCTGTGTATAAAGTTTAATCCTGTGAGTTTCTTTTCGATTGGCAATCTAAAGATCAGGCTATATCACTTTTGTTGTGTTTTTTTTATTTTTATTTATTTATACAGTATTTGAACCAGTTTGAGAACTGCTGTGGTCTTCGGGAGGGTGCCATCCTTGTCCTACTGTCTGACATTGGTGAGTGGAGTATAAGATAATAAAGTAAATTGTGTGTTGGGGTTTAAGTGGGATGAGGGAAGTCATTGTGTTGGTTGGGAACTAACTGTGTAAAGTTTCTTTTGCTGCACTAGGTTTGGGGAGGGGTCAATACTGGGTATGTGTTAGAGTGGAAGAGGAGGAAGTGCAGTGTTGAGGGTTTCAGCAACACATTCTTGAGAATAATCAAGGATAGTACATAGATAAAAATTGTACATAAAATATTTTAGAAAACCCATTTGGGAGCTTGCAGCAGAAAAACATTTAAAACCTCTATGTACACCAGTGATAGATTTCAAAATGTGGCATAGTAACTTTGACAGACCATATTTTACAAGTGCATGCTAAGAAAGCTTTATGAATCTGATTGACTAGCATTGCTTCTATGATTATGTATAAACAAAGGAAATATAAGTCAGTTGAAAACTCACCTAGCACATACTTTAAAAGTGTATAAGTGCCCCTACAAAACTTGGTACTTTGAAATGAAAAAGTAAGAAAGTAACAAACTCGTAACTTGCTCAGACGAACATATCTTGGAAGCCTTACAACTGTTGGGTCTGGACAAATAGCCACTGCCTGCCAAGTACCTACACTTGGAAACAAAAGAAGGGAAACAGTTTTGATAAATATTTAGGAAGGTAAAAACACAGAAAGTAAGCCTAAAGTAAATAAGGAAGAGGTTCGTGGCAGGGATGTCTTGCCCAGAATAAAAAAAAGATGCACAAAACCCTTAGTAAAAGCAAGGAAACCAATTTGTGACTAACACAGAAACACCAAGTGAAGTCCAGTGTATTAAAGAAATTCAGATTAGTGCGTGAAGCATCTGGATGTGGCTCATTTAGAGTACTTTCATTTGGAATGCTTATGTTGAAGTAATTCACTTAAAATGCTTTCATTTAGTTTGTCATTAACATTGGTGTTAGGATTTCCTCAAAGCCTAAACATCAGACTATCTCCAGCACCTGCACTCGACCCGAAATGTAACTTAGGTGTGTGTCCTTGGAGATTTAAGTTTAGAGGATTTACGGATGTGGTTAAACACTTAAGCCTCAAATCTAGGAGTAAATGTACACCTAAGCTGACAAACATAACCCTTGAGCCTTACTCCCAACATGACAACCACGACAGAAAGCCTTTAAACTCGAACCCTAAACCTAAACTTCCAACTCCAAAGTGTAATTCTAAATTGAATAGTCTAAGACTAAACTCACAAATGTAGGCTAAGCTCCCTAAACCAGAGTGCTGAGCTTGAACTTCCCGAATCTGAAAAGAATTATTGGTACATTAAGCCTAAATTTGCAAGCCTAAGCCTTTAAACTAAACCCCTAATCTTAAACATAATTTGACAAAACTGGAGCCTGCAAGTATTAACTTTGAAGCTTAAATCCCTAAGTCTAAATCTTAAGCATAAAAACTCCTAAGACAAATCTGCTCAACTTATTCCCAAAAACCCATATCTTTACCACTAACCATAACCTTAATCATGCACGCATAAGCATAACCTCTTAGTTTAGACCCATGTTCCTGTGCTTATTTATATTAATTATTGAATTTTGTTTTAAATCCTGTGACAGTTAACACAATTTTCAAAACCATCATTATAAAAAGAATCGTGGAGCAAATTTGCAGTATTCATACTGCAATTTTAATTCATCATACATGCAATTTGAACAAAGCAACATTGCTGTTTAGCACACATTATAGAAACAGAAAAGCATATTAGGAAGAAGACATTCCGAAAAAAGTTCTTTCATTCTCTTACCATGTACACTCTTTGATGCATAGTTTGGATAATAAAATCTTGATCCTGTAACTTATTGCTGTGTGTCACTGAAACTTGCTATGTCTCACCTACGCCTTCAAATCTTGTCATATTTTAGGAGATAACCCTCTGTTTGCATATACTGTCTTTTCCACTGCCATGTACGAGTCCATACTGCGTTTCCTTTCCTCAATAGACTGTGATGTTTGACAACTCCATCACCATGCTGTATCTCTCTTTAACACAATAGGACCCTGTGTAATGAATGCTTTTTGATATCTAGAAACCTCTTGTGCACCAGTTGCCTCCAGTTCTCTGCAAACCTGCATCCAGTATACCTCGATAATCAGACAGCCGCACAAAATGCATATGAAAGCACCCTTTAGTCCACACCCTTGCAAACAAGTATTGCTAGTAGATCAGCCAAACGTTCGCAACTGGACTCTTGTATAATACACTTTTTGGGGAATCTGTAGTTGCATTAGCCCGTGTTTGCCTTTAACCCGCACATGCTTCAGCCTGATTAAGCACTAAACCCCATTCCCTGTTCATAAATCTTAGTAAATATTTGTATTCATAAAATTAACCTCTTAAATTGAACTACTCCTAGCCTAACTTTAAAACCTATTATACTAAATCCCCAGATCTCAGCCTCATAAAGATTAGCCATTAAGCCTAAACATAAAGGGCCCGATTCACAAAGGCAATCTGAGGCAAAAGTCTAACTTTATGACTATTGGTATTCACAGAGGTCATTTACGAGTTGTATCTTTACGTCCACAGTTGGGCCGTACTCTCCGGCTCGAGCCGGAATCCCCAGCTCGAGCCGGAATCTCCAGCTCGTACCGGAATCTCTGGCTCGTACTGGAATTTCCGGCTCGGGCCGGATGAAGTGTAATCAATGGGCCGGAACACAATTTTTACAAAAAGGAACATAAGGAACGTGAGATAAATGGTCGACTCTTAAATGAACTCTGTGAAAACCAAAAGTCGTGAAGTTAGACTTTTGTCTCAGATTACCTTTGTGAATAGGGCCCAAACTATGCACCTCTGAATTTGAGACATTTTGGCAAACTGCTATCTCTAAATCAAAAACACAAAGCCCCAACTTCAGTTGAAGGCAAATCCATAAACGTGGCTACAGTCTACCAATGACTATGCTATGACACCGCTTTCTTTTTAGTTGAATAAAGTTCCTTCAACTGGTAGCAACTTTACAGACTTGCCAAGACACAGAGCTCATCGGGGCCCAGTTCGTAGTTCAGCCCGTAAGTGTATGACACAAATAATTGGCATGCAATCGTTCTACTTGGCCTTGGAGTGTTTTTGGTGTTTTTGAACATGCAAAGGTATCCACTTAGGGCCCGATTTAGACTTTGACATACAGATTAAGTTCTGTTGCCATGGTAGAGTACTTTACTCCCGCCATGACTAGGGTACTCAGCCCGCCAACTTTAGAGATGTCCGGCAATCCAGCAGACATCTTTTGCATTTTATAGGAACCACCATTACAGCGGTTCCTGTAAATGCTTTCAAAGTTTGATGGATGTCAAACTTCTTTTTGTTTTCAAATACAAAAGCCCATAAGTGGGATTTTGTTTTTGGAAATTAAAGGAGAGGAGGAGAGGGTACTCAATCACCATTGCAGCGGAAAACCCTCTCCGCCCCTTAGTGCTCACATATAACGTTAACATCTATGTTCTAGACATTACTCCCATATCTTGGTTGACTCACCGATTGTCAAAAGGACCCTCCTACTAGAAACTTTGGTAATGGCATAAAGAAGGTTGAATTCGAGTTTTGACCTTGCTTTCACTTATTAAGTTTGCCAATGAGGCAGAGGCCATTGTAGTTAAATCTTACATAACCTTCAGGAAAGCTTTTTAAAATGTATTTGTATTTCTAGTTAATGAGAAACCTTACCTGGAAAGATGAAATAAATCTTTCAAATCCACTAAACAGTTAAAATATTTTAGAGGCTGATAACCTATATTAACAGAATATGGATTTCAGAGGCAAGTCATTGCAGAATGGATATCATGGATTGCATCAGTATTGATGAACATGGGTGATCACCGTCTTACTGTAATGAGCGTAAAGCATCTGTAGCCCTTAACCCTTCTCACCTGGTACACCTTGTTTGTCACAGAAGCCACCATAACCTCATCCGTCACCTTTGAGAATAGTCTGGAACATTTGAAACACCAGTAGAATGGGTTGAATACTTTCTTATGAACCAAAGCTAGCAAGTTGGAATCTCCATGGCAAAATATAAGATTTCAGGGCACGTCTGTTGGGATTCCCAATGTCCTCCCTTCCTCAGCTGTCACTGTTAAATGTGTGCATATACCCTCTGAAACCTCTTGATGATGAACACCACCTGCAGTTCCAGATAATACCGAAATTTGATTCACATTGGGGGATGGGTTTGGAAAGTCTAGCACTGTTGCTGAATCCCTTGCACTCATTAATCACTGCATAAGTGAGAGATGCTTATTGCTGAAAAAATCAAAACAGACAACTTAATAAAGGCTTAATAATGGCCTCAGCCAGTAGATGGTGCCATGAACCCAGGGGTTCTATTTTAATGGATGATTTCCTTCATACTGTTGGTTAACACAGTAGTTAAAAGCTTGAACCATTTAGAACTGATTTCCACATATCTTTGCATGTGGTAATATTTATGTATGTGCGGTGTAGTGTGTGTATGCTTTTTTAGTGTGCTGGGTACACGAGAAGGCAGCATTGCTGGGGAAGGCACATTAAAGTTGTTGTAAGCGTACCTATTTGCAGTGATCACTAATAGGTGAGTGATAAAGTCATTGAATGAATAAATAAATCTATAATATATCATTCTGTCTCGTTTGCAGGTGATTTTTAACAAATAAACAGGTATGAGAGCCATATGCCTCTACTTCCATGTGCATGCTTGACACTGTTCATAAGCATATAGACAGGGAATCTACTAGCCCTGAAGAAAGCCGGAAACTTTGGTGGGCTTTGTAACTCCGCTGAAACATAAACGTAATAACTATCAGTGAATGGGATGTATGCGCCATTAACTGTCACAACACATCCTCACAACATATTTTAACCATGGCATAGGCACCCCGGAAATAAAGAGAGATCTTTGAGGCATGCCATTGACATTTTTACAAAATAAACTGGATCCCTGCATTTATCCAAATAAGGCAGTTTATATAGAACTCCCAATGAGCAGTTGAGACCATTTGGGTGGTATTGAGCTACACAAATGAAGGGAAGGCACCTATGATGCCATTATTGTGTGAGAGGTGTATTCCCTTAATATCTAAATATATATATGCAAAGCAGTTATATATATATATATATATATATATATATATATATATATATATATATATATACATACATACATACATACAAAGCAGTAGGTGAGCCCACAGATTAGCATTCCCATGGATAAGCGGTCCATGCATCTTTTTGCATTTTGATATAGTAACTAGGGAGAATGTGCGTTGGTCCTTACGTTTTTCTCTCTCTAGTTGGGTTTTACATAAACATGCCTCTGAGGAGGTCATAAGTAAAAATAACCTCTGCATTCAGCTGTTATTGATACATGCCATCCCATACTTTGAGTGACTGGGCAATGTAGCTCATTCATTGTCCACTTTCCAACTAATATGGTCACGCTGTCACCCAATATCCTCTCGTCATCAGCAGAAATCTCTGTATGGCTACCCTGCATGCAAAAAGGAACGCCTGACACTGCTTATGTTTTTTGTCTGTATCTGGTGCAACACGCTTGTTTAAGTATCACAGGGTGGTGTACTACACATCACAAAACATATAAATGAAAATAATTCTAACGTGCCTAATCTTAAAATTAAACCCAAATAGTTACATCCCTAAGCCTAAACTCCTACACTTAGGCTTCTGAAAGTAAGGCAAACCCTTGCACCTAAACCCTTAATTCAGGTTTGGGCATATCCAAGTTCTGTCCACTAGGGCCAGAACCATGCATGATTTTCAATATTGGTAGTGATAATTTTTTTTAAAATTTAGATCAATTTTATGTTCTTCGTCATGTTTATGTTCTGAAAATCTGCCCTGATTTTGGCACTTCTAGACCACCTTTGGACACCGCTCCTTTATACGAAGCTTACACCTAACACACACCAAAGCTAGATGCTTAACCCTGATCTCCTGAGCTACAACTCTATACCCGTTAAATTAAACTTCTAAATCTAAACCTGTGATTACGAGGTTGGGAGTAAAGGGTGAGGTATTTTGCTCATCTGGCAAATACCATTACCCCTGGGCGAGGCATTTACTGGGTGTAGTAAATGGCTCCTATTACAAGTTTTGCCATTGGCTGACCACTAAGCAGTAAATGACCCCTACACGAAAATTCTGAGGTTTTCAAAGTTAGGATTTAACTGTTCCTCTAATAAAGTCCAAAATAAGTGACTTCAGTTACCCATTGTACCATAAAACATCATGAACTAATACACAGCATGTAAAGCAGCATGGTTTAAAAGGCATAGCATGTCCTCTCATGAAGTGTCATTGGTGCAAAAATTTAGGAATAAAGAGTGTTGATAGGAGCCTTCAGGAAAATAGAGAACCAGTAAATTCTCTGCACCTCTTTCATGGTAAAACAAATGGGTAAAACCAAAGGGGATGAAGGACGGAGTGTTGAACATTGCAAGCACTCACCCCCAGTCAACTGATCTGGGTTTAATCCATCATCATTCTTTAGCTCACTCCGCCACCCCAGTTCAGACATGGCCATATGCAAATCAGTCTGACCCTGTGCCGTATGGGAACAGTCCAGCCCAAACTGCCAGGCCATGTCTTCCCTGGACCGGAAACAAGCATCCTGGGACCGGTTTCTGGCTTACAGCCGTCATCAGCCAGGCTATCTTGAATCCCGTGGCAAAGTGAGCAAGGGACCCACGTCTGGGCATACCCTGCCAACTTAGGGCGAACATAGCAAAACCAAAGGGGATGATGGACGGAGTGTTGAACATTGCAAGCACTCGCCCCCAGTCAACTGATCTGGGTTTAATCCATCATCATTCTTTAGCTCACTCCGCCACCCCAGTTCAGACATGGCCATATGCAAATCAGTCTGACCCTGTGCTCATGGGAACAGTCAAGCCCGAACTGCCAGGCCATGTCTTCCCTGGACCGGAAACGAGCATCCTGGGACCGGTTTCTGGCTTACAGCCGTCATCAGCCAGGCTATCTTGAATCCAGTGACAAACTGAGCAAGGGACCCACGTCTGGGCATACCCTGCCAACTTAGGGCGAACATAGCAAAACCAAAGGGGATGATGGACGGAGTGTTGAACAAATGTGTAACCATGGGGAGCAGGAATAGAGTTAAACTATTTTGGTTCAAGGCTAATTCTGTGGGAGCACAGGCCAGTGGGATGTAATACAAGATCAGAGTAACAGCCTTCGGTCTTTTTCCGATAAGAGGACAATTTCTCAGCCACACCAAGTCTATGGGAATATACTCCAGTGCAGTGTTTCCCAAACTGTGGGTCCCCAGCTGATTTTGGTGGCCACGAAAGTCCTAGCAATAAAGAAAGATGCTTTTAAATTCTGTGTTTAACTTGTCACATTTGCCAGTGATTCAAAGACCGAGGTCAAATGTCAGGCTGCTTTATTTTTTTTACCATGGGGATTGGCGTTTTTTTTTTCTCTGGCTGCAAAGTGAGAGGAGTTTATAAAGTGAATTATGTGACAATGTAGGATGTTATAGTTATATATTTCTTTATTCAGAAGCAAAGGTGACCATAAAAGATACAAACATACATTAAAAAGAGAAAAGTATACATCATAGATTAAAACATTCTATAAAACTCTTACACAGCCAATTATTAAAAGGTTAAAAATGGATCAAAGAAACCTCGTAAATTCATAGACAAGACACATCCTAAATCTTAATGGAAGCACATGAATGCAGGCCAAACATTATTTAATCAGGTCTAGAGAGCCTAGATCTGTAGGCTGCCCACAAAAAAACTTGGCACTGCACAGAGGGTTTAATCATTTGGCAAAAGCTGTAAATACAAAAGTGCCACTCTAGCGTGGCTAAACTTCATACTCTTTAGCAAAGGACGGAGAAATTGCCTTCTTGTAGGATGTTGTTTTTTGCAACAAAATATAAATACCTGTAAATGGACTGTAGGAATCCAGCAGTTGTGGAAAACAAAAACAAAGCACTTTTTTGTAATTGTGAAGCGTGCTGGAAACCGATTTTAATAGGATCAAAACAAATCAAGACTCTTTTTGTGATGCGCAAATGATAAATATTCACAGAAACCCATTTCAATGGAAAATGTGCTGTGTGTAAATGGCAACGCGCTACCACACAATGCTTTAGTTGCATTTAAAAATCGCCCGCCTCATGTCCATTAAAGGTATGTGGTTTGGGAACCACTGCTCTAGTGATTACATGGAGCACTTTCCAGGAACAAGGTTACATCTTGTTTCACCCATTAACTGGTCATACGCACTTTTCCCTTATCACAACAACACAAAGTAATTGGAGTGTTATGATAGGAAGGGAATGGTAGGGGCCATAAGCTCTGTCTAATGTTCGTAACCTATCCGGTGTTTAAGATTAGGGCAGGAACATTGATTAGACAATTGATTAAATGTACTGAGTCCAAATATCCCACGCCTCTTTGTTTTTGAACTTGTGATGATAATGCGGTAATAAAGATTTTTTCAACCCACGTGTACACAGCTTTAACAGCTGTTAGATCCCGGACAGTGAAAAATACTAACAGCACCTCAGTAGTCACATGGCACTACAACATATGGAGCTTTAATATATTCATACTCTGCCAGCCTCACAAAAAAAGAGCTTGTAATGAGCCTGTTGTTAATGTTAGTTTAGGAACGACCCCAGTTGTGAAGCATGACACCTCGTGTGGGTGAGGGAATCAGTTTGAAGCACAGAGATCACAAAAGCCTACATTTTTGGGCCTCTCTTTGTGGACTGCAGGGCACTGTGTATACATCACAATGTCCAGGAGAATAAACTTTGGGCCAATAATTTTCACTTTGGTCCCTTTTTGTCTTTGCAACAATCTTGATTGAGCCAGTGAGAAGATCACTGCTGGATCTTATTTAAAGAACCAAGGCACCACGCCAGTAGGGATGCAGAAGCAGGGTGCCACAGAAAGTTGTGGGAAAGTCCAGTTTAGTCTGTAGCATCTGAGGAATTGCAAGGTTTAGGTGCATTATAAAATGGACCTAGTGGCAGCTCTTCGAGTGAACATGTGTATTATGTTTGGCCACTACCCTTCTCCTAGGTAATGGTCAGGAGTGGGAGTGGCCTTCTGTGGGTGTTTGCAATAAAAGGAACCAGAACCCGGGGCTCCGGGTTCGGTGACCATACGAGCAGATATTGGTGTCTGTGTCCCCTACGTTTGTGTATTGCCTGCTGCACAACAGATCACTGGGGACGAAGGTGGTGGGAGGTGTCTTGTCCCGCCCCTCCCGATTCTCGCGATCTGTGGGGCTCCTGTCTGTTACCTGTTTTCTTCCTGCTTGGAGCTGCTGCCTTTCGTGCCTTCTTGCGGGGGTGAGGCGGCCGCTGCACGCTGTGTGCGGCATTTGGACCGGGAGTGGCTGCCTGTGCCCCGGGTTTTCACCTGCTTCTGCCGTGCGTGGTGTTTGTTTCCCTGTGGCACGCCGGCGGCCCGCGGGAGCGGTGACTTCCGTTTTGGGAGTTGCGAGGGGTTGGCCCCGCCCTGCCTCATTTGCCGCGCAGCCTCCCGGTGGTGTTGGACTTGTGTTTTGCCTACGACCACAGAAGGGGGAAGATTTCTACTTTCCTGTGACCACTGCTGGATAAACCGGGGATTTACAGAGGGGTTGGCACTGCCCTGCCTCGTTTGCCACGCAGCCTCCCGGTGGTGTTGGACTTGTGTTTTGCCTGCGACCACGGAAGGGGGAATATTTCTACTTTCCTGTGACCACTGCTGGGTAAACCAGGGATTTGGGAATGCCTATGCCTATGCTTTGGGATCGCCACTGCACACTTTCGGAACGCACCTGAGACGCACAGCAAGGAATCAGGTACCAGACTGTGTTTCAATCTACAAGGACTTTTGCTGGCTTTTGTGTGATTCTTTTGGGATTTTGCATCTTTGGGCAGCTCTCCGCTCTCAATCTGCAGTGTGTTTCCTGTAGTTGGAGCCTGGGGCTTTGGCATACCCTGTTTGCATTGGTTGATATTGGGAAGGGACAGCCCCGTGCCTGGGTTTTTGGTGTTGTGCCTGACTCAGACTTTATTTCATCCGCTCTGGAAGGTGACGCCTGTAATGTCTACTGTGCCACCCATTGAGCCGTTCCTGGTTGATGGCCCACCTTCGGCGCAGGCGGCTAACTGGAGGGACTGGTTAGAGCGCCTTGAGACTTACTTTGCGGCGGTGGGTCTACCAGCCAAACGTCAACGCCCCATGTTGTTCCATCTGGGTGGTGCTGCGTTGCACAAGCTTGGGAAGTCAGTGGTGGAAGCTGGCCCGCCTCATACCTACACTACATTGAAGGCTGCCCTGACTGCCCATTTCGGACATCTTACTAACCCTGATTATGAACGCTTCCTCTTGCGATAGGCAAGACCGTTCCCAGAGGAGTCCGTATATGGTTTCTGTTCTCGGCTCCGAGAGCTGGCGAGTACGTGTACTTTGTCGGATGTTGATGATGAAATACATGCGTAGTTCATTCAGGGGTGTGTTCCTCTGCCAAGTTAAGGGAGCATATACTCCAAGTCCCGGGGATGGCTATGGCGGATATGCTGACAATGGGAAGGTCGAAGGAGTTGTCCAAGGTGCGGGCGGCACATATGGAAGCTGCATTATAACACCAGATGAAGTTAGAGCCGGTCAACGCTGTGGTGTCTGGAATGCCTGATAGGAGGTCGGTGCGCGGCAAGGTGCATACTTCTAATAGACTATACTATGTTTGTGATGGGCCTTTTCCTCATCAAGGGCCGTGTCCCGCTCAAGGAAAGAAGTGTTCCGCTTGCAATAAACTTCATCATTTCGCAAGGGTGTGTCATTCTACTGCACGAGAGCCACAGCGGGGACGCCGACAAGCATATTAATGTCCTGAACACTCCTATCTCTATGGAAGATGATGGGGACATGGATGATAATGATGTGGAGGGTACTGTCCATGTTATTCACGCCATGCAGCCAGGTGGGGGTCTAGGGAGGCGGATCCTGAAGTGCAATGTACTGATCGCTGGGCACCCAGTTCCCGCACTGATTGACACTGGGGCGTCCATAAACATCATGGCACGCTCCCTGTTGCAGACTCTTCTCATACAGCTGGTTCTACGACGTACAACCACACAAGTGTTTGCATATGGATCCGTCACTCCTCTTTCGTTGGCTGGAGTATTTCCCACCAGTATCTCCCATGATTCCTGTTCTAATCGACCTAAAATATGTGTCACCCAGGAAGGAGAGGGGATGCTGTTGAGCTCTCAAACGGCGGAACACCTGCAGTTAGTGGCCTTCGCATTTGCTATTCATCAAGTAAGCGTGGATTCCTTAGTGGAGGATTTTGTTTTGCTGTTTGAGGGCATAGGATGCCTTAAGGACCATATGGTCTGTCTTCATATTAATCACTCCATTCAGCCTGTGGCCCTCAAGCATAGAAGAGTGGCGTTTCATCTGAGGCCGAAAGTGGATGAGGAGTTGAGGAAGCTTGAGCAGGCTGACATTATTGAACGGGTTGACGGCCCAACCCCATGGGTGTCTCCCATTGTTGTGGCTCGGAAGCCCAAACAACCAGGTGAAGTACGCATCTGCGTGGATATGAGGCTGCCCAACCATGCAATCAAAAAAGAGCGTCATCTGACCCCCCACCGTTGATGACATTTTGGCTGAGGTGAGTGGCTCTAAATGGTTTTCTAAAATGGATCTGCGAGCAGGATACCATCAGCTGCTTCTGGATCCTGAGTCAAGAGCCATTACCACGTTCTCGACGCATGTCGGTCTTCGGAGGTACAAACGCCTTAGTTTTGGAGCATCCAGTGCCACCGAAGTTTTTGAAGATACCATCCGAGGGGTGCTGGCAGGCCTCAAGGGTGTCCTCAATGTCAGTGATGACATTCTTGTGCATGCCCCCTTTGGAAGAACATATGGACTGTTTGAGAGATACTTTCCAGCGTTTACAGGAGTGTGGCCTTACTCTCCACCGAGAAAAATGTGAGTTCCTTAAGAGGGAGATTGCATTTTTCGGATATCGTTTCACCCAGCATGGAGTATTACCGGATCCGTCTTTAGTTCATGCCATTCAGGTGGCGCCTGCTCCCACATCAGTGACTGGCGTAAGGAGTTTTTTGGGCATAATCACCTATTGTGGACGTTTTATTCGGAATTTGACGGATCTCACTGCCCCTTTGAGAGAACTGACAAAATCTAATGTCAGCTGGGACTGGGGTCTGGCCCAAGAACAAGCTTTTCAGGATACCGAGCAAGCACTCTCTGCTGATACCACTCTAGTGTACTTTGATTCGTCCCGAGAATCCGAACTGTCTGTGGATGCTAGTCCTACTGGCGTTGGTGCTGTGCTGTCACAGAAGCAGGAAGGTGGAGAGTGGGCACCTGTAGCCTATGCGAGTCGGGCTCTTATGGATACCGAGCAACGGTGCTCGCATATTGAGGAGGAGGCGATAGCCATTCACTGGGGCTGTCGCCATTTCCACCTATATCTTTATGGACAGCCGTTTATAGTCCATACGGACCACAAGCAGTTGATTCCGCTTTTTATGGGACGTTCTTCGAAAGCCCCCACCCTGGATCGAAAAATGAATTCTGCAGCTGCAGGAATATCAGTTTCAGGTTATCTATCGCCCAGGGGCGCACAACCCTGCCGATTTTCTGTCTAGGCATGCTAGACCGGCCACGGCGGAGGAGGAGTTTGCAGCGGATGAGGTGGAGGCATACGTCAGGCTGGTGGTGGAGCGATCATGCCCGCGGCCCATCTCCTTGGAGGAGATTATGAGTGCTACGTTTGGGGATGAATGCTTGCAATTGGTCATTGCGGCAGTGACTTCAGGGAAATGGCATTTGCTGCTGGATAATTTATCTTGTAGGACTGAAGAGGCACACGTAGCTTTGTGAGTGTTGCACAACATTCGTGTGGAACTGACTGTGTCTCCGGATGGTTGCCTCATGCGAGGATCTCGTCTAGTGATTCCGAGGGCGTTACAGCAGCGTGTGGTTGATCTTGCGCACATAGTCCATCAGGGAGTGGTGAAGACTAAAGCTTGTCTACGCTGTAAGGTGTGGTTTCCTGATCTCGACAATATTGTAGAGCGGACTGTTCAGCAGTGCCTTTTGTGTCAAGCAACTGGTCCAGCAGAACCTGCAGCTCCAATCATCACAGAAAAAATACCATCTTATCCTTGGTATGGAGCTAGTGCTGATTTTGGATGTCTCCCGGATGGTAGGCATATGTTGGTTGTTATTGATGACTTTTCGAAATATTCTGAGGTTGAAATCCTGGATTCAATGATGGCAAGTAACACGATACCACGGCTGGAGAAGATAATGGCCACACACTGACTTTTTAAAGAATTGTGTACAGACAATGGTCCTCCATTTTCCAGCCATGAATTCTCCGATTACTTACTGTCTCGGGGTGTTCATCATCGAAAAATTACCCCGCGCTGGCTTCAAGCTAATGGGGAGGCGGAGCGTTTCAAGCGCACTTTGAAAAAAGGTCTTCGGATTGCGCTAGCCCATGGCTAGAACATAGAGTGTGTGTTGTACACGTTCCTGAGAGAATATCGGCTTACACCCCATTCAACAACACAGGCAAGTCCTGTCTCTCTTTGTATGAACCGAGAGTTGGGTGATATTTTACCTCAAATGGGCCCATTGTCACAGCTTCAAGAAAGTGTGGCGGTGAAGTTGAGACAACGGCAGGTCAAGAATGACCACATGTCAAGGATCCGTGGGGCCAAGACTACATCTTTTGCTGTTGGTGATACAGTCATGGTGAAAAACCATCATCCACGTGGGAAGTTCACATTACCTTTTGAGTTAGACCCTTTGGATAGTCCATGTTGTAAAAGGGACAATGATTACAGCCCGGTGGGCTGGAGAGACCATCCCCCGGAAAATATCTTGTTTCAAGGAGTATAGGAGTCCAAGGAGCCCAGGGGCGGAGATGCCCTCCAACATGGCGGATGGAGGGGTAGACTTTGATGACATCTACCCTTTGCCGGGAACCCCTAGTAATAAAGTTTTGTCATCTGGGATACTGGATGTGGATCCTGCTGGGGTTTCTGAGACTGTTATCCCTGATGATTCTCAGCCCTCTCAAGGGGCTGGTGGGTGGAGATGATGGCCTGGAGAACAATAGTCGGCGCAGGAACGAAAGATACCATCTCCGACCGTGTCCTACAGTTTCTTCTCGTTTAAAAGATTTTGTGTTGATCTAAGTCTCTGTTGGTGTTTGTGGTTTGTTCTTTATTTTTTGTTTTTGTTGTTTCCTTTTCAATGTTTTCTTTTTATCTGTTTATTTCTTGTTTTTTCTGTTCTGTTTTCTTGTATTCTTGTTCTTTCTTTTTCTTTTTCTTTTTGTTTGTGTTTTCTATTTAAAATATAGGAGGAATGTTATGTTTGGCCACTACCCTTCTCCTAGGTAATGGTCAGGAGTGGGAGTGGCCTTCTGTGGGTGTTTGCAATAAAAGGAACCGGAACCCGGGGCTCCGGGTTCGGTGAACATACGAGCAGATATTGGTGTTTGTGTCCCCTACGTTTGTGTATTGCCTGCTGCACAACAGAACAATGTGCAGAGTAATGCACACGCCAGCTTGAGCATCTGAGTCTATGCCAAAGGTCTGCTGAAAGACAGTTGAGGTAGGATCAGCCCTTCATCCGGTATCAGACGTTCTGCTTCCAGACAGTAGCGGGGTGATGGCAGTGCTGTTAGTAAGGATGAAGTGTATGCAGAACTGTTGTGACCAGAGGGGTAGAGTGAAATTTGAGATAGAGTAAGACTTCTGATGTGGCGCAAAAAAGTGTCATGTGGTTAGTGGGTGATGGAAAGAGGGAGCCAGGAATGGATAAGTGGATGTGTAGAAGGACCAGAGCAGAGAAGGGGAGAAAAAGAGAGGTCTCTAAGAAAACTTTGCCCGTCTGCAGTTATTTATTTATATTTACACATTATGCACTTTGTCAGTGCTATGTAAACACTTTTCTTCAGAGCTGCGACAGTCCCATTACCCATAGTTGTCTGACATTTCCTCTTATTTGTTTTGCAGCGTCGGCTCTCCGGTATCTGCATGAGAATCGCATCATCCATCGAGATCTGAAGCCAGAGAATATCGTCCTTCAGCAGGGGCAACAGCGGGTGAGGACCTGCTTGGAAATATCTCTTTGGAATGTCCGAGCCCTACCAGTGTTGGGACTTTATCTAGAACAAAGCAAAGACTTACCAGATTGCATTAATCTCCCTGCCACTGCCTATATGTACTGAGATCCCTAATCCATCTTGGGTCTTATGTACTGCCATGATACAACATTTCCAGTAGCAAGTTACGAGCCAGCCATAAAAATCACTTGGCACCAGAGTGAATGGATTTTATTTAGTAAATAGTACAAGCAATTGCAATGCAATAGGTCTCGCATTTGTCAGAGTTAGAGCTATTGGCGTTGTAAATGACACTGTCTTTTATCTATGTGTTTTGGTTTGGACTGTAGTGGATGTATAAACAGATACACAGCTGCAGCACTACCTAGAGGACTTAGAATGAGGAACTACCAATGGGACCAGAGAAGCAGCTGCAGCACTGTCTAGAGGAGTAAGAACGAGGAATTACCAGTGGGACCAGAGAACTAGCTAGCAGCACTGGCCGGAGGACTAAGAATGAAGAATTATCAGTGGGAACAGAGATGCAGCTGCAGCACTGCCTAGGGGACTGAGAATGGGGAATTACCATTGGGAACAGAAACACAGCTTCAGCACTGCCTATAGGACTCAGAATGAAGGAGTTACCGACGCGTAAGTGGAGACAGAGTGCCAGACAAGAAGTCCCCTCTCCGACACTAGACACCGATTGCAGTAGGCACAGTCTGTTCAAGTTACTCTGTTGCTTGCTTCTTCCGCTTTCTCCTTCACTGTCTCCTTCTGTCAAAACCCTGTGCCCTTAATAGCTTAGTGGGCTAAGGCACTACTTGCAGAACTTGTATCACAGTAGTGTTTCTGCAACATAGGCTGTAACCCTCCGAGCTACCTGCATAAAATGCACATCTGTGTAGCGCCTGCTACAAGCTGTGCTTCGCAGCAGGCACAATAGCCTTCTATTTGGTTTTCTGATTAGTCAAAGCTGTGATTAGGCAACTTACAGATCTCTCCAGAAAGAGCATTGAAGCCCAGAGTTATCTCCTCTCTCTTATGCCACAGAACGCACTGATGTCAGTGACGCTGCCTGCTCGTGCCCCACCAATAACGAACGAGAGCCCTGCCTGGTTTTCAGGCTTGGTTGACTGAGGGCCTATAACGAGGCATAGGGCCGCTCCAGCCCTCCTCAGTAAAAGGAAACAAACATCTTACCATCAGTGTCACGCGCCCCACCATCCCCTTCCACTTCTTGCCATCTCTTTAGTATTCAAATAACCATCACGTGACTGCCTGTCATGGCGCGGGGTGAAGTTAAATACTCAGTGAGCCTGTAAATAATTTGCCATTGCCTTTTCTTTCTCCCGAGGAAAGCACTGCACTGAAGTCAGACTTCTACGGTTTGGACCTGCTTGACTGGACAGGTCACAAAGCTTAAAACAGTCTGACAAACAGACCGATTTCTGTGGTTTATTCTGAGACTATTGAAGTGTGCGTGGTGGTGACGCACTGGTCGTTCACATAGCTGGGTGAGTGAGCGTCCACTGCTGATATCTCTCTTTCTCTCTCGTTCTTTCTGCCTGTGTTCCTGGTGTGTATGCTGGTAGGAAGTGGCAAGGAGTTGCATGATCGTCCGCTGCCGCCTTTCATCCTTCTCATGCCGATAAGTCGGTTAATGCATATACCATACGGGAGAGCTAAGTATGCACTCTGACGCTCAGGGGCTGGAACACTGTGTGGGCTGCCTGAAATTGAATTCCTTTTGAAGCTTGTAAGGTATGTCAGTGGGTTAATGCGCATACTGCAGAGCTCAGCTTGCAACTTTAAAGATAGGGACTTTCATCCTTCTTTATCCTTCCTTAGTGCCACTAAGCATCACTGCGCCTAATAATCATCGAGGCAATACAGCTTCTTTGCACTAGTAACTTATAAGAAATATTATTGGTAAATTATTTATTTATTTGGGATATTTGTTTAGCTCAACGTTCACTCTTAGGCAGAGTCTTGGCGCTGTGTAGATACTTACTGACTTATTTTACGCACACACTGTTAAACTATCTGGGCACACGGCTGAAGCAGCAGAGTTTTCGTTCTGCTAGTATGACACAGATGTTAAGTTGTGCCAGCACTTATATCTACAGTAAGGTTTCAAATGGCGTCACACGCGCTGTAATGGGTGTTTATCTGAGGCAAAAATCACTTTCATAAACCCGCCTCTGGTGAATGTCATGTTCCTCCCTGTACAAGCTTGCTAGCTCCAGCCGTGTGCAGGCATACTTGGCAGTGCTGCTCACACATATACCCCGGGCTGTAAAGCTGTGAGAGGGGTTTTAATGGGATCCGCCGCCCCAGCCTGGCCATTAAAAGTTGAGCGTGCGGTGGAAGCAGCGAGGCCGGGTGCAGCCTGCCATGTGTGCCGTGTCACACAAAAAAATCTTTTGGTAGACCAGAAACTGAGGAAAAAGCAACGGTTGACAACTGTGTGTAAAGCATGGAAAATAAAATGGCCAAAATTGGAAAGGTCTCTGAGGGAGCCTGGATCAGGGCTCCACCAACCTGAGGATCGAGTAATACGTATAGAGGACGCAATGGTGAAACAAGATGAATTTAAGGGGGGGCAAATGCATTGTTGAAGCTATTTAGTTGGGTTGAAACCCTGCAGAAAACACAGCGTAGAGCCCAAATATAGGTTTTAGAATTTTCAAAGATGGGGTTCGGCACATCAGTCAAAGAGAAAATGGAGCAATTTTGTTAAAGAATACTTTATTACCGGCTGCTAATGAGATTCAAGCATAATCTGAGCATCTATCCTGACACAATGGCACCCGTATGGGCACTTTTCGCCTTCACGGGCACAGTACCATAATACTGGAGCGTCCGTACAAAATATGCTAGGCGTCACCCTAGGAATAAAAGGTGTTCCTTAAACTATCACCCGGTACCCTACCAAGTCCCGACCGCATCACGTATGGTCACGCAAGTTCTGACCATCACAAAAAAGACCAAAAGGACTTCTAAGACTATGTCATAAACGCCCCATTACATCCAACCACCGCTCACTCGCAAATTGCAGCGCTACTCCACTTTGCTTCCTCTCCCTCTTCTCAGTCTTCACATATCCAAAACAGCAGACAGCAGCAGCCTATCCTTGCCTCACCCGCTCGAAACAGGCTGCCCATTTCAAGTACAACTTATCTCGAGCAGAGAAAGGTACAACTAAAACCCATTCGCAGCTGTCACGCTTTTACCACCAGCCGTATGTAAAAAAAAAAGAAAAATGACAAAAGCAAGCGTAGACTCCACAGCCAATGAACACTTCGCAATTCCGACTGGAACACTACGATGGGCTGGGGTGTCCCTAGCTTGCGAATCCTAGATTACCTTTCAAGCTTAGCAGTTACCGACCACTTCCAGACGACTCCCAAAATACGTCCAATCGTGCGATAGGTTGGTATGTGACCCGGAAGTGCTAACATTACAGACAAATGTTCGTCTAACGATCAGAAGAGGAGACTGATGTAAAGCTGAATTTATCGGCGGTCCGTGTAAGTAGCGGACGGATTTCAACGTAATTCCTACCACCACAGATCCTCTAGTTAAAAAATAGCTAAGACACGCCGTGAGCGTGCACATCAGCAGCAACAGGCGGAAAAGAACGCGCCGTGAGCGTGCACATCTGCTGTCCGGGCGCAAGCAGAGATCGCCAGAGAACAGAGAAGACACGCCGTGAGCGTGCACATCGGCTGTCCCCCTTCGGACACAAAACCCACAACAATAGATCTCGCCAAGGCGAGCAGTGCATGCGCTGCGTCGCTAGACGAGACCTAAAAAGGATTAGAGCTCAAATATTTCCTTGTACCTTGCCTCCTTGGTTAATATGCCTGAAGACAACTACTATTTCAGCCACCCCTTCTTAGGATAGCTGATGAGTTAAGTGCTCGTTGCTAGGAGCTGTGTTACATGATGATGAAAAGTTCAAATTCTAGCAGTGCTGACTCAGTCGTTCAGCCTTTCATGTACACTACATTAAGTACCATTCATCTGGATGGTAACCTCTGGTATGTACAGCGTTGCAAAAGAAAATTTCTATAAAGCCCATTTAGAAACACAGCCCGAGTTGTGCATACCTACTTAACTTACTGACGCAACTAGCTTGATTTATTCATGATCTGAAGGCAAACCAAAGGATGTCTTTAGGTCTAGCCTGGGCAGCGCATGTGCTGCTCTGCGAGGCATGCTGTATTCGAGTATGGACTTGAAGCTCTGCTCACTCTCTGCCCATATTTTTCAATGGCTTGTGTCATTGTCCTTTGTAAATGCTGGCTTCTGATTCGTTAACAGGCTTGTTAGTCCCTCCTTAGTACCGCCTTGTCTTCATTTGTAACTTCCCATGAGGACTGGCCCTTCTACTTCTGTTGTTACATGGTATGTCTGTAGCACTATTTTCTTTAATGAGTTTCTGAGTTTCTCCTACTGCAGGCACGACATGCTTTCCTGCAACATTCAGCTCCATGCGCGCCTTCACTTTCCAAGCAGCCCGGGACATGGCGGCCGCTTATTTGAAATGAAATAGGTCTTGCATTTGCAAGAGTTTGAGCTGTTGGCATTGTAAATGACAATGCCTTTTATTTATGTGTTAATTATCAAAACAGATAAATCAAAGTCATTGTCATTTACAATGCCAATAGCTTACACTCTCGCAAATGCGAGACCTATTGCACTGCAAATGCTTGTGTTAAACTAATTACTAGGTCTGTGAAGCCTCGGTGCATTGCGTGGCCAATGTTTAACTTATAAGGCTCTTCACTCATTCTCTCTCCTGTAGTGGCCAGCTAGGGGGGTTATCATGGCATTGAGCACTCCGTTCGCAGCGCCCTGTGGGTGCAGACACAGATGTAGAGTACCAATGGCGGAAGTCTTATCCAATCTGTGTTATGTATGTGCAATGATGCGTGCACTGAAATGCAGTGATTTAAAAAGGCTGCGGAGGCAGACTGTACTCTTGTGCACACGGCCTGATTACTGAACGTTAACGGCCCGGTACTTGGGCCCTTCACCATAATTGATAGCACGATCGAGGCTTCAGCGCCTGATAACGTGCCAGCAATGGGCATCAGGGACTACCAGCGCAGGCTCCCAGGGAGGCTTCTTCGAAGCAAACACTCTAATCACTATTCATTAAGCGCCATCAAAAACACTGCACAGCTTCTTGGCTGCTGCTCCCATTAATGCCGCTGATGGAGCCTCGCAGGAAGCAGATAATATGTACTTCATGGACACAAGGGGGTGCCTGCGGCCTGCTCATCTCACCATGGCCTACCCAGCGGCTCACAGAATGCACCCAGTACATACAGTGCTTAGAAACGGAAGAAGGGCATCGTGAAGCGTTATATAAACGTACAATTATTATTATTTATTGAGGGGAAGGGGCCTCTGAAAGGCGAGTAGGGCTGGGGCAGAGAGCGTCAAATAGCAACTCGCTGCCGGGAATCTCCCAATGTCATTGTGTGCCAGAAGGTGCTGAAGCCGCATGTATACAGACAGGGGCAGCTCCAGGGAGGTTTTCAGCATAAACTGGCTGTGCACGTCACGAGGGCGCTTTTCAGCCTGCTCTGCCTTTTCTAACGGCAGCACTAAGCATGCTGGAACTTGTAGTTTCAACTGTACGAATGAGCCTTCAGGTACCAGCACGCTTAGTGCTCTATGGTAAAGACACGAGCTGAGGGAAAATCCCCCTTATAAAATGGGGTCAATAGACAGCTGCGTCTGTAGGTTGATTCATTTTATCTAGAGAGTTTTCTTCAATTTCTAGTACCTCTTTCCAGATTTTAACTTTTGGTTGAGGAAGTCACCAGAAGAAATGTGAAATGACCAGTTACGGATGCTTTCTACTAAATTCAGATGCACCCTCTTGATCCTAGACGTAAATGGAATAAAAATAAATAAATCTAGATGTGCTTGTCTTTATTTGTGTATAGCAATCATATCAGTTTAACTGATTTAACAGCAGAAATTTCCTTTATAAGCACACCTAGAGATCAATGTCAAAAACCCACATTCTGAAATGGGACCCAGTAAAAACCTTTTGTAAAACATCAACTGGGATTTCTTCAAGCTTCCCAGGGCCTTAGACTTGAAGTAGGAATGCTGCCTCACGCTATCAAACAAGACAGCTATACAAATGCACAATTCCGTTCTCGGGCCGTACCTAGACATACATGCTGTTGTATTGCATCACTGATATAGCGCTTACAACCCCAGTATGGGGCACTGATGCTCTTGCCAACATGGGCAGCAACCTACGCCATGTCGGGTGTGTGGTTGGAAGGCTGCTGACTAAACAGAGCTCAGCCTAAAAAGGGGTGCACGTGATTCGGCCCAGGAGCACCCATGGGTCCTGGCTCCTCCTGTGCTCCCCTCACTCCCTGGCTAGGGCAGGGCAGCGAGCTGTGGTACCCCAATGCTTAGAAGTGTGGTGGATGATGAGCTGTGAGAGCTAGCCGAGCTGTTCGTGTGTTTTCTGTAAACTGGCAGCTTTGAGCAGCTCTACAGGTCCCTTTATGGTATTTCTTAAGATCATAGACTACTCATCTGGTTAATGCACTGGGTTGTCCGACCTGAAATTTCGTTTACAGTTTTGGTCCCAAGGTGGCACAGTTGAAGGGAGAAAAAAAAGTTGCTACTAATAAAGCGATACAAACTTGTTGGAAATGCTTTACTAAACTACCCCTGGTGACATAACATTAAGATAACCAATAAAGAAGAACCTTTTGTGAGGGGTTACAGTGACAATTTTGACACGTCTATGAGATGAAGTGCTCAAAGAAGATTTTTTGGATGATTGGGTTCATACTTCCAGATGCAAGATGCTTTATCAACAAAACAAAAGCAAAGGTTGATGTTCCCATGTTTGCCAGAGGAATATTTACTGTAGGTTATACCAGTGTGAATGATAGGAAGGAGTTATCGTACTATCCTTTTCAATCAAAATAACAGACTAACATGTTCACTTCTCAAACTTCATATTTCACTATACTAATTCACCACTAATCCTTTATGGGTTCCAGAGTAGCATGCTACTCGCCAAGAAAGCGATTCAACACCTCATCAGAGGTAGCAAGCACTATATAAATGCAAACCTTTTTCCCTTTTCTATCCCTCCCCAACCCTTCTCTATCCAAATAACAGAATAACATATCCACCACTCAAATTACTTTCATATTTCACTATACTAATTCAACACTAATCCTTATGGGTTCCGGAGTAGCATGCTACTCGCCAAAAAAGCGCTTCAAAACCCCATCAGGGGTATCAAGCGCTATATAAATGCAAACCTTTTTTTCCCTCTTCTATCCCTCCGCTATCCTTCTCACTCTAAATAACTGACTAATATTCACCACTCAAATTACTTTCATATTTCACTATACTAATTTACCACTAATCCTTTATGGGTTTCCGGAGTAGCGTGCTACTCGCCCCAAAAAAAAGCGCTTCAACACCCCATCAGGGGTAACAAGCGGTATATAAATAAAAAACTCTTTTCTCCTCTTCTATCCTTCCGCAATCCTTCTGAATCGAAATAATTGACTAACCTATCCACCACTTAAATCACTTTCATATTTCACTATACTAATTCAACACTAATCCTTTATGGGTTCCAGAGTAGCGTGCTACTCGTCGAAAAAGCCCTTCAACGCCTCGTCAGGGGTAGTAAGCACTATATAAATGCAATTACACTACAATACAATATTTTGCTGACCTCAAAAACTTGCACGTGCTCATGGTTCTGCGGTTCTTTAAGCCACTCAACGCCACACTACTCTGCTCTACTCAACACCACTCCACGCAACACCACTGCATTCAACCACACAACATAATTACAATCCACATAATACCACTCAAAACCACATCATTTAACTCCACCTAATTGCACTCTACTCAATACCACATAAATACACCCCACATAAATCCATTCTATACCACATAACAATCCACATAAAAGCACTCCACACCATGCCACATAATTCCACTCAACATAATTTCACTCTATACCACAATGTTCCATGCCACACTATTCAACTCCACACAAAACTATTCCACACCATATGATTAAAAAAAAAACATTATTCCACCCCACAACACAATTTAACTACACACCACATTTATCCAATTTACAACACATAATTCAACATCATACCATAAAATTCAACAGCACACCTCATAATTAAACTCCACTACATAACACTCCACAACACAAAATACCAATCATCATAATTGCACTCCATTGCACACAATCCCTCTTCACATAATTCTAATACACTCAAAAACACATAATTACTATCCACATAGTACAACTGCACACCATGCCACACAATTCCACTATTAACATCAACTCTACACCACACAGTGCCATGCCACAACTAACAATTCCAATCCAACCCACATAATTCCACTACACTCCAAATACATTCACTCCAATTCATAACATATAGGTAAGAGACATTTACGCCAATAGCTCCAACTCTCCCTCCTTTTTTTACTCACAAACACACAGATCTGAAGCTTAGCTCCTACCTATTTATTCTTTTTCTTCACCAAACAGTTAAAGCTATCCGTACAGTTCCACACCACACAATTCAACCCTACACATTTGCAATCCACACCACATAATTCGACACCAAACCACATAATACAACTCGACAACACAATTACACAACACACCACATACATCTAATCCACACCACACAATTCCACATCGTGCCACAAAATTCAACAGCACACCATTTAAATAAACTCCACTCCACAACACAAAATACCATTCCACATAATTACACTAACACACAATCCCGCTCCACATAATTCCAGTACACTCAATACCACATATTTCCTATCCATATAATTCCACAGCACACCGTACCACATAATTCCACTACACAAATCCAATCCACACCACACAATTCCATGCCACACAATTGCACAACTAACTAATCCCTTCCAACACACATAATTCCACTACACAACACATACATACATTCCATAACACATAGGTCAAAGAAATTGCCATTTACAATGCCAATAGCTCTAACTCAAACAAATGCGAGACGATTGCATTTCCAGTGCTTGTTACTTGTGATGCTCTTAATTTTCCTGCATAATAAAGACCTGGTTTCATACTTTACTGCTCATTCCTAATCCTTTCATCGCTGGTGGGACATCATCCGTTTCATATTGACAAGATGGTGCCTTTGATCTTTCCTCAAAACTGTACTAAGCAGGCCTTAAATGTTCTGTTAATTACTTGTGAATATTTGAAGTTCTGGATTCACCAAGTCCCAACATCAGCTCATCAAAAGATAACAGTACATTTTTGGAATCTTACACCTTATGTTCCCCGTCTTTATCAAAGCACCCCTCTCCCTCAATCTCCCAAACCTTTCTCTCTTTTTCAGCCGAAAGCCCTGTAAGTCACCTCTGAAGAGGATGCTAACTAGTGGGGGTGTCCACTTTGAGTAGCTGAAGTGGATCTTTGTTTCCTGAACCTTTTAATTATGGGTCAAGAGTAAAGGAATGACTTACACGAAATATATCTTCGAGTGCACTGCATCGTGTGAGTAGCTGTTTTATCCAACCCTCCATACTGCAGAAGGAATCTGTAGAACGTTTGTTTTTCACTGCCCTGGAGGATTCATGGAAGACAATCTGATGATATTTGGCACAAGTGTCTGTAGCGCCTTAACAAATTGTTCATCGTTGCTGTGCTGGCACACAAAACATTCATATCTTTGAAACATTCAAAACAAATGCATGAAGGCTGGAACTGCCTGTCCTTCCGAGGACTCAAGGGACATAATATTTTGTGGCAGTGGAAAGGGCTGGTGGATGACAGGGCGATTGGGATGGCAAAGCATCAGTGATGACGTTAAAATTTAAATTATTTGGAAGTCACATTGCAAGCCCACTTGGAGTTTTTTTTTTAATTGATTGTCACAGTGTTCCCCTTTTACTGTAAATCCGATGGTCGCATTTGAAGTGTAGAGTTGTAATTAACAGGTAATACACTGGAGAATTGTTCTTCACATTACTTTTTGCAAGGCAATGCTTGCGCCATACTGGAGTCCTTTCATTATGATAAAAATACGAAAGAATAGAGTGGATAACCATTTCTTCTCCATTTATCCTTAACCCGAAGTACTTTATGCACTAAACTGCAAAAATAGGAGTTTGGTCTATAGGCATATGCCTGGGCTTGTGGACTTCAGCTTTTTCTTTAAAGCAGAGGGTGGCTATAATATTTCATTTCAACTTTATTTCGGTTCAAAGAACCATAAAAGTGCATGATAACAACATCTCGATAAAATACATCACAGGAAAAGTATATAATATATATTATTGCTTATGACGGGTTCTAGACGTCACAGTAATGTGTTTACAACAAAGCTATAGCTATTTGTATAGCCTACAACCAAGTTTAAGGGGACTGAAATGTTTACAACAAACCTGTGCAAGGCACACCGAGCTAGGAAAATTGCACAGCTATTAAGGAAATGGCTTCCTCCTAGCCTGTGCGTCTGAAAGTACCAAGGAAATGAGCCTCTATTGAAGAAATAATTTAAAACACTTTCTGGCGTCTCTATGCTGAATCAAAATTACATGGAGTGCCCGTGTTCGTGGGAATCCCAGGGACACTTTTTCTTCATGTGTAGCTCAATAGGAAATTAGTCCTGCGCTCTAAGGGAAAGAGGGATAAGGAGACATGAAGGGAGCGGGTGATATATAAAAAAAAAAAAATAAGTCCCAGGGGAACATCAACAAACTACCTGGTGTCTTGAATGGAATTTACCTCTGTTAGTATTTCTGTTGTGTTACTACCTCTTGTATTTATAGTTCTTTAATTGCGGGTTTTGTGATATTGTTCACTTATTGGATTGCATGGCATTGAATTTGGTTGTGCTTTCTTACTGTGAGTACCCGGAAGGTAGGCTCTTGTTTGCTTTGGGTTTTGTGGACGAATTGAAAAAGGCCTCTTTCTGAATAATATTTAAACAGGAAGCATAAGCCATACTGGACAGGCCGTTTTTCATAGTATTGTCGTGGATCTGACTGGGCGGAGGGTCCAGAATCTGTTAATGAAAACATTCTCTGTTTCCTCCTGTGCCTTTCTAGTAAGGCCACCACAGGATCTGGCTCAGGAACAATGGATTAACTCTCCGATTTATCAGCATATCTTTCTTGGCAGGCTGCACCCGGCCAGCTGTATCCGAGAGACATTGATTAAGGATTCAGACCATGGGGTAAAACTGAGGTCACTAAATACTGGGCCACAGTAAAATGTCACATTCGTCCCCTCATCACAGTCTCTGCTATATCCATAAAAACCTCAATTTAGTTCCAAATCCTCTATGATCCCAAAGCTCCGTATCTATTAAAGCCACACAAAAGTCTGTATCCACCAGAAGTCCGCAGAAACCCCAAGCAAACGTGATATCCGTACAACCTCAAGCAAAGCTCTGCACTTAAACCAGATGCACAGAGAAAACTTTGTATCCCTCATGACCCCTGGCAAAGCTTTACATTCGACACAACCCCTGGCAAAGATGCTTTGCACTTACTATGGTCCTGTGAAAAGTCTGCATCTGCTGCAACTCCAAAAGGATTGTGTTTCATTCACAACCCAAAGCAAAACGTTGTATGTTCTAAAACCCTGTGTCCTCCTGAACAAACTAAGAAAAGCTTGTTTCCACACAACCACAGTGAAAGCTGCTCTGCCTCTTTTATGGCTCCAGGAAAGTTATGTTTCTACAACTCCAGACAAAACTTTGTGTCTGTTGTGATCCCAGACAAAGCCTTCTTTCCCCTCGTTCCAGACAAACCTCCATATTCTTCTCAATCTGAGGAAACACTGTGTATTCCACTGAAGCTCGGTGGAATGGCTTCACCTGAGACAATCCCCACCACAGATCTGTATCCACCACAAGTTCAGGCTCAGGGCTGTATCCATCTCTTTCCCATGTAAAGCTCTATACTGCACAACTTACAGGAGCTGGTCAGAATAGCCCAAGAGCAGGTGCTGTCCCTGATAATTTTATTCAAACCTGATACACTTCTCTGTTTCTTAATATTCCAGACCGCTATCAGTGCCAGATCTTTTCCCAGGCACTTCTCTCTTTCCAGCCCTATAGTACCTAGCATTCCTCTGTGACTCATGTAGTTCAAGCCATTTTTCTGTGTCTCCCTTAAAGGCATATTTCTTTATCTCCCTTATGGTACTGGGCATATCTCAGTGCTACTGTGCTTCGTCCATTGTTTAGTCCACTTTCAATTCGGACTTGCAGGCAAGCTGTCGTGGAGGTGCTGAATCCAGCAAACTCAAGATTAAACCACAGAGTCATAAAATGTATGCTCATCCACAGGACTAAAGTAAACCTAGAGCGGGACATTGGAGCATACACATGTAATTAGTTTCGGTATACGTGGACTTTCTCACTTAAGTATGGGCAATAACAGGATCTTGTTTCATGCAAATTTGCAGTGTCTGGCAACACTTATTATGCATGTGATGGTCTTTATTGATTCCCGCAAATTTATGATTACATTTCAATTTTATAAAATCTGTGCTCAACTACAGGACAAAAGTAGCCCTAGTGCAGGTCATTTGAGCATACAAATGTAATTGATGTCAGTATATGTGGACCTTTTAACATGTAAAGCATGGATAATCACAGGAACCTGTTCGATGCAAATTTGCACTGTCTTTTATTAATATTTATTTCGTTGATCATTTTTTATTATGCACGTGATGACCTTTATTAACTCTGCATATTTTGTATAGCAATAAACTTAAACACTGCTGCCATGTGACTTCTTCTTCCACCTTTCCTAGACTCTCCTGTATGCATGCCTCTTCTACAGTCTTTGTTGCTTCATAATCCAAGGTATTCCTCTGCCTTCTCGCCCTCCTTTAAAGCACCAGACATATCTCTGTGGTCTATTACAGACCCAGGCAGCATTGGTGTTTGCCTCAGTCCCTATGTCCAGCATTCCGCTCTGCCCACCCCATTACCTCTACCAGTCACGTCTCTTTGATAACATGTAGACCAAGGCACCTGCATTTGTTAGTCCAGCATACCACAGTTCTGTCCCCTCACCCCCAATCCCACTGACCACTCCTTCCTCTCCTTCTTTAATCCTGGGGCAGTCATCCCTGTCTGCTCGAACATAGTGGCAGGCACTCTATTGCCCCCTTTGTAGCCCAAGCATGATACAGTGGTTTTGTAGGGTTCTAGACCCTCTTCTTTGTCCCGCCCTTTAGTCCCAAGAACACCTTCATGGCCACTCCCGTTATCTCAGACACTCCTGTGCTTATAGACTGCAGCAATCCACAGTCCTCCTTTTAGTACCAGGCATTCCTTCTGGCCTTCTTATTAGAACTCCCCTTATGGTAGCAGGCATTCTTACTTCTCCCTTAAAGCTTTAGTAATCAAAAGTCCCTCTTTCGGTAGTAGGCAGGCATTCCTTAGGTTAGTTGGAAATTGTGTTGGCCTTAAACATCGGTGTGGGTGCTAGTGATAATTTACTGTGCTGTTGAATCGCTGCATGTTAAAGTATGCTTCATTTATCTGTTTGTCTCTTTCAGTTAATCCATAAAATAATTGACCTGGGGTATGCCAAGGAGCTGGACCAAGGCAGCTTATGCACATCCTTCGTTGGAACCCTGCAGTACCTGGTAACATGTCTTCTTGTAGAGTTGAAATGTGCTCGTTTCATAGCATAGGTGACAAGTGACTGACCTAAGCATAAGTCTCAGGCGAGATTATCAGCCCATCTGCTACTGGATTGTTATAACAATGTGTGGCACTCATGTTCATAAGTGTGTTACCCAAGTGACAAGATTTATGTCTTTACAATACAATCAAAGGAATCCTTTCTTGTTTAAATTTTAATGATTCAGCAGTGCTACTAGTTACAGATGACCAGTGATTTACGAAGAAGTTGTTTGGGGTCTGGTGAGTTTTAGTGTTGATAGATGGCTTGCTGTTTGTTTGAGAATTTAATTTACATTGAGTTTGGATTATGAATGGCCCATCTTGACTTTACTAAGTGGGAGTTGATTAAGCAGAGTTGGCCTCCTGAAGAGTCATTGCTTGTATTGTGATTTCTGCACAGCTGACAAGTGATTTTATGGTGTGCGTTTACTGTCATTGTTGCAGTCTGTTAAATTATTTATCAGCAGTGAAGTTGATGCAGGGTTCGGGTTTATGCTGGTTGATCTGGTGTCTATCCTGTGATTGCTTCATTTGTAGTTTGAGAGAGTTAGCTGTGAGTTTTGAGTTGATTGGCTAGTCGCATAGGGGACCAGCATTTTTCGGATGGACTATCCATTTGTGACTGAATTGGATGTGAGCTGTATTGTTGTATGTGGTTTGGAATGTTGCTGGTTGGTTGAGGTGTTGTATGTGAGTTTGTGAATGGGCTGGTTCTAGGCCAGCATTTGGATGCATTCAGTTTTGCTAACACATGCACTTTAAAATGTCGATCTGAATAGTTTATTTCAGCTATCAACCCATAAACCTGAGAAAACACGATGCAATCGTTCAGTTAAGTTTAAATTAATTTTGATAATAACGTATCTTATAAGACACAGATGCAACTGAATGGCAGCTAATGCTCCAAGCAGAAAGCATAAAATATTTCAGTAAGGTATCCAGTTTATGTAAACTAACGGAATCCCTGTAACTCCAGATGCCTTTATTTTTCTGTAACTAGTTTAGCCATTTTGTGCCATGGACTGGCATATATAGGATGGAAAAAGAGTGTGCCTCAGTTGCAACCCAATCAGTACATGTAGGAGACTGGCTTAGTATATGGAGCACACTTATTTAAGCGAAGCACCTTGCACTAATCCAGACAACCCTTATGGTGATTTTAGTGGTCTTAGACAACCATAGAAACCTCTCTAAGTGGTAGCTGTGGAGAGCAGCCTTCAGGCTTTGTCCAGAAGGAGTGTTAAGCAGCTTGTTTTACGAGATCTAATCATGTAGTGTAGGTTAAATGAAAAAGAACCATACAGTGTAGTTATAAAAATATGTCTATTATACAACACTCACACATTGGTATATCTCCTACCTGGAGATATCTACACAAATACACAAGAATACTTCAATTGCAAGAGGTAAGCAAGCAATACACAGTGGTCTCCAGGGGGAGACCAAACCATATACTAAGAAAGTGGAATGGGAACTGCGACCAAAGTCGGGACTTGGACCAAGAGACTCAGAAGAGCTGGGGACACAAGAAACCACCCAAGGTAAGTATCCAGGAACCCCACGGAGGCTGTGTGCAGAGTGGAAACACAGCTGCGTACTCAATATAAGTAAACTGAAAAGTCGCGGTTGCAGTTTTGAAGAAGGACCCTTCCCAGTTGGCCCTGAAGAAACCCAGTGGAAGACATAAGGTTGGAGAGTCAGCCCACCCGTGGATACCCCAGGAACAAAGATACCTACACCAGGGAAGCCGGGTGCATAGGTGCGAAGTGACGTCTGAAACCGCCGTAGACCACAATGGAGAACTTCAGTAAAGATGCTACTGGCGAGGACTGTGCAAGAGTCCGGTGGAAACCAAGGGTGGATTTTTGAAGAGAAGAATCTGCAAGCAGAGGGGACAGAGTCTAGGTCACTCTGTCCCCTCTGCTTGCAGGCATGGAAGAGCAATGCCCACCGATGACAGAAGATGCAGGAGTGTTGACGGTGACCTTGTCGCTGCAGCTGTAAGGACCAGGCGATGCCGATGAAGACCAGGAGCCGCGCACAAGCTGTCCCACGTCGTAAGTCTAGAACTAGGGGGCCGGTGTCCGGCGGGAGCACTATCATGCCTTGGCAGCTGCAACAGGCGTGGTAAACGATGAAGGAGCAATGTTGGGATCAGCAAGGTCCAAGGGACATACCAAGTGCAGGAGAGTCAGAGCAGGCCCGAGCAAGAATGGGAGCCCACTGAAGCAAGAGAAGACCCTCGAGAGGACCCACAGGCCAGAGTCCCAGGAGGCGCAAAAGGACCTCAAGCAGCTCACCAAAGATGAAGGCCCACGGTGCAGAGTATGCAGTGAGGATGAAGATCTTGGCAGGAAGAGATGCTGGAGGCTCTTGTAGTCCAAAGATCTCTGGAGTGCAGCGCCAACAAGCCCTGGCAACGGCAAGTCGATGAAGTGCACAGTGGTTCAGTCCCAGCGGTTCAGAAGAGGGATACTGCTCCCTCCCAGAGGAGGGGCTGGACAGAGGGGAGGATACTCCCATGTCCTTTTTCCAGTTTCGCGCCAGAGTGGGAACCTGAACTGGCTCAAACCGGCCGATGCAAGAAGGGCACCAAATGTGCCCTTCAAAGCAGTCTGGTGGTGCTGACAAGCGCCCCCACCCCAGCCAAATACAGTAAGTCCTGTCTGGGAGGTGGTCACACCTCCCTGTGACAGGAAACCTATTGTTCTATCTTCCCCTGCTCGAGCTCAGCAGCAGGGCAGAATCGTGTCTATGGTTGGCAGCAGCACTAGCTTGCTAGCAGACCCTGAAAGGCTGTTACCGGGAGTGCTGGGGGCTTCCCGGAGGAGCCCCCAGTGCATGGAATCATACCTCCAACACCGGTAACACTGTTGGGGTATGATTCCAACATGTTTGATAACAAACATGCCCAGGTTCGGCACAGACACTATATAGCTATCCATCGCGTAGTGACGAATGGCCACTATATGTATCAAAATGGATGACCGCACTTACAAAGCCTGGAGAATTGATTCCGGGTTTGTAGAGTTATCCTGCTCATGCAGGGACACCCTCACACTTATAACCCAGCACCCTGCCTTCAGGATTGAAAGGCCTGCCTTAGGGGTGACTTATAGGTTTTAAGTGTAGTGACCTCCGATATAAGCAAACTTATATCTGTCTTAAGTGGCGCTAGCACCAGCTTACATAGGCTGCTATGGTGGGCCTCTTCTCACATTTTGAGTGGTCTCTCATGGGTGGCACAATACATGCTGCAGCCCATGGGAGACCCCAGGTGTACCTATGTCCTGTGTACCTCAGTACCATATACTAAGGACTTAGTGGTAGGCTAGTAGCCAATTGTGGAGGTACAAAAGTACTTACCATAATCAAATTTAGGGAGGAAGCACAGTGACTGGGTTCCTGATTAGCAGGATCCCAGTCAGACTAGTCAAAAACCACATTGACACCAGGCAAAAAGTGGGGGTAACAATGCTAGAAGGATCCTACCTTCCTACAGTACAGTTCTGACTCAATCTAGATTGGCTATTAGGGAAACTCCAGTTATGGGAAAGAAACGCGAATTGCAAGGTTTCGCATAGAAATTTCATATGCAGGACATTGATTGCCATCAGTTTCACCTCTGCCAGTTAACATCCGACAGCTGAAACCCTCTTTATTGCTAAGAATGTGCCTGTTAGCATACCTAGAGCTGGACTAGCCATCTGCTTCTCAGTCAGCCATTCCATGTGGTCAAATTTAATATCACTCATTAATTCTAGGGTGTTTTTCTTTAGAGAGGTCCACAAATGTGACACACGAAAGGGCTCAACGAGCTCATACATGTTGGGATCATCCTAAGTGCACCTGCTCAGGCAGTTGGGCACACTAAAGTTTTTATTTTTTAAAGAAATGTTTGTTCCCCAGATCCTTATCCAGTATAGGAGTAGCCTTAACTTCGCTAAAAAGGCAATTTCCTTACCTCCAAGTCCAGAAATAGAGGGTTATTTTTGTTGCTTGATAATTGGCTCACTAAATGTTTCAAGAAAGTCAGTGGGGATGCATTTGCATAGCCTCCAATTTTGGCCCCATAAGGGGAGGATGTTGTCCCTGCAGCTTATATACTTCTATTGCAGGAGACACCACCCATATCCGTAGCAAAGCAAGCAGTGGCGCCAGCATGGTCAGCCAATATGCTCTTCAAAGTTTATTTCTGCCACTTCTTATTCAAGGTTATTTTTATCCCATACTACACAAAATCAAATACCATTGCCATAGAGGATTAATCCAGTACAAACTTATTTTTAAAACCTGTGTATGTTCTACCCTTTGGACTCACTACAGCTCCCAGGGTCTTTACCAAGTGTCCATCAGTGGTAGCCACTCTTCTTTAGCAGAGGCTGCATTCACGTCTTTCCATACCTAGATGGCTGATATAGAGCAGCAGCAGGCAATAATGCTTAGCACACAGTCAAAAAAACATAACCCTGCATCACAGCTTAGGGTTCACCATAAACGAAAAGAGGTCCCCCTCTTGCCCCATTTGATCCAGCCCTTCCTGGGCTCAATGTTAAATGCTGTCACAGGAAAAACATATCCCAACCAGCAGTGGGTAATGGCATGTCAGCAGCTGCTGATTTTTTTTCAGTCCTCCCGTCTTCTAACTGTTAGAACTGTAATGAAGCTCTTGGGTATTATGGTATCCTGCAAAGCATTATGCCATGCACCAGGTTGTGCATACACCCACCCCAGCATTTGCTTGTGAGACCATGGTCATAAGCGGAGACTCATAGGGAAGAATAAAGGCCAGCACTCCGTGCTCTCTGCAATGGTGGTACAGCAACAATCTGTTTCTCAGCAGCCTTTGTTGGACCCTCACCACCCAGTTATTGCTCAGTGGATGGGGCACACATGTTGGCTACATGACTATGCAAGATAGTTGGAACCCTCCTCATCTGGGTCAGCACATCAGCTATCCACAGCTGCTGGCCGTCCACCTAGTCCTCACAGCCTTCTAAAGACCTGCTCAGGGCAAAGTGGTCTTCATAAAGACTAACAACATGACAGCCATATATTACATATGGAAACAGTGGGTGCTCACTTACCCTCAGCTGTCTGTTAGCACAGGAGACCTGGCACTGGACAATCCACAATAAGATCCATCTTTTAGTGGAATGGGCAACAGCAGTACGGACTTGTTAAGCAGGACATATCAACAAGTGCACGAGTGGGAACTCTACCTGCAAGTTCTATACAGTTACTTCCAACAGTAGGGAATTCTAGCCATCGACCTTCTCACCACCCCCTGAAAACTCAAAATGGCTAAGCTTCTGCTCCAGATACCCATACCCAAAGTCCGTCGGCAATTCACGATGGATTAACTGGTTAGGAATGTTTGATTACTTTTCCTGCTCTCCCACTCATCCTGTATGTGGTGAGGAAGATGAGTAATGAGTCCATGACTCTCAACATAGTATCCCCAACTTGGGCCACAGTGCCCTGGTACTCCTTCTGAAGATGTCCATCGTGCCCCCCCACACCCTCCTCTGAGAAGCTTCCCATCAACCCGACCTTCTCATCCAATAACGCGGCCAAATCCTGCACCCAGATCGCAAGCAACTAAACATAACAATCTGAACCCTGAGGTCTTTCAGTTTAGCTACATAAACTTCCCTGATAAGTGTTTTACCATATTGCGTGAGGCATGTAGACCCACCACATCAGCATGTTATGCTGCCAAGTGGAAGAGATTTGTCCACTGCTGCCTTTCAAAGTAACTAGGCTCCTTCAAAGTGAGGGTTCAAAACTTCATCAGTTACTGTTCAAACCTTCAGAAGGCATGTCTTGAATATACCTCAAACCCCTCCACTTAGCTTCTGTCACGGCATAATGTAGTAATTTGGGTGCAGATGGACAGGGTAGTGCTTAGAATTAATCCAGTTTTTCCTGCCCATGGTAGTCTCACATTTCCATGTTAACCAGTCTATTGAGCTGCCTATATTCTTTCCACAACCTGATTTTGTAGAAGAAAGGACTTTACACACTTGAATGTCAACTGGGCACTCATGTTGTGTGTTGACAGGACTAAGTCCTTCCGTAAAACTAACCAGCTCTTTGTAGCTTTTGCTAAGCCCCACAAAGGACACCCCATTAGGAAGGCCTTGCAAGGTACATTGTCAAATATATCCAAACTTTATGCACCAAACCTAAACATTACTCACTGTACCTCACCGGGCATACTCTACACTCAAGAAGGAAGCAACCTTGACTTTACTAGGTAACATGCCTTTAGCAGACATCTGCTAGGCATTTAGCTGGACAGCACCAAATACCTTTCTTTACAAAGCATTAAAGTGTAGACCTGCTAGTCTGTCAACAGGCTATGGTCAGACAGATGGTATTAAGAACATTGTTTCAAACATCTGTCCATAGTGTGTATTGCTGTAGATTCACATGTGCCCATCTTCCTATCTGGAGGCTGGCAATTTTTTACTTTTCTCACACTTAACCTCTTTAACCTCTTACAATGCGCAGGGTACATCATAATAGTACTAATCTACTCTTCAATTTCACTTCTCAACCACGGAGTCAACATAAAATCTAGAGTCAGTGCCCTTGCACATTGTGGGCTAAAGGAGGAGTCGCAGCACATTCTGGGAGTTGAAAGTTCTTATTAGAAAAAGAAGTTGTAATGTCCGAGCCAAGTACTTGTCTGTCATCTGGTTTGTTGCCACATGGCCAAGCCCCACAAAGGGCTGGTTTGGTATGACTGTTTCTACTCATAGTTGTGCAAGTATTATGATAACCATGCAAGGTATCCATTTCTGTATGCTTGATTTTTAGTGCCATCAGTAAGGAAACATTGGTTCTGTCAGCAACAGTTTATGGCTGATAGTTGAAATTATATTTTTTCAGGCACCGGAGCTTCTAGAGCAGCAGAAGTACACTGTGACTGTGGACTACTGGAGTTTTGGAACTCTTGCTTTCGAATGCATCACTGGCTTCCGTCCATTTTTACCTAACTGGCAACCAGTGCAATGGTTAGTAGTAACAGGAAAATACATTTTTATTTTTCCTTTTTCATTGGTACCAAAGAATTTATTTTTGTAAAGGGTGGTTAATGTTTTGTGGCGAAGGGTTCTTCCAGTTTAGTCTCTGCATGTAACATAGCAGAAAAGGTCTCTCCATGGAATGAGAACTGTAGTAGCTGATCGGGGTTCTTCTATTGGTAGGTTTAATTATTTTTATGGGTGAGGAGGAGGACACTTCTTAGATGAATATATCATGTGATTTACCCACTAGCAAAGTATGTTCTTAGATTGACAGGTCAGCATTTGAAAGAAGGTGAACAGTATCAATGAGAACATACGGGCATTGCTGAAAGGTTAATTGTTATCTCCTGTTTTTAGGCATACGAAAGTAAGGCAAAAGGGTGAGCTGGACATCGTGGTTTCTGAAGATTTATTCGGTGAAGTAAAGTTTTCCAGTCACTTACCAACTCCTAATAATCTTCAGAGGTGAGAGAATGTGACATGGAAAGCTGAAACCCCTTGACTGAAGAATTTGCATGGGCTGAACCCCAGTGAATGAAGAGGGGAATCCTAGAGAAGGATAGGCAGAGGTGACTTGTCTGTCCTCCCCACCCAGTCGTGTCTCGACCTATCTCTATTAAATGAAGGACGGGGAGAAAGTAAACCCAAGCAAATAAGGCATAGGTGGGGTTGCTTCTCAGTAACTGGAAAATAGGGGCGGGCTGGTTATGCATAACTGATGAACCAGCAGGACTTTCACCTCGACAACTGAAGTACGAGGAGTGGTCCTGTCCCAGTAATTGTAGGGTAAGAAATAACTTAACCCAGGTAACTGATATATCAGGAGGGCCTGAACCTATTTCCAAAAGGGTTAGGACGGGCTGTCCCTAGTCCCTCAAGGGTGTAGATCCGCTGAATCCCAGTAGTTGAATTGTGGAAAGGGTCTATAACTTTTATATTTGAAAGTTTTGTTAAATGACTGTTATGTACTGAAAGGCTGTACATAGTGTTCTTCTTTAGTGGCTAGTCTAGTACAGCCGCTACAGTAGGCATTTGGAGAAAAAAAATCAGCTTGGGGCTTTCCACTTCTTGAAGCCACCAACAGAAGCAGAACATTGTTCAAGACAATCAAGCACTGCATCAATACCCCTGCACATCCCCCACTGGACTATGTATTCCTCACTCCACAGAAAAGTTCAATGCCATCAACCTTTTCCATGAAAAAATACAGAAGATCTGGCAGCATATCAACAACACCGAGCCTGCTTCAGTTCTTACACACACCCCTTCCTGTAGAATTCCACAAAGGTCAGCCTTCAAAGCCCTGTCTCTCTCAGATGTTGTTGACCTACTCAGCTACCTTAAAGACGTTTCCTATAAAGATAATGTATTCCCCTTCTTAGCTCTGTTAATGCTTCACTCAAGGAACTTTCCCAGAAGCTCTCAAGACAGGCCACATACTCTTACTCCTAAAGAAACCCTACACTAATCCCTGGTGACCTCGCCAACTAACGGCCCATCACTCAATTAAGACTCATCAGCAAGATAATTGAAAAGCAGTCTGTGTTCAACTCCGAAACCTCATCAGTGCTAGCCATCTACCACACGACTACCAGTCTTTCCTCATATCACTCTGCAGCACAAACCAGCTATGTTACACTTCATAGACGTGCCTCCTGATATTAGTGGACCTCCCAGCTGTTTTTGACACAGTGGACCACCACATCCTGAAACACACCATTGAGTCTTGAATGGGATTCACTGGCAGTGTTGTTCACGGATTCTCCCCTCTTTCCATCTCACACCAATTTGTTCACATGTGCATGTCAAGGTCACAAAAAATCCTGATCATCCCAGGGCTCCATACGGTCTCCTGTCATCTTCAGCCTATATTTAGAGCCACTTGGTGCTCCACTCACAGATAACCGCAATCAAGATTCAACAATATGCCGATGATACACAGGTATATGTGAAAGTCTCCTCTGCCTCAGACATCCGTCTCAAACACTGCATCCAGACCTGAATGTTGCGCACATACCCAAAGCCCAACCCAGCGAAGACCCAATTCTTGTTAATTATCATAAACAATGAACAAGATAAAGTGCCAACCTCGCTCAATGGTATGAACCTTGACCGCTTCAAGCTTCAACTTTCACAGAATGCCAGGTCACTTGGATTTACCCAGGACACCAATCTCACTCTCAAGGAACACATTGCTAAAGTACACAGACAGCCTGGTTCCAGCTATCTCTTCTAAAGAAAGTCAGACAGTTTCTTCTAGAAAGCAACTTCAAGCCCTTGTACTTTCGCATCTGAATGGTGCTAATGCCCTACTCCAGGGCCTCCCAGATGCCACACTGGCACCCATTAGTGCTGCAGGACGTCTCATCCAGGGCCTGAAGAAATATAATTTCACCCCCATCATGATAGAACTCCATTGGCTTCACTTGCTGACTTACAACATCTTCAAAACCAGCTGCATAATTTTCAAAGCTATCCCAACTAGCACCACCGCTCAACTTCCCATCTATGGAGGATCTCGGCACATCCACAGCCAGAACACCATCAGACTGTAGACTCAGAGGTGTTGAAATAAAGAAAACAAGAGAGCAGGTCTTTTCCCTTATTGCACCCAGGATCTGGAACAACATCCTCATTTCCATCAGTACAACCCCATCGTTGCTCTAATTTAGAAAAGAGCTGAAGATACACCTCTTTAACACTACACCACAATGCATTAATCATCCTCTACCCAGCTCCCTAAATGTACTTGTTAACTTAATGCTGGTCATTTACCATGTACTGCTCTCTGCTACCTTTTGACTAGGTTCGTGCTGTAGAAATACCATACACCTACATACATTCAAGGGCATCTGGGACATGCCCACACTGACTTTTCAGTTGGTGACCATGACACTTCTCTGGGCCCAGCTTTTCCATCACAAGTGTTTGGTTTTTAGGGCAAACCATTCAACACATCTCCTCTAAGCTGCAGTGGTGACACTGGTTCCTGTTTATTGCCTCCTGCATCTATGGTGTCACTTTGACCCGTTTGCAGATGAATAGTCTTAAGCAACACATGGTTTGTGACGTGGATCAACTCAGGGTGCCACAGAGTTTTGTGATCCTGAGTCACATACTGCAGTCCCTTCTTTGGTTGAGTAAAAAGAGGAATCTTTTAAAAGGCTCTTGATATTAACCTATGGTCCCTCAAATTTTGAGGACCACAATATTAATCTTATATGAATGCTTAGGAATGCGTTTTTAAGCCTGCTAGGCTTTACTTAACTCATGACACTGATATTTAGATATCAGTCTGAAGCTCAAGACCATTCTTTTGGCTCTCAAAGCTTTTCTTCCTTTGCCTAGTGTGGAAGGCATTTAGATTCTTCATCAGCATCATCAATCAGCATTTGTATAGCGCAGCTTATCACCCCAGGGGGAATCCAGGTGCTGAAGGTATGGAGAGCCTTAGTCGAAGAGCCAGGTCTCAGTCCCTTTCATGCAGTCGGCAAGTAAAGTGAAGGGGAGGTTCAGCGTTGGAGTGGGAGATCGTTCCAGGACTTGGCGGTAAGGTAGGAGAAGAAACGACCTCCACTGCGGATCTTATGGATAGTATTTTTTTTTTCTTCCATAAATAAGCAAGGATGGGTTCCATCTGATTTGTGATCATCCTTTGACTATGCTATGGATATGGATCCTTGAAGACAACACCATTCCAAGTTCTTCTCTTCTGGACGGGAAGAGGAATGTGGAGGTGAGTGGGTTTAGCTGACACCACCATGCTCCCAAATGAAAGCTCTTTTGTAAAGCGCTTCTTTTGGAATATGGGCTTTCAATAAATATATATGTTTGAGGCATATGAGCTGTAGATCATATGCGTTAGCATAGATCGGCATCTGGTGTTGGGCTCGGATGTTTGCACTTTGTTTTTCTTCGAAGAAGTGTTTGTAGTCACGAGGTAGGTGACTCCTCCTTACGATGATAGTGCGCATGGGCATCGACTCCATCCCCAGATTGTTTTTTCCGCCATCGGGTTCGGATGTGTCTTGCGGCGCTCCGGTTCAGTATCGTCTTCGAACCTTTTCGACGCGCAATCCTTACCACTCGATGGTATTGTGTTCGATCGCGTTTTCCCTTTCGACGCGCATCGTAAAATCCAACAACTTCGATTGGTGCTTCGACGCGGGCCGTGAGGCCTACCCGCGCCGACCACACCAGCAGTCCATGGAACGGACTCCATTTAAAAAAATGCCCCGGGTGTGGTGCTAAGTTCCCACACACGGACCTGCATGAGGTCTGTAACCTCTGCCTATCCCCGGAGCATGAAGAAATCAACTGCGAGGCCTGTCGATCATTCCGATCGAAGAAGACCATTCGTGACCATCGGGCTCGACGTCACGAGATGAGACACGGCACTAGTCCGGTGGCAGACATCTTCGGAGAAGAGTCGGAATTCCAATCCGGCGCCGAAGAACAAGAAGAACACATCTCCGTGTCTGAAGCCGACGACTCCGACATGAAAGAGGACTCGAACATCACTCCGGCTCAACGAACAGTGAGTAACGAGCCCCAACTGCCCACAAAAACACCAAAAACTCCGGTTACGCCTTCGCCCTCGGGCTCAGGTCGACACCGTGATACCATTTCAGACGCCCCGCCTTCGAGCTCGGCTATGAAACATAGAGACAAGTCTTCCAGCTCGGGATCGAGCCGACCCCATGCAGGTGCCGAACCCACATCTTCGGCACCGAAACACAAGGCTAAGCCTGACGCTCCGCTGTCGGCACCGAAGACATCTTCGGCACCGAAAGATTCGCATAAAGCAAAGGCTTCGGAGCCCATACCACCAAAACCAAAAGCTTCGGAACCGACACCGGCTAAACCGAAAGCATCGGAGCCGAAACCGGTTAAAGAGAAATCTTCGGAGCCGAAACCACCTAAAGAAAAGCCTTCGGATCCGAAACAGGGAAAAGTCAAGCCTTCGGAGCCGCAACATCCCGCACCGAAACGTACCGAACCTAAATAGCACTTAAAGCCCTCTTAAACCTTCAGAATATAAACAGACTCCATCCAAAGAACTTCCCCCACAGGAATCTTTGGATCCCAAACAAAAACAGTTGCATATTGACCCGCAAACTGGAAAACTTCGAGCAACACTTGCTAAAAAACGGAAGCTGGATCTCCCTGAAGACTACCATATACCTCTTAAGAGAAAAGACATGGGTACTAACCCCTCTCCCCCTTACATACCTCCCTCTCCTCCACCTTTTAACCCAAATTTACTGATTTCACCAGCAAACTCACCACCACCACGTTTCTCACCTGGGCCACAGGATGATAACGGGTATGGGGATGGGGAGGATAATGAGGACAACATTCCACAGGACTTAGACCCCTGGGATGATTATGATAAGGACCCGGATCATACTAATGACCCCGATCTATATCCCTCCAGACCATCACCACCCGATGACAATATTGGTTTCGCACAGCTTATTAATAGAGCTGCTCAATATAATGGGGTGGAATTACATACTGATCCCTTGGACGAGGATTTTTTAGTGGAAATTTTTGCTCCATCCCAAAAAACCACTAATACTTTGCCCATGCTCAAAGGTATGCTAAAACATGCCAGCGAGGTATTCAAAGACCCTGTTAGAGCTAGAATACTTACGCCAAGGGTAGATAAAAAATATAAAGCTGCTCCTACAGACCCAATTTACATCGGGTCAGGTACCTTTAGTTTCTCTTGTCGTTTCAAATGCACGCAAGAGGGCAAATTCTCAAACAACGGGTGACACCCCTCCTTCTGACAAGGAGTCCAAACTTATAGATGCATCAGGCAAGAGAATCGCATCTCAAGCTGCCAATCATTGGCGTATTGCCAATGCACAAGCTCTCCTGGCGCGTGATGATAGAGCTCACTATGACGAGCTAGAAAAACTGATGCAGCACTTACCAGACCAATACAAGGCTAAAGCTCACAACCTCATTCAGGAGGGTAAACTCATTACAAACACTTCCATCAAATGTGCCCTCGATGCAGCTGATACAACCTCGTGTGCCATTAACACCACCGTTTTGCTACGCTGACACGCTTGGCTTCGAATCTCAGGATTCAAACAAGAAGTACAATCAGCGCTACTTAATCAGCCATTTGATCAGGAACATCTTTTTGGCCCCACAGTCGATTCTTCATTGGAAAAAATGAAAAAAGACACCGAGACTGCTAAATCCATGGGAGCATTACAACTACCTTCTAATAGGGGCTCCTTTCGTCGCTCCTTTTATAGGGGTGGCTCAAAGACAACTGCATCAGAAAACACCACCTCGGCTTATAAAAGCCCCAATCAATCTTCCTCATCCAGAGGATATTTTCGGGGCGGATACAGAGGAAATAACAGTAGAGGCAGAGGTAACTCCACCCGCACTTCCCCTACCACCAAACAGTGACTTCCCTCCACTACCCCCCCCCCCCCGATCATTCCACGCCTGTCGGGGGACGTCTCTCACAGTTCCTACCTGTCTGGAATTCCATTACAACAGACAAGTGGGTAAGACAAATTATCCAATATGGTTATTGCCTGGAACTTACCTCCACTCCACCAAACATTCCTCCCAAACATTGTGCGATGTCTTCAGAAAATCTCACCCTCTTAAAACAAGAAGTTCTCTCCCTGTTACAAAAACATGCAATAGAACCAGTCCCCTTAGCTCATCAGGGCACAGGGGTTTACTCACTCTATTTTCTCATCCCAAAAAAGGACAGCTCTCTCAGACCAATACTGGACCTCAGACAGCTAAATCTCTACATTCAATCCAATCATTTCCACATGGTCACCCTCCAACAGGTGCTCCCATTGATTCAGCAAGGCAACTTTCTTTCCACTTTGGATTTAAAGGACGCTTACTTCCACATTCCCATTCACCCCGCTCACAGGAAATATCTCAGGTTCGTGGTGGACGGTCAACACTTCCAGTTCAAAGTCCTCCTGTTCGGAGTAACTACAGCACCCAGAGTTTTTACCAAGTGTCTAGCAGTAGTTGCAGCTCAAAAAAGCCAAATCACAACAAAGCTGTGTTCAGCACACCCACAAAACAATTCAGTTGCTTCACCGCTTGGGATTCACAGTAAACCTCACCAAATCCCACCTCCAACCGTCCAACACACAAATATATCTCAGAGCTACAATAGACACTTGCAAAGCTCTAGCATACCCCAACCCAGTCAGGATACGCAACATACAAGCTCTAATATCACAATTTCAACTTCAACACTCATTACCAGCTCGAGTGTTCATGCAATTAATTGGAATGATGGCCTCTTGCATTCTAATCGTCCCTTATGCAAGACTCCAAATGCGTCCTCTGCAGGAATGCTTGGCACGTCAGTGGAACCTGGCTCAAGGCCAATTGACAGATCTGGTGTTGGTAGACAGCCGCACCCATCGCTCTCTGCAGTGGTGGAACACACAAAACCTTTCCAAAGGGCGGCCGTTCCTCGACCCGGTTCCACAGATCGTGCTAACAGCAGACGCATCGCTCACCGGCTGGGGAGCTCATCTACAAACTCGTACCATTCAGGGCCTGTGGACTCCACAACAAAAACAGTTCCACATAAACCACCTGGAACTTCTGGCAATTTTTCTAGCATTAAAAGCCTTTCAAGCCCATCTACTACACAAAGCTGTCCTAGTCCGTACAGGCAACATGACAGCAATGTACTATATACAAAAGCAAGGAGGTCCACACTCCCTACAGCTCTCGCGGCTAGCTCAAAGCATATGGAAATGGGCCATTCCTCAAAAGATATATCTCCTTCCGGAACACCTTCCAGGAATAGACAATTAGATTGCAGATCTGCTCAGTTGTCAGCGACCACAGATCCACGAATGGGAGTTACATCCTCAAGTTCTCCTTCCATTCTTTCAAATGTGGGGCTACCCAGAAATAGATCTGTTCGCCACACACCAGAACGCAAAATGCCCAAACTTCGCGTCCAGGTATCCACACCCATTGTCCAAAGGCAATGCGCTATGGATGAACTGGTCAGAAACATTTGCTTACGCTTTTCCGCTTCTCCCGCTCATTCCATTAGTGGTTCGGAAGCTCCAACAGCATTCACTCAAAATGATCCTGGTTGCTCCCACATGGGCTTGACAACCGTGGTTCACAACCCTGTTAGAACTATCTGTAGTTCCTCATCAAAAACTACACCTCTCACCCAAGCTTCTCACTCAGAACCATGGAGAGATAAGACATCCAGATCCCAATCAACTCAATCTTGCGATCTGGCACCTGAAATCTTAGAGTTTGGCTACTTCAATCTTCCGCCAGACTGTATGAACGTCATTAAAGAAGCTAGACGTCCTACCACAAGAGCATGCTACGTAGCAAAGTGGAAACGATTTGTAATTTACTGTACAAACAATCAAATCAATCCACTGGATGCTTCCATTCAAAACATCATTTGCTATCTTTAACACCTACAACGCTGTAACTTAGCATACACATCTATACGATTGCATCTCGCTGCAATAGCTGCTTATCTACAAAACAGACAACACTTGTCTTTGTTTCGAGTGCCCGCTATCAAAGCGTTCATGGAAGGACTCAAAAGAATCATTCCCCCTAGAGTTCCACCCTCTCCAGTTTGGAACCTTAATATTGTCCTTACAAGACTCATGGGTCCACCGTTTGAACCTATACACAAATGTGAGCTACAGTTCCTCACTTGGAAAGTAGCCTTCCTTTAAGCCATCACATCTCTTAGAAGAGTTGGTGAGCTCCAGGCACTAACCATACAAGAACCATTTTTACAAATTCACCATAACAAAGTGGTTCTTAGGACTAATCCAAAATTTTTACCTAAAGTTGTTTCTGGCTTTCACCTCAATCAGTCTGTTGAACTACCAGTGTTTTTCCCTCAACCAGACTCCGTGGCAGAACGTGCTCTTCACGCACTAGATGTCAAAAGAGCAATACTCTATTACATTGAAAGAACTAAATCTTTTAGGAAAACCAAACAACTCTTTGTTGCTTTTTCACCACCGCATAAAGGCAATCCCATTTCAAAAACTGGTATTGCACGATGGATAGTTAAATGCATCCTAATATGCTACATTAAAGCCAAACGCACATTAACTATTCCCCCTAGAGCGCATTCCACACGCAAACTAGGGGCTTCTATGGCATTCTTGGGGAATATACCCTTAGATGACATCTGTAAGGCTGCAACTTGGTCTACACCTCACACCTTCACAAAACACTACTGTGTAGATGTGCATGCAAAACAACAAGCTAGTGTGGGCCAGGCTGTCTTAAGAACACTTTTTCAAACTACTGCAGCAGATACAGGTCAGCCACTGCTGTGAAAATAACTGCTGTATAGTCTATGCTAACGCATATGATCTACAGCTCATATGCCTCGAACGGAAAATGCTACTTACCCAGTATGCATCTGTTCTTGGCATGTAGAGCTGTAGATTCATATGCACCCACCCACCTCCCCGGGTACCTTTATCTGCTGCAGTATTATCTTACCTAGATACAACACACATGGACATCTCTTTCTATTCTTACTAACTCCATCATCACCCTTTATGGCGAAAACAATCTGGGGATGGAGTCGATGCCCATGCGCACTATCATCGTAAGGAGGAGTCACCTACCTCGTGACTACAAACACTTCTTCGAAGAAAAACAAAGTGCAAACATCCGAGCCCAACACCAGATGGCGATCTATGCTAATGCATATGAATCTACAGCTCTACATGCCAAGAACAGATGCATACTGGGTAAGTAGCATTTTCCTTTTCTAATATTAATCAGCTACATGTGTAGTTTTTTCTCCCACCTGAGGGTAGAGGCAGAAAAGTCATTTTTGGCAGATGCTCTTCCTTTGAAATGTTCAGTCAAACGTCTCTGTACCTTTCTCTCCCTTTCCCCCATTCATCACATTCTACAAAGATTCAAGAGTTCCCCAGTTCCAAGATGATTCTGGCCATCCCATTTAGGTTTTGTGAGTTTTGTTTTTCAGAACTCTGACTCCTCTCCTACGATAACCTGATGTTTCATCTGGATCTCCTAAGGTTAACATCCACACTTTTAATTGCTGTGATGCTAACTGTGTCTTCATGGGCTTGCTAGAAAGGAATACAACGAGTGGCTGTGCAAAACATTGGCTTAGATCTCCTGCTGTGTCTTGAAGATTTTCAAAGCTTCCTTGAATGCTATTTTTTTTCATTACTCATCTGACCAAAGCAAGGATTTTTATTGATTCTTTCTATCTTAACCCTACAGCCATTGGGAATTATGACTGCTCCCAGTGGCACCAAGATGGCTCAGTGCGTAAATGCACTCTACTGACATACTCAGTGATGTGCAGGCAACACGTTTAAATCCCAGTAAGGTCAACTTTGCATTCCGTGCTTCTGAGGGTGTTACATTAAGTACCACTAATTTAAATAATAGTAACACTTGTTGTTTTAGTTCTTAGCAACAACTGAAGTGTAACCCGTCACACACCCTTAAAAATAGTTATTATTATTACATGAAAAATTAGTCTGTGCAGCATCACTTTGATGTACTCTTCTCCATATTTGCATTAGAGTTCCGAATCCTCAGTGGGATAGTAATATTTTTCACAACCAATTTGAGTAGCAATTACCTATCGCAGAAAAATAATCTAGATTCAAGCCCTCCACAAAGGAGCCTTGTATACATTTCAAAAACACAAGGCTGTCCTGTGGACAGTTGGGTTTGTTTACTACAGATGTACTTACTAAATTTCACTTAAATCACGATTTTTTTTTTCCTTTCTTTAAGCCATGACTCCATGATATATCTGCTTGGGAAACATTACTGCAACCTTGACTACTCCAGAACAATTACATTTGACCTGTATTCTTACTAGAGCCCTTAGACATTTCTTCATAAGGTGTGGTCGACTTTCCTAATGCAAATAAGCACTGAATGACAAGAGTACAAAATAGATATTCTCTTGTACCTCAAAAACCTGTAACTTTAGAATTCAGGGCATTCAGACTTCATGATCGTTCGACCAGAGCAACAGCGGCATTGGTTGTCTTCCTAAGATGCATATCCATAGAAGATGTTTGCAAGACATAATTTCTCACTTGATCCATTTTCTATAAAAGTTGCAGCATTTGGCTTGGAAGTTATGTGCAGTTTCTCTGCTTAAATCCTGGTTTGGTGTAATGTCTCTTTCCCCTTTTTAGATGTTTCATCAGGTACCCCCATCATTGGAGAAGGAGCAACTAGAGTACTCCTAGTCCTTTGTCTCCCTTATACTCAACACCCATCCAACCTTCTCTTCCGAGTATACTGCGTGCCTCAACTTTGCATTTCGATAAAAACCGTTTGAGACCTGGGTTGGGATGGTTGTCTATCCAACAGTTTGGGACAGATCTCCTTTTCTCAATTGAATACTTGTGTGCAGGGTGATGCAGCACGTACAATAAAAACTATTCTCCTCCTAGGTTACTTATAGGTCATCCAGGGGCAAACTATATTTCTCATATCCACATGACGATGGGGCCCATAAACATCGTCTAACACACACGCACACTCCTGGATTTCCTTTTACACCTTTATGAAATTCTGTATTCCTAGGAGAAGCATGAGAACTAAATGGAGAACACCATTTTGTGTACCGCTGGAAGAGCAAGGATATCTATTTACCTTAATTTGTCACTTTCTTTTAGTTATTTCTTAAGATATTCCTGCTCATTGTTTTGTCGATGAATCATTCATTTAAGAAATTAGTTTATAGTGATTAAGACCAGCTGAATCACAATCAACCAATTACTCATGTCACAATCATTTAGGAAAATAACCACTGAGTCATTTTGGGTTTAAAGAATCTTAAATTTTATATAATTTTAAAAGCATGGAAAGAATTTAATACTTTATTCAATTATTCATTTTTAAATTCACAATTTTATTAAGCATAATCAATTTATTGCAGAAAGGAAATTTTGTCATGAAGCCAAAACCCTAATTACCTGCCTAGCTTCCTAATTTAGCCTAATGATTTCTAACCTAAGTTAGGAATTTGAAATAGCCTGATTCTCATACTCAACTGTAAAATAAAGACAGCAACAGCAACTTCAGCTCGTCAGCATCAGCTACCTGCAACCCGTCTCCTCTACTGCAACCACGACTCTCGAACTGCCTGGAACTCTGACTGGAACTCCCTGGAACTGACCCCCTCCCACTAAGAGTAGGCCCTCTTATACCCTAATTCTAACTTTGCTAACTAACTGTTGCAACATTAATATCACGCTTTTCTTTCATTGGTCCATGCATGTCAGCTTATTCATTCTTTAATCAAGTTCTCTTGGATTCAAGGGTCCTTGGATCATTTCCTTTCCCATACGCTTAAACATTTCCATCCGATTCGATCAGTCCATTTGTATCTTCTTTTGACACATTCAAGAACTCCGCAGTCATTGTCCTTTCTCTTGGGCTCCTTTCCCACGGACTCTCTCCTGATCATCACGGCACACTATCAGTTCAATTAGGTCACACCAGCCTTGACCATTTCTTGCATCCTAGCCTCTCGGAGACATCACGAGGTTCCAGATTTCTTCAATCTCATCCCGTACCACGTGTCCCCTTGCGCCTGCGCACATCTTCCCACTGGCGGCCATTTTATATCGCCACTCGGTTCTACTTTAGAAGCACTAATTTGAGGCAAATAAAACATAATTAAAATAGAGAAAAATATCCCTTTCGTTTCCCTCCCGTCTACGTACCCCAATTAGTTGTTACCTAGCAGAAAGCAACATTTAAGCCGTTCCTTACTTACCATCACTATTTGTTTTTGCAACGACACGTTTTATTTCTATGAAGCACAATAACATGCATTTATTTTATTTAGTACGCTTTTTATTCTTACATTATGATTAGACACACGGACATTCATTAATAGATTATTTAGCACATACATTTGCATATTACCGTTCCCACATATACAATGTTGATTAATACATTTAAACGAATATTTTTAATTAATTAGTTATATAATTTGTTAGGGGTTAAATTTTTTTATTTTCCCTGCTCCATCAACTCCCCCTTTGGTGATTTTTAAATCACCACATAAAACCCAAGTCATACTTCTTTTCAGGCAGCATGTCTTTCATCCTTTACTTTCTGTTATTCATATCTCTGTCTCTTCTTCATCTTGCCTTTTAGTCTCTTTATACATGCTTTCTTTCATTTTCTCCAACTCAATTTCACCCATTTCTCTCTCTCTTTCTCTCATTATTCTGTTATTTCTTCTTATCTTATTCTGTCTTACTTTTCTCTTTATACATGTTATTACTATTTTCAATATCATTGCTAACAATATCACTATAGTTGCTACTATTATAACTTTCCCTATTACTAGTTTACTCATCCTAGTTAACCAATTTGCTACTGAGGAAAACCCTCTACCAAGTTTTCCCAAAACACTTTCAACCTCCAGTGGAACTAATTCTTTGTGCAGACTTGTAATATTTGTAATATACTTCTGTATATTTTCACTGTTATCCGGAATGTAAGTACAACAATGTTGGACTTTCAACATTCCACAGACTCCACCCTCTTTTGCCAAAAGAATATCAAGGGCAAGCCGATTTTGCATTACCATAGCTCTCATGGCAACCATTTCGGTATTTACCATTAAGAACCCTCCCGCAGTATCTGTAGACAAACGATCTACTACTGTGGATAACTTCCGAATTTTAAATGCATTCAAAGATATTCCCACTGCTGGTATTAATGCTCCAAAAATATCACCTACAATTTCTGAAAAACTTTCCCTTTTCCTACGTGTAAATCTATTAATCATCTTGTATGTTCCCTTTTCTTCTCTGTCCATGTGAAAATTTTTGGGAAAGACCAGGCCTACATAGCAAGTTCCATACCAATGGTCCGGTAACCTGTAATAAGCTCTATTCCCACAAATATAATAGATACCTGGAAATATTGGGTCCTTTCCACCTTTGAATCCCCAACCTCCCAGAATTTGATAATTGTCATGGCAGATACTGGAACCTACAAAGTAATTGTCATAGACTGTCTTATTTCTCTTAATGCACAACTTTCCTGTTTGTGGCCAATCTAAAGTCATTGCTGCATTTATCCTTTTCCCTTCATGATTTCCTTCCTCAAACGTCCATAAACGTTTTCCTTCCTCTTTTATTGCTTCTTTTTGAAATTTCATTCTTCTTTCTTCAACCATGTCTAGAAATACTTTTTCTTCTTTCTTTAACTCACAGGTAAGGTTGTTACTAACTATTTCTTCTAACGTTAATTTTCTATGTTCTAAAAGAATTCTCCTAAAACTTTTGCTGGTTTTACTTTGTTAAGTTCTGGTACTACTGGAATGTTTGCAAATATCTTATCTATATCAGTATAATAAGATTCTAATCTACCTGTTTTATAAAATAAACTTGCTATTACACTACATGTTATTCCATAAGTCAAAGGTAAGTGATGATAAGTCACACCTTCCGATACTGATGCAGGCAACTGCATACAAACATAACAATCTCTTACTTCCATTGTTTTTACGTACTCATACAACAACTTTGTAAAAACATTCTTTGAGAAATCTGTTACTGACCTATCCTTATGCAACTCTGCACTACTTCTTAAAACAACTTGTTCTTTAATATTAGTTTCTTTTTCTGGTTTAGTATCATTCTTTGCTTCTATCACAGCTACACTAATAGGAATTGTGATTGCTAAAACTATCCATATGGTCATTAATAACCCTGTACAAAAGCAGCACATTTTGCACCATCTCTTTATAAATTCACATTTATCTCTTCTATCCCTATTATTTTCCATTTTTCTTTTTCTATTTATTAAGTTTCAGAAAATTGTGTCACTACACCTCAGAAATGACTTAGATGCCACTCTGCTTTCAAAAAAGTATTTGCTTGGTACTTTCTTTAATTCTCTCCAGAATTCTTTCGTTGTCACATCCGGTGATTTGTCACGTCCAGTAAATTTGTCACGTCCGGCAGAAGCACTATAAGTCTTCACTTCAGTTTCGTTGCATCTCACCTTTTCCCATCCGACTTCTCAGTCTCTGGTTTCCGTGAGTGTTTTCTTCTTCTTCTTTGTAATCAGTTAATGCAATATACAGCCACTCAGGTGACTTAAATTTTGAATTCACTTTCTTTGTCCTTTTGGACTTTTGTAATCTTTTTCCACTGGGTTTTTCTTGTCCCTTTTGACTTGTTACCTCATTTACTTGTTCAGCATCTTCATCTTCTGCTCTTATTATTCTATATCTCAATTTTCTTACATAGCTGTTGGGCCAATTATCTCCTTTTCTTGGCCTTTTGGCTTCACCTTCTCTTTCTTCTCTTTCTGATTTCCAATTTCTTTTTCTTGATTCAGTCTTTGCTTTTTCCTCTCCTCCACTTTCTTCTGTTTCTGTTTCAACTGTCTCACTATTGTCTCTTATTTTGAAACTTATAATCTCGTCATCTCCTACTGGTGGATCTGTCTTCTTCTTTTTGTTTTCCCTTATCACTGTCCCTCCTCGGGGTTCTTCCGATTTGGTGTTTTCCTCCTTATCTGTTTCTGAATTTCCCTGTTCTCCTGTTTCTCTATCTATCCCTATTGCTCCTCGAGGTTCTTCTCGATTTTCTAACCTTTTGTGTACTTCTTTCCCTACTTCATCTATTAATATTGTTTCTGAAGGATTTCCACCATAACTTGTACTTGGTTGTTCATCTAACTCAATTTCTTGCTCAGTTTCTTCTCTAATTGGTTTATAACCCCAAGTTCTCTTTCGGAATTCTTCCCAGTTTGCAGCTGAATCATCAGATCCTGAAGTTGTGTCAGATATTTCCAGATGTCGACTTACAGGTCGATCTTCAAGTTCTGGAACTTCTGAATTTCTTTCTTCTTCTTCTTCTTGTTCCTCTTCTTCTCTAGAGGTGTTTTCCGTTGGGGTCTCCAGATGTCGACTTTCAGGTCGATCTTCAAGTTCTGGCACCCTTTCTTTTATCTTGGTTGTTCCAGCCGTTAAACTTTTATCCCACACTTCCAGACGCCGACTCACATGTCGATCTGTAGGTTCTGGAATTCTGATTGTGTGGCTGGCATGAACCCAGTTCTTCACTCCTGCACACTTGACAGCAGTCGTTGTTACTAGGATTACCTGTCTTGGCTCATCCCAACGCGGAACTAGACAGTTTCTTCTCCTGTGGACTTTAATACGGACCCAGTCTCCTGGATTCAAGTCGTGGGCTGGTTTTCTTTCAAGAGTGGTCGCATCCGGTCCAACCTGATGAAACACAGAACGCACCACATCAGCCAGTCCTTTGCAATAATCCAGTATTAGATCATCAGTTATTGTTAATAACTTGTTGACTGGTATGTGGGCTTGTCTCATTGCTCGTCCCATGATCATTTCATGAGGACTGAGTCCCGTTTTCTTTTCAGGGATGCTCCTGATGGTCATCAGAACAAGAGGCAGTGCATCTGGCCATTTGAGTCCTGTAGCTTGACACATTTTTCCTAATCTGTTTTTAATTGTTCCATTTATCTGCTCTACTACCCCAGAAGCCTCTGGTCTGTAAGCACAATGTAATTTTTGTTTAATACTCAGCGCTTCACAAATCAATTGGATCAACTCATTTTGAAAATGTGTTCCTCTATCTGTCTCAACTGTGACTGGAAAACCATACCTCGGAATGAACTCTCGTAGCATAAGTTTTGCCACTGTTGTTCCATCATTCCTTCTTGTGGGGTATGCCTCCACCCAACGAGAGAACAAACAGACGACCACTAGAACATATCTTAATCTGTTACTAGGGGGCATCTCAATAAAATCCATCTGTATTCTTGTGAATGGACCTCCTTCTCGTCCTATTGTTCCTAGACTCACTACGGTTTTCCTTCCTGGGTTAAACTGTTGACAAATAAGACATCTTTGACAAAGACTTTCAGCAATGGCTCTGAATTTTGGGTTATACCAGGTCTGTCTAAAAAGTCTGATCATTGCATCTCTCCCAATATGAGCTTGTCCATGGTACATCCGTGCCATGTCTGCAATCATGCTATCAGGCATAACTGGTCTTTCATCTCTGTATACCCACACTCCATTATCTTCCTGTCTTCTACATCCTGCTTTAATCCAGTAATCCTTTTCCTCATCTCTTGCTGTTTCTTGTAACTGCCTTACTTCATCCCATGTTTCGACTGTATTAGTGAAAAGCAAAGGACAAGAGACATGCTCCCTTTCTCTATTTTTGTTCAGGGACGCCATGTTTTCCGCACAATATCTAGCGATCTCATCAGCATAATTATTGCTGACCGCTATGTAGTCTTCGTTTTTCTTATGCGCCTTGCACTTCACTACAGCTATTTGTTTAGGCAGCTGTATCGCCTCAAGCAGTTTTTTAACATACTCTCCATTTCTGATAGGTGTTCCTGCAGATGTCAAAAATCCTCTTTGTGACCAAATTTGACCAAAATCATGTACGATGCCGAAACCATATTGGCTATCGGTCACAATCGTGATTCGTACATTTTTCCCCAATTTACATGCTTGAATCAAAGCAATTAGTTCCGCAACTTGGGCAGACCTAACTCCTTTCAGACAAGACGCTTCCATCACAGTTGCCACTGTGCATACTGCGTAAGCTGCGCTTAACACTCCTTCTTTTGTGCGTAAACATGAACCATCTACAAACATGACATAATCCGATTCCTTTAACGGTTCATCTTTTATGTCAGCTCTTGGTTTTGTGCAATATTCCAGCACATTCAGACAATCATGATCTACTTCATCTTGTTCAATTATACTCTCTTCATCTGGCAATGATGTAGAAGGATTTACATTTATGCATCTGTCTATGGGCACATTTTCAGCACTCAAGATGACTTTTTCATACTTAGTCAGCCGACTATGTGTCATGTACTGTGTTTTTGTTCTTGTCAAAAGAATTTCTACTGAATGGGGAACATATACTCTCAAGGGATACCCCATCACTATACCTTCACTTTGTTCCAGACTTACACAAGTAGCACAACTGCTTTCAGACACCCAGGCAATGCTTTTGCTATATGATCTAAAACAGCTGAGAAGTAAGCTATAGGCCTCTTCATGGTGCCGCGTTTTTGTACCAGTACTGAAAATGCACATCCATCTCTTTCACTGCAGTATAACTCAAAATCCTTCTCATAATCAGGCATACCTAATGCAGGGGCCTCACACAGTTTCTTTTTCAATTCTTTGAAAGATTTCATTTCTTCTTTGTTTAACTCAAAAGGGTCTTTTACATCTTTCTTTGTCAATTTTTGTAATGGTTTTGCAATCAAAGAAAATCCACTTATCCACTGTCGACAATATCCAACCATTCCCAAGAACATTCTTACCTCTCTCTGAGTCATTGGTGCTCTCATTCCTTGAATCATTCTTACTCTTTCTGTCGCTATTTTCCGCACTCCTTTCTCAATTTTATGTCCTAAATACTGGACTTCTTTCTGACAAAACTGTAATTTTGAAGGAGACACTTTATGTCCTCTTTTCTCTAAGTGGTTCAGCAAAGCAATTGTGTCACTTACACATGCTTCTTTGGTTTTCGATGCCACCAATAGGTCATCGATATACTGCACCATCACTGATTTTTCTGGCATTTTTAAATCTTCCAGAGATCTCTTTAGAATCTGATTAAAAATTGAGGGGCTTTCTGTATACCCCTGTGGAATTCGGCACCATGCCAAAATACGCTCTCCGAAACGGAATGCAAATAATGGCTGGCTATCTGGATGCAAAGGAATAGAGAAAAATGCATGACACAAATCTATCACAGTCTACCACTCAGCTTCATGCGGAATTTGATATAGAATCACTGCAGGGTTTGGCACTATTGGACAGCATGGTACCACTATTTTGTTGATCTTTCTCAAATCCTGTACTATTCTGTATGTTCCATTTGGCTTTTTCAGTCCCATAATAGGTGAATTACATGGACTGCTCATGATTTCTTTCAGAATTCCCTGTTCAATCATCTTATTTATCACAGGAGTTATTCCTTCAATTATTTCTGGAGTTAATTTGTACTGTGGCGTGTTTGGATAACTTATCCCTTCTTTCACTGTCACTTTTACGGGATCAACTTCTCTCATTAATCCAATGTCCTCTCCTGTAAAATCCCACACACTTTCTTTTACTGCACCTTTTAGCTCTTCTGGAAGTTTTTCTGCATCAAATGCAGGAAATAAACCATTCGTTTCAGGTTCTTGATTCATCAAAGTTACTTTATACAGAACATCTTCATCTGAAGTCTGAAAACCTATTCCTTCTGGTGTACAATAAATTGTGCAATTCATTTTACACAAAAGGTCACGACCTAGAAGATTTACAGGACTACAATCGCACACTACAAATTTATGCATTTTACTAAAAGAACCAATTTTTACTTCTACCAATTCAGTAAGTGGGGTTTTAATCTGCTGATTGGCTACTCCTACCACTTGGATGCATTCACCTGAGAGAGGAAGGTTCGGAATTTCCACTGACCTAACAGTAGAACCGGTAGCTCCAGTATCGACAAGGAATGTTACGTTTGCTCCATTCACTTCTCCATCCACAAAGGGACCAGACTGATCTACCTCTAGAGTTGCGCCAAGCACGCACTCTTTCCCCTCTCTTGCGCACCGTCAGAAACTTTCATCCCGGTCATCCTCACTCTGATGCAACCAATACTGGGAAATGTTAGCTGCTCTCGGCAACTGTGTTACCTGCTCTCCTCCGTAGAATCCTGTTTCTGTACTGTATCTTTGCTGGTTAACAGTGTTGGGAAGTGGTGGTTGTGGCACCTGACTTTGTTGAACAACTACCTCATTCTGCACCTGTGGAGTTAATGATTGATGTTCCGGATTAGGTTTAGGTGGGAACTTACACTCATTTCTCCAATGCCCTAATTTTCCGCAATTATGACATGGCCATTTCTTCTTTGCCTCTTCTAGACTCACTTGTCCTTTTCCTTTACCTATATTTGGTCGCATCTTATTCTGTCCTGATTCGTTTCCATTATTATTATCCAATTGAGCTTCTTATTTTTCTGCCACTTTTACTTGTGCCCACATTGCTTTTTCTTTCAACTTACGCTGTTTACTCTCTATTTCATCACTACAATACTTAGCATACCTCAGCACCTCATCTACACTTGCATTCTGCCAGTTTATCATATGTTGCTTAATCATATCACTTATTTCTTGTTTCAAGCCAAATACAAATCGGTATACAAAATGACTCATATCCTTCTCACTTAATTCCTCATAACCACTATACTGTTTGAAAACCAACAACAATCGCTCATAATATGCATGTACACTCTCCTTACTTTCCTGTGTAGTTCTATCAATCTTAACCCAATCTGTCTCTTTTGGAGGAATCTTATTTTTCAAAAAGGTAATCACCTTGTCGTATTTCTTCATCACATCTGGTCCTGGAGCTCCTGTCTTAGGATCTCTTGGATATTCTGTAGTTGGCCAGTCAACTGTAATCTTACATTCTGACCACAGATCCGTTGGTACCACTATGTCAAACAATCCATCCAAATCTATCCACAACACTTTCGAGACCTTTACAAACCTTTCTACCTGTCGGTACCACTCAACTGGCTTTTCTCTTAACTTTGGAAAGTCATTTGTAAATGACAGGATGTCCTGCCTAGTCCAGGGAACATGCACATAACTACCACCTGGAGTTTCTCTCATAGGGTACTCTTTAACAACATGTTCCTTTTCTGTTATCATAAAAGCCAATGAACCTTTGTCTACACTTTTCTCATTCTTCTTTGTCCATCTAACCTTCCATCTGTCTACATCACCCCATTTTCTCAACAAAACAATCAACTCTTTTATCTGTGTCAGCCTTCCTGCTGTATTCAAATTTTCAATATCTCTTTCACAAAAATCTACTCTGTATGGTTTCTGCAACGTTTTTACTTTTGCAAAATCTATTCCAATCTCACCGGCCACTTCTTCTAGTTTGTCATGTAAATTCTTTGCCCTCCATGTTATACTTTTGCACAGAAACATTATTTCATCATCCTGATAATTCTTTATCTTTTCTATACCAATCGTTCCTAGAATTAATTCTTCCATGTCAATTTTCAATCTGATCACATCTAATGGTTTTTCTTCTGTTTCTTTTATTTTAAAAGCTTTTATCCACTCATTTAACTCATCAGGAGTCGGACCTATAGGAGTACTATTTATTTCTGTCCAATTTCCACTCTTTTCAGGTGTCACTGTTGCAGATTCAGTTACCATAGGCATTTTCCTACCGCTACACTCATTTACTGTCAAATTTTCAGGTGGACTTGGTCTGTAAGCACTAGTCAAATTGCTCGTACCTGGACTTGTTTCCATTCTTTCCTTTTCTCTTTGGAATTGCGAACTCAAGGGAATCACCAAAGATCGTTCATCAATTTTCTGATTCTCGAAAACTGGTATTACTGGACCTATTGTTACAGGTACGGTAACTGCTTCCATATTCTTGGTTAATTCTCTAATTTTCTCAGTTAATTCTTTTGTTGTCCTTGCCAATTCTCTTGCACTATCATTTTCTATTCCCTCATTTTGGGAAGTTCTTATTTGTTCTTGTGACCTATTTATTTCTTGTCTTTTTTCTGGACTTTTATTTCGCATAGTTTCTATTGGTGGCGCATTTGGTGTCACCACTGTAGAATTCTGCTGATACGGAGGTGGATTTTTATTTAATATATCTTCCAGCAACTCGTCATCCGTTTCGCTCTCATGCATATACTTTTCTCTCTCTAAATGTTTCTTTTTCTCAGTCCGTTTTTTCTTAGTCCCTTCCTCAACTGTAAAAGCTGGAAACAAACCTCCTGTCATGTTAGCACATCTCCATCGTTTTATTCTGTCCTCATGATTCATTCCCCACAATCTTCCGGGCACGAACTCATAACCTTTCATACCTCTGAATCTTTCTTTTCGTACATCTCATCTTCCCATTCTGTTAAAGCCTCAAACTGTGTCGGTCTAGGTCTAGGTTCCAATTTAAGCATCTTTTCTTTTAAATTCCGTAAAATCGCTACATTAAAAGAACCATTTTCAGGGAAAGCCAATGCTCCATCATTCTTGGTATATTTTACCCAATTATCCAACCATATGCACGTATGATATCCATATTTCAGCATCATATGTGAAGCTGCTGATTTCGGCGGAGGAATTACTTGTCCCTCTCTAGTCACAACCTTTTTGTCTTTCTTAAAGAAATTCTTTAATTTCGTTATCCATGACGTTCTCTCCCTTTCATACTCGTAATACGGCATGTTTTCTATTTGTTTTCTCTTTACTCTAACGCTGTTTCTGTGTACGGAACTTCGTCCGATTACAGCGCGATTCACACTAACGTACCAATCAGAACAATTTCCACCGTCCGCGAACCAACCAATCCTAGCGCGGCACTTTTGTACGTCACTCCTGCTCTGTATTCACGTGAATAGTGCACTAACCAATCCTAGCGCGGCACTTTTCCACGTCACTTCTACTCTTTACCCCTCCTTTACAAAATTTATCGGCAATTCTTCTTTTTACTGTTTTCTTCGTTAGTTACAACAAATAAACAATTCCATAGTCTGATTCGCTAAACAAAGTGACAGCTTTTTCCTTTTACACAAGAATCCTGTTTTTCCAGTAGGCAGCGCTTACCTCTACCCTACCACAGAATTATTTACTTTCGCCGATAAAGTAGCACTTCCCTCTACCTTACCCTTCTTTCGAACAAACAATTTACTCGTTTCTCTGGGGATAAGACACATGTGGAGACTAGGCTCCTGAGAATTAAGGCCAAAGTTTCACAAGTAAACGTGATTTGCTATTTCATTTACACACTTTTCACACCGAAATCCCTAACATAACACAACCTGCGTTATAACCAAAATGAATTCAGACCATGTACCAAATTCCATGTGACTTCTCTTGCCACACGTGTTCCACTTCCTACATCCCAGAAGCGTGAAAACTTACATATAACATAACGCGACTCAACATATAGTTAGTCATCAAATAATCAATAATCAATAAACAATAATCACTAAACTAATCTATAGAAAACCATAACTCTGCTACCAAGAAATCTGATGCAGCGCGTACAATAAAAACTATTCTCCTCCTAGGTTACTTATAGGTCATCCAGGGGCAAACTATATTTCTCATATCCACATGACGATGGGGCCCATAAACATCGTCTAACACACACGCACACTCCTGGATTTCCTTTTACACCTTTATGAAATTCTGTATTCCTAGGAGAAGCATGAGAACTAAATGGAGAACACCATTTTGTGTACCGCTGGAAGAGCAAGGATATCTATTTACCTTAATTTGTCACTTTCTTTTAGTTATTTCTTAAGATATTCCTGCTCATTGTTTTGTCGATGAATCATTCATTTAAGAAATTAGTTTATAGTGATTAAGACCAGCTGAATCACAATCAACCAATTACTCATGTCACAATCATTTAGGAAAATAACCACTGAGTCATTTTGGGTTTAAAGAATCTTAAATTTTATATAATTTTAAAAGCATGGAAAGAATTTAATACTTTATTCAATTATTCATTTTTAAATTCACAATTTTATTAAGCATAATCAATTTATTGCAGAAAGGAAATTTTGTCATGAAGCCAAAACCCTAATTACCTGCCTAGCTTCCTAATTTAGCCTAATGATTTCTAACCTAAGTTAGGAATTTGAAATAGCCTGATTCTCATACTCAACTGTAAAATAAAGACAGCAACAGCAACTTCAGCTCGTCAGCATCAGCTACCTGCAACCCGTCTCCTCTACTGCAACCACGACTCTCGAACTGCCTGGAACTCTGACTGGAACTCCCTGGAACTGACCCCTCCCACTAAGAGTAGGCCCTCTTATACCCTAATTCTAACTTTGCTAACTAACTGTTGCAACATTAATATCACGCTTTTCTTTCATTGGTCCATGCATGTCAGCTTATTCATTCTTTAATCAAGTTCTCTTGGATTCAAGGGTCCTTGGATCATTTCCTTTCCCATACGCTTAAACATTTCCATCCGATTCGATCAGTCCATTTGTATCTTCTTTTGACACATTCAAGAACTCCGCAGTCATTGTCCTTTCTCTTGGGCTCCTTTCCCACGGACTCTCTCCTGATCATCACGGCACACTATCAGTTCAATTAGGTCACACCAGCCTTGACCATTTCTTGCATCCTAGCCTCTCGGAGACATCACGAGGTTCCAGATTTCTTCAATCTCATCCCGTACCACGTGTCCCCTTGCGCCTGCGCACATCTTCCCACTGGCGGCCATTTTATATCGCCACTCGGTTCTACTTTAGAAGCACTAATTTGAGGCAAATAAAACATAATTAAAATAGAGAAAAATATCCCTTTCGTTTCCCTCCCGTCTACGTACCCCAATTAGTTGTTACCTAGCAGAAAGCAACATTTAAGCCGTTCCTTACTTACCATCACTATTTGTTTTTGCAACGACACGTTTTATTTCTATGAAGCACAATAACATGCATTTATTTTATTTAGTACGCTTTTTATTCTTACATTATGATTAGACACACGGACATTCATTAATAGATTATTTAGCACACACATTTGCATATTACCGTTCCCACATATACAATGTTGATTAATACATTTAAACGAATATTTTTAATTAATTAGTTATATAATTTGTTAGGGGTTACATTTTTTTTATTTTCCCTGCTCCATCAAGGGAAACACCCCCCCTCCTCCCAATTCAAAAATAAAGTCAAGAGTTTTGGTCATTCCTGCGGCACAAAGGCATTTTTGAGCCAGTTCTGAAGGGGTTAGCATACACTAAAAGTGGTAAAACTGCCATGAAGGTAATTATTTCTGTCCTCATAAAGCAATGTATGACTTGTGTTGCTTGTCTGTTTCTTCTGACATTCTATATATCGGTTCAGTTAAATTTGAACCCAGTAGTTACGTGTTATGTAAGTACAACATTTATAATATCTCTGACCTCAATATTTTTTATAACTATTTATTAGTATTTTTCCATATATAAACGGATTTACAGTGTCCTCAAACAACAACTCTTTATTAATTCTGAAGGTCCCTTTCTGCCACTAAACTACAAAGACCACCACAGAACTTTTATTTAAAATACGTTACTATCATTTACAAACATGAAAAGAGTCCAGCAATACAGGAGATGATGCTTTAGTAACCATTTTTTTTTTGTGGTACGAAAAAATAGAGTATTTTGCATGGAAGAATTTTCATATAGGATAATACATAGTAAGAGAAAAATAATTCAAATGATCCACCAACTGTATATTTCAATATTAGTTATTACTTCATTAGAGAATAATAAATTAATTCATATAACATGGTAAACACGGAAGAAAGTTATTTTTGCTAAAAAGAACATCTATTACAAATATAAAGTGAAATGTAGAAGTGCTCTGCCACCAGTAAGCGTGCATTGGTATAATAAGTAGAGGCTTGATGACATTTTTCAACAACAAAAAGAGATTAAAATAATATGCCTTATACATGTGGCCGTCAAGTTGAGCAGGTAATACATAAGGCCCTTCTTGCTCCTTGGCAAGTGTTGACGCATTTAGACACCACTGATTCTGGCGTTTACTCCGGACTGGGAACTGAAGAGCCTCTTCCCTGTTCTCCTTGTATGCCTGCTGTCTGGGAACTCACACAATGTCTGTTCTTCAAGCAACATCAAATATAATAACTACCTGTCCAAATTTGAATTGTTGCTCCTCAGGCATTTCTCCTAATGTTCCGCCAGTGATGAACTAATCAGTAGTCCAATGAGGCGGGGATGAAATGGTCTGCAGCGACCATAATCCTTTCTATTTTTCAGTGGGAGGTGCTGGGGACCCTGCCAAGGTGCCATAATATCAGAGGTGTGAGTCTCTCATAGGATCTCCTTCTGATCCAGTGCAGTATGCGCCCGATTTCCCTCTGGACACTGATGATGATTGGTGATGGAGATGGTGATAATGATGCAGATGATTTCTTACTTTCTTTTATTTTACTAATGATGCCTCGTATTTAGCCCTTGCAAATACCAGTAGGCTAAACAATCTCCTAAAACAGTGCTTGGCTCACCATCTCGACCACCAACAGAAGAAAGTGCTTCATTTGATTCGGAGCTGCAGCCTAGCCTTGCAATTGTCCTCTGTTGAGACAAAGACAGATACGTTGAGATTCTTCAATTAGGACCATCTTCGCCTGAACCATTACTGCCTTTCAATGAAGCCATTACTGATGTCCTTATGGCCACATGGTCCAAGCCATGCTCATGCCCTCTGGCAGTTGCCCTGTAGATAGACTACACAGACTGTTCATGGTGATCCGGGCTTGTTAACCGAAAATCCTCCTGGTAAGCCTGGTAGATCAGGCATCAACATAGAAAGTCAGTCCTCTTTGACCCAAGCTTACATTAATTTCAGGATGCTGCCGAAGTATGTGCTCTGAGCGGGCCTGGATCCTATTGAATGAATAGGTGGAGCTATTGGCACCATTGTCCTGCTCAGGCGGCACGACTGGATGAGATAAACCAGGTTCTCAGGGGATGTACACGTGTTCTTAATGGACTTGCCCTTGGTGGCTCCAGACTATTTGTTGAAAATGCTCATTTGGTGGTTAAATACTTTGAAGACAGTTGCATCACAGCTAGGTCCTTTGGGATGTCTCCACCTAAGCAATTTCCACACCATTGCAGTGAGTGTAGGGGCTACTCCACAGAGATAACTTGCATACAATGCCAGCCTTCCCTACCTGTACTACAGTAATCTGACAGAGCCCTTTTGAGGCAGAGGATGTGGCAACGACCGAAACAGTTTGCTCCAACAGGGCCAGCAATCTTTCAACTCTTCTTCCTCTGCTGCAGCAGCTGGCAAGCCACTTTAATTTGCTCTTACAGGCCCATGCCTGGCCAGTAGGAGGCCGTATGGCATTTCCTCCCCAGCTGGATAGCCATCTTGTCCAAGAGTTGAGTCTTACAAATTGTTCAATGGGGTTTTGTCCTGCCTTTTGTTTCTTCCCCACCCAGTCTTTCTCCTACGCAAGAGTGACTTTTGAAGGAGTGCTCCACAATCCTGATGCAGAAAGTCATTCTTGTGCTGTCCAAAGTTGTTTAGCAGGAGTCAGATTAGGAATGGGTGCTATTCATGCTACTTCCTAGTTCTGAAGAAGGACGGAGGGCTCAGACCCATCTTGGCTCTGCACCAGTTTAGTACTTCTTATAGGAAGGACGAGTTCAAAATGCTCACCTTAGCTCAGGTCTTTTCAGCTCTGGACCTAGGAGACTGAGTGGTGTCCGCAAACTTGCAGGACTCATATTTTTATATACCAGTTCTGCAGTCCCACAGGTGTTACCTGTGGTTCAAAGTAGGTCAGGAACACTTTCAATTTACTGTGCTCTTTTATCTTGCGTTGGCACCTCAGAAGTTCATTAAAGTGATGGCCATGGTGGCTGCCCATCTTCAGAGGTCGTGAATGCATGTATTCCCAAACCCTGATGACTGCCGGCTAAAGGCAAGCTCGTTGCAGTTAGTCATAGACCACAGTCGTAGACCACCTCCAGTTGACATGTGAACTCCTGACATCGTTGGGGTTTTCCAGCAACGACCGAAAATCCCACCTGTGCCACAATCAGATGATTCCCTTCATTGGGGCTATTCTGGACATGGTGGCCTTCAGGACCAGAGGATATACATGTGAGCCCTACAGTGGGACTTCAGTTTTCAGTGGCTTCAGCATCAGTCTGTTTCTCAGACTTTATTCAGATCTCTCAAGAGAGGGCACAAGATCTTCTATGCTAGCAGACAGACGTTAACCTCACCTGCGCCAGGCCACTCTCCCTTTCCCACTTAGATTCCATGGTTGTTACAGATGCATTAGTGCTTGGGTGGGGTGGTCATCTGGGCAAGGTGGAAATCCAAGGCTTCTTGTTTCCGGCAGAGAGCTAGCTCCATATAAAATCTGGGGAGCTTTGTGCAATCTTTCTACCCCTAAAATCTATCAAGGGGAGGATGCTGCGGGTCCTCACAAACAACATGACTGATATGTGGTCTTGCAAAAAGAATAGTGGAGTGGGGTCTTAAATCTTGTGTCAGAGGCACTACGTCGCTAAAGGTGGTTTGTCAAGCAGAACTTCTTCCTGGTAGTCAAGGAACTAGCTGGGTTCTTGAGTGCCAGAGCAGACAATCTGAGCAGATATAATCTGGTGTTCAGTTAGTGGTGTCTTCATTCTGAGATGTCACAGGAAAGTTTCGATCAATTGTCACACCCGGCTAGATCTATTCATCACTGTCGATTGCACAGGCTTTTTTTTTTTTTGCATTGGAGTTTCCTCCAAGACACTTGTTAAAAAAAAACAAAAAAAACATATTCAGGCTAGAATAGAACAGAGGTCTGTTTTATGTGTTTCAAATGCTACCTCTCCTGCCTTGAGTTCTGCAGCAGATCAGAGTAGCCTGGGCACACATTTTCCCGACATATTGTTCGATTCTCTGTTTCTGAGTGCGTAGAAGGCAAAATTAATTAAATTGATGTCAACACGCAGAGGTGGTGCCTAAATGTGACTCCCCTAAGTCACTTCCAAGGCAGTAGGGAGCCACCTGGTACCACCTTCCTGCGTGCAGGAGCACTGCTACAGAAATCTCTGGAACCCGTCTGGTTCCTGGTGATTTTCAAAAGGAAGCCGTGCTGATGTAATAGTTTTCGAATTTCAGTGCTTTAATACTGTGCACTTTATATAGAGTTTGTGTAAGCGATTCCAATTCAATCTCCCCTCCAAATATGTCAAATAATAATGAAGTTCAGCTCATAAGAAAACATGCCTCTATATACTGGAAATTATACAGTTCTGTGTGTATAAGTATAATTTTGGCCAAAACAATCTCCTTAATCAGCTGCATTGGGAACCTCGGTCTCAATCACCCTGAGCTTAAATAGTAGACTGTAAGAACATTATGCTAGTACACCTCTTGGCTGCATTTGTAAGACCTTTTTGTGGGATCCTCGGACAGTTGAAAATGAAGGGACCTATCCTGGTTCGCTACTAGTGTTTAACCATTGGTGTTTCAGCGTCACAATACTATTGCACTCCGCTAAATAATCAAGTCACTTCCTTTAATCACTTGACTTTCCTGGTGTGGTGAGATTAAGCAGCCAGGGGTTACTCTCGGAGTTGGTAGCAGTTAGAAACTCAGATACAATGTGACATAGCAAATTTTAACACACAGTAAAGACGGTGTTCAGTCTCTGATACAAATTCTACAAATAATATGGCTTTAATTTGTCAGGTAAGTAAAAGGAGCAGTTAAAAGTAGTATCTTGTCCAAAAACTAGTAGGTGCTGTCACCTATTGGATCTGAGATGCATCTCCAAACATTGTTTGCAGTTCCTTTTTCAGGTGCTTGATTTTTAAATGACATTAAGCCTCATGGCTTGTGTTTTCCTATGGAACAGTGTCCCCACGCTGTTGATAATCTTCAGGACTCATTTGATTTATTACAGTGTCAGTAAACACACTTCACTGTTTGGGACAGAGGGGCAAGATGGAGGAAAGCCATATGTTAAGTTTGCTATGCTTTTCCTGGCCTTCTCTTTTAATGTGGTCTTGCTCAGAGTGCAAATTGAACTACTCAGTTTAAGGTTCAGTAAATTGGTCAAAAATGTATGTAGTCCTAAAACAACCCACTGAAACAACAATGGTCCCTCCCAAGTAAAACAGGAGTACAGTAGAAACTTGTCCAAGATTGAGCAGGGTGTTTATTAATGGTTCTTTGGGTTATTATAGTCCATCTCTCTCATAATGTTGGTCATTCGTGTGTGCTTTATTTTCCCAGCTGAAATGCCTCTTCTGTTCAGATGGGAGCAATTGATGTACTTTTTAATTTACATGGATGTTTTGGTGATAGTACCCTTCTCCATTTATGATGGGCCCAAGATGTCATCTTGGGTCCTTTTTTAAGATTTTTCCCAGTTTCCCAATCTTCCTCTTTGTTTCTCTTTGTTTCCATTCTGCTAATTCCCTTTTTTCCATCTCATCCTTCCTTCCCTGCCATTTAATAATGGTGCTTCTTTGTCTACTGCAGAGTGCTGGCAGAGAGGCTGGAGAAATGGCTACAACTGATGCTAATGTGGCAGCCGCGTCAAAGGGGAACTCATCCAACGTATGGCCCCCATGGGTGTTTCCGGGCACTGGACGATATCCTCAATTTAAAAGTGAGTTTAACATGGAATAACATGGTTACTTTTCTAGAGAGAAGGTTTTGTGGACTGGTAACCAGAGAGCAGACAGTGTTGCATGAAGACATGGCAGGAGGGCGCAAACGGCCCCCAAATCAGGGTGCTGAGTGTCTCATGACCCAAGACAGACAGGCGAGAACATTGGATGTAACATGAAGGATTGAAATGAGTCAGGTCTGTTGCCAGATGGGGAGACTTTGAAAAGGCTTGGCATTACATATTCATGTTGAAATGGAGATTTTGGTTGGTTAAGTCCTAAAGCGGTATAAAACGGCTGGAGCAGGTATGAAAGGACCATGTAGGTTTGAATAATGCAGGAGAGCCTAACATGGACTGAGAATGTTGCACAAGAGGCTGACACAGACAGAGATCCTTAAGCTACGGGTACCCCATACAGGCCAGTATCCACTAGGAACGCCCAAGAGAATAACAAAAAGACAATGGCTGAGGGTCCTTTTTAGGTCTTGCCTGAGCCAGCGCGCATGCGCTGCGAGGCATTTAGTAAGGGCTTTTGAACTCTGAACACACGCTTGTGCCTGTGTTCAGAGTTCAAAACACCAGAGAACACCGCAATTGGCCTGTGCATGCATCTTTCTTAAAAAGACAGCACGCAATTGGTCCAAGGCGGGTGATTGTCCCGCCTTGTTTGTTCCCTGGCCTAGGGTGCTCGGGAGCAAGCATTAATGCCATCTGTTTCCAATTATCGCGTTCGCGTTAATTGGAAACAGATGCGCTGGTCGCGCTGGTTTTGACTGTTGTCAGTCCGCGTGCTTGTTCGAATCTCTCTCTCTAACATTCAATGTAGAACACTCGATGTAAGTCCTTTTTACCAACCATGAAAGCATGACCGCCGTTTCTATTGTGAATACATATTTTATAAAATATTTACATTCCTGAGCAGTCGCATGAACACTAAACTTTGAAGAAGTGATGTTTATATATATCGTCCTTTAATAATATACCATTTGAAGTCTTATATAATCATTCCAGCGACCATGGCGGGTTACCACCCATCGAAGATGTCATGTCCGTTTTTTAGAAGTGAGGGCGTGCATATTATTTCAAAGCCCTTGTGAGGCTAGTGCCCTGAGGCTGCAAGGGTCTAAGCTGTAATGTGGTTATTTGTTCGGCCTTTGCTAGCATCCAAAAATCTTGCTGTCGTAATGTCCTTCTAAGACAAACTGGCCAAATACTGTCTATGTGTTTCAAAATTATCAACCCAGACGTTTGCGCACACCAGCCAATCACATGGTTTGAAAACAAGCCATTGATACTTGAGGCTCCGGTAGTTTGGTAGTAAATGACGAACTTGACTTTTTCACAATTGTAAAGCTTTAATGGCTGTTTTGTAAGAGCAGGAGCAGAGTGTGCGTTGTTTTCAGTGCAGGTTTGGTACTGAGGTTTGTTCTGCCGCTTCATGGAGCGCGACGCGCTACTCTGTTTACAAAACCTTGAACTGTCTAAACAACACTCATAAAAGCAGTGGCTCTAGACAGTGGATTGGGGTTATTTTGTACACTTTCTGGGCTGCTAGAAAAAGAGATTTCCGCAAAGTGCAATAAAGCAGAGAGAACAGGAAAGGGCGCTGTTTACACCGACAAGAGCAACGCTGCTGATTACCCTTGATAGACTATAGAAAGACAGGAAGTTAACAAGAGAAAAAAACAGGGCCGAAACAGTTTCCAGAATCGAAAAGTGACATTTTAAGTCACGAAAATATGCATACTTTATCTAAAGAGAAAAGAATTAGCAATTTGCCTTTGAACTTCCAAAATGTCAAGGTCATCACCTTTAACCTTTTTGAATAATCGGGCGCCTTAAAGCAGCCCTGTTATTCTTCAACACCACCCAGAATCGCCCGCACATTTATGACCCGGCAACTAAGGGGAAGAGAGCAGAGCGGCGTAATCGGGCCACTCCGGAATGTGTCCTAAATCGTGCTTACTTGTAGCTACCTCTACTACCGAACAAGCAAAATGTTTAAGTGAATGGACTGCAAGGGAACATGGTCTGGGAGCTGCAGCTGATACAATACCGACCCAGCGCGATCGAACTGGCGTGATGAATTTCGCAACAGAATCATTTCAAAAGAGAGTAAAACAGAATAAGCTATTGAGTGCACGTGGTACAATAGGAACACAGCTAAATTTCAACATAAAACGTGTTTCCTCGGTCAGCCGAACGTTGCCTCAAATTCCACACGAGGGCGCTTGTGTTCACGAAAAGCAGCAATTTTTATTCTGATGCTGCTTATTGTCTCTTTGAATTAGCATATGAAGTGTAAGTGTTCGGACAATGCAACACATTGTTGTTATGATTTTTTTAAAAAGAAACAAAGCCCAAGTATTTTTCAAGACATTGCTGCTACTGGGACTAAATAAAAAGTAAAAATAATTCAAATACTTTGCGGGACATTTTAAATCGCTGTTTTGAACATTGTGTGAGTGTATGTTTACATAAAAGCTATTGGTCACGGTTTCCCGTCTTTGTAATGTTTTTTGAATGGCGCATACAATCTCCTTCCCCACGTCGTACAGAAAAAAGTGAACTTTATGTGCAGAAAATGAGTTTGTAGTTTCCATTTTATTTGACTGTACTGTTTCGAAACATAGAAATATACTGTTTCTTTTCTGCTAATCCCTGCAGCAGCTGAATGCAAAGAATGATGCGAGTACCACTGAAGCACTTTTTGTTCATAGATATCTCTAAACTCTGAAGCGTCCCAAAGGCGAGACCTATTGGCTATGCCAATGCTTGTTAAGATTTAGAAGTGGATTGTGAGATGCCCTTCTACAGTGGCGGCTGGTGGAATTTGAAACTGGTGTGGCGTATGCTGAACGAATCAATGTATGCGAGCGCAGCGAGCGAGCCCGACGGCAATAAGGGAGGGTTCGGGGGGGGTTCTCCCCCCTTGAAGAAATTTTAAAAAAATTGGCATCTTTGTGGTGCGATTTTAAGCACTATTTCTGTGATAAATGGACTAAAAATTCAGTGCTTGTAGGCATTCATAGAAGAAAACTCATACATTATTTCAGAGAATTTTTGGGTTGCCAAGCAAGTCTGACTTCTGAAGAGGGCTAGGGTACTAAGCAAGACTGCTTTGGCTCTACCCTTTCCAATAGAAAACACTAGTTAGTGATGTGAACAAGTTCAATGGACAAACCTGGGGTCTAGGGAGAGTCCCTCTCCTGAGAAAGAAATTTAAAAAAGATTGGCAAATGGTGCATTTTAAAGCAAATTAATGCAGCGATAAAGCAAGGCTTTTTAAGCAGTGGGAACGTATAGTCTTGAAATATTAAACACATTAAAAACTGCCCCGTATCTTCTTGCATTCATTTGTTCAACAGTTACTGTAATATGTAAATTGTTCTGCATGACAACTTTAGCCCTTTAAAATGTATGCTTGCCCAGTGTCTTGCACTGCATGCAGCATTAACTTTCGAAAAATATGCTCTAACCAGACTTCGGGAAGCACCCACAGCTGCTGCCTGTAACCAGTCATATAGAAATATGTGCAGACAGGTCTTTAAGTGAGATGAAAAAAGTGGGTGCTCCCTATAAAGGAACATGCCAAATACATTTCTGTGATTCCCATAGTGTGCCATCAGACCGGTATTTTGGTTTCTCTCTGAGATGTGATTTTATCCAGATAAATGGCACAGCAACTGACATACGCCTAAAGCCTGTCAGTATGTGTTAGCTGTTTAAGATAAATGAGTAACAACAATGATTTCTTATAAATAATTAACATTGAAAATGTTTAACTTCTGAAATAGTGAGTCTATGAATTAAATAGCATTGAGGCCTGTGGAAGGAGTTTTGGCCTTCAATTATGTGTGCTTTATGTTAGATATGTATCCTCTTTTTCTCTGCATATCTTGTCCATCTGCACATCTTCAACCCCCTCTCTTTCCTCTTCAGCATCCTCTTTTCACTCTTCCCCGAATGCCCTTCCTCACATCTGTCACTTCACCGCCCCCAACATGCACTGCACTCCCTCAAATATAAGCACCTTAATTTCTCTTACTTTTGCCTTGCAAATATTTTGACATCAGTGTACCCCTTCACACACATTTCCACAGAATTTCAGTTGCAAATGGAATACACAAACATTGTTCTGTGTGCTCTGCAGAGAGGCCAACCCACTGACAGGCACTTTGGGGGTCATTACGATGGCGGGCGGACAAAGTCCGCCCGCCACCGTTGCGGTGAATGGGACCGTCCGCCATAGGAGCGGCGGTCCCGCCGCGAGTATTAGGATGCCACCGCCGCGGTGGCATCCCCTATTCCCAACATTGTGGCGGGCGGTGTTCACAGCACCGCCCGCCACAATGCTGGGAATGCACGTCGTGCATTGGCATGCACAAGGTGACAGGCACCGCGCGGTGCCTGCCACCTTGTGCATGCCAATGCAGGGGGTACCATAGGTACCCCCATGTGCACCCCACCCTCCCAACATCCTGGGGGCCCGCTACGGGCCCCCATAGCGAGACCGTATGCCTTTCCATGGCGGCGTTGCCGCCATGGAAAGGCTGCTCTCCGCAACCATCCTAATATGGATGGCGGTGTCTTGCAGACACCGCCACCATATTAGTGCCCTTTTCCGCCCGGTCACCTGTGTGACCGGCGGAAAACCGGCGGACGGTCTTTCCATCCGCCGGGCTCCCCCCTGCCATCGTAATGTGGCGGGGGGAGAAATGGCATGCGGGCGGAAGGGAATGGCGGGCGGATCGCCACCGCCATATGGGCGGTGGCGATCCACCCGTCATCGTAATGACCCCCTTTGTTTGGCTTTAGCCTTAGCACCTGTGTGCTCAATCAAAGCTCCTCATAAACACCTGGCATGGCTCAAGCCTCAAAGTATGCACAGAAAAAAAAATACAGATAAACAACAACATTATAAAATAGCTAATTCGTGGGGAATGCAAGATCAAGTAAACATGTAAAATAAGAGAGGAACTAAATCGCTGAAATGCATCCCTTGACATTTTTAACATTCATTGTTTGCAAGTCAATCCATGTTTTTGGCATCAGTGTTAACTTAGGGGCTTGTACACAGGGCCAGTTTTAATGCCATACATCAGAGGACTGGCCACTGTAAGCACATGTTACACAGTACAAGCAGAGTCACCTTCATCTCAACACGACAAACACCAACAAACACTTTTAATTCAATTCCAAGATGTCCCAGTGTTTGATGGCATCTGGGTGCTGCTTAGACTCGTGGCACAATTCACTAAATTACCCTTTGAAATGAAGTCTGTTTCCCAGCCATGTTCACTTTCTTTACTCCCACACACTTCCTACTCCTGTTTGCTTCTTTCTCCTTCTGTATTCCAGCAGTCCAATGTCTCCTTAGTGTTTGAAGCCAATAGATGTGTATGCCAGCCTATCATCCTTCCTATACCCCCACCAAGTCCTAAACCATTGCCTGTGAGATTCACCCCGTCCCTACCTCCCATTTATTCTTTAAGACTAGGAATACCAGGGTAACGCAGGCCTGTTACCAGAGTCATAAAGAGGCACACAGCACGAGGGCTCTTTACACTAGAAGGCCAGGCCTCTTCTCCGCCTCTACTTGGAATACACGTTATTTTATCAACATGCAAAATAAATAATGCATACTGGTCTGAAGAGTAAGGTCAGCCACAATCTGACACGAACCCCTGTCCCAGGGTGACACCAGGCTACATGCAGTTGGCGCTATTGTGCACCCCATACTGCGCCCACAGTTACCCCTTCGGACCTATGCTCCGGAAGTTCTCCATCCAAAAAGGATACATAGGCTGCCCATGGCCTCGCTACAACTCATTTACCAGGCTACGTGCAACGTGTACAGTATATCCACTTGTGACTGAAAATAAGCCTTCTGCACTTGACGTTCACCTGTTTTATTATCAAAAGAGACATTTCAGAATAGCACCTGACTAGCTGCTTTACATTATTTTAGTCACGACAGCTCGCACCCGCCTCAGCTACCTGCTAACTACGTGTGTACATTAACACTGTGCCCTGCCTAATTTATGGATAGTTCTAACACTGATTTACAAATGCATTGTCTGTGACGTTTGTGAAGGGCAAATATAGAGCACACGCTTTTTTTGCATGTATGGTGGAAAAATGCAAAGTGTGACAACCTGCCTCATGTTTCTGTAGTACAAGTCTAACTCCCTCAAATAACTTTACACACAGGTGCACCGCACCTTAGAGTGTCGCCAGCCAGTTTCACTTCCCCCTATATTCAAAAGAATTATTATACAAAGGCGAGAGACATTCCACGTTAGCACCAGCTCTCCACATCCAAAATATTTTTAACAAGCATTGGTAAATGCATTAGGTTTTGCCTATGGGATTAATAACAGGTATGGAAGCAGTGGAAGAAAGTGCAGGGAGAATGGTTTGAGTGCTCTCGTGCAGGGTGAATGAAGGTTGATAACTATCTGAGTGCAGCCCTTAAGAGTGGGACACTGCACAGAGTTCTCAGCATGACATCAGGTAGTAAGGGGGTGGTAGTGCCAGAGTGCCCTCGGTCTTGCATGTGAATGGGAGGTCCACCTGCAGCAGAGAAGAGGAGGGGCACACTGGATCGGCCTGCGGGCACTCTCGGCCAACAAGTCCACCATTTTAACTTCCCTTGCATCCTGCGCTCACGAGCCGTGGCTAACAAGGAGGTCTCTGTTGCTTGACTGGATAAAGTGATTTAAATACGTTCAAAGTATGGCAAAAAAGACTACAGTATGGAATACCTAACACAGAGTTTCTTCAGCAACGCGATACATTAATCTGCAGCCAGGCTGTACCGCTGTGTTTTACTCTACAATATGTGGCTCGAATGCAGAGGAGCGGGCCCAGCTCTGTTCATATTTCATTTACAACCAGCCAGAAACCTTAAGCATCCCTCCGACAAGCGGTGGTAATGAAAAACAAAGAAGCAGACACTGACACAAAACTCGCCACCTAAAAAAGAAAAGATGCTTCAGCAAAAATTACCATTAGAATTAGTAGGCATCAGAAATAGCAAAGCAGAAATACACATATAATGGCATGACACCAAATGAGATTGGATGAAGGACTTGTTGCCGTTTACCCACTCCTTGTGTTACAGAGTGTTGTATTTGTGGGCTGTGGTGTGAATGCCCCGGACGTGCACGTCCCAACTCTACGCCTGTGTCCAGAGGCTTATCAACACTGTTTTACACGCCAGATGTATCCTAAGTGAGGCAGGGATAGCGTGAGCTTCTTCTGTGAATGCAGTCACGGTCAAACCCTGACATCGGAAATGCAGCGCTGCACCCGGTCAGAAATGCAAGCAGAACATGTGGGCTTCGTATCACCAAGTGAATATAAAAAGATCAACAAAGCCACAGGGGTCTTCCTCATATTACTGGTCACTGCCGCAGCAATACAGTGACTCACATCACACTGCACACACTATTTTACATTAAAACCTGCACAGGTGTGAGTGCTAGTGCGGCTGCAGCACAGTCGCGGCTCGCGCTCTGATACTCGTGGGGGGGGGGCGGGGGATGTTGGGGGTCGCGGGGGAGATTAAAATAAAGCAGCATCTTAGCAAACTAAACTTACCGGGTCCGTGCCGCCTCTGCGAGTCCTCCGAGTCCTGGGCCGGGGTCCGACTCCCGCGTTGGCGCCTTGGCAAGTACCGCCTGCGTCGGTCTCAGCCAATCCAGACGCTGCTCCAGCAGCAGCGCCAGGATTGGCTTGAGCAGTAGTGTGCATGTTCTGTTTAGGGCTTAACATTTTTTGCGACCAGCCAGGACATGCGCACTAGGCTGCTCATTAGAAGAGTGGCATGGAACAACCCTCGCTCTTCTAATGAGCACGGCGCCTAGTGCGCATGTTCGGGCTGGTCGCAAATTTTTTAAGCCCTAAACAGAGCATGCGCACTCTTGGTGTTGTGCGCTCCGCCGACCACCTGTGAATGATAGTTGCAGCAGCTGAACTCCTGTAGTGCTGCCCCGCTCCCTTCTGAGCCGACTGCCTCCGGCGGTTGTATGACGTTACAACGCATTCCGTTGCAACGCATGCCTTTACCACGCATGCGTTACAACGGAATGCCTATCCTACGCATAACCTTTACCACGAATATTCCTTTACCACGCATACTTTTACATCGATTTTCGTTGTAAATGTATGCATGGTAAGGGCATACTCTTGGTAATGGTTATTCCCCCACCCCTAAACCCTTCTTACATATTCCCCTCCCCATAACCTTTAAATCGGACCTCTTTTTTTTTTTTTTTTCTTCAAATTCCCCTTACCTTTCTACGTCGTGGCTTCTTCATCTTCCGTGTTGACGTTGAACGTCGTAAAGAGGAACCGGAAGTGCCTTTCCGTTTCCTCTAACGACGCCGATTGCCTCTTCTTCGCTTCTTTTTCTGGTGAGTTTTTTTGGGGGGGGGAAACCCCCCCAAGCCCCCTTTTTTTCACGCGTTTTTTTTTTTTGGGGGGGAGACCCCCCCAAGCCCCCTTTTTTATTTTTTGTCTTTAACACACATGCCTTTACTACGTATCTCGTAGTAAAGGTATGCGTGGTAAAGGCCATTCGTAGTAACCACGCATGCGTTGTAATGCATGCGTGGTTAAGTTATGCGTGGAAACGGCCGCGTTGTAGTGCCCGTTTCCCGCCTCCGGCGGTCTGGGATAGAATGATTGCATTGTGTGACTGAGAGATACGAGAGTCCGAGAGAGTGACTGACGGCAACGCTCAGTGGGGGGGCAACGCCCAAGCGCCCTAATGGACGCACCGCCCCTGCCCTTCTAGAGAAACACTGTCCGATAACATCCCCAGCACAGTAGAGTATGGGTATTGACACTTTATAGAACACACCACAGTCTGGGGATGACACAATTTTTAAATGTCTTTCATGATGTGCAGGCTTAGTTTAATTGCCTGTTGCCTACTGATTGTGAGACTGTTTACTTCTTTCTACCCCTGTGAAGAGGGTGAGTTGGTTTGTTCCTATGCAAGTTTGAGATTGTTGGCTTAGTAAGTGAATTTGTTCACACAGCTATGGCCCAGGATCTGTGGGTTATTAGTTCTGACAGTCGGCCACCATGTCATAATCCCCATATTCATTAGTGCTTTACTGATGACAGAGGTTTTTTCCCTAAATAACCTTTTGTTATGGTTTTTTTTTTTTTTAACTTTGTCATTTTCAGAAAAACAGTAGGCTACATTATACAGTGATGGCACAGCAGTTATTCAAGGAGTGTATAAAATCCTCTTTTTCTTTACCAATAGCTTCATTTCTAAGTGTCGACCAGGAAGTGGCTCCTTTGCTAACTTTTCCCCTAATATTCCATTGCACCATACTACCATAGTTTGTCCTCTGCATAGCGCACTCTCATTCAATGTTATGTTATGTTAATTTAATTTATAACGTGCTCGAATCACCCAGAGGGGTATCTCGGTGCAACGAAGAGACAAGGCAACAAGAGCAGCTAGATCAGGACAAGATTGTCTTAAGTACTTTCCTAAAACGAGAATGATCCGAATATGGTGTGGCAATTTGTTCCTGTAATAAGGAGCCAGATAGGAAAAGGACCTGCCGCCAGAACGGGCCCTTTTGACATGAGGAATGATTAACAATGCTTTATCACTCGATCTCAAAAGTCTCAGCGGGCTGTAGTGTCTAAGTTTGGTAGCTAAGTAACCAGGGCCGTTGCGAGTTAGGGCTTTATGTGTTGTAGTATAGCTCCTATTTCCCTAATAGGCTCTGCGCATTGGAATAATATATCCTATAGGTTTGACATAGGACTAAGGTCAGTATGTCCCTATCGAGTATATTAAACTTAATTACTTGTGCCAGCTAGCTCAGAGGCCACTAGAAACTCCTTGACGACAAGAAGGGAGTAGTTTCTGGCAGCCGCAAAACATGACCACTTTGTTTCCCTTTAGAATCAGAACATGTCCCAGAGCCGTGGAAACAATAGATAACTATTTCACTCAGCTCAGTCGTGCATGCTTAGTTTTCTCCAAGTTACACAGAAAGAACAGACGGGCGTTTCAATAAAAGATTTATTGAACAGTCTTGTTTCTGGTGTAAGTAAAATGTGCTGTTACGATCACAAGACAGTATGCGAGATAAATAATGTACAGTGTGAGCAGTAGAAATAAATAATACTGCAATAGCATTATCTTTTAGTATATATGTATTTACATAAATGACAGACTAAAAATGCGAGTACTCATACGATGCGTTTCTAATCTAGTTCTACCCCAATGTACCTAACCTAGGTGTAGGGAGAGGTATGAAGTAGGTGAAGTATTCCTTACTATGGTATACTAAGAGTATGTTAAGCCTAGTATGCCTAGTATGCCAAGAGTCCCTCTAGGTTCTAGTCAGCTCCATACCTGAAGAATGAGAGAGGTAGGAATCTCTTTGCCAGACTCGAACTCCGACACCCCGCAAGGGAAGTCAGATCACTGGAAGCTGGACTCTCTGCGTGCAGGGATGACAGCGTCTTCTCAGTGCGTCAGGCCAGGAAACGGGCTCCTCTGAAGTCGAGGTCTCCTCTGATTTACAGGGGCTAGGGAAGGTATATTTATACCTGAGAAGTACCTAAGAATGTTAGCATTGACGTGAGTCGGACAGCGGAAGACGTCATGAATGAACCCATAAGGAATAATGGTTCATGCATAATATATGAGTCCTTGAAGAAATCAATAGTCCTGGGCTAGGGAAACTCCCGCAGCCTAAGGGTCTGTTCTTCATGAACTCGTTGTGACGTTAGGGTGGACGGATGTCGGAGACCATGCCTGTATTTGGAGTGCACGGTTTAATGCCTAAATAAGGGCTGGGATTTTATGCCTATATAAGGGCAGGGCGAATTGTGCCTATATAAGGACATGATACTGGAAAGCCCGTTTATGGACACCCTAAGAGGAATACAACACCCACTCCACTTTCGTGTGTACGATAATACTAAAATGCTAAACATTTAAAAGGCCATGTTTTATGAGTTTTAGAGTGATGGCTCTTCTTAAATTTGGAGTGATGTCTATAACACCCTCCTCGGTTTCATTTAAACCTGTAATGTTAAAAACTGCTGCTTGGGCTGGATCAGCCGCAGCTCCACCGTTTTCGGTTTCAGTCATTTTGTTTTTTGAAAAATGTAGAACAAGTTTCAAGGAAACAAAGATAAGGTGCACAATATTTTGGAACACTGTATCCTTCAACGTTGAGCAAACCAAACAGCTAATATATAGGGTACTGCCCTATGTAGCCTTGGTGGATACTTAACCCTGCCCACTCCAGACGTCTTTTGGCGTATATGGGTAGGGGTCTCTGAAGAAAAAAGCACGGCTGAGTTACTCAGTATCTAACGTTGAATTACCGCCTTACCAAACGTTGGGCGCCATGTAGTGTAGCTCCTATTTCCCTAATAGGCTCTGCGCATTGGAATAATATATCCTATAGTTCTGACATAGGACTAAGGTCAGTATGTCCCTATTGAGTATATTAAACTTAATTACTTGTGCCAGCTAGCTCAGAGGCCACTAGAAACTTCTTGACAACAAGAAGGGAGTAGTTTCTGGCAGCCGCAAAACATGACCACTTTGTTTCCCTTTAGAATCAGAACGTGTCCCAGAGACGTGGAAACCATAGATAACTATTTCACTCAGCTCAGTCGTGCATGCTTAGTTTTCTCCAAGTTACACAGAAAGAACAGACGGGCGTTTCAATAAAAGATTTATTGAACAGTCTTGTTTCTGGTGTAAGTAAAATGTGCTGTTACGATCACAAGACAGTATGCGAGATAAATAATGTACAGTGTGAGCAGTAGAAATAAATAATACTGCGATAGCATTATCTTTTAGTATATATGTATTTACATAAATGACACAGACTAAGAGTGCGAGTACTCATACGATGCGTTTCTAATCTAGTTCTACCCCAATGTACCTAACCTAACCTAGGTGTAGGGAGAGGTATGAAGTAGGTGAAGTATTCCTTACTATGGTATACTAAGAGTATGTTAAGCCTAGTATGCCAAGAGTCCCTCTAGGTTCTAGTCAGCTCCATACCTTAAGAATGAGAGAGGTGGGAATCTCTTGCCAGACTCGAACTCCAACACCCCGCAAGGGAAGTCAGATCACTGGAAGCTGGACTCTCTGCGTGCAGGGATAACAGCGTCTTCTCAGTGCGTCAGGCCGGGAAACGGGCTCCTCTGAAGTCGAGGTCTGCTCTGATTTACAGGGGCTAGGGAAGGTATATTTATACCTGAGAAGTACCTAAGAATGTTAGCATTGACGTGAGTCGGACAGCGGAAGACGTCATGAATGAACCCCTAAGGAATAATGGTTCATGCATAATATGAGTCCTTGAAGAAATCAATAGTCCTGGGCTAGGGAAACTCCCGCAGCCTAAGGGTCTGTTCTTCATGAACTCGTTGTGACGTTAGGGTGGACGGATGTCGGAGACCATGCCTGTATTTGGAGTGCACGGTTTAATGCCTAAATAAGGGCTGGGATTTTATGCCTATATAAGGGCAGGGCGAATTGTGCCTATATAAGGGCATGATACTGGAAAGCCCGTTTATGGACACCCTAAGAGGAATACAACAGTGTAAGACAACACATTTTAAAAATTATTCTCATTAGCGGCTAGGCTGGCACCTCAAATGCAGGGACTGGTGGACCCGGACCAGAACGGATTTATTGCGGAGCGTAGTTGTAGCGATGGGACACGGCGGATGTGTCACCTTCTAGACAAGGCCCAATGCACTCAGCAACCGGCGGTGCTACTCTCGTGGATGCCGAAAAGGCATCCGACTGGGTCCACTGGCCATACCTGAAACAGGTACTATGCAGATTTAGGGTCGGCGACCGTTTTATGGGATGGGTGGATTGTGTTAACAGCAATCCACAGGCGCGGATCAGAATGAACGGGGTGGTCTCTAGACCCTTTCAGATAGGGAGAGGGACACGGCAGGGATGCCCTCTATCGCCTCTGCTCTTTGCTCTCTACATGGAGCCGTTTGCAGAGAGAATTCGTCAAAACCCGGACATATCAGGGATTAGAATGGGAGATAGAGAACATAAAATATTGCTTTACGCGGATGACGTGGTACTCTTCCTTATGCAACCAATGACATCGCTGCCCCCCCCCCTCCCCGGTGGGTGAGATTGAAAACTTTAGCCGGACTTCGGGCTTTAAGATTAATATTTAAAACACGCAGGCCATGAGCCTGACGCTCCCTAAGAATGTGCAACAACAGCTTGAGACACAGTTCCCTTTTATATGGGCTCCCGAGGGCATTCCATATCTAGGACTACAGTTATTCCCCACACTCGACAAGATAACGCAGGCGAATTACTCAACACTTTTAACCGAGACCTTTTGAACTGGAGGCGCCGCACGTGGCTGGGTAGGCTAGCGGCCATTAAAATGTCCATCCTTCCACGTATTTTATACATAATGCAGATACTTCCGCTACGGCCCGACCTTAGCTACTTGCATAGCTACAGCATCTCATAGGGAAATATATATGGAGAGGGAAGAGAGCACGGATGGCTCAACACCTGACATATCTGCGACAGGAGGATGGGGGGGCTTGGCGTTCCCAATCTGGAGCGCTACTTCCAGGCGGCACAACTACGGTACATGACCGAATGGTATAAGGTGGAGTCAGAGAAGCATTGGTGCTTTATCGACTGCTCAGTTGCGGGTATCCATGTCTGGAAAGTACCTTGGCTCCCAAAGCGACACCGCCCACTGGGAGTATATGTGTCCCCGGTCCTGCGCACTACACTTGGAGTGTGGGATAGAGTGCAGGAAGCGTGTGGCCTCTCGACCTCCATGTCCCTGCTGACCCCTTTTATCTGCAACCCAGAATTCCCCCCGGTGAGATCGGGGACCAGTTATGTTCGCTGGAAAGAGGCTAACTGCAAAAGAATCTGGGATCTATTTGATGAAAAGGGGGTGATGGAGTTTGCCAGCCTGGTCTCAGACTTTGGGGTTCCCCGAAATGCGTATTGGCAATATCTCGCACTTCACCACTGGGTGACCCAGCCGCAGGTGCACCCTCATGCTAGTCGCCCGCTAACCAAGTTTGAACCGTGGTTTATTACCCGAACTTCTGATAAGCGCCTGTTGGCGGATATATATGCTTTCCTGAATACTCCCAGACAGTACAATAAGTCCCCTGCTCAGCGTCGGTGGGAGTCTGAACTCGAGCGAGAATTCTCTCCTAAGGAGTGGCATGACATCATACACAGAGCCAGAGCTTCCTCCTGCAGTACTGCGGGCAAGGAAATGTTTTTAAAAATAGCGCACTACTGGCACTACACCCCTGCTAGGGTTGCGCGATGGAGACCGGGAGGGAGCGACCTGTGTTGGTGCAGGTGCGGGATGGAAGGCACCCTCTCACATTATTCTCTGGTATTGCCCTAAGATTACAACATTCTGGGACTCGATCCTACTCGACACAGACAACATATATGGCACAGACATTCCCAGATTCCCCAGCTATATATTGTTAGGGCTCCCAAATGCCATCACATATCCCCTTAAGTCCTGCCGGGGAAGAGCAATCACCTTAGCGCTGGGGGCGGCCAAACAAGCGTAGTTGTCCAGATGGGGTTCAGAAGAGGCACCGACTCGGCTGGATTGGTTGCACAGATTATGGGAGACGCTGGGTATGGAAAAGATTACAGCAGGCCTCACACACTCACTCCCCAAATTCGATAAAATCTGGGGCACCGCCATAGAATTTCTCTCCACTAAATTCTTGGAGCTTACATGCCCGAGATACCTATGAGTACTAAGAATTACCAATAGGGTGACCAACTGGCATGGGTGCAAATTCAGGACGGTGAGTGTAAAAATTCAGGACAAAGGGTCAAAATTCAGGACAAAACTTCGGGGCAAAAGGTAAGTTTTACAGACACATCAGAGGAGGTCGCACAATAGTATATAAGTAAGCCCATCCATATCCAAACATATTCCACAATTTGCAAACTTATCCATCATGTATCCTTCCATCCATCATTTCACTCATCCATCCCTCCATCCACCCTTTCACTCATCCATCCATCCACCCTTTCACCCTATCCATCAGTACACTCATCCATCCACTCTTCCACCCATCCATTCACTCATCTATTCAGCCATTTACCCTTTCACCCATCCTTTCACTTACTCATCCATCCACCCAGTCACTCATCCTTCCACCCATTCACCCTTTCAGTAATCCATCCATCCTCCCTTTCTCTCTCCATCGACCCTTTCACTTAGCCATCCTTCCTACCATCCATCCATCCACCCTCCCATCCATCTACTCATCCACTCATGAATCCATCCATTGACCCTAACACTAATCCATCCTTTCTCTCATCCATCCACCCTTTCACTCCTTCACTCATCTGTCCATCCTTTTGTCCATCTACCCTCCCTTTCACTCACTCATACATCCACCCTTTCACTCATCCGTCCATCCATTCACCCTTTCACTTATCAACTCCTCAATCCATCCATCCTTTCACTCATCCATCCTTCCTTTTACCCATCAATCTACCCTTCCACCCATACATACATCTATTTATCTTTTCTCTCATCCATCCTTCCACTCACTCACCCATCCATCCATCCTTTCTCTCATTATCATCTATTCACCCTTTCATTTATCCATTCACCCTTTCACTAATCCATCCAGCCATCCCTTCACCTACTCACTCGCCCACCTTTTCCTATTAATTATGAGCTGAGCCTTTGTCTGCAGATTGCAGATGGAAGAGGCCCATCAAGAATTTCACCCTTGCTGTAGTTCCTAAAGCAAGGGGTGGGGTGGGGGTAGGGTTCACTATGCCCCTGCACATAGGCAATCTGAAAAAGTGGAAGTCATGAGTCATGCATGATGCACAGTGCCAGGCCATGAGGTGACTGTGATATGGTGTTGTTTCCAGGGCTTTAAGTGGGATGAAAACACTGGGGGGTCTCTCAAAAGGGGGTGTTCGATGTAATTAAGGGTGTTTCTTAAAACACCAAAGCTAAAAATCTATGCTTAATATAGTGTACCGCCCGACTGGTATTTTGCCTCTTGTGTCATTGTATCCAGATATATAACACAACAAGTAACGTTACACCAATAACAAGCCAGAACATTTGGCTTTGTCAATGGTTGTTAGTTGCATAAAATACAAAAGCATCAACAATGGCTTCGTTGAATAGAATATTGAAAATGCATCCGTTCTAAAATGATGAGACTGTGAAAGAACTCTAGCCCCTTCTTTTTAACTTCTTTCACCAGCTTCTTTTCTTGAACTGGATTCTCACGTAGCAGCATTGGCATTTTTGCACATTTCTTCCATCTGACAGAATGCCCTTCCCTGGACGGAGGCTAGGGGAGGCCATCACATGCTTTGCAGCCCAGACTGGCCCATTGTCATTCTGTATGTGGCAATCAGCCGGCATACAGAATGACAAAGGGCAGGGTGGGGCTGCTCTTGTGCTCCGAGGAGGAGGGCAAGGCGGGGCCCCATCAGGTAATTGAGGCTACATGCAGGGGAACAGTGCTGTTCCCTGCAATGCCCAAAATTACGGACAAAAGGCATCCGTAAAAGGGATCCTCACGGACAATGGACGTGAGATCCAAATTACCGACGGTCCGTGAAATTTACGGACGGTTTGTCACCCTACTTACCAAAGCTCCTCCGCCTGTTGACAACTAACCACCTCAGGATTGAGAACCCTCACGGCGGCTACTGCAGATTACACCTCAACACTGCCTCCTCTCCCTGGACCGCTCAGGCTCATCTCTCTCCTTTTTTTCTATTCTCTTTCTAGTTTGTGGTGATTGTTTTATTCTCCACCGGCCAGTGGATGTAGATGGTGGCTACTGTTATCTTTGCTATTTCAAAATAATAAAAAGATTTAAACCATAAAAATTAGTTCGAGGCATGTGAGCTGTAGATCACATGCTTATGCATAGATCGCCATCTAGTGTTGGGCCCGGATGTTTGCACTTTGCTTTCTTCGAAGAAGTCTTCCTACTCACGAGGTAGGTGACTCCTCCTTCTGGTGATAGTGCGCATGGTCATCGACTCCATCTTCAGATTGGTTTTTTTCCGCCATCGGGTTTGGATGTTACTCGCTGCGCTCCGGTTCGACACCGATCCTTCGGTTTCCCTCAGTGCGTAGACGACGACTCACCCTCGACGGTATTGTTTCTAATCGCGTATTCCATTCTTCGCGTATCGTGTTTGTTTCGAAAAAAACCCTCTTTCGATCGGAAAGCTCGTGGTAGGCCGTCGGGCCTAACCGCCTCCATCCGACTTGCAGTCGATGGAACGAACTCCCTTTAAATACTGCCCTCGGTGCCACGCGAAATACCCGCGCACCGACTCACACGAAGTGTGGAACCGGGTTTGTCACCAGAACACAAGGAACAGGACTGCGACGCGTGTAAGGCTTTCCGCTCCAAAAAGACGCTTCGCGACCGTCTGGCTCGACGACGCGACATGCAGAGTCAACGCACAGGCTCCATTCCGGACTTCTTCGGACCTAAATCGGAAGAAGAAGCCGGTGACGCTATCGGGGCCGAGGAGGAGCAGGATCCCATTTCTGTTTCGGAGGAGGGCTCCGACCAGGATGAGGACATCCTGCATGGACAACGTACTATAAGTACAGTCCCTTCTTCGCCCCAACTCCCAAGTCAACCACTTAAAAAGAAGGCTCCGGACCAATCCACGCCCTCGGGCCCCGGTCTGCACCGAGACCACGCTTCCGACGCCCCACCTCCTGACTCTGCTCCAAAGCCTACCCAAAAGCCCTCTGGCTCCGAAAAGCCCCATTCCAAATCGGGCACCGAGCCAAAGCCTTCGGGATCGAAGACCAAGTCCGGCTCCGATCATCACCACTCGGCACCGAAAAGCATATCGGATCCGATAACACCAGCCCCAAAACCATCGGCACCGAAAATGTCGGCGCCGAAACAGACTGATACACCAAAGTCACCTAAGAAGCATAGTTTTGGTGATCCGATCGAAAAACCGGACCCGAAACATCATACATCCAAAAACCGGCCACATTTCTACCAAAGTGACTTTAAAAAGAGGGGCTACTACAGAAGAGGAATACCACATTCCATTAAAGAAGAGAACTGTTGGGACAAACCCTTCCCCTCCTCCTTCACCACCTTTACCTCAGTCTCTGTCTGTGCCAACTTCACCTGAGCACTCACCACCATATATACCTGACGATCAGGGTGATGGGGACGGGGATGATACTAATAATGATAATCAGCCTGGACCTACAGATGAGTGGGATGACTATAACACTGACTCGCCCACAGACAATGACCCTGACCTATACCCTACCAGGCCCTCTCCACCAGATGGCAGTGTAGGATATATTGAATTGCTAGGCAGGGCTGCCAATTATCATGGGGTCCAGCTGCAAAAAGAATCACTTGAAGAGGATTTCCTCTTTGAAACATTAAACAACACACAAAAATCCACACATATGTTGCCCATGCTTAAAGGAATGACCAGACATATAGACGAGATATTTAAGGATCCTGTCGGGGCACGTATCCTTACCCCCAGGGTGGATAAAAAATACAGACCTGCACCATCTGATCCAGTCTACATAAGAGGACAATTACCCTTAGACTCATTAGTTGTTTCTAATGCACGCAAAAGGGCAAACTCCCAGACTATTGGAGACGCACCACCCCCAGATAAAGAGTCAAAGCTCCTTGACGCTTCAGGGAAAAGAATAGCCTCCCAGGCAGCTAACTTCTGGCGCATATCTAACACACAAGCGCTCCTAGCCAGATATGACTGTGCGCATTGTGACGAAATGGAACAACTTATACAATTCTTACCCCAAGAGCATAAATCTAAAGCGCCTTACCTGGTACGTGAGGGACAACTAATTTCCTTCAATCAAATTAGGTGCTCCCTAGATGCAGCTGATACATCTGCCAGGGCGGTGAACACTAGTGTCCTTTTAAGAAGGCACGCCTGGCTACCCATATCGGGGTTCAAACCGGAGGTTCAAACCTCAATATTGAACACACCCTTCGATAAGGAACACCTGTTTGGGCCGGTGGTAGATTCTTCACTTGAAAAAATGAAGAAAGATACCGAAGTGCCTAAATCAATGGGAGCCCTTCAGTCTTCACAAGGCTGTGGTTCCTTTCGTCGCTCCTTTTATCGAGCAGGGTCCAAAAACACTTCCTCGGACACTATGTCCACCTATAAGGGCAATAACCAACCCTCAGGTTCCAAAACTTACTTCAGAGGTAGTTATAGAGGAAACAAGGGCAGAGGTAGAGGTTCCAACACACGTACCTCCCCCTCCAATACAAAACAGTGACTTACCCATAGTTCCCCCGACGACTTAACACCTGTGGGGGGAAGACTGTCACAATTTCTACCAAAGTGGCAGTCAATAACAACAGACAAGTGGGTTCTCCAAATTATCCATTCTGGTTACTGCCCGGAGTTCATCAACACTCCTCCAAACATTCCCCCAAAGTTGCACAAACTTTCACCGGATCACCTGCACCTTTCAAACAAGAGGTACAATCACTGCTTCTAAAACAAGCTATAGAGCCTGTACCACCACAACATCAGGGGTCGGGCGTCTACTCCTTTTATTTCCTAATTCCCAAAAAGGACGGTTCTCTCAGACCAATATTAGATCTCAGAGAACTAAATCTTTACATACAGTCAAACCATTTCCACATGGTAACACTTCAACAGGTGCTACCTCTTTTGCAAAAGGGCGACTTTCTTTCTACTCTAGACTTAAGACGCCTACTTTCATATTCCAATCCATCCAGCTCCCCGCAAATTTCTCAGGTTCGTGGTAGCAGGTCAACACTACCAATTCAAGGTACTCCCATTTGGAGTCACCACTGCCCCCAGAGTCTTCACAAAGTGTCTGGCGGTGGTAGCTGCGCATCTAAGAAGACAAAGCATACATGTCATCCCCTATCTGGACGACTGGCTCATCAAAGCTAGCACGTACCAACAATGCCGCAACCATACTTCCGTAACAATTCAGTTACTTCACCAACTAGGTTTTACAGTCAATGTGTTAAAATCACATCTTCAGCCAAACAAAATTAAGAACTACCTAGGAGCCACTCTGGATACTTAAAGGGCTCTAGAGTTTCCCAACGCAGCCAGAATTCAAAACATTCAGGCGCTATATCGCAAATTTCAAGCCACTCAATCACTTCCAGCTCGAGTGTTTATGCAACTGTTGGGAATGATGGCATCTTTCATCATGATCGTACCCCATACCAGACTGCACATGCGTCCACTTCAAGAATGCTTAGCCAGTCAGTGGAACCAGTCAAACGGTCTATTAACCGATCTAGTGTTGGTAAGCGGCCGTACTCCTCGCTCTCTGCAGTGGTGGAACAAACAAAATCTGTCAAAAGGACGGTCGTTCATAGACCCAGTTCCACAGACAGTAGTAACAGCGGACGCGTCCTTAAGTGGATGGGGAGCTCATCTTCAGCAACACACAGTGCAAGGCCTGTGGAACCACCAACAAAAGTTGCTCCACATCAATCATTTAGAGCTGATGGCGATCTTTCTAGCTCTCAAAGCGTTTCAAGATCACCTCTCTGGCAAAGCTGTCTTGGTTCGAACCGACAACATGACAGCTATGTATTACCTACAGAAACAGGGGGGGGCACACTCTCTCCAACTGTCCCACTTAGCCCAAGACATCTGGAGGTGGGCTAGTCCCCACAATATCTATCTCCTAGCGGAACACCTCCCAGGAGTCAACAACCAGATTGCTGACCTCCTCAGCAGACAGGGGTATCAAATACACGAATGGGAACTTCACCCTCAAGTTCTCCACCCATACTTCCAAGCTTGGGGAGTCCCTCACATAGATCTGTTTGCAACACCCCAAAACGCAAAATGCCAAAGCTTCGCCTCCAGGTATCCACACCCATTATCCAAAGGCAATGCTCTACGGATGAATTGGTCAGGGATATTTGCTTACGCTTTTCTGCCTCTCCCACTCATTCCAATAGTGGTTCGGAAACTCAGGCAAACATCTCTCACACTAATCCTAGTAGCTCCAACATGGGCACGTCAACCCTGGTTCACAACCCTGTTGGAACTCTCTCTGGTACCGCATCAAAAATTACATTTAACTCCCAGTCTCCTCACACAGAGCCATGGAGAAATCAAACACCCAGATCCCAAACAATTGAACCTCGCGATCTGGCTCCTGAAGTCATAGAGTTTGGTTATCTGAACCTCCCACCAGACTGTATGAACATTATTAAGGAGGCTAGAAAGCCTACCACAAGAGCCTGCTACGCAGCCAAATGGAAGCGATTTGTTATCTATTGCAATAACAATCACCTCAACCCTCTTGATGCTTCCATACAAAACATTATCTGCTACCTGTTACATTTGCAGCAGTCATCATTGGCCTATACATCCATCAGACTGCATCTCGCTGCAATTGCAGCCTATCTTCAAAATAGGCAACATTTATCGCTCTTTAGAGTACCTGTAATCAAAGCATTTATGGAAGGACTAAAAAGAGTTATACCACCAAGACTTCCGCCTGCCCCAGTTTGGAATCTTAATGTAGTCCTCACACGGTTGATGGGCCCACCATTTGAACCCATGCACAAATGTGAACTACAGTTCCTCACTTGGAAAACAGCTTTCCTCATTGCAATCACTTCATTGAGGAGAGTGGGTGAACTTCAGGCACTGACCATAGAAGAACCATTTTTCCAGCTACACAAAGATAAAGTGGTTCTTCGTACCAATCCCAAATTCCTACCAAAAGTAGTATCTGCATTTCACATAAATCAGTCGGTTGAATTACCTGTTTTCTTCCCTCAACCTGACTCCGTTGCAGAACGAGCTCTACACACCTTAGATGTTAGAAGAGCACTGTTGTATTACACTGAAAGAACGAAATCTTTTCGTAAGACCAAACCACTCTTTGTCGCTTTTGCACCACCTCACAAAGGCAATCCTATATCCAAATCAGGTATTGCTAGGTGGATCGTTAAATGTATTCAGATTTGCTATGCAAAAGCCAAAAGGACTCTAACGGTACCCCCTAGAGCACATTCCACTCGTAAGCTAGGGGCTACTATGGCTTTCTTGGGGAACATCCCTATTACTGACATCTGCAAAGCTGCAACATGGTCCACACCACACACATTCACCAAGCATTATTGTGTAGATGTGTTAGCCAGACAATGTCAGGACCCCACAAATCTTACCAGATTTACTTGTGGAGTAATCTCGCAGAGACGACGTGAACAAACTCCACCGTCCCCTACCTTTCCCTAGTAAGAGTATGTATATTGACTAGGACAAGGATGGGACCGGGGGAAGGAATCCTAAAATGGGATATCGACGTGAAGACCGGGTGGGTGCTTCTATCGATGTTGGGGAACTCTCCCTGGATCACCAGCTAAATAATGAATAAATCATATGATTAGTGTTTACCCTTCCTGTCCTCAAGATCATACATGCATCATACACACATACATCCAGGTCGTCATGAATATATATAGTCACCTGGAAATAGTGAGAGTCAGCATAATAGGGAGGTCTTCAGTGCGCTCCTGCGCGTAAGGAAAGGTACATACAATAACGCGCTCCTGCGCGTGTCGCAAGGAAAAAGTAAATGAAAGCGCTCCTACGCTAAATGCTGTTGTTGCAAAAGCGACAATGCGCTCCAGCGTGTGTTGCAGTGAAGAAGGTAATGAAGACAAGCAACACCGTGCTCCAGCACGTGTTGCTACAAAAAACAAGGGAACCCAATATGCTATTGGTCAGGGACCTTGGGTACATTGATTATTTTAGAGGACAGTGGTCCCTAGACAATTCGATGAAATATAAAGTTAAATATAGACCCAGTCAGTACTATATTGTCTGTCCAGCCGGACAGTTTATTAATATACAGTGATTGTATAAAACCATTAAGACAAGAACTTACTAGCGGGACACAGCCTGCGTCCTGCTGACGACATTTTACAAACAACATAAAGGAAGGGGGTTCAGGCAAGAAAACCGTGTCTGTAATTACATTGGATATAAATACAACAGACAAATAACGTTGCGCACACCATTACAAATTAAGCATTATAATATAGCCAATGTATATGGTGTACAGTTGTCGACGACGTTTCGATCCCTTTCAATTCAAAGGCAGATATGGGGGACACCATCTGGCGTGTTTAATCAGCGCCAACGAAGATTAGGTGAACCGCGATGACTGCGGGGACCGCAACAATTAAGGGAGCAACCTTAATAGGGAGCGTGCCAGAGTTGCAATGGAGCCACTTCTGCGTACTCCGTGTTTATGCCGTGCGAGTCAAGGCTTCAGGAGCAGTCCCCGCGGGAGTGCGTGCGCGAGCAGATCCTCAGCGCATTCTGCCTTTGAATTGACAGGCACACCAGCTCACATAATTGAGCTATTTAATACAGGCATGTCATTATCAATGTCCTGAAGATGATCCCACTGATTTAAAAGGGATCAAACGTCAGTCGACAACTGTATACATTGGCTATATTATAATGCTTAATTTGTAATGGTGTGTGCAACGTTATTTGTCTGTTGTATTTATATCCAATGTAATTACAGACACGGTTTTCTTGCCTGAACTCCCTTCCTTTATGTTGTTTGTAAATGTACGTCAGCAGGACGCAGGCTGTGTCCCGCTTGTAAATTCTTGTCTTAATGGTTTTATACAATCACTGTATATTAATAAACTGTCCGGCTGGACAGACAATATAGTACTGACTGGGTCTATATTTAGCTTTATATTTCATCGAATTGTCTAGGGACCACTGTCCTCTAAAATAACCAGCACGTGTTGCAGCAAAGAAAGATAAAGCACACCAGCTCAACCTAAGATGTGCGGCACCGCGCTCCAGCGCGTGTCGCAGGCAAAGGAAAGTAAAGCGCACCAGCGCAAGTCGAAATATATGCGGCACCGCGCTCCATTTCATGTCGCAGGCAAAGGAAGTAAAGCGCACCAGCACTAGCAGATATATGCAGCACCGCGCTCCAGCGCGTGTCGCAGGCAAAGGAAGTAAAGCGCACCAGCGCTAGCAATGAGAAGCGGCACCGCGCTCCAGTGCGTGTCGCAGGCAAAAGGAAAACAAAGCGCATCAGCGCTAACGATATTGAATGGACACCGCGCTCCAGCGCGTGTTTTAGCAAGAAACAAAAGGAAATCGCTCCTGCGCTCGAAAGACAAGGATCACACGCCTGCGCGAGTGTGAAGCTGAACAGGGAATTCCTGAACTGTGGCCAGTTCAGGAAGACGTCAAGTAGCTTGGAACAAACAGTACTGGAAGCACTGTCGGGCTGAGCACTGCGGGCTTAAATGCGGTCTCACCCGGTAGTGCAAGCTGGCTGACCTGAGTACTTCCGGTCTGCAGTGCTGGATCGTCCGCAAAACGCGGACCGGATTAGTTCATACATACACCTCTCACACAGTGCACAAGCGGAAGATGACAGACAACAAGCTAATGTGGACCAAGCAGTACTTAGAACGTTGTTTCAGACAACTCCATCAGCTACAGGATAGCCACCGCTTAGGGGAGACTGCTGTATAGTCTATGCAAAGCATGTTATCTACAGCTCACATGCCTCGAGCGGAAAATGCTACTTACCCAGTATGCATCTGTTCTTGGCATGTAGAGCTGTAGAATCTCATGCGCCCACCCACCTCCCCGGGTACCTGTAGCTGCTGTAGTTCTCTTGTTACTATTCATACATTCACATGGCCATCTCTATTCTTTATTACTACTCCATTCTCTCACCCTCTGCTGGAAAAAAATCTGAAGATGGAGTCGATGACCATGCGCACTATCACCGAAAGGAGGAGTCACCTACCTCGTGACTAGGAAGACTTCTTCGAAGAAAAACAAAGTGCAAACATCCGGGCCCAACACTAGATGGCGATCTATGCATAAGCATGAGATTCTACAGCTCTACGTGCCAAGAACAGATGCATACTGGGTAGGTAACATTTTCCTTCTCTTCCAAACCGGGAGCCAATGCAAGGTCTTCCGAAGGGGAGCAGAGGTAGCCCCAGATGGCAAATTGCAAATGAGGCGAGCCGTGGTGTTCTGTACCTTCAATTTTGATAGCAACGTCTCATTTGCTGAAGCCAACAAAACGTTGCAATAATCCAAGCAGATAATCACAAGGGGCTAGACCACCGTTTTCCTTGCTGAAAGTGGAAGGAAGGGAAAGTCTCTTCTCAATAAGCGCATGATATGGAAACAGGAACCTGAAATTGACATCACCTGCTCTTTCATGGTAAGAGGTTGGTCAGGGTGGAGCCCATGTTCTTGACCACCTGCTTGAGTGTGGGAGTGATCCCAAGTTCTGCTGGCCACCAGTCAGCGGTCCATAAGTTGTTGGGCCTTGCCAAACAGCAAAATCTGTTTTTTCCGCATTCAACTGGAGACAGTTTTCTGTCATCCATGATTCCCCGTTAATCTGTCCAGAATCTTTGACAAAGTGCACTATTGAATTCTGGTGTAGTGGGTGACACCTCTTTTAGAATCGGTGGACCAACTTCAGAGTTTCAGGTTGTGTCTAACTGCAGTCAAGTCAGCAGGTGAATCTAAAGGGCTTTTCTAAAATTACCGGGCCATGTGCAGTGTGCTCCAGGGACCAGCTTTGTCACCAGTCATCAGCTGTCACACTGACTATATCCAAACCCATGTAAGAATGACTCCGAATCTAGGAGACTGTTGTGTTCTTTAGGTGTGTCTAATTTGTGGGACAATCCATAGATCGCAATTGGATCTGCCTCAGTGGATCAAAAATGTAAATCATGCTACTAGGGTGAAACGCAGTTGGTACTGCTGGACTCTTCCTCCTCCATGAGCTCCCCCTCACCTTATGATGTGTCTGAAAGCTAGGTTGTCTGAGTCAGAACTGTTTCATTCACTAAGTAAATAATGTGACCAAGAATGTATTTCAATGAAGCAAGATGGCTCATTCGAGGCATTTCCTCGTTGCTCATCAACCCTGCCAATAATTCTACTTAACCCTGCAACTGTAGAGTAAAGAGTTAGTGTGTACGACATCCCATTTAACCCTAGAATTGAAGGAAGGCCTTAGTGACAAGCAGAGATCTCCTAACACTGAACTGTTGAGGACTGACTTGCATGCTGTGATGCCTACCCATGGAGCTTTATGGCACATGCTGGGAGAAAATCCAGGAGCTCTGGCAGTGAGATAGTGGGAGTACCAAGACCAGTAAGCTGGCAGGCGGATTGGTGGAGAGTTCGAAGGTGTCACTAGGTGCCATAGCTCCCATGAAGCTGCTGGATTAGAAGAGATGTTGTGCCCAAGAGAATAAGGCTGCCTAACCTGTGTCTCCACAATCCCAACATGGCAGTCGGAACCCTGGAAAGGAGAAAGGCGGTGGCTTCAGCTCAATCAGATTTCTTGTGACTGCCACCAGAAGAGAAGGCCCGGAGGAGTGAACAGCAGAGCAAAGTGAACTAGTTGACATATTTCACACTGCAGAACACAGGTTAAGGCAAGGCCTGAGGAGAATAATGAGAGCGCTGCAGCTGACTGGAGTAAATATAAAGGTGAACAACTCTCTGGCAGCCCCCAGAGGCAGGTAAAAACCAGCTCAGTATAAACTCACTCGAATACACAGTGATGCTTTGGAACAGTTATATCTAAGAGGGGACATCTCAGATGAATCATCGGATCGGCATAACTAGTGAGTGAGTGGTAGCAATAGTTAAACCAGCATTGGCAAAACCAATAGGTCTTCCCTTTTTTTTGACCAATGCTAACTTATTGGCTTTGGCAGTGCTTTTTACTGGTGCCGTTCAGAATTGGCAACAACAAAAATAGTTATAAATGTATTGACCGCAACAAAGTAAAAAAAAAAAAAAAAAACTGCGACGATTAATATGTTTGCATGTGCATGTATTCGTCATGGTGCAATGGCATTCCCAGCATCTCCATGAATGCGTAAAGATGCAGCTATTTTGGTTTTGTTTTAATTTACCCTTTCAATGTTTCGGACACCCATTTTGGAGTGGTAAAGAAAAGCTTGTCTAAAAACACCAAATCGTATCGCGATGAATTCCAGGGAGACGAAAAGAATAAGGTGGTTTGAAGCATGCTGATTGACCCGGGCACTTTTAAGGACTGAGGTATGCTGACACAATTTCAGTATCTACTGCTTATGTGATGTGAGAAGAGATCTCTACACTATAACTTAAAATGTAATATAAGGGCATACATAATGGAAGCCAATATGTGTTGACAGTATACTGAACTAGGGGCATTTTGTTGATAATGAACAAAGCATTGTTTTTTGTAAGAGTGAATTATAGGGGTTTAGCAACCAAACTGTTGAATCGCCACAAAGATCCCTTTCTACACAGTTGAATCATATAATGTGTGGGCAATGGGCACATCATGCTTTGGGCGGCTTGAGGTGCATTACACACACAGTGCTGGGGTGAGGGGGGGGGTCTGGTAGTTCAGTGCTTTGGGTTCATTGTGCAGGCAAAATATAGAGCACTTTTTCATTCAGGTTACACCTCTGGGTCCTGAGGGGTCGCAGCACTAATTAAAAAACAGTAACATTCCACCCTGGGTGAACGTGGACTGATACCACAGAAAGATAAGCAATTGTGCTGCGAACTGAAATAACTACTTTGATCAGTGCTTATCTGCCCTGGGTCTACAAAATAAAACATTGCAGACATCGGGCACACTCTTGGCAGATCTACCAACGGCAGTAAAAATGATGGGTGAGACTTCAGTTTAGTAAAAGATTTAGTAAAGGATGCATGAAAGAATAAACACCAACCCAAAACACTTGTTATGCAAAATTCAAACTAAACTAAGTAATTTTCGGTGTGGCGAGGGACTGATCTACATTTTTAGGGGACTTCATGGTACTGAAAGGCACTTCTCCTCTGGGGTCCATAACTTCAACTGTAGGATCAATTATTTCTTTACCTGACAGTTATATACTAACAGATTCTCCGATAAAAGACGTCTAGCCAAGGTAGTCTGTAATCACTCCCATGTCATGCTAACACTACACTCCAAAATTGGAAAGCGATTTGGGGATTGGTGCTTAGCCTCATGGTAACTCGTGAATTAAGTGGTTGACAAACTGCCACTAGCAACAGAAAATGCTGATTTTGGCATGTATAGCTGTAGATACACATGCTGCGCATACTCCTGACATCTACTGTTGGGTTCGGACGTGTGCAAGTTGTTTTATCTTCTAAGTCTTTTCAATCACGAGGTACCGTGACACCACCTATTGCTGGTAATGTGCATGAGTATCGGCTCCATTTTTCAGGCCTACTTCCATTCCTTGACATGCAGCCATAATGGAAAGGACTCCATTCCGCTACTTCCCGAAGTGTCGAGCAAAGTACACCAGGACAGACCTTCATCAGGTTTGTAACCTTTGTCTGTACCCAGACCATCAGGAGGGCTCTTGCTCGGATTGCCAAGCCTTTCGAAAGAAAATAGACTCTGATACCGTCCGGATTGTCATCTTGCGTCGACATCCGTGATGTACTGACGTTCGAAAGACCCCCGGGCCTGTTCGGAGAACAGGAGACCGCGGCCAGGCAGCAGCTGGAGGGTTCCAGGGCTGAAATGTAACATTTGGAGCTGGAAGAGGAAGCATCCTCCAACGTCAACAAGCCTCCACCCCCCCAGCGCCCTCTACCACTCGGCTGCGACGAGTATGGTTGCCTCACCTTCCGTCACCCAGCACCACTCGGAAGCCGAGCATCACCCTCGAGTGTCGCGCATTGAGTTCACAGGCCAGCCATGAGGCCTCTGGTCCGCCAGTGCCACATGGCCATGGTCGAAACTGAGATGCCACCATATGGCATCAAAGTACTCTTCCAAGACACGCCATTCCACGTCCGCAAGCTCTTCGGCTCCGACCTCACAACCGCCCTCGAAGCAAAGCTCAACACCAAAGACTTCTGAGCCAAAATCAAGTTTGGTGAAGGCAAACCATAAGACTCACTCAGCTCCGAGGAAGTCAACTTCCAGAGCGCTGTTTTTCATCTCTCTGAGGATCAGGAGCAACCTATCCTACACCAACTTCAAGAGGAACTCAACACCATACAGCAGCATATTCATATTCAGCCTGGAACTGGGCGAATCTTGGCTAAACCTGTTCTGCAGGCAAAGATTCCCTCCCTCCAAAGAAGAAATTCACTTTTGGACATAGCGAATAAAAAAAACCTTGATGCCACAATAAGAGCACATCACCACCCCCTTCACCTTGCACTTAACCTCCTCCTTCCCAGCCCTCTTCACCACACCAACACCCAATCTCCCCGCTGCTACCAGTGGACCTCCGTTAAAGTCTCCTCAGGGTCCCCTGCTTCCTGGTTTAGCTGTGATAACCCTAGGTCTCTCAATGACCCCTAGGATGCACCTAATGACACTTAACCACATGATGATCTATGGTATGATAATGCTGTGGAACCTCCAGGTAAGACAGAGCCGGACCTATATCTGTCTAAACCTTCCCCTTTGGATGTTTCCAACTGTGTATCATGAGGTACTGCAAGGAGCAGCTGCTTCCCATAAAGTCGAGATGCATAAGCAGCTTGATCAGGATAACTTACTCATAGAGCCTCTATCGTTCTCTCAACGATCCATGCAATACCTTCCAATGCTTAAGGGGATGTTCAAACCGGTAACTGACCTCCTTAAGGAGCCAATTTAGGTGCGTGCAATTACGCTTAAGGTGGACAAAAAGTTTGAAACTTCCCCCTTTAACCCTCCTTACATACAGGGACTACATCCACCTGACTCTTTAGTGGTGCACATTGCACGGAAACGTTCAAACTTGCAGGGCACGGTGAGGGCCCCCACCGGTCCAGGAGATTAAGAAGGTTATTGCAGCCAGGAAGAGGTAGCAGTCCAATCCGCTGCACCTTGACGTATCGCTGATTCTGTAGGTTTACTGTCTCGGTGCAACCGTGCCCACTGGAACCATATAGAGGAGTTGTCGCAACACCCAGGACTAGTGCAAAAAGAGGCACCAGAAGTTGTATTGGAAGTTAAAATTACCTCCACTACCAACATTAGATATGTCTTCGATACAGCAGTCACTGCTACCTGCGGCATCAAAACTAGTATCCTTCTATGCAGACACACCTGGCTGCATGCTTCAGGTTTTCAGTCAGAGGTTCAGCAGCATCTGGTCAACTTGCCTTTCGATATTGAACATCTCTCTCAGCCTCAAGTTGACCAGATGCTGAAAAAGATTAAGAAGGATACCGAAACGGCCAAAGCCATGGGTTCCTTGCAGACCCCCCACGAGTTGTGGCTGCTTTTGGCGCTTACAATTCTGTGGAAGAGCCAAAACATCTCCTGAGGCATCCACCTCACTCCCCAAACACCAACAGCAAACACCCTCATGTGGTTACTACAGGGGAGGATACAAGGGCAATAACAGCTGTGGTAGTGGAAAATGTGCAGCCCTCAAAGGAGCTACACCTGCCAAGCAGTGACTTCCTTCCCCTCCCCCGACCATTTAACCCCTGTCGGGGAAAGGTTGCAGAGGTTTCCGCCCCGCCGTGCGGAGATCACCTCAGACCAGTGCGTTCTAAATATAGTGAAAAGATATTGCCTCATACGCAGGCAAACACCCCCTCCCGCCCAACAGAGAACATCAGCGTCTGGAAATGCATGCACTACTCCGCAAAGGCGCTATAGAACCTGTGCTGCCACAACAGCGCGGCAAAGGGGGTGTACTCCTTATACTTCCTGATCCGAAAAAGGACAAGCCCTTCAGGCCCATCCTCTACCTTGGGCCTCTCAACAACTATGATCTGTCAGAGAACTTCCACATGGTGGTGCTTCCGGATGTCATTCCTCTACTACAGCAAGGCTGCCCTTCACCTAAAGGACACCTACTTTCACTTATCCATCCCACCCTGTACATCGAAGCTTCCTCCGGTTGTGATAAATGGACAGCATTATCAATTCAAAGTGCTGCCCTTTAGAGTAACCACAGTGCCCAGGGTGTTTATAAAGTTTCCTGCAGTGGTAGCCGCTCACCTTAGAAGAACCTCCATGTGATTCCTTAACTGGATGATTGGCTGATCAAGAGCACCACGCAGCAACAATGCCTAGCGCACTCCAAAGCCCACCTTACATCTCGTACACAGCCTGGGCTTCACCATGAATGCAACCAAGTCTCTTCACAAGCCCATGCAAGTCCAGCCTTTCCTTGGAGCAAAACTCACCTCTCGAATAGGAAACGCATACCTTAGCCCAGCAAGGGTACAAGCATTCCAAGCACTGCTACCTCTTTTTCAGCCACGTCACCAGGTGACAGCCATAAAGGTCATGCACCTCTTGGGGATGATGCCCTCTTGCATTGCCACATTCCCACATACCAGGTTTCACATGAATCTGCTGCAGGAGTGCCTAGGAAGGTCATCTTTTCTGTCTTTCTATGCTCCATCTACACCCTCACCCTTTGTGCCAGTAAAAAACAGTTTAACTATGGAGCCAATGCCCATGCTCATTACCAGTAGTCAGGGTGGTTCCTGTGCCAGAGCATTGGGGCTCCGCACCTGCCAATTTTGGGAGGCATTTGGATGGTAATTGCTAGCAGCAATTACTATCTACAAGCCTAACAAAACAGTGCATGCCTTGGAGCCAGGCTGTGACTTCACCCTTGCTTACTTGAGGATCAGGCAGTTTCCAGAGGCATATGCGCTAGTAGTGCGCATGTGCCAGCTAACTTTCTTTTTTAGGGGAGGGGGTGTAGGCTCATAGCCTAAAAAGGGCAGAAGCGCTGACAAAGTGCCTGCCTGGGTTTCCAATACTCGGGGGTCCTCAAGGACTGCCCACTGACGCGCACGAGTGTCACAAATTAAAGCAGCGCCAGGTGATTAGGGCACCAGCCCTGTTCTTTCTGGGGCTCCTTGTCAATCATTCTGATGCTGCCTCGCTACTCCACCCTTTCCAAAGTCGTCACAGGGTGGGGCGGGGTCAGCATGTATCACTGGCGCCACCCATCCTATGACAAGTTGGGAAAGGGTGTTGTTACAGGAGGGTGTGCCACTCACTGGGCCTGTGACCTGACGTACCGCTGACCGGGAGGTGCTGCCGACCCTAGAGTAAAGGCGGCTTACGTGGGTGACCAACATAGGGCACTGCAGCAGCTGGCAGCGAGGGCGTGAGAAAGCAAAGGGTCACCGAATGACTGAAGCAAGTTTGGGTTTAAAGGGCCCAATCAGGAGAGAAGGGCGTGGCCACAAGCACAGCAATAAGGTGAACGAGTCGAGCATTCCCCAGCAGTGTCGTTGGGGAAGCTGTCAGAGGTCGGGAGACCACCTCCAGCGTGGCGGGGAGCCACAAGGTTTAACAATAAATATCTTCACACAAGGATGTAAAAAAGGGCAATTGCCTGAACAAGGTCCTCTGGATGCTTCATGGCAGGGACACTTCATACAATTGCCCGGACAAGGTCCTTGGGATGCTTCATGGCAGGGACACTTCATACAATTGCCCGGACAAGGTCCTTGGGATGCTTCATGGCAGGGACACTTCATACAATTGCCCGGACAAGGTCCTTGGGAAGCTTCATGGCAGGGACACTTCATACAATTGCCCGGACAAGGTCCTTGGGATGCTTCATGGCAGGGACACTTCATACAATTGCCCGGACAAGGTCCTTGGGATGCTTCATGGCAGGGACACTTCATACAATTGCCCGGACAAGGTCCTTGGGATGCTTCATGGCAGGGACACTTCATACAATTGCCCGGACAAGGTCCTTGGGATGTACAATTGCCCGGACAAGGTCCTCTGGATGCTTCATGGCAGGGACACTTCATACAATTGCCCGGACAAGGTCCTTTGGATGCTTCATGGCAGGGACACTTCATACAATTGCCCGGACAAGGTCCATGGGATGCTTCATGGCAGGGACACTTCATACAATTGCCCGGACAAGGTCCTTGGGATGCTTCATGGCAGGGACACTTCATACAATTGCCCGGAAAAGGTCCTCGGGATGCTTCATGGCAGGGACACTTCATACAATTGCCCGGACAAGGTCCTCGGGATGCTTGATGGCAGGGACACTTCATACAATTGCCCGGACAAGGTCCTTGGGATGCTTCATGGCAGGGACACTTCATACAATTGCCCGGACAAGGTCCTCTGGATGCTTCATGGCAGGGACACTTCATACAATTGCCCGGACAAGGTCCTTGGGATGCCTCATGGCAGGGACACTTCATACAATTGCCCGGACAAGGTCCTTGGGATGCCTCATGGCAGGGACACTTGAGGGCAGACAAAGGGGGAAGAAATGGTCAGCGCTGGGCGGACTCTGCACTCACAGCCCAGGCGTGGGCCACAGGGCCACGAACGCCAGACATTCGGAAGCAAGTGAACCCTTGAAGCCGCAACAAGTAATCAACAGAAGTAGAGCTGTCACGGCAGCTGAAAAAGTGATTTATGACAAGAACTAAAGAGACGTTATAACTGTAAGGATGATGCATTGCAGGATTAGGCAAGTTAGGGTTATTAATATGCAATAAGGATAAGATGTATACTGTATAGCCTGTTATGAGCAAAATGTGTCACATTGTAGTACAAGGTAAGCAAGAACTGAGCAGGACCTAGGCCATCATGTTAAGTATGTACCAACTTATGGTGCGAATCAACTGCGACCCTTCTAACCCCACGAAAGGGTCTTGGTGTCCATAATTGATGGGAGGAAAGGAGCGGCGGGATGGCATGTGAGATGACCGCACAGCTGAGGTGGGGTGGGGGCTTGTCGCAGGTCATAACTCTGTGATGTGTGGGTCACATGCACCCTGTAAACAGATACACTGCGCATGCTTCTGCAATAGAAGCCTGTGCATTATATCTGTTCATAGCTTTCCCCTGTGCAGAGCTTCCATGGGTATCGCCAAATCAGTGATTGGAGCATGGCCTCCTATAACCCCCTGCTGCCTGCCATTTCCTGGGTAAGTGAGCCGCCTTCATGCCGGAAAAAAAAGGAATCCTTTTAGTACAGCGCACACGCCGAGCCACGTATTTCAAGGCACTCTCGTATGTGCTAATGAAGTCGTTAGCACAAATGAGAGACCAGGCTGTGCTCTGTACAAAAGTAATCCTTTTAGTACAGCGCACACGCCGAGCACACGTATTTCAAGGCACTCTCGTATGTGCTAATGAAGTCGTTAGCACAAATGAGAGACCAGGCTGTGCTCTGTACAAAAGGAATCCTTTTAGTACAGCGCACACGCCGAGCACACGTATTTCAAGGCACTCTCGTATGTGCTAATGAAGTCGTTAGCACAAATGAGAGACCAGGCTGTGCTCTGTACAAAAGGAATCCTTTTAGTACAGCGCACACGCCGAGCACACGTATTTCAAGGCACTCTCGTATGTGCTAATGAAGTCATTAGCACATATGAGAGACCAGGCTGTGCTCTGTACAAAAGGAATCCTTTTTGTACAGCGCACTCCCTGAGCTCCTGTATTTCATGGCGCTCTCATACCTGCTAATAAAGTCTTTAGCACAGATGAAAGCGCCTTGCATGAGAGTCCATAATGTGCACTGTACAACTCTTTGGAAGATGAAGTTCCTGGGTGTAAAAGGGGATGATTCACACTACAGCACCCCAGCCGTCAAATACTGAGCCGGATATTTAAAGCCCGGCTCTAGCTGCTGGAGTCAAATTTGCTGCTGTGTGTGGTGTCCGACTGACTAGTCGGGGCAAGTCTGGTGCTGCTCATAGCACCCGACATCTGAAGCGGACTCCCTGGCTAAGCACCCTCCCAGTCACCCTGCGGCTCGGCTAGTGCCCCAGGCCCTCGCACCTGTCAGGCCTACCCTTGGCTTTGCTCTGCCAGCTTGAGGTTTGCATGGCTCTCGCGGGCACTGTTTTATGTGTGAGGGAAGGTCCCTGGCAGTCGACAGGCATGTGCTGGAGAGGACTGTAGGGTGCCAGGTAGGAGGGTGGCTCTGCCAGGGGAGTGCTGGAGAGGACTGCGGGGTGCCAGGTAGGAGGGTGGCTCTGCCAGGGGAGGGCTGGAGAGGACTGCGGGGTGCCAGGTAGGAGGGTGGCTCTGCCAGGGAGTGCTGGAGAGGACTGCAGGGTGCCAGGTAGGAGGGTGGCTCTGCCAGGGGAGTGCTGGAGAGGACTGCGGGGTGCCAGGTAGGAGGGTGGCTCTGCCAGGGGAGTGCTGGAGAGGACTGCGGGGTGCCAGGTAGGAGGGTGGCTCTGCCAGGGCAGTGCTGGAGAGGACTGCGGGGTGCCAAGTAGGAGGGTGGCTCTGCCAGGGGAGTGCTGGAGAGGACTGCGGGGTGCCAGGTAGGAGGGTGGCTCTGCCAGGGGAGTGCTGGAGAGGACTGCAGGGTGCCAGGTAGGAGGGTGGCTCTGCCAGGGGAGTGCTGGAGAGGACTGCGGGGTGCCAGGTAGGAGGGCAGGGTGCCAGGTAGGAGGGTGGCTCTGCCAGGGGAGTGCTGGCGAGGACTGTATGTAGGGTGGCTCTGCCAGGGGAGTGCTGGAGAGGACTGCGGGGTGCCAGGTAGGAGGGTGGCTCTGCCAGGGGAGTGCTGGAGAGGACTGTATGTACGGTGGCTCTGCCAGGGGAGCTTGCCACAGAGGGGGCTGATGGTGACCTATTACAGAGCTCCATCCTCCACAGCAAGTACCCCGCGGACATGAGGGGCATAGTAACCAGAACTCATGCATCCCTATACATAACATGCCTCAGCGTTTGGATGTTTTGGTTGTTTTTGTTTCATTTGCTGCGTGTTCAAAATGTATATTACGGAATTAAAGAACCAATAAGGTAGCAGAGCGGGTTGGGTTCACGCTGCAGCAAACTGTAATCGGCAGATCACTTGTGCTGGTGCTCGAGAGTTTCTCGTGCGTGCTGTCAAGAATTGTGACTAACATGTAGATTACAAGTTATAATTCCTGAAAAATGTTTTAGGGGTTTAAATCAACTGCGCAGAAATCTGACTGTAAAGTGCGTGCCAGGCCTTAAAATGCCCGTGGGTCTAAGCTTTTCCTCCCAGTGATAATAAAGGTGTCCCATCGAGACGGGTAATATAGAGGCGCTTTTAGTAATATTAATAAAAAAATAAAAGCGCCACCTAGTCCCTTAGACACTTGAACAAAATCAGTAATATTTACGCAGGTGGGCCTCTTCGGACTACAGATGGTTGGATTTAGCAGCCCAGGTCTGAGCAACTTCCGTTTTGCAGTTAGGCAGCTGAAGTACGAGGAAGTAAAAACTGTGTCCATGGGCAAAACGGAGCGTTTCTTATGAAACTGAGAATACATCTGTCCCCAAGAGGCCACACCTCGGCCTTGCGTGAACACCTTGTTTCCAGAGCACTTATTAGTTCTGTGAAAAAGTGTACAGCAAAAATGGACTGAAATAAGATATTCAATTATATGCTTTTAACGTACCAATTTGTTTGCGCTCCAAAGTGATTGCCTTTGAAATGCCACAGACGTATTTTCACGGGGTGTATAATTAATTAAGTTGTAGGTGACTCTGTTCTGATTTTACTCCAATAGGCCTTCTTGTGATCTTGATTATTCATGTTCTGAAAACCATTTGGGCACCCAATGTAAGACTGTACCCCTGGCACCCTGGGAAACCTGCAAAGCGCACAGCGAAGCAGCTGTTTGTAGTGGAGTAGTTACGCTGCCAGCTTCATCTCTATACGCATCCAAAGTGGCAGAATGCAACATGCTGGCAACCTGTAAATAGATACATGCATTGAGAAGTATTTGTTAAAAGTGAGTTTTTAAACACGAACTGAGAAACACTCCTGCCCCCTCCCTGATTACAATGTTACTAGTGAACTAAGAGGCAAGTCAGGGGTTTTGTGTACCCAAATGTGGGCCAGATTCTTATTATACATGGATGAACGTTACACTACTGTACACCAATTTTTACAATTTTTCTCAGGAGGAGACCCCTGAATCCCCTCAAACATCCATCGCGGTTGAGCACCTAAATTGGTTAACCAGTCTTACGCCCCTTTGCAGCTGACTGAGGAGAGCGGGCTCCCCCGGGACAATTCCTCCTCCATTGACAGCTCATACATGCCTGCTGTCGTCTCCGGGATTTGTCTGGAGGTGAGCCCACCACTCACGCAGTGCTCCACGCTGTTTTAACTATGGGTCCCAGGCGCCATCTCATTACCTGGTTGTATAATGCCAAACGAGAACTGGCACACGTCCCTCTCGCCCCACTCTGACGTAAGTGGAAGGACGAATTCGAGAGACCACTTCATGATAAAGCATGGGAGCGAGTTCTTGAGTTTCTAAAGAGTTTCCCGGAACTCCAGCTTCAAGAACATACAGCACTACATACTACACCGGGCCTATCTGACGCCGGCGCAACTTCGACTCTTTCCAGAGTCAGTTTGCTTGCCCTCGCTGTCACACTCCTAATGTGGAGCTCTTGCACAGGCTCTGGGATTGTCCAACTCTCCAGCAATTCTGGTACACCATTCATGCTACAATGCGAGAGGTCACAGGACTCCCGGACATCGATTCCTGGGAAGCCTGTTCGCTAGGCGAATTTAAGCATAGGAAGCAGCTCAAAGCACAAACGTGCTTCGCGGCCCTGGCACTGCTGTTAGCCAAGCATGCCATCACCATGCACTGGCGCGTGCCAGCGGGCCACCCTCTAGAGGCCTGGATAAGAGCTGTACTCAAGTGGGGCGTTGCAGAGGAAGACTCGCTTAAAATGAGGAGCTGCTACAGGTGCGCCGACGCCCCATCTCCCCCGAGTGGGCAATGCTACTCATGTGCTTTTGCCAAAAAACTGCCTAAGACTCTGTACCCCGCCGTCACAAAGCCCGCAAGCCTTCCCCAAGTTAACGCCCTTCCAGGCGGGGATACCCACTTTCCCCATGAGGTCTCCTTAGTCTCACCCAGTTAGTGCCCCGGCTGTAGGCCAAGTCACCGAGGTATCACAGCGCGTTTCCCTGCACGAGCACCTGTGCCCCCCGTCATCTTCATTGCTGGCACAACACTTGCCACCCTCCCCGGCCCCCCTCCTCCCAACCGTACACTCCCATATTTATTTCCCAAGTTGACAGTTCAGGTTTATTTCTTGGGTACGATGCTAGGAGGCAATGCCTCTCGCAGTGGTAGCTCCCAGATACTAGGGACCCCAGTGAATGCTCCATGCAGCTTAATCAGTAACTATTGTGTGGAAGACTTTGCCACAAATGTACCACTGTATCTTCGAAGTAATAGAAGTAAAAAAAAATATTTCTGTATGTGATAATCATTGCAATGGCAGTTTCACATCGAAAACTCAATAAAATGTTTTATTAAAAAAAAAAAATGTCCTACGCCCCAGCACTTTCAAATTCCACCAGCTGCCACTGTCAGCAGTAGGTGGAGTCAATGTACCACATGACTTGAAAAGAGTTCGAGGAAAATCAACTTGCACAGATGACAGGAGTATGCACAGCATGAGAATCTACAGCACTACATGCCACAAACAGATGCTTACAGGGTAAGTAACATTTTCCTTTATTCACAACCCATGGTCAGTCAAGAGTGCTGGAACAATCTGGAAGGCATATAGTCCTAAGGGGCTGCCTGATTCCAGGGAAATTGGGGACAGCAGACGGAGGGGATGGCAATGTGATATGTTAGAAGAGGAGATAGTACAACTAGAAAAAGAACATACAGATTTAAATCAGTGACCGCCCTGGCGGGCTTTAGACACTAAGAAAATAGAATAGCCACACTAAGTGAGGTGTGAAACCCAAAGAGGTTAGTGCCATCTGCACACCGATAGGCCAAATACGAAATGGATGAATCGCAGATCTTGAGGTATCTGCAACTCAAACATGCACTATTTATTGGCAATCATAGGGGTAGATGAAGAAACCATAGAAGGCTAACCCCTAAAGAGGTAAATGGAAGTTAGTGTTTTCTAGGTACTGCTTGTTTGTGCCAATGAATACATGCCACTTTTGTACATTGCTCATGTTCTAAAGTATTGCAGTGCTGTTGTCTTACTAGTGGAGTTTCTATGTATAATAGAAAACACAATAAAATGTTTTCCAAAGAAAGAATGTGTTTCACTGCTTCCGCCACCTTTTAGGATCTTCTTGCTGTTACTGGTATATCAACGAGTCACTCTTAGCCTTAGCGCTCCAGCTCATTGGTTATTTCAAGTGTGTGAGTATTTATTTATTTATTTATAAAGTTTTATATAGCACGAACATGACCCTAGAGGGTATCAGAGCGCATTACATAACATCGTTCAGATACATTAGACGGTAGAGGGTAATATACTTACATTCAATTTACAGGTAGACTATGGTAGGTAATATAACATATGTTAAAAAACAGTAACGTGAGAATTAAAGTCTTAGAATGTGAATTTGTTCATTAGAAGCATTTTCACTTTTTTTTTGGAGGAGGAAGGGATCCTGCGAACATCTGGTGGTAATGAGTTCCAAATCTTTGGTGCGATACCTGAGAAGGCTCTGGAGCATGTTCTCTTATTGTGGAAGGATTGTGGTTTCAGTAGTAGTGAGCTAGCGCTTCGCGAATGTCTGCAACCTCCAGACAGCTCTAGCTTTTGTGCTAAGTAACTGGGGGTTTTGGTGTGAAGGGCTTTATGGGTCATGCAGGTACATTCACTTGTCAGGGGCACAGTGACTGTCTTGGTCCACTTGTCTTTGGGCAGCAGGTGTGATTCTGTGCAATTGTTCATAAGCCTGTGTATCAAGGAGTGTGGGTTTGCTCACATGTCTGTGACCCAAATGGCGCTTGTTTCTTTTCATGCCTGAAGACCACCGACTGCGTTTGCACAAGTGTCTCAGAGGACCAGTGCTAATGGCTTGTTTCATACCAATCAGCGGCATAACCCCTCATCTTTTTCAGTTAGTGCAGGTGTTGAACATGGTGACAGGCATGCTACACACGTACTCGGTGGAGGACGAGGGCGAGAGCTTGCAAAACTTGATGACTCGGATCGCAGAGGACTCTGGCATTTCAGAATCAGACCAGGAGTTGCTCCAGGAGGCAGGGCTTGCTTTGGACCCTCAGAAACCTGTCACTCAGTGTATTGCAGAGAGCAAGGTAAGTAGTATTGTGTACTTTAAATGATCCAGAGATCCTACATAGCCAGCTTTATCAAAAATCTGGGGAGATCCTTTTACCACTGATAACTCCGTGGGTGAATAATTTCGTCCCTTGGCTTCCTCACCACATGTAATAAGCCCATTAGATCAGAGTTTGAATGTGACCTCCAAAGTTGTGAAAGCATATGATGGATCTTTTCCACTCGGCTCGGATGCACCCCTTCTCTCTTGCCCCCTTTCACACTAGAAATTGTAAAGACGCACATTATTGGTATATGGCACCTATGGCACTCTTTTGTGTTCTTATTTTTTAAATTTTATTTAAGGCGGAGTTAATGCCTGTTTCAGATCCGAGCCACAAACATATTCCTATCAACCTTTCTGAAACTTACCCTTGATGTTTGTTTCTTCTTAGCTAAATGATGGACGGACAACGGAAACAGACCTCTTTTTTCTGTTTGACAACAGCAAGACTGCTTATGAGCCCCAAATATCATTACAGCCCCATCCTGATAGCGTGAACTGTATCCGTGAGTATCTGTTAATTCCTACTACTTAGCCTCGTATCTCCTACTACTACTATTACAACCTAGTTTTGCAGAGTGCTTGGCTTTAGGTTTGATACTCGTATGTCTTTGTTTACCAGTGGCCTTTGAGTGTTTTAACACTTCCATGTCGTCGTTTTTTATGCTTGCTTTTGTTGTTCTTGATGTGTGGGTGCCTTCATTTTGACTCTCCATGTACCAGTAATTTCGATGTGTATGTTTTAATGGTTGAACGCTTATGTGCCATTTGATTCAGTGCTCGTGCATACAAGTTTTTGACGTTTATGTAGCACCGGTTTTTATCCACAAAGTTGGTTTCAGTGCTTTTACTTTTTTGATCTTTAACATTTCCGTGCCTTTGATTTTTGTGCCTGCACCTCTTTGGCCTTGATGCTTCTGCATCATTAGTTTTAACATATCCTCACTACTTTTTTGACACTTGTAGGTCATTGATTTTGACAGCTGTGTTTCATTGATTTTGGAATTGAATGTCATTAGTTTCCACTTACCTGTCATTGGTTTTTAGCATGTGTGGCATTGCTTTTGAAGCCGATATTTTACCGGTTCTGTTGTGTAGCTGGCAGTAGTTTTGTTGCTTTCATGTCTTTTGTTTTTAGTGATTGTAAGCCATTGATTTAGATGTTGGCGTTCATGATTTCAAGAATTTAGCCTTTCAGTGCTTTGGGTGTCCTTGGTCTCCATGCTTGTACCACTTATTCTGATGCTGGCACATCATTGGTTTAAATGTTTGCTTGCTGTTGGGTTAGCCACTTGTGTGTCATTAGTTTTGAAGTTTGTGTTTCATTGTAATTGATGCTTTTTTGCCACTGGATCTTAGGTTTTTGTGTGATTGAACAAACAATCCATGAAATAACAGTATTTGTTTTGTTTTAGATGGTCTTGTAATTGATATATATACTTTTAAGTAGAAAATAATTGTGTGGAGAAGGTATTTCCTTACAATATGCCACAAAAATATTGCAGGTGAACAGTAAAACAGCAATTAATGTACCAGAAATTAAGTGTGTAGCAGTAAATATGAATAAAATAACCTAACATTTTCTGTATGCATTGGCTCATTGTTTCAGATTGAAGATAGATTTGTGAAAACAAGTATTCTCTTTTTGCAACAGGGAAATATTATATTAACATTCTTTTTTTAAAAACTTTATTTATCATTTTGCATATATTCTTACAATGTGTTACCAAATAGCACCAATTTCAGCATTGAGTAAATAGCAAGTACATCCGTATAGTGGAAAAGTACATATCCATTCAGGTGGAGCCTGGGGCGAAAATCAAAAAGGGGTTATTCGTGGAGCCACATCAACCAATACCTTATGTTTAACAAAGTGTCATGTCGGACGACTTTTTATTTTACCCTGGTCAACTTTCCCATCATTGCAGCCGACAAAGGGAATCAAATTCTTCAACCCCACGTGATGACCCGTGCCACCTCTTTTGATAAAGGGGCTTGCCCACGCCCGATCTTCAACCCTTGTAGTGTCTACCCCTTATACAGGGTCCAGCGCATTCTGATTATCATCTACTGCTTCAGTACCTGACATGCGGTTGAAGTACGCTTAATATGGCCTCCATATATCGCGCGGTCTGCTACATGATGGCATGAGAGCATTGTAGGTATCTGCCTGTGTGTTAAAGTAGGTCATGTCATTGTGCCATTCCGATATCATCGGTAAGGGGCACTTCATCCAGCGCATAGCGATTCTCCTCCTTGCCATTAAAAGACCTAGAGCCACCAGACGCCGATACGTTTTTGGTACGTCATAGTCAAAGCCCAGTAAAGCTGCTAATGCCGTATCTGGGAATGACAGCTCCACCACATCTTGAAACACCTCCACACTGTTGCCCAGACTCTACGGATCCCAGGGAAGAACCAAGCCACATGCCCGAAGTCCGCCCCCTCGATACCACATCTCAGACAGCGATCATCACTTCTCAGCCCATATTTGAATAATCGTACCGGGGTGTAATATGCCCGGTTAAGGTATTTAAAATGTACTAAACAGTGCCGCCCGTTCTGTGAAATAGTTTTAGTTAACGAGCAGCAATATGCCCGTTGTTGATCTGTTATTGCTATGCCCAGGCCATTCTGCCATTCCTGCCATGTCTTTATGTGTATCGGGACGACATTTGATCTCATGAGCTTATATGGTGATGATATCCCCCGGTGGGGGGAGCGTGTCTGTAATAGATACGTCAGTGGGGCCATTTCCTGTGGGTCCGATATATCGGTCCCTAGCAGTGTGCGTAGTGATTCGTACTCTGTGATAGTGGTATCTAGCTATTAGTGCTGTCAGGAGTTTTTGATTGGATCTGTTCCCAGGTATTAATCACCCCACCCACAAAGAAGTCCCCCATGCAGTGTATTTTCAGCGCATGTAATGCCTGTGTACTGCCCTGTCTACGCTCAAAGGGAACCATTCGCACCACTCAACTGCCAATTTCGGTGAGTAGAGAAATGTAATCTGCAGTTCATCAGCTGTTTTCCGCAGGAGATACCTTATGACGCCCATGGGGTCTATAACGTGTAATCGGCGCTGTGGGGTACTCAGTAGGTATTGCGGAAGTGTTAATGGATCAGCTTCTTCTCTCTCCAAATACAGGTGAGGAAGCTCCGGCGGCCCATGTATCTAGTGATACGCAATCATAGTCAGCGCTGCTCTATAGTGTGCCTCAAGATCAAGTGCATAGAGTCCTCCCAACGAATAGGGTAGAACCAGTGTGGACGACTTGACCTGTGGCTGTTTTCCGGCCCAGACCAGGCGGATCAGTAAGGGGCGTATATTGCGGAACAGTGACTTTGACAATAGTATTGGTATGTTGGCAAACAAAAAGCTTGGGAGTATGACTATTTTTATAATAGCTATACGGCCTAACAGTGAAAGGGGCAGCCAAATCCACCTCTCTATAGCCTCTGTCAGACGCTGCACAGCTCACCCATAATTTTCACTCACTACCACTTCTGGATCAGTATGTACCTGGATACCTAAATAGCGTACAGGTTCGGTGGTCCATGCAAGTAGAAATTCCAGCTGAATTGGCGTGGTATGTGCTGTGAGCGAATAAATAAGTGATTTATTCCAGTTTATGCGTAAACCCGAGGAGCTACCAAATTTCACCACCTCGCGTAATACTGGGGGTAGATTATGTTCCGGGTCACGTACATACAGTAGTGTATCATACGCAGAGATTATCAAATTATAATTAGGAAATCTGATACCACTGTGAGCATGGTATTCTCGCAAGGCAGTGACTACGCAACCAGGCCATTACAGAAGCGGCGAGAACGGGCATCCCTGCCTCATGCCTCTCGTGATTGATATTGGAGTGGATAGCACACCGTTCATGCGCCCACTCGCTACCGGTTTCGTGTAAAAGACCTGGATTAGTTTCTAAAATATGTCACCGACGCCCAGCCACCGGCAGCACCACCAGTCAAAAGTTTTTTAGCATCTAAAAATACTGCTGCAGCTCGGACTCCGGGGTCAATTCGGGATATCGTACCGAAGAGAGTGCAAAGATTACTGGGAAGTGATCGCCCGGGGTCAAACCTGGCTTGTTCCTGGCCAATACTGGGAAGTAGGGGAGGGTCAGCCTGTTCGCCAATATTTTGGCAAACAGTTTTGTGTCAGTATTAAGCAGTGATAAGGGCCTATATGATGAGCACTGCTGAGGGGGCTTACCCGGCTTTAGCAACGCTATCAGCAGCACTTTCCGCATAGTTGGAGGCATAACGCCCTCTCGGGACATCTCTTCAAAAAGGCTGACCTTGTGTGGAATAAGTTTGTCCTTGATACGCCTTATAAAAGGCTACAGTGAGGCCATCAGACCCCGGTGCCTTCTCACTGGGCATATCTTTAAGTGCGGCTACTTTCTCAGTCAGGCGGAGAGGGGCCACCAGCCTCTCCCTATGAGCATTGTAGAGCCATTTCATAGCGATATAGGAAAGATAATCTGGAGCGGCGTCATCCTCATGCGTTGATCGCAAAGTGTACAATTCGGCATAGTAATTATGGAATCTATCTACTTGTGCCGCTCCTCTGACTGGTTCCCCTTATACATCGTGCAACATGGGCACCTGGTTTTCCTCCCTGTTAGGTCGGACTAGGGCTGCCAATGTAATGCTGGGTCTCTCACCCTCACTATATACCCTAGCAGTGGCATATTTCCCTAAATGTGTAATCTCGTTTTGTGCCAATTAGATATAATCCACCAATTTAGCCGTAGTCTGTGCTAGGATCTGTGGGCAGGACCCCGCCCGTGATGTGTGCTCCAGCTCCATCAATTCATCTTTCAGTTTCTGTAGTCGATTTCGGATAGATCGAAGCACCCCGGTGTGTTTTGCAATTGCGATCCCCTGATTGTAGGCTTTAAAGGCTTCCCAGACGGTGGCCATACTGGACACACTACCCAAATTAATGCGGAAGTATTCATTGATCGCCTACGCCAGTTCCTCACAGAACACTGTCTAAGAGAGAGTATTGTGGAAAGCGCCAGGTGAAAGCCTTTGACTGTATATCTCCTACTTTCAAAATCAGCTTCACCGGTGAGTGATCGGAGAATGTTCGAGGCAGGTGCTCGCAGCGGTCCATGGGGGACAAGAAACTGTGGGAAATAAGCCAGTAGTCGATATGTGTATAGACGTTGTGCATAGAGGAGTAATGTGTGTATTCCCTGCCCTGGGGAAAGCTATCTCGCCAGGCGTTCACCATTCCACTGGCCTCAGTTATCGCAGTTATAGCATGGGCGGACGCCGCAGGTTTCCGGGGGGCCCCCTAGATCTATCCAACTCGAGGGATAGCACGCAATTGAAATCTCCTCCCCAAAGCTGTGGTATATGGACATAGTGCGCAATGATTGTTGTGTAGCAAGTAATAGAGCTGCGGGTCATCAAAGTTGGGTCCATAGACACCTATTAGTAGTGCTTCAAAATGCCCCTTACTACAGTGAGCGATCACGTATTGTCCCCCTGGGTCCACACAGACCTCCCTCAATCTGACTCCGGATCCACGGCGTGCCGACACCAAGGCCTTGCAGCGAAGTGAACCCCGCTGCAAGGCACTCACCCCTCATCCTGCGCTGAGAGAGCAACCCGGTTTGAGGGACCAAATGTGTTTCCTGTAGAATGGCTACGTCTATGTGGTGGTGCTGCAGATATAATACCACCTTACGTATCTTTCGGTGGTCATTCAGCCCTCTGACATTCCAAGTGAGAAAGTTCAGTGTGGCCCCATGTGTGGATAAAGATGCAGTAGTAACCTTCTCACCTCTCATCACCCACCCTGTACATATACAAGCCAAAAACCGTACTCCGGATTCCACCACGGATTTTCCAATAGCTGTGGTGCAGGAACAGTTGAATATATTATATTAACATTCTTAAATGCTTAAGTTAAAAGTAAAATACATATGTCGGTGCTTGTGCATGACATTATGGAAGCTTATCCGTTTTTTGTGTATCATGGCTGAATCTTGTTCGTAAAATGATTTTTTTGGAGCATGGGCCTCAGAGGTACAATTCATGGTTTAAGGGTGGAGTAAGATGAGTATTCTTGCAAGTGCTGTGCTGGCACTCAAGTACATACAATGTGTGATAGGTGAGTTTTGGTGAGGAGAATTAACAACATACAGAAACAAATCTTCACAGAAACACCCACATTCATTCTTTTTTTCTTTGTAAATTACTCTCTTTATGTGAAATAGATATTTCAAAGAGATCTTTTCCGCACAACTAGTTACAAAGTAATTTTGGAGGTAGAAATTAGCCCATTGTGTATCTTTGTTTTCAATGTTTTGGTTGTACAGTTAGGCATGTGGAATTGGTTATGGTCTTGCACATATTGTTTGATCTCTCAGGTTCTGACATTTCTGTTAATGTTTGTGATGCTGATGAGGTGTTGCTATCTGGTGATGATAGTTTTGTTATTTGTGTGTATGCAACACAAATTCCTTAGATGTGCATGAGGTTTGTACTGTTTATTCTGCGTTCTGCAATCCATTTTGAAACTTTCATTCTCTTCCTTCTTTTCCTCTCTTCTTATGTTGAGTGTATCTTTTTCCACATTTGACTGTCGAGGTGTGAGACTAACGTAACTGAGTGCTCCTGTCTCTTTATGCTTAAGTCAACCTGTGGTTAAGTATATGTTCCAGTACTGAGACAACTGTATCTGACCGAAGGTGCCAGTCTAAGCTGCAGGACTACCTCCACAGAACACAACACACTTTCTGATCTAACTACATATGGTCTACGCAATTTGGGAATTTTACCATTCCTTTTCATCTCAAAACAGTTTTATTTGTGGATGAAAGTGCTTTTTAAAATGTAATGAGTGCTTTATGTACTATCAAGTATTGTTATTTGAAGCCGACTTTGGCTGCTACAGGAAGTCAATGCAATGTTTTTATAAATTGGATGGCGAGTTTTAATCCGTTTGCTTTAGCTGCTAATCTGGTTGTGGTATCTTGACCCTTTCATATGTGATCCAACAACGTTTGCAGAGTGCCCGTATATTTTATATTGCTGTAGTCATTCTTTGCTTTTATTGATGGCTTGACCAAGAATGGCTTCACTCGCTTTCTCCCAAGAGTAGTTCATTTCTCCTGTGTAATTTGAATTACAGTGACCGCATCTCACTATCTTAGTCATTTAACTTTACAAGCCTAGTCAAGGATCAACATCATAACAAACATTCGCTGGCTGAGTAGAGTATGTACATGCCTGCTGAAGTCATGGTACATTACATTGGATTAAACTCCCTAATCTGAATTAGGCTACCAAGAAGTATAATATTTTGGAGACATTAAGACTTACTGGTTTGGTTGCAACCATTGTTTGATGATACTGAAGATATAGCTGAGTCTTTTAGAAAACTGTGGATCAGGTGAAATGTAAGAGTGGCTGTGTTTTGATCGTATATTTGATAGCATATGTTGAGTCGCAGCAAAGTGTTGTAGAGAGTATTCATTTACTTATTGAACAGGATGCGGAACAAAGCTAATCTCTAAGGAATTGCACATTACTGTGAAGGGGTCAGTTATGTGAGTGTCTTTTGCAATGTGCACTGATTGGCCACAAGTGAGACCAAGTTCTTATTTTGGCTGTAACGTCATCCACATATGTTAAGTGCACTAGGGGGATATTGTGATCAGTGATCTTGGCGGCACCAGAAGGTTTTGTTTGACTTTAAGGCCTGTTTATCCTTTACAGCTTGTGTTAGTAGGATGTTTTTAATAGTGATCAGGCTATTCTGTCTCAAGGATCAGAACTATGGGCAAGTTGCCTATGAAGTTAGTATGCAGCTGAGCCTGCTACGTACGCTGTTGCATCTGTACAGGTTTATTGTGGGTTTTTTTTAGATGCTGAATGTTAGATCAGGGGCAAAAACTGGATAATTGGTGTGTTTGACTTCTGAATTTTCTTGAATGTATTTCATTTGAGATTTTCGTAGCTGTCTTTTGAGATTTTGTTTGGATGAGCGTCTACGTATTACTGTATGTGCTCAATTTTGCAAAAATTTAGATTTTTTTTTTGTCTGTGATTGCTTGTAGGATGTAGTTGTACGTGTATTTGATGCTTTCTGCATATGCTGGCTAAGAGATGCTCGTGACACCAATGTGGATTAGTGGTTAGTGTGTGCCGGTTTGTTTCCTGTGGATCGGATAGTTTGAAGGGCACTTAAGGTCGTAAGACAACATGTATTTTCTGCTTAATTTGACAAATTAAATGCATGTAATATTTGGTTTTGGGTAGGTAATTGTTGGATTGTGGAAATGTGAGGCTAAGTCTTTGGAGTCTGTGTTCTGTGTTTTTCAGACATTCATCATGATGTTTCTGATGTTTCCATTGCAGGCTACGATCCAGTCAAGAGTGTAGCCTTTTATCTTTTCTACCTGGTCACCCATATTTCCTTTGGGTATTCAGCGTTATTTGTAGCAGGTTGTGGAGAGGACGAGGCCCCTTTATACTTCATCCAGGCAATTCCTGTGGTCTTGGTATTTGCTAGTAAATCAATAGGTAGTTGAGCACAGGCTTTTCTGGTGAGCGTGGGTGTGTTTTTTTGTTTTTGTGTTGTAGGTTTTGTTACGCAGGATTAGTTGGAGAGCATTTTTATTATTTGCAATTATGCAAATCAGCACATGGGTGTGGTATTTTGAAGCTTAGGTGGGTGTTGTGCCTTTATGGAAAGCAGGACTCTCTTTTGATTGGTGTGTATTGTTGATGATTGATTGGTTTAATTTCTTTTTGATCTTGATAGCTACAAGGATTGAGCAACCACTCGTCGTTTTATTGGTGTCTGTTTATGGTTTTGATTATTTCTCATTTTTCCTGGTTGTGATGGTCTAATTTAGATTTTTGAGACTGTTCCGTGATAGCTACATTTCAGTTTTGTTACTTAGAGAACGTCTCTATGGTGTTCAGATATATACCACAGTATTTAAATTATGGATGCAGTGAGTTTACTTTTGCTGATGGTTTTTATGCTGGTACCCTCAATGCTATGTTGCTTAGTTTCTAGAATTAGTCATTGAAATCATTTGTACTGTGTTTACGTGGTAAACCACTCCACCAGCAGAGCCTTTTGAACACAATACTTTGGCATGGTGTTGTAAGATTCTCAGCACAGTTCTTAAGTTGTCTTTCCACTAAATATGTATGAGGTTGCATGGATGTTTTATGCAGTAAATAAAATTGAAAGATCCACAGTTCAGTGGTTTTAGTTTCCCATTAAATTACCTGAGAGACACAATTCATATTTTTGTTTTTTTAACTTTCAGTACATTTGATGTGCCCTGTAACTGTTGGTGAGAATGGGGATTTAAGAATGCAGCACAATAAGCTTGCACTAAATGAGCTCTGATGCTTTGCCCTTTCTAAAAGCAAACACTTTTTTTCAATTTTCCATTTTTCAAGCATTGGCAATTTATCTGCATATGTTTTTAGAGTACTGAAGGTGGTAAAGAAGACCATTTTGAATTCCTTTGTTTCAGAAACTAGGCTCTGTAGAGTATGAGATGCATTTGCTTGACTATTTTACCAAACTGCAAGGCTGTGCTGATGGACATATTTTGGGCAAATAATTTCACATTCTAAGAAATCATCTTTCTTCTGATTATTGTACCTTAAAAATTGACTTTATGCCATATTATCCTTAAAGGGGTTGGGATACTGACTACATATTGTTCGAGAACATTCTCTCTGTATGGTTTTGTAGATGTTGGTTACTGGTAAAAAGTAAATTACAGTATGTTGATGCTGAGTGGTAAAATTAACTGCTTTACTTTTTCATTTAGTTAACTGTGGAGTGCTTCAAGCGTGTCAGTCTTCCTTTGCCTCAATGGAATGTTGTCAATACATTTTTTGCAAAGTCTTATTGATTCCCTGTAGGGATTGTCAATAGAAAAAAATATTTCTGTTGATACTTCTAACCGCATATTCCTCACCTTTAGAATGATCCACAGGTGCCAGCCTGGCTCCAGAAACCTTTCATAACAGTGCTCCTGTGCTCCGCTAGGTAAAATCCTTTGTGAAGTTGAAGTAATTTCTGTTAAGAGACAATACTACACAAGACACTATAAAGCTTGCCTTGTCATTCTAATATGTCATGTATCAAAACAGCGTTTGATCTTGCTTATTACTATATTATGATTCTACATCTAAGATTACCAGCAAGCCTGAGAAGGAAGTCAGTCAATCTTCTGAGATTCATCGCTGATGTGCTGTTCCTCATGAAGGCTTTTGTCTTGAAAGTTTATAGAAAAGATCAGATTCCTCAAGTGGTTCAAGTACTGACTAGCAATCTGGGACTTCTTAAGGACTTGTTAGTATTCTTGTGTACTTCTATATCTCAGATTGTTAATCAGTGGATTGCATAGATACCCCCACTTTATCTGTTTACAAACAGAAGGTCTTAACTATCATTTTCTGTGCAAACACCAATGTCTCTGATGGCCCAAAATTTCATGTCACAATTGCCACTTGACTTGTACTGAAATTTGCTTGACAGCAATGCCTTCTACCTGCTTTGTTTGGGTTCACACATTTGCAAATACCATGTTTGTGGTAACTGTGAATAAGTGTTCCTATCATCAGAATTGACTTTGTATGCATCTAATGAAGGAAGGATAGTTTCTTATGTATATATAGTGCTTAAAAAAACAAACCTATATATATAGTTTTTTTTTTTTTTTAAGCACTAACAGCTATTGTTGAGGGAAAGCGTGCAGTCTCCATTAAGTAATTATTAGCAGATCCTGTATGAGTAATTATTAGTTTGCTCTCTGTAAACAACTCCTCTATCAAAAACTATTTAGAAACAATGGCTCTGTCTTTTAGTCTGACACAATTAAGTATATCTTTCACTACAGTGCTGGAGCATAAATGAAAACAAGCTTCTAGCTAACTTGGATAGCAAAATGTCTTTAGCACATATTGGATCTTTTTAGGGGGTTAGTAAGCTTGGGGAATCTTTATAATAATAATTTTAAAAAAATGTTGAACATTAGCTGCTTCAGTAATAAGAAAGAAATATGTCAAACATATTTTCACCTTTGACATCTATTACAAGCCAGTAGTATAACTGTCCTGAATTATAATAAATAATAGTGAATTTTAGTATTAAAATTAGGACAAATATATAACCTGGTGTCCTGATGAAGGCAAATTGCCACTGCTGTTTGTACCGGACTGAGTTTTTTGTAAAACTTAAAGATGATTGTTATACAAGTGACAGCTTAGTCAATATTCAGAGAAGCTAAATTCAAGAGTTTTGGGTTATGTTCTTTTATTTTATTAATGACATGGCTTGTTTAAGTATAATAGACCTCTAATAAATGTAGCTTTGAAATATTTCTAGCTAGTTTAAATAAATGCAATATTTTATTCTAAAACCGTTTCTGATTAGGAGCGCTGTGGAAAGAAAACATGCAAAGGAATGTGACTGTCCCAATATAATGTATATAAAGCAAAACATTGATTTGTTACCAATATAGAACCATTGTGTTCTAATACTCTGTAATATTCAAGTTCCCCAGTGGATACTGGACTGTCCCTCCTCTGTTGATTGGATAATGAAGGAATGGCACCTGTGTAACTATTTGCTCTTCCTAAGGGAAAGAGGAGGTTGGTTAATTGTCTCATAACTATATTATGCTTGATTTTGTTGATCTTATCAAGGAAAGATGCATTGCCCACCGCAAATTTCTCTCTGTGATGCAAGGTACAAATGCTTTGAGTTGGGAGTTACTGCAATATTAGATGTCTATGACTAGTGCTTTGCTTTAGTTTTTAGCTTGTGTGATATCGTGAAATAGTTATATTTTGACAGGAATACTTCTTTCTGTGTGTAGAGCGCAGACATCAGAAGTGTGAAGTCTAAGGTAAGTTGGGATTGATGCTACCACGTATGCATCTTGTGAATTTCTTTTATTACTCTTTAGGTGTTCTATGATTGAAGTGTAGAGGCTTGGGAGCGGTGTGTAGTCAGCAGTGTTATAGCATTTCGTTGAGACTATCTACCCTAGTGTTGATGTCTACGATGTGGTTGGTGTTGCTTGAGAGCATGTTTAGATTTTATATGACTTGAACCCATCTGGAACATTTTGAATGAAATACAAGCCTCTTGGAAGTCTGAGTTTGCTAGTATGTGCATACTGAGGTTGGCAGATGGTGCATTATGTGGTGGTGTGGTCAGAGCATCCTATATAGATTGCTGTGTGGCCTAGAATGTACGTTGAACCAATGCTGAAGTGGAGCTGTTGTCTTTGGATTGGGTGGCATGTGTTCTCTGTAGTGTTGGTCGAGCTGTAATTGGATATTAGGTAGATGCAAGTCACAAAGAAAGAGGTTCGTAGAGTGGGAGAAAGGCACAATAGAATGGAGGTTTGAGAATTTACTAATGAAGAATTTATGAAAATCAAGTGGTCTGAAGGCTAGGTGAAATATGAAGGAGTTGTTGAATGAGAGGTGGTAGAAGAGGATAATTTGTCTCTACTCTTTAGACAGTTGTGAAGTATTATTGAGCTGATCTCATTGTTCACAGTGATTAGGTTGATCTAGCATTTGTTGACAGCTGGGTTTGTCTCAGATGTTGGCGGTTGGGTAGGATTTTTTTGTCTGTCAACTATTTTGTTTCATTTCAGTTGTTGACCATAATCTTGGATATTCCTATGTTGACTTGCTTATGTTGTTTTTTCCTGATTTTGGCGGTGATGTTGGTCCTTTTAATATTAGTAGCATGGTTGATCTCTCTTAAGTGGTGATAGGTGTACAGGTGTTTGATATGTTTGGGTTATTTTTGGGCTGTATAGTGGCCACAACTGTATTTCTGGTTTTGCTAGTTGTCATTCGTAATACTTATTATTGTACTTGTCACCCTGATAATAGTTGTTTTTGTCTTTGCTGTTGACTGTCTCTCGTTTGGTTTTTATAGTTGTAACAATGTTTGTGACTATTACTATGGTTCTGTAACATTTGTCTTTGGTTTTCATCATTCTGTTTCTTTTTTCTTTTGATAGTTCAGGATCCTAAGCGGCAATTTTCTTATCAGCAGCTGAGGAAAGTCTGGGGTCAGGCCTGGCACACAGTCCGTACACTGAAGGAAGATTGTAACCGGCTGCAGCAGGGACAACGATCAGCCTTGTAAGGAAGTCTATTGATTGGTTACATTGAAAACATTAATCTCTTTCCAAGGCATCTGTGCCGAGAGAGCACCTTACATTTCTGGCTTACCTGGAAAGAAGTTCATGTTGGACAATTGTATGGCTTTTGGTAGTACTTGCATAGCTTGAGGAAGCAATCTCAAATCAGGCGTGAGGAGTCGTTTTTTTATGGCTTCTTTGTAATTACATGGTACATAGTGGGTGCGTACATGGCTCTTACAAAGGCACTTTTTCATTAAAAATGAGAACAGGGCGTGGAACAGTATGGGGGGGATGTACAAGGGTTAGTAATGTGTTTCGGAAAGTGATTTTATGGCTTATGTAGGCATGAATTCAAGACCTGTAGGGGGACCATTTCACGGGACTAGTGTGGAAACATTTGTAGTGTATATAAGAAAAAATATTTGGCTCTTGGGAGCAAATTCATCTTCATAGTGGGAAATTGTAATATTCATTGTTTGCATTTTCATTATGGGAAAACTTCATGACCGTTTTGAAATTTTTAATGATGACATTAACTTTAATTACATTTCTTGGTGTTATGGCCTCCCCTTTACAATAGAAGGAAGACTATTTAATGATCCATTGTTTCATTGAAATGTCTTACCCCAACATAAGAAATGTTTAATGCATCTGTGAGGCCAATTTTATGCAAACCTTATATTACTATGAGATCAGATTTGTTGTGCAGTCAGTGGAGAGTCATTTCACATTTATAGCGATTCCATGGTTACTGCAGGGTGAAGATCAAGATTTTTTGTGGGGGTCCATAAGTTCTTGTGTCGTAAGGTTCAAGACCATGATTCCTGTGGAGTATTTCCACATTTTATCTGAATGTCATGGTTCTTTTAGGACAGTGTACTGGCTTGCATGACATCAATGTGATTGCTTCTAAAGTCTATCATGGCTTGGTTATAGGTAATTTCATGACTTGTGCTGGGTGCATTCATGAACGTCCTGTGTTGTGATTCAGTGCCCCCCTGAAGGGTAGTTCTTGATCATTGGATCTTCATTAATATTCTCCATCACTGAATACCTCCACAATATCGCCGAAAAACCTATTTCAAATATGTTAACACTGCATATCCAAATATTTATCCTTTAATATCCCAATAGAATTCAATTAAACTGTTAACTCGTCCCAGGAAGCCTTTTTGAATCACCCTTAGATAAATAAATGTGGCCAAATGGGCAGCAGTTTCAATAAGTAGGAATTTCACTCTGTGGTCTTAAGACATGGTGCTGCTCCAGAATACCAGCAGCCAGTATGGTGGCAGCTAGCTTCCATTAATATTCTTTCTATATGAATCCAAGCCCCTAAATAGTAAACATCTGGTTCTTCGTTTATTTTTTCACTACAATTGTCGGCTTTGTTTTATGTCGTTAAGTAAATGACTTTTTTTAATTTTTAGATTATTTCTTTTAATAGGTTTTACCCCATGACTTTTCTTCATTTGCCATTAAGTTTCTTTTATAAAAGAGTTTCCTGTTGTGGGCAAGAATGCATGTCAGATAGTGTATTTCTATTCCTCTTTGCAATGAAAGAGTTTCCCTGCTCGCTTGAAAGGAATTTTAACAGGTGAGTGCTAGTTAACGAGGAATGTAAGTAGCGTTCAATCAGCTTTGATAAGTTATGGGCTCCTAAGAACTCTGCACAAGCTAAGGGACCAACCCATCATCCATCTATCCTTGCTATCCTACCCTCAATACCACCAGGTGTTCTCTTGTATTTTAGTGCATTCTTCGATTGTTCTTGCAGCTGCTTTAGGGGCTTCGGCATCAAGAGTTCATCAATATAAGGTTATTCTTAGGCGCTTTGCTAACACTAAGAAAACCTCAGTGGTTTAAGAGTCTCTTCCACCAAGAGGGTCTCAACTTTGGGAAACCCACCATTGTAAAGGAACCACTAGAATGAAAGAGTCCTCTATGCTGTTAGTGCTTTGACTCCAGGGAGCTCTAATGTACTTCTAGACTGTGCTCCAGAAGCCAGCCAGAGAAGTCATGAAGTTCCTGCTGAAAGGGCTGTGGTTATCAGTGTCTGTAATTCACAATCAATAGAAAACTCACCCTGAACAGAATATTTTATGAATATGCCATTTGTGACTGAGATCTGATACTCTTCACCTTCTTTTGCATCCAGGTCTCCATTTACTTGATACATGTACATAATCTTAGAGGTTCTTCAGCTGTTGAAAGGCTTCTCAAGATCTAGTGCCCAAAGATATAATAATAATGTATTTTTAATGTATAAACACGTCCATTATATAGCACTTCATACTGATACATACATATGTGATGTAAATAATAGGTGTTAACTTTACCCACTTCAGTGTTACGCGGTTTACTAATTTCAAAATGATGGAAAGCTGTGTTGGTCATGCCAAGATTTTTACATGTGATCTGCAGATCACAGCAAATGTCAGCAGTCAGTGGTGAACTCACTTATCCACCTTTTCTGGTTAAATGTCTCTAAACAGACTGGTAACATTTAGGAAACACCATTATCGATCCTAATATTGCTACAAGCCTGCAGTGACTTAAGGGCTAACTTGGCACACCATATAAAAGGATAAATCCTGGCTTTAGTTTGTTTTGCTCTCATGTTTGTTACACTGTTATTTTCTGTCCTAGTAGAAAATGACTCCTTACAGGCGAGGACATTCTCACACCTTGCTGGATGATGTCCATCCTCACCATACAGTCTGGTGTCAAGACACTGTGCTTTGTCTAATGTCACTATATGAATAATGCTGATTTCTTTGTTCGCTTCTTAAAGACAGCATTTGATTGGACAGGTCACATTTGTCATGCTAAGAAAAGTTTGAGTATCTAGTTTGCAAATTGATGTGTGGGTAACTTCCACGTTGAAGCTTGTGTGACATAAGAGTGAAGACAGAAGGTTAGATGGCTGATTTGGGTTTTCAAAGGACATAGTCTTGGGGAGTTTTTTTTTCTCTCATGCAATCCATCTGTGGTCTGTCAACTAGGGCTTTGGGGTCCACACAAGAGCCTGAGTCCTTGATCCTTTGTAGTAAGGATGAGAATATGTGGAAGGTATAAACTGTCTTTTTCCACTTGACAGTGATCAGATGAATCACAAGTGCAGTGCCACAACCCTCTGGCATTGGGAACAAGATGGGGTTCCAATTCTTTTTAAATTATGCTAACATTTAGCAAACAAATATTTTTCATGTGTTTGTGTACTTTCTCAACTCACTAGCCTTGAGAATGCCATTAAGTCACAAATGGCGAAATGTGTTGGCTGTCCCTCATTTTCAAGAAGTGTTATCCTGTAAGGAAACATTCTACATCTGCTGTTTTAAGAAGAGTAGAGATTAAATCAACTCAGTTAAGAAGCATAAAGACCCATCTTCCTTCTCAACCTTTCTGATGGACACTATTTTCACACATTGGTATTGCTGATTGTGCTGCAAAAGATTCTAAAAACTATGTACATTAATAATTAGTTCTTGTGTCTCCACCTAGTCTCTTTAATTTGAAATTTACAGAACAGTGATAAAATTCCTACTGTTCTTATATATAATCTGTCCTAAAAAATTATGATAAAGAGAACACCTTTTAATATACCATGCATTAAATCTTATGCCTGCATTAAGAAACAGGGTGAAATGCATTTTAGTCTACATTAAAGTAGCCCCGTCATCGATAACTTTATGTAGAAACATAATTATTAAAGGCTTCTTTATTCAACCTTCTTTATTAAACCCACTGTTGACTTAATTTAAATTTCTGGGTGCTATGTGGTTGACACATTCTTTTCTCAAAGCAATAAATATATTGTACTTCCTGTACCCATAAATGGATATCTGGATGACTATAGACCTGGCACTGATGTATAATCAGCAGTTGAGTTGAGTTGAGTTACCAGAGCTGTCAGAAAAAAATCCCAAATCGGAGGTAATCCATAACTCGTACATTAAATAGATCATACTATGGGTGTGCCAACAGAGGCGGAAATTCTTCCAAATTCTTCTTGCCAAAAAGATGAAAGAGTGCAACACAATGTAAACATATGAACCTGGTCTGTGGGTGGTGAGCAACACCGAGAACAATGACCGCTGGTTCCAGAGTTAGTATTCCACTCACCAGTGTTATATAAAAAATCAAAAAGAGTCCACTAATGTTGAAGTTAAATTTTTTATATCTGTCCGAAACACAGAACGCATAATAAGTGAATCCATGCACGTATTCTATTGTATCTCTGTGGCTAACCACTTGGAGGATTTCATGGCCCTATGGGATTGTCCAACTTCAAGATTGGAAGCAAAGAGATGGTAAAAGATAAGGTTTTGAATAAGGACAGTTATATAAATCACAAAATTGCAGGGGTCCACTGAGCTTTCACATCACAGTTTGGCAAGTGTATGTAATCTTGCAACTGAAGGTATTATAGAATATTAAATGAGGTATACCAATTTATTTAGGGAGCTTGTCTAAGGAGTTAAATATCCCGGAATGGGTTAGTTGTTGCACAAACTATAGTTACGAGTTAGACATGAGAAATCTGTAGAGAGTTGCAAAACGCTAGAAGGTGCTGGAGTTTTCCATAAGGGAGAATAGCCGTGAATTCTCAGGCTCCAATATTGTATGCATATGTCACCCCATAGGCAGGAAAAATTGAGAAGGCCCTTGAATTTGACGCATCTAGTGTCATCTAGGATAAGTGTAAACAAATTAAGAGGCAAGGAGGCTTGTTAAAGTAGATATTCATAAAAGTCTGAATTCTGCTGATTTCTTGCGCAAGCATAGCGGGTCACTTCCCTGAATCTGCCCAGTAGTAAAACCGGCTTCTATGTGAGAACATTTAAATTAAGAATTATCTGTGTCAAATAGATTTTAAAAAGACTGGGGTACTTAAATAAGGAAGCTCCAAAAAGGAATTGTTGATAAAAGAACCATTTCAATCGGATTCGTCCAGCCCAGCACAGTCTTGCATGGGTATTTCCATTTCTTTAAAAGCCGACTTCATCCAAGATAGCAACCCCATAATTTCAGAATATTGTTTTTCAAATTTCTCGATGAGCCATGTCCTAAGTTATTTTGATTTATTGACTGAATGCAATTCTTGAGCTCTTTGTAAATACCAGCTGAGCATAAGAATAAGCTTTCAGAAATTTAAAAATGAGTTCCTTATTGTTTAATGGTGCCTTATTGTTTGATGTTGTGTTGGCCTTTCTTAACATCCCTTAAGCTGGGACTGTTGTAATAGTATTGATGCTCCTTCGTCAGGAATAGTCGCTGAAGACTTGAGATCTGAAGTTCAGTCATTGGATTTGTCTTTAGTCATGGCATGAGATTAAGCATTGGATTAGACACATAGTCCAACTTCTCACCAGCCCCTAACAGTGAACCCATTGATAACAATATAGCTGTGGCAGAAATCAGTAAAGAAGATGCATCAAAGATCAATATTAGATCTTCCAGAAAAGAAGCGCATGGTATTAATAAGTTTTAATATCTTTGGACTATTCATTCCTTCACCAGCCATAGTCGAGTTAGATATATATGATAGTTCTAGCTTCATAGAGACAGACTCTCCCAGATGAAGACTCAAAAGGGAGGACCCAATAAGGTCAAATGGAGGCTCCAAAAATTCCACTGTGAAGGGGCCAGAAGTCAAGGGCTGATATAAAACTGTTTACTCCTCAGGAGCATTGCTCCCCTTCTCTTAGCATGGTTGGTGATTCTGGTAGCAATACTGGAATATTTAGTATTGCTTCTGACTTTATCAGGAGACAGAGCAGAGGAGGCCCCGTGGGCATAAAGGGAAAAAAGGTTGCAGGGTCTATCCCCTTCATGCATAATGTGGTGTTCAATAATCTCTTGCAGTACAACTTTTGTGTTTTTTGTTATGACCCCCTTTCCACACACTGCTTAGATAGTTCAGCTGCAGCAGCCTTTCTTTTAAAAACTAAGAGCTTAGAACCATCATGCCTGTTCCCCCATTACAATAGTGGAAGAGATATTCCAGCTAAATGTAATAAATCTTGACATGCAGTCTGGATCAGAGCCTCCCAGGATCTTCACATGAATGGAAACTACCCTGAGTTTTCTTTACCAAAAGGCATAGCTAAGCAGAAAAACTGGGTCATGTACACTTAACGGTGCTTAGAGCACATTAGAAGCAAAGTCAATATGGAAGTCAATAGTCTAGGTTGGCTCTGGTGATCTCTTAAGTACAATAGAAACAAATCTCGGGTGAGCATCCAACACAAACACCCAACTACAGGTTTGCCTACTACATTAATTGAAGTTATCTGCTTTTCCTTCTGCCCCTGATATCATAATATAATTCACCCTAGATACTGTGGGTGCTTAGTGTTCAATCTCTTCCGCAGTCACTTGGAGGCAAACAGGCTGATAGGGAAGAAAGAAAGGGAAAAAAAGGTCAACTCCAGTAATTGGCACAATGGGCAATGGGAACTGTAGTAATGGTGAACTGTTCCACGCCTCAATGCTCTCAAAGACTCCAACCAGCCCAAGAATTAGAGTGGCATGGCATGGCATGGGACTGAAGGATGGCTGTTTCTGGTATAATCGTTTTGCTGTCACCAAGAGAGGAAAGCAGACAGATGTCACCAAGAGAGGAAAGCAGACAGAGATGAGTGGCACCTCCATCCTGCATTCAGCACCTTCTCAGTCAGCTCACAGTAACTCTTGGAGCTCCATAAGCAGACCTTCCAGGGAAACTTCTGAGTAAGAGCCACACAGTGGGATCAGCAGTAGCACCATGGGAGCTTAGGCATACTGGTACTTACTGGCTACAATTTCTGTCCGCCATGTTTTCGAAGCCCATATATTTCTCTTTAACATGTTTTCATACCTTCAATCTCAGAAGGTTGGAAGTGCCATATGTCTGTTTTAATGGGTAAGGTTCAGCCTTGTTTAGACCTTCCCTCTGGAAAATTGTCCCAGGCTGATAATATGACAATAGTTTATATTTTTGTTACACAAGAAGTGTGTGGTGAGAATAGTTTTTCTGCAGAAAGCACTCTATCATAGGCCTGACTTTACAGCAGTGCCTGTGGTTACCCTTTTCCATAATGAAGGTTACAGGAGTTCTCAGCAAGAATGAGATTTTCATCTACCATGTGTGACTGGCAGTTTCTTGCCATGAAGTTTCAGAAGATTGTACTTCAGCTTATGGAATCCTCTAGCAGATGAGCATTCAGTTAAAAATCCACATACTGATCTCTGCGGGGGCTCAATTTTCAGTATTTTTCAAATTGATTGACTTCTAAGGATTCAAAAAGTAAATTTTTTAAGGAGAATTACATCTATTTTCCAAATATTTGTTTTCTTGTGCCGTGTCCTCTGTCTCCAGATAACAAATAATTCATGCCATTGCCCACAAGAACTCTCTGCCGCAATATTTGAAACATCAGTGAGCAATGTCTAACAATATCCGAGAAGTTAGACAAGGAACTGGCCGCAATTGAACACTCGAGAGTTACCATGGAAGAGCGATTTGGAACCCTGGCAATGGACCTCAACATTCTAAGAGATGATCATTGCAAGCTGACTGACAAAGTCGCTGAGGGGGAGAAAGCCATCTCCGTGCCACAACCCCTAGCTTAAGCACAACAGGAAACCCTATGAGATCTCCAATCCTGAGTCTCGCAGCTAGAAGAAAGAGCGGACGACTTAGAAGGACGCTCCTGCAGGAGCAACATTCAAGTACTAAACCTACCAGAAGGGGCGGAAGGATCAGACCCCGTTGGGGACTTGGAAACCTGGCTTAAATCATTCACACCCGCCTCGGAACTCACGCCCTTCTTCTCAGTAGAGGGAGCGCATCGGGTCCCAGCCTGGCGGCCACCTCCGTGGTCCCCCCCTCGGCCGCTCCTAGCCAAGCTCCTTCATTTCCAGGATAGGGACTCAGTACTACGAGCTGCAAAGGAAAACGGACACATCAAGGTGGAAGACGAACACATAATGGACACTTGGAAACTGGCCTAGCTCAATACAAATCCATCATAACAACGGCCATAGATCAATTAGCCCCACTAAAGCAGGGTACAAACTCAGGTAGGCGTCCTCAGTCAGCCTGGTTCTCTTCCAGTCTGAAAACGGAGAAGAGTCTCTGCAGGAAATTGGAGTGACGTTGGCGTCTCTCCCATAATTCAGTAGACAAAGCACACTATAAAATGGCTCTATCCAAATATCATAAAAATATAAAAAACATATTTCACTACTGGAGCAGGCTGGGAATGCTCCCAAAACTCTCTATTCGATCCTCAAAACCTTTACTCACCCAGAGGCATGCAATAATGAGCTGGCACCATCACAAGCCCTATGCGACAAAATAGCGATGCACTTCATAAAGAAAATAGATCTCATCTATGACACAATCACCCGAGACTGAAGTGGCCAACTTAACGCATCTGTCGATCTCTCACCCACTCGAGCCCCGCACCAGAAGCTGGAAAATTTTCCCTTGGTTACACCCAATGCAGTGGAGTCCCTACTTGCTACTGTTAAATCAGGCTCACCCGTTGATATAATCCCGGCCAGGACTGACACATTACTCTCCAAATAGCTGGCCATCCCCATTAGCTTCATCCTTAACCTTTCACTAAATAAAGGCTTTGTTCCTGATGAGTGGAAGGCAGCACAAATCATCCTCATATGGAAGAATCTTAAGGCCCCTATGGATGATTTAACTGATTATCGCCCTATATCACTGTTACCTCTCCTGAGCAAGTTGTTAGAAAAACATATTAATAAACATCTTTCAGACTTTGTCGAGGATTCTGGCTGCTTTGATCCATCTCAGTCTGGTTTCAGACCCAGACACAGCACTGAGTCAGCCTTGATTGCCGTCACGGATAACATCTGACAGGCTCTAGACAAAGGATGGGCAGTTATACTAGTGCTGCTCGACTTGCGGCCCACGCTCATGACTGAGGCCCGCCCTGCGCGGTGTGATAGACGGCAGCTGAGTGCATTGTGAGGCGAAGCCAGGCAGCTCAACACTGCGTAGCTCTGTGATGAGTCCCGGCAGGGCATAGCTGGGACACGACGAACTCTGCTCATGATGACAGCCGGTCCCGGCGTAAAGGCAGCATCTAGGCACAACGGAAGAAAATTGGGAAAGAGAAGAGGCCTGGTGGATGCTGGGCACCCCCCCCCCCCCCTCGCAATGCACGGACTGCTGTACTTGGTGCTTGAATTGACTGTGGATCTTGGAGGGGGGAGGGGGAGCTGTGGTATCGTGCCGGGCGCTCGGCGTTGTGGGGTTCGGGGTGACCAAAACGCCCCGTTGCTACGCCCCAGCAAGGCGGACCCAAGGCAGACATTGCAGCGGCCCACCGGACCCTTCTGCTATCGGACCGAGGAGGCAGCCACCTGTGCGGGGGGCTCGGTGGGGACCTGCGCCCCTACAAGACAGAGACACTGTAACAGGCACGACTGCCCTGGCAGAGTACACTCCCTGGCCCGTGGGAAAGGAAGCGAGCCATGGGCAAATCAGATGCAAGGCAACCAAAAATCTCTTTTGAGCAGCGTAAGACCCCCAGGGGGAGCACCCCCCCCAGTAGAGGAGTAATCGGAAATAACCATGAACCCCTCATTAACTCCAGAGCCAAACATCCCTGAAATGTTCGCAGACCTAAAGCAATCCCGGTCGGCGATTGGCCTCAAATTTGACTCTGTCAGATCGCCTGGATCGGCTCAGGGACAAGGTATGGAATCATGATCGGACGCATCACGGAGGTCGAACAGCGGACCTCTGCGCTAGAAGATGAGGGAACTGCTACCCGCGAGAAATTGCTTTGGATCGAGAAGGTGCTGGAAGTCATAAGGAACAAAAATGAAGACCTCGAGACTAGGTCACGACTCAACAATTTTGCGAATTCTTGGAATCCCAGAGACCACAGCAATGACCCGGGTCGAGGACTATATTGAAGAAATGCTCCGGTCCATCTTTGGTGATTCCCTGTCAGCGGTTTGTATAGTTGAGCGGGCTCGCAGGTCCCTTGGTTCCGAGACCCCCTCCGGGAGCCCCGGCCAGACCAATAATTGCGAGACTATTAAACTATAGGGACCACGATGTTGTGCTTTGAAAGGCTCGAGACCTGCAGGTAAACCAGGTATCAGGGCAACGCAGTTTCATTTTTCCCCGATTTCACTTTGACTGTCCAAGCCGCCAGGAGAGAGTTTGTGCCGGTAAAAAGGTTGCTGCAGCAACAAGACATCAAGTACTCTCTGCTTTATCCTGCGAAGCTCTGTATTTTTCACTCTGGCAAAACCACGTTCTTCACAGATCCCAAACTTGCCGCCAAGTTTGTGCGTAGTCTCAAGCACTTCAAACCAATAACATGTGCAGATAAAGGCCCGGAGGAGGAGGACCCTCTTAGCGAAAACGACTGAGAACCTGTTCGAGCGCCAAGATGCTGGCTGGACTGGGGTCTCCATGGCTCGGTGGGGCTTGATTCTATCCTGTGCTTTTCCACAAGTTGCACCTTTCCTGCACATTAACTACACAGGAACCAAACATGGTTGCCCCACTGCTTGAGAGGCTATCCCTCTCAAGTGCTTCTCGTCCAGCCACCCAGCATTCAACCGCTGAGATACGCCGAGCCCCTAGTGCCACCCTCTGGGACGAGTCCCATGTTATACCTAACAGTTGGCCACTTGTGGCCCATTTGGGATAGGGGTAATACCTTTCAGCCATGTTGGGCGGCTGTAGTGGGTGGAGGGTGGGTATTTTGGGTGATGGGTAGGTTAAATTGGCTGCAGTGTTCTCTTTTTTTTCTTTCCCCCCTTTCCTTCCCTTCCCCTCTCTGGCCTCCCGTCAACAGGAGCTGGGCGCTGTCTCGGAGCCGGCATACATGGATCTGTGTGATTGCACGCATGGGCGAGAATGCTAACAGAGTGATCACACTAAAAGCGGTAACATGGAATGTACGTGGCCTGAATGATTGTATAAAAGTGCGACTGGTTGCGGCGTATCTTAACCGTCATGGTGCAGACATCTGCTTTTTGCAGGAGCTGCACTAGGAGCTAGCTGTGTGCGACTGCGGGCGGGATGGATGGGAGAAAAATTCATAGCGGGTTACTCTAACTATGCTAGGGGTACAGCCATCATTCTCAGGAGGGGGCTCCCGTGGCACACGCACACCGCGCTATGCGACCCTCAAGGAAGATACGTAATGGTTGCCAGGCTGCTTGGAGGTCGTCCGGTCAGGCTGATATCGGTGTGTGGCCCCAATGTAGATGATCCGCATTTCTCTAGTGAGGTTTGGCGGCTAGCTGAGACACTGGGCCCCGGAGCTATTTTATGGGGGGGGGATTTCAATGTGATCTTAGATCCGGCAAAGGATAGATCGGGTGGATCCCGCCGGCCTCACCCGCGGGCGGCGGAACCGCTGCAGGCTCTCATGGAGGACCATGAATTGGTAGATGTTTGGCGTCGTTGACACCTTCACAGTAAGGAGGGAACATGTGTAACCACAGCGGGCCCCACCTGGTCCAGGATTGATTATTGGTTAACATCACGAGTTGTAGACACTTGGGTCCACACTGGCACTCAGCTTGCCCGTACCCGCGCCGGTTCTACTTGAACTCTCGCTGCCCGGCGCACCGGACAGGGCATTCAGCTGGAGGCTCCCCTCTGGCGCACTTCGGGACTAGGTTTTCCGGGAGGCGATCAGGACTGCCATAATTTTATATTATAAGATAAATATTGGCTTGGTGGACTCTGTCCACGTTGTGGGAGGCATTTAAATCCGTTATTAGAGACAAGTGCATCGCCAAGCAGGCAGGAGTCCTGCTCTCGCTTAGACGGGATCTCGGACACTTTGAGGGGGAGATGCGGGTGCTTGAGTCGGAGTACTTCGCGTCCAGCCAGTTAGCGACCTTAGGACGAATCAAGGAAAAGGTGGAGGAGTTTCAGGAGGCAGCACATAGAGAGACACACTATCTGGGGAAGGAGGCATGCGCTCCCCAATATGGCGAAGGAGATCGAGCTGGGAGAACCTGCAGGCCTCCTCAAAAAGCCATGGGCAAACGAATACATTAGCGAGCTACGCGTCGGTGATGATGGACTAGTTGTTGGACAGGAGCTGTACAAGCAGAAATGCTTGCCTTCTACTCCTCACTATATGCCGCGTGCCAATCAGAACCACTTCCCGATTTAACCCCCTTCAAATGGATCCCCCCCGATTGCAGAAAAACCGTCACCCACGCACTCATAACCAGCAGACTGGACTACGGCAATGCCCTATACGCCGGAATCAACAGAGCCCTGCTACACAAACTCCAGACCATCCAGAACGCCGCCGCCAGACTCTACCTCGGAACGCCTCGTCACTAACACATGACCCATCACCTACGAGACCTCCACTGGCTCCCCATCGAGAAGAGGGTCACCTTCAAACTCCTCACCCACGCCTACAAATCCCTCAACAACATCGGACCCAAATACCTCAACGAGAGAATATCCTTCCACGTACCCAAGAGGAACCTCCGCTCCGCCGACCTCGCCCTGGCAGAGGTCCCCCGCATCCGCAGAATCAAAACAGGCGGAAGGGCCTTCTCCTACATCGCAGCCAAGACCTGGAACGAGCTCCCCGTGAACATCAGACGCTCCCCAACCCTGCACACATTCAGGAAGGACCTCAAGACCTGGCTCTTCGACTGACCCGGAGCTGCCCCCTCCCCCCTCCCCCCTAGCACCTTGAGACCCTCGCGGGTGAGTAGTGCGCTTATAATCCCCTGATTGATTGATTGATTGACTCGATTGAACTGGTATGACTAAGTGACGGCCATCGTAGATACCTTGACGAGCCGTTCTCAGAGGAGGAGGTGATCGGTGTGATCCGGGCTATGCCCGGCGACAAAGCCCCTGGGTTGGATGGACTTGCATCCACGTTTTACAAGGAGTTCGTGCCACTTCTCGCACCCCACCTCCTCAACATGTACGAGGAATCACTGGAGCGGGCGCTCTCCCCCCCCCCTCTCTCCGAGAGGTGCTTACCGTAACTATTCTCAAACCAGAAAAGGACCCGCAACTGTGTGATTCCTACAGACCACTGTCGATGATCAATCTTGATAATAAAATTCTCGCAAAGCTGCTGGTCACCCGGCCGCTCCCCACGGTGCTTAGACCTGATCAGTGTGGCTTCGTTCCTTTCAGGGGCACATCTCATAACGTCCACATCCTTTTCGCGACCATGCAAGAAGTAGATCCCTCCCTCCCGGCCACCGCCATTTTTTTGGATGCTTGGAATGGCCGTACCTTTTTACACTCCTCTCCCGCATCGGCTTGAGCTCCTCTTTTTAAAAAAAAAAATCACTCTGCTATACTCTGCCCCGACGGCAAGGTTGCGGATCAATGGATTGGTTTCCCCCCCTGTCACGGTGGGTTGCGGCACGAGACAGTGGTGCCCGCTTTCCCCCCTCCTCTTTGCTGTGGCCATGGAGCCGCTGGCAGCCAGACTATGGCAGCATCACGCACAGCGTGGCCTTGCCTTTACTCCCCGGGTGACCCTAGTGTCTATGTACGCAGATGATGTGACCCTATATGTCAAACACCCGGCGACAAATCGGGACCCTCTCATTCGCGGAATTATAAGGTTTGGAGGTCTGTCTGGCATAACAATAAACTGGGGAAAGCCCACTATCTTTCCGGTCACTCCCGCCACTGGCGAGTTCCAGTTGGAATTTCCACTCAAATGGGCAGAGTCCCCAGTGAAATATCTGGGAATCTGGCTTAGTCGGGACTTTGAAGAATTGTGTGGCGTTACAATTACGGCAGACTCCTGGGGTGGCTGGAGAGCCGGCTGAACCGCTGGAAGTCACTCCCGTTGTCTCTGGCGGGGACGGATTGCTATCGCCAAAATGGTGATACTCCCCAAGTTTTTATACGTTTTCGTTAACCTCCTGCTCCCTCTCACCGTGGAATTCAAGAGGAGGCTTCGTTCGAACCGGATATCTCTCTTATGGGTGGGAAAGCAACCTCGAGTTGCTTGGGAGACACTAACGCTTCCGTTTGAGCAAGTGGGCCTGGAGGCTCCTGACATGGAGCAATACTATAATTGCGCGCAGGCTCAGTTCAGGTTTTATTGGATATATCCGACCCAATTCATGGCGCACACCGCTCCTGAAAGTGACCAAGCGGACCCAATACCGCTACATATGGCACTGTATAGACCACAGAGCCGTCCGTGTGCTGAGGTCAACCCGGTTGGTTGCACAGTATGGGCGTGGTAAGAACTTCGGTGCAGGGCTTGCTTGGACACACTATTTGCACCCTCAGTGCCACTCACTAGACACCCAGCGTTACCCTTTACTGCAGAGATGGGGGTCTGCCAGCGATTGCAGAAGCTGCTGCTTCACACGATGGGGCGGGCGTTCCCAGACGGTTTCTTCATTTCCATGGATACGGCGCTTGGGGACAAACATACGGGATTGTTGGACAGATTGACATATTTTCAGCTAAGAGCAGCGATGCGCACGCTCTATGACTCGTTCCCGGTGGCGCCACCAACGTTCCGGGTCTTGGAAGAGTTTTTGGTTAACCCTTCACCTCGCAAACTCATTACCCGCTTATACTTCGGTATGCAGCATTAGTCACCGATAGGTATCCCCCAAGCTCAGCGCAAATGGGAAAAAAGCCTGGGAGCCCCTTTTGAGGAGGGCACATGGTCATATTGCTGTGCGCAAGCCAAGGAGCTGTCACCCAACTATAGATTGAGACTGATCCATTTTAAGTTTATTCACAGGCTGTATAGGACCCCTGTGTGGCTGCATAGAGCTGGTTTGAGTGTGGATGCACGATGTGTGCGATGCAGGACGCAGGAGGCTTCCTTTTTGCACTTGGCTTGGGAATGCCCAGAAATTGCGCGATATTGGGGATGCATTTTTGATATGTTGGAGGCAATGATGGAATACAGATTTGAACGCTCCCCGCTAACTGCTCTACTTGGATACGTACACAAGTGCCAGCGGAGAACAGGAAAGTAGCGGCTATGCTTTTACTGTTGGCAAAACAGCGGGTGGCAATCTGCTGGAGCCGCAGGCGAAGTCCACGTGAGAATGAATGGCTCAAGGATGCAGCATTCTGCCATAATCAGTTGTCTGAATTCTGGGAATTAATGCCAGCACCGGTGCGCCCTCAGAACATATGGGAACCACTTCAGAGCTACCTCAGATCCCATCCTCTTGGCCAAACTGAGGCCCCCGCTACGGATGAGTAGGCATTACGTGGAGACCGTGTGAATCATCTGTGAAGGCGCTGAAAGCGCCGGCGCGTTACACAATATTCTTTCAGTGGCGGCCAGAGAGACTCCCCTCCCCTCCTCCTCTCCCTCTTTCATTCCCTTGTTGTTTTGCACCATGGAATACATAGGGGGTGATAGTTAGCTACATTGATATTGGGACATTGTATGATTTTTGGACTCTCAAAATCAACATTATAATGCATGCATCTGTTGAATGCGGCTGGATAACCATGCCATAACCATGTTCCAGCAGTCTTTCCATGCTAGCAATGGTTTTTTGCTGTTTGTACTTGATGAAAAATGTATAAATAAAAAAGTAAATAAATACAAAAACTCACAACTTGATCGCTGGACCCCCCAACCTCGAACACATCATAGCAGAAGGTCGGAAGGCCTTACAGGTAGCTGCGGACCTAGGACCAGCCCTGGCGATCTCGGAGGAGGAGAGAGGTCTCCATATCGTCACATCCAAAGAGGACCCCAGTGACTCAAGCCCCTCTCGCGCAGAATCCGTGGCCCCTCCACTGATAACCCCACAAACAGCAGATACTCTCCTATGATGAGCATTTGAAAGGTCTCTTGTCTCCAACAACTATACTTAACCTCACATAGACAACTGAGACCCCAGCCACTCCTACACACCCACCATCATGGCTTTTAAGAATCACAAGCCCCACAACAACGTCTGTTGTTCTACAGGCCACATACACCACAGGCATCGAACTCACACGAGCACAGCCCCCATAGTACACTAGTGTGTTTGCACTATGCTTCGTTTGGATGTACTGCCCGTTGCAGTAGGTCCCCAGCATTGGGATCATGTCCCGTTACAGTTATTACCCCCTTCCCCCAGCTTTACCCTAACCCCCAAACCAGACTCATGCTGCAGGCGGGCGTTATCACTAACTTTCTCACATCCACAAGGCAGAAGCGTGCGTGGCACCACCCCCAGAACCCCCCCCGCATCGCCACCAACACCCCATCATGGCCCACACAGCAGACACTAACTTTATCGCTCTGAACGTCTGGGGAATGCTCATGGCACGTAAGCAATATGCTGTGTATTCCTACATTAAGCGACAACTGGCACAAATAGCAATGCTACAAGAAACACCTCACCACCGGTGAGCTAGACCAACTCCAAAGACGCTGACGGGGCACCTTTTGGGCCACCACATACTCAGCATATGCACGTGTAGCGCTGATCTGCCTCAGACCTGGGGCCCCCTTCCGGGAGACCTGTAGGGTGATAGACGCAGAGGGGCGGTACACATTCCTAGAGGGACTCCTAGATGGCCAGCAGATACTAATAGGCAGCATTTATGCACTGAACACTGAGCAAGGAAAATTCTGGGAGACTCTGTCCGGTGTCCTTGGCCATTTCACAACATCACCGTGGATCCTGGGAGGGAACTATAACTGCGTGCTAGATCTTTCCCTGGGCAGATGGAGCGATACTGCGCCTGGGTAACTCACTGGTCCCGCCTAGACACCTGGAGAAGCCGACACCCATCTACCAAGCTCTACTCCTTTCACTCCATCTCCCACAACCTATGGGTGCGCCTAGACCTGTTTCTGTGCTCACCGACAGTCACCCCTAATCCAGAATACAGACTACCTAGGACGGGTCCTATCAGACCACGATGCGCACATCTTGGCAGTCCGATAGCACCCGCCTCCGACCCCTACCTGGCGACTATCACGAGACTGTCTCGAGGACCCAGTATTCCACCATGAACAAGAAAACAACATCCAGAATTACTTCACAGAGAATGCCCACTCAGCATCGTCTAGGTTACTGGAGTGGGACGCCTTTAAGATGGCCATTCGAGGAGCATGTATCAGGCAGATAGCGGGGGTCAGCAGGACATTAGAACACAAGTTAATCGCCACAGAAACAAAGTTAGCCAACCTCACTAAGGCAGCGGATGCTGGCGGGGCGGCCGCAGCTCAGGTTGCAGATGCAAAGACCACATACGCGGAGGTGCTGGCAGATCTACGTAGATACAACTTCAAAGCTTACGCAGCCAGAGCCCACCAGGAGGGGGATCGATCCGGAGCATTACTGGCCTGGCTCATACGCCAGGACACAGTAGCACGCTCAATCACAGAAATAGCCAATCCCATGGGTACCATGGCCTACACACAGGCGGATATCCTACTGTCCTTTCGCACCTACTACACCAAGGTATACACCGACCCTGGACAAGAGAGTTCGGAACTCGCTGAAAGATTTTTGGCCCCTCTCACCATGCTGCGGATCTCCCGTCCGATAAAACTACTCTGGACACACGAATCACATCATCAGATATGAAGCGCACGATCCAAGCCCTGGCACGTAATAAGGCCCCAGACCACGACGGCCTACCATTAGAATATTATGCCACATTTTCTGCGCACCTTGGACCCAGGCTCGAAGAAATGTACAGAGCAGCGCTAGACCGTGATAAACTCCCCGGCTCACTACGCAAATCTATCATGGTGTCATTTCTGAAGCCAGATAGTGACCCTACACTACTGACCTCTTACCGACCTATTACACTGATGTCGACGGACTGTAAAATTCTTGCTAAGATCCTAGCGGATCGTTGCACCCAAATCCTCCCAACATTGGTGCACCTGGACCAATGTGGGTTTGTGCCGGGCATAAACACATCCCATAATATCCGGAGGCTGTTCCATGTCCAGGACTGGGGACGGGGTCGATATCCCCGCACAGCCTGCCTAGTCCTGGACCTGGAGAAGGCATTCGACACCCTGACCTGGCCCTACCTATTTGCAGTGCTGCAGCGTGTAGGAGTGGGCCGCACCCTGCTAGCGTACACGAGGCTACTGTACATAAAACATTCGACCCGAATACGTCTCGGCCGCCTTATCTCAATGCCCTTCCCGGTGGCACGAGGCACGCGTCCGGGATGCCCACTCTCCCCACTCCTCTTTGCATTAGCAATGGAACCACTGGCGATCCGCCTCAGGGAGGGAGGTAAAGAATGAGCATCCCCATAGCAGACACCACCCACAGTGTGTCTTTGCACGCCGACGACCTGCTGTTATATGTACGCTACATTACGATGAACCTCACACCCATCTGGGCGGCGCTCGCAGACTTCGCGGCTGCGGCCAGCCTGAAAGTCAACTGGGTGAAATCCACCATATATCCCCTAAGCCCCGGCCTTTCCCCACAGGAGATCAACGTCGGAGACACAAGGCTTACCTGGAGTGAACAAGCCCCCTGGTACCTAGGTATTAGACTCTACCACTCTCCCAGAGATCTCTACAAGGGCAACCTCCGTAAGACACTAGCAGGGATATGGGCCCAAGTTAGTTTCCGGAAGACTCTACCCCTGGTCCCAATCGGAAGAATAGCCCTGGTGAAGATGGTCATAGTACCTCGCATCCTCTACCACTTTGCCAACCTACCAATCATCCCCCACACGCTCCTTCTTTCGAGAGCTAGACTCCCTGCTTATCTCCCTCATATGGAGTACGAACCGTCGTAGAGTGGCCCTGAACAAGATGCAGTTACCAATAACTCGGGGAGGACAAGGGGCCCCAATAATTGAGGCGTATTTCCTGGCTGAACAACTACAGTGGCTGTCGCTCTGGACGGCCGTACGCCGCCTGTGAGACCAGCTCGGAGACAGGGCCCATGACGAACCCGGCGCTGCGGCGCCTACTTCTGCCCATCACCCGAACAAACTTAACGCACCCACTGCAGGTAGTAGTAGCTAGGTCTTGCATGCAAAGAGTCCACTGCCTGTCCCGCAAAACACAACTATACACCCCTTTGCTGCCACTAGTGGGCCTACCTCGGGGAAACAGTCACTATACGGCCCAATCCATGCAGATATGGACGGACCATTCGATCCTCGAGATAGAGTCCCTCTTCGAGAACATCAGCTCCTCCCCTTTGACCGCCTAGCAGAGGAGAACGGGCTTCTGCGAGGACAAATCCCCCTACATAGACAAATAGTCTCAGACTGTCAGCAACTATGGGACCTATCCGAAGGGGAACCGGCGACGCATCCAGTCCTACATACAATCTTAAACATGGGCCCGGGGCGACACCTAATCACTTGGCTGTACAAAGCCATTTGAGAACTCATGGCCACACCGCTTACCCGGCTGCGACAAACATGGGAGGAGGAATTTGAGCGCCCGCTACACAACACAGAGTGGGAATGTGCCCTAGAGTACCCCTAGAAAATATCCCGGAATGCGCGATTTAAATACATCCAGTTTTACATCCTACACAGAGCATACCTCACGCCAGAGCGGCTCCAGCGATTCTACCCAGACACGCAATTTCTCTGTTCATGCTGCCAGACCCACAGCGCTACATTTCAGCATATGTTCTGGATCTGCCCCACCATACAATCCTATTGGGACGCAGTCCACAATACGCTACGGGATCTCACGGGGCTACGTGACATAGCCACATGGGAAGCTTGCGCACTCTGCGTATTCCGACGCAGGAAACAATATAAAATTCAGACACAGTTTGCATCACTGGCCATCCTACTGGCAAAATGGGGCATCACAATGCATTGGCTCGCTCCTGTGGGACCTCTGCTGGCAGCCTGGACGGGAGCAGTCAACAAATGGGGTATGGCAGAGGAGAACGTAATGAGAAGGACGGGAGCAGTCAACAAATGGGGTATGGCAGAGGAGGACGTAATGAGAAATGAGGAGGTGCAGGGTGTGCGCCGCCGCTGCATCTCCACAGAATGGGCCGCGCTCCTCCAGCGCTTCCGACAGCAGATGACCGAAACTCGATCACCAGCGACTCAGCCAGCCCACTCTGCGCTGCCCAACCCAACACCCACAGTGAAAACCCCAAATATATCCGCACCCCAGCAGAATCCGACATACACCGCCACACAGCCGCATTGAATAGATGCATGCCTGCCCACCTCCATTCCCACCCCAAACTACCACATCCCCAGTTAGACCACTATTAGGAGACTAACAGTTTTAGCCATGATCTCGCCTATTGGGGTTACACTTCACAGGGACGGGGATAACGAACTACATCCTCACACACAAGATCTGGCTATGTCCCCAACACCCGCGCCCACTTCCATGCAACCTCACTACAAAAAAGCTGGGAGTGTAATTCAGAATAAAATGTAAACATAACTACTGTGACACAGATGTAAAATGGAAATGTGAAGTGGAAAACCCAATAAAATAGTTCTAAAAAAAAAAAACAAGGATCTTCTTCACTTCAGTACCTTTTAGCCATTCTAGTCAAATTTTCTTTATTGAGTTTTAACCGGGCACAGCATTATACAGTGTCACCAATTGGCAATGGGATCATCAGCAGTGTACATTTAAACGCTAGTGAGACAAACAGTTTCCAGTGGGTTTTGACATCCACTATTGTAATCAAATGCTCCATTGATAACACTGTCAAAAAGTAGTCTGTATCAGAGTCACAATTTTGCCCAACAATAACCCCCCCCATAAAAAAAACACCTGTAAACTATATAAACCATGAGTGAGATTATTAAAGTCATATGTTGTGAAATGGGTGCAGGTGAACCAGGCCAGAGGGGCCCTCCCCGGGGGACCTCAAATAGGTTCCGATTCCCCATCAGTCCTCTTATAGTATTATATTTGGAAAAGATCTAGCCGCATATTCCTTAACTTTAGAATATTCCCAGGCGTCAGTCTGGATCCGGAGAATTTTCAGCAGTACCTCTGCACGCCGGGGGACGGCGTCGCATGGCTCCGTCCTGACGTCATCCACGAATATGATGTCAATGGAGCCATATAAGTCCCTCCCGGCACACGGACGTCCGTTTTCTTCTTTTCCGCGACTCAACGCGGATCCAGGAGAAGTGGTTCCTCTGGCCTGTTTTTGTTTCAGGCCTTTCCAATTCCTTTTGGTGTCCGGGAACAGTGTGCGATGCCTTCGGGCTTCAAGCCGTGTAAGACTTGTACGCGGCAGATGTCGGTGACGGAGCCACACGGGATCTGCATGTGGTGCTTGGGAGAGCACCACGACTCCGAGGAGTGTGACGCCTGCCGGCAGTTCAAACCGAAGTCCCTGCGGGAAGGTCGGATGAAGTTGTTGTCTGCCCGGATGTCCCGTTTGGAGTCCTCGCGCCGCCGGTCTCCATCTCGAGCTAAGGCTCCTGTTCGGGACAGGTCACAGAGACGTTCCCGCGGACGTCGCTCGTCTGACGCGGGTAAGCACAAGAAGAAGTCACGGAGGTCGTCGACCTCATATAGACGTGACGTCGAGGCCCGCTGCTCTCGGTCTTCACCGGACACTGGGCCCCAGGAGTCGACCCCCACCTACCCTCCATTTCCTGGTGCTGGGGCGACTAGGACCCAGATGGAAGACTATTCTCGGGCTTTACTGGACATCTTTGGGTCACCCCCTCTCCGTGGCGCGCCTTCGGGCCCCACAGAAGGGGTAGGGACTCAGGTCAGGACTTTGCCGGCGGTTTCTCCCTCGGCGCCGATCAAGAACCCTGACTCCGGTTCTGGAGTCGCTGCGACGTCGGGGCACGGCCCGGAGGGGCATCCCACTCTGACGTTGGGCCTTGCTGTGGCGTCTCTGCACAGCCCTGTGAGGCTCTCTGCACCGACGCCAGATGCGTCTGCAGTGCGGAGCTCGACTCTGAGTCGATGCTGTTCCTCTCCGCAGTTCCCCAACTCGGTGGAGGTTGAGTCGACACCGGCCCGACGCCGGGCGGACGAGTCTTCGGTGGTCGTCGATGTCGAGGCGACGCCGGTGCCGTCCACTGCTATCCCTGAAGAGGATGAGGCCTCTGAGGGTTCCCCTCCACCAGGGTTGTTTCGATGCTCCTCGGAGCAGGTGCCCATGGGGCACTGGCAGGCCTTTGGTCGCCCTCAGTCTATTGAGCCTCTACCGTTGGGTGGACGGGTTAGCCTGCAACCGTCCCCTACAGATGGCTTATTGTCGCCACCTAGAATGGCCACAGAGGCTAGTGCGGCGTTTGCGAGGGCTGTTCGCAAGGCTGCAGATATCTTACAGATGCAGCCTCCCTCAGTCTCTCTGCCTTCTGATCCCTTGTTGGATCTACTCCACCAGGACGCTGTGGAGGTGGAGCTCTTGCTGCCTTTTTGCGGGTCATTATAGGACACTCTTCTTGGGGCTTGGGCGAGGCCCTTATCGGGGGACCCGATGGATCGGGCTATTGCACATCGTCATCGCCCGGCTCCTGATGACCCGTTTTGTTTGTCCCTCCATCCTAGGGCTCAAGAGCTGGTAGTCCAGGTAGCTTCAGTCTCGCTACCCTCCTTCCCTCCTCCGCTGCTGCCTCCCTCTAGGGAGTCTCGCTGGTTGGAGTCGTGTGGCCGCCATGTCTTTGCGTCCACTAGCTCGGGCCTTCGGTCCCTGAACACGTCTTGCATGTTTGCACGAGCTACTTTTGCCCTTTGGGACTCAGTTGAGCGTCTCCTTCCTTCTCTTCCAGAGGGCCCTCAGGCTGACCTGGTTCGGCTAGTTCATGATGGCCGGGAAGTGGCACCGTTTTCCAATCGGTCGGCCATGGACACTACTGACTCTGTGGGTCGGGCTAAGGCCAGGTCAGTTGCTCTGCGTCGCCATGCCTGGTTGCGCGATGGCAGTTTCCCTGAAAATGTTCAGGAGCGTCTTAGGGATCTTCCCTTTGATGGGGGTCAGTCTTTTTGACAGTCACGCTGGTTCAGCGCCTCATGTCTGGGTTCCCATGACTTCCATGGTTTATAGTCCTCATTGCGGACTTTTAATTTCGTTTGCAGTATTGTCACTGTTTTTCTGGTGTCCGTCTATAGGTTCAAGATGTTATTTCCTGGACGGACTGTACGGCTAATCAGCTGTTTTTTTTGCCCTTATTTGGTACAGCTAGCCAGCTGTTTTTGCATTTCTTTTTTGAGTCCTCTGTCTACGAGCTCGTCTCAAGAGGTGTCCCTTACTTTTTATAGGGATGTGACATACCCTATGTGGTGTATTCGTTGGCTATTACATAGCTGCTCTTCCTAGCACGGGAAGTTTCGAAGGCTCCCGCGGAGTCTTCTTAGGATGGTTGTCTTCTGTCCCTTTGGGGAATTGTCCTATGGGTCATACTGTAGGCTTCTCACTTCGTTCCGCTCTTCCTACTCTGTGGGACGTCCCTTCTGGTGAGACCCACCTCTTTCCTGGAGCTTATGCGTTGTCATCTACGGTTGGTCCGTAGCGCTCTCCTGCCTCTGTGGATGCGGACTTCTCCAGGGCATTGTGGGGTTTCTGCCACGCCTGGTTCACCCCGGCGTGTTCACGTCTTCATTTCTTGCCTTTGACTGTTCTTTCGGCCTTTCGCTGTACTCTTTTTGCCTACGTCGCAAGTGTCCCTTGTGGGCATGTTGTTCTGTTCCGTTCCGGGACAGTTTCTTTCCGTGTTTTGTGCGGAGACGACATGTGAGTACACACTGGGTATGTTCTCTGTCACTGGGTGTCTGCAGTATACCTTGCGCCACTGGCTTGGCTGCGCTCTATTCTGGTGGTATTGTTTACTCTTCAATCTCTGGTGTGGGGGAAGTGCTTAGGTCTTCTCTCATGGCTCAGACCTTGACTGGTATTTGCCTATGGGCAGTGGAGTCTACGCCAGACGCGTCTCTGCTTCACGGTGCATGGTGCCCTATTTCTCTGTGCACTTCCCAGGCAGGGGCGCTCAAGTCCCTCTGCTCATTGCCGCGCAAGGGCTCAGGTTATTCTGCTCCTTGCCTCTGCTGATGTTATTGGTGGAAGTATTCTTCTTCAGGATACTCATTGTCCTTATGCAGTGTCTGTATTTGGTTATATATACATTCTTCGGACACTCTGTGTATGTGTATTACAAACTCATTCCTCGTTCGTGTAGTGGTCGGTATTCCCGCCTGTCACGCGGGAGACCAGGTTTCCTTCCCCGACGGGGAGGATGATGTCGCTATTTAAGTGTCTTGACATTATGTCCTGCTGTGCTTCGCAACAGTGCTGTTGATACCTATTATGCGGCCTCCTATAACCTAGGGCATGCTCTTTGAGATCCCCTTGTCTTTCATTTTTCGAAATTTTTTCATATATATGTATTTATGTCCTCTCTCTCTCGCTCTCTCTCTCTCTCATGGGAGCGAGCCTTATGAGTGTGCCCGGCTTTTGCCGGTATCCTTTCTCCTTTGTACCTTTGGGTACGTTTTGCTGGTTGACTACCTGGTGATGCACCCGTCTCTCTCTGCCGACGCATATGTGCTGTTGATGCTACATTTCATTGGGCTTTCGCATATGTGTGGTGTAGTTCTCACCGTATACACTTTCTGCTTATGTTTATCCCTGTCATCCACATACATATATATCTTGGTAGTCCTGGTTTTGTATATCTCTGCATGGTGACAACTGTCCCCTCACATGTCTTTTTTGGCATCCACTGTGGTGCATGCTCAGTTTGTATGCTCTGACTCTGTTTTGTCCCTTCTCTGGGACATTGTCTTTTGCTGATCCTTGTAATCCTGTGCTCGGTTTAACTTCTTTTTGCAGAAGTTTATGGATTTTCTTCCTTTATGCACTGACCAGTCTGGTTCTGTGATTTCCTTTCATCCCTGTCTGGACGAGAGAGGACTTGTTCCGTCCTCTGACTGATTGTGGTGCCTTTGCCTCCCCTTGTTAATGCTCCTTTACAGAGCTTAATGGGTCTGGTGTCAGCCACGCTGGCTTTGCTGTCCCCACTGTGTTTCCGTCAATGTTATTGACGAATTAGCTCACTTTGGAACTTGGTGGGTTTCAGTCGCAGACCCTCTGCCAATGGGTTATAGCTTTGGTATCTATTCTAAAGTTAAGGAATCTGCAGCTAGATGTCTCTATCAGATGAACGAGTTACTTACCTTCGGTAACGATGTATCTGGTAGAGACACAGTCTAGCCACAGATTCCTTAACGCCCACCCATCCTCCCCGCTCTGGGAGGACCTTTTCAGGTTGGGTTGTACCCACTTGCCTCCTTACAGGTGGTCTTTGTCTTCCTACGGGGTGATCTACTTCATCTCCCTCTGGGGCAGGATGTCTCATTCTGTTTCATCTGTTGCTTCTCCACCCTTTCTCACAATTGGGTGGTGGGGTTTTATGTCCTTCCACGCTCCTCCACCCTGGTTCTTCCAGTGTGGGGGGTTAATCGTGTTCTTCTACCCTCCCTTCCACCCTCATCTATTTTTATCCGTTACTTTTGGGTCTCTGTCTATGCTGCAGTCGATTGGTTTGGGAGTCTATTTGACTATGCTACAGTCAGTAGGTCGTTTATGGGGTGTATAGTTGCACATTTTCTGTTGTTGCAGAAATGTGGTCACATACTATGAGTCATGTTGTTCAAGTCTTGTTGCCCTTTACAGTTACATCCTGTGGTTGCAGACTGCCTATCGTTTGTTATTACATTCATTTCCAATGTCGTTTTGCCTCTTAGGAGGGCATGGCTCTTCGTTTCGTCAAGACTGTTTCTAGGGGCGGGTACTCTGTTCTCTTCCTTCAGTCCCTTACACTATAAAGTACTCTTTTTCTAACTTACATGGTGATGTTTCTCATCATTCTATGTTTCTTGTCGTTGTTTCAAAGATTTTTGATCTTTTTTGGCACACTGTTCCCACTCTCTCTCACAGTTTTTGTAGTGGCTCCGCGTTGTGGCGCGGAAAAGTTTCACAGTAGAAAACTGACGTCCGCGCGCCGGGAGGGACTTATATGGCCCCATTGACGTCATATCCGTGGATGCCGTCAGGACGGAGCCATGCGACGCCTTCCCCCGGCGCGCAGAGGTACTGCTGAAAATTCTCCGGATCCAGACTGACGCCTGGGAACATTCTAAAGTTAAGGAATTTGCGGCTAGACTGTGTCTCTACCAGATACATCGTTACCGAAGGTAAGTAACTCGTTCATCGGGCAGGCTTCTGTGTAATCGAGGGAGGTGTGACTTTTTCCACGAGGCTGCCAACGCTATCTTGGCTGCCCCTAGGCACAACCATAAAATGGAGCGGTCGCTTGAGGTTTGGCGTTAAAAGGGATTTCTCTCGCAATCCCAATAGGGCAAACTCCAGTGTGGAAGGGCTAGAGTAACCCAGTATCTCTTTAATCTGTGCTGAAATTTCAGACTAGAATGGACAGATTATAGGACAGTCCCACCTTATATGATGGAAGTCTCCCAGCAACCCACACCCTCTCCAACAAAGGTCAGATGTGCCGTGATTTTTTTGTTTGTTTGTTTAGTAGGGTATAAATACCACTTATAATAATTGGTAATGGGCATCTCTCATCTCCATAAAATGATTGAACCATTGTACGCCATAACTTTCGTCATTGTTCCTCTGGGATTTCTTCCCCCTAGCATAGTAGACCAGAAGTCTAAGTGTTGGTGTTCGAATTTTGGGGGATGTGTCAATTAAAGGCAAATAGAGAAAAGAGATGGTACACTTAGCCCCCCCTTGCTTGTCTTACGAATGTTTCCACTGGGGAGAGTTCTTTAGTGGCAGCATCTCTCATGTCTGGGAGTAGTACCCAGTCTTTTAATTGTGTGTAGTGGTACCTCTCAGAATGTGGGAGTCCAAAGTCTCATTGCCAGTTTTCAAAGATAAGAATATCCCATCCATGAAACACGTACGAGATGGAGAGACACCCTCCCACCCCCCCCCACCCCCCAAAAGAGATCGAAGGGACCTGGCTTAAGTGCCGGGGGGGGAAGGCCGGGTTAAGATAAATCAGAGTAAACGGGAAGGGGAACGTGGTCTAAGCCATGTAGCGATGCACGTCATCCCATGCATTGAGGGTCATTTTTGTGGGTGTGCTGATTTATGCATTAGGGGGTCAGTCCACTTTTGGTTTCCACTGCAAGTCCCGTACACATCTGCCAACTGTTGCCCGGCCCATGTGAAGCCAGTGTTTGTTTTCCGCAGAAACCATTTGGAGATCACTTACAGCTGAGCTGCTTCATAATAAGAGGGGAAGTCTGATAAGGCCAACCCTCCCACCTCCCTTGGCGAACATAAAAATTTATAGGGGACGCGGGCTCTGCGATCCTGCCAGATAAAGGTGGTCTCTAGAGAGCGGAGTTTCGTAAAGAGTCCTCGCTCTACTTCAATTGGAAGGTCCTGAAAAAGGTATAAAAACTGTGGCAAGACAGTCATTTTAATTGCTTGGATGCGGCCCAAACATTATAGGTACCTAGGGGCCCACCTTTTGAGGTCCGTTGTGAGTTGTCGCAGAAGTGGGAGATAGTTGGCCCCATATAGAGCAGATATCTTGGGAGTGATTTTAATCCCTATGTATGAGAGTTCTTTTTAACCCATTGGAAAGGGGTGCTACCTGCTAGCGTTTCTATCTCCGCATGGAGGGAGAATCCAGTTCAAGATAATATGGTAGCCTTCTACTTTCTCAAAAAGAGCTAGTTCTTGTTGTAGGGCCGCCAAGGAGGTTGCGGGCGAAGTCAGGGAAAGGAGCATCATCTGCAAATTGTGACATTTTGTGGTTAATAGATCCAAAGGGGAGCCCTTGAATCTTTCTCTTCTCTCACCTTAGCTGCAAGAGGCTCTATACTGAGGGCAAACGAGAGCGGTGAGAGAGGGCACCCCTGACCAGTTCCGCGCTCTAATATAAAGAAGTTGGACCCCACCCTGTTAACTATCACTTGCGAAAGTGGATTTGCATAATTAGCCTGAACCATGTTTATAAATCGTGTGAAAAAGGAAGGGCAAATCCACCTGATTGAAAGCTTTTTCGGCATCTAGCGCCAATAGGACTACCAGTATGCATTTTCTAGTGCCTTTTTCGACCAGGTGGATCAACCTCCTCATATTATCATGTGTTTGTCTTCCCTTAATGAATTCGTACTGATCCAGGTGAATCAGATCCAGCATGATGTCTTCTAAGTGAGATGCCGAAATCTTAGTATATAATTTAGCATCCAAGTTCAGTAAAGCAATGGGACTATATGAAGAACAGTTGTGTGGATCCTTCCCCGGCTTTGGCAGAACTGAAATTAGAGCTTTACTCATTGAATGTGTAACCCCTCAAGAAGTAGCTATGTGGCTGAATAGTGCAGACAAATGGGGTACCAAATCAGAACTAAAAGTTTTATAAAATTGGGCCGTGAACCCATCTGGCCCGAGTGATTTGTGAAGTTTAAAGGCAGAGATGGCTGCCTGGACCTCGTCGTCTCTGAATGTGTTACCTAGAGTCTCATTTTGGACCTCGGTCACTTGGGGAAGAGTTATGTCATTTAGGTATTGAAATTGGGCTGTTTTCACAAGTGGCTCAGCTGTGTACAATTATTTATTGAAATCTCTGAATGCTTCTGCTTTGTCACTTTCTGCCGTTGCCACTCTCCCACCTAAGTTAATGTGACCAATGTATTCCTTCTCATGTTTAACCCGCAGTTGACAAGCTAGGCGGGTCCCCACCTTATTTCCCTGACCGTAGGTCCCGAATTTAAGAAGCAGCAGAGTGAACTCCGCCCTATTCATATATATTGCACTTAGTTTACCCCTCAGTGCGGTCACTTTCCATTATAAGGGGAGAGAAAGGTTTTCTTTGTGAGCACGTTCTGCTTGTTGCAGTTCCTCCTCTAGTCCTCCTCTAGTGCTAACCTATCTCAGGTTTTTTGCTTGGTTGAAGTCTGTAGGAGTGAAACGCATTTGCCCCTGATAACTGTTTTAAAGGCATCCCAATTATTATAGAAGTCCATTTCCTGGGGTTCATTTGCACTAAAGAAGTCTCTAATAGTCTTACGTAGTTCATCTCGAAAAAGATGGTCTCTTACTAGAGAACCAGGGAAGAACCATCTATGATATTTTGGTGTTTGAGGAGCCCACGCCAATGTTGAGGCCACATGTGCATGGTCTGAAAGGGCTATAGGATGGATTTCTGAGTGTAAGATAGAGTATTCTAGGGATTGACTTACAAAGACCTAATCAATCCGTGAATAGGTGCAGTGCGAGTGTGAAAAGGAGGTATAATCACAAGTCTCTGGATGGGTGGTTCTCCTAGCATCAATGAGGCCTGCGGAGTGGAATGTTTGTTTCAGGGCTTTAGGAAAGCTCCCGGTGAGAGTGCGGTGCGGATGAGTGCTGTCTATCTCAGGGTGCCATATCAGGTTGAAATCTCCCATTAAGATGATCTCCGCCAGAAGAATGAGGCAGGATTGTAGAAAAACAGTCTGGGTGGTATTCGGGCATAGACAGTAGCTATTGTGCACATTCGACCCGCTATGTTCCCTTTCACAATCAATACTCTCCCCTCTTTGTGTGATTTATAGCCGGTAGACTGGAATTTAACAGCCAAATGAAAGAGAAGGGCTACCCCATTATGCTTAGTGAGGTCCAAGGATTGATATATCAAAGGATGTCTTATTACGCAGTCTATGGTCTTCTTTTTAAGGTGCGTCTTTTGCAAAACTATTATATCGTGTCTCTTATCAAGGATGTATTTCCACAATTTGTCAAGTTTGGAGGGAGTTCAGTCCCTTAATGTTCCAGGTCAATGTTGTCAAGACCATGATGATATTTTACGGGTAAATTGAAATAACAGGTTGGTTTCAAGGCCCCGTTCCCCACCGCCCCAGCAACCCCTCCTCCGCAGGCAGAGGACTAATCATCAGTAAATCCTGGGCTCCCGCACCCTACACAAATCAAAAAGCACCCGCTCATGGATATGAAACAAGAAAAACAAACCAGAACAAACAGGAACCTAATTCCAGAACTTTGGTAAATATCAATCTTAACGCTCATGGGTGTGGGCGTACCGGTCACACACTGCTATGGCATTCTAGCAGCATGTAGCTGATAACAAGGCAACTTAGCATTAATAGACAACGCTTCTTAAGTACAGGGAACCCTTTTCACAGGAGGTCAGCAACTATTGTCAAATAAAGTTTATAGCGATCATGAGTGAACAAGGAGTACTTTTGCAACAAGTAGAGTTACAAAGCCGGTGGGCCAAAAAGCAGATTAAACAGGTCAAAGGATATTACGAGCCGAGTCTTGCAATGGCATGGCTGCGTTGGCCCTAGCCCAGCACTTTCCTTGTCAAATGTTTCTGTGGAAGCCATTGTCCTTTTCCAATTCCCGACATCGAACTTGTGGTGGGTCTCTCTCGGGGCCTCTTGGCATCTCTGTAATTCGGGGGTTGGTAAGCCCTGTCGCTGCATCTGACACTTCTGTAAAGTGATAGGGCTTATTTTGGTATTCAAATGATAGGCCAAAAGGGTATGTCCACCTATATTTGATGTGATCATGGTGCAGTTTATCTGTGACAGGTCAGAATTGGAGTATCCGGTCAGTGTGGCTGGTGTAATGTCTTGAAATACGTAGCATGTCACCCCTTGAAAATGATCGAGTCCTTTTATCTCGCTGCTTGTAAGATTGCTTCTTTCACTTTAAAAGAGTGAAGCTGGGGGGCGTGGCCAAGATGGCGGAGAGCTAAGACGTGCTTAGTCTTCTCTCCTCCGCTCACCGACTTTAAGCACCGGCCCGGGTCCCTGCGCCGTGCTGAGGCGCAGTCCCGAGGCTCCTGATGACACACAGAGCCTGGCGGACCTGGTTCTGGGGGCCTGCGGGGCTCCGGTGGCTCCGGCGGCGGCGTCCATGTCCGGGGGCTGGGCCTATTGCCGGAGTGCGATGCGCTGCGGCGCGGCCTGCGAGGCTGGTGTCCGGGGGAGAGCACACCAGTAGACACTCGCGGGCTGCGGATGGCGGCAGCTCGGATCGGCGGCTGACCCCGGGACCCCTCCTGCCTCCAGCGCCGAGGGTTGGATGGCGACCGAGAGTCGGTGGCCGGCGTGCTGCCGGGGCCTCATCGCTGCCTGGAGTGCGACGAGAGGAGCGACAGCCGGGGGTCGCGGAGGCGACCGGCGGCGCTGGAGGCGTGAGCTCGTGGGGCATTTTGGCTCCCGGTGGACGGACGGGCCTCGCAGGCTGCGATAGCGGGGCTGCGGCTGTCTTCGTCGACGCCGCGGCCGGGACAGCGGGAGTACACTTGGGGCCTGCCCGGAGCGGCGTTGGCTTTGGGCCCGGCCATCGGGGGGCAACTCGGCCTCCGGCTTGCGACCTGGGGCTCGCGGCGCCCGGCCCACGCACCTGGGTGGTGGCTGCGCAGCCGAGCGACCGAGGCAGAAGCCCCGGCAGAGGGTGGAGTTCTGGGGCACCCGACAGCATTGCAGACGGCGGTGGCAGCGGCCCGGTGGACCCCGGCCTGTGTGGACTGAGAGGCCGCGGCGGTGAGTCCTTTGTGTGCCCCCTCATTTGCGGCAGTCCCCGCGCTGGTGCCGCTCCCTGGTGACTCCGGCTACACCGGTGGACTGCGCCTGTGAGTCCCGGTGTTCTTGCCTGGCCCTGAGTACGAGCCTTAGCGGAGATACCCTGCCTGCGGTTTGGGCTGAACTGCACCCCCGGGCCCACCGGCGACGGGCGCCCCGGGCCCCTTGGGGGTCTCCTCCTCCTCACCTCCGCTTCCTCATGGGGAGCCCCCAGGCACCTCCAGCAACTCCTCCCCAGTGCTACAGAGGGACTCCACTGCACGCTACGCTGCACGCTGTCTTTCTGGCAGCCTTGAACCTGCTACACTGGCGGGACCTGCACCGGGGGAGGCAGCATAATCCACCGGCGGAGCTGCACGACGGACATTGGCGTACGGGGGTAAGTGCAGGCTAACGCCGGAGCCGAGATCCGCAACTCGTGCGGGGCCACGGTGGGAGGCTTTCCTTGCCGGGGATGACCTGGCCCTGGGGCCCTCTCATCGGGGCCGGCTGAGCATGACAACTACCCGGGGCAGGAAGGACAAACAAACCCCGAAGGAGAGATCCCTCAAAGATCTCTTCGCGCGGGCCAGGAGTGAGGGCCCAGCGGAGGCCAACCGTGACGGACCAGCGGGGCAGATGGCTGACGCGGCAGACATGCCCGTGACACGGGCCTTCCTGGAGTCTTTGTTCGCGTCCCTTCGGGACGACCTCCAAGTTGTGAAGCGCGACCTCACGGCAGAGATCAAAGATGTCCGTAAGAATATGGACGAAATAGGGGAAAGAGTGGCGTCCCTAGAGACCAAGAGCGACACCCGCGATACGGAGCTGGAGGCCTTGCGACAGGAGGTGGTGAGAATCCACGAGCAACAAGTGGACGTCCAGTCCCATCTCGAGGACCTAGAGAACCGTTCACGCCGCCACAACATCCGCATCAGAGGGGTACGCACCGATGCAGAGGCGGGGGACATTTTTAACTATGTGCGGGAGCTTTTCAACTTCGTTATGGGCAGAGCGCACGACTCCGATCTCAAGTTGGACAGAGCACACCGAGTGGGCCCTCCTAGGGCGCCTTCGGCACCCCCGGTGGACATCCTGGTCTGCGTGCAAAATTATCGCACTAAGGAGGACATTCTTCGCCAGGCCCGATCGATGCAACCGCTTACTTTTCGAGATCAACCATTGGCTCTTTTTCAGGACCTCGCTGCAATCGCGCTCCAAAAGCGCTGGCTATTTAGACCCATCACCGAGGCCCTGCGACAAAAAAACATTTCCTACTCATGGGGGCACCCGTTCCGCTTAGTATTGAGGCATGAGGGGAAACTCTTCCAACTCCGTTCCTTCACTGAAGCATGCAAGCTCCTGGGGATCTCTCCTCCCGCGGAACGCCCAGACCAGAATGCCTCTGACAGTCGCCCGGGGTGGAGGCGGCAGCGCGGCCGACGCCGCATCAGGAAACCCGACCAGCAGGAGGTTAAGAGGGAGCAACAGGCTGCTATAGCGGCGGTGCCGGGGGCTCAGACCAACGCGGCCTCCAAGTAATGGACCTTGGCCGCTATGTTTCTCACCTTGCAGGTATCTGGTGGGCGGGGGGGATGGGAGGGAACCTCTGTTGGCCAGCATTACACCCCAAAGACTTTTCCCTACTTCCGGTTCATCCTGGGATGACGGACTAATGACAGATTGGGTACATTTTTTCTTTTTTGTCCTTTTTTGGTGCAAGTTGCACCTGTTTTTTTTTTCTCTCTTCTCCCCTTTTTGTAGGGTCTTTCTCTCTCTTCTTTCTCTGTCTCTCTCTCGGCTGCGTTCTGACTCTGGGGGGCCCTGGTCCAGGGATCGAGGGACAACTTTCTCTGGCAAGACTACATCGAAGCATAGGTAGCGCAGCAGTACAGGTTAGCTATGGGGCTCAAGACCTGGGCAAATGATTTCGTCCCCAATTAAGGTTCTCACTTTCAATGTCTGGGGACTCAATAGTCCAATCAAACGTAGGGTTCTGCTATCCTACTTAGAGAATACACGTGCTGACATCTGTCTTCTGCAGGAGACACATCTTCTCTCAAGGGACTGCCACCGTCTCAAGTCACACGCCTTCCCGATCCAATTCTTCTCTTCCACGACCACTAAGACGGCCGGGGTGGCTATCCTGGTCTCTAGGGCTTTCAGGGGGAAGGTGATACAGAAGGGGTCTGAGATCAAGGGTAGACTCCTCACTTATCACTTCTCTATTGGGGGTCACACAGTGGTGGTGGGATCGGTTTACACCCCCAATGAGGGACAGGAACGCTTTTTACAGACTGCCCTTACAGACGCCACCGCAACACAAGAACGCCACATATTGATAGGGGGTGATCTTAATTTAGTGTTTAATAATGACTTAGATAGGTCCACCCAACGCACGAGTCAGGTAGGCGCCCTTTCTTACACAGGGTCCCAGTGGCTACGCGACCTTGATCTCACCGACATTTGGAGACACCATCACCCACACTCCCGGGCTTTTTCATATTACTCCCACGCACATAAGACTTACGCAAGATTGGATTATTTCCTCGGTACTGGGGCCATCTGTGCGGCCACCCTCGATACTGACATCCTGGTTGCCTCCCTCTCCGATCATAACCCTGTGGAAATTTCACTGGATCTCCCCCAGGTCAGCCGCCCACCTGGGCAGTGGCGGTTCCCGGATGCTCTGTTACATAGGCCAGATACGGTCACTCAATTGCAGCGCGCCATAGCGGATTATCTCGCGCACAATCACACACCGGACACATCACTCTCGACACGGTGGGAAGCCCTTAAGGCTGTCATCAGGGGGGAGGTCACTGCTATCTCGTCTGCAGACAATGCGGACCGTAGGGCCAAGAGGGGAGAGCTGTCGCAACAGATTCGGGAACTGGAGCAGATGCACCAGCGGACCGGGGCTCCCCGTGTGTGGCGTCAGTTAGCGCTCACACGGAAGCAATTATTAGCCTTGGATCAGGACAAGGCTGAATACGCCGCTCTGCGACTGCGACACTCTTTCTATACAGGGGGGGATAAGTGCGGTCGCCTCCTTGCGCATAAACTCCGCGAGGCGCGGTTACGTGAGGGCATCCAGGAGATCAGAGATAGCGCCGGAGTACTATCTACCGATGACGCGATTTATCGCAGATACTTTCCGCACATATTACGCTCACTTGTATGACGACCAGCCCCTGGCGGAGGCAGACATTGTCTCTTATTTGTCCGGAGTGGACCTTCCGACTTTGACGCCGGATCAGGCGGCACATATCGAACAGGAGATTAGGCCGGAGGAGGTAATCTCCGCCATCGCCCACCTGAAACTGGGCAAATCCCCGGGCCCCGATGGCTATACCGCGGCCTTTTATAAGCAGTTCGGCGCTGTCCTCACTCCCTTGCTGACCCGGCTTTTTAACTTGTTTGCAATGACTGGAGCGATACCCTCTTCCATGCTGGAGGCGGCGATAGTCGTCCTCCCTAAACCTGGGAAGGACAGATCCGTATGCGGTTCGTACCAGCCCATATCGCTTTTGAACTTAGACTTGAAGCTTTATACCTCCATCTTGGCGAGTCGTCTGGGCCCTTATATGCAGGGGCTGGTGGACCCCGACCAGGCCGGGTTTATACCACAAAAGCACACAAGTGACAACACGAAAAGAGTGGCGCACCTCATCAAAAAAGCCTCCCGCATCCCGGGGAAATACATGCTGCTCACGATCGACGCCGAAAAGGCCTTTGATCGGGTCCATTGGCCGTATCTTGAACAGGTGTTGAGCCACATCGGATTTGGGGATAAGATGCGGACACATATTTTTAACTGCTACCGCTCCCCCACAGCGACTGTAAGAGTTAATGGGTATACTTCCGCTCCATTCCCCATTCATAGGGGAACGCGGCAGGGCTTCCCCCTTTCGCCCTTACTTTTCGCTCTTTATGTGGAGCCTATGGCACAGAGGGTCCGGAGGCATGCGCAAATCACGGGCATACGCTTCGGGGGGGACACTCACACTATTAGTTTATACGCGGACGATGTCCTCATCACACTAGCGAACCCAGATGGAGCTCTAGGAGCCTTTTTAGAAGAACTGGATGTCTTTGGGGGTGCGTCTGGGTTTAAAGTCAACCTCTCTAAGTCGACGGCGATGAACCTCTCCTTGCCACCCCACGAGAGAGCGGACTTGCAGGCTCGTTTCCCACTATCGTGGTCGGACGACCCTGTCCCATACCTGGGTATATACCTGGCTCCCACCTTGCAGGGCATGAGACTTGCTAACTTCTCACGCCTCCATACTCCGATTCAGGCCGAGCTTCGGCGATGGAAACACCATCAGATTTCCTGGCTGGGGCGAGTCGCTGCTATAAAAATGACTGTTCTTCCCAAAATCCTTTACGTATTCCAAACGCTGCCTTTGTCCCCCTCCCCCCCCCCATGGGTTGGCTCCGAAAGGTGCAATCAGATCTCTCTTCCTTCATTTGGCAGGGCCGCAAGCCAAGACTGAAACGTGCGGTCAGCTTTCTCCCGCCGCATGAGGGGGGTCTCGGGGTTCCAGACCTCGCCCTCTATTACAAAGCCACACAGTTACGCTATCTGGTTGAATGGAGTCGGGCCGAATCTGAAAAGAACTGGCTTTTCCAGGATCGCGCTGTAGCGGGTACATCACTTAGGAAGGTTCCCTTCCTCACGAAAGCTCACCGCCCTCCTAACTTATATGCCTCACAAGTGACCCGTACGATACTCACAGCATGGGATCAGGCGAATTTACGCCATGAACTAACGTCCTTTCCTTCACCTCTCACATCGATCCTGGATAACCCAGAGTTTAGCCCGGGGTTGGACCAACAATCCTTTCACCGGTGGTGGGAGTCCGGTTGCTGGGCCCCTTATTCGCCGATGGCGAGTTTATCACATTCTCGCAGATACGAGAGGACTTCGACCTTCCGGAATCGGAACGCATGCGTTACCTTCAGGTACGCCACTGGGCTCTTCACCCTACCAACCGCTCACAGGCGGCCAGACGCCTTACGCCATATGAACGCTGGCTGGTATCGAGGTCCTTGGACAAACAACTGATCTCGGATCTCTACAAGATTCTTCAATCTAGATACTCGCACATGTACCACGCGGGACGGGCCCGATGGGAGAGGGAGCTTGGGCGTGATCTTAATCCTGAGGACTGGGAGGGAGCCTGCTAAAGGGCACGTCACACAGCAACACACGTCGGACTTACAGAAACTTTCACTAAATTGGTTTACCTTTGGTATTACACCCCGGAGCGGCTCCACCAGGCCGACGCGACACTAAGCCCAGATTGCTGGCGTGGGTGCGGCGGGAGGGGCACTTTGGTCCATTTACTATGGGACTGTACTCATCTCCGTTCATACTGGACACATGTCCTGGATGAAGTAGACAAACATCTCGACACTGAAATCCCTAGATTTCCCGCATATGTTCTTTTAGGGGTGCCCAACCCACTCATGTATTCCCTTAGGGCCCGGAGAGGGAAGCAAATAGCCATCGCTCTAGGCTCAGCAGTTCAGAACATATTAATCCACTGGAGGTCCCCTCAGATTCCTACCCACACGGGCTGGTACCAACGTTTATGGCACATATTGGGGATGGAGAAGATTTCCCTCACCCTGGCAGGGAAGGGCTCTTCCTTCAGCGGGCTGTGGCAACCCTTTCTTACTTTACTTGCACAAGACTTCCGAGAGCTGGCTTGTCCACGGTACTTACGCCTCTTACGTCCCACCGCACCAGAACCCAATTTGTAGCCAGATAGATCTTCAGCTCTGACAAGCTGCTTGCGCTAACGCTTTGTCACTAGCCTGGACCAGGGATGGGAGGGGGGTGGCTCTTTTCTTATTTCCTTTCCTCCTTTACTCTCTGGGTGGCGGGTGGGGGGGGGAGATGTTTGCGTTTATTTTGCTATACAATTGAGTTGCCTCTATTACAGTTGGGCCCTGTGTGGCCCTGATGTCATGCCTTTCACTTTTGCAACTGTCAATAAACAGAGTTAAACCATAAAAGAGTGAAGCTTGACAAGTACATCCCTGGGTCGTTTACTGTCACCAAGTCACGGCCAGGCCCACCCGGTGAACCCGTTCTATTTTGACCTTGGCCTGGTATTTTGACCTTGGCTTGTTTGTCTCCTAGGAGTTCGGAGAACAAGCCCACCACAAATGCTTCCAAGTCTGGGCCCTCTACCCCCCCCTCCTCCAGGTTCTGTAGACTAATATTATCCCACCATGAACAGTTTTCCAAGTCTTCACATTTTAAGAGCGTGACCTGCAACAGGTCCTGGATTTGTGCAGAAGAGCCTTCCAGTCGTTCCACTTGTTGCTCTAGTGATTGATATTTAGTTTCTAAGTCCAGAGTGCGTATACCGACAGAGTCCACATCCTGTTGCAGTGTCGAGAGTCTTGAATTGATGTCTGAGCGAAGAGTGTCTAATGAGGTGGACAGGTCCGCTTTCAGTTCCTTTCTCAGTTCTTTCGTGAAGTCTTGCAATGAAGCCAGGAGGTCTACCTTGGTTAACACCATGACGCTGTCTCCGGGGGCGGAAGGGCTCACTTCTCTGGTCTGTGTTGTTTGAAAGTAACTTACACTCTGTTCTGCTGCGTCCTTTTTGGAGGCATGTACGCCGTGGGTGGAGGCCTAAGCAGGCGGCGCAGAGCAGAGAGCGACTAAGAACATTCCCCAGTGGGCCGCAAGTGGCCGTGGAGTCTTCAAGGTAGTACCCGACCACAGCTTCCTCTGAGGGAGCTCTGATGTAAGGATTGTATAGGGTGTTAGAGAGCATGGGGTCCGCCCTTTGGAGAACCAAGATTTGTTCAACAGGTTCAGCACTTGTCAGATGCCTAGTGGTGGCAGCTGTCAAACCATATTATATAGCTGGGTCATCCACTCTGGGTTCAAAAGGGTGCCTTCCCCTGTGCCGTCCTCCTCCGATCATTTCGGCTTAGGGGCCCCCATGTGCTGCACTAGGGATGAGGGTACCCCTGTGTCAGAGCTGTTGTCACTCAGCAAGACCCCTCTCCCATAGTGGATAGGCCGCCTTTACATTGTACAATGGGAGTTGCCGCAAAAGAACATTGGCCCCCTTGTTATCCACAGGGTTGTCATCCAGGAGTACCAGTGGGCACCCCATGGGGCAGAGGCCGGAAGGGAGGGTGACCGTTCTTATTATTTATTGAAGAAGTCCTCAGCAGGCCTCTCGTCTCCAGGCGCAGCGTCCTGCGTGGCTGCCATTTTGAAGTCGGACACACTGGCCTGGCCCTCTGCGGGTGGATGCAAAACTTTAATAGTTTGGGCACCAGGGCTCATCGTAACCTAGTCTTCGAGCAGGTAAGCGGAGAGGCGAGGGGCTCCATGCTGTTGACCCGGCGCAGCAACCTCACTCACAAGTAGTGTGTTAGCGGGAATGGCGGCTGCCGCTCCTTCCCCCGTGTTGGGCCAGATCAGTGCGGTCACCGCATAAAGTTGTTGGTGATCTTCAGGGAATTCTCATCACCTCTCCTGCCTCAAGGATCGCAGGGCATATCAGATTCTGCAAAGTGATCCGTCGGGGTCTCTTGGTGTCTTGATTCTCGACGTGAATGCAACAGAGCTCGGGTGGTTTACTTCCACTCGGCCACGTTGGTTGGCTATGCCCCCAGCCATTCTCTATAGTGCTGCAACAAAGATTATTCTGTTATCTGTATGTAGGCATGTAATGAGTTATCAAACTGTTGTCTTCCTTTCATGGAGTTCACACTGAATTAATTCCTTATTCAGGAGGGGCGATAACTTCTCTGTACATCCTTTGTGTTTTTAAATAATTCTTAAATTCCTTTACTTTGGGTTACTGACTCATACTCTAAGACTCATATTCTAGGATGCCTTGCTTTTTTTCTAGAAGGTCTTGTGTAAGGTTTAAAATTTTCTTTGCACAGAAGAAAGAAGGGATCTGCATTGGATGGTAGAACAAGAGCTTTGATCGTAAAGCATGTCGGGCATAAACAGTGCACTTCTACTTATTTTGCAAGGCTGTCCCTGGTTTTAAGCTTCTTTTCTGCAGCTATGGCAGCGTTCAAATACACGTCCTTCTAATCCAGTATTAATAAGCAAACCACAGTTGTCCAAAACAAGAGGTGCTAGTTCTCTTCGACACAGAAGGATGCTTCTTTCTCTCCGTAAAAAGACTTCTCAGAAGATGCAGAATTGAAAAGTTTTTAAAATGAAAAGTATTTTCCTTTGTTTGTTTGACTTTGTTGTTGATTGGTCTTATGTTTGACAGATGATTGGATCTGGTGTGTGTGTTTTTTGTGGTGAATCACTTTTCAACTGACTATTGTGACAAGTTAAAGCGGACTTTATATTCTTGCAGTAGAGTAGAATATATTTAGGAATCTGTCATTCCTCTGCCATTCTAAATGTTTTTCATACTCAATGGTCCTGTCTAGTCTGTTTAACCTACAGCGTATTTTCTAGCTTGTCGACCTTTTTTATGCTCTCTAGATCAATGCAGCTCATTTATTAGGGCCAACGATGTGAAATCAAGGATATATTCAAATTGTCTATATTGATATGCCTGCACTATCTCAACATCTAGATAATGTGTAGTCAGAGAGGTTTTGTAACCCAAGATCTAGCATACCCAATCTGGACCAGGACAGAGCTTGCTTTGCTACCAATACAGCAGCTTCTCATATTTCCCTCTAAATAACTCCCATAATCGAATTTTACAGCGTGATAGATTTGTGGTTACTGCTTCCTCACTGGACTCTACTCGGGTGGGGTGGAACTTATTTAACCGGGGGCTTAAATCCTTTTTCAGTATTGTACCTTAGGCTTTGTGCTCCTGGATTATCCACTAACTTGCAGAAGGAAAACCTGCTATTGGTTGCAGTGTCTATGAATATTAAAGAGGATCACTTAATGAAAAACTGATTGCTACTTGCTTGTAATACATTTCTGCATCTTGGGTATCTTCGATTAATTCATAAGTAATCATTTGTGACAATTCCTTATGTTAAAATGTCTATCTTCCTATTTGTAATGCAGGAGATTGGTACTGGTGAGGGGGACACACATTTTGGTGCCTGGTGTTCTCTGCAAAGCTCATCTGGTGATTTGTTTTGTAGCTGGAAGAAAGTTCTTTAAGGTGGCTTTGGATCTTTAGGGTCATGTGACGGAGTGGCGGAAGCTTTCCTACCTTTCACCTATATAAGTTACACTGAGGACAGTGTTATTTATGGGTCCAGTGTTTTTAAAGGCGATTGAGATGAAGATGGCTGTATGAAGCAAGGGTGATTCACTACTAAATGTCCTAAGCAATTGCACATTACCTGAGAATCCCAGGCAGACAAATAGCATCACACTTATGAATTGTGGGTGGGTATTTTAATCTTTGTGTTTCATGCAATGTGCATTCTTAAAAGTATACTATTTTACCTTACAGAATGAATCTTCTACGATATAACAGCACTCTCTCAAAGCAGAAGAACTCAATGGCCTCTCTATCCCAGCAGCTCAAGGCCAAGTTGGACTTCTTCAGGACCAGCATTCAAATTGATTTGGAAAAGTACAGCGAGCAGATTGAATTTGGCATCAGTAAGTTTTCCTTTTCTCTTTTGTTCATCCTGTCCTGATTACATTCTTCCTTCTGTCACACCTTTGATGCCTTGTTGCTCATCTTCAGGCATTGGCTTATCCTGCTCCATTTTCTGTTCTGCAATTTTTCTTGTACCTTCTCATCTTCTCCCTGTGCTCTGCTGTTTAGCTCTGGCCTGTGGCGTTCTCCGCATTGTCACACATGGCATATTATCTGCTTGTTGTAAAGATGTACCTGGCTTATGTTATTCATAGCTCGTTATTCATAGCTCTTTGACTAAGACAGAGTATTTTTAATTCAACTCGTCGGCTGAATGGCAGACATAAGCGCTACTGTAGGATGGATTTTGTGTTATTGTCACAAGTGATCATTGTAATAAACCAGCAATTTCTAACACAGATTTTAAGAGTCATACAGCTATAAGCGACAGGTGTTACTGTCACCAAATTAATTGGTAAGGGATTGTAGTTATATGTTCATTCCATCTTCCTCCAGTGCAGTAGATGAGGTACCAGATGATCTTTTTTCACAGCAAAGAGTTGGCGAGCCCGGTGCATCTGCATCTGCTGCTCTACCATCTTTACAAATTCACCAACTCCCATTCATCAACCATTTTCTGAGGTTTGTGTTATTCAGACATTACTTTCCACTGCATAGTGCTCCACAAGCAATTTCTAGAAGCTAGAAATTATTCATGTGTCTTCAACTTTCTCAGCCTCATTGAAGTTATGTCATTGATTCGGAGATGGGCACCTTAAGTAGTAATCTCCTTTGGAGAGTTCCCTGCAAGTGGACCCCTTTCATGGCACAATTGTGTTTCCCAATTTTTCCCTCCTCTGCAGTCCTCTGACCCCCACAGCCGTTCTCAGGTTAATTGGCGAACCCAAGTCTTCTCCTAAACCAGAATGCTCTATAGGTCTTTTAGTTTTCAATGTGACTGCCCCAGATCCATTCCTTACCCCATATGTGAGGCTGAGATGATGGGTTCTGTGGTCAATGTCACTGCCTCTGAAACCCTCATTGACCCTTTTTAATTCTCTCATCCAGCACATGGTCTGGCTTCCTCATTACATGGCGCTCTACCGCCATCCCCTGCTGCCTCTGGATCACAGTTCATTGTTGACTTAATTGCCAAAGCTCCTCACTACCACCACATCTTTGCCACTCCTCTAGACGGCACTGACACATCTCAAGATATGTCTGATTCCTCTAAAGTAGTGCCACAGAGGAAGTAAAGAGAATACCTGCAGGCTGAAGTCCCAAGTAGTATGAGCCCCAGGTGAGCAAACTGTGTTGAATACCATTTTCTTTCTTATCATAGACAATATGATTATGATGGAGCTTAAGGAAGATTCACCAGTTCCATGTCCTCCAGTTCTGTGGTGCCCCTGCATGCTATCTGCTGTAAGTGACCAAGAATATATAGAAGAGGGCCCCCCTCTTCTCCAGTAGCCAGTAAGAAAACCGATAGGAGAAACCGACCCATGCCAGAGAAAAGTGGTTTGCACCACTAGTTAGCTCCTTCGCTTTCACCCCCACTAGATGAATGCCCATGCTATCCTAGGTGAATAACAAGTCTGACCATCTCATCACCATGCTTACTCAGTGATGTCAAGCAGAGTATCCTTCTGCGCAGCTCAACCTTCGGGCACAAGTATCTGATAGAGACTTCTAGCCGCAAATTCCTTACCTTAGAATTATCATCGGGCGTCATACTGGATCTGGATGTTTTTCGTGAGCGGTTCCCCTGCACGCCAGTAGGTGGCATGATTCATCTTCATGTGGCATTGTCTGCATCGTAAGTGACTTGCGCGGTGCCTATATAGGTGCCGTGCCACCCCAGCACGCTTATGTCAGTTCTTTTCTTCCTGCGCCATATATGGAGAAAGATACCACCAGTCATTTTTTGGCTGCTCTTTTTTTGAAGTTTTGTCAGTTTTTAGACTTATCTCGTGGTGTGACAGGGATGTTTATGAGGAAGGCCAGATGCAAGTACTGCGGCGCTTGTCATCGACAAATATCAGTGACGGACCTGCACCTCGTCTGTCTCTGCTGTCTTGATGCTCAAACACAACACCAAAACCTGCGTCAGTTGTCACGCTATGCACCCTAAGATCTTGAGAGAGCGATCCCACAAGCTCCTTGCCACTCAGCGTGCGATGCCGTGACGTTCTCTATCCCAGTCGATAGGAAGGTCCCGGGATTGGTCACGGAGCCATCAATCTTTGTTGAAATCGTCCTCCGGTAAGTCGCACAAAAAGAAAAAAATTAAGTTGAAGAGGTCTTCCATTTCACCCTGATTGCCGAAGTCATCTGACGAGACGAGAGAGCATTGTCTCTTGAGGCCTGGCTCCGCAGTTGAGCCCAGGCCATCTCTCCGCCTCACTGAGTTTCTGGGATCTGGAGTGACCCCCACACAACTCAGAGTTTTAGGAGGCCATGCACCTCATATTTAGGCGGCCCATCTCATGGGTTTGGATGGGGCCCCTACTGGTTCCCCGCTGGTGGGTCTACCCCGGCGCCAGTCGGGCGCCTTGCATCCGCAGATCGATCCGGTCCGGTGCCTGTCGAGCAACCTTGACCTTCCCCGGCACCGGTCACGTTGTCGGCACCTTCCTCATTCTCTTTCCTGACTCCAGCACGGAGCCAGAGGGTCACCCGACTCCAGCGTCGTCTGGGGCCATTCCCTCCTGGCTGGAGCCTGAGCCCTATTCCTGTGGGCTAGGACATGGGGACGATTGGGAGGGGGTGCTAGACCCTGAAGAATACTAGCCTTTCAACCCTAATATGGACTGGTGAGAGGAAGTGGGAGATGCCAGTGGACTGGACCCTCCCCAGATACTGACTTGGTCTCTCCTCCTACCATGGCTACGGAGGAGGGAGCCTCTTTTGCAATGATGGTGAGATGGGCAGCTGAGGTTCATCCTGGACCTTCAGCTGCCCACTGTGGCAGTGAAGACTACTGTCTTGACAGAGGTGCTTCAGCCGGGAGTTAACCCCTCAGAACTGCGTCTCCCATTTAATGAAGCCCTTACAGATGTCCTGCTTGGGGCCTGGTCCAAGCCCTGCAAAGGGGCTCCTGTGAGTAGGAAAATTGCCTGCTGCCATCGCCCCACCCAAGGAGCGCCCTCTTTGCTCACCCAACACTCCACCCCGGAGAGCGTGGTGGTCCAAGCCTCTACTTCCCCAGTAAATCCTGACACATACCTTACTACCCCACCGGATAGGGAATCCAAAAGGCTAGACACCTTGTGTAACAAAATGTTTTCTTCTGCCAGCCTGGCATTGTGGTCTGTGAACACTGCATGCCTTTTGGGCCATTACTCCCATTCCCTTTGGGATTCAGTTGTGTTGCTGCTACCCATGGTCCCGGAGTAGCCATATATCTCAAGCTATGGCAGACGGAAGAGACGCAGTTAAGTTCACAATTCAATGTGGTCTGGGCATGACTCACTTGCTAGGTAGAGCGGTTTCTTCATCGATGGCCTTACCGCGCCACGCCTGGCTGAGCACAGCTGGCTTTGCAGGGGATGTCTGAGCTTCGCTTATGGACATGCCCTTTGATAGCGCCCGTCTCTTCAGCGACGAGGCGGACTCCGCGCTGGATCGCTTCAATGACAGCAGGGCAATGGTCAGGTCCCTAGGGCTTTCCATGCCCCCCGTCAACCCCAGTACTATTTCGTGGCCACGGAAGGGGTTTCCCGCCACGTCCTTACCCGCCCAGCCAACACAGCGTGCAAGCTCCCCAGCCTCTGCGTGGCAGAGGACACTGTATGCAAAAACTCCGTGGGTCGGACAGCTAGAGGTCAGGCCCGTCCAGTTCTCCCTTGCCCTCCACTACCACCCCTCACCACCGCCCCACCCCAGCAGCTGCAGCCTCTTTAGTTTGCCCTCCGACCATCATGGGCAACCAGTGAGAGGCAGGATATGCCATCACCTGCACCACTGGAGGCCGAGAACATCACACCACTGGATCCTCCAGATTGTCTGAAGGGGCTACTCCCTCCACTTCGTAACTCCTCCTCCACCCATGCCATCCACTTGCGACAGGGTAACGGAGGACCATATCTCAACTTCTTCCTGAAAAAGGCGATATTCAAAATTCTCACGCTCTCTCAAGTTCTGTCTGCCCTTGACCCGGGAGACTTGATGGTAGCGTTGGACTTGCAGAGCGCATTATTCCACATTCCCATCCTGCTGCCCACAGGAATTACCTGCAGATCGTGGTGGGCCACAAGCACTTTGTTTGCCGTGCTCCCTTTTAGCCTTACCCTCAGGTGTTCACCAAGGCGATGGTGGTGGTTGCAGTTCATCTGCGGAGATAAGGGATGGCAGTCTTCCCCTATCTCGACGACTGGCTGTTGAAGGCGGGTTTGCCCCAGGCCGTAGTTTCCTATCTTGGGCCTGCGGTGGACCTCCTGCACTCGCTGGGTTTCACTTTCAACGTGCCGAGGTCACACCTGACTCCCTCTCAGAACACTCCCTTTCATCGGAGCTATTCTGGACACGGTGCCGTTTTGGACTTACCCCGAACTGCAAGTCCAGGATCTTTGGGCTATGATACCGATGTTTCAGCCTCTTTCCTGGGTTTCGGTGAGACTGACTCTGAGGCTGCTGGACCTCATGGACTCCTGCATCCCGCTTGTGACACATGCCTGTTGGCCTATGCAGGCTCTGCAGTGAGACCTCAAGTTCCAGTGGGCGCAGCATCAGTTTAATCTCTCTGACATGGTCCCGATCTCGAAGGGTACTGCACAAGATCTGCAGTGGTGGTTAACAAACCCCGACTGGATCAGCGGCAGACCCCTCTCCCTTGCCCAACCAGATCTGACAGTAGTGACAGATGCTTCACTCCTGGGATTGGGCGGCCATCTGGGCGAGGTGGAGCTCAGAGGCAACTGGTCTCTGGTGGAATCGACTCCACATCAAACTATTGGAGCTCCGAGCGATCTAGCTGGTATTGAACGTTTTTCAACCCTCCATCAAGAGAAGGCTAGTGCAGGTCAACTCCACAGCCAAGTGGTACTGCAACAAGCAGGGCGGGGTGCAGTCATGTACCTTTTGTAAAGAGGCCCTGCACCTCTGGACATGGCTGAAAAAGCATGGCATATCCCTGGTGGTTCAACATCTGGTGGGCTCCCTGAACATCCAGGAGGACGAACTCAGCCGATGATGCCTAGCGAATCACAAATGGGTGTCTCCATCCAGAGGTGGTGCAAGGTCTCTTTCAGCAGTGGGGAGAGCCTTGGTTAGATTTGTTCGCCACGGCCAAGAACGTGCAATGTCAGCAGTTTTGCACCGTGGAGTTTCCAAGGCAGCTCTCGCTCTGAGACACTGTTCATCTCGAGTGGAGCTCAGGCCTTCTGTATGCTTTTCCGCCCATTCCACTCCTGCCTAGAGTTCTCAAGAAGATCAGGAACGACAAGGGCCCAAGTCATTGTAGTAGCTTCTGACTGGGCTTGGAGAGTTTGGTATCCCGAGCTGTTGAGCATGGCCATTGGTCCTCCGATCAGGCTCCCCTTTGGGAGGATCCTCTGTCGCAACACCAGGTGAGGGTTCTCCACCCGAACCTGGCAATGCTCCGCCTTCATGCATGGAGATTGAGCGGTGACAGTTGACAGTTTTCGACCTTCTACCAGAAGTCTGTAATGTCCTCTTGGCAGTCAGGCGTCCCTCCACCAAGACGGTATACGCCTGCCGTTGTGGCAAGTTTGTGGCATGGTCTGCAGAAAAACAGGTTGACCCCCTTTCAGCTCCCTTTTCTCAGGTCCTTCTGTTTATTCTTTATCGTGCCCAGCAGGGTTGTTCTGTGGGCACCTTAACGCCTTCGCTGCGGCAGGAATTCCAGCCAGGTGCTGGCCATTCCAATCGCGGGCGTGGTCGTGACGAGCTCAGCTCGTCATGCGCACAGCCCGCCCGCGCAGCATGACGAGCTGAGCTCGTCATGAGCAGGGAAGGGGTTAAAAGGCTATCTTTTTGCCATCTCGGCATTCCTGCGGTTGCCAGATCAGCCATCCCTCTTTAAGTTCCCTATTGTACAAATGTTTTTGAAAGGTCTCCAGCACATGTTCTCTCCTTCACCCTTTATCATGCCTCTGGGACACAAATTTAGTACCTAACTTTCTCATGTGTGCCCCATTAGAACCGCTGCACAACTGTCCTCTCAGGCTCCTTACAATCAAAACGGCCTTTCTGGTGGCCTTAATATCTGCCTGGAGGGTCAGTGAGCGCCAGGCTTTGTCATCTAAGCCTCCGTACCTCAAAATCTTCCCTGACAAGCTGGTCCTTCACACCAGATCTTCCTTCCTTTCTTCTGAAGGGGGTCACTCCCTTTCATTTTGGCCAATCCATCACCCTGCCTACCTTTTTCGCTCTGCCGCATCGATCTAAGGAAGATGTGTAAGTCCATCGGCTGGACCCAAAAAGTGAGTTGTCGTTCTGCCTTGACCGCACAAAAGTTGTTGGTGGCCGATCAACTCTTCGTGGGGTATGTCAGAGCAGAGAAAGGGAAGGTGGTGCAGAAATGAACCATCTCTCGATTGATTGTGCTCTGCATTAAAATCTGCTACGCATTGGCCAAGAAGCAACCCCCAGAGGGTTTGTGTGCTCATTCCACCAGATCAAAGGCTGGGACCACTGCCTTGGCACGCGAAGTCCTGGTCCTGGAAATCTAGCAGGCAGCAACATTGGCCTCTCTGCACATGTTCACAAAGTACTACTGCCTGGACAGTCCGGTCCATCGAGGTGGGCACTTTGCCAGTTCGGTAGGGCAGGACTTTTTGGTGTGAAATTGTTTCACAGACCCACCTCTGAGGAGGTATTGCTTGGGTATCTATTCTAAGTTAAGGAATCTGCGGCTAGAAGTCTCTATCAGAGGAACACCCTACTTACCTTCAGTAACGCCTTATCTGAAAGAGACACGTTAGTGACAGATTCCTTACCTTAGAATATCCCCAGGCGTCAGGCTGGATCCGGAAAGTTTTTTGCGTAGCAGTACCCTTGCGCGTCGGTAGGCGGCGTCGTGCGGCTCCGCGTCCGTCGTCGGCGTCGTGATCGCCGGGATGACGTCGCGGGCAGTACTTAGGCGCCGCCCCTGCGCGCTGACGTCAGTTCTTCTTTTTCCGCGCCAGTAAGCGCAGATCCGGGAAGAGCAGTGCCCTAGTCACTTTTTGACTATCTTTTTGTGAAATTTTTCACTGTTCTCTTCAACGAGTCTTCACGACTCCTAAGGTGTCGTAGGGATGCCCGGCTTTAAGCCCTGCGAGGAATGTGGTCGTATGATGTCCATCACGGACCCCCACCTCGAGTGTCTCTTCTGCCTCGGCCGAGGCCACGACACGAAGTCGTGCCCTGACTGCCGGAAACTTCATCCGAAGGCTTTGCGAGAGCGGTCTCGAAAGCTCCTTGAAGTCCGGCAGTCGGCTCCGCGCCGCAGCAAGCCCCGGTCCCGGGAGAGGCCGAGGGGCCGGACGCGGAGTCCCCGCCGTTCGTCGGAATCCAAGTCTTCGCGCTCCTCCGGTAGAGTCGAAGCACAAGAAGTCTAAGCGGCGTCATCGCTCTAAGACTTCGCCTCGCCGGTCGCGCGACTCGGCTGAGGTCCCTGTCGGCACCGCCCCGCGGCCCCGGACGTGCCTGTCGAGTTGCCCCCGCATTACCCGTCCTTCCCGGGTTCGGGGGCGACTCCGGCCGAGTACAGAAATTCCTGTCGGCCATGGCCCGCCTCTTCGGGCCTCAAGGTCCCTCCGGTGCGCCTTCGGGCCCCGCGGGCCCAGATGGGGTTGCTCCGGCGTCGCCGTCGACTCCGGTCCCGGCGTCGCCTGTCCCACCAGCCTTCGTCCCGGCCTCGGCTCCGGCCCCGGCCTCGACCCCGGTTCCGGTGGTGCCGCAACCCCCATCGACGCCGGTTGACCTAACCACGCCTCCGCCGACGCCGATGTCCCCGGTGACGTTTCCGACGCCGTCCGGGGCTCCGGGCGGCGTCGTTCCCCGGTTCTCCCCGGGTCCGGACATGGAGCCGGACCGGCGTCGCCCGACGCCGGTTCCGGCGCCGATGAGGCCTTGGGTCCCTTATGTCCCTCCTCCTCCATCTTTTCAACCTGAGGAGGACCAGGAGAGCTGGGAGGGGTCTGACGACCCTCTCACACAACAGTGCGAGTTTGACCCGGACTAGGTTGAGGAACTTGGGGTTGCCAGTGGGCTGGATACCTCCCCCGACTATGGCATGCTGCCTCCTCCCGTGGCAACGGAGGAGGGGGCTAATTTTGCAACGGTGTTGCGTAGAGCTGCTGGAGCCTTAAATCTCCAGTTGCCTACAGTGGCCGTCAGGACTAACCTCCTGACTGAAGTGCTTCAGCCGGCGGCCTCCTCTTCGGAGCCTGTGCTGCCGTTCAACGATGCACTCACTGACGTTCTTTTGGGTGCCTGGTCCAAACCCACCACAGGGGCTCCTGTGGATAGTAACGTGGCCCGACGCCATCGCCCGGCTCCGGGCGACCCCCTGTTTCTCTCCCAACACCCCACCCCTGAGAGCTTGGTTGTCCAAGCCTCTGCCTCCCAAACAGCCTTCCCTACCGCCCCTCCGGATAGGGAATCCAAGCGCCTGGATCACTTTGGGAAGAAGGCTTTCTCTTCCTCCAGTGCTGGCTTGCGGTCTGTTAATACCGCTTGCCTCTTGGGCCGATACACCCACTCCCTGTGGGATTCGGTGGCTGATGTTTTGCCGCAGTGTTCTGAGGAGGTCCAGACACTGCTTACCCGCGCTATTGCGGAAGGGCGTGATGCGGCTAAGTATACCATCCGCTGTGGCCTTGATACCGCCGACTCGCTGGGCAGATCGCTTGCAACGACGGTGGCGCTGCGTCGCCACGCCTGGCTGAGAACCACTGGTTTTTCAGGGGATGTCCAGAATACTCTCATGGACATGCCCTTTGATGGAGTCGGTCTTTTTGGTTCAAAGGCAGACCATGCGCTGGAGCGTTTCAAGGACTCACGGGCTACTGCTAAGTCCCTGGGCCTTGCTGTTGTGCGCCCTCCGCAAACGTCTGCTTTTCGCCCCTTTCGTGGCCACGGAAGGGGCGCCCAGTCACGTCCACAGCCCGCCCAACGGCCCGCGCAGCAAGCGCCTTCGCGTGGCCGAGGACGTGGATACCGCCGTGGCGGTTCGGGCAACCAGCGTGCGGGTCAGGCCACCACCTCCAACCCGTCCGCGGCCTCCAAGCCCTCCTAGTCCCTCCTTTCAGGTGCACAGCACCCCAGTCGGGGGCAGGGTCCGCCATCACCTTCACCACTGGCATCCCATCACCTCGGACAAGTGGGTCTTGGACATTGTCCGAAGGGGCTACTCCCTCCCCTTCGAGACCACCCCCCCAGCCATGCCACCTCAATTCCACCGCATGTCAGGGGATCACTTGGTGCTTCTACAGAAGGAAGTCACGGCCCTCTTGGCCAAGAGGGCCATCGAGCATGTTCCGACCCCAGAAGTAGGGCGTGGTTGCTACTCCCACTACTTTCTGGTGCCCAAAAGGACAAGGAGGACATGCGTCCTATCTTGGACCTCCGGAACGTCAATCGCTTCCTCCGGAAGGAGAAGTTCAAGATGCTCACCCTAGCTCAGGTCTTGACTGCCCTCGACCCCGGAGACTGGTTGGTAGCGTTGGACTTGCAGGACGCCTATTTCCACATCCCCGTCCTGCCGGCCCACCGGCGTTACCTTCGGTTCACGGTAGGCCTCGAGCATTTTCAGTTCACCGTGCTCCCCTTTGGCCTTACCAGTGCCCCTCGGGTGTTCACGAAAGTGATGGCGGTGGTCGCAGCTCATCTGCGCCGGGCAGGGGTTTCAGTCTTCCCCTACCTCGACGACTGGCTGCTGAAGGCGGGCCTCGTCCCAGGCAGTTGTCTCCCACCTCCAGACTACGGCCGAACTCCTGCACTCGCTGGGGTTCTCCATCAATGTGCCAAAGTCGCATCTGATTCCTTCTCCACAGCTCCTTTTCATCGGAGCAGTTCTGGACACGACGCAGTTTCGGGCCTATCCTCCCGAACGGCGAGTCCGGGATATTCAGGCTATGATTCCGATCTTTCAGCCCTTATCCTGGGTTTCGGTACGGATGACCCTGAGGCTGCTGGGCCTCATGGCCTCCTGCATCCTGCTGGTCACTCATGCCAGATGGCATATGCGGGCTCTGCAGTGGGACCTGAAGTTCCAGTGGGCGCAGCACCAGGGCGACCTGTCCGATCACGTCCAGATCTCGGAGGGGACTGCAAAACAGTTGCAGTGGTGGCTCTCGAACCGGCAATGGGTCATGGGCAGATCCCTCTCCCTTCCCCAGCCAGAGCACACAGTTGTGACGGACGCGTCCCTTCTGGGATGGGGCGGTCACATGGGAGAGGCGGAGATCAGAGGCCTCTGGTCTCCGGCGGAGTCCCGGCTCCATATCAACCTTCTGGAGCTCCGGGCGATCCGACTTGCACTCAAGGCATTCCTTCCCTCTGTCAAAGGGAAGGTAGTGCAGGTGTTCACAGACAACACCACCGCCATGTGGTACTGCAACAAACAAGGCGGGGTGGGGTCGTGGACCCTTTGTCAGGAGGCTCTGCGCCTCTGGACATGGCTGGAACATCAGGGCATGTTCCTGGTGGTTCAACACCTGGCAGGTTCCCTGAACGCCAGGGCGGACGAACTCCAGCCGCAGGTGCATGATGGATCACGAATGGCGTCTTCACTCGGAAGTGGCGCAAGGACTCTTTCTACAGTGGGGAGAGCCTTGGTTAGATCTATTCGCCACCGAAGAGAACGCGCAATGTCATCAGTTCTGCGCGTTGGAATTTCCAAGGCGGCACTCGCTCGGCGACGCTTTCGTCACGAGTGGAGTTGCGGTCTATTGTACGCCTTTCCGCCTATACCACTTCTACCCAGAGTGTTGAAGAAGATTCGGCACGACCGGGCCCAAGTCATTCTTGTGGCTCCGGACTGGGCTCGAAGAGTTTGGTATCCCGAGCTACTCAATATGAGCGTAGATCCCCGATCCGTCTGCCTCTTCGGGAGGATCTTCTGTCGCAGCAGCAGGGGACGGTCCTCCACCCGAACCTGTCCAGTCTACACCTGCTTGCGTGGAGATTGAGCGGCGGCAGTTGATTCCTTTCGACTTGCCTCCCGAAGTTTGTGATGTGATTCTGGCAGCCAGGCGTCCCTCCACTAAGGTGGTATACGCCTGCAGGTGGAACAAATTTGTGGCATGGTGCACAGCAAAGGCTGTGAATCCCCTTTCTGCCCCTCTTTCTGAGGTCCTTCTGTTCCTTCTCTCTTTGGCCCAACAGGGTTCTGCCCTGGGTACCATCAAGGGTTATCTTTGTGCTATCTCGGCCTTCCTCAGGCTCCCTGATCAGCCCTCCTTTTCAAGTCCCCTGTTGTTAACAGGTTCTTAAAAGGCATTACTCACCTCTTCCCTCCTGTTCCGTTTGTGATGCCTCAGTGGGACTTGAACTTGGTTCTTACCTTTTAATGTGCGCTCCCTTTGAGCCTCTACATAACTGTCCTCTTCGTCTTCTGACTCTGAAGACAGCCTTTCTGGTGGCCATCACCTCCGCTCGGCGGGTGAGTGAGCTCCAGGCTCTATCTTGCAAACCTCCCTTTCTGTCTGTTCATCCAGACAAGGTTGTTCTTCGGACGCGTCCGTCCTTCTTGCCAAAGGTGGTTACTGCTTTCCACATTGGGCAGACCATCACTTTGCCCACCTTCTTTCCGCCTCCGCATCCTTCCAGAGAGGAAGAGAGGCTCCACCGTCTGGACCCAAAACGTGCGCTCTCTTTCTATATTGACCGCACAAAACACTTCCGGGTGGATGACCAGCTCTTTGTTGGCTACGTGGGCGCCTAAAAGGTCGGGCGGTGCACAAGAGGACCATCTCCCGCTGGGTTACCTTGTGCATCAAGACCTGCTATTCTTTGGCTAAAAAGGAACCTCCTGTTGGGCTGCGTGCCCATTCCACCAGGGCAACGGCTGCTACCACGGCCTTGGGCCGCGGTGTTCCGCTGCCGGTTATCTGTCAGGCAGCTACGTGGGCCTCGCTGCACACGTTTACAAAGCATTACTGCCTTGACAGTCAGGTCCGGAGGGACGGCTTCTTTGGCCGTTCTGTCCTCCAGGACTTCCTTGTCTGATCTTTGTTCGCAGACCCACCACCGGGGTTGGTATTGCTGGGGTATCTATTCTAAGGTAAGGAATCTGTCACTAACGTGTCTCTTTCAGATGCACAAGTTACTAACTTGTGTAACGATATATCTGTAAGAGACAGTAGTTAGTGACAGATTCCCTACCGCCCACCCATCCTCCCCGTTCTGCGAACTGATTTCTAGGGTTAAGGACATCCCTTTCAGGGCCCTAGTATTTTTCAGACACCTATGTCAGCTTCTTGCATGGCTCTGCGTTCCTGGCGCGGAAAGTCGTGTACAGAACTGACGTCAGCGCGCAGGGGCGGCGCCTAAGTACTGCCCGCGACGTCATCCCGGCGATCACGACGCCGACGACGGACGCGGAGCCGCACGACGCCGCCTACCGACGCGCAAGGGTACTGCTACGCAAAAAACTTTCCGGATCCAGCCTGACGCCTGGGGATATTCTAAGGTAAGGAATCTGTCACTAACTACTGTCTCTTACAGATATATCGTTACACAAGTTAGTAACTTGTGCATCTGGTAGAGAGACTATCTAGCCACAGATTCCTTACCGATCCACCCATCCTCCCTGCTCTGCGAACTGGTTTCTAAGGACAGGGCTGTTCCCCTTTCAGGGCCCTAGTTTTACACACCAGTGGTCAGTTACTTCATGGCTCCGCACTACCAGCATGGAAAGTCAGGAAAAGTAACTGACATCAGTGCACTGGGGTAGGGCCTATATAGGCAACCACGCACATCCCTTCCGGTGAGGACAATGCGGACGACGCCACATGGAGCCGAACAAGACCGTCTACCGGCACACAGGGATACTGCTCATGAAAAATTTATAGATCCAGTCTGACCCCTGGGGATAATTCGAAGGTAAGGAATTTGTAACTAGATAGTGTCTACCAGATAAGGCATTACCGAAGGTAAGTAAATTGTTCATACAGTTGGCAAGGGTATATATATATTGATGCATACCAATCCCAAAGCTGTAAACACTGTAATTCTGGGGGCTGTGTAGCTTCTATGCGCACAACAAAGAACTTGCGAAGTTGGTCAGACTATGAATTCTGCCATGTGCAATAGACAGATAAGAAGGCAAGCATAATTAAATTGCTTAGTGTGTAATCCCAATTTCCAAGTCCCAGGTACTGGATATGTCCCTTTCTTTGTTAAGGATGCAGAAACGTTTCAAGGGTCACAGGTTTACGCTTCCCATTACTAAAAGTGCCTTAGAGCAAGCAACATACATCCACTCACAAACTTACCCACAGAAAGGACCTCTGTGATTTGACTCGTCCCACTAACCAGACCAGAGTTACCGAAGAGAAACAAGCCTGACAATCTGAACACCATAGAGCACCATTCAAACTCATAATTGCCTGTGGAACTTTGGCATGTAAACCTTCTGGTTACCTCCTTCTAGTTGGTCAGAATTATAGCCCATTATGCCTCAAAATAGTCAGATATGACCTCAAACAAATGAGCAATCACAATTCTGTATTCAGAAATATCAATGTCGATAAAACCACCACCTCTGCACCCATTTCAGTCCCAGATTTCAAAATGGGCTAATAAAGACTTCATCAGAATTTCAAACACATGAATTGGCTTGCCTCAGCCTCTATCTATTCAGAAAACTATTCCTTGCAGTAAACTTCTGAAAGTCTAGCTTCACTCCCTTAATTTTCCTAGGAATTCAGCTGGACACAGTCTTAAACAGAGTGCCACCAGCAACACATTGGATTTAATGCTGTTCACAAACTGCTTCAGACTTAACTAGTAACTCCTGCAGGAGCTCTCAAAACACACCTGTCATTTCTAGACCTAATGTTGCCCTGCACCACCATACTGAGGTTGTGTAGAATCGGATAGAGAGTTCTTCAAGAAGAGCTTCCCTTTCAGTGGATATAAATCTTGGAAGACTGAGAGAGCAGTGTTTCTCTTGTAACCTGAATGTGCGGTGCCCTTAAATGGTGGAAACAATAAGGCTGTCTCTTGAAGGGCATGCTCTTTTGCACTTTACAGTGGCGCATCAGAGTGGCCACAATCTCATCTCAAGATGAATGAGGTACACATACAGCATTCTGGAATGGAATACCGCCAAGAGGGCCTTGAAAGTATTTCTACCGCCACATGAGTGGCAAGTTAGTACGCATGATGGGCGACATCACAGCAACATATTACATTTTATTACAAGGGTCTTAAGATGCCTAACTCTTTGGAGAGACCCAAGAGGAGAAGTTGTGCAATTGCAAACATTGGCTCATCTTGTTAGCACAGCACCTTCCAGGAGTAAGAAAAGGAAAAGTAGACCAGCTCACCAGTTGCTGGGCAAGATACCATGAGGGGATGTTGAAGTAAGACATAACATACCAAGTGGCCTTTTTCTTCTTTTGTGCACACCATCATTAGATCTGTTCGTGGGCCAAACCCCCCCCCCTCCCCCCCCCCCCAAAGTCTGACCAACTAGAACAGAACAATTCCTGATTTCTCAAAGGACATCCTAGACTATGCCAAGGTCTCTTGCAAAAATGTCAACCACAAGCCAGCTCACCTAGTCTTGGTTTCTGAGGTCCGGTGATGTGTACATTTAAGTGCTTCAAAAGGTTGCATAAAAGTGCTAGTCCATTCATTATTCTTTGAGGAGCGCAACACTTTAGAAATGTAAAGTCCTGTTTCTGGTGTGATCATACTGGCATTCAGGTTCATATGCAGTACTAGGATATGTTTTGCAGATTGCCTGCAGCATGGTTGCAAATTCTTCAGTTTGAGACGACTTGGGGGCCATCTCATGTTCCATACAGAAAACGGGTCTTGAAACTTTTGCACTCAACCCCTAGTTAAAGAGTTTACAAAAGAATTGGGTGCAGTTAATCTAAAGAAATATCCCAGGCTTAGGAGGTAACTTTCTATTTGAACCTATGCAGTCTTCTGACATCTCATTTCTCTCCTGGAAGACACAGCAGGTGGTAACCATTGCCTGTAACATGGGAGTGGGATCCTGGCATTCCTAACAGAAGAACCATATACAAAAAATATTCTTGTGGATAAAGTAACTTTAAGGACATACGCCTGATTTGGTCCAGAGGTAGTGTCACCTTAATCAAACATAAACATTTGTTTCATTGGGCCCTTCGCTGCTTTCAAGATGCATTAATCCTCTGCAGAGGCCCAGAATATGCATTCCTGCTGATTGGGTGTAGTCTGAGGCTACTCTTTTATTGGTATTTATTCAGCAGAATGCTTTGTGTGCTACACTTGCCACTTGCATTGAGAGTTTGAATCCCTTGCACATGGGTTTGTCTCCATTGGTGCAGTTTTGCTCTCTCTCCTTTCTGCTGGACTGTGGGAAGAAACCAGCTACAGTGCAAGAAGTATGCTCATCAAAGGTTGCTACCTAGTCAGCACTAAATTATCGCACCTGGTGTCTGTGGCCTGCTTTGTCTGCTAGTGATACTTCCCATTAAGGTGGCTGTTGGGTGTCAGATGAGCATTTCATGAAGTTAGTTTGGTTATTGCAAGAAATATGCTCTAGAGACAATACTTCCTTAGGTCCTCTAAACCGATTCTTTCAGTTGCCATTTACCACCTGTCTCTGGGTGACAAGTCATGGTTTGCATAGCCCACTGCACTGGGCTCTATCTTCTGTCTTGTAATGTTTGGTTTATTTGTAGTCTCTGTCCTTCCATATATTCAAGCATTTTTTGCTTTTACAATGACTTATCACCATGTCTTGTTCTTATCACTTGATTTGTTGTGGTTCATCTCAATTGGATTTCTCTTCCAATGTTTTTTCAGCATCAGAAAAGCTTCTGTCAGCCTGGAGGGAGATGGAGCAAGCAGTGGAACTCTGTGGACGGGTGTGTATCAGCAGCAAACTGCAGAGTACTGGAGACCAAAGACTGGGGAACTCTGTGGAAGGCTTTGTTTAGGGAGGATGCAAACATAGTGGAGTGATGGGGAAAGGAGGGTGGTGGCATAAGCCACAATTTACTGTGTTTGTGTGGACTGAGTCATCTCCCTTAACATGGTCTCATGAAGAATCTCCAGTTTTATGAGCTGATAATTTGTACAGAAACCATTTAAGGCTCTATAATGAGTATAATGTAACGAGTCTTAAGCACCTGTTTGTTAACATATCAGCTACATATTTTGAAAAACACTTGGAGTGTATCAAGAATCCTTTTCGAACAGCTTTATTATAGCCTTAATGCCTGCCATAGCTGGCTCTACCGGCCATTAAAGGCCCGCTGGCGAGGGCCTTTAACAAGGGTGCGGGCCTTTAATGGCCGGTAGAGCCAGCTATGGAGGGCTCTAAGACTATTAGAACATTCCGCCCCTAGAGGGCAGAAATTTCTAATTTGTAAAACAAAGACCTCACAGAACCTGAGGGGGGGGTGAAATCCCCTTGGGCTCCGTGAGGCTTTTGTTCACAGCAACAGCTGTGAACAAACATTGGAATGTTGATACTCCGGGCTTCTACCAGCCATTAGAAGCCTGGAGCACTCGATTGTCTTCAATGGTGTGCTAAAAATTCTAATGTTCTAGTAGTATTTAGACTAGAGTTTGAGCCATAGGTGCCTCCCTAGATCCCAGGTGATCTTCCCTGTGCTTGTGTAGTAAAGATTAAATTGAAGGAAAGAAGTCCAGCAATATTAATGATCATTCTTTTAAAATCATTTGTGTATTAGCTGCACTGTTGGACTCCCCAAATAGGTTGACTGTACCCAGTGCTTTAGTGGGCCCGTTTTACTTATTACAATTTTATGTACTAGTGTTTATCTCAAGATCATGTTGGGCAGTATAAGTAAGAGATGTGTTAGGGATGTTTGTCTAATATATTTGAGGAGCAGGCTAATGCAGAGGACCTTGTGTTTTGGGCACAAAATAAGGTGTGAAGAGTATAGTGTGAAAGTGACTGTTGTGGATGTGAGTCTATGGCATGAAAGTGTGTGAGAGTGGTTTAAGTGTGGGAAAGCCTGCCTTCAAAATTAGACACTTAGAGAAAAGAGAATATGGTGTGACGGTGAGTGTGTGGTGGTGTTGGATATATCTGTGTAGAAACAAGGTGGTGTGTGAAAAGATGTGAGGCTGTCACCTGAGTGGAGTGACAAAGGATGTTGCAAATGTCGTGGAAGATTGACTAAGGATAGGGACTACTGGATGTGGGCGGGCGACTGCGGATTATTGTGAGAGATGCCATAGTTGTGGTAGCATATTGATTGTGAGGAGACTGGGTACAGAAAGCCTGAGTGTAGTTGTAGGTCTCTGGTGGGGGAGGGGGGGGGTCAGGGGAGGTGGTGCAGTAGTGTTGTAGGTTTTGAGGAAATGAGAAAAGTATCTATGGTTTTTACTGAAGAGCGGTGTTTTGAAATGAGTATGTTATAGCATAATGATGTAAGTAGAGTGTGTGCTGCATTCTGGAGTGTGGTGGTATATTGATGGAGGAGAATGGGCTCAAACTTGTGAGTGTGCTACTGGATTAATGTGATGAAAGTGGATAGAAAGTCTGTATCATAAACAGGCAGGTCTGTTTATTAACTGTGTCCTCTGCCACTAGGAGGAGGAAGTTGAGCAGTTGGTTGGGAAAATGATGTCGCTGCAGACAGACATTGTGGACCTGCAAAGAAGTCCACTTAGCCGCAGACAGGGTGGCTCTCTTGATGACTTGTGAGTACAAACATAACAAAGCTCTTTTGATTCCCAGAAAATCTTCTTCACAGCTGTGCAATTTTCATTTCCTTGTAGGTGCACAGCCCTCAATCTGTAGAAAAACAAAATGAAATTAAAAATACTTTTATCTCCTTTATTTACTCCTGATGCTCACCTGTTAATTTGCAGATGCTGTCAGGCATACTTGCATGGAACTTTGCAGTGACAGGTAGAGGAGTGGCCATAAAAAGAATACCCCCACTTGAAGTGCATCCTGAAAGGCTTTACACAAGCAGAGCAAGGCAAGCTAGCCTGAACCTCCGTAAGAGATTTTGAGTGTGGTGTACTCCACTACAATTTGTTTTTAAAGTGGAGCCAAAACAGTCATTCCGCCAATCATCACTTCACATAGGCTGTTAGCAAGTGATATGTAGCTCTGTACTGATAACTAAGCAGCAAATACAGCACATGAGCTTTTCCTAATCGTATATGCTTCATACATTTTTGTCTTGGGTCACAAATGCATCCACTTCCCATTTCTTCGTGGGTTGCGTCATCCTATATAGCGGGTGCCACATCACTCCTACCCTAGGGCCACCGGTGCTCCTACCTCCTGGGATCTAGGCACTGCCCCAGACCTGTCATTGAACCAGTGTTTATCCCTACACTGAGCCTATCTCTTATAGAACTGTGCCTTTTCTCTGCTGTTTATTCTCTTTTGCACAATGTTCCCACCTGGACACAGTGGAAAACGAGTTGTGTGCTCTTAACTGAATCATGTACCAAGGAACTTTGTATGGTTAAGAAGTAGAGAACCTCTCTTGTGGCATCTGTTGAAAAGCATATTATGATGATTCTCTGAATATTATGCCAGATTGGTAGGAAATTATTTTTTCGTAGCATGTTATAGATACACATGCTTTGCTGTAGATACATATGCTTTGCATACTCCTGCCATCTAGTGTTGTACGTTTGCAAGTTGTTTTTCTTTGAAGAGTCTTTCCAGTCACAAGATGCACTGTGACTCATCCCTTAGTTGGCAATGCATATGGGCACCGACTACATGTTAGATTGTTTTCTTGCTGTCATTGGGATCGGCGCGTAGTACAGAGTCTCTGAGTTTCCACGCATTTCCCACACTTGCGCTCAGGCACAAAAAGTACAATTTGATTCTGATCCTCGGGGGGGGGGGGGGGAGACCTTTGTCATCCGAGCTCCTCGCAGCGACACTTGAGGAGATAAATGTATCCATCAATTCCCGACTATTAACGCCTTGGGCCCTCTTTTCAGGGCCGCACACCCTCGTCGAAGACGTTTTCTCCACAAAAAAAGCACTCACAGAAATGGAATGGATGCCATCCCAGTACTCTTCCAGTGCGCACCAAATATCCATGGTCTGATCACCATGAGGTTTGTACTTCTGTCCCTCCCGGACCATGACAACGTCGCGTGACAGGCCTAATCCACCTTCCACTCCAAGAAGACCCTCCAGTTTCCTTACCATGCATATATTTCCCTGAAATCATTCCTTCCCCTCATTCAGGGAACAGTAGTGCTAATCAAAACTGACATGACAGCTGTGTACTGCCTCCAAAAACAGAGTGGTACTCAATGTATCCCCCTATGTTTATTGCCACAAAAGATATGGCATTGGGCACTTCGCCACTACATTCATCTCATGGTGGTGTACCTTTTAGAGGTGGACAACAACTTGACCAATCTGTTCAGCACGACGCATTAACAAGTCGCCGAATGGGAAATCCACCTGCAAGTCTACTTCCATAACTTTCTTCATTGTGGCACACACATTTACAGCTGTTCACCACCTGAGAATGGAAAATGCCCATACTTTGCTTCCAGGTTCCTGCACCCACGGTCCATGGGCAATGCACTATAGATCACCTGGTTGGGGTTCTTTGCTTACGCTTTTCTGCCTCTCCGATGCCTTCCATTTATGGTCTGGAAGATGTAGCAAACCTCTCAGACTCTCATCCTTGTAGCTCCCACGTGATCCAGATGGCCCTGGTATTCAGCACTCCTCGAAATGTTAATCGGCTCCCAAGAGCAGCTCCTCAACAGGCCAGAACCTTCTCTTTAGGAGTAAAGGCTAAATCAGACATCCAGACCCCAAACAGCTCAATCTAATGATTTGGTGCTTGAGGTCCTAATGTTCGGTTACCTACATGTCCACAAAAATGCATAGGCATATTACAGGAGTCCAGCAGGCCTGCCACATGAGCCTACTAGGCAGCAAAGTTGAAGAGATTTGTCCATTATTACACCACTAAATACCTGGATCCCCTAAAATCCACGGTTAAGGATATTACCTGCTACTTACTTCACCTACAAAAGTCAGGTCTCATCTACACTTCGATATGTCTCCATTTAGCAGCCACAGCCTCTTACATGCAAAACAGGGAGCACTCCTCCCTTTTCTGCAAATCAGTAGTTAAAGCCTGCATGGAGCGCTTCAAGAGTCATCCCTCCCAGAGTCCCCCTCCATCACCTAACCCTCCCCTCACCACCTGCCTCAATCTGGAACCTCCGTATACTTCTCACAAGACTCCTGGAACCCCTTTTGAGCCTTTGCACTCTTGCCTTCTCTAGTACCTTTCTTGGAAGGTCGTTTTTCTTGTAACCATAGCATCCTTTGGACATATTAGTGAGTTGCAAACCTTCACGCTACAAGAACCCTTCATTTAGGTTGATTAAGATAGTGGTGCTCAAGACTAATCCAAAGTTTTTTTTCAAGGTGGTTTCTCCATTTCACCTCAATCAAACCATAGAGTTCCAAGTCTTTTTCTCTTAGCCAGACTAGTTTGCAGAAAGAGCCCTTAACACTCTAGACGTCAAATGGGCACTTATGTACTGCCTTGACATGACCACTCCCTTACGCAAAACTGACCCATTTTTCATTGCCTTTGTTAAACTCCACAAGGGCCACTATCTCTAAATCAGGCATTGCCAGGTGAATTGCATCCAAACTAGATATCATAAACCTATAAGAGCTCTCCCTGTTTCCCCCAGGTCGCACATGCAAGAAGGCAACAACTTTTGCTTTTTTGGGGAAATATTCCACTAGCTGACATATGCAAAGCAGCTACTTCGTCAGCCCCCCACACCTCCACTAAACATTACTGTGTGGATATCTTAGTCCGACAACAGATAATAGTTTGTCAAACGGTCCTCGGGATACTTTTTCAGACATCTTTATCTACATGCTTGGAACGCTTTGTAGAAGGGTACTGCTTTGCAGTCTATACAGAGAATGTGATCTAGAGCAACACATGCTACTAACGGAAAGTATTTCTTATCCTACGAGCTGTTTGTAGGGTGTACTGCTGTAGATTCACGTGTCCACCCTCCTCCCCGGAAGCTTCTGGCTCTGATCACAGATCTTGTTAATCAATCAGTATTTGTTAAGCACAGCTTATTACCCCGGGGGGTATCAAGGCGCTGGGGGTACGGTGAGCTTCAGTCTAAGAACCAGGTCTTGAGACCTCTCGTGAAGTCGGCGAGTGAGGTGGTGATTCGGAGGTGGAGTGGGAGGTTGTTCCAGGACTTGGTGGCGAGGTAGAAGAAAGAGGAGCCTCCACTGCGGCTCCTTCGGATGCGGGGGACATGTGCGAGGGCAAGGGAGGCAGATCGTAGTCGTGTGGTCGGTTGGTGGAAGGTGAGGCGGTTGATTTAGGAGGGGCCGGCGTTGTGGAGGGCCTTGTAGGCGATGGTCAGCAGCTTGAACTGGCATCTTTGGGACAGGGAACCAGTGGAGGTTTCTTAGGTGGGGGGTGATGCTGGTCCGTTTGGGGAGGTCGAGGATGAGTCTCGCTGGGGTATTCTGGATGGTCTATAAATGTTTGAGAAGGTGGGTAGTGGATCCGGTGTAGAGTGCATTTCTGTAGTGTAGTCGGCTGGTGACGAGGGCTTGAGTTACTGTTTTCCTGGTGTTGATGGGGATCCATCTCAAAATCTTGCGAAGCATGTAGAAGCAGAAAGAGGCGACTGCGCTGACCTGGCGCTTCATGGAGAGATCACTTTCTAGATGATGCTGAGGTTGCGGGCTTGGTTAGTAGGTGAGGGTCCAAGTGCCGAAGGCCACCATGTGTCATCCCATGGTGAGGTGTCATTTGCAAAGATGAGAACTTTGGTCTTGTTTGTGTTCAGTTTCAGGCAGTTGAATCTCATCCAGTTGGCGACGTTGGTGATGGCATTCTGTGTCCTCCGTGCGGGAGAGGATGAGTTGGGTGTCGTCTGCGTTTGAGATGATGTTGATGCCGTGGTTGCGAACGATGTCAGCCAATGGGGTCATGTAGGTGTTGAAGAGGGTGGGGCTGAGGGACGATCCGTGGGGAACTCCGCAAATGATGATCTTGGGTTCAGAGGTGAATGGAGGAAGATGGATTCTTTGTGTGCGTCCTGTGAGGTAGGGGGAGATCCATTTGAGGGAATTTCCTCTGATGCCGATGTGGTGGAGTCTGGCGATGAGGGTGTGGTGGGATAGAGTGTCAAAGGACGCTGAGAGGTCGAGGAGGAGCAGGGCTGCTGACTCGCCGTGGTAGAGGATGGCTCTGATGTCATTGGTTGCGGCTATCACGGCAGTCTTGGTACTGTGGTTGGAGTGGAAGCCTGCCTGGGTGGCTTCGAGGTAGGTTATTTCCTTCCAGGTGATCGGTCAGCTGGTGGTTGATGACTCTCTCCAGGACCATGGCCAGGAAGTGGAGCAGCGAAATAGGGCGGTAGTTCTTGAGCTCATTGGGGTTTGCGGAGGGCTTCTTTAGGAGGGGTTTCCCGTCTGTGTGTTTCCATTCGTCGGGGAACGTGGGAGTGGTAATGGAGGAGTTGAGGATGGTGGTGAGAGTGCTGCTGATTTCCTTCTGTCCCAGGTTGAAGATGTAGTGGGGGCAGGGGTCTGTTGGTGCTCCGGAGTGAATGGACGTCATGATCGCTGTTGTGATGGACGTGGTGAGTGGGGTCCATTCAGTGAGGTAGTTGTCGGTGTGTGACGTCAGATGGCTGCTGGTCAAAGATGCTATAAATGTCTGCCATCTTGTTGTGGAAGCAGTCTGTCAGGGAGTCGCAGGGGGATTGGGAGGGGCGGATCGAGGTCTTGGTGGCCGAAGGGCATGAGAATTCTCTAACGATGCTGAAGAGCTCTTTCATGTGATTGGTGCTTGCCTCAAGGCGGATGGTCAGGGCATCCTTTTTGGCTTTCTTGAGGTGGCAGTGGTACATGCTGGGGGCCACTTTGAAGGTGGAGAGGTCTGAGGGGGTTCTTGCTGGAGCGCCATCATCTCTCCAGTTGTTTGCACTCTCGTTTGAAGACTCGGAGTTCGGGGGTGAACCTGCTGGTGTGTTTGGTGGATCTTCTGGTACTGCCCATTTTCATGGGGGTGACAGTGTGGGTACAGTTGGAGATTCAGTCGGAGAAGTCTTGGGCAGCTATCTCTGCATTGCTGGAGGTGTTTCTGATCTGTTGGCTTTGAGGGAGGTGGTCCAATTGGGCTCAATGATTCTCTTCCAACAGTGGTGAGCAAGGGTTGGTGGAGTGGCGGTGTCGTGGTGAGCCTGCGATGGTGAAGTGAACAATGCTGTGGTCTGTCCAGGTGAGTTCGTGGTGTGGCTGAATTTGATCCGGTCGCTGGCTGTAAAGATGGGGTCCAGTATGTGTCCTGCACAGTGTGTGGGGCTGGGGACCAGTTGAGCGAGTCCGATGTTGCTCATGCTTTCCAGGAGGTTGGCAGAATTGGGGTCATTTGGGTCATCGAGGTGGAAGTTGAGGTCGCCGAGCAGTAGTTCCTGGAGTCTATTGCTGGGGGGTGATGATTTCGGCGATGGCATCACAGAAGCCGAGGCGTGGGCCCAGGGCCTGTAGGCGAGGGTTCCTTTGACAGTTGTGTTTGCATTGATCCGGATCTGGAAGTTGAGGTGTTCCATGATTGATGAGATGTCTTCGATGGTGGTGAAATGGAGGGTCTCCTTGTGGATGTTGGTGATGCCTCCTCTGTGTTTGTTGGCGTGGTCCCTGTGTATCATCATGTAGCCATGGGCCGTTGCTTTTGTGATGTCAGGGGTTGAGGACGGCATGAGCCAGGTCTCGATGAACAGCACATCTGGTGTGGAGGTGATGATGGGTCCCAGATTTCGATTGCATGTTTGCAGAGGGATCTGATGTTGAGCAGCATGCACGGGAGCTGTTACGCAGGGTTGGAGGTTGTCTGTGTAGGTGCGGTGGAGGTGTCAGTGTCGCAGGTGAACTGGCAGCGGTGACAGGCGAAGGGTTCTCCCGTGTGTCTGGGGGAAAAAATGCAGCAGTTGTTGCGGCCTCTGGGGGCCAGGGCGAGGAGCTCGGCGGCGGTGTAGCGACAATGGCTGGGGAACCAGGTTTCCTAGTGCTGGGCGCAGTCCAGGCACAGACTGGCGCAGGTGGGCTTGCCTTTGAGGCGCCCGCTGCGCGCGGACACGAAGCTGCCTGCATAAGTAGTCCTTGGAGGGGGCGGGGAGCAACGGCGGGAAAAAACAGCAGGAATGAGGGGGACGAATGCAACAAGTGGCAAAGGAACTGTAATAAATAAATTCTTTTACCATTACACATGTCCTCCATACATTTTTTACTCACCACTCCAAACTATTCACACCTGGTGTGCAAATAAAAATCTAAACTGGAGTTGGTGCCCCTGCGCATTGCCAACTAAGGGCAGAGTCACAGTGCATCTTGTGACTCAAAAGACTTTCTTCTAAAAAAAAAAACACTTGTAAACGTCCGAACCCAACACTAAATGGCAGGAGTATGTGAAGCATGTAATTCTGGAGGACTACACTCTATGAACAGATGCTTACATTTTCATTTCCTTGAATCCAGACAAATAAACTGTCTTCTCTAAAGCAGAAAAAAATATTTATATACTCGACAAAGGACTTAACCATTGCCCAATTCCAGAGTTATACTTTTGGGTCTTTCAAAGCTCTTAAGTCTAAGATTTGTGAGCTGTGACCCCATAGCAGACCCTCTTCCCTCTGCAGCTACTGGAATTCCGTAGAGCACTTAAGACCTGGCTGTTGGATTGAGTCACCAGAACCATCATGGCCCTCAAGCACCTAGATACCTTCTGCGGTGATTATGTGCACTATATAAATCCACTGATTGAGTGAGTGATAGTAAGGGAGATGTTTATATACACATTTAGGCTGCTAAACTTAATTTTTCTTTCTGTAATGTAATTAAAAATAATTAGGTTGAGCACCTCATGTGCAACAACAATTCCCATCCTCCTACAACATTGATGAACCCTGCATTTGCCTGAAGCAGGGGTGTTCATCATAGGTCCAGGTGCACCAGATCCATGCCATCTCTTCAAGATAACAATTGAATATATATATAAAAGTTCCATCTAGATCTATTGTGGATATCCTGAAAATCTGGCATAAACCCATCCACCCTTGAACCTAATTTGGATACCCCTGGTTACAGGAATGGAGCGGTCTTAGTTGTAGTTTGACTGTTACATATGATACTCTGGGGAACAGAAGTGTATGTGATTTTCTTTGATGTCACCGTCTGGCATAATCATGTAAAGTAATCTCTGGAGATGGAATTTCATCATTATGTTAATTAAGATTTTTGTTATCACGAAAATCATACCTCTTTTTGTTCCTGGAATGCGGGCAAAAATTCATCAGGTAACACAGGCCAGAACAGTGGTGCATTGTCAGTTATTTATACAGACCCAGGACCTGACTTGTAAACTGTACTTTGTTGTATGTTTTGTAGTACTACAAAACATGCTGCAAAATACAATACTAACCCTGGGCGTAGTTCGCGTAGTAGCGCTACGCGTAGCTACGCGAAGTGTACTTCGCACTACGCACGCTACGCGAACTGCATAGTGCGGTAGGGAAATGCTGTTTGCACTGATTGCACAGTGCGGACAAGCATCCGGCACTGTGCAATCATTGCAAACGGCATCTTGCACAGTGCAAGCGGTCGTTTTCTGCCGCTCGAGTAGATTTGTACTCTAGCGGCAGCTTTCTCAACGCGGACTGGTAGTTTCTCGTCGTGAGCATACGCGACCACTCGCAATTAGAAACCTGACCTCCCCGCGTTGATAATGTCGCCTGGAGGTTTATTTTCCACGCTCGCGATCGGCAACTTGATGTTGCTGATCGCGAACGAGGAAAAAGTCTCGCCGGGATGTTGATTTTGCTCGCTCACCAACTTGACGTTGAGGACCGCGAGCAAGCAAAAAATGCCCGCTACGCCACGCGTTTTTGCACTGTGCTACGTGCAGTTTGCCTAGTAGCGCAAACTACGCATGCTCCGCGAGCGTAGCGTAGTACTACGCCCAGGGTTATACAATACCCGAACTACGTGCATAGTTTTATGACTCCACATACTCTATGCTTGTGTGTGTGGAGTTCTCTGCCCCGATTGCAGAATCCGCCAGTGCGGAGAATTCTGCACAGACAAGTATGGGAGTACAGAGTCGTAAAACTCTGCGCGTAGTTGGTGAATACCGAGAAGTACTAAACCTGCACAAAAGTTTAAGTTTACCTTTGAGACTCAGGCCCCCAGTGTTATACAAGTAAGTTAAAATCGAAATCCCTGAAAAGGTGTTAAGTTTTCTTCTTAATTGCTCTCTCCCACCCACCCTTCATCCTATGAGTCAACATGTTTATGTTAATCGTAGCCTCCAGCATACATAATAATTATTTTTAAAACATGCAGATGGAGCATTTTTGTGGAGGGTCTTAAATAGGCTTGTTACTGTAGTGGGGGCTGAGTTTGCTTGTAATTTTCTGAGGCAGTTAGAAAGCTAATGTGTCACTGTGTAGAAGCAAACAAACTCTTCTCACTATGCCTTGGTATGAAACTAAGCTGTTTCACTATTCAGAGACTGGTTCTCTTGCTTGTAGCTTGTCAAAAGCATAAAAGTGAGAATATCACTGCAGAGGCAGGCTCTTATTACACTGCAAATGCAATTCATTCTTGATTTTCGCTGTGCAGAGGCAGGCCGGATTGTTTAGCACTGCAGTGTAGTCCAGTCTCACATGTGCAGTGCTGAAGCAGGCTTTCTTGTTGCAAAGAGGTTGACAGACTCACTTGTTGCTGTACCAGGCAAGTATGCTCACTTGTCACTTTCCAGGGCCAGCAGGCATGCATGTCACGATATTGAGATAGGCACCCTTATTGTTTTACAGATGTGATCTGACTCTTGTTGATACCCAGATGCATATTTGTTTGTTGCTGTTCACCTCTTTCAATGCGTAGGACAGAAGACTTGTTGTCTGACATCCAGAGACAGACAGGTTTCCCTTCCAGCTACTATTGGATCCATATGTATACGGCTTATAGTAATGGGACATGGGTATCATTCACTGGGCTCGGGTATATAACTTCTTCTTTACCCACTTGCCTTTTGGTTTGCCAGGCTACAGAGTGGGGTACCCACGAGAGACTCTCACCCCTCCAGCAGACAGGATAGGGAGTACTTGCTTCACCTTTAATGCTGTGTAAGAATGATCAAGGGCTACCCAACCAACCCTAGAAGGAACCTAGGTAAGTCTGTAAATGAAAGAAAACAGTGGTTCCCTTGGAAAGTGAATTCATTTAGCTCTCCAGCTAGCCATGAAGACACTGAAATCAGCCAATGTACTAGGTGTACTGTCTGCTCAGTACACAAACAAGGCAGCAGCTGAGTCATTTACCAAAGTGTGTTTTTGTTGTTGCCTATGTGTGTGATTCACAGAGGTTCCAGTTAAGAATGTTGCCCCTGGAAGGTGTCATAACACAGTTAATTATAGTCTTGGATATTTTGCGGTTATTAAGACTTAAACTAGTGGTTTGCTCGGCTTTAGATTCCTCCATGACCTCCATGGCCAATTCACACAATATAAAAAGTGTGGAATAGGTATTTGGTTTGTGGAGTACATGAGGATCTGGCACTTCTTTTGTTCTTTTGGCTCTGGTTGTGCATTTTCTTTTAGAGATGTGGTTATGTCTGCTGTAAAATGTAGGCCCTTATATATGCTTTAGATCAGATAGGGTTTAGATCATTGTGGTGATTAGTGATTGTGTGTGTGTGCGCGTGCATGTGAATTCCTGGTTATACTGGTCTATTGCACTTACTGCTAGAAAACGTATTGCAGTCTCTTTTCCTGCACTGACCCTTGCAGAGCTCCGTGAATATGAAATAGTTGGGATTTTACTTGGATAATGATGGATGGTAGACTGTCTTCTTTCCCATCATGCAGATGTCAGTGATGTTTGGCATTTTCTCAGAATTTAGGTAGGCTATCAGGAGATTCTGCTCTGTCAATGCCCATACCTGAAGTAGGGTGGAGAAGCTTGAGCACCATTTATTGGCATGCCTTTTTTGAGCTGGAGAAAGGTAGATCACATCATCACAAATCTGTTACTCATGTTCAGTAGGTTTATTAATCTTCATGCAAAGTATCATCCGTGTAGAAATGGGCTCAGTTCAGGGGGATATCCCATCAGGACCTGCCCTATCAGATCCAGAGAGCCCCTTGATCGACAATCTGGTCTAGGCCTAAGAAGCAGAATCTCACTTTTGCAAAACAATGCAGTTTTTTATTGTGCAATTGCTACTGCAGAAATACGAACTTGATAATTAAGTTTTGTTTTGTGCTTTTTTTTTTTAAATACTGAAATATCAGAAAATAGTGTTCTGATTTTGTTTAAATTGATTCAGATGTAAAGTGTTTTTGAGTTGGGCCTTGAGGCACAGCAAGCCAAATGCAATTGTATAAAATGTTATATAAGCAGGACTACTTTTTGGTCCATGCATGCAATACTGTCCTGTGCATTCCCTGCTGGTCATGTTGATGTTGAGCATAATTAATAGTATGGATACTATTTTTCCTTTTCTGCAGAGAGGAGCATGCAAGGGATTTGTATCGCAAGCTGAGAGAAAAGCCTCGAGGTGAGGATACTCTGACTGTGTGTACATTATACTTGAGGTGGATGTTTCGATGATGCAGGTTGGCTCTCTCGTCTGATTTACTTTAGTGCTCTCACTGCTGAAATTTTTTTTAAACTTTTCTTTTATACAATTCCTCTTTCTGGAATGGAGTAAACTGCTTAAACACTTGCTAACATGAACGTTTATCTCGGTGTTGCCATGTCTTGAATCAGATAACACATCACCACCAGCCTGGGGTATTTCAGTGGCTAAATTCAGTTTGAAATTTCACCAACCCAAGTTTCGATGTGAACCCTGTGCCTTTCTTCTCCCCAGCCTATCACACCAGTCCTTAACCGAGACTCTCAGGTCTCCGAAGGATGTCTCACAATGTATTGCTACTGGGTTCTAAGCCTCATTTATTGTGCAGCTAAGCATTTATCACGGAGGAATTTTCAAGTCGTGCTTTTTTGGAAGGTGTTTTAAGCCCATAGGGTCCTGGAGTTTCCTTTTTCCTGTCACTTCGAATTTGAGGATTGGCCTATTTAATTGCATACCCCGAAAAGGTTGACCGTAATTTCAAGAGGTTTCATCACTACTGCTTTTCTTGTCATTCTATGCATTTGACTAATACTATTTCAATAAAGAGGCTGAATCTTGTCTACTGTCCAGACAACATATTTAGTTACTGTAATAATCATAAGCTGTAACAATTTTTTATTTGGGGTGTATATTCACTGAACCAGAAAAGCTGGAGGAGGGTTTCCTTACTTTCCAAATTGGCATAAAAGGTGAGGGGGAAGTTGGGGGTCTATGAAGTTTAAGTACACATCAGCAAGAGACTTAATGTTTAATACATAGTATTTTGTTACAATCTGTTGCAGCACCCACCACAATTTGAAAAATGCTAAATTACATACACTGACTGGATAGTTGGTTGACCAAAGCCTGGAATTAGGGAACATGGTCACATAATGGTCTGTCTTTGGGTATGGGTGACAGAAATCACTCAGCAGATAACCTTGCCTCTGGACAGAATGTATTGGGGGGGCATTCAAAATATTCAGAATCCCACCCATGACTTTGGATATGTGTTGAAAGTGACATGAAAACCAATATCAAAGAGCTCCCTGATATTTTGATTATTCCAGCTTCGAAGCATAGTGGGTGAGGCAGTGAACTGCCTAACCGTTCTTTACTTGAGACAGGATAGCCATGCTGATCCCTGTTTTGCAGATAGTATTCTTACTTTCAGGAGACTGGCCAGAAATGAAAGAGACCGAATTATCTTCACAAAAGAACACAGGGTCTGAAGCACAATTGGTCTGCACCATGAAGTAATCTCAGAAACAATTCTTGCTGTTACTTAAGTGTCTAGAAAATGGAAGGTGTTGGTTGTTTTTGTCATCTACAAACTGGTGAATCCTATTAATATGTATAGCCAATAGCCACCTTTACGTTTTGACTGCCCAAAGCGGAGTTCTTTGCTCAAGCGATGAGGAGTGGAAGGGAAAGAAAGGCTAGCAGTGACTACATCTTCTCTGCTCATCCTGAATACAGTGCCAGTGCCCCCTCCTTCGACACCCACTACCATGACTGCTAAATTTACATCTTTAGGTCCAGGAATGACCACCTGACTGACGTATTTATTTATTCATTCAGTATTAGCCAGCTGTGTTCACAGCTAGTTAAAGAAGGGGCTAAGCTCATCCCTAAAAATCTATTTTGGATCCCAAGTGCACAACGAGCATCATTCTTTTACAATCTTCTGAAATATGATCGAAATTCTGGGTGAATTGGTAGCATTGCAGATGCAGAGTCTCTCCAAGTCCTGTGGGCCATTATACCAGTGTCCGTTGTGGTGTAGACCGAAAAATGGGATTGAGTGTGCACTGAATTTGTTTCCGACTCTCTGGGTTGACATTCTATGCATCCTTCTTCATTGCTACCTATAAAATGGTTGATGTCACTGATCGAGGTCTGTTGTAAAGGAAGAAAGGAACAGGTGGCCCCAGATATTAGCAGATAGGTGTGACCCTGTTTTTCTAAAAGGGTAGCAAACTTTACATTTCAGACATCTCTGCTCCCTCAAAAACATTTAGCTCTGTGGGATACTGGAGGTCTCTCGTCTTTCCCCCAAACTTTTTAACGTGGACATATGGCTTTGTTGATGGATAGAGGCTGGTGTGTCATTCATTTGCAGTTGATCAAAAGCTCCACACGAGTGATTGGGAGTTCAGAACAATAATGAGACTTAATAGACTATGTGGAAGTCATTAGAGGGTTTATGAGGAGAAGGTGGCTAGAATTAAATACGTTGAAGACTGAAGTCCTCTTGTTTAGCCTCCACTACTAGCTGGACTGTTAAAGTAATCTACTTGTGACTTTGCCTAAGGCGGCCATGAAAATACTTAAAGTATAACTGTGAAGCTGATAGGAGGCTCCCAAAAAGTTGACTCCCTATCGGGCGTATTCAACAAACCAGTGACTTAAACAGTGCTCTTCAAGTTTACATGTATGATCTTTCCATGTTTAGTGTGCAGTTGACTACTGCATTTGTGTGCCAGGATAAAATGTTATATACTGTCCAAGCTGAACTATAATTTTTTCCTAGTTCTCCCACTTAAATATTTTATATTGTGGGTAAAGGATTTTTCAAGTAGCGGATTATGTGTTATGGAATACGTTTTAGGAAAAAAGTAATCTCTAATGAGGGAATCTATCGTGCTGCCATAGCTAGATTCCCTCTTCTCCTGCTTCACTGTTTCCATTGTTTTGAGACCTGTTTGTTCTCTCGCTATCATCTTCTCCCTCTCGCCTCCTCTGTCTTTCCCATCCTTCCCTTCAAATGCTTTTTCATTTAAATCACACCAATGTCTTAACCTCTGTCCAAACCCCGTCTATCTTCCTAGCCTTTAGCAATCCACTTTTCGTGCATCTTAACTTGCTGATCTCGGTGTCAGCAAACAATTCACAAATGTTCATCCTTACTAATAGAAAAACACACTTGTTTTGCCCTGGCTTAAATTCTGCCATGCTCTTTTCAGACCAGCGCATGGGTGGAGACAGCCAGGAGATGGTACGCATACTGCTGCAAGCCATCCAAAACTATGAGAAGAAAGTCCGACTAATTTACACTCAGCTGAGGTGAGTCAAGGAATGAACAGTCCATAATTTCAATCATGGAGGATATACTTGCATCAGCACACTTAATATTGTTGTTACTTACACACTGAGATGAGAAGTCCTCTTTAGGTTTCAAGGAAGCCAGAAAATCTTAATAGCATAATGGACACATCAAAGCATATTTACTTTAAACAGGATTGATTTTGTAGATCACACCACATGCATATGATTTAACAGGCCTTGCCACAAGCATATATCAGGGTGCTGAATTAAAATGTGGGCTGTTCATGGTTTCCATTTAGTTGGCTTACTCAAAGAAATGTTGACTGATTCAGTTTATTCCAGTTTGTAATTGTTATGCATTTGTCACCTTCCAACATCCCCCCCGCCCCTAGTTTTCTCATACAGTCTTTAAATTATTGAACCTTTCCTCATTACTATAAACCGTGCATCATTTGAATCTCTAATTAATCTCCTGTTACAATCCGTGCAGTCCTAAAACCTGCGAAAGGCTTCGATTTACAGTGTCCCTGCTTTTGGCGAAGACCAACTTTTGTGTCAGGCAGGGCTGTGCTGTATCACTGCGCCCAGCACAGCACCAACTGCATGTAAAGACAGGTGCTTGTAGTGTCATTGCTTACTTTACTTCATCCTGGTTCAAGTTATCTCTCTCACTATTATTCCTCGTGTAATACCCAGGTTAGGCCCTCTTGAAGTATCGCAGTCCTCATATGTTTATTCCTCTGTTTAGTTTCCCCAGGTGATTTTCTTTTGTTTTCTTTGCAGCAAAACAGTTGTTTGCAGACAGAAAGCTCTGGAACTCTTCCCACGAGTAGAGGAGGTGATGAGTTTGATGAGTGAAGACGAGAAAACTGTAGTTCGGCTTCAGGAGAAAAGGCAGAAAGAGCTGTGGAACTTGCTGAAGATTGCTTGTGTAAGAATCTTACCAATGGCTTTGTGATGTTGTCTGTCTGACCTTTGTTCATGACACTAACTTAACTCTGTAATTAGTTCCCAGGATCGTGAAAAGGTGACCAACAATATGGAGTGTTTACAGTATGTGCTCAATTTTGTCAACGAGAAACCTTTTAATCTCTTTTTTAGTGTCCTCATCCCTTTTGTGGTATTGCCAGTTGTTTATTCCATGTTATAAAATAATTGGGACATCTAGCCTTTTTTGTGGGCTTTTATATCGTGTTTGTGCTAGCATTTGAGCAAATCTACTCTTTTCTCTGGAGTCATGTGGAATTCAGTGAAGCAGTCTAGGAGATGATTTCCACTTATTGAGTCATGAGGTGACTGTGCTCCATTTGACTTTTTCTAGAAAGGTTAATCTTCTACCCCAGTGATGGATTTTGTCTCTCTTGTGTTTAAAGTTCTATTGTCGGTGTTACTCTTTCATGGTGGAGTCCTGTCTACCTCGTGACAGTGTCTAAATGGCTTCTTCTTTCATTTCATGCAATACAAAACTTCTCATCCTTGTGGTGGTGTCTGAATGTATGGATTCTGGAAGACATTTTATTACAAAACGTATTTTCCTTTCAGAGGTGTCTCTAAGTACTCTTTCTTTCTTCTGTTACCTCCTTCCCAGATGGTTGGGAAAGCATGTGCCACAGGCTTTCCCTGAAAAGGCTAACCAGCGTGAGCATCTGCTGAAAAGTTAGGCTGTAGGGTGTCTTTCTGTTTTGTTGTATTGTATCAACGTGTGACTTGTGAAATTTAGCTGGTCTAAGTACCTAGATATGAGCACAGAGCTATGAAACACAGATTGTGGTAGTACTCAGACAAACAAGCATAGCACTTTCCACAGTTGTGTGCCTTAATTAAGGACCCACAATCAGTGAAAATTGAGGATTAACTGTTTCACTGTCTAAATTTAAGATTACCTAATTTTGCAGTATTTTACTGCTGCATGGAAATTAAAAAGGATAGCTAAAATGCAAGGACTTCATGCAATACAGTGCTGTAGGGCCTTACTGAAGGCACAGACCCCAGAAAAGGTCTGTTATACTTTGCGCACTCCTGCAGTTTGTGTTCATGGCCCTATCAGAGCTGATGTTACAATCATTTGGACCTATTCCTAAACCATACACCAAGTGGGATCTATTGAAAACTGCCACGCTAATTGCAGCCAAAATGGCTTTGAGTAGGAGAAATTAAGGCATTTTCAATCAAGCAGCAGTTAATTAGATAGCACAAAAATAATATAGTCCTGAGAAACAAATCTTGCATTTATATCAAAGATAATGTTGGAATTCCATCTTAACTAAGTGGTGGTACGTAGCCCTGCAGTTTTCACGGATATTCATGAAAGGTCGAATATCTCTGCACATATGTAAAATCCCAGAACACAGTTGTTTAAAAACAAATCTCAACTTGGACAAATCATGGACAAGAAGTCAGCAGTTAATGTTTGTTTTTTTAAACAGTTAATCAAAATCAAAGTTCAACTGTACATTTGGATGAAAACACCATGCAAAACAGTGTACCTTAGAGATGCAATTTAGCAGGCTGAGGGACAGGGATGGAGTGCACCAGGGGCTAAGAAAGTGGGAATTCGATGGAGGATGTTAAATATATTATCCGCTTCTGCCTCACAGGGAAGAAGTCACCAGTCTACCCTCTGTCTCCCATAGTGTCACTTCTCCCATTTCTGGACAAGGTTTTGCAGCTGCTAGTCATCCCTGGCACGCCAGATCCCAGTGTATGTTGAGAGGCAGACAGCCAGTGACATACATTCCCATGCTTCAACACTGAGAGTAGTGGTGGCTGGCTTAAATGAAAAAAACAGTGGGGTTCGAAGGCGCACGACTCACCATAAATTTGGGAGCGGAAGCACAACTGGTGTGGCACTTCTGTTTGCTGTCCACGAGCAGGAAAAGGAAGGAATTCCTTCCTGCTCGTGGAATGCAACTCCAACCAATCCGGGAGCTGCTCTCATTCTCCGGTGCTGTGGCAAATACATAAAATGGCATTGATATGCCATTTTATTTGTTTGTGTTTGCCTGCTGCTGCGCTCCTGAGGAGGAGCTGCCCCTGATTGAAAGGCCCAGAGTATTTTGGGTCAACTTTAAAACACTTATTAATGTTTAAAGACATTTTGTCACAGGCTCTCTTGTCTCTGTCTCTAAGAGCCTCTCTGTCTTCAGGGAGACCTGTGCTATCTTCCTCCCAGTAAACTAGGAAGAGGCTAGTTCCTCTCTTGCCATCTCCTCTAGATTTTACAGAAGTGGTGTAGAGAAAAGGGGTCTGCCCATTTAATCCACCCAGATATTTTGCTTTTTGATCACCCGTTTTTTGGACCATTGGTGTTGGTGAGTCTCACTACATGTGTCTCACTCACTGTAATGACACAGTAAATGTACTGTGCATGTTTACTGCCAGTGTTAGCCTTTTATGATAAGGCCGCCTCGACGCAGCTAGGGTAAGGGTCATTTGGCTGATTCCACATGAATACTTTTGCACAGGTTTTAAGGCTGTGCTTGAGAGACTATTGTGCGCAGCCTGGTAATGGTGCACAGGTAGCCTGGCATATGAGAGGATCCCACAAGGTTTCGATGTTCACCTGGGGTAGGCCTTCTAATATTAGTGGGCACATAAATTAGGTCAGTAAGGTTTACTGGTTTATCTGCAGTGTTGCTGTATTAAACACATAGAGGGAAATCTGCCTTTAAGTGCAGTTTTGCTTCCCTTATGCCTACAAAGTCCTGTGATCTATCAAACTAAGGGGGTAACTTGTACGCCAAGTTTGAATATGTAAGTCCCAAGAACATACATGTACACCTTACGGGTCGTCCAGAATTACCATATTTTTCTGGCTTAGCTCAGAATCAGATTCCAGGCCTTTTGTCACCCTTCTGGGCCAAGTTAACTATCTGCTGAAAATATGTATCAGTTAATTAGCTGTTACACTGTACCAGAGTTGGGATAGCCTAGATTCCATGAACAAAGGAAGAAGCGCAGACATCTGGAACCAACACAGGAAGGACCTGCCCTTTGACGTTTTGGTGGTAAAGTCCCTGGCCGGGATGTCAGCTAGAAGTGGACTGAGGCCCCCAGTGGAGATGTGCACAGAGACCACTTGACAGCGCTATCTTGGACTGACCAAGCATGCTGTGTAGGAGAGTTGGGACAGGGAGTTGAGGGGTGAGGTGACACACTAGGATTAGCCAATGATGCCTGGGATCTAGAACTCTCCAAGCCCACTTAAAAGCTTTTGCACAAGGGAGAGATAGTGTTGGACACTGGGATTGGACGTTGGCAGCACCATGGACAACTGGAAGGACACCCCCCTGATGCCTAATGGACTAAGGACTCCCTTTCACCTCCTAAGGACCAGTTGGGGGAAGAGGTGGACTTCTGTGCCCCAGCACGGAGAGAGGAGCCCCAGAGACAAAGAAAATATGAAAAGCTGGCTCCAGGTGGTTAGGGCTCACCACCAGGAGCAAAATGAACCCAAGATTGTGGAAATCGGCCCAGGGTAGCCAGAGAGATCCATTCTTAAAGGATTTGACGTTTGACATCGCAGAGAAAATAGAGCAATTGGGGTTCCAGTGCAAGTTTTCCAAAGTACCCCTGGGTTGAGCCAGGTCCCGGTGTGCAAATTTAATTATTAATGATCCAGTGAGGGGCTGTGCATTTGGCCCCTTCCCCAGACCTCGCAAGGCACGTTGCCCCATCCCCTGGGCTGGCATACTCAAGAAAGGGGTCCCGGCCTCGAAGGCAAATAGAGGAAGAGGGGCAGCACCATTGTGCTCTCCACTCCCCTATAACCCCCCACCCCAACAACAGAAGGAAGGGAGCCTAAAAGGGTAGCACAGCCCCCCCCCGACAATTGTGGTGGGCTCGCACCCCATCCCTGTGTCTGAGGGGGACGGACACTGCTAAGGCAAGACAGAATCCATTTGCCAGCTCATGCACCTGAAGTCAACAGAGCCGGCTGGGTTGGAATCTGGCTGGGCAGCATGGGAGAGGGTTCCCTGCGCTGCCCCCAACAAAAGTGCATGTCGGGGTGTCCGGGTGAGAGGGCACCCCTAGAAGAAAATAAAATAAAAGTAAAAGCAGCAAGAAGACACAGGGCTTGAAGCCCTGCGCAACAGAGAGAAGCTGCTCTCTCAAAATGTATGATCCATGGAGGGGCATAGTCTCCCCAAAATGTCTTACCTTGTGGTGGATCCAGGATGGCAGGGGCACCACCAATGTGGTAAAAAGCGTTGGGGGCGGCAAGAGTGCAGTAGCCTTCCTCCTTCCATTACCCCCCAAAGATTTCAAATGTGACCCTAGGTTTCTAGGGTCAAGGAATTTAGGGCCCCTTAGTATCTGTATTTCATCAGTATTTCAAGCACTCCTAAGGTTGGAACATTTGATCTACAGCATGGAAGTGCAAGGACCTCTAGTGGGTAGTCCTATGGCTGCATGTTTTGTGACTTAAAGTGGTTTAAGGAAGACACAAACACGTTATGATGTTTTATAACGTTTTACTGCGATTTATTGCGGACAGTGATTGTGATTTGTCATTAAGGTTGCAATGCTTTATTGATAATGAATGCAGATAAAACATGGTTATTGATGTCGGTGATAGAGAGAAGGTTTTCTAACATATGACATTCCAGCCCAAACCCAGAACGACACTCCGTGAAACACTTGCCTACAGACCACCCGGGCCCGCTCCCCGTTCACCAACATCATCGCAGACTACATTGCGCCCCATGCCCTTGCCTCCACGGACTACGTTCTGCTCGGAGACCTGAATTTCCACCTAAACAACCTCAGCGACCCCTACTCCACCGCCCTCCTAGAGAACCTCGCCAACACTGGACTGAAGCAACTCTTCTCCACCCCCACCCACTCGGCGGGACACACTCTCGACCCTGTCTTCGCCGGAAGAAACAACATTCAGCCACATCACGGAACCTCTCTGGACGGACCACCACTTCGGTAACATGTTACCGAATCGTAAATTGGAATTCATGCATACCAAAAAGCATTTTACCGGTTGCAACCGGCCTAGTTCTGAGAATCAAGGCAAACACAAGGAGATGATGGACGGAGCGCTGACACTTTTCAGACACTCACCCCTAGTCACAGATCTGGGTTGAATCCATCATCGTTCTTTAGCTCACTTCACCACCCCAGTTCAGACACAGCTATATGCAAATCAGTTTTGACCCTGTGCCTCATGGGAACAGTCCAGCCCGAACTGCCAAGCCATGTCTTCCCTGGACCGGAAACAAGCATCCTGGGACCGGTTTCGGGCTAACAGCCCTCATCAGCCAGGCTAGCTTGAATCCAGTGGCAAAGTGAGCAAGGGACCCACGTCTGGGCATACCCTGCCAACTTAAGGTGAATCAGGACGTTTGTGACTGGTAAAATGTATGATACATGTGGCCCTTTACCTTTAAAAAAAGAACGTTCTTTTTAAAGTGCATGGACTTGCCTAGTTTCAGAGTGCTGATATGATTAGCACCAAAGAAGTTAATCTTTAAAAAAAAAAAAGGTTAATTTTTAAATTGCACGGACTTGCCTAATATCACTGGGCTGTTCCTTCATTAGACCTAAGTGACCTGCAGACATTTGCCCCAATAGTGTGTCTTTGAATGGAAAAACATCCAATAAGTCCTTGTCAAACTACCTTGTATTACAGGACAGTTTTACTTTAACACATCATATTCTTTAAGTGAGTGCGTCCTCTAGGCTAAACAATTTGTCAAGTTTGTCAAATTTCACCCGATCTACAACCGGGAGACAGTGTGGCTTAAGGATGGTGTGGTTAAAAGGTTTTCATCATCGTTCTCATCAATGTAGACCCACCAAAATGTTTGATATGTTGTACTTTTTACCATATGAGTTGATTCAAGGCATTTGCAAAAGATCCATTGATCTTGTAACTGTATCTGGTCTGTCAGTCAAAACAAGAAAACCTTCCTCCTTTTATAAAAGGACTTGATTCAAATCTTGCTAAAATGTCCAGGCACATGGTGTCCATGCTTCAGTGATTGCTAAAGTGTTATAAGTTACTTATCGGTCAGATTTCCTTTTGAATTCCTCGAATCCTCATAAGAGATCAGTCGAAGAAAACCAAGGACTCCGAGAAAAGCAGTGTACTCATGGATAGAATTTTTCATCTCTCATCTCACTGCAAGACTCGATTCATTAGTGGATTAAAAAACATAACCACCTCAAAGTGGCAACCCATTCAGCAGTCATAGCATCTAAAGACCCTCATCACAGTTATGTCCGTACCAGTATGGAGAGCAGCCCTAGAAAAGTTAACAAGGAACTACCACTGTTCGCAACTAGAGAACAAAAACGACATATAAGCATCTTGGAATTGACAGCAGTGAAGCTTATGCTCCAATCTTTTCTGTCTTGTTGTGAGGAGTCAGCAAAAAAAAAAGTGCTTAAGATCAGGAAGTGGTAGTATGGGGTGGTCAAAATCTACCATTCTTCCTAGAGATGCTTAAGAACTAAGGCCATGGTCACTAATTTGCAAGATCTGAGTATCAGCAGAACACCTTACCGACTTATAAAAATCTTTATCCTCCAAGTTCCTTCAGACTTGGCTATTAGCCCATTTAGCTAGTAACCAGATATTTCAGAGAATAATTCCATTCCTCCAGACCCGGCAATGTGTGCACTTTACATAAAATTGTTCCAACCTATTATATAGGCTTAACCAGAGACCTACAGAAATTAGAGAAACTGTTCATGCGCTTAGAGGCTGGTAACGAAGCGCAGTCTCTTTCAAAAGATGGGATTGCTTGGGGATTAATCATCCTATCTCAAGCCTAAGCAAATGCACTGTACTCTGGAAGAGCAAGGGCACATTTTAATAGGCAGTGCTTCATGCTAACATGTCCCTACAAGAGATTTGTCAAGTGGCAACTACATACCATCACTAGTTATTAGTATCTGTGTGGACACTCCAGAGCTGAAATGCTTGAGGAGAAAACTCTTCTGAAACTATTTCAAGGAGTGATAAACCATTTTTCCACTCTCTAACCTTTTGTATACTACTGTATGAACTATTCAAAGCAGGTGTATCTATAATGGACTCAATGCACACGAATTACAGGTCAATATCATTTACTTCCTCATGGCCACAGACTGAAGAAGGGGTGTCATTCTGTTATTGTGAGAGAGACTATTCCCTTTTCTATGTAGGTCTTCTCTCTTCATATATTGCTCAGAAAAAATACTTTCCCTTATGTTGTTTCAGATACTTTCCACTTTGCATGTTCAGAGAGATCCTTCTTTCCTCCTGTTTCATTTTTGTGATCTGGGAGAAAGATCCCAAATATGCTGGCTCTTGGTTTGTCATAGATTTGGTACTATGACTCATAAGAAATGTGCTTGTTTTGATTGCAAGCTACATCTTTTAAAATAAACTAATTGCTATTAAGTTTATAAATTAAAACAGCAAACCTTACAGCGGAAGCAGTAAAATATAGCTCCAGTGAGAAACGTACATTATATGTCAACATAAAATAATTTCTGCCCACAATAGCTCCACCAGGTGCCACAGATTTTCTTATGTTTGTGGGGACATCCTCGTGCAGCATAGATGTGTTCCTCCAATTTCACACACCAGTCCGTTACCTTGCACAAGGCCCTTAGCGAAGGCAGGTTAACTGAGTTCCAAGGCTGGCCAATGTCCCTTTTGGCAATCAATTTCCCTAACCCAACTAAGGACTGATCCTCCAGTAGACCAAGAATTGCAATACATGATGACCAGTCAGTGAGTTTCTTCAGAATATGGGAAAGGGAATGAAAGAAGGCAGCCCAGTAGGTTGCAATCACTGGACATGACCAGACTACATGGAAAAAGTATGTGCTCTCCTCATCACGTCGGGAACAAGCAGGTGAAGAGCGCTTATGTGTCCTCCACAACCGTAGCAGTGTCAGATAAGGAATTTCAATTGAGTCAGGTGGAGCATTGAGCAGATTGCCAATTCCCTCAGCACCATGAGGGCATCCCTCCACTCACTATCTTTAAGGAGGCCCACCCATGACTCCCATTTGGCTTTTGTGGGAGTGAGCACGTTCGGTGAGTTGATGACTAAAGATTTTTAGATGCAGGAAATGCCTCCCTTCTCCAGGGATCTTGTTAGAACCGGGGTCACCGATTCCGACACGGTAGCTTGGCGCGAGGCAGGAAGGCACCCGAAGGCAATGTGTTAAGCAGTTGTGCAGCACACACTCACACTGACTCAGTAATGTGCACACAATAAGGAGACACCACACCAGGCTGGTATGTAAAAACAAGATTCTTTATCTAATTTAAATCAGCAGTAGAGGAGGCAGATAATCTCAGGCAACATTTCAATTCATTTAGCTTCTTAAAACCAGTGCGTAAATTCATTCAAGCGCATCATAACAGTAACCTTATGCCAGCAAAAAGGCAGTAGCAATAACCTCCTAGAAAAGCAGGTAACACTGTAGGTCATAGATTGCAGGTCCAAACATAGACTTCAATGCATTTAGCGACATTCAATTAGCAAGAAATTAGATGCACAGAACACTGTAGATGAGGAGGAACCTGTATCAACCTAGGCGCAACCACATTCAGTACGGTGGGTGCCTCAATGCAGGTAGGCCTGCAACAGAGGAACATTTTAACTCTTGGCAGGTGAACACAGAGGCTCAATTCATCTAGGTGCATTCAATTCACTAAAGCCTTTAACGTAGATATGCAAACAATGTGGGTAACATTGCAATCAATAAGCATCCTCAGGTAGGTACACGGGCCTAAGCAGATATCATACAAAAGGCCCCACCAATAGCACTTCTATGCACGGGTTCAGGCGAGGGAGCCTGATCTTACAGCTGGGGGCTACCAGTAGACATCCCTGTAGCAGGGCCAGGTAAATAATTATGCAAGGCCTACGTTTCCTCAAGGTAACCTGGCATGTCTCGTGGGGATGATCATTCTGGTGGCCTGCCCCCCTGTAGCTGGTAGTTCCCTTACACAGGCCCTCCCTTTAGGAGTGCAGTTCCCGGTCTCGCCCTCACTCACCACTCGACCGGGGTAAGGGGCAGTTGCAGGCACCGATATCGCCGGCCACCTCCGCCCCGGTCCGCCCGTTCCTCTCCTAACACAGGGCGTCGGCCGGGGGCGGCGGCAGGCTCTCAGAGGATGGGGAGTTGAACTGGGGGGCTCCCACTCGCAGCGGAGCCCCTCCGACGATGTTCCAGACCGGCTCCGGGCCTCCGTCGGCCTCCAGGCTCAGGAGCCAATCCCAGCACGGCCCACAGGGGGGCGGGGCCGATGACGCGGCCAGCACCCGGGTTGCTGGGTAACTCTCGCTCGCCCGCCCTAGGCCCAGCGCGGCCTTTGCAGACTCCGGGCGGTGATCTTGGGCAGGCAGCAACGGAGAGCTACGCAGGAGCCTCTTCGTGGCTCAACGCTTCCTCCCACCCCAGCGCTCTCACGCAGGTACCGGGCCCACGGCGGTGTCACCGGGCCCAGCGCTTCTCGGCTCACAGCGTTGCTTTAGGGCACACAGCAGCACCGCTAACACATACGGGGGGGCAGATTCCGGCCCTCTAGCGCTTGGGGGTTAATGGCGCTTCTTCCACTCGTGGCGCAGGGGCGGCGACAGTGATTCCCAGACACCGCAGGCACACGTGGGAGCGCGATGCACAGCGCTAGGGGAGCAGTCACTTTCTTCAGATGAGCAGCCTCGTGGGCAGCAGGCTCTCAAAGTACAGCGCTAGGGGAGCGCACCGGACTGGTGGCAGGACGCAGGCTATGGGGGCCCAGCGCTTAGAAGCACAGCGCTCTACAGTCACACCGCTTCCTCAGGGCACAGCATACAGCGCTTTACCTGGTGATCCCCAGCAGTAGCGTTTAGACGTTGGATTGCTTGGTTGCAGTTTCTTGGTCGTTTCAGCAGTTGGCTTGTGGTTGCTTAGTTGCAGTAACTTGAGGGGAAAGGGGGGTTGAGTTGGTGGGCACAAGAGGCCGGTAGGTGCCCTGCAGGCACACTGGAGGTGGCTCCCTGGGTCCCCTCCCGCTGGGCAAGGTCAGCAGGTGGAAGGTGTTCCTCATCTATCTCAGCACAGCAGTGCCTAAGCCCAGTCAGTACCAGTAGTGTAGGTCTCCCCCCTAAGCCCAACAGCCTGTACTCCGGCAGAGGTTCCCCCAGATCCAGTGGTGCCCCAACTAACTAGCTAGGTTTCCCTCCAAACTTCTTATACCCCTAGGTCAGGTGACCCTCTGAAAGGCGGCAAAGCATAACTCCTCCCTGGGCTGGAAGGTTCTAGAAGCTTTCCTCATGTCTGGCTATGAGGCCCAGAGGCGGGGACGGCATGGATACAGTAACATTATGTCCCAGCCTGATCCTGACTACTAGTATGTGCGTGTGCAATGGCCACTCCGCAGTAGCAGGGGCCTGTGGCAGCCATCTTATTAGGAGAGAGCACCTGCACCTCAGCACTGTTTGGCAGTGGTAAGGCGCCCAGAAACCTGGGTGCAACAAAAAGGTAGTGGCAAAAATGAGGCGCAAAGAGAAAAAAACGGGGTAAGACCACCCTAGGGCTGACAGGTATAACATGCGTCCCCCCCCCCAGCCGAAAGTGGGGAGAGCTACCCAACCTCTAGGGAGTTCTCATCGCCAAGGCGGAAAAACCGAGAGAGACCGTCAGCGTTGGCGTGGTCTACTCCGGGTCGATGTTCCACCCGAAAGTCCATCCCCTGGAGGGAAATGGACCACCTCAGCAATTTGGGGTTTTCGCCTCTCATCTGCATGAGCCAGCGAAGGGGTCGGTGGTCGGTTTGAATAAGGAAGTGAGAGCCAAAGAGGTATGGCCTCAGCTTCTTCAAAGCCCAAACCACAGCGAAGGCTTCTCGCTCTATCGTACTCCACCGCTGTTCCCGGGGGAGTAGCCTTCGAGAAATAAAGGCCACTGGCTGGTCCTGGCCGTCATCATTAAGTTGGGAGAGCACAGCTCCAATGCCATGCTCAGAGGCGTCTGTCTGCACGATGAATTCTCTTCCAAAGTCCGGAGTCCTAAGCACCGGAGCGGTGCACATCACGTGCTTCAGAGTGTCAAAAGCTTCTTGACAGGCAGCCATCCAGATGACTTTACGTGGCTGCTTCTTGGAGGTCAACTCAGTCAGGGGGGCTACGATGGTCCCATAGCCCTTGACAAACCGGCGGTAGTAACCCGTGAGGCCAAGGAAGGCCCGGACCTCCGTTTGGGTTTTGGGGGGCTCCCAGGCCAAGATGGTCTCGATTTTGGCCTGGAGGGATTGCACCTTACCCCCGCCCACCAGGTGTCCTAGGTAGACAACAGATCCCTGTCCAATCTGGCACTTGCTGGCCTTAATGGTTAGGCCAGCCCGCTGTAGGGCCTGAGGCACCTCCTGGAGATGCTCCAGATGGTCCTCCCAGCTGCTGCTGAAGACAGCTATGTCATCCAGGTAGGCAGCAGAGAAGGCCTCTAGGCCAGACAGTACCTGGTTAATCAACCGCTGGAAAGTGGCCGGAGCATTTTTCAGCCCGAAGGGCATCACCCGAAATTGAAAGTTGCCCTCGGGGGTGGAGAACGCAGTCTTCTCCTTTGCTCCGTCCGCCATGGCAATCTGCCAATATCCTGACGTCAGGTCGATTTTGCTTAAGTACCGAGCTGCTCCCAGTCGGTCAATGAGCTCACCCGCCCGAGGGATCGGGTGAGCATCAGTCTTGGTCACGGAGTTCAGACCACGGTAGTCCACACAGAACCGAAGTTCTGGTGTGGTGCCCGGTGGGGCCGCTTTCGGCACCAACACCACCTGACTAGCCCAAGGGCTGCTGGAAGGCTCAATCACCCCCAGCTCCAACATTTTGGCCACCTCACTCTGGATGCTGGTTCTGACTTTGTCGGACAGCCGGTAAGACTTGGTTTTCACTGGCGGGCTGTCCCCTGTGTCCACATCATGGGTACACAGGTGCGTGATCCCAGGCGTGAGGGAGAACAACTAGGGGTACTGCTCCAATACCTGGCAGCAGTCCCTCTGTTGCTCAAGGGTCAAGGATGGAGAGAGGACCACTCCCTCCACCGATCCATCCTTCTCGTGGGCCGCCAGAAGGTCCGGAAGAGGCTCGCTCTCCTCCTCTTCACTCCCATCCGTCACCATCAGGAGGGTAAGTTCTGACCGCTCCTGTTGTGGCTTAAGGCGGTTGATGTGGAACACCCTGTGGGGTTGTCGGGGGGTCTTGAGGTCTACTACATAAGTGGTCTGGCCTCTTCTCTCCAAAATTTCATACTGTCCAGTCTACCGGTCCTGGAGGGCACTAAGCTCTCCGGGCTCCATGACCCACACCTTCTGTCCAGCATCCAACTCCACCGTCCGAGCATTCCGGTCGTACCACTCCTTCATGACGGCTTGACTAGCCTCAGATTGTCTGAGGCTTCCTTCCACAGCTTGGCCATCTGGCTACGGAATGCCAGCATGTAGCTGACCACATCACGGGGGAGCTTCTTAGATGACTTCTCCCACCCCTCCTTCACGAGACTGAGGGGCCCCCTAACGGGGTGGCCATAGAGCAGCTCAAAGGGGCTGAAACCGACCCCCTTCTGCGGCACCTCTCGGTAGGAGAAGAGCAGACAGGGTAAGAGGACGTCCCACTTCCTTCTCAAGTCCTCGGGTAGGCTCCGGATCATCCCCTTCAGGGTCTTATTGAAGCGCTCTACGAGCCCGTTCGTCTGGGGGTGGTAAGGAGTGGAGAACCTGTAGGTCACTCCGCACTCCTTCCACATGGCCTGCATGTAGGCCGACATGAAATTCGTGCCCCTATCTGACACCACGACCTTGGGGAATCCCACTCGGGTAAAAATCCCCATCAAGGCCCGCGCCACCACAGGTGCGGTGATGGTCCTCAGAGGGATTGCCTCCGGGTACCGGGTGGCGTGGTCCACCAACACCAAGATGACCCTATGTCCCGAAGAAGTCGGCGGGTCCATTGGCCCGACAATGTCAATTCCTACCCGCTCAAAAGGGGTACCGACAACCGGGAGCGGTTCCAGAGGGACCTTCAACTTAGTCCCTGCCTGGCCACTCGCCTGACAAGTCACACAGGTCTTACAAAAGGTGTCAGCGGTAACTCTCATCCTGGGCCAATAAAAATGTGGGACCAATCAAGCAAATGTCTTATCCTGGCCCAGGTGTCCTGCCAGTGGTATCTCGTGTGCCAATTCCAGCAGGAAGGCTCGGTAGCATTGGGGGACCACTAAGGCCCTTGATGACCCATGCACCGGAGCCTTAGGCTCACTATAGAGGAGACCATCCTCCCAGTAGACATGGTAGTTACCGGTCTCTGTACCAGTTGCTTGGGCTTCGGCCTGCTGCCGCATGCCTTCAAGCGTTGGGCACTCTCTTTGCGCCCGACAGAATTCCTCCCGGGTAGGCCCTCCTTCCACCTGCCACTCTGCAGGGGTCGGCAAGTCCCCCACGGGAACAACATCCACCTCAGCGGACTCCGGGGTCACCTCCGCGGGCTCCCCGTCCATCTCGCCGGGTGCATCCTCAGAGATGTCCTCCTGTCCAGCAGTGGGCTGGGCCATTGTTTCAGGCTCCAACCCGGGTTGAGTTCCTTGCCGGGCAGCCATGGACCGCGTGACCACGCACGTCCACCCTGGTAATCCCAGCATCTCAGCGTGGGCGTTGAACTCCACCTCCTTCCAGGCAGTATGTTCCAAATCGTTTCCGAGCAGACAGTCAACTGGCATGGCAGGGCTCACCGCAACTCTCAACAGGCCTGAGACTCCTCCCCACTCAAAGGGAACTTGGGCCACGGGGTAATGACCCAGGCTATTATCAGCCATGACAACCGGGTGGAATACTTCAGGAATCACCAGCTCTGGGGACACCAGCTGACGCCTTACCATCGTCATGCTGGCACCCGTGTCCCTCAGAGCCTCCACCTCCTCCCCGTTCACCAGGACCCTCTGCCGGTACTTGGCAGTGTTCGAGGGTACCTGAACCCGTGGGATGATCTCTCTATCCCCCAGGGAAACTAAGGTCAAGCCTGTCCACTCACCCCCCTACCTAGGGACAACTCCTCCCCAAGCGCTACACTGGCCACCCCGGGCTCTTACCTCCTGTGGGGGCTGGGGTCCTCTTGCGACACTGGGGATCCCCCTTATAGTGTCCAACCTCCCCGCACTCGTAGCAACCGGACAGTCCTGGGCTGCTGACTCTTGTCAGGGTAAGTGGGTTTCTGGAATCCAGATTGGGGTGGGGAACCTACCCCCTTCCCTTGCGGTCTATTTTGGGGGCCTTTAAAGAACTCCTTCTTTTATCTCCCCTCTCTCTTCTGGGGAAAACCCTGTCCACCTTTCGGGGGTCTCCCCGGATCCCTTGTGGGACACCCGAGTGCTAACCCAGGTATCCGCCTCCTCCGCAAGTTCCCGAGGATCGGTCAGCTTGCGGTCCACCAGGTGTTGGCGCAGCTCTGGAAAACTTTTATCAAGAAGGTGCTCCCTTAAAAACAGATTGTACAGCCCTTCATAGTCACTCACTTCGCTGCCACGCACTCCAACCCTCCAATGCCTTACGGGCATAATCAAAAAAATCCACCCAGTTCTGTGTGGGAAGCTTGTGGCTGTTGCGGAATTTCTGGCGATACTTTTCTGGAGTGAGGCCAAACTTTTTAAGCAGTGCCTCTTTCATGACAGGGTAATTTGTCTGATCACCTTTGTCTAAAGTCAAGAGTGTGTCCCTTGCCACCGGAGGTATGTACCTATACAGGCCTCCCCCCCAGTACTTCTCAGGCACCCCATGGGCTACCAAAGACACCTCATACGCCGCCAACCACTTATCAATGTCATCCCCTACACCGAAACTGGCCATCACCTCCTTAGGTAGGTAAAACTTAGGCTCTCGTGGAGCCTCAGCAGGTACGCTGCCACCATTCATGTTGCCCTGCGTCCCTATCTGCAATGCTCGGAGCTCTAGTTCTTTCAGGCTAAGCTCATGCACAAGCTGCCTCTCTTCCAAGGCTAGCCTCGCCTGTTCTCGCTCCTTGTCCATCCTAGCAAGCTCTAGCCTCAATTGCCTCTCCTCCCTCCTGTCCTCGTACTCCTCCACAGACACACTCCTCGCTGACACACTACTGCCTGCCCTGGAACGTCTTCCTGGCAACACATTCTCACTGATGTCTATGTGCAGTAGGTCTAGCTCTCTTGGAGCGTCTCGCTCCCCCTGTTCCTCGACCACTCTCCCTCCCTGGTGGGCCATTACCCATGCCCTCAAGGCTTTCTGAAGCTCCTCTCTTTTGGCGCCTCGCTTGACGGACACCCCCATCCCCTGGCAGAACTCCTTCAGCTGTGCCACCGTATACATTTCAAGGTTGGCCAGCTCGAACTCCATCCTGACAGGTGGGGCCCGAGACACTTAAAGGAAAAGACTCTAGGACGTAGGCAACAGGTTAACACAGGAGCCTGTACAGTCAGTCAGTGAAGGGCGAATTGTTAGGCTTGCATATAAATAGGTGTCCAATTGCGGCGCACACTGAATCCCTGTAGGGTGCTGCACAAGCACAAGTCCTTATCCCACCGCTGAACACCAATGTTAGAACCGGGGTCACCGATTCCGACACAGTAGCTTGGCGCGAGGCAGGAAGGCACCCGAAGGCAATGTGTTAAGCAGTTTTGCAGCACACACTCACACTGACTCAGTAATGTGCACACAATAAGGAGACACCACACCAGGCTGGTATGTAAAAACAAGATTCTTTATCTAATTTAAATCAGCAGTAGAGGAGGCAGATCATCTCAGGCAACATTTCAATTCATTTAGCTTCTTAAAACCAGTGCGTAAATTCATTCAAGCGCATCATAACAGTAACCTTATGCCAGCCAAAAGGCAGGAGCAATAACCTCCTAGAAAAGCAGGTAACACTGTAGGTCATAGATTGCAGGTCCAAACATAGACTTCAATGCATTTAGCGACATTCAATTAGCAAGAAATTAGATGCACAGAACACTGTAGATGAGGAGGAACCTGTATCAACCTAGGCGCAACCACATTCAGTACGGTGGGTGCCTCAATGCAGGTACGCCTGCAACAGAGGAACATTTTAACTCTTGGCAGGTGAACACAGAGGCTCAATTCATCTAGGTGCATTCAATTCACTAAAGCCTTTAACGTAGATATGCAAACAATGTGGGTAACATTGCAATCAATAAGCATCCTCAGGTAGGTACACGGGCCTAAGCAGATATCATACAAAAGGCCCCACCAATAGCACTTCTATGCACGGGTTCAGGCGAGGGAGCCTGATCTTACAGCTGGGGGCTACCGGTAGACATCCCTGTAGCAGGGCCAGGTAAATAATTAGGCAAGGCCTACGTTTCCTCAAGGTAACCTGGCATGTCTCGTGGGGATGACCATTCTGGTGGCCTGCCCCCTGTAGCTGGTAGTTCCCTTCCACAGGCCCTCCCTTTAGGAGTGCAGTTGCCGGTCTCGCCCTCACTCACCACTCGACCGGGATCAGGGGCAGTTGCAGGCATCGATATCGCAGGCCGCCTCCGCCCCGCCCGTTCCTCTCCTAACACAGGGCGTCGGCCGGGGGCGGCGGCAGGCTCTCAGAGGATGGGGAGTTGAACTGGGGGGCTCCCACTCGCAGCGGAGCCCCTCCGACGATGTTCCAGACCGGCTCCGGGCCTCCGTCGGCCTCCAGGCTCAGGAGCCAATTCCAGCGCGGCCCACAGGGGGGCGGGGCCGATGACACGGCCAGCGCCTGGGTTGCTGGGTAACTCGCGCTCGCCCGCCCTAGGCCCAGCGCGGCCTTTGCAGACTCCGGGCGGTGATCTTGGGCAGGCAGCAACGGAGAGCTACGCAGGAGCCTCTTCGTGGCTCAACGCTTCCTCCCACCCCAGCGCTCTCACGCAGGTACCGGGCCCGCGGCGGTGTCACCGGGCCCAGCGCTTCTCGGCTCACAGCGTTGCTTTAGGGCACACAGCAGCACCGCTAACACATACGGGGGGCAGATTCCGGCCCTCTAGCGCTTGGGGGTTAATGGCGCTTCTTCCACTCGTGGCGCAGGGGCGGCGACAGTGATTCCCAGACACCGCAGGCACACGTGGGAGCGCGCTACACAGCGCTCAGGGGAGCAGTCACTTTCTTCAGATGAGCAGCCTCGTGGGCAGCAGGCTCTAAAAGTACAGCGCTAGGGGAGCAGTCACTTTCTTCAGATGAGCAGCCTCGTGGGCAGCAGGCTCTCAAAGTACAGCGCTAGGGGAGCGCACCGGACTGGTGGCAGAACGCAGGCTATGGGGGCCCAGCGCTCTACAGTCACAGCGTTTCCTCAGGGCACAGCATACAGCGCTTTACCTGGTGATCCCCAGCAGTAGCGTTTAGACGTTGGATTGCTTGGTTGCAGTTTCTTGGTCGTTTCAGCAGTTGGCTTGTGGTTGCTTGGTTGCAGTAACTTGAGGGGAAAGGGGGGTTGAGTTGGTTGGCACAAGAGGCCGGTAGGTGCCCTGCAGGCACACTGGAGGTGGCTCCCTGGGTCCCCTCCCGCTGGGCAAGGTCAGCAGGTGGAAGGTGTTCCTCATCTATCTCAGCACAACAGTGCTTAAGCCCAGTCAGTACCAGTAGTGTAGGTCTCCCCCCTAGGCCCAACAGCCTGTACTCCGGCAGAGGTTCCCCCAGGTCCAGTGGTGCCCCAACTAACTAGCTAGGTTTCCCTCCAAACCTCTTATACCCCTAGGTCAGGTGACCCTCCTGAAAGGCGGCAAAGCATAACTCCTCCCTGGGCTGGAAGGTTCTAGAAGCTTCCCTCATGTCTGGCTATGAGGCCCAGAGGCGGGGACGGCATGGATACAGTAACATTATGTCCCAGCCTGATCCTGACTACTAGTATGTGCATGTGCAATGGCCACTCCGCAGTAGCAGGGGCCTGTGGCAGCCATCTTATTAGGAGAGAGCACCTGCACCTCAGCACTGTTTGGCAGTGGTAAGGCGCCCAGAGACCTGGGTCCAACAAAAAGGTAGTGGCAAAAATGAGGCGCAAAGAGAAAAAAAACGGGGTAAGACCACCCTAGGGCTGACAGGTCTAACAGATCTCATAAGTAATTTGGCCTCCAGTGAGTTAAACTCTGAAGTCTCCCGGAGGGACTCCCCGGAAGACAACAAGGCATGACGAAGTATAAGAACTTATAAAATTGAGAATTATGAAAATTAAACTCCGTGTGCAGCTTCTGAAAGAACCACATGTGCGATCCCTGTGACACATCCCCCAATTTGGAGATACCAATGAGATCCCATTTGCCAAAACCTTCTAATTGTGCAATTGGCCCCGCCAACGGCCTCTCTGGAGGGGGCTTTCAGGTAATCTTTCTGTCCTACCCAATCCAGCGCAGCTCTGACCTCCAAACCATAAACACCATCTCCATAAAGCAGTGAGGAACAGGTGCCAAGTATACGATCCCCATGATGGCATCACTGCCAATGAAGGCCACTTCAGTCTGAAAGGTCAGTTCTTCCCAACCCTTGTGGAGTCAATCGTTAAGTACCACTAGTTGAGAGGCCCAATAATACAATCACACATCCGCTGCAGCAAGGCCCCCTTCAAATGTGCATTGGACACAATTGCCGAAGGCAGTGCGTGCGACCAAGTTGGCCCAGAGGAAGGACCGCACTCCAATCTGGACTTCAAAAAACCACTGCTCAAAGTTCTTTTGGAGGACGTTCGAGAAATCGCTGAAAGACCATCATGTTAAAGAGTGCTGGCCTTCCTAGGATACTAAGCGACAGCCGCACCCACTTCCGGAGCGCTCTCCTCATCCTAGAAACCAGAGGTGTAAGATTGAAAGACGAGGAGAGGTCCAGAAGCAGGGAGACATGCATGCCCAGGTATTGGAAGCTTAACTTACAGACAGGCATTTGAGTCTGCCAGGCAGTTGCCTCTGTGTACCCGGTCAGGGGGCTCAGGAGGGGCTTGGTCCAGTTAACTAGTTAACTAGTAAGCTAGAGGCCTGTACATACAGATCTAATATCTGTAACCATCTTAGTCTTGTGATATCTGGGCGGGACACTAAAAGCAGTACATCGTCCTGCATGCCAGCTTCATCTTGTGGTTTGATTACATTTTTTATTTGAAAGACTTGCAGTCTTAACTATAGTCATATTATATCTAGATTTGTATATATGTTTTCTGAAGGATACATTGTGACCAGTTTGAGTTGTCAGAACTCAGTAAAATTTGAGTGTCTTCATTCAACAGAGCAAAGTGCGTGGACCTGTGAGTGGCAGTCCAGAAAGCATGGGAACATCGCGTCTAGCTGTCCCTAGCCAGCTCTTGTCTCAGCCACCTGTGCATCCATCCAGCTTGGGTGCAGACTCCTTGAAGAAAAGGTGAGATGGCTGTAGGTGGGGTTCTATCTGTTTATTAAAGGTGTTAAAAAATGATTACCTATGTCGTGCCACAAGAGGGATCCACCAGGAGAACAAAGATCAGAAAGAGGTCTGATTGGACTTTATGGAGTTCCATGTAACGGCAGTGGTAAAGATGTACTATTTTGTAGGGCTTGACAAAGTCACACGAAAAATGATCAAGTAATTAAAATCATTTGGTGTAAATGGAGAGCAGTAAACTTCAAAATGTTGTGTAGGTTTCTGCTCATTACTACATACGTTATGGGTCTAATCTACCTCGATTATGCTCTTTCACTGCAACCACTTAACACACTAGGTTTCCATTTTGGCATGGTTCTCAGTATAGAAGAAACCCAGTAGAAGAAATCCAAACATTCTCCACCAGAGAAAAACACATCCCCAACAATGCATGTTAGATGGGGCATCCGTTATACATCTAGCATAGCTCTGATAAGCCCACAGTGGGCTATGTAATAACTCATAACAAAACTTGCCACAAAGACACTTCATAAATGAACTTCCAGACAGCCAGCAACACCAGGTGTAGACTATCTCTAATCATTGGCATAGGGCATGTTACCTCCTAAGAGATGCATAAACAGCTGGTATATGCCCTGCCGCAGACTCCACAGCTCACTGAATGTGACACTGCCACCCAGCCAGAGACGGACCAGATCATATCAATATAGGATTAACTCCAATCTTGGATGGAAATCCTGGGATTGTGTGCTATGTGGCCCCTGGACAGCCAGCGGCACTAAAAGGGCATACTAATGATAGGCTGTGCAAATACTAACAAACTAACAAGATGGTTGTTGCATTACAAAGTCACAATTACTCTCTACTTTTCTGATAGATACTTCTAGCCACAGATTCCTCACATTTTGAATATTCCCCATATATAAGAATGGGTCCAGAAACTTTTCAGCAGTACCTCTTTGTGCCGTATAGGTGGCACCATGTGGCTCCACTCCCACACGCTGTCGTCAGTTCCTTTCTTTCCGCACCACCAGATGCGGATCCGGAGCTACCTCTTGTCTATCAAAGACACTTTACCTCGATCAAAGATATATAGTGTGCAAGGGATGTCTCCATCTAAAACGACAGGTTTTAAGCACAGTTGGGACGGTTGCAAGCCAATGTCTGTGACAGATCCCCATCAGGTATGCATGTGGTGTCTGGGGTTGAGCCATGACTCCAAGGCCTGCAGTGACTGCTTGTCATTGAATCTGAAGGCCATCTGGGACTGAGAGGCAAATCTCCGTATTGCCAAGCACAAGAAAACTCCACGCCGAGAATGCTCTGTCGCTGTCCAAGTCCATGGTCTGGTCCCAGTCTTGTTTCTGCTCCAGGAGTCACCAAAGTGGTCTGCAAGGCTGGTCTTTGTCACAACTCAAATCATCTGTGTCTAAGAAAAAACATGAGAAATCGAAGTGGGACTCTGCCCCCTCTCGCTTTTGCCAGAGCATCCGTGGCCGCGGTGCCACAGATCTAGATCACGCTCCTGGAGTTGGCCGACTTTGGAGCCAATTCCACATCTGGTTCTGGCACAACCTGAGTTTCTAGGGCCGTCTGCCACCCCGCGCCAGGTCAAAGTGTTCTGTGCAGCCATGTTCGGGCTCTTTGGCTCTTTCCTAACTCGCGCTGGTGCACCTTAGGGCCTAGAGTGCCACCGGCGAGTTCACCCTCTGCACCAGCAGCTGAACCCTCTGTGCCTGTCCTGACGCCTCTGGCCCCAGTCTGGACCATGCTGCGGTCCATACCAGACCTTGAGACTTCGAAGCCAATCCCGACTCCCATCGATGCTGGGTGAGGAGCTTCCAATTGTCCTGTCTATCTCCGAGACTGCACCAGTCCAACCTTGCCCGATGCCACACCCAATTGCAGTTTATGCGCCCCTTCCTCTGCTTACATCATCATCTCCAGAAGGCCGAATACAACCTTCCCACTCTTTTTGGTACAGACTCGGACCATGACTAATAATGCAGGTGAATAGTTTGCTCAGCCTTTTTATGATTCCAATTGGTTGTGTGACTTGCAGGAGGCTAGTGGTTTTGATACCTCCCCTGAAATGGGCCTCCTCTCACCCCCTGGTCCAGCCACAGAAGAGTCTGCTTCCCACACCATGGTAATGCGTAGGGCAGCTGAAGTCCTTGACCTTCAGCTACCCACCTTGGAGGTCAAGACTAATGTTTTGACTGAAGTTCTCCAGATGGGGTAATCCTCTTCGAAGCCCCTCCTGCCATTTAACAAGGCCTTGACAGACACCTTTTTGGGGGCATGGGCCAAACATTGCTCTGGCCACCAATTAGCTGGCCATTTGTGCAATGCCATTGCTCTGCCTCAGGCGATTCTGCTTTCCTATATCAGCACCGCTCCCCTGAATGTTTGGTGGTGCAGACGTCTGCAAGTAAGACCAATCCCAACTACTCCCTCGCACAGAGAGTCAAAATGTGTTGCAGCTTTCGGTAAACGAGTATTATAGACTACCAGTTTGGCACTTAGGTCTGTGAACGCCAGCTGCCTGCTGGGGCGCTATTGCCACACCCTTTGGGATTCAGTGGCTCAAGTCCTCCCAGGTGTCCCTGAAGATCTACAACCTGTGCTTACCCAAGCCATTCAGGACTGTCTAGATGCTGCCAGGTTTGTGATTCATTGTGTCTTGAACACTACCGATTTCATTAGGTGGGCCATTGTCACCAGTGTTGCCATTCGCCGCCATGCCTAGCTGCGGTCCACCGGTTTTTGGGTGGTGTCCAGTTGTCCCTCATGTAAAATGCTGTTCGATGGAACTCTCCTGTTTGGGTACACGGAGAGCAGAGCTGTGGCACACTCCTCAGGCTTATCTACCCCACCCGCATCAGTCCTACCATTCCTTTTGCAACTTCAGCAGAGGTACCCCATACCGCCAGCCAATTCTACTTCATCATGGCAGCCAGAAGGTTTATGGTTGCAGTTTTTTTTCACACCGCTGTTCCTTCCACCATCTCTCCAACGACTGACGGAGGACGATCTTTCCATTTTGTGGCAGGAAGTTCATGCCCTTTTGGCCAAACTGGCTACTGGAAGGCTCTCTGTGCCAGAAGTAGGATGTGGTTGCTATTACTGCAACGTCCTGGTGCCCACGAAGGACGGAGGCCCTTTGGCCTATTTATGACCTGCTCCCTCTCAATGTCTTCCTCCAGAAGCAAACATTCAAAATGCTCACATTAGCTCAGGTCTTGTCTGCCCTCGACCCTGGAAACTCAATGGTAGTGTTGGACCTGCAGGACACCTATTGTTGCATACCCATACTGCTGGCTCGCCGGCATTACTTGTGGTTTGAAGTTCAACTGGCGGATTTTCAATTTGCTGTGCTTCCCCTTGGTCTTACCAATTCCCCTCAGGTGTTCACTAGAGTGATGGCAGTGGTCGCAGCACATCTTTGGAGAACATGGGTGCCAGTCTTCCCCTACCTCTGCAACTGGCTGTTGAAGGCAGGTCAACCACCTCCAGACTATGGTGAACCTCCTATCATCTTTAGGGTTGCCTATCTACGTGCCAAAGTCACACCTGACTCCTGAGACACTCCCCTTGTTTAGACCCATTCGGTTTGGTGCCTTTCTCGTAGAAAAAAAGAGAGTCCAGGACATTCAGGCTGTGATCCAGATCTTTCAGATTCAGTCCTGGATTTCATTGAGGTGGACTCTGAGGGTATTGGGACTGATTGCCTCCTGCACCGCGCTGGTCGAGTACGCCCTGGGCATATGTGGTCTCGGCATTGGGATCTGAAGTCTCAGTGGGCCCAACATCAAGGGGACCTCTCCAGCCATGTTTAGATTTCGAAAGAGTATGCAGAGGTGCTTGCTGGACCCCGATTGGGTCAGCGATTGACCCCTCTGCCGTTACCACTCGCAGCTGGCAGTAGTGGCAGATGCATCACTTCTGGGTTGTGGCAGGCACCTGGGAGAGGTGGCAATCGGAGCTTTCTGGTCTGAGCAGAGTCCCAACTCCATATCAGCCTCCTGGAACTGAGGGCTGTACATTTGGCACTGAAAGCCTTCCTTCCATCCATCAAGGGGAGGCTGGTGCCGGTGCTCATGGACAACACCACCGCAATGTGGTACTGCAGCAAACAGGGCAGGGGGGGTGTCACAGACCCTGTGCCAGATGGCCTTGCACCTCTGGAAATGGCTGGACTTCCAAAGCATTTTCCTGGTGGTGACCCACCTGGCAGGATCGTTGAATTCCAGGGCAGACCAGCTCAGCCGTCTACACCTAGTGGATGATGAATGGCAGTTGCACCCCAGAGGTGGGGCAGGATCTCTTCCGTGAATAGGGGAGGCCTTCGCTTGATCTGTTCACCACAGCTAAGAACATGCACTGTCAGCACTTAGGCTCATTGGAGTTTCCAAGGCGTCTCTCACTCTGCGACGCTTTTAGCCTCAAGTGGAACTCTGGATTCCTATATGCCTTCTGGCTAATACACTCCTGCCCTGAGTTCTCAAGAAGATCAGGACTGATCAGTCTCCAGTCATCCTAGTGGCCCCGAATTGAGCATGGAGAGTGTGGTATCCAGAACTCCTGGGCTTGAGCATCTGTCCTCTGATCAGGCTGCCCCGCCGAGAGGATCTGCTGTCAGAGTAACAGAGAAGGGTTCTGCAGCCGCACCTTTGCAATCTCCATGTTCATGCATACAGATTGAGCTGCAACAGCTGAACGCCTTTGACCTTCCGCTGGAGTTGATTGATGTCATCTTGGCAGCCAGGCATCCCTGCAACCAAAACTGTATACGCCTGTTGTTGGGACAAATTTGTGGCTGGGTACAGTACTCTGCAGATTGACCCCCTTCAGACCAAGTTATCTGACATTTTTTTATTTTGTTTTGACATTAGCCCAGCACAGACTTGCCCTGGCTATAGTTAAAGTGTACCTTTTTGGGTCTTTCAGCCTGTCAGTGGTTGCCAGATCAGCCCTCTTTCTTCAAATCCCGTTATGCGGTTTATTTATTTTTAAAGGGGTTCCAACACTTGTTCCCTCCCTCTTTCTTTGTCCTGCCTCAGTAGGACCTTAACTTGTTCCTCACATTTCTAATGTGCACCCCATTTGAGCTGCTTCACATCTGTTCCTTGCAGCTCCTCACCCTCAAGACAGTGTTCCTCATCACCTTAACATCAGCACAGTGTAAGTTAGCTTCAAGCTCTTTGTGTCAATCTGCCATACATCACCTTCTTCCCAGACTAACAGATTCTGCGGACTTGGGTATCTTTACTGCCAAAAGTTGTAATGCCGTTGACGTTGGTCAAGCCATCACCCTGCCAGCGTTTTATGCTCCGCCTCACCGCTCTAATGAGGAGAGACTCCATCACTTTACCCACAAGAGAGCACTGAGCTTCTACATAGATCGTACAAAGAAACACCAGACAGACTACCAGCTCTTTGTGGTGTTTGCTGGAGCAAAAAAATGGCCAAGCTGTGCAGAAGAGAGCCATCTCCCACATGCTCTGCATAAAGATCTGCTATGCATTACCAAACAAGAAGCCACTGCAAGGACTGTGTGCTCATTTTACCAAGGCCAAAGCTTCTGCCACTCCATTAGCATATGGAGTCCCTATCCTAGACATCTGCCAGGCTGCTACATGGGATTCCCTCCATACGTTTACAAAGCTCTATTTTCTGGAGAGTCAGGTTCGCCGAAAAGGGCATTTTGCCCGATGTGTCCTGCACGACTTTCTGGTTTGAGACCATCTACAGACCTACCTGCTGATGGGTACTGCTTTGGTATCTATTCAGAAGGTCATGAATCTGCGGCTTCTCTATCAGAAGAACAAGCTACTTAACTTTGGTAATGCTCTTTCTCGTAGAGACTTCCCTAGCTGCAAATTCCTCACCCACCCTCCCATCCTTCCTGTTCTGAGATTGGACTCTATCCATTAATAGGATCCCAAGTCTAGGAATCTGCACACTGGTCAACCAATTTGCTTTTGGGGCTGTGCATCTGGTGGTGCAGGCAGTCTCGAAAGCAACTGACGGCGTGTGGGAGTGGTATCTATATAGGCTCTGCATGTCTTTTCCAGAGCAGAACGTCAGTTTCATAGCCACACAGCACCAGCTACTTGCGTGCAGCAGTACTGCTGAAAAGTTTCCAGATACAGTCTGACACTTGGGGAGTATTCAAAAGGTGAGGATGCTAGGTAAAGTCTCTTAACAGAAATAGTGTTATCGAAGTAACTTGTTTGACAATCCAACAAATCCTTTACAAATTCCATTGATCAAAATCCGTGCTTCTGGCTGCAGCTTAACTAAATTGGAGATGAACATTAGTATAGAACCACTGTGGTACACATGGTAGCCCTGAATATTGTCAGCTGCTCAACTATCTCTACTGAAAACTGGTGGGTTTGAGGGAGCTGCTGTACTATTTGTGTGTATTGAATCACGTGGTAATCTGGGAGGGATCACTGCCTTTTGAACATTGGTTCTACAGATTACTGTGTAACTTTGGGAAAAGTCATTAATAAGTCTCTTAATATTTCTCACTCAGTGATGATCTCTTAATTGAGTCCCAGAGTCTCTGTAACCAGTTGGAGAGTGTAATGATCAACACCTTGAAGGAACAGGATCACAGCTTAATGGTAAGGATGTTGGCAGACCATTCTTGAACTACCACCAGTCGTGGCAGATGGTGCTTTTATCAATTTCTGTTGTGCTCTACTTCATAAAGTACTCTGTTCGCTGTTGAATGTTATCTCCACTCTTTCACTTATTTATCCTTTCATGTCTTCCTAATCCCTTGACACAATTTTAGAAGTATGCTTTAACAACTTTGCTTAAACGCCACAGAAAGCTTATGCACTAGCGGTGTGGATTGGCTAGCTGTGTAAGGTAGCTCTGTGAAGTGCTTGTTTGATTCCAAGTGGATAATTTGCTGAGTAGATTGAAATCCTGAACCTGTTGAGAGACACTTGACATTCCTGGAAACAGTTTGTATATATTGCTGAATTCCCCATGTTTTTGACTCTGCTACATGCAGCACTGTGGTTAAAGCCAAATTAAATGATGATCCAGAGAGATACAGGAATATAGAACACTAATGCATGTTTGAGTATACTGACAAAAGTGTCACATGTTACAGCCAGCTATCAATGCCTGGTTGTCAAATGTCCTGTTTGTCTTTTGTCTACTAGACTTGCCATGGAACATGGTAGTGTTCAAGTGCAGAAGTAAATAAAGTACCTTGAATTTAGACTTCATGGCTGCTTCTCATGACATCTTAGCTTATTCATTCGGACCCAAACATCCATGAGGAGCCACTTTCAAAGTGGTAACAATTGAATGTGTTTACCCTCTTGTCATATTTTTAAGGTCCGTATTCACCCCTTGCTCAGTTACATGCAACCCAGCATAAAAGCAACCTCTTCAGATAATTTGTTAATCTTGCATTCCTGCAGAATAGCCTCTACTTGTTGTTATCCTCCACCTCAGTACTTTCACATAATTCATTTTAGGCTCTAATACGCATATTCAAATTTGCATTGATTTACTTGCTTTAAACATATTTCTGAAATCCTAGGTAATCATGTAACTGCCCAAAATGTATTATGGATTCTGAAAGATTCTTTCACCTAAAAGAGCAAAAAGACAACCATGCAAATCCATCCTCATTCCAGTGAATACTGCAAATTCATACACTCCGGAGAGGGTAAATAATTTGAACTAAAATGTGCACTGTTAAACTGTAGGCCCGCAAACTCAAACTGCACAGCTCAGCCTAAATAATTGCCACAAATATCTCCTTCTTTGAAACATAATTTTTATCGAGTTTGTTCAATTCTTCTAGCATATGGAGTTCTTATTGTCTCCCTTGGCATCCAACCCAATAAGCCTGTTTATGTGGTTTTGGCTCCTTATGCCTATTATTTTATATGTCATCTAACATTTGTTTCCAGTGCTGCCATATGTAGGCAAAGTCCCACAGGATGTGAGATTTTTGCTGGTCTTTCCAATCCCCACCAGCACTGAGTTGTTCTCTTATTGTCTAATGCATGGGGCATTGTGGAGTCCAGTGCCAAAGTAGCAGTGTTTTCCTGCGGATTCTCACCCCTTCTCATGATTGATAACCTGGTAGATATTAACCATTATAATGGTTCATTGATTCTCTGTAAAAGATTGGCCAAGTTCCTCCTCCCACTTGTGTTGAAACCCACCTTTAACCAGGAGAAGTTTATATTTCCTAGAAATTAGGTGGGTATCGGCTGCCGCGTTATATAGTAATTTCCCTAACTGGGATTTTGGACAGGTTGCAACTGGAACTGGATAGGTTGCAACTGCCTTGATTAATGGGGATATAGTCCAGTCACTGATCTCTGTATATCTAAATTTTTCATCTTTTTCTTATCCAAAACCTGTTCTCAAGTGTTCAAATGATGTGATAGACCCTTTATCAAATAAGTCCCTTTTGTTCATAGGGTGTGTTGCTGTAGAAACGCATGCTTTGCATACAACTGCCATCTAGTGTTAGGACTCCACATTACAATCCATTTTTTTAGAAGATGTTTTGAGTCATGAGGTGTAGAGTGACTCCTCCCTTAGTCCACAATGTGCGTGGGTCTCTGCTTCATACTTAGATTGTTTGTATTCCACCATCACGTTTGGACGTGAAAAGCAACAGCTATGAAAATATTGTGGTTGTACATGTACACTTCAAGCCCAGCTATGGTTCGTCGATTTCCGGAGGAAAACTTCAGTCAGTTGCATCAGATCCATCCTGTTGTCACCATCGATAGTAAGAGATCAAGACATCGAGGACTTGGCTTTAGAGAATGTAGGCTAATGGAGCTGACTCCCTTTCAGTTCTGCTCATATTGCAATTCTAAATATTTCTGGTCCGACCAACGCAAGGTTTGTAACCTCTGCTTCTCTCTTGGCCACCAAAAATCAAAGTACAGTTTTTGTCACACCTTTAGGTACAAAAAGACACTTCGATATAGGAGAGAGGCACTGGCCATTTTCAAGGATTCAGAGTTAGATAATTCAACCTCAGATATTTTCAGGGAATAAGATCCCCTTGACCCCCGAAGAGCTTCCGGGACCTTCGGAGCCTCCGGTCTCAGAAAACACCAAGCCCTGAAACACTGTCTATGAAGGCCTCTGATGAAGAACACAACCTTTCGGAGTTGAGACAGATTGCACCACTGAACCAACGAGGAAGACACCAGGGCACTCGGTATTGATACGGGACATGGGGAAAAATGCACCAAAAAAGACCTTATGATGGGCAGGAGCACTGATCCAAGGGAGTTGGGTGTCCAGCCCCAACAAAGCCAAAAAAAGAATCATAGACCCTCGTCGGAGGTACAACAAAGTTCAGAGCCGAAAGAAATGCTTCAAACAACTCACAGCGCCCACATCACCCAAAGGGATACAAACCGTTTGCTTCAATGTCACAACCGTCCTGCTCGGAGGCAACATTGAAGTTGAAAGGACTTTCCATGCCCACTTTGGCGACCTCGGAGACACCCATTTTAGAAAGATTGGCATAGGAGCTGGATGCTCACCAAAACCCTTCTTTATTCCCATGGACAAAGGCAGAATTACGATAAAGCCTTCACAACAACCAACCGGTCTCCATGCTTTCTCCCATCCCAAAGAAAAGGAAACTTACTTTCAAGGAAAAACTAGAGTATGAAACTCTACATCCAGGGTGCCAAAAGTGCAAGGAGCAGATTACACTACCGTAGGGTGTGCCTGAACCTACTGCGCCAAAGCAAGCAGCAACAACTGCACCTTTGCCACCTCATTCACCACAAACAGGAGATGGTGAAGAAGCAGGCCCCTCGTGGGATCCACCCCTTCAGTCGTCAGCCAGTTTGAAGCTGCCTTCTCCTCATCAGTGGATGAAGAACAAGTGGTTCCCCCCCCTCCTCACAGACGACCTGTCCTCAGATGAAGACTTCGATCGCGAGTATGGTCAGCACGAGACACCCATTAGGCTTCCCAAACAGCCACGAGCCAAGGCAGAGGAATGCCTCTGAGGGAGTCGGGCATTGAGCTTAAAGGGTAAAACTCAGCCTTCAATGCCAACCCCGCCATTGGGCGCTGGTCGGCACTGACTGAAAACTTCTGAGGCACCAATGCTCCCACTTGCACCTACACCTCTCGGCCTTCAAGCCTGAAGACACTACACAAACCTTACTGCCGCTCGAGGCCGAGGGATATTCAATGCCGAAGCCACCATCGGCACCAAGGCCACTGTTGCTAAAGTCACTCTCGACAATGAGGACTTATTGGCACCAAGAATGCACTACAGGAGGAGTTGGATCTGAGAAAAAAGCACCTGTTTATTCAATCGCAAATCGACAATCTCACAAAGTTGCCTCCAAGACCAAGAGACACATTGCCTCGGAAGAGGAAGCTCACTTTTTAGGAAGAATTCACTCTGGCGCCTTCTCAAGCTCCCATGCACAACAGGGCAACAGTCCCCTCCCAACTGCACTTTCTCCTATTCGTTCCATATTCACCAGAGGGTTACCCCCGCTCCTCTTACAGGGAAGGCAGCCCACTACACCGTTATGATCCCAATGACACCCTGTTAACACCCATGCCCATCATTGACCTGTGGGATGGCTGCAATGTGGATTCCCCCAGGAGACCCTGACCAGGATAACTACATGACTAGGGCATCACCCCCAGACGATGACTCGGCGTATCATGTCTTTCATAAGGATGATGACTTCCTAGTAGAGACTCTTTCGACATCCCCCATCATACTGTACAGTTCCTCGCTATGTTGAAGGGTATGTTGAAGTCCACCTCAGACACCTTCAACCTGTGAAAATGAGGGTGGTAACTCCCCATGTGTAGAAAAAAATATAAGCTATCCCCTAATGACCCGCTGTACATAAGGTGTTCCGTGCCCCCATTACTCCCTCATTGGCCATATTGCGTGCAAGCGCCCTAATGCCCAGACCATGGGCAATGCTCCCGCCCAACAAGGAGAGTAAGAAAAAAGCAGTTGTGGGGAAAAATGTAACCGTGCAGGCAGCCACCCACTGGAGAATTGCTAACTGCGTAGGCCTCAGTAGACCAATTTGCTCTTGGGGCTCTGCGTCTGGGTATGCAGATAGCCTCGAAAAACTGACATCCGCGTAGACGTGGTCCCTATTTGAGCCCGCCACCTCATCTCATCTCCAGAGTGGAATGACATCAGTGCGGAGCCACACGACACGGCCTGACGGCATTCTTAGGTACTGGTGAAAAGTTTCTGGATCCAGTCTGACGCCTGGGGAATATCCCAAAGGTGAGGACTCTGCAGCTAGATAGTCACTACCAGACAGCACGTTACCAAAGGTAAGTAGCTTGTTCATCTCACCTCAGCCTGTCATGCAAAGGGCACCCCCTGGAGCTTGGTGCCTGTTGCACTGCCCTAAAGCCAGCACTGCGCAAGATGCTAACACTCGGCCTGTTCAGCATAAAAAAGTTGTTAGCTATAGGAAGCATTCACAGGCTGGATCTTCAGAGCAGTTGCTCTTCTACTTTTCCATTCATTCTCTGTTTTCATGGTATCCTTTTTAGGTCTCACCTGAGACAGATGATGTGCCTGCAAGACATTTAGTTAGCTTACAGTAGGCTTAGAGCCTGCTTATCATTAGTTAGCTTTATCGTCACTCTCTTTGGCCAGTGCATGCTAACTTCACTTCCTCATCCTTTGTTTGGCCCTCCCCGGGAGCATAGCCCAAGTGCTAGGGTCCTTACACTTTTTGCGCTTTTGGAACTACATTTTTTAATGATTAATTTTGTTGAAGGACTCTTTAAGAATCCATATGTTTCGAGGCAGTCTCCTTCATGTGCTTATCCCCTCCCCCCCACCGTCTGTGTTATTGCTTGTCCCATCTGCTCTCTGTGTTTTTGCTTGTCCCATCTGCTCTCTGTGTTGTTGCTTGTCCCATCTGCTCTCTGTGTTGTTGCTTGCCTCATGTGCTCTGTGTTGTTGCTTGCCCCCTTTTGGCCTCTGTTGTTGCTTGCCCCCTCCCTCCCGGCTGTTGCTTGCCCCCTCCCTCCTGTTGCTTGCCCCCACCCTCCCGGTTGTGGCTTGCTCCCCTCCCTCCCGGTTGTGCCGTGCCACCCCCCGGTGGTTGTTTGACCCTCCCAGTTATTGCTTGCCCCTCCCGCCCTCCCGGTTGTTGTTTGACCCTCCTAGTTATTGCTTGCCCCCTCCCGGTTGTTGTTTGACCCTCCCAGTTATTGCTTGCCCCCTCCCGCACTCCCAGTTATTCCTTGCTCTCTCCTGCCCTCCTTCCATTGTTTGGGTTACCCCCTCCACCAAACCCGCCATAACAAAACAAAAAAAGAGCTATGACGCACCCCACACTGACCAGGTAATAACTTTTTTTTTTTTTTACCTGTATGCCATGCACCAAGTGCTTAGTTGTTGCTTTATCCCTACCCCCTCTGTCGTTACTTGCTCCCACCCAGCTTCCATAACAAAAAAGCTCCAACACGGACATCAATGGCTGCGTCATATCGATTTTTCTCCTGCAGCCTCGCTGTTACACAGCCAGTGCTGGCCACGTCACAGTACTTTTTTGTGCAACATGACAAAAAGCATTGGTAAAGCCAGTAGCTCATGTAGGCGAGAACTATTGGTTTTGACAATGCTTGTTTCTTTTGGTGTAAAAATTAACTGTTGTCAATATGTCTGCTGGTTTAGCATATAGATTAGCACCTAGAGCGGTTCTGTGTAGGAAAGTGACACGAAGGAGTCCGGCCTAAAACAAAGCCAGTGTATAAAGCATTAAGCAGTGCATGCACAGAAAACAAAGTCACACAGAAATTCCACAACCAATTTTAAAATAAAGAGAAAAATTTAGGAGTAAAATAAGACCAAAGCAAGACAACTACAACAAAGGGAACCAGAGAAATACGTTTTTAAAGATTTAACTGAAAATAACACAAAGCGCCAATGATGGCCTATAGAAGTGGTAGACCGGGACATGGGTGCAATTTGAGGCAGACTGCGAAGGAGCCCTGGTCAGATACAACAAGTGGATTGGTCCCGGTAAAAGTCTTAAAGTCAAAAAGTAAAAAAAAAAACTTTTTAAAAAAGTTTCTACATTCCAATGTAGCATGGGACATAGTTGTTTCCTCAGAGGTGCGGAAAGCATTGACCATGACGAAGCTGAAATTCAGCCCGACACCATGGAACTGCCAGTTGGATACTTTTTCCTACAGGTCCTTCTGCAGCTCTGAAGAAAACGTTTGTCAAAGTTTCCAAACTTTCTTCTGGTGCCCAAACCAACTACAAGAGTACACTTATAAGGCCCTCAGGACCCCAAAAGAGGCACTTGGATTCACAGCATGTCAGGCAGAAGCCAAAAGCAAAGTCTAGTCCAGGTCCACTTGCCACTGTTCAGCTGGGCATTTCCAGGAAAAGGCCTATAGCAGCCTGTTTTGTCCCTGGAGCCATAGAGGAGGCCGGCCAACTGACCCTTGGAGTCCACTTCTTTTTCAGGAGTACAAGAGGAAGTCTGTACGCTCCTCTCAGGTCACGGACATCAGGGCTTGTCCTCTTCTGATCTTTTGCAGGTCCAGAATTTGTTCTGAGGGGGTGTCTTGGGGAGGTGGCGGAAAGGGTTGCCACATTTCTGCTTGGCACCAGCAATAGTGGATGGGTGGGATTCCTGGTCACTCCTGAACCAATAGGGTAAAAGTTCCCAGGGGCAATCCGGCCCACTTTTTCAGTGGTTCCTATTTGCCCTACTGCAAATAATCCCACAGTGCCCCTCGATCTCAAAATTCAAGATGAGGGAACCCTTCTCCCTTTATGTAGACCATATTTTTACACCCCTTCCCTCTCCCCCACCCCGCTTTTGGGTGTGGCTAGGCTAATGAAATAAGCAGTCAACTCCTCTGTGGTCCTTCAAAACCAGTTATGTGGGAAGCTAATTTCCCACTGGGTTTGGTGCCAGCCTGACGAGGGACACACGTTGGGGCTTTTCAAGAGTCACCTAAAATTTCCTTGTGACAAAGCATGCCCTTTAAAGGTAATGTAGTTTCTGGTCCACCCCAACTGATCTTCCTGCCAGGGAAAGAAAACACTTCCCCACTCCCAGGCCATTGTCTCTGATCTGGTAGCAGTTTTCATACCTAATTTTGGCCAAATACAGGCTCGGTGGTTGCTGGAGAGCTAATGCAAATTAGCCACCAGCTGCTTCAGGCAGGGTAAAGGTAACTTTCTGAAATTGACATTCTCCATATAGTTAATAAAAATCCGACTTTATTATTCGATTGGATTTTTAATAAAAATAAGCTTTTGAATGGAGTCTGTAGCTGGTACAGGTCAAAAGTTATTGATTAAAGTGTATAATCTATACTTTGACTTTTCCTATGTACCAGTTACAGCCTGGCCAGTGACAATGTCTTTTTGGGCCTAGTTGAGGGGGGAACATGCTGTTCCTAATCTCACAAATGCTCCATTCTTTAATATTATGCACGATACCTTATGTGTTTAGGGGTGACTAATGTAATATTTAAAATCTGGTTTTTCTGCCTGTCAAAAGGGTGATTTTTTAACAGGTCTGGACAGCAGGGTTCGAGTTATGCTGTCAGGCTACATTGGTAAGATTCAGTCCAAATTTCCACTGCTGCTGTAGTGGGTGGCACAATGGGTGCGGTCATACAAGTAGCATTTACCTTTCCATGCCATGAGTATATTTCTGCCCCATATACTTTGACCTTATAGGAAAATTGAATGTGCTAATCAGGTTTTAAGCCAGTTTTGACATGCATAGAGGTCAGAGCACATCCACTTACTGGGCAGCATTGCCCCAGTGTTAGAATCCAAGATTACCAGCAGATGAGTCACAAACGAAAATAAACGCTATGGTTGACCACACAAAAAGGGATCACTATGCAACATTTCTCCGTCTTAGTAACCTATCAGGGTTTTTGGGTCGGAGCACCAACCTCTCCATGGTGTTGGGGCATCTTACTCTCAAAGGTTCAGCGTCACTCGCTGCTGTAGACCCCTAAAAGTGTCATCCACTCCCGGATTACTCGCCCCAGATGACTTTTTTCCTTAGCTCTATGCTGTGCACATCTGCACCCCGACGTCTTTCTCACACAGCCAAATCCATGCTTCCAGGGTCCAATCCGCAATAGGTTGTGGGAGCTGCCACCTTTCGGCCACAGCCTCAGCCAGGGACTGAATCCCCTTTATTGGCTGACTGTAGGGGAGAAAAACACAGCCCACGCATCTGCCATCTAGGTCACGCCCCCAAGCTGTATACTTAAAAGGTGCCACATTTATTTATAGAGTTTTATATAGCGCGAACATGATCTAAGAGGGTATCGGAGCGCTTTACAAATCTTCAGGGACAAAAGAGACGGAGACAAGAAGGTCAGAACAACAAGAGTATGCAAGATACAGGAGTACACAGGAGGACCGATATATTGCCACGCCGCAAAGAATATATACCGGAACATATAAAAGCAATAACAAATAAGGGTGCTGAAAACAACCACTGACCTCCTACTTACTAACAAAAGTTTTCTAAAAGCCTTGCAACCCACAAAAGTAGATATTTACATCACGCCGTGGTTCCTTTCACTATTCATTGCCACTCTCAACCACACAGCAAAAAAATAATACATTTGAGAGAGAAACTTTAAAATCATTGACAAAGACATACTCTGCACCATAATCACCTCCTCAATAAATACCTTGCCCAAAGCTGTTGATGTACCACCCCCTTCCATAACTTCAGCTGAACTCTGCTGAAAATTGCAAATGACAATGCCCCATCTCTAGAAAACCCAGCAACAAAAACAAATCCAGCAGTGACTCATTTCTGAGAATCAAGCAGTAAGAAAAACCGAAAGAGTCAGCAGGAAATCTCTCACTTAAAATACAAAAGAAAAAAATATATTTTTTTTAAAATCATACAAGCCAAATTAGCCTACACTCGCAAATAGGCTGCAGGCAATTCAAATCCAAAATCACTTTTCAAAACCATTAACCAGCAAATCCAATGCTTAACACCCAAAAGCCCAGATGAATACAAATGTAATTTCTTTGCAGACTTCATTTTTTGAAAAGATAATTAAAATCATAGGTGAATCCATTTTATTCATCAACATAGAAAATGCAGATCCTTTTCCAATCATACTGGCAATGTTTTCAAAACATGATGAGCATGATTGGTAACATCTTAAAATAGTACGAGCCCTACCCCATAGATTGCTTGCTCTCAGCATGGAAGAATATCAACCTCTTTCTCACACATCCTCTCCAGGATCCATTTAATAACCCTTTCTTTGATATATATTTTTAAACGGTTGATAACTGATAGCTGATCTTGATGTCTTGTTACCTGTGTATGCAAATGAAACCCAGCTATTACTAAACATAAACCTATTGACACTTTTGAAAACTTGAAATCTCAGCTTGACTGCATCCAGCTCTGGAGGAGACACTTGAAATTCAATGCATTAAGACAGAATTTCTCTTCCTGAATACTAAACAGAACAACCCCTTGGTTTATTGTTATATTATGTTCATTTGATAAAGTGCAACGAATCACACCCGAAGGTGCTTCTCAGTGCTCGACCACATTAGAGTTGCATCCACACATTAAAACAAGCAGGTTTTTAGCAGTCTTTTGAATTGGGCATCTCATGGACATATGCTCTCAAATATGCTAGCATCATGCACAGAACTGCTACCACAGCAAAATGCATTCTTGTTTACTGGACAAACACCATTTCAACGACCACATACAAGCCATGGCTACCAAGTCCTTCCTACTATCAATCAAAAGAACTCAAGCACATACTATCCTAAAAGAACATCACAACCTCAATTAAAATGTTATTGATATTATCATAGAATGCATTTGTGCCCTCCCTAAGACCCACCTATCTCTGCATAATGCATTTCTCCATGAAGCAGCCTACTTCCACTAAACACAAAAAAGATAGGAACAAATTGCTGCGACACTAACAACTCAGTTGACTGCACCTAGAGCAAGATGTCCATTCAGAACCGCATCCATAACTTAGAGTGCTACACTTTAGCACCCCCAGATATTTAACACAGAAATTAAAGGTTTCAGATTTCTTGTGAACAGAAACTCATACTCGACATACCTCTCTACAAGAAGAGTACCCTCTATAGATCCTTTTCAGGCCAGACTCTCAAAATCTAGACACCTTCGCTAATGACATCAGTAATGCTCCCTCCTTGTCGGATTTCACGAAGGTTCTTAAATGCTTCTACAAATACCTGATCATCTGAATGCAAAGTTTACCAGAGGCTCGCCAGAGCAACATAACTTTTGTCCATATTAAGCTTTGCACCCTCCTACCTATGCAAAGCATTATCCATTCTTGCTCTTATTGTATATGTGGAAAACCCTGCTTTGCTTCAGCAAGTGAATTACTAACACTCTGTGCAAAAACATTTCTTTTGTGCCAGTTAACTATTAAAGGCTTTACTGTATTTTAATGTATTTGTGCTCGCTCTTATTTAGTTTGCACCCCCTTAATCTTGCCTTCGTTAAGTCCCTGCTAAATAAAAATAAACTTTTAATAAAAATATAAATGAGTAAACCCCACTTGAATGAGGGAGTCTTGGGCAGTGCTCTACTCTTTAATGCTGTAAAGAAAATCAAAATTGCTAACCAAAAGATTGTTTTATGGCTTGGCCCGGTCGATCAGCCTGCTTGCTGTTACACTTTGTGTCTCTCAATGTTCTGGGAGAACGTTGTATTTTGGATCTTTCCTCCTGTGAGAGTAACCAATGTCTTAAATTTGCAACATTTTCAAGCATGGCTGAAGGAAATGAACCCACCCTCTTCAGGCTTTGCATAGCTTGTGAAAGTATAAATATTTTTGGGAAGATGCACATGAACACTACATCTATTGCTTGTACCCTGATCGTGTGGTCGAAGATTGTCTGATATGCATTAGTTTATACAGCAGGACAAATAACCAGTCTGATGTCGATTATTTTTTGCAAGACGGAGATCTAGTTGCTACATGGCAAAAGGCTTAATTTACTTTTTACTCCTCCTGTGGGACAGTTTCCCTCCAAATGTCTCTCAGGCTGCAGGAAAAGTAAGGTTTCCCTTGAAGAAGACAAGCGTTCTCCTAGTAAAAGGGCGAGTGTCGCCTGTCATCGTTGATCAAATATCTCCCTCCTTAGCATGAGATTGCCTATTTCTTAAATCCACAGCCATTTAGTGCCTGGTTCTTATTCATTGTGACATCATGAACCCATGCAATAATCGGGAATCATGGGTCCTCAAAACTGAACCTTGTAACTATGAGTGAATGCTTGAGGTGATCAATGTCACCTCACTGATGTAAGCACACTGGTACAGCGCTAAGGAGCCCCCTGATATTGACATTGACCACTTACTTGACTAGAGCTACAACAGAGTCACCCAGACTGTCTTCATCCGCCAATAAGTCAGTGAAGTCAGCTGAGCTTTTGTTTTTTTACCAGCGCCTTAGGTCCGCTACTTAGTTTGAGCCAGTGTTCTAGCAGCACTTGTTAATGGGGACCGGGAATCTTTTAAGATGGACCTGCGCACACAGTCCCAATCTTCTAACTTTGAGAAGCAAACAGAATATTCTAGCCTTGCTACGTGTCCTGTGCCTAAGATCAGCCTGCCCAGGAGGTGATGTTGCCTGTGTGTTGGCTCCAATACTGGTGTGACTTGTTTCTCAAATGCCTCTGTGCAGCTTGTTGCTGCTGTCAGGATACCTCGGTGGCTCAGTGAACCAGGACAGATGCCCATGCTTAGAAGGGACAGGCAGTGTTGCTGTACTTGCTTGGTATCCTTGGCCTTAGCGCAGGTGGGCCACTGCCCACTTTGTTACTCGTAATCTTTGCCCAGTGCGCCATACGAGTGCACCCCACAGATAAGAATGATCGAGTCATTGTGCCTCTGTTTACCAACTGACACAACTACTGGCTGCATCGTGCTGACCTGGACTGCAGTGCTGCAGGGTACAGGTTTGTCTTCTTCTCGTAATATTGTTCCCTTTGCTTGCTGAGGTGTCACTCATTTGCCGCAGTGTATTGAAGTACAGAACAAATGCCTACTGCATGTTCAGTTTTATTTTTTTAATCAATAGGGCTGAAATAGTGAGATGGCATTGCAGATATTTGCTATGCTGGCCCCAAAGTGAGAGTCCTTCAGATTTGTGTTTTCAATGCGACTATAAGACCATTCTCCCTGCTTTCCCCTTCAGCTGCGTTCAAAGTTGAGGAAAGCTTTGAGGCGTTATAGTCAAAGCAAGAGGATTTCAAAAATTACCTGAACTGTTTCAGAATGCTAAACTCAAGGTCCACGTGCTACAGGGTTAAGGGTGCCAGTTCATTCATACATTTTCTACTTCTATGTTCGAATATGTGCAACTGCTGCATTGTTCCACCGCCTTCATCACATATGCCAGAGATCATCCAGTCTGATAAAGCTGTTATTTGTAGGGAAAGCTGCCTTAGAGTTGATGAACGAAGACCTGTTCTCCGATGTTGAGGCCAACAGAAAACCAGCCAGACAGGGTGTTTGGCTTCACTTTCAACCCCTCACTTACTTACTTAAGCTTACTACCACTCCTGGGGTATAATAGGCCGTCAACCAGGACTCTCCAGCCATCTGTCTTGGGCTTTTCTTTCAGTCTGACTCCAGGTGTAGCCCATCTCTTGCGGTCAGCTTCAAGGCCTCGGAGCCAGGTGTTTCTTGGTCTTCCTCTTTTCCATTTCCCTTGAGGGTTCCAGGTCAATCTTGCCTTGTGGTGCCCTCTCAGCATGTCAAATAGCAGCCTCCCATAAATGGGCATACTGAAAGCTCATAGTTACGGTAAAAAATCAAATACCCTGTGCTCCAAGTGCATTTTTTGGCATTCCTCAGTTTGAATGGGATAGAATGGCATAGCATAGGAGTAATAAAACAACTATCCTTCTTTCACAGTTGCTGTGATGCCAGGCACTCTTTCCATCATTGTGGGGATGTAGCACCTGCTCCTTTTATTGGAAGGCACCATCCCCCAATACTGCACAGTAAATGTGTCAGTAGCTCTTCGGCGTCTTCCTGTCCAGTACAGACTGACTCAGTTTCTACCCCTCACAAACGTTTCCTAAAACTACATAACTCAATAGTTGAAAAATGTTCTGTGTCTTCAGACTGAGGTAGTCTATCTTGACAAAAGCAGCTCATTAAAACTTGAGTACCAGAAAAGACCAAGCAAACCTGCCACTGCATTGGAGAATGCATTGTGACAGAGTATCTCCCCAGTTGATAAGAGTACACTCTAAACCCAAAGAAGAAGCAGTGGGGCAGGAGCAGCCCAGGGGCAGAGAAAGAGCTTATAATCAATATATCAACAGTGTAATTATGAGAACATTTTGGATAGTGCTGAGGAATCTAGGGGGAGAAAAGTAGCCAGGCAGTGGCAGGACAGACAGGCGGAGGAAGTTCAAATGGGCCCAGGAAGACATAGCAGTGAGAAGTAAGAGGTTGAGAGTTGAACATGTCATTAGGCAGAGTTGCTGTGGGTGCAGCAAGCAGCAGATGAAAGGGGGCATGGATGGTGCTCATCTTTGCAAAAACAAAAAATGAGTGGAAATCTTGCTCAGGCAAGTTACACCGATAGCTTGTAACTTGTTAATGTTATTTCACTCAAGCACACCAGTTCTTTCCTTCATGCAATAAAGTGGTCTACAACATACTGCTCTAAATACAGACCTGAATGGGTCATTACTAACATGAGTGAACTCCTTATAAATAAGGGCCCAGATAGTGGTCCTAAACCTGCTCAAATCTGACAAAGTTGTGCTTTATTTGTGAAGTTACCTTACCTCTGAAGTCCTTCATGACTTCAATCCCTCACCTTTGTAATGATAAATATCTCATTTCTGTGTACTGGTAGGTCAGTGTATATATATATAAAAATCTTTTTACATACTTTTTTACATTTATATTTATGTATCTATTTTTGATATGTTCAATAAGGATTCGGATATGTGCGTATCTATTTATTCGTTTATCTGTATTTCTCTAATCATGTATTTATTAGACCAATGTATACATATATACATATTTATAATTGCTTTGAAGCTCCCAATTCATTTTAGATCAGTTACAACAGGCGCAACCGGGTATTTAAACCGGGATTATAGTGATTACATACATCACAGAGATTTAGGGCTCTAAATCCTGTTAGAACGCATATCAAGTATTTTGATAAATATATTCATTTTCTTGGGGGTTGTTGAGTTGTGAATTTGCATCATGCACTTTCAATAGAGAGAGAAAAGAAATTCTTTATTATCACTTTATTTGCATTTTTATTCATCATACTTTCACACAAGCACGAGCACTTTATTAGCCATAGAGGAGTATAGAAGAATACAGAACACACAAATGCACTGTTACTGCTACTCACAGGATATAATGACATAGTTATCTGTATATTTTATACAGCAGCGTCTGGGCACGTTATTTGTGATATTGCAAATAATGCAGTCGAGGTTTTTTAACATAAAAAGATTTTCTTTTTTTAACTGTTTTCCTCCACTTTGTTTAACTTTTAAATTGTATTAGAATTTAATTGTTATTTACCAGACCTCTAACAATTATAAATAGTCATGACATCTTATGGGTAACAGATATAGCAAATCAAATGATCCTAAAATGTTGGATGTACTAGATGTTGTATTATGTAAAACGTCATCATGAATGAAATATTTCTTCTATGTCTATGGCTTTGTTTGCACATGTGATTTTAATTTGGAGCACTTATCACTTTAAAAGTATGGCGGTAACGCGTATCTTTTGTCATGTGATCAAGGCCTGTGGTGGGCTGAAACGCGTTGTGGCGAGACTTGCACCTTGAAATAAACAGCTGAGCACATTTCGGTGGTCTGTTCCGTTTATTCAGAGGATTGGAGGAGTAGCGGAATTTAGGAATATATATATATATATATATATATATATATATATATATATATATAGTGGATTCCCACCAACTGGCTATGTCTCACCAACAATACCACAGAACATCTGTTAAGCTGGCAGGATTGGTTGGTGAGTTGAACGCTTCCCACATACAACTGTTGAGTTGCCGAAGGTCAGGAGATGCAGCTTTCCATCCTGCCACGGCTGGTAAATTGGGTACCATAATTTGCTCAATTGTAGCATCTGTAATTTACTGCAGTCAGACCCATCTGAAGTGTGACATGAAGTGCTATATAAAAGAAAGTCAGTAATTACAAAAGCAAAGTACACAGTCCCCATCCCAATATTGCTATTCAACAGTTGCCCCTCTTTCACCACACTGGTGAAATTAGTCCTCGGAGATCCTCCCTGAGTGCAATATTCTATTCTCTTTTGCCCATATTCCTCTTCAAAAAAGTAACAAGACCATGCTCTGCCTCCCTAAAGACACTAAACAAACATAGACCTCTCTTCCAACCTTTATCTGAAGGAATCTATCCTAGCCATTGCCATCTCTCCACATTAGACTACTTAAGCAGCCTTTTTTTTTGAATTGTGAACAGCAAACCCCTGCGCAGCCACTGCGTGCCTCAGAATATGCCTAAAAGACTAGGACTCTTTCAAACCCAGAGAGCACTGTTGCCACTGTCTCCCAATCTGAGTCTTGGCCAAAGTTGAACAACTTTGAATCGAATGCAAACTATACTACCTGGCCTAGTACCTGCGCTAGTAATCATATGACAGAATCCTCGAGATCTGGGAGTAAAGGTCCACAAATGTGATATCGCTGCAATACCAAACTGATGGCAGTACAGTGCCATACAAATCTGTTAGCATACATAGCCTATGCTGTGGAAAAAAAAGACTTGGACATGGTAGGTAAATCTTTATTGTGTTGATTTATATAAAATAATTTACAATATGTTCAACTATTCAGCAACAACCTCAATAAATAATGTGACATTCACACAAAATAGTCTGAATAAAAGTATAATACTTGATCAGACATATTAGGGTCAATTCCAAGTCTATTTCCTGATAGATATTTTGCTTAAAACACACACATACTAAGGTAAAGTACTGTTCGAGGCATATGAGCTGTAGATCATATGCTTGTGCATAGATCGCCATCCAGTGTTGGGTCCGGATGTTTGCACTTTGTTTTTCTTCGAAGAAGTCTTTCCAGTTACGCGGTAGGTGACGCCTCCTTTCGGTGATAGTGAGCATGGGCATCGACTTCCCTGTTAGATTGTTTTTTTCCGCCATCAGGTTCGGATGTGTATTGCTGCGCTCCGGTTCGGCACCGTTTCTCGGACCCCTTTGACGCGCAATCCATACCTTCGACTGTATTGTTATCGATCGCGGTTCCCTTTCGTCGCCTATCGTTTCAACTTTAAAATCTTCGATCAGAAAACTTGTGGAAGGCCGTCTGGCCTACCCGCGCCGACCGCTCTAGCAGTCGATGGAACGGACTCCCTTCAAGTTATGTCCCGGGTGTCGTGCTAAATTTCCACGCACCGACTTGCACAAAGTGTGCAACCTCTGTCTGTCCCCGGAACACGACGAGAAAGACTGCGATGTGTGCCGATCGTTCCGATCGAAAAAGACTCTTCGTGATCGCCGGGCTCGACGTCAAGAGATGCAACAGCAAAGCTACTCCGCACCGGACATCTTCGGCGAAGATTCCGACTCCGAACATCAGGCCCAAGGAGCCGAAGAAGAAGAACACTTCTCCGTGTCCAAGGCCGACTCAGACATCGAAGAAGAGGAGCAAGTTACTCCGGGTCAGCGTGCCATGAGTAAAGACAACCCCTTACCCCCCCAACAACCTAAGATAAAGGCTCCAGTCCCTCCTCTGCCTTCGGGCCAAGGTCGGCACCGACAAAAAGTTTCCGACGCCCTGCCCTCGGGCCCGGCTCCGAAACATAAAGAAAAGCCTTCCGGTTCGGGCTCGAACCCACCCCATCTTGGTGCCAACCCAACACCTTCGGCACCGAAACACAAGTCCAAGCCACCACCACCGGCGCCAAAAGGCTCGGAGCCAAAACCTTTGACGCCGAAACAGGCAACCAAGGATAAAGAGACTCCATCGAAAGAGCCGCGGTCCGATCACTCTATTTTGAATCCGAAACAGAAACAGTTGGTGATTCACCCTGATACAGGCCATATTCAGGCTACTCTACCAAAAAAGAGGAAATTACACCTACCAGAGGACTACCACATTCCTCTAAAGAAGAAAACTGTGGGCACTAACCCTTCCCCACTTTACATCCCACCTACTTCTCCTACTAATCCCATTTTACTTATTTCACCTGAAAATTCACCACCACCACCAACTTCACCTAACCCACAACATGATGGTGATGACAATCAAGATCCCCCACAGGACACTGATCCTTGGCAGGATTATCACACTGATCCAGATAATGATCCAGATTTGTACCCCTCCAGACCCTCTCCACCAGATGATAACATTGGATACGTTGAGCTCCTCAATAGGGCTGCTCAATATCACGGGGTGGAGTTACATTCAGAACCATTAGAGCAGGATTTCCTCTTTGAGACTCTTAGCTCCTCTCACAGAGTCACTCACACATTACCTATGCTCAAAGGCATGTTAAAACACACTGAGGACATTTTCAAAGACCCTGTCAGGGCAAGAATTATTACTCCTAGGGTGGAGAAAAAATATAAGCCTGCACCCACCGACCCTACATACATCAAAGGTCAATTACCGTTAGACTCTCTTGTAGTCTCTAACGCTCGCAAGAGAGCCAACTCCCAAACGTCAGGTGAAGCTCCTCCTCCAGATAAGGAGTCCAAGCTCATTGACGCCTCAGGCAAAAGAGTAGCTTCACAAGCAGCTAACCATTGGCGTATTGCCAATGCTCAAGCTTTGCTGGCTCGTTATGACAGGGCTCACTACGGTGAGTTAGAGAAACTCATACAGTTCTTACCCGAAGAACACAAGACTAAGGCTAATGACCTTATTCAAGAGGGTAAGCTCATTACAAATACCTCTATCAGGTGTGCCTTAGATGCGGCAGACACAGCAGCCCGTACAATTAACACCAGTGTACTCTTACGAAGGCATGCTTGGTTGAGAATTTCAGGTTTCAAACCTGAGGTGCAAACCTCCATCCTCAACCAACCCTTTGATATGGAACATCTCTTTGGACCAGCAGTTGACACCTCGCTGGAAAAAATGAAAAAAGATACAGAGGTCGCAAAGTCCATGGGGGCTTTGCAATCACCCACCAATAGGGGTTCCTTTCGACGCTCCTTTTATACGGGTGGCTCTAAAAACATATCCACCGAGACTACCTCCTCCTCTTACAAGGGTAATACTCAATCCCCGTCACCAAAAGGTTATTTCTGAGGAGGCTTTATAGGGAACAATGGCAAGGGAAGAGGCAGAGGCAACTCCACACGCTCTTCCCCCTCCAGCAACAAACAGTGACTTCCATCCTGTACCCCCCCGATCATTCCACTCCTGTCGGGGGACGTCTCTCCCAATTTCTCCCTGTCTGGAACTCCATCACTTCAGACAAATGGATACTGCAAATTATCCAATATGGTTACTGCCTGGAACTTGCAGCCAATCCCCCGAATATCCTTCCAAGACCACATGCAATGTCACCGGAACATCTCTCACTCTTAAAGCAAGAGGTTCTCTCTCTCCTAGGAAAACAAGCTATAGAACCAGTCCCATTACAATACCAAGGGACCGGGGTATACTCCCTGTACTTCTTAATTCCCAAGAAGGATGGCTCTTTAAGACCTATATTAGACCTCAGAGAACTAAATCATTACATTCAGTCCGACCACTTTCACATGGTCACACCAACAGGTGCTCCCACTCCTTCAGCAAGGCGACTTTCTGTCCACTCTGGACTTAAAGGACGCCTACTTCCATATTCCCATTCACCCTGCTCACCGCAGGTACCTCAGGTTTGTGGTGGACGGACAACATTATCAATTCAAAGTTCTCCCATTCGGAGTAACTACAGCACTCAGGGTTTTCACAAAGTGTCTAGCAGTAGTCGCGGCTCATCTAAGAAGACCGCACATTCACGTCTTCCCCTACCTAGAAGTCTGGCTAATAAAAGCCAGCTCGCAACAGAGCTGCCTACGCTACACTCAAAAAACAGTCCAACTGCTTCACGACCTCGGGTTCACTGTAAACCTCACCAAGTCTCATCTCCAACCATCCAACACACAAGTGTATCTAGGAGCCACAATAGACACTCAGAAAGCTCTAGCGTGTCCCAACCCAGTCAGAATCTGCAACATGCAGACTCTAATATCGCAGTTTCAGCCTCAACACTCATTACCAGCTCGAATGTTCATGCAATTGCTAGGAATGATGGCATCTTGCATTTTAATCGTTCCTTACACAAGACTCCAAATGCGTCCCCTACAACAATGCTTAGCACGTCAGTGGAACCAGGCTCAAGGTCAGTTATCAGATCTAGTGTTGGTGGATGGCCGCACCCATCGCTCTCTGCAGTGGTGGAACATACAAAACCTTTCCAAGGGGCGGCCATTCCTCGACCCGGTTCCACAGATAGTGCTAACAACAGACGCATCGCTCACTGATTGGGGAATTCATCTTCAAAAACATACCATTCATGGCATGTGGACTCTGCAACAGAAACATCTCCACATAAGCCATCTAGAACTGCTAGCAAATTTTCTAGCATTAAAAGCCTTTCAACTTCATCTAGTAGGCAAAGCTATCCTGATTTACACAGACAACATGACAGCAATGTACTACATACAAAAACAGGGGGACACACTCCCTCCAGCTCTCACAGCTAGCCCAGAGCATCTGGAGATGGGCCATACCTCAGAAAATATAGCTCCTTGCAGAACACCACCTAGGAGTAAACAACCAGATTGCAGATCTGCTCAGTCGTCAACGACAGCAGATCCACGAATGGGAACTCCACCCTCTAGTTATCCTCCAATTCTTCCAAATGTGGGGCTTCCCAGAGATGGATCTGTTCGCCACCCACCTAAAGGCAAAATGCCCAAACTTCGCATCCAAGTATCCACACCCATTGTCCAAAGGCAATGCACTATGGATGAATTGGTCAGGGATATTTGCTTACGCTTTTCCGCCTCTCCCACTCATTCCATTAGTGGTTCGGAAGCTCAAACGGCAGTCCCTCACACTAATCATAGTTGCTCCCACATGGGCCCGTCAACCGTGGTTCGCAACCCTATTGGAGCTATCAGGAGTTCCTCACCAAAAACTACACCTTACTCCCAATCTTCTCACTCAGAACCGTGGAGAAATGAGTCATCCAGATCCCAGTCATCTCAACCTTGCGATCTGGCACCTGAAATCCTAGAGTTTGGTTGTCTTAATCTTCCACCAGACTGCATGAATATTATCAAAGAGGCTAGGCGCACTACCACAAGAGTATGCTATGCAGCAAAGTGGAAGCAGTTTATCATTTACTGTAACAATAATAAAAATCAATCCGCTAGATGCTTCAATTCAAAACATCATTTGCTATCTACTAAATCCACAGCGCTCCAATTTAGCGTACACATCTATACTCTTACATCTTGCGGCAATAGTGGCATATCTTCAAAACAGACAGCATTTGTCCCTTTTTAGAGTGCCTGCTATTAAAGCATTTATGGAAGGATTTAAGAGTCATTCCACCCAGACTTCAACCTGCTCCAGTGTAGAATCTCAGCATAGTTCTTACAAGACTCATGGGTCCACCCTTTGAACCATTGCACAAATGTGAACTACAATTTCTCACTTGGAAGGTAGCCTTCCTCATAGCCATCACATCTCTAAGGAGAGTGGGTGAGCTTCAGGCACTAACCATAGAAGAGCCATTTTTACAAATACACCAAAACAAAGTGGTTCTAAGGACTAACCCCACATTTTTACCTAAAGTCATTTCTGCCTTTCATATCAACCAATCTGTTGAGTTGCCTGTGTTCTTCCCTCAACCAGATTCAGTGGCAGAACGTGCTCTTCACACCTTAGATGTCAAAAGAGCATTACTATACTATATAGAAAGAACAAAACCTTTCAGGAAAACCAAGCAACTTTTTGTCGCTTTTGCTCCACCACATAAAGGCAATCCAATATCAAAATCAAGTATTGCACGGTGGATATTTAAGTGCATTCAAATATGCTACATTAAAGCTAAACGCACATTAACAATTCCCCCTAGACCGCATTCTACACGCAAACTAGGGGCTTCTATGGCATTCTTAGGAAATATACCCATAGAGGACATCTGCAGAGCTGCAAAATGGTCTACACCACACACATTCACAAAACACTATTGTGTAGATGTGTTAGCAAGACAGCAAGCTAGTGTGGTCCAGGCAGTTTTACGTACACTATTTCAGACCACTGCAACAGCTACAGGTTAGCCACCGCTTTGGGAGATAACTGCTATGTAGTCTATGCACAAGCATATGATCTACAGCTCATATGCCTCGAACGGAAAATGCTACTTACCCAGTATGCATCTGTTCTTGGCATATAGAGCTGTAGAGTCATATGTGCCCACCCGCCTCCCTGGATACCTATACCTGTTGCAGTAACATCTTACTTAAATACATGCATTCATGGACATCTCCTTTTACTACTCTTACTAACTCCATTATCACCCTCTGCTTGAAAACAATCTAACAATGGACTCGATGCCCATGCGCACTATCACCGAAAGGAGGAGTCACCTACCTCGTGACTGGAAAGACTTCTTCGAAGAAAAACAAAGTGCAAACATCCGGACCCAACACTAGATGGCGATCTATGCACAAGCATATGACTCTACAGCTCTATATGCCAAGAACAGATGCATACTGGGTAAGTAGCATTTTCCTTATTATGGAACCTAGTAGCTCTAGGGAAACTAAGCTGCATTGCATCGACTATTGTTCTTATACTGTGTGACCAAAACAATGGGTGGATATTTTTATAAGTAGTTCTAACAGTGTGGGACATAGAAAATGTTCAATAGTTTCTTCTTGTGCTGGACAAAGACGATGGTTTGCTTTTCGTGTCTAGTGAATTCCAGGAGTCTTCAAATTGCAAAATCGGAATGTATAGTAAAAGGAACCGTAAGAAGACCTGTTTATGCCTGTATCTATGTTAGAGTCCGCATACTTTTGTCTTGATGTCGAATATGTTGAAACATTCTTATGTCCTGATTGGTAACTTTTTGATATTTTTCAGTGGCAGTAAGAACCTCTACTAACAGCAGCTAATAAACTTGAATAAAGTGGATAAGTCATTGTCTAATTATTTGTGCAGATGCAATAGTGGAAGTTGTTACCTTGTACCAAATTACACTCTTTAAAGTGTTGTTTGCTGAAGTTGCGCAATCGCATAGGTAATTAATTGCGTTGATGTTGACGGTAGTAAGCATAGCAGTTAAACCAAGCTCAAGCCACAGCAGGGAATAGGTGATCTTAGGTTAAATAAAGTTCTTATGTTTTTTACAAACAGAGTTTCTAATTTGGTCATAGGTTTATCATTTAGGAACAATGCCGTGATAGCAGGAACTGCAGCACCATATTATTTTGAAAAACGCTTTAGTGCATTGCAAGCCATCAAGCTTCTAGTAGTCAAACTTGTTATAGGAAAGTTCCAGCTTAATTTACCATTTAAAACAATCCTATGATATGAATAGTGTGTTGCTTGTTCAATAAATGTGTTACCTAACATCCAAGTAAACTTTGGATTAGGGCAACCAAAAGATATTATTTTAGTTTTCAAAGTGTTAACTTTCAAGCTCAACCAATCAATCAATCAGCATTTGTATAGCACAGCACTCTCACCCCTAGGGGTATCTGGGCGCTGAGGGTGCGATGTCTGTCGAAAATCTAGGCCTTAAGTTCTTCCTGAAGTCCGTCATGGAGGGTGCTGTTCGAAGATGGAGGGGCAAGTCGTTCCAGGTCTTGGCAGCGATGTAGGAGTGGCGGCCGCCACTGCAGCGGATGCAGGGAGTGTGTGCAAGGGCTAGTGAGGAGGAGTGCAGGTGTCTTGAGGGAAGATGGAAATTCAGTCGGTGGTTGATATAGGCCGGTCCTTGCTCATGTAGAGCTTTGTAGGCGTACTTGAGGATCTTGAATTTTTATCTCTTCTGGATGGGGAGCCATTGGAGGTTTCTGGGGTGGGGGTGTTGTGGGTCCATTTGAGGAGGTCCAGGATGAATCTGACTGCAGTATTCTGTATGGTCTGGAGTCTTCTGATGAGCTGAAAGGAGATGCTGGCGTAGAGAGCGTTGCCGTTGTCGAGGCGGCTGGTGTCGAGGGCCTGGGTGACTGTCTTTCTGATGTTGACTGGGATCCATGTGAAGATTTTGCGGAGTGTGCGAAGGGTGTGGAAGCGGGAGGAGTCTAGGATGATGCCTAGGGTTGCGCGTGTGGTTTGTCGGTGTGGGTGTTGGTCCGAGTTCTGCTGGCCACCAGCTGTGATCTCATGTGGAAGTGTTCTTCACGAAGATCAGTAATTCCGGGTTGTCGGCTGTTATGTTCATGTACAAGGGGATGGGGGTGCAGTTCCTGAGAGTTCAAAGCGATAAAGAGACAGGGGAGTTTCTTCTTTGTGTTCCAGTATGAAGGGAATGCTCCATTAAGGAGCAGGTGCCCTCACACACCAGCAGGGTGTTATGCTTCATCATTGGGCTTGCTTCTCATCAGACTGGCGCTGCGATGCCCGAGATCTTTTTAGTAGCCGTCTGATGTAGTGGGGGTGTGAGGGTTTTTGTTCATAGTGTGTGTAAAGTGATGTTTTTACAAAAAGTGAATTAAAATAAGTTTAGTGATGTTCATGGTAATGTAAGTTTATTGACCTTATATTTACTTAGGAGCAAGTGTGCTGGACCTGTTCGAAAAAGCTCCTGGGTCCTTTTTTGCAAAGAATTATATTTGTGTAGACCATTTAGATGATGCTAAAGCCCCTTTTGAGTTAGCGAAAATATGACCAACTCATCAGCATTTGCTGGATCTCTTACTGTTGCCCGGTCGAATTTTGGAGGTTAACTCTCCTTCCTTGTACGCACGACTGTAATTTCCTCCATGTTGGGTGTTCTTGCCTTATTGAACTGCCGGTGAATCCAATTAAGAGTAATGTTTTACAGTTGATGGTCACTTTCTCTTATATTGATAATTTTGAAAATGTTTCATAGACTGAAGTCCCAAGTATGTACAAACGTTTGGTCAGTGATAGATTTAAAATTTGAGGGGTGAAAAGTTTTTTGAGCTGGTCGATCATTTTCTGCTCTCCCATTCAGAGAGCAGAAGCCTAAGTTGAACAATAGGGAGCCAATCTCCTTCCCAGCCAATTTTGTTGGCTTTGAGTTATCCAATAGTCTGTGAAAGAGAATAGTGAAAGTCTAGTGTGTCTTCCATTGATGTTAATTGCTTGGCTGTATATAGTCATATTGACATTGAAATCACCTGTTATAATTATGGTAGCATTAGCAAATATTTCTATTAGTTTCTTAATGTCTGCGGCCAAAGTAGACATTAGTACCGTGTTTTTTTGTTGTTGTTTTTTTAGAAATATAGATGTTAATGAATAGAAGCTGCCTTTCATTTGGAAATGTTAACCATACTATCAAGTGAAGTTTGGATTTTAAAATAAGTTTGAAGTCTAGAATGTTAAGGGTGTTGTTGGTATAGTTAGTTGGCCACTCAGTCTTCCCATTATACTTCTTGTTGCTAGCTTTGCATGAATTGAGACTGAGATTGAAGATAGAAGTAGTTCAAGTTTCTGTTGGTTACTTATAATCGCAGATTACTCCCCTTTAGAATATTCCTAGTCGCATCTGGAAGCATTTCACAGCAGCGCGTCAGTAGATGGCATTGCGAGGCTCTGCATTGACTTAGTTCTGCATCAAAAGTGACGGACCGGAGCCAATATACATGCCACTCCTGTGGGCTGACATCAGTTCCTTTCTTTCTGTGCCCTCAGACGCAGATCAGGAGCTCTGCTCTTCTTTTTGTCATCATTTGATGAACTTTTTTGTCAAAAACTTCTTCCAAATGAATACCAGTGTGCAAGGAAACTGTCCCATCCAACGACTGCAGGATTTAACCCATACTGAGACTGTCGCTAACAGATGTCTGTGTGCTTATCTGAAGAGGTACTACATTGCTGTGGCATGCCTCCAAGAGACATGTGTGAGGAGACTCATTACCGTTTCTCCGAAAACGTTGGAGAGGTCAGTTATATGCGACTTCTTACTCCGGGTATGCTATGGGGGCAGTTATCTGGGTGGCTCCGGGGGTTCCCATTTCAACACATACATACACCATATCATTGACCCGGAAGGGAGATACATTATCCTTCATTATAAATTAGATGGCAAGGAAATATGCATAAATAATGTATATGCCCCTAATGATGATTGTCCCCTGTTTTTCTCTGCTCTAATGGATGCAGCCTCACCGTACTTGGGGACTCCTCTGATACTGGCGGGGAATGTTAACTGTGTACTGAATGGCCTATTAGATCGGGAACCCCCACGTCAGAACACCAAGCCCCAAATGACACGGGCATTACAAGACATACTAGAGGGAATACAGCTGCGTGATATTTGGAGAGAGCGATACCCGAGTGCCCGACAGTTCTCATGCCAATCTCCAGCCTCCGGAACCTTTAGTCGCTTAGACTATTGGTTCGTATCCACGGAAATGGTGCCAGAGGTGAAGGAGATAACATATTTACCTAGATACCTCTCTGATCACTCGCCAGTACTACTTTGTCTTGAGGGATCCAAGGTTCGACCGCAGATTCCCCTGTGGTGCCTAAGAGCCGAGGCTTTGACGGACCCTCCGTTCGTGGCTGAGGTGACAGCAGCTATACAGGGGTACTTAGGGAGAACTGGGGCACTGCCTCATCACAAGCGGTGGAATGGGAAGCCATGAAGGTGGTCACTCGAGGGGTCTGTATTAACACAACGTATGGTGTCCGCCAGCAACTGGAAAAAGATGTTGCTACACAAGAAGCAAAATTGGGTAGATTGGAAGGAGAGATCCCCACAGCCCCCCATAAGCTGGCAGAGTGGCGTACTACAAAGGAAGCCCTCTTGACTGACTTACATAGATTAGAAAAGCACATTTATACAAATTATCGTCAAAACCTACACAGGGAGGGCGATAAGACAGGAGCCTTATTGGCACGCTTGGTACACCAAGAGACCCCTGCTGTCCCTATTGTTCAGATCCAGGATAGGAGTGGGAGGAAGGTGTGTTCCCAAAATGCGATCGTTGAGGTCTTGGCGGGACACCTTTGTGAGGTATATGGGAGGAAAGCGTCACTACGACAGGAAACAGTTCACTACGACAGGAAACAGTTCACTACTTGGACTCAGTTGTGCTCCCCAATTAGACCCGGAGACAGCTGATGCTTTGGATGCCCCGATAACGAAAGAGGTACTGATGCTGTCTATTCAAAAACTTAAACCATCCAGGAGCCCGGGCAACGACGGGCTACCAGCAGAATTTTATTAGAAATTTGCCCAGCTATTGGTCGACCGACTACTAGAGGTATATAATGAGGCAATTCAACTGGGGACCTTGCTCCCATTTATGCGCTAAGCGTTGGTTACCATGATTTTAAAACCCGATAGGGACCCCCTGTCTCCTAACTCATTCAGACCAATCTCATTACTCATTTTGGACGTCAAAATACTCAGTGGTGTACTGGCGGCGGGCCTTCTTCCTAACATGACCCACCTCATACACACAGATCAGGCCGGGTTCATACCGGGATGCAGCACGGCCCATAATTTAAGGCGTATCGCACTTATATGGCATGCCCCGGACCTAGCGTAAGACGACTGTGCACTGGCACTGTTAGATATATAACAGGCCTTTGATTCTGTAGATTGGCAATATATGTGGCAGGTTCTCCGGAGGGTGGGCAGGAAGTTTCTTAAATGGGTCCTGCTGCTCTACTCCACCCCAATGGCGAGAATGAAACTCAGTAAGTTGGTATCCAATCAGTTCACCCTGAACCGGGGCACCCGAAAGGGGTGCCCACTATCTCCGCTGCTATTTGTAGTGGCTATGGAGCCCTTGGCGGCCGCCCTTCGGAATACAATGGAACCGTGCGGAATTCGACTGGGAGAGACGAACCATGTTGTCTTCCTATATGCAGATGACACCTTGATATACCTGAGAAACCCAGTTCATTCGGTTCCGGTCCTCCTTGAAGAGTTGCACAACTTTGAAGAGGTCTCGGGTCTCCATATCAACCCTGGAAAATCTAAATTGATCCCCATAGTACGACTGGCCAACTTGGCAAGGGCGGAGTTACCGCAGGTGGAGCTGCCTTGGGCGGGAGAGGGAACACGCTATCTGGGGATAAGGCTGGCGAACACAGCCCAAGCTTACCTAGATCTAAATATTGGGAGGGTGGTGGAGGGAATTAGGAGGTCTGTGCGCTTTTGGCATGAGTTGCCGGTCTCATTGATGGGGCACATTGCGTTAGTGAAAATGATCAACCTACACCGCTGGCTTTATGAATTACAACACTCTATATACATGGTACCACAACACTATGTTAAAACATTGGATGATATAGTCTCGGACTTGTTATGGGGTAACCGAAGCAGAAGAGTGAAATTAGCAACATTGCAAAGAACATGGGCTGGGGGGGCTGGAGGTGCCCTGCCTGGAATTTTATTATAAGGCCGCTCAGCCGAAACATGCAATTCACTGGCTGGACGGCGACGACAATTGGGAACGGCGCCTGCTGGCGGGTACATGTGGGAACCGACTGCTGCCAGAGCTATTAATGCTGGGGCGGGGTGTTCCCGCCTCGGCCCCGTATGCAGTGAGACATGTGGCCATGGTGTGGGACACGGTTGTGCGTCGGGTGATACGCTGTGCACCCTTTGCACAGGATATGCCCATGTGGAGCCTACGTCCTTTTGCCGCTATAGCTGATTCTGTCGGTGAGACGGTGGAAGGAAAGGGGATGTCAAACACTGGGGTATTTGTATGTAGAGGGCAGATTCATCACACGGGCAGAGGCAGAAGCAGCCTTTTACTTGGGGACAGGGCAATTTCTTCAATACGAAAAAATCTCAAGAGTGGCGAGAGAGATTTGGCCAACATTCGCTGACGTATCCCCCACCACTAATACATTGAATGTGATGCTATATGTGGCACAGGGCAGAAGACTGATATTGCACCTCTATAAGGCCATAAGAGAGGATCAACCGGGAGTGGAACTACCGATACAAAAAAATGGGCCAAGCTTCTAGGGGAACCTCTGACGGATATGGAATGGGAAAAAATAAACGAGGGGGTGCGAACAGTGAGCTCCAACGCACGCTTTAAACTCCTTCAATAAAATATGGTTCACCAGACGTACCTCAGTCCTCGCATTTTACATTTAATATATTCTGACCGAGGAGATGAATGCCTGCGATGTAGGGAGAGGACAGCAGATTTTTTACATATGGTTTGGGCCTGCCAATTGCTTCGCACCTACTGGGGCGATGTGTTGTCATGCCTTCAAACAGCTACGGGGTGGTTAATACCTGGGGAGGTCCGCTCAGTGCTGTTGGGTCTACTGCTTCACCTAAGGGCAAGAGGCTTACCAGACGGTTCCTTTTGCTGGGACTTGTCCTGGCAAAAAGACGAATTGCTATATCATGGCTTAGCCCTAGACCCACACAGAGTGGAAGCTGGTTGAAAGATATGCGCGAATGGGCCACGACAGAGTTCGTATGAAGCTTGTAAGACGGAATGAAAAAGTCGAAGATGACCTGCAGTCATGGGCTCAAATGATAACCGAGATAAAGGAAGAACAGCCCCAGGCCATGCCGGGTATCTCAGACAGCAGAGAGGCCGATGCTGAACCGCCTAGCCTCTCTTGAGTACCAATGAAGAGTAATTGACGGGGAATACAACGTGACATCAAAAGACCATGTGATTTAGAATAGAGCCCTCTTAGCAAATATTGGATTTAGTACGCGACACGGAGAAGTTTGGGGAGGGGGTTGGGGAGGGTGTTAATAGAATGTTATGGGATAATCATTGTTGGCAGTCTTTAACGGGGTGCCGGTTGCCCCAAATATGATGAACAGGAGATATGAAAATAAGCTGATGTTTGTACAAATGACAGGATGTATGTGACACTTGAAAATGGCAATAAAATTATTCCCAAAAAAAAAAAGATGTCTGTGACAGACACCCACCTGGTATGCCTTTGGCGTTTGGGCTCAGAACACGAGTCCAACTCAGGTGAGGAATGTGCCCTCATGAGCCCTTGGGTATTCTGTGAAGTGTAGTTGTACATAACCAAACACCATAAGAAACCAAGCGAGTCCAACTCCCAATCGAAGTTGAGAGCTTGAACCTGCTCCCTTTCCCAAGACAGGTTGCCTCTCGGGTCAAAGTCTGTGGGTTAGTCCAAATCTAAGTTGAAGAAGAAACACAAAAAGGCTAAGTGGGACTTGTCCCCATCTCATCACTTTCTGTGTCCAGAGAAGTCGAAGGGGTGTGAATGCACCTCTTCGTCTCTCTCACTGTAGCCAATTCCAGAACTGATACCGATGCACCCCAAATTCCTAGGGTCATCTGCAACATTGCAACAGATGAAGTGCTTCAGGGAGGCCATTTTGGGTGTCTTTGGCACTTTTGCTGTTCCTTTTAGTACACCTTCATTCCCCAAGGATCCACAGGGGCCTACAGTAGGGTTGCTGCTGGAGGATTCATTGTCAACAGTGTCTGTTCCCCTCAAGCCCACTTTGAGTTCAGCACAGAATGTGCCAACATTTGCCCCAGTGCCCAAATCAGCGCAAGTCTCGTTGACATAGACGCTGCTGCAGCTATGATGAGGACAATTTGTATATTAACTTAAAATAAGCTAGTGGGCTCGATACATCCCCTGATACTAGGCGGATTTCTCCCCCTGGACCACCAACTGAAAAAAGTGCTTCTTTCGCTTTGGTCATTAGGCGTGCAGTGGAGGTCTTGGACCTACAGCTTCCCTCTGTGAAAGTCAGAAATAGCATCCTATAGAGATGCTGCAACCAGGGCAGGCATCCTCTGAACCCTTGTTGCCCTTAAATGATGCCCTGACAGAGACATAGATTGGCACATGGACAAAGTCTTGTTCATGCCCACCACTGAACAGGCAGATTGACAGACGCAACAAGCCGACTCCAGGTGACCCTGAATTCCTAACTCCTCACCCCACTCCTAAGAGTCTTGTGGTTCAGTCCTCTAACAGTAAATTGAACCCCATTTTTTCCCCCACAACTGCTTCGGACAGAGAGCTGAAAAGTATTGAGGCATTTGGGAAAAAGAAATTCTCCATTCGTCCAGTCCTGCATTCAGTTCTGCAGGGTGTTTTGATCAGAGCCGTTTCACAGATCCACCACCTTGGGAGGTACTGCTTTGGGGTCTATTCTGATTGTGAGGAATCTGCTGTTATAGGTATCTATCACAAGAACAAGTTACTTCGGTAATGCTTTCTGTTGGATATTCTATCTTATCGCAGACTCCTCACTGCCCTTCCACCTCGCCGTTCTGCAGAATGGTCTCTTTTCTCATCTAAAAAGTCCTAATCCAGAAATCTGCACACTGGTACCTCTGATTAGTGTTTGGGCTCCATGTCTGGTGGCACATACAGAGTCAAGAAAGAAACTGGCATCAGCGGGCAGGAGTGGCGCCAATATCAAGTCCACTCTGTCACTTCAAGAGCGAAATAAAGTCAGTGCAGAGGTGCACAATGCCACCTACCGGCGCTCAAGTGCACTGCGTTGAAAATCTTCTGGATTTTGTCTGACCCCTGGGGATTAGTCGAAGGTGAAAAATCTGCTGTTATAGTATCCACCAACAAGAGCATTACTTAAAGTAAGTAACTTGTTCTTCTTGGAAACAAATTATTTGATGTTGATTAATGTATGTTTTAAGTCGGTGCAGCTTAATCTTTTTGTTTCACTGTCCCAGCAATGTTCCAAGAGCAGATTAGCAATTTAAGTGGGTGGCGTAGGTCTGGAGTCCCATGGGTGGCTTGTAATGAAAGATCTGATTATGTTGTATTCTGCTTTCCTAGTTATAGGAAGGGCTTCAGGTCCAGGGTATGTTATTTGTTTGGAGTAAGATCGATCCTTGCTAATTTACTATCTGATTTTCCACGTCGTTGGTGTGAAGTTATTCGGGACCTTTCAAGTTCATAGCTTTGTTTTGTTCAAAATGGACTAGGGAGAAGTGATAGCCTTCCCAGGTTTGTCTGTAAATGACTGGATATTTAGTCTTTGGGACTGTTTTTAGAAGTATGACCCAGTCAGCTAAGTCTGATTTCGGTCCTCAAGAGGGTATAACCGGGTTCTAGAGACCAAATTGTGTGTATTCTCTGCCTTGGTTTTTATTATGTTAAATTTGACTCTTGTGAGATTTACTGAACTCTTTGAAGGGTTGACGAAGTTTCAAGATGTTTTGCCTGTTCAGTAGCTCAGATTAATAGGCTGGATATAAATCATTTTGGTATGTTTAGATGTCTCTCGGAATAGCTATAGTTGTGGTAAGAGGACCTGGAGTTTGATTCTACATTGTTGGCTTTAGATCATAGGAGAATTTTATTGTTCTTTGCTGGAGTCTTGTGAGATTGTGTGCTAGCCATGATTCCAGTGCCACTGAAGTAATTCAGCGAACTATTGTAGCTCCTGTCAGATCCCTCTTGAGGTTCCTGTTGAGATTTACACTCTTTTTTGTATGATTAGACTGCAGTGGTAATGGGACAGGGCAGGCACCTGACACACTGGTTTGCAGCTTCGCTCAGAGCCCACGCAGCGATCAGCCTTGATACACTTCGCTGTACATGGGAGCAGGATCTGGGTCACCCTTTCATGGACAAAGAATGGGCCCAAGTACTTGAGAGCCTGTCGCGTATCCCTAGGAACATGCGATTCCGGCAGATACAGCTGTATATTATACGTAGAGCATACCTCACGCCTGCAAAAATCAACCAATACTTTAGCCGCGGAGATGCTAAATGCCCAAAATGCAAGGAACTGGGGGCTGATTTACTTCACATGTTCTGGAGCCGTCATAGAGTGGGTGCCTACTGGAGGGAGGTGGCCGCATTATTACACACCTGCACTGGACGGGAGTTGCCGTTCGAATGGCCTACATACCTATTACATAAGTTCCGCAGGACACCCTCCACAAAAGTCACGTCCAGGTTTCTAGACCTGGGATTGATAGTGGCCAAGAGGATGATTAGTAAGAAGTGGAAGGCATCTGCCCCCCCCCCCTCATATGCGCTTGGCGTAACTCTATGCTTGCATGGGCCAAAGCGGAAAGTTTTGCTATTAAGCGTGAGGAAACTATGGGGCTACGTAAGACCCCTATTGCCACGTACTGGGATGCCATATACGCTGAGCTGCAACATAACGCAGATGCGTCGCCTGTAGATCTATCCGATGCCCAAACTACAGACCACTAGGGTATGTATAGTTCGTCGCAGCATATGCATCACGCCACGTTCTCCTAGGCAGACACATACTGGTTCACATAGCACATATATGCATAGCCTGGAAATGGGGAGGCAGCTTGTAACTGTACATTGTCTGGATCACACGAGACGCTGTCTATGCAGCTATAGGGGGATTGCGGGTTATATAGATGTTTGATATGTTCTGTTGCACACGTTATTTACCTGACTATCTGTGAATCTTTTATTGATGCCTAACGGTACATGAGTGCCGGTGCAACCAAGGACTCTGCAGGGTGGCACGTGTACAAGCATGCTCAGGCCAGCAACCGCCAGGATCCGCGCTCCAATGGACACTTAAGTCTGCAATACATGAATGGACTATTAAGCCCATACGGTCCCCTTCTCCTCTCCCCACCCCTTACCTCTGCCTTGGACATGCGCTGGAAATGCACATATTGTCATTTGTTTTGCTAGGTTGCTTAAACTGTTTTGTGACGTATATTGCCAAGATGTAAGAGTCTGCATGCGGAATGAATTGTACAACCTGAAACGCCCAACAATGAGTAAAGATGTAATCTCCGTGATGTACCTATGTTAAAACTTAATAAAAACAGATTCACAAAAAAAAAAAAAATGATTAGACTGCAGTGGCATTGTTGCCAGAGAAAATAAAAAGACAACATGACTTCTGCTAGCAATATAGCTTAAAGTTTAATATAAAGCATGCGTGGAAGATCAGACAGCTCTGTGGACATGAAATCTGAGCTTCAACTTACAATGTGGCTGCCAGTTTCTTTTATACACTTCTAAGTGTAAATACGTCATACATTTGCATAATCAATTAGATATTTCCTTAAGCACAACATTATATCAAAAGTAATACTTTCTACAAAAAAGCTAATCACGTGGTTATGGAATGCGATACATGTGCATATGTTATTTGGTTACGCTTCTACACCACTGCTTGTACTACCGGTTGTCCTTTGCTTGTCTCTTTGAAGCCTTGCAAAGTTGTACTCCCTACATGCCTACTGCTCTACAAGGCCTAATCTCCAACCTATCCTGTGCCTCTATGCTACCTTATCTACCTATTTTCTCAGAGCAGTGTTCTTGCAAAGCAGCCCTGTAACTTTCCATTTCTGCTATGTCTAATTAGATTTCTCTATTCTACTGAAGTTCGTGTCTACTTCGCTCCCCCCGGGACCTGACTCCATTTTATGCTGCTTTTCTATTCTACTATTGCAGATAGCTTACGCCTGTATTGCTCCTTCAATACATACATCTGTACACGTCTTTCTACTGATACTTGCATTGACATGAGTGGGCCTTCTTCATTTTCTACATTAATTATAACATCATTTTAGTTGATTTTTCAACTATTTCTTCACCTTCCCTTTTGCTTGGAGTCTTCAATGTATATACATTCTCCTCAACATCCTGCATTATATTGACCAACCCATTAGTAAACATCCCTCCTAACTTCTCACTAACCCTTTTGAAACATCCTATCACTATCTGGAGGACACAGAAGATCAAGAGCAGTATCACAAGAACAGGCAACAAGGTCATAAATAGTCCTGACATCCAGGATGGTACCCAAGTGAACGACCCTGCAAGCCATTAGTTTGGGGCACCTCCCTCGTCCACCATCTTCTTTTGCAAAGTATGCAGAACTTGTATAGCCTTGGTGAGTGTCCCGTTGTCGGCATCATTGGCCAGTATATCCCTGCAACAGGCCGTGTGAATCTTGGCACACACTCCTCCTTCCATAGCCCTCATTAAGTCTAAAATGTCTATGCTGCATAATCATTACTCTCATTGCTCGCACCTCTTCCTTAATCACGTTGAAGCTGTCTTTAGTGGCGTTGATCGCCTTCATCAACTCCCAATGGGTTATCTGGAGCCAACGCACAGTTGCTTTTGCTTGGATGAACAAAAGGATGCTTCCGAAGAATATTTGTTTTTTCACTGAACAGCCTATTCTCTTGCGGGACATCTTCCCAGGCTGTAAGTACCATAATACTCTGCAGCTCTCTTCCTCCAAAGATGGTAGAGCAAGGTTGTTGGATGGCTAATGGGATGGTCCTGCAGTTCTGAGATGTCAACTCCTGGAATCACCAGGGAGGGAGTGTGCACAGTGACCAAAGAGCAGAGTCCTTGCCATCCTGAAGGAAGTCGCTGTTAGACCTGGTACCATTGGCGTGAGTCTCCCTTCTATTTCTTCACTGATTGCCTCCTCTGTTTTTGATATGTGTTGCTGGTTTAGATGCTTTGGGCACTGTGCCACTGCTATTCAGTGCCACAGTGCAAGTGCTCGTATGTTAAATTGATGTATTGATTAGTGACTCCATGATTGGATTATTTGATTTGCTTGTCAGACCCTAGTATAGTGCACCCTGTGTGTCCAGGGCCTGTAAGTCAAATACTGCTACTGGGCTTGCAGCACTGATTGTGCCACCCACAGAAACAGCTTGTAAAGTGTCTCTCAGGCCTGCCATTGCAGAGCCTGTGTGCAGTCTGTGACTGCCATGTCGACTTGGCAAGTGCACCCACTTGCCAGTCCCTAAACCTTCCCTTTTCTACATATTAGTCACCCCTAAGGTAGGCCCAAGGGCAGGGTGCATTGTATGTAAAAGGTAGGACATGCCCTGATGTGTGTAGCATGTCCTGATAGTGAATTACAGCCAATTTCGTTTTTCACTATTGCAAGGCTACCTGTCCCCATAGGCCAGAATGGGCAGTTTGATTATAACATCTTATAATCCTAACTGACCCAGGGAACATGGTGGAAATTCGAATTTAGTATGCCTGAACTCAGAATGATAAAATACATCTTTTAGTGAAGTTAGTTTTAACATTCTGTGTTTGAAAATACCACTTTTAGAAAGTAGGTATTTTCTTGCCTAACCATCCAGCCTGCCTCTGCTAGCTTGTGTATTGTATGTCTGGTTTTGTGAGTGACAGGGGCAGGGGGACTCCAGGAGACAGGGTGAGTCAGCACAGGGCTGAATAGACCTATCTGCATGTAGAGTGGTGGGAGGAGTAGCACCTGGGCCTGAATAGGGCTGTGCCTGCCTACCACAGTGCTGGCTCCACCTCCTGTGGTGCGTCTGATGTCCCTGGCCCACACTGACAAAGGGAGAAGGTGTGCACTGGCAGAATGCACCCAGAACTGGTTTGGACTAGGTACAGGACCCTCTGCCTTCAGAGGACAAAGGATTTATGGGTATAAAAAGGGGGACCCAGACCCCAGAACTTTAGATCACTTCTGGAACAACAAGACAAACCTTTGCCAAGGAGAAGAACCAAGGAAGCTGCAGGAGTTTGGACTGCCCCTCTGCCAGTGTGCTGTTTGCTGGGTTGGCCTGCAGTGGTTTCTTTATTGCCAAGGAAAGGAGAAGGAACTTTTAAGGAACTTTCATCATCTTGCAGAATATTTCTCCAAGGGCTTGAACTTGTGCTTGCCTCCTGCTGAAGTCTCGGGACAAAAGACTTCACCACCAGCTCCCCTCTGAATTTCCTTGCTGGGAATTCTATCTGCAGAAGCCTGCGTGTCGCTGGGAGCTGGAAGCGCGACGCAACGAGAAGAAGCGTGTTGCTGTCGCAGCTGTTGCCGTCGCATCGCCGGAGAAGCGCGTCGCCGCCGCAGAGGCCGCTGCCGCATCACCAGAGAAGCGTGCCTTCGTCGCAGCTGCCAGCCGTCGCATCACCGGAGAAGCGTGTCTTCGTCGCAACTGCCTGCCGCCGCATCACCGGAGAAGCGTGTCGCCACTGCAAGGGTCGCCGTCGCATCACCGGAGAAACGGGTCGCCGTCGCAGCTGCCTGCCGTCGCATCACCGGAGAAGCGTGTCGCAGGGCCTGTCGCGGCTCCAAAGGTACAGAGTTCGCCGCATGGCCGTCGGGCGTGCACGCATCATCTTCACATGGTCGCATCGCATCAAGGGCGCACTCTCATCGCACCGGATCGTCGCATCGCATCAAGGGCCCTGCTCGCCGCATCGCCCTCCCTGCGGACCCCTTTGTTTGTTTTGCGTTACGCATCCAAGGTACTTTTGTGAGAAACGTGTCGCATTTATCATCAACTTGAACTAAGTTACTTCTACCATCTTTAAGTCTATTTTGAGTACAGTATTGTGGATTTTTGTCGTTTGTGGTCTTGTGTTTAGTCTATATAAAGAATACTTATTTTTATAAAACCTGTGTGGTGTCCATCTGTAGTGTTTTCACTGTATTACTGTATGTGTTCACAAATGCTTAACACACTGCCTCTGAGATAAGCCTGTCTGCTCGTGCCAAGCTACCAAGGAGGTGAGCAGGGGTTATCCAGTAGTGTAATCCCCTTTCCCTGACTTAGAAGCAAGGGTCCCTATTGGGACAAAGGTGTATACCATTGCCAACTAGAGACTCCCAGTTCTAACATTGGTGGTCAGCGGTGAGGATTCTGGATTTGCATTTGTGACTCATATACAGTGATTGGTGTACACTACTAGTGAGTGCAGACCAAACGCAACCACATACTTTTTTTTGGGTAGAATTTATTTTCTCCTTAGACTGTTATTCTTTTCTGAGAACTGCCAATTCTTATTGCCATGAGTCCACCAGCATCCAACGCATCTATGGATCTAGATTTTGAGGAAGATAGGCTGGATACCTATAATGCAAAACAGCTGAAAGCCTTCTGTAGAAAATTTAAAGTTGCTATTCCAGGCCTCACCAAAAAGGATGAGTTCCACAAGGCGCTGAGGGCCTGGGTGGAAGCAAGAAATGCCTCTGAGAATGTGGAGCACCCTGTGGGGGATGCAGAGGAGGCAGAAGAGCAGCTAGATGGGCCAGTGGGCCCAGGAGGGCAGAAAGTACCTACCCCGCCAGGCAGCAGTGTTTCTTCCAAAGACCTGTCCCCAGGAGAGCTGGAGGATAGGGAGAGAAATAGAAGGCATAGAATGGAGCTGGCCAGGCTCAAAATGGAGGGTAAAGAGGACCTAGAGAATAAGAAGCTGGAGTTTGAAATTAACAAGTTAACCTTGGAGAGAGAGAGAATGAGATTAGAGCATGAGAGAATGTTGAGGGAATTCGAAATCAAAGCTAAAAACTTAGAAATTAATCCCTCTGGTGGCAGCGCACCATCTGGGCCTTCAGAAGGCAGGGTATATATCCCCAAGGATGTCATCAAAGATTCCCATAAGCATGAAGATATTGGGCAGTGGTTTGCAGCCTATGAGATAGCAATGTTGGCCCACCGGGTCCCTGAGAAGGATTGGGGAGCGGGGTTGTGGGGCCGCTTTGTGAGTGAGGGGAGGGATACTTTGTTAGACCTGCCTGTTGAGAATAGGATGTCTTATGCCCACATGAAGGAAGCCCTGATGACAAGGTATAGGTTGACCCCAGAACTCTATAGACAGAGGTTCAGGAATTGTAAAAAGCTGGAGGCAACCACCTGGGTAGAATATGTATCTTTCTTCTGCAGAACTATGGATGGTTGGGTGAAGGGTAGCAAAGTGAGTACTTTTGAGGAGCTCCATGATTTGTTTGCATGGGAGCACTTGTCTGGTAATTGTTTTCCAGAGCTACGCCAGCACCATATTGATAGCAAGTTAACTAACCCTAGGAAGCTTGCTGAGGAGGCGGACCGCTGGGTGAGTACCCGAGTCCACAAGGGTCATGTGGGAGACTTCGCCAAAGGTGGGCAGGGTCCCCAGCAGAAGAGTGGGGGGGACAAGGGTAAACAGAGGGAGTTCCAGAAAGGGCCCCAAAGTAATCCCCAAGGGAAGGGTTCCCAGCCTCCCCCTGAGAAGAAGCAAGAGGCCCCGACAGGTAAACCTGTTCACAGGGGCCCCTCTAAGTGCTTTACGTGTGGTCAAATGGGCCACCGTTGGTATGATGCACAGTGTCCCATGAGGGATTCCAAAGCACCACCACGTGCACCACCCCGTCTGATGGCGAGTGTAGCCCTGGGGGGGGTGGGGGGGGGAGATGGGTGCCCAAGGTGGGTTGGGTCCCGCAGAAATGTCCCTTGTCTTGCTAGGAGACTTTGAGATGGTCCCTGAGACCCAGCTGCCTGATAACACTAAGAAGTACAGGCAGTGAGTGACCATCAATGGCCATAGGGTGGAAGCTCTCGGAGTCACTGGGGCTAGTGTGACAGCTGTCAATTGCCGGCTGGTGTCCAGAAAGCAGGTTATCCCCCATGCATTCTTCCCTGTAGTTGCCGCGGACAACTCGCAGAGCCAGTGTGAGGTGGCTCAAGTTCCCTTTGAGTGGGGGGGTCTCAGGTACTCTTCAAGTAGCTGTGAGGCCAGCCATGCCTGTTTATTGTCTGTTGGGCAATGATTTAGAAAGCTCCCCTTAGGCTAAGGTGGAGAGAAGGTCTCATTTGGAGATGTTGGGTCTGCCTGAGTGGGGGTGTGTGACCACTCTGTCTATGGCAGCCAGTAAGGGTGTTGAAGAGGTTCTGGAGCCTGAAAATATGGCCCAGACCCCTGCCTTAAAGAGAAGAGGTAGGGGGCGCGGGAAACCGGCCCCCATAGTTCCCATGGTCCAGGAGGAGGCAGACCTTGAGGGGATGCCCTGGAACCTAGAAGGGAACAAGTGGCCGAACTGGGGGACCTGCCTGAGCTGACCCATTGGCAGCAAGAAGGAGGCCCCTCCAGGGAGGAATTTTGTGAGGAGCAGAAGAAGTGCCCTTCTCTTGTGGGTTTGCGGCAACAGGCCACAAACCAGGCAGCAGGTGATCAGTCTGGATCACATTGGATCTAGTGGGAGAACAACCTCCTGTATAGCGAGCCTAAGGTTGCTGAGCCTGGGTCAGCCCGTGTGCTGGTGGTACCCCAGCGCTTCAGAGCCTTCCTACTGGGTTTGGCTCATGATGTGCCTTTAGCTGGACATCTGGGGCAGAACAAGACCTTTGAAAGGCTTGTCACGCACTTTTATTGGCCCCAGATGCGCACGAGTTCAGATACTCAGTGTAGGACTTGTCAAACTTGCCAGGCAAGTGGGAAAAGTGGGAGAAAGCACAATGCTCCTCTCCAACCTTTCCCTGTAGTCAGTACCCCCTTTGAATGGGTGGGCATTGACATTGTGGGGCCACTGGACCCCAAGACAGCCATGGGCAACAGGTTTATCCTGGTCTTGGTGGACCATGCTACCCGATACCCGGAAGCCATCCCGCTCAGAACAGTGACGGCCCCCGTGGTGGGACGTGCACTGATGGGGATTTTCTCCCGTGTGGGATTCCCCAGAGAGACCGTGGTACAAACTTCATATCTCACTATATGAAGTCCCTGTGGCAGGAGTGCGGTGTTACTTACAAGTTCACCACTCCTTGCCACCCCCAAGGTAATGGGCTGGTTGAGATATTCAACCGGACCCTCAAAGGCATGATAATGGGTCTTGAGGAACCTATGAGGCGTAAGTGGGACGTCCTCTTGCCATGCCTGCTTTTTGCTTACCGTGAGGTGCCACAGAAGTCCTTAGGGTTCAGTCCCTTTGAACTGCTGTATGGTCACCCAGTAAGAGGACCTTTGAGTCTGGTCAAGGAAGGCTGGGAGCAATCTCCCAGGAAATCTCCCCAGGATGTATACAGTTACATGCTGGCCTTTAGGAACCAGACTAGGCGATTCAGACAACTCGCTCAGGCGAATCTGGAAGACAGCCAGGAGGAAATGAAGCGGTGGTACGATCAGAATGCCACTCTGATTGAGCTTCAACCTGGGCAGAAAGTTTGGGTCATGGCCCCTGTAGAGCCCTGTGCGCTCCAGGACAGGTGGACCGGATCATTTGAGGTGGTGGAGCGCAAGAGTGATGTCACCTACCTGGTGAACTTGCGGTCTCCTAGGAACCCTTTGCGGGTCCTGCATGTTAACCGCCTGAAGCCCCACTTAGAAAGGTCCGAAGTGGACATGCTCCTAGCAACAGATGAGGGAATGGAGGAGGAGACCGAGCCTCTTCCTGACCTCCTGTCTGCAACAGAGCAAGATGGGTCAGTGGATGGTGTCAGCCTCTCTGCCACACTGACCCCTGAACAGCAGCAAGATTGTCGCCAACTGTTGGGACAATTCCCTGATTTGTTCTCCCTGGTGTCACTGAGTGGTGCGCCAAGACGTGGATACTGGGGACAGTCCTCCTGTGAAGCACAAGGCTTACAGAGTGACTGACGGGGTCAGAGCTCACATCAAGGAGGAGGTCTCCAAGATGTTTGCCTTAGGGGTGATTGAGTCCTCTCACAGCCCTTGGGCCAGCCCAGTGGTCTTGGTCCCAACAGCTGCCGCGCCTGGTGCCACACCCGAACTCCGGTTCTGTGTGGACTACCGAGGACTCAATTCAGTCACCAGGACTGACGCGCACCCCATCCCCAGAGCTGATGAGCTCATTGATCGGTTGGGGGCTGTCCGGTACCTCAGCACGTTTGATTTAACGTCTGGGTACTGGCAGATCGCCTTAACTGATGGGGCCAAAGAGAGGTCAGCATTCTCCACACCAGATGGGCACTACCAATTCCGGGTTATGCCCTTTGGGATGAAGAATGCCCCTGCCACCTTTCAGAGGTTGGTCAACCAGGTGTTGGTTGGACTGGAGGATTTCAGTGCCGCCTACCTGGATGACATTGCAGTGTTCAGCGCCAGTTGGGAAGAACACCTGCGCCACCTCTGGAAAGTGTTGATGCCAGATCAGGCAGGGTTCGGTGGTGTACTTGGGGCACCAGGTAGGGAGCAGCCAGGTGGCGCCCCTACAACCCAAGATTGATGCCATCCTGGCATGGGAACCCCCCAAGACCCAGACAAAGGTGAGAGCCTTTTTAGGACTCACAGGGTACTACAGGAGGTTTGTCAAGGGGAATGGCAACATTGTTACACCCTTGACTAAGCTGACTTCCAGGAAGCAGCCCAAGAAAGTGAACTGGACTGACACCTGTCAGAAGGCTTTTGACGCCCTGAAGACTGCCATGTGCACAGCACCCGTGCTTCAGGCGCCCAACTTCTCAAAGGAATTTATTGTCCAAACAGACGCTTCAGAGCATGGTGTGGGGGCTGTTCTATCACAGATTAATGAGGAGGGCCTAGACCAGCCTGTAGCCTTCATCAGTAGGAGGTTACTTCCACGGGAACAGAGGTGGAGTGCAATTGAGCGTGAGGCATTTGCTGTGGTCTGGGTGCTGAAGAAGTTGTGACCATACCTGTTTGGGACTCACTTCCGGGTTCAGACAGACCACAGGCCCCTCAGATGGTTGATGCAGATGAGGGGTGAGAATCCAAAGTTGTTGAGGTGGTCCATTTCCCTACAGGGGATGGACTTCACGGTGAAACACCGCCCTGCTCCAGAACAGACTGCTATCTCATTGGATTATCCGCACTCGTCCTCCGGCTTATGTGCCCTCCTCTTCATATTATTCTTTTTTGCTCTATCGCTACCCTAGTGACCCTCTTCTCCCTATCATGGCTTCCATTCGAATTAAGTCGGGAGTTAACTGCTTCAAAGTCATCTATCCCCCCAATCTGTCCAAAGCAGCAGCAAAACGGTTCAAGCACAACACCATTGAACACTTCCCTGATTCCCTCTTTGTTGATCAATTCCATAATGGGCACCTAGGGAAGCTAAAAAATGACTTAATTTTTTTCACCCATGACATCCCTTCCTGGTCCACCAGCTTCTTCAATTTCTTCAACGTCTCCTCCTCCTCAACTATCCCGCATGGACAGCGGCTAAAAATTTCCCCTCCTCGAGCTTTAAGGGCTCGCTCACCATAACACTCTACAATAATGGCACCGTCATGATTCAAGCGACAGACTCCTGTCTCTCCCTCGTTGACCATCTCTTCCACTCCCTTCGTCCAACCCACACAACTATGATTTCCCCCAACTCCTCTTTGAACTCCTCTCCTTTCTCCCTTTCTCCCCCCAGACCCCCCGATACTCCAGCAGGCCGCTATCCCGGGAGGCACAGGCCTACCCTTGGTTCCCCCAGCCACTGCTCCCTCATCTCCCTCTCTTCCCCTTCCCAAAATGCCCCTCCCCTATCTTGTCTTTCCGGCCTCTGGCCTCCACCCCCCCTCCCCACCCTGCACCTGCTCGATTCTCCAACATTTTTGCCGCCCCCTAATCCCACTAAATCTTCCCTCCGCCCCCCTCTTAACTCACCTCTCGTACAACCTGGTCTTCCGATCAACTGTCCTTACCTTCCCCCTTCCCTCCCCCTCTCGCCTCATCCCTTTCCGCTCTTCCCCGTCCCCCGTACCCTAAATTCTTCTCTTCCACCTCCCATCTATCCTCAACCCCACCTTCCTCTTCCCTTGCTTCCCAACCTTGTCTCCCTCCCTGACAATTCCTTCCTCGTCTCTCCCTCTGACCTTGCAGTCCCTTTCTCCTCTCAGTTTCCCTCTAGTCAATTCCCCCCACTCCAACTGTTACCTGTCCCCCTACATTCGCCTTGCATAGCCTACAGTACCTATCTTGCACCATCCTCTCCTTTCTCCCCATTCCTCTGGCCCTCCTCGGACAATTCCTTCCTCGTCTCTCCCTCTGACCTTGCAGACTCTTTCTCCTCTCTGTTTCCCTCTAGTCAATTCCCCCCCCACTCCAACTGTTACCTGTCCCCCCACATTCGCCTTGCATAGCCTACAGTACCTATCTTGCACCATCCTCTCCTTTCTCCCCATTCCTCTGGCCCTCCTCGGACACCCCGCCCTCCCCCCCCCTTTACAGCCCCCTTTTCTTTCGGCTCCACCCACATTCGGACCTCATCTGTCCCCCCGCCCACCCTGCCCGGGTCAGTCTCGTCTCCCCTCGTCTCCCCTTACCTCCGGCCTTCTTTTGTCCCCCTCCCTACCCCTCAACTTCCTCCTCTGACGTATGCCCTCTTCTCTTCCCCTCTGTTCAACTCCAGTAAAAATATTTCTCTTCCCACCACTGTTTCACCATCCACTCCCTCTGTCCACCATCGTTCCTCACCTCCTTCCCTTGCTCCCCAACTCCCCACCCATTCCCCCACCCCCTCCCCTCCCTCCCTCACCCTCTGCACTCCCTCCCTTATCCCATTCCACCACCCCGCCCCCCTCACCCTCTGCACTCCCTCTCATATCCTGCTCCTCCAGCCCGCCCTGTCCTCCCTTACCTTCTGCACCACCGCCCTCAACTCGTTCCCCCACCCCTCCCTGTCCTCCCTCACCCTCTGCACTCCCTCCTTTATCCATCGAGCCACCAATCACTCCGTGCTCAGCTCTCCTCTCTCTGGAAAATAAACTTGATTCTCTCATCTATTCCATCTCCCAGCTTGTAGCGTCCATCTCACGTTTAAGCGCCAAGTTGTCCCCTGTCCCTAACACCCTCCCGAGGAGTTCCTTGCTCCCGCGCCCCAATAAAACCAACCACAGTCTGCCCTCTGCAGACATCACCAATTTACGGGCCAGTCTCAAGACCACCAACGTCACTCCCCCTCCGCCTTCCTCTCCTAAGAATTTTACGCAGTTTCCTATTCAGATCATCTCCTCTGTCAGACCTCACCAACCTCCCTCTTGCCGGGCTCCCTCATTCAAGAATCTTATCCCTATCTCCCTGAACAACCCTAACACCCCCATCACCAAAACATCTGCGTCAGAGCTGCACTGCTTGCTCCACAACTGCAGATCGGCAATCAAACACAAAGTGGAAATCTCTGACACTATCACACACCAAAATCTTGACATGTTCTTCCTCACTGAGACCTGGTTTAATGACTCCTCTCATACTCTGTTTGATCTGTTGGTACCCACTGACTATTCTATCCTCAGAAATGACAGGGAAGACAACATTGGAGGAGGTGTCGCTATCATCTTCAGAAACTCCCTTCAAATTAAAGCGGTTCCAACCACCCTCTTCCGTACATTCGAATGCCTTTCCCTAGAACTTCAAATACATCACGGCTCACCCTTTAGATTCCATGCCATCTACCACCCGCCTGGTTACTGCTCTTCCTTTGTGGAGGAACTGACTGACTTCATCAGTGACCAATTCTCTCAAAGTGACCAACAGATCTTCCTGGGTGACTTTAATCTCCACTGGGGCTCCTTGGAAGACTCGGCTGCCAACAAGCTTGCCTCCTTTCTCTCAGCCAATGATCTCCTCCAACATTGCTCGGAAACCACACATTCTAAGGGCTCTATTCTGGACCTTGTCATATTCAAAGCAGACCTGCTGACCACTGCTCCCCCGATCCATGTAGACTAGTCTGACCACCTCCTCATTCCCTTCCGTCTTCACCTATCGCACGTTATAACTCTCGGCCAACCTAAAAGAGCTACTACCTGGTTCCGTAACGCTAAGAACATTGATCTTGTCACTTTTTGTGATTCCGCTATGCGGGCACTTCCTAGACTAGACCCTAGCGTGGATGTCAACGTTCTCACCTCTCAGTGCCTCTCAGGACTAGCAGTCGAAATCGACATTGTTGCTCCTCTCCAAAGCAAAAGGAAAAGACCCACCCCCTCAGCACCTTGGTTCAATAAAGCGCTCTACGATGAAAGGAAAAACCTTAGATTCCTGGAGAAGCATTGGAGAAAATCTCCTTCCACCTCCAATCTCTCTCTTTTACGTTCAGCAAGATCCAAATATCACAACCACATCTTCCTTGAAAAAGCATCACATTTCAGATCCCTCCTTGACTCAGCCAAAAACAGACCCAAAAAGCTTTTTGACCTCTTCAAAAACCCAACCTGTTCTCCCCCAACCATTAAGCCTGAGGATTCCTCAAAGAAAGCAGCAGATTTCGCTATATTCTTCGATGAAAAGGTCAAAGCACTGGTGGATCAGGTCGCCCACCCCCCCCCCATGGAGGAGCGGAAATCCTTAGTCACCTGGCAGAACTTTGACATCATCTCGGAAGATGACCTCCTCAAATGCATCCGCGAAACTAAACCCTCCAACCATTCCTCCGACCCCATCCCTAGCGACATCTCCATCGATTTCTACACCTATACTCTCTCTTACTGGACCAAGCTAGTCAATCTCTTCCTCAGTCAAGGCTCCCTCCCGGTTGCCCTCAAATCAGGTCAAGTCACCCCTCTTCTAAAAAAAACCCGCCGCCGACGCGAACGACCTAAACAACTTCCGCCCTATCACCAACCTCCCTTTTCTTTCGAAAATCACCGAAAAATGTGTTGCAAAACAACTTTCCTCACATATTTTGGACAATAACCTCCTCGACGTCTTCCAGTCGGGCTTCATCCAAAATTGCAGCACTGAAACAGCCCTGCTGCAAGTGATTGACGATGCGCTGCATATTCTCGACTCTGGGGAATCATGTCTTCTGATTCTTCTAGACCTCTCTGCAGCCTTTGACACGGTTAATCATAGCACCCTCCTCAACACTCTTCAACAGAGAATGGGACTGGATGGCACAGTGCTCAAATGGTTTGCCTCTTTCCTCTCAGACAGATCCCAAAGGATCAAGATAGGGAACAGTCTTTCATCTCCTGTGGCCGTAGGTCAAGGCGTCCCTCAAGGTTCTATCCTGGCACCCACCTTGTTTAATCTCTACCTGGAACCTTTAGGGAACCTCCTAAGCAAATCTGGGATCCTTTACCATCTGTATGCGGACGACACGCAAATCTACCTTAAGGTGTCCTCCGCACACGATCTCTCCCTACTCAATTCTACCCTCAACTCTATTCACAACTGGATGTCAGCCCACCAACTCATTCTGAATCCCGCCAAAACTGAATTCCTCCTCCTCTCTACCTCTCTCTCACCTCCTCCTGTTCAATCTTGGATGGATCAGCTGAACCTATTCAACAACAAACCCATCATTGTCGACAGCGCTAAATCCCTAGGTGTCATTCTTGACAAAAGACTCAACCTAATCTCCCACATCAACTCTGTTGCTAAGAACGCACGGTACCAGCTGCGCCTTCTGTGGGGGATCCGTCGGTTCTTCCCGGAGAATGACTTAAAAACCTTGGTACAATCTCTGGTTCTCTCAAGACTTGATTATTGCAATTCTCTTCTGACTGGCCTACCCAAATCCCACCTCTCCCCTCTCAAATCCATCCTCCATTCAGCAGCTCGCTTCATTTCAGGGTCTAAACGAAGCGACCACATCACTCCTATCCTGTCCTCTCTTCGATGGCTTCCGATCGAGGCAAGATCTATTTATAAAACTGCCTGCATCACACAACAAAGCCTTACACACGTCCTCCCTCGTTACCTGGCGAATAAATTGAAATTGTCCGGTGGCTCTCGCAATGCGGAAAAGCTTCTGCTTGAGCCCCCCGTCTTCAAAAGGGAAAGATCGATGGCTCAATCCTTCTCGGGCAATGCAGTGAGAATCTGGAACTCGCTTCCCCCACTGCTCCGTGCCACCTCTTCTACCCGGATCTTCAAAGCTGACCTCAAGTCTCTTCTCTTCCAAAGACACTTCCAGAACTAATACTTTCGTTCTCAGACCCCTCTAGGAAGTTCGCTCGTCAGTGTAAAATTGTACTTTTGTCTGTTCATTCCTTATTTTGTGTGTTGTGTTGGTTTTTTATGTGCATGTTCCCCTCATTACAAGTCCCCTTTGAAGTCACGCCCTCTCTACTACCTCAAGGAAGCTTTTCCACTATAGGAAATTCTGTATTCCAAGCCTATAGAAGTGCCTTCCCAGCGTGTTTTGAGTTACTGCCACTTATTACAGTATTATGCCTTTAGTTGTATTTTGTACCCCATGTATCATATATTTTGTACCACATGTACCCCCTGCTGTATTCACGCCCTCTCTACTACCTCAAGGAAGTTCTTCCACTATAGGAAATTCTGTACTCCAAGCCTATAGAAGCGCCTTCCCAGTGTGTTATGAGTGACTGCCACTTATTGCAGTATTATACCTCTATTTGTATTTTGTACCCCATGTTTCATGCACACCTGTCACTTTGTCCTCTTGGAACTTATTCCTCTTTTTGTATTTGGTTTGTTTGTTTTTTGCACAATTGTCACTTTTCCTCATGCAATGTAACGCTTGCCTTTGTATTATACTCATTTGTATCCTCCTCCTTATGTAATGTTGCTGTTCCTGTTGTGAAGCGCTCTGACACCCTCGGGTAAAGTCCGCGCTATATAAAAACGCATAAATAAATAATAAACATGCCAATGCTGATGGTCTGTCCAGATTTTTCCACCTTAGTGAAGAGAACTCCCAAGGGGTAGGGTAGTTCTCCCCACATTTCAGCTGAAGGGGACACGTGTTAGACCTGGTACCATTGGCGTGAGTCTCCCTTCCATTTCTTCACTGATTGCCTCCTCTGTTTTTGATATGTGTTGCTGGTTTAGATGCTTTGGGCACTGTGCCACTGCTATTCAGTGCCACAGTGCAGGTGCTTCCTATGTTAAATTGATGTATTGATTAGTGACTCCATGATTGGATTATTTGATTTGCTTGTCAGACCCTAGTATAGTGCTCCCTGTGTGCCCAGGGCCTGTAAATCAAATACTGCTAGTGGGCTTGCAGCACTGATTGTGCCACCCACAGAAGCAGCTTTTAAAGTGTGTCTCAGGCCTGCCATAGCAGAGCCTGTGTGCAGTCTGTGACTGCCATGTCGACTTGGCAAGTGCATCCACTTGCCAGTCCCTAAACCTTCCCTTTTCTACATATTAGTCACCCCTAAGGTAGGCCCAAGGGCAGGGTGCATTGTATGTAAAAGGTAGGACATGCCCTGATGTGTGTAGCATGTCCTGATAGTGAATTACAGCCAATTTCGTTTTTTACTATTGCAAGGCTACCTGTCCCCATAGGCCATGAATGGGCAGTTTGATTATAACATCTTATAATCCTAACTGACCCAGGGAACATGGTAGAAATTCGAATTTAGTATGCCTGAACTCAGAATGATAAAATACATCTTTTAGTGAAGTTAGTTTTAACATTCTGTGTTTGAAAATACCACTTTTAGAAAGTAGGTATTTTCTTGCCTAACCATCCAGCCTGCCTCTGCTAGCTTGTGTATTGTATGTCTGGTTTTGTGAGTGACAGGGGCTGGGGGACTCCAGGAGACAGGGTGAGTCAGCACAGGGCTGAATAGACCTATCTGCATGTAGAGTGGTGGGAGGAGTAGCACCTGGGCCTGAATAGGGCTGTGCCTGCCTTCCACAATGCTGGCTCCACCTCCTGTGGTGCGTCTGATGTCCCTGGCCCACACTGACAAAGGGAGAAGGTGTGCACTGGCAGAATGCACCCAGAACTGGTTTGGACTAGGTACAGGACCCTCTGCCTTCAGAGGACAAAGGATTTATGGGTATAAAAAGGGGGACCCAGACCCCAGAACTTTAGATCACTTCTGGAACAACAAGACGAACCTTTGCCAAGGAGAAGAACCAAGGAAGCTGCAGGAGTTTAGACTGCCCCTCTGCCAGTGTGCTGTTTGCTGGGTTGGCCTGCAGTGGTTTCTTTATTGCCAAGGAAAGGAGAAGGAACTTTTAAGGAACTTTCATCATCTTGCAGAATATTTCTCCAAGGGCTTGAACTTGTGCTTGCCTTCTGCTGAAGTCTCAGGGACAAAAGACTTCACCACCAGCTCCCCTCTGAATTTCCTTGCTGGGAATTCTTTCTGCAGAAGCCTGCGTGTCGCTGGGAGCTGGAAGCGCGACGCAACGAGAAGAAGCGTGTCGCTGTCGCAGCTGTTGCCGTCGCATCGCCGGAGAAGCGTGTTGCCGCCGCATCACCAGAGAAGCGTGCCTTCGTCGCAGCTGCCAGCCGTCGCATCACCGGAGAAGCGTGTCTTCGTCGCAACTGCCTGCCGTCGCATCACCAGAGAAGCGTGTCGCCACCGCAAGGGTCGCCGTCGCATCACCGGAGAAACGTGTCGCCGTCGGAGCTGCCTGCCGTCGCATCACCGGAGAAGCGTGTCGCAGGGCCTGTCGCGGCTCCAAAGGTACAGAGTTCGCCGCACGGCCGTCGGGCGTGCACGCATCATCTTTACATGGTCGCATCGCGGGCGCGCACTCATCGCATCGCACCGGATCGTCGCATCGCATCGAGGCGCCTGCTCGCCGCATCGCCCTCCCTGCGGACCCCTTTGTTTGTTTTGCGTTACGCATCCAAGGTACTTTTGTGAGAAACGTGTCGCATTTATCATCAACTTGAACTAAGTTACTTCTACCATCTTTAAGTCTATTTTGAGTACAATATTGTGGATTTTTGTCGTTTGTGGTCTTGTGTTAAGTCTATATAAAGAATACTTATTTTTATAAAACCTGTGTGGTGTCCATCTGTAGTGTTTTCACTGTATTACTGTATGTGTTCACAAATGCTTAACACACTACCTCTGAGATAAGCCTGCTGCTCATGCCAAGCTACCAAGGGGGTGAGCAGGGGTTATCCAGTAGTGTAATCCCCTTTCCCTGACTTAGAAACAAGGGTCCCTATTGGGACAAAGGTGTATACCATTGCCAACTAGAGACCCCCAGTTCCAACAGTCGCTTATACAGCCACTCGCCACAATTCGAGTAGAAATCCATTAGGATGGAGGTGCCCCATTGCATGTCAGAGTTGTAGGTTGTGACATTGCATTTGATGATCTTTCCCACCGGGACCATCCCATTTCCCCTAAAACACAAAGCGAAAAGAATGGGTTTTCTACCTGCTCGAAGAGTTATAGAAGTTCTACCCAAGGTAGTCTAGATATATTCTCATCCCACACTGCCTGACATCTGTCGTATGCTATTACCAGCCTGGTTTCCCTTCTATAAAGAAAGGGCCCTGCACCCAAATGTAGCGCCATGGTGCCAATGCCCATGAACGTATACTGACCTATTTACTGGAAAATATGGCCTTTCCTGACAATCGTGGGGGCCGGGTTGTGGCGGAGTGATTCTTGCAGAGAAGCATAATTTGGAATATCCTGAAAAATCCCTGCTGCAATATCATAGCTCTCAAATTTTTATCCTTGTACCTCATAATCCCTGTCTTAGCCATTGCATCTAACTTCACTACTAGCTCTTTGTGGTCTTTTAGGACATTCATTAGATCTGCTAACTCTTTCTCATATTGCTTAGTGTTTACTAAGAGTGCTCCCTATCTAATCTGCAGTGGTTGCATTTGCGCTCTTATTCTACAAAGGAAAAGATTTAATAGACACATGGTAATGTTTGGAGATATACTAGTGTAACCTATCCGAATCGGGGTGTGGAATCAAAGAGCAAACAAAACAAAAGGAATTGGAAGTTTGCGTACCTATCTCCATCATATGCTGATACCAGATATTATCTAATAAGCCAGCATGAATACTACAGGATATATTTTTCTATTCAGGTACTCCTCTCTGCAAACGCATAATGCTATTGCATAATCTCATACATGAAGCAAAATACCATTTCAATGTAGCCGCCAGCATAAGAAGACGTAGAAAGAAAAACAAAACAGCAATACATAACTGTCCACAAGTAGCGTCGACAAAATACTCCACTCGCGCTTTGCTTTGAAGGGAGACATTGTCACTCTTGTGTCTCGCTTTCCCCCCTCTTACTCCCTTTCTGTCTGTGGAAATGTCTGAGGCAAGGTAGGGTAGAGTCCAGTCGCACATCCTTCCTATGCATCCATGGTTTTCTGCTATCCACCTTCACTTCAGTAAGGGTGCTCATTGTCACGGAGAAGAGGCTGCTGTAATTGGGATCCTTCCGTTGTTGGACTAAATTCCACACTTAGACTTTCTGGCCAGTGGGTATCGGACTGGTCTGCTGGGCTGAGGCGGTCTTCTCCGTTCCCAATACTTGTATACAGAAGAACTTGACAGATTTCATTAACTTGGACAAATAACTCATTTATCCCCTAAACTTCAGCTGTCTTATGGGCATCTGTCTTTTGCCTCGCTATCATTAAAGGGGTGGGCATGGGACGTCCTGTCATTATTTGATATGATGATCACTTCCTGACTGATTTCTGAGGGCATACAAAGCCAGTGGTAGACAGTATAACCATTTCTTTTTCAGAGTAGCGCATAGTTTGCTTATTTTATTCTGAAGGAGGCCATTCAGGCACTCCACTGTTCTTTTACTTTAGGGGTGATAAGCAGATGTGAGTTTGTTTTATACCTAGGCTGGAAATAGGGAGTTTGATAGGGCGCAGAACAAGTTTTGCATAGTATAGAGACACCTGGGCGGCAATATCATCTTACTGAGTGCCACTCTGCCCATGATGGACCGCAGCAGGGTGTTCCAAAATTTAACAGACGCAATAAGGCCGTCCACCACCCAATCTATATTAAACTCCTATTACGGTTGCGGGTCATGCACTATCTGTGTCTCCAGGTAGCGGAATTGCACCGTCTCCCAGGGTCGTCTGACTTTTGGGTGATCAGCTGCCCCTCGATGTGCCAAGGACGTCATGGGAAAGAGCTCCGTCTTGTGCCTGTTGACTAGACAGCCTCCCAAATTCAGCCATAAGTTGCAGGAGGCATGGCACCGACCTTCCTGTGTTGTTCACATATACAAGGGGATCGTCCGCATACATCGACACAATTCGAGTCATGCCCCCTACTCATATTCCCCAGTCCTGGAGCTCATTCGTCAAGTACACCACCCAGGGCTCCATGGCCAGTGCAAAGAGGAGCAGGGACAGTGGGCATCCCTGCCCCGTTCCTCTCTCTATACTAAGCACATCCGATATCACCTATCCAGAACGCACTCTCGCTCTGGGTTCAGCATATAAGAGGCGCACCCACGACAAGTACCCCGGACCCATCCATTCTCCGCAGCACCCCCCACAGATACTCCCAAGACAGAGTATCAAATGCTATCTCAATGTCCAGGGCAACCAATCCTACTTCCCCAACTGAATAGCATGCATTACACAGGAAAGCCGCCATAGTTTCATATGGGTGCCCCTCCCCGGCATAAATCCACATTGGTTATTGTTCACCAAGTGTATGACTATGTAGCCCAGATGCATTGCAAGTACTTTCACAAGTAGTTTAACATCCACATTAAGTATGGACAGCGAACAGTAGGACTCGGGAGTCCCTCTGGTCTTTACCAGGCTTTAGGAGCATTATTATCAAAGCTTCCCGCATGTGTATTGGTAGGATACCGCTTGCTTTTGCTTCCTGGAGAGTTTCCAGTAGCCAAGGGAGTAAATTGGCGGAATATGTCTAGTAATATTCTACCAGATTCCGTCCAGTCCCAGGCACCTCCCGCGAGCCATATGTTGGAGGCCTCTTGTAATTTCTCCAGTTGGATCTCCTCCTCTAGGCTTTCCCTCTGACCCGCCAACATACTGGAGACCGTGGACATGTGTTTAATTTAAAGAAGATTTGGAGAACAAATTTGGGACTCTGAGATAACTCCGCAGACTCTGAGATAACTGCCCAAAGGCAGAACTCTCCCAGTGAATCTGAGACATCTGACCTCAGTAGCCTGAGTGCCTGCACAAAGCATCCCAATAGTTGGTTGGTTGGGAATTTGTTGCCACAGTGGAGCTCTGCAAAGGATCCACTCATTCAAGTGAAAAATAAGTTGCTTATAGGTAGGTAGGGCACCCAATATTTAGTCATTCGGTCTCGCTCGCTACAAGACTTGCGAGAAAAACTGTATACAACAAGGGGCTTGCAGCCCACCCATTGCTTACCATTCGTTGTCTTCATTGTCACTCTTATTTGCTGCCTTCTAATTGGGCACCGTGTGCTGGCTTTATGGACTAAGTACTGATTGATTCCGCTTGATTGCTGTCCTTCCGCTGATCGTGCTATGATTAAGGTACTACTTTTATCAACTTTTCTTCCCTGTCATCCTTGTTGAACCTCTTGCCATTTGTGCTATGTTTTACTATGCCACACACACTTCAAAGAAGCCCTTTTCTAATTTGAAATGGATTTTTATTGTGACAGCAGATGTTATCTGTTTCGAAATGGATTTTCACTAAGACATGGGTGCAATTGCTTTCTCTATTTGATAGGATTTTTTGCCAAATGACATTTTTTTTAATTTAACGCATAGGGATATTAACTGATTTGCTCACAATCACAGGAGTGTTGTGCCGAGATCTAACAAGATGTGGCAAAGCCAATAGGTCGTGCCTTTGAGGCTATTGGCCCTGCCATTGCCTTTTGTTCCTGTTGTACAGCATTGGCATTGCTGAATTTGACAATCATTTGTAGCCTTGCTGCATAGCAGCGTGGCTGCTGTGCAACATGGCTAAAAATAATAAAGTACTGTGATGCATCTAGCCCTAATGCACTCTTTTAAAAGAGCCACACTGAAAAGTATCCACGATGCTGTACAGCATGGCTACAAAATATTGCCAAAACCAATAGCTCTCATAGGCGAGACCTATTGACTTTGACAATGCTTGTAACTTCTTTCTCACCGTTGTTTCCTCATCTCTGGCTTTCATCAATGACCTTTTTTTTTCTCTTTTCCTCCCAATGAACCGTTGCCTTCATTTACGATTCCAACTCTTTCCATACGAGGTTCTCAAATGCCACTTCTCTACTCTCTGCCTCTCGCCAGTTTCTCTTACATTAGTTACATTTTTCCTGTTCTTGCTTTTGAGATGATGCTTTGTCACCCTAATTTTCCAGAAATCCCTTCTAATTCTAATATTCCTTCCCTCACAGTCTCTGGACTGGAGCTGGCTTCAGATCCCAGAAGAGGAAAGAAATGGCTGTGGGCAAATTCCAACGTGAGAGAACAAGCCAAAGAATGACCCCATCTGGAAAACGAATCTGTGCCGCTAGGCAACATCGCATACGAACGCTACTACATCCTGGTGTAACACTGAAAACCCTAAGTGCATTGTTATCTTGAGATTAAGTGGATGGAAGCAGGGAGTGCATTTTGTATAGTTTTGCAAATCATGTTTATCATATTTTCCTACTTTTTGATGCAGAGGAATAAAGCCTTTCTGATTTACATCGCCCCTTAGCAGTATGTGGAACGTCTGGGCCTGGGGCTGTGCCTGCATGTCATGGTTTAATTTCTTGAGGCCTGGCGTTGGTGTCTTTTTGGGCAGTGTGCTCTGCACTAGAGGATAATACCAGAAAGTCTACATTTTTCATCTATGTTCGGACGGCAACTAGAGTTGGAGTATCCAGTTCTCATGGGATGCTCATCTCAGAATATGACTGCATTGAACATAAAATTCTTTCTCTTATGTTTTATGTCTCCGGAATCTTTTGTCTTCAATATTTCAACTATTTTTCTGTGACTCAAGTTAGGGGAATATGTCCTGTGAGCTAACAGGGATCGGAACTGCTCAGTCAAGAGGTGCCAAGAAATCCAAATGGGTACACACTGCTGCAACTACTCTAGCTGCATCATCTTCCTCCACTCATCCATTGCGCGCTCTCTCTCTCACTCGCTCACACACTCGCTCACACACCCACACACACCCACACACGCACACACACACGCACACACACACGCACACACACACACACACACACACACACACACACACTCTCTCACACACACTCTCTCACATACACACACACACACACACACTCTCTCACACACACACACACACACACTCCCACACGACACCTTGTGGGGACTTAAGGAACTCTGGTGATGAGGGCTGCATAGATTTTTGGGGCAAAGCCATTAGGTCTTTCACAGGTAACAACGCTTGGGCCCCTGTAATTAGGATCAACTGCTGCCAATTGTCTATCATCCAGTATGTTGATGGGGCAGAATTCGGCGGTGGGTGGCAGCTCAAAAGTGTACTTTTTAGCAAACAAAACCAAGACTTTGCAGTCAATCTTCAAAATGAAACCCCTCTAGAAATCCATAGCAAAATTCCCATGAGTAGTTAACAAATTATTCCAGGAAATACCAGCATGGATTCACTATAAAAAGTGCATAGAAATGTGAAGGCAGAGCATTGCAACATTTTGTGACATCTGTCTGTTATGAACTTCGCCCTCGCACTGCATTTCTGTTTCTTGCTCAGCATTTTTATATCCGTTTACTCTATCGTTTCTTATCCTCATTGTAGTTTGCCTGCAAGATATTTATTTTGTTAAGGGTGTCTTTCTGACATTCTATTTTTCTTCACTGGATGCCTTCCTCCTTGCTTGTCCTGGAGGTATTGTTCTTCTGTTGCCATTTAATTCCTCTACACTGCTACCTATCTGTTTCTTTCATAGAAATGCCTTTGAAGCTATTGGCCCTACCATTGCCTTTTGTCCCTGTTGTACAGCATTGGCATTGCCGAATTTAGCAATAATGTGTAGCCTTGCTGTATAGCAGCATGGCTAAAAATAAAAAAGGACTGTGATGCATCCAACGCCAATGCACTCTTAAAAAGGCCACACTAAAAAGTATCCATGATGCTGTACAGCATGGATACAAAATATTTGCCAAAACCAATAGCTCTCATAGACGAGATCTATTGACTTTGCCAATGCTTGTAAGCTCTTTCTCACCGTTGTTCCCTCATCTCTACCTTTCATCAATGACCTTTCTGTTTCTCTTTTCCAATCTGTTTCTTTCATAGAAATGAAGTCTACAAAAAAGTGATGGATGGAACACTTAGATTAATCTCAGCCACTGGTAATTAATTACTCACGGCTGCATCCTACCATGCCACCCCTGTGTGGACCCAGACATATCCAAATCAGGCTTGACCCTGCTGCAGTAGGAACAGTCCGGAGCACAAGCAACCCAAGACTGCTTTAGCCCTTATTATGGCTCATCAGTCTGGTATTGCTTGGTTCCAGTAGCACAGGACCCACGTCTGAGTATACCCTTGGCCACTTAGGGCGTAGCACTAAAGTATACAAAAAAGTGATGGGTGGAATGCTTGAAATAATCTCAGCCACTATTAATTACTTGAGCCACATCCTAGTCCATGATTCATTTGCACACCATGCCACCTCAGTTTGGACCCAGTCACATGCACATTAGCCTTAACCCTGCTCCAATAGGAACAGACCAGCCCAAACTGCCAGGCCTGGTCCTTCCTGAACCGAAACACAAGCAACTCAAGACCAGCTTGATAGTTCGGATTGCACCGTTATCACTGGAGCAGGGCCAAGACTGATTTGCATATGGATTTGTCTAATCAGAGGTCGCATGGCGGGCAAAACAGCAATGGGTTGGAATGCTACTCTAAGCGATTTCCAGTATTTAGACTTTTTGCAAGCAAGCTCCCAGCAACTTTTGAATTTAGTCTTTTAGAGAAATGCCACCGTGCATCTCTGCAAGACTGCCATTTCATCCTTTTGAGTTAAAAAAAAAAGTTTAAGTTAAGGCTCCTCAAGCTCCTTGACAAGTGAGTAGGTCAACTTCAATAGCTGTGGGGTGCATGGGGGACATTTACACTCTACGTACAGTGGTTGTAAAGGCAAAGCTGCTTACAGGAGGAGGATTGCTTCTGAAATGAGCATCCCATTGCCTCAAAAGACCAAACCAATAAAGAACAGAACCTAAAGATACTAATAGCCAGATATAAATAAGTGTAGTAATTTAGGACCTGCCAGTACCTCTGGCATTCAAACCTTCTTGCCTGAAGTGTCTTCAATGGAAGCCATTTTACCAGCAGAGACTCCTAGTTCTCCTCTATAGTAAGGCCATCACGTTTCAGAAGAGTACTACTACCTTAAAGGGGCATCAGATTAGCTGCCCTATCTACAGTAGATGGTCCACCTCCATTAATCATTTATGGGAGTGTGAACTCCACGAAAGACTGCCATGAAAAAGGTGGGAGATTTTTAATAAAAGGTGAGTATAGCATCCCTAACAAGCTGGGAAATACCCAGAGCATCTTCGGGAGACCAGCTATATGTTTACTAGCAATGTATAGTGACTTTGAGGGTAAATGTTCATTGCCCACGTTTGCTATCAAACTTTTATTCTACAACTTGGGCCATACCAGAATTGCCACTGGAATTCCATCCACTAAAGTAGCTTCTTGCGTGTCGGCTAGAATTCTGCCACAGGGATAAGAACAGTGAGTGTGAAGAATTATCCACCACTAATGTGGCACAGGATTTCAATTCAGTGTGATTGCATATGGAAAATTTGCATGTCAACTTCTACATTAGGCTCTAAGGGCCAGATTTAAAATGCGGATAGACTGTCTAAAACGGTCTGTTCAAGCGTCCGCCCCATGGGGTCCATTTTATTTAGAGTATGACGGTTTGACAAAACTCTGCTATTAGTCTACTGCTTCTGTCGCATTTTCCTTACTCAGTCGACAGCTGTATACCCTAAACACAGCGTAGGTATCGACGGAAAATCAATCCATCTGCCGTATTTAGAGTACATTTTCTGTTGATGGAAACATGGCAGTTTATCCTCCATACCCGTGCTGCACTGCCTAACCCTGCCCACAACAGCCACACAACCTGCTCAATCAACATGTCCCTGGTACTCCAAGCCCTAGGACTCTTGTCTGGCAGTGGTCAAGGAACACAATTCATAACAAAATGGAAGGCAAGCACAACTTTTGAAACCCTTTTAAATCCACTATATTCACTACCAGTGTCACTAAACGTAATGTACACCAAAGCATATCTAACAGCAATTTCCCTTGTTTCTCTGTCTGGCCACATGATCACAATACATACCCATATAAAATCCTCACCTAACATAATTTTACAAACTCCCACCCCACTGCTAAAAACAGTAAGGTACTGCATATTTGTTTTAAAAATGTAAATGGTCAGACAAACCTATAATTCTCACTATAACCTAAACTGTTTATATTTATTACTAGAGTATGAATATTAGTAAAAACTCTAAACTGAAAGGGTAAGATTAAAAAACAAGTATTGTGAAGCTACTCTTGATCCCTGTTTACCTATTTATATCACCCCACAATCATATGACTCAACCATGTACCCAAATCGATATTACTTCAATCCAGTCACTGCTATGTTATGTTTTAAAATCTAACATATATTAGCAAGGACAGCGCACATACCCGCATATTTACTCTTATAGACACACTTAAGGTATGGCTTGTACCCCAACACCTGAAGATTTTACAACTTTTATCACCCAAATAGTAACTTAAAATGTAGTCTCTCTCTCTCTCTCTCTCTCTCTCTCTCTCTCTCTCTCTCTCGCTCTCTCGCTCTCATCTCTCATATTAACTACATATATATCAAAGAAAAAAAATCTTCCTCTGGGTAAATTAATCTAACGCTAAAGAATGAATAAAAGTAGAAGTCCCTTAGGGCTAGAAAAAGCCTTATCACTGCTTTTTTTCGTGCCCTCAGGCGCAGTGCTTGCCTTCTAATGTTTTCTGCAATGTTCTCATCGGGGGCTTTCCATCCTTCAGGAGCAGATTTTAGTCTGGGGACCTAACTTTGGGGACAGAGTGGGGATTTTAGGTTTTTTATTTTGAGGTGGGGCAGGGCTTTGGGTTTCTGCTGAGGAATGCTTAGGGTCATGGTGGGGTTTACGGAAGTGTTTCTAAGTATGGGATGATTAATGGGCAGGTGGAATAAGGGGGGAGTGAACAAATGCAGTCATAAAGTAAAATGTGGGTGGGTTTTGGAATGAGGTAAGGCGTTATGATATTGGATTTTAATGGGGTCAGAAGGAGGAATAGGGGCAGGTGTAGCGGAAGCACTGGTGTAAGGTGGCACTACTCAAGACAGGACCTCTGTGTGGCAGATATGGCAGAGTGCATGTCATCGAGGATGTCGGTCACTTGAGCGATTTGCTGACCGACACCCTGAATGGCTTGCAACTATGCTGTCTATCCCACAGAAGGGTTTTTAAGAACCTTCATTGCATCCACTGACACCATTGCTGGCGGAATGGGAGGAGGAGGAGAGGTACCCTGGGGCTAAGGGAGACCCCAGTCCGTATACAGACTGGGTGCTGGCTTGTTACTGGGGGGACAGGAGTGAGGGTAATGGTGGTGGCAGCCACAGGAGCAGATGTTCTTTGCTCTGATGTTTCAGGTGCCCCCACAAGAGCATGGCCAGACTCACAGGCCTCAGAATCAGATTGAGAATTAGCCTCCATTTGATGGTTTCAAGTTTGTTGGATGGAATGCTCTGTCAGCAATATGCCAAATGGGATATCTGATGCACTACAAATGCATTATTGCCTATGTTACTTATAATACAGCAGATGGTATATCTTTCATGTTCACGATGGAGAAACGCATCCTTAAAAACATAAAAAAAGGTTTTGTTTTTAATTCCTGCTTGTTGGGTATCCTATGCATGCAATACAAATATTAAAGTCCATGCATGTTAACATGCAAAGCTACAGGCAGAACTTTAGTAATGCATTGTTAGTGTTGACACAAACCATTGTGGAGGCAAATCGGGCTTGATTTACCAGTTGGTGTCTGGGTAATTCTGGGACTAATGTGACGGATATACCATCTGCTCGCTTACAAATGTATGACATCCTGTGGCACTTGTAATACAGAGGACAGTATATCTGTCACGTTTGTGACACAGTATTCCAGTCATCAAACTGTACAGAAGAGTTATAAGCAAAATCAGTATTTTTTGAAGCTGAAGTAACTTACTCCCTTGTCACTGTTTAATGGCCTTGAACTCCCCATCCAAAACGGACTAGGCAACTGCTCGAATGCACCCATTATGGGATTCCACAACTGCCACACCTGCTTTTTGTGCTGGGAGGTCCTTCCCAGGAGTTTTATACTATAAGGCGTATCCACCACTCAATGTCCTCTGAACATTACAGCAGTAGATGCAATGACATCTGAAGACCCCTGTTAGTGCACTCTCCTTGTGATGGCTTGCCAGATCATCATCATCTGATGGGGGCTGACTTACACAGAGGGAGATAAGAAAACAAAAAATAATCCTATTAATAACCATGGCAAACATTGCAATTATTTAATAATTATGGAGCTATTATTATGTGAATTTGAGTTAACATACATTGTTCTGATTTGGTGGTATTGCAAATTATATTTAGAATTTTCTGATGGACATCACTTCATGATGTGTAATGGCATTAAGTACCATACTGTGGCCTGGATTTAGTGTTTAGTTCACAACATGACAAATATTCTGTCCAGCCTATTACAATTGCACTATATACTATGGGACTTGTAAGGTATACCGGATATTTGTCACGTTGTGATGGAGTAACCATTCTGCCAAACTCCAACTCAGGCCCTTTTTTATTTTTATGGAGTGGCTACTCCATCCGAAATGTGATGGTGTACTCTGTCCACCAAAGTGACAGTATGAACGCTGTCTTTAGAGTTGAGTGCACTGTGATCTTTCCAATGCTGACTTGGGAGTAGAAAAGTTTGTTCCCACAACCAGGGGGTCTCATTGGATGGTGAGTACAGCCAGTCTTCACTGCTAGAGTTCTTCAAGAATGAGGTCTTTGGGAGGTCCCTACCAACACGATTTGCAAGCAAGAGGGCCACTAGTATACCTTCAAGAGGGTCGGGCCACCCCAGATGGCATGGGAATCATCATTGTGGAATAGGGCTGCACAGGCTAAAAGGAGGAATTTACAAAAGTGGCAGCAAAAAGAAAGCACTCACCAAAGGCCTTCTAAGACTGGACAGCCTCACCCAGCGAGTAAAGGGGCCTACCCATGCCACTGGACACTTCCTGGAACCAATTTTCACCACCTTCAACAACATCAGAGTCGACAAGCCCACACCAGTCTCCTGGACAGACTGAACCCTCATCCAGTTCAGCAATCTCATTCTGGTCTAATGCATGCACCACCCCTAAACTAGCCTACCGAAACTGGAACAGCATTGCTGACATGGACTGGAACACCGCTTTCAACATGAGGAGTGCATCTCTCTTCCCAAACAGGCGACGGGATGGATGCGTTTTGGGAAAGAAGATAGTGTGATGACAACATTGCGACCCCTTCGAGTTACTTAGCACTTAAGCAAATGTCGCAAGTTAAGCTGTGCGACAGGCAAGCTTCAATTGTGAGTTCTGCGGCTTCTGGAAATTTTCGAGTGTTATTGCGTTGTTAGTAAAATTTGATAGAACTGTGTTTGTGTTTGGCATTAAGGGAAGTGCCGCATTAGATTCTGGCATACTCATGATGTCACAATATATTTGGAGCGAGGCCAGGGTGTTGAGTTGTGTTCAATACTCTGCCGTGGAATCGTGTGGCTGTGAAGTGTAGCACGCATTGACCACAAAGCATAGTGGACCAAAATACGTACAGCGTAACGCTTGGTGTCTCCCATAGCACTGGAACTTTGTTGGTGAATGTTTGTTCTAAACCTTCACCGGTGGAAGGAGTACTGGCTGTGTAGGTGTCTTTTGCCTACTCATTTTCTGTTTCTCATGGGATTTTGTGAGATGAGTCCGGAGAGGAGGAGAAACAGAAAGAGGACTGAAGTAGAAGTTGTGCTACAAGCAAAACAAAGGACGATTAATTCTTGGTAATGGGAATGCCTAATGTATATAAATTGGATATCCACTGTGTGATTTAAGGGTAATTCTCATCTAAGTTTTGTATATGGTGATGAGCGGTGACTACTTCATTTTGCTGTAGCTTGCTATGTTAAGTACCACTCCTTACTACGGTGACCATTTTCTGTCTTTTAGTTTGTCTAAGTTTGCATCATGATGTCTGCACAGAATATACCTGCTCCTCCCATGTTTTTATAGGACCCGGGGTTGCAAAATATAGCATGGGAAGATTGGAAGGAATCTTTGGAAATGTATCTTGAAGCTGTTATGGGGACGGGGGGGGGGGGGATCTGTTTGTTGCTAAATGTAAACAAGCGATGCTGAAACACAGAAACATGGTTTGGCAGTGGAGGGTAAGAAAGCTTTAAAAAATGTACAAGTGCCTTTGTTGAATGATTAGGATGCTGAGGCAGAGTCGGATGCTGATGATGGACCCACAGATAACTATGTGAATGCTTTGAGAGCTCGAGGAGAATTTTGGGAAACATTAGTGTGGTGGTTGAAAGTCCTAAGTTTTTTTCATAGGTCCAGATGCCTGGTGAAACCACAGAACAATATGTTGCCATACTTAGAACTCTAGCAGTCGCATGTACATTTAGAGAATTACAAGAGGAAATTATTAGAGATCAAGTGATCAATAGGACTTGCAAAATGAGGATTCAAGACAAATTATTGGCGTTGAAGGATCCTTCTTTAGAGAAGTCTATTTCCATTGCACATCGTATTGAGAACACCATGTTATGTCAAGGAACTAAGTGGTGGCCGGCATAAGGTAATGACTGACAAGGCTAATGGGGTAAATGTAGTCCACAAATCTGAAACAATGTTGCCTATTGCACGAGTAAATGTATTTACTACAAGGTTTGATGATAAAAAAAAAATGTTACAGGTGTGGAAGTGTGAGGCGTTTGGTGGAATTCAATGCATGTCCGGCAGCCAAGGCAAGATGCTACAAGTGCAAAAAGCTGGGGCATTTTTCTAAGGTGTGTAGAGTGGAAGATGGAGTGGTAAGTAAGAGTGATGTAGATTTGACTGTAGAAATAGAAATGTGGGTGACATCTGATATTAATGAGAATGATGTCGAGGTGTTAGCAGTGAGAGGAGTGAACAACATTGAGCATGTGGGTAAGGGAATGTATAATCCCCCTAAATGTGTGTTGACGTTGAATTGTAGTGAAGTTGAGATGTGCGTAGATTCTTGCTCTCTGTTTACTTTAAATGACAAGGCAATATGGAAAAGCTTGTAGTACAGTGATTTGACTCCCAAGGATGTTGAGCCAGTAGGTTATTGGGGAGCGGAGTTACCTGTTGTGGGTTATTTCTCTGCAGAGTTAGATTATCATGGTAGAAAGACTGAAGGCAAAGTGTATATTGTTGATAAGGGTAGTGTTGTTAGGATGGAAAGAACAACATGCATTGGGAATGGTGCTTGATCCTAATCATCCTGCTCAAGTATTACTTTACCAGGGGCAATAGAATTGACAATAGGAATTTAATGTATCCCAAATTATTTGCGGAAAAGTTGGGTTGCTTATGTAAATTTGAGCACTGGATCATTCTTAAGAAAGGTGCGATACATAAGGGGCACAAGGTACACAATGTGCCATTGGCATTACGAGTACAGTTGAAAGAAGAGCTTAGGAGACTGTGTGAAGCAGGGATGATTGAACCTATTTAATCTTTAGAGTGGCTAAGTTCCAAAGTTTTGGCCAGAAAAGCCAATGGGAAGTTGCAAATGTGTGTAATCTCAAAGGTCAGATTGAGAATATCTAGGTAGATAGACGTCCTCTTCCACGCATTGAGATGCTCATGGCAGTTAGTGAAGGTAAATGTTTCTCAACTCTGGTTTTGTCAAGTGCATATCATCAGGTTTGTTTGTATCCTAAATCTTGACATTTTACGTCTTTTGTGACACCTGTAGGGGTGTATCGATTTGTCTGCATGCCTTTTGGCTCAGCCTCATCATAGGTGGTTTTGCAAATGGTATGCAAAGAATATTGAATGGATTGTTCAATGTATTGTTTTTCCAGGATGATGTACTTGTCTGGGGTTCAAATAAGGTACAGCATGATGCGGTTTTAGATAAACTTCTCAGTAAATTGGATTCTGCTGGACTTACGATTAGTTTGGAGAAATGTAAGTTTGGAGTTGATGAATCTGAGCATCTGGTACATATTTTGTCGTTTGAGGGAGCTGTTAGAAATTGAATTACTGGTTGACTGGGGTGTGAACTCAGGTCAAACAGCAACCATATTCCTAGTCATGGTAAGGCACCAGCAAACCCCAAATTTAACATGTGCTCACCCCCTGGCAGCTTGGTACAGAGCAGTCAAGCTTAACTTAGAGGCAATGTGTGAAGTATTTGTGCAACACTTCAATCAGTACATCAGTGAAAACACCACACAAAAGGTCCCACACCAGGTTAGAAAAATAGAGCCTAATTTAAGACATACAACAAGACCAAACAACAAAAATCCAATTAGTAAAACTAGAGATATTGAATTTTAAAGTTTTTAGAGAAAATAGCACCAAAAGGCGTAAAATGCCAACTGCAGATATCTGGTCGCACTGGACCGGGACAAAGTCAAATGTTCAGGCTGACTACAATGGAGCACAGGCCGGCTATGGGGTATCCAGTTAGGCCTGCTGAACAGAGGACCTTAAATTCTGGTTTGTGGAGCGTTGCCTGGAGCTGTGTCACAGATGTGTCGCACAGCCAAGGTGATGTGTTGGTTCCGAGATGGGTGAGGCTTTGGCGTGAGCTCTTATTGCGCCGGCATTGAGGGTCCAGTCAACGAGGGCTTGCGAGGGATAGGGATGCGTTGGGTGGTTCCAAAGAGCTGCAATGCTGAGTTAGTCGTCGAGGCTGCTGTCAAGAGATGCGAGGTCCTGTGCTGGGGATGCGTTGCGCAGTAGAGTTTCCAAAGGCAATGTGGGCTGCGGCAGGGATGCAAGTCTTTTGATGAGTCCAATCCACGCAGCAGCGGAGATGCATCGGTACTGCTTGGGGTTGCGCCTCGCAGCAGAGGAGATGTGGTAGTTGCACTGGATCCACAGAGGCTGGCAAAGTACCTCAAGCCCACTTCCAATGGTCCAGGACTGGGGTTGCACCACTTGGCAGAGTAAACTCACAGATGGCAGAGTCCAGGTGCAGATGCAAGGTTGTTGGAAACATGTTATGTCCCTGAGGCTTCAGATCAGGAGGCCAACCAAGTAGACCTTGGAGTCACTCTGGGATCTGGGTTGAAGTGATGCAGGTCCAGTACTTCTGACCCAGGCAAGAGGGCAGCAGGTCATCTCCGTAAAGCAGGAGTCCAGCAGAGTGGCAGTCCTTCCTGGCAGAGTATCCACAGATCCGAAAGTGTACTGAAGAGTTGGTGTCTGAGGTTCTTCTTTTATACACGGTTGTCCCTTTGAAGTGGGGAGAAGCTTCTAGAGGCTTTCCATTGAAGTGCACAGATGCCCTGCCTTCCTGGCTCCAGACGAACTACAAGAGGTATGCAGCCTTTTGTGTGGAGGCAGGACACAGCTAATTCAAGTGTAAGTGGGGATGTGCCCAGCTCCTCGCTCCCATTCTGCCAGTGATGGCCCAACCAGTCAAACCTACACTCCCATTGTGTGTGGCTATCTAGGAGGAATACATAAAGCCCAGCTGTCAGCTACTCCCAGTCATGTGACAGGCTGCAAGGCACCAAATGGCTCGGGTAAGAAAATCCCAACTTTCTAAAAGTGGCATTTTCAGAATTGTAATTTAAAATCCGACTTCACCATAAGTTAGGATTTTAAATTAGGATTCCAGAGATAGCAAACATGAATTGTTTATCTCTTCCCATTTTGAAATTACACTTATAAAGTATAATAAGGCAACTCCGGGTTATCCTATGGGAGGGGTAGGCCTTGCAGTGGTGAAAAACAAATGTAAGAGTTTTTCACTACCAGGACACGTAAAACGTAAAAGTACATGTCCTGCTTTTTAAATATATTGCACCCTGCCCTCTGGGCTGTCCATGGCCTACCCTAGAGGGGACTTATATTTATTAAAAAGGAAGGTTTGAGCCTGGGAAAAGGTTTATTTTGCAAATGAAATGGAAGTTTAAACTGTACACACAGGTTTTGAAGTGACCGGCCTGAGACATTTTAAAAGGGCTACTTAGGTGGTTGACACAAACAGTGCTGCAGGCCCACTAGTAGCATTTAATTTACATGCACTGGGTACCTGTAGTACCACTTTATTAGGGATTTATAAGTAAATTAATTATGCCAATTGGGAATAAGCCAATTCTACCATGTTTTAAGGAGAGAGCACAGACACTTAAGCTCTGGTTAAGGTACAGTGCACAGAGACCTATGGTCTACTAAAACGAATTCAGCAAAAAGTAGGAAGAGGAAGGCAAACATTTTGGGGATGACCCTGCAGAAAGGGCCAAGTCCAACAGGAGTAAAAACCAAATTAAAGTGAATGGAAGCCGTTGAGAGGGCACCACCTCCTATGGATAAAAATCACTTGCAATCTTTATATTAGTTGGCAGAATACCACCTACCATCCCAGCTCTTGACTATAAATGATTGGTTTACTGGTGGTTGGTCCGACCTACCTTTTAAATTGGAACTTCAAACACTAGGTTTCCCTCGAATCATGGCAATGCTAAATGGCGACACAATTCCCATCACTTTACCCAAGGTGACCCGGTTGGTGTTTAGTGGATGGAGGGCAGCCCAACAACACACTGGGTGGTGGTGCAGACTTACACAATGGACCCCCTTGTGGCATGGCACATACTTGAGAGAGGTGGCTACACTGGAGAGGTTTAGTCAATGCCCATAGGCACCCATATGTCTTCTGTTCAGGAGCACCAGCAGGCGTACTCCTTGTCTGTAACACAATTTCACAAATACTTTCAACTGAGGCACACATTGAGAGTGTACGTTCCTCCTGGTACCTCGATCCCGGAATTCAGTCAGATAGAAGCAAAGGTCATGATGGGAGCATTGGGTAAGGGGGGAGTGTCCCAAATTTACTGCATGCTGATTATTAATGCCCCAGACATGTTGATGGCTCTCAAGACACTCTGGGAGGGATGGCTGGGCCCTCTGAATGATTCCAACTGGTCGGATGCCCTGATGGCCCCCCCAAAGGGTTAAGAGTGATTTGCATATAGCGGGGTCGGAACTGGGGTGGCGAAGTGAGATAAAGAACAATGATGGATTCAACCCAGATCTGTGACTGGGGGGGTGAGTGTCTGAAAAGTTTCAACGCTCCATCCATCATCTTCTTGTGTTTGCTTTGTTCGCCCTATGTTGGCAGGGTATGCCTAGACGTGGGTCCCTTGCTCACCTTGCCACTGGATTCAAGCTAGCCTGACTGATGAGGGGTGTTACCCTGAAACCGGTCCCAGGATGCTTGTTTCTGGTTTAGGGAAGACCTGGCTTGGCAGTGCGGGCTTGACTGTTCCCATGAGGCACGGGGTCAAGACTGTTTTGCATATAGCTGGGTCTGAACTGTGGTGGTGAAGTGAGCTCAAGAACGATGATGTATTCAACCCAGATCTGTGACTGGGGGTGAGTGTCTGAAAAGTTTCAGCACTCCGTCCATCATCTCCTTGTGTTTGCTATGTTCGCCCTAAGTTGGCAGGGTATGCTCAGACATGGGTCCCTTGCTCACTTTGCCACTGGATTCAAGCTAGCCTGGCTGATGAGGGGTGTTACCCCAAAACCGGTCCCAGGATGCTTGTTTCTGGTCCAGGGAAGACCTGGCTTGGCAGTTCGGGCTGGACTGATCCTATTGGGCGCAGGGTCAAGACTGATTTCCATATGGCTGGGTTCAAACTGGAATGGCATGGGGAGCAAAAAAACGATGGATTTAGGGAGTGAACAGAGGGTGCTCTGAGACAGCAGTAATCTGCTTTGAGCTGTGTTTTATAGGGAATGAACACTTTTTTTGTCTAGGAGAGTGAGTAAAGTTTGATACAAACAGTATTGTTAGAGGACAAAGTTTGTGAGGCCCTTACCTGCAGAAGTTCAAAGTGTGGATTGAGCCAGTCTGTGTCCTAAGAGATTCTGAATAGAGGAGCAGCTTCTAACTCCGTGGCCAGCAAACCTTGTCTGAGGTCGCTGGAACCTTATATAGTCTGCTATTGGTTGGTACATGTGTGCACTGATTGGTGGTTGTATCTGGTGTTTCTATTGGATTAGGGTTAGTGTTCTCATTGGTTGGGTATTTGAGGGTTCTGATTGGTTTCTGGATCTGTGATTCAATTAATGTAGGGTTGGGGCTAGGGCTAGGGTTATGATTTCTATTGGAAGTAGGGACTAGGGCTTCCTGTGTGATTGGTTGCTTGGACTAGGGTTGGGACTAGGGCTAGGGTTTCTATTGGAAGTAGCGATTAGGGCTTCTTGTGTGATTGATTGCTGGACTAGGTGTGGGACTAAGAGTAGGGTTAGGCTTTCTACTGGAAGTAGGGACTGGGGTTTCCTGTGTCATTGGTTGCTGAGACTTGGGTTGGGACTACTGGTAGGGCTAGGGCCTCTATTAGACGTAGAGATCCGGGTTTTTGAACCTGATTGAGTGCTTGGACTAGGGCTAAGATTGGCTGGAAGGTCCTGGTCTTCTATTGGTTCTAGCTTTTAGGGCTAGTGTTGTGATTGGATAGGGTTAGGGTGCCCATTAGTTGAAAGGGTCACCTGACTACTAGGGCTATAAAAGGCCAAGGCTTAGGGTGTCTCAGCCCGGGCGTCGAGATTAAGGGCGAAGAGGACAAGGGCAGTTGCCTGTTTGAGCCTGGTCGGGACTAGGGCCAGAAATGCTGCCCATTTTCCCATTCAGTAATACCCACCATACACATCCACAAACAGAGTAACAGACTCACACCAAATGTACACCACACACTTACTACAAACAAACCCTATGCACAAATCAATGTACCAGTATACACTGCAAAACCACACAAACCACATCTATATACCCTTCTATCCCAGCTACCACACATTTCCACCATCACCTACAAACAGTACACAAATCTATCCTATACCACTAACCAATGCACTCACCACTAACGCAACCAAAATCCATACCATACTTAACCACAACTCATCCAGACACACACTCCCCACTCTAATTACTCCTAACAGACCCCCTTTTATCATTAACAAACCCACACTCAGCCTTCCATCATTCATCCAACCAACACCCTGCTCTTCTTTCTACCACAATAACACAACAACACAGTACTTGCATGCCACAGCACCACGCATTTTAACTCTTGCAGCAAACAGGTCTAAAACAAACAGTCTTAAATCTACTTCATCCCCTCCTACACACAACATACACTCTACTCACAAACACATCACCGCCCCCTTTACCTTACAACTTCCACTCACAAACAACACTATACAAACAAATCCATCTGATGAAACAAATACATCAGCACCTCTTTTCACTACTCCTCAAAAACAAAACATATCATGCACATCAGCACAACAAAAACTCGCAAACACAACACCTCATAATGCTTAGTCACAAAATACAATCATACACCCACCTTTCAAACTACACAAATGAACAAACTCCAATGCCAAGCTTTCTCTCTTCCACCACACCTAACACGCATACAACAACACAGCAACTCTCTTCCAACCGCCTCTCATCCATTGGACAATTTAGAACCTTACTACATGACCCACATGCTGCACCACCACCACTGACTCATACACCTTCTGCCCTAAACATACGCAAACAATATAAACAATGTGCCACACATCACATCTTTGCTTCTCCATGTCTACTGCACAACAAAGTTCACCACAAAAACAACACAGCACAGCAACTCACTCTCAAACACCGCCTACACACGCAGACCCATTAAAATGCTTTCTTAGCCTGCTGGACGAGGAACACATTACAGAATAGCTACACGATTGCTATCCTCATATAGCTAATACCAGCACTAAAAACACACCTGCTACTAACCCACACAATACTGATCACTCTTCTGCAAAACAAAGTCTCACTGTCAGCAAAACACATTCTCTAAACTGTCTACTAATAAATGCTCGATCGCTCTCTAAAAACAAACTTCACATCTATGACCTTCTCACCGATGCAAAATCAGACATACTATTCATAACTGAATCATGGTTGGGAGATGATATGGCTCCAGTCCTGCATGAAGCCATTCCTCTAGGCTATCAAATGAGCACCCAAAATCATATAGGCAAAAAAGGAGGTGGTCTAGCTGTTGTGTGCAGGCAAACATTACATATCACTAAAGTTGACGACATCTCCATAAAGAATTGTGAGGCTCTTCTAACAAGATGCAATCCTACACTGTCTTCCTCCTGTAACTTCCTGCTCCTTTACAGACCTCCACCTAGCAAGGCGACATTCCCAGACGCACTTCTAGACACAGTTTCAAACCTGATAACAATACACTCCAACCTATGCGTTCTGGGTGACCTCAACATTTGGTTTGACAAACCCAATATGACCCATCCAAAAACAATAATCACTGGCCTAGACACACTGAACCTGCATCAGATTGTCCACAAACCCACACACATCGCTGGACATATCCTAGATGTAATTTTTGCTATTACCGAACTAGTTACCTTTCAAACTATAACTCCAGTCACATGGTCAGACCACCATTTGCTTGCTTTCAAACATAAAACAACACTAAGCGACTCACCTAAAACCACCTTACGTGCATCCTCCTATTGACTGTGGAACAAACTCAATTTGGAACACTTAGAAACACAACTAACATCCAGTACAGATCTAGAAACAAATTCTGTTAAACTATAGGAGTGGCTACAGGAAGCTTTTGATATCCTGATACCACTCAAAATCACACAACAGAACAAAAGGAAACAAGCACCTTGGAGAAATACAGAGATAAAAGACAAAAAACTACAAGTTAGAAAGCTGCAACGTGCCTGGCTCAAAACAAAAAACAAACAAGACAAACTTCACCTACAGAAAATTAACAGATTATACAAGTCAGCTATGTAAAAAAGCAAAGAAAAGGTACTATTCAGACAGAATTCAAAATGCTAAATGTGCAAATAAAGAATTCTATAAAATACTCCATGAATTTCGTAAACCAAATTGCCTACAAGGAACTCATCCCGTTACTCAAGATTTCACTGACAAACTGGCAAATCATTACACGGACAAAGCAGACATGTTGGACTCGTACTTAAAACAGAGACAAAGCACAAGCACTAACCCTTTTACAAAACAACAATCCAAGAATACTCTAACTCAGCCTCTCTGTTCCTTCCAACACATTTCACACAATAAATTTATGGACCTGGTCAAAGCAAGCAGGCCTGCCGGCAGCCCTTCTGACCCATGTCCACCACAAACCTTCAAGAGTATTCTTCTAACAACCTCTGCTGCCACTCCAATAAGAAGAATCATCAACGATTCCTTAACTACCGAATATTTCCAGAAGAACTCAAAAAGTCATACATAAGCCCTTTACTGAAGAAAACAAACTTGGACCCGCTGAACCCTGACAACTACAGACCCATTACTAATGGACCTTTCCTGGGCAAACTGATAGAAAGAGCAGCGTTCCTCCAGATGTCACAATTCATTGAAGAGAATGCCATACTTTCAGACTTCCAAACAGGATTTCGATGGGGAAGAGGCACAGAATTTGCCCTCCTTGCCATCTGGGATGACCTGAAGAACACAGTTGACCGCAACGGGGTTGCTGCGCTACTCCTCTTGGACCTCTCGGCTGCCTTTGACACGGTTGACCATGACACTCTGATACAAAGACTCTAAGAAGCCGGCATAGAGGACACCGCTTTAGACTGGATCACATCCTACCTTCAAAACAGAACTAATGTCATCCATACCCCACCTTTCTCGTCCAAACTGTACTCCACAAAAGCTGGGGTCCCTCAAGGCTTTATCATCTCGCCCATGCTTTCAACATCTACATGAAGTCATTACCGGTACTGATCAATCAATTTCAACTCGCGTGCTATAACTATGCAGATGACACGCAAATACTCCTTCAACTGGAATGTCCCAAAGACAGTGGAAACTCGCCAATTTTCAGTTGTCTCAGAGCCGTGGATCAATGGATGACTTGGAGCCATCTCAAATTGAATGCTTCCAAAACAAAAATGCTCATGTGTGGCGACTGGAAACATGTGAAAGAGACAATTAGTTATGTATTCCTCACCTTAGAATTACCCCCAGGCGTCCTGATCAAGAGCGGTCCCATTCCATGTATGGCTTTGTGGGTGATACAAAGAAGCTTGAACGTGGATCTTCGGGCAACCGCTAACCAACGCAGGGCTTTCATGGCAGGGGAGATGTGGTCTCACGGTTTGATATGCAAGAGTAGTCTGGCAGCCGAGTTCTAAATCTGTTGTAGTCTTTTCATAGTCGTTAAAGGTGATCCGTGCAAGAGGCTTTTGGCGTAATCGAGTTTGGACAGAACAAGGGAGATGGTAGCTTGGACCTTGTGTAGAAATCCCAAATGGGGGAAGATTTGTCGCAGAGTTTTATAGTAACAAAGCTTGAACTTGCTAGTTTGTCCACTTGGGCATTCATCGATAGCTTGGAGTCCATGGTCATTCCGAGGTTTCTTACTTCCTTCTATACTTTAGGCGGTGATCCCAGTTCATCAGGCCAGGTGGCAAGTGGGTCATAATGAACAAGTTACTTCCCTTCGGTAACGATATATCTGTAAGAGACATAGATTAGTTATGGATTCCTCACCTAAGAATTACCCCCAGGCGTCAGACTGGATCCAGAGAATTTTTCTTCAGCAGTACCCCTGCGCGTCGGTAGGTGGCGTCGGTCAACTCCGTGTTCGTCGTTGGTGTCATGGTTGTCGGAATGACATCGCGGTATCTACTTAGACGCCGCACCTGCGCGCTGACGTCAGTTCTTTCTTTTTCCGCGCCAGCCAGCGCAGATCCTGAGAGAGCGGTACCTCGAGTCACTTTTTGCGACTTTTTGTCGACATCTTTTCAAGTCGTTCGACTCCTGGTGCACTTAGGGATGTCCTGTCCTCGAACCGGCTTCAAGGCTTGAGACTCCTGTCGCAAATTGCTGTCGGTTACAGACCCGTACCTCGTGTGCCTTTGGCGTTTGGAGCGCGACCACGACTCAAAGTCGTGCTCCGACTGCCGGGCCATGAACCCGAAGTCTTTGCGGGAGCGGTCCCGAAAGCTTCTCGAGGCCCGGCAGTCCGCTCTAAGCTGTTCGAGGTCCCCGTCGAGAGGGAGGTTGCGGAGCCATCACCACCACTCCTCGTCAATGTCTTCGGGTAAGTCGAAGCACAAGAAGAAGGCGAAGAAGCACAGTCGCTCTTCGTGTTCTCCCCGTCTGTCGGCCGACATGACGCAGGAAGCGGAAGGTAGTGGTCCGGCTCCGCCAGCAGAGCCTGTTGGGTCGACTCCGGCCTTCCCGGGAGCCGGAGCGACCCCTGCCCAACTTCGTAGCTTTTACGAAGCCCTCCATTCCATCTTTGGGTAGCCCCACTCTGCCGGCGCGCCTTCGGGCCGCGCAGACTCGGCTGGGGGCTCTAGGCCTTCAATGCCGGAGGCTCCGGCGCCGCAGGGCCCCCAGAGATCCAGGCCTGGATCCGGATCGGCGCCGGTCGACCTCGTGACACCTCCTCCGGCGCCGAATCCAGTGGCAACACCTCCGCCCCCTCCGACACCGGTTGTGTCCCCAGCCGACGTCGACCCCAGCCTCCCCCTAGATGTGGACACTGAGCCGGACTGCTGTCGACCGACGCTGGGACCGGCGCCGACCGGTACTTTTGTACCACTGTTCTCCCCTGTGTTCCCTATCGCCCTGAGTGGCTACCAGAGGAGGGTGAGGAGGACTGGGAGGGGTCTGTGGACCCTTTGGCAGACCAGTTAGAGGAACCGGACTGGAGAGGAGTTGGGTGAGGCCAGTGGTCTGGACACCTCCCCAGATCTTGGCATGCTATCTCCCCCTACCGTGGCTACGGAGGAGGGTGCATCTTATGCAGTGGTGTTGCGTAGGGCGGCTGAGGCCTTAAACCTTGAGCTTCCTACGGTGGCGGTCAGGACTAACCTCCTGACCGAGGTGCTTCAGCCGGCAGCAACCTCTTCGGACCCCCTGCTACCGTTCAATGAGGCCCTTACAGACATCCTTTTGGGCACTTGGTCCAAGCCCAACACATGGGCTCCTGTGGACAGGATGATTGCCCGACACCCCCGCCCGGCACCGGGCGACCCCATTTTCCTCTCCAAAACACCCCACCCCTGAGAGCTTGGTGGTCCGAGCCTCGACTTCAAAGGGTGCATTTCCTACCGCACCACCTGATAGGAATCCAAGAAGCTCGACCATCTTGAGAAGAAAATGTTTTCCTCCTCCAGCTTAGGACCTCGGTCGGTGAACACCGCATGTCTCTTGGGCCGTTACTCCCACTCTGTGTGGGACACAGTTGCGCAGGTGCTGCCACAGTGCCTGGCTGAGGCCTGGGCCGTGCTCTGCCGTGCAGTGGCTGAAGGGAGAGATGCAGCAAAGTTCGCCATCCGATGTGGGCTGGACACCGCCGACTCGCTAGGCAGGACGATTTCAACGTCAGTAGCCCTTAGACGCTATGCCTGGCTGAGGTCCACTGGCTTTTCGGGTGATGTCCAATCTGCACTTTTGGACATGCCCTTTGATGGCTGTCGCCTGTTCGGCAACAAAGCAGACAATGCACTCGAGCGCTTTAAGGACTCCAGGGCTACGGCCAGATCCTTGAGCCTCGCTTCCACCTCTCGCCCTGCGCAGTGCGCTTTTCGCCCTTTTCGTGGCTACGGAAGGGGTGCCCCGCCGCGTTCCACCCAGAGCCACAGGCCTGTGCAAGCTGTCCAGCCTCTGCGCGGCTGGGGACGTGGGACCCACAGTCGTGGGTCTGGGGGCCAGCGGGTGGGCAGGTCCACCAGCGCCCCCTCTGCAGCAGCCTCCAGGCCCTCCTAGTCTGACCTTTCAGGGCCACCAATCGCCAGTGGGCAGCTGGATTCGCCATCACCTCCCCCACTGGCTCAACATCTGTTACGTTGTCAGTCCTCAGGATCGGTTTGATGCCCGGAATGGTCCACCTCTCGATCTAACCAAGCCTTAATAGCCGTAATGGCACAGGTCAGTGGAAGGATCAAGCGGGGGAAGGAAAGGAAGGGAACAGCAGGGAGGGAGATCTGAAATGACAAACACAACCATGTATAATCCTTATATAAATGTCACTAACACATGCGAGCACTAACTGTAAATGAAATGCCCTTTCCTATACCTGTAAAAAAATAGAACGACACTGGTAGAAGAAGATACTTCTATACATGACGTGCCTTCCGTGTGGTAACACCACGTGTTGTGCTATAGCTGCAGTGGAAATAAAACATAGAAGAAAACATACATTGAGCATGTACCCCTTACTGTTGGAAGCAGAGTGTCAACACCAATGAAAATATTTTAATGCCTTGCTAGAGAACTACCCTTTCCTATTCTCCACTTCACATCACAGGGATAGAGCGTAGTCCATACCACTCCTATTACCCCTGTTAAGACAGAGTCAGAACAACACATGAGTAGTTACCATAGTGCTCATGCACCAGTATCCAATCAACCAGAATATAGATAAATGAATAAACAAGAATACGCTCAGACGGTTACTTCACCATAAGAGCAAGTAAAGAAAACAATATTAAACGATGTAAACCAGTATAAACGAATAAGATCCCATCCAGTGAAGTGTCAGTCAAGAATTAGCCATACTAAAAGTGAAGAAGGTTGCTGGCTTAGTATTTGGCAAATATGGTTCGAGTTTCCACAAGCTTCCTTGTGGGACTTAGTCCACTACAATGCCCCCCGGCCGACAATACCGGGTGCAGGCACTATTGGTCTTTGAACCGTCCTCCGCACGAGCTGCAAGCTCACCAACGGAGGACGCGACTAGCTACCGGCCGACAATGCCGGTCGAAAACACTAAGGCGCCTATCCACCTCCGCACGAGCAGCCGCTCACCCAACGGAGGAGGTATCGCCTGAAACACACAACAAGGAGCGAGCATTTGGTGCAATAGCACCCTTACCAGACCGCTCCTCCTGGAACCCCTCGGCACCGCAAGTACATGGGGGAAGAATTTCCGATGCTATGCCGGGTTCCGACACTTCCTTATGTGCCGTTTCCTGCCACGTACGTGACGCGCAAAGCACCATGGGAGTTGTGGTTTCCCGAGTAGCGGCACTATTCTGAGCAGGACAGACACCGCTCTAGCCGCTAGGATTGTTCGCTCGTGTCTGGCGCATGTAACAGTACATCCCCTCCCTAACGAGAGCGCACCAAGGGTCCGGGCTTTAGTGGGTATTTCCTGTGGAAAGAAGCCACCAATCTGGGTGCGTGTACCTCTGATGCAGGTTCCCATGAGTTCTCCTCTGGGCCATACCCTTTCCACGCTACCAAGTACCACAGTTTGCGGCCACGCTTCTTCGAGTCCCGTATTCCCCTTACCTCGTACTCCATCTCCTCATTGACCAAGAGAGGTGGAGGCAGTTTCTTAACAGGGGATAAGGAGGGCTTCAGTAAAGACACGTGAAACACAGGATGGATACGCAAATGCGAAGGCAGCTTTAACTTCATGGTCACTGGACTAATGCATTCATCGATTATGTAGGGTCCTATGTATCGGGGATTGAACACACTATGTTTCCGGAAGCTTATATTCCTGGTGGACAATCAGACAGAGTCTCCCCTTCTGTATAAGGGTCCTGGTCGTCTGCGTTTATCCGCTGTGGCCTTGTATGCAATCTTGGCTGCCTTTAGGTTCTCCTGTGTCTTCATCAGAGTCTCCTTGATATGAGCCACTCTCTTGGCTACCTCTGGTATGTTGGTGTCCTTGATGGGATGGAGGAAAGGAAGAAACCTTGGATGGCGGCCGTAATTGCAGTAAAACGGGGATGCCCTCGTAGAGCCATGTGTGGCGTTGTTATAGGCAATCTCCGCGAGCCACATATAATCCACCCATTCCTCCTTGCTGTTGTCCACATAACATCTCAGGTACTGTTTCAGTGTTTGGTTGAGACGCTCTGTCTGTCCATCCGTCTGGGGGTGAAAGCTGGTAGACAAGGCCATGGTTACATGCAAGGACGAACACCAAGTCTTCCAGAACTGGGCCGTGAATTGTGATTCCCTGTCGGACACGATAATACTCGGTAAGCCATGCAGACGTACCACATGCAACATCAACAACCGTGCTAGTTGGCCAGCAGAAGGTACCTGTCTGCAGGCGATAAAGTGTCCCATCTTAGTCAGGTAGTCGATGACTACAAGGATTGCTGTACATCCCTGATCCAATGGTAAACCGACGATGAAGTCCAGTGAGATGTTCTCCCAGGGGCAGGTAGGAGTGGGGAGGGGTTGTAGCAAGCCCTGCGGGCGACGGTGATCAGATTTCATCTTTGCACAAATCTCACATGAAGTCACCCACTCTTTAACGTCCACCCTAAGAGAGGGCCACCAGAACTGTCTGTTAATGCGTTCAACGGTCTTTTCTACCCCAAGGTGACCTGCACTCGGGGAATCATGGCACCAGCTAAACACCTGCTTCCTCAGCTGCACAGTAGGCACCAACAGACGGTTGTTATTTATCGGGAAGCCGTCCTTGATTTGCCTTTCCTTGTGACTCTGAAGCCAGGTTCTCCATGTAAACGAGCTAATGCCCTTGAGTATACCCTTGAGAAAGGCATCCGGCTGTATCACACACAGTACCCGGGCGGGGTCGATAATGGCACTATCTGGGGTGCTTTCCGGGTTCCTGGCAGAGGTCTGTGGGGTAAGAGCGTCAGCTTTTTTATTCTCCGAACCAGGCCGATAGGTAATAATGAAGTTAAAACCTGAGAAGAAAAGCATCCATCTGAGCTGACGCGGTGTAAGATGCCTTGCAGCCGTCATGATCTGTAAGTTCCTGTGGTCCGTGTACACAGTGACCACATGTCTGGCTCCCATCAAAAAATGTCTCCACTCCATAAAAGGGTCTTTAATGGCCAAGAGTTCTTTTTCGGCAATGTGGTAGTTCCTTTCGGCTTCATTAAGTTTCCTAGACATATAAGCCACTGGATGGAGTTGCCCCGTGGAAGAGTGTCTTTGTGACAGGATGGCTCCCAATGCCACCTCAGAGGCGTCTGCTTCTACCACGAATGGTTTCTCTGGATCCGGGTGAGACAAGACAGGGGCGGCCACGAAAGCAGATTTCAAGGCAAGGAATGCCTCTTGGGCTTCAGGGTTCCATTCGAACTTCTGTGTCTTCCTCAGCAGTTGAGTTATTGGAGCAACTAGTTTGGAAAATTGATTGATAAATCGTCTGTAGAAATTGGCGAAGCCAATGAAGCACTGCACATCCCGAATGCACCGAGGGGGAGGCCAATCCCTTACAGCGGTGATCTTTCGTTCGGCCATTTCCTTGCCTGATGGACTAAGCATGACTCCAAGGAACTCCACAGTGGTAACATGGAAGTCACACTTGCTCAATTTGCAGAACAAATGGTGTTTCTGTAGGATTTGTAGCACGGATTCCACATGTTGTATGTGTGCCACCTCATTCTCCGAATAAATGAGGATGTCGTCAATATATACCACTACGTAGTGGTCTAGGATCTCCCGAAGGACGTCGATGAGAAAGTATTGAAACGCCGCAGGGGCGTTACATAACCCGAACGGCATTACTAGGTACTCAAATAACCCATACCGGGTCTTGAAAGCCGTTTTCCATTCGTCGCCACTCCTCATGCGAACCAAGTGATAGGCTCCCTTTAAGTCCAGCTTGGTGTAAATGTTCGCCTTCTTTACCTGCTCAAGCAAAACGCTGATTAGCGGTAAGGGGTATCGGTTCTTCACGGTTATAGCGGTCAGTGCTCTAAAGTCCACACAAGCACGCAATTCGCCATTTGCCTTTGGTATAAAAAAAAGCGGGGATGCGGCAGGGGACTTGGAGGGGCGGATAAAACCTAATCCCAAGTGTTTGTCCAAATAGGCTCTGAGATGGAGATTCTCGGGTTCCGTCAAGGCGTATATTCTCCCACTATGTACTACTGCCCCAGGAACAAGGTCGATTTGACAGTCATACTGTTTATGGGGAGGAAGTTCTTCCGCCTGGACGTCGTTGAATACTTCCTCATACCTCTGATATACGGTGGGTAACTGTATCTCCTTTTCCGCCGCTGTGGCAATACTCATCCCACAGGCTAGCGCTGTAGCAGGGTCTTCTGGGATTCTTAAACAATGTTCCAGGCAGTAGGGAGAGTTCATCAGCACCATTCGGGTAACCCAATTGATTTCAGGGTTGTGTCTTTGCAGCCACGGCAACCCCAAAATGATCCAGTATTGGGGGGCATGGATGAGGCTGAATGTTATATATTCCCTGTGTGAGGCTCCGTATTGAACTTCAATCTCTTCGGTGTTGTATCCTATGGGTCCTGTAATTAGTTTCCTCCCATCGACTGCGTAAACTTCTTCGGGCGGGTCTTTGGGCACAAGACATATGCCTCTACGCTTAGCTTCTCCTAAGTCCATAAACATGCCAGTGGCTCCAGAATCTACCATGGCAGCCATGTGCACCCTCTCAGTTTGTAGAAGCAACAGTACGTTGATGAATAAATGACCTGGTCCTGCTGGATCATTGTTCTGTAAGGAAGGGATGTATGCCTGACTCCAAGAAGCCCCTTCTTCCTTCTTTGAGTCACCTAGTTTTCCGACACCTTGTCCAGGGCGGCTGTCGTCATTCTATTGTTGCGGAACCGATTCGTTTTGGGTTTCACGGGGCATTCCCTGACGTAGTGTCCTCTCTTGCCGCAATACAAGCAGAGACCTTGCTTACGTCGGGTGTCTTTTTCAGCCGTGGTTAATGCAGCCCTTATGGTTCCAATCTCCATTGGTTCAGATCCTGAAGCGTTGTTAAGTTCCGAGGACTTCTGTCGTTCATAAGAAGGCATGTTTCTCTCCTTCCTTTTGTGGTCACCTTTTCGCTCACTCAGTCTATGATCTAAGCGTAGTACTAGATTAATCAGGTCTTCACAAGTGGCAGGTTGGGGATCGATCTGAGCGATGATATCCTTGAGGTCTTCCCGTAACCCTTGATGGAAAAGTGCAGCTTGTTTGGACTCCGGCCACTTGGTCTCCGCTACTAGCCGCCTAAAGGAATTCAGATACACCAACAGGTCCTTGTTACCCTGTCGCAGCTCCAACAATTCCCTATCAGCCATATAGGACTCAGCTCTTCTGTCGAACACCTTCAAAAATTCAGTTCGAAAGGCTTCCCAATCATGTAGGAGAGGGTCATCACGGCTTACCAGTGGCACTGCCCATTGTGCCGCATCTCCAGCTAGGTAAGAAATAAGAAAAGCTACCCTTGCCTGATTAGTGGGGAACGACCTTTGTTTGCATGAAAAGTGTAACATGACCTGCGTCAAAAATACTTGCACTTTACCGGAATCCCCATGATACCTCTCTGGTGTAGCTAATGGTACGGAAACCGGCATTTCTACGACCACCGCATTAGGCGGCGCTGCCGCTGAAGCACCCACACTAAAGGGATTCCTCTGCATACCATCCACCCTGGCTCTCAAATCTGCGGCTTCCTGCCTGGACGCCGCCAACTCAGCCTGAACCGTGGCAAGCACAGCTAGAATATCATCAATAGTGGCCATTCCCAGCACAACCCGACCGGGAGGACACTATTTCGTGGGTCGGAAATTCTGTTACGTTGTCAGTCCTCAGGATCGGTTTGATGCCCGGAATGGTCCACCTCTCGATCTAACCAAGCCTTAATAGCCGTAATGGCACAGGTCAGTTGAAGGATCAAGCGGGGAAGGAAAGGAAGGGAACAGCAGGGAGGGAGATCTGAAATGACAAACACAACCATGTATAATCCTTATATAAATGTCACTAACACATGCGAGCACTAACTGTGAATGAAATGCCCTTTCCTATACCTGTAAAAAAATAGAACGACACTGGTAGAAGAAGATACTTCTATACATGACGTGCCTTCCGTGTGGTAACACCACGTGTTGTGCTATAGCTGCAGTGGAAATAAACCATAGAAGAAAACATACATTGAGCATGTACCCCTTACTGTTGGAAGCAGAGTGTCAACACCAATGAAAATATTTTAATGCCTTGCTAGAGACCTACCCTGTCCTATTCTCCACTTCACATCACAGGGATAGAGCGTAGTCCAGACCACTCCTATTACCCCTGTTAAGACAGAGTCAGAACAACACATGAGTAGTTACCATAGTGCTCATGCACCAGTATCCAATCAACCAGAATATAGATAAATGAATAAACAAGAATACGCTTAGACGGTTACTTCACCATAAGAGCAAGTAAAGAAAACAATATTAAACTATGTAAACCAGTATAAATGAATAAGATCCCATCCAGTGAAGTGTCAGTCAAGAATTAGCCATACTAAAAGTGAAGAAGGTTGCTGGCTTAGTATTTGGCAAATATGGTTTGAGTTTCCACAAGCTTCCTTGTGGGACTTAGTCCACTACAATGTCCCCCGGCCGACAATACCGGGTGCAGGCACTATTGGTCTTTGAACCGTCCGCACGAGCTGCAAGCTCACCAACGGAGGACGCGACTAGCTACCGGCCGACAATGCCGGTCGAAAACACTAAGGCGCCTATCCACCTCCGCACGAGCAGCCGCTCACCCAACGGAGGAGGTATCGCCTGAAACACACAACAAGGAGCGAGCATTTGGTGCAATAGCACCCTTACCAGACCTCTCCTCCTGGAACCCCTCGGCACCGCAAGTACATGGGGGAAGAATTTCCGACGCTATGCCGGGTTCCGACACTTCCTTATGTGCCGTTTCCTGCCACGTTGTACGTGACGCGCAAAGCACCATGGGAGTTGTGGTTTCCCGAGTAGCGGCACTATTCTGAGCAGGACAGACACCGCTCTAGCCGCTAGGATTGTGCGCTCGTGTCTGGCGCATGTAACAACATCACGTCGGACAGGTGGGTTTTGCAGATAGTCCGAAGGGGCTACTCCCTCCCCTTCGAGACTACCCCTCCATCCATGCCACCTCAATTCCATTGCATGTCGGAGGATCACCTGGCCCTTCTCCAACAGGAAGTTACGGCTCTCTTGGCCACGGGAGCCATTGAGCGAAATCCTCCCCCAGAAGTAGGTTGTGGTTGTTATGCCCACTACTTTCTGGTGACCAAGAAGGACAAGGGCCTGCGTCCTATCTTGGATCTCAGGAACGTCAACCGCTTACTCCGGAAGGAGAAGTTCAAAATGTTGACACTGGCTCAGGTCCTGTCTGCCCTCGACCCTGGAGACTGGATGGTAGCGTTGGACTTGCAGGACGCTTATTTTCACATCCCCGTCCTGCCGGCCCATCTGCGTTACCTACGGTTCATGGTAGGCCACGAGCACTTTCAGGTTACCGTGCTCCCCTTTGGCCTTACCAGCACCCCTCAGGTGTTCACAAAGGTGATGGCGGTGGTCGCAGCTCATCTGCTCAGATCAGGGGTTCCAGTCTTCCCCTATCTAGACGACTGGCTGTTGAAGGCGGGCTCGCCACAGGCTGTCGTTTCCCACCTCCAGACTACGGCCGAACCTCCTGCATCCGCTGGGGTTCACCTTCAACGTGCCGAAGTCACACCTGATTCCCTCTCAGAAGCTCCTTTTCATCGGAGCGGTTCTGGACATAGCGCAGTTTCGGGCTTATCCTCCAGAGCAGTGAGTCCCGGATATTCGGGTTATGATTCCGATCTTTCAGCCTCTGTCTAGGGTTTCGGTCAGAATGACCCTGAGGCTACTGGGCCTCATGGCCTCCTGCATCCAGCTGGTGGACTATGCCAGGTGGCATATGCGGGCTCTGCAGTGGTACCTGAAGTTCCAGTGGGCACAGCATCAGGGGAATCTTTCCGATTGCGTCCAGATCTCGGAGGGCACTGCACATCAATTGCAGTGGTGGCTAACGAACCAGGATTGGGTCAACGGCAGGTCCCTCTCCCTTTCCCAGCCAGAATTCACAGTGGTGACAGATGCATCACTTCTGGGGTGGGGCGGCCACATGGGAGAGGCGGAGATCAGAGGCCTCTGGTTTCCGGCGGAGTCCGGGCTCCACATTATCCTTCTGGAGCTTTGGGCGATCCGTCTTGCACTGAAGGCATTCCTTCCTTCTGTCAAAGGGAGAGTAGTGCAGGTGTTCACGGACAACACCACCGCCATATGTTACTGCAACAAACAGGGCGGGGTGGGGTCGTGGACCCTATGTCAGGAGGCACTTCGTCTCTGGAAGTGGCTGGAACATCAGGGCATGTCCCTGGTGTTCAACACCTGGCAGGTTCTCTGAACGCCAGGGTGGACGAACTCAGCCGCCGGTGCATGATGGATCATGAATGGCGTCTTCACTCTGACGTGGTGCAAGGTCTCTTTCAGCGGTGGGGAGAGCCTTGGTTAGATCTATTCGCCACCGAAGAGAATGCGCACTGTCCGCAGTCTGCGCGTTGGAATTTCCAAGGCGGCACTCGCTCGGCGACACTTTTCGTCGCGAGTGGAGTTGCGGTCTTCTATACGCCTTTCCGCCTATTCTACTTCTACCCAGAGTGCTGCAGAAGATCAAGCGTGACCGGGCCCAAGTCATTCTTGTGGCCCCGGACTGAGCTCGAAGAGTATGGTATCCCGAGCTCTTACACATGACCATCGATCCTCCGATCAGACTGCCCCTTCAGGAGGATCTTCTGTCGCAGGGGACGGTCTTCCACCCGAACCTGTCCAGCCTCCACCTCCTTGCGTGGAGATTGAGCGGCGACAGTTTACAGCTTTCAACCTTCCTCCCGAAGTCTGTAACGTTATCTTGGCAGCCAGGCGTCCCTCCACCAAAACGGTATACGCCTGTAGATGGAACAAATTTGTTGCATGGTGCGCAGCAAAGGCTGTGGATCCTTTTTGTGCTCCCCTTTCAGAGGTTCTCCTCTTCATTCTTTCTCTGGCCCAGCAAGGCCCTGCTCTGGGCACTCTAAAAGGCTATCTTTCTGCCATTTCAGACTTTCTTCGGCTTCCTGATCAGCCTTCTCTTTTCAAGTCCCCTATTGTAAATCGCTTCTTCAAGGCCATTACTCACTTGTTTCCTCCAATTCCTTTCGTAATGCCCCAGTGGGACTTGAACCTGGATCTGACCTACATTATGTGCGCTCCTTTCGAGCCGCTACATAACTGTCCTCTCAGGCTTCTGACACTTAAAACTGCCTTTCTGGTCGCCATCACCTCTGCTCGCAGGGTGAGTGAGCTCCAGGCTCTTTCTTCAAAACCTCCTTTCCTGGCTGTTCATCCGGACAAAGTTGTCCTTCGCACTAGGCCTTCTTTCCTTCCCAAAGTGGTTACCTCTTTCCACATAGGACAAGCCATCACTTTGCCTACCTTCTTCCCGCCCCGCACCCTTCTAAAGAGGAGGAGAGGCTCCACCGTCTGGATCCAAAACGTGCGCTTTCATTCTATCTGGATTGCACAAAACAATTCCTGGTGGATGAACAGCTCTTTGTTGGCTATGTGGGCGCCAAGAAAGATCGGGCCATGCAAAAACGAACCATTGCTCGATGGGTCATTCTTTGCATCAAAATTTGCTATTCCTTAGTGAAAAAGGAACCTCCAGTGGGGTTGCGTGCCCATTCCACCAGGGCGACGACAGCTACTACTGCTTTGGGACGTGGAGTCCCCCTTCATGACATCTGCCAAGCAGCTACGTGGGCTTCATTGCACACGTTTACTAAACACTACTGCCTGGACAGCCAAGTTCGGAGAGACGGCTTCTTTGGCCGTTCAGTTCTCCAGGACTTTCTGGTGTGAACTTAGTTCGCAGACCCACCTCCGGGTTGGTATTGCTGGGGTATCTATTCTAAGGTGAGGAATCCATAACTAATTGTCTCTTTCAGATGAACAAGTTACTTACCTTCGGAGACAATATATCTGTAAGAGACATAGATTAGTTATGCATTTCTCACCGCCCCACCCATCCTCCCCGTTCTGCGAACTGACTTCTAGGGTAAGGGACTTCCTTTTAGGGCCCTAGTTTTGTGCACCAGTGGTCAGTGTCTTGCATGGCTCTGCGCTTCTGGCGTGGAATGTCGTGTAAAGAACTGACGTCAACGCGCAGGGGCGGCGTCTAAGTAGATACCGCGACGTCATTCCGGCGACCACGACGCCAACGACGAACGCGGAGTCAACCGCTGCCACCTACCGACGCGCAGGGGTACTGCTGAAGAAAAATTCTCCGGATCCAGTCTGAGCCCTGGGGGTAATTCTAAGGTGAGGAATCCATAACTAATCTATGTCTCTTACAGATACATCGTTACCGAAAGGTAAGTAACTTGTTCATTATGACCCGCTTGCCGCCTGGCCTGATGAACTGGGATCACCGCCTAAAGTATCGAAGGAAGTAAGAAACCTCGGAATGACCATGGCCTCCAAGCTATCGATGAATGCCCAAGTGGACAAACTAGCAAGATCAAGCTTTGTTACTATAAAAACTCTGCGACAAATCTTCCCCCATTTGGGATTTCCACACAAGGTCCAAGCTACCATCTCCCTTGTTCTGTCCAAACTCAGGGGCATATTAGCAAGACCGGCGATAAAATTATCGCCGTTTTAGCGGCAGGAAACTGCCGCTAAAACGGCGATAATGGGCTTGCTAATATGCGTTATAGAATTCCAATAGAAGCCCAGGTTAGATGTGCAGGACATCTAACCTGGGCTTCTATTGGAATTCTATAACGCATATTAGCAAGCCCATTATCGCCGTTTTAGCGGCAGTTTCCTGCCGCTAAAGCGGCGATAATTTTAACGCCGTTCTTGCTAATATGCCCCTTAATTATGCCAAAAGCCTCTATCACGGATCACCTTTAACGACTATGAAAAGACTACAACAGATTCAGAACTCGGCTGCCAGACTTCTCTTGCATATCAAACCGTGAGACCACATCTCCCCTGCCTTGAAAGGCGTGCGTTGGTTACCGGTTGCCAAAAGAGCCACGTTCAAGCTGCTTTGTATCACCCACAAAGCCATACATGGAATGGGACCGCTCTTTATCAGGAATAAAATCACCAAACACATTCATCATAGGAACCTCCGCTCTAGAGTGGCACCTTGCCTTAAAATCCCAAGATACAAGAAAAAAAAAACATGGGTGGCACATCCGTCTCTGTTCAAGCAGCCAAAATATGGAACTCTTTACCCCCCAACATAAGACCCACCGACAACCACTTTATCTTCAGAAAACTACTCAAGAATTGGCTCTTCCCCACATAAGCACCATACGCAAACAGAAATATACAGCATATCCCTCTGTATATAGGCATTTATTTGTACTATAGATATGTACCTATATATGTGTATTGCTTTGAATAAACATGTAGAATAATTGTTTAAAAAAAAGAATTTTTTAAGTACAACACTTGAAAACCAGAGTTTATCGAATGCATCTTTAATCTACTTATACTTACTTCCTTTATGCATCTATATACCTTCCATGTACTTGGATCTATATATTTATTGCCTTCCTCCTCCAAAAAAAAAACAACATATTATATGCACTACCCTATTTCTCACCCTATACCTCTATCAATATCTTTAATCTACATATACTTACATCCTTTATGCATCTATAAACTTTCCATGTACTTATGGATCTATATATGTATTACTTTCTTCTAATTCAGCATATCCAATGCACTTCCCTATTTCTCACCCTATACCTCTCTCAATATATCTTCTACCTCAACTCTGACTCATCTCAATCCTCTTTCTACTACTCTTTCCAATGCACTAGCCTATTTCTCACCCTATACCTCTATCAATATATCCATTACCTCCACTCTCTCATTCATCCCAAACCCCATACCACTGCTATGATCCCCAAAATAGCCCTTTCTAGACTCTCCCCTACTCTACCCCTCCTTGCACCACCTGACATCTTTTACTATACTGATCCCCCAAAACAAGCCTTTCTAAACTCCTCCCTCTGACTCTTCCCCTCCACGTCCCTTTTTACTCATCCCAAGCCTCCCACTACTGCTATGAACTCCCAAAAAAAAAGTCTAAATCCTTCACTCTTCTATCCCTCCACTATCCTTTTCAGTCGAAATAACAGACTAACTTGTCCACTTCTCAAATTTCATATTTCACTATACTAATTCACCACTAATCCTTTATGGGTTCCAGAGTAGCGTGCTACTCGCCGAAAAAAGCACTTCAACACCTCATTAGGGGTAGCAAGCGCTATATAAATGCAAACCTTTTTTTCCTCTTCTATCCTTCTCAATCCAAATAACTGACTAATATCCACCACTCAAATTACTTTCATATTTCACTATACTAACTCAACACTAATCCTTTATGGGTTCCGGAGTAGCGTGCTACTCGCTGAAAAAGCGCTTCGACGCCTCATCAGGGGTAGTAAGCGCTATATAAATGCAATTACAATACAAAGAGGCCAGGGTCAAGACTGATTTGCATATAGTTGAGTCTGAACTGGGGTGGAGAAGTGAGCTAAAGAACGATGATGGATTCAACCCAGATCTGTGACTGGGGGTGAGTGTCTGAAAAGTTTCAGCACTCTGTCCATCATCTCCTTGTGTTTGCTTTGTTCCCCCAAGGTATTCACCATATCATCACGATTACGCTTAGCGCAAACATATTATCCACATGGCACCTGCATCTCCCTTGCACGTTGCATAAAGCAGGGTTGCTTCCCAGTCCAGCATGTTTTCGTTGCTCACATGCTCCTGCTGATTATTTTCACATGACATGGTCCTGTCCTGCAATACCGGGTTATCGGGAAAGGATGCTATCTGAACTCTCTGAAGTCTTGAACCTTGATATAGACCTCTCCCCGTTGTTAATCCTACTGGTGGTACTTGAGGGTGCAGGGGGGACCCTTGTGGACCGAGCACTGTTTGGGATGGCATTGCTAGTGGGCAAGCGCGCTATTGCAGCTCACTGCCTCTAGGCCAGACGTTGTTGCAGTGGCGACGTGGAGTGGACTGGTGTGCCCAGCAAGAGAAACCAACTTATGAGGAACAATGGTGCCCGGCTTAGCTCACCAAAATATGGGGCAGGTGGTTTGGGATGGCAGGTATGGACTCACTATGAGGAGGTATTTCAAGATCAACGCCATTCTTTATGTACGAGATGATACCCGCCATTGCTATTGTACTTCGGATGAGCTACGCCTCAAACAGAGGATTAGTGTCAGTTTCAATGTGACGACTTGTATCTGTAAGAAAATAATAAAAATGTGTTTATCAAAAAAACATTTGTATAGGTTTTGTCCTGCCCTCCCGCAAAGGGCTGATTTACCCCCTACTGATCGTCTGGAGCCAGGGCTGGGTTGAAAGGGGTTGTTGCGCAATCCTAATGGTTCCTTTGAAGTCACCACTTCATCAAAGACATTTTTGAGTATAAGTACTGAGACTCTGACCCCATGTTTTTAGACACTGCATGGGACTTGTAACCAGACGCTGCTGGCTTTACAATCTGCACATTGCCAGGAGGACTGCTGTGCTGCCAGGAGGAATCACCATTTGGACTACCTGCTTTGTTATGCTGAACTGCTGGGCTTCAGGAGGGACTGCCACTCTGCAAACCTGACTTTATGTGCTGGCCTGCCTGCTGCTTCCTTTGTGCCCAAGTGTTCTCCAAGTGAGTGGGACCTTTGGAAAGCCCTGTACTATTTTGAAGAGGCACATTAGAAAGCAACCTTAAATGAGGACTGGGAGGGTGTTGATTCTGGGGAAGACCCTGAGGAGTACCCAGAGATCAGTGAGGACTCGGAGTAGGAGGGTTCCCAATCAGCACTTCGAGGGTTTGAGGAGGAGGGAGAAAATGACTGGGCAGGGACGCCAGTAGAAAGAGCGGATCCCATAGATAGGGAGTCCCTGGCTGGGTCTTGTGCCTGGAGCAGTGTCACCTCCCGCACCCTGTCCCCTGAAAAGCTCAAAGATAGACAGGCTGAGAGGGACCTGAGGTTACATCTGGTTCAGCTGGCTGTAGAAGAGAGAAGGGCTGAGGTTGAAAGAGCATTAGCTGAGGAGAGGAGGGCGGAAGCAGGAAAGGCTTTCTCCAGAGAAAAACTTGCTCTTGAGGAAAGGAAATTGGCCCATGAGCATAGTTTGAGAATTCTGGACTTACAAGCACTGCAAGTAGAGTCCATTGGTGGCAGCAAACATAGTGAGTCCAGTGTTAAAGATACCATTCAAATACACAGACTTGGTGCCTAGCTTCAAGGAGGGGGGTGATATACATCAGTGGTTTCAGGAGCATGAGAGAGCTCTGACAGTGCACAGGATCCCTGAGGAGGATTGGGGAACTGGCCTAGGGAGTTATATTCCTGGTAATGGAAGGGATGTCCTACTGGCCCTAGAAGGGAGGGACAGGCAGAGGTATACCCCATGAGGGAAGCCCTGAGAAAGTATAGATTCACCCCCTGAATAGGTTAGTTGAGGTTCTGGGGCAGCCGGAAACTGACTCACCTTTCTTGGGAGGAAGTTTTGGAGGATTTTTGCAAAGCACTGGATGGTTGAGTGAAGGGTAGCGCAGTAAACAATTTTGAGGGGCTGTACAATCTGATTGTCAGAGAACACATGTTCCGTTATTGTTTTCCAGGGCTACACCAACACCTGTTGGAGTGTAAGTTCTCTGACCCCAGGGAACTTGCAAAGAAGGCAGGCCTCTGGTTGAGTACAAGTGTGTCTGGAAAGGCATTTGGGAGTGATCCTAAAGGGAGTTGCTCTGGTTCGCCCCAACCACGGGTGGGGGAGGTTCACAGTAGCCCAGATAGGTTCCAGTGTAGTGGGGTGGGTAAAGGGTCCCATGTCCCTTCTCAGAGCAGGAGGAGAGGTGGGGGTGGGAAAAGTCCCAGGGTGCCCTATGCCCAGTCCCAGAGCCTGGATAGTATCCCGAGGTGACACCAGGAGGGGAGTTTAGTCTGTATAGGGAGACCATCCGCTGAGGGGGAAGGGGGGGGGGGGGCACTGATACCAGCATCCAACCAGTTCTGGTATCTGGCAGTACCACTGCGCAGAGGAGGGTGCAGAAGCCCAGTTAGAGGAGTAGGGGGAGGATGGCCTTGCACCTAACCCATGTTCATCCTAAGGGTATAGACCTTGGGTTGGAAGACTAGTTGCAGGATAGCACCCCTGAACTGGTGGGAGAACTGAGCAGGACGGTTGCCACAAGTAGCATGACAGTTCTGGATTCTAGGGGTCCCACTCCAAAAAGGAGGGTGCAGAGACCCAGAAGGAAGGGCAGGGGGTGGACGGACTCACTCCTAACTCCTGTCCATCCTAGGGGTATACACCCTGGGCTGGAGGTCCAGTCTCCGGATACCACCCCTGAACTGGTGGATGGTGGAGTGGAGAAAGAATGCGATGCACCTGGGGCTACCGGCCCCCACTCTGAGAAACCACAGAGGACAGAGACCCCTGGATGGCCTGAGGCCTGGCTCTGGACACTGACAGCTGTCAGTGACCTCTGTAGGTTGCTGTCCTTGTGGACAGAGTTTTCCTTGGGTTGGAGACAGAAGTCAGACCCAAGGGGTGGAATGGGCCACTTCACTTTGTTGGCCTTGGTGGTACTATCTGCCTACTGGGATGCATCTGTGAACAACCTAAAGCTAGGCGCTTCACAGATGGAGTCCGCAGGTGAGGAGGATTCCCCATGGATCAGCTTAGTGGACCCTCCGAGCATAGGCAGAGGAATCCAACTGGGTTCAGAGAGGTGTAGAACTGGCACGTGCCCCTACAGTAACCTGCCAGGCTCTATGTTCTATCGCCCTGAGCAGGGAAGCCCATCCATCTATTGATTAGTCTACCCTGGCTTTAGGCTAGTAGGGGGTTGTGTTGGACCTGGCCCTTTTTGCAGGGTTATCCCCAAACTTTTTGCCTTCGTCTGCCTTAATATCCCCTTTTATTACACATAGATCACCCCTAATGTGGGCCCTAGGTAGCCCTACGGGAAGGGTGCTGTGTACGTAAAAGGTAGGACCTGTGCCTTTATGCGTGACATGTCCTAGTAGTGACAAACAGCCTATTTCGTTGTTCACTGCTGTGAGGCCTACTTCTCTCATAGGCTAGCACTGGGAATTCCTTTATATACTCTTAAGTGATAATTCATGATCTGAAAGGAGAGGCCGTACCATGTTTGGTATGTTTAGAATAGTGGTGATTAATCCTACTTACTGGTGAAGTGGGGTTTACATTACTATTTTAGAAATGCTACTTTTAGAAAGTGGGCAATTCCTCTTTGCTTAGGATTCTTTGTGCTTTGCAGCCTGACTCTAATAATCGTCTGGGCTGGGTGACAGCTACACTTTGTGCATACTTTCTAGACGGGCACAACACAGGAAGGGCTGGGGTGACAATGATACATCTGCATTCATCTGCATACTGATAGCGTTCTTGGGCTGGGAGAGGGAGAAAGGGGTTCACAACATTTGTATAGGTTGTGTCCTGCCCTCATACAAAGGGCTGATTTTTCCCCTACTGATCGTCTGGAGCCAGGGCTGGGTTGAAAGGGGTTGTTGTGCACTTCTAAGGGTTCCTTTGAAGTCACCCCTTCATCAAAGACATTTTTAAGTATAAGTACTGGGGCTCTGACCCCATGTTTTTAGACACTGCGTTGGACTTGTAATCAGATGCTGCTGGACCTACAAGGTGTGCTGCCAGGAGGGACTGCCATTTGGACTACCTGCTTTGTTCTGCTGACTGCTGAGATGCAGGAAGGTTAGTCACTGCAAACCTGACTTTATGTGCTGGCCTGCCTGCTTCTCCTTTTGTGCCCAAGTGTTCTCCAAGGGTTTGTTGGCTTCGCCCCTGTTCTCTTTGAATCTAAGGACCAGCAAAGATTCCCCCTCCCCCTCCCTGCCCCTGCCGTGGGACTCTGCACCTTGTGAGTCCGGCACAGGGCTGTTTGCTATGTCAGCGTGTGGCTGATCAACGTGGAGCTTGAGCACCAATCCAGCGCTCTGTGCTGCTTGCGATCGAGTGCAGGCTGTTAGGAGGAGAGAGAGTGCTGCCCCAGGGATCAACGTGCCCCCATTCGTGGCTGCCACTGCACCACCAGCAGTGCGTGCCGAGCCCTCAGCACTTCCCCCTTTTAGTGTTCGGGCTGCACAGGCAGTGCCTGCCGATTCAGGAGCTGCCTTCCTCTGTCCACGTGCCACAGTGACAACGAGGAGGCTCCTGTAGACGTGAGTCAGAAATTCAGCCGAGGACTGAGCAGCACGGTTGACGCCCCCCCAGTTTTGGGGATCCAGGTTCTCTGAGGGGGTGTAGCAGCATCTCTCCCCAGCAGGCGCTTTGTCTAAGAGGTGGCGCTGCCAGGAGAGACCGAGGGAGGTCTCTCACGCCCGCATTTGGCCACAATCACTTGTTTCAAGATGTGGTGTAGCCCGGAAAGACTGAGGGAGGTCTCTAGCACTCGCATTGGGCTACAAGCATTTATTCCAAACGATAGGGAAACCGCACCAGGACCTTCGGGTAGTAGAAGGTTGGGGTACGGGGGAAGAAGGCCAAGAAATGAAGGTTTTGCCTGTGGTTGACGTGCAGGGGATTTACCTAAGGGAAACAACAACAACATCAATTGGTAATAGTTGTAGTATCCTTGATATGGTCTTCCCCCCCCCATAGGTGTGGTAACTACCTGGAAGAAGAAGTCACGAGTGAAGCTCCTGCTATAATGAAAGGACTAGTTTCTTCCATGCGGGTCTAGGAATTATTCTACAATGCTCAGGTAAGCATCCTTGAGGGTCTCAGGGTAGTGGTGCTCAAGTGAGAACACAATAGATGAGCTCTAAAACAAGCGCTCCGGCGTGGTGCCCCCAAAGGATGGTGGACAACAGGCACTCCAGCGCAGTGTCACAAAGAATGTAGAAACAAACAAGCGCTCCAGCGCGGTGTTCCAAAGAATGTAGAAACAAACGAGCGCTCCTGCGCGGTGCCCAGAGGTTATGAACAAATAAGCGCTCCAGCGCTATGCCCCAAAGGTTATGAAATAAACAAGCGCTCCTGCACGGTGCCCAGAGGTTATGAAATAAACAAGCGCTCCAGCGCTATGCATAAACCGTACAAGTGCAAGAGAAGAATAGTTGTTCCTGAAACCGCCTTTCACGCGGTCGGGCACCTTGACAGTAGTGCAGCGCAACAGCGCTGTTAATCAGGAAAGATGCGCAAGCAATTTACCCAAGCGAGAATGTAATGGTGTTCTTGTGGCGGGCTTGCGCGTCGTCCACAAAATGGAGGCTGTACTCACTGGCGTGCGGGAAGGCTTCTCCAGTTGGCCACTGTTCGACATGGTGTAAAAAAATAAGCTCCATAGGCTCGAGACGAAGCAGCGTCCAGTCCCGCTAGCCGGATTTAAGTATAGAGTAACCCGGAAGCAGAAACCAGTCCTGCCTCGTCTCGCCGTGACCCGGAAGTGGCGGGCAGGGGTGCCGGTCATGCCGATATCGGCAGTGTTCTGTTTCTTCCTGGTAAGTGTCTACGGCGTCGTTTCAGAGTGGAGCGGCCGCAATCAACCGGTCCCCAGGTCTGAGTCATGACACTGAGCCCACTATAATACCCTAAATAGGAGGGATTGTACTTTCTTCCATTCAGCAAGGGGTGATATCAGGGAACCGTATCATGCTTAGTAGGCGCGCAGGTGCTCCTGTGCCCTACATTCTGTTCTATGCAATCGATGCAACAGGGCTCACTGAAATGACTGTATAACATGTAATAGGAGAGCAGGTGCATTACTTGCAAAGTATTTGATATATGCTGTTTTTAGGCCTGTAGTGATCAGGATAACGAGTACTATCTAAATAATTGCATTTTTTTATGATTCATGTCGTTTTGATCTTGTTTTATGTATAATATAGAAAGCTGTTTTTCATATAACCCTGTGTGGATATTTTTTGTGGTGTTGCTGTGTTGCTGTGTGTGTGTGTGTTGCTCAAACGCTTTACACATTGCTTCTTTAGATAAGCCTGACTGCTTTGCGCCAAGATACCAGAGGGTGAGCACAGGTTATCTTTGGTGTGTAACTGACTTGCCCTCACTAGAGGTATGGGTTCTGCCTAGGTTAGGTGCATACCCTAGCCAACCAGAAACCCCATTTCTAACAGGTATGTATTTCAAATGTGAGATCTTAAACTATAAGATAAAAACAGTGCAAATTACAGGCAAGTTTAGACAACTCTAATCATACATACCCAAATAGGGGACTCACCCACTTGTAGGGTTTTTCAATGCTTCATGGTCACGAGTGGGGGGCGTTTCCCTGTAGCCACATACTAAATATATGGAAACAAAACTCTCATAACAGGATAATGTGGCAGATTCACATGGTTTACAAACTGCATTTTGAGGCCCGCTCTGTTAATGAATATTAGTGTGCGTATGGCTATAGAACACATTACTGTACTGAAGTTGAACATTTGTATTCACTGTAGAATGGATAAATCTCTTGCACAGTATGTTGGAAGTGAGTACAGAAGGTAGAGAGCAGGGTGTCTCCATCTCCATATTGGAAGGTCCCTTTCTAGTGGAACACAAAGGGCTCTGGACCTTAATGTTAGATCCCGGATTGTTACTGCATATCTCTCAAGGGCAGGTGAATGCATAAAAACTCCCGGGACCCCTGATGGCATACAAACCAACAAATACAACATAACAAGCAATACAGTATGGTATTCACATACATAGAAGAGTGTCTGTATAATTGTATGAGACCGAAATACGGCAGAAAGATACTATCGGGTGAGAGGCAGATAATACTCACTGAGGAACCTCTAAAGGGTGTCGCTAATTTAAGCAACACCAAAGGATTAACATACCTTATGGTCTCAGATTAGGCTCATTACGAATGTACTGATGTCCCCTTCGAATTTCATCCCCTCATAGACATATATTTTAACAGGAGAGAAACACACATACTTTCGTCAATGAGTAAACACTAGCCACCAAACCTAGTCAGCCCCCATTCTGCCATATTTCAGATGCCTTTTCCGAGCAATGCGGTACTTAAAGCACACTGCAGTGCTGAGGTGCCGGCATGCTAGAACGTGTACACAATGACGTACTGCATGGGCTATAGGCACATGCAGTTCTAAACACTGCGTTTTTCCAATTCATATCAGAATGCGGACACCGTATGCCGAACGATGCAGCACTTAAAGTATGCTGCCGGGTTGAGGTGTGGCGTGCAAGAGAGTTTATGTGCTGACTTGCTGCAGGGGCTATAGGGAAAGTAGTCCCTAACTCGGTGATTGCCAAATCATAGCGGAATTCATAGAGACAATTGCCAAGTCCGCAGATAAACTAAGGTTGAGAGGATCATTCAAATCAGTTTGAAGCATACCACACTACTATTTGCAGGATTGAAAAGGTGGATGCTTCGAAGAAAAGGTAGTATTGGATAACCAGTTGGGAGTCTAACCAGTGCCCCACAACCTAATGAAAACATGTATATACATAGTGGAAACCTAGATACAAAGCCAACATGGAATAGTCCCCTATCTTGCGATGGCCAACATTTTTTGGAGGAAGAACACAACTGAGTTCACTAACATGACAGTGGACTGGAGCTACTGAAACATACTGATCACCCTTAATATTCCATACAAGACATGGAAATTACAAACAAGTTGGGATAATACTAATTGCTACATGCTAACAGGCCATGCTTAGAAACTTAGTCAAGAGGGTTAATGAACAATCGATGTGTTAGACATAATTATGCACTTTGTATTAAAGTTGTGTCCATTGGATTTCATCATTCAGCCCATGGTTGATGTTTCCAACCGGTATATCCATTTTTCTTCAACGTACAATTACTTCTTTTCATGTATGTGCTATTGGACAGCACCTGTCCGAACACTGTCCTTTGTAATTCATTTGCTGAATTATCCTTTTCCAAAAAATGATGTATCATTTTGGTTGTTGTCTTTTCGCACCTTATTGTGCTACTATGTTCATTGATTCTGATTTTGACCTTCTGTGTTGTCATCCCTATATTTCTTAGACACACGGACATGTGATCATGTAGACAACATTAACAGTGTCACAGTTAGTAAAATGTTCGAAGACCCAAGGGTGCCCATCCCTATCTAGAGTTGCTTCACTCTTTTCTTATATTTGCAAATGTTACAATGGCCAAAAGGGAACTGACCTACAACTGGTAGAAGATTCCACGTAGTTGGTATTACATTCTGAGTAATTTCCTTTCTAGGTCGTGTGTAGACTAACTGGTCTTTATGGGACTTTCCCTCGCTAAACAAAAACATGAATTTCACAATATCAAGTGAGTCAGCGTCTGCCAATGCTTGTTAATGATTTCTTGTATGCTGTTGGAATGTATCTCAAATGTGGTGATACAAATGAGGGGTTACGTCTCAGGTCTCTGATATGTTTCAAGGAGAAGGTTTCTTCGGCTATTTGACACCCTCTGAGCTGCTTTTCTTATTATTAGTGTATTTTATCTCCTGCAATTTCTTTTCTTGAAAAAATAAAATATATAAGAACTCCCTGTATGGTTGAGTACCATCCTACTCAGGTGTGAGGGGCCATCAATTATGAAGCATGCCACAAGCAGTTGTGGGTGAGATGACCCCATCAAATATTTTCTTGATCCCTGCAGGCTAATACATTAGTACCCTTTATAGGTAATTAACTAGGGTTACTTAATACCCATGCTTCTTTTTTGTGATTTAGGTCTTTTAAATTTGTGACTGGCAGGTTACCACATCTCTCCCATTCGCTTTATTTTTCCCGCTAGTCCCTCCTCTCCTACTCCCAGCATCCCCTGTCTCCATCATCCTCTCAGGCCATCACTCTCCTCACACTTCTGTTCTACCACTTTCTTCATAACACTCCTTCTCTGCTTCCACCTCCAACATAACATGTGCTCACCACCTTCCTCTCTAATCACCTCCCTTTCTCATCATCCTCATTATTCATCAGGCTCATCTTCCACCTTCACCCTTCCCTACTCCTCTACCTCTACTCACCCCTCATTACCTTCCTCTCAGTAAAGGCGTACCCATTGCTCTTTTCCAATGACCCAACTTACTCATCATTTTCCTTCTCCATCGTACTCCCCCATTCTTTTCTAATTCATCTTCTTATACAACTATCCCTATTTCTGTTTTATCCTTCACCCATTGTAGGAAGCTGGCTTTTTATGTAGTGAGGGCACACCATGCAAAAAGTCCAGACGACCCTTATTGGTTTACAGGGCTTACTTTAATAATCCCAAGTGCTCTGTTTGTGGTAGTGTGGTCGAGCAGCTTAGGCTTATCAGAGAGGAGTGTTAAGCAGTTGTTGTACACACACAGTCAATAAATGGTTCACACACTCATTAAGAAATCCGAGACCAGTTTATAAAAATACAGTAGATTTCCTCGAAGACATTAGATACCAAGATCTTTTGAATAACGTAAGTACAAGGGGAGATATCGATTTAGAAGCAAATAGAAAAATACTTGAGTAAAGGTTTTGAGGCATGAGCCTCACCCACTACAATGTTACCCTTTGGAAGAAAAACACAGATAGCAAACAGGTACTTGCAAGCGTTGTTCAGAGGTGCCCTTTGGGACAAAAGGTACTAGGGGGCCAAGGTCCAATGTACCACCAGCAGTTTTGTTTTCCCTGCCCTGGGGTGTCCGGGTACAGAGATGCTGGTCGGGATGGTAGCCTTGAGCGCTACACCGTTGAAGTTAGTGGGACTTGAAGGGCTGCAAGGCGGGACTTGGGGACAAGTCCGGGCGAACCCAGAGGGGGGCTCAGGTTGTGGGGACCCCTAGGCCAAGGGTACGCAGTCAGAAGTCGTGGACCTGGGCTGTGGGGCTCGGGTGCAGAGGGGCTTGGCTTGCTGGCCACTTGAGTTTGAGGCTCTCACAGTTTTCGGTATACCTGCAGAGGGGAGGAAAACAAAACGGCAGGGCCACTCTGGTCATGGATCTCATCTGTCCTGATGTCCCTCGTCATGCAGGAAGGATTCCAAGGTGGTGGTCTCTCAGCTGGATGCGAAACAAGCCTTGGCTGGTGAAGTGCCCCGGTACTCAGGGTATTAGTGCAGGGGAGCTCCTGGAGGGTCTAGCATCTCAAAACTTGGCTGAGAGACGGGGCTGACCTCCCAGAACCACGAAGACCTCCTGAAGTGATGCTCCCTCGTTGGGCCCGAAGGCCAGCAACACGTTAAACCTGACAGATGCGGTTGGTACCCTTATTCCAAGACATCAAGATGAATACAGCTATAAAGGGAGTAGGGTTTAATAACACTCAGGTTAAATTAGCCGCCTACGCGGATGATATATTGATTGTAACTGAAGATCCGGGTCCTTCAATTGAAGCTTTGATGATGACAATAGGGGAATATTCCATACACTCAGGATATAAACTTAATAGGGACAAGTCGGAGGTGAAACCTCTGAATGTTCATTGTTCCAAAGAAACTTTAGGAAATTCAGGCCTGGCGTGGCAACCGGGATATATAAAATACTTAGGTGTCGAATTTGGTAGTAATTTACTTGATACACTCCATCACAATGAAAAAATAACAGTGGAAAAGGTAACAAAGCTTCTTGATCTCCAAAATTCATTACATGGTGGGGGAGAATAGAAACAATCAAAATGATGATTACGCCCATAATTAATTATCTTATCTCTATGCTCCCACTTATCCTGACAGAAGATTTTCATCATAAGCTGGACATCCTTCTTTCAAAACTTTTATGGCAAGGCAAGAAGGCTCGAATTGGACTCAAAAAATTAAGGCTAGAAAAATCTTTGGGTGGAGTTAACTTAGCCGATTTTAAATTATATCAAACAGCATTTTTGGCCAAACAGGGTTATCATTGGATCTCGCCTCGTAGAAATTATACTCCGGTGTGGTTAGTTGTTGAAAAAGCTATTCTTGAGAATCTTAACCCCCTTGCCCTACTCACCTCTAATCAAACGTTTTTAATTAGGTCTAAATCTATTTTTTAAAAATACGAAAATGGCGCTATTAAAAGTAGATAAGAAATTAGATTCAAGAATTAAGGGATCCAAGATGGAATCTATATGGTTTAATCGTAATATCCTATACAGAGGGAAAAGTTTAAATTTTGACACTTGGATCAACGAGGGTATATTCTTCCCACACCAGCTAGAATATTCATCATATCCTATTACGTTTGCGGAGCTTCAATCCAGATACAAATTAGACAACATTGAATTTTATAAATTTTTAAAAGTTAGAGGGGCCAAATTACATAATTCTCCCCCATCTCTAACACTTTTTGTGTCACAGATTAATAAGCTAGGCCATCAAGTATCACACATTTACAAACTCCTTCGCCCTAAAACCTCGAATCTCAACAAAAACCTTGTAGCCTTTTGGGAGACACATTCTTCTAACCCACTACCAGAATCTATTTGGCCTCAAATATGGGGCTCTACTACCCGTAATAAAATTTCCCCAGTTTTGTCTCAGACTAAACTTTGGCTTTTATACAAAGCATTTTGGACGCCTGCTCGGCTGCACTCACAACATCTTCGCGATGACCCTATTTGCTGGAATTGTAAGGAGGAAACTTGCGATCTAGCCCATCTTATTTTACATTGTAAGGTTGTGTCGACTTTTTGGGACAACATTTTTGATTTTCTCTCAAACTTATTTAAATGCGAGTTAAAAAGAGAATTTTCCACTTTAACAACTGGTTTTCTAATGGTTGGTGCTTGTAATGATGCAGATAAAGCCCTATTAGACCTTTTATTCACAGCAATAAAAATGGTACTAAATAATTGGAAAGATACACATAAGACCTCATATAAAGGGTGGATGAACTGGATCATTCATCTCAGGGGCGCAGATAATATTGCTTTACAGTATTCTCTGTGGAAACCCTCGACCAGGTCTATGTGGAATATTTTAGATATATACTTTACCACACATAAACCACTGTGATCATTTCATAGGTAATGTCTCAAAGATTTTTTCTTTTTCTTCAGATGCATATATTATTGTTGGACCAAATTAAGTATTAATTTAATTAAATGTTGTTATTGCAGAACTCTTTTTCTTATATATGTATTTAGACATTATATTCAGCTAAATCAGTAGGTCTTTAAATTGTTTTATACAGATTCTTTTGTCTCCCTCTTTTATTAGTTGCTCTTCTAGCTTTTTATTATTTATTTATCTCTTGCTTTCTATCTTTTGTTTTCTCTCCCTATTTTCTCTCTTTATCTTTTATGGTTTTCGCATAATCGTCATAATCATCTATAAGTATACAATACTCCATGTACAGTGTGCTCCGTACTTACATCTTTTGCTTATATATTGTGTAGAATATTATTCATGTGTTTATATTGCTGTGCCTTCTGCTCTGATCAGAGTAGCTTTGAGCCAAGATTGCAGTTTTGTATACTTTTCGAAATGTGTTATATTTTGTTTTATTATGAAAACCTAATAAAAGCATTTGAAATGGAGAAAAAAAGAAAAGAAAAGAAGAGTTTGGCCCAGAGGAGTACTTCCATGAAAATTTCTAAAGACTATGGGGCCGATTCCGATTCGGGCCGGAAATCTCTCCGACCGAGCCGGATCCGGAGAGATTTCCGACCGAGCCGGACTCTTGCAGTCCGACCGAGCGAATACGATGCGGCCGTATGCTGCCCGACTCGATTCGGTCGGACTCCCATTGAAGTCAATGGGAGCCGGTCGTACAACGCGTACACGGGCTCCCATTGACTGAATGGGTACGTTGCGAACAGGGGGGCCCCCTACAGTGGGTACGCGTCGGTGCGACTCGCACCGTACATGCATGTTTAGGGGGACCCTTGGGTCCCCCTGTGTGCGACTCGTGCGGCTACGCGTGCAGGGGGTCCGACACGGACCCCCGAAGTCCGGCTCCGACAGCTCTTTGGAGCCGGACGCTACGAGTCGGTCGGGCTGTTCGAAGCGCGCATCGTACTTGCTCGGTCGGGAAACATCTCCATTGCGTGGTGCGAGCCGTGTCCGTACGAGTCAGTCAGAGCGGTTGGGACCCGGGAACGAGTCGGTCGGCGATTTCGCGTGCGCTCGCATCGTACTTGCTCGCTGGGACGACTGTACGAATCGGTCGGGAAAAAGGCCTCCGAATCGGATCCGGTAAAGCCGAATCCGATTCGGAGCCCTACCGGCCGAGATCGGAATCGGCCCCCATGTGTTAACATAGAATTTCTGTTTCAATGAATTTTAAAGATTATGTGTTAAATAGAATGCATGTATGGTTGAGTTTTCTTTATTATTATTGGGTTATTTTCGGGGGGTTTCTAAAGGGGAAAGGAGTGCTGGGATTAGCTGGGCAGCGTTGGGATTAGCCTGAGTTATAATGTAAGTATGCATTTAGAATGTTTAAGGGTTCTGTAGAATGTTTAGGCACAAACTGTACAGGGATCAGTTGTGGCTAGTCCTGCATGCCTGACAGTCTTTATATATATGCTCATTACAAGAAAAGGAATGTTCCCACCTTTAACTAGGCATATGCAGCATCTTTTCACTCAAAAGCTGCCAAACCTGTAGGCATTACGAACTGCCTTATTTATTACAAACCTACTGTAGAAAATAAATATTTTCATATATATTTATATATAGTGTATTTGAACCGTAAGGAGAGTTTATGGTGTGGTAGGAGTGTTTTTGGGGATACTTTTTTTTATATTTCAGACTTTCCTGACATATTACATTACTTTCTATTATTGCAGCAGCCTTCATTGACATCTGGTTTCGTATTCTAGGCTTTTGATGCACACTGGACATGTGCAGAAGATACCCAACCTATATGAAGGACGCTGTAGTGCGTATGTGCCACTGGTGCACCAAAGACAAACCTGTTTGTGGCCATCAGCACTGCTACCTGTCCCAGCATAGTGCCCAAATTTACATCAACTCAGTATGTATCCCATACTTCAGAACACAGCTTAAAACCCTTAATTTCTGTACCACTTCTCATATTAGTGCTCCAGACACTTATGCTTCTCCTTCTTTTGGTCCTTTGTGCCCTACGCCCATTAAGAACAGTGTTAATAACTGCTCCCCTAAATGTTGTTTATTTAATGTGCACTCCTTATCTAATTGGAACATTGAAGTACAAGATTGATTCTCGGCAATAACCTTGATTTCTTTTTCTTTCTTACAGAAACTTGGTTGCATGATGCTTCAACTGTAGACCTAGTTATCTGTCAATACCTCCTGACTATACAATTTTCAGAGTATACATGAATAATAAACCTGGAATTGGACAATATCCATCTCCACCACTATTTCTAAGTCCTGACGAAAGCCCCCCGACCCCTAGGGGCACCCAAAGGGGCTGAAACATATCGACCACCTACCTGGACTAACAAGTGCAGTGGACTCATAGAATGTCCTACTATGCACAACACTGTTTTTACCTTTTCCCCATGCTCCAAACTGTATAAAGTTACAGTTTAGGTGGCAAGAGGACTCCTTTTTAATAAATTCACTCGAGCACCCTCACTTTTTTCTTCATTTCTGATCACTACTGAAATAACCAGTGGTTCCCTCCAGGTGGAGGAAGCATGAAAGAAACCCAATGATGATGCTGTCACGTATCTGACTAAGGCGGAGAATCAAGATATACCGCCTACCGACCTGTCTACGTGAATGAGGGTTTTTTAAGAAATGACGGGTAGAACTCCTGAACCCTGGTTCAGGTACAAGTGATCCATTCCCCATTGATTTTGAATGACTACTAGGAAGCTGAATGGATCATCGCTTCTTCTATCTCCCCCCACCCTTGATTTCAATATGTATACTTATGACACTCAATTTATCATTCGTTTAGATTGACTGGCTGAACTAAACCAGCCCAACTTCAAGTGCTGTCTCTCAGAAGTAGACACATTAATGCGCTGTACTACCCATAAACTCAACACTGACCAATCAGGAGTGTTGGTTCTCTGACACTCTAGTCTAACCCCATCTGGTCAGACGACTGGTGGCCTTCGGATGTTGGGGCACCACCTGCTCCCAAAACCAATGTAAGACATTTTGGCTTTTACAATGAGTGAGCTCTTACTCTTTTGCCTTGAGTTACCAAGATCACCTCTACTTGTTGTCGTGTTATAAAAATGTTGGAAAAAATGCCCCCTTTTATTCTGGTAGAATGTTACGTATTAGTGTTTTGGGTTCTCATTATTTCTAGACTTGACTATTGCAACAGTCTGTACATCGGAGTCTCCAAAAATACATTGCAACACTCCAGCTGATTCAAAACTCTGTAATTCGCTTGGTTTTCGATCTCCCATCGCAGCTGCCAAATGCATTGGTTTCCTCTTGAAAAAGAAATCTGATTCAAAACAACATTGTCTCACTCCTCACGCATTCACCAAATCAGGTCCGTTCTACCACCAGGACACATTTCAGAAATATGTCCGTAACCACTTTTCGTTTACCTTCTGATCATAACTTGGAATTTTTTTTCACACCACTTATTTTTTTTAGGTTTTTCTTACTTTTTTGTTTTCCTGCCGGAATTGGAACAGCGCTGAAAGCTGGGGTACTGGTTTCAGATTCACATTTTCAGAACTTCACAAAAAGGGTGCAGTTTTTGGAGAAAGCACTTAATGTTGGTGCCCCTCAAATTATGATTGCGAACCCTCACTGCGGAATGTGTCCCCTGCTTTCATGCTCCCACCAACCTACCCTTCATGTCCTTCTTCTGAAATCAGACCCACGCTGCATCCTGTTTAGCATTGAGCACCTCACCTTTGGCGTGCTCCTGCTACAATAAAAATGTTTGGTGTTCACGCTGTCATAAATAGTGAAGCCAGTACAAACATTAATTTATGACACTGATAGAGGCCCTGGAAAGGGTATGGGAAAACGAAAATGTGGATACAGAATAAAATGTTAGGCACCTGAAGTCTGTAATTCAAAGAAAGATAATATATGGGAATGATCACACCAACTTTAGTACTCTAGCTTGAGGTGTGGTTTCCATTTCATCACAACCTCCAAAATGACCCTTGAGGTTCCAGGAAATCCCTCCATCCTCACATTCAGCGATGTAGAGAGAGAGAGAGTGGTGTCTGGGTTCAATGTTTAGGCAAGGGACCAGGTTCAGAATGTGCACCAAAGTATCTATAGATAGACACAAAACGTGGCAAGGACCAGAAAACAGGAGGGGTTGGTAGCCTTGTTTAGGACAATGCCCCCGCTCTTCAGACTTTGACACATCAACATTGAATGCATCCGATCCACCCTTCCCTGCCTGCTCTTGACACTCTGGCTCAACCTTATCTCCAGGTACCACCCGCCCCCACCCTGCGACATTATTGTGGATGAATATCTGTTTCAACAGCCAGAAATCGATTGGCCGGGTGCCACCACTATATGTTTCATCCTGTTTTTAGTGTATTTCATTTCCTCTAGCTCTCTCAGGCAGCTTCGCTAGCAGGCAGAGTTTTATATACAAATACAGGACTGAATAAAACATCTTAGCAACAGGAACAGAAGTCAGGTTGTAAGGCATGACTTTGTTTCCTACAGAAGCCCACTCTCGCCCCAGGCCATTGCTGAGGGAATAGACATTCTCTCAACTTCTGCCAGGAGGCAATTGATTCTCACTTACAAAGAGGTACTTCACATTTCCACCCAGAGACTATTTATGGCGCTGTGTCTGGGGGCAGACAGGTAGCTGGAGATATACAACATCTCACTCTTTAAAATAAACCTACAGCACCAGGTAAAACAGTAATATGTAAAAACCCAGAGGCGAACTGGTCTACATGGTAAACAGATCTACAGTTGTGAGCAGCTTCACAGAAGGCTGGGGCAGGCAGCCAAATACCAGTAGTACCTAACTCCTCAGAGAGCCTGCCTCAGCCGTGTTGGGCTTTTGTAGGCCCTTAGTGGCCCTGCTGATGAAGGGCTTTGGGACTGAGAAAGACTAGCTCCCTCGTGACTGTTCAATGTTACAGGAGCCTCTTGGCTTCTCTTATTCAAGTGTACATAACGCTTTCGTTTTTATAACACTGGAATAATGGAAAACTCGTTACTCAGCTTTGTGATGTCGAAATGATAGTGAAGGGGTCAGATTGATAAGAGAGGGGACCAATTGGGTTGATAAGATTTCAAAAATACTGTTTGATGAATTGGCCTAGAAAGTAGTAGTAATTCTTTATTCAGTTTTAAAAGAAAACCCATAAAAGCACGACAAATACAATTAATAAAAAATAATTTCAGAACACCCATATACACATTAAAAAGTATCAAAATACGGTATTTCATAAACAAAGCTAAAGTACTTATCATGCGTTGCATTTCCTAGAAACAAACGATCTCAGAAAAGATCAACAATCCAATTGGTCATGGAGTTAAAATCCTAAAATACTGTGTATTATCTATGATGCATATTACTACATGTACAATGAAATGTAGACTAAAATTACAAATCCGTGTCAGCATGTAGAAAATACATTCTCTGGCGGGGATTAGATATTCTTACACCTTAGCCACCAAACATATAACAAATATTTTGACAAGGCAAAAATTAACCATTCTATGGTATCACTTTTAAATCCTAGTTATAGTCCTTAGATATCTTATAGGTAAAATCCGACAAATCGGAATTAGCTAGCTTCTCCTTACATCAGTGTATCTAGGGCAGAAGAATAAAACCATTTCTTCTGTTTCAAAACTGACCAAACAAGACAGACAATTTGGGAGAATGTTGCAACCATTCCATTTGCTGCGAAAATCATTAACTGGCAGAATGCGGTCTCTAAATTGCAAATATAAAGATTTTGCTTGAGGGTTTCAATATGATTCAGACAACCCTCGCAGTGCATGTTATCTTTAAAATCTGAACATCTTCCAGTCAGCCCCCAACAGTACTATGGTTCAACCGCAGATCATTACTATGATACCAATATCTCTTTTTAAGACCTGCCAAGGTGTTTTTCTGAATACACTCGGGATTAGTCCAAAGGTCACACATGTTAAGTTTATACAACAAGTCTTGACATATTTAAGCCAAGGTATACTCCCTTTGGTATCAAGTGTGATCACTTCAAGAAAAGATTGTCTCATAGGAAGCAAAGAATTATTAGACCAAACTCGAATCCAATAGGCTAAGAGTCTAAATGCTGCCACGTGCTATATTTTTTATCCCAAGAACCAAGCGAATGGGGGTTGAGGGCACATTCCGAGGTAAATCAAGAATCAATCTCTTGAAGATGTTCTCAGCTTTTTCAATGGCCCCAATGTTATTTAATCCCCAAATCTCGCCTCCGTAAAATGCAGCTCCAAGTCCCTTAGCCCGATAGATTTCAGTAATCGGGGTAACTGGCCTATAGATCGAAGTTTTAAATTTTTTGACCAGAGCGGAGCTTACATGCTGTAAAATAAACTGTCTCTTTGTGATTTGAGGAACCCACGCTAATGTATTTGTCATCCTTACCCCCAATTACTCAAATTGCTTGACTTGTTCCAATAGAGTCTCCCTCAGTTTAACCTTACCTCTGAGGGACTTATGTGGATTAAACGTCAATGAACTTAGTCTTATTGACATTAACCTCTAACCCAAGTTTCTCACAGGATACTCAAAATCTATCCAATACATTCTGTAGCCCTACTGGAGTCTTAGAGATAAGTAGAGTATCGTCAGCAACTAGGAGGGCGCAAATGTGTGTTCAGCAATCTTAGGGGGGGTCACCCTTACAGTCAAATAGAGAGTCAATCAGTCTGTTGATGTATAGGGTGAACAGAGTCGGTACCAGTACACACCCTTGCCGCACCTCTCTGTTCACCCTTATATGTTCTGTTAATTCGCTATTTCGTCCCTATCTTATTTGGGTGTAGTTTTCCCTGTGAAACCTGACAATTACTTGCAGTAAATAATTCGGGACCCCTAACTGCTATAGTGTTGCCCACATTTTATCTCTGGGGTTGAGATATCAAATGCGGCACGTAAGTCCACGAATACTAGGTATATGTGTTCCCTTTTAATAACCACATATTTCCATAAACTTGTTAAAAACCGACATAATTGGTCTGTAGTGCTTGTGTGCTCTCTAAAGCCAGCCTGTAGGGGTGCCAAAATCTGGCTCTCCCTTATTCAGTCCTGTAGCCTCACCAAAAGATGCCTGCAAAACAATTTTTGTGAAGTATCAATAAAGCTAATGGGCTTGTAGTTTGCTTAATCACTTTTATCTCCCTTCTTATATACAGGATCTACTTCTGCTCCCAGCCTGATAGGAAGATATTGCCTGGGATTTTATCCACTTCCGGTTCTTCGTCTCTTTGCAAAGCAATAAAGGCTAACTTAGTTTCCTCCACGCTAAAAAAGATCTGATCTGCTTCCCAAGGCTCACTGTTCTTATCTACACACACTAGATCACTACCCTTCATCACTTTACCAGCCTGCTCAGCATAGAGTACACCAAAATGAGTTACCCAGGACTGGGGTTGGATGTGCGAGTGGTCTTCGATAATTTGACTGCGAGTCCCCTTTGCTAGGATATGCCAAACTGTCTATTGTCCCTGGTTTTTGCCACAGTGTTTAGATCTCTACATAGCCTCTTTTCCCAATTCCTTTTAGTGACATTTTGAACCACTTTGTATTGTTTTCTAGGGCCACAGTGTCTCTACAGCCATTTTTAAAACACCCATCAGCTCCATTCTTGCTTTCTTACATTAATCATCAATCCATTCTACTTTGTTATTTTTATGGCTTTACAGTTTTATAAAAAAGTTCTTAACCCTACCCATCAATCCACTAACAATATCCAGAATTGATTGCTCATCATCAACATGCTTAATGATGTCAACTAGTGAGTGTGCTACAATGGTACATATCTGAGCAAGAGTATCTACCCTCCTTCTGTTGTTACTAAGGATAATTGGATTGCTTTCTGGTAGGAACAGATGGGAAATAAGCATGTGATCCATTTCTAAAGTGATGGCATTATAATCACTATCAAATCTCTCTAATTCCCTCATGTTAATCAGATGCGACCACAGAGAAAGATCAAGTAAAACCCAATCAATTCTGGTTCGACAATTAACCCTTTTGAAGGTATGTCTAGGTTCCTTATCCAATGTTGAATGCCCATTACACACTCGGAGGCTATGCCTGCGTGTAAAGACGCTAGTTGGAATGCAACTTTCGTACATCTAGGGGGACCAACATGACTCAGGCTAGTTAGTCCCCATTCCTCATCCTCTTTGACAGTTGGCATCACTTAAAGGGGTTCAAAGGTGGTATTCGGATCCCCTGCAAGTATTAGAGGACCGACATCCTCACCCTTTTCCAGAAATCCATCTAGGGCAATTATAGTAGGGGACTCCGGATTCTGTGTTGAGAATCTAATATAGATATTAACCAAAAGAATAGACTGATTTCCTTTTGTGCTATGAAGGGTTACGGCCAGTAGGTCCTTGCGCTTAGTGTCAAGTTTTCTTAGGTTAAATTGTAGATGGATATTAACCCAAATAATAAGATCCCCCTACTGGGCAGCCTATAGGTGAAGGAAAGGCCTCAATACTAACATTTGTGAAACCCACCCAGTGGACCACATCAGAGGCCCATGTCTCTTGCAAGAGATGTCAAACCTATCATTGAAATGAATGCCAGCCATATTCCATGACAGCATTGTCAATCTATCATGGTTCCCAGATAACTTAAACTGTGCATGTCCTAGGGATTGCCTCCCTTCTTCACTAGCCTCATTAGGGTCATTTAGCCTAGAAAGTAATTTTAATCAACATTAAAATGAAAAATGTGAAAATGTTTGAGTCTCATGACAGAAATGCCCATATGAATACTTTCTCGTTAATTGGTTACTGCAGCTAGCAATAAATATCGCCTCTTCGGAAGGAGCTTTCCTCATGGTAAATTTACCACAGTAGTAACTATATTGCTTGTACATTGATGTATTCAGTCCAAATTACTAAAAAATAGAGTCCAGAACTAATTAGATTTACAAGCTAAATTATGTCAACTCTGAGTTGTTCTTAAAATGGAGGAACTCTCTTACACTAAACACTCAATGATGAAGGATTCCCTGCAGGGACTCTTTCCCCTAAATTAAAATCTATTTTTGGGCAGCACTAATTTGAGTGCTAAGCAATTTGTCTTACCCCCAATGGTATTTGTTTAGATGCTAACTGCATCAAAATTTGTATTCTGCTAGATGCATGTTTTTAACCTCTGGTGATAATTACTTCAGCTGTATTTCTACACCTCTGGTTGGAAGACAAAACTGCAATACTGCTGGGAGGCAGTCCTGGCGAGGCACTGGTTTCAGAAAAGCAGTAATTTACCGACAGTGGTACTGTAAGTGATAACTTTTATGAAGCAAGCATCTCTGGTAAATCTGGCATAAGTTTAGCATACTTTAATTGTGGTGGCAGGGGCAACTTCCACCTGATTTGCTCCAAATTCCACTTTATAATCTTAGGACTGGACATCTGAAATGCAGGTATTGTTGCCTGAAATGCTGCTACCAAAGGAAGCTTGATTGGATTTATTGCATGCCCAGAGGACCTTTGCCCTTGACAAATACCATTTTGAATATACAGGGGCGGCTCCTCTGTAATGGCAGAGGAGCGTCGCCCCACAGCCCTTTGCCAGCAGGCGATAAATAAAATAATAATAGCGCAATGCTATCATTTTATTTATGCTGTCTGAGCCCCGCAATACAATAGGTATGGGGGGCCGGGAATGGCAGGGAGGAGTAGTGTGCACTCATAAGTGCGCATGCGTGTTTGGCCGGCCGTCCTAGGCCAGCCAAACACATATGCACAGTTATGTTTCTCCAACCGGCTGTGTTACACAGCCGGGTTGGAGAAAAGCCACAGGCTTCAATTTACCATCTGAGCGGCAAACAAGGCCGCTCAAACCACTCCTGGCGCTACTCTCCTGTGAGAGCAGCGTCTGGATTGGGTGTGAAGCCTGTGCCCGGAGGTCCCATCCCCTTCCGGCCAGCCGACGAGAGGAGCCACGAGGCAGGCGTCAGCTGGAGAGAAGCGTAGCAGCAGGTAAGTCTTTTTTTTTAAACTTATATTTTATTTCTCTTCAACCCGCCGCCCTCTCCACCCGCGGTCGCCCTACCACTTTAGGTCGGCAGTGGCCGCCACTGCGTTTGTGTGTGTCCCGTCCACCCCCCTCCCTCCAAAACTTACCGGCCGCCCCTGCCAAAAAGGTATCTGGGTCTGTATTATTTAGAATAGCCAGACGATCTATTTTTTAACAATTTTATCCCTGTGTTAAGAAAAACTTTTAACCTTACTGGAATATGGAAGACCCTTCCGTTATCAATGAATTGTTGTACAGTTCTTATTAAAATGTATTTTACCTTTATTTCTATTTTTGGCTATCTTTTGTAATGTCCCCTCTACTTTTTTTGATAAATTGGTAAGGGCCTTGGTGTCATTTGCCAGAAATGGCCACAAGTGAAACTGAAATTTCTTCCAATGGTTGAAGATGAGGATGGAGTGGGCTTCATAAATTTCACGAATAATATATGGCATCCTTCATACTATAGTTGCTTCGCTTTGACCAACTCTAATTTTGACAATTGTATTTGAACAATTATGTATAATAATTATGACATTCAAGAACCGGCTTGGTGTATTCAAACCCTTAAAGTTTTGAAAAAAGTAGATCTAAGTCTTTAAATTATACCTGGACTACGAGACGGAAAATCTTCATTAAGTATGAAATTCCTTTGATTCATGCAGGAACCTCTTGGTGCTGTTGCAGTCCTTTATCACCAAGTTTAACATTTATATGATCAGATGTATTCAATTTTATATGAATTGTCGGTTGAAGATATTTGCTCCTCGAATTTTTTTTAAAAAAGTTTTTTTGTGATGAAAGAACTAATTTTTCCCTCAGGTTCTGGTATAAAGAACGTTGTTCGAAATCAAATGTCACATCTAGTGAGATGAGGTCAAAATGGGAGCAACGCACAGGGGAGCGTTTAGAAAAACCGCAATGGAAAATTTATTTTAGACTTAACTACTCCAGTTTGAGGGGGTGCAAACTTCTTTTTTTGTGTGGATGCTTTATCTTATGCGCATATTTGAAATGAAATGTTCCCCTCAGCAGCAAGGGAATGTCCTAAATGCAAGTCTGAAGGCGACTGGCTACAAATGTCCTGGTCCTTCAGAACATTGATGACGTTTTAAACACTATATTCATGGCTGTGAGCATGACGACTCAGGCGGCCATCCCAGGCTTGACAGGTGCACTTATTTTAGAAGATCAAACATAGAACATTTCATTTTTATAGCTATGTTGTTAGCCTGCTCATTAATTACAACCTATTGGAAATCGTTGGCTAACCCTAGAAATGATTATCGGGTAAAATAAAATGCGTAAAGTTAGTCATTGAGAATTTTGGTATAATGCTAGGATGAACCACATTTCTGTACACTTTAACAAATAGAGAGTCTGGGCTAACTAGGACTAAGAGTGATAGTGTGAAAAGGCTGAGTTCTTATTGCAATAAAGGAATGATGGACCAGCTGAGAAATAATTTATGAATAGTGCACGAGCACTAGTTTACATTATGAAGCACTGTCACTTTTTTTTAGTTGTAGAGATATTACCACATTGTAGAGATATGACCACATTTACAGTAATTATATGAAATTAATGAGCAGTTTTTGATGAATTGTACATGAGTACTAATTTACATTGTGGAGCACCATCATTTTGCTAGCAGCAGAGATATGACTACATTTAGTTGCATAGATTTTTTTACTGCAACTAGTTAAGTGCTTGAGCAGGCTTTGCTGAAGTTATACATACGAGTAAAAGGTTTACAGTACACACACTGTCACTATATACTTATTAGAGTTATTTGAGTTATGAGTTGCAGAGGAATAAGCTTTGTCACTTTAATAACAGATCAGATACTAGGTGTTGTTTATGAATGTCTGGTGAGGAAGGAACTGTTGAAGTAGATATACCCATTTGTATTTGATCAGGCTATTCATCTCTAGTTTCATATGTATGGGTGTAGAAAAGTGCCTCTTTTAGACATGCTCACCCCTACTTTGTGCCCACCGGTACTGATGTTTTTGATTGGAAGTGCACTGGGTCCCTGCTAACCAGGTTCCAGTGTTCTTTCCCTAAAACACACACGTTAATTGGAACCCAATTGGCAAGGGGCAAGACCTTTAGCATCCTTGTAAAACCCTGGTAAATGGTACCCCTGGTACCCAGGGCATCGGTACTAAAGAGGGTCCCTAAGGGCTGCAGTATGTATTATGTCACCCAAAAGGACCAACACTCAAACTGAAGGCTGCCATTGCAGGATGCCTGAAATGGTACAAGCCATTTCGAAAAAACAACATTGCCCACTTCTTTGTGCAATGCCCACCTACACTGCATATACTATATGTAAGTCACCCCTACAACAGGCCTTGCAACACGTAAGGCAGGGTGCATTATATTACATGTGAGGGCACGTATGCATGAGCAGATATGTTCCTGTGATGCCTAATTCCATTTCTAGTCACTGCACGTGTTCAGGAAGCCATTTCAAGGACATGTACTGGGCATCGGTCAGTACGAGTTACCCAGCTACATGATGGCTTCACTGAAAGTACTGGTGTTTGGTATCAAGCACCTTGTCTTAATACATCTGTACTGATGCCAGTATCAGATTTATTAGGACATGCACCCAGAGGGCACCTTAGAGGTGCCCCATATAGCCGTACTAGTCTCTTAGTGTGTTAGCTGACTGGTATCTTCCAGTCTGCCACCATAGACGGATTTCTGGCACCCTGCAAGGGAAAGCCCACGCTCTCAGAGGCCAGGAACAATGTCTGCTCGGCAACAGGTGTTCTCACCTCCTCCAGCAGGATGGCATGCAATTTAGCATATCAAGGCCAGAGGCTTCGAAGCCTCTGCTTCCCTTAAAATGCAACCCAGGATTCCCCCCAGACCTGGGAGGTGCCACCCCGGATTTGAGGCCCATTTGGCACCAGAATAGGCAGAAAATTAGTTATTCGGGAGGCGTGTTGCACCCACAGGCTAGCCACACCCCTAAAGTGGGCTACCTGAAGCGAACAGCCAGAGAAGGGTTTCACCAGCTTGTTTTTGGTGAAATAGGGACTTTTGGGTCAGGATTATACCCACTTCTCACAGGAAGTGGTCATATAGGGGGGTGTAGTGACCCTAGGGGTAGGTAACTCATTGGCTACTACCTTGTACTCCCCTAAATGCACATACATTGAGTATTTAGGAGTCCCACTGACACCATATCCCCAGATTCGACTTCCTCAGAACTGCAGGACAAAGAAGAGACGACACAGAGAGAACCAAGAACCTGCACAGGAACTGGCTCCAAACCCTGCCTTGCTGCTCGCTCTTTAACAAGTGCAAAGACACGACTCATCCTGCAGCTGTGCATCCTCCCCGACACTTGGAGGTCTCCCAGCACTTTGACAACCAGCTATCATCTCCCTTGGGGTGGAGGAGCCATCCCCCTTCATCCGTAGGTTGCAATAAATCTGTAAAGGTTTTATAGAAAGTGGCAGTAAACCCGTCAGGACCTGGAGCCTTGTTGTCTTTCAGGGCTTTAATCGAGTTCGACACTTCCAATGCACTGATAGGTTTCCCTAAAGTTAATTTATCTGTTTCGGTCAATTGGGGCAGGTTCAATTTATTCAAATATTGGGTACATTCGTCTAAATTTCATTCTTGATCGTTTTTATACAAGTCCTCATATAAAGTTTTAAAGGAGTTTAGTATATCCTTTTGTTTAGTATGTGTTTGATTATTAGCATCTTTAATTGACGCAATAACATTTTGGTTCTGTTTATGTTTAAGATAAGATGCCAGCATTTTACCTGCTTTGTTGGCTTCACAGAGTGTAAGGGCCTTAAATTTGTTCACCCATACTCCCGCATGTTTACTCAAAATGTTATTATATTCATATTTCTTTTTCGTTAGAAGGCTAAGAATATTATTATCGTTTAATGAGTTGGCATGTAATGACTCCAGGCTTTTAATTTCATGTTCTAACTTAACTAATTCAGAGTTAAATATTTTATTGATTTTTGTTTTAATTTCAATAATGACCCCCCTGATGGTTGCCTTCAGTGCGTCCCAAAGGGTGTTTACGTTAGTCTCTGGGAGATCATTATGCTTTAGATAGTCTATAATTGCCTCCTCAATTTTCTTTTTGTCTTCGGGGTCAGATAGGACATCATTATTAAAACGCCATCTTTTGGGTGAAGGTTCATTATGACAGCCCGCCAATTTAACACTGATGCAAGAGTGATCGGACACTAGCTTGGGCGATAGATCAGAGTGATCAATTCGATGCGTAAATGAACCAGATATTAGTATGTAATCTATTCTAGTATAGGAATTATGTGGGGCAGAGTAAAAAGTGTAATCCCTGGAGTCTGGATGTTGAAGGCGCCAAGTATCTTTAAGATTAAATATAGCACATATGTTTTGGACTATGCCGTGCGATCTTGTAACATGATATTTACATGTAGATTGACGATCGATCAACGGATCCAGCGAAATGTTGAAGTCACCACCAACTATGATGAGATCATCTTGGGGGAGATTCTCTATAGTGGATGAAATGCCCTCTCAAAATTTTGGATCATCGGTGTTAGGGCCATAAATATTTACGACTTGTATGGAATCTTCCTGTTTCTTCAAATGATTGATCAATAATCTACCTTCATCATCATGTGATTGTGATACCAGGGAAATGTTGGCTTTCCTTGCTATTAAGGTGATCACTCCCCTCTTTTTATGATCCGCCGGTGAACATGAAACTTGTGATATCCAATTATGCTTAATAAACATAGTATCTTCTTCAGATAACTTTGTTTCCTGTAATAATATAATGTCCCCTTTTAGTTTTGGCTAAATAGTCAAAAATAATTCCGGCGTTTAATCGGATGGTTAAGCCCTTTGACATTTAAAGAAACAACGTTAAGATCTTCTGCAATAGTGTATGTCTTAATCTGAGCCATCACATATGTAAGTGAAGATAAAATGTACTAAACTCAGATGATGTGTATGGTGTGTTAAATAACAGCATAACAGGTAAGTCATTCCAAAATAGACAGATGCATAAGAATTACATAATTTGAGTACAAACATTGTAATAACGCTGATCTCAATTATAAAATAGACAGAACAAAGGAACTCTTGTTCAATCAAAGCGAAGCATGTCAGAATCAATATCAATGCAGAAGAAATGAAAGATAGCAATAGAAAAATAAAAGTACAACAAAGAAACAGCTGAGAATACCCAAGGTATCACACCCAAAATATCCAGTCTCACTACGCAAACCTTGGAAATCCCCAACCCCCCCCCCACCCAACCCTGCAAACCTCGAATGTAGGAGGTGCGATGGCAGGAAAGTCAAACTGTCAGCGGAGAGCTACTTATCCTAAAGAGGTGAAACCTTCCAGAGTATAATATGTGAAAAAGCAGGTAATATGTTACTGGGTAAAGCTACGGATGATAGCAACTAAGCATGGATAAATGCTAGAAAAAGACATAAACGTACTGACCTATAAAGGACTTGAGAGCAAATATAAGCAAGGAAAAAATGTAAATCCTACACTTCAAACAAATTGAATAAAGATATATATATATATATCAACAATAAGCAAACACTATACTTTAAAAGACCAGACTGTATTTGAAAAACTGACCTTAATAGTACCATCTAGGACGTAATTGAACTTGAGACTGTCCAATAGTATATAAGGTGAACCATCGCATAGTAAGCAACTTGATACACACATGACATTGAAAAAGAATAAATCTCAAATATAACATTAATCGGCTCAGCACACTGTGACAACATATCCTAAAACATGAACCATATAAGCACATATGAAAGATATGAGCCAGCTTACATGGCAAAAATGGCCAAACTAGAATATGGGGCTATTATCATGACTTCCTTTTATTGGAAGAGGAATGAGTAAAGTCCATGTCCTGAGTGGGAGGGCCGTCTAAAAAATTTGACAACTCTTTGGGGTCCGTAAAATAGCGATGATTGCCATTGTCATTGATTCTAAATTTGGCAGGACCAGCAAAGGAAAACTGAATATTTTTGTCTCTCAATTTGTCTCGTAACATGAGGAAGCCCTTTCTAGTGTCAACTGTAGGTTTAGAATAGTCCTGTGTAAAAATTATTTTGTGACTGTTCCAAGCGATCTGACGTTTTTTACGGGCAAAGTTAAGAATGGCTTCAGCATGCTGAAATCTCAACGGTTTACAGATGATAGGACGGGTTGTTTGCCGCGAAGAGGAATTGAAAGTCGGAATTCTGTGCGCCCGGTCCAGCTCAAAGCTATTTGTGAATTTTATGCCTGTAATCTGAGGAATCCAGTTCTCCAGGAAGGCTATGCATGAATCCGCGGAGTCTTCTGAGCCTTCCGGAACTCCTAAAATTCTAATGTTACCTCTCCTGTTTCTATCTTCAAGTTCGGCTGCTTGTTTCTTAAGGTTGGTAGTCATATCTCTAAGAGATTTTATTTCTTTGTTAGCTTGGAAGGATGCGTCCTCAACATCACTGATTCTTTGTTCTGCGGTTGCTATGTTAGAGTTAATCGTGTTCATATCCGCTCGAATGGCAGTTAGTTCGAGCTGCATAGCGTCCGTATTTTGTTTAGTAGATTTAGCTAAGTCGTGAACATCGGCTAGCTTTTTTAGGATCATATCCATCGTACTATTTATATCTGCTTTGGCCTTGATGGGAGAGTCGGACAGTGAGTGATCACCTTTGTTTCTTTTTAATTGAATTTTGGATTCCTTTTCTGCCATTATGAAGATCTTGTAAGGAGAGGAAGCAACCCTCCTTGAGTTAGAAGTGCTAACGCTAGTGATAGTGCTAGGAATTAAACCTAGATATAGTACAGACTTATAGATGAATACCAGCACACTTAGGTTGTAGCAAATAGTGAAATGGCGGTACACGACTTAAGGCAATAGCTCGCACAGAGATGAGACGCAGAGTGAATCGTACTAAGAGTGCGCAAACAAGATTCAGAAACTTTGGGCATGCGATTTAGCTCCTGCTAATAAACACAGGTAGATGACTAGCTGTGACGACCTCTTTTTATTGGGTGATTGCACAACATTCCCAATGTATATAGAAGACCTACTGCTCCCATACAGAACCTCTCATTCGATTCAGACAATTAGGACCAGCAAGCCTGACTGATGAAGAGAACTTAAGCAGAACACCCTTGCAGCAGGAAGCATTTGTAAAATCCAAGGGATAATATTGAAGATCCACAAGCAATTGGGAGATAAGCCGAGGTAAACTGGTAAATCAATAGATGAGGAATAACATCACCAAAAGGCTGGACTCAAAAAGGATATATAAGGCACCACCTTATTGCAGGAAACACCAATGTGATAATGTCACTGATGATAAAGCGCCCCACATTTTGGAGAGATTGAAAAGGTTCAAAGCAGCACTGCCCCGTTGCAAAGAGAGACGACAAGATGAACCCTCGACAATGCTTAGGGCTGAGCCTTCGGCGCCATCATAGAATCAACCTACAGTAACATCAAAATTTGCCCAGGAGTTGTAACTTGGATACAAAATTGGACATACTTTGTTGCTTTCCACATATGACTCAGGCGCTGCCACAATACAAGTGCACACTCGCCAGATCTGCAGCACTCTGTATCACCAGGGGTAGGAATACTTTCTCATCTTCACGAGACCGCCATCTTAGGGTTAGGCACCATACATAGAAGGATTCGTCAGGCAGCCGAAGTCGGACCCTCCAAGAAGCGCTTTTCGTGAGTCACTCACGCTGCATCAACAACGGATGCACAAAAGCACAATCTCCTTCACAACATCGTTGTAGTCGGAACGCCGGTCCTCGCATTGCATTCAAGCCACCATTCCAAGATCAGGCTTCGTCACGATAAGAGCACCGCAAAGTATTACAATTTGGCTGTGCCGGTATAAATACCTTACTGGAAGGTGTATCCAGGCAAATCCTTATGAAACAAGTGTTCGAAAGGACATTCAAGGGCTTAGTTGCTTCCAGATGAGTCCGTGAGGTTGTTGCTGACAATCCGCCATTTTGTGTCGTCGCCGATCCACACTTGGCTAAATTATCGGCAATAAATGTGCTCAAAGCAGCACACCATGATCAATAACGATGGTACCTTCCAAAGCAGCGCACCATCACAGATCGAATTCTGGTACACTGGTATGCCACCGATATCGATATCTCCGGAATCATTACATTCAGTCTCCGCTTGCGATGGAGAGACGCGATCAGGCAGCCATCGGCTCTGCCGTCCAAGCCACGCCCCCCTGGGCCAAACTCTTCAACTGCATACCACAAGATGAGGAAGGCGTAACTTCCGCAATCCCCATTTCAGAAATATCCTGCACCACAGACAATTTACCTTTGTTCCAACATTTACCATCCTCCATTCTCACAACTTGATCATAAACTTCGGAGGGTCTCTTGACTCTCACCACATTTCCCTCCTTTACATTCAAACAACGATCACTCTTTCAAATATACTTCTGTGCATCTTTCCTCCTCTCTGATACATCCTTCAATACATTTATAGATGGCAACTTCTTATCCACCCACAATCTATTCAACTTTGACCCCGGTAATCTTCCTTTAAACAAAACAAATGGTGAAACCTTAGTATCAGCATAGGCTGTACTCGTAGGGGTGGGCGGAATTTGCGTAGTCGCGCTACGCAAAGCTCCGCGAAATGGTAAAAAATCTCCGCGAGCACGCAAAAGTTCCGCGAACACGCGGAATTGCATGTTCCGCCCGTTCGCGATGCTTTTTTCCTGTTCGCGAACGCTGTTTGCGTGCTCGGGGAGAAATATCTCGCGAACACGCATTTTGAAAGCTCGAACAAGCAAAAAATTCCGCGAAGCCGCAGATCGCGGAATTTTGGGCAATTTCGCATTCTCCGCAGAACGCGAAATTACCCAAATTCCACCAATTCCGCGAGCGGAACTGAATTTACCGCCCAGGCCTAGGCTGTAGTACAGATTGCCTACGACAAATGTTTTAACTCATGCGTCCAACCCAATCCATTAGCCAAACACAATTGCAAATTCTCTTTGATGGCTCGATTACCATACACCACCAAAATATTACTCCTAAGATGGTACAAAGAAGTAGTAACATGTTTTTTATTCAATTATTTCAGAAACATTTCCAATTAATTAGAAACAAACTGTGGCTCATTATCTGTAACCACCTCATCACGTGTCCCTTGCCGGAAAAACTAATTTTCCAATACTTCCATCACTTTGCTGAAAGTGACAGAATTCATGGCCATCTAGAATGATCATCAGTAAGGAAAAATCCGTCCTTGACTCAACTTCCCAAATTAAGAGGACCTAATATATCCATAGAAAGTTTAGACCAAACCTTATCTGGCACGGGTACCGGACATGGTACAGCAACTTGAGACTTATCACTATCTACACAAAATCTACATTGCCTTACAAAGTGTTCCACAGCTTTATCCATTCCTGGCCACTAGAACAAATCTCTAACTCTCTTCTTCATGGCCCACATTCTAGTATGCTCCTCATGGGCTAAATCTACCACCTTTTTCCTCATAAAATCAGGTACTACCAAATTGTCTCCATGGAACAACAACCCATGCCTCACCGATAACTCAGAGGCAACTAACTGATTTATGATCAACACGAACAACAAAGTCTGATCTCCACAAATAGTTACAGAAATGGTTAATACCCGACCAACATGCCAAAGCCTCTCGAAGATTCAGTACGTATGAGACTACAATTTGCAAAAGATACAACTTCCTCTCTATTATTGCTTCTTTGTAGCAGTACGGCACCTAAAACCAACTGGCTAGCATCTCCAGTGTTGAACGGTTTAGGGGCAATGCACTTTTGATAGTACAGAATTCCTGAATACACTCTTTGCTCCAAATAAATGTTTCCCCTTTTTTGAGCAATCTACAAATCGAATTGAGATTTTTCAGCACACATGGGTTAAACCGGGAATAAAACTCCATCAAACTCATGAATGACCATAACGGTTCCTTGCTTTCCAGAACTGGTACATCCAGAAGAGCCTTCACCAAATGTTCTTTTGGTTCAACACTGTGTTCTGACAGTTTGTGACCAAAGAATTCTACACCTGACACTCCAAATTTACATTTTTCAGCTTTCACTGTAATGCCTTTCTACTCAAACATGGGCAAAACAAATGCCAATTTCTTGTCATGAGCACCTCGGTCTTCATTATAAATTAACAGATCATCTTGAAAACAGATCACCCATTCAACGTCTCAAAACATCATATCCATCAATTTCTGAAACACTGGCAAGAATCATCATGTAACACTTTCCGATGATATGCGGATGCCATATCTAGTGTAGAAAAAATATTTGCCCCTTTATCTTTTTCAACATTTCCTTGATGTTGCATAACATGGGTTTATCTACCCACATACTTGTGTTGAGAGCCCTGAGATCTACTCACATTTGCAAACTACTATTTGGCATACGAGCAAGCACAACTAGAGACAATCATTCAGAACTTTCAGTGGGCTCAGTGATATCTTGGGCACACAATTTATCTAGTTCTTTGTGTAGATCAGGTCTAATAGCTAAAGAAACTCTCCTATACCCCATCTTTAAGTTGTATTTTGTGCTACAAACCTTTCAACTTAACAGACACATCAGTGAACACTTTAGGAAGTCTTAATTCCCATTCCGATGTTTGCAGTGCCAATACAAGCCTTCTTTAGAAGCACTTGTTCAGGATTATTTATTGGGATCTAAAATTATGTCTAGATTTCTTTGCACCAACCATCCCAATAATGATGACTCGTACACCGCCACATATACAGTGGTGGATGTGACACTCTTTGAAAGACACTTCTGCATCTAGCTCACCCATCACTTCTATTGTTTTACCCCCATAAGCCACTGGTTTAACTTTAGAATTTCTTAATTGGATATTTTTGAACATTTTCCAATCATTTGTTCCTATCAAAGTGAAAGGTGAACCTGAATCTGCCATTACATTTACAGAAACGTCTCCAATCTCCACTTCACAATATGGTTGTTTAAACAGCATGCCACCTAACTGCATCACTTGATCCTTCTTACACTCATCATGAGAACGAACCATATCCATACATAACACAAGATTTTCATCATTGGACTCCGAAGTTTTAACTTCTATGTCATTTTCACTTACCAAACTGACAACTTTTGACTGTTTTTTTTTTCCAGATTTGCATACCTTGCCAACATGTCTCTTTTTTGTTTTACATTTCAAGTACATCTTACCAACAGCTGGACATGATTTAGAATTTCCCAAATGATTACTGTTGCCACATCTATAATACTTGAGAACCCTTAGGATTGGAAGGTCCCAACTTATTCTTTTTTTATTTACTTTTGATATCCGCCACCATGTCCTGAGGCGATGATGCTTGTGAAGAAAGTGACATCTCTGCTGGATATGATGCAGTACTCTCTATACCAGCAGAAATTTCAACTGCTTTGGCCAGTGTTAAATTTGAAATAGTTCATACATTTTCTTGAAACTTTATTATTTGTGTGCTCAAAAATCTGATCTCTGATCAATTCTTCCTCAAAATTCTTATACTCTCATATTGAAACTCAGCTTCTTAGCACACCCACAAAACTCTGAGTGGATTCACCAGGCAGTGGATGATGTCTACAAAATTATGCCTTTCAAGTATCACATTTTTGTGAGGTGTGAATCTTGTATCTAACCTTTTTATAGCAGACGCATACTCGTATTCAGTATCAGCATCCCCCATTACTGGTATATGAGGTAGATGTTTTAAAATGTTCCTGCCTTCAAACTCTAAACTGCCTCAATAAAGCATATTTTTCTTTTGCGCAAATGCATCACACTCCAGAGAATCTAAATAGGCTTCAAAACTCTACTTCTATAGTTCCCATTCAGTACCTGAAGCCCCTGGACTCGGAATGGAGTGAGATGGCAGTACGATGCTCTGCTGCCAACTGAAAGATTTGTAGTCCTGTTAAAATGTTAGAATATATTTTTTTTAAACTCCTCAACAACAAAATCCCACTTATCTGTATAATATATGACACATACCATATGGCTGAAAATACTCGGAGTAGAAGCTAACTGATAAGTGTGAACCACACCCTGAAGTTTAAAATGATGACACGCCTGGTGAGCATATCACTGTGAATCAGGATATAATAAGGTGTGCATATCACCGCTGAATTAAAAATGGTGATATGCAAGGTGTGCACATTACCCTTAATACAGCATCATCTTAAAGCATGGGACGTCCGATTTACCATAAGGGTCAGCCAAGTAGACTAGCTCCATCATATCACAGATGCATGACAGATTGCCATTAAGTTCATTGAGGAAATTGAATTTGCTTTCAATAGGTGTGTGAATCACCGTGGCATCAGCAGAGGAATATTCAAAGTGACCAATATGGCATGTTCAATGCCGATTTCTCCATGCGATGGCACCCAAATGAATTCCTGTACACCTAAAATGGCCACCGTTAATATCTGGACCGCAAACCAAATCCAAAATGGCCACCTTAGAGTGGTTTGCGTCAATTTCCCTGGGTAATAGAAGTAGATCACACTACTGGTACACCCAAAATGGTTTCCAATAGTGTCTGGACCACAAACCTCCAACAGCACAACGAAACAAAGTTGTCATTTAGTAAAAACGAAACTGCAGATGATCGCATTATCAGGAACCACACACCAAGCTCTAGTGTATTTTCCTCAGGGTCCTTCGGCAATATTTCAGGCATGTTCCCAAAGTGTTGGCTCTAACCACCAATATATCTTCGGTAGTTCCGATGCAGAATCGCACAGTGAATAAACCTGTGCTGCACACAGGGTTACGCTCTTGGCAGTCATTATTGCCAATCAAAAGATGCTGCACACGCTGAGTTAAAGGTGAAAAAACTGTCCTTTTCTTTTAATGAGTATCATTGTACAGACTGGCAGGCATGCAGGACTAGCCACAAATGATTCCTGTACAGTTTGGACCTAAATATTCTACAGAACCCTTAAACACTCGAAATGCCTAATTACATCATTACCCAGCCTTATCCCAACACAGAGTCTGTCACATAATACAATAATGCACACTGGAAGCAGCTCTAATCTCATCAACAGCTGGGGGCGAAGCCTCCTGTTACAGCTCTCCAGCTTCATAGCAATGCTTTCTCCAACCAGCAGGGATGGGCTTGGTAGGGTTGGGGAAATGGACAGAAGTGGGCTGGTTTTCTTTGATGCTGACATAAGAACACCTTAAATGTTAGCAAAGAGATCTGTCCAAACACATATTCCACAAAAGGAAATACAAATTGATTGTATTATTAGAATCAAATTTTAAACTTTATATGTTAAGGAATCAAATGTTTTTCTGAAGCAAGACATATCATGTAGCAATTCGAAGAACAGGACATATACACAGAATAGGTGAAACATTAAAAAATGAAGTGAATTGTACATTAACCACAACGTAATACAATAGATAAATGAATTATTTACATATAGGCTATATTTGTTTTGTCCTGAAGAAGACCCTATTCAATGTCTTTCAACTTGCACGATAATACAAGGGTCGAAACGTCGACGCTCATTTAGAAGCGCTAGTCCACCTTGACCACTCCAAATAATAAGGGATACAACCATAGGTCATCCTGAGACTTGTATTATGTTCACACGCTCTGTCTATATGTAATTGTCTGTCATGTAAATAATTCATGTATCTATTGTATTACCTTGTGGTTAATGTACAATTCACTTCATTTTTTTATGTTTCACCTATTCTGTGTATATGTCCTGTTCTTCGAATTGCTACATGATATGTCTTGCTTCAGAAAAACATTTGATTCCTTAACATATAAAGTTTAAAATTTGATTCTAATAATACAATCAATTTGTATTTCCTTTTGTGGAATATGTGTTTAGACAGATCTCTTTGCTAACATTTAGTGTAATCCCACGGTATAAGGGGATAAAAATCAATTTCTGTAAAGTGTGTTGTGGCAGAACCACTGTTCGTTTAATGATATACTTCCCAGGTTCTGCATGTTACTGGGTAACCCCATTGTTTAATACTGACATAAGAACACCTGGCAAGGTGATTCAGGTGGACAAGCGTGAACCCCACTGTATCTATTGTTACTGGCTCAAATCCAGGTAGGAGTAAAAAATTGTGAGCAATTTTACATTATAATGGAAAATTTAAATAAAAAGTGTGAGAAATGAGCATCCCACTTCCCGACATGAACACTACAGGCAGCAGATACAAGAGTCCCTGGCGTCCAGACGTGGGTAGGCCCCACACTGAGGAGCTCCGCACTGGAGGCTTCTACCTTCCGTCATTGCTGCGGTTGGTGTGGACGCACAGGCTGACGCACCCGCTCCGGAACCGATAGGTCCACGAGAAGGACGTTTCCCACCCTACTTGACATTTCTACCCCCCACACGGATTACTTTGGAATCCGATATTATAGGGACTGTACACTTAGGAACCTCCTGACTGTCCCCCTGAATTAGAGAGTAGATTAGGTACCCCCAGCACCCCGGTCCTGAAGAAACGCCACTCATCCGTTAGGAGAACCAAGGCGTGAAACATGTCAACCTTTTAAACAAACACTATCCCTTCACACTTCACAATTCGAGCTGTAGCAGGTTTAATTCTCTTGCCAGCCAGAACTCTTGCAGTCTGTTTTTAGCCATAGCACCAGTGTCCAGCAAATAAAGGACTTTCTGGACACTTGTAGCTATTTTTAAAACACCACCACACCACTCTACTCACCTCACTTTTGCCCCACTGCTTCACCATATAGGGCCAAACGGTTTAACATCATTAAAGATCTCCAGCAAAGAGCCCCCCTGCGGGGCCCGTCGGGCATTGCAGCGCCGGCCCGACGAGGAGCTGCCCTACGATGAAGCATGACACCCCTTGGGGTGTGTGAGGGCCTTTGCTCCTATTGGAGCACTCCCCTTCCCTACTAGTGTTCCTTCTCCGTCTGGTTGTCCTCCCTCCCTCCCTCCCTACCTTAATAATGTACCTCATCACAATAAAATCACAATAATATATACAGCAAATACATAAAACCAACACTAATTCACAGTAAAATAGTTGGAGTCGACAATCTAATAGAACAGAGTAAGACATAAAAACCAGTCCCAACATTAGCCTACTCTGGACTAACATGGCAAGGAAATAACTCGCAAAACTTAAAAACACACCATTAGTGCACACTCAGCTTAGTGACAAGCTAAACTCAGCCTGGTTGCTCTTTACTGATCAGCTTCCCAGTCATGACCCAGGCACACCAGATATACATGGAGACTGCACAATTGATCGCTGTGTGATCCGTCCTGTAACACAAATCTAGAGCATCTAGCTCATTCAACACATTTTATGCGCTAAATAAAGGAGTATGCCACTTCATACATAAGCCCATTGCGCTTGTGCAGTATAACCTAAAGCAGGCGATGTTTTCTTTCTCCCCGCTAGCACAATCGCAGAGATCACGATCATTGCTTCCCCTGGCCTTACTTCATCTAGCAGTGTATGCATTTAAAGGGAAAGTCCTCAGACTGAACTTGACGTATAACGAGTGTCGTATCTCAGGATAGATATTGTCTCAATAGGGTTTGAACCCAGAATGAGCTTTGTATTTTAAGAAACTGTATAGCAAGAATCCACTTCTGCCAGTATTACAGCCATTTTGGGTTTTATAATGCCAGTGGGCCTGCTTAACCCTATTGGCTCTATCGCCATTTATCACAGTGAGATCCTTGTAGATGATCTCAAGCTTAAGTGTTTAGGTCTCGCCTACGCAGCGCGCATGCGCTGCATAGGAGAGACCTTTAGAAATCGGCACAGCTTTCCCTGCAAAAACGTGCACGCGTTCCATTGCCTTCAATGGCAACGCGTGCACGTTTGGCGATTCACTTGCGGGAGCGAGCAGCTGGCGCCATATGGTAGCAATTATCGCTCCTGGCGCCGCTCGCTCCCGCAAGGGAATCGCACTCCCCCCCACCCCTCCACCCGGAGTACTGTTTCACTTTCGCGGCGCGGCACTTGTGTTTCAGTGCTTGTTTGTACTTGAGACTTCATCTGCATTCAAAATCAGCCTTGCGTACTGCATTTCAGAGCCCGATCTCCCCACCGCGTCTCGAGTCTTGCCCCCGCTGCGTCACAGCACGAGGAAAGGTAACGCTGCCCTTCAGGCCCCTCTCTGCAAACTTGTAAGCGTTTTTTTGTACTTGGGACTTCATCTGCATTCAGCAGCGTTTTTACTCTACTTGTGCGTTACTCTGCTACTGCATGGCAATGAAGCAGCGACACCGGAGGCTAAAGCTCTGCTTCTGCCGCCTGTGAGGAGAGGCCATTGTGTGATGAGGCATTCCCACCACACCAAGCAGAGGCCCCTGCTTCCACCGCCGCCGCTCTGGCTGCCAGAAGCATCATGTGGAGCCTCCAGGATTCTCTGTTTTTTGAGATGAGCATAAAGTCTTTGCTCAAGTCCTGGAGCAGTAGCTGTAAGTATAGCCTCCTCAATGTGCACTAGAATTTCCGACTTCTCCGTACGAGATATTTAAGTGTTAACGACGATACGCATTTTGCAGTAACTTAACTCACCGTACTAGAGCAGTCAGCGCTCTTACCGGTGCCGAGACCCGCCTGCTCCGCTGGCTGGCTCGCAGCCCCGCCATGGAAGACGGGGAGGCCGACGAGGAAGAAGGATCCGTGAGCTCCCCCGGGGCGCGGGTAGGTAACGGCCTGGTGCACCCATCGCCCGGGCCCCCTCTCTGTACCCCTTGCCTTCAGCACCCCTCCCTACCCGGAGCACCTCTTCCCCCCGTTACCCATGCTTAGAAAGCGGACTCTCCTCCCCTGGGGCGCACATTGATGACGTTTCCGGACCCCACCATCGGTCTCTCAAAAGGGGAGGATATTGGTTTAATAATCACTGCTCATTTCGTCCTCCTTGAACGTTTCTTTCCCCTCCATTCATACAAAGGCATCAGGGCCAGCGTCTTCATCGTAAAAATTAAAGCTTATTTACAAGCCCTTGCGCTGCCTTACGCCACTTTTTCCGTCCTTGTAAGTGAGCCCCGAAGTTCTTAAACCAGGGCGCGTTTATTGAACACGCTGCAGTGAAATAAGTAACGCGCCTCTTTGATAGCTATTGAACCAGAATTGCCGACCCTTGCTTGTAAAAGTAAAAGGGCCCACTGACCCGCTTTATCCTCTCCCCTCGGTTTCTGCACAGCCCAATTTGTGAAGCTTTAAATCACTGTTTAAGGCCATCCAATTATCTGAAACCTTTGGATACCTTTAATTGCCCGTGGCCATTAACGTGATGATGAAGGGATGATAACTGCATGGCAAATTCAAGGATTCTCTGGCAGGTAGAACTGGAGCCGGGCTGGTGACAACCGCACAGGGCCAGTGATTTATTAGCCACTGCGCCTGAAAGTGATCCCCTGGAAACCCAAGAGCTCACGCGACGAGGCAGGCCTGTGGTTGTTACTCTCCGCCTCCATAATGCATATTTTTGGGTCTGTCTTAACAGCGTAGCTATGTGCAAACTTATTGTTCCCAGTGCTTTAAAATATGTATACAGGGTGCTTGGCTTCACCCAGAGGAGTATTTTTCTCTCACCTAATGCGATTGGCTGTTTGGGGTATCAAAATTCCACCTCCTATCCGCGTGCATTGACGTTCACGAGCGATTGTCTGGCTTAACGGCCAGAGCGGCCGATCTTGGAGCTGGGGAACGAGGTTCGGAGTCTGGGTGGCGGCTCGAACACCCTGTGATTCTGCGCAAATCAATTAATCTCCCTGTGCCTAAAAAAATAATTGTGTCCGTCTGTAACGCAGCTAGTGCTCATGTAAAGCGCCCCATACCTTCGGGTTTAGTTCACGCTATTTAAAACTGCAACAACAAAAAAATATTTATCTCAAAATAACACAGATTGAATTACTTGTCTCATAGATAAACTGTACACAGGCACCAATTATCGATGGTTATGCTTTTTTTCCGAAGAACGCTTTCTATCAATGTTTAATCATGACTCAAAATGGAAGTCAGACGTATTGGCTTTGCCAATGCTGGTTTCTCCTTTTGGCATTCTCTTTATCTAAAAAAAAAAAATGAATAGAATCGCGTTGTTAGTTTTTGATTTTTGATAGCTCTTCTCCTCCCCCTCGCCTCCAATAAAAAAAACAAAAAAACTGGCCTGTATTCTTTTTCAGAAATTAATTCTGTGTGTGCCAGGTTACCTTGACACAGAGATATGCAGCCTCCTGTTTAAAAAGCTATACTTTTGGTGATCTTTCTGTAGCGCAGCAAAGTGGATACAGTAAGTAGGTGCCAGGAAAGAAATAAACACTAAATGTTGCCTTTAATAATTAACAAAGAGGCAAAGCATGCTCCATGGAGAAATGTGTAGCGCATGAACTGCCAAGTATTACTATCTGCTTGTCAGAGGGTTGAAAGCGAGCAGGAATGTGAGTCTTATCTCAGGCAAAAAATAACATTTTGTATGAGGAGGAAGCAAAAATGGAGGAAGCAAAAATGTTATCATAAAAATCATGCACAGTTTTAGACTCTTGGCCCGTGAGCTTCATTAACTTGGGCCAGATAAAGAAATATAAACTCTTAGAAAAGGAAAGGCCTGTTAAACCTAGCCACCCTGTCCATTTTCGCACAAGGGTTTGAATGAGATACACAGCCCATGTCTGGTGTCCAGCCTCACCAATGTTCGGCACGTTAATGCTTCCTTATGTGTTCCAGACATTTTTAATATGGTTCATTTTTTACGCAGATTCGCAAACTGGGAAGCTGTTAGATGCATCCTCTAACATTTTCCTTTCTAATCTTACTCCTGAGTACGCCCTCTGCACCCCCATCTCAGGACCCTAAGGAGAGCTCACCTGCTTCCTGTCTTTGCTGGGACAAAACGTTTCCGGTATTGTTCTGGAGAGCTCCAGTACTTTGACATGTGTGCTCTGTAAAAGATGCTATGATTTTTAGGTCAGGACTGATAGTGTAGTCATCTGCTAGGCACAGGGTTTGCAGTTCTTTTAAAACATACATTGAATAGGCTGTTTTTTCATACATTTGCACATTCGAGCTAGACCTATTGGCTTTGCCAATGAATGTTCAATCAGTGAGGTCAACAATCATGCACATCAGTTTTGGGCTCTCGCTGTTAAATAGATTGAGAACCAAGAGTGGGCACGGAGGTCGAGGAGACCCCCACCCCCGCTTTGGAGAGTGGTTACTACCCTCGCTATCCTTTCTTTGTGGTGCTGGTGGAGGAAGCAATATTATCAATAGTGAAGGGACAGGACAAGCTTTTTTTCACTCATCCCTTTAGCGGCAGATGCCTATTGGCTTTCCTAAAAGTTTACCAGTCTGCCTTAACCGGTGCCCTTTACCTCCATATTTGTGGGGCATGTGTAGAGGGTGTATGTTGCGAGTGAGCATGGGCCCTGGGCACACATTTGATGGAGCATATGGTAGAGTCAATTTTTACTCAATGTATCTGTGGAGCAACCTGCAATGATGCAAAACTTGCAGCGATGCTGACTGGATCCCCTGCTGACCTGGAAGCCCAAACATTTGCACTCCTTTCCCTCCTCTCCCTGGTACATTTTGCCTGTGTATCAGAGTATCAAGACTTTAGGCTTTGAAATTGCCAAGGTGACTCTACAACAGTGTTGAGAAGAATAAGCGTTTTCCCTCGTAAGAGTAACGTCTCCAATGGGCACTCCTTCAAATAATTTTCAAAAATTTCCTTAAGAATTGGCTTCAAAACTGTATTTATTTCAATTCATTTCATTTTAATACTATTGTTTTCATAGTATTCAGTAATTGCGTAATTGTTCAATCATTTCTGCCCAATGCATTTCGGGCCAAACCCTTCATCAGGGGACTTAGTTTCTGAAAACATACAAAGCAATAAGATAAAACATTCACATAGGTACAGGGTGGACTTTCATGTGAAGTATTGCGGGTTGACAATGGTAAAACGTGCGTTTAAGGTCTATAAGTACCCTGTGGTTACAGACTAAATGAGTAACATGAATGTGAAACATAAACAGCATTGCAAATGAGTGTTCGTGCTTAGCATGCCAGTAAAGGTGAGTGTGTTGATGACTTCCTTAACAAAATCTTAACCGGAACCATAGAAGTGCAAAAGTGCCTTGTTTTTTCATGCTTATCAGTGTAATAGTTTATGTAGTGCGGCCTGAAGAGAGCCTGTGATGATATATATACGGAACAGTGACAATGTCAGCGGCGGTTACTTACAAGATCGCTATGAGATAAATTGCAAGTCATTCATTATGTCCTTGTTTAGGTTTACAAATCTTAAACGCGTCTAAAGATAATCGATGAAGACCTGTGAAGGAACGTATGCATATTACTAAAGTTCTTTCACGATAACTACTGAGAGTCTTACGTCCAATATATGTCTTAGCGACGGTCATTGCTCTTATCAAAGGTTACTCACCGAGAACGGCTTCTGTTGGCGCGTGTGATTCTATCTGTGTAAGCGAGTTCAAACGGGGCCAAGTGCTGTAGTTGATAACCGGAAGAGCGAGTCATGTGATCATGACTGGCATAGTAAACAGACTGAGTATACAGACTATTTACGAGTTTGAAGGAATCATGTATAGCCTTCAAAAAATATATCAAAAACCGGTATAAGAAAAGAATTAATGAAGATAAAAAGCGATAGCAAGAGAACGTTAGTATAATGCTGGGAAGTAGTCCCATTGATAAACTTTACGATGCGTAAGTTTAATACGTGTGTTTTTCGACTACAAAATTACTTTGCTTGATAATTCACGGAAAGCTCTAAATGAAATCAAAATGTAAACAGTGTAATCTGTCATGAATACTCCAATAGGGTAAACGATGAGATGTGTTGATCAAAATGTGTTAATCAAATTTGTCACCAATGTGTGAATCACATTTTTGTTCATGTCGGTGCTCTAAATAAAGTTAATTTTAAAAAAAATGTTAATTTTTAAAAAAATGTATTGGTCTAGCGGGTGGTGTGAATATCTTATTGGAGCGTGAAGATTACTGAAAAGTGAATCTAAATATACTCAATTATATTTATCTCTGGTTTCAAAAGACAAGTGATGGCTACTAAACAGGAATTGAATAAACCGTGTAAAGGCGTGTATGTGAATATTTACTCTTTTATCTGGATAACAATTGTGCTTATAAAACCTATATTGATCTTATGAATCATATGAACACGCTGTTTCTTTATATAAAGATTTCCCAAATGCAATAAAATCCATGATTATATTGAAAATTATAAAAAATTATAAAAAACAGCTAAATTCTAAACGTTCATTGAGACCTTTTGGGTACAAGGTATTGAGATGGGTTATCCAAAATGTCTCTCTTCTCAATAAATGTTGCGAATTGTCTCTTCCCGGTAGAATTAAAACGTTTTCCAATATGCAAAATCGTAGCTGACTTGGATTGTGATTGTGCAAGTTAAAATGAGTTGCCACTGTGGATTTGTCATTTTTCAAACGAATATTACTTTTGTGTTCTATAACACGTGTCTTGATTTTACGTTGCGTCTTTCCTACATATGCATGTCCACATGGGCATTTCAACATGTACACAAGGTTACTACTATCACAAGTACCATTAACCTTCAATTTAATGGAAGTTCCTTTCGTGGGATGCAATATCGGGTTGCCCTTGATAATGGCATTACAATTGCCACAGTTGTGGCACGGAAGTGTTCCTCGGTACTTTATTTGAGTGTTTTCTTCTTTTTCTTTTAACAATTCCTTGAAGTTGCGTGTGCGTAGGTATGCGAATCTAGGTTGATGAGAAAAAATACCTTTGAAATCGTCTTCGAGTGTGAGTAACGACCAATGTTTCAATATGGATTTTTAATTCTATGGCTTCTTGTTGAAAATTTCGAAACGAATACAGAACGTTGTTCGTCACTTTTTCTTTGTGTGTAAGTAACTCTCTTCGTTCCAAAATTTGAACTTTTTCCATGGCTTCTGTGAGAATCTTATCGGGGTATCCTCTGTGTTGAAACTTATTCACTGTTGTAATCATTTGTTCCGTGTAAAGTTCCTCTGTGGATGTTATTCTTCTAATTCTTAACAGTTGAGAAAAAGGTAAATGCTTTTTTAATGAAGGCTGATGAAAACTGGTGTAATGTAAGAGATTATTTCTATCTGTTGTTTTGGTGTATACTTTGGTCGTTATGGTTCCTTCATGATTTGTGATTAAAACATCCAAGAAAGATATTTCATGCTTGTTAATGTTGGATGTAAAGCTGATTCTTTCGTTTACTTTATTCAACTTGTCAATTGCCAATGTGAGTTCTGTTTCTGTTCCTTTCCAAAGGATAAAGATGTCGTCAATGTACCTTTTGTACATGATTAAATTTTGTTTCCAGTCTGGGTGATTTAACAAATGATCCAATTCAAAACGGTGCATAAAGATGTTGGCATACGCCGGTGCTGCGCAATTTCCCATGGAAGTTCCAGATGATTGAATAAAAAATTGTTCTTGCCATTCAAAATAACTGTGAAATAACGTGAAATTGAGTAACTCCATCAAAAATACTTGTAAGTCTTCATTTTTATTGGTGTGTACCAAGAAAGATTCAACTGCTGATAAACCCAAATTGTGTGGTATGGAAGTGTAAAGTGATTTTACATCGATAGTGCATAAAATCATGTCTTTGGTGAAATGTGGTTTGAACTTTTCCAAAAGATTCAAAAAATCCGTTGTGTCTTTGATGTAAGTAGACATTTCTTGAACAATGGGCTGAAGATGTTTGTCAATGTATTTTCCTAATGGTTCATGAATTGAATTAATGGTGGAAACTATTGGTCGGAACGGTGGAGTAGTCGCGTTTTTGTGGATTTTAGGAATCATGTATATGTAAGGTACAGAAGGATTATTTTTGATGAGATATTCTTTTTCTTTTCTTCCAATGGTACCCGAAGTGATTGCTTGGTCTATGATTCGAGTTAAAATCTTTACGCATTCTTTTGTGGGGTCTGTGTTGATCCGCATGTATGTGTCAGTGTCATTGACATGTTCATTAACGTTGTTAATGTAAAACTCTGAATCCATGATGACTAGGGCTCCGCCTTTATCTGCTTGTCGAATGGTGATTTGTTTATTAGTTGCCAATTGTTGTAAGGCTTGTCTTTCTTTTTGAGTGGTGTTAGTAACTTTAGATCTGGGTTGTTTAAATATTCTTTCCACGTCCTTTATTAGAACTTTTTCGAATGCATCTAATACTTTGTGACTGACTGGTGGTATAAATCTGCTTTTGTTTCGCAATCCTAGTAGGGTATCTTGTTTAGGTTCATCCGGTTTTTCCACCACATTTGCAAAAAAATGTCTTAATCGTAAAGATCTCAAAAATTTGTATACACACACTTGTGTTTCCAGGATATTAGAGTGGTAAGTCGGAACATATGAAGTGCCTTTCTGTAATGTTTGGACTTGGAATTTGGTTATGTTTTGTTTGGAAATGTTTATCACTAGAATTTCTGACTTCTCGTGTGTTTTGCCACTGTGTCTTGTGTAGGTTTTCTTCTTTGATCTCCCCCTCCGGGTTCTTCTTGTTGTTCGGTACCTCTCTCTAAAAAAGAGGTACTGGTGGATGCGTGTGTCTCTATGTTCCTTAGTGTTGTAGCATCCGATCTGTCCGTCCTTCCGCTGATGTTATCCATGGGTATTCGTCTTCTTGATTGAGAGTCATCGGATGATGACGTGTCATCAGTTGTTCTTCCTGTATTAGGTTTCTGTTGTCGACGGCGGGCATATATATCTGCCCAGTTGTAAACTTCTCCAAGCTTATAATCCGTAGTGTCACGTTTGAATTTTCTTATTTTTCGATCATTGATTTCTTTAGTGTAACCCTCAATTTGTTTGTTGATGTCTACTAGTACTTCATCCCACTCTTCTTTGCTCATGAAAGTGCTAAGTTCTTGTTTAAGTTGATGTGCTTCTTTGTTGAGATCTTCTATGAGTTTTGCCAGTTCTTCAATGATCAATAATATTAGGTCCAGAGAACATTTATTTAGAATTGCAAACCATCTTTCGGTGAAACGAGCGTTGTTTTTGCAAAGTGTAGATTTTAGAGATATCCTTAACCCACGAGGTATACGTTGTGCCTTGTGGTACTTAATAAGTGTACTCGCATGTAGTTTTTGATTCACTATTCGTTTGGACATATATAATAATTGTTTGATATTTGATTGTGTTGATCCTGTACCTGTGTTGATATCCTCAGTTTCCTCGATGAGAGAATAAATGCGTTGTGTATCTTCATTAGTAAAAAGAAATGTGTCCGCTCTTTGATCGGTGAGGTGTGAAATTTCCTCGAATGACATACTTGTTTAATTGGGTGCGAAGTCCACAAATACTCAGAAAACGTAAATGATATAATCCAATTGGAATGTGGACTGGCGCACTCCTGGTTATACTTGGTGATTAAAGATGTGTGGGTGCCTATTGGTGAACCCTCCTGAGTGTGAGGGTGAGTAAATGAGAAGAATAAGCGTTTTCCCTCGTAAGAGTAACGTCTCCAATGGGCACTCCTTCAAATAATTTTCAAAAATTTCCTTAAGAATTGGCTTCAAAACTGTATTTATTTCAATTCATTTCATTTTAATACTATTGTTTTCATAGTATTCAGTAATTGCGTAATTGTTCAATCATTTCTGCCCAATGCATTTCGGGCCAAACCCTTCATCAGGGGACTTAGTTTCTGAAAACATACAAAGCAATAAGATAAAACATTCACATAGGTACAGGGTGGACTTTCATGTGAAGTATTGCGGGTTGACAATGGTAAAACGTGCGTTTAAGGTCTATAAGTACCCTGTGGTTACAGACTAAATGAGTAACATGAATGTGAAACATAAACAGCATTGCAAATGAGTGTTCGTGCTTAGCATGCCAGTAAAGGTGAGTGTGTTGATGACTTCCTTAACAAAATCTTAACCGGAACCATAGAAGTGCAAAAGTGCCTTGTTTTTTCATGCTTATCAGTGTAATAGTTTATGTAGTGCGGCCTGAAGAGAGCCTGTGATGATATATATACGGAACAGTGACAATGTCAGCGGCGGTTACTTACAAGATCGCTATGAGATAAATTGCAAGTCATTCATTATGTCCTTGTTTAGGTTTACAAATCTTAAACGCGTCTAAAGATAATCGATGAAGACCTGTGAAGGAACGTATGCATATTACTAAAGTTCTTTCACGATAACTACTGAGAGTCTTACGTCCAATATATGTCTTAGCGACGGTCATTGCTCTTATCAAAGGTTACTCACCGAGAACGGCTTCTGTTGGCGCGTGTGATTCTATCTGTGTAAGCGAGTTCAAACGGGGCCAAGTGCTGTAGTTGATAACCGGAAGAGCGAGTCATGTGATCATGACTGGCATAGTAAACAGACTGAGTATACAGACTATTTACGAGTTTGAAGGAATCATGTATAGCCTTCAAAAAATATATCAAAAACCGGTATAAGAAAAGAATTAATGAAGATAAAAAGCGATAGCAAGAGAACGTTAGTATAATGCTGGGAAGTAGTCCCATTGATAAACTTTACGATGCGTAAGTTTAATACGTGTGTTTTTCGACTACAAAATTACTTTGCTTGATAATTCACGGAAAGCTCTAAATGAAATCAAAATGTAAACAGTGTAATCTGTCATGAATACTCCAATAGGGTAAACGATGAGATGTGTTGATCAAAATGTGTTAATCAAATTTGTCACCAATGTGTGAATCACATTTTTGTTCATGTCGGTGCTCTACAACAGTGTTCCCAGCCCCTTCTCCTCTTCATGCCTTGTGATATGAGATGTAGCCTGCTTTCTGGGATGGGATATAATGCACATTCCACCTGGGCTGATGGACTCAGTCCAGCAGAAGCTGTCTATTGCTCCTGTGTTTTCAGATCTTAAAGTGTCTATGAGCCTCACAAATTGAGTAGCTATACCTACCCGCATTTTGGTTTGCCTGCAGCTAGGATGGGACTTCATCCCCCAGCAAGCACTGAGCCCAGGAGGAGGGGCAGAGTGCAGACAGTGCGCTTTTTAGCTCTTCTGGACTTCCACGATGCAGGACGTAATACCTGCCCCCATTTTGGTTTTGCTGCAGCTGTCCCCAGCAAGCACTGAGCCTAGGAGGAAGAGCAGAGTGCAGACAGTGCACTTTTAAGTGTTTCGGGACTTCTCTGAAAAAGAAGGAAAATTGAACAATCTCTTATCCACATTGCAAGTCTGATAACGCAACTCCCCTGCTCAGACGATGCTCCCACCTCCATGGTAACCATACATGCCAACATTTGAGGACAGGGACGTGGGAGATTTAAAGTAAAAAATCGGGAGAATGAAAATTCCCCATTGACTTCTATTGTAGAAAATGCAATTTCAGGCGGGAGACAGCTGAAATAAAGCCATTTTTGGCTTGAAAAATCGGTAGTCTCCCGCCTGAATCGGGTCTATTGGCATGTATGATGGTATCTCCCTTCTCAAACTCTACCCCTGGACCTGAGGAACACACAAATGACAAAAATCAAGAAGGAGCTTCACTTATCGAAGAACAATGCAAATTGGTCAGAGTTCAAATCATTGACAGAAGATGAAGTCCACAAGATAATTGCAAACTTGAAACTCACATCCCATACCACAGATCCCCTCCCATCCTCCCTGGTACAGAACCATAATCACATCATCTTGCCGTTCTGGACCAAAATCATCAATGCTTCTCTCTCATCGGGCTCTGTGTCTGACTCCCTCCAAATAGGCCAAGTCACACCCATTCTAAAACGAGCATTGGCATAGCCAATAGGTCTCACCTTTGGTACCTTATAAGTGTTTAGCCATGCAACAGTTGATGTTGTTGCACCAAGGATATTGTGCTGCATAACTAAATACTTATAAGGTCGCAAAAGCGAGACCTATTGGCTATGCCAATGCTTGTTTTAAATTGATTCGAACATGGTCCGACCAGGGCATCGTAGATGGCCCAAAGTGGCCAACTACCTTTTTAATAGATTCCTGGTATATATCCATGTAACACCTCCTATGGTAATTGACCCAATGGAATAGCAGGGCAAGGGCAATATATCCAAAGTTGGTTTGGTGCCCAATTCGAAGTAGAGTGCCACGAATGGCATACCTGGTCCAAAGGATAATAATGATCTTAAAAAACTTGTTCTCGATTTTCTTAATTATGGACATGTCTATACAGTCCCAGATTTCTGCACCATATCTTACTGCTGATACTGCCTTAGCTCTACAGACATATGCTACAATGTGCTTAGGGACTGCCCCCCTAGCTTTTGCCTACATCTAAGGACTGCTGCCACTGCCTGTTTTAGTATTGCTGCTGCCTTTTCCTGTGGCAGTTCCAAGTCAGCTTAGTGTCATATCATAAACAGTGGTAATCAAAATGGTTGACCTGTTCCAAGAGCTCATTGTTCACAGAGAAGGGGCGTCTTAACGTAGACTTTGGTTCCATTATCATAAATTTAGTTTTGGAGACATTAATCACCAAATGTTTCCCTATACAATAATCTACAAAGCCCTTGATTAGCTTGTACATTGAAAGCTTAGTAAGGGATAACAAAACGTCATCCTCTGCAAATAAAAGCACAGAAAGCCTTCTGGACCAGAGTCTCGGGCTATCCAACGTCAAACTATCAAACTATGGGCCTACGTCCTTCAAGAATAATGATAAAAGCTGGGGGCCAGCACACACCCCTGGCGCACACCTGAGCTGATAGGGAAGCTCTGAGTGTTTCCCCCTTAGGCTAGGGTGACCAGATCTTCAGAACCAAAAACCGGGACATTTCACAAAAATAGAAGGACTACAACTTTACATCAAGGGAGTGGCACAGAATGGCAGCCCTCATCAAGATAGAAATACAGAAGAGGCACTAAGAAAATAAATAAAATGTAATTTTTGAAACCGGTATCATACCTGTTAATTAAATTGCTTATTTAACACAGCTGCTAAGTAGCCCTGCTTTGGAACACCTAAAAAAGTGCCTCTCACTGTTTTCACCCCAACCTTTTTAAAAACCGGGTCATGAGCCAAGTTTGCAAAACTCTGCTGGGACAGGTGGCGAAAACCCGGGACTGTCCCTGGAAATCCGGGACGCCTGGTCACCCTACCTTAGGCCCATACCGTACCTGGGCTATTGTATCCTCATGTAGACACTACAAGGCTGTTAGTACATACTGATACATTCCCTGCCGCCGCAGCCCCAACCATGATAGGTCTCTATCAACAAAGCCAAAAGCTGACTTTAAATCGTTAACGTTAGGTAAAGAGAAACTCGTCTCTGCCAAGCGTAGGTGGTACAGCTAGAGTGAAAGCGCATGGCTTGCTCATTTGCTCTAATGGCCTTTCTAAAACCAACTTGATTATCAAATAGTAATCAGTTGTGAGAGTAATAGGCGGTTGGCGAGCAGCCTGCATAGATCTTACCTACACTACCTAACAGTGATATCGGGCAATAATTAAACGGGTCCGTTCTGGCGCCTTTCTTAAATATTGGGACAATTGTCGCCGTGCGCCATAATCTGGGGGTGATATCGGGTCTCAATACTCCGCTCTAGCAAGAATAAGAACAAATTGTGGGCAAGTTTACAATGTCATGGAAAATGTAAATAATAGTGTAAGAAATTACCACCCCCCTTCCCGACATGAGCACTACAGACAAGTACATCTGCAAGCACTTGTAAATGACGATGGCCTTGAAGTATGACCTTATTTGGCACGTTTGCAGACTGCCTTTATTAACATAGAAAAAGGTGTGTAAACTGTGATCCTGAGTGCCACAGGGCAGGGTCAAAGACGTGGCGAGAAAGAAGAAAGGATTCCGTAAGTATTTTGTTGTTTTCTCAGGTTCATGTAACTCTTTATAAAATAACAGTTCACAAACCATAAATGAAAAATAATGAAAGCTCAGTTATTCGTGGTAAATGTACTCTTATGTTATGAAACCTCAGTTCCCTAACGTAATCACGGCATAAGAGTAACAAGAGGGTCAGAGACTTAAATACTGGTTGATGCTAAGGAATAACAACTTATTCATGTATAGCGCTACGAGGTACAGGCATGCGACAGAAAGCACTGGGAATATGCAAGTCATTATATGAAAAATGTATTACACACATTATAAAATAGGCTGCCACAATGTTATGTAGCATTTAAGATAAAACAAGTACTTTAAAAATATACTTTTTAGTAATAACTAATCAGACTGTACATCTTGAAAACATAACTGTCTCCATTAAAAGGATACACTGCAGAATTCCTGTGATACCGAAGACTCTGACCCAGATTCACTAATATTTGACGCAAGGCAGCACAGCAACCAAAGCTTCTGCGCGGGCTTGCGTCAAAGTGAAAGAGAAAAAATGTGCAGTATCTACTAAGATATGGCATTTATTCTCTCCCTTAGGAGAGGTGTGGTGCAGCGGCCAGGTCAGCTGACTTCGGAGCACAGGGTTCGATCCCCGGCTCCGGCGGCAGCTCAGCTCAGCACCATGTGACTCTGGGCAATAGCTCACTTAATTTCCACGACGGCCCCCAGCGCCTTGAGACCCGTAAGGGTGAGTAGCTGCGCTATATAAAAACGGACTTACTTACTTACCTTAGCGCTGGCACACTTTGGCTGCCATGTGCCAACACACATCCCTTGCGCCATAGTGCAAGGGTGTGTGCATTCTCTAAAGCATAGGTTTTGTACTGGAAGGGAATGCTTCCAGTACAAAATAAACTATCATTTAATACTTTTCCCCATTGTGTGTGTGCTGTACGGTGTAAACGGTGTAAAGTTGGAAAATAAGGAGAAATAAATTAATTTCTACTCGTTACGCCTGCCTCAAGGAGGTGTAAGGTTTTGGAACACATTCCCTTCTACAAATGTAAGTAGATAGGAATTAGCATCAAAATCCAAGGGTGGTTGCATAGAACGGCCCATGCACCAAATCGCAAAGTAGTAAGTATCACAACTTTGTGTTACTTTGGGGACCTTTCCAACACAAATTCCGGTTTGCGCTGGATGGTAAATCACCCCAGCCCTTTGCCTTGGGTTTGTGCCACTTTTGTGAAGCAAGCCTGGAGCAAATTGTTCCATATTTACATTTACATTTTTTTCCTCCTTGAAGCATAAATTGACTTCATCAATTAATGCCTATACTTGCTCCCAAACAGCCTTTATAATTGGTGATTAAACAATTGGACACATCTACATTTCTTTCAAGTAGCAGGCAACCTGCTAAGAAAGCTTGCTTCTTTAGCTCTATAGCCTCCTTCCGCTTCACAACACAGGAGCTTCCGCCCAAGCACCCAAAACACTCCCCCAACTCCCCCCCCATACCCCTCTCTTTCAGACAGAGGCATCTCAAGGTCGACATTAACTGTTTGTGATGTTGTTTTTGTAAAAAGGTGAGTCCATTGGGTGGCAGGGAGGAGGCCAGCAGGGTTGCATTCTGATGCAGAACCTGATCCTCGAGACTCCTGGGGCCTCAGAATAATGTCCCAGGAGAAAGAGGAAAGGAGGGAGATCCAAGAATACTCTCAAAGAGATGACTGAGAAGAGGGGGTACTATGTGGAGACTCATTATTTGTTTTCCAGTAGACAGCGAAAGCTTCCTCTGAGAGAAGCCCCCAGGGAAGAAGTTGATATATAGGGGTCCTTTTTTTTTTTAGTGCCATTAGTGCAGCAGGTGGTCAGGTGTGGGTGTCCACTGAACCACAATTCTGGTTGTCTTACTACAAAAAAAGGGAATGGGGATTCATATTTCTTTCTAGCATTAGAACATAGCTCACCCTTGTTGCGCACAGTCAGGGGGCAAGATGTGGGGCTTATTTTTACACAAATGGCAGAAAGCCTGCTTTGGGGCTCAGGCCTAGGAGCGATGGCCCAGTGGAGTTGGCAGAGGACATAGCCTACTTAGGAGAGCTTCTAGTATCATTAGTGCTGCAGGTGCAGTGGCATTAGGGCCCAGTGGTATGAGGGGCCAACTGAGTCCCAATTATTGCTGTTTTACTACCCTTCTCTGCTTGCATTAGGGACCAGTGCCCACTTTCAGTGCACATGTTGCTTTGGGCCTTGGAACAATGGGCCAAGAGAGGGGAGAATTGGAGCAGAGGAGACAGTTTGGGCATCAGAGGGATGGCAGGGAGGTGAATGGGGAAGAGATAGCAGCCCATGTTTTTAATAGAAGAGAAAGCCCGCTTCGCGAGGCAGTAGCTAACATTTGTGAGGCAGGTGCAGCAGCACTGGTACCCTGGTTCTGAGGGGCCCAGTGCATAAAAATTATGACTGTCTTACTATAAAAAAGGAGCAAGGGGACTCATTTTCCTTGCTGCAAAAAGAAGGGCAACATGTGGGAGTTCATTTTTTTCAGAAAGATACAGAAAGCATGTTTCAAGATTGGAGTGATGGTCAGGCATGGGGGGAAGGATTGAAAGAGGTGGAGGAGAAAACTTGCTACGGAGGGCCGCAGCTATCATTAGTGCAGCAGGAGCAGTTGCATCCTGGCCCAGAAGTGCAAGGGGCTTGCAACACAACAGTTATGGAAAGTTATGTTTTTTGTCCAATTCTGGTTTTGTTTGATGCGCTTTTTGTAAGTCACACATTTCCTGTGGCTTATGAGCTACAGAAAAAGCACCTCTGAAATAATCTTGTCAACCCGCCCCCTGTGCTCAGCCCTGCTCTCTCCAATCCTTACCATAAAGTTTTAGAGGGGGCCCAACTAAAAAGCATTTGGGGGGGGGGGGAGGGGCGCTGAGCAAAAAAGTTTGAAGACCTCTGCTGGAATGAGTCATGCCAGACCAGTGCTTCTGAGAAGCTGATAGGAGTGGGTCAGATTCTGTTTAATGTTTGGTTCACCTCAGAGTACCACATGCAAGAAGCACCTGTGAATGCGCTAAGGTCCTAAAAAGAATAGCTGGGCAAATGTCCAGTCCAGTCAGTCACGCATTGCTCAGTGTTTAAAAAAAAAAAAAAAGGATTTGCAATGTAATAGGTCTCTCATTACTGTAAGTTTGAGCTATGGGGCATTGCAAATAATAATGCAATGCCAATAGCTCAAACTTTTAGTAATGTGAGACCTATTGCATTGCAATTTTGTTTTAGGTCGAGCATCAGCGCGCATGCGCTGTTTGCAAGACCTGCTGTAATCTGTCTTTACAGAGTGTAATCCCGCCTACTGCTTCAATTGGGTCAGTCCTGCATCACTTGCATTTCCTGGCTCCTTATTGGTGGCGCTCCTAAACTTCGCTTCCGTGGGTTTTTTTCAGGAGCACTGGCCAACTACAGTTACCTTACGCTGTAGTTGTTTATGAGGTTCTTTGGGGACTACTTGTTTTAAATTCACCACTTCCCACTCTCTACTCCTGACCAGCTGCTGGCGGCGCGCCATAGTTTTGATAGTGTTTGTTTGTGCTGTACTTCCGTGCAGCCGCCCGGAAGCTTCACAGTGATCTTTACGTGTGTGTGTGGTTTTTTTTTGCCCCCTTTAACCGGCATACCTTTTTTTTCTTTTATGCTACTCTTCAATGTCGGACGTCGGTGAGCGTTAGTCCATGCCCGTGCGGCGCTTACAAACACTATAAAAACTACTATGGAGGAGAAGCACCTCCTTCAAATGAAAAAGAGACAGACCACGGAAGCCACATTCACATACTAGTTATGTGCCGCACATTAAAACAAAGAATCACTGACAGAATATCGACGATCAAAATATCGAGCTGCCAGAATATCGCTGACAAAATATAGACTACCAGAATATCGAATTCCTATCTACAAACAGGTAAGTACAAAAATATCGAATCCTAAATATCGTTGTAAATAATATAGTTTGCTAAAATATCGACTTTTTAAAATCTCTTAAAAGTAATGTAAAATTAATGAAATTATAACTATAATTAATTAAAACATACTTAAAAATACTTAAATAACCTTAAAATTAATAAATAATAAATGTAAGTTAAAAAAAATAAACATGCATTTTTATTACATATATATTAACTTAATAATATTAAAAAATAATCAATATTTTTAATTATTAAATGTTAAAAACATAATTTTAAATATAATTACATATATATCTAAATAAACCTATAGTATAAATATAAAAATAAATTATATATAATAAGTTAAAACATTAAAATTAATTAAAAAAATAATAATATTTTACACTACATTAAATATAACAATACTAAAAAAATTGCATAGCGTAAAAGATAAAATTTCTATTTCCACTCCAACAAATGGTACAGTAGGGAAAATGTTGGATAGCGAGTAAATAAAAATTACTATTCCCACTCCAGCGAGTGGAACAGTAGAGAAAGTGTTGGATAGCGGGTGGGTAAAAATTACTATTCCCACTCCAGTGAGTGCAACAGTAGGGACAGCGTTGGATAGCGGGAGGGTAAAAATTACTATTCCCACTATAGTGAGTGCAACAGTGTCAGAATACAGACAGGTTAACCACTAACCTTATATACCGGATACAGCAGGAGCGATGGATGATGCTTAGTAACCCTATCCCCAAAATGGAATTCTCTGTGAGCAACAAAATACAGCTCAACAGGCAACACCACCTCAGGGGAAAAAAGGGAAAAGTAAATAGGGAGTAGAAAGAAACAGGTAACAATGTGGCTGCGAAACACCCTCGGGAGAGCTGGCCCAGAGTTGGGAGCTTCACTCCAGCTGCCTAGCCCCGTGTGCTCTGAAAATAAGAGAAAAACATAATGTAGGGGAAACTAGGAATCTAGTAGTACAGAGAAGTATAGGTCTGGACGGTATCTATCAAGTCTTAAACACTTACAGGTAAGTATCCTTTTATCCGTTCCAAATCCTGGCTGATGACCGCAACACCACACTAGAATAGCGTCGCTCTCCGAGCCTTTCAACGGCTCCAAGCACACTCTTGCTAGGAATAATTCACCATAATAAAGGGATGAAGAAAACGTCGCTCTCCGAGCCTTTCAACGGCTCCAAGCGCATTTGAGGTTCAGGACAAAATCATCGGGGGGAAAATGGAAAGTAAGTTGGAGCTCAAAACCGCTCTTCTTGCTTTGTAGAGTTCTTGGCAAAGGAAACAAAATCATCAAAAGTAAGTAATGCCGCGATGGTTTTCCTAACGGCTCGAACGCGCACACCTGCGCGTTTGTCTCGGTACAAAAAGGTGCCGTACTCTGGTACGGACTCGTGAAGAAGCCCGGCTTCTGATTTTACCATGAAATGCCGTGATTGGATTTCCCTAGACTCGAATGCGCACTCCGGCGCTTCTCTAGGTACAAACGGGCCGCGCTCCAACGCGGACTCGTGAAGGTCTTGGTGCTTGGGGATTCGTCTTAGACTACAGCGTTCTACCTTAGCGTCTCGTTGGTTTGCAGGGCTGATCAGGATTGACAAGCACCTGAACGCAGTTGGGCGGGGCTTATATAGTGTCCGGTTAAAGGCCCACTTACACATGTCCCTGGGTCTTATGGGAGATGTAGGCATACTGATAGTACCACCGTTCGGGGGGTACTTAACCAGCCCGCTAGGTGTATGCAATCAGTGCCGATGCCTGACAAACAGTAGGGAAAGCGTTGGATAGCGGGAGGGTAAAAATTACTATTCCCACTCCGGGGAGTGCAACAGTAGGGAAAGCGTTGGATAGCGGGTGGGTAAAAATTACTATTCCCACTCCAGTGAGTGCAACAGTAGGGAAAGCGTTGGATAGCGGGAGGGAAAAATTACTATTCCCACTCCAGTGAGTGCAACAGTAGGGAAAGCATTGGATAGCGGGAGGGTAAACATTACTATTCCCACTCCAGGGAGTGCAACAGTAGGGAAAGCGTTGGATAGCGGGTGGGTAAAAATTACTATTCACACTCCAGTGAGTGCAACAGTAGGGAAAGCGTTGGATAGCGGGAGGGTAAAAATTACTATTCCCACTCCAGTGAGTGCAACAGTAAGGAAAGTGTTGGATAGCGTAGGGGAATAATTTAATATATCCACTCCTGCAATATAATTAACATTAATTAACAATTCATTATTTTGTAAAAATTAATTTACCTCCCACCATTTTCCCCTATAAACATCACCTACAATATTGTAACATATTAATAAATTAACATAATTCATTAACAATTAATTAATTAACGAATTACAATTAACAATATAATTAATTAACATATTTACAAAATAATTGTTAATAATTAATATCTAATTAATGAAATAAATTACACAATTAACATAATTACCAATTAATTATTATTAATCAATTTATAATTAATTAATAATAAATACATTAACTTAATTAACAATATAAATTATTAAATATTAAATTATTAAGTAATAAAATAATTTATTAATTTATTTCAATTACATTACTTCCCACCCTATTCCCCTATAAACCCACAACCCGCTACAGAATTAAATTACGCAAAAAAATTAACATATAATTAATTAATTCTAAATAATGCTAAAAATATATATTATAATTAAATTACTTCCCACCCTATTCCCCTATAGACCCACAACCCGCTACGGAATTAAATTACACAAAAATTAATTAACATAAAATTCATTACTTTTACAAAATTGAAACATACATTACAAAAATAATACATACTTTTAACACATATACTAACACTTAAAACACACAAAAAAATCGATATTACTGACTTTGATATTGTGGAACTCGATATTTCTTACCTGCATTTCGATATTCTGCACCACTATATTTTTGCAATTCGATATTCTGTCCATTCTATATTAAAAACTCGATATTCTGTCCAGTCGATATTTTTTTTTCGATATTGTAACTAGTTACCTAAAACAAACCATCGTTCTTCCACATTGAACAGTAGTAGCTATTAATTAGCACTAGTATAGCGCTCACACTGCTATTAGTGCACACTATGACTTCCAAGAGTTTCTATAGTAATCATAGTGTGATTCGGGTGTGTTCTCTTGCCACCAGCCAAGCAAACATGCAGCAGAAACAGACCTCTGGTAGTCTGACCATGCTCAGCGCAGGCCTCCTGGAACTTTTCTCCCCATCGCGTTATGAGCCTGGAACTTTGCTCCAGGCTCTGCCATCTGTCTGCCTCACCCGGTCCGCAGCTACTCGGCCTGACATTCAGTACAAAATTTTGCCATTTGTCTTTTTTATTTTAACAGCAAAACAACTGTGAAATGGCACATTTTTATGGTGTTTTTTACTTTTGCCAAGTTGTCATTTCACAAATGCAGCAGGCATATGGGTTCATACACTTTGTGCTCGCTCAGCCTTACTGAATTCCTTCTCATATCTCCTTAATTGATATTCCGCAGCCTGACAACAAAGAGTCTTTCATTACATTTGGTAGAGTATTCATTGGTGTTGTGCGAAGAGGGCCCACAATTTTTTTTCTGGGACCAAAATATGATCCTGCAATAACTCTGCCGATGGTAAAATTTCATATAAAACTTCAGTATTGAACTGGTAATAAAAGGGGAAATGCCACATTAATGGCCTTCTGTAGATCCCTTTTGCATCATTCCTCTCCATAACAGCAGGATGTTTCAAGTGGTTCTTATTGTCATCTACATCAGCAAATACAAACCTAGGCAAACAAGCATTTGCAATGCGATAGGTCTCGCATTTGTGAGAGTTTGAGCTATTCGCATTGTAAATGACAATGCCTTTTATTTATGTCTTTAAAAAATCTGCAAGCAGTGCATTAACACGCACTTAGTACTTATAGTAGGTGCTTACGAGAAGCAAGGCTGGCACTAACTGCGCCTCTTTTACTGCCCTCCTTGCTTCTCGTAAGCAAGGACTATAAGTACAAAGTGTGTGTGTACGCACGCTTGGAGATTTTCTCAACACATAAAAAAAGGCATTGTCATTTACAGTGCCAATAGCTCAAACTCTTGCAATTGCGAGACCTATTGCATTGCAAATGCTTGTGTTTTTTTGCAAGAGCCTACGTGTGGGGGAAGGGAGCGAAGAGAGCTGCGATTAAACAACTCAACGGCGTCTAAAAGGGGAGGGTGGAGAGAGAGAGAGCTGGAGTAGCCCACTGGGAATTTGCACTGCATTTGATTTAGCAGCTTTATGTGCACAAATACACAGTGTTACAGCAAACAAATGATGGACGGAATGCTGACAATGCAAACATTCTCCCCCAGTCAAAAGATCTGGGTTAAATCCATCGTTCTTTTGCCCACTACGCCACCCCAGTTTGGACCCAGCCATATGCAAATCAGTCTTGACCCTGTGCCCCTTGGGAACAGTCCAGACCGAACTGCCAGGCCAGGTCCTCCCTGGACCGGAAACAAGCATCCTGGGACCGGTTTCAGGGTATGTCACCCTTCTTCAGCCAGGCTAGCTTGAATCCAGTGGCACAGTGAGCAAGGGACCCACGTCTGGGCATACCCATCCCACTAAGGGCGAAAAGTGTTACAGCAAACAAATGATGGACGGAATGCTGACAATGCAAACATTCTCCCCCAGTCAAAAGATCTGGGTTAAATCCATCGTTCTTTTGCCCACTACACCACCCCAGTTTGGACCCAGCCATATGCAAATCAGTCTTGACCCTGTGGCCCATGGGAACAGTCCAGACCGAACTGCCAGGCCAGGTCCTCCCTGGACCGGAAACAAGCATCCTGGGACCGGTTTCAGGGTATGTCACCCTTCTTCAGCCAGGCTAGCTTGAATCCAGTGGCACAGTGAGCAAGGGACCCACGTCTGGGCACACCCATCCCACTAAGGGCGAAAAGTGTTACAGCAAACAAATGATGGACGGAATGCTGACAATGCAAACATTCTCCCCAAATACACAGTGGCACACAGTATATATTCCTCGAATTTCGGTACTGAGGCACTGGGGTCAAATTGATGATTCAGCTACCCACACTAAAATATAGAGATTACTAGTGGTTTTCCAACAGTGGCAAATAACACGGGGACCAGGGAACGAGCATCTAATTCCAAGTGTTTTCCAAATTCCAAGGCACCTAACATGCCCAAATCTCTATTTATGGCTTGAAGGAGGAGTGGAGGGGACAGTTTGGGAAGTGTAGGCTGCCCTCCCCCATGCTCCAGGAGGATGGGGGGCCGGTGTAACAGATGATCGTAGCATCAGTAGCAGCTCTTCAGTCAGGTCCAGTTCTGGTATCCCTAGACCAAGGGCTACCGCGTCTGGTATTTGCTGACTGGGGAATTCCAGGCCAGAGACGCTGGAAAACCTGTAATTGCCAAAGATTGTATTACCCCGGGGATATCGTTTCGGGCAACTAGTAATGCAGGCTAGTGAAAATTTCTGCCACTATCAGATGCAGCAGCCAAACCAATATATTGAAAACAGGTTCACATTTCTTCTTCCCTAATCCTTCTCTGAACCCATAGACGCAATTACCCCAACGCTAGAATCAATTCGGTGTATTTTCGACATTTCCTTTTCCAGTAATCATGTTGTGCACCACTCGTCACTAGCCGAACAGGTATTGCCATGGGAAATTGAACAAAATTCTTTGCTTAGGGGTTCTGGAAGGGAAGCCGTTAACATAAAAGTGAGTGGGAGTAAATGAGGGAAGGCAGCAAGCAGCCTGTCCGCCTGCTTTGTGACTGGCAGTACCCCTGTGTGCATTTATGAAGTGTGGCTGATACAGTCTATCTTGGTGTGCCTCGGGTATGGGGCTAGAGCTGTGCATAATGACGTGAGGCGCTGTGAAGTGGTGCTGCGCTGCACTCCGCTGACAGCATTTCGAGGCAGCAGAAGGAGTTGTGGGCTACATTGGTGTGCCTCGGTCACGGGGCCTGCGTTTGGTAAAGTGAGAGTCACCCTGCGAGCCGCACCGTGGAGAATAAAAGAAAGGCACGGCCACCATAATTAAAGATAACGCGCGGCCTCAGGCATTCCGTGCTGGAAATGCTGTGTGTGTCCCTGAGTGTGTCGCAAGACATTTAACAAAATAGTGCTCCAAGGGCATAAGGAGGGACTACTAATACTATTGACCAATGAAAAGCCACCATTTCCAAAGGACAGTGACAGTCAATTAAAAAGATGAGCGGAAAGTGGGCGGAGCTTCAAGTCCATACCTGAACTCAGCATGTCTTGAAAAGACAGCGCAAACGCTGCCTATGCAAGACCTAAAAACGGGCAGATGTAGGTGCATTCAGTCACCCATCAGGACGAAGCCTACCCACATGTCCCATGGTTTGAGTGAGGATATCAAACAAGAAGTAATCATACAGTTAGATTTACCATGAAAGGTTAACCTATGAGCGAAGAACAAAACTCCTGAATGTATGTATAGAGGGTGAAATGAAGATTCAATGCATTACGCTTGTGTAGAAACAGGCACTCTTTGTTGGTAGTTAGGAAGCCTGGGCAAGTACAGAGCATGGAATGTCCTCTCCAGGTCTACATATCAGCCCTGCTCAACCTCCATACAGACATTTTGCTAACTGCGAGCCCTTGAGAACTAACATTCTAAGTATCAAAAAGCTCCTATTCAAAGCTGACAGTAAATAAAAATTGACAATAAAACTATCAGTAAATTAAAATTTGAATGTTACTGAGGTTGAAACAAAAGTATTTTTATATACGCTTAACCACTTTGGTGCTTCGGACGACCAGGAGCTGTCTGACACAACAGTGCTCATCTGCGTCGGACGGCTTCCTTTGAACCAATACAGTCTCAGTAGCTGGAGAAGAGCTTCCCCAGCTCCCGAGGCTGTTCTGATGTTTCACTGCAATGACAATCAGCGCGTATGTCCCGCTGACGCCATTTCAGTAAAAGCGAAACTGAAATGTGCCGATTGGCTCCTTTCAGTTTCACTGCCTCGTGCTCAGGGGGCTACCTCATCCCCCTGAGCACCGTTGCAGATGAGAGAGGTATCATTAGAAAGGGGCGAATCTCCTTAGTGGATCCCTGCTTGGGGATCGCCGCAGGAGGGTGATCCCCAAGCAGGGGTCCACCCACTAGGCACCAGGGAGGGGGAGCGGTTCTTGGGCAAGGGATTTTGCTCCCCCCAACATTTATAAAAAATTCAGACTTTCTGCCCCCCTGTGGGGCAGATGGGGGCAATAGCCCCCAATTTGCTCCCCCTCCGGGGGAGGCAGAAAGCACACTAGACACTAGGGATTTTTTTATATGCAAATGTAGGGGCGGGGGTGGCTCAAAATGGGCATTCATATGCCCCCACCCTCCCCAAAAACACTGGACAGTCTTCCTGCCCCCCCTAGGAGGCAGAGGGGGGGGGGCAGAAAGCCCACTAGACACTAGGGATTTTTTTAATATAAATAAAAGAGGGGTGGGGGCTGCCCACAATGGGCAAGACCCTCCCCCCAACCAAATCTAATTGCAAACAGTCTTTCTGCCCCCATTTGCATGCCCCAAAATGACCATGCCTATGCCCCCACCCCCCAAAAAATGTCACAGTCTTTCTGCCCTCCCCAGGAGGCAGATGGAGGCAATAGCCCCTGATGGGGCAGAAAGCCCACTAGACACCAGGGATTATGTTTTTTTTTTTACACGTAGGGTTGGGGGCTGCCCAGAATGGGCATGCCAATGCCCCCACCACCCCAAATAAATTGCCACAGTCTTTCTGCCCCCCTGGGAGGCAGATGGGGGATATAGCCACTTATCTGCCCCCCAGGGGGCAGAAAGCCCACTAGGCGCTAGGGATTGTATTTTTTTATACATAGGGGTGGGGGCTGCCCAGAATGGGCATGCCAATGCTCCCACCCCCAAACACAAATAGAACAGTCTTTCTGCCCCCTGGGGGGGGGCAGATGGGTGTTATTGCCCCTGATATGACCCCCGGGGGGCAGAAACCCCACTAGACAATAGAGATTTTATTTGTTTTTTTATAAAAGAGGGGTAGGGGCTGCCCACAATGAGCTTGGCCATTCCCCCACCCCACATAAATGGGGACCGAAGTCTTTCTGCCTCCCCTAGGGGGTCGGTGAGGCAATAACCCCATATTGGCCCCACAGGAGGGGGCAGAAAGCCTACTAGGCACCAGGGACTAGGTTTTTTTTCGTTGTCAAGGGGTGGGGGCTGCCCAGAATGGGCATGCCAATGCCTTCACCCTCCATAAAAAAGGGCACAGTCTTTATGCCCCCCTTGGGGGCATATTGGGGCAATAGCCCCCGATCTGCGCCCCCAGGGGGGCAGTAAGCCCACTAGGCACTGACCTTTTTTTGCAATGTGCCTAGCTATGGATTTTGGACCCTAGTGCAGCAGGCATCTAGGGAAACCTTCCAAACCCACACATTTCTGAAAACTAGACACCCGGGGGAGTCCAGGGAGGTGTGACTTATGTTCCTCTCAGTCTCCCGAGTAAAATAATACCTCACTTGTGCGGGTGGGCCAAGGGCTTGGGACTGGGAAAGGCCAAAAACATAGGGATTGAGGGGAGCGCACAGCGAACTCTGATTGCTATATTTTTTTAAACATACGTTTTTAGGCAATTCTGCATTGGACACCCACACATGTGAGGTATCATTTTTATCGGGAGACCAAGGGGAACGCTATGTGGTAGGGATTTTGTGCCAGCACAGTGATACCACACAGAAATGTAAGGAAAATTTGATTTTTTTTTTTAGCTAAATTTGAGGTTTGCAGGGGTTCTGGATAGGAAAACTTTGGGGGATCCACGCAAGTCACACCTCCCTCGACTCCCCTGGGTGTCTAGTTTTCAGACATGTGTGGGTTTGGTGGGTTTCCCTAGATGGCCGCTGAGCCCGGGACCAAAAACGCAGGTGCCCCCCTTGTAAAACCAGGTCGTTTTGTGATGGATAATTTTGATGTCTCCACAATACGTTTTGGGCCCTTCCCTGCCGCGAGTACTTGGCCCACCCACACAAGTGAGGTATAATTTTTATCTGGAGACCTGGGGGAACGCTGGGTGGTAGGCAATTTTGTTAGACCAGTGATCCCACAACTTCCCCACATAGAAATGTGAGAAAAATGTGATTGCTTCAGCTAAATTTAAGGTTTGCAGGGAATTCTGGGTAGGCAAATGTTTGGGGGATCCACCCAAGTCACACCTCCCTGGACTCCCTGGGTGTCTGTTTTTCAGAAATGTCTCGATTGGTAGGTTTCCTAAGATGGCTGCCGAGCTCGGGATCAAAAACGCAGGTAACTCCCTCGCAAAACAAGGTCCTTTTGTAATTGATAATTTTGAAGTCTCCACAGTACGTTTTGGGCAGTTTCCTGTCACGGCCACTAGGCCTACCCACACAAGTGAGGTACCATTTTTATCGGAAAACTTGGAGGAATGCTGGGTGGGTAGAAGTTTGTGGCTTCCCACAGATTTCAGAACTTTCCATCACAGAAATGTGAGGATTTTTTTTTTTGACAATGTTTGAGGTTTGCAAGGGATTCTGGGTAACAGAACCTAGTGAGAGACACACAAGTCACCCCATCCTGGATTCCCCTCGGTGTCTAGTTTTCAAAAATGTATAGGTTTGCTAGGTTTCCCTAGATGCCGGCTGAGCTAGGATGCAAAATCCACAGCTAGGCACATTGCAAAAAAAGGGTCAGTTTTCACTGGAAAAAATGTGATGTGCCCACGTTGCGTTTTGGGACATTTCCTGTCGCGGGTACTAGGCCTACCAACACAAGTGAGGTACCATTTTTATCAGGGGACTTCGGGGAACACAGAATAGTAGAACAAGTGTTATTACCAATTGACTTTCTTTGCATTTCTGCCTTCCAAATTTAAGACAATGTTTTAAAAAGAAGCCATTTTGAAAAATGGCCTCTAATTCACATGCTTGTATGGGTACCCACAATTTCAGAGATGTGCAAATAACCACTGCTTCTAAACTCTATATTTTGTTCCCCTTTCGGAAATATATATGTTTTCTTGGTACCTATTTTTCACTCTTTATATTTTACCAAATGAATTGCTATATACCCGTGTAGGAAAATAGGATCTGCTTTCATGGTCACCCCCACTTTTCGCTGGTGTCATTATGTTTTTCTGACCGGTCTGACTAGGATCCTGCTAATCGGGACCCCAGTCTCTGTGCTTCTCCCCTAAATTGAACATGGTGAGTACTTAGGTACACCCCAAATTGACTACTGGTGTACCCTTGTAAGTCCCTAGTATATGGTACTAAGGTACCCAGGGCATAGGTACACCAGGGGTCCCCCATGGGCTGAAGCATGTATTATGCCACCCATGGTAGACCACTCTAATTGTGACTACAGGCCTGCCATTGCAGCCTGTGTAAGCTCGTGCTAGCACCACTTACAACAGATATAAGTTTCCTTACATCTGAGGTCACTGCACTTAAAACATATAACACCCCTAAGGCAGGCCTTTCAATCCTGAAGGCAGGGTGCTCGGTTATAAGTGTGAGGGTGCCCCTGCATGAGCCGGACACCCTACAATCCACGGAGTCCATTCTCCCGGGTTGTAAGTGCATCAGCCATTGCGATACATAGAGTGGCCATGCATCATTACGTGATGGCTATCTCTAAACTGGCTGTAACGAACCCTGTCGTGTTTGGTATCAAACATGTTGGACTCATACCCCAACACCATAAAAGGTGTTGGAGGTATGTTTCCATGCACTGTAAAGCTCCTCCAGTAGGCCCTCAGTGCTCCTGGTACCAGTCTTCTAGACCCGGACAGCAAACTATGGCTGCTGCCAACCAGAGACACGATTCTGCCCTCCGGCTGCTGGGCCAAGCTCGAGCAGGGGAAGGAAGGACAATAGGTTTTCTGTCACAGGAAGGTGTGACTACCTCCCAGACAGGACTTAGTGTATTGGGACAGGGTGGGGGTGCTTTCCAGTGCCACTAGACTGCTTTGAAGGGCACATTTGGTGCCCTCCCTGCATACTCCAGTTGGAACCAGTTCAGGAAGCCATTGGCTCCAGCTCTGGTGCGAAACTGGACAAAGGACATGGGAGTATCCTCCCCACTGCCCAGCCCCTTCTGTGGGAGGGACCCCTGAATTGTCCCAACCATTTTCTTAGGGTACTTAAGAGCTTACCTGTGGGTGGTTCCTTAGATTCGTTGTGGGACAAGATTCAGATCCGAAACCACTTCATCTTCAACCGTCTGGGCACTTTGGACGTCGCTGGACTTCACTTTGGGAACCAAGACTGCAACTGGGAAGACTCCTGCTGCTCCTGCTCATCGTCCTGCCAGTCTTCTGCGTCATCTGTGTCTGTGCTCCATACAGGTTCTTCAACAGGCCTGTGGACATCCAAGACACCCGAAGGAATCTCCCTTGAAGTGAAGGCGTCACTTCCCTGCACCTGCATGCACCGCAACGAAGCTGACCAGTCTGCTGTTCCTTAGCTCCTATGGACTCTGAAAGGTTCAGAAACACAGGTGGTGGTTCTGAACTGCACTGTCTTCACAGCAAGTTTGAAGCCAGTATCCCTCGTTGGAACTGCTGGGGCAGTACCCCTGTGCACTGAGTCGACTTGCCGTTGCCAAGGCTTGTTGACTCTCTTCACCAGAGTTCTTTGGGCTTCAAGAATCTCCAGCCTCAAGCATCTCTTGCAACCAAGATCCTCACCTACACCGCATCCTCTGCACCGTGGGCCCTCATCCTTTGGTGAGCTGCTCAAGGTCCTCTTGCGACTCCTGTGCCTCTGGCCTGTGGGTCCTCTTGAGGGTCTTCTTTGGTTCCAGTGGGCTCCACTGCTTGCTTGGGCCTGCTCTGACGTACCTGCTCGTGGTGAGTCACTTGGACCTTGCTGGTCCTGACACTGCACTTTTTTCACATACTACATATGTTGCCGTTGCCAAGGCTTGTTGGTGCTCCCAACGGACGCCGACCCCCTGGCTCTTGACATCCGACATGGGACAGCTCGTGAATGGATCCTAGTCTTCCACAGCGTCGCCTGGTCCGCACAGCTGCAGCTCTATGGGCACCGTCAACTCTCCTGCATCTCCGACATCGGTGGGACTTCGTATCCCATGCCTCCTGGTCACTCCTGAGTGGCATAGACTTAGTCCCCTCTGCTTGCAGGTACCTCTCATCTTGAATCCCCCTTTGGGCTCCCCGGACTCTTTCACCTTCTTCGCCAGCCGCATCGTCACTAAAGTCCTCCATTGTGGTCTACAGCGGTGTCCGACGTCACTTTGCACCTTTGCACCCGGCTCCCGTGGTGTAAGTATCCTGGTTCCCGGGGTATCCACGGGTGGGGTGACTCTCCAACCTTCCATCTTTCACAGGGTTTCTTCAGGGTCCTCTGGGAAGGGTCCTTCTTGTTAAAAAACTGCAACCGCGACTTACCCATTGACTTGTATTGAGCATGCGGTTGTGTTCCCACTCTGCACACGGCCTCCGTGGGGTTCCTGGGAACTTACCTTGGGTGGTCCCTTGGGTCCCCTGCTCTCCTACGTTTTCTGGGTCCAGTCTCGACTTAGGTCGTGGTTCGCATTTCACTATTTTAGTATATGTTTTGGTCTCCCACTGGGGACCACTGTGTAGTTGTGCTACTTGTGTGTTCTATTTCAAAAGTATTGTGTGTATTGTGGTTATATCTCCGGGTAGGAGATATTGCAAAGTGTTAGTGAGTGTTTATAATAAATACATAGTTTCATAACTACACTGTGTGGTTCTTTTTCACTTAACTTACACTATATGATGAGTACTGGTAAAACAAGCTGCTTTACACTCCTTCTGGACTAAGCCTGAAGGCTACTCTCCACAGCTACCACTTACAGACCTTTCTAAGGTTGTCTGAGACCACTAAAATCACCATAAGGGTCACCTGGATTAGCGCAGGGTGCTTCACTTACATAAGTGTGAACCATATACTAAGCCAGCCTCCTACAACCCGGTAGACAATGAAAAACCATTGCAAGACGCAGTTCAGTTATTGGCTCTGGGTACCTCGGGTTCTTGGTCCCTGCAACCAGAAGGGTCCAGCGGAAGTAACGGTATATTGCTTTAAAAAATCTGCCATACTTAGAAGTTACAGGTGAAAATGTTGGCACAAATGGCTGTTTTTTCCAACTCAATTTCAATATTTTTTTATTTCAATTGTTAGTTTTCTATAGAAAAACCTTGAAGGTTCTACACAAATGACCCCTTGCTGAATTTAGATTTTTGTCTACTTTTCAGAAATGTATAGTTCTCCGGGATCCATTATTGCTTTCACACCCATTTCTCCCACTAACTGGAAGGAGGTTGAAAGCACACAAAATAGGAAAATTAGGCTATGCCCCAGTAAAATTCCAAAACTGTGTAGAAAATGTTGGTTTTCTGACAAAAGTCTGGCTGTTCCTGAAAGCTGGGAAGATGGTGATTTTAGCACCACAAACCCTTTGTTGATACGTTTTGCAGGGAAAAAAACAGACGCTTTCTTCTGCAGCACTTTTTTCCCAAAAAAACCTAAAATTAGCTGTATTTTGGCCAATTTCTTGGTCCCCTCCAGGGGAATCCACAAACCCTGGGTATCTTAGAATCCTCAAGATGTTGGAAGAAAAGGACACAAATTTGGCGTGGATACCTTATGTGGAGGCGTGGATACCATATGTGGACAAAAAGTTACAGGGGCCTCAGCACGAACTACCACAAATAGCCAAAAAAAAGGAGGGGGGGGTGGAAAGGCCTAGCAGCGAAGGGGTTAAAACGCATACACTGCCTGAAACTTCACGAACGGGCAATTGAAACGTAACATTGTATACATAAGTTGTCAATTTCCGTAATGAAATCATCTAATAAATGTGGTAAAAAAGACACAGATGGTTCCATCTTAAATCAAACTTGAACTAAATTTGTAAGAATGAAGTAAAAAGATTGATGTCATTCCATGTGCATTTCTACCATATGTTTGGTTTTATAGTTTCTTTGGAACCTTTGCACTCTTTACAGTCCTGCATTCTCGATGCCTTGGGTTAAAGTTGTCTGACAGCCTTATTTTGACTTGAGTTTCATACAGTCTAGAAGACTGTCATACCGGACAGTGGCTTACAAGGTTATGAGAAATTAATATAATGTTAAAAGTAACCACAATAGTACAATTTCTAGGATTGCAAAAGCTGAAGATGACATTTGAAATAATATAAAGCCTAAATTCCAATCCTGGTAAGGAAGACTCAGCCAAGGGTGTCAGTTTGCTGTTTTTATTCCAGGTGGCATTGATTTTCTGCAATAGGCGATCTGGGACTGTCGACATTACTGCAGCAGCGCATTCCTGATTGCTAACCTCACTACCCCTTTTTTGGGATGCTGAAGCACTTGCCTACATGAGTAGCATTTCTTGCCACGCTGCTGCTGTGGAAGGACTACATACCCCAGCAGCCACCTTTGAGCCTGCAGACATGAGGAGAGGCACCAGCAGACTCTTGTGCTCTTAAGCGCTCAGAGGGCACCCGGGCGAAGACGGGGCCAAGTGTGGGCCTGTCTGCACCCGTCAGAGCCCGGAGGAGGCTGGACTGGGCCCCATCTCATCACATCAGTGCCCCACACACAGTTACTACCATTGACAGCATGCTGGAAAGAGCAGTAGGGGTAATAACACAGAAAATAGTTTTAACAAAGCTTAGTCTGTTCTTGGACCTGCGGCCAGTATCTGGCGATACATCCCTTGGAAGTCACTGCCAATAGTACTGAACTAGAAGCTAGAGGGGGACAGCAACCAATCATTAACCATAGCATATGTGATAGCCCTATTGATAGCTCTGATACCCCTCTTGCCCCCCCCTCCGCTTCACTAACCCTTTGATCATTTTATCTCTTCAAAGACCAGCAGTTAAATGGAAATGAATAGTCTGCCACCCTCTCAGCTGCATCTGCCAAAGGCAGATGCCCAACCTAATTTGGGCTTGGCACCTATCAAGGAATATTGCAACAAAATGTCTGCTATTCTGTAGGAACAACTTAGACCCCTTCTCGAAAGTCTGGACCGCATTGAGAAGCAATTGGCCAGCCTTCGAATGGCTGATACAGGCAGGAGTTGCCATAATCTAAATCCCAGTGTATGCACCCGATGTAGTGTCAATCAGAATTTATAAAAACGTGGCTAATCACACGATAGGATACCCAGGTGCTTGCAGGTCCCCGGAGGCTTATTCGAACAGCCATGTCTTGAGGGCCATTCGGAATTCTGGAAGTGAGGTGATGGTCCGGAGTCGCATGGGGAGGCTGTTCCAGGTCTTTGCTGTGATGTGGGAGAAGGAGCGTCCTCTATTTCTGCTTCGAGGTTGGAGGAGTATGGGAAGTGAGAGTAAGGCAGAGCGTAGTTAATGTAGGTGGCCCCTTGGTTGTGTGGAGCCTTGTGTACATGGGTCAGCAGCTTTCCTTGGCATCTCTTCTGCATGGGGAGCTAGTAAAGTTGCCTGAGGTGGGGTGTGATGTGAGTTTGTAGGGGAAGGTCGAGGATGAGTCTGGATGTGGCGTTCTGTATGGTCTGAAGTCTCTGTGGGAGGTGTGGGGCAATTCTGTAGTCCAGTCAGTTGGTGATGAGGACCTGTGTTACATAGCATGTGCAGAGTGAGCAAGCAGGGGGAGGCGGCGGCGTTGATCTGTGATTTCAATGTGATCTTGTTGTCAATGATGATTGTAGGGTTTTTGGCGTGGGCAGAGGGAGTGGGTGTGGGTGCTAGGTCAGATGGCCACCAAGAGTCGCTCCATGTGTTGCTGCTGTTGCTGAAGATCAGTACTTCCGTCTTGTCTGTGTTCAGCTGCAGGACGTTGTTCTTCATCCAGACAGCAATGCTTGTCGTGCATCTGAGGAAGTTGGTTCTGGTGGTGGTGGGGTCATCAGTGAGTGAGAGAATGGGTGTCATCTGAGTAGGCAATTATGTTGAGATAGGGGAATCTGATGTGATGATGTTGGACAGCGGTGTCATATATGCGTTGAAGTGTGTGGGGCTAAGGGGTGAACCCTGAGGGATCCCCACAGAATCCAGAAAGACGGTCACCCACACACTCATCACCAGCAGACTCGACTACGGCAACGCTCTCTATGCCGGCGTCCCCCAGAAACTACTCAGAAAACTACAGAACGTTCAAAACACCGCAGCCAGACTGGTTCTCGACATCCCCCGCCACAGCCACATCACAGAACACCTTCGACAACTCCACTGACTCCCAGTTAACAAGAGAATCACCTTCAAGCTCCTCACACATGCCTACAAAGCTCTCCAGGATGTAGGACCAGCATATCTGAACCACCACCTCTCACTCCACGTACCCGCCAGACAACTTCGCTCCACCCAACTTGCCCTGGCCACCGTCCCACGGATCCACAAGACCAGAACCAGAGGAAGATCCTTCTCCTACCTTGCCGCCAAGACCTGGGACACCCTCCCCTCAACCTCAGGCAATCTCCGTCGCTGACCCAATTCAGGGAGGATCTCAAGACCTGGCTCTTCCACTGAACCTCCATGCCCAGACGGATCAGCAGCCCCCCTCAGCGCCTTGAGACCTTCATGGGTGAGTAGTCGCGTTATACAAACTCCTGATTGATTGATTGATTGACACCGCAGGTGAATTCCTTGAGTTGTGAGGTGAATCCTATGGGTTCTTCTGGTGAGGAAGGAGATGATCCATCTGAGCGTGTCCCCTTGGATGCATATGTGGGTGAGTCTCTCGAGCAGCGAGTGGTGGGATGCAGTGTCAAAGGTTGCCGAGAGGTCGAGCAGGATCAGAGATGCTGTTTCTCCTCGGTCAAGGAGGGTTCGGATGTCGAAGAGGCTACGATCAGGGTAGTTTTTGTGCTGTGACTGCTGCGAAAGCTGGATTGGGAGGTGTTGAGTAGCTGGTTCTGCTCCAGGTGTGTCATGAGTTGCTTGTTGATGATCTTTTTCAGTACCTTCACTGGAAATGGGGAGCATGGAGCTTGGCCGGTTGTTTTTGAATTTGGTGTAGTCGGTGGAGGGTTTTTTGAGTAGTGGTTTGACTTCGGCATGTTTCCAGGCATTGGGAAATGTTGCAATGTGTGATAGAGGTGTTGAGAAGAGTGGTGAGTACCTGACCAATCCTTTGGTTTCCAAGGTTGAAGATGTGGTGCGGGGATGGGTTGACGGGAGCTCCTGAGTGGATGGATTTCATAGTGGAGGTGGTGTCCTGGGTGGAGAGGTGGTTCCAGGTGGTCAATCTGTGGTTCATGTCGGTTGCGGTGGTGGTGTATCTGTCAAGGAAGTCCATAGGTGTGGGTTGGGTTTCGAAGTTTCTGTATATGGTTGCAATCTTGTCATGAAAGAAGTCAGCAAGGTTGTCACACAGCTCCTGTGAGGATGTGATGTTGTTTGCGCTGGCAGCCGGGTTGGAGAATTCCTTAATGATGTTGAAAATTTCCTTGGTGTTGTTGCTGCTGGTTTTAATGTGTGCGGCTAGGGCTGTCTTCTTTGTTGCCCTCAGAAGGCAGTGGTAGAGGATGAGGGAGGTCTTGAAGGCTGCCTTGTCAGAAGTGCACTTGCTGGTGTGCCCTCTACTCTCTAGCTGTTTGCTGTCCTGTTTCGCTGTTCTGAGTTTTGGTGTTTTAGCTGGCCTTTTTGGCAGATTTTCTCTGGATGTTGCCGTTGATGGGGACAATGCTGTTGTGCAACTGGTGATCCAGGTGTTAAAGTTCTTCACTTTCTGTTCAAGGTTGATGGCGGTAGTGGGGCTGGAGGTTTTGAGGGCGTTCATCAAGCTGGTCTCTGAGATTTTGTTCCACCTCCGGTGGGGGGCTCTGGTTGTCTTGGGGGATATGGTGCAGGGGCTGGAAATGCTAAAGTGGATGATGGAGTGATCGATCCATGTGAGTTCTGTGACGCCATCTTAAGGTATATGCTGGGCCCTGGTCAAAGCGAGTTCCCCAGCTACATAATGGCTTCACTGAAACCTATGGTGTTTGTTATCAAACACCTCAAATTTTAAACCCTGTTTCCAGTGATGGATTTATTAATACATGCACCCATAGGGTACATTCTGGTGTGTTGGCTGACTGGTCCAGTCCAACCTGTCATCACAGACGGGTTTCTGACCTCCAGGGGTAAGAGCCTTCAATCTCAGGAGGTCAAGAACAATGCCTGCTCTTGAGAGAGGTGTTATCACCTCCCCCACCAGGAAGGAGAGGAAATCAGCATACCAAGGCAGGAAGCTTCAAGGGCCTCTACCACCTTTGGTATGCGAATCGGGCTTCCCACAGAGGGATGTCAGCCCCCCCTGACCATGGCCCCTTTGGCACCTGGACAGGCGGGAAAATTAGCCATGCAGGAGGTGTGCTATACTGCCAAGCTCAACACACCTCTAGGGTGACCAGCTTGAAGTGAATACGACTTTAAAGATTCCACCATCTTGTGTGTGGTGGAATTTAGGAACTCTGGGACAGGGTGATGCCCACTCCCCAAAGAAAGTGGTCATCTAGGGGGTGTAGTGACCCCAGAGGTAAGTGCCCATTGGCTACTACCCCTCACTCCTGTTAACATCCCTAAACGGAGTATTTAGGAGACCCCCAAATACCAGGAATTCAGATTTTGACAGACACAAAAGAAGGAATGGACAAAGACTGCTGACCCGAGAACCGAGGAGCACGACTTACTTGGTGCCAACCCTGCCAGTATGCCTGCTGCACCTGACCCTCGTGGAGCAACGACTCATGCTGCCGCTGTGCAGACTCCAAGAAACCTGGAGGGCTGCCAAAGCTTCACCAATTGCCAAAAAAACTCACTTGGAGTAGAGGAGCTACTCCCCTGCAGCCGCAGGCACCAAAGAAGCAAGACCCGGTTCACCGACCTGCCGCTCACCGGCACTACCAACACCAGGGGTCTCCAACCTTGTCTATACTGATAGCTACTTATGTTCAATGAAACACATTGCGAGCTACTAATCTAATTAGTCTTGTATAAAATCAATTTTGTTATATGTATATTAATTCAACCAAGCAAAAGCTTTCTAATTTAATAAGCTGGGCTGCACACAGATGAGCTACTTAGAGGTAGCTGGAGAGCTACAGTAGATCACGATCAACTAGTTGGAGACCCCTGACCAACACAGTAGCTGCCCAGGAAGAGGTAGCAGTGCTTCTACATGTCAGATCCATCCTCCCTCCAAGTGTGGGGACGCCAGGACCGACCAGAGCCGCACAGCACCAATACCTGGGGTACCGGAGGGGGGCGTGGCCTGCAGGGGAAACATGGCGGACGCACTTTAACTTCGCTCCGCCTTTCACTCCCCATAATTCGGCAAATTGATCTAATATGCTGCTTTTTCCTTGCACCAGCTTTGCGGTCGTGGGATTGGAGAAGCATTAATTGAGCCAGGTTGCCGCTCGAACGACACGGCAGCTGAGAGACGCATCGAAGCTAGAAGGGCGCGGCCTGCATTGGACCTGCGCCGCACACACGCCACAGCCCTGACCGGATCGGCTTGTGGATGCGGGATCACAGCGGGTGAGGCATAGCTGAGGGCAGAGGAGGCAAGTGCCGGAGACGACGATCGGAGGGCCAGAACAACGGTGGGGACATGCGGCACTGGTTGCAGTGTACTCAGCGGCGGCCCCAGCGGCTGTGGGACGCCGGGCTGGGCCGACTGCGGAATGCGGCTGTTGGAAATGGCCCTTTTTGCAGGGTTATCCCCAAACTTTTAGCTTCTTCCTCCTGTTTTTCCCTGACCTGTTTGTGTTGGTTTTAGGACTCTGGGCACTTTACCACTGCTAATCAGTGCTAAAGTGCATATGCTCTCTGTGTAAATTGTGTTATGGATTGGTGTTTCCATGATTGGATATTTGATTTACTTGTTAGTCCCTAGTAAAGTGCACTGAGTGTGCCAGGGCCTGTAAATCAAATGCTACTAGTGGGCCTACAGCACTGATTGTGCCACCCACGTGAGTAGCCCTGAAAAGGTAACTCAGACCTGCCATTGCAGAGTCTGCACGCAGTTTGTAACTGCCATGTCGACTTGGCCAGTGCACACACTTGCCAGTCCCTAACCTTCCCTTTTCTTACATGTCAGGCACCCCTAAGGTAGGCCCAAGGTACCCCTGTGGGCAGGGTGCAGTGTATGTGAAAGGTAGGACATGCCCTGGTGTGTGTGGCATGTCCTGATAGTGAATTACGGCCAATTTCGTTTTTCACTATTGCAAGGCTACCTGTTCCCCATAGGACAAAATGGGGAGTTTGTTTATAACATCTTATAAACATAACTGGCCCGAGGAATTAGGTAGGGAAATAAAGTTTAGTATGCCTGAACTCAGAATCTAAAGATGCATCTTTTAGTGAAGGTGATTTTTACATTCTGTGTTTGAAAACACCACTTTTAGAAAGTAGGTATTTTCTTGCTCAGTCATCCCGTGTGCCTCTGCTGGAATGTGGATTGCCTGTCTGGGTTTTGGATGACAGAAGGCTGGGGAGCAGGAGTGGCTCCAGATAGTCTAGGTGGGTCAGGAAAGGGCTGAATAGATCTGGGCTGCAATTGGGGAAGGGGGAGGAGATTTTCTTGCACTTCAAAGGGCCTGGTCTGCCTCTGACAATGCCGTCTCCACCTCCTGCCAGGAAGTCACACCAGAGAAGGCAGAACTGGTTCTGGCTGGGCACAGACACTCTCTGCCTAAGAGATCAAAGGATTTTGGGATATAAATATTGGGGCCCAGACCCCTGAACTTTAGAACTCTTTTGGACCAAGAAGACTGCCAAGAAGAAGAGCTGGAGAAGCTGTGAGGAGAAACTACCACTTTGCTGTGTGCTTTGCTGTGTTGGCCTGCAGTGGCTGCTTCTGTCTTGGGCAGTGAAAGGACTGGACTGAACTTTCTGCAATCTACTTCTGTGAGTTTCTCCAAAGGCTTGAGGTAGAGCTTGCCCCCTGTTCAAGAAGTCTCAGGAACAGCAAAGACTTCAAGCTCTTCTGCCCTCAGCACTGGGAACTGTATGTTTTGTGCTGCAACAGAAGAAAAAGCAACCCGATTACGTCGACGACGACGCTGCCGACTCCGTGTCCTGACGGCACCGCAGAGGGCACCGCCGCAACGCCGCACCGCGACACTGGTCTCACCGACGCCGCCTGCTGATGCCGCCACCGAGCCGCTGCTCGCACCGCGACCTGTAGGCACCGCACTCCGCACCGCCTCGCTTCACGACAACGCCTTGGTATCCCTGACGACGCCGCTCCACGCCGAAATCTACGCCACTGCTTGCACCGTGGTTCGAGGGCACCGCTCGTAAAGTTACAAAATGCACCGCCCTCATCCCGCACTGCAGCCTTGGCCTACCGACGCCGGCGCAATCGACTCCCGTTCGTCAGCCGACGACAGCGCTTCAGCAACGACGACGCCGCTGCTTGCACCTCGACCTGCCAGCACCGCGACGAGCACCACATTCACTTCGCACCACGACCCTGGTCTCACCGACGACGCCATCTGAGGCCGCCACCGAGCCGCTGCTCGCACCGCGACCTGAGGGCACCGCACGCCGCACCGCTGCACTTCGCACCGCAGCACCCGATGCCTGCCAACGCCAGCGCTCCTGACTTCAACAGAGAGGAGTTCGATCTGCAACGCGTGTGACTTCGAGGGTCCCGACGACTCCTGCACCGACCTCCGGAACCGAAGCCTGCGGACGCCGAGCTTTCGGAAGCTCAACGTGAGGTCGCCGACGCCCTGCATTTCTAAAAGGTACTGTTTGCGGGTCTTCCCGACCCCGTAGCTGGCCCGCGACGCTGCGGTCAGCCAGAACGGTTTGGATTTGTTTGCTCACGACGCCGTGATAGCCCCGGACGGAGCTATCGACATCAAGGAACTGTTTTTCAAGCATATTTTGATAACTGAAGATTTTTAAGTACTGTATTGTGGATTTTGTATCGTTTTTGGTCTTGTCTTAAGTATATAAAAATATTGGATATTTTTCTAAACAGGTGTGGTGTCCTTTTGTAGTGCTTACACTGTATTACTGTTGGTTATGTGCAAATGCTTTACACACTGCCTCTAAGATAAGCCTGACTGCTCGTGCCAAGCTACCAAGGGGGTGAGCAGGGGTTATTTTAGGAGTGTAACTCCCTTATCCTGACTAGAGTGGTGGTTTCTGCCTGGCTTTGGCACATGCCCTAGCCTACCAAAAATCCCATTTCTAACAGCGGCCATGGGAGCTCCGGTCGAGTAACGATCAATAGGCCTGAGAGCTTGCAAGTGGCAGGGTCTGCAGGGCCCGTGTGCTGGAGGGGGGCCTCACAGTCGGCCAGTGGTGATACCGGGTGAGGTGAGGGGAGTCTGGATACGGCCTGCTGCGTGCTCAGCGCACTACCCTGAGCGGATGGTAAGGGCGTGTGCACCGGAGGCCTGAATGACGATCGTCGCCGGCTGATCATAGCAGCGTTTGACAGTGGTGGCAGCGGGATTAGTTGGTTGGTGCGGTGGTTGAATGCTGGGGGGCCCTGGTTGATGAGGGAAGACCTCCGGCCTGAAGGGATGGCACTGGCAGCCTGCTGTACAGCAAAAGAGAAGATACCCAGCTAAAGAGCTGTCCAGAGGCGTTATATTGAGGCAGGATCTATGGCAGTGGACCCACGCAAGTAGCTTCTCGGGTGGTCGCGGGGCAGCGTTGCGGGTCGGGACCGGGCCCTCTCACTATTCTTGTGGAATTGAGTCTGTGCCTGACGCTGCTGGAGAGTGTGCCCCCAACCCTCAGTATTGAAGAGACTGGTGCATTGGTCTGCCCTGGTAACTGCACCGAGGCTTTTGCACCAAATTGGTGGGTGCAGCTGCACTGATGGGGCACACCAAGGGAAGCGGTTTGAGGGCCTCCTCGCAGGCCGAGGGCCTGAGCGAGACGGTTCAGATGCAGCCACTGGAGGCGTTGCGACCCTCTGATGATAGACTCAACGCTATTATGAATGCAATTGAGAGATCTAGAGAGTCAATGGAAGCCAAAATGGATAAAGTTGCGTTGGATCTTACGCTGCTGTATGCTGACCATGGGAAATTGAAGGATCGGGTTACAGCGGTGGAGCAAGATATAGCAGAATTGAAACCTGCTACAGAATTTCAAGAGAAGCAACAAAACGCGCACGAGGCCCGAATTAGATACCTTGAGGAGCGAGTGGAGAACGCTGAAGGTCGCTCCAGAAGGGACAACGTACGTTTGATTGGGCTGCCGGAGGGAGCGGAGGGTCAGGACGCGGTCGCCTTCATGGAACAATGGCTCATACTACCACCTACCGTATTCTCCCCGTTCTTCACTATTGAAAGAGCACACCGTGTCCTGGGCAGGAAACCAGCTCCAGGCGCCAGAGCACGACCCCTCATCTTTAAACTGCTACATTTTAAAGCCCGGGATGTGATCCTGAGGGAAACAAGGAAATTAGACCAGGTTAAATTCAAGAATACAAGAATCCTGTTTTTTCCTGATTACACAATGAAAGTCCAGAAGCACCGAGGATCCTTCTTGCCAGTTAAACAAAAGCTTCGTCAACTGAACATATCGTATTCCATGTTATACCCTGCAAAACTTCGAGTGGTGTTCGACGGAAAGTCTACGTTCTATGATACACCACAGGACGCCTGGGACTGGCTGAAGACCTCGGGCCAGTACTTGGGTCCTCGCTCCATGGGCGCATCAGGTGCTTGGAATGGGGGCGCTGACGGAGGGGAAAAAGCTCAACAGCGACGGCCTAGGAAACGGCTCCTTGGCTCATCGGCAGCGCCTGGCCCAGATCAGATCTGCCGGGTGCGGCAGGATGCGGTCCGCATCGCTGAACAGTTGGCAGAAAAAGCAGACCTGAACGATAAAGCTGACGCCTCACTGCACTCCTCGAATGATGGGAGCTCATCAGCGGCGGAACTATCGGACTCGATTTCACTAAGAATGCCCGACATCACGCCACAGACCGCGGATGGTATTGTATGATATAGACTGTAAATGGTGATGGCATCCAGGTTTGATTCATGTACTACCTTGTTGTTATCAGGACACTGTAATGACAATTGCTTTGCACTACCTGCTCATTTGGCTACACAATGGGAAATATGTTCTGTCCCTACGGTGTATTCTCAGGGACATATATTTCTTACATTTAATTAGCGGTCACTTGGGGAGTCACAATGGCATACCCTGTGTGGTTACACATCCCACCACTTTTCCCGACTATTGGAAACTAGTAGGACACGCGGCCTGTTTTTGCTGCCTGTTAAGTTTGGGCAGCTCCCTTTGGTTCAGGGGGTTGCTCATATGATGTTTTTCCTTTACCCTGTTGGTTTCTTTCCTTACCTATCAAGCTCAGGGGTCACCTTGGAGAATGCAGGTGGTGATACTACTCGTGTCCGATCCATACCCATCGGTATGGACACAGACCAAGGCACCTCTCATTTTCTACATAACACATTGCTACGATGGATCACAAGATAATTACATGGAATGTGCGAGGTCTCTGCACACCATCCCACAGATATGCTGTATATTCATACCTTAAAAGACATAATGTGCGTATAGCATTATTACAGGAGACACATTTAAATGCGGTGGAAATAGCTAGATTGCAACGTAAATGGAGGGGTAAGGTATTTGCTGCAGATTATTCTTTGTATGCACGGGGGTCCTGATCTGGATCCGCCCAGGTACACCCTTTGCTGTGGAGGAGGTCCTTACTAGCAAAGACGGCAGATATGTGCTCCTGAAGGGTAGATTAGATGGACGTCACATTCTGATAGGAAATGTGTACGCACCTAATACAGACCAGGGCCCGTTTTTTAGCTTGCTGTCCCGAGAGTTGAGGATGTGGTGTGAGGTCCCATGGGTAATTGGAGGGGACTTTAATAGTGTGCTTGAGACAAGCATGGACAGATCCTTCCCACCACTCAGAAGCACGGTTGCCAAGGCCAACTCCACGATCCTAAACGGGTGAGCGAATGGATGGGACTTGGTTGATATCTGGAGACATCGCAACCCTGGGGTGAGGGTTTACTCCTATTTCTCAGTTACTCACAAACTACACTCACAAACTACATGTACGCTTAGACCGGTTCTTTGGTTCCCCATCTCTACTTCCCTATATAACAGATGCTGAGTATTGGGGACGCACACACTCAGATCACAATCCGCACTCCCATCACACTAGCTTGGGACCACGGGATCCCTGGAGTCCCAACGTGGAGGCTACAGCCGGCGATGCTCGAGGACCAAGTCTTCCGGGAATCGATAGGGGAAGCTATAGACACTTAACTCTGGAACTGCTTCGTCTTCAATGATGGAGTGGGTGGCCATTAAGGTCACGTTGCGGGGAAAATGTCTGGGGCTGGGATGTGGACTGCGAGGACAGATAGAATCAGACTTGCTTGCGGTAGAAAGAGAGCTGCAGGCATTGGAATCTTTGGTGGTTACGAATGAAGTAGACACTGGGGGTGGAGCTTGCTGGCTCAACAAAATGGCCGCTGGTTAGTTGAGCTCCGCTATGCCACTAAACTATCCTGCACTATCCTGGCAGTCAGAGCTGTTTGATTCCTCGAAATTTGGGCGTCTGGAAGACCGGAGGCTCATTGGCATTGATCGGCGCTGGTCCGGGGTGGCTGTGTTGCTCCGCTGCAGAGATACGGTCGGGGTGAGGCGATGTGTCCTGGCGCCGGCTGGTGAGCTGCGGCAGAGACGCAGCGGACTCCGGTGAGGTGTTCTGTGGGCCGGCGGGCGCCTGTTGGCACGAATAGCACGGCAGGACTGCTGACCCCCCCTGGAGAGTGACAAGCGTGTGCAAATTGGAGGCCCGGGTCGGCTTCCCTGCGCTCCTCATACGACCCGGCGGCTCGATGTCTGGGCGTGGTGCGGCCTGCTGACTGGGTCCTGTAGGCCTGGCTGGATCGTCGCTGCGGAGTACTGCGGCTGGTGCCCGCCTGACGCTGCGCACTGCCTTCGGAGCCCTGAAACCTCGCACGCGCTATCGGTAAGGAGCGGGGGTGGCCCGGATCGCCCCCTGCTGGGGCCTCTCGGCGGCCCCGCAAATTAACTTTAATTGCACTCCTGGGCCCCTATAGGATCAACGAGGGAGGCTGATTGAGTGGGTGAAGGGTGTGCAGAGGAGCGCCGCCTGTCTCCTGGGCCTGCCCCCGGTGTGTGACCCCTGGTACTGGTGGACTGAGGCGCACTTTGTTGGACTGCTACACAGTGGGGGGCGCTGCCATTACCTTCCTGCTGCCCCGCACCCAGATCGCACACTGAGCGCTGAGCATTGAAACACGGTCTTGTGAGCCTGGAGATTGATGCCTTCGGATTGCTGACTCGCGAATAGTATTGCCCGCAAGGACATAACGGGCCGGGGATAGCTACAATATGCAGGTCAGTTGGGTAGCTAACAGTGCGCTTCACAAGGCGGGGCTGGACTTGCGTGACTCTCTCTTCAACTCCCTTTGCAACGCTACTGGCGCTGCGGCCTGGTCACGGAGTGCTGATTTGGGGGTACGTGCTTGGCTGTCTAGCAGAGCCTGTGTCATCACTGAGGCGACAGTGTTGGGGGCTCCCTCTGGGGTGCTACGCTGCGAAGATGGGGAAGGTGGACAAAGCCCAACCTAAGCTTTCATTCGAACAGCTTAAAACTAGGAACCGTGAGCCTGGCGAGGCCCAATCCCTTACAGAACAGGGAGCTGCGGGCGAGGAGACCCCAGCAGATTTCTGCCAAATTCTAGCCACCATCCAGTCCAGCCTCAGCTCCATCGACGGTAAGATAGACTCTCTGGTCTATCGTGTTGATCGTATGCTGGAACGCCTCGACAAGCACACGGAGAGGATTGATATGGCGGAGCGGCGTATTACAGAAGTTGAGGAGACGCACATGGAGTCAGACGCAACGCAAAAACAGATGAAAAAGGCCTTAACGCAGCTCCAAGACAAAGCCGAAGACCTTGAAGCTAGGTTTCGAAGGAGTAATATACGCCTTACGGGCCTGCCTAAATCCACATCTACTGGAAATATGGAACTGTTCATCGAAACCCTTTTGACTTCGCTATTGGGCCGTGACACTTTCTCTGCAATGTTTGTTATTGAGCGGGCGCATCGCTCGCTGGGCCCGCAACCTCTTCCGGGTGCACCTCCATGCCCGATTATTGCCAAGTTTTTAAATTACAGAGACCGGGACGTGGCGCTGAAAAAAGCCTGAGACTTGGGGACTCTACAACATGAGGGCTCCACATTATCGTTGTTTCCTGATTTTACTGCCAAAGTACAGGAGGCGCGCAGACAGTTTGCCCCACTGAAAAGGGCGCTACAGGCCCAAGAACTAGACTATGCTATGCTCTATCCTGCACGTCTGCGAGTTACTATGAACGGCGTGTCCAAGATTTTTATGGACCCCAAATCTTTTCAGAAAGCGCTCAAAGACTACACTAGGGAGCAACCACATGCTGCTACATCAGAGCAGACGCAGGGGGCTGAGGGGGGCACCATGGATGACAATGATTAGTTATGCCCTGCATGCACTACTACCAGTTGCTATATAAATATTGGATGTGGGGGATGTAGTGACCCATTGAATGCTATTGCAGATGTTTATGTCCTGAAGATATTAGGTGTGCAGATGGGGCTGAGTATTCTATTGTTCTTGGCAGGCGACTGCAATGTTGGAATTTTCTTACAAGTTTACATTACTTAGTTAGATAACCTGGTCTGGTGCTGGGTAACTGTGCTCACCCACAGGCCTGCATGATACAGGCGGGGTAGTGTGTGCACTAGAGCTGAGCTTTTAGCGGATTTGCAGCCTCACAAGGGGGGGTGAGAACGTTATCTTTGTTAAGGAAACTTGGTTATTTGCTGATAAATGAGGGCATTGCAGCGCTTTATCTGAAGATAGCGGGCGACCCGGAAACCTAGGCGCGTCCCGCTGGGACAGTGATATACCTCAACTGTGTGGCAGCCTTGGGTCTTCCCCCTCCTAGGCAGTCTTAGAGAGTATGATTAATGGAGGTGATACCTTAAACTGCCATAATAGTTGCCATGTGGCTGACTGTAACTCTTGGCCGTTGCCGAGAGTGCGCTGGCGGAGAGGCAACTTCCGCCCCCTGTGTGTGCACCACCTGATGGCACTATGCCACCTTTGTTTGAGTTCTGATGAAGGGGGGATATTCGATTGTGTCAAGTTGGGGTTGACAGAACGTGGGTTGGGGGGGTTGTTTGTTGGGAATTCTTTTTTCAAACCACAGCAGAAGAACTGATCACGAGGTGTTTTACAGTTGCTCTAATCAGATGGTTGGGGAGGGCAGAGTAAGATTGTCCTTGTCTCCAGTAGCTTACCGTATTTCTCTGGGATGCCACCGGTAGGTCAGACAATTAGATTTTTAACATGGAATGTCCGAGGCCTTAACAACCATCGTAAGGTGCGAAATGTCATAGCTTATCTTAAACGGCACTCCGTAGATATCGCCCTACTGCAAGAGACTCATTTGCCCACGGACTGCACGATGTTATCGCAGAGAGTGTTACAGGGCTTGTTTCACGCCTCGGGGTTTACTACTCATGCTAGAGGGGTGCTTACGTGGGTAAACCCGAAGGCAGGGTTCCAAATCGACCCGTGTGTTGCAGATGCGGAGGGGCGGTACACCATCACCAGGTGTAAGGGGAAGGGACTAGATGTACTGGTAATTAATGTGTATGGCCCCAATTTCGATAACCCTCAGTATTATCAGTCACTCTTCACATCCCCAGTTGTTGATGCTGCACTGCCGTTGTTAGTGGGAGGGGATTTTAACTGTGTTTTAGACCCAGCATTGGATCGCTCAGGGGGCCCTGAGCGTCGTACTTTGGCCTCAGCAAAGTTTATTATGGACACAATAATACGATTAGGCATGGTGGATGTATGGAGGACACGATACCCAGGGCAGGGGGGATACACACACTCCTCTGCTCCACACGCTCTCCATACGAGAATAGACTATTGGTTATTGTCGCGAGCAATATATTCGGAAGTGCGCGACTGCAGGGTACACCCGCGTACTCTGTCAGATCATGCCCCAATAGTCTTGGATCTGCGGAGCCCGCGGAAACAGCCGGCTCCATTTACTTGGAGGTTCACCCCATATTCGCTGCTTGACTCTACGTTTAAAGCTGAGATGGCTGAGGCAATTGAAGATTTTTTCGCAAATAATATAGGATCGGTTTCGCAGTTCTCCACGGTCCTGGGAAGCTTTCAAAGTGTATATTAGAGGCATTGCCATATCTAAACACTCAGGGGTGCTTCGCACAATTCGCAGTTGGCTGGATTACCTAGAGAAGCGGCTGACTGAGTTAGAGACGGCACTGTGCCGTGATGGGGCAGTGGAGGGGGATGACGAATTGCAAAAAACACTTGCGGAATATCAGGAAGCTGCAGATAGCAAAGTCCAGCATATGGGGAAATATGCTGTCGCTAGAAGCTACGGGGAGGGAGAACAGCCAGGAGCCACACTTGCGGCTCTGCTGAGGCGCAGGAGAGAGGCATCAATGATCACGGCAATACGGTCGGAGGACGGTGAGCTATTAACAGATCCTGAGCACATTGCTAACCAGTTTAGACAGTACTATGACACCCTCTATCGCTCCCGTCCCCAATCCGACGACAGTACGATTCGTGATTACTTGGAGCACATTAAATTACCCTGGCTCACAAATGATCAGCAAGAGTACCTGATGAGACCGCTAGAGGCCTGGGAGGTACACGAGGCCCTGCACCATATGCGCTCTGGCAGTGCTCCGGGGCAAGACGGCTTAACAGTGACATTTTATAAAGAATTTAAAGATCTCCTCACCCCACATTTAGTAACGCTTTTTGAAGAGCTTTATGAAACCGGGAAACTCCCCCCTACACTGAGGGAAGCCATGATAGTCACCATACCCAAGCCAGGTAAGCCCCCTGAGGAGTGCTCCTCTTACCGTCCTTTGTCGTTGCTGAACGTAGACACCAAAATATACGCCAAAATCCTAGCCAATCGGCTTGCCCCTTTGGTCCCGAGCCTGGCCAGTACTGAACAGGCAGGGTTTGTCCCGGGCCATAATCTAACTTACAACTTGCGCACTTTCTTCGGCGCTTTTCAGCATGTCAACCCAGAGGTCCAGGCCACTGCGGTATTTTTAGACGCTGAAAAAGCGTTTGATTCGGTTGAGTGGCCATTTATGCGTGCGGTATTAGAAAGAATGGGGGTGGGTGATGTATTTTTAAAGCTAGTTGCAGTACTGTACGACTCGCCTACGGCTAGAATACGTTTGGGGGATATGGTCACTGCCCCAGTACAAATTTCTTAAGTTCAAATTCTTTATTAAATTTTTCAAAACAAATAAACGAATAAAGGGACAAATGTGGGGCACAGAGCAATTTGACAATTGTGTAAAAAAAATAATAATAAAAAAATACAGCCAAGAAATCTTCCACACCATGTAGCCCCAAAATTATGGATTGATAAACCAATCAAAAGAGAAAAAAGAAAAAGAAAAGAGAAGAGTAAAGAAAAAAAGAGAAAAAGAGACAATAGAAGAAAAAGGAAAAAGAGAAACCTATACAGAGAGCAACAAGAGCAACCTTTAATGAATAGACTTATAACATTTAGCTACAATTATTAAACATTTTACTGTAAATACAAAAGAAAAAAACATTGAGAATCCGAGCATCCCAAATAGTAAGCATGAAAAACAGAGAGTGGTCTCAAGCCTTAGATAATCACGGAGGTTTGTGTGATTTGAAGTAAATGTCCAATGATTTCCATAGTGGTCTAAACGGGGGTTTCCATGGAGAGTTCTGTAACGCAATATTGTCTGCCCCTCTAAGGTGAGTAACCCAGTTCATCCATCCTGTATATGAGGTTTTGTATGTATCCTTCCAATTATTAAGCACCATCTTTACTGCTGACATAAGTAAAAGATCCAGTAGGGCTCTGTCAGTGTCGGAGCAAGTATCAGCCTTCAAGAAACCCATAGTTAAAACGGAAAACTCTCTTTTCAAGTCACATTTAAATACTTGGGAAAGAAAAGCAAACACTTTGTCCCAAAAAGACGAGACAGCTTCGCAATACAGAATAAGATGGGCTAAATCCCCTTTATCCTTTTTTACAATTCCAACACAGTGAATCCTCGCGAATACCAAGAGAAAACAAACGTTCTGGGGTCCAAAATGCCTTATGCAATTGCCAATATTTTGTTTGAGATAGGACTGGAGAGATTTTATGTCTAGTTATCGAATTCCAAATCTGTTGCCATGAAGAATCCGGAATTGGATCAGCAGAGTACGAGTTCCAGAAGTCTATCAGATTATTATTAAGCCTAGAAGATTGAGGGCGAAGAAGTTTGTATATGTGGGACACTTGATGGCCCAGTCTATAAATTTCGTTATGAACAGTGGTAAAGACGGGGGCACATTAAGCAGTTTGGCTCTAGTTATTGCCGCTCTTACTTTCAAAAAGTTATAAAATTCGATATTATCTAAATTATAACTGGATTTAAGGTCAGCAAATGTAACCGGATACGAAGAGCTTTCTAACTGATAAGGAAAAGAGATACCCTTTTTAATCCATTCATCAAACTTTATTGATTTCCCTTTGTATAGTATTCTACGATTAAGCCATAGAGAGTCCAGCTTAGACCCCTTAATACTCACATCCAATTTCTTGTCTATCCCCAAGAGCGCCAACTTCGTATTTTTAAAGATGGATTTAGAACTGTTTGGGTAGAGCTGGTTTGAGGTCAGTAATGCTAGAGGGTTAAGATTGTTAAGAATGGCTTTTTCTACGTCCAACCATACCGGGTTATAGTGTGCCGGGGGCTGAATCCGATAAGAGCCCTGTTTAGCCAAAAACGCAGTCTGATACCCTTTAAAATCCGCTAAATTGACTCCCCCTAAGGACTTGTCAAGTCTCAGTTTTTTAATGCTTATTCGAGCTTTCTTGCCTTTCCACAAAAACTTTGTGAGGAGGACTTCTAATTTATGATGAAATTCCTCCGTCAGAAGCAGAGGGAGCATGGTTATAAGGTAATTCACCAGAGGTGTAATCATCATTTTTATGGTTTCAACCCTACCCCACCATGTTATAAATTTTGGTGACCAAGCGTCCAACAAGTTTGTGATTTTTCCTAAAACTATCTTCTCGTTGTGGTGCAGGGTATCTATAATATTGCAACCAAACTCAATTCCTAAATATTTTATATAGTCCGGCTGCCAAGTCAATCCCGAGGTACCTATCACGTCTTTGGTGCAATGCAGATTCAAGGGTTTCACTTCCGATTTGTCTCTATTCAGCTGATAACCTGAATGAACAGAGTACTCCCCAATCGTATTCATCAATGCCGTAATAGAAGGGCCCGGATTTTCAGTCATGATTAGGATATCGTCCGCATAGGCTGCTAATTTGACTTGAATATCTCCAAAACCTACCCCCTTTATATCCGAATTCTGTTTAATATCTTGAATTAAAGGTTCTAAAGCCAATAAGAACAGCGAAGGAGACAAGGGACAACCCTGTCTAGTACCTTGATGAAGGAGGAAAGATTCTGAAAGAGAACCATTAATAGCAATTCGGGCCGATGGCGCCATATAAAGGGACATTACCATTTTTATGTATGAATCTCCCAGATTAAATGAGTGCATACATTGTTTTAAAAAGGCCCAAGAAACTCTATCAAAGGCCTTTTCGGCGTCCAAGGTAATTGCAATAGCCGGTTCTGAATTAATCATAGATTTTTCTAGAACATGACATAGCAAACGAGTATTATCATTAGACATGCGATTTTTAAGAAAACCTACTTGAGAATTGCTTATTAGAAGTGGCAGAACACTGTTGAGTCTTGTGGCCAAGATTTTTGAATAAATTTTGCAATCGACATTAATAAGGGATATCGGTCTATAATTTTTGGGAAGTAAGGGATCTTTTCCCTCTTTAGGTATGACAACTATATTGGCTTCCGTCATGGAGTCCGTAGTGCACCCCTCCCTGGCTATATTGTTAAAGACTCGTAGCATAGTTGGTTGAAGTTGAGCTAAGAAGGTTTTGTAAAAAACGGCTGTAAAGCCATCAGGGCCCGGGGCTTTATTATCCTTCAAGGTTTTAATCGAATTGTTAATCTCTTCCGCAGAGATTGGTTTCCCTACAGCCAATTTGTCCTGTTCCGTCAACTGAGGTAACCTAAGTCTGCTAAGATACTGGGAACAGTTCTCTAAATGAAGATCTTGGTCTTTTTTGTATAGTTCCTCATAAAAGGATTTAAAGGTGTTTAATATATCTTTCCGTTTTGTATGTACCTGATCTTTAACATCCTTGATAGATGAAATAACATTCTGGTTTTGTTTATGCTTAAGGTATGAAGCAAGTAGCTGACCCGCTTTATTAGCTTCACACAAATTAAGGGCTTTAAATTTATTAATCCATACTCCCGCACGTTCGCTCAGAATCTTACTGTACTCATACTTTTTTTGTGTAAGTGTTGAGAGGATAGAATTATCATTCAGGGAATTTACATGAGAGGACTCCAGGGTTTTGATTTCAGTCTTTAATTTAACTAATTCTGCATTAACATGTTTGTTTAATTTTGTTTTAATTTCAATAAGTATGCCCCTAATAGTGGCTTTCAAAGCATCCCATAGAGTGTTAACATTAATATCCGCAATGTCATTATGTTTGAGATATTCTATTATAGCTTCTTCAATTTTCTTTTTGTCTTCAGGGTCTGTTAATACATCATTATTGAAGCGCCATCTTTTTGGTGAAGGTTCATTATGGCTACCCGTTAATTTGACACTGATACACGAATGATCTGGCACTAACTTTGGGGAAATGTCTGAATGTTCAATTAAGTGTGTGAATGAGCCTGAGATAAGGATATAATCAATTCTAGTGTACGAGTTATGCGGAGGAGAGTAGAAAGTATAGTCTCTGGCATCTGGGTGTTGCAAGCGCCATGCATCTTTAAGGTTAAATTTTGAACATATGGTTTGTACAATATTATGAGACCTGGTAGGGTAATATCTGCAGTTTGATTGTCTATCTATTATTGGGTCCAACGGAATATTGAAATCCCCTCCCACTATGATGAGATCCTCCTGAGGGAGATCTTCAATAGTTTTAGATATACCCTCCCAAAATTCTGGTTCATCCGAATTAGGGCCATATATATTCACCACGTGTATGAGGTCTTCTCCTTTCTTTAAATGGGTAACTAACAATCTACCGTCACTGTCGTGAACTTGTGATTCTAATAAGATATTCGCTTTTTTAGCAATCAATGTAATCACCCCTTTTCTCTTGTGGTCTGCCGGTGAGCAGGCAAATTGCGAAATCCAATTATGTTTAATGAACGTAGTATCTTCTTTAGATAATTTTGTTTCCTGTAGTAAAATAATGTCCCCTTTAGTTTTGGCCAAATAATCAAATATTTTCCTGCGTTTAATTGGATGGTTAAGGCCTTTTACGTTTAAGGAAATCACGTTAAGATCTTCTGCAATTATTTGTGTATTAGGATGTATCATCATAAAAGTAAATAAAAACAGGTTGTTCTAAACTCGTACCATATAAATGATAGCCAACTTCCACAGTAAATCCTAAGCCATTATCAGAGTGCCTAGACCCATAACAAATATAAACAATCCTGGCAAAAAACACACTGTAAATGCCTAACCTAATAAAATATGAAATGATCCATAGGAACTCTTGTTTAATATGACCGAAATGTAACTCGGCTGATATTGAAGAATAAACAGCTAGAAAAGGAGAAAGAAGAAAGAAAAAGATATAGAAGTAACAAAATAAGAAGAAACGAACAAAACCCGAGCATCCCTCACCCCCCTCCCTCCCCACCCAACCCTGCATACCTCGCATGTAGGATGTGCGACGACAGGAGCGTCTGCCCGTCGAGCGGATGGTAAATAATTTTGATATAATTAAGATTTCCCAATTCTTATATACGAGTTAAATCACATCAGATATAACATCAGAACATCCATACCTCCCAATGTACTAAACATAACAAAAAGAAGGCTATTAACTATATTCTTCATATAAGACTCTTTTGTATGAAAGTCTTATCACACAGCAAATTCAACAGCAATCTACAAGCTCCATGTCTGAGGTAGAACACGACTAAAAATATATAAAACTGACCAACAGATACAAGATATCACCTGGTCTAAATAGTCGTTGTAAACTTTGTATATTGACGGAAACTGACAATCAGTGATGAGAAATAAACCTGCGTTATATGTAATCCAATTACTATGAGACCGTGAATATCATGGTTACCTTCTATTGGAAGAGGATTAAGTGTAAGCCGACACCACTGTAAGGCTAAGAAGTACTGTAAGAATCTCAACAAGGCTTATAAATTGAACAAACAAAAGAATACCTCCATGAGATTAAGATCACGCTGCCCTAATGTAAACATCATAATGATCAAATATTTAAAGCAGACTAAGTTTTACTAAGCATTTTTATAAACCATGGCCCTGAGATAAGGCAGATGTTATCTGTTACACAATTAGCAAAAATATTCAAGAATTAAGACTTTCGTTTGTTGGAACCAGATTGAGTGTAATCCATGTCCTGAGGTGAGGACTCCTCCAAAAAGTTCCACAAGTCTTTAGGATCAGTGAAATAGTGGCGACGGTCATTGACTGTGATCCTAAATTTACTTGGGCCAACAAAAGAAAATTGAATGCCATTGGTTCTGAGTTTGTCTCTTAGGCAAAGGAATCCCTTCCTGGTATCCACTGTCTGTTTAGAAAAATCCTGCGTAAAAATTATGTTCTGGCCATTCCATATTAGTTGGCGACTTTTACGCGCGAAGCTGAGAATAGCTTCCGCATGTTGGAATCTCAATGGCTTGCAGATAATGGGACGGGATGTTTGACTAGAGGAGGACTTAAAGGTAGGAATCCTATGCGCTCGGTCCAACTCAAACGGGCTCGCAAATTTTATACCAGTAAATTGCGGCAACCAATCTTCCAAGAAGGCGATGCAGGAGTCCGCTGAATCTTCTGATCCCTCCGGAACTCCTAAAATTCTTATGTTGCCTCTACGATTTCTATCTTCCAATTCGGTTGCTTGTTTTTTAAGATTGGTTGTGACGTCGCATAGGTATTTCAACTCTTTATTGGTTTTAATGGAAACATCCTCCACATCGCTGATTCTTTGTTCCGCCGCTGCCACCTTGGTGTTCAATGCACTCATATCGGCTCGAATTGCTGTGAGTTCTAACTGCATAGTGTCTGTATTCTGTTTTGTGGAATTAGCGAGATCATGTACATCAGCAAGTTTTTTAAGAATCAAATCCATTGTAGCACTAACATCTGCCTTCGCTTTAATGGGTGAGTCAGATGGTGAAGGGTCCCCTTTGTTTTTTTTTAACTGCATCCTAGACTCCTTTTCAGCCATGTTGATATTATTTGATTAGGAGGATAAGCTCCCCTCAATCTATGTGTATACTAGAGAAATCACCAGGAAAATAGCATGTCTCAATCGGAAAATATTCTCCACATCCACTTCCTATCTCTTTAAATTATAGACTTACTCAGGAGATGTACACCACTGGTATAAACAACATGTAGGAAAGGAAGTTCAGCTCTTTTTTAGCGGCTATAACAATAGTACACACTCAATCTATTAAGGGTAATCTTCTCTTGTTAGGTATGTTCATGTTGGCTGTTTGAACTTAGGGGCACTCTTTTAGAACCAGGGCTGTGAATCAGTAGCAACTTGGAATTGATCTGGCCCCCACGATCTTTAGTTATTATCAGGCAACCCTACCATTTCTGGGATTACTGGCCAAAAAGAAAGGCAGGCATTCATTTGCACACATTCGCAAAGTTGAGTTGGCAATACCTGATGTCTTTATTTTCTTTGCAACCTCCATCCCGAAATCCATCTGTACACATCCTTGCCGTAATGATTAATGAAGAGCGGCGCATCCTGTAGACATTTCCAGCATACAGAAATTCTGTGCTCTTCTATGAATACTACGAGTGACTGCAGCGCATCTGGGATCCTCAATCATTCGCCGCAGCCGATGCTTGCACGCACTTTCAATCAGCGCTCGTTTTCGCCTCCGCTCATCACCTTGCGCAGTATCGTGGTTGAGATCCCCAAAGACTCTTCATCACGGGTCCGCGCTGATTGGGGAAAGTAAAAGAGAGAATACAAACAATCGGACCAACTTCCCCTCAACAGGGACCCCAGCGCACAGGGATCACTCGTTCTTGATTACTCCAATATAGCAGAACCGATCTGCAGATCTCCGTTACAGAGCAAATAATCCACTCTCAAAGCGCGTCATTCCGCCATTTTGGGATCAGGCTATCTAGACTCGTAGTTTCACAACCCAGCTCTTTGGCAGCAAAATGGATTTTAATTTTCTCACCCGGACATGAGAAGGGGTGTAGGCATGATGTTCCGATTCACGGCAGGGCTCAGGGTGACTCCATTAGCCTGCCGCAGCGAATAAACTTCAAGCAGCTCCGTCCGCCATCTTAGAGCCTCGCATCGAAAAATTCAAATTCGGTTTAAGGTGATAATAACGCATTCCAGAATCACCCAACGATAGCATTAGGTGCCAGGAGCATTCCGATATTGATTTCTGTTGTCCTCAGGCCTGGGTATCTCCATTAGCATGGGAAATCCTTCGCTCGAGCTCCGCACTCGACAGAGTGACGGAATCAGGCAGCCATCGGCTTTGCCGTCCAAGCCACGCACCCCGCCCCAGTACAAATTTCCAGAGGCACTCGACAAGGATGCCCGCTGTCTCCCCTTCTCTATGCTATAGTCGCAGAGCCTCTAGCATGTGCCCTTAGGGAATACCATGGATGTCGTGGCCTTCGGTTTCCGGCTTATAACTTAATAGTGTCATCTTATGCCGACGACACATTGCTCTACGTTAGGAATCCCGAGGTCAATCTGTCCCCAGTGCTTAGGGAAGTTGTTCGCTTTGGTGAACTTTCAGGTTTAAAAATCAACTGGAATAAATCCATTATTTTACTGTTGACGACCTCTACAATTCCTATTGAGCAAGATTTCCCCTTGACATGGACCACCGAGCCAGTGCGCTATCTAGGGATACAAATCCATGCAGACCCGTAGACTGTGCTCAGGGAAAACTATGGGGGGGCAGTCACTAAACTAGAGGAAGACGTTGAGAGATGGATACGATTGCCTATCTCGCTCTTGGGGCGGATATCGCTGATGAAAATGGTTATACTGCCGAGGTTTTTATTTTTATTTTTAAATATCCCTATGGTACTTCCAGCACGTTTCTTCAAAACCATCACTTCTATACTGATCAGGTTGGCATGGGCGGGTAAGCAGCCTAGAGTAAAGTGGAAGGTCCTCACTCTTCCTTATTATCTTGGAGGACTAGGAGCCCCAGATCTAGACTTGTATTACAGAGTCGCGCAAAGCTCGCATGCATTTCATTGGCTGCATCAGACATTAGACCCACCGCACTTGCACAAAAGTGGCGGTTGCCCCCTCTGACCTCCCCTCTAGCTTATTTCGGCCTCCAGACCGCCGCACGGGAATCCTTGATTCCATAAACTCTATGGTGCACGCCTGGTGCGACCTGGTAAAAAGACAAGACTGTAATATTTTATATTCCCCCTTAGTTCCATTGGAATGGTGCACTTGGCTCCCTGTGTGCAGAGATCGCGCGGCGCTCATGGCGCTGCAAGCTTTAAATGTAACTGTAGTGGGTGACCTCTTTCAGGAAGGGAAAGCACGCACATGGGACGAGGGAGTACCTGAGGGCGCTGCTCCCACCCCATTGGTGCAATTACAGTATTATAGGGTGAGACATGCCATGCGTGAGTTACTAGGAGCAGATATGGCAGAGCCCCCTGGGGTGGCCCCTCTCACACTCATCCTGCAAGCAGAATCGCCTGTTAAATTGGTGTCCAGGTTTTATGGGGTTGTTCAGGCCTACCGTAAGAACTATTACACCAAGTCTAGACTAGAGTGGCAAAAGGGCCTGGGCATCAATATTGATGATGATACTTGGAAGTATAGCTGCGAGGCGACCCGTCGAGTGTCTCTAAATTGCCGACACCGCCTAATCCACTTTAAATACTTGCAAAGAGTCTACTATACTCCGGAGCGGCTGTTTCGATATGGGTTGCGTGAGACTGCTAAGTGCGAGAGATGTAGGGTGTGTCCTGCGGACTTTCTTCATGTTGCCTGGGTTTGCCCAATTATTGCCAAGTACTGGGAAAAAGTTTTTCAGACACTGAGTGACATTACTGAAGTGCCAATACTCCCTGACCCGCTCATTGCTTTGCTGGGGTACACGAAGAAATTAAAAAAGGGACTCAGTCGATTGATTGAGATGGGAATGTTGATAGCTAAGCGCAGATTGGCTATGCGCTGGGTGCGAGGGCCTCCTCCCACTATACAGGAGTGGTCACGCGATATGCTGTACTGCAGCACACAATCTGAATTGTATAGTGAGCTGCTTCCCCCTCGTAGCCGTCCCAAGAACTTCTGGGGCTTATACCAAACGTATCTTGCTGCGCAGGCCGCTCTGAACACGGGCCCACTCTCTGAAACGATGGATCACCCGGGGTAAATGTTAATCATGCTAGCTAAAGAGGCGTTGATTTCTCTGATTTCTCTATGTGACTTACCTGGGACCTGTATTACACTATAGGAGATAAGGAATTGCATTTGTAGTGTATTTTGAAAGACTTCGCTGTGGCTTTTGTTTGTTATAAGGGGAAAAAAACAAAAAAAGGTTTGCGCTATTATCTTTTTTTTCATCGTACAATATTCATGTGAATGCTCCAGCGACGTAAACTTTGTAAAGGTTTATTCTTACTGCTTAAACTGTAACAGCATGAGATGTTATTATTTTTTCAATGTGCAACCTAATAAAAAAAAAATTTAAAAAACGAATGAAGAAGACACTGCCCCCCTGTCAGAAGCACGAAAGAAACATGCGGAACTATTAGAGCAGCAGCGATGCCTTAATTTTGCGGCGTACTCAGCGTCTGTACACGCTACATCGGATCGATCAGGACCTCTCCTTGCTTGGTTGATCAAACAGGAGCGCACGTCAGGTCCCATCACCGCTCTCCGGTCTCGGGGAGGGGAGCTTAAATACACGCAGCATGAAATACATAGCGAGATGACCACACATTTTACACAACTCTATAAGTCTGCCCTGAACGCTCCTCAGGCCGCGATACGGGAGTTTATCGATGGCCTTTCCCTTCCAGCTCTAACACAGGAGCAGCGCCTTGAATTGGATGTTTGCTCACTCTAGAAGAGATTAGAGACACAATGTGGGCTATGCTGTCTGGCAAGGTACCGGGACCGGACGGTTTCCCTCACAAATTTTATAAAACGTATGCTGATCTTCTAAGCTCGCAATTATTTAAGGTATATACGGAAGCGTTGGATGGCCTTTCCTTCCCGGCCTCTATGACTGATGCCTCTCTGATCATGCTCCCTAAGCCGGGTAGAGATACTACATGCACAAGTGCTTATCGGCCCTTGGCTCTACTGAATGGGGACTATAAAATATTAGCTGAAGTCTTAGTGAGCAGAATGGCGCCCGTCATCTCTCATTTGGTGCATCAAGACCAGAATGGTTTTGTGCCAGCTCGAAGTACATCTCTTAACATTTGCAGGCTATTTCGGGTGATGCGCTGCGCCGCAGTAAGCTAGCCAACAGCTGGTTGCGTTGTCCTAGATTTAGAGAAAGCGTTCGACACAGTTAAGTGGCCATATATGTTTGAGGTCCTACGTCGCTTTGGTTTTGGGCCATACATGATAAGCTTAATTAAGCTATTATATGGAACACCCACAGTTAGGCTACGTATGGGTACACTGTTTTCCAAACCCATATTGATAGAAAGGGGGACTAGACAGGGGAGCCCACTTTCCCCATTAATTTTCTCCTTAGCCATAGAATCACTGGCAATAGCGCTGCGGCAGTCAGCATCAGATTGGGGTATACACCTTGGGGACGGTCTTCATGCAGTCTCGCTATACGCAGATGATATCCTGATTTACGGTAAAGACCTACAGGCAATTCCGGGGGTCATTCCGGACACGCTAAAACTTTTTGCTTCACTATCTGGCCTGGGTGTGAACTGGGGTAAGTCTTGTTTATTTCCCTTTACCCCTGGGATGGATGCTTCTCTCTTAGACGTAGATGGGACTTTGGTGGCATGGCAGCCGGCGGTGTTTAGATATCTAGGCATACACATTTATCATGATGATCGAGATCTCCTTGACAGCAATATATCCAGAGCAGTCCCCGCTTTAAAGTCCCAAATTGAATTCTGGAAGACACTCAATTTTTCAGTCATAGGCAGGGTAGAATTGATTAAGATGGTGATGTTGCCACGTCTACTTTATTATTTTGCTAACCTCCCGATATATCTACCTGGCTCCTTTTTCCGGTCATTGAAGGGCGTCATGAGGGACTTTATTTGGAACAACACTAGGTGTAGGGTAGCATTAGCAAAGCTATATTTGCCTAGATCACACGGTGGGCTGACTCTGCCTAATCTGGAGCATTACTATCTGGCGTCCTAGATACTCTGGGTGGCGAAATGGGTGGAGGAATTACACCTTGCTGACACAGCTGAGCATGGGCCCCCGTACGCTCTAGATAGGATTCTTTTTCTCTTCCATCCATGCAATAGAACACACGAGCCGCTTCCTCTTTTAGTGCAGATTGCTCGGAGGTGCTTTCATAGGGCACTACACCTTACTGGGCATGTCATACCAGATGCGCCAGCCATTCTAATGCTGGGTATGCCGAAAACAGGGGGTCGTGTCCGGGGGGAGAATTTTGTTGGATGGCAAGAGGCAGGCATTTCTATCCTGGAAGATCTGTATATGGACGGTGCGCTACGACCTTTCCTCTCTCTGTCTGAAGAGGAGGGTGTCCCACCGGGGCAGTTCCTGAGTCATGCTTCCTGGGTGGCTATGTTGAGACAGCAGTGGGGAGATATTTCGCAGGAGCTTCCTACGCATCTTCTAATACAGTATGTACATGTAATGGGGACGGGGCGACACCTCGTTAAATAATTCGCAGAATCCATCCGGGAACACACCATGCAGGATTTAACGCCATTGAGACGTAAATGGGAGATAGATATGGAGCGATCATACACAGACCAAGAATGGTCTCTACTATTGGAAAGTCCCAGATGGATCCCCAGGAATGCACGTTTCAGGCTGATCCAATTCTATGTTGTACACAGAGCGTACCTATCCCCAGATAAGATTAATAGATATTTCAACGAAACAGATGCACACTGCCCACGATGCAAGATGGTAGGGGGCGATTTACTACATATGCTCTGGTCCTGCCCCAATTTACATTCGTACTGGGAGGAGGTGATCCGTCACCTGAATACAAGTACGGATAGAAGCATGCTACAGGAATGGAAGGAGTGCATAACGGGGATATTCCCTAAAAAAAAAAAAAGAATAAAGCCTCTTCTAGGTTTTTGGATCTGGAGTTGGTGTGGCTAAAAGGCTTATTATTCGCCGATGGAAAGCAGTTGAGCCCCCGCGATAAAGGCATGGCATAAATTGGGCCAAGGCTGAAGCAGTCTCATTAGTAAGGGAGGACACGCTGGGGCTCCGCAAATACCCTATTTCCATGGCGTGGAACGCAATGCTGTGCACATTACAAGGGATGGTTAATCAAGATGACCTGTCCAATGATCCTAACGCTGACTAAAATTACTCTGAGCAAGTTTTGTAATGTGTTTTGTATTGTAATTTGGATTATGCAGCATGTATAGAACGCATTCGCCAAAATGTGTTAGTGTTCATTGACAATGGATGTATGTATGAGAATGTACAATTGATAAAAATGCAACGGTTTCTGCCTTTCCTCCTGCTTCTATAGGTATCCCTGAGCTCCCTTCCTGTCCCTCCAATTGGTTGTTATGTGGTTTTCATGTTATCCAAACGATCGTTTGATCAAAATCTAGTAGTAAAGGCATGGTCGGAAAGGAATTCTTCGAAACACGCACGTGTATTTAATATGCATATGTACGATTCGTTTATTTTTGTGTTATAACCAGAATACATATTATATCTGGAATAATGTTTTCTACATGTTAGATCAAGGGTAATGTTAAATCACGTCAAATGAGACAGATAGCTATTATTCATGTATCACTTCATCGGGTTATTGTATCAAATTCAGCATTTTGAAGTATACCTACTGGTTCTTTGGAAAATGTATTTACCTGTCACTATATCATATATGTGAAAATCTAAAAAACAGATCAAACAAAAAAAAATACCTGGGGTACCGGACCCCATGCAGCAGCCAAGGATTGTTGTGTCCAGTTCGGACACCAACCCGAGGAAGACCAACCTACACATCGAATGACTTCAGGGACAGTGAAACTCACATCAAGAGTGGCCCAGTTGTCCTGTTTGCTTCCCTGTGCATAAACCAACGACAAAGAGTGAGTCTGCTGCCACCTGATGCCTCAAACCACCTACGCACCCGCACTCCAGAGCCCGAGTTCAAGGGAAGGGATGGTGCCAACGGGGTCCCCAGACCCACCAGAGCTAAACCCATCCTTGGGTTTGCCCAGATTGGACTTTCCGTGCCACATGCAGACTCTTTCTGCAGGCCCCCTCCAACCGCAAGTGACTCCAGTACAGGAACCCGACTCCAACAGACACCACTGCACCGGAGCCCCACAGCCTGAGGAGAAGTGAACCAGCAGTGTCCCTAAGTGCCAGAGGATCTCAAGGGTCGAGCCCCTATGGGTCCCCCGGACTGGTTCCCCAGTCCAAGCTTGCAGCCTCTTTGTAACTGGACGGTTCTCCCTTTGAAGTGAATGGGACACCTGACGCTGTGACACACCTCTGCACCTGGACACCTCAGAGCCTCCCAAGGTGACCAGTTGGTGTGGTCTTGGACTCTGCCCCATACTCACCTTAAATCCTGAAGAACAGTCCAGTAAGTCGCTGCTAAGGGCCGGAATGCAATACATGTTTTCCTCCATAAACCAATCCAGAAATTGCACTGTCAACTTTTGAAAACTGTAAAAATTCATAGCTCGAAAAGTACTTGCCCAATTCTGAGAATCTTGGTATCTAAATTCATATAAAAGTATGTGTTATTTTTATAAATTGGTGTTGGATTTCTTTATTGAGTGTGTGTCTCATTTACTGCCTTTGTGTTTTTAGGTTTCGCCTGCACAGCACTTGCGCTGTGCTTGTGAAATCTCTTGTATTTAATAGATCTTAAAAGGGGGCTCTTATCAGTTCCCATTGCCGAATTACTGTGTTCATTCGCTTTTCTGTGGAACTTTTCTTTTGTTAACTTCCCCTGGCTATTCGCATTTACAATTCTTCTAAAGCTGTTCACACTGTTTAAGTCCCATTCACTGTCAAGATAAGATCTCTTTCCACGAAGAAGGCAGACAGCATGCTGGAATGCTTGCTTTTTATTACTTAATTGTGTAAAGCAGATGCTTTAGCCTTAGAACGTTTTGGCATTTCCTATTCATGTTTCTGTACCTTTCTTTGCACTTTGTAGGCATTATCAGATTGCTTTTTTCAACTTAATCTATTTGGTCATTATGATCAAATTCTAAATGTTGTAATAAACATTGCACGTTAAAAATAAAGTTAATATACAAGAGCTATGCTATATTTTACTACTAAACAGACAGCCACAAGTGCAGTTACCTTGCAGTTAAAAGTGACTTGATTTGAATTGTGCAGCAGGTGCAGAGGCACCGGGGCCAAAAGTCCTGGGAACCCCACTAAACCCAGATTGCTAACATTTAAAACTAAGCAGGCAGTCACAAGTGCAGTTACCTTGCAGACAACAGGGTCATGATTTCAATGGTACAGCAGATGCAGTAGCACCAGGACCAAAAGCTCTAGGCACCCCACTAAACACCTAATATTGCTATATTTTACTACCAAAGAGGCAGTCACAAGTGCAGTTACCTTGCAGACAACAGAGTCATGATTTGAATTGTGCAGCACGTGCAGTGGCACCGGGCCCAAAAGTTGCCAGCACTGCTCTAAACACCTAATATTGCTATATTTTACTACTATGCAGGCAGACACAATTGCAGTTATCTTGCAGTTAAAAGGGGTTTGATTTGAATGGTGCAGCAGGTGCAGTGGCACATGGGCCAAACGTTTTAGGGACCCCACTAAACGCAGAATATTGCTAACTTTTACTACTAAACAGGCAGTCACAAGTGCAGTTACCTTGCAGGCACTAGGGACATGATTTCAATGGTGCTGCAGGTGAAGTGACACTAGGCTCAAACCTCTAGGAACCCCTCTAAATACCAAATATTGCTATATTTAGCTACTAAATAAGCAGTCACAAGTGCAGTTACCTTACAGGCAATAGGGTCATGATTTGAATGGTGCAGCAGTTGCCGTGGCACTAGGGCCAAAAGTTGTCATAACTCCTCTAAACACATAATATTGCTATTACTTCAATTAATTCTATTATTTCCCTCTTTCATTTCATTTTTCAAAATACTGCTATTACTTACCCGCACTATACCACTAGTAACAGCATAATATGTTGCCTTATGTACATAAACAAGTCATAACTCTTTAACAGACTCTCTTTAACTTATATTGTACAACTACTCAGAAAACTACAACTTACAACAAAAAACAGCTTATTATTAATCACACAGCAAAACCTAATGCATTTACCAATGCTTGTTTTCTTTAAGCCACCGCTGACCCTTTCCATGTGAGGTTACCTATCAGCTAAGCCAGCCCTGGAGATGAAGAATAGGTTTGCAATCCTGTCCGAGCGAACTGATATTGATTGTAGGCTGGGTACTGTGGCTACAAACCAGGATGTAGTGTTCTAGCAGACTACGCACACTCCCCGCCTACTCAATTGCACCCCATCTAATTCACAACATCTACAGCAAACCCTAATTCACAACATCTACAGCAAACCCTAATTCACAACCACCTCTGATAATGATTTTGAGCTGGAATATAACTGGCCTTCATGCCAAGGTGCACCTTTGTGACTGACAGCTGTTCTAAAAGAGACTGACATTTTGATGTTCCAAGAGACCTGGGATTCCCAGCCATTGGCATTTGAGGGGCTTGAGTGCTTCAGTGTGCCTGCAAAACCATCACGGCACGGGCGTGCCTCTGGGGGCTTATCTATTTAGATTAATCGTTTGTTAGGTGCACGCGTCTAGGCCCTGGAAACACCCTAAGGCTGCATTCATTAAGGGGAACCCAAGTCTGTATATGATTTATTTTTATAACAATTACTTTGTAAACACACCAAACGCAAAGTTCCCTATTCTGTTTAAGTTCATCAGTTCACCCATATCAAAGACCTCTGTCATGGGACGTGAGGTACATCTGATCCTAGCAGGTGATTTTAATGCCAGGCTGGGCCAGTACCCTATGTCACATGACGTAGAGTATTTTGTAGGTGGAATAGACCATAGAGGCAAGGAATTAGAGGCCTTTGTAGGCTCCTTATGATCGAGTCACATTATGGATCTAGGAGGCACTATTGAACTGGGATTGCCTACTTATAAGGGAAGAGGTTGTCCCTCAGTAATTTCAAAAGGTTGGGGCAATGATAATAATGCTTTGCGCTGAGCTGCTATCTACTAGACCGGGGCCCAACCAGTTCGATGATTTAAAGCAGACTTCTCCAACGAGTAGCTCGTGAGCTACCTGTAGCTCACCAGCTACCTGTAAGTAGCTTTCCTGTGTGCAGCTCAGCCTACAAGTTTAGAAGATTTTGTTTGGTTGAATTAATATATGTAAATCAACATTGAAAAGTGTGTATTTGAGATGAAAATGTGTATATTTTCAGAAATCATAAGTTGTTTTTTTGAGAATTTTCAAAACATTTACAGCTGATATTTGATTGAAAATCATGCAGTGTTAGAGAGACTTATAACTAATGTAACCTTTTTTTACGTTACTGCTGGCAACCATGCCTGATGCACTGAGGTGATCACTTCTAGTAATCTTGCATATAGTGGCAACTAATGTAATCTTGTCTAATGTGGTCACTATTACAACACTTATAATATTAGTAGCTCGGGATTTTTTCACTGAACATAAGTAGCTCTTATTACAGAAAAGGTTTGATACCCCTGCTTTAAACATAAAATAATTTTATTTACATATAACAAATCGATTTCAATATTACAAATAAACGCACAATGTCCATATATCAAGTTTCATTATCTAATTATTCTCAGAAAGGTTTTTGAGCATTTGAAAAACGGTTTTTCTTTACTTTCTTGTTTCAAATTACAATTTTGAAAAGGTTAAAGTATATACAATTCTAATAATTCCAAACAACTAATACAATGATTACAATAACGAAAAAAAAATTGAGAAATACTATCAAACGATTCAATTCAGTCAGTACATATCATGGTCAGTGTAATCTGTACTTATCTGATAGAGACTTCTAGCTGCATATTCATTACCTTTGAATTTCCCCAGGCGCCAAACTGGATCAGGGAGATTTTTCGTGAGCAGTACCTCTGTGCACCAGTAGGTGGCATCTATCGGCTCAACGCTGCGGCCCCCGCGCCAGAAGTGACATCCACGTCACTTATACAGGCGCCACCTTGACGCACTGACGTCAGTTCATTGCTGATGCAAGAGAAGAGCTACCCCGTTGCCAGTTTTTGACAGTATTTTTGCAACATTTTGTAAACATTTTTGTGATTTTTTTCCTCCTGGTGTGTTGAGGATGTCATTGAGGAAGGCAGGTTTTAAACCCACTGGTGCCTGTCACCATGCCATGTTGGTGACGGTCCCGGACCTTGTGTGACTGTGGTGTTTGGAGCGCATCCACGACTCTGAGTCGTGCTGCGACAGCCGTGCCATGGCGCCTAAGGCTTTGAGGGAGCGGTCCCTGAAGCTGCTTGTGGCCTGGCATGCGACTCCACAGAAGTCACGGTCCCGCTCAAGAGGAAGGTCCCGGGACCGTTCCAGAAGTCTGAAGTCCTCTTCATCCCACTCGAAATCGTCGGGGCACTCAGGTAAGAGGCACAAAAAACACAAGAAGTCAAAGTGCGCTTCCACCTCTCCTCATCCGTTGGCAGACACGACGAAGGAACATCGGCGATCGAGGCCTGGTTCCTTGGAATCTGCGCCTGGGCCGACTCTGTGAGTCCGCAGTTTTCTGGGAGCCGGAGTGACCCCTGCTCAAGTTAAAGAGTTTTAATAGGCCAGACACCTCATTTTTAGCACCCCAACCCCTCCGGCGCGCCTACGGGCCCCAAGGGGGCAGAGGGGGCCCCATCTGGTTCCGCGCCAGCAGCCGCTCCGGCCTCCATGGGCCCGATGGATCCAGTAATGGATCTGAGCCTGTGTCGGTTGTGTCACTGCGACCTTCCCTGATGCTCTCGGTGGCGGCGACGCCCATTGGCAGTGCCAGCCTCTTTGTGATTCCCAAAACCCACACGAAGCCTCCGACTCTGGTGCCAACAGGACCCCCTGTGTCCTTGGTCAGAGCCTGAGCCTTATTCCAAAGGGAGAGGCTTCAGGGAGGAATGGGAGGTGTCAATGGACCCTTTAGAATACAAGCCTTATGAGCAGGATATGGACTGTTGAAAGCAACTGAGTGAGGCTAGCAGTCTGGATACCTCTCCAGATACCGGCATGCTTTCTCCCTCTACCATGGCTATGGAGGAGTGAGCTAAATATTCAATGGTGGTGAGGAGGGCGGCTGAGGTACTCGACCTTCAGTTGCCCTCGGTGGCAGTCAAGACCAACATCTTGATTGAAGTGCAGCAACCGGGAGTCTCCTCTGAACCCCTACTCCCGTTCAACGAAGCCCTCACTGAAGTCCTTCTGGGGACCTGGCCCAAACCCAGCACAGGGGCGCCTGTGAATAGGACGATTGCCCGCCGCTACCGCCTTGCTCCAGGGGACCCAAATTTCCTCACCCAACACCCTACCCTGGAGAGCTTGGTGGTCCAAGTCTCCCGTTCCCATGGCACATTCCCTGCTGCTACCTCGGACACGGAATCCAAGAGGCTGGACAGCTTGGGACAGAAAATGTTTGCTTCTGTCAGCCTTGCATTGTGGTCAGAGAACACCATATGCTTATTGGGCTGCTATTCCCACACACTGTGGGAAATGGTTGCGCAAGTGCTGCCACAGGTTCCGGAGGAGGCCCGTGCCATTCTCCTCCAAGCAGTTACAGACGGGAGACACCACGCCTGGCTGAGAACATCTGGCTTTTAGTGGAATGTCCAGACTTCCCTTATGAACATGTTCTTTGATGGCACCCATCTTTTGGGAGACAAGGCAGACTCGGCACTGGAGCGCTTTAAGGACCCGTGGGCTATGGCCAAGTACGTGGCCCTCTCAGCTTTCCTACGGTCCCAGTCTGCCTTTCGCTCCTTTTGTGCCTCCATCTTATGACTGGCTGATGGAGGATCATTTGTCCCTACCCCCCGAGAACGTAATGGCTCTCTTGGCCAAAGCAGCCATAGAGAGGGTTCCTGTGCCAGAAGTAGGCTGTGGTTGCTATTGCTGCTACTTTCTGGTCCCCAAAAAGGACAAAAGTCTTCGTCCTATCCTAGATCTCTGAAACATCAACTAATTCCTCAAAAAGGAGAAGTTCAAGATGCTCACATTGGCTCAGGTTTTGTCTGTCCTGGACCCAGGAGACTGGAAAGTAGCGTTGGACTTGCTGGATGCCTATTTCCACATTCTTGTCCTGCCTGCCCATCGACGCAGCCTGCGGTTTATGGTAGGCCATGAGCATTTTCAGTTCACCGTGCTCCCTTTTGGTCTTACCAGTGCCCCTTTGGTATTCACCAAGGCGATGGCAGTGGTTGCAGCTCATCTGTGAAGATCAGGAGTGCCAGTCTTCCCCTATCTCAAAGACTGGCTGTTGAAGGCGGGCTTACCCCAGGCTGTCGTCTCTCACCTCCAGACTACAGCAAACCTTCGGCACTTGCTGGGGTTAACTATCGACGTGCCAAAGTCACACCTGACTCCCTCTCAGACGCTCCCTTCATCTGCGCTGTTCTGGACACAGTGCAGTTTCGGGCTTATCCTCTCGAGCGGCGAGTTCAGGATATTCAGGCTACAATACTGATGTTTCAGCCTCTATCCTGGGTTTCGGTGAGGCTGACTCTGAGGCTGCTCAGTCTCATGGCCTCCTGCATCCTGCTGGTGATACATTCCAGATGGCATATGCGGGCCCTGCAGTGGGACCTGAAGTTCCAGTGGGCACAGCATCAGGGGAATCTCTCCAAATTGGTCCAGATCTCAAAGGGAACTCCAAGGGACCTGCAGTGGTGGCTAACGAACTGTGATTGGGCCAGAGGCAGACCCCTCTCCCTTCCCCAACCAGATCTCACAGTAGTGGCAGATGTGTCACTCTTGGGATAGGGCGGCCACCTGGGAGAGGTGGAGATCAGAGGACTTTGGTCTCTGGTGGAATCCGGACTCAACATAAACATGCTGGAGCTCTGTGTGATCCAACTGGCATTGAAAGCCTTTCTACCCTCCATCAATGGAAGGCTAGTGCGGGTGTTCATGGACAACACCACCGCCATGAGATACTGCAACAAACAGTGCAGGGCGGGGTCGTGGACCCTCTGTCAAGAGGCTCTGCATTTCTGGACATGACTGGAACAGTAGGGCATATCCCTGGTGGTTCAACACCTAGCAGGTTCTCTGAACGCCAGAGCGGATTAAATTAGCCGTTGATGCCCAGCGGATCATGAATGGTGTCTCCACCTACTTGTGGCACAAGGTATTTTTCAGCAGTGGGGAGAGCCTTGGATAGATATGTTCGCCTCTGCCGAGAACACGCAATATCAGCATTTGTGCGTGCTGGAGTTTCCAAGGTCGCTCTCGCTCGGAGGCGCTTTTCAGCTAAAGTGGAACTCAGCCTCCTGTACGCCTTTCTGCCCATACCACTCCTGCCCACAGTTCTCAAGAAGATCAGGATCGACCAGGCCCAAATTATCCTTGTGGCTCCGGACTGGGCATGGAGAGTCTGGTATACGGAGCTCTTCTGAGTGTCGATCATCCGATCAGGCTGCCCCTTCGGGAGGATCTTCTGTTGCAGCAGCAGGAGAGGGTCCTCCACCTGAACCTGTCAACTCTCCGTCTTCTTGCATTGAGATTGGGCGATGGCAGTTGATAACTTTCAACCTTGCTCCAGAAGTCTACAATGTTATTCTGGCAGCTGGGAGTCCCTCCACCAAGATGGTATATGCCTGCCGTTGGAAGCGATTTGTATCATATTGTACAGAAAAGTCCATTGACCCTCTTTCTGATATTTTGCTTTTTATTATTACCCTTGTCCATCAGGGCTCTGCTTTGGGCACTCTGAAGGGTTATCTTTCTACTCTGTCTGCCTTCTTGCGGCTGCCTGATCAACCCTCTTACATACGTTCCTCCCTTCTCCTTATATTATGCCTCAGTGGGACCTTAATTTGGTCCTCACATTCTTGATGTGCGCTCCTTTCAAGCCTCTTCACAATATTCCCCTCAGGCTGCTCACCATCAAGACAGCCTTTCTTCTGGCCACTACATAGGCCCAGAGGGTGAGTGAGCTGCAGGCTTTATTTTGCAAGCCTCCATTCTTATCAGTTTATCCGGACAAACAGGTGCTTCGCACTAGGGCCTCTTTCCTTCTGAAAGTGGTGACTCCATTTCATGTTGGCCAATCTGTCACCTTGCCCACTTTCTACGCTCCTCCACATCCCTCTAAGGAAGAGGAGCAACTCCACCATCTGGATCCAAAAAGAGCGTTGTTGTTCTACCTTGACTGCACACAAGAGTTCCGGGTGGGCGGCCAACTCTTTGTGGGGTATGCTGGTGCGAAGGAAGATTGGGCGGTGCAGAAACGAACCATCCACAGATGGGTCCTGCTCAGCATAAAGTTCTCCTACGCACTGGCAAAGAAGCAGCCTCCTGAAGGCTTACATGCCCATTCCACCAGAGCTAAAGTTGTGACCACTGCGTTAGCACATGGAGTCCCAGTCCTGAACACCTGCCAGGCAGTAATGTGGGCTTCTCTGCACACGTTTACAAAGCATTACTGCCTGGACAGTCCGGTCCACGGGGAGAGGCATTTCGCCCGTTTGGTCCTGCTGGACTTCCTAGTTTAAATTTGTCCGCAGACCTACCACCAGGGGCTGTATTGCTTGGGTATCTATTCAAAGGTAAGGAATTTGTGACTAGAAGTCTCAAATCACATTTCAGTCTTTTGGAATTATAATGCCTTAGATCATCACATTGTCAAAATCAGGTGAGGACGCGAGACCGAATTAATTTTGAGAATTGAACATTTAGACTTCCTTTTAAAATCAATTCTTGATTTTAAGAGAACCTGTGATTTTTTTATTGTAGATCTTTTAGCACCTATACAACTTACAGGTACATGTTTCAAAAGGATCTTAATGCATGATGATTGAATCTATGAAATATATGTAGATGAAATAGGTAAGCAATTTGTAGAGTGATTGACCATGAATAAGACATGGGGGCAGAATGTCAGACTGCTAGTAAAGAGGTGACTATAACAGCTTTAACAGGGACAGCTTTCAGAGACCAAATTAATATTGCAAACTCACAGGACCCTAAAGTAGCAAGAATCTGAGTTAGTAACAATAATCGCTCTAATTATCCCACTGATGGACAATTTACTCCTGAGTATTTCTAGAATATGCATATGAGAGTGGTTGGAACACAATGGAGGTTTTCTAATAATGCAATATTGTCTCCAAACAGTTTTTGTATAAACATTAATTATTTAACATTTCTTTCTTTGAGAAATCAACTGACAAACAAGTATGTATACCTTCAAATTTTTATAGAAACAACGGTTTGAAGGATGTCTATGAGTCCCTATGTTGTATTTAACTTTGAAAGTCGTAAATGTGGTAACATTTGGCTTAATAATATGGATGAGTCTTCTTCCTGCATTTAACCATGTTATATTAACAGTCAGGAACTTCTGTTTAATAGCAAATGTCTTAATGCCTACAAGCATTGTGATTATAATTTCCATGATCTTTTAAATTCCAGCTTTGAAGAAGCGGCATGTTACGCTGTGAAACACGTGTTGGCTGAAAAATGTATAATGCTGACAAGTACAGATAAGACTGAACATGATATGTGCTGACTGAATTGAATCTATATATTTTAAATCAACAAGGGAACCCAATTAGTGGTCAGGGACCTTGGGTATCAATTATTCTAAAAGAACAGTGGTCCCTTAAACTTAAATTATTAGTACTGTAAGTTACATAGAGGTACAATTATATCTATGTTTTGAATGCCCAACTGGACATAATCATTTTAATATAAACAGGTAATTAGAACAACATATAAGTGGGACAATTAATAAAGACAAAAAAGGACAAACTCAGGCCTAATACCTAGGGCCTATAGCATTACAAAGTAGTTAGACGAACAGTTACATATTTTGAGCACCATAGCACCATTTGGTAAACATTAAGATTGTGTCCACTCTTTGCACCTTGACACAATCTTAATGTTTACCAAATGGTGCTATGGTGCTCAAAATATGAAATTCTTGGTCTAACTACTTTGTAATGCTAAAGGCCCTAGTTATTATGCCTGAGTTCTTCCTTTTTTGTCTGAATTGAATCTGTCAAAAGTATTTCTATGAAAACAAAGTTCTTGTAATCATTGTATTAGTTGTTTGGAATTATTGGAATTGTATATACTTGAAACTTTTCAAAACTGTGAGTTGAAAGAAGTGAGGTAAAAAACCTTTTTGAAATGCTCAAAAACCTTTTTGAGAATAAATCACAATGAAACTTGATACATGGACATTGTAGGTTTATTTGTAATATTAAAAACTATTTGTCATCGCTCCCTAAGAATAAGATTATTGTACCTCAGTAATTGATGACATCTTCATTCCTAGCAGCTTAATTAACCTATTAGCGTATGGAGTCATTATACCCTCAAATTTCAGCTAACATAATCTTATAGAAGCAGCAGTCTCTGTATCATTGGAGAAAGTATCCAACACAGTTGAAGGGATTAGCAAACCTTACCATCTTCTGATGGTCTTAAGTTGGTTTGGAAACTTCATAACCCAGTCCAATTCCGCTAAAGCTTAATAGGAGATAACTGGGAGATGACTATGCGGTGTTTGGAGGATGAGGAGGGTAGAGACATAGGGGCCGATTCCGATCTCGGCCGGTAGGGCTCCGAATCGGACTCGGCATTACCGGATCCGATTCGGAGCCCTGTTTCCCGACCGAGTCGGACGTGCGTCCGGGCGAGCAAGTACGATGCGAACGTACGCGAAATCGCAGACCGACTCGTTCGCGGGACCCAACCGCTCCGACCGACTCGCACGGACACGACTCGCACCGCGCAATGGAGACGTTCCCCGGCCGGGTAAGTACGATGCGCGCCGCGAGCAGTCCGACCGACTCGCGCCGTCCGGCTCGAAAGAGCAGTCGGAGCCGCACTTTGGGGGTCCGTGTCGGACACCCCTGTATGCCTAGCCGCGCGAGTCGCACACAGGGGGGGACCCATGGGTCCCCCCTACCTGTGCGTGTACGGCGCGACCCGCTTCGACGCGTACCCGCTATAGGGGGCGCCCTTGTTCGCCTTGCACCCATTGAGTCAATGGGAGCCCGCGTACGCATTGTACGACCGGCTCCCATTGACTTCAATGGGAGTCCGACCGAATCGAGTCCGATAGCATGCGAACGCATCGTACTCGTTCGGTCGGACTGCTAGGGTCCGATTCGGTCGGAAATCTCTCCGGGTCCGGCTCGGTCGGAGAGATTTCCAGCCCGAATCGGAATCGGCCCCTTAGTAGTTTGCTCTTCTGTTGTCCTTTGTGCTTCTATTAAGCAAGCTCTTGTTAAACCAATTAGACCTAACCTTGTTGTACGAAGGTAGTTTAAAAATGAATGCTTGAAAGCCAACTGACAGCTGCACAGAGCTCTTAGTGATAATCCTAGGAACCCAGTCACTGTAGCCATTTCACGTAAGCAATATAAATCAGTCATTATAAAGAGTCGGAATGAGGTCACTACCCAGCAATGGGACAAATTAGTTCAGGCAGCGTCTGTGGAGGAATTAAGTCCTTCTGGTCTGCAGTGATTGCTATGTGAACTTAAAATCAGATTGTGACTCCGATTAGCCGTCACATTTCTAGTGAAGCACGGTGGCCCACTTTTCTTAAATATATTCTGTTACTGCACCTACCAAACAGTTTAGTAAGATTAGCAGCAAGCATCAGGGCATATCAATCTCACTGTACTAAGTTGTTGAGTCTATCAGGCTGAGTGTCAGTGAGAAGACACCTGGGTCAGGTGGAGTCCCTATAGACTTGATAAAGTGCAATATTGATTTGTGGGTGCCGCTATTGGCTAATTATTTTAACAAGATAGTTATAAAACAAGATTCCCTCCGGAACAATACAACATATTCCTCTCTAGAGATAGTGACACTCTCAACACTTATATCAGGCACTCAACATCAAACCACAACAATATTCAATATTTAAAAATTTGAAACAATCTGCTCAAAGTGTGAAAGTACTTATGCACAAGTTTTAAGTTGAGGTTCTAGGGAGAGGGTTTACCTTTGCACCCACAACGAAGGTTAACAAATTCACTTTGGAGAAGGATTTGAGGGCATTTTTTAGAAAGATTAGACTAAGTAGGTTTTTTGAGAATAAAGATTATGTAGCTCCAGATAATATTTCTGGTCTAAAAGGTAAATCCACCTTTACACCGGCCATTGCCCAGGTGTGTAAAAATGTAGAAACTTTTGAACGGGTGGTAGATACAAAGGTAAAAAAATTGGTTAGAGAAGCACATCCTGATCTTAATAATATGTCTAGTAATCTTAGAATAGCTTTGAACTCTTTGAAAGATGATATGAATTTGACTATCAAACCAGCTGATAAAGGGGGAGGTGTGGTTGTCTTCGACACAGAGGATTATGACAGTAGGATGTTGGTTCTCCTTGGTGTCGAGGACCACTACACCAGAGTACCCCATTCTAAAATGGAAAACTTAAAGAAACAGATAGCTGATATTCTAATTAAAGCAGACAACAACAATTGGATTTGTGAAGCAGAATTAAGGTTCCTTAAAAATGAAAATGCCATTATTCCAGCGATTTACGGGTTACCCAAAATTCATAAGAATGAAGAAGATCCCCCATGCGACCCATAGTTAGCGGCATTGGCTCTTTGTTGGAACCTTTTAGCCAATATGCTGATTTAGTTTTAAAGCAGGAGTCTTATGTGAGAGATTCGGCTCACATTATTTCTATGATCGAGGAACCACCTTTAATGAAGATAGACAATGGTTGGTAACCCTCGACATAGAAGCCTTGTACACAAACATCCCGCAGGATGATACTATCAAAGTTATTAGTGAGATTTTGACCCCTGAAGATCTGAGAGGTGCTAACAAGGAATTTATCATTGATTGTATCACCCTGGTGTTTAAGAATAATATGTTCTTATTTAAGGAAGATCTGTATCTTCAATGTAAGGGTACCAGTATGGGAGCGACATGTGCTCCCAGCTTGGCATGCCTATATGTTGGCAACTTTGAGGACAGACACATCTTCAATGAGGTGGCGCCATTCTATGAGAACATCTTGTTATGGCGCTGCTTCATTGATGATATTTTCTTCATCTGGGAGGGTGAGGAAACCATTCTGTTACATTTTCTAGAATGGCTTAACCTGGGAGATCAAAATCTTAGATTTACGGCTCACTATAACAACAGTGCAGTTCATTTTTTAGATATTACCATCAAAAATGTACAGGGCACATTAGCAGTTGAATTATTCACTAAACCAACGGATAAGAACACGTTATTACATTATAGGAGTTATCACCCTCGGGCCCAGAGGGATAACATACCATTTGGCCAGTTTCTCCGCTTGCGGAGAAACTTTTCCTCCCTAGAGGATTTTTATAAACATTCTGATAATTTAAAATGTAAACTCCTAGATCGTGGATATCCAAAGAAACTAATAAGACATGCCTTCAAACGAGCTAGGTTTTATAATCGTGAAAGCATGTTAGAACAGTATCCACAAGAAAAGAACAAAAAAGATACTGCTTCTAGTAAGAGAATTGTTTTTGTAAGCCAGTTCTCTAATATCAGCAACAAGCTGAAAAATGTTGTCAATTCAAATTGGAGCATTTTAAATGAGGGTAATGATACCATACTTCCCAAACCACTCTTCGCCTTTAAGCGAAATGATAATATTCGCAAGAGTTTGGTTAATACCTATAGAGCTCCACGCCCTTTGATACAGAGTAACCTCCAGATGAGCAGAGCTCTAGGTAATTATAGATGTGGAACCTGCAGCATTTGCGATCACTGTTTGGTAACCAAGACACTTATCTATAATGGTTATACTATGACCGCAAAAAGTCTAAACAACTGTAGAAGCTGTAACGTGGTATACCTACTACGCTGTCCTTGTGGACTAGCGTATGTGGGTGAAACCGGAAGAGAACTTAGACTTCGGTTACTTGAACATCGGTCAGCCCTGAAGACCAAAAAACATAATGCACCGTTAGTGGAGCATTATCATTTGGCAAAACACAAACATACTGAGTTTGAATGGTTTGTGATTGAAAAAATTGTCACTGACAAAAGAGGTGGTAACACTGAAGTCAAGAGGAAAAATAGGGAGCAGTGGTACATCTCAATTTTAGATACCATTGATAAAGGTCTGAACACTAGGGAAGACTGGCTAAAATTGGTAATCTAAATAGGTGTTCATGAAAGAATATTTCAGGTAGATATGTAACTTGGTTTAAACCATGGGACATATATACGATAGTGTTCCACACCATGTTTGGCACGGCCTTGTTACTATGTTGTAGTTAGTGAATGAGTACAAAGGGCCCTGTATTATATTATTTGTACTTGGAGAGTTGAATAAAGGAGATGTGATTAACAGGGCATTAATCGATTATTTATTATTTAGTTATTAAATAGGATGAGTGAATAGGAACTTGGACTAGATTTGAAGATTAAGGTGAATTTTATACACCATTATCTTTAAGACGCTTCCCTTAAGAAGAAAAAATGTGGCATGCGTAAAAATAAATAAAATACGTGTCCTCATGTGGAAGTTGTTTTACTCACATTTGAACACGGTGACTGCACATAATTACATTTAAGTTAGTGCAGCAGATCCATTCATCGATAAGATATGTTTATCTTGTATTTTGCACCCTTACAGTATAAAATTGTTTTTAAACAAAGATGTCATTCTCAGGCTCCTTTGACATTGATTTTGACTTATTGTGTTCTTTTAGAAAATATTTTTAAATTAACATCATCGATGGGTTAAAAAATAGTACAATTTGTTTTTTAGGTTTTGATTTTATATAAACCAAACAAAGGGGTTAGGCTTGTTGTAATTCTGATCTGGATATATAATGGACCCAGTTCCAATATGGCGGGACTTTTCCACACAGGATTAGGCTGCACAATACGATTCATTTTGAGAGTATCCGGCTACTAGGTGACGTCATTAAATAGCGTCTACTCAATTTGGTTAAACAAGCGATATAAATAGCTCACGTTGTCGGTGCCTCATAATGTTTGCTGACTCCACGAAGCGGTAATGCCGGAGTATGCGGGGTCATTAGAGCTACAAAGGTAAGGAGAGTTAGCGATATAGGCAGTAAAAAAGACACCGGGCGTTTAGCGCTGAAAAAACTTTTTTCTTTCCCGATCGCAATGTTTAAACATGTGAGAGATAGAATAACTTTATGTGCTCTCTCAAGATATGCGTGCGCTAATTTTGTTTAAACTAATACGTCTATATAGTAAAGGAATAGATAAATGAGTACAAGTAATGTCGACTTTGCTAAGTGGGTACGCCGAAGTATGTGGGGTCATTAGAGTTATAAAAACAAGGAGAGTTGATACTATGTGTAGCTTTAATGACACTGGGCGTTTAGCGTTTATAACACAGGAGTAAGATAAAGTAAATATTTTTTCTTTCCCGACATCAATGTCCTAAACATGTGGGAGATAGAAATACTTTATATGCTCTTTTTTCGGTATGCGTGTTTTATTAGTTTAAATTTACACGCATATATAACAAAGTAATGGATAAAAAACGACTACGAGGAATGTATTTGTGTATCCGATATAATATAGACTGATTGGTCAAGATTAAGTTACAATCCTATTGGGCTTAATAAAGGGGCAATTTAAGATATGAAATGCCCCCAATAGGTAAGCTAAAATAGTTGTTGTGTATAATTTTACAGCCTATCCAGATGTGCTCCGGTTAAATAGGATGAGAAGATTAATCGGCTGTCCTCTATTTTTGAATTTTAAAGTCTGCAAAACAAACACAAGGTGAGATATAGGATACATAAACTACAAATTATAAAAACTGATTGTAAATCTTCCAGTAGATGTATGATTCAGGTGCAGATATAGCTTCTTCTTTAATATTTGTTTTTAGCAGATTAATCGAGATGTGTTCCAGTTTCTAATTGAGGAAGAGATTGGGTATCCGCCTACATTTTTATCAATCCGAGGTGAGATATTTAAAAATGCGATATAGCATTTTTGAATTGTTATAGTGATCTCATTAATGAAATAATAAGTGACTCACTCCACTGTAGGGAGGTGTCTGATTAGAAGAGTGATCATATTAGTAAAAGGGGTTCTTGCTTATGTGGTAGAACTACCCTATAAATTATGGAACAAGATGGGAGTCTAATTGTGGATGTTTGAAATATCTTTCAGCTATTATTTGTGTATTTTATCATACACATGAGGGAGCCTCACCTATCTGAGTGCAGCGGCACCGGTGAGTGGATAAAATATTCTTTGAAATTAGAATGGGTGATTGGTTTTTATTTATTTATTTTTTGAATGGATGTTGAACATATGGTCTTATTGAACTCTCTCAAGGAGTGTGTGAGCACTTATGACTATGAGAAAATAACAATGCGAAGAAGGGAGGGTAAAAGGAATCTTGAATTAAATGTGACAAGGGATATCGCACTTAAATGTTGGATTCATATAATTTTTAAATACGTATGTGGACATAGGGGGATAGTAAATGAGTAGAAAAAGTTAAATTAACACAAAATGAGTAGAACATGTTTTTTTAATATAATATAAATGCTTATTTATATATATAATTTTTCTTGTTATTGTTTTATGTTAGGTTTATAACTGTATTTTGGATGAGGAAAGAATATTATTGTCCTGAAGAAGGTGGTCCTATAGACGGTTTGCCACCGAAACGCGTCGACGCACTGGTTTCTGTTAAATTTGTGGTGTGGCAGTGGCAATATATACAGGGAAGATTACACCCTGCTAGGTGCTGTCATAATACGTTTCAAATTAACCATTCAAAGGCAAAACTTACTGTCTTGTATAATTTCCTCATTAGGCGGTTTGTTTATTTCTGTATCTGTACTCGCTGAGTTAGTCAGGAGTCTTTTACACTTTTTATCTAGTGTTTTTTGAATGATGCTTCATAATGTGTATTGTAATTTTAATGTATTTTCATGAATTGATGTGAATAATTTTTATATTTGATGTATTAAAACTTGTGCATAAGTACTTTCACACTTTGAGCATATTGTTTCAAATTTTTAAATATTGAATATTGTTGTGGTTTGATGTTGAGTGCCTGATATAAGGGTTGAGAGTGTCACTATCTCTAGAGAGGAATATGTTGTATTGTTCCGGAGGGAATCTTGTTTTATAACTATCTAGTTAATTGGGTGCTCTGTTCCTTCGGACTTGAAGAGCCCCTCTCCTTGGTTTCAAGGTAATTATTTTAACAACCATGCACGCTCCTTATTACCGGGCTCATTGTCCACTTCGATCATTGTGCCAATATTCAAAAAAGGTAATTGGTCTGATCCCAGCTGCTATCGCCCCATCTCACTTATTGATACTTCTGTGAAAATATCAGGTGGAGTCATTTATAATAGGATCGAGGACTGGGTATCAGAAAACTCTATCTATATAGCTGCCAGTATGGCTTTAGGAATCGTGTGGGAACAATTGAGCAATGTCTGTATCTAAACCTAATTATCAGCAAGTATACAATAGCCAAACAATCCTCAATACATCTTGCCTTTACAGATTTGACCTCAGCATTTGATTGCGTAAATCGCTCAAAGCTGTGGAGACTCCTTCTATCCGGGGGAATGAATGAGGTGCTCGTACATTTTTTAGCAACCCTACATGAGGATATGAAAGTCAGAATAAGATTTGGGGCAAATGGTGAACTCTCTAGTGAGATCAAAATTTCTCGAGGTGTTAGGCAGGGCTGCGTACTAGCACCAATACTTTTTATACTTTATATTAATAAGCTAAGTCCATATTTAATTGTTCTTACCTCTGATGTTCTCGAGGTTAATGGTGCATACTCCCCATTCTGCTATACGCTGATGACGAAGTGTTGATGGACCACACCCAAAGAGCATTGCGTCTCCTAGTGACTTTGTTGCCCGGGTTCGAATTCCTTAATAAAACAGAAGACAAGAGGTATTTGGCAAAACAGACACAGTTTCATTTAATTAATTAAACAATGCGTCCGGGAGAACAGTTACAGGCACGAGGTCTGAGGTCTGTCACAATTAACATTGGGTAGGCGTTAGTCTTTTATACATTTTTACATAAAGTCATAAAAGTATCCGGCGTACCATACAGTGGCGGCTGGTGACATTTGAAAGTGGTGAGGCGTAAACGTTGGGCATGATTTTTATATAGCAAGCGATGTGAACAAGTTCTATGGACAAACCTGGGGTCCAGGGGAGTCCCTCTTCTGAGAAAGAAATGAAAAAAGATTGGCAAATGGTGCATTTTAAAGCAAATGAATGTAGCAATAAAGCAAGGCTATTAAGCAGTGGGAACGTATAGTCTTGAAATATTAAACACATTAAAACCTGCCCCATATCTTCTTGCATTAATTTGTTTAACAGTTACTGTAATGTGTAAATTGTTGTGCATGACAACTTTAGCTCTTTAAAATGTATGCTTGCCCAGTGTCTTGCACTGCATGCAGCATTAACTTTCGAAAAATATGCTCTAACCAGACTCTGAGAAGCACCCACAGCTGCTGGCCGCAACCAGTCATATAGAAATATGTGCAGACAGGTCTTTAAGTGAGAAGAAAAAAGTCGGTGCTCTCTATGAAGGAACATGTCAAATACATTTCTGTGATTCCCATAGTGTGCCATCAGACCGGTATTTTGGTTTCTCTCTGAGATGTAATTTTATCCAGATAAATGGCACAGCAACTGACATACACCTAAAGCCTGTCAGTATGATTGGCTTTGTCACTGGGTGTTAGCTGTTTAAGATAAATGAGTAACAACAATGATTTCTTATAAATAATTAACATTGGAAATGTTTAAATTCTGAAATAGTGAGTCTGTGAAATAAATAGCATTGAGGCCTGTGGAAGAAGGTTTGGCAATTATGTGTGCTTTACGTTAGATATGTATCCTCTTTTTCTCTGCATATCTTGTCCATCTGCACATCTTCAACCCCCTCTCTTTCCTCTTCAGCATCCTCTTTTCAGTCTTCCCCGAATGCCCTTCCTTGCATCTCTGTCACTTCACGCCCCAAACATGCACTGCACTCCCTCAAATTTAAGCACTTTAATTTCTCTTACTTTTGCCTTGCAAATATTTTGACATCAGTGTACCCCCTTCACACACATATCCACAGAATTTTAGTTGCAAATGGAATACACAAACATTGTTCTGTGTGCTCTGCAGAGAGGCCAACCCACTGACGGGCACTTTGTTTGGCTTTAGCCTTCCCACCTGAGCGCTCAATCAAAGCCCCTCATAAACACCTGGCATGGCTCAAGCTTCAAAGTATGCACAGAAATAAATACAGATAAACAACATTATGAAATAGCTAACTCGTGGGGAATGCAAGATTAAGTAAAGCATGTAAAATAAGAGAGGAACTAAATCGCTGAAATGCATTCCCTCGACGTTTTTAACATTCATTGTTTGCAAGTCAATCCATGTTTTTAGCATCAGTGTTAACTTATGGGCATGTACACAGGGCCAGTTTTAATGCCATACATCAGAGAACTGGCCACTGTAAGCACATGTTCCACAGTAAGCACATATCTCTCGCTTTGGGCCTGACTCGGATATTTGGATCCATTTCGCAAGGGAGCAAACGTCGCAGCTCCACTTCTAAAGGAGTGAGCAATGTGCAGCGAGGGCCTGGAGTGTCACAGTGGGGAAGATTAGCATGATGAGTTGGCTCGGCACAATATAAAGAACACAGCATTAGCTTGCAAACACTTACCATTACTGAGAACAAGGCACTGGATCAGACTTGCTTGCATTCACTCTCACGTATGACGAAAGGGTGGGATCTACGTCTTTGAATGACAGACGTCTCAAATCACGCAGGGATGAAGTCTCCTACGACCGAAACCATGACGCTTATTGCGTCACTGGCCTACAGTGTGCATGCAACCAGAGACCCCAAAAGCAATGAAGGGCTTCCAAACAGAAAGCCCTGCGTCATGCGTCACGTTAAGAAAGTTGATTTACTGCCTGTCTTCCGTCTCTTGCTTCAGAGCGAGGCGGGGCAGGCAGCCTGAAACAGACAACCCAGACTTAAATACATCAATTTATTTAGAGATACGATTGTATCTCTAAATAAATCGACCTATTTTATATTTTTTAAATGTCAGGAATTTTCAGAGGGGCGCAGCCCCACAGCCCTAATGGAGAAAACGCCCCTGGTACCATATATGGTGACTAATGTTGGTTGCTGCCTTAGAGTCATAAATTAATGGTTAAACGGTTACTACAAGTGACTGTCGACCATGCGTGGACACAGTGTGGCCAGTGGTGAATGTGTTCAGATGTGCGGCGTGGGAAGCGCGTGATCACTACGTGTGCTAGGTCTTGATTGGCATGTGGCATCTGACTTAATGGTGTTTTTCGAAGCGTGTGTTTACCTCCTGGCGTAACCCCTCGGGACACGTGTGCTTTATTGGGGACAATCTCCCCTGGCCATAGTGATGTCGTTGCAGCTATCTGTGCAATTGATCAAGAGTTTCCTGCCCACGTGTTAGCCTGCCAGCTATACACCCTCCCACCTGTGACCCATCAATCAGTAATACCGGTCTTAGGTTGCAGGGCCTGCTTTGACTACATATTTCCATGTCGAGGTAGATGTGGAGTTCGGGACGGGAGTTTCTATCAATAAACACGATAGTTCATTTATGTTGATAAACGCATCAATATCCATATTAACAACTTATTTCACCCAATTTATGGATGATCTTGATCTTCTCAAAAATGTTTCTAAATCGGACATTATGGCCTTGCAGTTGGTACTTATTGCTAAGAAAGAACTAGTAATTTTTCGATTTGTCAGGCTTTTGGGTACCTAATATTACACATTGTAGGTTGAAGTTATTAGGAGCAGTTGGCTCTCTCTTTAGCCTAAAGCAACCCCCTGGTGGGAGGGCACTTTCCCTGCTCTTGCAGATTTATTTTACACAGTGGGTGCCTGTGGCAATGTATGGGGCCTAGATAAGGGGCATTGCTAATTGTGCAGCTATTTAGGAGGAGAAATATTGTTTTGTAAAAAGATTCTGTCAGTCCCTCTATCCACCTCTCATTTTGTCATGAGGAGTTGGCCCAGAGTTATATGGTCGATTGTATCAGAGCTAGCCCCTTACATATGTGGTAATCCATATGGCGAACTGAGGAGATGGCCATGAATAAAGTCATTATTAAAGACTGCCTAGCGTGTGATGAGGGCCTTAGTATCCCATGGCTTTCATATGTGAAAAAAAAACTTTCATGACATAGGGCAGACTCATGCCTTTGCTGAGCCCTGCTCTAGGCGAACACTAGATAAAAAAGTATGTGAAAGCGCTAGTATTAAACCACGCCTGCTCACAATGGCTCTCAATGGAAACTAAAAACCCCTCCGTTTTAGCCTATTCTCATTTGAATATAGATAGCGCCGGCGCAATATTCATTTAATGCACGTGGGAGCTGCAAATGATCATTATTATTCTGCTTTAGGGCTGACACTGTTATGTAGCTACTTTGCTTCCCTTTGGACTTTCAGAAAAGAGCTAACATATCCCCTTGTCCTTGTGACAGAAGATCTGCTCATACACTGTTACATCTTATTTTATTTTGTAAATTCTATATAAAATATACCAAACAATTTTTTATTCCGTTCATTAGATCACAACATTTTAGGCAGTGTACACCAGCTGTACGCTTGTTACAGCAACTGGCGGATGTTGACTGCTGTCTTTATGTAGGATCTTTCCTGTCATCTGCTGTACGATCATGTAGCACTATGCACTTTGACTGATTTATTATTTTCTTGTATCACTTTCTTGTTTTTATTGCATTTGAATTTGCTGTATTCTTATGAGTTAACATGTTTTTATATGTACTGTTATTTGTATGACATTTTCAATCATGGTTTTAATTGGTGTGATGTACTTTTATGGGTACTTTTTGCCCCCGACTAAAGGAATTTCTGAATCTGACTCCTTCTTCCATCCTTCTGAAGTCAGTAACTCGAACACCATTAACTTGGTTATTAGAAACATCTGTTTTTACAGTGCATAGGCATTTAAAACTGTATTGAGCACTATATAAAAACAATTCAGGATTTTGTTAAACAGATTTTGGATCAAATGGTTTTGGGTTCTGTGAATTCAGAAAGCCAAAGATTTTTTATGCAGTAAGGTAAAACGACTCAATACATTGCATAAATCAATAACGCCAGAAATAATACACAAGTCAAATTACAAAGAGACTTAAGTAACACGTGCTTTGAACAAATCCCTGTTTCTATGTTTTCTACTGAGTTGACCCACACTGCCATTTCAACACTTGATCTGCCGGTTTCCAGTCTGATTTTAGACCTCGTGTGGGCCTCTGAGCTATGAGAAGTGCAGAAATATATGTTATTTGGCTATTTGATTGTGTGTCTCACAATGAAACATGTGGAAGTCGCTCCCTTCTGTAACTATGTGATGATATTTTTCACAAATAAACCTGTTTTGAAAAAAAAGGGGGGAATTCCAACACACAAGGTCTTCGAGTATAGGAAGAGATTTAAAAACGTGTTCGATCACCGAGCAAACTAGGGCTCGATATGAATCCATGAATACAGCTAGAACGCTTGCCCCAGACCTAAACATGTCTTCTCAGAACACAATCATAGTGGCGCCAGTGACAGCTCACAGTCTGCTACTGAGGTATTACCGCCGACCAGGAGGCTCTGCCGACCCTGGAGGGAGGGCTGCTACCTCCCCCCCCCCCCACACCGCCACCCCCTCCCCCGTGGGCATCAGACAAACGGCACAGCAGCAGCAGGGCGCAAGAGCACGCCAGAGGAAGGGCCAGCAAATGACTAGGGGAGTTTGGGTTCAAAGTACCCAATCAAGAAAGAGGGGCATGGTCGCAAGCATGGCCAAAAAGGAGACCGGGACATTGTCACCAAAGGAAATTGATGCCGCCACCGCCTGAGATGCCACAGGGAAAGCTGAACAACGATCACCCCAGAGATGATTCCTAAAGGGCAGAGGTCCTGGGTCATGGTCAGCTCAGCATCTGACCGCAGAAGCACGGACATTAGCGGGAGCGACCAACAAAGAAGAAGCGGAGGAGCATGCCTATACTGATACCAGTTAGGGTCGGATTGGTAACGCGGGCACTCGGGCAATGCCCGAGGGGCCGGTGTCCAGTTCCAGCCGTGGGCTGCTTTTTTTAACAGTCTGGGGGGCGATTTGGGTGGTTTCTGCATTGTTCGGATACCGCCAGCGGCCCAGTGGGTGCCTGAGTGGCCTTTCTGGAGGCAGATGGGCGTCCATTACCTCCCTTTTATCAACGGGCAGAGGTGTCACTCCCTTTCTCTCTCTGGGCCGGCCCATTAATGTATGCATATTGAGTGGGGGCATGGGGCCTGAGCAGAAGTGGCCTAACTTGTTTTCAGGTGTGTTTCACCAGTGTAAACTAATCCGTGCATTACCCCCCCCCTTTTTTTTTTAATAAAAGTTTGCCGAAGCAGTGTTGTGCGGGAAGACAATATGCAAATGTGGGCCACTGTTTTTAGCGTGCCCTGGCCGATTTTTAATCCCAATCCAACCCTGATACCGGCACCTGCAGCCAGGACCGCGGCTCCCGGGAGAAGATGGCGGGCACATGGGCGACCAGCAGGGGCAACAAGTACAGCAGAGCCTGCAGTGCAGGCTTTCCAGACAGAGGCACCTGGAGCCAACACGGCAGTGCTTATGAAGAGCTGCAAGGGTGCCCCACAACGAAGAGCCGGAGGACACCGATCCCGACATACAAGCACATGCAGCAAGTACAGCGGCGCCCGAGGGGGCCATAAGGGGCAACGAGGACAACAGGGCCAGCAGTGCTTAGGAAAGCAGCCCAGCCAGGGCACAGGTGCATCTGACCTAGGGCGGCTTCCTCTCGGCAGGATGGCCAGCTTGGCAGGTGTTGCAGCGCATGGGAGGGCAGTGCCCCCGAAGCTGTTGAAGTCATCACGTACCAGAAGCCTCGGGCAGTCATGCCCGGTTTGCTGAGGTGATCACGGACCTGGTTTAATCAGGCTCCAGTCATCAAAATGGGTAGAGGGTGGGGGTAGCAGTATACCCTTAATTGATTTCCGCTCCATGTGGAAGTTAATTGAGTCGGGCGCGGGTATGATGCTAGAGCACGAGAGACTGTAGGAATGTAGGTTTATAATGAACCCGGCACCTGTCGCAAGATAAACAATAACATGTCCAACCACTGTGGACAAAGGACAGGGTTTTGAGCGTATGTGGTTTGGAGAAGGCGCCTGCAACGAGTGTGCGTATTCTTAGGATTAGAGGTGTATGAGACGGTGCTGACAGGAGGGGGAACCACCTGAACCCCTAAAATATAGACCAAAGGTCACACAAAATTGTTGCAAGCCTGTGCACACGTAAGAGTAAAGTGCAGAGTGAGTACTCCTTATCTTCAGAATCTATAATGAAACATTCACTGTATAACAGATTGAAAATAAAGACAAGATGAACAATCTTGAGTGTTATGCTCTTCTTTACTCCCGAACGGTTGCCCAGCCAACACGTGTTTCGTCTGGGAAGTACCCCAAGACTTCTTCAGGGCTGAAAGGATATACAATAAAACATAGTCTGAGCCAAAATGAACCCTACAAGGGTCATATGATTCCGTGCAAGGCGACCAAGGTGGAAAGGTGAGCACCCTTCGTGACATATCAGCCTATGTGAAGCAGAAGCTCCACATACATGGGTCCATCGTTGGACCCCGGTAGTAGGACACAGTTGTGTTGGTGAACAGAAGTGACATGATTCTTATATAAAGCATGTTAACAGTGACTTAGGTGGTGTGTGGTTATACAAAAAAGGGGGAGGTTGAGGAGAGTCAGATTTGAGAGAGGATTTAGCGGGGGGAAGAGGGAGATGTGAGGAAGAGAGAGAGAGAAGCAAAGAGAAGGGAGAAAGATCTGTCAGAAATGACTCAGGGGAAGATTTCCAAAAGTGATATACGGACAAGGTGAAAGGATTACGTAGAAGCTAAAAATTACGAATGCGCAGTGGGGGATTGAAGCACAGGGCTGGTCCAAAGTATGGGGGGGCCGAACCCGTGCTGCCTGGATAAAGTATCAATCACAAACTACCTGTGCAATTCATCGAGCATGGGAGATAAAACCTACCTATAAGGCAATGTCAAAAGATATCTTGATTCTGAGGGAAATGAGATATAAATACATAAAGACAGGGATTAGGAGGTTGTAAGCATTGCTGACTGTAGGTACGGAAAATGCGAAGTGAGGGGAGGTGTCTCACCTCTCAGCCGGTTGTACTTCCGTCCCGGCTTGTTGAAGAAAATGGGTGTGATCCAAACGTTTAGGGGGTCCGAAATTCAGACCATGTAGTGGAGCCAGAGTATGTGCTTCACTGTAGGAAAAAATAAATGCATGAGTTGCACTGCTACACGGTATGGAGAAGGTGGCGAGTGAAATGCAGGAGGGGCAACTCACCTCAGAACCGGTTATGCTTCCGTCCCGGCTGTGGTGGAGAGGTGAGGGTTGATAGGATACAAATGGTCCAGAGTAGGGACCATCTGATGGGGCCCAAAATGGGCTGGTCTGAAAGAAAGGGCACGAGCGTCAAAGAGATGGTATAGGGGAGGTGGTAATCAGAGGGATGGGAATATGCGCTTCATAAAGGCGAAAGGTTCGTTGAATAACGAACAAACCTTTGGGTCTAGGGGTGAGGAGTATGACAGGCTAAACAGCCATAAAGTAGAACATGGTTAGTTAGATCAAGGTACAGTCAGGAGGGGATAAGCGATCCCGGTAAAGTGTGAAAGAAACACAACGCTGGGCTGAATACACGTGTATGTGAAACGAGAATGCAGCCCAGCGGGGATTTTGAGATCAACGAGTCGGCGGGTCAGCTGTATATCCCTGCGCGCCATGGCGGTGCCTCAGGATCGGTAGAGCACCAAATTATTGGAAAGGCTCCCTATGGAGGAGATGATAAACCAGTGAGGGTGGCTGGCAATGGAAGACTCATTGTTTACAAAATGACTGTTAATGCGCGAGAAGCTGTAGCATATATTGCTAGGACAGCAACACGTACCTTGTACAGCGTGTGCGCTGTCTGCCAGTAACGATCGCAGCGTCTGGGACCGGAAGTAGGGTCCCGTCGTTGCTTCGAATCATATAGCGTGAGATGCGTGATAAACTAGAATGCAGACCTCAATGCGTGTCAGGTAAACGCTGAGGACGTGGAGAGGTGTGGTGCAGCGGCCAGGGCAGCTGACTTCGGAGCACAGGGTTCACGGTTCGATCCCCGGCTCCGGCGGCTGCTCAGCTCAGCACCATGTGACTCTGGGCAATAGCTCACTTAATTTCCACGACGGCCCCCAGCGCCTTGAGACCCGTAAGGGTGAGTAGCTGCGCTGTATAAAAACGGACTTACATTTTTTACTTACATATGATGTTGAGCGGCTACTTCAAAATAATGGAGACTCGGTTTATGCTTGTACGGCAGGTCCTGAGGTTGCCAAGAGCGTTAATGCACAACCGAGTTACTTAAATAAGTCCAAGTGGATGAGGAGTGCATATGAGAGCCTTACAGAATGAAAGGAGGAGATAGATGGGTTTAAAGGGAGTTAGCAGATATATTGATAGATCTAGTTATAGGTAGAGGGAACATTTCGGTGTGAAGGGTCAATGTTACAGTGCAGTGTTGGCACATATTTATACCTGGCTCTGAGTGTAGGGAGACACAATATCATCTTGATTACAGGAAAAGAAACTCTTATGGTTCATGATTAACGCACAATGTGACAGAGACAGAACAACAGGGAGACATGGTTCACATGGGCATGGTTACATGAGGGCCCAGGTGTGAGCAGCTAGTTGCTGGTCCTCACTGAACGTCGTTAGACATAATACATTTTAAATATACGGCTAAGTAATAGCTGGCTGATAGTCAGTGATCTTAGTCCATCACATATACATGGAGACATACATTAGAGTGATCCCCCAATGATTACAGAAACAGTTGTTGGAGATAACGTAATCAGTAAGTTGGAGCCGGGGAATCACTGCGCTACACACATTACACATGCTGTGGCAGTAGTAACTGCGCAGGGGTTTACAGAATCTGGGCAAGATACAGTCGTGTGCAATGTATACGTGCGTTAGACAAATTACCACTACCTGGATTACTGTATTCTATGTGGGGCTGCTTAGCCCCCCAGGAAGTATTGCATCTCGTGGTCGGTATTTAAGCCACATTCAACTGCTTTCAGACGCATGATCCAGGTGGCGTCAGTGCGGCGTAATAGGAGTTCCCTGTTCCCCCCCTCTTTGTCTAGGTGGAACTTGCTCGATGCCGAAGAATGAGAATTGTTTATAGGGCCCCGAGCCTTGCATCCTGTGGCATGGACCGCCATGGGGTACTTCTCATCATACTGTTTCAGTGCCCTAGTGTGCTCACTAATGCGTTCTTTCAGCATCCTGATGGTGCTACCTACGTATTGTTTGTTGCATTTGCACATGATAACGTAAACAACATATTTGGATACACAGTTAATGTTCTCTCTGATCTTGTATTCACGCCCATCAGGTCTGTTGAATACTTTCTTGTTCGTTGCCCACCTGCACACTCCACAACAACTGCACTTATGAAAGCCCTTGGAGTGATGAGCGAGCCAATTACTGTCTCTGTCAATTGTGGGGACAGTAGGGCTGAGAATGGATTTCAGGGTTCTACCTCTTCTGTATGTGATCTGGGGTGTTTGTGTGGTGAAACCTTCCAGTGACTTGTCAGCTCTGAGGATGTGCCAATGTTTCTTCATACTTTTGAACAGATTGTGTGTCAGTTCATTATGGTTTGTGATCAGCCTGACGGGTTGATTAGAGGATGTCTTATCCTTCCTGACTTTTAGAGTCTCCTTTATGGGTAATTTCAAAATGCGTCGTTCTGCTTTACTGAGGGTTGAAGGATTGTATCCTCTTGCCCTAAATCTGGTTTTCATAGACTCAAGGCAGGAAAAGAACTCGCTGTCTTCGCTGCAGTTCCTCCTGGCCCTGGTGAATTCTCCATAGGGAATGGCCCTGATTTAGTGAAAGGGGTGTGAGCTAGTGGCATGCAGAATCGCATTGCAGGCTGTAGGTTTGCGATGGAGTTTACTGTGTAGCGTGCCGTTGCTGATGTACAGTTCTATGTCCAGGAAGATGATGTGTGTGCTGCTGTGATGGTGTGTGAACTGGACCCCCAATGTGTTAGAGTTCATATATTTGTAGAACTCTTCCAGTTTTGCCTCTGTCCCTGACCAAAGCATAAGGCAGTCGTAAATGTACCACCCCCAGTAGACTATGTGTTGGTTGTAGGTGTTGCCCCTCGGGTGCCAAACCCATTGTGTTTCGAAAAAACCCATGTAAAGGTTGGCGAACGATGGTGAGAACTTAGAACCCATGGCCCCCCCTTGAGTTTGTTTATACCACTGACCCTCAAATATGAAGCAGTTGTTATTCAGGATGAGCTCCATCATTGATAACAGCATTCTGGTATGCTCCCACTGGGTCGTGGGTCTCTTGCTTAAGTGCCAGTCCATGGCCCGCATGCCAAAAGCGGGTTTAATGTTTGTGTAGAGGGACACAACGTCTAGCGTTGCTAGAATGATGTCCTCCTGCCAAGTGAGATCTGACAAAAGGCTGAGGATATGTTTAGTGTCCCTAATGTAGGAAGGTAGATTCTGTACTATGGGTTGAAGAAACATGTCTATATATTCAGCTAGTCTTTCTGTGGGGCCTCCTATGCATGATACTATTGGTCTGCCTGGGTGGAAAGGCAGGTGTTTATGCACTTTCGGCAGAGTGTACAGGACAGGAAATGTGGGTCTGTGCACCTTGAGATATAGATGCTCATCTTCATTTAGGAGACCTGCGGAGTACCAATCTCTAAGGTGCTTGTTGATTTGGATGGTGAGGGGCCCTATGGGGTTCGAACTCAGCTGTTGGTAGCAATTAGTGTCCGAAAGTTGAGTCAGTATCTCTCCATTGTAGTCCTCCTTGTTCATTACCATGATGTTGCCCCATTTGTCTGCCTCTCTAATGATGATTTTGTTGTCAGTGGTGAGGTGTGTCAAGGCATGTCCTTCCCCTTGTATGAGGTTGTCCCTGGTGTGTGCCCTGCTGGGCCTTATTTTCTGGTCACACTTGTCCAGATCACCTAGAACTAGTTTATGGAAAACATCTATAGTGTTTCCCCCTGGCAGTATTGATGTCCACTTGGACTTGGTCTTAAGTCCACTAGCCAGTGAGTAATCTGTGTCCACATTTAGTTCCCGTAGGAGGTTGCTCATATCATCAGGAGATTGTTCCTGTTCAGTGATGGATAAGAGTTAGACGTCCTGGATACTGAGAACATCAGACATACCACACACTGGAATATTTGTATTTATTTTTTAATATTTTTATTTTTATTTGCTTTTAAACATTGACATAAAAGAACAAAAAAATCATAAGTGCACAAGACCAAGTAATCAACAGATACTGACAATTGGTGTAAGACAGAGAATAGTACAACAATTCTTCTAAAAGAGAGCACAATCAGATCTCGCAGTGTTACAGATATACATGTGCTGAGGGTCACAGCAGAGTCAACCAGCGTTACCCATAGTAGGTCAGACAATACGGGTTTTAAGGCTCTTTTCCCGGTTCTCCCAATGCCAGATCTGGTCCCTCTCCCTCTGGTCTTAGTTCCAAACCATAGTACTGTAACCATGGAGTCCATATCTTGCGGAACATTCGAGGACACCCCCTTGCCGCATACGTCACTTTCTCCGGTACCATGTACAGATTCAGACAATTTCTCCTTTCCTGGAGTGTAGGGAGCTGGGGTGCACCCCAGTAGCGAGCTATATCTCTTTTAGCTACTACCAATCCCAGGTTAACCAACATCAGCTTATGTCGCGGGAGATCTACCTCAGTTGGGATTCCCAGTAAGAGGTATCGAGGTTCCATCTCAAGCTGAGCCCCTAATATATTGTTTAGTTCCTGCACTACCATATTCCAATACGTTTGAATCCTGGTACATTCCCAGAGGGTGTGTATAAAGGTACCCCGTTCTGTGTGGCATCTAAGACAGTCCGGGTTATCCGCCCTGCCCATAGCGTGTAGTCTCGCTCTATCAAAGTAGGTCCTATGTAGGATTTTGTATTGTATAAGCCGTAGCCGTAACTTAATCGCGACTTCACGTGGGTGCATAAGGGCGGCCTCCCAGTCGATGTCCTCTAACGGCCCAGTAGTGAGTTCCCATTTTGTGCGAAGTGGGCCTAGTGTGTCAGGCATATTGTTAATTTGTATTTTGTATGTTAACGAGATGGCTTGGCTCGGGATCTCTTCTTGTCTGCCTTCTAAGGGGGCATATTCCGGCAGCGTCTCCGCGTCTAATCCTTCAGCTCGCCAGGCATGTTGCAGCCGAAGATAAGCATAGGATTGAGACTGGTGAAGTTGATAAGTGGCTTGGAGCGAGGTGAACGGGGCCAGTGTACCTTTTTCCATAACATCACCCACCTTGGAGATTTCTATCAGATCCCATTGCTTAAAACCTCTCAGCTTTCCAATTTCCTTTAACCTAGTTCCCTCCCATAAAGGAGTTTCCCTTGTGAGTTTCTTATCCCATTTCATTTGCTTTTCCGCGTGTCTCCACGCCTCTACTGTTCGTTGGGTGGCTGGGAGGAGACGGCTGCAGCCTTTACCATCATAAAGGTAATGTAATTGTGTACGGTCTCTAAATTGCAGTCGCTCCAACATATAGGTGGGTTGGTCTCTTGGTGCGTGATTCCATTAGTTAATTATAATGAGGTGAGACGCCCTATAGTAAGCCCTGATATCTGGTAGGGCCAACCCACCGTTGTATGGGTTGCGCTGTAATGTTTGTAGCGCTATACGGGGTTGGGCCCCGTCCCACAAAAGCAAGCGGAGTTCGCTATTAAGGGTTGTGAATACGGTCTCAGGAATTTTGCAATAGGAGTTTTGCAAAATATAAAGCAACTGCGGGAGTGTGACCATTTTGTACATAGCTGCCCGGCCCACGATCGTTAGAGGGAGTTTCCTCCTCCTCTTAACATCATCTTGAAAATTAAAAAGGATATGCTTAACATTAAGTTAGCCACTGAGTTAGTAGTAATATAAAGTCCCAGGTATGTAAACCCTTCCAGGGACAATCTTAGGCAACTCGGGTAGGTTTGGGGTTCCACCACCCCCGCCACTGGGTATAGGGTACATTTATTCCAATTAATCCTATACCCTGTATGAGGGCCATATTCCTCAAAGATTCGCAGAAGTTTGGGCAGTGTCTCAGCCGGGTCTGTAACGTATAACAAAATATCATCAGCGTACAGCGATATGCGTTCGGGCTCTAGGTGTCTGGAGTCATCTATAAAACCACCTAGTCCTTGGCTGGTTCGAACCATACAAGCCAGGGGTTCCAGTATGAGAGCAAATAATAGGGGAGATAAGGGACAGCCCTGCCTAGTGCCTCGCTGAATCGGCCAACTTGATGACAGTGACCCATTAACTCGAACTCTGGCCTCGGGCGCATTGTAAAGAAGCATCAACCATTCCCGAAACTTAGGGCCAAATCCAAATTTTTCTAGGGCGGATCTCATAAAGGGCCAATGAATGGTGTCGAACGCCTTCTCAGCGTCGAGCGAGAGGAGCAGATGGGGGCTATCTCGGCCCTGTCCCGTATCCATCCAATTAGCCAGGCGCCTTAAGTTAAATCGGGTAGCACGTTTAGGCATAAAACCTGATTGGTCTCTATGGATCAGGGGGGCAATGACTGTTAGAAGGCGCATTGCAAGAATAGTGGCCAGGATCTTTGTTTCAATGTTGAGCAGTGATATGGGCCGATAGGACCCACATTCCTCCGGTGGCTTCCCTGGTTTGTGGATTACCACTACAGTGGCCGTCCGGAGATCTTGTGATAGAATCCCTTGTTCCTTCGACGCCTGATACAGCCGCAGTAAGTGTGGGGCCAGTAGGCCACTATTTAATTAAAAAAATTCCCCGGGGGAGTCCATTCGGGTCTGGGGTTTTCCCCGACTTTTGGCGGCCAATGGCCTCCGTCACTTCCTCAAGAGTTAGATCTTCCTCCAGTCTGTCACTATCCTCTTGGGAGAGTGAGGGCAACGTAATTGTGTCCAGGTAGTGGGTGATTTGTTCCACACTCGCCTGTGGCTTAGCTGTATAGAGGTCCCTATAATCTCAGGCAAAGGCCCTCGCGATGTCTGCAGGTGTGGTGTATGTACTTTGGTGTTCCCGGATAGACAATACCCATCTCGCCTCAATTTCCTTCCTGCCCAACCATGCAAGTAGTTTCCCTGCCCTGTCACCTGTTTCGTACAGTCGATGCTGGACTGCCAGTTGCTGGGCCTGCACCTCACGAGTCGCCAATGCCTGATACTCTCGTCTAGTTACTCAAGTTGACACAATGTATGGCTATCTGGTGTAGTGGTATTCTCCCTTTCTAGACGTAGCAGTGTGCCTTCTAGGGTAGCCAATTCTTGGGTTTCACGTTTTTTTTTGTGGGCGATAATATTCTGTGCCCTATCCCTGAGTACCGTCTTGTAGGCCTCCCATAAAGTGGCCGCAGATTGTATGGAGCCGGCGTTTTCTTTAAAGTACAGCTCCGACTCCACCCTGAGCTCTTCCGCAACCCTGTCATCTTTCAAGACCCAACGGCTCAATCTCCAAACCCCTACCTGGTTACTGCACCTCCCTCCCACCGTCAACAGAAGTGGTGAGTGATCGGAAATGCCCCTAGCCAAGTATTCTATTTTCTCCACCCTTGGGACCTCCCCCGCTGGAGCAAAGAGGTAGTCCAATCTCGATAACACCCTGTGAGCCCCTGGGTATAGGAATAAGCCTGCGTAGTTGGATGGTGTCGGCGCCACAGATCGGTCAATCCGAGGCTGCTTTGGAACTGCGCCAATACCGTAGAACCATGAGATCCCGGTCGTATTTAGGTGCGATCTATCGAGGGCTCAAGTACATCGTTAAAATCCCCCCCTATAATGTGTGTGGCAGGCCCAGAACGTAGTAAGAGCTCTGCGAATCTATCCAATGTGCGTTGCTGTAGTCGCGGAGGAGCATAGACACTTGCAAGGAAAAACTGTTTATGATTCCAACTGCCCTGCACTGCTACATAGGTCCCTTCTGGGTCCAACCATTGGTGAATGACACGAAAGGGGGGAGGCTTTTTAATGAGAATCGCCACCCCTCTCGAACCCTTAGTGAAGCCTGCATGCGCCAGGGTAATGTAGTGTCTTCTACCCAGGAAAGAACAGCTCAAGCCCAACAGGTGGGTCTCCTGTAAGAATATTATGTTGGGTTTAAGTCTTTTAAGATAAGTGGAAACCAGGCCTCGTTTAATTTTATTGCCTAACCCATTGACATTCCACGTCAATGCCGTGAACCTTTCCTCAGCCATTGCAACTCTCCCAGTAAGTCACCCTCTGTCCAACCCCCTCCCCGAGTAATGTCTCTGTCCATCCCACCCTCTCCAATCTCGGCACCCATGCAAACAAACAATTAAAAAAAAACAATCCCCCCCCCCCTTGTAGTAGCCACATCCCACAACAATCGGCCACATTTAACATGCCCCCCACCCTACACTCTTCAGGCACCCGCGCCGCCCCCCAATCCGTCAGCATGACAACTTAGGCACAGGCAATCCACTAAGAGGTCTGTAACCCTCCCTGTCCCCTCTATACAATACTACAATGCAGCAACAACAATATACTGTATACTTCCCTCTGGCGTGTCGACAGTCACAAATCTCCGCTAAGCCGTGGAAGTCTTACAGTGTCTCTAGGTGGGCGTCTGGCCCCAGTTCATCATTCCTCTTCGCCATTATTGTGAGGTTGCAGTGATGAAGGGTTCTCGCCCGGATTGTCCAGGGCCGAGGCTTCCAGCCGTTGTATGCTTTCCAAAAGAGGGTGTTCTCTGTCCGCATCCTGAGACTCCTGGCGTTCCGACTGATCAGATTCTCCGTTGTCGCTGGATCTCCTAGAGGTGTGAGACATGCAGTCTTGAGCAGTGTCATCATCCGTCTCTGATATGCTGATTTTCTGTTCCCTGGGCCTCAGGTACCTCCCAGGCGTGGTCATGGTGGGAAGCCGGCGTTTGAAGATTCGTCTCCTCCGCTTCTCCTTGGGTCGCTCTTGGCTGGGGCCCGGTCGTTTATCCATGAGCGAGATAGGTGCTGCCGGCGACCCGCGCCTCAGCTGAGGCCGTTCTTCAAACCAGGACCAAGCCTCCTCAGGCGTCTGGAAGAAGTGTGTATTATTTTGGAAGATAACTTTCAGTTTCGCAGGGAACAACAACATGTACTGAATTCCGAGAGCTCTTAGTTTCACTTTGATGGAATCAAAGGTGCGTCGCAATTTTTGCACATCCTGTGAGTAGTCAGGAAACACCATTACTCTGGCATTTTCATAGTGGATCTCTCCCTTCTTTCATAGCTCCCTAAGAATTAGATCTCTATCTTGGAAGTTCAAGAACCGGGCTATCAGTGGCCACGGAGGAGAGCCCGGCGGCGGTCGGACAGCAGGCATTCTGTATGCTCTTTCTATAACAAAACAGGATGAAAACTGTGTTTCTGGGAGAACGTCTTTGAGAAATGTTAGGAGGAAATATCCTGGGTCAGAACGTTCCGCATTTTCCGGAAAACATATAAATCGGAGGTTATTTCTGCGAGCCCTGTTTTCGGCATTGTCAACTCTCCATACCACCTCCTTCACTGTAGCCAACAGCCCCGCCACTTCTTTACTGGTATTTCGTGAGGTGTCTTCCAGGTCTGAAACTCGTTGTTCTGCTTCCGTAACCCTCTCCGAGACCTTGCGCAAGTCTTGACGCAGGAATGTAACTTCAGTCCGTATCTCTGCCATCTTAGTTTCTAGACTTTCTCAGGATGCACGAATCGCCTGCAGGATCGTGTCAGTGTCCGGGAGGGGGGTCGCGTTCCGTTCCTCCCGGCGCAGGAATCACTTTAGTGAAGCAGTCCAACTTTCCCTGCTTTGAGGTTTTGGGCTCTTTATCTTTCGCCATGATAGCCGAACTGTTGACAGATCCCACACGCGTGTCACTCCCTGCTCTTGTGACCCTCACCTCCACCAGCAGTGGGTTCACTGCGTCCCAACCACTGAAGGTCTCACAGGGATGCCTCTTCCCACTGCTATAATTTTGCCAGGCAGTCCAATGGTCACCTTCTCCGCGATGCTCCCCTTAAGGTGTAGTTCAACAGTAGGGGTGCGCCGTCGCAGGCCAGGCCAGTCAGACACGTATGCCAGTCCACCAGGCCCCCTGCCACGCTGGACTCAGGTCTTCTCTCCACACAGGCACTGCTGCACTAGGGTCCGCCTAAATCCGATCAGTTAGTCTCAGCCAGGTTCACCGCTCCGTCCAGAGCGTCATAGATTGTCTCAGCTTAGGCAGCACGTATGGGACCCACAGTGATGAGTAGTAGGTGGTACGCAGGAGTGGCCTCTATAGCGCCCAGCTCGACACTTTGTGCCCGAGGCTCATGGCCTGGTGGCCCCCACGCTCCACAATTGAAAAGGCACAGTCCTATGGACGCATATCTGCAGGGGGGCGAAAGCGGGAGCCCCCACCAGTCTCAGTTGTAATGCAGGCCCCTTCCAGAGCCCACCCCCTGTCCAGTTCTCCCAGGCGCAATCTCTAGAGCTGGCCCACCGACACGGGGGTCGCAAATCCACAGGGCCAGAGTCGGCATCTCGACCAGCACACCGCGTAAGCTCCGCCACCCGCAGGGGTGAGAAACTGCCGCAGCCGACCGCCCTGGTGGCCGATGCACCTACCAGTCAGTTATTCACGGCAGCACGCCTCCCTGTCCGCTGAGGTCTCATCACGATCAGAACCAGGGGGGGGTGTAGCTCCTCCTACACGGCTGCTCACGGCGCCCTCGTGCCCACGCTGGGGGCCGTCGGCACCGTCCGTATGTCTCCTCCTCAACGGCCACAGCACGGAAGAGGGATATGGCACCACACAGAGCCACCTTCCTCAGCACACCGCAAGACTCCCCGGCACAGCCCCGGGCGCGAGTGTCTCCGATCCGACGCTCGACTCGGGTTACTACCAGCTGGCCGCCATTTTGAAGAGTTGCGCTCCGAGCGCCGTGTCGAAAAGGGCACAGTCACGGGTGAGAGGCGCCTCGCTGGACTTCACCCGGTCTGCCTCCAGTCACCGATACCTTCCGGTGAGCATTGGTTGTGTTTTCAGGCGTCGAAGGTCAGGATATCGTACAGGATCACAAGCGGGGTCAGCGGAGCTCACGGACAGCGCAGCTACCTGGCCATGTTGTTGGCCACGCCCCACACTAGAATATTTTTAATGCTTTTATTCACATTTGGATTATTAGCAAAGAATTTTTTCAGTTTCAGGTTTCTGATATATTTGAACAAGTCTATTTTTACCTTACACATGTCACCCCTTTCAACTGGGCAGAAGCCTAATCCTTTTTTCAATAGTGAGATCATGTCGTGAGTTAGTGTTTGTGAGGAAAGATTGATCACGTCTACCCCACTTTCTTGTATGGTAGTTAATTCCTCTTGTCCCTTGATCTGAGGTTCATTCTTATGTTTGTTTGACCCTGCTCTTTTCCCTCTGCGAGTTTTCTTGTGTGTTCCCCACGGTTGGATTGCGTTCTGTTGCCCTTCTTGATTCTTTGTACCTCCCTTAAAAAAGAGTTACATGGTCTTTCTGCGGTGGAGGTGTTGGGTGCATTGTCAGCCTCACTGTCACTTGATGGCGGAGCACTAATCGATGTAGAGCTCGATGAGATGGAGATTGTTTGAGGTCGGCCTGTATTGCCCTTGTCCTGGTCACTGGTGAGTATTTGATCATATTTCTTCGCGAATGTAAATACCCGTCCCTCTCTGTAGTCAAGCTCATCCCTTTTCAGTTTTCTAGCCTTACGCTGCTTGATGTCCTCTTGATGTTTGGATAGGACCTCCGTGAGGATCACATCGTTTTTTTCTGTGGCTTCTTGTAAGCCCAGCTCCCTGATTTCTCACTCCAGTTTGATAATTTCCTGTTGTAAAGCCGCCACTTTGCGGTCTGCATTCTCTATTAGGATCCCCATAAGGGTTTTGGAGTTCAGTGTCAGTGCTTCTTCCCAGTGTGTGAGCAGGTCGTCATCCAGCTCGTCATACGTGGGGAAGATTTGGGCTCGTAGGCCCCTTGGGATTCTGTCAAGTCTTAAATATTGTTTTAATGTTATTCCATCCCACCATTTACTGTTTTCATTTTTCTTCAGTTTCTCTAACTTTATGAACTTCTCCCTGAGTCCCTCACTGCGTGAGGGATTCCCACTCTTTACGGATGCGGCCACTGTGTCGCCTTTAGCTAAACTTTGGATCAGTTATTCAGCTACTTTGTTTCTGTCCATGGTGGTCTCAATTGCTGGACCGTACAAATAAGATCTGTTTAGATTTTGCGTGTGGGTATGCTGGGGCTTCCTCAACCACTGGGCCTAATGTGGACAAAGGACAGGGTTTTGAGCGTATGTGGTTTGGAGAAGGCGCCTGCAACGAGTGTGCGTATTCTTAGGATTAGAGGTGTATGAGACGGTGCCCGACAGGAGGGGAACCACCCTGAACCCCCTAGAATATAGACCAAAGGTCACACAAGATTGTTGCAAGCCTGTGCACACGTCAGAGTAAAGTGCAGAGTGAGTACTCCTTATCTTCAGAATCTATAATGAAACATTCACTGTATAACAGATTGAAAATAAAGACAAGATGAACAATCTTGAGTGTTATGCTCTTCTTTTACTCCCGAACGGTTGCCCAGCCAACACGTGTTTCGTCTGGGGAAGTACCCCAAGACTTCTTCAGGGCTGAAAGGTTATACAATAAAACATAGTCTGAGCCAAAATGAACCTTACAAGGGTCATATGATTCCGTGCAAGGCGACCAAGGTGACAGGTGAGCACCCTTCGTGACATATCAGCCTATGTGAAGCAGAAGCTCCACATACATGTGTCCATCGTTGGACCCCGGTGGTAGGTCACAGTTGTGATGGTGAACAGAAGTGACATGATTCTTATATAAAGCATGTTAACAGTGACATAGGTGGTGTGTGGTTATACAAAAAAGGGGGGGGTTGAGGAGAGAGTCAGATTTGAGAGAGGATGTAGCGGGGGGAAGAGGGAGATGTGAGGAAGAGAGAGAGAGAAGCATAGGGAAGGGAGAAAGATCTGTCAGAAATGACTCAGGGGAAGATTTCCAAAAGTGATATACCGAGAAGGTGAAAGGATTACGTAGATGCTAAAAATGACGAACGCGCAGAGGGGGATTGAAGCACAGGGCTGGTCCAAAGTATGGGGGGATCGAACCCGTGCTGCCTGGATAAAGTATCAATCACAAACTACCCGTGCAATTGGTGAATTCACCGAGCATGGGAGATAAAACCTACCAATAAGGCACTGCCAAAAGTTATCTTGATTCTGAGGGAAATTATATATAAGTACATAAAGACAGGGATTAGGAGGCTGTAAGCATTGCTGACTGTAGGTACGGAAAATGCGAAGTGAGGGGAGGTGTCTCACCTCTCAGCCGGTTGTACTTCCGTCCCGGCTACCACCTATGTCACTGTTAACATGCTTTATATAAGAATCATGTCACTTCTGTTCACCAACACAACTGTGACCTACCACCGGGGTCCAACGATGGACCCATGTATGTGGAGCTTCTGCTTCACATAGGCTGATATGTCACGAAGGGTGCTCACCTGTCCACCTTGGTTGCCTTGCACGGAATCATATGACCCTTGTAGGGTTCATTTTGGCTCAGACTATGTTTTATTGTTTTTCCTTTCAGCCCTGAAGAAGTCTTGGGGTACTTCCCCAGAAGAAACACGTGTTGACTGGGCAACCGTTCGGGAGTAAAAGAAGAGCATAACACTCAAGATTGTTCATCTTGTCTTTATTTTCAATCTGTTATACAGTGAATGTTTCATTATAGATTCTGAAGATAAGGAGTACTCACTCTGCACTTTACTCTGACGTGTGCACAGGCTTGCAACAATTTTGTGTGACCTTTGGTCTATATTTTAGGGGGTTCAGGGTGGTTCCCCCTCCGGTCAGCACGGTCTCATACACCTCTAATCCTAAGAATACGCACACTCGTTGCAGGCGCCTTCTCCAAACCACATACGCTCAAAACCCTGTCCTTTGTCCACATTAGGCCCAGTGGTTGAGGCAGCCCCAGCGTACCCACACGCAAAATCTAAACAGATCTTATTTGTACGGTCCAGCAATTGAGACCACCATGAACAGAAACAAAGTAGCTGAAGAACTGTTCCAAAGTTTAGCTAAAGGCGACACAGTGGCCGCATCCGTAAAGAGTAGGAACCCCTCATGCAGTGAGGGACTGAGGGAGAAATTCATAAAGTTAGAGAAACTGAAGAAAAATGAAAACAGTAAACGGTGGGATGGAATAACATTAAAACAATATTTAAGACTTGACAGAATCCCAAGGGGCCTACGAGCCCAAATCTTCCCCACGTATGACGAGCTGGATGACGACCTGCTCACACACTGGGAAGAAGCACTGACACTGAACTCCAAAACCCTTATGGGGATCCTAATAGAGAATGCAGACCGCAAAGTGGTGGCTTTACAACAGGAAATTATCAAACTGGAGGGAGAAATCGGGGAGCTGGGCTTACAAGAAGCCACAGAAAAAAACTATGTGATCCTCACGGAGGTCCTATCCAAACATCAAGAGGACATCAAGCAGCGTAAGGCTAGAAAACTGAAAAGGGATGAGATTGACTACAGAGAGGGACGGGTATTTACATTCGCGAAGAAATATGATCAAATACTCACCAGTGACCAGGACAGGGGCAATACAGGCCGACCTCAAACAATCTCCATCTCATCGAGCTCTACATCGATTAGCGCTCCGCCTTCAAGTGACAGTGAGGCTGACAATGCACCCAACACCTCCACCGCAGATAGACCATGTAACTCTTTTTTAAGGGAGGTACAAAGAATCAAGAAGGGCAACAGAACGCAATCCAACCATGGGGAACACACAAGAAAACGCACAGAGGAAAAGAGCAGGGTCAAACAAACATAAGAATGAACCTCAGATCAGGGGACAAGAGGAATTAACTACCATACAAGAAAGTGGGGTAGACGTGATCAATCTTTCCTCACAAACACTAACTCACGACATGATCTCACTATTGAAAAAATGATTAGGCTTCTGCCAAGTTGAAAGGGGTGACATGTGTAAGGTAAAAATAGACTTGTTCAAATATATCAGAAACCTGAAACTGAAAAAATTATTTGCTAATAATCCAAATGTGAATAAAAGCATTAAAAATATTCCAGTGTGTGGTATGTCTGATGTTCTCAGTATCCAGGACGTCTATGACACCCATTTACTCTTATCCATCACTGAACAGGAACAATTATCCTGATGATATGAGCAACCTCCTACAGGAACTAAATGTGGACACAGATTACTCACTGGCTAGTGGACTTAAGACCAAGTCCAAGTGGACACCAATACTGCCCGGGGGAAACACTATAGATGTTTTCCATAAACTAGTTCTAGGTGATCTGGACAAGTGTGACCAGAAAACAAGGCCCAGCAGGGCACACACCAGGGACAACCTCATACAAGGGGAAGGACATGCCTTGACACACCTCACCACTGACAACAAAATCATCATTAGAGAGGCAGACAAACGGGGCAACATCGTGGTAATGAACAAGGAGGACTACAATGGAGGGATACTGACTCAACTTTCGGACACTAATTGCTACCAACAGCTGAGTTCGAACCCCATAGGGCCCCTCACCATCCAAATCAACAAGCAACTTAGAGACTGGTACTCCGCAGGTCTCCTAAATGAAGATGCGCATCTATATCTCAAGGTGCACAGACCCACATTTCCTGTCCTGTACACTCTGCCGAAAGTGCATAAACACCTGCCTTCCCCCCCAGGCAGACCAATAGTATCATGCATAGGAGGCCCCACAGAAAGACTAGCTAAATATGTAGACATGTTTCTTCAACCCATAGTACAGAATCTACCTTCCTACATTAGGGACACTAAACATATCCTCAGCCTATTGGCAGATCTCACTTGGCAGGAGGACATCATTCTAGCAACGCTAGAAGTTGTGTCCCTATACACAAACATTAAACCCGCTTTTGGCATGCGGGCCATGGACTGGCACTTAAGCAAGAGACCCACGACCGAGTGGGAGCATACCAGAATGCTGTTATCAATGATGGAGCTCATCCTGAATAACAACTGCCTCATATTTGAGGGTCAGTGGTATAAACAAACTCAAGGGGGGCCATGGGTTCTAAGTTCTCACCTTCGTTCGTCAACCTTTTCATTGTTTTTTTCGAAACACAATGGGTTTGGCACCCGAGGGGCAACACCTACAACCAACACATAGTCTACTGGGGGTGGTACATTGACGACTGCCTTATGCTTTGGTCAGGGACAGAGGCAAAACTGGAAGAGTTCTACAAATATATGAACTCTAACACATTGGGGGTCCAGTTCACACAGCAGCACGCACATCATCTTCCTGGACATAGAACTGTACATCAGCAACGGCACGCTACACAGTAAACTCCATTGCAAACCTACAGCCTGCAATGCGATTCTGCATGCCACGGGCTCACACCCCTTTCACCAAATCAGGGCCATTCCCTATGGGGAATTCACCAGGGCCAGGAGGAACTGCAGCGAAGACAACGAGTTCCTTTCCTGCCTTGAGTCTATGAAAACCAGATTTAGGGCAAGAGGATACAATCCTTCAACCCTCAGTAAAGCAGAACGACGCATTTTGAAATTACCCATAAAGGAGACCCTAAAAGACAGGAAGGATAAGACATCCTCTAATCAACCCGTCAGGCTGATCACAAACCATAATGAACTGACACACAATCTGTTCAAAAGTATGAAGAAACATTCGCACATCCTCAGAGCTGACAAGTCCTGGAAGGTTACACCACACAAACACCCCAGATCACATACAGAAGAGGTAGAACCCTGAAATCCATTCTCAGCCCTACTGTCCTCACAATTGACAGAGACAGTAATTGGCTCGCCCATCACTTCAAGGGCTTTCATAAGTGCGGTTGTTGTGGAGTGTGCAGGTGGGCAACGAACAAGAAAGTATTCAACAGACCTGATGGGCGTGAATACAAGATCAGAGAGAACATTAACTGTGTATCCAAATATGTTGTTTACGTTATCATGTGCAAATGCAACAAACAATACGTAGGTAGCACCATCAGGATGCTGAAAGAACGCATTAGTGAGCACACTAGGGCACTGAAACAGTGTGATGAGAAGTACCCCATGGCGGCCCATGCCACAGGATGCAAGGCTCAGGGCCCCTATAAACAATTCTCATTCTTCGGCACCGAGCAAGTTCCACCTAGACCAAGAGGGGGGAACAGGGAACTCCTATTACGCCGCACTGACGCCACCTGGATCATGCGTCTGAAAGCAGTTGAATGTGGCTTAAATACCGACCACGAGATGCAATACTTCCTGAGGGACTAAGCAGCCCCACATAGAATGCAGTAATCCAGGTAGTGGTAATTTGTCTATCGCACGTATACATTGCACACGACTGTATCCTGCCCAGATTCTGTAAACCCCTGCGTAGTTACTAGTGCCACAGCATGTGTAATGTGTGTAGCGCAGTGATTCCCCGGCTCCAACTTACTGATAACGTTATCTCCAACAACTGTTTCTGTAATCATTGGGGGATCACTCTAATGTATGTCTCCATGTATATGTGATGGACTAAGATCACTATCAGCCAGCTATTACTTATCCGTATATTTAAATGTATTATGTCTAACGACGTTCAGTGATGACCAGCAACTAGCTGCTCACACCTGGGCCCTCATGTAACCATGCCCATGTGAACCATGTCTCCCTGTTGTTCTGTCTCTGTCACATTGTGTGTTAATCATGAACCATAAGAGTTTCTTTTCCTGTAATCAAGATGATATCGTGTCTCCCTACACTCAGAGCCAGGTATAAATATGTGCCAACACTGCACTGTAACATTGACCCTTCACACCAAAATGTTCCCTCTACCTATAACTATATCTATCAATATATCTGCTAACTCCCTTTAAACCCATCTATCTCCTCCTTTCATTCTGTAAGGCTCTCATCTGCACTCTTCATCCACTTGGACTTATTTAAGTAACTCGGTTGTGCATTAACGCTCTTGGCAACCTCAGGACCAGCCGTACTAGCATAAACCGAGCCTCCATTATTTTGAAGTAGCCGCTCAACATCATCCACATCCTCAGCGTTTACCTGCCACGCATTGAGGTCTGCGTTCTAGTTTATCACGCATCTCACGCTATATGATTCGAAGCAACGACGGGACCCTACTTCCGGTCCCAGACGCTGCGATCGTTACTGGCAGACAGCGCACATGCTGTACAAGGTACGTGTTGCTGTCCTAGCAATATATGCTACCGCTTCTCGCGCATTAACCGTCATTTTGTAAACAATGAGTCTTCCATTGCCAGCCACCCCCACTGGTTTATCATCTCCTCCATAGGGAGCCTTCCCAATAATTTGGTGCTCTACTGATCCAGAGGCACCACCATGGCACGCAGGGATTTACAGCTGACCCACCGACTCGTTGATCTCAAAATCCCCGCTGGGCTGCATTCTCGTTTCACATACACGTGTATTCAGCCCAGCGTTGTGTTTCTTTCACACTTTACCGGGATCGCTTATCCCCTCCTGACTGCACCTTGATTTAACCATGTTCTACTTTATGGCTGTTTAGCCTGTCATTCTCCTCACCCCTAGACCCAAAGGTTTGTTCGTTATTCAACGAACCTTTCGCCTTTATGAAGCGCATATTCCCATCCCTCTGATTACCACCTCCCCTATACCATCTCTTTGACGCTCGTGCCCTTTCTTTCAGACCAGCCCTTTTTGGGCCCCATCGGATGGTCCCTACTCTGGACAATTTGTATCCTATCAACCCTCACCTCTCCACCACAGCCGGGACAGAAGTATAACCGGTTCTGAGGTGAGTTGCCCCTCCTGCATTTCACTCGCCACCTTCTCCATACCGTGTAGCAGTGCAACTCATGCATTTATTTTTTCCTACAGTGAAGCACATACTCTGGCTCCACTACATGGTCTGAATTTCGGACCCCCTAAACGTTTGGATCACACCCATTTTCTTCAACAAGCTGGGACGGAAGTACAACCGGCTGAGAGGTGAGACACCTCCCCTCACTTCGCATTTTCCGTACCTACAGTCAGCAATGCTTACAACCTCCTAATCCCTGTCTTTATGTATTTATATCTCATTTCCCTCAGAATCAAGATATCTTTTGGCATTGCCTTACAGGTAGGTTTTATCTCCCATGCTCGGTGAATTCACCAATTCCACGGGTAGTTTGTGATTGATACTTTATCCAGGCAGCACGGGTTCGGTCCCCCCATACTTTGGACCAGCCCTGTACTTCAATCCCCCACTGCGCGTTCGTCATTTTTAGCTTCTACGTAATCCTTTCACCTTCTCGGTACATCACTTTTGGAAATCTTCCCCTGAGTCATTTCTGACAGATCTTTCTCCCTTCCCTTTGCTTCTCTCTCTCTCTTCCTCACATCTCCCTCTTCCCCCCCCCACATCCTCTCTCAAATCTGACTCTCTCCTCAACCCCCCCTTTTTTTGTATAACCACACACCACCTATGTCACTGTTAACATGCTTTATATAAGAATCATGTCACTTCTGTTCACCAACACAACTGTGACCTACCACGGGGTCCAACGATGGACACATGTATGTGGAGCTTCTGCTTCACATAGGCTGATATGTCACGAAGGGTGCTCACCTGTCCACCTTGGTCGTCTTGAACGGAATCATATGACCCTTGTAGGGTTCATTTTGGCTCAGACTATGTTTTATTGTATATCCTTTCAGCCCTGAAGAAGTCTTGGGGTACTTCCCCAGATGAAACACGTCTTGGCTGGGCAACCGTTGGGAAGTAAAAGAAGAGCATAACACTCAAGATTGTTCATCTTGTCTTTATTTTCAATCTGTTATACAGTGAATGTTTCATTATAGATTCTGAAGATAAGGAGTACTCACTCTGCACTTTACTCTGACGTGTGCACAGGCTTGCAACAATGTCCAACCACTGGGTTATTTCCCCCCTCTGACATATCTTGTACTGTTGTGGTAAGCGACCCTATTGCCGCTGCGCTAAAATCTGATGCAACATAGTCACTGAGTCTTATCTAAGGGTGTATATGAGGCTAACGCCCCCTGTCCGGGTCTGCTTCCCGGTTAACAGGTGGCAAAAATCAGTGGGGGTTTCGAAGGAAATTCGCACTTTCAAAGGGAAAAGTCTTAGTTTCAGCTCCCCAGTTCATGCTTGGGTGATCTTAGAAAAGAAGCAGAGACATCAGCCGTAAAGGGTCCATTGGCAGTCACAACAGGGCTGCTAAGTACGACCAGAAGTGCAATAAATTAAGGCAGTAATTTCATTCCAAATCCATGGGTGTTGCTCGCACAGAGTTTACACTGCATCTTGGGTTCAAAGTTAATTATTGCTTGCACAGATTGGTATACAGATCTACAGTTTTGCTGGCAACCATTTGGAAAGAAATAAACTAGGGTGTAAGAAAATGACGGGATGTGATTGGTCACAGTGCTAATCTAGCTGGGCTCTGAAATCGGTGGCACTTAGCGAAGGCTTAACCAATGAGAAGTCACATACGCAAATGGGGGAGCAGCAGGTGTGCTCATCAAGGGTACGCAGATGTGTGAAATATTACAATGGAAAATGAATTGCTTAAAGACCCCTTGGGGGCGAAGATTGCAATATAAACGTTTAGGGCCTGCAGAACATGGCATAAGCACAAAAATAGTTGTGTTTGTAAACTGTGACACTTGGCAGGCTGTGGCGTAGGGGGGAGGGGTAAAATGGGTAATGGGTTTTCCATTGACCCGCCCTCCAACTTTCCGGAAAACACACAGTTATGGTTGTTACTACATACATTGAACTGCTCCATCAACGTTTCCCCGATGTAAGTAAAGTCACTGGGGGTGAGTGTCTGAAAAGTTTCAGCACTCCGTCCATCATCTCCTTGTGTTTGCTTTGTTTGCCCTAAGTCGGCAGGGTATGCCCAGACGTGGGTCCCTTGCTCAGTTTGCCACTGGATTCAAGCTAGCCTGGCTGATGAGGGCTGTTAGCCCGAAACCGGTCCCAGGATGCTTGTTTCCGGTCCAGGGAACACATGGCTTGGCAGTTCGGGCTGGACTGTTTCCATGAGGCACAGGGCCAAGACTGGTTTGCATATAGCTGTGTCTGAACTGGGGTAGCAAAGTGAGCTAAAGAATGATGATGGATTCAACCCAGATCTGTGACTGGGGGTGAGTGTCTGAAAAGTTTCAGCACTCCATCCATCATCTCCTTGTGTTTGCTTTGTTCGCCCTAAGTTGGCAGGGTATGCCCAGACGTGGGTCACTTGCTCACTTTGCCACTGGATTCAAGCTAGCCTGGCTGATGAGGGCTGTTAGCCCGAAACCGGTCCCAGGATGCTTGTTACCGGTCCAGGGAAGACATGGCTTGGCAGTTCGGGCTGGACTGTTCCCATGAGGCACAGGGCCAAGACTGATTTGCATATAGCTGTGTCTGAACTGGGGTGGCAAAGTGAGCTAAAGAACGATGATGGATTCAACCCAGATCTGTGACTGGTGGCGAGTGACTGAAAGGTTTCAGCACTCCGTCCATCATCTCCTTCTGTTTGCTTTGTTCGCCCTAAGTTGGCAGGGTATGCCCAGACGTGGGTCCCTTGCTCACTTTGCCACTGGATTCAAGCTAGCCTGGCTGATGAGGGCTGTTAGCCCGAAACCGGTCCCAGGATGCTTGTTTCCGGTCCAGGGAAGACATGGCTTGGCAGTTCGGACTGGAATGTTCCCTTGAGGCACAGGGCCAAGACTAATTTGCATATAGATTTGTCTGAACTGGGGTGGCAAAGTGAGCTAAAGAACGATGATGGATTCAACCCAGATCTGTGACTGGGGGTGAGTGTCTGAAAAGTTTCAGCACTCCGTCCATCATCTCCTTGTGTTTGCCCTAAGTTGGCAGGGTATGCCCAGACGTGGGTCCCTTGCTCACTTTGCCACTGGATTCAAGCTAGCCTGGCTGATGAGGGCTGTTAGCCCGAAACCGGTCCCAGGATGCTTGTTTCCGGTCCAGGGAAGACATGGCTTGGCAGTTCGGGCTGGACTGTTCCCATGAGGCATAGGGCCAAGACTTATTTGCATATAGCTGTGTCTGAACTGGGGTGGCAAAGTGAGCTAAAGAACGATGATGGATTCAACCCAGATCTGTGACTGGGGGTGAGTGTCTGAAAAGTTTCAGCACTCCGTCCATCATCTCCTTGTGTTTGCTTAGTAAAGTCACTGCACCGCCATCATTGTGAAGGGCATTTTACGTGAGCATTGGTTGGAATCTGAAACAATGAGGTCATACCAATACAGAGGTGCCTATCCAAAAATAACTCCCTACTTTCTGCAGGGGAGGGATTACTGCTGATCTCATTTATCTTCTGATGCAATTTAACAATTCCGCTATGGCACCATTTAGACACCGGAAGTAATGCTGGGCGCTAAGGCACTCCTGTGTAAGTTACAGATATAGTAGCTCTGGGGTGCTTTGTGCCTCGCTGTTATAAATGGGTAAAACTTAATTTTGCACCCCATGCACTATTGGGGTAATGCGACCCCTCCCCCTGAAATTCAGCCCCGGGGAAACCAGACTGAAGCAGGGTACTCGCTCCAGTGCTACGGGCGGGAATGAGTCCAAGATAGCAGTCGAAGTGCATTAAAAAAAAAGGGAACTGTGCACAATGGGATCAGGGCGAGTAAGCATGGGGGTGGGGCCAAAGGGGTGGAAAAAAAACAAAATATTCTTTAACTTTTTTCAGAATTGCACCTTCATGTATGTACATATAAATTAACACACTGCTTAGCAGTGAAACAAATACAAGTTAAGTTAATCAGTAGGAAAGTCACTATCGTAGTTTTTGAAACCTCTATTAAAAGTCTGTGTCTGTAACCAGAGAACCACAGGACTGAATCCTGGTTGGAGCAGTGGAGAATAGTTAGCGGCATAACCAGTGTAGGAGAGTAGGATCTGCTTCACATGGGTACCCCCACTTTTTGCTGATGCTTCACTGTTTTTCGACATTAGTCTGGCTGGGGCCCTGCTAATCAGAACCCCAGCCTAGCTGCTTCCTCTCTAAAATGGTTTCCATGTGCCTTAGGCACATCACTGATTGGAATCTGGAGTGCCCTTATAAGTCCCTAGTATATGGTATACTATGTACCAAGGGCATAGGTACCTCAGAGGCCTACCAGGGGCTGCAGCATGTATTATGCCACCCCTGGAAGGCCATCCAAACTGACACCACAGGTCTGCTACTGCAGCCTGAGTAAGGTGGTGCATGCACCTCTTACTGTGATATAGGTTACCTATATCACTAAATACATACACACATATAAACCTATAAGTCACTCCTATGGCAGGCCTTATCAATCCTGAAGGCAGAGTGCGTGGTTCCTATGTGAGAGGGTGCTCCTGCATGAGCAGGGCCCCTCTGCAGCGTTCGGAGACCCTTCTATGATGCTGTTTGTAGTGCAGCCTGACCATATACTCTTAAGCGCATTATAACCTCGCGTTAAATGCTAACTTTGGAATGGCTGCACCTAAACATGTCGTGTTTGGTGTCAAACATCTTGGAATACTACCCCCCGCCAATTCTGGCGGCGGGGGTAGCATTCCACCCTTCTAGAGGAGAGACATGTTAACTCTGGCCTGGCCGGTAACTTCTTTCTAAAGCCCTGGCATCACAAAATGGATGCTGCTGCCACAGACACGAGTCTGGCCTCCTGCTGCTGGACGAAACTCCGGCAGGGAGGCCTGGACAATAGGTTTCCTGTCCCAGGGAGGTGTGACCACCTCCCCAGACAGGATAATGTGTATTGGGGCTGGGCGGGAGCACTTTCGGGTGCTTTGAAGTCCTGCACTGGGGGCACATTTGGTGTCCCTGTGCATACCCCAGTTCAAACCGGATCAGGGGCTTGCAGCCCCTGCTTTGGCGCGAACTGGACAAAGGGAAAGGGTGTAGCCACCCCTCTGCCCTGACCCACCCATAGGTGGGGCCACAGAGTAGTCCAACCCCTAAACTTGGTATAAGTATAGGAACCCAGTCCTTAGGACTTTAGATTATCCCTGGACGAAACTCTGAAACAGAATCCTGGACCTTCGACGCTCTACTAAAGACTAGAGGACAGAAGAATCTCCCTTGGGGTCAAGGAGTGACTCCCCTGCTTGGCAGGCACCAAAGAAGCAATTGTCCGGTCTGCATCGCCTAAGCTCCCGTCGGACGCCGAAGTCTTTGCATCACCAGAGGTGGATTTCCATACTTCCCCGAGGCTGCCCTGAGTCCCCAGCAAAGCTGAGGCCCGTAGCTGTCGTGGGTAACGTGGAACCGTGACCCCTGGACACCGCACGCATTTGCTAGTGCATCCTCTTCTGGGTCTCCCACGAAGTCGTGCTTTGGGCTCCGAGTAGCCCTAGCCTCCAGCACCAACTGCACCGAAGATCACTGGCCTCCACTCCACGAGTGTCCTGTGAGCCAGATCCACGTGCGACGTCTCGAGGCTCCTTCGCGGTCGCTAGCCCGTTGGCTAGTAGCCCTTCACGAAGGCCAATCCTTTTCTTCTTGGGCTCCCTGGTTGCTCCAGGCTTGCCCTCACTTACCCTTGCTGGGTGAGTTCCTCAGACCTTGCTGGTCTGCACCATCGACGATCTTCATCTTCATCGAGACTTGCCGTTGCCAAGGCTTGTTGGGTCCAATCCGGTCGCCGACACCTCAGCACTCGACAGACATCGTGTACCAGCCCGAATCCTGCTCCTGGTCGCCGACAACGCCTCCCGGACCTCGTGGCTGAAGATATACAAAGGAATTCCTCAGCACACGTCTGTTATGTCACAATAAATTTCGTCATACAGTTGATGTTAGTCACTATGTTGTAAACTCTGTCGCCCGGACCCTTAAACTCAGTTCTTCCGTTACAAGCCCATTTGCAAGAACTGCAGTGCCCACATCCATAGAAGCCTTTTGTCAGCGATGTCAGCCAGTTGTTTTTTCTTTCACACCTGGGGTAGCTCGGGCTAAGTATGTTCCTAAGTGACAAGCCTCGTCGGTATGTAATGTTGGGTGTGTCAGTGATGAAATCACTAAGTGATTTGTCTGCCTTGAGTAAATGCCAGTGTCTGTTCAGACTACGACGTAAGACACCAGACATGTTATTGAACCCAGTCACCATACGTACTTTATCCTCCTTACGTCGATGCTGTGAGCCTTCTCTAAGTGTGTCTTGTCTCTTTACCCTGAGTATCCTCTTCTCAGCATTCCGTAAAGTCGCTTTCGTCATAGCCCCTATTTCTAAAGCGGGCTAACACTCCCTTCTTACATTCTTCATACTCAGGTTCAAAGCTGCAGTTCCGTCTCACTCTGACGAGTTCCCCATAGGGGATTGATCTTATCTGATGTGAAGGGTGGGCACTGGATGCGTGAAGTAGTGCATTACAGGCTGTCTCTTTCCGAAAGAGTCTGCTGTGAATCTTATTTTCCCTTATGTACAGTTCTACATCTAAAAAGGAAATCATACTTTTGCTGTAATTGAAAGTAAATTTAATGTTAAAGTCATTTTCATTCAAGTACCTAAGGAAGTCAGTCAACTTGTGTTCCGTGTCGGTCCAGATCATAAGGCAGTCGTCAATATACCTACCCCAGTAAAGAATGGAATCGTTCCATTCCATTCCTTGAGGGCCCCAGATCATCTTCTCCTCGAACCTGCCCATGAACAGATTCGCGTACGAAGGAGAAAATCTGGAGCCCATGGCCACCCCCTGCTTCTGTCTGTACCATTGTTCTTTAAACAGAAAAACGTTATTGTCAAGGATCAGCTCGATCATTTCGATCAGCATTTCCGTGTGACTCCAAGCGCTGGCTGATCTGGTGTTCAGTATTCTCCTGATCGCACTTAAGCCGGTGTCTCTCCTGATGCTAGTGTATAGCGCCGTTACGTCAAGAGTAACTAATGTCATGTGGTCGTCCCAATTCAAGTCGGCCAGGACTCCTAGTATATGTTTGGTATCGCGGATATGTGATGGTAAATTCTTCACCATTGGTTGTAGAAATGTATCTACATACTCTGAGATTCTCTCTGTCGGTCCATCAATACCAGAGATGATGGGTCTGCCTGGCGGAAAGGGCATATCTTTATGAACCTTAGGTAATGTATAAATGCAGGGGTACTTTGGCCTGTCTACTCTCAAATATGTGTACTCATTATCATCCAGTAGCCCTTGACCATGCCATTGTTTCAGGTGTCTGTTCAGGTGTTCTGTCAAGGTCCATATCGGGTTGTTGGGGAGAGGCTCATAGCACTGTTGGTCACCCAGTTGTGATAACAGTTCGTTGTCATAATCTGTGCTCCGCATAACCACAATATTCCCCCTTTGTCAGCTTCCTTAATTGTGATGTCTCTGTCATTCATCAAATTCTTAAGGGCCTTACGTTCACCATTTGTGAGGTTATCATTTCTGGTCTTGATATGTGTTTTCTTGTCTGTCTGTCTGTCTAGATCTGAACTGACTAGCTTGTGGAAAATATCTATGTTGTTGCCCGTAAACAACGTAGGTGTCCATTTCGATTTTTCTTTCAAATTGCTAGTAATGCTCCAGTCACTCGTTACATTCAAATCACGCATAATCATTTCAGATGTCACAATTTCATCCTCACAATCTGTAATTGATAGGAGGAGTCTGGTGTCTAGTATTTCCTGGATGGTATGTTCACTAGAGGCAAAGACTCCATGACTTTGTTCAGTATTTTTATTGCCATAGTCCATCATTTTGAAATGTTTCTTAATTTTCATTCTTCTTACAAATTTATATAGATCTATTTTGACTTCACAGATATCACCAATACTTTTTGGGCAAAAACTCATACCTTTCGTTAAAACAGACAAAGCATCATCAGAAAGGCATTTCTCTGTCAGGTTTACAACATTTATATTGTTCACTTCCCCTGGTTCCAGGATCTGGTTCTCATCCCCGGACGTTCCTCTGCCTGCCTTCCCTCTATTTCCCCTCCTTGTTTTCCTGGTGGGGCGGGGCGGGGCGTCTGTTTTCCCTGTTTCCTTTCTTTATTCTCATTACTTCGGCTAAAAACGGCTCTCACTATTAGGTATCCTGCTTGTGTTATCCCCTGGTCAGACTCACTCCCATTTGTTAGTGCTGTATCGAGAGATGTAGAACTGGAGCTGACTGATTTGCCCTCAAGTGTGCCTGGTTGACTCTCTCTAGGTATCAAGTGATCATATTTCTTTGCGAACGTGAAAATTCTGCCACTTGAATAGTCACGTTCGTCCCTCTTGAGCTTCCTAGTCTTACGTAATTTTATGTCTGTAAGATGACGTTGTAGAATGTCATTCATAATAACATAATTTTTCTCCGTTGCCTCAGTTAAGTTGAGTTGCCTGATTTCTGATTCTAATTGGTCTATGTCCTTCTGTAATTGTGAGACTTTTCTCTCATTGTTTTCAATTAGAATCCCCATGAGCTTATTAGAATTCTCTGTTAGTTCCCTCTCCCAGGCGGCTAGTAGATCCGGTTCTAGATCATCATATGTGGGTATAATCTGTGATCGAAGGCCCCTGGGAATTTGTTTGATCCTAGTATATTGCTTTAAAGTGGCCGCGTCCCACCACTTAGACATTTCACTTTTCCTCAATCTTTCTAGCTTGATAAATTTCTCTCTCAGTCCCTCCTGTCTGAGGGGTAGGACACCCTGTGCCACTGACATCAAAGTGTTATTACCGGATACATTATTAAAAAGGGCCTCAGCCTCTCTGTCTCTGTTTATCCTTTCATTAGTAAAAGTAGTCATTGTGCCACCCGGGGCTGCCACCCACTTGAGCTGTGAGCACCTAATAAGCAGTGGTATTTAGTTGGGTAAATGAAGGCGCCACTCGGGAGAGATAACACAAATATTTGATATTTACTTGCTGTATTAATCACGGTGCTGCAAGGTGAAGAGAACCACTGACCTCCCCTAAAACACAAAATGGCCTTGGCCAATTGACAGATATACAAAGGAATTCCTCAGCACACGTCTGTTATGTCACAATATCCATAAACATGCTTGATGTGAGCATAAGTAAAATACAAGTAGGTAAGTTCTTATTTCTTTTTTCCTTTTTATTTTCCGATGTTCAGACAGCCGACACGTGTTTCGTCGCTTACATGGGAATATTTTGGGCTCCACTCCGATCTCACCCCAGGAATGTTCATTCTTGGAGTCGTCATACACGGTCTGAGTAAATTATATTTTGACACTACCGAATGGCACTATATATGGTTTATATTGCACTTACTACTGAGACTATACCACGGAATTCTTCCTACTCCATCTTTTTCTTTTGGGATTCTGGATCTTTTGATCTACGGATTATTGGGTCACATCTGAAGAAAATTTTCAATGTTTCTGGTGTTTTATATTTTGTGCATGTGGGCACACAACCAATGAGATAACATATTGTGATGAAGCATGGCACCGGCCGCTGAATGTAATCTCTGACTAGTTCTGTACACCCAATTTAAAGAAGGTGATACATTGAGTATTCATTCTGTTTTTATGCAGCCTTGATAAAGTCGCGGGAATAATTCCCATGTAAGCGACTGAAACACGTGTCGGCTGTCTGAACATCGGAAAATAAAAAGGAAAAAGAAATAAGAACTTACCTACTTGTATTTTACTTATGCTCACATCAAGCATGTTTATGGATATTGTGACATAACAGACGTGTGCTGAGGAATTCCTTTGTATATCTGTCAATTGGCCAAGGCCATTTTGTGTTTTGGGGAGGTCAGTGGTTCTCTTCACCTTGCAGCACCGTGATTAATACAGCAAGTAAATATCAAATATTTGTGTTATCTCTCCCGAGTGGCGCCTTCATTTACCCAACTAAATACCACTGCTTATTAGGTGCTCGTGGCTGAAGAGTCAAGACGACCGTCAACGCACCTGAAGCACTCGACATCGGTGGGCATCTGTCCATCGCCTTCCTGGTCACTGGCTAGTGACCCAGACTCTGTCCCCTCTGCTTTCAGGTTCTTCAGATCTCCGATCCACTCTTGGATCCACCCGGACACTTTCCACTTGGTCGCCAGCAGCACTTTGCAGCAGATCGCCATTCAAATCGACGACGAAACCCGACTCGAAAGGCACCTATGCACTCGGCTTCCCTGGGTGAGGTAACACGAGTACTCCGGTGCTCCCGTGGGTAGAGACTCTAGAACGACCTAGTTCTCAAAGGGTTTGCTCCAAGTCCTCCTTTAAGTGTCCCTTTCTTTAATTTCCTGATCGCGACTTTCTCCATAGAAGTTAACGGCGTATCGCGGTTGTGTATTTACACTGCACGCGTCCCCCGTGGGTCCCCTGTGTCACTACCTTGGGTGGTTCCTTGTGGTCCAAGCACTTCTAGAGGCTCTAGCCCTAGTGTCTAGTTCAGTCGTGGTTCTTATACCACTTTATTGGTATATGGTTTGGTACGCCCTAGGGCCCAAACGTGTATTTGTGCTATTACTGTGTTTAAATAACTTATAACTTGTGTATTTTCGAACTCTAGCCTCATAAAGAGACTAGAGGGGTGTGTTTAGCAATAAATACATATATTTTGAATATATACCTGGTGTGGTGCTCTTTCATTTGGTCACTCAAGAGATTATAGACTGGTAAAACAAGCTGCTTTACATTCCTTCAAGACTTAGCCTGAAGGCTGCTCTCCATAGCTACCACTAGGATAGCTTTCAATAAGGTTGTCTTTAACCTATCTCCAATAAGGGGTTGTTTGGACTGGTACAAGGTGCCCACTATAATTAGTGGACAGCATATGCCAGGCCAACTTCTCACATTGGTGTGCAGCGTGTGGGATTCCAGCTTGCTATTGTTTTACCAGATAATCTCAATTGAATTGATCAACTGAAAACCACTAAAGGTACCTAAGGTACATATAATTTAAGCTTAGAATACAGTAAGTTCTACTGAACTTAGAGTTGTGTGTTAAGGGATAGCACACCCTTTCTACAACTCAAGAGAGTTTAGTAGGCCACACTAGAGTAGGTAGTGCATACACCACACCACACTAGTAATGTCTTTAAAGGAAGGACCTAAAGAATCCTTGCCAGAAGCCACTGGGCTTCTTCCCTCCAAGTATGATACACTCCCATTCTTGGAATTGAGAGCTTTATGTAACTTGAGGAAATTGAGGACAGGCCAAAGTCCCACCACCCAACACCTTAAAGAGTTGTTGGTAGCTTATGATCTTAGTAAGCCCTTGGGGACTGAAGGGGTAGGAGCGGAGGGTGGGGCAAAAGATGAGGGTGGGGCCAGGGGTAGCAATACCCCCAGCCCCCCCTCTGAAACTGGCCAGGAGGGTGACAATGACCCTGACCTGGATAACCCAATCCCTCCTGTGGACGATGAAGAGGAAGATCAGAATGATACCCTCTTTGTCCCCCAGGAAGGATTATGAGTGTGCCCAGAAGGTCTAGGTCTCCTTCTCAGGAGTCTAACCACCTCTGGCACCTCCATAGGGACCTCTGTCTCATCTCATAGGAGGGAATCCTCTCATGAGAGGAGAAAGAGGCTGGTTCAATATGAGGAAGCTCAGCTTGAACTCAGAAAACAGCAACTGGCTATAGACAGGGAGTCCCTAGATCTCTTCAAAGAGAGAAGAAAGTTGGGACTAGAGTTCCATGGTGGCAGCCATGTCCCTAGAGATAGGGAAAGGTCCTATGACCATAGGAACCTGAGAAAGATTGTCCCTCCCTACCAGAGTGGGGATGACATCCACAAGTGGATAACTGCTCTATAGAGGGCCTGTAAAGTACAGAAGGTCCCTCAGGAGCAGTGGGCAGCAATCTTGTGGCTCTCCTTTGCAGACAAAGGTAGAGATAAGCTCCTCACTGTTAGAGAGGAGGATGATGATAATTACAAGGTCTTGAAGAGTGCTCTTATTGATGGGTTTGGCCTAACCACTGAACAGTACAAGTTGAAGTTCAGAGATACCCAAAAAGCACAGACTCAAGACTGGGTAGACTATGTGGATTGTTCTGCCAAGGCTCTGGAAGGCTGGTTGATGGGCAGTAAGGTGTGTGACTTCTCAGGATTGTACAATCTGATAATGAGGGAGCAGATTCTTAATAACTGTCAAAATCAGCTGTTGCATCAATACCTGGTAGACTCTGATCTGACCTCTCCCCAAGAATTGGGAAAGAAGGCAGACAAATGGGTCAGAACCAGGGTGAAGCAGAAAGTACAGAACCAAGGTGGGGACACCAAGAAGCAAGATGCTAAGAACTCTGAAAAGGGTGGGGAGAAGGGTAAAGATCAAAAGTCTTCACAAGGCCCCCAAAAATCTTCTGCAGGTGGGGATTCACAGTCTACAAAAGGGAAAGGCCAAAGAAAACCATGGTGCAAGGTCTGTAAGCAAAAGACCCACTGGACCAGTGATTGCACCAAGTCCAAAGACTCAAGTCCAGCACCCACCAATGGCCCTAAGGCACCTGTTCCCCCTAGTACAGTTACAGTTGGTGGGAGTGCTCCAGCCAAGGGTTTAGTAGGGTTTACCCTGGGTACTGAGTTGGGCTCTGACCTAGTCAGGGAACTAACTCAGGCTGTGTTAGTCTGTGATGGAGGCATGGATGTGCCCTCCTCTGTGAGTCCCAGTAATCTGGGCAAGTACAGACAACAGCCTTTAATCAATGGACGAGAGGCTTTGGCATTTAGGGACACAGGGGCAAGTGTCACAATGGTGACACAAGACCTTGTGAATCCTGGGCAAGTTATACTTGGTGAGATGTACCAAGTGACCAATGCTAGCAACGTCAGAACAGACCATACTCTGGCAGTTGTTAACTTCTCCTGGGGAGGGGTAACTGGCCTTAAGAAGGTTGTGGTGAGTGCAAACCTACCAGTCGAATGCTTGCTTGGCAATGACTTAGAGACTTCTGCTTGGGCAGAAGTGGAGCTCAGGACCCATGCAGAAATGCTGGGGATCCCTGCAGATGTGTTTGCTGTGACCAGGTCACAAGCCAAAATGTCTAGCACTGAACAGGCCTTGGATTCTGGAAGAAGGGACCAAGTGCCTTCCAAGAGGAGGAGTAGTAGGGTTAAGGCAGTGCCTTCCCCTTGGCTCAGGAAGAAGATCAGTCCCTTGAGGGGGATGATCTCAGTCCTGAAGAAGGAACTGTCCCAGAGGAACTTGAACCTGACCAGGTTGAGTTCTTGGGGACAGGGGGACCTTCCAGGGCAGATCTGAGCCAGGAGCAGCAGAGCTGCCCCTCCCTTGAACCCCTCAGATAGCAAGCTGCTGCTGAGGCTGCTGGGAAAGCTAGTGGTCCCCATACAGTGTATTGGGATGATGGACTCCTGTACTCAGAGAGTAGAGACCCCAAGCCTGGTGCTACCAGGAGGTTGGTTATACCTCTAAAGTTCAGGGGCTTCCTATTGACCCTAGCCCATGATATTCCCTTGGCAGGTCACCTGGGCCAGAACAAGACTTGGGACAGAATTGTCCCTCACTTTCACTGGCCCCACATGTCTGAAGACACCAAGGAGTTTTGTCGCTCCTGTGTAACCTGCCAGGCCAGTGGCAAGGCAGGTGGCACTACAAAGGCCCCCTGATACCACTACCTGTGGTGGGGGTGCCCTTTGAAAGGGTAGGGATTGACATTGTTGGTCCCATGGATCCCCAAACAGCATCTGGGCACAGGTTTATCCTGGTGGTAGTGGATCATGCCACCAGGTACCCAGAAGCCATTCCCCTCAGGACCACTACAGCACCTGTGGTGGCAAGGGCCCTCCTGGGAATTTTCTCAAGAGTGGGCTTTCCTAAGGAGGTAGTATCAGACAGGGGTGCTAACTTCATGTCTGGGTACTTAAAAGCAATGTGGAAGGAGTGTGGAGTGACTTATAAGTTCACCACACCCTATCACCCACAATGCAATGGTTTAGTTGAGAGATTCAACAAAACCTTGAAGGGCATGATTAAAGGGCTCCCAGAAAAGCTTAGGCGAAGATGGGACATACTCTTGCCCTGCCTTTTATTTGCATATAGGGAGGTGCCTCAGAAGGGGTTGGTTACAGCCCTTTTGAACTTCTGTTTGGCCACCCTGTCAGGGGTCCACTGTGCTTGGTGAAGGAAGGATGGGAGTTACCTCTCAAGCCCCCAAAGCAAGACATAGTGGACTATGTACTTGGTCTCCGCTCCCGGATGGCTGAGTATATGAAAAAGGCAACCAAAAACCTTGAGGCAAGCCAGGAACTTCAAAAGGCCTGGCATGACCAAAAGGCTGTTCTGACTGTTTACCAGCCAGGACAGAAGGTGTGGGTGTTGGAGCCAGTGGCCCCAGCAGGTCTCCAAGACAAATGGAGTGGACCCCACACTATTGTTGAGCAGAAGGGTGAGGTTACCTACTTAGTGGACCTAGGAACACCCAGGAGTCCCCACAGGGTTCTCCATGTCAACAGGTTAAAACCATATGTGGACAGGGCAGACATGGGCTTGCTCATGGCTACTGATGAAGGGCAGGAGGAAGAGAGTGACCCACTCCCTGACCTGCTCTCACAGAACCCTGACGATGGGTCAGTAGATGGTGTAGCCTTGGCAGGCAGCCTCACTACCCAGCAACAAACTGATTGTAGACAGGTGCTCAATCAGTTTAGACACATGTTTTCACTGACACCCAGTCAGACCACCTGGTGCACTCATGAAGTGGACACTGGGGACAGTCTGCCTATTAAAAATAAGATTTATAGGCAACCTGACCATGTCAGGGACTGTATCAGGACTGAAGTCCAGAAAATGTTGGAGTTGGGAGTTATTGAACCCTCAGATAGCCCTTGGGCTAGTCCAGTGGTCCTTGTGCCAAAACCTCACACCAGTGGTGGAAAAAGAGAGATGAGGTTTTGTGTGGACTACAGGGGTCTCAATGCAGTCACTAGGACTGATGCCCATCCAATACCAAGGGCAGATGAGCTCATAGATACTTTGGCCTCAGCCAAATATCTCAGCACATTTGACTTGACAGCTGGCTACTGGCAGATCAGACTAGCTGATACTGCAAAGCCCAAAACAGCATTCTCAACCCCTAGTGGGCATTATCAATTTGTGGTGATGCCCTTTGGTCTGAAGAATGCACCTGCCACTTTCCAGAGGTTGGTGAATACAGTTCTCACAGGTCTGGAAGCCTATAGTGCAGCATATCTAGATGATATTGCTGTCTTTAGCTCCACCTGGGAGGATCACCTGGTCCACCTCAGGAATGTTTTACAGGCCCTGCAAAAGGCAGGCCTGACTATCAAGGCCACTAAGTGCCAGATAGGGCAGAGTCAGGTTGTGTACCTGGGCCACCTTGTGGGTGGAGGCCAGGTTCAACCTTTGCAGAGCAAGATCCAGACTATCATGGACTGGACTGCTCCCACTACCCAGACTCAGGTGAGAGCCTTCTTAGGCCTGACTGGGTACCTTAGGAGATTTGTCAAGGGGTATGGATCAATAGTGACACCCCTGAATGACTTAACTTCTAAGAAAATGCCCAAAAAGGTTCAGTGGACAGCTAGCTGTCAAAAGGCATTTGATGACCTGAAGCAGGCCATGTGCACTGCTCCCATTCTACAGAGTCCTGATTACTCCAAGAAGTTCATTGTTCAAACTGATGCATCTGAATTGGGGGTAGGGGCTGTACTGTCACAATTGAATGAAGAAGGTCAGGATCAGCCAGTAGCTTTCATTAGCAGAAGGCTGACCCCTAGAGAGAAACGTTGGTCAGCCATAGAGAGGGAGGCCTTTGCTGAGGTCTGGGCTCTGAAGAAGTTGAGGCCATACTTGTTTGGTACCCACTTCCTGGTTCAGACAGACCATAAGCCCCTCTTATGGCTAAAACAAATGAAGGGTGAAAACCCCAAACTGCTTAGGTGGTCCATTTCCCTACAGGGGATGGACTTCACAGTGGAACATAGACCTGGGAGTAACCATGCCAATGCAGATGGACTCTTTAGGTACTTCCACTTAGAACATGAAGACTTAACTGGGCAAGGTTAGTTTAATGTCCCTACGTTTGGGGGGGTTGTGTAGGAGAGTAGGATCTGCTTCACATGGGTACCCCCACTTTTGCTGATGCTTCACTGTTTTTCGACATTAGTCTGGCTGGGGCCCTGCTAATCAGAACCCCAGCCTAGCTGCTTCCTCTCTAAAATGGTTTCCATGTGCCTTAGGCACATCACTGATTGGAATCTGGAGTGCCCTTATAAGTCCCTAGTATATGGTATACTATGTACCAAGGGCATAGGTACCTCAGAGGCCTACCAGGGGCTGCAGCATGTATTATGCCACCCCTGGAAGGCCATCCAAACTGACACCACAGGTCTGCTACTGCAGCCTGAGTAAGGTGGTGCATGCACCTCTTACTGTGATATAGGTTACCTATATCACTAAATACATACACACATATAAACCTATAAGTCACTCCTATGGCAGGCCTTATCAATCCTGAAGGCAGAGTGCGTGGTTCCTATGTGAGAGGGTGCCCCTGCATGAGCAGGGCCCCTCTGCAGCGTTCGGAGACCCTTCTCTGATGCTGTTTGTAGTGCAGCCTGACCATATACTCTTAAGCGCATTATAACCTCGCGTTAAATGCTAACTTTGGAATGGCTGCACCTAAACATGTCGTGTTTGGTGTCAAACATCTTGGAATACTACCCCCCGCCAATTCTGGCGGCGGGGGTAGCATTCCACCCTTCTAGAGGGAGAGACATGTTAACTCTGGCCTGGCCGGTAACTTCTTTCTAAAGCCCTGGCATCACAAAATGGATGCTGCTGCCACAGACACGAGTCTGGCCTCCTGCTGCTGGACGAAACTCCGGCAGGGGAGGCCTGGACAATAGGTTTCCTGTCCCAGGGAGGTGTGACCACCTCCCCAGACAGGATAATGTGTATTGGGGCTGGGCGGGAGCACTTTCGGGTGCTTTGAAGTCCTGCACTGGGGGCACATTTGGTGTCCCTGTGCATACCCCAGTTCAAACCGGATCAGGGGCTTGCAGCGAACTGGACAAAGGGAAAGGGGTGTAGCCACCCCTCTGCCCTGACCCACCCATAGGTGGGGCCACAGAGTAGTCCAACCCTTAAACTTGGTATAAGTATAGGAACCCAGTCCTTAGGACTTTAGATTATCCCTGGACGAAACTCTGAAACAGAATCATGGACCTTCGACGCTCTACTAAAGACTAGAGGACAGAAGAATCTCCCTTGGGGTCAAGGAGTGACTCCCCTGCTTGGCAGGCACCAAAGAAGCAATTGTCCGGTCTGCATCGCCTAAGCTCCCGTCGGACGCCGAAGTCTTTGCATCACCAGAGGTGGATTTCCAGACTTCCCGAGGCTGCCCTGAGTCCCCAGCAAAGCTGAGGCCTGTAGCTGTCGTGGGTAACGTGGAACCGTGACCCCTGGACACCGCACGCATTTGCTAGTGCATCCTCTTCTGAGTCTCCCACGAAGTCGTGCTTTGGGCTCCGAGTAGCCCTAGCCTCCAGCACCAACTGCACCGAAGATCACTGGCCTCCACTCCACGAGTGTCCTGTGAGCCAGATCCACGTGCGACGTCTCGAGGCTCCTTCGCGGTCGCTAGCCCGTTGGCTAGTAGCCCTTCACGAAGGCCAATCCTTTTCTTCTTGGGCTCCCTGGTTGCTCCAGGCTTGCCCTCACTTACCCTTGCTGGGTGAGTTCCTCAGACCTTGCTGGTCTGCACCATCGACGATCTTCATCTTCATCGAGACTTGCCGTTGCCAAGGCTTGTTGGGTCCAATCCGGTCGCCGACACCTCAGCACTCGACAGACATCGTGTACCAGCCCGAATCCTGCTCCTGGTCGCCGACAACGCCTCCCGGACCTCGTGGCTGAAGAGTCAAGACGACCGTCAACGCACCTGAAGCACTCGACATCGGTGGGCATCTGTCCATCGCCTTCCTGGTCACTGGCTAGTGACCCAGACTCTGTCCCCTCTGCTTTCAGGTTCTTCAGATCTCCGATCCACTCTTGGATCCACCCGGACACTTTCCACTTGGTCGCCAGCAGCACTTTGCAGCAGATCGCCATTCAAATCGACGACGAAACCCGACCCCGAAAGGCACCTATGCACCCAGCTTCCCTGGGTGAGGTAACACGAGTACTCCGGTGCTCCCGTGGGTAGAGACTCTAGAACGACCTAGTTCTCAAAGGGTTTGCTCCAAGTCCTCCTTTAAGTGTCCCTTTTCTTTAATTTCCTGATCGCGACTTTCTCCATAGAAGTTAACGGCGTATCGCGGTTGTGTATTTACACTGCACGCGTCCCCCATGGGTCCCCTGTGTCACTACCTTGGGTGGTTCCTTGTGGTCCAAGCACTTCTAGAGGCTCTAGGCCTAGTGTCTAGTTCAGTCGTGGTTCTTATACCACTTTATTGGTATATGGTTTGGTACGCCCCTAGGGCCCAAACGTGTATTTGTGCTATCACTGTGTTTAAATAACTTATAACTTGTGTATTTTGAACTCTAGCCTCATAAAGAGACTAGAGGGGTGTGTTTAGCAATAAATACATATATTTTGAATATATACCTGGTGTGGTGCTCTTTCATTTGGTCACTCAAGAGATTATAGACTGGTAAAACAAGCTGCTTTACATTCCTTCAAGACTTAGCCTGAAGGCTGCTCTCCATAGCTACCACTAGGATAGCTTTCAATAAGGTTGTCTTTAACCTATCTCCAATAAGGGGTTGTTTGGACTGGTACAAGGTGCCCACTATAATTAGTGGACAGCATATGCCAGGCCAACTTCTCACAACCAGTGCTTGAAATGGAAAAATAGAAGTGCAGGTACTCTGTAGCAGAGTTCTCTCAATCCAAAAGGAGCTACAGAGGGAAAAAAATTCACAGGACGCCCTCCTCTCAACATATCATTAAATCAAAAAGACCTGTTCATGTAAGGCTCCTCTTCTTGAGGTATACGTATAAGTGGAGGCAGGGATTCCTAACATTTTTTATCTATCTGTCACTCCTCACTTAAATTAGAGGTAGTGTCCTACCACTTTACTGCCTAATTTTTCTAAAATCAACCTTTTTGCGACTGACAGTCAAACAACCACATACCCCCTCTATACATAGGGGTGTATCTTAATTGGTATGAGAAATACACAGGTTGCAGGTTGCTAGATGTTGCCTTTAACAAAAAAATTGTGAAAGGACAAGATGGCACCTCACGTGCGCACCACCAGTCGAGCTTGCTGATTGGTACTCACCAGCTATGCTCACTTTTCTCATCATTGGCCACCATCTTGCCCAAATAATGTGTGTCTCCAAAAAATTAGTGCCAAAAAATGATAGTGCCAGTTGTAATGTGTATTTCACAATTACCACCAAAACATGACCCCGTGAAAATAAAATTGAGATAAGTAGCACAGTCACCAACTTTTATTCTTCACTTGTGCACTTATTCAAATTTTAAAACCGGCTGCTTTACGCAGACCTTTGCCGCAAACATTTGCCAACATGTTTCATTGCCCCTATTACTTCAAGGCAATTTCGTCAGGGCTGGGTCATCAATCACCAATTTTGGACACTGGTAACTTGGTATATAATGACTGTCAGAAGCAAAAAGAAAATGGCCCAGTTATTAAAAACATTCACTCTTCAATGATTCAAATACACATCATTATGACGTATTGCAAATCTCATTACCATGTGGGAGCCTATGTCATTCGTACCAGCTCTCCACTCCGTCAATTTGAGGAGACTTCCAGTCGTGAATCCCTCTCTTTAGGCGTGCACTCAATTGTAGTGCCAATTTCTAAACATCAAGAAACAACTGATAAACATCTCATTTCCCATATAACCACAGCTCGAACACCTCAATCATCCTACATTGGACAGTGATTACCCCATCGTAGCCTCATTACTCTTCTCAATGACCTACTATGCTTTATAAAACTGGCCTCTCGTATTTCATTCATCAGCCTACTTGCAACTTCTAAACATGCACTTAGCACCCTCTTTTTCATTTCCATGGAACGAGTTATGTCAAAGCCTCACTCCCGATACCGGGTAACTCTACCGGGTCACTCTTAACACCCTTCTCTTTCATTTTCACGGAGCGCGTTCTATTAAACTCTCGCTCCCGAAACCAGGATCACTCTAATTCTGAAGCCTCCAACTCCGCCTGCTATCTTTTAAAATAGTTAACTTACTCTGAGCCCCTCATTGCGCGCACAGCCACCTTACCGCCTTTTTCTCCAGGGAGCGCTTTGAATCCACCCTCCCTCCCGAAGCCGAGTTGCAGAGGTTTAAAAACCTCCCGCTCCGCCTCGCATCACGTCGCTGCACCAACGTGATCATCACGTGGCCGGGGCCGGCAGTTCACGTCACATGACTTAGGCATCGACTATGGCGGCCATCTTAGACTACCCATAGTCAACCTACAACCCTATTGTGAAACATCATCACAGAGAGCTGCAAAGGGGTGGTCTCTTCCATTTTCAATTAAAACACATCCTCATATTATTATTAACTCTCAATGGTTTTTAAAGTTAATAAAACATCATAAACTTTACTTTCTTTCTTAAGCTATTTCTTTAGTGCTTTTTTCCTTTAACAACATGTTCTCTCAAGAACCTTTATTGTTCCACAATGTTTTTAACGCACACAATCATCTTTTATGCAGTGAGGCTCAAATACTGGGAACTTTTGAAAGAACTCACCCTCTCGGATACCAATAGATACAAACAACGCTTTCAGGAGTGAGTCATCTATGATGTTTAGTTTCTGACTTTATTCCATTCAATAAAGTCGTTTAACCCAATCTGATCACATTTTTCTTGAAAAATCCAGCGCGCCTCTTTGGTAGCAAGGACCCTATCTATACTATATGGGTCCCCCCCTACTTTTTCTAGCACCACCCATGTGAAGGAATGCTTATGTTCATTGCAGTGTTGTACTAGTTTAGTTGACAATTTTCCGGATTTTATAGTACTCAAATGTTCCTGTATTCTCACTTTGATTTTCCGTGTGGTGAGCCCTATATAATGCAGTCCACACTGACATGTCAACCTATATACGACATTCATCGTATTGCAGTTACTGAACTGGTTCAGATGCCATGTTCTTCCAGATTGCAAAACCACCTCCAGCGTCTTTTTTGTAAGACTGCATACTGAACATGTCCCGCAAGGGTAATGTCCCGGGGGAACCGTAGTCTCTTTCTGTAATGGTTTAAAACGCGAATGTACCAATTTGTCCTTAAGATTACTGGACCTTCTAAAAGCAAACCTTGGGGGTGGCATTTTGAAGTCAGTTGTAGACAGTAAAGTCCAGTGTTTCCTTATTGATTGTCTAATCTGGGTTGCCAATGGATCAAAGGTCATAACAACTGGTAAACAGTCGTCCTTCTCCCTTACATTCTTTTCCAAAGAGGCACTACGTGGGGTATTAAGCGCTCTTTTTCTTGCTTGATTCACAATTTTGCGAGGGTAACTTCTCTGCCTCCATTTTTCACATAATCCTTCTGACTGTTCTAGATAGGATGCCGTGCTGGAGCAATTTCTGCGGTACCGCAGAAACTGCCCCACCGGCAAATTATCACGTAAGGCCCTCGGGTGGCATGAATGGTAGTGCAAGAGGGAGTTTTTGTCAGTTATTTTTTGATGTACCCCTGTACACAATGTATCATTCTCCACCATAATGTCCAAGTATACAACCTTTTGGTTACTATATGTCCAAGTAAACCGGAGGCTTGTATCTTGGCCATTCAGCCAATTGAGAAATTCGAGCAGAGACTCCTCTCTGCCCACCCAAATGCATAGCACATCGTCTATATACCTCTTCCAGAGGCGGATGTTCCTCTGGAAGGGGTTAGACTGATGATAAACGCAATTCTCCTCGAACTGGCCTACATATATACAAGCCAGACTGGGCGCAAATGTTGCGCCCATAGATGTACCTGTAGTTTGTAAATACAGGTCATCTTTATAACGGAAATAATTGCGAGTTAGTGCCAGTTCAATGCATTGAAGAACAAAAGATTGTGGTGTGTCATAGAACCACTCCTGTTCCTTCAAGGCACGCGCTGCTGCCACCAGCGCGGCATCTTGGGAGGTATACAGGTGTACAATGACTCTATGTCAATTGTAACCAAGAGTTCACAAGAAGAGTCAAAGTGGGTATCTTCCAGCACATTTAAGACATCTGTGGTGTCCTGAATAAAAGATCTTTGATTCACCACAGATTCTCTGGAGAAAGAAGTCCGAGAACTGGGAAAGCGGTTCTAAAACCGACTGAATCCCAGACACTATGGGACGACCTGGGGGAGGACGCTGCGGTTTATGAATTTTAGGCAGGATATAGAATGCCGGTGTTCTTGGTTTATTATTTATCAGAAACTCGGCTTCTTTTGTTGTAATCCATCTTTTTTCTTTGGCTATTCCTACCATTTCTTTGATCAGGTGTTGAAGTTCATTACCTGGGTCACGCACCAATGGTTGGTAATTATTGCGTGCACCCAGAAGTCTCAAGACCTCAGCATCATAGTCCACAGTATTCATAACAACCACTGCCCCGCCCTTATCGGCAGATTTTATAGTGCGCAAGTGGTTATTCTGTAGACTCTTAACTGCTCGCCAGTCCTCCTGACTCATGTTGTTAAATTTTTTCTGTCTATTCGTTTGCTCTAGTGCTGTAATGTCTTCCAGAACCTTATTTTCGAATACCAAAACTTCAGGGCCCACCATCACATTGGATGGACAAAATTGGGATGGCTTTTTGAGGGTAGTGCTGAAGAGAGATGGGGGATCTTGTGGTTTATTTGCAAAAAACTTTTTAAGTTTTATTTTTCTCATGGTCTCCTGAAATTCAACCCTGCATTTAAACATATCACGATTGGGAGTTGGAACGAACCCCAACCTTTTGTTTAAAACTCTGATCTCACTGATAGTAAGGATATGGTCAGATAAATTGAACACTATATCATTCACGGTTGACTCTTCCTCGACTGCGTGTTATCCGGGCGGATATGTTTGCCATGTTTGGTTCTGATTGCCCCGTCCGCGGCCTCTGCCTGTCTGGCCTCCACCTCTTCCGCCCCTCTGATTCTGCCCTAAAAAAGAATGGAGTAAAGCTCCCAGATCTTCGTTAGTCTTCTCCTGCTGATTAAACCTCACCCTGTTTAAATTGGACGGAGGTTGCCCTTCTTCTTCTTCACTTGACGTATTATCGAATGTCCAATTTTGTGGGGTGCGCCTGTACTGTTGCTGTCTTCCATCCCTTGCTTGCCCTATATATTGTCGTTGTTCTCGGCCTGAAAGATAATATTTATCATCCACATAGGGAAAAGCCCATTCGTGTGTGTACCGTTCAAGATTGCGTTTCAATCCTTTTATTTTTTGGTTAACCCTATAATTCCTATATTCACCAAGGTCCTCTTGGATACTTAGTAATTGTTCTTTGGTATCCGTGAGGGTGGTATCTCTCTTGATACTTTCTTCTAATTCCAGAATTTCTTTCAACAGCTCCTCACTTAATCTTTTCGCTGTGTTGATAATTAAGATTAACCAATCGCGAGTACATTTATTCGCTATGTAGCTCCAATCAACGCAAAATTTCTTGTCTTCTAAGAAGATTCTGGGTTTGATCCGTACCAATAAGCTTGCTGGGGCTGCTCCTGCTCTTAAATATTCGGTCATTAAAGCCCCATGTAAGGCTATTCTCACTTGTCTCTTTTTAATGTTGCTCAATTTCTCCCATTCCTCCCTGGCTGACGTCACATTCAATAATGGGGCATCTGGGAATAGTGAGGGACCTGCTAAAATGGCTGCGATCTGCTCATCTGTGAAGGCCAAGCAATTTTTATCCATCGCCTTCCTACACTAAACTGTGCTCAAATAATGATGTGCATTCAACTCATACAGCTGATCTCAAAGGTGAAATGTAACAATCAACTGGTGCCAATTAAAATGTACTAATAGCTCTCACGGCTGATCCGCCGTTCACAACACTCAATCCAAAAGGAGCTACAGAGGGAAAAAATTCACAGGTCGCCCTCCTCTCAACATATCATTAAATCAAAAGACCTGTTCATGTAAGGCTCCTTTTCTTGAGGTGTACGTATAAGTGGAGGCAGGGATTCCTTCACTATTTATCTATCTGTCACTCCTCACTTAAATTAGAGGTAGTGTCCTACCACTTTACTGCCTAATTTTTCTAAAATCAACCTTTTTGCGACTGACAGTCAAACAACCACATACCCCCTCTATACATAGGGGTGTATCTTAATTGGTATGAGAAATACACAGGTTGCAGGTTGCTAGATTTTGCCTTTAACAAAAAAATTGTGAAAGGACAAGATGGCACCTCACGTGCGCACCACCAGTCGAGCTTGCTGATTGGTACTCACCAGCTATGCTCACTTTTCTCATCATTGGCCACCATCTTGCCCAAATAATGTGTGTCCCCAAAAAATTAGTGCCAAAAAATTATAGTGCCAGTTGTAATGTGTATTTCACAATTACCACCAAAACATGACCCCGTGAAAATAAAATTGAGATAAGTAGCACAGTCACCAACTTTTATTCTTCACTTGTGCACTTATTCAAATTTTAAAACCGGCTGCTTTACCCAGACCTTTGCCGCAAACATTTGCCAACATGTTTCATTGCCCCTATTACTTCAAGGCAATTTCGTCAGGGCTGGGTCATCAATCACCAATTTTAGACACTGGTAACTTGGTATATAATGACTGTCAGAAGCAAAAAGAAAATGGCCCAGTTATTAAAAACATTCACTCTTCAATGATTCAAATACACATCATTATGATGTATTGCAAATCTCATTACCATGTGGGAGCCTATGTCATTCGTACCAGCTCTCCACTCCGTCAATTTGAGGAGACTTCCAGTCGTGAATCCCTCTCTTTAGGCGTGCACTCAATTGTAGTGCCAATTTCTAAACATCAAGAAACAACTGATAAACATCTCATTTCCCATATAACCACAGCTCGAACACCTCAATCATCCTACATTGGACAGTGATTACCCCATCGTAGCCTCATTACTCTTCTCAATGACCTACTATGCTTTATAAAACTGACCTCTCGTATTTCATTCATCAGCCTACTTGCAACTTCTAAACATGCACTTAGCACCCTCTTTTTCATTTCCATGGAACGAGTTATGTCAAAGCCTCACTCCCGATACCGGGTAACTCTACCGGGTCACTCTTAACACCCTTCTCTTTCATTTTCACTCTGTAGCAGAGTACCTGCTTGTTTCTGAGAAGTGCCGGTACTCTCCAATTAAAAGTATAGCATTTCTCTTGAGAAGTGCTGGTACTCTCCCTCCCAAAATAAACAAGCATCGGCATAGCCAATAGGTCTCGCCTTTGGGACCTTATAAGTGCTTAGCCAGAGGTTTTGGCTTGGCCTTTGTTTTTAAGCTATGTAGTAGAGCAGTGTGGCTGCTGTGCAGCATGTTGAAAAGTTATAATAAACAAGAATGGCCACATTCCTAGAGGAGCAAAAAAGATCAACCGACGGAGAAAGGAGAGCAGGTCAGAGAAGAGACGGTGAGGGGGACACAGAAAGGCAGGTACGGGACAGTGAGAGAGCAAGTGTGACAGTCAGCCACACAGAAAGAGAGGCAACGGGAGAGATGTAGAGAAAGGAGATTCTCGCAGAGTCACGTGGAGTGAGGCGCTTCACCCTTTGGATGTCATCAGCCAACCCAGTGTGTTCTGGGAATTGTAGTCATAGCGGCTGCCATTGCTGACTGCGTAGTACCAGTGTGAGCGATCTAATGATTCGCGTCAGAAAAGCCTAGGGCTGGAGAGAGGGAGACGATTTCGTAGTACAGTGAGTGGGGGTCTGGGGCGCACGGGGTGATGCTGGGTTTGGAGACAGGAAATATACGGGTGCGGTGTGGAGACAGCAGTACTTTGGGGACAGACGTGGTGCCCTCGCTCTCCGAAGCTCCTTTCATGCTGTTCTCTGGATAGCAGTAGCTGCGATTGCATCGGACAGGCTGGACTTCAGAGAGAAAATGCTTTTACCTAAACAATTAAAATAACCCACGGGGAAAGAGGAATGTTCCTTCTGACGTGCAATTAATCTTCACCATGAACAGATGGCTGTATCCATCTCACAATTAAAGTGGAAATCTGTAGAAATCCCAAAAGGTGTGTGCATCACCGAAACAAGCGAGGCTTGCACATTCTAGCTTATTGACAGGAAACTTGTCGAAATAACTTCCTGTCACGTCCTGACAAGGAAGCGAAACGGGGACCTATCAGAAGACAGGCAGAATACCACAAGCTGTGCCTGCCAGTGTCACGTTTCAAAAGAGGTGGCAACCTCTACATCTGCTGCCTGCCTGGTGCGAAAAAACTCAATAAACAACCGGCAGTAGTGCAGCAAGGGCAGGCTAACGGAAACAGCTGAGCTTGTCACCGAAATCAAAGGATTAATTTCCAGGTAGCCGCCTCTTCATATCCAGCTGCCTAGTGCCAGACAGCAATGCCAGGGAATTGCTCCAGCCACACAATTCCGCTGCCAAACACCCCCACTTGAAGAATATAAATCTTCTGTTAGGGGGTATGTGGCTATATAGGAAGCAAATTGTTGGGAGGAGAGCGACAGAACAGGCAGTCAGCGAACCATGAAGTAATTATCTCCAGCCCCGCATATACCAGACGAAAACTCGCCGGCAGTGCCAATAAATGGTAAAGCTGAGTACAGTACCTTTTATCTAGTGATTATTTCCTGTAGTCCAATCACGAACTAGGCTAGTGTTACCAGCATAGAGTGGAGAACACAGAAGAGGAGGAGACAGCATATGCCCCCTTTCGCAAACCAAATAGTCGCCATTGTTGAAACAAGCAGCGACGGGGTGGGGGGGCGGCACTGCATGGGGAGATTAAGTAAATTGTGAGCAGCGACTGGCGCTGACCTAAAAAAAGACAATACAGTGAACCGTAATCCCAGCACGATTTTGTTTATTATACATACAATAAGAGCGTTGTAGAAATCTCAAGCAATGATTTTAGATCTGTCTGCAAATATATTCAGTTCACAGATAACGTAGACCTTTTGTTAATGTAAGACATCTAAGACCGCAGCTACACACCTGTATTTTCCTGGGTGAATGGAACATTCCATTTGTGTTTTCTGTCGGATAGGTCACAAAAGAGTGCACTGCGCAGGCACGGAAACGGAAGGTAATAAAGGATGCAGACAGCAGCTGCAGCTCGAGGTGTTTATTTATAGCTTGTAAAGAGTACTCTGGAGCCCGTTTACTGCAAAGTTATCCAAGAGCAGTGGCAGATATTGCGATGCAAAGCTAAGCATTTATTGAAAGCAGATGAGGACCAAGGTTCACTTGTTGCCCTTTTCTCTGACGCGCTGTGATGCCTTAGACCGAGCTGGTGACCCCGGATGAGGTGACCATCTTGTAAAAACATATTAGAATTATTAAATGGGGAGAGAGAGCGAGAGAGGGGGAGAGAGAGAGCGGGAGAGACAGAGAGAAAGAGCCCGGGAGTGCTGCGTGCGTGTGCGCGCAGTCTGCTCATTTTCAAGCACTGCACTCGTGCTTGTGGCGCGCCCCTGCTCGCTCCCGCAAGGTGGATGCCGCCACAAGCACGAGTGCAGTGCTTGAAAATGACCAGAGCGACGGCTAAAGGCCCTCCTATGCAGCGCATGCGCGCTGCGTAGGCGAGACCTAAAAAGTGCTGATACTCCGTACCGGACAGTACCGGCCCATTTAAAGCACTGGGCATAACCCAGGCCCGCAGCCCCTTCGGCTCCTTTAAAAAGCACACACTTCACAGCTCAGCGGATAACTCCTTTCCAATACCACTCAAATACAATAAATCTGTGTCATCAGGAAGTGTAAAGTGATTCCATTCATTTAAGCCAATACCGGCATTGCAGCTCCCTTTACATTTGCAGATTGACCTGTGGTGCACATTTATATTTCTTTCAGGTATGCTGACACCCTGGCAAGAAGACTTGTTTGGCTGTCTGTCCCTCCCTAGGTTTCACAGCACAGAAGACTCGCCACCTTACACTGCAGCTGAAGCATTTCAGCTCTCGGAATTACCCGTCCCGGACAGTTATCTTTTCACAGAAAGTAGGGGAACTGTTTTCCTTGAATTAAAAAAGTATGGGCACGTCGTGCCCCTCCGATCCCGCCCACTGGTCCAAAACCTCCCTTGATGGTCGTGCTCTCTGTTGTATATTGTAATTTTTACATTTTCTATGCTTGTTTCTTTATTATGATGCAATTGTTTGGAATGTCTGGAATGTTATTTACATGACGTTTTGGAATGTTTGTACCATTGCTGATTTCTATTGTGCTTGGTACCGCGCGTTCGTGCTTCCACATGTGTGTGGGCCTTTAAATGTTATTTTCTTAACAAACATCTTTTGTACACCTTATGACTCCTGTCATAACGCTCTCGCAACTCAAAAGATGGTGCCTGTCCCGACGCCTAGAACGCCCCCTCATCTGCACATGGAGTGGCTGAGATAGGGTGACCAACCGTCCGTAAATTTCACGGACCGTCCGTAATTTGGACCTCACGTCCATTGTCCGTGAGGATCCCTTTTACGGACGCCTTTTGTCCGTAATTTTGGGCATTGCAGGGAACAGCACTGTTCCCTGCATGAAGCCTCAGCACCCTAATGGGGCCGCCTCGCACTCTTCCTGGGAGCACAGGAGCAGCCCCACCCCGCCCATTGTCATTCTATCTGCGGCTGATTGCCACATACAGAATGGCAATGGGCCAGTTTGGAGTGTTACTGCATGCGGTGGCCTCTTCCTGCCATGGTCTGGGGCAGGGCATTCTGTCAGATGGAAGGAATGTGCAAAAACGCCAATGCTGCTACGTGAGAATCCAGTTCATTCAAAGAAGCTGGTGAAACAAGTTAAAAAGAAGGGGCTAGAGTTCTTTCAGTCCCATCATTTTAGAAAAGTGCATTTTCAATATTATATTCAACGAAGCCATGGTTGCTGCATTTTTATTTTATGCAACTAACAACCATTGACAAAGCCAATAGTTCTGGCTTGTTGTAGGTGTAACGTTACTTGTTGTGTTATATATCTGGATGCAATGACAGAAGAGGCAAAATACCAGTCCGGCGGCACACTATGCTAAGCACAGATTTTTAGCTTAGGTGTTTTAAGCCACGCCCTTAATTACATCAAACACCCCCTTTGGAGAGACCCCCCCCCCCTTTTTTTCTCATCCCTCTTAAAGCCCTGGAAACAACACCATGTCACAGTCACCTCATGGCATGGCACTGTGCATCATGCATGACTCATGACTTCCACTTTTTCAGACTGCCTATGTGCAGGGGCATAGTGAACCCTACCCTCTCCACCCCTTACTTTAGGAACTACAGCAAGGGTGAAATTCTTGATGGGCCTCTTCTGTATGCAACTCTGCAGACAAAGGCTCAGCTCATAATTAATATGAAAAGGTGGGCGAGAGAGTAAGTGAAGGGATGGCTGGATGGATTAGTGAAAGGGTGAATAGATGAATGAAAGGGTGAATGGATGGATAATGAGCGAAAGGATGATGGATGAGTGAGTGGAAGGATGGATGAGAGAAAAGGTAAATAGATGGATGGAAGGGTGGAAGGGTAGATGGATGGGTAAAAGGGTAGATGGATGGGTAAAAGGGTGGATGGATGAGTGAAAGGATGGATGGATGAGTGAAAGGATGGATGATGGGCGAGTGAATGGGTGGATGGATAAGTGAAAGGATGGATGAGTGATAGGGTCAATTGATGGATTCATGAGTGGATGAGTAGAAGGATGGGTGGATGGATGGAAGGAAGGATGGCTAAGTGAAATGGTCAATGGAGAGAGAAAGGGAGGATGGATGGATGACTGAAAAGGTGAATGGGTGGAAGGATAAGTGACTGGGTGGATGGATGAGTAAGTGAAAGGATGGTTGGATGGGTGAAAGGGTAAATGGCTGGATGGATGAGTGGATGGATGGGTGGATGAGTGGATGGATGAGTTTACGGATGGATAGGGTGAAAGGGTAAATGGATGAGTGAAAGTGTGGATGGAGGGATGGATGAATGAAATGATGGATGGAAGGATACATGATGGATAGGTTTGCAAATGGATGAATATGTTTGGATATAGATGGGATTACTTATATACTATTGCGCGACCTCCTCTGATGTGTCTGTAAAACGTACCTTTTGTCCCGAAGTTTTGTCCTGAATTTTGACCTCCTGTCCTGAATTTTTGTCCTGAATTTTGACCCTTTGTCCTGAATTTTTACACTCCCGTCCTGAATTTGCACCCTGGCCAGTTGGTCACCCTAGGCTGAGAAGCTACCAGACACGGCCCTGCGACCTCAACAGGAGGCTATGCCTCTGCATTCGCCGTTGCGCCTCGCCTGACAGCTACTCTCCTTATTCCCTGGGGGAAGTGTCGGAATTGACCGCCCCCCATACCCTACACATCTACAAACACCGGCCCGCATGCAAATGAATGATTACTTCCGGATCGGCACAAGGGTTTCTTCCGTGGAGCATCTGGGCGGTTTCTTCCGGGGCGGGTGGGCCGTCAGATTTTATGACCAATCGCCTTATTGATGTGTCAGTTACAGGCGCACAGACTCAGCTAGTACCGCCTTATTTCCCGTCAATCAGAATAATCGAGCGTTCCTATTGCTTCTCCCTCCCTTCACTTATTGAAGTCGGTTGGAGTCCTTCAGAGACAGAAGTCGGTCGGAGTCGAAGGCAAAGCAGAGGTAATTTGATTTTTTTTAGATCCTCTAGGAATTATTAGGAGAGACAATCAATCATTCGTGAAGCTCCCCACAGGATTTGGGAACATTTAATAATGCTTGTTGTCGCCCGTTGGTCGACATTCTGGCTGTCCGTCTTTGCATGTGTTGTGACCTTTTTACATGCAGTGCATTTGTAGCCATATGAATCTCTAACTGCCTCTGAAGGGCACCTTGACGTTGTCTAGTGTCGTCTATTTATACCCCTTCGCCCCCAAGGCCGCAGCCTAGACCCTTTTCCGTTGTTCGTGCCTTGTTGCCTTGGTTGTAATTGGCGGATATTTTGGTATATGTTAAGTCCTTGAAGAAAAATCAGATCTGTTTCATCACCGCAGCCAGTGGGTTATTTGTGAATACAATTGAGTTAGTGACTTCATGTGGTCATATTGAATACAGAAAGACTTTGAAAAACACTGATTTCACCATCCGCACTCGTGAGATATTCTAACGTTTAATGCCCCGACTCCGCACGCACAACCAGTATTTACTAGTTCTGACTAATGACATCCAATAGCATGGGCGCAACTAAACCCGAACTTCGGGGGGGGGGTTGGGGGGCACTAACACTCCCAGCCAGGGCTGGCCCTAGCACTGGTCGCACACGGTGCAACAGTATTTTGGCGCCCCTCCCCCATTTCCTCCTTTTCCATGAATTCCCTCACTACCACTCACCAACAATGCACCATCTCTCTATAACACCTTTCTGACAAACATTTCATTTTTTTTTATAGCGCTACTCATAGTTTATTCACAGTTCTGTGATCTGCAAGGTATACCTTCTTTGTAGCAGGCACAATAACCCTCTGCACTGTGTGGGTGACAGGAGTGCCCATGTGAGTGCACGGTGAGCGATGCAACCGTGCAAGAGTAGGGTAAGAGGAGTGACTGCAGGGTGAGTGAGGTGACCATATGAATTTGGGTGCGGATGAATGCATGGTTTGTGATGGGCTTGTTTAAGTGAGATAGCAGATTGAGCAGTGAGGGGGACAGGTGAGTGAAGTGTCACATAAGTGCAGGGTGAGTAGTGTGCTGGTGTGACTGCAGGGTGAGGTACAGGATGAACAGCGCAAGTGCATTGTGAGTCAGTGATCACTGTGAGCGCAGGGTGAGCGGATGAATGGTGTGAGTGCATAGTGATCAGTGTGAGTGCATTGTGATTGCTGTAAGTGCAGGGTGAGCGTGAAAGTGAAGGGTGAGAATGAGGAGTGATTTGTCTGAATGTAGGTTGCATTCCCAGACACTTGAAGTAACTCAACATGTTGATGGCGGCGTAGGGTTTCAGATATAAGTTAAACTATTGCTATTATGGCATTAATCAGGAATTGAGGGGGGAGGAAATAAATAATGTGATGATCCTGCAACAAACTTCCATTCTTATGATTGCGGTTGCCAGCTCATTATTTTGATGTCCCAGACGGTACAAAAATAAGCAGTCACCTAAAGCCGTATTTTTCAGCACTTATCTGTGTATACTTCGAACATGAAATATATATCACTTTTAATTGGGTTCTAGGGCTGTCTGAATGATCCATGACTGATAATTAAAGGGAACAAAGACAGAAAAGTCACATTACAAATGAATACACACTTTTTATTTATAACTCTATTTAGTGTCAAGACGAGATCTTTGCAGGCTCTTTAAACAACACATGGCTGGCATTTTTCTTTTGGCAACCCTACTTTATATTCCTTTTTATGAAATGCATTCTCACACTACAGCAGTAAATGTAAAATACAAATGTGAGGAATAGGCAGAGTGGGGGCCCAGGGGGTACTGGAACCAGAAAAAAAACTTCGCCTCCGGAACCAGTTTACAAAGGTATGTAAATATGCAAATCGTCTTTAAAGACCTATGAAAAACTCGGGCGTGCCGGAGATAAGACTCCAGACACTGCCCAGCTGAGCCCACAGCAGCTCGAGCTGCATCAGCCCAGGCTGAGACACGACGGGGGGGGGGGGCCTAGGGGTCAAGCCTGGGGAGAGGATGTAGTCGACCTCGAAGCTGGGGAACCGTGTTCGAGTCTCGGCAACAACGCTCAACATCCTGTGATTCTGGGCAAATCACTTAAATCTCCCCATGCCTAACAAAATGAATGTGTCCATCTGTAACGAAACTGGTGCTCGTGTAAAGCGCTCTGATACCTGATGTCTTCGGGTCTAGTTCGCGCTATATAAAACTCCATTAAAAAAAAAAAAAAAAGCCCTTTTAGCCCTATGAGCATTCCGCACCTGTCCAACAGCAAGAGTTTAAGTATGCATGCAACATACCCACGGTCTGTGTTAAAGGTTTTAATGAGCCAGTGTAACATTGGTTCCTCGCGTAGGCCTTTATGCTGCCATAAGTTGGGCTTGCATCACCTCCAAGGGGTGACCCGAGAGGGTAAAGAGTGGCAAATAGAATCAGAATTAGGGAGCAAGAGGAAGAATGAGAAAATAGCTTTTTGAATGGAATGATCTTCCACAGAACGAACGTATGCACCTTTTGGATGTTGGCGGGTTGTTTGGGAAGGAGTGAGCGGGTATCGTTGGCAGGAGAGGAAATGGGATTAAATGGAGAAGGGTTGGTCTGAAATTTAGAGAGAGGAGCTCCTAACAGAACTATGTTCCTTGGCCTGAGAGGCCCGTTAAAGAAGCCCTGCTATCTCTCACTTCCAGTCTGTATTTAAAACTTCCTCGTTATCTCTCCCTAAACGATACGTTTATCCACCTACAGTATTAACCCATTGCTGACTCGCTTCTTCAGAGTGGTGACAAGCACGGTAGAGAAAGGGAGACGCAGAGAAGGAAAGAGGAGACTGGGAATGTCTAACGTCATGTATCTGACTTGCATCTTGTAGAACGTTTCAAAGTCCTGTGGGCAGCAGGAAAGAGAAGAAGGGGGATAGGAGAGGGGTAGATACTCCAAAGCCCAGACCACATATTGTCCATTCCGGCCAATACCCGAGTGCATATTGCCCCCTCATCCAGTACATCACAGACGTCTTTTGGCCCATGCTCTGCAAAAGCAGAGACCCTCGGTCTAGGTCCACTATCTCCCTGCAGCTCTGCTGTGCCGTCTCTTGCCTCCAGACCCCGACCTCCTTGGGAGGTTCGAGGCTGCTGCCCGCTCCTGCTGCCCGCTCCAACTGGGACCAGACTGCCTGCAATCACCGTAACCTTTCTCAGCCGTTTTTTTCTTAATTTTTCCCTGTTGTGCCACTGTTATTGTGCCCATCTGTGTCTTGCTCTAATTCCACCACTGTTTTTATTTTCTCGTGCCTGCCTGTTCCTTTTTACTTTCTCCCCTGCGGCCCCTCCCCCCCCCGGAATTCCCCCCACTCCCGGCTCCCAGCCTCTCCTCCCTCCCACCTCCCCTACTTAATGGCGGCCGCTGCACGGTCGCGCCGCCGGCGCCCCAAAGGCAAGCCCATCTGTGCCCGACTGCGGCCAGCGCCAGGACCTCTGGACCTCCCACTACCCATCGCTACGACACCACCACCCTCCTCGCACTCAACCCTGGAAGACTTGGAGAATGCAAACAGGCCTCGCCGAACACGACCAGTTCTCCTGCCTCCACTGCCGCCAGACCCTCACCGCCACCCCGGCCTCCAACACCGCCGACGCCAGCACCAGGGACACCCTAAAATGCATCCTCCTCAGCGTACGCTCCGTACATAAACACGCCATGGAAATCTGGAACCTACTCGACTTTCTCTCGCCCGACATAGCCTTCTTCACAGAGACCTTGACCAACGCATCCTCCGCCCCCGACATCAGCACCGCCATCCCAAACGGATACAAGATCCAGAGGAAAGACCGCCCCAACCACCCAGGAGGGGGCCTCGCCATCGCCCACAAGAGCACCCTCCGTCTCCCCACCTCCAGCGAAACCTTCCCCTCCGCCGAACACCTGCACTTCCAGATCCAGACCACCCCCAAAGCCACACTCCGAGGAACCCTCATCTACAGACCCCCCCGGCCCCCGAACACCCTTCGCCACCACCATCACCGACTTCATCGCACCCCACGCCATCGCCTCAGCAAACTACATACTCATTGGAGACCTGAACTTCCACCTCGACAACCCCAGCGACCCCAACTCCACTATCCTTCGTGACAACCTTGCCAGCATCGGACTTAAACAACTCGTCAGCACACCGACCCACAGAGCAGGACACACCCTCGACCTCATCTTCGCGGCAGGAAACGGCGTCCAATTCAGCCACACAACGCAGCCGCCATGGACCGACCACCACTGCGTACACTTCGCCAACAACAAACCCAAGGCACCCAAACCAGCCCCACGCCCACCTCGAAGGAACTGGAGCAAGGTTACCAACGAGCAACTTAACTCCACCCTCACCCGAGACAACCACACCTGGGCACCCGACGCAAACAACGCAGCCAGAGAACTCCACACCTGGATCTTCAACTGCGCAGACAAGCTCGCCCCGCTACGCAACCCCGACAGACAACACCCCAGGAAAGCCGCCTGGTTCACCACCGCTCTCCAAGAAGCCAGACGCACCTGCAGACGCCTGGAGAAGAACTGGAGAAACACCAAGACAACCGAAAACCACACCACCTACAAGGACGCCTTGACGGACTACCATAACCAGATCAGAGCCACCAAGAGGAACTTCATCCACAACAAAATCCTGGCCAACTCCAAGGAACTTTTCAGTGTCATTCAGGAATTAACCAACCCACGCAGCGAAGCCACAGACGTCACACCATCCCAAGACCTCTGCGACAAGCTTGGAACCTATTTCCACCTCAAGATCAAAAACCTCTATGACAACTTCATCGACCATCCACCAGGTGCCACAGACAGCCCCCCCGCCCCCCAGAAACACCAGCCAGCCCACCATCTCCAACTGGACACCGATCACGGCCAAAGACACCGCCTCGACCATGAAAAGCATCCACTCGGGGGGGGGGGGGGGGGCACTGACCCCTGCCCCCCTCACATCTACCACAGAGCCGCGGCCGCCATCGCACCCGAACTACAACGCACCATCAACACCACCTTCAAAACAGGCACCTTCCCAGACGACTGGAAGCGCGCAGAAGTCAGACCCCTGCTCAAGAAGCCCACAGCTGACCCCACCGACCTCAAGAGCTATCGGCCCATCTCGCTCCTCCCCTTCGCAGCCAAAGTTGCAGAGAAAACAGTCAACAGGAAACTGACACGATTCATTGAAGAGAACGCCGTCCTCGACCCGTCCCAATCCGGATTCCGAAGCAACCACAGCACAGAGACCGCCCTACTCACCGCCACATACGACATCCGCACCCTCCTGGACCAAGGCCACTCCGCAGCCCTCATCCTACTCGACCTATCAGCGGCCTTCGACACCGTCTCCCACCGCACACTAGTCGCCAGACTACACGACGCAGGCATACAAGGAACAGCCCTGGACTGGATCCGATCATTCCTCACCGGAAGAAGCCAAAGGATCAGACTCCCACCCTTCCTCTCCGACCCCACGAAAATCACCTGCGGAGTCCCACAGGGTTCATCACTGAGCCCCACCCTCTTCAACATCTACATGGCCCCCTTGCAGCCATCGTCCGACAACACGGCCTCAACATCGTATCCTACGCCGACGACACCCAGCTCATCCTTTCCCTCACCAAAGACCCCACCACTGCCAAACTCAACTTCCAGAACGGAATGCAAGACGTCGCAGTCTGGATGACCAACAGCTGCCTGAAGCTCAATGCCGAGAAGACAGAAGTCCTCGTCCTCGGTACCACCCCTTCTGCATGGGACAGCACCTGGTGGCCGACCGCCCTTGGAAGCCCACCTACCCCCTCAGACCACACCAAGAACCCCCGCAATCGTACTCGACTCATTGCTCACCATGAACCGACAGGTCGACGCCGTCACCTCCAGCTGCTTCAACACCCTCCGCAAGACCTTCAAGTGGATCCCCCCTGAGTCAAGGAAGACAGTCACCCACGCACTCATCACCAGCAGACTGGACTATGGAAACGCTCTCTACGCCGGTATCAACAAGTCCCTACTCCGCAAACTCCAAACAATAAAGAACACCGCCGCCAGACTCTTCCTCGGCATCCCCCGACACGAACACATCAGCCAACACCTACGAAGTCTCCACTGGCTCCCCGTGGAGAAAAGAGTCACTTTCAAAATCCTCACTCACGCCTACAAATGCCTACACAACAACGGACCCACAAACCATCCACTACAGAATCAACTTCCAGGTACCCAAAAGAAACCTCCGATTTTCCAACCTCGCACTGGCCGAAACCCCGCGCATCCACAGAGCCAGAGCAGGCGGAAGATCCTTCTCTGACATTGCAGCCAAGACCTGGAACGAGCTACCGACAGACATCAGACGCGCCCCCTCCCTGAACACCTTCAGGAAGACCCTCAAGACCTGGCTCTTCGGCTAAACAGATCTGCGGACCCCCCCCCCCCCCCAGCACCTTGAGACCCTCACGGGTGAGTAGCGCGCTTACAATTCCCTGATTGATTGATTGAAGCACAACTTCCTGGAGGCCATCCGCAACCAAAGCCCAGATTTCCGGCGGATTATCTTCCACCAAAGCCCGAATCACAAATGGGTCGTCAGCCAATGCCTAGAATCCATGTTTCTTAGCCAAAGCCAACACCACTTGCAGCATACCGTGAGCTAAGGCCTAGAACTCATGTGGCCTGTCCAAGCCTAACACTTAGAACTCATGCGTCTCATTCTCAGCTAAAGTCTACCTCTCATACACCCTAATCGTTGCCAGTGCCTAGACCAAATGCCGCCCATCCTTGGCCATATCTCACACCTTTTATGGTCAAAGCCAGACATCATGCCGCCCATCTTCACTTTATTCTCTGACCTCACATGGCCCATCATCAGGTAGAGCCAGACCACTTATGACGTATTCTCACTGAAAACCCAGTCTCCTCATGCACTCCCAAACCACAGTAGTGAAGCACTGTTCTCTTCCTGCCTATCCTCCACAAAATCACGTGGATAAAAGCCAAACTTCATGCAGACTGCTCATCCTGCATCAAACCACTTCTGCAATGCCAAGGCTACATACTGTGTGGCAACCTTGTCACATAAGCTTAAACTAATACCTGAAGAGGCCCATCAGCAGTCAGAGACCCAAACCATTTGCTTCTCATCCATATTAAACCGCATAAGTAAGGACCTATCCTCCTCATCCTTTATTGAACCACATCAGCACTTCTGATCATCTTCCACCTAATCACATCCTTGTAGCTCATTGCTCATCGTCTGCCACACCATATGAGTCAAAGACCAGACCTTATATGAATGCTTTATATTTCTTCAAATCGCTTTAGCTTGATCCCAGACTATGCATTAGCATCACGTCACCACAGATTCCCTTATCTATATGCTTCCCGTATTTATATGCAATTCCGGATAAGTCTTTACGTAACAAAATTCTGTGGCTGAGGGTGGGAATCGACCCAGGTTGGAGAATATTGGGGTTAAAAACCTAAGTGGACCAGTGTCATGGCCAATGCCCCTGTAAGCGGGGTAGGAAATATTCTGTGAGCCTCCTATTGATGGATTGTGTACTCTTCCTTGAGGAAAGGAAAAAGATTCTCTGACCTGTATTCAGAAAAGTACGGGATACAGTCAAGAGAAATGGGCTTACAATTGCTGTGTGATCTTAAATACGTGGATGTAGCCATAGCCACCAGTCAATATCTGCGAAAAATTATAACATCCCAGGTTAGGCTTTCTTCCTCTTAGTGTTTTAAGATAAAGGTCAGCTCGCCTTTTAGCTGGCGGAATGGTGTTTTGACCTGGCAAGCAATGTGTCACAAGCAGCTGATTATTTTTTATTATCTTTCTTTTTAAATATGTGTGGGATTGTTTTGAAGACCTAACTGAGTCTTGTTCGCATCAAGAGGCTGATCTGGCAAGGCCTAGCGTTAGAAGGGAATTTCGACATGTTAACAAGATTGATTAAGAGAACCCATGTGATTGTGATAAGCTGCTATGCACACTGCTCTCTACAATGTTGTACCTGAGCAAAATGAGCTGCAAGTTAATGGTTAATTCGGCATCTTTTGTTTTTTTAATGTGTTCTTAATATATGTGGTACTTTGGGTTGTCGACCATCTGCTCTCTTTTAGCATCAGTAATTTTAAGTGTTTATATGGCTATTAGCCGAAGTCATGTGCTGGTTAAATTGATCTAAATGTGTGCTGCGCACTATTAATTTTGTGACATTCTGGATTGTTTACTTATGAAGTGGGTAATGTGCAATATTTCTGTAAGAATATATTTCTTGGAAATAAAGTATTTTTAATTTGATTGGAATGCTTTATATTTCTTCAATCCCTGTAGCCAGACCCCAGACTATGCATTAACTGAATCTCGTCCCTAGAGCTAGACATTAAGTGGGTGGGACCTTATGATGGCTTCATACTGAATTCCATAGGCTTTTGAGGCAAACCAAAGTGTTACAAATGAGGGAAGTGTCAAGTGATAAACAGAGTGCGATAAATCTTATGAAGAGGAATGTATAGATCTTTTGAACTGTTATAGCTAAGCATTTAGTCCAATGCTCTGACTGATCATTGGTTCTTTGTTGGGTCTGCAAATTTCTCAGTCTAACAATAGCTTTTGTTTTATTTACAGAAACAATGGCAGTTCCACCATCATACTCGGACCTTGGGAAATGTGCCAGAGATGTGTTCGTTAAGGGCTATGGTAAGTTTCTGCATTCAAAGAAGTGGCTGATACTAGAGGTATCAATCAGGGTGCGGTCACCCAGAGGTGTGGATGTGAATGGGAACGGACCACATGAATAGCATTTTGTAATTCTGTTGGGCTCCACACACAGCTCAACAGTGGGCTTCTGTCACCTTGCACATCATCCAAAATAAAAGTCCCCTCATCTATTGAGAACATCTTACTTTGCTGTTCTCATTTAATGCCACTGTAAGATCTGAAGTCCTCCTTGCTCAGTAAGAGTGCGTCCTTATCAGTCCTCAAAAATGCAACACAGAGAGACATAATATCCTGCTTTGCACATGGCCTATTATCATATCCTGTCATTAATTAACCTAGAGATACATGGCCTGGTCTGTTGACTAAATAACCTATGCTCCTGTCACTTCATGTTAAAACTTGGAGACACAAGGCTTTCCTGGTCTATTCAATCAATCAATCAATCAACACATTTATAGAGCGCGCTACTCACCCGTGAGGGTCTCAAGGCGCTAGGGGGGAGGGATTAAGCAGCTACTGATCGAACTGCCAGGTCTTAAGAAGTCTCCTGAAGGTCAGCAGGTCCTGGGTCTGTCGCAGGTGGATGGGGAGGGTGTTCCAAGTCTTGGCGGCGAGGTGGGAGAATGATCTGCCGCCGGTGGTCGTTCGGCGGATGCGTGGGATGGTGGCGAGGGCAGCGGAGCGGAGCTGGCGGTTCGGGGTGTAGAAGCTGAGTCATTCGTTGAGGTATGCTGGGCCGGCGTTGTGGAGTGCTTTGTGGGCGTGGGTGAGGAGCTTGAAGGTGATCCTCTTGTTGACCGGGAGCCAGTGCAGGTCTCTCAGGTGGGCGGTGATGTGGCTGTGGCGAGGGGTTCCGAGGATGAGGCGTGCGGAGGCGTTTTGTATGCGTTGGAGTCGTTTCTGGAGTTTGGTCGTGGTTCCCGCGTAGAGGGCGTTGCCGTAGTCCAGCCTGCTGCTGACGAGGGCTTGGGTGACCGTCCTTCTGGTTTCGGTGGGGATCCATCTGTAGATCTTGCGGAGCATGCGGAGGGTGTTGAAGCAGGAGGAGGAGACAGCGTTGACTTGCTGGGTCATGGAGAGCGTTGAGTCCAGGATGAAACCCAGGTTGCGTGCGTGGTTGGTGGGTTTCGGAGGAGCTCCCAACGTGGCCGGCCACCAGGAATCGTCCCATGCGGAGGGGGTGGAGCCGAGGATGAGGACCTCCGTCTTGTCAGAGTTCAGTTTCAGACGGCTGGTCTTCATCCACTCTGCGACGGCCTTCATTCGCTCATGGAGGTTGGATTTGGCGGTGGCCGGGTCCTTGGTGAGGGAGAGGATCAGCTGGGTGTCGTCGGCGTACGAGATGATGTTGAGGTGGTGCGCTCGGACGATGTTGGCGAGCGGTGCCATGTAGATGTTGAAAAGGGTCGGGCTGAGGGATGATCCTTGGGGTACACCGCAGGTGATCATGGTGGCTTCGGATCTGAATGGGGGGAGACGGACTCTCTGGGTTCTGCCGGTGAGGAAGGAGGTGATCCAGTTCAGGGTTTTGTCGCGGATCCCTGCGTTGTGGAGGCGTGTGCTTAGGGTGTGGTGGCAGACGGTGTCGAAGGCGGCCGAGAGGTCCAGGAGGATGAGGGCCGCGGTTTCGCCGCTGTCCAGCAGGGTCCTGATGTCGTCGGTGGCAGCGATGAGGGCGGTTTCGGTGCTGTGATTGCTGCGGAAGCCGGATTGGGAGGAGTCCAGGATGTTGTTCTCCTCCAGGAAGTGGGTTAGTTGTCTGTTGGCGGTCTTCTCAATGACTTTTGCCGGGAACGGGAGCAGGGAGTTGGGTCGAAAGTTCTTAAGGTCCTTTGGGTCCGCCTTAGGTTTCTTGAGAAGGGCGTTGATCTCGGCGTGTTTCCAGCTCTCCGGACAGGTGGCTGTCTTGAAGGAGCTGTTGATGATCTTTCGGAGTTGAGGTGCGATGATGGAGCTTGCTTTGTTGAAGATGTGGTGGGGGCAGGGGTCGGAAGGAGAGCCGGAGTGGATGGTGTTCATGATTTTGATGGTGTCTTCGTCGTTGACGTGGTTCCAGGCGAGCAGGAGGTCGGTGTGTTTGGTGGGTGTTGAGTCGGGGGTGTCGGCGTCTGTCGTCGGTGTCTGGGCGTCGAAGCTGTCGTGGATGTCTGTGATCTTGCGGTGGAAGAAGGTTGCCAGGGAGTCGCAGAGTTCTTGCGACGGCGGGATGTCATTCGTGTTGGAGCTGGGGGATGCGAGTTCTTTCACGATGCTGAAGAGCTCTTTGCTGTTGTGTGCGTTGTTGTCGATGCGTTCCTTGAAGGAGGTCCTTTTGGCGGATCGGATCAGTTGGTGGTGCTTGCGTCTGGCGTTCTTGAGGGCTGCGTGGTTGTCTGGTGTCTGGTCTTGGCGCCACTGCTTCTCGATTCTTCGGCAGGTTTGTTTGGAAGTCTGGAGGTCGGAGTTGAACCAGGTTGGTCTCGTGTTGGTGCGCCTGTTAGAGGGTTTCCTGATCGGGGCGAGGGTGTTGGCGCAGTCGTCGATCCATTGTCTGAAGTTGTGGGCCGCTGCGTTGGTGTCAGAGGGTTCGGGTGGAGGGTCACGGGTGAGGGTGGTGAGGAGCTGGTCTTCGGTGACTTTGTTCCAGCTGCGGTGTGTGGAATTCGTTGCGGTTGAATGTGCGCGGTGTGTTTCTCGAAGGATAAGTGGATGCAGTGGTGGTCGGTCCAGTGGAGTTCGGTGGTGTGGCTGAAGGTGACGTGGCTGCTGGCGGAGAAGATTGGGTCGAGCGTGTGTCCGGCGGAGTGGGTGGGTGTCGTGACGATCTGTTTGAGTCCGAGGTTGGCTAGGTTGTCGATCAGGGTTGTGGAGTTGCTGTCGTTGGAGTTCTCGAGGTGGAAGTTCAGGTCTCCGAGGAGGATGTAGTCTGTGGAGGCGAGGGCGTGCGTGCTGATGAGGTCGGCGATGGAGTCGCTGAACTGTGGTCGGGTTCCCGGGGGTCTGTAGACAAGGGTTCCTCTGAGGGTGGTGTTGTGGTTGACGTGGATCTGGAAGTGTAGGTGTTCGGCCATGCTGAGGGAGTCATCGATGTTGGTAGAAATTCTGATGGTGTTCCTGTGGACGATGGCGATTCCTCCTCCTGGTTTGTTGTTTCTGTCCCTGCGGGTGATCTTGTAGCCGTCCGGGATGGCTATGGCTATGTCCGGCGCCGAGGAAGCGTTCGTCCAGGTCTCCGTCAGGAAGGCGACGTCCGGGGAGGATGAATCGAGCAGGTCCCAGAGTTCGACGGCGTGCTTGTGGACTGAGCGGGTGTTGAGCAGTATGCATCTGAGACTGTTGTGGCCTGCTTTGGTGGGATGGGCAGGACATGCCGGTGTGCGCTGGCTGGTGTAGCTGCAGTTTCGGCAGGTGAAGGGTCCGTGGGCGAGCTTCGGGGTGGCCTGGAAGCAGGTGGAGGGTCGGCCGGCGTTGAGTGCGTGGAGGGTTTTGGAGTCGTGTCGGGTGTCGTGGCGCACGCGGGGGTCTGCCACTGGGCGCGGACAGGCGCAGATGGGCTTGCCTTAGGCGCGGCCGCCATTAAGTAGGGGTCGGGGAGGGCTGGACAGCTGGGAGGCGGGGAGGGGAGCTGGATTGGGCCGGTCGCGCTGGGGGGGAGGGGCAGCGGGGGCAGCAGCGGCGGGGAAAAAAGGGCTAAGGAAGTGAAGGAAAGGGGGAGAAATAGGCAGAAATAAGGCACAGAAGAGCAGAGGTGCAGAAAAGTGCAGAAAGGTGAAAAATAGAAGGGGCAGAAAAACGAGTGAGAGCAGAAATAAGGCACAGAGGAGCTGAGGTGCAGAAAGGTGAAAAATAGAAGGGGCAGAAAACGAGTGAAGAGCAGAGCAGAAATAAGGCACAGGGGAGCAGAGGTGCAGAAAAGTGCAAAAAGTTGAAAAATAGAAGGGGCAGAAAAACGAGTGAAGAGCAGAGCGAGAGGAAGGAGACAGAGGTCCACTGGCCCACCAGGGATGAGGCGCAGGGAAGACCTGCGGGTGGAGGAGGGCCTCGAACACCAACACACGAGAGTGCAAGTGCTGGGGCAGGCCTCACTTAGTGGTGGAGCTGCGAGGGAGGGGGAGCAATTTCACTGACAATGGGTCAGTGGTCTTGCTCGCCTGTCCCCGCAGCGGCCGCCATTAAGTAGGGGTCGGGGAGGGCTGGACAGCTGGGATGGGGGAGCGGGGAAGGGAGCTGGATTGGGCCGGTCGCGCTGGGGGGGGGGGAGGGGCCTTGGGGGCAGCAGCGGCGGGGAAAAAAGGGCTAGAGAAGTGAAGGAAAGGGGGAGAAATAGGCAGAAATAAGGCACAGAAGAGCAGAGGTGCAGAAAGGTGAAAAATAGAAGGGGCAGAAAACGAGTGAAAAGCAGAGCAGAAATAAGGCGCAGAGGTGCACAAAGGTGAAAAATAGAAGGGGCAGAAAACGAGTGAAGAGCAGAGCAGAAATAAGGCGCAGAGGTGCAGAAAAGTGCAGAAATGTGAAAAATAGAAGGGGCAGAAAAACGAGTGAAAACGAGTGAAGAGCAGAGCGAGAGGAAGGAGACAGAGGTCCACTGGACCACCAGGGATGAGGAGCAGGGAAGACCTGCGGGTGGAGGAGGGCCTCGAACACCAACACACGAGAGTGCAAGTGCAGGGGCAGGCCTCACTTAGTGGTGGAGCTGCGAGGGAGGGGGTGCAATTTCACTTGCAATGGGTCAGTGGTCTTGCTCGCCTGTCCCCGCAGCGGTCTATTGAGCACACCTCTTCTCGCTGCCATTCATCAATCACATGTTCTGGAAGCATAAGCCCCCTCCTTGGTATGCTGCTAAAATATCCTATTTCCATATCTCAACATAATGTTACCTAGATACAAACAACCCTCCTTGCCTGTTGATCAAATATCCTACATGCCCATCCTAGCATAATGTAATCTAGAGACACAAGCTGTTGAGCATGTATCTTACTTTCCTATACATCTATCATATATCTTCCGGACCTAAGGCTCTCCTCGTCTGTAAACATACATTCTTCTTTTCTGTGCATTCATTGTTTACCCTAGGGGCACCAGGTCATCCTGGTCTATTAATCAGTTAACCTACACATCATTCCTTACATAATGTAACCAATAGATGCCAGGTCCTTCTGGTCCATTGACTGCATATTCCATATCCCTGTCCCAACATAATATAACTTCGAGACACAAGGCTCTTTTAGTCTGTTTATCACACAAACTACTTTCTTGTCCTAAAGCTGGAAATGTGTTCATATTAACCTTTGGGCATGTTGAATACCTATCGCTCTCTGCTATCTTTCCACAACTTGATCCAGAGACATCATACATTCCTAGTTTAATGAGCACTGTGAAAAAACAGGCCCTTTTAGCAGAACCCCCCCCCCACACGTTTTGACCCTAGTTAGACTACTAGATGCGGGGTTTCAACTCTGACAGTGCACTGGAGCCTGTTAACCAGGCGCCAGTGCTCTTCCCCAAAACTGATATGTGCGAAATGGTAACCCCAGCTGGTAAGGACTTTACCCCCCCCTTATAAGTCCCTAGTATGTGGTACCCAGGGCATGTGTGGTAAAGGGGTGCTCAAGGCTTGCAGCACTGATGTTGCCTCCCTGAGTGACCCAAATTGTTAGACCCAGCAATTTCTGGCTGGTTGGGAAACCTCAAAGCCAGGCAGAATCCACTGTCCTAAATAGGATGAGAATGATACACTTGTCTGATAGCCTGTGCTCACCCTTGGTTAGCTTGGCACAGAGTAGTCAGGCTTATCTCAGAGTCAAAGTGTAAAGTATTGGCACAACCCCCACCCTCGCAACACACTGTGTACACTACAAAAATACTCCACACCGTATGTATAAAACACTGGTTTTTGAATTATACACACATTGAAATCAAAACAACATACACATTGATTATATACTTTACAGTTATATGCAATTGTTGAACTCTTCCACTAGCAGCAGACAAGCATGAACATACATGTACTAGACATGGGTATTCACTTACCTCGTTATCCCCTCAACCTCGTAAGCAACATAAACCCATGTGCGCATTTCCCCAAAGGTGTTCACGATCCAAGCAATCCCTCCCACATCAAACGCGATAGAAACATATATATTCAGGCTGTTCAGTGGTATTCCACTTTCCCGCTAACACATTAGTATAAAACACTACATTCCCAATATCCCATACACTGAACAGTTGTAATGGTCAAGAAATCACAGGTTGTGACTACGCCTCATGACGCAGCCACTCAAACCCCACCAGCCAATGATACACGTTGTACCCGCTGGTGACACTTTGATTAGATTGTCAGGACCACCTAAAGCGGAAGGAAACCGTTACAAGTTCTTGTCCATCCAAATTAGGTCCTTTGGCACCCAGTGGCACCTTCACAAGTACAGGACCACTACCCCCCCCCCTCCCTTAGACAAAAGACTGTGACAACTGCAGCTGGTTCGCTTACAATTTGGAGAGTTGTTCCCCTCGGGTGGAGGTGTGAGCTGCAGTTGCTCCAGGCGGTCAGCCGTGGGTGCACACAAGGCACAATGAGACCCATCCGGTCCGGTCACAGTATCCTCAACAACAGAGTACTTGTGACGTGGGTCTGGGGAGAGGGAGCTGGCAACCTCCGACTGAGGCCGCTATGTCAGGCACTGTGATCCTCTCGATCTGGAGGTCGGAGACAGTCTAGGCTGCCAGCTTGGGTCACGCGGACTCTACAAACTTCCCCCAACACCCCTCAGACACCAGACGCTACAGAGTGCGAGCTAGTACAGGTTTCCAATTGTAAGCTTGGGTCCCTTGGACTCAGCAAACTTACCCCACATTCCTCAAACTCCTCATGCTACAGTACCCCCAGGTGGGCCGCTAAGCAATACAAACACACTCCTCAGCACAGTGTGATTACTACATACATCAGGATGGTCCTAGTCCCAACGGACGCTCACTTCCACCCGTTTCCACCGCACCCTGCGCGGTCCTTATGATCTTGTGGAAGTTAGGAGATCCTTTCTGGGATCTTGTTGACAGGGGGCCAGCCAACCGACCCTTGGTGAGTGCTTGAAGACCCGGGCCACGACAGTTGGCTATTAGCTGCAGGCCACCAACATCCATGCAAAATCCACCAAGTGATAGTCCCCTTCCTAGAGCACGACAAGCCCCAGGCCACCACAAATCTGTGGGTAATTCAGTTGCAGTCCCTCCTGACCCAATAGCTCCTCTTGTCAAAAGTCCCAGTGCCGAACCCATAAAGTTTAGTTTGAATCCCCAAAGCGCCTCTAACTCCTGATGGCAGAGTCCCAGTAGTTATACCCACAATGGCCTTTGAAGATGAGATCCGTTCAAATGCATGGGCCCTCTCTAAATTTTGTCCTGTCTGCCATCCTATCCCAGGAGGCTTGATCAATATCCTTAGGCGGGCCAAGACCCTGCTCCTTGGAATGCAGGTGCCAACACCACCACCTCTTATCCGTCCCAGGAAGGACCCTCGGAGTCAGAGTTCTGCAGTTTCCCTTGAGACCCTAGTTTATGGCTTTCTTATCAGGAATGCACAGATTTAGCTGCCCACACCACCCCCAGATGTGGTTTGGAGACAGGCTGACAGGCACACAGAGCAACGACCACAGAAATGCTCACTTTCCCAAAGTAGTATTTCCACAGTAGTAATAGTAGTAATGTCGAATCCACTCGCACCACAGGAGGGGATTTGCCATTAATATCTCATCGATCGAAGTAACACCCCCCCCCCTCTTTTTTTGCTGCTTTGTTGACTTCAGCACTACCTTTTACAAATGGATCGGGTTAGGCTATGGAGGAAGGTAACCACCTGGGGGATTCCATCACGGCTCCTCATGGCGATTACATCATCATACCAAGGAACGTGGGTCTGGGTAAAAACAAGCCCTACCACAGTTACAGCTAGAGTGCCTACCAACAACGGTCTCAAACAGGGCTGTGTGCTGCCCCCCTGCTTTTCAATCTTTAAACAGCAGACATGGGAGCAGCCCTGGCAGAAGCCAGTTTAGTTACTCCAAGGCTGGGAAGGCTGCGTGTTCCAATCTTGCAGTATGCTGATGACACTGCCATCATGGACCACACCAGGGTAGGTTTACAGAGATCCCTCAATGCACTTCACTGCTACAATCTAGCGAACAACCTCCATGTGAACCAGAATAAAAGCAAAGTTATTGTATTTGGCAAATACCCGCAAATAAAACAGTCTCATTGGCAGCTGGGGGACATACTAATAATGACAGCCCCAGCTTATAATTACCTCTGAGTGTGGCTATCAGAAAGGGCCAACTCAGCTGTCCACCTAAGGCACCTCAAAACAAAGGGCTCCACTGTCATTCACCTGCTAAAGTGTCTCAGCAATCGACTACAAAGTCCAACAGCAGAGCCCATGTTGACTGCATTAAGAGCGAAATTGATCCCGGCCCTTAACTATGGCCATATGGCCTTTTCCGGCGCCCTTAACACGTTTCTAACAAACTCCCAGATTAAGGCCTATAAGACAACTGTACTTGCTCCTCGGCAGGGCAGAAGATCAAGGGGGAGGTTGGAATTGGGCCTTGGGAGGCCTGATCTCGCTGGACAGGGCGACCTAATAATGTATTATCTCGGGGTCCTGCGGGCCCCTGAGTCTTCACTCAAACACCATTTGAGAGCAGTTTTTGACAAAGTAGGATCCCCGTGGCAATCACAACTAGCAACTGCAATAAGATCATGAAGATCAGGACAGAAAGCCTGCACATTCAAGACATCCCATTCTCAGCCTGGAAAAAGTTGTGAATAGGCAAGTGCTTTTAACTTCTTTTTAACAAGACCTTGGGAGTCTTCGGCACAACTAGTTGACAGAGGCACTGGATAAATCTTATAAACCAGGGATGGCACAGCCATTTTTTCAACTTGCACTCTGCCCAGGCCCGCAAGAAAATTCTCTATATGAGGCTAATTGCCCTGCCAATTGCAGACTTCAATCCCGCCTGGGCTAACCAAGGGGAAGCAATTCCCCTGCAGGCTATGCAAATATCGTAAAGAATCTTGGCTTCATCATTGTGTTATTGCACCAAACTGGCTGAGGAACGACATCGCCTTCTCCTTTCTATGTTTCGGCTCAAAGGCATCAAGTGCTGCAGGGAGACAACGGATCTGTGCTTAACTGAAAACTCCCCCCAGACCCTAGCCCGATTGGGGAAGTTCACTAGCCTCATTTGCCAATCACTAGCTGAAGCAGCAATAACAGCGACCATCCATACCACATAGCTCTTGCACTCCTCAATTAGCCTACAGGAGCTGTCAGTCCAGAACTGAGAATTTCATTGGTCACGAAAAGAGTATCACATGGTTACGTGGTCCTGGACTTGACAGTCACCCGCTTGGAACTACCACCCACCCAAGGAAATTTTCATACTTTGAGTGCAGGGAAATCTTACCAGCTAACCCCCAAACATCTCGGGGAGACCAGTCATGTGCAGCTGATCCCCTAACAGTAGGAGGATCAGTTAGCTAGTATCGGGCACATTGCACTCAATATGCCTTGAAGACCAGTCGTGTGCAACCTGTGCTCAAATAGCAGAAGGACTAATAAGTTTGTAGCAGGCACAGTGCACTTTACACTTTCACCCCTGCAACCTCGGACATTGCTATTTTAAAAGCCTGACAGTGGCTTTTCGTGGCACCCAGATGGGTGCAGTTGGGGCCCAAACAGCAGATGGATCAAGAAGTTTGCGTCCGGCACACCGCACTTTATACTCTTATTCTTGCAACTCTGGACATTATCGTTTTAAAGCTCACAGTGTTGAATTTTATTTGCTCAGAATCTTTGCCAAGTTTTAATACCAGTGGAATTAATTAATTTGCACTCTTTCAAAAATGCTTATAATATTCCCCTGGCTGTGACACTTAATGATTTTATTTTAATTTTATGAAATGGTCTTGACATGTAATGATTTTAATTAATCGAACATGAATACATTTGCAACTAGTGTGGGCCTGTGTGTATGTGTCCAGATGTCTTGCCATGAGGAGCACGTGATTACTACGTGTGGTGTGCGTGCTGTGTCCTGATTTGCTCAGTGTTCCTAACTACATGTGGCACCTAACTTTGTGATCTTTTGGGGAACATGAGCTTTTGGCCGAATGTGCTTTATTGGGGCCAATTTCCTCTGATCTCTTTGTGGTGTAGCAGCTTATCTGTGGAATTGATCAGGGTTTCTCCTGGTTGCGCGTTTGTCTTCGAGCTGAATGTAACCCCACCTGTGACCTATCAATTGGTAGGCCTGGTTTTCGATCGGAGGGCCTGTCTGACCACGTATCTCTTGACTCTGGGTTGATGGGGAGGTCATCTTGGGTGAATTCTGCAGCAATGATATGAGCGTGTTGCATAAAACATGGCGGTCATTGATATCATATTTACCGACATTCTCATTATTGTGCGTACAGTTGTCATAGCATACATCAACATTGCTTTGACTATTTTTGACATTGTTATGCATGCATAGTTTATGGCGTACATCGGCATTGCATTTACTGGTATTGCTGCTATTGACATCATATTCACCGATATTAACAAGTGTGAATACTTGACTTCTCGTTTAACACAGTACAACACAGACAAAACCTTTCTGGTACTCCGATGAGTGCCATGCATGCATACAAGAGACACAGGATCCCACTAGTCCTTTGTATCTGTTCGGTGCTCATCCTCACACAGTGCATCTCCTTCAAGAAATGAGAGATCGCAATTTACTCAAGGGATGCACCGAAACCCTAATATGACAACTATTAATTTTACACCAGGGACTTGTGCTCTTTACTACCTCTTGGTGTAGAAAGGTTGCCACTAAGCTGCTGCAGATGAGCCTTTTGGCTTATGCAACCGTGATTACACAGATGCAAAGGAGCTATATAATTAGCAGTGTGCTTATTAGAAGTTTGATGCAATAGTAAATGAGCATTGTCCCTCATCTTGCTGGTGCCTTGATTCTTGGGTGAATCCATAGATCTGCGTAGATATTTTTTTAAACTAGGTGTTTACTTGCCATTGACTTTGAATTGTTTTAACACGGTGGTAAGAACTGAGTAGTAGGTGTTCAACAGAACCATCCCAAGCGTATATGTAGTGCCTCACCCTGGTGTGTGCTCAGTCTGTCTTTTTAAGGCATACTCTGTAGATATGGTGGCCATCCCTAGAGTGCAGCCAAGCTGCTCACATGCATGCTATGTGTGCATACAGTGACTCACCCTCGTCTCTGTGTCCAACTGGTCCCATGCTTGATAGAGATGCTGGACAAAGCTGGTATGCACCCAAGTTAGCTGGCATGCTGTAGTCGCATGGAGATCAGCTGTAGTATGTACCGAGCCTCTCCCGGACGGTGTACTCTTTACAAATCCTAGGGTGTCTCCCAAGCATATGGAATACAGATAGTATGAATGAATGAGTACATTTATTGTATGATTAGTTAAAATTCATTACTTACAAAAAGCTAAAAACAATATAATGGTAATCTTGCTTCTATACAGATAGAGGTCTACCTTAGTATGAATTCTGGCTGCCAGTGAGCGTAATTCACATTGATATAGTAACTAACTCTGCTAGTGTGTGCTCAGCGTACCCCTCCCAGGAATGGCTCCAGTCCACGTTTTGTCTTTGATTTGAATTGTGGGACTTGAACTCTTGTTTAGTCCTTTATAAACCAGGACTAGAAGTCACAGAATACAAAGAAAAAAAATCTGGACTGGAGCAGTTCAACACACATGGAGTTGGGGAAACTCTGCACCTGTGCATCTGTTCACCCTAGTGTGTGCCCAGGCGTGCTCCATACCAATAGTGTCATATCCTAGCATAAACCCAGCTTGTCCTTCCCAGGCTTGCTTCTTCATGTACACTTAGTTATCTGCCCTATTGAGTGCCAGACTTACCCCTTCTAATTACCCTTAATCATGCTCTTTGCAGATACACATCAAATGATTGCATATTTTTTCTTGGTTTGTAGGTTTTGGGCACGTGAAGCTGGAGCTTAAGACAAAGTCTTCTAGTGGAGTGGTAGGTATTAAACGCATTGAGTCTTCTTGTGATGCAGATTCGATGTGTTGTGCGAAGACTGTGAGATGTTTTGCAGTGATTTCACTGTTCTCTTTGCAATGAAAGCACAGATATTCTAAATGTCCTGTACCCGTACTACATGAAGGGGCATACAGTCTGCCTAAACATTGTCTGCTGTAGTGTGTCCAACTGTTTCTCCTTCTCAATGTGGTTGGGAACCCTATTTTGAGCAGGCCAGGCCGCAAACATGTTCTGAAATGAATTTGTAGCTTTAAGATGTTTGTGACCTAAATCTCTTGCCTGAGCTGTTGCACTCCATGCGAGATCGGCTTCACCCATGCCACAAGTTCCCGTTTTTCCACCTTGTGGTCAGGTCTTTAACTATTCTGGATCTCTGCCCACTTCTGAGAAAGATTTCTCATTAATTTCTTCTGTGACTTTGGTCCTACAGGTCCTCCCTGCATCTCAGACCACATTATCTTTCCTTTTTTAGGTCTCGCCTACGCAGCGCGCATGCGCTACATAGGAAAAAGACCTTTTGGGATCGATTCACTTTTCGCCCTAAAAACGTGCACGCGTTGCATTGCTTTCAATAGCAACGCGTGCACGTTTGGCGATTCCCTTGCGGGAGCGAGCTTTGGCGCCATGTGTTAGCAATTATCGCTCCTGGTGCTGCTCGCTCCCGCAAGGGAAACGCTTTCACTTTTGCCGACACTTTTTTTTTTTTTTTTTTACTTTTAGCGCGAGGCGCGCGCGCATGTCTTGTTTCATTTAAACTTTGTGCCCTGTAGGTTTTTCTCGCGCACTTCTTTAGGAGCAGAAAGAGCACCATATTAAGGTTTGTCCAAGCTCTCAAATAAACCGCATTAAATACAGTGCATATCCCAAACTGAAACGTGTCTTGCTGCTTGTTGCACACGTATGTATAGCATAAACCGAGCTAAGAGCCGCAGACTACTAGTGAGTGAGACGAAAAGAGGGGGAACCGGGAGCGGAGACGGCTGAAGATCGTGTAAACACTAAACAACTGCGGCGGAGGGGTAGGGAGCCGCCGCAAGACTAGTATGATAACGACCCCTAGCGGTAGAACTGATTTCCCTGAAGAAAGGTGTCGCTTCTTCCGTGAATTGCTGAAAGACGGATGGGGCAAGAAGATAAGGCGTGTTGGCAGGGAAAGTTTGTTCCCAAGTATATTGTGTCCGCAATTCTTCAATTCTTTTCTGTGTTAAGAAATGGTGTTAAGAAATAATTTTAATCTGTCACTAATCCATCAGCGATAATTTTATAACAATGAAAGACTCACGCTTTAATTACAAGATGTCCCGGTTTGACTCGGGTAGATACAATACCGGACCTTGTGCTGTTACCCAGGGGAGATACTACACCCCCATTTCAAGATCAGAGCGAGGGGCGACCTAAGGAATCAAACTTGCACTCGCATATTGTCCGTCTTTTCCACATCTTTACTTCTTGCAGACTTCGCCTAGAGGTGGGCGTGGGCGAGCCATTAGCAAACGGAGAGCAGAGCCGAGCCAAGGATCTGACTTGACTCTAAGAGCCCGTGCGGAGCCCTGGAAATGTTTGTTATGAAAGTCATGCAACAAACAGCATGTTAAAATATGAAGTTTCTTCAAAATGTGTGTATTCTTTAACATGCGGATGCGTTTTAGTACTTCGATTATCACTGCACTGAGAAGTATTCATTAAAAGTGATCGTTTTTAAACATTAACTTGAAAGCATCCCTGCCCCCCCACCCTCTCTTGACAATGTTATTAGTAAACTAAGAGGCAAGCCAGCTGTCACGTGTACCCCATATGCGTGGGGTGGGTTTTTATTGCAGACAGAGCAACATTATAGTCTATTAAACAAAAACAAGAGGTTTGTGTATTGTGCACATCCTTAAGGTACGTATTTTAAGGCTTTCTCAAGTGTGATAATGAAGAAAAAGGAGGCTTAATGAAAATATATTCCTAGGATCACACAATTTCTTCAAGCGGGGAAGCTGGGATTTCTTGTTTTACAGTGCACTGTGCAATTCAGCCACTAGATAGCTATTTGTTTCTCTTTAATCCGTTTTACATCTACGGTTTGTCATCAAATCTCTGGACCTGATTTCATTCTTGGCAGCAGGGATACTCCGTCGCAATGTAGTGTCCTTACTTCGAAGAATGCGGTTCGTCCGCGAACTTTTGATGTGGGTGACCTTGGTTTAATTACAGCAGAGATTACTCTGTCTCCACCGTGATTAAACTCCACCAACAGCCCTGCAGTGTAAGGGCAGTTGGAGGCAGACCTATAATTCCGTCCAATTAATTTAGATGGGCGGAATTAGGGGTCAGTTTTTATTGCCTGCCACCAACAGGAAAACCCTAGTGGTAAGGGCAGGGCTTTAAGTGGGCCAGGTCTCACCGGTGCTGAGCACTGGCAGTTTTTTAAAGGGGGGCCTCGAAACGGGTCTCTATCGGGCTCTGTTTTGTGCCCTGGCACAGGCGGTCCGTTTTTTTCCGGACTGCAGTGACAGCAGGCACATCGATGTGCGCTGCTCACACTGCTCACTTCTCACAAGTGGAGAAGTTACGGCATGACGTCATGCCAGTCGAGCATTGTAGGTGAAGGGAAATCCCTTAAAGAGTCATTTTCTCTCTGGATTTCCCTTCTCTTTTTGGAGCAGCAACATTGTCGTGGTGTCACCAGGGCTTTAAGTGGGAGCTTTTTCAATATTATATTCAAGCCATAGTTGCTGCTTATTTATCTTATGCAACTAACAACCATTGACAAAGCCAATAGTCCTGACTTGTTGTAGGTATGATGTTACTTGTTGTATCATATATCTGGATGCAATGACAGAAACAGCAAAATACACGTCGGGTGGCACACTATGCTAAGCACAGATTTTTAGCTTGTGTTTCTAAGCCACGCCCCTAATTACATTGACCACGCCCCTTTGAGAGACCCCCCCCCCCCCGTTTTTTCATCCCACTTAAAGCCCTGGGTAAGGGAGAGTGAAAAATGCGAAATGCTCCCCTCGCCATGGAAGGGAAGCTAAATGCACCTCTCCCATGGCGAGGGGAGCATTTTCTTTTTTCTTTTGAAAAGAAAATACCACTTCAGGATTTTCCTTTTGAAAAGAAAACAGTTTGGTGCAGCAGAGCTCCATCATATTGACGGAGCCCAGCACCAAAGTGTAAACAGCATTGACAGGAACCGTAGTTTATTGGCGCTTGAGGTGACAGGCTCAATGGCTAGTGGCCACATAAAAGCCCGGCTCATTTGGGGATCGAGGAGTCAAGAGGATCTCGAGCTGAGCCAGAGTCGGGCATCTGACTCGAGGCTTGCTCGAGCATTCAGTAGCTCGCCCACCTCTACTTTTCCAGATATTACTTGCAGAAATAAGCACAGGAAAAATTCCCATACAATGTGAAATCAGGCACAAAAAACATTACTGGACAACAAACATTATGTTGCCATGAATCTGGAAGGCGACAGTGACAAAAATACACTGTACAATATTTTCTTCTACTTTCACATTTTCAATTTTTGGCAGATCTTGTCTCCCCCGCTTCGCCACAGGTAAAACCTCAGAGCTGTAAGTTGTAAGGTTTCATGAGAGAGGATGTGGCAAAGTGGCCAGGGCTGCTGACTTTGGAACTGGAGAACAAGGTTTGAGTCCCAGCTCCGGCTCAACAACCTGTAATTCAGGGCAAATCACTTAATCTCCCTATGCCTAAAAAAACAACAAAAAAATGAATGTGTCCTTGCATAATGTAACTGGTGCTCATGTAAAGCACTCCAATACCTGGTGTATGGCTGGCCACTACAAGGTTCCAAGGAACTCAGTGACAACATCCCCTTTGGACAAATGTGAAGGAGGATTCCCCTGTATTTAAGGAAGACTGGTGGGCGGAGGGCATCTGCAGAAATGCCCAGTGCCTCACAAACATTAACCTGCAAGCTTCAACGCAATGATCATGTGAAGATTAACAATTGCCCCCAAACCCGCCTTGCTTGGTAATCATAAAGTGTGCTGTTTTGTTTCTTTCCCATGTCAGACAGCATGCATTATGACATGCATGAAGCATTTCCATTGCACTGCACTTAAGCTTGGCATTCTGAGCTTCTACACTTTAAGTAAAAGACCCATTAGATATTGACCACTGTGGCTATCTGACACGAGTCCTGTGCCAGGCAAGGACTGAGGTCTGCCGGGGTTAAATGGAATACACAATGCATGGTTAATGGGAAAGCCGGTGGGTACCGGCTGCTGTGTGAATATGCAATTCTGCATGGGGTGAGGAGCGCTAGCAAGGGCACTCCCCTGCTCCCTTCTAAGATTACTAAAGGACTCACACTGGCAGTGCTCTATATCCACCTCATTTCACAATCGCTAAATATTTTCACCAAAGTCCTTAGCCTATTTTTGGATTTCTCAATTTCATGGAGGTCCATCACGGGGGAGGCAAATACAAAGGAAGGGTCGGCGAAGTTTTCATTTGCTAATAAACTTGGCACTGTTCGATGAATCCTCACAAAATCTGGCAGATGTTTAGCAGGTTTAGCTTTCTGTTAGTTATGTCAAGTTTTGAGCACATCTATTAGAGGTAAAGATAAATGAGGGGCAATAAATGTTTCATTTACTAATAACTTTGGTGGTGTTTGATGAATATGCATGAAATTTGGCAGACAGCAAATTAAGCCCAATGCAAGTCTAGGCTGGCCATGCACAGTGCTGAATAGGTACATTGCAGGAGAATGCGGTACGGTATACAAAAACCTATGAAATTAACTTCAAACAATCCAGTTAAAGATGAGTTATGGTTCAGTGGATACAAAAACAAAAACGCCCTGAAATTCACGAGTTATGGTGTGCAGCATCACAATGCACACCATAACTCATGCCTATCATGCTCAGTATACCCCTTATCGATGACATGTACATTTTTCTTTAAAAAGCTGTGTATATATATATATTTATATGTATTTATATTTTTTTGGGGGTGTTTTATATATATATTTTGAGGGGGTCCCAGCAACAGATAGCTCTAGCTGTCTGTTGATCAGACCTATTGTTTCCAATAGGCATACAGTGGGCTGGGACCAACCCCTTGCTCATCAATGGATCACTTTGTTTTTTATCTCACTTTCCTGCTCCTGATTTGATGGCTTTCCTCCCTATTCTTTTATTTGTCCCGCCCAGGACAGGAGTATTTTGGTCTCATCTTTTTCTATTTGGATGACTTGTATCCTTACACTGCATGCTTGGGGAGACTCTTTTTAGGTTGATCCTGGCACTGCAAGCTGTCTGGGTGCAAAACACCTATTGTGAGCTTGCAGTGGGCTTACAGCCTGCCCATTGGTTACCACTGGTTGTCACTCTCATTTGCTTGCTTCTTATTCGATGGCCTGCCTTCCTTTTCTCGTGTTTGTACCTCCCTTGCAGCAAAGTCTCTTGAAGATCCTTTTCATTGGCTGACGTATCCCTCCACTGCTCACATTTAAGGAACTACTTTTTCCCCATTCAGGCCTCCATGAGAGTATACGTGTTTCTAGCCCTCTCCCTCGCATGCTGATTCACTCCTTAAACAATGCCCCCCATGCTGTGTGCTCTCTGCTGCTCCCAGTTTTTATGTAAGGGGTGTTTTTGCTAGGGTCTAGCTGAAGAGCAGAATTTAAGGGATGTTTTCACTTTATCTCCAGTATTCCACATATTTCATGGAAACACCAACTTTGGTACACAAAGGTGTTTATAGAGATGGTGTAAGGGGCCTCTGCTGCACTCATTCAGAAAGTGTCTAAGACAGAAGGCGTACTTAGCAGGACACATCTCCTGGAGGCCCATATATCTGCTCCCTGGGCTACTGCAGAGGAGCAAATAGCTGAATCCTTTGGAAAGTAAATTAGGGCTCTGCAAGCGTTTCCCTTTACATTCGGAAACTTCCTTATGGTTTTTTTTTTTTATTCTGTTCAGCGTTTCCTGAGTATCTGAAAATAAACCAAGTGATTTATAAATAGGCCTGGGTGAAATTTTAATTATTATGCCAGAGTAATTGAAGTAGTTTTGGTAACTTTGCATTACTATTGAGAAAATACCGAAAATCATGCGATTATGCCAGTGTGCATAATTTGGAGTATTTTGGGGCAAAATTTCCTACCCAAGAGCACAGTAACAGAGCGCGAGCGGCTGAAGGTTGCTGCTGTTCCTGTTCTGTTGCATCTAGCGCTATTTTCTTAGTACAAAATGCATGGTCCGGTTCATTTAGGACCGAGGGTGCATTTAGCGCTAAGAAAATAGGGCTAAATGCAGGGTTAGGCTCTTCGCGTAATTCTGCATAACCTTGCGCAATTTTGGTGTAATTTTGTGTATTTACGCTACAGCAAATTAAGTGAGTTACGCCCACTCCTATTTATAAAGACTGAAAACATTTAAATCAATGTACAGTTTTTAGATACCATAAGATATATGTGTTTACTTTTGCTCCAGTATTTTGAAATGTTTTTCTTTTACAATACTTTACAAACATTGGCACTCTCACTATGAAGGCCAGACCTATTATCTGTGCTGCATGTCTTCTTTAGTATGGAACACTCCGAGGGAGTGCATATGTTTCCATTCTCTTTTCCTCTGTTCTTCATCATGCATTCATTTTGGAAAACAAGTATTAGGAAAGCCAGTAGCGTTGTCTTTTATAGCCACCTATTGGCTTTGCCAAGGCTTCTTTTGTTTAGTGGATGCTTGAATTGCATCACATAACTCCTAGCACCGGCTTTCCAAGCCTTCATGGTCTCAAGCCAAGCACATAAGAACAACAAAACAAGCAACACACAAACACAATGGTAGAACACGCTGAGTCACATATCGCGAGTTACGAGATCACTGAGATGGATTATTGTAATGTGCCGTTTCTATTTTTTTTTACCCTTTAGTGTTTTTTGTCACTTTCTATTACCATCCTGTGTTTTTCCCTCATTTTGGCGTTGGAATGAAGGTCTACTTTGTTTGTGACACGGATTAACTCTGAAAGATATTTTAACAAAAAACATCAAAGGATGGATGCAATAAAAAGTTAAAGTCGTTAAGTTTAATATTGTCATGTAGCAGGATGGCCGCTGTTCCTCCGGCTGTTCTTTAAAGTCAAAGTTCAATGTCCACTTAGGATAAACCTTACTCCTTTGTCCTGCCATTTAAAATCACCATCCTAGCCAGCCTTGATTGTGCTCACATTAACCCTTGAGATGCAGGCAGCGTCTTGGTTAAGCCAGTGTTTGAACTTTTCACTTGAATAAAAGGTTGTCAAACATCCGAAAATCCGCACTAAGATGTCAAAGGTTTCCCTAGGCTGTGCAGTACTTAAAATATGACTGTCTACTTTGGATCCCAAGATACTTTTTTAACCTGCGGAGGTCCTACGTCATGCCTGTGTAATGTCTCCCTTCGTCCCCTCTCTTCGTTTACTCGCCTTAGTTGTGCTCGGTAATGAACCCAACTGGGTGACACCGCACCTCAGTTCTGAATTCCATGACTTTGTAAGTCTTTCACTCCCAAAACTTTAGGCACGTGCTTCAATTTTCAAAAAAAGTGACTTTATTTCAAAATTACCAGCCATGGAATGTTAGGGCTTCTTCCCTGGAATGTTACTTAAAGCTCTGTTAGTAGCAGAAGACAGATCTGTTCAGGTTAATATTGGTGGTAAAATTCAAAATGCACTAAAAGGCCACCCAATATACAAGTCTGCAGATTTTACATAATATCTTGGGTCCCACTTGCGGATTACAAGTAGAAATATAGATGAATGTCCGAGGTGATGTTGCAGTCTTCAAAAGGTGTTAAATGTTGTCTACCGTGGAATCCATCATACATTTTTATGAGTGCCCAGTGTAAATACGAAGCACAGCATTCACTATACCATATGTGCATATATTTGATATCCCTTCACTCTACAGTTACTCTCACAAAGGGAGCTCCTGTAAGTTAGAGCTTATTAGATCAGTGGGAAATGAATTATTGGTTAAAGTAGATGGTATATTGAGAGGAAGGACACAGATTAACATATTCTACACTTGGCTTACCTAGAACATAGATATACACAATTACTAGAAAATTACAAATAATATAGACAATACGTTCATTTTCAAAACCAGGTGAAAACAATGTACAGTTTCTCAAAAGCAAGTGCCAGTCGGCTCACTTTGTCACCCAGACTAGGTTGCCTACTCCGCAGTGAAAGACTCGCACAGTACCTGGATGTGACTGTTAATTATTACCTGTCAGTGTGTAACGTACTCTACATGGTTCAGTGTTTGTGTGCACTCAATATTGTATATTCTCTACACTGCTGGGCCTTCTGAATAAAATATATCCCCAAACTGAGGCCATTCTGGGAACCAGGGTATAAAGCACCGAAATGCTGAAAGCGCGATAAGGTCCTACCACATGTGCGCTATACAAATGCCACCAGAACATTATAAGAAAACTATGGCTCACATCCACAACGGGAAATTAATGTCGAGTTTATACCAGCTTCCTTTTGCTGGCGCTTTTTCTCCTAGACTGATTGATTACCCTGTCAGAGTCTGAAGATGTTCTTGGAGTACAAAATAACTACAATCAATCAGAAATATGTGGAACAGACAAGAGTCGAAGTGTCCAAAACTGAGTCACACTGAGGTAAGCGGGTGTCATTCACTTCCATCTTCATGCAGAATGAACACCTCCAGTTATTGATCTGAGGCGCGCGGATGTCAGCCATCTTGTCTACTCGCCCACTGGCAGCAGGGTCAGCAGCAGGGCGGTGTGGAGAACTCGTACAACGGCCGGGTCCATGGTCGCCAGAGACCCTCTGCGCTCCGCTGCCTACAGCCCTCGCCTTCCCTCTCTCTATGGGACCGGGTGGCAGAGGCTATAAACAGACCGACGCCGCCACTACACTGACAGACAGCATGCCCTCTGCCACCGTGTTAAAGTTACAGCTGCTGGATCATGCCACACGCCCCCGTGGGGTCTACAGTCCCATCTGTTACCCACCTTTAGTAAATGTCGGCCTAGGCTGCTTTCAAGTTACATATGCGCCCACATCTTAAATTATTGCTGTCTTCACAATGATAACAACGCGCAGCTTAATTGCAAGTGTTCTATTCTAATATTGTGATATATAGAAAGCGATCGCGTTGTTAGGGTATACAGCAAGCATTTGTTGGTGGGAGGGCCGGTACTCCAGGTCTCTGCAGACTCAGGGACGAGAGCTCTAAATGGCCTAGACAAGCGTTTTCCAAGCTGTGGCTCACGACCCGATTTTTGGTGGGTCGGGAAAGTCCTAGCAATAAAGATTTTTTTAAATTTGGTGTTTATCTTGTCACATTTCCCTGTGCTTCAAAGACAGAGGTCAAATGTCAGGCTACTTCTTCTGATAAATTTCTCTTTATTCTTTGCTGGCTTACTAGAGGGGACTGGTGTTTACTTTTTCTTTCTCTGACTGCAAAGTGAGAGGGGTTTTTAAAGTGAATTATGTGAAAATCTTGCTGGAGTACAGGGAGTGTGAAAGGAAAGACAGAAGGATGTCGTATTTTTTGCAATATGCAAAGAAATGTAAATACCTGTAAATTAACTGTATGCGCTCAGCAATTAGGAATGCAAAAATAAGGCACATTGGGCCACATGTATGACCGTCCGGTTTTGCAACTCGCAAATTGCGATTTTTAGAGATTTACAATTTGCGAGTCGCAAAACCTGATGTATAACAATGTCTCAGACACTGTTTGCGATTCCCAAATGGGTCCCAAGGGACCTGCCTCATTATTATTCACGAGGCAAGTCGCAATTTGCGACCCATTGTGTTGCAAAGTCATCCAGTATTCCCTGTGCACCCTCATTGTTTGGTGACTGGTACTGGTGGTAACTGACTCTGACTGTCCTTGGGCTCTGACCAGGCCCAGGGCTATGTTGAAAACACACACATTCATTAGGGTACACTATGTGTAGGGTACCCCTATACTTGGTATGACCTACCCTAGAAGTCCCTAGTAGATAATAGGGCAGGGGGATTAAAACTACCTTTAAGTCCCTAGTATATAATAGGGCATGGCAGTTTAGAGGCCAGCAGCCTTCTGTGCACTTGCATGTATGCACTGCTGAGGGCCTGAGGTCATTTTAAAAGTAGCCCTGTGTTGCAGCACTGCTTTTAAACATAAATTTTGTACACCCTATTCACCTGGCAATAAAACGCTCGAATTTATGGTTACCTAGCACAATGTTCATTGATGCTAGTGCTAAACGTTTTCTCCCTGAATCCAGTGCAACAAGACGTTTCTAAACCTCCTTGACTTTCCTTATGTTGTTGTTATATTAACTGATCACTTTGCATTTTGTACTAAGATTTTTACATGAATTGTAGTCTTCTTTTATTTGCACCGATCAACATGCATACCCTCGTCATTTTTCTATCTCAGCTTTTGCTAAACTGACTCATGAATCTAATCATTTTGTTTCTTAAATTTTAATTTATCTTATGTGATTATTTGCTGTTTTATTGTCCCTTGTCCCTTATATTGTCATTCTGAATTTTCTCAATAAACTTCTTTTTGAACTTAAATGTAAATTGTACCCAAGCTTGAATTTGGTGGAAGGGGCACTTATAAAGTGATGAACTAAAATGTTTTGTCATTTTAGGTACCCCCAGGGTCTCCCCTAGGTGTCTGAGATGTGGGGGTTCATGTAACTATGAGGGCCCTTATAAAAGATGGTTTATATGCCCTGGGAAACACCCTTTCTAGTAAGCTCATTGGTTAATAGTATTACCCAATCAGATGGGGCAAAGAGCTCTTACCATTATTCCTACTTTTAAGGCACGAGCAAGGTCGGACCAGAAAGGAACAACCCTTTCTTGTAAGCACATTGGTTGATGGTATTATCCAATCACACGAGTCAAAAGTCTTCGTCATTCACTGCTAGCGTCACTGTTCTGGTCCAAAAACAAGGTTGGACCAGAAAACAAGAACCCTTTCTTGTAAGCTCATTGGTTGATAGTATTACCCAATCACAAGAGGCAAAGAGCTTTCACCATTATTCCCACTGTTACGGACTGAGGAGAAATTCCCTAATCGCAGTAGGCCCGTTACACAAGCCCATAAATTAACAAGCATTGGCATAGCCAATAGGTCTCGCCTTTGGGACCTTATAAGTGTTTAGCTATGCAACAGTTAATGTTGCACCAAGGATATTGTGCTGCATAATTAAATACTTATAAGGTCCCAAAGGCGAGACCTATTGGCTATGCCAGTGTTTCCCAATCTGTGCTCCGTGGCACCCCAGTGCGCCATCAAAACTTGCCAGGGGCGCCGCGCACCAAACACACAGCTTGGGAACCACTGCAGGGTGTAACACTACCCATCACTACCTGTATTTTTAGAACCCAATGTGTAGTAGTGTATTAAGAGTAAGGCACTGCCCGAACTTGTTTAGGCATTTCTTTAGGGAAGTTCTGAGACTGCTCAATTATTTTTGAAATCATGTTAAACTTCTGCGGACTGAACAGGCAAGATTGCCTTGCAAAGCGAAGAGTAATATAAACAAAACACTGTGAAAATACCTGCCCAGCTGCACTTTGACCTCCGAAGGAACGGGAGCGCAGATGGGCTCTGGCATGAACTTGTGACACTTCAATAAATTATGGGTTCTTGCTTTCATCTCCTGCAAGGGTAAATATGCTCTCTGGTATAGCCAGTGGAAAAGGCCTGTAAAATGATGCCATTTATTCAGGGGCTGCAGCAATCCAAATAACATTACAATTTGTGACTGGTGCGTTTTTTGAGGGGCGTCAATCTGCAGAAAAGATATGAGCTGCAGCTGTGTTAGTTGAAAACATTTAATACAGTGATCACTCTTTGACACGCTCCCGTATGAACATAAAGTCAAAGCCAAGAGGGTGCGCTCAGACTTTCATCATCAGGATAAAAAGCATTATTGAGTATTTTGCAGGCAAAGACTGGAATGTGGGGGGCTGACACTGCTCTTACCACAAAATCAGATTCCCCAAAACAACCCTGGTACTGGCAGGGGGTGCCACAACAGAGTTTTTCACAATTACTGCTCAGTGCTCAATTAGCTTTGCTTTGTGGGCAGTAGATCAGACCCCATGGAGCGCACTATCGCTGCTGTTCAGTGGATGGGAGTGTGGAGAATGTCGCTGGCACCCTGCGGCGCAGTCCATAAGGGACACAAATAAATTCATAATATATCTAATTCCCCCCAATCAAACACAAACTGTAATCCCTGTGGACAAAAGAGCAACATGACATTGAGAAGAACGACTACAAATGTGTTTATACTTCAAGAACACAGCAAGTTAATCCAGGAACCCACTGTACATGAGGCCAACAATATGCCACAGCAGAGGTTACAACCACAGAGGTGAAGCACATGCCAATACAATCTTGGTACAAGAATGGAGAGTTGCTACAGCAATCACGCAACAAGAAGAGAAAGATGCCACAGCATATGCCAGAGATATGCCACAAGTCATGTACCAATCCTAAAGTCCTCACACAAGAAGACACAGAACCAGGAACAGGCAAGTCCTGCAGAAAAACTAAATGCCTAGAGTGGATTAGACCCTGTCGCTTGTTTGCTTGAGATGCTTTTCTGCTTCTTCATTTGTTGGTCAGTTTTAGAGATAGTTATCAGCTACTAATCTTTCTTTGAAAGAAACTAAAGGCACACAGATTTGTCGTGTAGCTGAGGGCACTGGCAGGTGCATACATGTGATAATATACATAGTTCTCATGGAAGGAGACATGCACATGAGCTACACAAAGCCAGAAGCATCACACAAGAGCAGGAGGCAAACACGGAGTGACACTCATTTGCATGCTTCATGTCCTCTACTGATACCCTTCGTGCGCGGTGCCCCTGGCTAGTTTTGATGGCCCACTGGGGTGCTGTGGTGCACCGATTGGACACCATTCTGAAACAACATTCCTCTTTCTATTGGGCCTCACAAACCCTGCTCACGAACAAGCTAAAGATACACCTCTTTAAAGAGCTCTACATGACAAGGCAGTAACAATTTACTTATTTGAGATCTCCGTATCCCTCCAATCAGTCGTTGACACTGCATGGGGCTCTGCAGTGGATAGAATAGGATTACATCTATGATTATAATACCTTCATTGGCTTCATGCCACTTATTTTCAGGGAGAAAAATTGAAGTACTGCAGAGGCCGGGCTTACATCCCCACCACCCGCCAAACAAAAGTAACATATTAGGGAGCCGCGGCCAACAGCCAACAGGTCAAGGGAGCCGCGGGTCTAAAAAGTTTGGGAACCACTGGGCTATGCCAATGCTTGTTTCTTTTTGGGAGTACTCTTCTCTAACTGAATAGTTGTGTTCTTCAATTTAATCCTCCCTCGGCTGGTTTCCCCTCCATAATCCATTTTATTACATGAATCCTTTCATGACATTTTTCGCTACGGGCCCATTTCAGTCTTACGTTGGCCTGTTATGAAGCTTCCATTTGGTAAATTCAAGTTCTTTCTGTACTGGAATTCACCCAAGATCTCACTGCTCGTCTCCATCAGAAGCTGATGCACAGAAGACGTCCAGTACCTTAACTGATCTTGGACTTCTTTTTCTGCAGCTAGAATGCATATATACTAAAGAGGGAAGTCTGGAAACCACACATAAACACTGTTTAACTAAAATCTATTTTCTCAGCCTTTTAACCCACTTGCGAACGTGAATATAGCATTGTTCCGATTTGAGCAAACAACAATGCAGAATTTTACTTGAAGAAACTGGGTAATACACACAATTTCGCCCTGTGCCTGCAGTCAAATTAGGTTTTGGTGTCAGAATTTCAGTACACCTATTTCACCTTCAAGTGAAATGTTCCCCAAGATTCAAAATGCCACTTGAGCCACATATTGGGTTTTTGACTTGCAGACTTTCACCACCAAAGACAAGCTAAACTGTCCTCATGCCTGTTTTGCAAATCAAAAGTCAGTTCAAAGGGGAGCATTTCTGTTCAGGGCAGCCCCTGCAGAGTATCCCCATTTCCACCTATCCGCAAGACAGTAGTCCAGTTCAGAAGAATTTACTTTACCAAACTGATATTGTTCACTTCAGCTAGGCCTTTTCAGATCTGGTTTTCAGATCTCCGTCTTTACAAGAACTAATTTCCAGATATCCTAACCGACCCACATGTGCTATCCCAACAAGGGTTAAATTTGCACCATGCTCTTTCTGATAAAGCACTAAGTCTGTCAGATAACTGTATTATCTTTTTACCACTTGTAACTGTTCCTCTCTAACCCTGCCAACAAAGCATCCAGGTCAACTACTGTCTGATGAATAGTGGACTGCGTTTCTAAATTTTACTAAATTTGCAGAGTTCACTTATTGTAGGAACTTCTGTCTCATTCCACCTGAGCAAAGGCTGCATCAGTAGCCTTGAGACAAGTCTTGGAAATATTCAGGACAGCCCTCTGGGCTACACCATATGTAAAGGCTCCTCTTTGGAATTTTCATCTAGATGTGACGCTGCAGTTGGCCTGGGGAAATTTGCGTAATTCCTTGACCTAGTTCTGCATATTCTCTGTCTGCCTTATATATTTTAAATCTATAGAATTGCAAGGTAGGGGAGCTTAATGTGAGAAAACATTTAAAATTACTGTGATGGTGATTCGAGTAATTTTAGATATTCCTCTCACTGGTTCACACACACACCCAGCCATCCCTCCAGGATACACCTTGTTGCCCCATGGCTTTGTATGAAGCCCATGCAAAATTATTTAATCGTTAAAAAAGTTGGATGTATAGTGGACTCCGAGCCTGGCATGCTGAGGAGGGTGTAAGGGTGTAAGTCCTCGAAGATCTTAAAGCTACAGCATCTTTTCAGAGCAGTGTTACCGCACAGCATTCTATGAGGAGGGTACGCAAACAAGCTAAAGGGGGGGGGGCATTGGTGAAGATAATGTGAATCCCCGTGAAGTTAATTTAATTTATGGTCCTTGCCTGATGAACCTATCATGGCTGCCAATATGCCTAATCTGTACTTTGAAACCGTTATGGCTGCCCGTACTGTCTGATCTTTGAGTCGCAGGCCAAGTGCCTGTTAGTGTTGTCTTTTCTGTGCATTGGAGGCTCTGTGGCTGCTTGAGCTGAGTGATCATGATTCAGTCTGTACTTGCTTTTTCTTGAGCTTTCTTGTGTGATGGAGACGCAGTGGCTGCCTATGCTTTTCCTTTTCTGATTGACAGGTAGAGTGTCATCGTGTGCTATGTTTGCTCTGTGTGATGAGGTCACCATGCCTTCATGTGCTGTGCTAATTCTGCTAAGAACTTACTGTAGCAGCCCATGTTTTACCTGTCTCCTGATGGCACGTGGAATCCTGTGCTGCGCTTGCCCGTTGGAGGAGAGGCTAGATCATTTGTTTCATGTGCCATCTTGTCTTCTATAACTCCAGATTGCATTCAGAAATTTTCACAAAATAAACAGTAAGGTCTTTTTTTATTGGTCTCTTCCAAACATTACATTTTTCTTTCCCTTTTATGCTGACTTTGGATTCTTCACTAAGATGGTAAGAAAATAACTCAAAAATGCTTTTGATGCACCTGTTTTGCCCATTTTTACTACTATACATATTCACTTAGCCTCATTTTCACTTTTTCTTATTTCTTTAACTGCATTTTGTATACTTTTATATACTTATTTTAATTTTTAAAGAGATTGGTACATCCATTGGTGGTCTGCCATGAATACAAAAATCCACATATTTTACAATAGCACAGTTTATATACCTGCTAAGGATCATCGAAATGGACTTTCTCTTATAAATCCTCTTTAATCTGGTGGCTTTACAGATATAGGTTTGAAAGAAGTTATGTCCTACATTTAAAGTAAGACGGGCTGCATTTTTGTACAAAGCATACTATTACTTGAAGCAATGTGCAAACGAACAGCATAGTGGTCCAATTACTGAGCAATTACAAATCTCATGTATTAATTTTATGAAGATATGTAGCTCGCATCCTGGTGCAGTTCGGGAAATGCCTGCTCCAGCAGCAGAAAAACGTCTTAAACTTATCCTGTTAAACATTTTTAGCAATGACCTTTTTGCGCAAGTGGCTTTCATGTGCCAGCCATACCAATAGTGCTCCATCTAGTTCGTGTTCTTCCCACTCAACAGGCAGAATGCAGCATTTCATTCCTCTGGTACTTCCCCGATTGAAGCTAATCATGAAATTAAAAATTGATCTTTGATGTCCATTAGCCATGCAGCAGCTTGCATTGAGCTTAAAGCGTTGCAAAGGACATTGCAAGTTCTTTTGGTGACTAACTTGTAAACAGCCTATGTCAGGGGTCACTGATAAATAGTCTTCTTTGTCATAGAAGGTACAGGTACATATGGATACCAGGAAGTTTGTGACTGGACAGAAGGGTGTGCATTTGGGTTATAAAGATTTGGTATTGGGGGGGAAAAAGCACTGAATCAGGAACGTCTCTTGGTACAGATCACAGGGCCAATCCCCGCTTCCATAGTACCCAGTCCGTTTTCTCCAGCTCACACTGGGCACACAGACTTTTTAAGTCTGACAAGATGCGGAAGGTGCCACAAGGACTGTTGTGCCTCAGAGCCCTACTAGACAAGATTAGAGCACCCTGGAGTACATCAAACTCCCAAAGTCATTTGACCAGAAAGATAGTTGAGCTTTTGGCCAAATCCTCCAATTGGCAGTTCGGTCAGTCCTGTTCTGGGTTCTTGTTACCACTTGGTTAGTAGCAGTGTTACCTAGGATCCCACGCTGCTCTTGTTTCTGAATGGGACACTGTAAAGAGGTGATATAACATAATTTTGAAAGTTAACCCATAGTTTTAACAATATCAGAAGTTGCTTTGACATTCCTTTCTTGTGCGCATACAGAGCCTAAAAAGAATGATAAACATAAAAAAACAAGTCTATACTAGTCCATTACTGGTATCCAACTCTTTGGCTGATCAACTAACAATTCCAACTCTGCCTTTTCCAGTGCCTAATCTTCGGCACGTCCTTAAACAGTTCAGTTTCAGGAGAGGAATTTAATTCTTCTGTTTTTTTGTTTTTTTTTTCTCTGTTCAGCCTAGCATTCCTGTGAGAAGTGTTAGAACTGTCTTCACTGTGTTTTGATTGGATAGTTCATCCAATCAAAGAGCAAGAGTCCTTGCTTTTTCAGTCTGACCCCTCATTCTCCAAACTTTGGTCATGGCCTTCCAATTTTCTTGACCACTGTACAGGTGCCCGGGCCAGTGATTGTCAGTACGTTGCAAAACACATTAAGTCCAGATGCTTTTTGCCATTTGTAATACATATATCCCCATCTTCGTCTGAGTGCCCCTCTACATCCCCAGTGTGATCTGGAGAAGTGGAGATTCAGTTAGTTTATTTGCACCACAATGCAGAACTGCCCAAAAACACTACACAAGCTCTTACTTCCTCTATAATGTTGCATCCAGGTGAATATATGGCAAGTTGCATCATGCTAGCTTTTATCCGCTAGCAAGGAACCCATTTTCAGATCACTCAGATGAGCAGCATGTCATTGTTGCAGTTTTTTGTTCTATGAACCAGTAGATGTTTGTGAAGAGTGTGTTGATTTTTGCTTTAATGATCGGCGTCTAATAGTATCTTCTCTTCATTTCAGTTGTTTGTTTTTTGGTTTTTTTTGCCAGGAATTCACAAGTTGTGGTTCTTCTAACATTGAAACTGGAAAAGCCACAGGCCAGCTAGAAACCAAGTACAAATTTGAGAAAATGGGGACGACTTTCTCCCAGAAATGGAACACAGACAACACCCTGGCCACTGAGATAGCAATGGAAGATCAGGTGAGTAAAGAACTGTAGTCTGCGGTGATGCAGCTTATGTAATATCAGCCCAAAGCAGCATGATTGCTATCGTGATTGGGAGGGCAAGAAAGACCGGGTCAAAACAGCACACTAGGCACTGGTGATGCACAGGGTCACGGAAGACAAGGCTAGAAGACCCCGTTAGCCATTGAGATGCATGGGAGCATGAAGTGATGGGTGATAGCAACATGCTAGTCACTGGCAGTTGGGGAGAAAAGCTTCAGAAGAGCAAGCAAAAACGTCCCTGCAGTTACTGGTTGAAAAAGAGACCCTGGAGAGCAAGCAAAAAAAAAGTACTGCAGTGATTGATAGTGGGGAGTGTAGGGGAATCTTGGGAAAGTTGTTGAGAATAGCTTGTCAGCCATTGGGCTAGAAGATAGCCACTGTAGCGCATTTGACAATCCATCAAGAACGAAGAGAGGAGTAGATTTGATTAGCGTTAATAAATAACGGGGAAAGAGCAGGTCCGAAAAGCAAACTAGTCCTTGAGGGCTGAGATATCAACAGATCATGTGACAATCACTTGATGGTCATCAGGCACGTTGAGAGTAGGGAGTGCCTTGGATTAGCATGTCTGAATAGTACAGTGCTCAATAGGGGTGGGTATATTTGCAGAGGAGCAGGCAAACGCATGCAGTGGGGGAACATAATATTAGGGAGGGCAATGGAAGAGGGAGTTAAGCGTGGAACATGGCAGCTGGCGGGTCGATAAGAGGAAAGTTTGCAGAGTCATTGGGAATACCTTGAATGGAATGTGTTTTAATTATGGGGCTACTCTTGCAGTGTATGACCCAGGTGCGATAGGGTATGCTAGCTACAGATTGTACTGAGATTAAACCCAGTGTAACAGACGATCTTCTCTCTGCAGTTGGTGAATGGATTGAAACTGGCCTTTGATGCTACATTTGTTCCCAACACTGGGTGAGTCTTCATACTTGATGCCACTAGCTTTGCAAGGAACATTATGATTGAGGAAGAAAGACTGTACTTCAGCTCTAGTGCATGGTTTCCACATGAGATACTGGGTCAACTGGACAGGGTCCAATTAAATGCTGATTTGCAAATTTTTGATGTATGCTGCCTATTTCTCTACAGTATTGTGAATTTCTTAAGAGTAAATTCACCTAGTCCCTTGAAAGTCATCAGAATAGTATATTAGACACTGAGACTGTCAGATGATTCTTTGTGCTCTGTCTAGACCTGTTTTCTTGTAATTAACTAGTTGTGTGGATGTACAGCGCAACGTAATTAAGTTGCTGAGAGAATGTTGTAGCATTGGTGTATAATCCTAATAGCTTAAAGAGGGAAACTTCTCACCATCCAGTTCCATTCTGAGCTTTTGTATCCGTGGTAGCACCGGAGCTCAGGATTTTTTAGGTGGATCTTTTTGACCTCTACTTTACCCAGGTAACCTTGGGATTTCTTAGGGCCAATTTTGCTATGAATCGGAAGAATTTCTTACAAGAAGCCCTCACTCCACTTGTAACATTGGCTAGTAATATTTGTCTGCTGAGATTACCCAGGATCGCGGTGAATCCCTCTCTTCCATCCAGAAATATGCATTAATTCTTCAGGATCCCCAACGTGTAAGAAACGCACTGAAGGAAGAATCGCCTTTAAGTACATGGTTCAATAAATCCCACACTGGCATCAGTGTGGGTTTATTGAAAGGAGTAGTTTGGTACCAAACAATCCTGGGTTCAGAAAAGCCATCATGGTGCTGGGGAACTCGAGTTGTCGAGTTTCCAGCCCATGTACTCTCTCTGACTTCCCTGGCACTTACAGTATCTAAGAATGAACTCATGCAGCTATGCTCTCACCTGGGGTATAGTGCACCCTGCCTTAGGGCTGTAAGGCCTGCTAGAGGGGTGACTTAACTATACCTTAGGCAGTGCTAGTTGGCATGGCACACAGGCAGTGTGCCAACTTTGTTGTTTTGTCTGCACCAGGCCAAGCATGCTGCAGGCAGTCTGCCTGGCCTAGGTTAGGGGTCCCTAGGGGGGCCCTCTGCAGGCCCAATGCCCTAGGTACCATTTACCAGGGACTTACAGGGGACTGAAGGGCCAATTGTGGAATAGTTTTAGTGAAGCAGCACTGGCACAGGGGACCAGGTTGGTAGGGACCCTGTGCACTACAATGGAAACCACATCAATGTCCAGGCAAAAAGCGGAGGCTAACCATATCAAAAGAGGTATTTTCGCACACTACCTGTAAAGAACACCATGAGCTAACATTAAATTACTTTAATTCTCATTGCATCCAAAGCCCTGCTTCCAAATGACAAGGAAGAAGCAAAAACATCTTTGAGGGACAAACGTACTTGCAGCACAGGGAAAGTTGTGTCCTGCAGTCCCTCTTTGACTGTTTCTGGCCTTCTTTGATTCTCCTCCACCCAGTGGACTCAACAGTCTGAATTCTCTGGAGTTACTCCACAATTATATTGTCGTTCAGCAGCCAAGCACAAGGCCCTGCTTATTAGTGAGGGTGCATCTAAAGTGTATCCCCTTCCCTAGTCATTGGTAGCTTCTGTCTCCTCACACCAAACAACAGAGAGACTGGACAGTTTTATTTAACTGTTTCAAATAGCAGCACTGCATAAGAATATCATAACTAGATTTATTGAGATTTAAGTATTGTATCACAAATTTGTAGAAGGTTAAAGAACAAATATTTGAAAACAGTGATTTACTGATTCGACTAAATACAACAAAATACTTATATTTCAGGAAGAGCTGAAAACGTCGAAATCATAATTGTGTCCGGAAATTAAAAATGTGTGGAATTTCTAAATGAACCAGCTGATGGTTCCATTGAGTTGTTGCAGCTTCCGTAAAGGTGTTTTGGGCTTACGAGGATTTAAATTGTGTTGGGACATGACTGTCCCCTGCATGTTAAAAAGGTGTGTACCCCTGCCCTGAATGCCTGACTGTGTGTCAAATTGGTATCTTTAGTTATTTTGGCTCTGACCTAACGCTAATCTAGTGTGTCTGTGTGTAGAGGCATAGGCCTGTCTCTGGCAATGTGAGGTCTAGGACCTATCCTGAGACCTGGAGGGGCACACCAAGAGTGCCCACAAAGTAGACGGTGGTCTGCTGACCATACACAGCGTGCATGACAAGTAGCAGTCATGGTAGTGCACCGTGTTTTGTGAACTTGTAGTATGACCAGACTTTTTTTTTCTCTGTGACCGTGCAGTCTACTGACCACTCTCATGTAAAGTTCTGCTTATCTGTGAAACCCAGAACCATGCTCTGACATTCCGTGTGCATATCAACCATTTGTGTTTGGTATTTGTAGCACATGTGTGGTTGTGTGTGTGTGTGTGTGTGTGTGTGTGCTTGTGTCTGTTTTGGGGTTAGTGGGATCCATTTTGAATGCCCCTAGTTTTAGCATGGCACAAGATGGAGAGTGAATATAGTTTCCTCAGAAAGTGGAAGTGTATTGCTTGCATTATTGTGGGTGGAGGCCCACCAACTGAAGCGAAAAGCATGAAGACCAGTCTACCTTTAGAAATTTCCCAAGGACCTTGTTAGCAAAGAACTGCTTATTAATCCTTTGTGAGCACTGCTATTTGGTGAATGGTAGGAGTGAGGTGTAGAAATTCATTTTCCATTGTGCGAGGGGAGGACATTTCTTGGGAGAGCCTATCCTTTTGCCTATAGTTATTACTGCTGCAGGAAGGATCGTGACAGCCAGGTGCATGTTGCCCCTATTTTGAGTACTCCTTCTTGAGCCGTCCCATTACTGCCTGCTGTGAGAAAAATCGCTTTTGCTCAAAGTTTGTGCCTGGAGTGCAGCCTGGAAAGGACATTGGAAAGAGAACGGCCAAAACCAGTCCTGAAGCCTTAGACCCTGGATCCACCTCCCCGGTCTGGAAAATGTGTATTAAAGTGGGAACCAAACCACCCCACATTATTCCAGCCCTGAGTTCTTCTTGACCAAGGAAGGGAGTGCTCCACAGAGTACTCTTAAGAGCTACTCTGTAGCCAGGACTAGTGTCTGCCTGACAGCCTGTCTCCCAGAGGTGTGTGGACATCACCGGAAATCAACACTTTCTGTTGACGAAGATGATAGTCTGCCTAAAGAGCTTAGAAGCCTGCCTGCTGAGATAGGAAGTGTGCCTGGCCCTTCAGGAAGAGAGACTGGTGAGGAGAGGCCAGGTGTATTCCTGGTGTGAGGAGCCCCAGAGAAAGCTGACGACCCATGAGAGCGATATAGGAGAGATTGGTGCTTTAAATGTGGTCTCTCTGCGCAGTTCAGGCGTGAACTGTACCAAGACATTACCAGAGCATGTCTGACCATGTAGGCAGGCAGTCTGCCACCATCTTGAGAGAATGATTTTGCTGCGGAGAAGGAGGAATCCGAGTCGACGCTGAAGTGGACACTCCTGTTCGTCCCGGAGGCTACAACTACTCCTAAAATCACCACCGCAAAGAACTTCACGTGGAGGCTGCCACAGCCCAGCGCCGGACTGCAGCCAAACATGACAGCCGTGCCGCTCCATAAGCTGCCTTCCTGAGGTGGTCTTGCAAACCTTGTTCTGAGTGAGGCTGCTGCAATGGCTTGCCCAAGGGAAAAGATTCAAGCCCTGAAGGCTGCTGTTAAATCTGCATACATCACACTCCCTTGAGTACAGAGAACAAAGCAAGTAAACTGGGCCTACAAAGGGGACAAGAGACTAAGGCACAGGCAAGCCTGCTTGAGGTTATCTGAAACAAGAACAATAAACACAATGAAATGAGTTGCCCCAGGAACCAGTGAGAACTTTTTGAGGCATCTGTACCTGAGTCTAATCTTTGCCTGAACTCTTAGAGGGTTGGTGAATAGTAATAGCAGGATCTCAACAATAGCAGGATGGAGAACGATTACCAGTAAGAGGGGGGGAGTGCAGCACCTCACTGTTAGAACACAGCTTAATTCAACCCAATATGTTCTGCCCATGAGATTGTTTATTAGTTAGTACTGCTGTAATAGTAAAGCATTTTCTTTTTCCATAAAGGAGAAGCAGTAGGCTGGACATGATATTATTATGCCTGTGAGTTGATTAAGTTGTTCTGAACTCTGGACCATGCTACCTCCTTGAGAAGCCGGTGACTGCTTCCCCTTGCTACCCTGAGAGTCAAGTGTAGTAGGGGTGTACTTGGCCCAGTATGCAGGTAGTGGGGTGGACTGCAGGACACCAGGGGCAAACAACCCCAACCACCTTGTTTGGGGCTCAGTAGCTCCTGTCTGTTCCGTGACCCCTCGAACAAAGTCTGACAAATGTCGATATTTTCCAGCTATAAGGAGTTCTTGCTTCAGAGTTATCTTTAACTAAGTTGGTGAGTCAGTTGGCTAAATAGGGTCATTTGTTTAGGTGAAGAGTTTTACACACAAGGCAGCAGATCTGGAATTTGATCCTAATTTTGATGACTTACCAGTGCAAGTTTGCTAGTATAGATGAGATGTGATCACATTATCTTTTGTAAATAAGCCTGGTTGTGGAATTGTAGGACTGCGTTTAGTGGGCGTTTGAAAGTTGAAGTCCGCCTACTAGTATGACATTTCCCAAGTTTACTAGAGAAATTACAAAGCAGGTGTTGCCTTTTTCAGCTGGGTAGACAATTGTAAGTGTCTCATCTATATATTTGAGTGAAGGTGACAGTTCACCGATGTAGCTATTTTGCGTGGGATAGTGAGATGTTGAAGACCAGAGTAGAACCTGGAGATTAGTTGGAGTGAGATGGAGGAAAACCATATGCATTTAACTTATCTTAGGCGAGGGTAAGCATTAATGTTTATTTCTCATTGTAATAAGACAGAACGCGTTTTTTCTGCAGGTAGAAATTCAGGAAATTAATTGATAACCCTATTTAAAGTTTCGTAAGACAAGAGCAAATGGTAAAGTTATTAGGTTACTTTTTTTTGTCATGTTGATAAACTGAGACCTCCATCTCCTCAAATGATGAACTCCATGGCTCAATATACAGCTTGTGGTAGCTAAGATCCAGCCCTTAGCAGTAACACATGGCTTCAGAGCTGTTACAAAGACTAGCTTTACAAGCCTTACGAGTTGATATTTGTTGATTAGAAAAAACTAGAACTATTTCAGGACTTGGCTGCAGTTCCGGGAAACGAGCTTTGCATGTCTTATGAGATGATTTCTGTTGATTAGAAAAGACTAGAATCATTTCAGGACTTTGGTGCTGTTCTAGGGTTAAGATTACTCTGTGGTCATCAGCTGTGTCAAAAGCCACTAAGCAGTCCAGAAGAACAAGTAGACAACAAACCGTTACAGGCAACACGGATGGTGTGAACTCTGTATACTCTATGTGGTGGCAGGTAGCATGCTTGTTGTGTAACATGGACACTATGCCTGGTAAATGGTGTCCTATACGGATAAGGCTGGTGTCTGCAAAAAATTGTAGTTCCCATTCATGGAGCCTCATTCCTTTCCTGTGAAAGTGAGAGCCTGTCTGTTTCTGTCATAAGCTCCAGTCTCTGCGACCTAAGGTCATGTAGATTACTGGGGCAACATACTTTTTCATCTTGCTGCCTACTTCTGCCTGACATTATCTAACTTGCCCCACTCCACCCTTGTGTTGTGCTGGGTGTCGACACCAACAAAAGAGCTTAGCCGAGATCCTATGGTTTTCAAAAAGCCAATACACATAGCTTCAGTAGTTGACAGCATCCTTCTAGCAGTCTTCCCCCATTACTACTACTCAAGCCATACCTGAAGAAGCCCTCCTGGTGAGTCCTGTTCTCTAAAACTGTGAGAGCTATGCTGCTAAGTGTTGAGAGGAGCAGCAGTCTCGCCAAAAGGATAAACAAGGCGCAGCAGACTAAAGCCTGTGCAGTCTCAAGTGAGATGCACAAGATCTACAATGTCCTTTCACTTTGCATGGCCAGTACCAAAAAACAGCAGGTGGTCTATGGCCATCAAGGGGATTGGAAATCTGCAGAGTGTATTCCAGCACTTCAGGTGTGAGGAGCCTGCATTATCTCCGAGCTATGCCTTAATGTCCTTCAATTTACGGGAGCAAGTATGTGTCACTTACCACCCAATCGATGCACAGAATTGTTATAAACCCAGGTCTTTTAGTAGTTTGCCTTTTGACTGAACCCAGATTTCATAATAGAGAAACCTTTGCAATTTCTTGCTAACCTCTATGATATGAAGTTATTGCAGTTTAAATTCCCTTTTGACCTGACGCTAAACCACACCTCTCCGATGCCAGATGGCAAACTTACGGGTAGTGGGTCTCCCTGCTAACTGAATCTTGGCTAAGTAGTTTCAAAGTATGGGCCTGTTTCTTTGTTTGTACCTATTGGAGCTAGCTTGGAAGTGAGTGACAATGTTCCCTTCTTTTTTTGGAATGTTGATTATTGAATGTGTTTTATATATACTGTTTCTAACTGGAAAGAGCAATTGTGAGATACCTAGTAATGGTGTTGCATGCATTCGATAGCTCTGTGTGTGAGACAATCAAGTACATTTTAGTCAATCATTTAATGCCCTTGCTCTTACTAATGACAGCAAGTCTGACTCGCAACTGAAGATCCCACATAGCGACCAACTGCTTGCAACCATTGTTTTGACATACAAGAAATGAGTTTGGATTCATGTTCGACTGTGCGTTGTCTAAACTACATGTATATAAACTGGGGAAGAGAAGATTATGGTTCCTACTATACATCCTGCCTAGAGAATATACAGTACACCAATAGAGTATAGTGAGCCAACACTCAGGGTCATCTTAACATCTTTGGGGGCCCTGGGCCAGACTGATTTTGAGGGCCCCTGTTCAAAAGAACTTTCAATTTATCATCAATATTCTGCCTTCAAATGCCCTCTTAGGATAGTTCATAGATAGTGGCATCTTAACAAGTATTGGGGCCATGGGCAAAAACATATTTTGGGCACTCCCATCAGAACAATTTACACATAATAAGAGTTATAAAAGACATATTTACTAGATACAGTTCTCCGTACTGGTTCCTGGTTAATCCAGAGGGACTACCATTTGCAAAAGTCATTGCAACAGTGCAATTATAGTTCCTCAATATAGGAGAGAGATTTAAAAAATCAGTGAACTTAAAACCAAGAAAAGCGTTAAGGATTTTTTAAAAAGTAATTTATGTAGAATAGATGTGGTGTGTATTGCAATAATTTCAGGAACATTTTACTCTAACTGTGCAAGTTTCTTAAACTTGCAAATGTTCTGCACCTTTTTTGAGACATTGCTAGTTGGGATCAGCACAGATTCCAACATTAGAAAACTGAGATTTTTTCTTACATAACACAGATCATACATATTCTAGCTTTTGTCAGAAAAACAATTCTCCAATTACACAGATATTAATTAATGCAGACGCAGGCATCACACAAGAATGTATTCCGCAAGTTTACATATGCCTTGTAGGTCTTGGAAGCACCCTCTCGGGTTGTAAATATCTTCTAAACTCAAGACTCTAATCCATCCCTCTGGTTACAACAATTGTGCAAAAAAAGATCCCAAACACCTATTGCACACGTTGCACAGATCTACCAGACTCTAGCATTAATTCTATCTCTTAGGCTACATCTGTCTTTCAATTTAGATGTCTGACAGCATGAGCTTTCCTCAAATCACATAGATCTTACACACTCAACCCTCTAACAGCAGCTTTTTCTCAAGAAGCTCTTTTGATGGAGGGTTGCTTGTCATTTTATAAATGTGCTGAAATATGTAGTGTGTGAGGAGTAGCAAAAAGAACAATTGATGGACAGAATGCAGAACAATGTCATACATTCGCCCCAGTACAGAGATCTGGGCCTAAATCCATCGTTTTTTTGCTCCCCATGCCACTCCAGTTTTGAACCCAGCCATATGCAAATCAGTCTTGACCCTGCGCCCAATGGGAACAGTCCAGCCCGAACTGCCAGGCCAGGTCCTCCCTGGACTGGAAATAAGCATCCTAGGACAAGTTTCAGGGTTTCACCCCTCATCAGTCAGGCTAGCTTGACTCCAGTGGCATGGAGAGCACGGGATCCACGTCTGGGCATACCTGTCCCACTCGGGGTGACAAATGCAAAAAGAACAATTGATGGACAGAATGCAGAACAATGTCATACATTCACCCCAGTACAGATATCTGGTCCTAAACCCATCGTTTTTTTGCTCCCCATGCCATTCCAGTTTGAACCCAGCCATATGCAAATCAGTCTTGACCCTGCGCCCAATGGGAACAGTGCAGCCCGAACTGCCAGGCCAGGTGTGTGAGGAGTAGTACACGAAAAAAATATATAAATATGTGCCAAACGTCACTCTATGTTTCAAATGTGTTTACATCTTACTAAAGTATGACACAACGCACAACAGCAACTAAAGTTGCGCTGCGTCGTGTCAAAGGGAGTGCGAAAAACAGCACCATATCTAATAAGATGTAGTGTTATTTTTCTCCCCCCCCCCCCCCACTGCTGTGCGCCAACATACACACCCTTGCACTACAGAGCAAGGATGTGTCCCTTGCACCACATAGCAAGGATGTGTGGGTTCTATCAAGTTTAGGTTTTGTACTTGAAGACAATCCTTCCAGTACAAAAACTATGCTCCAATACCCGTCCTGCTTTGTATTTGTGCTGTACAATGCAGCATTCAGTTTAAAAGGTATAAATGAATAAAACATTTCTCCTCTGTTACTCCTGTCTTGGGGAAATGGAAGGTTTTGGTGCAAATCCGTGTGTAAAATTGTTAGTAGGTAGCGATTTGCATCAAAAACTATGGATGGCTGCATGGGAACGCCCATGTACCACCCATGGTACGTCGCCTTGACACCAAGTATTTTGAGTTACTTTGGTTCCATCTTTCCATTGCAGCTCCTGATTTACGCTGAAAGTAAATACCACCACAACTCTTTGTGCTGGGTTAGCATTATAAAAGTAAAACAAACCCAGCGCAAAGTGTTAGTAAATCTGGGGCCTAAAGTTCAGAATACATGTACCGGCAGACAAAACAGTACCATTTGAGTTTTCAGTGTTGTGGAACAACTGCAGCTTAGTAGTGTTATTAGAATTCGTATCTGTGGTCCCCTTCCATTACTCTTGAATAAAACATTATTTAATTTAAAATAAAACTTGGTACAGATGTTACATGCGGTTGAAAACATCTATCTGCAGCAATCCAGGTTATCGGGGCAGAACTGTCAGAATGAGACGGATAGTTCAGGCAAAGAGTTGAGAAGCCTCTGTTGAGGGCCCTAATCAAAAACTGGGGCCCTGGGCTAGAGCCCACTTTGCCCATGCCTTCAAACGTCTCTGCCAACACTAGGAAATGATTTCTATGCTGTTACATTTGTATAGATGTTATGGATGTGGAACCCTCACCCACCATTGGTGGCATGGTCCATCATAGGGTTTCCTCAGGCATCCTGGGTCACACCACTCCCCAGGTTCGGCTCCACCTGTTATGCGGAGTTTAAGTTGTGGAGGAATGGCGCCACCGCAAAAGAAGAACCACCCCATGCTGGAAGTGCGACTTGTGTCTGACAAGGACACTGCATCTGGAGCTGGTCAGCCAAGTAGCAGCATCACCTCATCGGTATCCGAGCATTTCTGACCCCTCATGAGCCATCCACATGGTCTAGGCTGTGTATGCATCATCAAGCCTATGTGTAGGAAGTGGACTGAGCATTGCCAAGGCAGATGAGCTGCCAGATCATGCATCTTGTTGGCATGTCCATCCAAGGGAACCATGTCTCCGATGCTGGTGCTGACAGGACTGCAGTATCCAATGAGGAGTGGCACTTTACGCCAAACTAGGTATAGGTAGAAGTGCAGCACATTGGACGTTTGGTGTACGAGGCTTAGGAGCAGGAAAGTCTGAGACGGACAAGGTGTAATTTCGCTTAAACTTGTCTCAGGACTGTTGGGTTTGAAATGTTTGGAGAACTGTTGATTATCATTTGTTATGACTGCATAACAAGATCACTGAAATGCCAAAAGCAAGATGATGGAGTGCTGCAGGGTGTGTTGTTCTTCTGCACCATTTGGTATTTCTTCAATAACCTTGGCATTGTTAGGGAACCTGCATTGTGGCAATGCCAGAGAGACTCCTGCAGAATATCTACTCTTGATCTGGATGCCTATGGCTGTATGTCAGTCTTAGCTACATACTTTTTGTGCCCCATCGTTGTCTAGTCTCCTACATTCACAATGGTACAGTACTGCCTCCTGTAGCGAAGAGGCAGCCTGCTGGCTCCTTCCATGTTTTAAGCCATTATTTTGTTCATTAAGGGGCTACTTCCTTGTCCCCGACCTTCTCTTTTGTTTTTGACACAAAACTGTTTGCTGTGTTATTGCTGAAGAATGTTGTGAAGTGCCCTGGTTGGGAATATTATAGAGTCTTTGTGGAGCACTGCAGAGTAACACGTTGTTTCTGTCAACAGGAAGAAGAGCGCCAAGTTGAAGACCTCCTACAAGAGGGATTATGCCAACCTGGGCTGTGACATAGACCTTGACATGGCGGGCCCCACCGTCCATGGCTGGGCTGTTCTGGGTTATGACGGGTGGTTGGCTGGCTACCAGGTGGCCTTTGATACAGCGAAATCCAGGCTGGCGCAGAATAACGTTGCATTGGGCTACAAAGCTGGAGACTTCCAGCTGCACACCAACGTGTGAGTATTGGCATTACATAGAATTGTGGGTCCAGTCTGATGTGGTGGATGTAGTGGTGGGACAAGAGGCATGGAAGAGCGTCTGGGGGTGTGAGGAACATAGAGCACACAGTTGGGGGGGGTGGGGGGGGGTCACAGAGTTTCCCTAGTGTGATAATACCACGTAACTGATGGGTGATATACAGTGCATTGTCTACCGGTGGTGGTGTGCTTGTGTGCGGAATGAATAAGGCATAGAGCTAGGGTCAAGGGATGTTAGTGTGTGTGTGGAAGGAGTGAAGCATCGAGCAGAGGTGTCCTATTTATCAGTGGGTAGGTATGGGAACTTGGGTATTGTTTTGGAGTCGGGAGATTTCACAGCATATGTTTATGTAGCATGATTTGAGACAAAGATCTGGTATCGGGAGCTGTGGGGGTAATGAGCCATGGTGCTGGGGGCACCTGGGATCTTAGGATTGTATTCGGAAATGAGGCAGACAGGTTCTGTCACAGGATTGCCTCATATGAGTAGAGTACCATGATCTGTTTCATAATGTGTGAGTGAGGCATGGAGCTAGGAGTGAAAGAGGATGTAATGATCAGGGTTCATCAACCGAAAGACTGATGGAATTCTCTGGGCTGTGATGATGTGGGTGAATGGGATGTCTGAAGTGCTAGTGTGAGGCACAACGATAAGCACGCCACGGCAGGTCTTGCGAGGATGAGACCCGGCTGGGGCGATGGGGGCAGATGTTTGGTAGTGTTAAAATATGGAGTCACAGAGTGGTTTTCTGAGTGACTCAGAGTTTGGGATCCCGGAAAGTTCTTGTTCAGTTCCACTAGGGTATGCCCAGCTCTTTCTTGAGATGGAGAGATAAGATGTTCCATTAGGTCTGGCGTTAACGTGTGTGTGTGTGTGTGTGTGTGTCTCTGTCTGTCTGTCTCTCTAAAAAAGGCGACGGACTAGCCAGGTTGCACCTCATTTAGTTTCCGAAATTAAGGATTAAGACCTGTGCACGGCACTTGTCGCCCTTTAGTGCCACTGTAAAACAGATTCCAAACTTGATGAACGTAAGGAGGTGCACCAAGAAAACAGATACAGTCCAGTATAATTCTTGAAGAAATCCTTTATTCCAAGTTCATGCACATTAAATGAACAACCAGCCCTACCAAATAGGTCCTGTGCCAATTCTTCCCGTCCGTCATTAATTCGTGGCATAAGTAAATCGTGTCTGCTCTTTCACAATGCGTGTTTTTTAGAACGAAAAATGTTTAGTTTTATACATATCTGTTGATTGATTGGTGAGGGGGTCCAGTAGCTTCACCGAGAAATAACATTTTACAAAAACAATGACTAAACAAAACAAGCATTGCCAAAGCCAAAAGGCTGGCTGCCAAACACCAAACCTATTGAGTTTGCAATGCTTGCTTGCTTTTCTGTTGCAGTGATCTGTGTGCAACATACAGATCACGTGCTTGAATCTCATTGTGTGTTCTTGGCCTTTTATTGTTCTGTGGTTCATAATACCTTTGCAAAGGGCCAAGACATATCAGAACGGCCTGTGTTTTAAATAAATACAACTGTACGGTTTCACACACTCCTCCAAGGCCGACTAGCATCCCTGGCCTCTGGTGAACCATCTGCTGTCGGTCGGTTCTGCAGCTTGGGTATAGCTATGTTGCTACTTTGGTTGGAGAAATTATACTTAGCCTGCAGCCCGCGTGATGTGTGTTTGTTACTTTGGTTGGCAGATGGTTGCCCAAGACTGTGGCTACCCATATTTCGTTGCATTCTTTTGTCTGATTATGCCGAGCCATTGTGTTTTCATACTACGCATTTAGTGTGTGTTTGCCTGAGCGCATCTCTTGGGCCCTGTAGCTTCTTGCTGTCTATTTAGTACTTTTATTAGAGTATGGCTGGCTATAATGTCTTTAGTGGTTGTGTGGGTGGTTGTCAGGCCCTGAAGCCCCTGGGCTGTGTCTGGTTGTTTGGTCTCTGAGTGTTTGCTGGGGCTTGCTGCCTTGTACTTTTAGCTTGATCTCGTCTTTGGATGCCTGCCGGGCACGACTAATCATATGTGCTATGCTGCGTTTGATGGTGTGTGTTTAGTCAATTTGTATTTAGATGCCTACCTGGCCTACAGCCCTGGTCTGCGCCTGTTTGATGCTTTTGTCTGAAAGTGTTCAGTGTTTGCTCCTTTGTGTTTTTGCGATGTATCCTGGGCTATGCTGTCCTTGTGTTGTGTTTGGTTTGTTGATGAATGTATGTTGGGCCCTGCTGACAGTGTGCTGTTCGTTTCTTTGGGTTTTGGATGTGTTTGGTTGTTCTGGCTTCTTTTTATGCATTTGGACCTTTGGATTGTGGGGGCATGTGGTACACTGTTGCCCCTGGCCCTGTATGGTGCTTTGAGCTGAATGTTTACACTGGTCCTGACTGCCCTCTTGCTGTACCTTAAGTCTCTAGTAAGCTATTATTATATTCGAGCTCTCTTGGGTATCTGTTTAAAGCAGTTTGTCTTGGAATCCCTGCAGGGCTAGCGCCTACTAGTTGTGTCAAGCCATTGAGAGACCGGATTATCTTTTCAGACTGCCTAACACTGTCTTACTGTCTCTGAACTAGGAACGACGGTACCGAGTTTGGAGGCTCCATCTACCAGAAGGTTAACGACCAAATTGAAACGTCCGTGAATCTGGCATGGACGGCCGGCAGCAACAACACCCGCTTTGGCATTGCAGCCAAATACCAGCTGGATGCAGACACCTCCGTTTCTGTAAGCACAACATGGGGCTGTACAGCATTTGGCCAATCATTGGGTGTCTTGGTAGATAACTGTTGAGTGGGACTTAGTAGGTGCATGAAGACTCTGGGACATCACTGATGATACATGTTCAACTTGCAGCTTACGTTCTTGAGGGGAATAATTGAGCACTTGTAGCGGGGGGACATCTATGTTGCTGGGAGGAGAGGAGAGGAATGGAAGAGTTAAGGAGTGGTTTTGTAAGGCACTGAGTGTTATAGAAATGAAGCCACAAAAAGTCGCCTCCATAGCATTGAGGGATAGTACAGATCTCTGAAGCCCTCCCAGCTAGCTTGGCATGTCTGCTTGTCCTTTCTCCCTCTCACTGGAGGCCTGCTTGCATCCCACTCACTGCTTTCGTCAACAAATTCTAAACACTTATCTTCCACCCCCCACCCAGGTGAGCTTGGACATGTTTTAAGAGTGTGCATGTTCGGTTCCTTTGTAAGCGTTCCTTGTATTTATTTACTTTGTTCTGTAGGCCAAAGTAAACAACGCCAGTCTTATTGGAATCGGCTACACTCGGGTCTTGCGGCCAGGTAAGGAATTTTTTACATTTATATTGGGTGGTAAGAATACAACTGGCAGCAGGTGAAGTTTACATTCTTGGGGTAGACTGGGTTGGTGGTAACTCTTATTTTAGGGTATGGGTAGCTTGGGGATAGTGCCCATAACTGACAATGTGGCAGTGAAACACACTATTCCTTCAGCATGGGTACCCTGTGTAGGCAGCTTTTTCTGTGTCTCTTACACTTTGGTCATACTGACAAATGTAAGTTATGGTTAATTACATAGTACTTTATGGCCCCTCGAAGTTCTATGGGGGACAAGATAACTGGAATGGAGGGTGCAAGATAGATGGGATGAAGAATGAGCTGGGTGAATGGAATATTCTTCCCCAAATGTTCGGATCTCTCTAAACAGAACGAGAATGGACGTGTGCACCATTCAGAGCCAGCAATTCTTTATTTAATGGTTTTTCAGAGGAGGATGGAGGAATGTACATGTACGAGATAATAGACCCATGAATACAACCTCCAAGGTTATATGGCAGAATTGTAGTCTGTGTGGGGGGTTACAAGGGTGGGACTATAACCTTTAAATGATATAGGGGCTGTAATACTGGAACAGTTGCAGGGTTGTAACCTATTAGAGATTGTAGGGACTGTGCTATAACCAGGAAATCAAGATTTAAGGGACTTGGGGACTTGGCCTTGACTCAGTCCCAACTATAGTCAGGTGAAATTTCTCCACGAAATTCTAACAGGAAAAATCTGCTTTTATAAAAGTTTGCCTGGGGAGCGATATCCGAGTCCAGAATTCACTCCGCAGGCGGATTCTAGGAAAAGGTAGTTTTGGCATTGTTTCTTGTATCACAGGTGTCTTTCAACAAACTTTGTTCCAAGTCCTCTTCGCCCCCACACCACACCATTTAATTAACTGAGTTTGGATACTCCAGCAAATAACTACCTTGTTGGCTGCTGGTAGCATTCAGGAGCTGAAAATAAGCCTCGGGTGTAACGAACTGTAAAAAAACCTTATCAGGAGCTGCTAGCAAAGCTCCTTTAAGGAGTGCTACAGGGTGTAGCTGCCATTGCCCAAGTAGTGGAAATGATAATGTTGAATCGTGAGTGTAGAGCTGCATGCTCATCTCACCGGCATTTCTTTTTTTTCATTTTCAAATTTGGTAACTGGATACGAATCCTGTGAAAAATGTAAATGTGCACAAGAATTTACATCAATTTCCCACAAATTCATAAAAACTCACCCACCACTGGCCGATACTTTCCATTATTAGGGAATCCTTTTACAAACAAGCTCTTCTTGACTTTTCCAGAGGCCGTCGGGCTAAAGACAAGCCGGATTTCATCGTGAGCTTTTACTTTAGACACACATTTATTTTTTTCTGCTTATTCCATGCTCCCTCGAACATGCTTTCAACATATAACTCGTTGACTTGTGTAATCCAGGATGCGGGAAATGTATACATAAACCTTTCTGTACTGCTTATTAAGACAGTTTGGCGTCGGCAGCCCCTCCTCACTGATGTATTGTCAGTGACCGGCTCCACTCGACTTCCCTCAGCTCATTACCCCTCTGGGCTCCCCTATAGCATGATCAACCCGCCATTCCCCCTCCCCCTGCCATATAGGCTCTGACCTCCAACCCCCCCCCGGTTCCATGACACCTGCAGGGGTGTCGAGACCCGGGACTACCTACACAACTCCACTCATAGTGCCACAAATGGGACGACGAAGTTCGATGACACAGTCTGCTAATGTTATAGTTGATAGTTATTAAAAAATCGGATCTGACGTTTGACAGCGCCTAAAAGCTTGTATTATTTTCACTTTTTCACTTGCCTTTTATTAGTTCTTCCACTGCAGCTGGCACACTTATTACTCTTTATGCTATGGATCAAATTGCTATAGTTGATATTATACTGCCGCTGTTTTGGCAGATGGTAAAGATGTACATATACACCTGGCCAGGGCTTTAAGTGGGCCGGGTCTCACCGGTGCTGAGCACCGGCAGTTTTTTAAAGGGGGCCTCGAAACGGGTCTCTATCGGGCTCTGTTTTGTGCCCTGGCAATTTTTTACCGGACTGCAGTGACATCAGACTGCTGTCACTGCAGTCCGGAAAAAAACGGACCTCCTGTGCCAGGGCACAAAACGGAGCCCGATAGAGACCCGTTTCCAGACAGTAGGCTCACACTGCTCACTTCTCACAAGTGGAGAAGTTAGGGCATGACGTCATGCCAGGTGAGCGTTGTAGGGGAAGGGAAATCCTTTAAAGTCATTTTCTCTCTGGGTTTCCCTTCTCTTTCTGAAACTCAGGAGCAGCAGCAATGTCGTGGTGTCACCAGGGCTGTAAGTGGAAGCTTTTTCAATATGATATACAAGCCATAGTTGCTGCTCATTTATCTTATGCAACTAACAACCATTGACAAAGCCAATAGTCCTGACTTCTTGTAGGTATGATGTTACTTGTTGTATCATATATCGAGATGCAATGACAGAAACAGCAAAATACAAGTCGGGCGGCACACTGTGCTAAACACAGATTTTTAGCTTAGGTGCTTTTAAGCCACGCCCCCTAATTACATTGGCCACGCCCCTTTGAGAGACCCCCCAGTTTTTTCATCCCACTTAAAGCCCTGCACCTGGCTTATGATTCAGATAAAGTTTGGCTTCGCTGAAATGTTCAGCAATCCTCGGCTACTGTCCACTGTTTTAAGAAATAAGTGTTCATCTATTTTAGCAATCAGCAGGTGTTGCCAAGGTCCCGAGTTTGCAGTCTAACACGTTTTATTCCCGGTATTTCAATGTTTTTAAACCTGAACGGTGTCGGGTCTGGTGAGTTAGTGGACTAATGTGTTCACTGTAGGAGCCTGTGTACGGCCTCATGGTTCAAATCCCGGCAGGTCAACACTAAGCCTTTCATTCTTCCGAGGTCGATAAAATGAGTACCATTGAATTGGGTAACAATAAACATGTTATTCAGCGCCAAGATCCCCTTGGGTGAACGTGCGCTTTGTGTTAATGATAGCTGGGCATTTCGTTCTGGCCACATGTTCCCACACTAGACTGTATCAGTAGATGGAGTAGTGCTTCTTTGTTAAGTCAGAATTGGCTTTTTTGTGGCCTGGAATCTGAGTCACGTTCTCGTGCATTGTAATTTCTTTAATGTCATTAGAGGCTCATAACACGTTTGCACCATACTCGAACTTTCAAACCCTTGCTGCTATTATGAATTCTAGTAATTGTGCAACCGATTTCTTTGCTGCAATTTCTAAGCAAGTGTGAGAAATATTGTCAAGCATTTATTGCTTGTAATGGCCAGTTAGTAAATGCTCAATCTCAGTCGTTCTTTCTTTTAACAAAAAAAAAAAAAAAAAAAATTAAGAGGCAAAAGATTATACAGGCAGAAATATAATTCCGAGTTTATAAGGGTAGTGTCAGATTATAGGTGCAGTGTTTATCACCTTGAGGTATTATAAAGGCAGCCATATAATCTGTAAGTATTCTACATTTTTGGAATGTGAACTTCTCGAAAGCAGTAAACCAGAAAACATAATTAGTACCAAAGGTTGGACACGTTTGTATCATTTACATAGATTTAATAACCCGGATATAACTTTCATACAAACCGAGCCATAGTCAGAAGGGTGTGAAAGCCTGTTTAAGGTTAAAGCAGGCACGCACATGAGACCTGATCCATAAAGATGCTTCTAGGAGTCGTTGTGTCTTACTGCAGATTTAAGATTGATTTGCTCAGATTTTTCAAGAGGTTGACTGTTCTTACACTGCCTGCAGCCTGCGCCTTGCTGCAGTGTGTGGCCCTGTTTCGACTGCTGTCTAAACGTTGTTTCTTGCTTCCAGGTGTGAAACTGACTCTGTCTGCCCTTGTGGAAGGGAAGAACGTCACTGCTGGCGGTCACAAGGTCGGTGTGGGCTTTGAACTTTCAGTTTAACGCATGAGGTGCTGTGGAACCTCCCGACCCCTCTCCGGAAATGAAGCCAAGAGAATGGAACCCAATGAAGCCTGGCCTTACAATTCTCCAAAAATGTGAACTGTTCATTCTTCCAAAAATCATTGCTGGCCTCAAAACACTAAGGTGCAGTGCGCGACATGTCCACCAGGGGGCTTCAGTCTGTGCCACACGTTCGTTCATGTTTTTTCAGTGTTATTTCAGTTTTTCATCGTTTCAGCGTGAGCTGACGTTTTACGGAGGAGGTTCGCTGCCCCTCGCGCGCACGCACCCGCCCTCGCCCCCCCCCCAACCCCCCACAGCTTGTACATTGTCCCTGCATGTCCGACTCCTCTTTTTACCGTAGTGAACGCCTGGATCTTAATGGACGTAGAAATAAATTCTTCATATTTCCAACAGCATCTTGTGGTTTTTTTCCCCCCACGATTTATATCTATTTGTGTTGTTTTCATTAACATCTCATTCTCAGAGGAATATCTTCATAAAGGGATAAAACGAAATCCACACAGCACTACCCGCTTTGAAGGGCTGTACAAGTCTCGTAGCTCGTGTATGTAGTTCACTTGTTAAAACATGGGTACTCACAAACTTTCTCTCGGGGGGCCAAATTTACAGTGTGGTTTGTGGCCGAGGGCCGCACCGGTGGGGGCGGGGTCAGTGGGGGAGGGGGCGGGGCTAGAGCAAAAAAATAAAAACTATGACCATGAGGTTGAACACAGGCCCCTGCAGTGGACGCCTTCGTCCACTGAGCCACCAGACCCGGCATACACACCTCTCCCTCTCCCTCTGTCTGTCTCCCTCCCTCCCTCTGTCTGTCTCCCTCCCTCCCTCTGTCTGTCTCCCTCCCTCCCTCTGTCTGTCTCCCTCCCTCCCTCTGTCTGTCTCCCTCCCTCCCTCTGTCTGTCTCCCTCCCTCCCTCTGTCTGTCTCCCTCCCTCTGTCTGTCTCCCTCCCTCTGTCTGTCTCCCTCCCTCTGTCTGTCTCCCTCCCTCTGTCTGTCTCCCTCCCTCTGTCTGTCTCCCTCCCTCTGTCTGTCTCCCTCCCTCTGTCTGTCTCCCCCTCTGTCTGTCTCCCTCCCTCTGTCTGTCTCTCTCCCTCTGTCTGTCTCTCTCCCTCCCTCTCTCTCCCTCCCTCTGTCTCCCTCCCTCCGTCTCCCTCCCTCCCTCTGTCTCCCTCCCTCTGTCTCCCTCCCTCTATCCTGCTCCCTCTATCTGGCTCCCTCTATCTGGCTCCCTCTATCTGTCGCCCTCCTCCCTGTCTCCCTCCCTCTCTCTCTCTGTCTCCCCCCTCTCTCTGTCTCCACGCTCTCTCTCCCTCTGTCTGTCTTTGTCTGTCGCCCTCCTCCCTCTGTCTGTCGCCCTCCTCCCTCTGTCTGTCGCCCTCCTCCCTCTGTCTGTCGCCCTCCTCCCTCTGTCTGTCGCCCTCCTCCCTCTGTCTGTCGCCCTCCTCCCTCTGTCTGTCGCCCTCCTCCCTCTGTCGCCCTCCTCCCTCTGTCTCCCACCCTCCTTCTCCCTCCCTCTCCCACCGTCTGTCTCTATCTGTCTCTGCCTCTATCTGCCTCTATCGGTCTCTGCCTCTATCGGTCTCTACCTCTATCGGTCTCTGCCTCTATCGGTCTCTGCCTCTATCGGTCTCTGCCTCTATCGGTCTCTGCCTCTATCTGTCTCTGCCTCTATCTGTCTCTGCCTCTATCTGTCTCTGCCTCTATCTGTCTCTGCCTCTATCTGTCTCTGCCTCTATCTGTCTCTGCCTCTACCTGTCTCTGCCTCTACCTGTCTCTGCCTGTCTGTCTCTGTCTCTGCCTCTATCTGTCTCTGCCTCTGCCTCTATCTGTCTCTGCCTCTGCCTCTATCTGTCTCTGCCTCTATCTGTCTCTGCATCTATCTGTCTCTGCATCTATCTGTCTCTGCCTCTATCTGTCTCTGCCTCCACCTGTCTCTGCCTCCACCTGTCTCTGCCTCCACCTGTCTCTGCCTCCACCTGTCTCTGCCTCCACCTGTCTCTGCCTCCACCTGTCTCTGCCTCCACCTGTCTCTGTCTCTACCTGCCTCTGCCTGTCTCTGCCTCTGCCTGTCACTGCCTCTGCCGGTCACTGCCTCTGCCGGTCACTGCCTCTGCCGGTCACTGCCTCTGCCGGTCACTGCCTCTGTCGGTCTCTGCCTCTGCCGGTCTCTGCCTCTGTCGGTCTCTGCCTCTGTCGGTCTCTGCCTCTGTCGGTCTCTGCCTCTGTCGGTCTCTGCCTCTGTCGGTCTCTGCCTCTGTCGGTCTCTGCCTCTGTCGGTCTCTGCCTCTATCGGTCTCTGCCTCTATCGGTCTCTGTCTCTGCCTCTATCGGTCTCTGTCTCTGCCTCTATCTGTCTCTGTCTCTGCCTCTATCTGTCTCTGTCTCTGCCTCTATCTGTCTCTGTCTCTGCCTCTATCTGTCTCTGTCTCTGCCTCTATCTGTCTCTGCCTCTATCTGTCTCTGTCTCTGCATCCATCTGTCTCTGCCTCCACCTGTCTCTGCCTCCACCTGTCTCTGCCTCCACCTGTCTCTGCCTCCACCTGTCTCTGCCTCCACCTGTCTCTGCCTCCACCTGTCTCTGCCTCCACCTGTCTCTGCCTCCACCTGTCTCTGCCTCCACCTGTCTCTGCCTCCACCTGTCTCTGCCTCCACCTGTCTCTGCCTCTACCTGTCTCTGCCTCTACCTGTCTCTGCCTCTACCTGTCTCTGCCTCTGTCTGTCTCTGCCTGTCTCTGTCTGTCTCTGTCTGTCTCTGCCTCTGCCTGTCTCTGCCTCTGCCTGTCTCTGCCTCTGCCTGCCTCTGTCTGTCACTGCCTCTGTCACTGTCTCTGTCTGTCACTGTCTCTGTCTGTCACTGTCTCTGTCTGTCACTGTCTCTGTCTGTCACTGTCTCTGTCTGTCACTGTCTCTGTCACTGCCTGTGTCTGTCACTGCCTGTGTCTGTCACTGCCTGTCACTGCCTCTGTCTGTCACTGCCTCTGTCTGTCACTGCCTCTGTCTGTCACTGCCTCTGTCTGTCACTGCCTCTGTCTGTCACTGCCTCTGTCTGTCACTGCCTCTGTCTGTCACTGCCTCTGTCTGTCACTGCCTCTGTCTGTCACTGCCTCTGTCTGTCACTGCCTCTACCTGTCTCTGCCTCTACCTGTCTCTGCCTCTACCTGTCTCTGCCTCTACCTGTCTCTGCCTCTACCTGTCTCTGCCTCTACCTGTCTCTGCCTCTACCTGTCTCTGCCTCTACCTGCCTCTGCCTCTGCCTCTCTCTGTCACTGCCTCTGCCTCTGTCACTGCCTCTGTCTCTGTCACTGCCTCTGTCTCTGTCACTGCCTCTGTCTCTGTCACTGCCTCTGTCTCTATCTGTCTCTGTCTGTCTCTCTGTCTCTCTGTCTCTCTGTCTCTCTGTCTGTCTGTCTCTCTGTCTGTCTGTCTCTCTGTCTCTCTGTCTCTCTGTCTGTCTGTCTCTCTGTCTGTCTGTCTGTCTGTCTGTCTCTGTCTGTCTGTCTGTCTGTCTCTGTCTGTCTGTCTCTCTGTCTGTCTCTCTGTCTGTCTCTCTCTCTGTCTGTCTCTCTCTCTCTGTCTCTCTCTCTCTCTCTCTCTCTCTCTCTCTCTGTCTCTCTCTCTGTCTCTCTCTCTCTGTCTCTGCCTCTGTCTGTCTCTCTGTCTCTGCCTGTCTCTGTCTCTGCCTGTCTCTGTCTCTGCCTGTCTCTGCCTCTGTCTGTCTCTGTCTCTGTCTGTCTCTGCCTCTGTCTGCCTCTGCCTGTCTCTGCCTCTGTCTGCCTCTGCCTGTCTCTGCCTCTGCCTGTCTCTGCCTGTCTCTACCTCTGTCTGTCTCTGCCTGTCTCTACCTCTGTCTGTCTGTCCCTGTCTCTACCTCTATCTATCTCTGCCTCTATCTGGCTCTGTCTGTCTGTCCCTGTCTCTACCTCTATCTATCTCTGCCTCTATCTGGCTCTGTCTGTCTGTCCCTGTCTCTACCTCTATCTCTGCCTCTATCTGGCTCTGTCTGTCTGTCCCTGTCTCTACCTCTATCTCTGCCTCTATCTGGCTCTGTCTGTCTGTCCCTGTCTCTACCTCTATCTCTGCCTCTATCTGGCTCTGTCTGTCTGTCCCTGTCTCTACCTCTATCTATCTCTGCCTCTATCTGGCTCTGTCAGTCTGTCTCTGTCTCTATCTGTCTCTGTCAGTCTGTCTTTCTCTGTCTCTGTCTTTCTCTGTCTCTATCTGTCTCTGTCAGTCTGTCTCTGTCTTTCTCTGTCTCTATCTGTCTCTGTCAGTCTGTCTCTGTCTTTCTCTGTCTCTATCTGTCTCTGTCCATTTCTGTCTCTATCTGTCTCTGTGCCTCGGGCAGTGCACACGTACTGTGTCTACACGTCCCTGTCACCAGCCCAGAGAGAGCGGAGACCAGGCCTGAGCTCCCTGGCCTTGGCTCAACCCTCTGACTACAGGCTGGTGGGAAACATCACATCACAGGCTCTTAACGCACACCTCACCCGGCTCTCACTCCCTGCTGCCCTCTGTCACCTCACCCGGCTCTCACTCCCTGCTACCCTCCGTCACCTCACCCGCTGCTCTCACTCCCTGCTGCCCTCCGTCACCTCACCCGGCTCTCACTCCCTGTTGCCCTCTGTCACCTCACCCGGCTCTCACTCCCTGCTACCCTCTGCCACCTCACCCGGCTCTCACTCCCTGCTACCCTCTGCCACCTCACCCGGCTCTCACTCCCTGCTACCCTCTGCCACCTCACCCGGCTCTCACTCCCTGCTACCCTCTGCCACCTCACCCGCTGCTCTCACTCCCTGCTGCCCTCCGTCACCTTACCCGGCTCTCACTCCCTGCTACCCTCTGCCACCTCACCCGCTGCTCTCACTCCCTGCTGACCTCCGTCACCTCACCCGGCTCTCACTCCCTGCTACCCTCTGCCACCTCACCCGCTGCTCTCACTCCCTGCTGACCTCCGTCACCTCACCCGGCTCTCACTCCCTGCTGACCTCTGCCACCTCACCCGGCTCTCACTCCCAGCTGCCCTCTGCCACCTCACCCGGCTCTCACTCCCTGCTGCCCTCTGCCACCTCACCCGGCTCTCACTCCCTGCTGCCCTCTGTCACCTCACCCGGCTCTCACTCCCTGCTGCCCTCTGTCACCTCACCCGGCTCTCACTCCCTGCTGCCCTCTGTCACCTCACCCGGCTCTCACTCCCTGCTGCCCTCTGTCACCTCACCCGGCTCTCACACCCTGCTGTCCTCTGTCACCCTCTGTCACCTCACCCCACGTGTGTGTCAGCCCGGGCTGAGACAGCTTCCCGGGAACACACACAGCCGCACCGAGTACTTCACAGGTCTTTAAAAGACCATTCACTTGTTAATGAGGCTTTGTTGTATTTCACCTCTTCAGTCAGAGTGGAGATGCAGGGGCGCTAAGAAGAGGTGAAATACAACAAAGCCTCATTAACAAGTGAATGGTCTTTTAAAGAATCGCCGGCCCCCATAGAGCAGAGTCTCTCAGAGTCCGTGCTACTGCAACCGGCGGGGTTTGCTGACACTCTTTAAAAAAAAAAAAAAAAAAAAAAAACACAAAAAAAAAAACCCAGGTACGATGTCTGCAAGGTCCGCGGGCCACCAAGGAAGGCTTGCCGGGCCGCTGGCGGTCCGCGGACCGTACTATGAGTACCCGTGTGTTAAAACATACACAAATTGTGAGTGTGATGTTACATTTGTTTTTCTTCCGTAAAAACACTGACATTGGTGCCACCACTGTTAGTAGTCTCAGTAGCGAGGTGAGGCGTGGATAGAAACTGTAGTGCACCTTGTGAAGGAAAAGACAGTTGCAATATGATGCGGGATGGCGCTTGTATTGCCCTACTGTCTTCCAAGCTACGCACCTGGTAGTTTTTCAGTGATAGTCTGCAGATGAATACCTTGATTCTAAGAAAGATTTATTCACACTAAATGTGAAAACTCGTGCACTTCTGCTGTTTTGATATAACATCGCAGATCTTTTTATGGCTAGGTGGAACATTTCCACCCCGCATCATAGCGTTTCGCTGTTGCGGGAACATACCCTGATACCCATCCATGTGAATGAATTTTCGAAGTTGGTGTTACTTTCAGGGACATATAAACTGCCTCTCTGGAGAATATCATAGGTCCACAGATACCCAAAAGAGGGGTGCTGTTCCCAGGGGGACAGGGGGGAACCCAACCACACAAGGGTGGATCCAGGGAACTAAACAGAAGGACTTGGGGAAGGGGGGGGGGGGAGAGGGGTAGACCCCAATGATCTGATCTGAATGCCCTCACACACCTAAGGGGGTGTCATGCTTCATCATAGGCCACTCCTTGTCAAGCTGGTGCTGCAATGCTCAACGCATCCCTCAGTGAGGTCTCTTTAGCAGAGATCTTTCCATCTAGCCGAATGGTGAGTGGAAGTGAGGGGGTATGGGTGTAGGGTGGTGCTCAAGTGAATTAAGAGCCTAAGGGGAACCCAAGACTAATTTAATCTAATGGTCCCCTTGACACAGTAAAAACAGGTGGGCCATCTGTAGTAATAATGTACCGAGATAGCTCAGAAGGTCCACATGTTTCATGCCTCGATGCCAGGAGGGTCAATGGCATTTCTTCAGGACCAGGTAACTGTACCTACTCTACAATGAAATAGGACCAAGGGATATCTGCAGGTAACCAATCCAAATTAATTCACGTGCTGAGGTGCAAGGAGGAGGATCCAACCCTTCAGTAGAGATAAAGAAAGGGCCTACCGTTCGGCAGAGGAGAATCCCGGTGAACACCGCATGGTTCACTTGGTTTCCCGCAGCAAGCTGCGACCCTCTGCCTTCCCTAGGGGGTTTCTTTATCTCTACTGAAGGGTTGGATCCTCCTCCTTGCACCTCAGCATGTGAATTGATTTGGATTGGTTACCTGCAGGTATCCCTTGGTCCTATTCCATTGTAAAGTAGGTACAGTTACCTTGCCTGTGCCTGGGCGCAGGGTCAAGACTGATTTGCATATGGCTGGGTCCAAACTGGAATGGCATGGTGAGCAAAAAAACGATGGATTTAGGCCCAGATCTCTGTACTGGGGTGAATGTATGACATTGTTCTGCATTCTGTCCATCAATTGTTCTTTTTGCATTTGTCACCCCGAGTGGGACGGGTATGCCCAGACGTGGGTCCCGTGCTCTCCATACCACTGGAGTCAAGCTATCCTGGCTGATGAGGGCTGAAAGCCCGAAACCGGTCCTAGGATGCTTGTTTCCAGTCCAGAGATGGCCTGGCAGTTTGGGCTGGACTGTTCCCATTGGGCGCAGGGTCAAGACTGATTTGCATATGGCTGGGTACAAACTGGAATGGCATGGTGAGCAAAAAAACTATGGATTTAGGCCCAGATCTCTGTACTGGGGTGAATGTAAGACATTGTTCTGCATTCTGTCCATCAATTGTTCTTTTTGTAGTTCCCTGGATAAGCCACCCTTGTGCAGTTGGGTTTTCACCCCTCCACTTGGGAACAGCACCCCTCTTTTGTGTATGCATGTTCCTAGGAGTATAGGTGCTGGACCTCTCAATTAGCTCATTGTCCCTCTTTTGATTACTTGGATATCATAAGTCAACATGGGTCTCATGTGTGAACCCTTGATGCTTTACAGCCATTTTCACTGCTCTCTATAGCACATCCAGGCTAGTTCAGAGGGGTGTTTAGACAAAATATTGTGTGAACAAAATAGTGTGTCAAGAGTATAGAGGACAAAAATATCGAAAAGGTAAGTTTCCATAGGTAACCAATGGCTCGAGGCATGTGTGGCTGTAGATACACATGCTTTGCATACTCCTGCCATCTAGTGTTGGGTCCGTATGTTTGCAAGTTGTTTTTCTTCGAAGAAGTCTTTCTTGTCACGAGGTAAGGTAGCTCATTCTCTTGGTAATAGTGCGCATGGGCATCGACTTCATTGTTAGATTGTTTTCTGTCTGCCATCGGGTTTGGACTTGTAATACAGCGCTTCTGTTCAAGACCGTTTTTGGGATCCTCTCGGTGCGTAATTCACTCTACCCTCGTCTGTATTATTTCGAACACGCTTTCCATCCCTCGCGTATCGAAATTCGGAAGACTCTCATTCATCCGGTCGGAACACTCCACTTGCGGCCTTCGGGCCTCGCCTGTCCAGGCTGCCTTACGCTTATTCGACTCTATCGATGATACTCTGCTGATGGAATGGTCTCCATTTTGATTCTGCCCTCGGTGCCATTCCAAGTACCCTTGGGCCAATCTTCACAAGGTCTGTAATCTGTGCTTATCTCCCAAGCACAAAGAAGATTGTGAGGTCTGTCAGTCGTTTCGATCCAAAAAGACCTTGCAGGACTGTCTGGCACAACGCAGAGAGCTGCAGAGACGTGAAATCGAACACATGCCCGATATCTTTGGTCAAAAAGATATAGAACCAGAAGAAGATGATCAGGAAGCTTCAGCTGCCGAAGAGGAAGGAGCCTTTTCGGTTCAAGATTCGGACTCCGACTTATAGATCGATTTGGAGTCACATGATCTTCCGCTGGGTCAAGGTGCTGAGGGTACTCGAATCCTTCACCTGCCCTCAGAAAAACCTTCGGTTCCTATTAAACAAAAGGCTTCCGGGCCACCACTGCCATCTGGCCATGGCCATGTGTAGGAAAGTAGGAGCTTTCTTTTATTGTTAGCCCCACTTTTTTGCCTGGTGTCAGTATGTTTTGACTGTAGTTTGCTGGGATCCTGCTAACCAGGACCCCAGCATCTGTGCTCTCTCTTCCAAAATGGCTTTGGTACCTCCACAATTGGCTACTGGTGTACCCTTATAAGTCCCTAGTATATGGTACTAAGGTACCCAGGGCATAGGCATACCAAAGGTCTCCCATGGGCTGCAGCAAGTATTGTCACCCATGGGAGTCCACTGAAACTCTGAATACAGGTCTGCTGTTGCAGCCTGTGTGATATGGTGCTTGCACCTCTCATGACATATAAGTTTTCTTATACCTGAGATCACTGCACTTAAAACCTATAAGTCACCCATATTGTAGGCCCTACAGTCCAGAGGACAGGGTGCTTGGTTATAAGTGTGAGGGTGCCCCTGCAGGAGCAGGACACCCCTACAAACCCCGGAGTCTATTCTCCATGCTTTGTAAGTGGGGTCAGCCATTTTAAGACATAGTGGACATCATTCATTATGCAATGGCTAACTATATAATGGCTGCGTAGAACTTAGTCATATTTGGTATCAAACATGTTGGAATCATACCCCAATACAGATTCCGGTGTTGGAGGTATGATCCCATGTACTGGTGAGCTCCTTAGAGGAGCCACCTGCACTCCTGGTTACAGCCTTTCAGGGTACGCCAGCAAGTTAGTGCTGCTGCTGACCAGACACTGTTCTGCCCTTCTGATGCTCAGCTGAGCGCGAGCAGGGGAAGGTAGAACAATAGGTTTCCTGTCACAGGGAGGTGGGACCATTTCCTAGACAGGACTTAGTGTATGGGCTCGGATGGGGGCGCTTTCCAGCACCATCAGACTGCATTGAAGGGCACATTTGGTGCTCTGCTTGCATACAATGGTTTGAGCCAGTTCAGGAACCCTTGTTTCCTGCTTCGGCATGAAACTGGACAAAGGACAGGGGAGTATTTCCTCCCCCCTCTATCCAGGCCCTCCTTTGGGAGGGATCCCGAGTCGTTCTAACCCTTTCCTTGGGTATTTAAGGGTTCCCCCGTGGGTGGGTCCTCAGATTCATCGTGGAACAAGACTCCTCTCTGAAACCAAGACACTCTTTGACCGTCTGGACACCTGGACTTCGCCTGGAAACAAGACGTCATCAAGGAAGACTCCTGCTGCTTCTGGTCTCGCTGTTCTGCAAGTATTCTGCCTCATCTGTGTCTGTGCTTCCCTCAGGCTCTCCAGGGATCTGTGGGCATCAATGACATCCAAAGTGATCTCCCTTGGAGTGAAGGAGTCTCTCCCCTCCATCTGCAGGCACTGTAACGAAGCTCATCGGTCTGCTGCTCCTGTTGTCTTACAGACCTCCTGAGGCTCAGCAACATAGGTGGTGAATCTATGGTCCCCCGAGGCCTGACCTGTCTTCCCTGCAATTTGGAGGACCGTATCCCTTGTTGGAGCCGCAGAGTCGAAACCCCTGTGCACAGTGTCGATTTGCCATTGCAAAGGCTTGTTGGCTCTGCACTCCAGAGATCTTCAGCTACAAGAAGCTCCAGTCTCCAGCATCTCATACCTTGAAGAACAGCATCCTCCCTGCATCCCTTGCATCGTGGGCCTCAGTCTTTGGTGAGCTGCCTGAGGCCCTTTTGCGACTCCGGCCTGTGGGCCTCTTGAGGGTCTTCTTCTGGTTTCATGGGCTCCCCTGCTTGCTCGGGGCCTGCTCTGACTCTCCTGCACGTGGTGAGACCCTTGGACCTCACTGGCCCCAATGATTGCATCTCTTTGTCTTCCACGCCAATTGCAGCTACCAAGGCTTGTTGGTGCTCCAGCCGGACACCGACCACCTGGACACCAGCATCCAACATAGGACAGTTAGTGTATGGCTCCTGATCTTCCACAGCATCGCCGTATCCCCACAGCTGCAGCTACAAGGTCCTTGTGAACTCTCCTGAACTTACTGACAAGGGTTAGGCATTGTGCTTCCGTGCCTCCTGATCACCTCAGAGTGGCATAGACTCTGTCCCCTCTGCTTGCAGGTTCACCTCTTCAAGAATCCACCCTTGGATTCCACCGGACTTCTTCAGAGGCATTTCTTACAGAGTCTCCCATTCTCGTCTACAGGAGGTTCGAACATCACTTCACCCCTATACACCTAACGTCCCTTGTGCAGGTAACCTGGTTCCTGGGGCATCCACGGGTGGGGTGGCTCTCCATTCTTCCATCCTCCAAAGGGTTTCTTCGGGTGTCCTCTGGGAAGGGTCCTTTTTCTTTAAAACTGCTACCCTGACTTGTAAGTTGACTTCTGTTGAACATGCAGCTGTGTTTCCACTCTGCACACAGCCTCTTTGTGGTTGCTGGTTCCCCAAGCTCTTCTAAGTCCTTTGGTCCAAGTCCTGTTCTCCTTTGTAGTTCACATTCCACTTATTTAGTATATGGTTTGGTCTCCCCCTAGAGACCAGTGTATATTTGTGCTACTTACTTGATTTCTTTGAAGTATTCTTATGTGTATTATTGATATCTCCGTATAGGAGATGATACCAAGTGATAGTGATTGTGTTGTGTAATGGTTCTCTCTTATCTAATCTACACTATTGATTACATGTGGTAAAACAAGCTGCTTTACACTCCTTTAAGATAAGCCTGAAGGCTGCTCTCCACAGCTACCCCTTTGAGAGCTTTAAGGTTATCAAAGACCACTGAAATCACCTTAAGGGTTGCCTGGATTAGTGCAAGGTGCATCACTCCTTTTAAGTGTGCACCATATACTAAGCCAGCCTATAACACTATGGTACGCACCAAGAATCCGATTTGGCTGCCCCGCCCTCAGCCTCGGCACCAAAAGCATATATGAAGCCTTCCTGCTCTGCACAGAGCCGAGAACGCCTCTTCGGCTTCCACCGCTCCGGTTGCAAAAGTGAAATCAAGTTCGGCTCCGAAACCTTCGGCACCGAAACAGAAATCTGCTTCTGCAACACTTCCGGAGCTAATTTTAGAGACCATGCAGGAAAAACTTGATCCGAAACAAAAGCGGATCCATATACACCCAGAGACTGGCTGTATTATCACAAAGACTGCGTCAGTGTCTTCTTCTAACTAGACAGTGATCTCCTAATACCTTTAAAAAAGAAGAAAAAGGACAAAGCTACCAGTCCCTTGCACCCTGTTCTTCTTCCTCCTCCTCCTTCCCATATACCACCACCTCCATCACCTGTACCTCACTCCCCACACAATCCTTTAAATATTACACCTCTGGGTTCTCCACACACAGACCCAGATGCAGATGTAGGAGATGACGACAATTATGGAGCACCTCCACCACCAGACCCCTGGCAGGATTATGATATTGATCTTCCAGGGGGCACAGATCCAGACTTCTATCCTGCCAAACCCTCGCCTCCAGATGATACTTGGTTATATCTGGAGCTTATAGCTAGGGCAGGAGCATACCATGGGTTTACATTACATAAAGAATCTATGGAAGAAGATTTTTTATTTGAGACACTATCTACTACACACAGAACATCTCCATCTCTTCCTATGCTGAAAGGCATTATGCAACATGCAGATTATATTTTTAAAGACCCTGCACATGTGTATCATTACCCCCTAGGGTAAATAAAAAATATAAAGCTGTACCATCTGGCCCACTTTTATTAGAGGCCAGCTTCCACCAGATTCCCTAATTTTAAATACTCGATAAAGGGCAAATTTCACAAACTACAGCAGACAATCCACCTCCTGATAAAGAATCCAAACTTATAGATGCGTCAGGTAAACGAGTTGCTGCACAATCTGCCAATTATTGACGGATTGCAAATATACAAGGACTATTGACCAGATATGTTAGTTAACTGGGAAGAGATGCACAAACTACTCCAATATCTCCCAGAGGTGCATAGAAAGAAGGGACAAGAATTTGTGCAGGAAGGAAAATTAATTTCCAACTACTACATCAGATGCTCACTGGACTCTGCTGATACCGTCGCCAGAGGCATCCATACAATCTTCTACGTAAGGCATGCCTGGCTGCATAGCTCTGGAGATAACCCAGAAGTCCAACAGACTTTATTTAACGTCCCTTTTCCTAAATAGCATCTCTTCGGCCCACAAGTAGATGAGGCCTTAGACAAAATGAAAAAAGATACAGAAGTTGCAAGATATATGGGGGCGCTTCAAACACCTAAAAATAGAGGCTCCTTTTATCGCTCCTCTTTATAGAGCAGGTTCCAAAACCACTTCCACAGATTCCTCCACATCTTTCTACAGGTCACAAACTCAATCCTCTCCATCTAGAGGATATTTCAGAGGCAATTACAGGGGTAACAACTCCAAAGGTCGGGGCAAAGGTACACCAATCGGTAATTCCCCATCCAGCAGTGACTCGCTTATTATTCCCCCGCTCATCCTACACCTGTCAGGGGTCGACTACAGCAGTTTCTTTCCACCTCGCAGTCAATAACATCAGACAGGCGGATAATGGACATTATCCACCCTGGTTATTGCCGGGAGCTCATCAGCAATCCTCCCAATATTCCACCTTGCACCCACATGCTCTCTCTGAAACATCAACAACTGCTGAAACAGGAAGTGCAAGCTCTATTACTCAAAGGAGCTATAGAGCCGGTTCGAATACAACATCAAGGGTCAGGGGTTTACTCCCTGTACTTCCTAATTCCCAAAATGGATGGCTCTCCTGCCTATTTTAGCTCCAAGGTCTAAATCACTACATAATCTCAGAACTCTTCCATATGGTCACGCTTCAACAAGTGATTCCATTTCTACAGCAAGGCAACTTCATGTCAGCACTAGACTTAAAGGGCGCATGCTTTCACTTCCCCATTCACCCAGCACATCGCAAATATCTCAGATTTGTCACAGCAGGAAAACATTATCAATTCAAAGTCCTTCCATTTGGAGTCGCTACTGCACCTAGAGTGCTCACCAAATGCTTAGCAGTGGTAGCTGCGCATTTATGAAGACAAAACATTCATGTCTTCCCATATGTGGACGACTGGCTTATTAAAGCCAATACACACCTTCTATGTCGTCAACACACTCTAATTACTATATATCTTTTGCATCAACTGGGATTCATTATCAATACTCATAAATCCCATCTTAAATCCTCACAACTGCAACCATCTCTAGGAGCTATGGTGAACTCAAGTAGGTCTAACCTATCCAAATGCAGCCAGAATAAAAAAAAAATCAGACACTGCTACCACAATTTCAAGCCAATCACTAATTAAAAGTCAAAATTTTCATGCGTCTTCTGAGAATGATGGCATCATACATGGCCAAAGTGCCTCATGGAAGACTAAACATGCGTCCTCTACAGGAATACTTAGCATGACAGGAGCCTCCGTCACCGGGTCGACTAGACAATCTAGTGTTGGTAGACAGCCGCATTCATCACTCTCTGCAGTTGTGGAACACACAAAACCTTTTAAAAGGGCGGCCGTTCATCGACCCTGTTCCACAGGTCGTGCTAACAGCAGATACATCCCTCACAGGGTGGGGTGCTCATCTGCAAGATCTAACAGTTGAGGTTCTCTGGGACATCAAACACCAGAATCTTCACATCAACTCCCCAGAGCTTCAAGCTGTTCACTTAGCGTTGAAAGCATTTCTACTTCACCTCATAGGCAAGGTTGTTCTAGTCTGGACAGACAATATGACAGCCATGTGCTATATACAAAAACAGGGGGACAATCTACAGCTGTCGCGCCTCTCAGACCATTTGGTGTTGGGCAATACATCACAAAATCCATTTGTTAGCGGAATACCTCCCGGGAACAGACAACGACTTTGCCGACCACCTCATCAGGATGCCGCAACAAGTCCACATGTGGGAACTCCACCCCCAAGTCCTCCTTCCACACTTCCACAAATGGGGGTTTCCATAGATAGACCTCTTTGCGACAGCAAAGAACACAAAATGCCCAAACTTCGCCTCCAGGTACCCACACCCTCTATCCAAAGGCAATGCCCTATGGATGAATTGGTCAGAAATATTTGCTTACGCTATTCCACCTCTCCCTCTTCTTCCATTTCTGGTTAGGCAGATGTCTCTCACCCTCATTCTAGTAGCTCCCACATGGGCTTGTCAGCCATGGTTCACCACACTACTCGAACTTTCAGTAGTTCCACACGAAAAGCTTCACCTCAATTCAAACCTTCTCACTCAGAATCATGGGAAATCAGACACCCAAATCTAAAGCAGCGAGACCTGGCGATTTGGCTCCTGAGTTCATAGAATTCAGATATCTAAATCTGCCAGCAGAATGCATGAACATTCTTAAGGAAGCATGTAAACCTACCACTCGAGCTTACTATGCAGCTAAGTGGAACATATTTGTTATTTACTGTAATAACCAAAAAAATGATCCACTCAATGCATCTATACAAAGCATTATTTGTTTCCTCTTGCATTTACAACTTTCATGCCTTGTGTACACTTCCATACGTTTACATCTTGCGGCAGTGGCTGCCTATCTTCAAAATAGACAACACTTCTCTTTGTTCAGAGTTCATGGAAGGCCTTAAAAGAGTGATACCACCAAGGGTCCCACCTGTACCTGCATGGAAGCTCAATATTGTTCCAACAAGAATTATGGGTCTACTTTTTGAACAATTACACTATTGCCCTCTCCAATTTCTTTCTTGGAAGGTGGCTTTCTTAATTGCTATCTGTAGGAAAGTGCACCTTCAGGAAGAATTGGATTGTCCAGGTTAGGATCAGTTTGATCCTCCTGGCCAGCATCAGAGTCCAGGTCATAGAAGTTTTCACTTCCTGGCCTTTCCTCTTCTGCTGTCCCACCCAACTTGCCTGCCTCATCAGTCCCTGGGGTCTTTCTGAGGTCATCTAAAATCAAAGCCTCTATGAGGCATTGAGTGTTTGGGTTTTTCCCTGTCTTCAGTTTCCTAGATGTACACATGGTTCTCAATTCCTGAAATGATATGGTCATACTTAGTTGGCAGAGGCCCACTGGCTTCTGGTATAGAAGACATACTAGTGGTGTAGGCACCTACCTAACCTAGTGGGAACTGAGACTCTCGAGTTGGAGAAAGGGTGTGTTAGACCCTTGACTTACCCAACTCTAAGTTCAGTAGAACTTACTTTATTCTAGTCTTGATTTATATGTACCTAAGTACCTTTAGTGGTTTTCAGTTAGTCACTCAATGAGATTATCTGGTAAAACAATAGCAAGCTTGAATCCCAACCGCTGCACACCAATGTGAGAAGTTGGCCTGGTATATGCTGTCCACTAATTAAAGTGGGCACCTTGCACCAGTCCAAACAACCCTTATTGATGATTATTGAAAGCTATCCTAGTGGTAGCTATGGAGAGCAGCCTTCAGGCTAAGTCTCGAAGGAATGTAAAGCAGCTTGTTTTACCAGATCATAACCTCCTGAATGACCAAATGAAAGGAGAACCACACAAGGAATATATAAAATATATGTATTTATTACTAAACACTCTCTACTAACCTCTTTATGAGATTAGAGAACAAAACACACAATATTAAATCACTAGAACGACAGTAAATAGCACAATACCCAGTGGGCTCCAGGGGGGGACCAAACCATATACTAAGAAAGTGGTATAACAACCACGACTTGACTAGACACCGTGCCTAGAGCACGTAGAATCGCTGGGACCCCAAGGAACCACCCAAAGTAGTGACACAGGGGACCCACGGAGGACGGGTGCAGTGTGAGAACACAGACGCGAGCTCCGTACAACTCTATGGGGCTCTAGCCCCAACTTTTGAGAAGCTCTCTGGAGCTCCAGGGATTCCCTATCTAAGGCCAATTGCTCTCTCTTGATTCTGAGCTTAGCTCTCTCAAACTCAAGCAGTTGGCACTTCTTCTCATAAGAGGACTCCCTTTTATGAGAAGCAGAGGTCCTATGAGAAACAGAGCTCCCTACAGAAGTACCAGAATGATTAGATTCCTGAGAAGGCGATCTTGATCTTCTTGGTAAACTGTTAACCCTTCCAGGTGGGGTAAAGAGAGGGCCACTGAGGCCTCCTCCCTCACCTTCAGGAAGAATTGGATTGTCCAGGTTAGGATCAGTTTGATCCTCCTGGCCAGCATCAGAGTCCAGGTGATAGAAGATTTCACTTCCTGGCCTTTCCTCTTCTGCTGTCCCACCCAACTTGCCTGCCTCATCAGACCCTGGGGTCTTTCTGAGGCCATCTAAAAGCAAAGCCTCTATGAGGCGTTGAGTGTTTGGGTTTTTCCCTGTCTTCAGTTTCCTAGATGTACACATGGTTCTCAATTCCTGAAATGAGATATGGTCATACTTAGTTGGCAGAGGCCCACTGGCTTCTGGTCTAGAAGACATACTAGTGTTGTGTGGTGTAGGCACTTACCTAACCTAGTGGGAACTGAGACTCTCTTGAGTTGGAGAAAGGGTGTGCTAGACCCTTGACTTACCCAACTCTAAGTTCAGTAGAACTTACTTTATTCTAGTCTTGATTTATATGTACCTAAGTACCTTTAGTGGTTTTCAGTTAGTCACTCAATGAGATTATCTGGTAAAACAATAGCAAGCTTGAATCCCAACCGCTGCACACCAATGTGAGAAGTTGGCTTGGTATATGCTATCCACTAATTAAAGTGGGCACCTTGCACCAGTCCAAACGACCCTTATTGATGATTAGGTTAAAGACAACCTTTATTGAAAGCTATCCTAGTGGTAGCTATGGAGAGCAGCCTTCAGGCTAAGTCTCGAAGGAATGTAAAGCAGCTTGTTTTACCAGATCATAACCTCCTGAATGACCAAATGAAAGAAGAACCACACAAAGAATATATAAAATATATGTATTTATTACTAAACACTCTCTACTAACCTCTTTATGAGATTAGAGAACAAAGCACACAATATTAAATCACTAGAACGACAGTAAATAGCACAATACACAGTGGGCTCCAGGGGGGGACCAAACCATATACTAAGAAAGTGGTATAACAACCACGACTTGACTAGACACAGTGCCTAGAGCACGTAGAATCGCTGGGACCCCAAGGAACCACCCAAAGTAGTGACACGGGGGACCCACGGAGGACGGGTGCAGTGTGTGAACACAGACGCGAGCTCCATACAACTCTATGGGAAAGTCGCGGTTAAAAATTTAAAGATTAAGGACACTTCGGAGAGGACTTTAAGCAAACCCAGCTAAACATAGAAGGTTCTAAGGCCAGCACCCTTGAGAGTACCGAGGTACCCGTGTTACCTATCCCAGAGGAGCCGGGTGCATAGGGGTCAAGTGATGTCGGAAACCTTAATCGTTTTCAATGGCGTGATGCGGAAGAGTGCTGCTGCCGTGAAGATGAAGTGTCCGGTGTGATCCAAGCCTGGATCGGAGATGAGAAGAACCTGAAAGCAGAGGGGACAGAGTATGGGTCACTTCACAGTGACCAGGGGCACGATAGACGAATGCCCACCGATGTCGGGTGTTTCAGGTGCGAAGAGGTGAAGCTGGACTCTGCAGCCACGGGGATCAGGAGACGTCGATGACGACCAAAGTCCGGAGGCGAACTGTCCCACGAAGGATGTCGAGTGCTGGGGGGGTCAGTGTCCGGATTGAACACCAACAAGCCTTGGCAACTGCAACCCACGCGGTCATAGGAAAGATGCTTCTGTGAGGACCAGCAAGGTCCTGGGGACTCTCCAAGCTATGGAGAGTCGGGGCACATCTGGAGCAACCAGGAAAGCCCACGGAAAGTTAAAGCTACCTTCACAGGGACCCACAGGCCAACGGACCAGGGATCGCGAAGGGACCTCGAGCTGAATCACTAAATACCAGCCCACGGACCACTCGTGGAGTGTAGGCCGGAAATCTTCGGTGGAATTGCTGCTCGGGGTCAGGACTACAAGTCGCCCAAAGCACAGCCTCAGGGGTCGCCAAAAAGCATATGCTGCTGCAAATGTACACGGTGCACAGGGGTACGGGTTGCACGGTCCCCACGAGGGATACAGGCCTCAGAATTGCTGAGAGCACAGATCAACCTCAGAGACCTCGGGAACCCACCTCCTGTGTTGCAGAAATCTTCGCAGTCCTCGGGAGCTCGGGAGATGCAAACCGGTCAGATGCGTTTAGGTGCCTGCTCAGCAGGGGAGTAACTCCTTTACTCCAAGGGAGATTCTTCAGTCATCCAGCGTTGTGCAGATAGTCGAAGTACTTGGTTTCTGTAGCAGAGTTTAGTCCAGGTAAAATCTAAAGTCCTGTTGTCAGGGGTTCCTACTTTATACCCAGGGAAGGGGTGGGACAAACTCTGGGGACCCACCTATGGGAGGGTCAGGACAGAGGGGTGGCTACACCCATGTCCTTTGTCCAGTTTCGCGCCAGAGCAGGAGCAAACCGGTTTGAGCTGGACTCTGCACAGGGACACCAAATGTGCCCCCAGTGCAGACATCAAAGCACTCTGAGTGCACCCACCCAGCCCCAATACACTAAAGCCTGTCTGGGAGGTGGTCACACCTCCCTGTGACAGGAAACCTATTGTCAAACCTTCCCCTGCCGGAGTTTCGTCCAGCAGCAGGAGGGCAGACTCGTGTCTGTGGCTGGCAGCATCCATTTTGTGATGCCAGGGTCAAGAAAGCGGGTACCGGGTGTACCGGTGTTGTCATATTTCTCCCTCTAGGAGGGTGGAATCATACCTCCCACACCAGTTACTGGTCTGGTCTGGAGGCATGATTCCAAGGTGTTTGACACCAAACACGACATGTTTCCATGCAGCCGTTTTAAAGTTCGCATTTACCGCGAGGTTATAGTGCACTTAAGTATATATGGTTGGCTGCATCACAGACAACCCCGAAAAAGAGGTTCCGAAGGCTGCAGAGGGGCTCTGCTCATGCATGGGCACCCTCTCACATAAAACCCAGCACCCTGCCTTCAGGATTGATAAGGCCTGCCATAGGGGTGACTGATAGGTTTATATGTGCAGTGATTAGGCTAGATATAGTGAACCTATATCTAAGTAAGGGGTGCATGCACCACCTTACACCGGCTGCTGTAGCAGACCTGTTGTGTCATTTTAAATGGTCTCTCAGGGGTGGTATAATACATGCTGCAGCCCCTGGGAGGCCTCTGGGGTACCTAGGCCCTGGGTACATAGTATACCATATACTAGGGTCTTATAAGGGTACCCCAGAATCCAATCTGGAGTGTACCTAAAGTACATGCAATCAATTTAGAGGAGAAAGCAGCTAGACTGGGGTCCTGAATAGCAGGATCCCAGTCAGACTAAGTCGAAAACAGTGAAACATCAGCAAAAAGTGGGGGTAACTATAAGAAGCAGATCCTACTCTCCTACAGTTGCCCCTCACTTTTCCCCTCATTTCTGATGCACTTTGACTGAATGTGCACTGGGTCCCTGCTAATCAGGTTCCCTGTGCCTGTGTTCTAGCCCAAAACTGTACATTGTTCTCCACAATTGGCACACCTGGCATACAAATAAGTCCCTTGTAAAAGGTACCACTGGTACCAAGGGCATTGTGACCAGAGAGTGTCTCTAAGGGCTGCAGCATGTATTGTACCACCCTCAGAGACCCCCCTCTATTTCAGACTGTGTGTTTAGGTGCAGCTAAAACTGAAGAATCGACATGGCACACATCCCCGTGTGCCATACCTACAAACCACTGCCTGTGGGATAGGTAAGTCACCCCTCTAGCAGGCCTCACAGCCCTAAGGCAGGGAGAACTAAACCACAGGTGAGGGCATAGCTGCATGAGCAATATGCCCCTACAGTGTCTGTCAATTCTTAGACATTGCAACAAGTGCAGTGAAGCCATAACGAGTACATGGGTTGGGAGTTTGTCATTACAAACTCCATAGATACATGATGGCTTTACTGAATGCTAGGAAGTTTGGTATCAAACTTCTCAGCATAAAAAACCCATGCTGATACCAGTGCTGGATTTATTGTAAAATGCACTCAGAGGGCATCTTAGAGATGCCCCAGGAAAAACGACCAACTCTCTGGTGTGCAGCTGAATGGTCTGCACCAGCATGCCACTTCCAGACATGTTTCTGACCCCCTGAGGTGGGAGCCTTGTGCACTTGTGGGTCCAAAACAAAGCCTGCTTGGGGTGTAGGTGCTTCTCACCTACCCCCAAGCAGGAACAGCAATTAGGGTTTTGTTGTTATGCTAGCAGGGGCCTCTCCAGGTAGTGGAGATGCCCGCCCCCCTGACCAAGCTCCACTTTTGACAGCAAGGTTGGCGGGACAATCCGTAAGAAGGAGAGGTGTCTCCTCTCAGCCAGTACCACCCCTAAGGTGTCCAGAGCTGAAGTGACCCCCTCCTTAGAAAATCCTCCATGTTGGATGGAACCACCTACCTTCCAGTACTTGAAACGCCCCTAAATTGAGTATTTAGAGGCACCCCTGAACTTTGATCTCCAGATTCCTGGCGACCTAAAGAAGAAGAAGGACCTAAGAGCCGTCAAGCAGTGAAGACTCCAGATGACAACTGACTTTGCCCCAGCCCCACCTGCCTGTCTGCAGCCTTCTAAGAAGCCTGCTTGAAGAAGTGACCACCATAACCCTGGGAGGACTGCCTGCTTTCCCTAAAGACCAAGAACTCCAGAGGACAGTGGCCCTGTCCACAAAGAAACCAACATTAAGGACTCCCTTGCCTTCTGGATCCGCAAGTCCTGCCCACTCTGCACCCAATGCCCCAGACATGAGTCTGAGTGGCCCAACAGTCCAGTGAAGTCTCCCCAGCGATCCTGACCTCGACACCATCGGTGGCTGACCTCTCCTGGACTCCACGAAGAAGCCTGCAGCCTCAGTACGAAGGGACCACTGATTGCGACCGGCTCCGGTGAAGATTTTCCCGATTTCTAAAGGTACCCCTGCATCCTCCGTCCCCCGTCCTCGGGAAGCTCAACAGACGGTGCCAAGGCATCCCCCAACATCCCTATTTACCTGTCCAGTCATTGGACACCTTTGTCCAGCTTCTTGGTTTGAGCCTGCAGCCTCTTTGTGAGACCGAGTTCCCCCATCAGCTTGCATTGGGCACCCGATGCGGTCATTGCACCCTGCACCCGGTTGCCCCTGTGCCGCTGGTGGTGTAGGATTAGTGCTGCCTTGTGGCCCCCCTGTGCTTGCTTAAACCTCTGGGGTCTGTGCCCTGAAGCCACGGTTCCTTACCTGCAAACCATGCAACTCCAATCGTCCCCAGTCTCCAAACACTAACATTAGGCTCTGGGCACCACCTCTGACCTCTGCACCCTGCCGCCCCTGTGCCGCTGGTGGTGCAGATTTGGTGCCCCATTGAACTATGCCCTGTGTTGGTCTAAACCCCGAAGACTGGGACTGTAATCATTTACTTACCTGTTAATGTGCATAACTATTTTCCTCCCATAGGATACATTGTATTTTCTTGCTATTTGCACTAAGTGTCTATTTTCTGCATTGCGAAATATTGCTACTGTTGATTGACACCACAAAATATTTCTAATACTACTGTAAAGTATTTTTACTGCTATTTGCAACACATTCCTATTGTACCTGAAAGTATTGCTATTTTTAAACTGGTACTGACCTGCAACTGAGTTCTTCCTCGTTCTGAAATAAAAGTAACAAAGTAATATTTTTATACAAACAATGGACTTGGAGTTTGTTTTTTGTTTTTTTATCAACAGATTTTATTGAATTTTCATCATACCAGAGGGACAGAGCCCGGCAAGCAAAGCACAGCTGAAATGCATAAGTGAATATCTCTGGGTACTGTATAACACCCTCCCCCATAGTCTGCAGAACATCAGGTCAGGAAAAACACCTATCCCCCCACCCCCCTAGTGCGCACCATACATACTTCGGGAACATTACATGTAAAAGCCAAGGGAATTCCCAGCCACGTCTTTTTAGTATTGATACATTAAACAGGTAAATCATTCACCACCAGTCGTTCAGTAGGGTCCCGGGTGGCGGTCTGCGACATTGAATGCACATCTATACCCCTGTACTTGGCCCACCGAGACCAAATCTTCCCATGCTTCTGTGGACACCCCCTCGCCTGGAACACTACAATCTCCGCTGACATGCACCTATCCAGGGCCTTTTTCCAGTTAGTTATACAGGGCGGGGACGCGTCCCTCCAGTGCTGTGCTATGTCCCGCTTAGCCAATGTGAGACCCAAAAACAAAAGGTGTCTTTTATACCTGTTCCCCCCCATGTCTTCTGTGCTGTGTAAGAGCGCCAATCTAGGGTCCGACGGGATATCCCACGCCAGAACACGCCCCAAGCAAGACTACACGCCAGACCAGAAGAGCTGCAGTGCCCCGCAACTCCACACCGTATGTAGGAACGACCCCTCGTCTGCACCACAGCGGAGACAAATAGGGGACTGGATTGCCCCCATTTTCCAAAGACGGAGACGCGTGTAGTATACCCTATGGAGGTATTTAAATTGGATTAGCCTATATCTAGTAGAGACGGCGGCGTACCGAGGGCTAGCCAGCGCCTCGGCCCAGTCGTTGTCCGTAAGGGCTGGCAGGTCCGCCTCCCGGGTTCGGTGAATAGTAGTCTTGGAATGTGTAGTGAGTGTTTGGTAGATTTGCCGGATTTTGTGACCCCCATATCCCCCATCAGTAGGCAACCCTCCAGCGGGTGGAACTCCGGTAGCGAATCTAGCTGCCAAATCAGGGGGGTCAGTGCGTGACGGAGCTGCAAATAGCGATGGAACTGCGATTTATGAAGGTCAAAATCTGCCTGTAGCCTTTGAAAGGATTTAAGAGTGGTCCCCTGCATAATGTCCCCGAGCGTGGATATACTGATATCGTCCCACCTACGAAATCCCACAAGTGACGAGACAGGCCGAAGATACGTTCCCCGCCAGAGGGGAGTGGCGCCGGTCAACCTACCCCACCAACCCGTGGACCTAACTACCCGCCTCCATGTCTGAATGACTATCCGGCAAGCCGGGGGAAGCGCCTCCAGGGAAGAGCTACTGTATAGGAGATGGAGTAGCGGGGTACCCGCCATGACTAACCGCTCCACGGCGTAGGCTGGATCTGTCTGGGAACCATACCACCACTCATTGATCACCAGGAGGTGCGAGGCCCAGTAGTACGCGCGGACGTCTGCCACCGCGATACCACCACAATACATGGACTGTATACATGTTGCAAGCGCCACACGGATCGCGCCCCCTTGCCAGAGGAATCTATTCAGGAGTGCATTGAGTTGGAGAAACCACGACGGGGGGCTAGGGTACGGGTAGTTCTGGAGCCTGTAGAGTAAGCGCGGCAGAGACACCATTTTAAAAATTGCGGTCCTGCCGTACAACGATAGGGGTAGTTGGGACCAGATCGTCGTTTTATCCCGGACGGCGGGGAGCAACGGGCTATGTTGTGCGTCCAAGCATCGCTGGGACACCGCATTATAAAGACCCCTAGGTACTGAAGGCCCGTGTCTGAAATGACCAGCTGCGAAGCCCAGGCTTGACTCCTCTGCTCGCCGTGAATAGGAAACAATGTAGATTTGGACGGGTTGGCCCAGAGTCCAGAGGTCTCCCCAAAGATTTGGAGGACACGAGGTCCGGAGGCCCAAGGGTCTGACATGAAGAACAGGGCGTCGTCGGCGTAAAGCGCGATCATGTCTGAGTGCTCCGGCGACCAGTCCAATCCCCTAATGACAGGGTCCTGGCGCACCCACGCAGCTAAGGGCTCAATCGCTAAGGTGAATAGGAGAGGGGATAGGGGCACCCCTGCTTCGTACCCCTGCGGATAGGAAAGGGGGCCGAGCAGCATCTGGCCGCATGAACCGAGGCGGTGAGATCCGTATACAGTAGTTTCACATATGCCATGAACCGGGGACCCAGGTTAATGGCTTCTAGGAGTTTAAAAAGGTAAGTCCAACTCAGCGAGTCAAACGCCTGGTCGATGTCTGCCAACAAGACCGCCGCGGTACGACCTAGGCGAGGGGCCTCCGCGACAGCGTTGTGGACTCGCCTGATATTGTGTCTGGTGGAGCGCTGTGGCATAGAGCCTGACTGATCCGTATGTACCAGATCTTGAATGCAGGTGCGGAGGCAGTCGGCCAAGACCTTCCCTAAAAGTTTAGGCTCAAAATTCAGCAAAGAGATGGGGCGATATGAGCCCGGATCTTCCGGGGGACGTCCGGGTTTAAGAAAAACCACGATTTCAGCGTGTCGCAAGTCTGGTGGCAAAATACGCTGCTCCAAGGCTTCGTGTAGTAGGTGGGACCCCAGGGTCGCCATATGCAGGCGCAAAAAATCGCAGGGGTACCCGTTCGGACCTGGCGCTCGGCCCGGGTGTACATTGGACAGCGCCGCCTGCAGTTCGTCTAATGTGATAGGTTTATCCAGTTCTTTACGTATTTCATCGGACAGTCGGCAAGGGGGGATTTCAGAGAGAAATTCGTCTATAAGGGGCTCAGCTATCACCTCCCGCTCCTCATACAGGGCTGCGTAGAAGCAGGCAAAGGCTCGGACCACGGCTTCAGGGGAGGTGCACACAGTGCCGTCCGGTTACTTCAGAAGGGGAACCTGCGTCGGGTCGTCCAGACCTGGCACAGCCTATGGAGCATCTGACTGGACTTGTCGCCCCATTGATAAATCCTGTACTGGGTCGCCAGCCACGCCTCTTTAGCGCTGTCCGTATGTAGCTGGTGGAGCTGCTGTTGGACGTGTAGGAGATTCCGGCGGGAACTGGAACCAGAGCCCTCCACCAGTTGGGACTGCAGTTGGACCTGACGGTCCTCTAGTTCCCTCACCTGCGCCAAACGCCGCCGCTTTTCCCCAGAGCGAAAACTAATGTCAGCCCCCCTAATCGTGGGCTTAAGAGCCTCCCAGAGGATGACTTGGGACGGGGAAGTGTCTACATTGAAACTGAGGTAGTCTGTGATCGCGAGATGTATCATCTCTTGATAATTGGCATCCCGGAGGAGCCATGGGGACATGCGCCACTGATAAGGGGCCCGATGGATCTGCAGGCGCAGCTTGAGTTGGACAGGCGAATGAGGTGAGAGGCCTCTGGGCATAATGGATGTGTGTGCCACTCGGTGTGTATAGCTATGTGGGAGGAAAATAATCTAGACGTGAGAGTGTAGGGTGAACCGACGATGCATAAGTGAACCCCGCTTCAGTAGGGTGAAATGCCCGCCAAGAGTCCGTCCAAACCAGTGTATGTGCCAGTACATTTAATTTGGATTTGGGGGGAGGTGTATCGGGCGGCCTTGCACGCCATCTATCATGTGGGGCCATGGTGTCATTCCAATCCCCGCCCAGTATCGTCAAGCCGCCTGGGAGGTCCCCCCAAAGCTGTGTAATTTTATCTATAAATGTCTGGCCTAGCGGTGGAGGGGAATAAACACTCCCAATTGTGATCTGTTCGCCGGCTATAGTACCCGAGATGACCGTGAAGCGCCTGCCTGGATCTAACCAATGTTGTGTAATGTGAAACGGTACTCTGCGGTGGATGAGTATCGCCATGCCGCGCGCGCCCCTCGCAAAGCCGGAGTGGTACACCGTGACAAACCCAAATCGGGATAGGCAGGGGGCTTTAGTGCCCAGAAGGTGAGTCTCCTGCAACAGTAGGATGTCAGCTGAGTAACGCTTCGCTAAGGGAAGCGCCGCCCCCTGTTTGATCTTGTTCAGCAGTCCCCGTACATTCCAAGCAAGAATATTAAGTTCTCCCAGCGGAGATTTACCTGCGATATGTGTCATCCCCAATCTTCAAAGTGTGCGGTGACCGATGGTGCAGTTGTGGCGTAGTATGTAGCTGTGTGACTGGTTCGCAGAACATAGAACTAACAACCGCAAACCCAACATAACCCTCCCCCCACCCCCATACTTCCAATAACAAGGAGTATCTGTCGCGGTGGAATCTTGTCTCAGGCCCCAAACGTGATGACCCAAGCAGTTCCGCCAATGGAGCCCCCCCCCACCCAACATTACCCAAAACGTCCAGGGCATACATCGTCCGACACCACTCAGAGCAGGTGCAAATGACCCCAGCGCGCCAAGATCTGGCACAGCCCACTAGGGAACTACGGCTTCAAGACAGCGCCATGTAGTGAGAGAAGAATAGGACAAGCCCCCTGGCCAGGGCTATTTCAGTCAGCAGTTTCTGATTGACCCTGGGCACGCCAATTAGAGCGGGATCTGTGGCACCTTGTTGTAGCGTCTCTGTCTTGCCGGCCGCTCCTATGCGATCCCTGCGAAGAGTCCGAATCAAGCTGCGGCGGCGTGTGCGGCTTAAGGTTACGTCTCTCATCGGACCAAGCGAAGACCTCCTCCGGGGAGTCAAAGAAGAGAGTCTTGGCCTTATATACCACTTTCATCCTGGTGGGAAACAACAGCGCATAGGATAAGTTCAGCTCCCGGAGCCGTCGCTTGGCTGCAACAAAGGATTGATGCTGCTGCTGCACCAGCCTGGTGTAGTCAGGGAAGACCATGATGGGGTGAGAGTCAAAAGTCATTTTATCCCAATGGAGCCGGGCGTTGGAGTTCGTTTTTGAGTGTGTGCCTCATTTCCTGTCTGTGTGTGTACAACAAATGCTTTACACAACTGTCTGATAAGCCTAACTGCTTAACCACACTAAAACAAAACAGAGTACGGTATTATCCAATTTAGTCTCTGTAAAGCCTCTGGGGATCCACTGGACTCTGTGCACACTATACCATACTTTGGTATAGTATATACAGAGCCAGTTTCTTACATTGGTGAATCAGTGGTGGAATCTACGACTTTGCATTTGTTGGACTAGTCAGCCACCACCTGATCACTCAACTAAGGGGCCGATTCCGATCTGGGTCGGAAAGCTCTCCGACCGATCCGGATTGTTTTCCGACCGAGCCGGACCCCTGCAGTCCGACCGAACGAGTACGATGCGGCCGTATGCTGCCGGACTCGGTTCGGTCGGACTCCCATTGAAGTCAATGGGAGCCGGTCGTACGACGTGTACATGGGCTCCCATTGACTCAATGGGTACGTTGCGCACAAGGGGGCCCCCTGTAGTGGGTACGCGTTGGTGCCATCCGCACCGTACACGCATGTATAGGGGGGACCCATGGGTCCCCCCTGTGTCTGACTCGTACGGCTATGGGTGAAGGGGGGTCCGGCACGGACCCCCGAAGTCCGCGTCCGGGAGCTTTATCGTGTCGGAGGCTTCGACTCGATCCGGCTGTCCGGATCGTGCATCGTACTGGCTCGGTCGTAAAACGTCTCCATTGCGCGCCACGAATCGAGTCGGACGGGGCGGTTCGGACCCGGAAACGAGTCGGTCGGCGATTTTGCATTCACTCGCATCGTACTTGCTCGCTCGGACGACTGTACAAATCGGTCGGAAACAAAGCCTCCGACTCGGATCCGGTACAGCCGAATCCGATTCGCAGCCCTACCGACCGAGATCGGAATCGACCCCTCAGTTTCTAAATTGCCTTTAGATTCAATTGATTTTTGAATTGACATTTTTTTCAAATTTTTAAAAGTCTTGTCAGGGTCTTGGTTAAGTCCCTTTAGTATTTTTAAAAGTTTAAAAGCTTACTGTAGTTGGGGGTAAAAATGCTTAGACGTTTTCTTTACTACTTTTAAAAAGGTCCCAACTATTGGTAACATAATGGAAGATGCAGATAATGTGGTTGTGGAATTCCACCTCACCCCCTATCTCCATCTTGGTTGGAAGGAGCTAAGGACCCTCTTCAAACTTGGAAAAAAAATAAAAACTGGTTCCAATCCTACCAAGGTTACGCTCCAGGAGCTCTTGGCAGAGTGTGCTAAGGAATACCCTTCTGAAGAGGATGACCTCCCTGCAGAAGGAGAGAGTAGTGCCGAGGAGGACAATTCCCATTCTCCTTACCTACATAGAGAAGATGTGGTCCCTTCACGCAGAAGTAGTGATTAGTGTATCTATATCCAACACAGATGGGACTGGCACCCCAAGTGACATTGAGGACAGCCTCAATGAGGAGGACATCCTTATAGCAAGGATGACTCGCAGACTAGCCTTGGAGGATAGAATCCTGGCAATAGAAAATGAAAGAGCAGAAATGGGTCTAACACCCATAAATGGTGGCAGCAATATAATACCTACGGGCAGAGGGAACTCTAATGCCCTTAAAATTCCCAAAGGGAGTGTCCCCCAATATGAGGAAGGTGATGATATCACAAAATGGTTCACAGCCTTTGAGGGGGGCCTGTGGAATGAGAAAGGTGAAGACGTTACACTGGGGAGCGCTGCTTTGGGAACTGTTCACTGGTAACTACAGGGACAGACTCCTGACCCCTAATGGGGCAAATGCTGGGTCCTATGGCTTCATGAAGGGTACCCTGATTGAGGGCTTTGGACTCACCACTGAGGAATATAGAATTAGATTCAGAGGGGCTCATAAAACCCCAAGTCAGTCCTGGGTTAACTTCATAGACTACTCAGTGAAAACACTAATGGCTGGTTAACTGGAAGCGAAGTGCATGACTATGCTGCGTTTTATAATCTGTTTATGAAAGAACACATTTTAAGTAATTGCATTAATGAAAAGTTGCATCAGTATCTGGTAGAGCTAGGTCAAATTTCTCCCCAAGAATTGGGAAAGAAGGAAGACCACTGGGTCAAGACTAGGGTGACCAAGACAACACTGGGGGTGACCAAAAGAAAGGGGTTACAAAACCTCCCCAGGGGAAGGTGAGTGATCCTCCTCATAGCCCAGCAGTGAGTACAAAGGTAAACATTTTGATCCCCTTAAGGCCTGATGTTACAACTGTAAGAAGTTGGGACACAAAACTGGAGACCCTGCCTGTCCCAAAAAGAATGTCCCTATTACTCCTCCAGTTAGCACTGGAATGTCAAGTCTTCACATGGGATCAATAGTGTGCCCAGAACAAATCGGGAGTCACAATGAAGCTACTTTAGTCTGAGGGTGGGTTAGATTTGGCTACTCTTGCTGTCTGCCCCCTAATATGAAGAATTATTAACAGCAACCCTTGATTAATGGGACTAGAGTGGAAGCCTAAGGGATACAGGTGCCAGTGTCACCTTGGTGAAAGAAACCCTGTTTTCCCTAGGACAATATTTGGCTGGAAAAACCTATCCAGTCACCAACGCGCATAATGTCACAACAGTCCATCCCATGGTTGTGGTGTCATTAGAATGGGGAGGGGTTACCGGCCTGAAACAGGTAGTGGTCTCTTCCAAGATCCCAGTTGAATGTCTGCTAGGGAATGATCTGGAGACCTCAGCATGGGCTGAGGTAGAACTGAAAACTCATGCAGCCATGCTGGGAATCCCTGAGTTGGTGTGTGTAAAAACAGGGGCACAAAGTAGAGTACAGGGTGAAAAAGAAGTGTTGGTGTCTGTAATAATGGCACAGCCTTCCAAGAGGAAAGGTAAGACTGGGGAACCAGCTTATGTACAGCAAAAAGCTCAGGACCCCTCTTTTTAGGGAGAGTACTTGTCAACCGAAGAAGTGAGCCTATGGAACTTGACATTTACCAGGTTGAGCTCCTGAGCCCAGGGGGACCCTCTAGGGAATAGCTGTGCTTTGAACAGAGGACTTGTCCAACTCTTGAAAGCCTGCAACAGCAAGCTTCTGCACAGGAAAAGGGAGATGTCAGTGGTTCCCACAGGACCTATTGGGAGGAGGGACTCCTTTATACTGAGGCCAGAGACCCCAAATCTGGTACCTAGGAGAGTGGTAGTGCCTCGGCAGTTCAGAGAATTCCTCCTCACATTTGCCCATGACACCCCCCCCCCGGCTGGGCATCTTGGCCGGACTAAAACTTGGAATAGGCTTGTCAGCCATTTCTACTGGCCAAATATGTCCCAGAAAGTAAAGGAGTTTTGCAACTCCTGTGTCACCTGTAAAGCCAGTGGCAAGACAGGTGGACACCCAAAGGCCCCCGTAATTCCACTCCCAGTGGTTGGGGTTTCCTATGAAAGGGTAGGTGTTGACATAGTGGGTCCACTAAAACCTCTCGCAGAATCAGGAAACAAATTGATGCTGGTAGTAGTGGATCAGGCTATCCTGAGGTAATTCCCCTTAGGACTACTACAGCCCCGGCAGTGGCCAAGGTCCTCATTGGTATCTTTACCAGGGTAGGGTTTCTTAAGGAGGGGTGTCAGACAGAGTTTCCAACTTCATGTCTGCATACCTGACACATGTGGAATGAGTGTGGGGTTACCTATAAGTTTCCTACACCTAATCCACAAACCAATGGCCTTGTTGAAAAGTTGAAAAAGACATTGAAAGGTGTGATTATGAGACTCCCATAAAAACTCAAAAGGAGATGGGATATCCTTTTGCCATTCTTGCTTTTCGCCTACAGAGAGATGCCTCAGCAGGGAGTAGGGTTTTCCCCTCTTTGAACTTCAGTTTGGCCATCCTGTTAGGGGGCCACTTAGTCTTGTGAAGGAAAGTTGGGAGAAGCCTCTCCAAGAACCTAAACAGGATATTGTGGATTATGTACGAGGCCTTCGCTCTAGTAGGGCAGAGTACATGGAGAAAGCATCCAAAAACCTTGAGGCCAGCCAAGAGCTCCATAAGTTGTGGTTTGACCAAAAGGCTGCACTGGTGGAGTTCCAACCATGGCAGAAGGTATGGGTTTTGGAGCCTGTGGCACCAAGTGTTCTCCAAGACAAATGGAGTGCTCCTTACCCTATCCCTGAGAAGAAAAGTGAGGTCACCTACTTGGTAGACCTGGGCACTAGCAGGATCCCCAAAAGTGTGATCCATGTGAACCACCTCAAACTTTTCTATGACAGGGCTGATGTAACCATGCTGATGGTTACCAATGAGGAGCAAGAGATAGAGAGTGAATCACTTCCTGACCTCCTCTCTTACAGTCCAAAATATGGGGCAGTTGATAGAGTTGTTGACTCAGGCACCCTCTCTGCCCAACAGCAGGCTGACTGCAGGCAAGTCTTGCAACAGTATGCTGGGCTCTTTTCTTTAACCCCTGGACGGACACACTGGTGTACCCATAAAGTGGACACTGGAGACACCTTGGCTGTCAAAACAAAGATCTGTCAGCAGTCTGACCAAGTTAAGTAGAGCATCAAGGCTGAAGTAAGCAAGATGCTGGAGTTAGGGGTTATTGAACCCTTTGAGAGTCCCTGGGCTAGCCCTGCGGTCTTAGTCCCTAAGCCTCACCCTTAGGGTGAAAAGAGAGAAATGAGGTTTTGTGTGGACTACAGAGGCCTATACCGAGAGCTGATAGACAAATTGGGCGCAGCCACATTTTTCAGTACGTTTGACTTAACTGCAGGGTACTAGCAGATTGGCATTGCCCTAGAGGCCAAAGAAAAGACGACATTCTCCACACCAGATGAGCATTATCAATTCACTGTTATGCCCTTTGGCTTAAATAATGCCCCGCCACCTTCCAAAGGTTGGTGAATCAAGTCCTTGCTGGGTTGGAGGCCTTTAGTGCAGCATATCTAGATGATATTGCTGTCTTTAGTTCCTCCTGGCAGGATCACCTGGTCCACCTGAGGAAGGTGTTACAGGCCTTGCAATTTGCAGGCCTAACTATCAAGGCATGCAAATACCAGATAGGGGAGGGTACTGTTGTGTACTTGGGCCACCTTGTAGGTGGAGGCCAAGTGCAACCCTTACAACCCAAGATCCAGACAATTCTGGACTGGGAAGCTCCAACAACTCAGACCCAAGCCAGGGCATTCCTAGGCTTGACTGGATGTTATAGGAGGTTTGTGAACAGGTAAGGATCCATTGTGACACCACTCACAGAACTCCCCTCCAAGAAGATGCCCAAGAAAGTAAACTTGACAGTTAGTTGTCAAAAGGCTTTTGACACTCTGAGAGAGGCAATGTGCTCAGCACCAATTCTCAAAGCTCCAGACTACTCTAAGCAGTTTGTTGTGCAGACTGATGCCTCTGAGCTAGGGATAGAAGCAGTCTTATCCCAAACCAACAATGATGGCCAAGACCAGCCTGTTGCTTTTATTAGCAGGAGGTTACTCCCCAGGGAACAGAGTTGGACTGCAATTGAGAGGGAGGCCTTTGGCTCTGGTCTGGTCCCTGAAGAAGCTGAGACCATACCTGTTTGGTACCCACTTCCTTATTAAAACTGACTACAGACCTCTCCGATGGCTTATGCAGATGAAAGGTAAGAACCCAAAACATTTGAGGTGGTCCATCTCCCTACAGGGAATAAACTTTACAATGGAACATAGACCTGTGACTGACCATGCCAATGCAGACGGACTTCCCAGGTTCCTCCACTTAGACAATGAAAACTCTCTTGGTAAAGGTTAATCTCCTGCTCTTTCGTTTGGGGGGGAGGGGGGAGTTGGGGTTGTGTAGGAATGCGACCCTTTTTGCATGGTCACCCCCACTTTTTGCCTGATTTCTGATGCACTTTGACTGAATGTGCACTGGGTCCCTGCTAATTAGGTTCCCAGTGCCTGTGTTCCTTCCCAAAACTCTACCTTTGTCTCCACAGTTGGCACACCTCTGGCACACATATAAGACCCTTGTAAAAGGTACCATTGGTACGAAGGGCCTTGTGATCAGAGAGGGTATCTAAGGGCTGCTGCGTTTACTGTGCCACCCTCAGAGACCCCTCACTAAACACATACACACTGCCATTTCCGACTGTGTGTTTAGGTGCAGCTAAAACTGGAGAGTCGACATGGCACACATCCCTGTGTGCCATGCCTACAAACCACTGCCTGTAGCATAGGTACCTCTCCTCTCTAGCAGGCCTCACAGCCCTAAGGCAGGGTGCACTATACCACAGGTGAGGGCATAGCTGCATGAGTGTTAGACCTGGTACCATTGGCGTGAGTCTCCCTTCCACTTTTTTCTGATTGCCTCCTGTTTTTGATCTGTTTGCTGGTTTTAGATGCTTTGGGCACTGTGCCACTGCTATTCAGTGCCACAGTGCAAGTGCTCCCTATGTTAAATTGATGTATTGATTAGTGACTCCATGATTGGATCATTTGATTTACTTGTCAGACCCTAGTATAGTGCACCAGGTGTGCCCAGGGCCTGTAAATCAAATGCTGCTGGTGGGCTTGCAGCACTGGTTGTGCCACCCACAGAAGCAGCTTATAAAGTGTGTCTCAGGCCTGCCATTGCAGAGCCTGTGTGCAGTCTGTGACTGCCATGTCGACTTGGCAAGTGCACCCACTTGCCAGTCCCTAAACCTTCCCTTATCTTCATATCAGACACCCCTAAGGTAGGCCCAAGGGCAGGGTGCATTCTAAGTATAAGGTAGGACATGCCCTGGTGTGTGTGGCATGTCCTAATAGTGAATTACAGCCATTTTCGTTTTTCACTATTGTAAGGCTACCTGTTCCCCATAGGCCAGAATGGGCAGTTTGATTATAACATCTTATAATCCTAACTGACCCAGGGAACATGGTAGAAAAACGAATTTAGTATGCCTGAACTGAGAATGATAAAACACATCTTTTAGTAAAGTTGGTTTTAACATTCTGTGTTTGAAAGTACCACTTTTAGAAAGTAGGTATTTTCTTGCCTGTCTAAGCCTGCCTCTGCTAGGTTGTGTATTAGGTGTCTGGTTTTGTGAGTGTCAGGGGCTGGGGGATTCCAGGAGACAGGGTGAGTCAGCACAGGGCTGAATAGACCTATCTGCACGTAGAGTGGTGGGAGGAGTTGCACCTGGGTCTGAATAGGGCTGTGCCTGACTTCCACAATGCTGGCTCCACCTCCTGTGGTGCGTCTGATGTCCCTGGCCCACACTGTCAAAGGAAAGGAGGAGTCCTGTAAACAAAGTGCTCCAGGACTGCACAGAACTGGTTTGGACCAGGTAAAGGCCCCTCTGCCTTCAGAGGACAAAGGATTTAGTAGTATAAATATGGGGACCCAGACCCCAAGATTTTAGATCACTTCTGGAACAACAAGACGAACCTCTGCCAAGGAGAAGAACCAAAGGAAGCTGTAGGAGTTGGACTGCCCCCTGCCAGTGTGCTGTGTTGCTGAGTTGGCCTACAGTGGTGTCTTCAGTGCCAAGGAGAGGAGAAGGAACTTTTAAAGAACTTTCATCATCTTGCAGAATATTACTCCTAGGGCTTGAACTAGAGCTTGCCTCCTGCTGAAGTCTCAGGGCTACAAGACTTCACCACCAGCTCCCTCCTGAATTCCCTTGCTGGGGATTCTGTCTGCAGAAGCCTGCGTTTCGCTGGGAGCTGGAAGTGCGACGCAACGAGAAGAAGCGTGTCGCTGACGAAGCTGCTGCCGTCTCATCGCAGGAGAAGCGTGTCGCCTCCGCAGAGGCTGCCGCCGCATCACCAGAGGAGCGTGCCTTCGTCGCAGCTGCCTGCCGTCGCATCACCCGAGAAGCGTGTCGCCGTCGCAACTGCCTGCCGTCGCATCAACAGGGAAGCGAGTCTCCACCGCAAGGGTCGCCGTCGCATCCCCCGAGAAGCATGTTGCCGTCGCAGCTGTCTGCCGTCGCATCACCGGAGAAGCGTGTCGCAGGGCCTGTCGCGGCTCCAAAGATACAGAGTTTGCTGCACGGCCGTCGGGCGTGCACGCATCGTCTTCACATCATCGCATCAAGGGCGCACTTTCATCGCATCACACCGGATCGTCGCACCGCATCAAGGCGCTTGCTCGCCGCATCGTCCTCCCTGCGGACCCTTTGTTTGTTTTGCGTTTCGCATCCCAGGTACTTTTGAGAGAAACGTGTCGCATTTACCATCAACTTGAACTAAGTTACTTCTACCATCTTTAAGTCTATTTTGAGTACAGTATTGTGGATTTTTGTTGTTTATGGTCTTGTGTTAAGTCTATATAAAGAATACTTATTTTTATCAAACCTGTGTAGTGTCCATCTGTAGTGTTTTCACTGTATTACTGTATGTGTTCACAAATGCTTAACACACTGCCTCTGAGATAAGCCTGTCTGCTCGTGCCAAGCTACCAAGGGGGTGAGTAGGGGTTATTTTAGTAGTGTATCCCCCTTACCCTGACTAGAAGCAAGGGTCCCTATTTGGTCAAAGCTGTATACCATTGCCAACTAGAGACCCCCAGTTCTAACAATGAGCAATATGACCCTACAGTGTCTAAGTCCATTCTTAGACATTGTAAGTGCAGTGAAGCCATATCGAGTACATGGGCTGGGAGTTTCATTACGAACATCACAGCTTACTCGAAGGCTTTACTGAATGCTAGGAAGTTTGATATTAAACATATCATAACATCAGCATAATAAGCCCACACTGGTGCCAGGGCTGGATTTATTGTAAAATGCATTCGGAGGGCATCTTAGAAATGCCCCCTGAAAAATGACCAACTCTTTGGTGCGCAAAGGGAGGGGACTTGCAAAGGGTGTAGTTACCCTAAAGGTAAGTAGCCCATTGGCTACTACCTGCTAGCAGTGGCGGTTCCTGCATGAGGGCGTAGGGGGCGGAGCACCACCAGTCTCAGAGGACGGAGAAGGAGATTGGACTGGTCTGAGGCTGCGGCACTTACACTGTCCATTCTGGTAGCAGTGCAGCACAGCCGTGTACAAACACACGCGCATGCGAGGTGGACGACTTCAATATCGCCCAAATCTCGCATGTGCAGTGTGTGTCTGTGAGGCAGTAGTGAGGGCAAGCAGGGGCTACTTAGAACAGCAGTTTTGCCAGGACTTTGGTCGAATACTCGGCTCGACCGGATCTATGACGTAGCTCAATAACATCCTTCTAGGATCTCGCCTCCTCCTGTGACTGGCTGACCCTTGTTACTGTCAGCCTATGAGAATAGGAGGCGGGATTTCCAGCACTGCTTCCTTCTGTCTGTGCTGGGTTCCTATTTCCCTCCTTCCTTCAACGAGCTGCATCTGGGCCCGAGAGACACCTCTAGGAGAAGCACTGTGTCCATGACCAAGCTGAAACCGGTGAGTACAAGTGTGCCTTGCCTTGTTTTTCAACGGCCGCCACTGTTAAATGGAGAATAATATGTGAAAATTGTTCTTACAAAACTTAATTCTGCATATAGGCATTTATAATACATTTTCCTCAAGGAAATATTAGCAGACCTCACGTGGTGAAATTTACGTGCATGAAAACTGCAGTTGGGGAAAGGTCGGTAATGACTGCAAAATTCCAAATGCCGATATGCAAAGTGATGAGACGACGTCTATTTCTGAACTGAATAACCCACTTGTTTTCGGGCCCTTAACATAAACGAGTACGAAAACAGACAACAGCCTAGCACAATTGGATCGAACCACGCGCCCGTTCAATAGGGCGTGAGGCTATTCCATACACTTGGCCCAAAAGTAGAAACGACTTCATGAAACAGCGCCTTGCCAACAGCTTTTTACCATACACAGCACTGGAGCCTTAGAGGCCTGGCGCCTCATCATCTGCCTTCCATGACTGCCAAATTTAAAGTCTGCGGGGATAAACTGAACGCCCCTCTACTTTCAAAATTCACCGGCCGCCCCTGCCTGCTAGTACTTGTAACGCCCCTAAATTGAGTATTTGGGGGCAATCCTGAACCTTGATCCTCAGATTCCTAGCAACCTAAAGAAGAAGGACCGAAGAGCCGTGCAGCAGTGAAGACTCCAGACGACAACTGACTTAGCCCCAGCCCTATTGGCCTGTCTGCAGCCCTCGAAGCAACCTGCTTGAAGAAGTGACTCGTCCTGCAGGCCCAGCAACCTTCACAACCCTGGGAGGACTGCCTGCCTTCCCTAGAGACCAAGAACTCCTGAGGACAGCGGCCCTGTCCACAAAGAAACCAACACGAAGGATTCCCTTGACTTCTGGATCTGCAAGTCCTGCCCACTCTGCACCCAACGCCCACGCCCCGAGTCTGAGTGATCCACCGGTCCAGTGAAGTCTCCCCAGCGATCCTTACCTCAACACCTTCAATGGCTGACCTCTCCTGGACTCAATGAAGAAGCCTGCAGCCTCAGCACGAAGGGTACCCCAGACCGCGACCGGCTCAGGTGAAGATTTCCAGACGTCAAAAGGCACCCCTGCATCCTCCGCCTCTGACCTTGGGGAGCCCAGCCAATGGTGCCCAGGCGTTCCCGACATCCCAACTCACCTGTCCAGTCGTTGGTCACCTTCGTCCAGCCTCCTGGTTCGAGCCTGCAGCCTCTTTGCGAGACAGAGTTCCCCCATCCGCTTGCATTGGGCGCCCAACGCTGTCTTTGTACCCTGCACCCGGCCGCCACTATGCCGCTGGTGGTGTAGGATTGGTGCTGCCTTGTGGCCCCCCTGTGCTTGCTTAAACCTCCGGGGCCTGTGCCCTGAAACCGCGGGTACTTACCTGCAAACTGTGCAAACACCCCCAGTCTCCATAGACTAACATAGGGGTCTGGGCACCGCCTTTGACCTCTGCACCTGGCCGCCCCTGTGCCGCTGGTGGTGCAGATTTGGTGCCCACTTGATCCTTGACCTATGTTGGTTCAAAACCCCAAAGACTGGGATTGTAAGTTGTGTACTTACCTGTTAATGTACATAACTGTTTACCTTCCAAATGATTACATTGCATTTTCTTGCTATTTGCACTAAGTGCCTATTTTCTGCACTGCTAAGTATTGCTACTGTTGATTGACACCACAAAGTATTTCTAATACTACTGTAAAATATTCTTACTGATATTTGCAACACATTCCGATTGTACCTCAAAGTATTGTTATTTTTAAACTGGTACTGACCTGCAACTGAGTTCTTCTTGGTTTTGAAATTAAAGTAACAAAGTAATATTTTTACATGAACACTGGACTTGCATTTAGTCATTGAGTGTGTGCCTCATTTATTGACTGTGTATGTACAACAAATGCTTAACACAACCCTCTGATAAGCCTAACTGCTCGACCACACTACCACAAAAGACAGTAAGGTATTATCTACTTTAGCCTCTGTAAAGCCTCTGGGGATCCACTAGAGTCTGTGCACACTATACCTTACTTTGGTATAGTATATACAGAGCCAGCTTCCTACACTATCACCTCACTAAGGCGTGTTAGTGAGCTCCAGGCACTTACTTTAAATGGACCATTCTTCCAGCTTCTTAGGGATAGGGTGGTTCTTCGTACCAACCCAAAATTCCTTCCAAAGGTAGTTTGCCCTTTCCACATTAATCGGTTGAGCTACCTGTTTTCTTTCCTCAACCAGATTCTGTGGTAGAAAGGGCTTTTCATACACTAGATGTTAAAAGAGCATTAATATATTATATTGGAAGGTAAAAGATTTTCGCAAAACAACTCATTGTTGTGTTTGCTCCCCCTCACAAAGGGAAACCCATTTCAAAATCAGGCATTTCTAGATGGATTGTTAAATGCATCCAGACATGCTATCTCAAAGCCAAAAGGACTTATTCTATACCACCAGAGCATACTCTACTAGTACAATAGGAGCATCTATGGCTTTCTTGGGCAACATTCCCATAGCTGACATGTATAAAACAGCTATGGTCTACACCACATACATTTACTAAGCACTATTGTGTGGATATTTTAGCACGCCAACAAGCTAATGTAGAACAGGCGGTGCTACGTACACTTTTTCAAACAACTGCAACGTCCACTGTTTAGCCACAGCTTTTTGGAGGGTACTGCTATACAGTCTATGCAAAGCATGTGTATCCACAGCCAAACATGCCTCAAACAGATTGTTACTTACCCTGTAAGCATCTGTTCTTGGCATGTAGTGCTGTAGATTCACATGCACCCACCCTCCTCCCCGGACACCTATGGTCGTTGCAGTTCTAATCTATATTTTCATATGCATGGACATCTCTTTACTTAAACTTACTTGTACTCCATTCTCACCCTGTTGGGAAAACAATCTAACAATGGAGTTGATGCCCAACTTTGACCTAATTTTTTTTCTCATTCCCCTTATTTAAACCAATTTTTAGAAATTAGTTAACATTAGGTTGATCCCGCTTAAGTTGAGGAAGTTAGGAATATGAGGCCAACTATGATCCTCCAAGCTTTCAACTAAGTGAAGAAAGAGTGGTATCAAGGTCAGCACTAACTATCTGTAACATTGCCCATCAGACTCCCATGCAGACTGGACCACAACCTGACTGTCCTCCAATGTGGACAGTTCTTTTTATTTTTTTATTTTAACATCTCTTTATTAACCTCCTTTAATATACAGTAAACAAACATAAGCAGTCTGCAGATACATTGGTAATACTTATCCGAGCTAGGTCAAAGGAATACACCACTTGCGTGCACCGCTAGGGATGTTTAAGCATATTATAAAGAAGGAAGCTAACAATGCATACATGAATGCCGGTAACAGGTGTAACCTCGACCAGAGCACTATGAAGCATAAAATTAAAATACAAAGCAGTAATAAACGTTGATAGATTAACCACTACTGTACAACATCCAGCACTACCAATAATGCTTGGGTTGGCTTACAGCCCAATTCCTTGTCTAACCTCCAGGAAGTCATCTATTCCTTTTTTTTTTTTTTTTTTTTTTTTACCATTGTTGAATGTCCACCATGGTTACACTCCTCACCAGGCATCTCCTCACTCTTAACCACTTCTGTATATCAGTTACATCGTTTTTGCAAAGGGAGTTTAGACCCCTTCCATATCCTGAATGTGCATTTAGCCAATACGAGTTGCAGTGCAAGGAACTGGAGTTGTTGACAAGTCATTTTCTTCATGAGTAATGTCCCCAATAAATATAATTTTGTATTCTTATCTGCCTCCATCCCAAGAATCTTGCCACATGGACCTCAATATTTTCCAGGAATTCTTCACTACGATCCCACCACATGTATCCAAAATCAGCACTAGCTGTAACCCGTCTGTAACAGGTAATAGTAGAGGGCGTGTGTTAGACCTGGCATCTGTTGGTGCGTTTCACCTGTCTTTTTGCTTTTTGACCTCCTGTTTTTTATGGTATGCTGGACTTCGTTTTGGCTGGTTTGTTGTCTCTGCACACTTTACCACTACTGATCAGTGCTAAAGTGCAAGTGCTTCCTCTGTAAATTGTTATTGATTGGTTTTTCCATGATTGGCTGATTTGATTTACTAGTAAGTCCCTTGTATTGGGCACAGGGGTGCCCAGGGCCTGTCAATCAAATGCTACCAGTGGGCCTGTAGCACTGATTGTGCCACCCACACAAGTAGCCTTTCAAATGTATCTCAGACCTGCCACTGCAGTGTCTGTACACACAGTTTTAAACTGCCATGTCAACCTGGCAAGTGCACCCACTTTCCAGGTATCACCTTTCCTTTCATGACATATGTCACCCCTAAGGTAGACCCAAGGCAGCCCCATGGGCAGAATGCAGTGTACTTAAAAGGTAGGACATGTAGTGGTGAGTTTTCACATGTCCTGGTAGTGAAATACTGTGCATTTAGTTTTCCACTATTGAAAGGCTATCTCTTCCATAGGTTAACATGGGGTCTGTTTGGAAACACCTTTCTATTTCAGATTCATATTGGAAGATGATAGAAAGTTGGAGTTTGGGATGTCTGAACTCCCAATTTAAAAATACACCTTGTAGTAAAGATGGTTTTTAAATTGCGTGTCTGAAAATGACACTTTTAGAAAGTGGGCATTTTTTCGCTTAACCATTCTGTGACTGCCTGAGGAATCCACGTTTGGTTTAGACTGACAGGGGCTGTTTGCGCATTCTCTCCATACACTCACATAAAGAGAGCTGAGGTGTGCCCTCCATATCCTGATGGGTCTTCCTGAGCTAGAGTGGTGGGAGGAGTTGTCACTGACACCTGAATAAGGCTGTCTGCCTTTCACAGTGCTGTCTCCACCCCCTGTAGTGCAGCGAGACCAGGGAGGACAGAATTGGTTCTAGTAAGGCAAGAAAGACTTTTCTTTGACGTTTGCCAACTTCAAAGACTAAAACTGGTATAAGCATTAGGACTCTGACCCCACAACTTTAGAACTCTTTTGGACTAAGGAACCTGCCAAGAAGAACAACTAGAGAAGCTGTCAGGAGGGACTTCCACTTTGCTGTGTGCCTTGCTGTGTTGGCCTGCTGCTTGCTGCTTCCGTCTTGGGCAGTGCCAGGGCTGGACTGAACTTTCTGCAACTTATTACCCGAGTTTCCCCAAGGGCTTGAAGTAGAGCTTGCCACCTGAAGTCTCAGGAACATCAAAGACTGCAAGTTCATCTGCCAACAGCATTGCGAACTATGTGTTTTGTGCTGCAACAGAAGAAAAACAACTGCAACACCGTCAATGACGCCGCTATCAGCTCCGGGACCTGAAGGCACCGCCTTGGAGCATCGCCCACTTCATATTGCAACCCTGGTCTCACTGCCGCGGCCAGCCGATGCCATCATCGATCCGCTGCTTGCACCATGACCTGTGGGCACTACAGTTCACATCACCTCGCTTCACATTTCCGCTGTGGTCTCATCGATGATGACGCTCCACGCCAACATTGACGTTGCTGCCTGCACCGTGGCCTGTGGACACCTCTCGTGAGTTACACAAATCATCACCCCGTCCCATACCGCAGCCATGGTCCACTGACGGAGCCATCGACTTCAATATCGTCAACTGACGCCGCTGCTTGCACCTCTACCTGTGGGCACCGCACGAAGCAACCCGCTCGGGAGCGGTTTCTCCATTAGGGCTGCGCCCCTTTGAAATTCCTACACATTTATATAACATATTAAATAGATCGATTTATTTAGAGATACGATCGTATCTCTAAGTAAATTGATGTATTAAAGTCTGGGCTGGGCGTGTGTTTCAGGCTGCCTGTCCCACCTCGTTCTAAAGCAGGAGACGGAAGCCAGGCAGTAAATCAACTTTCGGAACTGTGAAGCACGACGCAGGGCTTTCTGTTTTAAAGCCCTTCATTACCATTGGGTCTATAGTTGCATGCACTCTGTAGGCCAGTGACGCAATTAGAATCATGGTTTTGGGCGTGGGAGACTTCATCACTGTGTGACTTCAGACATCAGTCATTCAAAGGCGTAGATCCCACCTTTTCGTCATACGTGAGTGTGGATGCTAGCACATCTGATCTGGTACCTTGTTCTCGGTAATAGTAAGTGTTTGCAAGCTAAAGTTGTGTTATGTATATTGTGCTCAGACCCCTCATCCCGCTAACCTCCCCCCACTGTGACACCCCAGGCCCTCACTGCATGTAGCTGGCCCCGTTAGAAGCGGAGCTGCAGCATTTGTTTCACCGTGAAATGGATCCAAATGTTCTTGTTCCCTTGCGAAGTTGATCCAAATATCCGAGTCAAGCGAGGCGAGAAATATGTGCTTACAGTGGACAGTTCTCTGATGTGTGACAAAACTGCCCGTGGCTTCATGCCCCTAAGTTAACACTGATGCCAAAAACATGGATTGACTTGCAAACAACGAATGTTAAAAACATTGAGGCAATACATTTCAGTGATTTAGTTCCTCTCTTATTTCTTATACTTTACTTAATCTTGCATTCGCCAAGAGTTAGCTATTTTATAATGTTGTTGTTTATCTGTATTTTTTTCTGTGCATACTTTGAGGCTTGAGCCATGCCAAGTGTTTATGAGGGGCTTTGATTGAGCGTGCAGGCGCTAAGGCTGAAGCCAAACAAAGCGCGTGTCAGTGGGTTGGCCTCTCTGCAGAGCACATAGAACAATGTATGTATTTCATCTGCAACTGAAATTCTGTGGATGCGTGTGTAAAGGGGTACAGAGATGTCAAAATATTTGCAAGGCAAAAGTAAGAGAAAATAAAGTGCTTAAATTTGGGGGAGTGCAGTGTTTGCTTGGGGGCAGTGAAGTGACAGAGATACAAGGAAGTGCATTCAGGGAAGAGTGAAAAGAGGATGTTGAAGAGGAAAGAGAGGTGGTTGAAGATGTGCAGATGGACAAGATATGCAGAGAAAAAGAGGATACATATCTAACATATAGCACACAACTGAAGGCCAAAACTCCTTCCGCAGGCCTCAATGCTATTTCATTCACAGACTCACTATTTAGGTGTAGATCAGTTGTGATATCATTTATGTGGATACAATTACATCTCAGAGAGAAACAAGTAAATCAAAATACTGGTCGGTTGGCACACTATGGGAATCACAGAAATTTACTTGACATGTTCCTTTATAGAGAGCCCCTACTTTTTTCATCTCACTGAAAGACCTGTCTGCACATATTTCTATATGACTGGTTGCAGCCAGCAGCTGTGGGGGCTTCCCAAAGCCTGGTGGTTAGAGCATTTTTTCCAAGGTTAATGCTGCATGCAGTGCAAGACAGTGGACAAGCATACATTTTAAAGTGCAAAAGTTGTCACGCTGTACAATTTACACATTACGTTAACTGCTCAACATATTAATACAGTAAGATATGGGGAAGTTTTTAATGTGTTTAATATTTCAAGACTATACTTTCCCACTGCTTTATAAGCCTTGCTTTATAGCTACATTCATTTGCTTTGAAATGCACCATTTAGCAATCTTTTTTCATTTCTTTCTCGGGAGAGGGAACCGCGCTGGATCCCAGGTTTGTCCAATAAACCTGTTCCCGTCGCTCACTATATAAAAGTCATCATGCTCAATGTTTACGCCTCACCACAATTTTCAAATGTCACCAGCCGCCACTGGGAAGGACCCTTACCATGGAACTCCGAAGAAACCCTTTGGAAGACAGAGGGTTGGAGAGCCACCCCACCTGTGGATGCCCCAGGAACCAGGTTACCTGCATCAGAGAAGCCGGGTGCATAGGGGTGAAGTGACGTAGGAACCTGCAGTCCACGACAATGGAAAACTTCAGAGAAAAGGCCTCTAGAGGAGTTCATGAAGATGTCTGGTGGAATCCAAGGGTGGATTCCTGAAGAGCCGAACCTGCAAGCGGAGGGGACAGAGGCTATGCCACTCGGGGGTGACCAGGAGGCATGGAAACACAATGCCCACTGATGTTAGGAGGTTCAGGAGTGAAGACTATGACCTTGTTGCTGCAGCTGTGAGGATCAGGCGATGCTGAGGATGACTAGGAGCCATGCACGAGCTGTCCTACTTCGGATGTAGGTGTCTAGGTGGTCGGTGTCCGGCGGGAGCTCCAACAAGCCTTGGCAGCCTCAACTGGCATTGAAAGCGAAAAGATGCAAACGTTGGGACCAGCAAGGTCCAAGGGACTCACCAAGTGCAGGAGAGTCAGATCAGGCCAGAGAAAGCAGGCGAGCCCACTAAAGCAAAGGAATACCCTCAAGAGGACCCACAGGTCGAAGACACTGAAGTTGCAAGAGCACCTTAGGCAGCTCACCCAAGATGGAGGCCCACAGTGCAAGGGATGCAGTGAGCATGCTGATCTTCAAGGGATGAGGTGCTGGAGGCTGAAGCTTCTTGTAGCCCGAAGAGCTCTGGAGTGCAGAGTCAACAAGCCTTGGCAACAGCAAGTCGACGCTGTGTACAGGGGTTAGGTCCCAGCGGCTCTGACAAGGAATACTGTCCTCTAAATTGCAGAGAAGACAGGTCAAACCTTTAGGGAGCTGCAGAACCACCACCTGTGTTGCTGAGCCCCGGGAAGTCCGTAGGGCGACAGGAGCAGCAGACCTGTCAAGCTTTGTCGCGCTGTCTACAGATGCAAGGAAGTGACTCCTTCACCACAAGGGAGATTTCTTCGGATGTCCTTGATGCCCACATGTCTTTTGGAGAACCTGGGTGAAGCAAAAAGACAGATGCGGCAGAAGATTTGAAGAACAGCGAGACCAGGAGGAGCAGGAGTCTTCCTTGATGCAGTCTCACTTCCAGTTGAAGTCCAACGAATCCAAGTGTCCAGACGGTCGAAGAGTGTCTTGGTTTCAGAGGGTAGTCTTGTTCCACGATGAACCTGAGGACCCACACACAGGAGAGCCATTAAGTACCCTAAGAAAAGGCTTGGAACGATTCGGGGGTCCCTCCCAAAGGAGGGGCTGGACAGAGGGGAGGTTTAATCTTTGGGTGGGGTAGTCTTCCCTCCATCTTCCAACCTCAGGGATGATGATATGGAGATGCCCGAGACTAAGATCTTGGCACACAGGATATTTACTCTGACACTCCTTTTGAAAAAGATATTACAGTCAGGAGTACACAGGGCTCTGGTTTCTCAGTCTCTTCTCTCCTTCCCGTAAACTGTTCCACTGCCTTGCCTCAGTCAGGTCTGTCTCCCCATGTGGGTTCCATAATAGGAATCTTGTGGATCTCGGAAAACAACAGGGTACACATCCAGTCAGAATGACTGAAAAGAGTTATTCTATTACCTATACCCGTCACCATGTTCACTAACGATATCATGCTGTGACTTAAGTGCCAAACAAACACAACGGGTACATTTACACATGCATGTACCGTGACCGCACCCCGGTCCACCACCCCAACAGATTACCTGACTTTCCCTACACTTGCCTTCGGCCGTGACCCTCCTGGGTCAAGGCGTTGTGGTCCTCAGCGTCCTCTTGCCTCCCGGGACCGCTGGGGTGATTGTTCTTGTCTGCGACGCCGTCCTTCTCTTCCTCTGTCGTGGAGTCCGTCGGCAACGCTCCCTCTACATCTTCCATGCCATAAATCCGTCCTTCCTCCTTTTGTGCAGGGTTCAGTCCTGACGACGGGCCTTCTTCCTCCTTTCTATGCCTCGGCATCCCGAGGGCGACGTCATCCTGAAAGGCTGGTATGCTGTTATAGTCCCCACCAGGGAGCAGTGGAGCAGCCATTTTGGAGGCTCTGGTCATGACGGTTGCCTTATACTGCCTCTCTTCTTGGAAAGGACGATTGGGCCATTCAGTGATAGGGTAGTGGGAGAGAAAGTCTACATTTCCTTGTAGCTTGGCAGGCACGTGCAGGGTCTGAAAGGAAAAAGGTTATAACGCTAAAAGCCACCGAAGTATCTTGTGATTAGTGTTCTTATTCTGAGCCAACCAAGTGAGAGGTGCATGATCAGTCAGTAAATAAAAAGTGCGACCCAACAAGTAGTACTGAAGTGCCTCTACAGCCCACTTGATAGCGAGACACTCTTTTTCTATGGTGGCATAATGTACTTCCCTAGGAAACAATTTGCGGCTGAGATATAAGGCAGGATGTATCTCACCCACCGAGTCAGGTTGGGACAATACAGCTCCTCATCCCCGGCCGAATGCATCTGTCTGAAGGATTTTTTAATGTCAGGACATATCATTACCGGGGATCTACAGAGTATCTCCTTTAACTGGTGGAAGCATACTTGTGTGTTTGAGTCCATGGGATACTCTTCCCTGTGTGTTTGTTGGTCACTAAGTCTGTAAGAGGGCTGGCTATCTCTGAAAATTGAGGGACAAACCGCGATAATATCCAACAAGACCCAGGAATGATCTTAATTCTTTTTTTTGTAGATGGTTGCGGAATCTGTTGTAGAGCATCCACCTTGTTAAGCTGAGGTTGAATGAATACCTTCTGAATGAAATATCCCAAGTAGTCAATGTGGTTGGTGGCGAACACTGTTTTCTTGGAGTTTAAAGTGAGCCCTACCTGTTGAAGTGTTTGCAGCACCTGCTCTAGGTGTGATAAGTGCTTCTCCCAGTCTGGGCTATATACCACAGTATCATTTAGGTACACCCCCACAAAAGTCTGATGTTTTTTAAGTAATCTGTCCATTAGTCAATGGAATGTTGCTGGGGCTCAGTGTAGGTAGAAGGGTAGGACTTTAAAATGGTATAGTCCTGTGGGGGTGGCAAAGGCAGTTTTTTACTTTGCCCCCGGGGCTAAGGGTATCTGCCAATATCCTTTTGTGAGATCAAGGGTTGACATCACTCTTGCCTCCCCTAGTTTTTCTACTAGTTTGTCAACTCAGGGTATAGGATACGCATCGAAACGGTAAATGGCATATAGTTGGCAGACGTCTACACAGAAATGCAAAGTGTCATCACTTTTTGGCACCAAAACTACCGGCGAACACCACTCACTCTGTGAGGGTTCAATTATGTCTTCCTCTAGCATAGACAAGATCTCTTGTTCCATCGCTTGTCGTCTGGCCTCCGGGATGCAATAGGGTTTTAGCTGAACAACTTTAGTATTATCGGTTATAATAGCATGAAAATCTAAGGTAGTATGTCCCAGCTTTCCAGATAGGAGGTCGGGGTACCTTTGCAACAGGGTAATCAGTTGTTCTCTCTGTTGTTCTGTCAACTTCTTCCCTATTATAGAGTCTAAGTTAGGGTCAACGTCGGTATGAACTGACACATCCAAAGGTGTATTTTTGGTAATAAGGTTGATAGGAGCAATGGTCACCTGTCGATTGTGGAAAGATTCCTCCCATTTTTTAAACAAGTTTATGTGGTATATTTGTCCTGCACCTCTGCGGTGAGGAACATCTACTTTATAAGTCACAGGAGTTATTTTCTCTAAAACAGCATACGGTCCCTGCCATGTGGCTAACAACTTCTTATCTGTTGTGGGTTGTAGTATGAGTACCATATTTCCTCTCTCAAATTCACATAGCTTAGCCCCTTTGTCATAATCTTGTTTTTGCTTTAACTGGGCTCGTGTTAAGTTGGAGTGTACTCTCTCCCAGAGGGTGGCTAGAGTGTTCTTCAAATCAGTACAGTGGGCCAAAAACAGCTTAGCCTCATCCTCTTCCTCCGTCCATTGTTCAACTGCCTTATCTGGAAGGGCATGTGGCTTCATCCCAAACAATAACTCAAAGGGAGAAAATCACGTCGATTTCTGTTCATGGGTCCTGATAGAAAATAACACTAAAGGTAATTTCCTATCCCAGTTTTTCCCTGTCTCACTTATGATTTTTCTCAAGATGGCCAAAAATGGCTTAGCCTCATCCCCTTCCACCGTCCATTGTTCAACTGCCATATCTAGAAGGGCATGTGGCTTCATCCCAAACAATAACTCAAAGGTCAAAAACCACGTACATTTCTCTTCATGGGTCCTGATAGAAAATAACACTAAAGGTAATTTCCTATCCCAGTTTTTCCCTGTCTCACTTATGATTTTTCTCAAGATGGTTTTGATGATTCAATTATAGCGTTCTACCAATCCATTTATTTGAGGATGGTAGACCACGGTGCGTATCTGTTGGATGCCTAGCTTTTTACATACTGGTGTCATGAGTCGGGACATAAAAAGGATCCCTTGGTCCGTCAAGATTTCACGGGGAAATCCCACACGTGAGAAGAACGAGACCATGGCTTGTGCCACTGATGTAGTAGTTACACTAGTCAATGGGACTGCTTCAGGATACCGGGTGGCATAGTCTACCAGGACAAGGATATATTAATGCCCTCGAGCGGAGGGGGTTAATGGTCCCACCAAGTCCATACCCACCCATCGGAAGGGCACCTCAATAATAGTGAGAGGTCAAAGGGGTGACTTAGTTATACCTGCTTTGTTTATCAACTGACAACGGAGACATGCTGTGCAAAATGTTGCCACTTCTTTATATACACCTGGCCAATAGAACCTTTTTATAGGGTACTTCAGAGTATGTTCCAGACCATAATGCCTGCCCTCCACCTGACTGTGTGCCAAAATTTAAGACTTGTTCCTTAAAGGCCTGGGGAACAACTAACTGCTCTACAACCTTTTCTCCGTTCTGTATGACTCTATACAATAATCCTTTTCCCATGACAAAATATGGGCATACCTGTCCAGGTCTTGGTTCAGAGGCTTGTTCCCAGGCATGTATCTCTGAGCTGATTGAAAACTTCGGGAAGGAGTTTGTAGTTCCTCTGGTGCGGAGAGGGTGCAAACATTGGTAGATTGGGAGGTAGCGTGAAAATGTTTGTCCTTCCCTTTTCTCTTTGATTTTGACCATCGAGGTATTGGTACTTCTTGATCTACTTGGCAATAGGGAGCTTCTTGTAACAAATCAATAGTTGCTGTCTGTTGGGTTAGGTTAGAGAGGTATGTATCAAAATGAGGCAGGTCCCGTCCCAAAATCACCTTTCCTGGCAATGTCGGTACTATCCTCATCTTTCTTAACTGGGGGTCCCCTTCTACTTCTAATAATACCTCTGCCACAGGGTAGTTCTTTTTATCTCCATGTACACAGGTCACCTGTACAAACTCTCCAGGTTTTTTTTTTTTTAACTTTTCTTTTATCATTTTCTGACAAATAGATCAACTGGCTGTAGTAATTCACTGCGAAACGATTCAATCACAAATCAACATGTCTGCATCGAGATATCGTACACAAAAAAAACTGTCATGAAGCGGAAATAGACAGGCGGCTATGTAGCATTTACAATTCCATTTGTATTGTACATGTTTCCTCACCCCAGCCCATATCACACAACCATGCATATAGTCCCGATGTAATTCCGGACGTTCATTCAGTAAACTATATTTCACTCAAGCCAAGCTATCCCACCCCAGTTGGAACTATCCCTGGAGGTTGCGACGCAGGAGTGTGTGTATCTAGATTCAATAGATAATCTTTGAGCGGCTCCCATATGTCTTTCGGTCGGGAGGCTGGGGGCTGTAGCGTGGCATAGAGTTCACTATTAGTGTTGCAGAAAGTAAGGCTCGATAGCCAAGCATTGGCAGTGGGGAGTAGTCCGCTGCCCCACTTGAGGGCAATCTCTCGCTTAGCGAGTAGTAGTGTCAGGGCGATAAATTTGCGCTGATTCTTTGGCATGTTGTGTACATAGCCTAGCAGCGCTACCTCGGGAGTGGGATCTATCTCCAAATATGTCATCTGAGAAATTAATCTAAATATAGCCCTCCAAAAATCCCCGATCTTAGGACAGTTTCATGTTAAGTGGGCAAAGTCGGCACGCAGGCTGCCACATTTTAAGCAACTATGAGGGCGAGTGGGTTCTATGGCGTGAAGTTTCGCAGGAGACATATAAACTCTCCATAGATATTTAAAATGTATTAATTTATGCCTGTGGTTGAGTGATACCTCGCTGGTCTGAGTACAGCAGTATGACCACTGGTCATCCAAAATCGGGTGTCCTGGATCTCGCTCCCATGCCTCACGAATTTTAGTGTCGTGGGTCGGGACAAGGGCCGCGCTCGCTTTATACATCTTTGAGATTAGTTGCTCCCCGCTCGTGCTAGATATTAATAGCGTCAGAGGGGAAAAGGACATGGGCTCCAGCGGATACTCCATAATTTTGCCGCAGAGTGCACTACGGACTCTTGCAAAAACAAATTGGTCCATAAAGGACACCTCACCAAACTGCCCCCCCTCTGCGCTAGAGAATACATGGCCGTCCGGGAATAGGTCACCGAATTTGGTGATAGAGTGGGATGACAGTGTGCGTAGGACTAATTTCTCCTCCAGAACGGGAAGCCACAAATTATTTGCAATTGGAATTTCGGAGGAGTAGAGGGTAGATCCCCCGGTGATTCGCAATAATTTACGCCATGCCCAACTCGTTGTTGACACTGTCTGTATGTCACGGGGGTCCCACGGAAACCCCTGAGGCAGGAGAGCATGCAGGGGGGCTGGAAGCACCAGGTCAGCCTCTGGTTTACTGTAAGGAATCCGAGCGTCCGGGTGATACCAGCTACGAGCGAAGCTGCACTGTGCCACTAGATAATAAAGCCTGAAGTCTAGGGCGCCAAAGCCACCCCTCTCATATGGTAGTGTCATAGTGTCCCAGCGAACTCTTGGTCTTTTTCCGACCCACGCCAGCTTGACGAGGTGTGATTTAAGAGTGACAAAGAATCTATTTGGAAGTGGGATAGGGATGTTGTGGAAGAGGTACAGGAATTTAGGGAGCACAATCATCTTCATTAACGCGACTCTACCTGCCATGGACTGCGGGAGTTACAACCACTGCTCGATCTGCATTTCTAAATTATGCATTGCCGGACCATAGTTCCGGCGGATAATCTGTTCTGTGTCTCGGTGTATATGAATTCCCAAGTACCGGACCGATTCTTCGCACCATGCCAGCGGAAACTCGCAATCCCATCTAGCCGTGCCCGTCGTCAGAGGAAGAATTTCAGACTTACTCCAGTTTATACCCAACCCAGAGTAGTTCCCAAACCGGATTACTTCTCTGACTAGTGGATCTAAATTTTCCTGGGGCCAGCGGACATACAGTACGATGTCGTCAGCGTATGAGGAGATTAGGAGCGGGCCTGTGTTAAATTGTAGGCCTCTATTAAGGTGCTTTTCCTGGAAATGCCTCACTAATGGATCAAGAGCCAATATGAAAAGCAGCGGGGATAGTGGGCATCCCTGCCTAGTACCACGAGTGAGAGCGAACGCAGAGGACAACGTGCTGTTCAAGCAGAGTTTTGCAGTGGGAGCAGTGTAGAGTAAGGCCGTCAGGTCAATGAACCCCTTGGGGATACCCAGTTTTCGCATCACTGCCAACATAAAAGACCGTTCCAAGGAGTCAAAGGCCTTTTCTGTGTCCAACAAGACCGCCGCGGCAGGAACTTCAGGAGCTATTCTATGCAATACTGCGAACAGCGTGCGCAAATTCAGTGCCGTGGACCTGTGGGGAACAAATCCCGACTGAGCCGGGGCTATGATCTGATCCAGAAGCAAAGCCAATCTTAACGCAATCATTTTAGCTAGGATTTTATAATCTAAATTTAATAGTGACAGCGGCCTATAAGATCCACAGAACAGCGGGTCCCTACCGGGCTTGGGGAGGAGAACAATGACCGCTTCGCGCAGTGTGGGAGGCAGTAACTTCTTTTCTAGGGCTTCATTATACACCTCAAGGAGATATGGGGCTAATATGTCTTTGTATGTTTTATAAAATATGCCTGTGAAACCATCAAGCCCAGGGGCAGTAGAGCTATTCAGGGCTTCAATGGCACTAATTATTTCTTCCTTAGAAAAGGGCTCAGCTAAAAATTGCTGCATGAATTTCTCCAACCATACCATAGCTATCTCGTTCAGGTATGCCCTGCAATCCTCATCGCTATGCGTTATATGGGTGGAATATAAGCTAGAATAGTACTGCAAGAATTCATCTCTAATTGCGGGAGTGGTAGTGTGAATTTGGCCGGACTCAGAGCGGATGGATGATATGTAGGCTTTGCCGACGCAAGGCCTCTGCAGCTGTGCTAACGTGCGCCCCGGTCTGTCGCCCTCGCCGCAACGCCTAGCTGTGGCATATTTCCCGAGAAAATTAAGTTTCGCACTCAGCAGCTTCTCTGAACTCAGTTAACAGTAGCAATCGGTGGGCGAGCCCAGATGGGTCAGGGTGCTCAAGCAATTCTGAGTCCAAAGCACTCAGTTGCTGTTCAATGCGGGAGATCGTGCTTAAAGGCTTCCCACAAGGTCGCCCAGGTGCTAACCGAGCCCACATTGAGCTCAAAATATGCCAATATAGCTTCCCGCAGTTGCTGAGAACGCCCCATCACTCAACACCTGCCCAGGAAACCTCCACTGTCTTCCACAACCCTCAGGCCGGGGGACCCGCACGTGCAAAACCACCGGGGAGTGGTCTGAGTAAGTTCTGGGCAAGTGGATAGCAGATCTGAACCAAGGGGCCATGCTATGTGAGACCAACCAAAAATCTAGCCGCGTTCAGGTGTCATGAGGCGCAGAGTAGTGTGTAAATGCCCGATCATTCGGGCTGCGCGCCCGCCATATATCTACCGAACCCAGTGAATCACACACATCAAGTAGCGCGTGGCGCGCCCGGGGTTTGGTGTCAGGGGAGTTAGCTGTGCTGTCCCAACCCAGACTTAGGAGGAGATTGAAGTCTCCGCCCATACATATATAATCTGCACCCAGGGGGAGAAGCTGTGCGTGCAAACCGTGGAAAAAAAATCAGGGTCGTCAACATTTGGTGCATATAAACATAGCAAAGCAATGCCGTATCCCATCAATCTCCCGGTGACTAAAGTATAGCGACCCTCCCTATCACTATGCACCTTGTGTAGCTGGAAGGGCAGGCGTTTATGTATTAGAATAGCCGTGCCTCTAGAATATGTGCTGTAGCTCGCAAAGTAACGATGCGTCACCCAACTAGAGGCAAAAGAGGCAGAAGAAGTGGGGGACAAATGGGTTTCTTGCAGAAATGCAACATCGGCTTTATGACGCTGCAAATAGTTTAAAACATGCTTTCTCTTTCTGGAGTTATTCAATCCCCTAATGTTCCAGGTGATAAAATTAACGTCTGAGACCTTAGTCTATCCTCCATCATCCCATGCAACATGACCTGTGGATTGTAAATGTGGAACCCTATGAGTACACGATGAACAGCAGTGAATTAACTGTCAGAATCAGTCTGAACCTACCTACAAACCTCGACCTCACCCCCACGCATCCCTGCTGACCCCTACGCAGGGAAATCGCGTGTTGATAGCTCTGTGAACAACATCCTGTAAACTACACAATAGAATGAATAGCTGCAAACTAAGATATATCTTCATCTATATAACAGTCAAAACGTGTAACTACACTGGGGGGGTGGCAACGCCACGGCAGAACCCAAAAAGTGCAATATCTCTCACGAAAACAACATCACCACTGCTTACTGCAGACTTGTGAACTATCGGAAAGGAGTTGCGGGAGACCGGGTCGTGAAAGTGCAGGTTTTATTCTTTTAACTGTAGGTCTCCTATGAGTGTCCAGTGTACAAGGGGTAATGGGGTGTGACTTGTCCTTAGGTCCCGGGGTGTGCGCTGTCGTCTTCTTCCTGGCTTGGTCCGGGCGTCTATCGCCTCCTTCTCCTCCTGGTGTTCTGTCCCGGGTGGCCACCGTCTGATTCTCCGGATACCCCAAAGGAAGGAAGAGGACAACACGGGGTCAGGGTGAACAGGGAGCGGTGCGTTGTCAGGGAGAGGGAGTGAGGTAACACCAGCCCACAACCAGCAAGATACCGTGACACACGCTCAATTGACGGGAGTGTAGGTGCGGTGGATGGGGATCGGCTATTCTCAATGCGCGATGCTGCGCTCGCGCCTCTAAGCCTCTGGCGTTCCCCGCTTTCCCACCCAGCCCGTGAAACGGTCCCGTACCTAGCTTTAGCCACGCTCCTCCTGGAGCGTGGCTGGGCGAAGCGTAAGTCCGTTGGCCTCCTGGCTCTGTGATTCTCTCGGGGTCTTCCTCCGCTCCTCCTGGGTCTGCCTCTTCTTTCGGGATCCGTCGCTCGCTGTCTCCGTCTTCTCTCGTCGCAACTCCACTTCCTCCTTTCTCACCTCCGGTGTCGGCGCACACTGGCTTCCTGGTCCAGCCCTCTCTTGTTGGACGGAGGGCGATGTCGTCATCAAACGGGGCGGGAGCGTCCCATGTCGGATCCCAGTTAAAGGGACCGTATCCCCGTTCAGCGGTGTCGGACGTGGATGACCCAACCCAGTCCTCCTGTGGTGATAAAATAAAAGGTGCAGTGACGTCCAGCGCCTCCCACCAGTCTCTCATCCGATCCGGGCCGTCCCGACACACACCCGCCCCGTGACAAGACTATAGTGCAACATTCGTACACATTGAAGCATACGTGGCCCTGCATTATTAATTTGCAAAAAGTTCCACACTGGCCTCTGATCCACTATGCGGTGGGGAGCTCCCCTGTTTATCGCTGCTACTGTGTCCATCTTTTCTCTTATAGCCTTTGCAAAATTCCTGAACCGCGTGAGGAGTGTCAAAGCTGCAAGACCGACCCTCTATGTCCACATGGAGCCGTGCCGGATAAATCATGCCGTATCTTAGCCCCAAGTTCCGAAGTGTCGCCATGACCCCACTATATTTGCGTCTCGCCTCCTGAACCATAGCCGTAAAGTCAGGAAACAAAGATAAAGTGGAGCCCTGCCAAGTTAGCGTGCAAGTTCTCTAGCCAGCCTCAGGGCAGTGTCTCTGTCCCGGAAGTTCAGTAGGCGGGCAACAATGGGCCTGGGTGGGCAACCTGGGTTGGGTCTTGGTCCTAGGGAGCGATGGGCTCGTTCTACCAGAAAAGTGGTGGTGAAAGCCTCTTTGCCGAACAGGTCAGAGAGTAGAGTTTCTACGAACCGGTCCATGCGACCAGTGTTGGTGTACTCGGGGACCCCAATAATACGTATGTTATTGCGCCTACTACGCGCTTCTAAATCTTCATTTTTAATGGCTACTTCTTTCAGGATTCTCTCCATTTTGTTTAGGCGTCTGGTGGCCTGAGCTGCCCCGTCTTCCAGATCAGAAACCCTGCCTTCAGCGTTGTCAAGGCGCTTATCGTGAATATCCAGTTTCGCTCCCATGGTATCCAGCCTCTTTTCCAGTGAGTCAAAACGGCCATCCAGTGCCCTGAAGCCTGCACGCAGTTCTAGCAAAAGTGCATTGGATCCAGCCGGGGTTTCGCTGGGGCCCGCTGCCTCCATTCCGCCCTCCGCCATAACACTGTCAGGAATAGTGGATTGGTCTGCAGGTTTAGAGAACTGCAGCAGCCTTTGCTTCGGGTCCCTCCGACCCATTCCTCAAAGGATGGCGAGATTACACGCAGGATCTGTGGGCGAGAGTACCACAGGTAGAACGTATAACCCAGGATACGGGCAATTCAACAGTTACTGAGAGGTATATCTGATTAAAACCATCACGGGCCAGGATCGCTACAATGGCGTCGGAGGGTCTCGCTACAAACCTCCTGACCCGCTGCCCACACGTCCACTCAATGGACCCTCCTCAATGGAAAACTTGGCAGACCAGCACTCCGCCGCTTCTGCGGGACAAGCGCCCGTTTAGGGGCGACATTGCATCAAGAGCATCGGCCTACCCTGGCCCTCGGCACCTCGCAGCACTCCGGGGGCCTCTGTCAGCTGCGTTGCTGCCGCGTCGTTACCAGATCAGCGCGACCTTATGAGGGCAGGTCCTGGACTGCCCCCCCCCAGAAATCAGCCTGCCCCCAGGCTCACCCGCGGCGTGGCCTCCGGGGTAGGAGCAGGCCGAGGACCGGTACTTAATCGCCGGATTTAGGTGGCGTCTAGGAGGGGGAGGGGGGATGCGTCTCAGGGCCTACTCACCTCGGGGCCCACGGGCCCGGCGGTCACTCCCTGCCTCCTGCAGGATTCTCGTGGGCGCCGCAGGGAAGGCCTTCAAATCAGCGGGTCTACCAGGGCAATGGCGGCGGTGTGCGACGTCATCTCCAGCGCACCTCCTTCTCCAATCTGGGCACTAAACGGCCGTCGGGCAGCTCAGTCCGGATCCTGTGGCTTGGTTCATGTTTGGAAGGTGACGGGCCGCTGCTTATCTGCGCGTGGGATAGCGGATGATGCAGGATTTCGTGCTTAACCCGGCGGAGCTTCAGAGCCGCGCCGCCATTACAGTCAGCTGCCTGGCCACTCCCCCCGAAACCAACTCTACAGGTTTAACATAACTTGTGGGAATAATTTCTTCGCTTATCACTGTATAGTGGTAACCAGTGTCAATCAGAGCATCAACAGATTTTCCATTCACATGTTCCGTTTCCTATATTTCTTTTTCTCTTCACCTGCATAGAGAACTCTGCCCCGATTATAATCAATTTCCATTGGCTCACTAGCGGGAGTCTTCTGGGGGCAATTATGGGCTATATGACCCCATTCAGAACAATGAAAGCATTGGGGTCTTTAGGGTAATGCTCCCATCGTGGCTCGTCCCATAACCCGGATTCCTGTTCCCCTTGGACTCAGTAGGGGTTCCTGTTCCTCTACGTATAACCTTAGAAGTACCCCCAGGAGACAGTGAGGGTTGGGCCTGAAACTCCAGAGATCAGTGGAATGCACAGGCCAAATCTACAGCCAATCCTACTGTTAAATTGGGATGCTGTTTTAACCATGATCTAGTATGGGAAGGTAGAGCCTCTAAGTACTACGAGTACACTTTTTCTGTTATTTCCTCTAATGTTGATGTGTGGGGCTGTAACCACCTATTACCCAGATCCCTGATTCTGTAATATAATGCTGTAGGGTTATCCCCTACTACCCACTTTTCTTTATGGAACCTTCCCCTATAATATTCGGGGTCACAACCTAGGCATTCCAGAAAAGCTTGCTTGATGTCACTGTAGGCAGTTGTCCCACTGGGATTGATGGCTTGATAAGCCGCCTGTAGCTGTCCTGACAGGAGGGGGGGGGGCAATGCAGTGACCCCACCTTTCTTGTGGCCAGGCGGCTGTTGTTGCTTCCCTCTCAAAGTTTATGAAAAAGTAAATCGGAGTCATCCCCTTCCTGGAACTTCAGCAAAACGGAACCTGGAATGTTAGGGTGTACGCGTGCACGGATAATGGCATCCATAAGGTGCAAAATGGTGGTATCCTGGACCTGTTGATTTGTTGTTAATAAAGTGGCCTGTTTTTACATGGCGTCTTGAAAAGCTTCCCTCTCTTTCTGTGCTTCCTGGGCCTGTTTCTCCACTATAAGCTGGAGATGCTTTTGTCCTTCCGCCAAGTGGGTTACCATCCCCTCCATGGTTATAGGCTGTATCATGGTGGCAGAGACACGGACATTACACTTCTGACACCAGTGTAATTTTTAAGGGGGTAGGGGGTGTTAGTCTTCACTCCATCTGTCAACCTCCGGGATGACGATACGGAGACGCCTGAGACCAGGGTCTTGGCACACAGGATATTTTATTCTGACACTCCTGTTGAAAACAAATATTACAGTCAGGAGTACACGGGGGGGGTCCGGCTTCTCAGTCCCTTCTTAGTCTCTTCTCTCCTTCCCGTAAACTGTTCCACTGCCTTGCCTCATTCGGTTCTGTCTCCCCGTGTGGGTCCCGGAATAGGAGTCTTGTGGACCTCGAAAAACGACAGGGTACACATCCAGTCAGAATGACTGGAAAGAGTTATTCTATTACCTATACCTGTCACTGTGTTCACTAACGATATTGTGCTGTGACTTAAGTGCCAAACAAACACAATGGGTGAGTTTACACATGCGTGTACCGTAACTGCAACCCGGTCCACCACCCCAGCAGACTCCCTGCCTTTCACAATACTTGCTTTCGGCCGTGACCCTGCTGGATCACGGCATCGTGGTCCTCAGCGTCAGTACCTGGATACCTCAGTACCATATACTAGGGACTTGTAAGGGTACACCAGAAGCCAATTGTGGATGTACCAAAGTACTTACCAAAGCCAATTTCTTTAAAACTGAGCTTTTCTGAAAACCTCTTCTCTACTTAACTGCAGCACCTCTGTAGCGCGGAGATACCCCTTTGGGGGTGATTCGGGCGCTTTACAAGCCATGAAATAAAATAAACAAATGTATGGGAGAAGGCACAGTTGATGGGGTCCTGATTAGCAGGATCCCAGCAGACTACATTCAAAAACATTGACACCAGGCAAAAAGTGGGGGTAACCATGAAAGCAAATCCTTCTTTCCTGCAGCGTGCCTTTGGCCAAACATGTTTCTTTGGGACCAATCTACTCGAACCTGTTTGTGGTGTGACTAGCTGTCTGTGGTATCAATCAGGGTTTTCCCTTGGTGCACTTTTGTCTTTGGGCTAAGTGTAACTCCACCTGTGATCTGTCAATCGGTAGGTTTGGGTTTGGGTCGCAGGCCTGGTTGACCACGTATATGACTCGGAGCTGATGGGGAGGTCATCTTGGATGAATCCAACAGCAATGATACGAGTTTATAAGTCCATGCATCTGTAACATGGCAGTCATTGATATCAGATTTACCGATATTATCATTATTATATGTACAGTTATTACATCATATATAAACATTGTATTCACTGAGATTGATGTCATTATGCGTGCATAGATTACAGCGTACATCAATATTGCATTCATTGGTACTGCCGCTGTTATGTGTGCATACATCAGGGTGTACATTTCTATCGTATTTATCGATCTCAACAATAGTGAGCTATCCCAAACTAATTTTGTTGCTTTTTACGAAATGCAGTGAAATTCAGAAAATTAATGCATAAGCACAAATGTGCTTTTTAAAAGATGTCTGGTCCAGCTATTTTTGAAGTAATAAGATAACTACACTGGGATCAATAGCAAAGGGAGGAGCGATTAGAGACCCTCTACAAATGTATATTTTTTAATTTCGTCTGGCAATTTTATTTCAAGCACAACTGGTCAACCTATTTTGTGTCTATATAAGTTGTGTGTTGCATGTTTGTATGGCAGGAATATGAATGATGAGTGTAAATGGTTATGAGAGGTCTAAAACATGTGAGTGTGTGTACGTTTAAGAGCCCCTTCTGTTGTGACCAAACCACACGTATCTTTCATAATCAGGAGGGTTAGTGAGGTCTGAGTGCATCATTATTTGACGTGAAGTGATCTGAAAGATTACCTTAGCAGGAATTAGTTGGTATATGCATGATGAAGGCAAGTGATTGGCTCGGTGGGCAGTAGGTTGTCTACGGTCTGCCTGTTGAGAAAATGTTCTGGTGAACATGACCACTGAGTTCTTAGTCCCAAGGCAGGCAGGATTTTCTGCACCCCCAGGGGAATCCTTCCCTTGGTGGTCCCACCTTCTAACCTACCTACCTCCTCCCAGGCAGCATCGTAGTCAAACAGAGAGCTTGCCTGGTGATTGCTAGGTCCATCCTGAGCCACTGGAGGATCTCCTCTAGGGAGGGCGAGTCCACAACCACCATGACTGGAATGCAGTAGCCTAGATCAGGCTGGTGACATGATACAGCAGAATCAAAATGGAACAGCTAGTGAAAACACATGTGGAGGTTGTTGCATACCTCCACCAACACTCTGGGTAGGCCTTGCCCACCTGCCAGTCACCTACTATCATTCAGGGTATGAATGGCAGTGTTTGTCCTCAGTGGCAGAATGGTGTAGCCCTTATACCTTCTTAAATAAGGAATCCTGTAATCTACTTGGGTTAGACCAACTAGAGGTGAGGCAGTATAGAAAAGTATCTGGGACCAAAGGGACCGAAGAACTTTGAAAGAGCACCTTGATAAGAAGAGGGGTGATGTGGATCCCTATAGCCATGAAACACCTGGGGCCTCTCTGGCTGGTTTCTCTTTATGGACAGGTTATCTGTGTGACTCAGGCAGTACATAGGGTCTAGGGAACCTAATTTCTCCAGAGAAAAATACCCTGATCTTGCCCCCAAGGAAGTGCTCTCCTGCACTAATATGTATGCTCACAAAATAGGATAATAACGCTCAAAGTTGGGCTAGAAGAACATTTATTAAGGAAGTGGTTAGTAAAAGCTGGGTCAGTTGAAAGCTCTGGGTGAAGAGTGTCTTGACTACCTAATTGCCTCCTAAAGAGTGTTAGGTCCCTGACACGAAAGTAATATTAGTAGTAAGTCTCCCCACATGATTTATCACTCAAAAATCAGCTTATGAGTTCTGAAAACCCACACATTTCTGTCTTAAATGCACAATTTTGGCATACACATTTTGATTCAACCAAGTAAAAGTTTCCAATATAGTAGGCTGGATGTACGCAGGCGAGCTACTTTCAAGTAGCTGGAGAGCTGCCAGTAGCTAATGAGCTACTCTTGGGGTAGCCTGGTCTAGATCCTTCGTTGTTGCCAACTTTCCTCTGCAACTCCCTGCGTTCTCCATCTGCAGTCATGAATCATTCGTTCACCCTCCATCACCTTAGCACCCGCTTAGGAAGAACGCCAAAATCTCTTGCAGAAGACAGACCAGGAACTCATCTTGGTAAACTAATGGCTGTCATCCTATTTTCAGGAGTGCCAAGGTTGCCACCAAACTACACTGCCCCTTGCTACAGCCAGCTCCCATGTCAAGGGGGGACTTGTTATTCCAAACAGGAATGACAACTTCAGCGGTTGAGATGAGAAACAATCATCATATTGGGCAGAAGGAAGGGTGGCCAGGGAGCAAGGAACTCTGAAGACTACTGTGGGCTCACTCAACAGACTCACTACATATTAGAAGCAGGGAAACATTCAATACAGATCCCTCGCCTGAATTTAAAGTGGAGTAGTTTACTGAAGACCATGGGTGATGTGGAGTTGAGCAACCCAGTAGGAGCCCAGACATCTCTCTTCTGTTTCAGTGCAACCTTGAATTTGCCTTGCCCTTCTGCCTCTTTTGTGCCTTGTGCCATTTGTTCTATCCGCCCGTGCCTCTGTTAATCTGCTCTGCTCCTTTTTGCAACCTTTGTTCCTCCCAACTTCCCCTTTTTGCATCTTTTGCTCCTCTTACTGCTCTATTTTGCATCTTGGTCTCTTCTGTCAGTGTTTGCCCCCGACTTGCTCCGCCGATCGCGTTTTCCTGCCTTGCTGCTCCTGCCGGCCTTTCCTGCTGTCCCTCGCAGCCTTTCCCGCTCTCCCCACCTGACTTTCCCGCTCTTGCTGAGCCAGCCCACTGCTCCCTACACTCCTTCCACTCTCCAAGGCCCTACTTAATGGAGGCAACAGCGCGTCCCCATTGGGTAGGTGCCCAGAGATCACTCTTCTGCTTCAGTACGACCTTGACCTAGCCTTGCCCTTCTGACTCGTATTGGTGTTTGTCTCCTGCCATTTTCCCTGTTAGCTGCTCGTTCTGCCCCCGACTCAGTAACTACTCTTTCTTTGCTTGTGCTGTCTGTTATATCTGCCCCCTGCCTCTGTTTATCTGCTCCTTTTTGTATCCTTTGTTCCTCTCAACTACCCTTTTTTTTGTGTGCATCTTTTGCTTCTCTCACTGCTCCCATTTTGCATCTTGGTCTCTTCTGTCAGTTTTTGCCGCCGATTTGCTCCGCCGATCTCATTTTCCCACCTTGCCGCTCCTGCCAGACTTCCCTGCTGGACTTTCCCACTTTACCCTCCAGACCTTCCAGCTCTTGCTGAGCTTGACCCACCCAGCCCCCATGTCCCATGTGCTCCTCCTACTCCAAGGCCCTACTTAACGGATGCCGCAGAGGATGTGTGGAGCGTGCTCACAGCCAGCGTGCCAAAGGCAACTGTGCCTGTCTGCGCCTGAGGTCACCCAGTGCCAGGAACCCTGGTCCAAACACCTCCCGCAGTTACACTGCCGATGAGCTCTACCTGCTCAACCCTTGACCCTGCCACAAATGCTGCTGCTGAGCCGCAGCTCAGTCTATGTTGGTCCCCTTTGCCTGCTCCCATTGACACTTCACATGCCTTCACACGCCTGCTCTCACCGCCCGCGCACAACTACACTCACCCGCATGCATGCTCCTCAATACACGCTCACTCTGCAAGCACTCCACCGAGATTTGGGACCTCATCGACTTCAATACTTCGGATCCCCTCTTCCTCATCGAAACCTTGCTGAACCTCTCATCCGCACCAGAGATTGCAGTAGCCAACCGTACTGGATACAAATTCCTGCACCAGGACCAACCCCATAAACCAGAAGGAGTACTCCTCCACAGAGACACCATCAAGTGTACCTCTTACAATGACCCAGAAGACACTTTTATGGAACATATGCACTTCAAGCTTCAGACAGACAGCAAAGACACACTCGCATACCGGCCCCCAGGACATCACACCCACTTCAGCAACCTCCTCACTGACCTCATCACACCCCTCGCCATGGGCACCAAGACTTCATACTCCTAGGTGAGTTCAACTTTCATCTTGATGACCCCACGGATGCCAACTCTACGGACTTGCTCAGAAGTCTACAGAACATCAGCCTCACCCAGCTCGTACAAGGCCCTAACCACACCGCCGGACACACCTTGGACCCCATCTTCTCATCCAGCAACGAGGTTAAAGTCAGCCACATCACTCTACTCACATGGACAGACCATCCATCCTCCATTCGTTCATAACATGGCCACCAGCCACCCCTACGGAATCTTGCAACACCCCAAGCTGCTGCTGGAAGAAAGTTATTACAGAAACAGAATTGCTCAATGCCTTCCAACTACATTACCCAGAGCCCACCAACGGCCTCCTCAACGACACAAACAACTTCAACAATTGGAACACGCCTGAGCCCTGTTTTTTTTGCGATAGACTGAGGCAAGATGGCGGCTGCGTGAGTGTTGTGCGAAGCCGCTCTCCCTGCTTGTCTTGATGTGCTGCAGATCATGAGAGAGAAATCATGAAAAAAGGAAAAAAGATTTGTTTTAAACTCACCTGGAGTTATATTGCAGGATCTCCTTGGCCCTTCGTTGATTCACGGACGGATGAGGGTATCGAGTGTCGCATCCTTGGTGGCTCGAGCTTTACGGGTGCTTTTCTCGGCGGCAGCTGGCATAAAGCGAAAGACGCTGCAGAAGCTCGGGGGAGTTAATCGTTACTCCCTCGTTACGAGAAGGCTGTCAGAGGTTTCAATAACGGTGACTGGTGGCAACATTGTAGCTTCAGAGAAGAAGCTGCCGGGCGGTGAACATTGCAGTATGCCGGCGAAAGTGAAATCCATGGGGAAGGACATCAATGCTCTGGCAGGAGCTAAGGGGTCATCCATGACTCGGCGCGCGATTACAGAACGCGCTGAGCAGAAGGCAGACGGAGCCTGCAGTGAGAAACTGAGTGGGGGGCAGCCCCCCCCTGAGATATCCACTAAACCAAAACAACCTACTGTACCTGGGATGTTTTCCGGTCGGGGGTTAGGTAATTCCCTCCAGAAAGTAAATAACAAAGGTAAAAACAATCCCAGAGTAAAATTAAAAACAGATTGCTGCACTGAATTGACTGTTTTGGATGGGGTATTTGCTAACGATGGCTCCAGTGTAAAAGAGACCCTCCTAGAGGGGGTAGAAGCAGCTAAAAATCCCCCTGATGGACAGAGCTTGACTGGGAAGTCACTGGGCTTAGAGGATGAAACTTAAAAAAATGGAATAAATGATCACCAAGAAGCCGCAGACGAGACCCCGAGATCCAGCTGTAACTGGGGAAGATGGGGCCAGTATTCAGAGAGATGGTAAAATGTTAGCAACTTCGGATTTTGACAAATTTTATTCCCTGACAGAAGAATCTGACCTATCTAATAACAGCGAGAAGGATGTAACTGATGACGACGTTACTGGGGGAGAGTGGGAGCCCCCGATGAAATTTGGCACACAAAAACGCTTGCCAGTTCGCACAAAGAAAAAGAGTGCAAGAGGGTCAGATAAAGAGAAAGGATTTACTTCAGACTACAGTCAATCAAGCCAGCTTAAATGGGACTATTCTACAACTCAATTTGCAAAAGGGATTGAAAGCGAAGACGTGGGCAGAGACCAAGCAAATGCCCTAGAATGCTCAACTGAGATGATTAATGTTACATCCCCACACCCCTCAATGGAGCTAATATACACAACGTTGAAACAAATACAATCTGAAGCGCGTCAAGAGCACAAGAGGGCCTACTTAGCAACTAAAAAATTGCAAGGAGCTGTACGCAAAGTTAATAAAGCCTGTTCGGAAATAACTGAGCGCACCACGGTTCTAGAGGAGAGGATTGTACAGCTGGAGGCTACTGCGGAAATTGCTGGTCAACAAACTCTGTCTAATGAAAGTAGGATGACCGATGTGTTATGGAAGTTGGAGGATTTTGAAAATAGACAACGTCGCAATAACCTCCGAATGCTTGGAATTGCAGAAAATGCCGAAGGGGATGATATTCGTGGCTTTGTTCTAAGGGTACTCAAGGAAGCCTTCCCTGAGCTCTCTCATTGGAACTGGGAGACTGAGGTGCAGAGGGTGCATCGATTCCCTCTAATGCTTAAAAAGAAATCTGGGCAAGATGGAAAACCGAGAGCCATTCTTATTTTCTTTGGCAATTTTCTTCTTCGCCAGGCTATTTTTGAAAAGGCTAGGCCTAATGCACAAAGGGTGGTTGAGGGTCACTCCTTCTTTGTTCGGCCTGATTTTTGTCACACAACAGTAGAAAGGAGGTGGCGGCTCCGATTGCTTATCACACCATTTCAGAAATTGGGCTGTGAAGCTTTCTTATTGCATCCTGCGAGGCTCAAAGTTATATGTAAAGGTACAACAAGGGTATTTAACTCCGAGATCCAAGCCCAGGAATTTTTGAATGAACTTTTGAAGAAGTAGGCTTGGGAAACTGTTTTGTAGAATGATTAGATACATGTGTTTTCTTTTTCTTTTTCTATATATGTGTATTTTTTTTTTTTCTCTATGCGGCGGGGAGCGGCTAGGGGGCACAACACGCGCAGGAGGCATCACAAGGGTCCATGGACCTATTTTGCCTTTTAGAAGGGGAGAAGGGTGGGGGGAGGGGGGGAAGGGGGGTTAATAGAAACCAAAGGGAAAAAGGGGGAATTGTTTGCACTGGATGGAGATTGGGATTTAGGAGTTTGTTTGTTTTATTTGGGGTTGTTACATGCTTATACTTTTGTTATGAGGAAGCTCAGGATTGCATCCATTAATATTTGTGGGTTAAATGACCCCCAAAAAAGGAGAGTTAGCCTCGATGCTCAATTCCTGAGGGCAGATATTCTCTGTCTACAAGAGACACACATTGAAGGGTGTAGGAAAAGGATTTTAGAGTTAGCGGGATACCAACTTATTGCTACTACTACACAGGAAACACGGACAAGAGGGGTGGCGGTACTGGCAAGAAAGGGAATGGGCAGTTTCCCGCGTTCACTGGTAGATAAGATGGGTCGATGGGTAATATTGCAATGTTGTCTGGGGAATAAAATGTTTACTCTCTGCTCGGTATATGGGTCAGTATTAGATGACCCGGTTCTTTTTGACTGGTTGAACGTAGAGCTAGTGGGTTGGCCTCTCCCTTTGATTCTATGTGGGGACATGAATATTAATTTAAGCTGTCAGGCTGCCACTCATGGTGGGATGGCATACCAAGGTCGCAAACCAAAAGTTTTTAAATCACTGTCACAACTTAAATCTCTGCACGGGTTAGTGGCTGTTTGGGCAGCACAGAAAGGGAGCGACCCTGGGTATACTTATTTTTCTGCACCACACCAAGTGCATGCAAGATTAGATTATTTTTTATATCACAAGAGCTCTTACAAGAGTGTATAATAAGTAAATATCCTAAAGTTATGTCGGACCATAACCCTCTGGTGATTGAAATAAATGTGGGGCTCCAAATTCAACAGAAACGATGGACATTCGATAGAGCTCTATTGAGTGAGGAGGGATATCTTTTACAAATGGGGGAGTGGATTCCGACTTTCATAACTGAGAATTTGGGGAGCACTAATGTTAGCACCGTGTGGGACACATTAAAAGCAGGGGTTAGGGGAGAAACATCAAGCTATGGGTGGGAGGCCCAAAGGAAAGATAAAGCCCGGTTACAGGCTCTGTATAAGGATTTGGGGAAGGCAGAAACTGACTTGATAGAGGCAATTTCTGCTGGGGCAAACTCAGCGGCAGCTCAAGTTAAAATTACTATCGCTAGATCTGCTATTACTGAGATTTCTATTAAGAAAGCGGCTGGTAAATATATGGCCTGGCGGAATAAGGTGTATGAAAGTAATGAGAGGGTGGGTCATTTATTGGCAGTTCGGACCAGGGATAAGACGATACAAACTCGGATTAATGAAATTAGAGATCCCACTGTGGGTATGGTAAGCGAGCCTGGTGCTATCCTTAATGCATTTAAAAACTTTTATCAAAGTTTATATACCGAAGACGTTCGGGCTGGGGACCAAGAAATTGAATCTTATTTAAGGGGGCAAATTTTTGAACAGCTATCTCTGGAGGAAAGAGCTGATTTGGATAGGCCATTTACATTAGCAGAGATATCCGAGGCTATTGACTCTATACCACTAGGTAAAGCTGTGGGTACGGACCTAATACCTGGGGAGTTTTATAAGAATTTTAAGGCACAGCTGATGGTACTTATGTTGGAGGTTTTTCATAGAGCACAAAGTGATTTGGCAGCCCCCGAATCTTGGAAACATGCCAATATTATAATTTTCCCAAAAAAAAGTAAAGCCATAACAGAATTGGGGTCATATCGGCCAATTACACTGGTTAATAGTGATACAAAGATTTATTCTAAGATCTTGGCGAACAGATTATCTGGAGTTATCAAAAAATTAGTTTCTCCTTGTCAACATGGGTTTGTCCCAGGAAGGGGCACGACGGACCATATCCGCCGCATAATTGCGTTGTTTGATTATACAAAGGTTACAGGAGACCCTATGGCAGCAATACTACTTGACGCAGAAAAAGCATTTGATAGGGTCTCCTGGCCCTTTCTATGGGCAATTATGGAAAAGAATGGCCTGGGTAAGGGGTTTATCGGGGCAGTTAGATGTATGTATCAGGATCCCACGGCAAGAGTAGCCTCGATGGGGCTTACATCGGATATAATTAGAATTACTCGCGGAACACGTCAAGGCTGCCCCTGCTCTCCGTTATTATTCGCTTTATATATTGATCCTTTAATAAGGAAAATAGGGGAGAATAATAGAATACAGGCCATTCAATCTACTGGAGGAGATACCAAGATTCTAGCATATGCCGATGATCTCGCTATAACAGCGGCTAATCCATTGGCGGCAATTAATGAGATAGAAAAGGAATCTAGAGAATTTGGTAAAATTTCAGGATATCATCTTAATAAAAATAAAACGTTGATTGTTAAAAATTCTAGAACAGTCTTGAATGATGTACGAGTAGCGGAGAACGCTAGGTATCTTGGAGTTGAGATTTCTGCTAATGTGGATGAAATTGTGCAGATCAACTTGGAGCCAGTACTACAAAAAACTAAAGCAGACTTTAACAGAATGAACTGCTTACATCTTACATTATTAGGAAGGTGTAACGTGATTAAAATGTTATTTTTGCCTAAGATTTTGTATTTTTTTAGAGCTATTCCAGTTGAGATAAATAAGGCATGGTTTTTGGCTTTTAATCAAATAATATCAAGATTTTTGTGGGCTGGAAAACGCCCCGTAGAGCGTTAAAATATATGACCCTATCTAGAAACCGCGGGGGTGGTCTGTCCCCAACTTGCAGATTTACTATTGGGCAGCTGTCCTGCATCAGATGGCTGAATTACTGGGAAAGGAATTGGTGGAAATAGAAGAGGTATCATATAACTCTATATATAGGCTAGTATTAGGGGCAGAAGCCCATGGTTGCCTTATGTGTCATATTGATTTTGCGTATTTCAAAAGAGTGAAATTTAAAACTTTACTGGGAGCTTTTAAGGTTTGGATGGCAGTTAAGAAGAAAGTTAAAATAGGTAGGATACATAGATACACTCCTTTGACAGATAACTATTTATTACCGGAGATCTTCCGAGATGGATATATGAAAATTTGGCAGGACAAAGGAGTGAGGCATATAGGTGATTTGATGGGGGAAAACTCAATACACTCTTTTGATGAAATCAAGAAGAAATTCGGGATTGGTAATATGCATTTTTTAAATTTTTACAAGTGAGGGATTACTTATCCAAGAAGGTAATTAATGGGTTTAGAATTCCTTTACTAGATTTGTTATTAGGGGCCCCTGCACCTATTGCTAAAATATGTAAAATACTTAATGATATATTGGAGGATGATTTCACTAAGCATACCACCCGCTGGCAGGATCTGGTACAAGCAGAGGTAGGGGAATGTGAGGATTCTCTCTTGCTGAGCCAGACCGCATTTTTTTCGGCTAGTTTGCAGGTACAATGTTTTAAGACCTGGCTTAACTTGTATATTACTCCAGTGCGGATCTCCAAATGGGGGGGTATTACTGGTACACAATGCTCTCGCTGTGGATACTTTGCTGCAGATAGTGTACACATGTTTGCAACTTGTACCCGATTATCAGCTCTGATTAATGAAGTGGCAAAGTATATTAAGCTTATGTTGGGGTTTGATGTTAATCTTACATCGCAAGTAATTATGCTAGGCATAAGTAACCAAGAAATGAGAGAATCAAATCGAGTTTTGCTTTTCACGGCTATGGCAGTATTTAGGCTATGCCTGGCTACTGTATGGTTAGATAGGGAGCCACCTACAGTACATTGCTGGTTGGGGAAATTGCTAGCTATTTATCGCTGGGAAATGGCGGTATATTTAAGGAGGGGGCCAAGGTTAAAGAAAAAGGATTAGAAATCTGGTCTCCAGTAACCATATGGATTAATGAGACTAAAAAATGTTAGTTTAAGTTTTTGAATTTGTTTAACTAGAAAAGGGGATATATAAGATAAGTTGAATGAAATTTTTTTTTTGAAATACCTTTAATAAGATTTAATTTAAATAATTCTCCTTTTGGTTTCAAGGGGGACGGGGTGGGGGTAGTATAAGACGGGTGGGAGGGTATAAAGACAAATAATTGACATCTTGTACATACATACTGAATTATAAAATTTATAAATGTATTTCTTGTAAATTTAATGTATGTGTCGGATGTCTAAATAAAAAATTTAAAAAAAAAAAAAAAAAGGAACACGCCTGAGCCAATACACTGGTGCCCCTGAAAAACACCAAACCCAAAATATCCAACAAACAAGCTAGTTGGTACAATGCTGCCTTCACAGAGTCAAAGAGAGTTTGCAAACAACTCAAAAGGAAATGGAGAACCACCATAGGAACCACTGCAAGAAACACCTACAAGGCTGCACTTTGACACTATCACCATCAAGTGAAAAAGACCAAGAAAATCCCTTCACCCTGAGAATATAATCTAGCTCCAACAACAGCAAAGAACTTTTCACCATTGTCAACGAATTCAATAACCACAACCAACACCATCAACCCTACACAAGAACTCTGCAACAACCTCTCCGACTTCTTCCACAAACAAATCACCAAGATCTACAGCAACTTCAAACCCCAGCCACCCCCATCGACATTCTCGGCCTGCTAATCTCATTAACCAAAGACTAACATCTAAACATCTGACAACATGGAACCCTCTATACATCGAGGACAATGTGTCAATAATGAAGACGGTCTATTCAAGGGCGTCCTCAGACCCCTGACCCACCATATCTACAACCTGGGAAGAGCCACGATCAGCTCTGCACTCACCTCCATCATCAACATCTGCTTCAAGACAGCCACTTTCCCAGATAGCTAAAAACACGCCAAAGTAACTGAATCCCTCAAAAAACCCTCAACCGATCCCGAAGTACTCGGCATCTACCGACCTATCTTGCTGCTCCCCTTTGCAGCCCAAGTCATTGAGAAGACCACCACCAGAGAGCTCTCTAACAACCTAGAACGCCACAAACTCCTGGATGACTTGCAATCAGTATCCCGTAACAACCACAGTACATAAACAGCCCTCATCGCTGCTACAGACGACATAGACACCATCCTTGACAATGGTCAGACTGCCGCCCTCATCCTCCTCGACTTCTCTGCTGCTTTTGAAATCATCTCCCACCACACACTCATCACCAGACTACACACTGCAGGAATACAAGGACCAGCACATAAATGTATAGCTTCCTTCCGCTCTGGAAGAACACAATGTGTCAGGCTCACGCCGTTCACATCGGAACTCATATATCAGCCAATAGGTCTCAGGCAATGTTTAGTACTGCTCATTTCATGTTGATAAAACTTTTAAGCACTTTTAACTCTTATTGACTAAAGTTTGGCTGATTACCTTATTTTTTAACTTGCATGGCTTTAGCTTTCCGGTCCACCGCAGTTTCACTGTCTGAGCGAAGAAAGCGATTCCATTCTGCCCCAATTTCTGGTTGCCGCCGCCATTTTGGAGTTAGTGGTTTAGCTGCTATCTCCATTAACTACAAAAGCCGATGCCAGTATGGATGCACTGCCAATAGGTTGCAGGTAAGGATTAATACTGCTCATTTTCCCCTGATGGAACTTTTAAGCACTTTTAACACTTAACTGACTGAAGTTTGGTGAATTACCTTATTTTATAACTTGAGCCGCTTTAGCTTTCCGGTCCGTTGCGGTTTCACCGTTTGAGCGGAGAATGCTATTTCATATGGTCCCACTTCCTGATTGCTGGCGCCATTTTGGAGTCAGCAGTCTAGCTGCTAATCTCCATTAACTACAAAAGCCAATGCCGGCACAGACGCACAGCGGACACGCCGCCAGAGGGCCTTTGGCCTAACAAAGGCAAGCCCGTCTGCGCCTGACCATCGCCAGGACCCCTATTTTTTTCACACCAGAGGTCAGTCACCCTGCTAGCATTACTTACTCCTCCAAAGCTCTATACAACATAGGTGACTTGCATACAGCCTCTACTCCCACAGTCACACACTGTACCAGCTGCCTTCCGCACCATTTAGAAGGCCCTGTGGCCTGCCTAAAATGCAAATTTCACTCTCTTTGACTTTTCTAAAGACACAAAGGTGGGAATACAGTTGGCTGACCACTCTACACACACAATGACAGATGATACTTTTATAGGCATGCACTAAACTAATTCCCACCCTCATCACCCTCAGGCTCCAAACCACCTAACCAGCATTCTCTGCAACGTCCGGTCTTTACCAAAATATGCAATTGAACTCTGGGACCTGTTTTCCTCATTTTCAACAGAGGTCAGTTTTCTTACAGAAACCTGGCTGAGTACCACCACCTTACCGGCAGTTACGCTGGGGCTTCCAGACAATGAGGCATATTCACAAGGACTTATCGCCGAGTTAGTGGCACTTTATCGCAGCCAAAGTGGTGATAAATTCATCGCACCATTCACAAGCTGGTGCTAACAGCCGATACCACCAGTTTTCCTGCGATAGCAGCCGCAAAAAACATCGCCACGGATGACACCGGCAACTAACGCTAATGAGATGCAGAGTAGGCGTTCCCGTGCAAAAACCAGCGAAAACACCACTCCGCAACATTCTCAACGACCAGCCAGATCGGCGATAAGATTCAAAAACATGCGATAAGGCGCGTTAGCAGCAGGGATTTAACACCTGCTCCTACCTGGTGCCAAGTCGGACGACAACCTGCACCATAAAAGGGAGCCCAGCCCACAGCCACACCAGAAGAACAACAGATGCCATGGAGCTACTGATCATGCAGCTCGGAGCCCCAAGAGGGCCACAACACCCACCCCCAGCACCCCTCTCGGACTACCACAGAGGCAGCGCAGACAAAGACACCGGACCTTCTGAAAACGCTCCAGCCTTGGAGACTTAACGCCAGCGGAAGTCATTGCCCACTACAGGCTCAAAAGGACAACCATCCTCCGCATCCAGACCCTCATTGCCCACAAGCTGACGGTACCAACACAGCGGAGAACAAACATCCCTCCGCAGACAAAGCTGCTGGCCGTGCTGCACCTGTTGGCCTCTGGGACCTTCCAACCAACAACTGCCATAGTCTGAGGAGTCTCACAGCCAGCCCTGTCAAAGTTCCTCACACCTGTCTTGGATGCCATCATCAGCTTGGTACCCCAGCAACTTTACTCCCCACACACTGCGCAGGAACAGCTGGAGATCAAGCAAGGCTTCTATGCCATAGTTGGCTTCCCGCACGTGTTGGGGGCAATTGACTCCACACATGTGCTCCTCATGCCCCCTGCCGCCACTGCACACAATTACCGCAACAGGAAACACAACCATTCCATCAATGTGCAGGCAATAGTGGACCACCGGGGACTCTTCACCAATGTCGTCGCCAACTACCCAGGCAGTGTGCATGATTCCTTCATCTTTCGACAGTCCATCATCAACCAGCGCTTTCAGGATGGCACCTATGGAAATGCACTGCCCGTCGGTAAGTACCAACGGAACACACCACACACCTCAACACCACAATCAGACAACTCACAACTCTGGGAATGCACACGTCACAAAATCATATACAACATGACAACCAACATTCCAAACACGACAACACAACTTACTGTGGCAACCTGGGCTAGCCATCTACACAAGCCATCAACGGCATGGCACCTCAGCCACACAATAGCAGAATGTGGGGAGAGGTGGGAACCAGGCATGTGCGAAGGAGGCAAGTGACCCGTGAATGTGCACAACGCCAAGTGTGGCGTGGATGTGCTGGACAGATTTGAGTATGCAGACCACAGACATTTCCATGTCGACATACACTGCTGGTGTCTGCAGTGTACTGGACAGTGGACGCAACCATGTTACCGCAGCCAGTGGGGAAGAATGCGGAAATGTAGCTTGTTACGTCCCCCCCTGTAAGCGTGAGCGGAGTGGGCTGGCCCGGCGTACGCCAGGCCAGCGTAGGGGTGTGAATAAAAAGCCCGTTACTCTGGGCGTGGTTCTCTTCCGGAATGGCCAACGTGTCTGCCAGGGCGGCGCCTCTCACCCCGCCACGAGTCCGACGCCGTGAGCGGCGGTGCCTGCAGTCCTGTGCGCCGGCTGCACCCCAGGCCGCTGGTCCCAAGATCCGTCATGCCCGCCCCAGCGCACCCAGGCCGCACTGCTCACCTGTCGACCCCGGCATGTGTCAAAGAGGGCCCACCACGTGCCGGTGCAAGCTCCAAGCCCGAGGCCCGCGACCATGGCAGCCTCCTCAGACCATCACGGCCTCCGCGACACGGGCCCCCAGTACTCCTTTCTCGTTGACGTACTCCACCGCTGCCTCCGGCCTACACTGCGGTCCAGTAGGTCACACATTTGGAACTGAGTCTTGATTATACAATGGCAGAGTACATAAGTTTATGGCAGATTTTATATCACCGTACTCCCTTCGATGTGGTGCCACCAACTCTGTGCATAGCATTCCAACGACACGTGTCTGTGGGCCCTTGCTGACTACTGCCTTCGGCCTACACTGTGGCCCAGCACCGCGGGGTCACCTGTGTACTGCCTACACTGCGGTCCAGCAGGCCTCACACCAATCCAATCCAGTCCGAATCAGGCAGGGCACGGCACGGCATCGTCGCAGGCTGCACACACGCTCAGCTCTGGTGCTTCTACCTCCGTCAACCACAAATCATCGCCACATGGCATTCCAACGTCGTGTGTGAGAGTACCAGGAGGAGCTGCCTGAACAGCGGTTGGCCCGTGCTGACCGCTGCCTCCGGCCTACACTGCGGTCAAGTAGGTCACACATTTGGAACTGAGTCTTGTTTGTGCAATGGCAGAGTCCATATCAGTGTACGCAAGGAGAGGAGTAAGAGGAAGACGCGGTTCAGTCCGGATGAAAAAAGGATCCTCGTTACGGAGGTGACCGAACACTACCAACAACTGCTCTGGTGCCACTAACTCTGTGCATCGCAAGCCAATGATACGTGGCTGGGAGCCCCTGCTGACCGCTTCCTCCAGCCTACACTACGGTCAAGTAGGTCACACATTTGGAACTGAGTCTTGATTTATTAATGGCAGAGTTTATACCATTGTACAGGCCTCATCGCAGACTGCATTCCCTTTCAGCTCTGGTGCCACTAACTCTGTGCCCCGAAATCCATGGACACTCTCTGGTTGAACTTTGGTGGCATCGGAGTCTATGGCCTGGGGGTTGTCTTCATCATCATGTAGCTGATACTGACTTGGTGTCAAACATGAGTCTGTAGCATTCATGTCCTCCATATTGCCTGTGTCTGCTTGGTACTGCCCTCTGTATCATGTCCTGGAAGATCACCTTCCACTGTCCCACAAAACCCTCCGCGACATTCACCTTGGACATCGACGAGGACCCGCTCAGCTCTCGTGGCCCTACCTCAGTGCACCGGTAGTCACCGTCCCGTGGCGGTGTTCCATGTGCCGGCCACTGTGCATGCGGGGCCACTAACTCCGTGCAGCTCAAGTCATGGACCCTTGCTGTTTGAACTGTGAACTTCTGATTGTCTGATCACTGCTGTAGTTGTTGCCAGCACCAACCACTCCTTGAGGGCTGGCTCACACTCACCCCACACCCATCCAGCACAGGCATCACTGGACATGTGACCCTGGCAATAAAAGGGGCCGGGCGCACGTGCCCATAGCCAGTTCCACAAACTATCTAAGTGTGTCCATGTGGTCATTGTGTATGCATGAGGGCCCCGGGCCCTGCCACATTGCATTGTGCTGTGTACAGCGGACGCAACCATGTCACCTCAGGCAGTGGGGGAGACCTGGGACATGTAGCTGTGTCGTCCCCCCCTGTAGGCGTTGCCGGAGTGGGCTGGCGTACGACAGTCCAGCGTAGGGGTGTGGATGATCACCCCGGGGCTCTGGGCGTGGTTAAGTGTTGGGCTTGCCAATGAAGTACCTAATGCGCGTGTCTCTGTAGTAGTGTCGGCGCCACCCGTCCCGCAATGGACAAAGTTGCAATGTAACATGCCCCCGGTGTGCGGGCTAGGCCGAAGGGATGAATGTATGAGCGCAAGCCCTCTCGGGGTCCGGGATCATACATGCCAACTGTTGTGTGTGTATCGCTATTGCCGCAGCATAAGCCAAAGGTCTTGCCTCGAACTCCACATCTGTGTCTGCCCTATCCTTACCATAGGCCTACACACAAGTGGCCGCCCACCTTCAACGCACAACATCACAGTGTCGTTGTCAGGCTTGTGGACATGCGCAGACAGGCATGACAGTGGTGTGCCGTAGGAGTGCAAGTGATGCAACCGCGCAGCGCAAACAACTGATTAGGCTCGGGGGGAGGGAGGAGCAGCAGTGAGGCTACGTAATACACATTGATGGCGCTCATTTGCTACAAGCAGTACATGTCACACAGGAATCACTATGACACACATATCACACGCCAATCAACTAGTGAGCCTGCCAACACATCATGCGGAACCAACTATTGACTCATGTCTCTCTGCACTGTCACAGGTGATCAAGGATATGCACTCGGCCCTTGGATGATGACACCCCTCCGAGCCACGAACACACAGGCCCAGAGGCAGTACAATGCAGCCCACAAACGCACCAGGGGCATCGTGGAATGCACATTTGGCGTGTTGAAGTCACGTTTCAGGTGCCTGGACATCACAGGTGGGAGGCTCCTGTACAGCCCAGACATCGTGTGCAAGATGATCGTTGCATGCTGCACAACATATGTGTACGCACCAATGCCCCATGGTTACAAGTGCCAGATGCACCGGACGATGATGAGGAAGATGAGGCAGGTGGACCACACCCCACTGCAGCTGCAGCAGGAATAGCCCGTAGGAACACCATCATTGACAATTTCTTCACATGAGGACGTCACATTGTGGCAGTCCTTAGCAATCATGAGACAGTACAAAATGACCACAGGCACAGCATGTGCAAATAAATTGATTTCAACACACATTCCCTGAGTTTCTGTATGTGTGCTGCAGTGTGGCACGGGGATCAGGGACATGATCCAGAGTCATTGTGGGTGTGCAGTGTGGTCTACTTAATTGTGCATATGTGCCATTGTGCCCATCTCCCCCCGTCCCCCCAGTCCCTGGTTGGTACTCACCCTGTTGATGTTGTCAGGTCATGTTGAGCAGTGTCCCGATCCCTGACTCCTGGCACCGTATCCCGACTGATGACTGTGGCCACCATTTTCTCAATGTCATCCAGCTCCTGGTGTGCCGCTGGTCCCCCACCTCCAATCTGCATTGCTGCTTTCATGTTGGCATCGGGTTTCTTCTTGGTTTTGCCCTTCACATCATTCCAGCGCCTCTTGACCTTTTCCATAGTCCTCCTCGACACTCCGACTGCATTTACGTTGTTCACGATGTGCTGCCATATTTCTGTTTGTGTTGCGGATGACACAGTGGAGGTGACGAACAGTTGTTGGTAGTGTCCTGTCACCTCCGTGATGATGATCCGGTTTTCCTGCGGACTGCCCCGTCTTCCTCTTCCTCTTCTCCTTGCCCTTCCCCGGCCCCGGGGTTCCTGGCTGGTCGTCTGTGGGGCTTGTGGGGTTCGCGTTGTCCTCTGCACTCAGTCCGTGTGCGTCCATGGTGCTACGCAGTTGCATTTTTTTATCTTTTTTTTCTCTCTGCTTTTATAGTGCATTTTCCCGCATGTTGTGTGGGATTCGCAGGCCTGTTGCTGGTTATTGCTGTTTTTGTTTCGCGATTTGGGACATTGCAACTTTTTGGGCGTTTTTGTTTCACATTTTTTCGGCGTCGTGTTAATTTTAACGCGGGCATTTGTCGCGTTATCGTGTGACTATCGCATGGTGCCGCCGGGTTGGGAATACTGCGTTAACACGGTGTTATTTTCCCGCAATAGACTGCGATGTGAGAAGTTGCGTTATGCGAATTTGGCGATAGTTAACACACGTTCTTGAGAATATCCCCCAAGGTGTACCAAACTGGTGCACAGAAGTCCACCAGGCCCAGGTTGCACAACCACAAGGCAGAGGCCAATATTATCCACAGTCATGATCAATGTAATCCATGTCTTTCTTTTTAATCAATTTGTATGTTCTTCAATGCTTTCAATACTCGTACTGGGGCGTCGTGATTCCAATTTTCAAATGCATGAGAAGTGCCAATCCAGGCGTATTTCTACAACATGTCCAAATTCACAATCCGTCATTCGGAACATGATGGTATAACCCAATGCATTTCGAGCTGAACCCTACTTCAGGGGAACTATAATATTGAAAAAGTCACATCAGCAACCACCAATAACCACTTATCCGCACACACTAATAAATGAATCCTCAATTATATAGATATCATGGGTATGACATGTTCACTAATAAATGCTAGCACATAAAAACCACCACCAAAGACATGCTTTAAAAAACGCGACCAAGGAATACTCCTGCCTACTGTAACACTTACAAGTGAAGAAAAAATGAAAATGGAAAATGAAGATGAAAAATAGAAAATGAAAAATAAATGCATAAACACATTTATCCCGTGACTAAAAAATACCCCCTGTTGTTCAGTGCCATACGTAAATCAAACGCAGTGCAAAAAAAAAAAGAGTGAATGCATACCAGACATGAGCAGGCCCTGACCCAACAATACAAGCCAGATAATTACCATACGCTTAGATTTGATAGAGAAAGGAGGATAGGGGGCGGCATTGCTATTTTTTTTTAAAGATTCAGTTAATGTCTCTCTCATAGACTGTCCAATCACTGACTGGGCGGAGCTTTGCATTTATAAAATGTAACCCTCCCATAAAGACTGTTGGAAAGGTACACTGTTGTACCATCCTCCAGGACCCAAAACAGATTTTAGCCATCGCTTAACAGAGCACATTGCGACCCATGTTTTATCATCCCACAGTTTCTCCTCCTATGCGATTTTAACTATCATGGAGAAGACTCCTTAAACACAGATGTAGCACAGCTTATTTCCGATTTAGCAACGCTTGGTTTGCATCAGAAAATCAGTGGTTCTACCCATGTTTCAGGGCATATGTTGGATTTACAAATTCTAAATACTTGACCTGTGAGTCCCCTCTACCTCTTCTCTGGACTGATCACTCTCTAATCTGTTTCAGATCCCTAAAGTAGACGAGACTGAAAAGAATATAATGGTTAACAAAAGAGCATCAAGACAGTGGCAGAGAGTCACTCCTGACTCCTTCTCCAAAGAGTTTGAGTTCATGTTGACCACTGAGGCCTTAGAAGTCGACCAAGCTTTAGTAGATTATCACAAACTCTGCTCTTGATAGCATTGCCCCTCCTAAATCTTATGCTGAAACCAAGCACAGATCTCAGGCGCTCTGGAATACCACAGAATTGCGACAAGAGAAATCCTCCTGTAAAAAATTAATAAGACGCTGGTGTATGACCAATAATCAAAATGATAAAGAGGCCTATAGAGCATCACTTACTGTGTACCATCGAAATATCTAATTAGCTCAAAAAATTCATATTACCAAACAAATCGGCAATACCAGCAGTTCTTCCAAAGAGCTTTTAAAAGGTCTCAATGATTTCATCAATCCTCACGCATGCTCCCAAGAAATTCAGGCTTCGCAAAAATTGTGCGATTCTCTAGCGGGCTTTTTTGAGGACAAAATAATTTTAATCTACCAGAATTTTCCCAGCTCGCTCGATCAGGTTTATGAGGAGCCTAATTTTAATTCTTCCCCCCTTAACTGTGTTTGCAGCTTAGGAAAGTTTAATTCTTTTTCTCCTGAGCTAATCCAGAGATCTCTTGAAACAGCAAAATCCGTCTCTCCTCTGGAACTATGTCCCCCAAGGATTTCAGCACTACTTTCTAATCAGCTCGCTCCTGCCATATGCTCTCTGTTTAACTTATCAGTTAACCTGGGGAAAAATCCCTTGGCTTGGAAAGCTGCGCAAGTTAAACCTATACAAAAGAAGACCAACATTGCATCAACAAACCTTACAAACTATCAGCCCATCTCGCTGCTTCCACTGCTAGGCAAGTTGCTTGAAGGTCAAATAAATAAACAAGTTATGGATTATTTAGAGCATAATAAGATCCTGGACCCATCACAATCAGGGTTCAGATCCTCACACAGTACAGAGACTGCCGTGGCGACGGTCACAGATCACATAAGACTATCTATTGATGCTGATATGCCATCTATGCTTGTGCTGTTGGATTAATCTGCAGCTTTTGACACTGTGTCCTATTCAAGGCTGCTCCAAAGATTGTATGAGATTGGAATCCATCGGTCAGCTCAACAATGTTTCTGTGATTTTTTTAAGAAACACAACTCAAACCATCTCTCTGGGCTCCTTCAAATCTCGTACTATGCTGATAGACAAGAGTGTCCCTCAGGGCTCATGTTTAAGCCCCATGCTCTTTACCTTTGTCGAGATCATCATATATTTTGGATTTGAAATACTGTTCTATACCGATGCCACGCAGCTGGTCATCTCCTTTGACAAATACCTGGTCAAAGTAAAAGAACGTTTCTCAACAGGGATAAAAGCTATTGCAGCCTGCATGGCCAACAACTGCCTACAGCTGAATGAAGAAAAACCCAAGATTATGCTGCTTAGCAAGGCCAAACAGCTTTGGTCTTCTGATTGGTGGCCTTCAGAACTAGGAGCTGCACCAATACCCAAACAGGTAGTTATGAACCCTAACTATGAAAGAGCAGGTTCTGCCTTCTATCAGAACCTGCTTCCATGTGATGCGCCTCTTGAGGAAAGCTCTTCCTTTCTTCCTCTTTTGGCGAGGAAAACCCTGCTTCAGGCACTTATTATCAGCTGATTAGAGTATGGCAACGCTCTGCTCGCCTCTGCAAATGAGACATTACTATCCAAACTACAAGTTGTTCAAAACACAGCAGCCCATCTTATTTGCAACCTCCCTTCTGGTGCCGCCTCCAAATCTCTTCTGAGATCCTCACATTGGTTGCCTGTAAAGAAAAAAGAATAATCTTTAAAATCTGCTGTCTTACTCACAATTCGTTAATGGAGAAAGGTCCCAGTTACCAATATAGAAGCTGAAGCACTATTGTCCAGTTAGGCTCTTGAGATCCAGGGAGAAAGCTTTGCTCACTGTTCTGCGTGTCAGAAGGTCAAGAGCAGGTGGAAGGTCTTTCTCCTATCTGGCCCCCTCTTACGGGAATGAATTGCCATATCACATCCAAACGTATACAGACCATATCAAATTAAGAAAACGGTGCTGTTTTAACTTAACATCTCTTCTATGCCTGCGATCTGCTCCTGTGACGAGATACCCCTCCCGGGGACTCGGACCCGCACCCACCCCAACCAACCATGCTAGGAACCTAGGCTTCAACCTGGACACCAACCTCATCATGAAGTCCCAGATCAACGCTGTCACATCCACATGCTTCCACATCCTCCATTTGCTAAGTAAAATCTTCAAGTGGCTTCCACTGGACGACACCAGACATAACATCACACAGGCCCTAACCACAAGCAGATTGGACTACTGCAATGCATCCCAATCCATCTTCATCATAGACTTCAAACCATCCAACACGCCATTGTGAGACTCGCCCTTGACCTCCCAAGCCAATCTCACACCACTCCTCGGAGAGCTGCACTGTCTCCTCATCCAAAAGCGCTGCCAGTTCTAACTTCTCACACACACACGTTCAAGTCACTACACATCATGGGACCTGCATACCTCAAACACTGGCTTCACTTCCACCAACCTACCTGACAACTTCGCTCAGCATCACCCTCACTCGCATACACACCCCTCATCCACAGGAGCAGAATGGGAGGTCGATGATTCTCCTACCAAGCCACCAAATCCTGGAACGTTCTCCCCCAACACATCAGGGCCTCCTCGTCACTTCTTGAGTTCTGCAAGAAGCTGAAGACCTGGCTTTTCAATTAGTCTTCCTGTTGGACCATTGAGACTGCCTGTTCTCAGGCCCAGCCTCACCACACGCCTACTTTCACCTACTCAGCGCCTGGATACCCTCACAAGTGACAAGCAGCCCTCTATAAATCCACCTTACATACATTACATTACAACGACAGAGCAGGCCCAACTGAAGACACTCGGACTTGAGAAAGAAGCAGCCACCTGATTCCATCACCTGCCTGCCACAGCCCCACAATTAGCAGTCATGCCCATTTTCACATGTTAGACCACACAATTCCTACAACCGAGACTAAATACTCTATAGATCCCTGACCATTCCATCGAATGAGGACTGCAATGAATTTGTATCCTTCTCTGATAAAATCTTGAAAATCAGAATTAACTTCACCATACGTCATTCATCCACATTGGAATACAGTCCAGAATCCCCTATATTTGGGACTCCTTCTCAGAACTTCAACTGGATGAACTTTCCAAAAAAAAAAAAAGGGAAATTGCCCCAACTTATTATTTTGAGCACATTTTACCAGTAAAGAAAATAAAAGCCAACTTTCACTTACTGGTGCTGTATGGGCTCACTCTTATCAATGCCACATTGAAATAAGGTCTTACCCAAGTTGGCTAATGGTTGGCCAGATTTCACCAATCCTGAAAATCCTGAACAACCACAGACCAATAACAAACCTACTTTGTTTAGGTAAGGTTAGTGAGAAATTCATAGCAATACAACTGAACAAATATGTAAACAACTCACTACTTTCTCCATCCCAATCAGGTTTTAGAGTAGTACATAGCACTGAAATGGTGATAAAAATCGTTGAAAACGTCCACCGCAAGCTGGATGTAGGGAAGATATGCTTTCTGGTCTTGTTAGATTTTTTTCAGTTAAATTTATCTGCGCCACAGTCCATCACGATAAACGTCTGAAAAAGCTGGAATGCAGAATAGGCTTCAAGTACTCAACAGGTTTAAGCTCTTCATCACTGGTAACTCGCAATTAATTAAACTTGGAATCCATACCTTGCAACCGCAACAAGTATTTTGTGATATCCCGCTAGACGTTATGTTATCCCGAGTGCTTTCCAACCTGTACTTGGAACCCTGGGAATGCTTCTGGAAAATTCATACGTTAAACTCAGGCAATAATAATTAGATACGTAACTCTACCTAAAACTGTCATTGATAACTTATATCTCCAGTATTCTAGGGGGCCTGGAGAAACTACAAAACTGGATGACAGACATATGTTTGAAACTAAATCTGCAGAAGATGGCATACTTCTTAATATGTTACAAATACGACATTAAATGGACACAAACATATTCAATTAATTAAAATCAAACAGCTTCTCACCGTCATCCCCGGCGACCATAAAATTGATAGAGTTTCTCATTGACACCTCTCCAGAGAGCAGGTAAAGACAGCCATCCATGCACTTATAATCTGACTTGATGGCGGAAATGTCATCTTGATTGGTCTTCCATTAAACGCCCTGAAACATCTCAAGTCAATTCTCAAATCCACCACACGTCTGCTTGCAGAGAAAAATAAATTTGATGATTTCTTTCAAATTCTGAGAGAAGCTTCACTAGTTCCCCTTAGATGTGTGGATAAAATTCAATAGCTGCTGTTTCAAAACTCTCCATATTGGCACACTCTGCTACCAAGCAGACCTACAGATAATTTTTAGGCGGCACAAAAAGTTCTAGGAGCAAAATCTATTTCCTACTGGAAATGCCAAAATTGAACAGCAGTAGCTCAAAGACAATCCTTTTCTGGATCCGCCTCAACCATCTAGAACACTCTGCCAACCCAGCTAACAATTCCCCAGACAGCCTGTCATTCTGAAATGAGCTAAAGACTCGCCGTTTCAAGAGGTAACTTGAAGAAGGTAGCAATGGAACCACAAACACCTTCAAATATGGGAACTCTAGCATTAAGCACTTTGATGTCAGACAGTCAGCCCCCGTCCTAATATTCTCTATTCCCTCTTACACTCTTTGACTTGCTGTTTGATATTTGATCTGGAGAACAGGCCTGCCCTCCCACGTCTCCCCTCAGGCCTCTAGCCTAGATACTGCTCGTTTCTCTCAGGCCAGCTCTCTTGAAGTTACTCTTTCCCTCAGTGTTTCTGCTGTACACATTTGAGTGCTTGTCTTTTTTCATTCTACGTAAATCTCTTGAATACCACTTGGTGCAGTAGTGCTATAGAAAAATGTATAAATAAATGAAACGTAAAGATAGAGTAAAAGGATGAGCAGGAAAGAGGGCTGGGGATAACGTTATATATAACGAGAGGGGAAGAGCAGGGAACGTGGAAAGCAGTATTATACTATAGAAAGGAGAAGAGCAGTAATAGTGTAACCCAGAGAGTGTGTAAGCTTACTGTAAGACTAAAGTCAGTGATCCACTGTCTGCCTCCTCCACGGAGAGGCTTAGGACCGTGCTGAACATGGAGTCTAAATACCCACATAGCATCTGCAGCAAGTCTGATGCTCCTAAATTAGCATTGTGAGGAGCCAGCACTAGTGGGCAGAAACAGTAGGCACATGCTGTTGTACAAACTGTGGCCCTCATTTATGGGGATCTGGCGTAGGGCAACTCAGCAAGTTAGCTTGCTGTGCTGCCCTACCCCAAAGTGAAAGGGCAGGAATGCACAGTATTTATGCAATACAGTACATTACTGTACTTTCCCCCGGCGCTGGTGCCATTTCGGCAGCCTAGCGCCAACGCAGGCACCCTTGCATCAGGGTGCAAGGGTGCCTGTGTTGTCAACAGAATTGTTTTTGTGGGGGAAGGGGCACCTTTCTGCACAGACACAATACTAAAAGGCGTTTTCTTCTTTCTATGTGTGCTGCAGACTGCAGCACACATAGAAAGAGAAAACAAGCACTGGCATAGCCAATAGGTCTCGCCTTTTGGACCTTATAAGTGTTTAACCATACAGCACATTATCCTTGGTGCTTTGCCGCCAGGGATTGAAGAGCTATACAATTACTACACACTGGGTTTCAAAGAAAGAGTGAATAGTTTTTTTGCATTAAATTATTGCGGGGTGAGTGTGTGTAAGAGCAGCAAAAGGGCTGCACCTTAAAGAATGCGTTCATCTTGTGTGTAGCATTCTGGTACCAGAGCGTTTTGCACCAGTAAAGATAGACAAGTAAAACAGTGTTAGAGAGGCAACTCACAGCCAACCATTCCTACAACCTTTATGCAGTGCCGTAACACTGACTAAAACAACGTTGTAATGTCATATGAGAAGCTCAAGCAAAATAAAAGTGTGCGAGAAGCAAATCAGAGGCAAAGGTTTAAAAAAATGTGAATATTTTGGCATACTATCTCCTTACTTGCATGAATACGTGGCAGCCGCATACAGTGTCTGCTTAAACATGCTCCAAATACATGTGACTGCACCAAAGCACGCTGCTTGTTAAAAGAAAAAACCCTTTGTAATAATGATTAAAAAGCATGAGCCAACAAAGTTGTTAGCACAGAAACACTGAAACAGGAAACTTCCAAAAGAAAAGGCACCTATAGCTAAAATCTCAAAGCTTCTAAGGGGGGCTCTAAAGTTAACAGAACATAAGAAGAATGTGTTAAGTCTGCTATTATGCCAGCCTGTCACAGGACCGTCTAAAAAAAAAATACGACACAACAAACTCAACATCTAACCAGCGTTCAGTTTGGCTAGACCCTTTTGAATACTGGTGTCTCACAGAAGTGATGCGGGGAAGACGCCATTCCCTAAGCGAGAGCAACGAAAAAGAAAACAAGAATTGGTAAAGCCAACAGGTATAGCATTGTCTGGCAGTCTTTTTTTTGTTTTTGTCATGGCTTTTGTAAATTGTTATTACTGGGAATGTTTTTGGGTGCTCGTAGTCCCAAAAAAAAACATTGATGACAGCAAGCACATTTTTGGGTTCAAAACAAGCATTACCTACTTTACAAACATAGGTTAAGATTCTGACCTGGAAAAAACTGGTATAGAAATAAAATTTGCTTCCCCGTTTAAGGCAACCCTTCTGAGGCTCTGCACCATATAACTGACCTGGGCGAGGTTGTCTCACTTGTCCCCCTAGCAAACCCCTAACATGCACACCGCTCTTACATGATTTCACAGGTACAGAAACGGCCAAAAAGACATGCAATGAGGTTACAACATTTGTGCGCCTTCATGCCAAACATGGCTGTGCCAAAGTAAACAACGGCCTGCAGTGAAATCAACGGTGGAGAAAATATTAGGCCTGGGCGGAGTTCCGTTGGAGTTCTGCTATGCAGAACTCAGCAGAGTGACCAAAAAACTCAGCCAGCAGAATGTGTTAGGTCCCCCCATTTGTGCAGATTTTTAGTGCTGGGTGTTTGTCCCACGCTGGAAAATCAGTGCAAAGGGCACCATGCGCAGTGCAAGAGGGTGCTGCTTCTTTCTGCTGCTCGAGTAGATGTTCTACTCAAGCAGCAGCTTCCTCAACGCGAACGGAAGGTTTCTCAACACGAGCGGTTGTGACCATCTGCGATCGCCCGCGTTGAGAAATCTCGCTGGGAGGTGGTCTAGCATTGGATTTCCCTTGCTTGCACTCGCCAACTTAACGTTGGCGAGTGAGAAAAAAACTCCAACTCTGCGTGCTCCGTGGAGTGCGGAAAACTCTGCAAACTGCCCAGGCCTAGAAAATATAGAGCTGGTCTCTGGGGCATAAAATGCTGTCTAACAAAAAGAGCTAAGAAAACAACAAAACGGTAGCTTCGCCGTGTGCCTCCTGTAAGCAACGCTGTCTACAGAGGACATCTGTTGGTGGGAAGATGCACACCATTTCGTACCCACTCATCTGATTATGTCAAGCAAAGCAACCTCAATTCGATTCTACACCTGCACCCACTCGGGCAGCTGCTGCTGAGACAATGTTTATATTTGCAGGAATTGGCGATTTGAAACTTCTCTCTAGAACCCACACCACCATACAAGCTAGTCCATCAATCAGGGGTTTATATAGCACGACTACTCACCCGTAAGGGTCTCGAGGCACTGGGGGGGGGGGTGGCCTTCTGATCTATCTGGGCGCAGGGGTTCAGTCGAAGAGCCAAGTCTTGAGATCCTTCCTGAATTGAGTCGGCGACGGGGATTGTCTGAGGTGGAGAGGCAGGGTGTTCCAGGTCTTGGTGGCGAGATGGGAAAAGGATCTTCCTTCGGTTTTGGTCTTGTGGATCTGTGAGACGGTGGCCAGGGCCAGTTGGGCGGATCGAAGGTGTCTGGTGGGTAAGTGGAATGAAAGGCGTTGGTTCAGATATGCAGATCCTGCGTCGTGGAGAGCTTTGTAGGCATGTGTGAGGAACTTGAAAGTGACTCTTTTGTTGACTGAAAGCGAGTGGAGTTCTCAAAGGTGTTCCGGGATGTGGCTGCGGTGGCACATGTTGAGGATCATTCTGGCTGTGGCGTTTTGAACGTTCTGTAGTTTCCTAATGAGTTTCTGGGTGACGCCGGCGTAGAGTGCGTTGCTGTAGTCGAGTCTGCTGGTGATGAGTGCGTGGGTGACGTCTTTCTGGATTCTGTGGGGATTCATCTGAATGTCTTTTGAAGCAGGCGGAATGTGTGGAAGCAAGATGAGGATATGGCGTTGATCTGGTGGTTCATTGTGAGCGAGGAGTCCAGTATGATGCCGAGGTTACGTGCGTGGTCTGTGGAGGTAGGGGGGTTCCCAGTGCGGTGGGCCCCCAGGAGTCATCCCAGGCTGAGGAGTCCATCAGCTGCCGAAAAGCTGGAATCCCACCTGGGGGTCCACTGAAAGCCTCGGCTTGCGCCCATCCAAAGTGCCTGAAACTGGCACATCCCTTTGGCTACTTAAGTTGGAATCAAGCAGCAAACCGGGACTCACTTGCCCCCCAAACCTCGTTCACTGCTCAAACCTACAGACAAACCCATTAAACTCAACAAATCAAATGCAACCAATCCTGGAGGTACAGAGAAAAATGCAGGTTTCCCCAGAAATAAGGCCTCCTAGAATTTATCAAATGAGAAAGAGCTATGCAGCACCCTGCTGCGCTGTGTGTGCAACATTAATATCAGCAGCTTAAGTAGTAACAGGCAACAACGTCCACCATCATGTCAGGAGCCCTGTCTGGAGCAGCAATGCTTTCAACTCAACAGGACAGGCAGGAATGGACCATACAAAAACAAAACCCTACACCCGCACCTCCAACCAATTACAAGTTCTATGATCACACTAAGATTTGACATAAAATGTTCTGTACTGAGACGGTTGGAATTACAGCACAAGCGGAGTCACATAGGAATAGGATCTGATTACATATGCAGTCACAGCAAAATAATGTTACAGTATAAACGCGAGTTAAGTGGAACACGTGGTGCATCGAGGCAACAACTTTACATAAAATAATTGGCTGCGCACCATTGTTTAACTGAGCCCCGGCTCGTATTATTACTAACGAAGCTGACCATTACGGACACTGAGCATGAATATTTTACAGGGTTGTCGCATGCCCGGTTCTCCAACTCTACAATGGGCTGGGCCGAAACTGCACATTGAGGGTCTGCAGGGTCATGCCTTTCCCTCCCACACCATAGGGTTGTTGGAGCCACTATGCTACTTCAGAGAACTTGTGGACATGGGCATTCACCACAGAAACCCACAAGACCAGAAAGTAACCAACCGACCACACTAAGACAAACAGATGTCTGAGCCGGTAAGGCAGGACAGAGCTCTCCCTTTTAACACTGCCCTGTCTCGGAGAAGAGTGTCTCAGCCAGACAGAAATAGTTACATGCCGAGCTGAGCTTAGGTTGTAGATTCGAGGTCGCTGCTCAGCATGCACCAGTTTTTTAAGGGCATTTAAGTGGAAGGTGCAGGTAACAGAGAGCAACACAGGGGGACAGACATGCATGAGGAACAGAGCTCAATAACAAATGCACTCTCCTTGAGTCCTCAATAGAGAGGATGTGGTGTAACATACAGAGCTGCCGACTTAGTAACTGGGAAACCGGGTTCAAGTTGTGGCTTCGGCTCTCCCTTGTCTGCTATAAATAAATAAACAATAGTGAATTGAAACGAAATAGGAATGGAAACAAAATTACAAATGCCTTACAAATGTCGATCCATACTACGGCAATGGTTGAACTTCCTTTGAGTGAACGCGTACAGGATTGGGAGAACGTTTAGAGGAAGAAAAGCCCACATTTAAAATAAAATGGGCAAAAACAAAATAGAACAAGCAATAGATGGAATGGGACCAACTCAAAGAAAAAAAGAGTGCGCCAAACAAACCATAAGTAAACAAAAGAGTAGGGGGGCATGTAACAGGGGCAGTAGCCATGAAAGTGAAAACACACCCAAAGGCAGGACAAATAGCAATGTTTCATCAATTAAAAGAAAGGCACACAAAGGAACAAATGAAAATCAATGGGTGAGATGAAAGCCCATAGAGAAGATACAGCATGTCTCGATGAGACAGCGCATGTGCTGCCTAGGCAAAACCTAAAAATGAGGGAAATAAAGATATTTTTCCTTGTTACACCTCACCACAGGAGTAGTAAGGTGTTCCCGCTTCCCTGGGTTTACATGCTATCGTAAATCTGGGGAAGTGTCAAAATCCATTGCTATTACATGGGGTAATCCACCGCAACCCCCATGGAACTCCTCCCGAGCGCCGAGTAAAGCAATGTCATGATTTTTTTGCTGCCTTGCCTTACTCCATATTTATGAGGCCATTCCAAGCCACACATAGTTCCTTTGCGTGGCCTCATAGACAGGATTTTGTGATTTGCGCCGCCAGAGAATCACAAAAAGTAACACTCCATCAGCGCTAGGGGCTTGTAAATATTCCCCTATGAGTAGTTGGCATTGATGGCCAGTGTAAGGAACAGAAATAGGTGGGATGCATGAGGTTACGGCACTGGTGGACAGTGTACAGAACTAGGACTGGTGGATACTGGGGCCTGCACTGAGGAGCACATAGTGTTGGGCAGAGTGAGGAGTATGCACCGAAGCAGTATGAGCCTGTAGGAACTCGAATAAAACAGGATTTTTATATCAACCCACTGAAATATTTTACACTTATTAAATGAAATCAGGAAAACAAAATGTAGAGAATAGGGCAAGAGAATGAAATAATCTGCAGTTTGGAACTAGGCAGACATTGTTCTTTGCAGAAAATTGCTGTTAATCCATACTTTTTGGATACTTTGGGGGCAAGGAGGTGGTTCAGGTTTAATGCTGCACACTGTGACTGCACAAACCTTTGCACCTTCCCTCTGAAGGAAATTTACTCATTCGCTGATGCTATATGTTCTTTCTGTACATACACACGCTGCATGCTATTGTACGAAGAAAGTGATTTGTTGGAAATTCAACTGTGTAGTAAATGACCCTTTCTGCAGGGTCAACCCAAACTTTTTGCCTACCTCCGTCTCTTTTTCTGACCTCGTTTGTGCTGACATTAGAACTCTGAGCACTTTACCACTGCTAACCAGTGCTAAAGTGCATGTGCTCTCTCCTCTAAAAATGGTAACATTGGCTCATACCCAATTGGCATATTTCATTTACTTATAAGTCCCTAGTAAAGTGCACTACATATACCCAGGGCCTGTAAATTAAATGCTAGTAGTGGGCCTGCAGCACTGCTTGTTCCACCCACTTAAGTAGCCCTCTAACCATGTCTCAGGCCTGCCATTGCAGATCCTGTGTGTGCAGTTACACTGTCACTTCGACCTGACAAGATAAACATCTTGCCAGGCCTAAACCATCCCTTTTTATATGTCACCCCTAAGGTAGGCCCTGTCTACCCACAGGGCAGGGTGCCATGTATGTAAAAGGCAGAGCATGTACTTTTACGTTTTACATGTTCTGGTAGTAAAAAAACTCCCAATTCCGTTTTTCACTACTGCAAGGCCTTTTGACTTTGAAGTTTGGTGTCACTGAACTCACACTTTGGTGAAGTTGGATGTTAAATTCCAGTTTAGCAAATGCTACTTTTAGAAAATTGGCATTTACTTACTTTAGCCATTTGGTGCCTTCTGCCTGTATCTGAATACACGTCTGGGGTGGGTGACAGCTGCCTTCCTGCATTCCCTCTAGACTGTCACACACAAAGGAAAGGTATCTGTGCCTGAGTGGTCATCTGAATGCTGACACTTACACCTGAAAGGGCTATGTCCTGTCACCACACAAATGATTGATTACCCCCCTGTAGTGGGTTTGGATCCCAGGCAGGAAGAGAGAACCTCTGCACACTTCAAAGCTTTCTTTTAAGTCCCCCCACTTCAAAGGCACCACTGGTTATAAGTACTGGACCTCTGGCACTACCAAATCAGTGCACTTCTGGATCTGTGACTACTTAGCCAGGAAGAAGAGCGACTGTGCTGCTGGAAGGACTGCCACTCTGCTGGACTGCTGCTTTTCTTAACTCTGCCTTGCTGTGCTCTTGCCTTGCCTTGCTGAGCTGCCTTGCTGCCTGCTGTTCTCCTGGCTGGGTGGGAAGGACTGGACCTGCATTAACTTGAACCAGAGTGACTTCAAGGGCTTGCTGGCTTGCCTCCTGTTCCAAGTTTCAGGGATATCAAAAAATTCAACTACCTGTATCTGGAATCTGCAAGATGTGAGTCTGCCGTGCCAAGTGGTGCCAACTCAGTCTTGGGCCCTTTGAAGTGCGGCTTAAGGTGCTTCTTTATTCCGAACCCAACCGTCCTTATAGAAACCCCCGCATTTTCACATTTGCATGAGTCTGAACCAGCCCATCCTTGTTGTTACGGGGAGCAGACCCAGCACATCGCCCTCGGAAACAGCGCATCCTCGTCGATGCATTGAGCAGACCTTGCACATCGCCCTCAGAACCAGACATTGCCTTCGGCATCAACCCCTCATCTACTACGGGAGCAACAGCCATGCATCGCATCTGGAACCAGCGATCGCACTCAGAACTGTTGCATCGCTGCATTTGCATGGAGAAAATAGATGCATCTCGTCCATTGCATGGCTCGACACCGACACATCGCCTCAGCCTCATCTCTCATCCTTGTCAACGACAGTGCATCCTGGATCAAGGTACTTTGGTTCAGTGGGCCCAAGTGGGTCCCTGTATCTGGCCCAAGCTTCATCGCAGTTGGCCTGAAACTTTGACTTTTCCCCAGTTTAGCGCGACCAGATAACCCATTTAAATGTTTTTTGCTTCTAAGCGCTATTTTGACATTTAGTCTTTAAAAAAATCATATCTCGACTTCTACACATTGGAGTTTTGTCATTTTGGTATTGTTTTATTTATAACATCATAATCTATTTTCCTAACTTGGTGTGAAATCTTTTTGTTGTGTTTTCACTGTGCTATTGTATGAAGTGTTGCACAAATACTTTACACATTGCCTCTTGATTTAAGCCTGACTGCTCTGTGCCAAGCTACCAGAGGGTAAGCACAGGATAATTTAAGGTGTATTGTGACTTACCCTGACTAGGATTTTGGTTCCTGCTTGGAAAGGGTGCATACCTCTGCCAACCAGAAACCCTATTTCGAACAAACTGTCATTGCTGGAGTAATGAAAGTTGATGAAGATGACAACGTGCTTTGTCTTGTGGTGGCTGCTTTTGGTGGTGTGGGGAATGTGCTGCAAACTCAGCGGTGGATTCCAACTCCATCATTCTTGATGTCCCTTTGTCTCTCAGTTTGGAAGTTTCTAGTTCTTAGGTCCTCAGTTGTGCATCTTCTTAAAGACTTCAAGGCAGATTTTCTACATTTTGCAAAAGTGATGCAAACCAGTGTAAAATGTTTATTTGGGATTTACTTTCCTGTGCAAATCATTACTTGTGCTGGAAAGTAGCCCTAAAGTAATGCAAAGTAGTTCTTTGCTGCTTTTGTCTTACTTTGCATCAAGGGAGTGTACCCTGGATAGTACATCGGTGTCCTCCATACAACCACCATCGTTTTTGATGCGGTCTATCTACTAACATTTGACAATATCACCTCTTTAAGGCAGCTGTTAAAAAGGAGAAACATTTTTATAATTAAAACGTTTTTGAGACTGCATGTGTTCTGCACAGTACAGCATTCATCAAAAGTGGGAAAAGCTTTAAAGTTTGTCTAGGCATTGTATTTTGTGCTGGAAGTGAACTTTGGTTGCTGCACTGCGTTGCGTGATAACTTTGTAAATCTACCTCTTGTCTACACTGACGTCTGGGTACTCAAAAGGGAAAAGCACCACAGAGATTTGAGATGCATTGTGTGTGACCTGGCATGAAGGATATTATCTATGAATTCCACAAAATTACACTGATGTCGTAGCAGGATGCCTTATGACCTACTTCATGCTCAAAGCAAATGTTGACCATGATTGCTACAGATTTCCTTCAATGAATCAGCACTTTGGAGAAACTATTGACTCGCTCATCACACATCTTTAAGCACCTATCAGGCACGGTGAGTTTGATTGTTACAATCTGGAGTTGGCACTAAAATCAAAAACCCTCGCAGACTGTGAATCCTCTTTATTTAGGTAGAAGCCGCTCCAGAAACGATGAAAATTATAAGTCCCCTAAGTGCCTCATTTACAATATTTAGATGCATGGCAGCGCAGCAAGCCTTCCTGCTGCGCTGCCGCGTGTCAAAATAAAAGGACAGGAATGCGCTGTATCTACAAGATAAAGCGCATTCTTGTCCTTCTCCCCTGTGCTGGTGCACAAACAGCAGCTGTGTGCCAGCGCAGACACCCTTGCGTCATTTTTGTGCAGGATGGGACACCTTCCTGCACAAAAACAATCATTTAAGGCATTTTCCTCTTTCTATGTGTGCTACAGAATGTAGCACACATAGAAAGAGGAAAAAACAAGGAGAAATATAAGTATTTCTCCTCGTTACGCCTCCCCTGGGAAGGCGTAGGATTCTGACGCATTGCCATGTATACAAAATGTTGTAAATTTGGGAGTGCATCACGTTCAATGGATGTTGTGTGGGAACATCCACAGCAACACCCATGGAGTTACCCTTTCACACACAGTTATGCGTGAAAAGGAAACATATTTACAAGGACAAGAAAAGTCATGCAGGGTGACTTTACATGGGCGTGTAAATATGGGGAAGCCCATTGCGCTGCCGGTGCGTCAATAAATCGCGCCGATGGGCTTGTAAATAAACCCCTAAGTATTCATGTATTGGCCAGTGTTGCAGGGCCTGTGGAGTGCCAGACAGTAACTATTGCTCACCATGGATATGATGAAGGGATGACCAGCATTCTGTACCTTGTAAAGGAAACTTGCTGTGAAGCTCCACACAAGGAAGATGCGTCATCGGTGTGGTTACAGTTTGCCACAAGTTGGCAGGTGCCCTCCTGCCAAAGGCAAGTGTCATGAATGTGCCAAGTTGGGCCTTTTGCAAATCACGTGCAAGCACTGCAATATGGATGACTGTAGACATCACTTCCCTCGTCGCAGCACATTCGGACCCAGATGTTTGACAATTCAAGGGCTAAACCCTGCGCAGGAGACATTGCCAGAGAAGTTCCAGCGAGTGCGATGCCTTTAAGGGATCTTCATTCCCTGGGCACACCAGGGCCTACGTTTAGCAAGGGTTGTGTGGGCATTTACACAGTACTGCACAGTTTTGCACTGCACCCGATTGCCTTTTTAATGGTTACGTAAATCGGCGTAATGAGTGAGCAGTCGCTCAAAATGTTTGTAAATCTGCTCCCAGGTCCGAAAGAAAGAATCCTTCTCTCTGAAGATGATGATACATTTAATTTGTCCTTGGCATTTATATAAATGGCGTAGAGGATTTTTTTTCAGACAGAACACCAGTGCCAACATCAATGTTATGACTGATGCTAAATATAAAAACGGAGCATCAACAGACGAAGGTGTGCATTTATATGGATCAAGAACGCTACTGCCGTATTAAGGGGTTTCCCAGCCCTCTTAGCGCCTAAAGAAACATGGTGTAGAGTTTGCCATTTAGGCCATGGAAGCTGCTGCTGATAACTGCTGCCTGCTGAATTGGATGGCTCAACTCGAGGAGCTCCGGGGTCTTATTGCAAGAGACTCCTTTGCAGAAGAATTTGACACTGAACATCTATTAACAGGACTGTTTATGGGCCTGGGCAGGCTCAAGAACTCCCAGACTGGTATACACATTGAGGAGTCGGTGAAACAAGTGGCACAACACTTTAGGAGCATTCCATTTTAACATTCAGAAAGAAGTCGAAACAGAAATCACCAGCCTCCCCCAACAGGGCATAATTAAACCCGTGGAGGAATCTATGCATTGAGTTTCTCCTCCTGTAATAGTGCCTCACAAATTATGCAGAGATATGCGCTAGCTAAAGCTATGCAGAGAGAGGCATCTCACTCAACGCACTCCGCATGTTATTCACCAAATGAACAGTGTTCAATTTTTCTCAAAACTTGAGCTCAACAAAGGCTATCATCACATGGAAGAATCGTCACAATACATTACCACAATTGCAAGACTCATGAGCCCCTTCAGATATGTGCGCCTCAGCTCCTGAGTGTTGTGTTGTACTGAGGTGCTTCAGGAAGAGATGGTAATTAGAGGCATTCCTAACTGTTTAAATTATAGTGATATTATCCTTGTCTTCACAAAGGTCGTAGAGGAACTTGATGCCACTTTGGTGAAAGTCCATCCTCTTTTTGTGTTGCTATAGTCACCCTAAGTGGGAAGGGTATGCCCAGACCTGGGTCCCATGCTCGCTATGCCACTGGATTCAAGCTAGCCTGGCTGCTGAGGGGTGATACCCTGAAACTGGCCCCAGGATGCTTGTTTTCCAGTCCAGGGAGGACCTGGCCTGGCAGTTCGGGCGGGACTGTTCCCATGGGGAGCAGGGTCAAGAAGGATTTGCATATGGCTGGGTCCAAACTGGGGTGGCGTGGTGAGCAAGAAAATCAATGGATTTAACCCAGAACTGTGACTGGGGGTGAATGTCTGACAATGTTCAACATTCAGTCCATTATCTTTTTGTGTTGCTATAGTCACCCTAAGTGGAAAGAGTATGCCCAGATGTGGGTCCCGTGCTCGCTATGCCACTGGACTCAAGCTAGCCTGGCTGATGAGGGGGGCTACCCTGAAACTGACCCCAGGATGCTTGTTTTCCAGTCCAGGGAGGACCTGGCCTGGCAGTTGGGGCTGGACTGTTCCCATGGGGAGCAGGGTCAAGACTGATTTGCATATGGTTGGGTCCAAACTGGGGTGGCATGTTGAGCAAAAAAATGATGGATTTAACCTAGATCTGTGACCAGGGGTGAATGTTCAAAGTATTCAGCATTTCGTCCATCATCTTTTTGTGTTGCTCTGGTGAAAGTCTGCAGTGCTCTCCAAGAGATGACTCTAATAGCAAAAAGATAAGCGTCTCTTCGGTATATGATCTCTCAAGTTTTTTAGACACATATTCTGTTTAAAAGACACATGTCCTGACCCAACAAGGTGCAAACTCTATTGTGTCGTCTGCTCTTGACAATATCTCTGATGTCACATTATTTTTGAGAATGACCACTTACTGCACCATCATCAGTGCTCAATGTTTCCAAAACCTCATTGAGAAGGGTCTGCCCTACAGCTGGTCCCAGAGCTCTCACAAAACTCTTGAAGTAACCAAGTCATACATCACGTAAGTGCACAACATGGTGTATTCTGATTCTACTTTACACACCGGGCTTGTAGTAGTTCCAAGCCCCGTTGGCCTGGGTGCCTTCCTGACACATAGAACACCCTTATGTTCAATTACCTATGCCTGTAGAATCTTGAAAGGGCTGAAAAGGCTTCCTTACATATGAGGAAGGAGATCTTGGCAATGGTATAGGTGTTCGAAGAGTTTAATTTACTCATATAGGGAAAGATTTATAAAGTTTCACTGATCGTCAGGACCATATAATAATATTTTGCAAATAAATAGCGAAAAAGCATCCCATATTTTAAGGTAGAGTATGACACTGAGGGATTATCAATCCAAGAAAAGGAACAGAACCTGGCTGATTTCTGCTGACTGACTTCAACTCAAAACCCTCTATCACTGAGAAATGCATGAAATATATCATCAAGTAGTCTTGCTCCCTGCTCTGGACAAAGTGACCGCTGTACAAACTTCACAAGTAGGCCCCACACTTCAGGCCATGGTTGAATTCGTTGACACATAGGAGTGGAGTGATCTAGAAAGAATCAAGGCAACGCATCACTGATGAAGTTTCATTAAATATTTCATCATGTTCAAAGCAAGTTTACATGCCGCTGGTAGGGTCTCATTCTTTGAGGTGCTCATTAAGTCATTCCACAAGTGTTGAGAAAGCACGTCACTGACCTAGCCCATTAAAGCCAGAAAGGCTTTGTGGCTACTGGTCCTCATTGAGTTTGTGAGGGAACTGTTTGGCTCCTGCCATTTATACCAGAGCCTTGGAAAGGACAGACCCCCCCCTCCTCTCATCCACTGAAGATTTGTGAACTACTCGCAGATATCTGGAAAGAGGTGGGTCTTGAGTTTTTTGATACATTACGACCGGACAACACCTTCTGGTAGCCATGGTCGAACATTACAGGGTCACAGAAGTTATGGCTGTCCCCTATACATTGGATAAAGTAGTCATTCCTGTGCCTAACTAAATCTTTTCCACAATTGGCATTCCAGCTGCTGTCAAGCCTGAAAATGGAACACCTTTCAATAGCAAAGACTTAAAAGCATTTGAGCAATATCTGTGGTTTCATCATTGAAAGATCAACCAGTTGTGGTCTCTTGCAGATGGCATTGTGGAACGCCTCATGGCCAAACAAAAGAAAGCCACACAGACTGCCAAAACCACCAAGATGTGTTTTGATGACCTTATGCGACTGTCGAGACACCCCTGGCAGCACAACTGGAAAATCATGAGTGCAACTGCTCTTTGGTTAGGAAATCCAACTGCGGCTTCCACAGGCAGCACAAACCTCACCTTAATCATCCTGAAGTAAGGCTATATGGCCGCCACATGAAACAGAAGATAAAAGTCTGTAGCGTCCTCCCCAGCCCTGTAGCATGTAAATGAATTGCATCACACACAGAGTTCAGTATTACACGCCTTTATTTCTCAGAGTGTAACCGGTAACTGAACTTAATGTGTCATGACTTCAATTAACCACACCAAATCACTTACGTCACTAGACTACGGAGCCTGTGAGGGACCATAGGGTTCCTCCGCTCTATACTAAACAAGACACTACATCTCACCCTTTGGTATATAAAAAAATGCAAACAAAACATATCTACATCAGAGTTCCTCAATGAGTCGTCGAGGCGCGTGAACCAGTCTTCTAGATCTCATGGTGTGAAGCTGAGGAGACACAGGAGGAACAACTGCAGCAGGCACTGGTGAGCTAGCCACTGAGGCAGTCTGGGGGTTCTCCTGGTCTTCTGATGACAGAGTCTCACTTGCGATATCTGGAACTGACGGACTCCGAGGCAGGTGCTTGAAATAAGAGGAATCCCTCGTAATGGACTTTCCAGCACGATGAGCCCTCACCATGTGTCCGTTACTAGTCACAACTTGCAATGTATCGACATCGAATGGAGCATCAGATTTGCTTTTTCACCTCTGTGTGACAAGGACATGATACCCTTTCTGAAACATAATGACCAGAACACATCAAAGCTTGTCTGCATAAGTCTTTATTCTGGACTTGTGAGCTGAGTCAGTGAGTCAAACTGTCTTGGCATCAACTGTTCTTTCTGTGGTCCACTGGGGCAGCTTAGTCCCCATGGCTATCCGGAACATCAGGGTGGCAGGGCTTTCGCTGGTTGTAGAATGGGGCGTACTTCTGTAGGCATGAAGAGTAGAATGAAGAACAGACTTGAGTTCAAGCCCTTCTAGCGCAGCGCGCTGGACAGCCTTCTTAAGAGTGCTCATAAAAAGTTCAACAACACCATTAGCTTGTGGCCGTAGAGGTGTGCTTTTCTGATGACTGTTATTCAAATAAGTAAGAAAGTCTTTGAATTCCCGACATAACATAAAACATACCATGAGTATTTGTAAAGCACACATTCACCACGAAGGATATCTTGGCGCTGAATAACAGATGTTTATTGTTACCCAACTCAATGGTACTCATTTTATCGACCTCATAAGGAAGAAAGGCTGAGTGGGCCCACCAGGAATTTCCCCTGTGACCATGAGGCCAAACACAGGCCCCTATAGCGGTCGCACTATTCCACTAAGCCACCAGACCCGGCCATTGAATGGTGGCCATTGTCAGATTTTAGAACGGACGGAATGCCCCAGGTTGCAAATACGCCTTCTAGTCTTTCCATTACTCGATCATGAGTGATTGACAAAAGGCCTTCCCCCAGATGAATTTGGGAGTACTCATCTATAATTACCATGAGATAATGGCCATTTTCAAGGGGTCCAATAAAATCAACTGCAATTTTCCCCCAGATGTGTTTTGGAAGATCTGTCATGGTCAAAGGATGCTGCGTTGTTTTGGGAGATAAACAGTTACACAAATGACAAGCCTGGAACTCTCTCAACTCGCTCAGCAAGATAAAGGAACCAAACACGGTCCTGGAGTGCTCGCTTGGTGGCAACAATTCCACGATATCCCTCATGTGCCACTTCAATGACTTGCTGTCGTAGACTTTCAGGAATGACAATTCTCAACCCTTGCAAGATTGCCTTCTTGTGTAACTGACATTTCATCACACACATTCTTGAATTTCTCATATTCACTGTCGTTATCAAGAAGTCAAGCAAGTGTTCTCCGGACTGATGCATAATAATGTCTTTGAGGATGAGCATATTCCTATCTGCATTGATAGCAACACTTATTTACTCCGTGGAGACAGCCGCAGGAGTGTTGGATCTCACAATGAAGTTAACGTAGGCCTTGATCATTTTAGAAGGGGTACCCTGACACTGTATGGGCACTCGAGAAAAGTAGTTGGCATTGGTTTTAATCTTTTCCCGGCCGGTGCACAATGGTGTAGTGATTCTCTTGCAGTCGCAGCCCCCACCTCTCAATGCGAGGGGGCATCTTGGCCTTTGTATTGCCAAAAATAGTGAGCAGTGCTTGGTGATCGTTAACAAGCCCAAAATATTTCCCATGCAGAAATACATGAAAGTGTTCGTAAGCCCATACAACAGCTAGGCTTTCTTTCTCAAGTTGCGAGTAAGCTTGTTCAGTCTGTGATAAACTTCGGCTACCATAAGCTACAATACGCCTTTGTGCATTTGCATGTCCACTATGTTGGGCAAGAGTCTTGCCCAAACCCACTGGGCTGGCATCCACAACAATCTCTGCATGTAATTATAGATCAAAGTAAGTCATTTCAGTAGCATTTTCAATTGCATACTTAATCGTCTTGAAACTTATCCTGCGGCCACTGAAATGAAACATTCTGTTTCTTGAACTTTCTCAATGGGGCATTCACAGTGGCAAAGTCACGGATGTACCTGGAACAGTAGCTGGCCATACGAAGAAAAGAACTCAGCATGGTTACATCTTGTGAAGGGGAGGTAGATGACAAAGCCTGAAGCTTGGCTGGATCCCGAGTCATTCTCATTTTAGAAAATGTGCCCAAAGAATTTTAGTTTTGTTTTGTGAAACTTGCACTTTTTAGCATTCATCGTAAGACCTGCAACTGCACTTTGATGGCACAATTTGTGTAAGGGCTCTATCATGTTCCCTTTGGGTGGCCCCAAATAATAGTATATCATCACTGTAATTGACCATGCGTGATAGGCTGTCTAATGAGACATAACATCTTGGAAAAGTTTGGCAGCTGAAGACACTCTGAAACTCAATCTTTTGTATCTGAACAAACCAACATGAGTTGAAAAGGTAGTAATGTACCTGCAATTTTCTTCCATTTTGAGCTGCTGATATCCTTTGTTCGCATCAAGTCACAAAAAGACTTTGGCACCATTCAAATGGGTAATCATATTGGCAATGTGCGAACCTTGATGTCGTTCTCTTTCAATAGCCTTGTTTGCTTCATGCATGTCCATACAAATTCGCACAGACCTTCAACTGTCCTTTTTAGGTACCACCACTATCGGCAGCCAATGAACCTCCTCGTATCGGAAGGCGTCTTCTTCTGCCGCCCACCATTTGTGCATTGCTCCCCTCCATGCCTCCACCGTGGGGGCTGCAGGGGAGCACCAGTGAGCCTAAGCATGCTTTTGGCTAATAGTAGTGCCAGGGCCGCAAAGCAGGTTTGTATTCTCTTTCGCTTCTTCTGCTTGAATATGCCCGAGGAGGATGCTTCCCATATGTAAATGTCTGGTAACTCTGTGACCTCGCGCAGGGTGGTGTGGATTGAGTGCCAATAATTTTGGAGGGTAGTACAGGAACATAGCATGTGCCAGAGATCTGCATCAGGAGCTCGGCAGCGTGGGCATTCGAACTGCGTCTCGGGGGAGTAACGGTGTAGTTGAGGCAGGGTTAGGTAGGGCCTGTGTAGGATGAAGAATTGTATGTTTTTTAAATGTGAGTTGCTGGAGACCTTTTTGGGAAATTCAAGTGCCCGTTCCCATTCCTTTTCATGCAGTATCCTCCAGAGTTCATCCTCTTACTTTTGGCGCAGTGCTGTGAGGGGAGTGGTTGTCGGTTTGCGTATGGCCTTAAATAGCCAGGTAATAAGATGTCAGCCAGCTCCCATGCCTAGGATAGTCTGAACCACTGGGTGCGCTGCAGGTTCTTTGAGAGGTCCCAAAATGTGTGGCATGCATGACTGAGCTGTCTGTGCAGGAGGAACTGTCCAGGGGGAGGTCACTCTCCTCGGCCAATTGGACAAAGAGTAGGAGATGGCCCTCAGCAAAAAGGTCGCCGGCCGTGAGCACCAAGTGGTCTGTCCAGACCCTCAGTTCCCCAACAGTGTAGAAACCTAGGTTGCGTGGAAGACCAACATGGGGCATATTCGGAGTGTATAGTGGGGTCATCCGGGACAGGTGTTGTATCCTGGCCATGCATGTCTTTGTTACTGCCACTTGTTGGGACCAGGGAGCTATGAGTTGGGTCTTTGGTAGGTGTCGGCCTCAGATCGTAGGTATTGTCAGTGGTCTGGACTCTGGACTTGCTTTGTCTAAGTAGTGCCCAGCCATCCAGTGAGACAACCATTGGAGCTGTGCTGCCAGAAAGTATACACAAGGAGATGATGGACGGAGTGCTGAAACTTTTCAAACACTCACCCCCAGTCACAGATCTGGGTTGAATCCATCATCATTCTTTAGCTCACTTTGCCACCCCAGTTCAGACACAGCTATATGCAAATCAGTCTTGACCCTGTGCCTCATGGGAACAGTCCAGACCGAACTGCCAAGCCATGTCTTCCCTGGACCGGAAACAAGCATCCGGGGACCAGTTTCGGGCTAACAGCCCTCATCAGCCAGGCTAGCTTGAATCCAGTGGCAAAGTGAGCAAGGGACCCACGTCTGGGCATACCCTGCCAACTTAGGGCGAACAAAGCAAACACAAGGAGATGATGGACGGAGTGCTGAAACTTTTCAAACAGTCACCCCCAGTCACAGATCTGGGTTGAATCCATCATCATTCTTTAGCTCACTTTGCCCCCCTAGTTCAGACACAGCTATATGCAAATCAGTCTTGACCCTGTGCCTCATGGGAAAAGTCCAGCTCGAACTGCCAAGCCATGTCTTCCCTGGACCGGAAACAAGCATGCTGGGACCGGTTTCGGGCTAACAGCCCTCATCAGCCAGGCTAGCTTGAATCCAGTGGCAAAGTGAGCAAGGGTCCCACGTCTGGGCATACCCTGCCAACTTAGGGCGAACAAAGCAAACACAAGGAGATGATGGACGGAGTGCTGAAACTTTTCAAACACTCACCCCCAGTCACAGATCTGGGTTGAATCCATCATCATTCTTTAGCTCACTTTGGCACCCCAGTTCAGACAGAGCTATATGCAAATCAGTCTTGACCCTGTGCCTCATGGGAACAGTCCAGCACGAACTGCCAAGCCATGTCTTCCCTGGACCAGAAACAAGCATGCTGGGACCGGTTTCGGGCTAACAGCCCTCATCAGCCAGGCTAGCTTGAATCCAGTGGCAAAGTGAGCAAGGGACCCACGTCTGGGCATACCCTGCCAACTTAGGGCGAACAAAGCAAACACAAGGAGATGATGGACAGAGTGCTGAAACTTTTCAAACACTCACCCCCAGTCACAGATCTGGGTTGAATCCATCATCTTTCTTTAGCTCACTTTGCCACCCAAGTTCAGACACAGCTATATGCAAATCAGTCTTGACCCTGTGCCTCATGGGAACAGTCCAGCCCGAACTGCCAAGCCATGTCTTCTCTGGACCGGAAACAAGCATCCTGGGACCGGTTTCGGGCTAACAGCCCTCATCAGCCAGGCTAGCTTGAATCCAGTGGCAAAGTGAGCAAGGGACCCACGTCTGGGCATACCCTGCCAACTTAGGGCGAACAAAGCAAACACAAGGAGATGATGGACGAAGTGCTGAAACTTTTCAAACACTCACCCCCAGTCACAGATCTGGGTTGAATCCATCATCATTCTTTAGCTCACTTTGCCACCCAGTTCAGACACAGCTATATGCAAATCAGTCTTGACCCTGTGCCTCATGGGAACAGTCCAGCCTGAACTGCCAAGCCATGTCTTCCCTGGACCGGAAACAAGCATCCTGGGACCGGTTTCGGGCTAACATCCCTCATCAGCCAGGCTAGCTTGAATCCAGTGGCAAAGTGAGCAAGGGACCTACGTCTGGGCATACCCTGCCATCTCTTTGTATTTGCTTTGTTCGCCCTAAGTTGGCAGGGTATGCCCAGACGTGGGTCCCTTGCTCACTTTGCCACTGGATTCAAGCTAGCCTGGCTGATGAGGGCTGTTAGCCCGAAACCGGTCCCAGGAGGCTTGTTTCCGGTCCAGGGAAGACATGGCTTGGCAGTTCGGGCTGGACTGTTCCCATGAGGCACAGGATCAAGACTGATTTGCATATAGCTCTGTCTGAACTGGGGTGGCAAAGTGAGCTAAAGAATGATGATGGATTCAACCCAGATCTGTGACTGGGGGTGAGTGTTTGAAAAGTTTCAGCACTCCGTCCATCATTTCTTTGTGTTTGCTTTGTTCGCCCTAAGTTGGCAGGGTATGCCCAGACGTGGGTCCCTTGCTCACTTTGCCACTGGATTCAAGCCAACCTGGCTGATGAGGGCTGTTAGCCCAAAACCGGTCCCAGGATGCTTGTTTCCGGTCCAGGGAAGACATGGCTTGGCAGTTCGGGCTGGACTGTTCCCATGAGGCACAGGATCAAGACTGATTTGCATATAGCTGTGTCTGAACTGGGGTGGCAAAGTGAGCTAAAGAATGATGATGGCTTCAACCCAGATCTGTGACTGGGGGTGAGTGTTTGAAAAGTTTCAGCACTCCGTCCATCATCTCTTTGTGTTTGCTTTGTTCGCCCTAAGTTGGCAGGGTATGCCCAGACGTGGGTCCCTTGCTCACTCTGCCACTGGATTCAAGCTAGCCTGGCTGATGAGGGCTGTTAGCCCGAAACCGGTCCCAGGATGCTTGCTTCCGGTCCAGGGAAGACATGGCTTGGCAGTTCGGGCTGGACTGTTCCTATGAGGCACAGAATCAAGACTGATTTGCATATAGCTGTGTCTGAACTGGGGTGGCAAAGTGAGCTAAAGAATGATGATGGATTCAACCCAGATCTGTGACTGGGGGTGAGTGTTTGAAAAGTTTCAGCACTCCGTCCATCATTTCTTTGTGTTTGCTTTGTTCGCCCTAAGTTGGCAGGGTATGCCCAGACGTGGGTCCCTTGCTCACTTTGCCACTGGATTCAAGCCAACCTGGATGATGAGGGCTGTTAGCCCGAAACCGGTCTCACAATGCTTGTTTCCGGTCCAGGGAAGACATGGCTTGGCAGTTCGGGCTGGACTGTTCCCATGAGGCACAGGATCAAGACTTATTTGCCTATAGCTGTGTCTGAACTGGGGTGACAAAGTGAGCTAAAGAACGATGATGGATTCAACCCAGATCTGTGACTGGAGGTGAGTGTTTGAAAAGTTTCAGCACTCCGTCCATCATCTCTTTGTGTTTGCTTTGTTCGCCCTAAGTTGGCAGGGTATGCCCAGACGTGGGTCCCTTGCTCACTTTGCCACTGGATTCAAGCTAGCCTGGCTGATGAGGGCTGTTAGCCCGAAACTAGTCCCAGGATGCTTGTTTCCGGTCCAGGGAAGACATGGCTTGGCAGTTCGGGCTGGACTGTTCCCATGATGCACAGGATCAAGACTGATTTGCATATAGCTGTGTCTGAACTGGGGTGGCAAAGTGAGCTAAAGAATGATGATGGATTCAACCCAGATCTGTGACTGGGGGTGAGTGATTGAAAAGTTTCAGCACTCCGTCCATCATCTCTTTGTGTTTGCTTTGTTCGCCCTAAGTTGGCAGGGTATGCCCAGACGTGGGTCCCTTGCTCACTTTGCCACTGGATTCAAGCTTGCCTGGCTGATGAGGGCTGTTAGCCCGAAACCGGTTCCAGGATGCTTGTTTCCGGTCCAGGGAAGACATGGCTTGGCAGTTCGGGCTGGACTGTTCCCATGAGGCACAGGATCAAGACTGATTTGCATATAGCTGTTTCTGAACTGGGGTGGCAAAGTGAGCTAAAGAATGATGATGGATTCAACCCAGATCTGTGACTGGGGGTGAGTGTTTGAAAAGTTTCAGCACTCCGTCCATCATCTCTTTGTGTTTGCTTTGTTCGCCCTAAGTCGGCAGGGTATGCCCAGTCGTGGGTCCCTTGCTCACTTTGGCTCTTGATTCAAGCTTGCCTGGCTGATGAGGGCTGTTAGCCCGAAACCGGTCCCAGGATGCTTTTTTCCGGTCCAGGGAAGACATGGCTTGGCAGTTCGGGCTGGACTGTTCCCATGAGGCACAGGATCAAGACTGATTTGCATATAGCTGTGTCTGAACTGGGGTGGCAAAGTGAGCTAAAGAATGATGATGGATTCAACCCAGATCTGTGACTGGGGGTGAGTGTTTGAAAAGTTTCAGCACTCCGTCCATCATCTCTTTGTGTTTGCTCTGCCAGAAAGTATGCCTTGAAGGATGGGGCCCCTAAGCCTTCCTGGTCCTACAGCAGCTGCAACTTGGCAAGAGCAATTTGCTTAAGTCTGAGTCCCCAGATAAGCGTGCAGAGGAGAGAGTCTACGTCCCTGAAAAAAGAGTGTGGTGGTTGTAGAGAACTGGGCTTTTTTGCAGTTTCCCCCACTTTGTCCCCTTTTTAGCTACTAGGTGCTGATTTTCAACTCTGACAGTGCAATGAGGCCTGCTAACCAGACCTCGGAGCCAGTGCTCCTTCCCTAAAACAAGGTGCTGTCTAATTGTGCTACAATTTGCAAAAGCACCCCTGTAAGTCCCTAGTTAATGGTGTTCCAGATACCTAGGGCAGGGATCCTAAAGAGGGCCCCTAAGGGCTGTAGCATATCTTATGCCACCCTAGGAGACCAACATACAAATTTTACACAGACTGCCATTGCAGGCTGCATGACATGGTGCAAACCATGAGTGAAACCATGACATGACACACTCCTGCGTGTTGTGCAAAAGTCACTTCATCTAATACATCTAAGTCACCCCTACAGCAGTCAGGGTGCATTATATTGTATGCGAGGACATTTCTGCATGAACAGATATGCTCCTGTGATGTTGACGCAACTAGGGACCGGTACCGGAACGAAGGTGGCCAAAAGGAAGGAATTGCGGGAGAGATGGTCGTGGTTCAGGCTATTTTATTTGTGCAAACACTAAAGGAATCAAGGCAAACGTCTATTAGAGTTCAGGGCAGGCTTCCTGGTTGGGATGGTCCCGTCTTCACCAGGGCTTCTCCTGGGCTTGGGGTTTAGGCACGTGGCTGTCCGCTTCCCAGGAGTTGGTTATACTGTTGTAGGAGGGAAGGAAGGAAAATAAAGAACACCGGAATAAGTGGTGAGGAACTGGGTGCTTCCTATGTCAAGGGATGAGGAGTGAGGGTCACCTCTAACCGGCACCAAGTGAGACCCAACGTGACCTCCCTCTAAACAATGCCCTTCCCCCTCCCGTGTCCCGTGAATCCCTGGAGTTTTGCCCGTACCTTGGCGAGCCACCCCCCTCCTGGAGGGTGGCTGGGCGAGACGCGATCCCGTTGGCCTCCCGGCTTGACGTCGTCCTCTGCAGCAGCTGCTCTCGGCTCGGCGTCTTCCTCTGCTACCGCTCTGTATGCTTTTCCGTCTCTGCCTTCTTCCACCGTCCACGCCACGAACTCTCCTCCTGTTTCGGGGAATACAGCTTCCGCTCCTCGAAAGAAGTCCGGCCTTCTTGTGTCGGCCGCCTGCTCCTGTGATAGGCCGGGTTCCGATGGTGTCATAGGCCACGCCCCCTGGGATTCCTCTTGAGGGTTTTTCTTAAAGGGCTCCAGCCGATCTTGTACAAAGGGCGAGATGACGGTTGTGAGGGGTTTGTCGGTGTCAAAGGGCAACAGAGTCCGCAGTTCGTCATCGGACTCGTGACACACGTCCCCCCCTGGAATTCCCCGATCGGGGGAAATGGGAAACCGGGACAGGTAGTCCGCATTGCCTTGGTCCTTGCCTTTACGGTGTAATACCTCGAAGCGGAAAGGCTGCGGGCTAAAAACCATCGAAGGACTCTGTCATTGTTCCCTTTATTCCTCTGGAGCCAAGTGAGAGGGGCATGGTCAGTGTATAGCAAAAAGGAACGTCCCTCCAAGTAATACCAGAGTTTTTCCACACTCCATTTTAGGGCCAAACATTCCTTCTCTATTGTGGGATAGGCCTTTTCCCTGGGAAAGAGCTTCCTGCTGATATACAGTATGGGGTGCTCTAATCCCTCACTGTCCAGCTGTAAGAGTATGGCACCTATCCCCACCCCTGAAGCGTCCGTTTGTAAAACGAATGTTTTCTGGAAGTCTGGAGTGAGGAGTACAGGGGAAGTGGTCAGTGACGCTTTCCGGGCCAAAAAGGCCTGGAGTTCCTGTTCAGAGGGGTTTTTGATACGATTAGCTGTAGTGGATTTTTTTAGCAATTCAGTGCGGGGTGCTGCTGTTTGGGAAAAATGGGGAATGAATCGTCTATAGTAGCCGATCAAGCCTAAAAAAGCCCTCATCTCTTTCTTGGTGTTGGGAAAGGGGGTGTCTTGAATGGCCCTTACCTTCTCCGACTGTGGTTCAATCAGCCCTTCCCCCAACAGGTAACCCAGGTATTTGACTTTTTGGAAGGCGAATTTGGATTTATTTGCGTTGATATGAAGGTTGGCTTCCCTCAATTCTGTAAGAATGGCTGAAAGGTGCGATTGATGTTCCCCCCACGTTCTGCTAAAGACAATGATATCGTCCAAATAGGCCGATGAATATCCCAGGTGATTTTTCAGGAGTGTGTCCATGAGCCTTTGAAAGCTAGCCGGGGCACCATGAAGGCCGAAAGGCAGTACTGTGAAGTGAAAGAGCCCATCCGGGGTAGAGAAGGCAGTCTTTTCTTGGTCCTCCGGGTGGAGAGGGATTTGCCAGTAGCCTTTGGTGAGGTCGATGGTGGATATGTAGCGAGCCTCACCCAGGCGCTCAATCAGCTCATCCACCCGGGGAAGGGGATATCCGTCCTGTTTGGAAATGTGGTTCACCGCTCTGAAGTCAATACAGAAGCGGGTGCTTCCATCTGGCTTCGGGACAAGAACAATTGGTGAACACCAATTGCTCCTTGAGGGTACCACTACTCCTAAAGCTAACATATCGGCCACTTCTTTTCGTAACGCAGCGCGACGTGCTTCGGGGACCCGATAGGGTTTTGTTTAACCACAACGCCCTCAAGGGTAGGTATCGAATGGGTGGCTAAAGGTGTTTTACCGGGCTGGTTGGAAAAGATTAAACTAGATAACAACAGAAGAGTGAATAAAGAATAAGAAAAAGAAAAAGAAAAACTGTGGAACAGCACAAGGAAAAAACCTATTTATTTAAAAGAACCCTCACTCACCAACCTAGTTGGTGACATGCTTCATCATTGGGTTCCGACCAGAGAGGCCGAGTGCCCCCCTGGTGTGCTACGACGCCTGAATTAAAGCGGAGCGGGTTTTTTTCGTGAGACAGTGTCGGTGCAAGAGTGGTGCAAGTTAAAAGATGGCTGGTTTTATCCAAAAGTGATTTTAATGGTGGAAAACCAGAAATCGTTAAAAACAGGTGAGACGGACGTAAGCTGGCTGGTTAGGTTGACCAGGCTCGTCCGAATTAATAAAAGAAGTGAATGATGGTCGACATGTTTCTGCTTTAAAGTGCGATTATGCTAAGCATTCTTCAGGACCAGAGCTCCACGGCGGTATACGCACGCTAAGGCGTATCCTGACCTGTGGAGACGTATGAAAGGTAAAACTCACGGTTTTAACTACGCGGACTTCTGGGATTTCCAAAAGCCACAGGACTCTGAAAGAAAAAGAACACACTTAAAAACACACACAACTATTAAGTGGATTCAGTGGTATCTTTTATCAGACATCCAAGAGGTCTAATGTGCTTAGCGACCTCGTGCTGTGAGTAAACCAGGTTTTTATGCAAGTGAAACCACGTGTACCCATGACTCAGGCACTCGTGTCAAACATACTGCCACTCCGTGTTGATTTGTTAACGGAGGGGTCATCGTTACGGGTAACTACCAGTAACTTTTCGGCGCTTTAAAAAGAAAATATTTGCGCGATTCAAAGCATTGCTAGTTGTGCAATGACGTTTAAAGTGCTCAGTGATGGACCCGTTCCAAAGCGCTAGTTCTCGGTGAAAGCGCCTTGGGGTATGCATATTTTAAAAAATCATCGAAGCATGGAAAAATTTTGGCGCTTACGTGAAGTAGTAACTGACTTCACGTCATGGGTCCGGGAGGGGGGTTAGAGATGCCTGTGTGATCTAAATCGAAACGAAAACAAATGGGATCAGCAATAGCGCGTTCCCAAGAGTAGCCATCACCGCCCAACCAGACCTCCCAGTACACTTACTTCCAATGTGGCACTCTCCCGCTACAGACCTGTCTGTGATCGTCCTCGGACCCGAATGTTGCCGCTGTGTTGCAGCCCGGGGGAGAAATGCCGGTTCCTGATCACGTGATCCGGGCGTGGGCTGTATGACGCGGCACGCTCCGGACATGTGATTCGGAACACTAGACCGGTAGGGTCTATGCTTGGATGAAAACTTTATTGTTCCGTGTAACCACTCGTGGCCCCAAAACAAACCCTTAATCGTCTTAAGTCAATAGATGGAAATACCGCTAAGCGTGGCAAGGTTGGACCGGCGGTACTCATTAGCTAAATAGCGGTGTGCCACTGCTATCGAGTGTTACAAAATGTATTATTGATAATCCTGGACCCCTTCTAAAATTACAACCTTTTGCAAAAGTGTGTCTCACTAGTTAATTACCTAACTGTGATGGTTATTAGCCCATGATAGGGTGGTTCATTTCATGGGGGGCTCTAAGTTCCTCCCGGTTGTCGGTTAAACTAATATAGTGGAAAAGAACCTGGGTAGAGGAGGGGGGGGGGGAATTTGTGTTCCTGTAATGTGGTGTATGCCAATTAGTCTTGTTATTGGCATATGTGGGTCCTAGAAGACCTACCCAGTGTATTTCTAAGGCAAGCTCATGAAAACTAACACGGGGTACACAGGACAGTCATGTTATTGGCATATGTGGGTCCTAGAAGAATAAGACCTACCCAGTGTATTTCTAGGGTAAGCTCCTGAAAACTCACACGGGGTACACAGAACACTGTTCAGAGATGCAAAAGGAGAGATACAAGGGTATCAACGTTTCATTACTGAACCCCACGGAATGTTCTCATTAAGTCCCTTTTTATGCGTAGACAATCGATAGATCCAGCGTTGTTCCTTTTCAAAGAGCGCTTGTTGCGTGTTCAGACCTAGTTTCAGTTGCTCAATGATTGTCCAACTCAGGTCATTGGTAGTATGGTTCGATTGTAGGAAATGGTCAGTGAGCTTCGTGATATTTTTCCGGCACCGGATGGTGCTGCGGTGCTCGCATATCCGCTGTTTTATCTTGCATGATGTCATGCCCACATACCTGAGCCCGCAAGGGCATGTAATCAGGTATACTACGTTGGTGGAGTTACAGTTGGTGTGGGTCCTTTGTGACCATTGCTTCCCACTTTCGAGTGCTAGGTGTTTTGTTGGGGCTGTCAAGTGACACACGCAGCATGCCCCACACGGGAAATGTCCCGTTACTGGGGGGAGTCCCCAAGCATTCAAAACTGACTGGTTTCCATCCCTATCCAATCTCTTGGGACGCGTATGTACCAGGGAATCCTTAATACTCCTGGCTCGTTTAAAGGAGAACAATGGTTTTTCCCACTTATGGTTGTTGCTTTCCAAAATTTTCCAGTGCTTCCTGATAGATCTACTGACAGCATTAGAAGCCACATTATACGTTGTTACACATGTGAGAGGTATATCCCCTGCAGTTTTGGGAGTGTCTTCCAGGAGGGCTCCCCTATGTTGATTTCTGGCCCTCTTGCAGCTCTTTGTTAGTATTTTGCCCGGATACCCCCGTTTCTGGAGTTTGCGAGTCAGCTCCTTAGCCTGAGATCTGAAATCCGTCAGTTCACTGCAGTTACGTCTGAGGCGAAGGTATTGGCCGAAGGTGAAAGCTGGAGAAATGCAGCAAGTTGTTTTTAGCTGTCGGTTTGTGGTGCGTTTTGGTCTGTAGTCGGTTCCCAACTTTCTTGATGACAACGTCGAGGAATACCATCTCGTCCTCTTTGTAATCGTAAGTGAATCTCAGGTTGGAATCGCACGTGTTGATCCATCCAAAGAAATCTAGAAGGGCATTTTAGGTTCCTTGCCAGATAATGAAAATATCATCTATGTACCTTTTCCAAAAGGATACACACGACGCATAGGGGTTCTGTGCCGAGAGTATGTATTTGCACTCAAAATCGTACACATACAGCCCGGCAACACTGGGGACAAAAGTGCTGCCCATCGAAGTGCCGGTACACTGTAGGAAAAGCTCTCCCTTGTATTCGATATTTTTTTTCTTCAGTGCAAGGTTGGCACATGCGACCACGAATTCCTTGGGCGTAATGGAATCCCATGGCACTGTCTCCAACGTATCTTTGATGACCCTGATGGTATCATCCTGCGGGATGCAGGTGTAAAGGCTCTCTATGTCTAATGAGACCAGGAACGTGGGTTCATCGGAAATTTCAATTTCATGTAGTAAGGATAGTAGGCTCTTGGTGTCCTTGAGGTAGGTGCTGGTGGCCTGGATCAAGGGTTTGAGAAAAAAGTTGCAGTACCGCGACAGCGGTTCGAGTAATGAGCCGATCCCCGACACGATGGGCCTTCCTGGTGGGGGCATTTTATTCTTATGCGTTTTGGGCAAGGTGTAGAAGTATGGAATGATGCCCTTACTAGCAGTCAAAAAATCAGCCTCATGTTTAGTGATGTATCCGTTAGTTTCTGCCTCGTCCACCAGTACCTTGATCGTGGCTTGGAGGTGTGGAGAGGGATCTGTTCCAAGACGGGTGTAGTTGACCTGGTTGTTCAAAAGGCGTCTACATTCTGTGTCATAAGCTCCTGCGTCTTGGATCACAATACTGCCCCCCTTGTCAGCTGATTTTATGACAATGGTTGCTTTGGACTGCAGAGATTGGAGTGCCTGAAATTCGCCTGCTCTCATGTTCTTGAAGCCGGCCGTCTCCTGGAAGGTTTCAATGTCATTGAAGACAGCCTGCTCAAAAGCTGTGATTTCTGGTGGTACAGTGTGGGGTGGTGGTGTGAAGGTCGATTTTAACCTTAGTCCTGAGTCGCCCAGAGGCGCTTGGGTCCCTTCAGTTGTTTGCTTCTCATAGAAACATTTCAGTTTCAATTTTCGGAAAAACTCGGATAGTTCGCAGTGGAGTTTGAACCGGTCCAGTCGTGCCGTGGGTACAAACCCCAATCCCTTCTCTAGGACTGCGTTTTCATCGTCTGTAAAGACAACCGACGAGAGGTTAGTGATTAAACTCTCTGATTGCTGGGGCCCGCTTGCTGGTCTCGGGCCTTGCTCCGTGTATTGTCGCCCACCACTTCCTCGTGTTCCCAGTGTACCTGATTCGTACCTCTTCTTTTGCCGCGTCCTCTCCGGCCCCTCTCTAAAAAAGGAGGGCGATACATATTTTGTTGAAATTGGGGATGTGGCATAAAGGTCGGATTCCAGCCCATCATCTGTTGGAAATGTGGTGGTTGGAAAGGATTGTGATAACCTCCCCCCCCTGTTGGTGGAAAGGGTTGCCATGGTTGTTGGTATTGCTGCCTTCAGTTCCTGCCTCTCCCTCGCTGTCTTGGTTTGAAACTATCCCCACTTGACCCACTCGTGGTGGAGGCGTCATCATCTGAGCCATCCGTGCTATATTCATTTCTTGGAGGGGGGATGTAATCTGGATTGGCATATGGATAAGTTTTGGTGTATGAGAACCGTTTCAGGTCTTTCTGAAACTTCTGTGCTTTGGACTGTGTAAGGGTGTCTTTGTATTCGTGAACCTCTTTATTTAATTCGTCCAGCCTCTTCTTATACCCTGTGAGTGTGGTTCTAAAATGCGTTTCAGTTAGCTGGATTTCCACTAACATTGCTTCGGATAGACGAAGGGCTGTCTTTATTATGAGCACCAACCAGTCGCGGGTACAATGCCACGCGATCTGGGCCCATTCCTTTCTGAAAAGTGCATCCTCTAGAAAGATGCGTGGAGCATTGGTCACCAAAAGGCCTTTAGGCGCCACATTGTTCCGTAGATACTCCGTGAGTATTGTACCATGAAGGATGGTTCGGATTCGGTTTCTTTTCTGTTCTGTGAGTTTTTCCCACTCTGTTGTTTGGGATATTGTCTGTGCAATAGAGGAATCTGAAAAGAGGGAAGGGTCTGCCAAAAGGGCATCCACTTCTTCTTTCGAGTACGAAAGGCCTAAGTTTTCCATGCTTACGGTGAATGGGGTCACTAACTTGAGCAGGTGGAGAAACTAATTTTCTCTCGCAGCTGTGCGCTGCTAAATCTATATTACCAACAAGAGAGAGAGGGATATTCACTCTTATTCCCCTTGACGAGTAAACTAGATAACAACAGAAGAGTGAATAAAGAATAAGAAAAAGAAAAACTGTGGAACAGCACGAGGAAAAAACCTCTTTATTTAAAAGAACCCTCACTCACCAACCTAGTTGGTGACATGCTTCATCATTGGGTTCCCACCAGAGAGGCCGAGTGCCCCCCTGGTGTGCTACAACGCCTGAATTACAGCGGAGCATTTTTTTTTCGTGAGACAGTGTCAGTGCAAGAGTGGTGCAAGTTAAAAGATGGATGGTTTTATCCAAAAGTGATTTTAATGGTGGAAAACCAGAAATCGTTAAAAACAGGTGAGACGGACGTAAGCTGGCTGGTTAGGTTGACCAGGCTCGTCCGAATTAATAAAAGAAGTGAATTATGGTCGACCTGTTTCTGCTTTATAGTGCGATTATGCTAAGCATTCTTCAGGACCAGAGCTCCACGGCGGTATACGCACGCTAAGGCGTATCTTGACCTGTGGAGACGTATGAAAGGTAAAACTCACGGTTTTACCTACGCGGGCTTCTGGGATTTCCAAAAGCCACAGGACTCTGAAAGAAAAAGAACACACTTAAAAACACACACAACTATTAAGTGGATTCAGTGGTATCTTTTATCAGACATCCAAGAGGTCTAATGTGCTTAGCGACCTCGTGCTGTGAGTAAACCAGGTTTTTATGCAAGTGATACCACGTGTACCCATGACTCAGGCACTCGTGTCAAACATACTGCCACTCCGTGTTGATTTGTTAACGGAGGGGTCATCGTTACGGGTAACTACCAGTAACTTTTCGGCGCTTTAAAAAGAAAATATTTGCGCGATTCAAGCATTGCTAGTTGTGCAATGACGTATAAAGTGCTCAGTGATGGACCCGTTCCAAAGCGCTAGTTCTCGGTGAAAGCGCCTTGGGGTATGCATATTTTTAAAAATCATCGAAGCATGGAAAAATGTTGGCGCTTACGTGAAGTAGTAACTGACTTCACGTCATGGGTCCGGGAGGGGGGTTAGAGATGCCTGTATGATCTAAATCGAAACGAAAACAAATGGGATCAGCGATAGCGCGTTCCCAAGAGTAGCCATCACCGCCCAACCAGACCTCCCAGTACACTTACTTCCAATGTGGCACTCTCCCGCTACAGACCTGTCTGTGATCGTCCTCGGACCCGAATGTTGCCGCTGTGTTGCAGCCCGGGGGAGAAATGCCGGTTCCTGATCACGTGATCCGGGCGTGGGCTGTATGACGCGGCACGCTCCGGACATGTGATTCGGAACACTAGACCGGTAGGGTCTATGCTTGGATGAAAACTTTATTGTTCCGTGTAACCACTCGTGGCCCCAAAACAAACCCTTAATGGTCTTAAGTCAATAGATGGAAATACCGCTAAGCGTGGCAAGGTTGGCCCGGCGGTACTCATTAGCTAAATAGCGGTGTGCCGCTGCTATCGAGTGTTACAAAATTTATTATTGATAATCCTGGACCCCTTCTAAAATTACAACCTTTTGCAAAAGTGTGTCTCACTAGTTAATTAACTAACTGTGATGGTTATTAGCCCATGATAGGGTGGTTCATTTCATGGGGGGCTCTAAGTTCCTCCCGGTTGTCAGTTAAACTAATCTAGTGGAAAGGAACCTGGGTAGAGGGGGGGGGGGATTTGTGTTCCTGTAATGTGGTGTATGCCAATTAGTCATGTTATTGGCATATGTGGGTCCTAGAAGACCTACCCTGTGTATTTCTAAGGCAAGCTCATGAAAACTAACACGGGGTACACAGCACAGTTAGTCATGTTATTGGCATATGTGGGTCCTAGAAGAATAAGACCTACCCAGTGTATTTCTAGGGTAAACTCCTGAAAACTCACACGGGGTACACAGAACACTGTTCAAAGATGCAAAAGGAGAGATACAAGGGTATCAGCGTTTCATTACTGAACCCCACGGAATGTTCTCATTAAGTCCCTTTTTATGCGTAGACAATCGATAGATCCAGCGTTGTTCCTTTTCAAAGAGCGCTTGTTGCGTGTTCAGACCTAGTTTCAGTTCCTCAATGATTGTCCAACTCTGTTCATTGGTAGTATGGTTCGATTGTAGGAAATGGTCAGTGAGCTTCGTGATATTTTTCCGGCACCGGATGGTGCTGCGATGCTCGCATATCCGCTGTTTTATCTTGCGTGATGTCATGCCCACATACCTGAGCCCGCAAGGGCATGTAATCAGGTATACTACGTTGGTGGAGTTACAGTTGGTGTGGGCCCTTTGTGACCATTGCTTCCCAGTTTTGAGTGCTAGGTGTTTTGTTGGGGCTGTCAAGTGACACACGCTGCAGGCCCCACACGGGAAATGTCCCGTTACTGGGGGGAGTCCCCAATCATTCAAAACCGACTGGTTTCCATCCCTATTCAATCTCTTGGGACGCGTATGTACCAGGGAATCCTTAATACTCCTGGCTCGTTTAAAGGAGAACAATGGTTTTTCCCACTTATGGTTGTTGCTTTCCCAAATTTTCCAGTGCTTCCTGATAGATCTACTGACAGCATTAGAAGCCACATTATACGTTGTTACACATGTGAGAGGTATATCCCCTGCAGTTTTGGGAGTGCTTCCAGGAGGGCTCCCCTATGTTGATTTCTGGCCCTCTTGCAGCTCTTTGTTAGTATTTTGCCCGGATACCCCCGATCTGGAGTTTGCTAGTCAGCTCCTTAGCCTGAGATCTGAAATCCGTCAGTTCACTGCAGTTACGTCTGAGGCGAGGGTATTGGCCGAAGAGGAGATTCTCCCGCAGTGGGCGAGGGTGGAAGCTGGAGAAATGCAGCAAGTTGTTTTTAGCTGTCGGTTTGTGGTGCGTTTTGGTCTGTAGTCGGTTCCCAACTTTCTTGATGACAACGTCGAGGAATACCATCTCGTCCTCTTTGTAAGCGTAAGTGAATCTCAGGTTGGGATCGCACGTGTTGATCCATCCAAAGAAATCTAGAAGGGCATTTTCGGTTCCTTGCCAGATAATGAAAATATCATCTATGTACCTTTTCCAAAAGGATACACACGACACATAGGGGTTCTGTGCCGAGAGTATGTATTTGCACTCAAAATCGTACACATACAGCCCGGCAACACTGGGGGCAAAGTGCTGCCCATCGAAGTGCCGGTACATTGTAGGAAAAGCTCTCCCTTGTATTCGAAAAAAAAATTCTTCAGTGCAAGGGTGGCACATGCGACCATGAATTCCTTGGGCGTAATGGAATCCCATGCGCTGTCTCCAACGTATCTTTGATGACCCTGATGGTATCATCCTGCGGGATGCAGGTGTAAAGGCTCTCTATGTCTAATGAGACCAGGAACGTGGGTTCATCGGAAATTTCAATTTCATGTAGTAAGGATAGTAGGCTCTTGGTGTCCTTGAGGTAGGTGCTGGTGGCCTGGATCAAGGGTTTGAGAAAAAAGTCGCAGTACCGCGACAGCGGTTCAAGTAATGAGCCGATCCCCGACACGATGGGCCGTCCTGGTGGGGGCATTTTATTCTTATGCGTTTTGGGCAAGGTGTAGAAGTATGGAATGATGCCCTTACTAGCAGTCAAAAAATCAGCCTCATGTTTAGTGATGTATCCGTTAGTTTCTGCCTCATCCACCAGTACCTTGATCGTGGCTTGGAGGTGTGGAGAAGGGCTTGTAACTCTTCTTTTTCTTTTGTACTAAGCTCTGGATCAAGAACGGTATCACTAACTGTGGTTTGTTCTGGAGTGGCGAATGAAATACTGCAGGGTTTCGGGGGAGGCGGACCCAACCATTTTTTAAGTATGTTCACGTGGTACATTTGGGTTTTGTTGGAGGAAAGACGGAGTACATAGGTAGTCTTCACAACCTTCCGTATAACTTCAAAGGGACCCTGCCACTCTTTCCTTAGTTTATGCGAGGAGGAAGGGAGAAGGATCAATACCCAGTCACCGGCTCTAAACTCTCTCCACTTCATCCCCTTGTCGTATTGGAGCTTGTGTCGTGTCTGGGCCTTATCTAGTTGGTCTTGCGCTAAAGTTCTCAATTTGTGAAGCCTTATCTTCACCTGATTTGCATAATCTAGCAAGGCGTGTGCTTCAGTAACCCCTTGTTCTTCCCATGTCTCTTTTGTAATTTCGAGGAGGGTCCGAGGTCGCCTCCCGAATAGGAGTTCGAAAGGGGATACACCCAGGCTGGACTGTACCGTGCTCCGGATGACAAATCGTGCTAACGGAAGAAGCTGGTCCCAGTTTCTTCCATCCCCTGACAGGAGTTTCTTTAACGTGAGCTTTAAGTTACCATTGTATCGTTCTACGAGGCCATCCGTTTGAGGGTGGTATACGGATGTTTTTATATGCTTGATGTCTAGTTGTTTACAGATTTCTTTCATGAGGCGGGATACAAAAGGCGTGCCCTGGTCCGTGAGTATTTCTTTTGGAAACCCCATTCTTGAAAATACCTCAAACAGTTTCTGGGATATGGTTGTGGTAGTGGCTGTCTTCAGGGGGAAGGTTTCGGGATAACGGGTGGCATAGTCTACTATCATAAGGACATACTGATGACCTTTGCTGGATTTAGGAAGGGGTCCTATCAGGTCCATCCCTATACGCTCGAAAGGCCGCCCCATAATGGGAAGGGGCTGTAGGGGTACCTTCGGAGGGATGTAGGGGTTTCGTTTCTGGCATATTTCACACTCCTGGCAATATTTTTTGATTTGGAGATATATGCCAGGCCAGTAAAAGTTATCCAGGATCGTCTGACTGGTTTTTTCAGCCCCCACATGACCCGCTAACAAATGGGAGTGGCCAAAGTACAGGACTTGGTCCCTAAAACCCATTGGTACTAACAACTGACATGTAGCCCCCTCTTTAGCGACGCGATAAAGAAGCCCATGTTGTTCTAAAAAACAGGGATAGGTTTTGTTTTGGGTGTTCTTTGTCTCCTGCGCTCTCTGCCATGCATGTCTAAGGGATGCGTCATTCAATTGGGCCCCCCTGAAATTTTTATCCATAGCCCAAGGTTCTGCGGTAAGGAGGGCGTTGTGTGAACTTTTTGGGATTGTCTCCGTTTTCAGGGCACTGGCAAGCAGGAGGGGGAAACAGGGATTGTCTACCCCTAAGATTAGTGGCTCAGGAAGAGAGGGGAGGACCCCTACAGTGATGGTTGTCTGGGTGCCTGCCTTGGTGTGTACTGGCAACTGAGCTACAGGATAGACCCGGATACCCCCATGCACACATCGTATGCCGACATTCTTCCCTGTGGTAATCTGTGAACGAAGGACCATATCCCCCCGGGCCACCGAATGCTTACACCCCGAATCAAGGAGGGCTTTCACTTCCTGGTTGTTTACTATGAGACTCACGTAGTACATATGTCCCATCTCCTGTGCATACAGAACCGATCTGGGGGCGTAGCTGATATCCATAGGCTCCTCCTCTGGTTTGTCTCTTTTTTTTCTACAGAAGAGAGCTATATGGCCCCACTCGCCACATTCGAAGCACTGGGGGCTAGAGGTGACGGGAGGGTCTGATCTCCCAGGTCTAACCCTTGGGGGCTCTGGGAAGGATTTGGCGGGTCTTCTCTCCGACCTTGACGTAACAGGACCTTTCTGGGGTTTTTCGGGTTCTTTGACAGTTCCACGGCCTTGTGCACGGGCGAATGAGGTGGCCATTTGAACGGCCTGTTCGATAGTCAGGTTTGCATGCTGTCGAAGCCACCTTTGGGTGCCATAAGGAAGGGCTTCTAAATACTGCTCGAGATAGATTTTATTCATCACATTCCCGAGATTGCCCTCTTGTAGTTTTAACCAACGGTCGGCGGCATCCTTCAATTTGTAAAAGAGTGTTTTAGGAGTGTCCCCTACTGTTCCACGTTCTTGCCTAAACCGAAGGTGGTGGGCTTCGTCGTCGACTCCGAGGCGGTCCAGGACGTACTGCTTCACAACCCCATACACAGCAGTTCCATCTCGGTTGACAGTCTGGTATGCCGCCTGGGCCTCTGCTGTGAGCAACGGTGCCAAATAAAAGGGCCATCGATCAGTGGGCCACACACTGGCCCTGGCAGCCGTTTCAAAATTAAGGAAAAACGCTACAGGGTCCTCCCCAGGCACGTACATTTGTAGGGGAATAATGGTGCCAGGTGGTGCAGGAGTTCTCCCTTGTCCCAGCCCCAGGAGGAGCTGGTTCTGTCCTTCGGCCAATTTTACCAAGTTGTCTGCTTGGGTCTGTATGGCAGCAGTAAAAGCCGCCCTGTCCATCTCAGCCTGACTGGTACCTCGCTCGACGGCCCATTCTAGCTTGGTTTGGCCCTCCTTCAGCTGGTATATTAAGTTCTCCATCCTGTAGCGACAGAGGCTATTCCCGCATTCTCCACCACTCTGTCGCAACTGGCGACCGGTACCGGAATGAAGGTGGCCAAAAGGAAGGAATTGCGGGAGAGATGGTCGTGGTTCAGGCTATTTTATTTGTGCAAACACCAAAGGAGTCAAGGCAAACGTCTATTAGAGTTCAGGGCAGGCTTCCTGGTTGGGATGGTCCCGTCTTCACCAGGGCTTCTCCTGGGCTTGGGGTTTAGGCACGTGGCTGTCTGCTTCCCAGGAGTTGGTTATACCGTTGTAGGAGGGAAGGAAGGAAAATAAAGAACACCGGAATCAGTGGTGAGGAACTGGGTGCTTCCTATGTCAAGGGATGAGGAGTGAGGGTATAAGTCACCTCTAACCGGCACCAAGTGAGACCCAACGTGACCTCCCTCTAAACAATGCCCTTCCCCCTCCCGTGTCCCGTGAACCCCTGGAGTTTTGCCCGTACCTTGGCGAGCCACCCCCCTCCTGGAGGGTGGCTGGGCGAGACGCGATCCTGTTGGCCTCCCGGCTTGACGTCCTCCTCTGCGGCAGCTGCTCTCGGCTCGGCGTCTTCCTCTGCTACCGCTCTGTATGCTTTTCCGTCTCTGCCTTCTTTCACCGTCCACGCCACGAACTCTCCTCCTGTTTCGGGGAATACAGCTTCCGCTCCTCGAAAGAAGTCCGGCCTTCTTGTGTCGGCCGCCTGCTCCTGTGATAGGCCGGGTTCCGATGGTGTCATAGGCCACGCCCCCTGGGATTCCTCTTGAGGGTTTTTCTTAAAGGGCTCCAGCCGATCCTGTACAAAGGGCGAGATGACGGTTGTGAGGGGTTTGTCGGTGTCAAAGGGCAACAGAGTCCGCAGTTCGTCATCGGACTCGTGACAGATGTCTAGTTCCATTATTAGATATTATAAGTGAGCAGAGAAGCCATCTTAAGGTATGTACTGGGCACTGGTCAAAACGAGTTCCCCAGCTACATAATTGCTTCACTGAAACATATGGCGTTTGGTAACAAGCAGCTCATATTAATAAACCCAGGCTGATTCCAGTGATGGATTTATTAGTGCATGCGCCCAGAGGGCACCTTAGAGTACCCCCTGAAAACCTAATAACTACTAGTGTGCTGATGGACTGGTCTTAGCCAGCCTGCCACAATAGACGAGTTTCTGACCCCCAGATGTGAGGGCCTTTGCTCTCAGGAGGCCAGGAGCAAAAGCCTGCTCGGGCAGAGGGTGTGAACACCCCCTACCACAGGATGACCTGAGAATTAGCATTCCAAGGCAGGGAGCTTCAAAGAGCCCACTGCCTTTGGTATGCAAATGTGGATTAAATTACAGGAGAGGATGCCGACCCCCTTGCCCTGTGCTATCTGGTGCCAGGATAGGTGGGAAAATTAGCTATTCAGGAGGCGTGTTGCACTGCCAGGCTGGGCACACCTCTAGGGTGACCAAGCCTGATGTGAACATGACTTTAGAAATTCCACCATATTGTGTGTGGTGAAATTAGGAATTCTGGGACTGGGTGATGCCCCTTCACCAAAGGCAGTGATCATCTTTGAAGTGTAGTGACTCCAGGGGTAAGTGCCCATTGGCTACTACCCCTCACTCCCCTTAACACCCCTAAATTGAGTATTTAGGGGACCCCCTGATACCAGGACTTCAGATTTCTATGGACCAAAAGAAGAAGTGGACAAAGAAGAAGACTGCTGACCCGAGAACCGAGGAGCACAACTGTCTTAGTGCCAACCCTGCCAGCCTGCCTGCTGAACCCGACCCTCATGGAGCAACAAATGTGTCCTGCTGCTGTGCAATCCTCAAGAAACCCAGAAGGTTGCCACTGCTTCACAAATTGCCAAAGGAACTCCCTTGAAGTAGAGGAGCTACTTCCCTGCAGCTGCAGGCACCAAAGAATCAAGACCCGGTACACTGACCTGCCACCTATGGGAACTACCGATGCAGCAGCTGCCCAGGAAAAAAAAGCAGTGCTCTTACAGGTCAGATCTGTCCTTCCTCCGAGTGTGGGGACTCCAGGACTGACTGGAGCCACACAGTACCAATCAGTGAGGTACTGGACCCCTTGCAGCAGCCAAGGCTTGTTGTGCCCAGTCCAGACACCAACGCAAAGGAAGACTGACGTGCATATTGAGGGACTTCAGGGACAGTGATTCCCAATTCGTGCTTGGCCCAGCTGTCCTGTTTGCCCCTCTTCTGCAAACAAAGACCAAGCCGTGAGTCTGTGACCACCGCCACCCGACGCCTCAAAGCACCTATGCAACTATGCTCCAGAGCCTGAGTCCAAGGAAGGTGCTGGTGCCAACCGGGTCCCCAGACCCACCACAGCTAAGCCCATGCTTGAGTTTGCCCAGGCTGGACTTCCAGTCGCCGCCTGCAGCCTCTTTCTGCAGGCCCCCTCCAACCGCAAGAGACTCCAGCACCGGATCCGATGCCAAAAGACACCACTGCAACTGAGCCCCACAGCCCGAAGAGAAGTGGACCAAAGGTGTCCCCATGTGCCTGAGGATCTCAAGGGTAGAGCCCCCTGTGGGTTCCGCCAGACCGGTTTCGAGTCCTAGCTTGCATTCTCTTTCTGACTGGATTGTTCTCCTATAGAAGTGAATGGGACACCCAACGTCATGACACTCCTCTGCACCCGGATGTCCCAGAGCCTTCTAAGGTGACCTGTTGGTGTGGCCTTGGACCTTTCCCCATACTCGCCTTAAGTTCTGTAGAACAGTCCCGTATGTCGCTGCTAAGTGCCCAAATGAAATACATGTTTTTCCTATATAGGAAAACATTACCGATCCAGAAACTGAAATTTTGTGTCCATTTTTTAAAACTGTCAAAATTCATAACTCATTACCTGATTTTGAGGATCTTGGTATCTAAATTTATATAAAAGTATGTGTTATTTTTATAAATTGGTGTCAGATTTCTTTATTGAATGTGGTCTCACTTACTTCTTTTGTGTGTGTAATAAATGCATAGCACTACCCTCTGATATGTCTAACTGCTTGCCCACATTACCTCAAAAGAGAGCATTTGGGGTGTCATTTATGCTGCTGTAATTCCTTTGGGGTTTGCCTGGACTCTTTACACAGTGTACATCTTTTTGGTCCGCTATATAAAGAGGCAGCTTCCTACACCAGTATAACCAGAAGGTTCGCCAAATAGTGTAAAAGGCGGGGCAGGATGACTATCTTTGCTAGGGCGATTCTGCCTATGTGAGCTAGAGTGAGGGACTGCCAGAAATGTACCTGGGTTCGGATTCCCACCAGGGCGTTACGGAGGTTCCCCTTGTATAAGTCCTTGGTATTGTGATAGAAGTAAGCCCCCTAAGTAGCGGGTCGTATGTGCATGGCAGTTAAGGTGGGTGTCGCCAAGATATGTATCTCGTGGTTGTTGATCGGGCCAGAGCTGGACTACAGCTGATTTTGCCCAGTTGACTTGGAGTCCAGCAGTAGTGGCATAGACCAATAGAGTGTCTTGGAGTTGCGTGAGGTCAGGCGCTATGTCACGTATGTACAGGAGCAGGTCATCTGCATATAAGGACACTGTGTGTGTCCTGCCTGTGAGTGGGATGCCCCACTCCCAGCCCTCGCTGCACAGCTGCATGCCAAGAGGCTCCATTGCGAGCGCAAATAGTAAGGGGGAGAGTGGGCATCCCTGTCTCGGACCTCAGCCAACTGGGAAGGAGGCCGAGACAAGGCGACCCAGGCCGATCCGGGATGTCAGCTTGAAGTACAGCAATCTAGTGTAGGCTAAGAGTCTGCGTCCGATCCCCAAGCAGGTGAGTACTGTGAATAGATAGTGCCACGTTAGGGTATCAAATGCCTTCTCCAGATCAAGGATGAGGCAGGCCGCCCGCAGGAACCATCCCCTCACCTGGTCCTGCACATGGAAGAGGCGACGGAGATTAAACAAGGTGCGGCATCTGGGGACAAAGCCATTTTGATCCAAGTGTACCAGTTCCGGGAGGATCTGAGCTTATCTGTCAGCTAGGATTTTGCCTAAAATTTTGTAGTCGGCCCTGAGGATGGCCATAGGCCTAAAGGACGCCAGCAGTGTGCAATGTCTGTCAGGCTTAGGAAGGGAGACCAAGAAGGACTCTCAAAGTGAAATGTGGGATTTCACCAGTGCTTAAGGCCACTTCATACATTTCTGCCAGATGGGGTGCCAAAAGTAATGAGAAGGTGCCATAGTACTCCAAGGGCAGACCATCTAATCCTGGTGTTTTGTTTTGGATGAGGTCGCGGATCGCCTGCATCACATCCGTTGATGTGATTTCCACATCCAAGGATAGTCTGGTGGAGGTCGAAATATGCGGGAGGGCAATATCCATCAAGAATGCGTTGACATGATCTGCCCAAGCGTTGGGCGGTGCCCTGTAAATGGGAAAGTAATAGTCATAGAAGGCATACAGTATGTCAGCTTGTGTGCGGACAATGATGCCCGCTAGGTCAACCACTTCGATGATGGGGTGGGACACTGACTCCTGCAGGAAAAGCCAGGAGTCTGCTGGACTTGTCTCCCTCTCAGAGAACTTATGCCACCAGGGCTGTGAAGTTATAACACCATAGATTTTCTAGGAGAACAATGTAAGCAGCTTTCGTGTCTGCAAGTTGCGGGGCAAGTGCAGGATTGGTATTAGCTGCTTTTCTCCGGTCTGCTAGGGTCTGGGTCTGCTCAGCTGACTTTGTCCCTCTCCAAGGTCCCATGGACTCCCGCTTTCTGCTGAATGCAGGCTCCCCTTATTGCCACCTTAAATTCTTCCCACTCCCGCGTCCTAGTTAAGGCTATGTGGTGGTTCTTGGACAAATACTGTCAGATGTGGTCTCCCTGCTACTCCGAAAACACCAGGTCCTCTAAACAGTCTCGTAGTAACTTCCTCATAGGAGTAGGGAGGGACGGGGGTGCCCATTTGAGATTCATGATGTGCGCATCGTGGTAGGAGAATAATTGTCCCAGAGTTTTGAACTAGGGGTACCAGTGAGGCAGAGCAGTGAAAGCGGTCCAACCGTACTTGAAAATTGTGTGGGACGGAATGGAGGAAGTAAAGCCTGGATTCAGGGTGCCAGAACCACCACGCATCGGCAAGGGACCAGTGGCGCGCGAGCTAAGGAAGGGGTCCACCTGTGCATGTAGGGGTGAGCGAGGCACATGGAGGTGGGATCTGTCCAGCACTGGGTCTAGCACACAATTGTTATCTCTGTCCTGCACCCATGGTAACGTGGTCTTATGGACGAGTGTGATGGAGAGGGTATCCCAGAAGGCCCCCTGCTCAATGTTGGGTGCATAGATGCTGCCAAGGAGAGGCGGACAACCATCAAAGCAGCCTTCGAGGATTGTGTAGTGGCCCTCCCTTTCCTGGTCACCCTTGTTTCCTGGAAGGGGAAACCAGAACACACTCACACCAGCGTGCCTCACGCATGCACAGAGTATGTGGTGGTGCAAAGGAGACCTCTTCAACACCTGCGCAGGTGGTCTACTTCTCCCGCCGTGACATGAGTCGCTTGCAAAAAGACAATTTTCACCTGTTGGTGCTTGATATAGGAATAGACCACTTAGTGCTTTCTGGCGGTGTCCATGCCTTGAATGTTCGAGGTGAAGAATCAAATGTCAGTAGAGGGGGCCATGGTAGTGTGTGGGTGACATAAGTGCCAGATGTGGGGAAGCTGCCCCTTGACTATAGTGCCTCGCCAGGCCGCCCCGTCCATGCCCAAGGAAACGCAAAAGGCCAGCCCGCCAAGGTGTTGCAAGAATGGGGGGGAAGTGTTCAATGTTAACCAAGCCAACTGGTGGAATAAAGTGTCCCAATACTGGGAGCCTACAACAACCAGTGGTAACCCAAACAAGGCATGCTTGTTGTGCCCTAGTGTATCGTGGGGGTAAGGCTAGTCATTGGTCTCTAGCGGTTTAGCCATATTGCCCTTCAAAGGTCAGGGATCAGAGTACTCGATGTCGATGAGGGGCCGGCGGTGGCCCTGGCGCCCCCCGCCAGGGACCCGTACAAGGCAAGTGCCATGACAATGCCCCCGAGGGGATATCGGGAGGATGTACAGCATGCGCTGCTCGAGTGAGGTGAGCCGGTGAAAGGAACCCTTGTGTCAGTAGTGGCCTGCTTGGTGCTGCATATGCATTTAAGTCTCAAACTAGTAGGCAAGTGTTCAGAAAATCCTTGAAGACTTTGCTATTTGCTTCTGGGGTCTAAGTATTTGCCTCCCTGTCCCTTCTGATTGGAAGTAGCACTCCCTAGTGCTAAGACGCCTTGGCATTCACACGCTTTATAAAAACTGCACTTACTTATTATTTAGAAAACATCTATGAAATTAGGCAATCTGCCATGAAGTTCAATGGTGTAATCTTCGCACATGGTTTACCCCGCCATCTGCTCAGAAGCCTAGGGGGGCCCAATGTAGGCTAGGCACGGTCCGCTGCTGGTTCTCCCTGGTGTTGGTCAGCCCAGTCCCAGGTCGACCTAGGATCAGTGAAGAAGACGGTGGTGCAGCCAGATATTATCTTGAGCCGGGCAGGGAACAGCAGCGACTACTGTACTTCCTATTGGCAGGGTGCCGTTTAACTTCCAGTCAAGAAACAGCATGATGTTTTTGTCCTCCTTTCGAAGGGGACCGGCCCGCCAGGCCATATGGAGTATGGTATCATGGTATTTGAATTGCAAGAGTTTTGCCAGCATGGGGCAGGGATGAGATCCTGGCCGTGGGTGCCTCGCAGAGACACAGTGCACCTTCTCCAAAGAGTAGAAGGGGGTGATGTTCGATGCCGGGGTGAAAGTTTTGAACCAAGTCTCTAGGTAGGTGAGCGGGTCCATTCCCTCAATCCCCACCCGGGAGTCTCAGGATGCGGATATTGCTTCTGCGAGAGCACCCCTCCATATCCTCCGCTTTGTTCTCGAGGTGTAGGACTTGGCCTTGCAGGTCATGGATCGCTCATTGATTGTCTGTTGTGAGCGGTTGTAGGGTTGCAAGGGTCTTCTCGCCTTCCGAGACTCTGTCTGCAAGCATGCGATGATCATGGTGTACAAAGTTAAGTTTTGTTATCAGGGAGCCGAATCTGGCCTCCATGGAGACCCAGCAATGGCCTATAGCCCCCAGTACCCTGTCCAACTTGTCCAACATTGAGAAGGACAGTGTGTCTTCCAGCAGCGGGATGTCTGGGACTATAGAAAGCAGATTTGTTGAGGCCGATGGCTGGGCCGTCGTGGTGGATCGTAGCCTGCTTATGCTCAGTGACTCTCCCCGGTGTATGATGGTACTGTTCGAAGGAGTTGCTGGTTGGCTGTCTGTAGCCAGCCAGAGAAACCTCCTTGTGCTGAGGGATAAGCTGTAAGGGGGGGTCACTGTCACTAATGCCGCTGGCTGTGTGTGAGGTTGTGTCCCACCGTGCAGGAGTAGAGTACTGGGGCTGTCTGGACTCTTTGCGCATAGCAGGTGTCCATTGTGTGCCTCAGTGATGGTGCTGCTGTGAAGGGTCAAAAAGTGGGGGAAGAGAGAGGCCCCCGGGGGCACCCTCCGGTGTTGCCTGGAGGCCCGTGAGGATGCAGCAGTGTAGAGTATGCCCAGGCCCTCTGGGTCAAAATCGGCAGCAGTTCGCTGTGCGTGCCTCGATTGTGCCACCGGTGTGTGGCGGATGGTGGGCGAGGCAGCATGGGAGAGCGAAGCAAAAGTCCGCTGATCTTTTGTATGCTAATGCGGACTCCTGCGCACCTCGATCATGGTGTCAGTGTATGGATGAGAACGGCAGAGGGGAGGGAGGCCAGCTGGGGTGCCCCCCTCCGGGGCGGAAACCCAGTCACAGAATGTATGTGCCGTCCTTGGTCGTGCCCCAACAGAGGCGCTGATGAGATAGCGCCAGTAGGCTCACCACGCACCGTCGCAGCCCCCCACACACCTCATTCGCAGCGCTACGTCGGGAGCTCTGAGGCTGCCCGCGGCCCACGCAGGGGGCCCCCATAGGAGGGCGGCCACCTTAGTGCCACATGATGGCACAAACCCGACAGGGCTAATGTTTGGACCCCCGGGGCTCCAGCGCTACTGGCGTCACTTCCGGCGCACCAGTGGGCGGGGGGGCTGGTATATCTACCTCCCCCGCCCAGCTGGCGATCCTTTTAGCGCCGATGCATCACGCCGTCTGGACGTCCGTTTGCCGGGAGCTGCAATTAGGTGGTGAGTTGTGATCCCCTAACCTCCTCGGCACAGCCCGGCCATTGCTTGACTGGTGTTTGGGGGGGGAGGTTATGCAGCTCCCCCGGTCCAGTGTCAGGCTCCCTCGGAGCAGGTGACTGCGTTGCGAGGCACCGCGCGGTACTCTGGTGGTGCAGGCAGCGTCGGTGGTTTAGGAGGTGAGTCCGGGGCCCGTCGGGGCAATTTCTTTAGTCTCCTCGCGCAATAAACCAGTCCACGCTGTTCTAGAGCGTAAAAGGCCATTTATTAGGACAAGGCTGTATAAACAGAATCATTGACCCCAACATTAATTAACCATAAACAATCCCCAACAATAACTTTTCATTCACTCAGACCATTTCATCTCGCTCCAAATCTCTCTTCCCATTCCACTCCGTGACCCCTTTCAATTCTCCATCCACTTCTTCACTTATCTTCGAACATCCTCTCCTGTATCTCTTTCCGTCGCACTCATGCACCCCGCACCCCCATCATTCACCCTTCTCCCCCCGCCGAGGGATGGGTTTGCCCGTCAGTGACTCCCCCACCCCTCCAAAGTACCGCCCCACCAAACCTACAACCTGTCCTAAACTGGCTTGCTCCAACCAACACCGACCTCAAACCCCAAAAATTGCAGGGTGGGCGGGTGGTCCAACTTAATACACTATGACCCTCCTTGATGGTGCCAGGACGCAGGAAGAGGAAGAGCCTCCCTCCCCTGCGCCCTTATACCCCTCCCCAAACTCCACCCCCTGACCTCCCAGCTTGTCCTTCCTGCGCGAAAAACCCCGGGGGAAGACTGGTCTGCGACCCTACTGCCCCCGGGGGCCATCATCGCGCAATAAACCAGTCCACGCTGTTCTTGAGCGTAAAAGGCCATTTATTAGGACAAGGCTGTATAAACAGAATCATTGACCCCAACATTAATTAACCATAAGCAATCCCCAACAATAACTTTTCATTCACTCAGACCATTTCATCTTGCTCCAAATCTCTCATCCCATTCCACTCCGTGACCCCTTTCCATTCTCCATCCACTTCTTCACTTATCTTCGAACATCCTCTCCTGTATCTCCTTCCGTCACACTCATGCATCCCGCACCCCCATCATTCACCCTTCTCCCCCCGCCGAGGGATGGGTTTGCCGGTCAGTGACTCCCCCACCCCTCCAAAGTAACGCCAACCAGGGAACCCCCTTTTAGGGCGGTTACCTGCCCCCCGTCAGTCAAGTGCACCTTTTGCTCTCACTCCCTCACCTCCCTGCGACACCAGATCGACTCGTTCCACAGTTTGCTTATCATATCACGCATTTCCATCATGTAATATGCGTTCCCAAGCTACGAAAGGTGCACCCCATCGTCTCTGAACAACAATGGCTCCTCCAACCGGAGCCCAACATGCGAAATCACTTTAATGTCCTTTGTCGCACAAAAAACCTTAATCACCCTGTTTAGTTTCCTGCGGGCCTTTTCCACAGCCGCATGTTTCACAGCCCCTCTCCACTGTTTTCGTGGCACAAATTTCGTCCACACAATGCATGTCCCCGCCATGTTCTTCTTCATGACTTCCAAGTCCCTTTGCATCAGCTGTAGGAGCGCCAACCCCGACAACCGGACCAAGTCATTTTCGCCCAAATGTAGGACCAACATATCAGGGCAACCTTTCTGCGACAACATTTTTGTCAGCCAGGGCAAGAGAGCCCCCCAGCGCATCCCGCCTTTTCCCCACCAATGCACCTCGTGATGACTGCTCTTCAGACCCAGGTTACGGCTGTATACCTGCCGGTCTGCATACTTGGCTTCCCAATGAATGAATGAGTGTCCAACGATCCAGGTGACCGTCTTGGTCCCCGGGCCTCCCACACAACCTACGGCGAGAAAAATATGTTAGTGCATAAAATACTTCCTTCACCTTCCTCATGTCCCCCCACCCTTGCCCCCAAAAACACTACCTATTTGCGCACATATCGCTCACAACATCGAGACCTCCACCTCCCAATCTGACGAATCCTCTCCCATGACCAACCCATTTGAGCTGCCGCCGTGGCCGCCCCAATACGGAAGGAATGCGTGCCGTATCTCGCCGGGTCCTTACCCACGCACCCCTATGCCATCCTCAAAACTGCCAACAACTGAAACGCAGTCAGCCGCACCCCCGACGCATGACAAAATATCGCCCCCGTCCGTCTGCCAGACATTTGTAGGAAACCTCGCCATTCCTTCACAGGGTACACCCCCTCTCCTCCGCTCTCATTGAACCACACCCATTTTCCCCTCCCCGCCTGATCCGTCTTAGAATGACCCAACCAAATCCCCACCCGAGCTCCCTCCAGTCGCGTGTCCTCATATGATCTCCCTTCCCGCCCCCTCTCGCCCAACAATTCAGAAACCCGAAAGACCGCAAAAAACATCCACACCATACATAAACGAAAAATCGAGACCTCGTAACTGTCCGAACAACAATCAGGCAACACCTGTAGCAAACTTTGGAGTAACTCAAAAGTAATCGCCTACCTTGGCGCCCCCCCCCCCTCGCCTCCCCCCGCTCCCGCCCCCAACCTTTCAGCATCCTACCAAGGATCTCCCCCCTCACCGGATCAAACCCCATGTACAACTTACAGTAAAAGGAGATCCCTGCCAATTTTCCCCCTATCGTGACCTGTGACATGCCTTTATCAATGCAATTCAAAACAAAACGTATCACTCACTGTTCAGTATCCTGTTGCGAAATGTTCCTGGAGTCCATTGTCCATCCCATTAAGGATACAAATTCCGCCCAAGCCAGCCTGTAGCTGCGCCTCGTGGATTCGGCTATAGATTTTTCAACCAGGCCTATCACCCCCAGGCCCAGATGCCGTCTGGCAGCTCTGTCTTGCATGCCCCCGCTCCAGGTGCCAGTCTCCGGAATCGCCGCCACTGCGAACGAGACAGAGCGTCCACAATGTCATTACTCGCGCCTGGAACATGCTTTGCCCGAAAAACCACATTCAGTTGCAAACATTTCATCATGAAACTACGCAGCAGCCGCAACACCCTCAAATCCTTTGCTCTCTGCTTATTCACAAGCTCCACTACCGTCATGTTGTCAACATGAAACAGCACTGACCTGTTCTGAAACTCTGTACCCCAAACCACCAATGCCCCCAACAACGGAAAAAACTCTAGGAATGCAATGCTCCTCCCTTGCTTCACCCAATGGGCCGGCCACTCTTCCGCGCACCATCGGCCATCCCCAAAAATGCCAAAACCAGATGCTCCCGCCGCGTCGGAGAAAATTTGCACCTGCCAAATCGTCCTGTCATTGTCAAAGTCCAATGATACCCCATTGAAGTCTGTCAAAAAGGTCTGCCATACCCTCAAATCCGCCCTGACCCCCAAAGAGATCCTGACCCTGTGATGAGGCAGCACCGCCCCTGACATGGCCATGCCGAGGCGGCGGCAAAAATTCCTCCCAGCTCTCACCACCCGGCAAGCAAAATTAAAAAAACCCATGAGCTGCTGTATTGCCCGCAGATCAATCCTCTTTTCCCCAATCACCCACAATAGAAAGACCTGAATGTCCATCACCTTTGCTGCTGGCAACCGGGCCATCCACTGGACCGAGTCCAACTCGATGCCCAGAAAAGTCAACCTACAACTGGGCCCAGCTGTTTTCTTAGGCGCAAGGGGAACTCCAAATCTGCACGCCATGTCCTGAAACTGTGTCAGCGCTGCCCCACACTCACCTGAACCCTCCCTGCCGATAAACAGGAAATCGTCCAGGTAATGAGATACTGCCTGATGACCACTGATCTGCACGAAATCCCCCTCAGAAATGTGCTGAACATCTCAAACAATGCGCATGAGATTGCACAGCCCATAGGCAAGACCTTGTCTACAAAAATGACCCCTTCAAACTGCATCCCCAGCAACGAGATATCCGCGGGGTGTATAGGCAGTAGACGAAAGGCAGACTTCACGTCACATTCGCCAGTTCCGCCCCCTGCCCACACACCCGTACTAGGCGGATTGCGTCGTCCACTGAAGCATACAGCACCCTCGAGCCCTCTTCTGCAATGAAGTCGTTAACGGACTTCCCTTCTGGCCAGGATAAGTGGTGTATCATCCTGTACTCGCCCGGCTCCTTCTTAGGGACCACCCCCAGTGGTGAGATAATCAAATCATCCACAGGCCAATCGACAAACGGGCCCGCTATTCTGCCTTCTGCCACCTCGTTTTGCAATTTGGCTGCTACCACTTCCAGCAACTCTTTAGCTGACTTCAAGTTTTCTGCCCACCTCCTTTCCCGCGGACCCTGATACCCCACCCGAAAACCTTCAGTGAAACCCCATTGAATCATCAGCGCAGCTTCTCTATCAGGGTACTTCGAGAGCCACGGACCCATTGCCTCAATTCTAACTGGGGTAGGAGCCCTTGGGCCCAGCCTGTCCCCTGCCCTTAGTGGCCCGCCACTGTTCTGATGGTGTGGCCAAGGTGAAACACTGCGTGAGCGCATGCCGCCCCCCACAGTTCAAGCATTCGTGCTTGAATTTGCAAGGGTAACAGGAACAGAAACCTTTGTTGTAGTTCCAACAGGCTCCCGTGTTACTTCCCCCCTGTTTCGGTGGTGGCCCTGCATTACTTGCGGTATTTCCTCCCGCCCCAGCCTGGGCGGGACGCATTGGAAAAGACCGATAAGTCACGGGTAGCCCGCTAGCTGTGTGAGTTGAGGTGGACGACTATGTGGAGGACAACCACTGCATCCATAGTTCCTGATCCACCTCCCCCCAAGGCTTGTCCGGGTTGACACTAATATGAGCCCTGAACTCCTCATCATAACTTAACCACGCAAAGCCCCCAAAGTGCATCTGGGCTTTCCTGATAATGTCCATGTACTTCAACAACGCTACAGCCCTGTCGAGATGTTTCTCGCAATATATGCTAGCATATATCAAAAAGGCAGAAGTCCAATTCTCCATGTTAACCGGGACCCTAGGTCTCCTAGTTAGTTCCCATTCTTCCTCTTTAGAACCCTCCTTCGCCTGGATCTCTCTATGAAGGAGTTTGAACACGTCTACGTATTTGTGTCGCCAGATCCTGCCCCTCGTTTTTTCCGATAGGTGGGACCCCAACGGCATGGCCAGCCCCATGTAAGGCAGTTTCTTGTGATGCTTATCGTCCCCTTTGTCCTCTTTCCCGTCCGTCCCCTCCGTCTTGTCGGTCTGGACACTTGCCACCACTAACTTCTTGGCCCCATCCTCCTTCCCTTTTGACGCTGGCGCTCCCGTCATGCCTGGCAGCGCCCCCCATGTCCTTCACCGACCCCTCCCACAAACCCACCGACCGGCAGTCTTTTTTCCTCCCTCCATTCGGACCGCCGTCCCAAGCAGCCCACCAAGCACTGATCCAGCGCGATATTAGCAAACAGCATTCATACACCAGATACTCACTTGGGCCCATACATTCATACTACGCTAATACGTACGCTGGGTTTTATCAGTTGTTTCTCTCTATCAAAATCCCTGCTACCAATTACCTTCTGATTGAAGAGTAATGACTTACCAATGAATCCTTTGCCAATTGGGAAATTTAAAATGAGTGACATTCATTATAGTACATAATCCTGAAATAACCACTGAGTCAGGAAGTTTTAAAATGTTTATCTAAAGATTTAGCAGAGTAAAATACAGAGCCACATGGTACTTACTCGCAATACCCAAGATTAAGCATAGAAATGATTATTGCTAATCAATGACGGTGTTTAAAGAAAAGGAGAAGATGGAGACAGCAGCGCAACTAAAGGTTGCATTATATTTACCTAAGTGCAAGAACCAAACCCCTTAGCCAAGGAGTTGGAATAATAGGACCCAGGAAGGATGAAGAGCAAAGACCTCCTCCAGGATCAGGACAGGACAGGACCGGTGACCTCTCTACAACGACGCCTGCGTCGTTCCCCTCTCTGATACTCGGCTTCTCCTCGATTCTCCCGTGCCTTCCTTCTAATGGACTCTGCCGCCCCCTCCTCAGGACCTCTTCTGGACAGGGACTCGGTCTGCAATCGGTCAGCTTAGCGGTCTGGAGCTCTTCCTGTCAGCATCTCCGCTCTCCTGTGCTAACTAATTAGCTAATTCTATATCTATTATACCCTTCTACGCCCATGTACCTCCCCTTAATGTTACTAAAATATGGGGCCACTACTTCTGATTGGACAGGGACAGGGGGTGGATTCTCGCACCATGTTGATTTGGCCTAAATTGTAAAGCCTATTGTCTTTACGTTCCCACCCCCTTCAAATTAATACATTCGCTTTATTTCCCACCCGTCTCATGACAAATGTAAACCAATTTTCATAGACAATGTGTCAATATGCAACAGGAAAGCCAAAATACAGCATCTTCGGCCATCGGGTCACGGCCTTGGACGACGTCCAGATTGACTTCATTTGGCAGGCACACAGGACACATGCGCAGAACCAGTTGCCTCTCGAGTTTCAGAACACCAACCCAGGCCCAAGTTTACGAACTAATAAAAGTGCAAGAAGAAAATATTAGAATCACAAATAAAACGTTTAACTGTATACCCACTTTTTCTATTCTATTCCCATTTAATTATATATTCTAACTGCGTTAGTAGCGTTAGGAAACGACAATTTAGTAATGACATGAGAGCAAGCTGAAGCATGTGAAAACATCAAGCAGCCATTTTAATGCACACTGCGCAGAAGCAGAAGTTTCCACCAAGCAAAGAAAGACGTCACACCATGTGATATGTTTGCTGACATGCGCATTGAGCTTTCCAGCGCATAGCGGCCATTTTGAATTACAAACAAGCGTTATTCATTAGTAAAACACATAGGCAAGCATCCCTTTCTTTTGTGTCGTGAATGCAAAGGTTAGTATTGACAATACAAGTTTAATAAATTAATACTGTGAGGAGGATTGAATACAAGCAAGTTTCATTTATGAAACCTTGCTCCATCAATCCCCTCTCTGATGGCGTTTCTGAGCCATCAAAAAAACATTACCCTCAATCAGATGCCAACTTCTAGCAAATTACTTCATTCTCATCTTTACTCTTTCTATTTTTACAATCTCCTTTTAATTTCTTGTATAATTCACTTCTCCATTCTTCAAGTTCGATTTCATCTAGCTTTCGTTTCTTTCCTCTTCCTGTCACCCTATATGTTCCATTCTTTTTACAGCATTTGCACCATATTGTTATTGCCAAAATTATTATTGCTATCCCTGCTAAGGGTACTAATATTTGACCTATAAGTCCTTTCCCTATATTAGCAAACCAGGTTCCAATTGACGAGATACTATTTGTCAATCTTTCCCATACACTATCAACTTCCAGTGGTTTAAGTTCTTTCTCAAGTTTAGTTATATTCTGTATATACGTTCCAATTTCTGCACTCTTATCGGGAATATAAGTGCAACAATGTTTCGTCTTCAATAATTTACAGACTCCGCCCTCTTTTGCCAATATAATATCAAGAGCAAGTCGATTTTGCATCACCATAGATCTAATCGCAACCATTTCTGCATTAATCATTAGAAACCCTCCAGCAGTATCCGTTGATAAACGATCAACTACTGTAGACAATTTACATATTTTCCTTGAGTTCAGAATTATTCCCACTGAAGGTATCAATGCACCAAATATATCACCTATAATTTCTGAAAAACTAGCTCTTTTACTACGTATTAATTTGTTATTGTTTTCATTGCTCTCAGTGTTTCTTTTTACGTTGGTATATCTTTGGAAATACTATTCCAAAATAACAACTTCCATACCACCGTGCAGGAAGCCTAAAGTAAGCCTTATTCCCACACACATAATAGATTCAGGAAAAACTGAATATGTTCCTCCTTTGAGTCCCCAACCTCCAAGAATTAAAAAATTGTGTTCACATTCACTGGTACCGATGAAAACATTGTTATAATCAGTCTTTAACCTATGAAGACAAATTTTCCCTGTTTTTACAAAATCCAGAGCCATAGCAGCTTGAGCCTTGCCAGGTGTGTAAATACCTTCTTTCTCAGCCCAAGGTGGTAAATGAGCCTTATGCTCAGAAGCTTTCTTTTGAAAATCTTGTCTTCTATCTTCTACTAAATTCAAAAATATCTTTTCTTCTTCAAGTAAAGAACATGTTAGATTGTGTCTATGTGCATGTGTTATGTCTATTGATTTCATTGTTAAGAAAAATTCTCCCATAAACTGTGCATCTTGACTACTAAGCACTGGGTTCATACTCTTGCGAATCGGAACCTCAGAAAATATCACATCTAGGTTTGAATAATAATACTGAAGTCTCCCTGTTCTATAAAATAAACTAGACAAAACACTACATGATATGCCATATGTCAGTGGTAAGTGATGATATGTTAATCCTTCTGCTACTGATTCAGGTAACTTCATACAGACATAACAATTACTAACTTCCATTGTGTCTACATATTGAAACAATAACTTTGTGAAAACGTTTAAACTAGTATTGTTGTCAGCTATTTCATGATGAATTTCTGGTTCCCTTTCTGCCATTAGTTCTACTCTATTGCCCTTCATGTTTGCTGTCCTCTCCTTAGTTTCATTATTAATCTTTTTATCTATTATCATAAGGTAAGGAATTGCTACAATCAGGACTAACCATACTATAAGCACCATTACTAGACTACATATGCATATTGCACAGCATCTTCTACAACATTTCTGTTTTGGTCTCCCAGTAACTCTATCGTCAGGCATTTTTCGACAAGGAAGATTGCTCTTCTTATCTTTTCTTCTTTTCTTTAGCTTATTCTTTTGCTTAGTCAGGGTGGTCTTATTTCTTCTTCGTACGTCAATTCTGCACTTGTTCCTTCGCCACCACTGTCACTTGACTCTGAGCTTTCAAAATCTTCAAGGATGATATAAGTCCAGTCAGGAACCTTAAATTTGTTATTCACAAGTTTCAGTCTTTTACTTCTTCTTTTCGCAGTTTTATGTTCTTGTTCAGTTTGACTTGTCACTTCATTCACTTGATCTGGATCTTCACTTCTGGTTGTTATGTGGTACTTCACTCTTTTAATGACACTCGGCCAATGATCTCCTTTTCTTGTTTTCTTTGTTGGCACTGTTTCTTTGTTTTCGTCTTTAGAGATCTCGTTAATTTCACTGCTTAGCACTGTTTCGTTTTCTTCAATTACTGTGTTTCTTGTTTGCTCCTTTTCAGGTCTAATTGGTTTCTCTGTAACAGCTCCACTGTGAGTTTCCAATAATTGACCTTGTTCTTTATTTATTTCTTCAAGTTCATGTTTTTCAAGGTTTTCTTCTTCTGTGCACTCTTCTTGATCTAACTTGTTCTGATCAGGGCTTATTGCACTGTGAACTTCTGCAGCCTGACCGGATTCTTCTAGACCTGTCTGTCCCTGATCAAAGTCTATTAGGTCTTCACTGTTTTGAGTCCAGTTTTCTTTCCCTATCTGACCTTGTTCAGGATTTCTTAATGTCTTTTCTTCTTGTTCCTGAACTGCTTCTTCTTCACCTATCTGATCTTCTTCAATTTCTTTCAATTTCACTTGACTTCTTGTTCTGTGGTATACTTCAGGAACTTCTACCACTGGTATCCAATCCTGACTTGGGCTCGGTTGTTCTTCTTCAGCTTCTCTGGAATCTCGAACCTGAGATCCTACAGCTGGGCAACCTTCAGCCTCTTCAGTGATTGGCATTGTCTGAGGATTCTCTTCCTCGGGATCTGGTACTCTCTTGGTGTGACTTACATGAATCCAATTAGGAAATCCAGCACACTTCACTGCTGTATGCGTTGTCAGTATGACTTGACACGGTCTGCCCCATCTAGGTGATAGACACGTTTCTCTGGTGTGATTCTTCACTACCACCCAGTCACCAGGATTCAGATCATGTTCTTGCTCGGGCTGCCTGGAAACTGCGTCTTCTCCAACCTGATGAGAGACAGAACGCACTAGGTCAGCCAATCCTTTGCAATAGTCCAGAACAATATCATCAGATATATTCACCAGTTTGTTTGTGGGAACATGTGTTTGTCTCATTGCTCTTCCCATCATTATTTCATGTGGGCTCAATCCTGTGGTTCTGTCAGGTATACTTCTGAGTCCCATTAAAACGAGTGGTAATGCATCTGACCACTTTAATGATGTTGATGCACACATTTTTCCCAGTCTTGACTTTATAGTGCCATTCAATTGTTCAACCACTCCAGAAGCTTCTGGACGATATGCACAGTGCAGTTTCTGTTGGATTTGGAATGCTTCACAGATTAGTTTGATCACTTCGCTGTTAAAATGTTTTCCTCTATCTGATTCCAAAGTTACTGGAAAACCAAACCTAGGAATGAGCTCTCGTAGCAACAGTTTTGCAACTGTAATGCTGTCATTTCTCCTAGTAGGGTAAGCCTCCACCCACTTTGAAAACAGACACACTATGACTAGTACATATTTCAGCCCTCTACATGGTGGTAACTGTATGAAATCAAACTGAAGTCTCATAAATGGACCCTCTGCCTTTCCAATTTTCCCAAATCCAATTACTGTCTTCCTCCCGGATTATGCATCTGGCAAGTTAGACATCTCTGGCAAAGACTCTCTGCAACAGCCCTGAATTTGGGATTGTACCAATTTTGTCTGAACAGCCTAATCATTGCATCTCTCCCTATGTGTGTGTCTCCATGATGCATTCTAGCCATTTGTGAGAGTAAACAGTCTGGCATGACTGGTCTGCCATCAGCACTGATCCATACTTCATCATCTCCTCTTTGCGAACAACCCACTTTGATCCACAAATTCTTCTCACTTTCATCAACCTCATCTTGCAATTTCTTCACCTCATTCCAAGTTTCAGGTGGCATATACAGCATAAGTTGGCAGCTGATTCCCATTCTTTCCACCCTCTTATTGACTGACATTCTGGTTTTGGCACAATGTTGAGCCACCAGATCTGCATATCTGTTGCCGACTACCACCCAGTCATCTCCTGACTGGTGTGCGGCACATTTCACCACAGCCAATTCTTTTGGTGATTGTATTGCTTCTAGCAATTCCCTTACAAATTGTCCATTTTTAATGGGAGATCCTGAAGAAGTCATGAAATCCCTCTGCATCCATAGTTGGCCAAAATCGTGCACAACCCCGTAACCATATTGGCTATCTGTAAATATGGTCACTCTCTGATTCCTCCCAATTTTGCATGCTTTTATCAACGCAATCAATTCAGCTACTTGTGCAGATTTGACTCCTGGTAAATAGGATGCTTCAACTATTCCAGTTAATTCACATACCGCATAAGCAGCAGTTAGTTTACCATCTTCATGTCTTTGACATGAACCATCAACAAATAGCTCCCTGTCTGGCTTTTAAGAGGCTGTTCCTCTATATCTGTGCGTGGTTTTGTGCATAATTCTGTAATTTGTTTACAATCATGTTCATCGTCTTCATCATCTTTAATTTTCTCATGATATGGGTCTGGTAGTAAGGTTGCTGGATTTATTATAGTACACCTTACCATGTTCACATTTTCAGCACCCATTATGATTCTTTCGTATTTAGTCAGCCGACTAGGAGTAAGATGCTGAGTTCGGGTTCTTGTCAACAGAATGACAACTGCATGTGGAACATATACTTTTACAGGGTGTCCCATCACAATTGACTCACTTTGCTCAATGCTCAAACAAGTAGCCGCCACTGCTTTTAAGCATCCTGGCAATGCGGCTGATACTTGGTCCAATGTAGCAGAAAAATATGCTATAGGACGTCTTTCTAATCCATGTCTCTGAGTTAAGACAGAAAGTGCACAATTTTCTCTTTCATGACAGAATAATGCAAATTCACTTTTATAATCAGGCATGCCTAAGGCAGGTGCTGAACATAGGGCATTTCTCAATTTTACAAAGGCTTCTACACTTTCGTCCTCCCACTCAACAGGGTCCTTTGCTTTCTTTTTTGTCATGTTAATTAAGGGCTTAGCCAACATGGAAAATCTTGGTATCCATTGTCGACAGTAACCTACTATTCCTAGGAACATTCTCACTTGTCTTTGTGTAATAGGCATTTGCATTTTCTTTATTAAAGCTACTCTTTCAGCTGTTACTCTTCTTTTTCCTCTCTCAATTTGGTGTCCCAGATATTTAACAGCTGTTGTACAGAATTGCAATTTTTCAGGTGAGACTTTATGTCCTTCTTCCGCCAAAAGATTTAATAATGCTATGGAATCAACAACACAGTCCTCTCTGGTGTTCGATGCCACCAATAAGTCGTCGATATATTGGACTACGACTGAGCTTCCTGGCATCACTAGTTTTTCAAGGCACTTTTTCAGTATCTGGTTGAAAATAGAAGGACTTTCTGTGTACCCCTGAGGAACACGATTCCACACATAAACTTTGTTCTCAAATTTAAATGAGAAAAGATACTGGCTGTCTGGATGTAATGGTATTGAAAAGAACGCTTGACACAAATCAATTACTGTGAACCATCCTGCATTCCAAGGGATCTGGTATAGAATTACTGCAGGATTTGGCACTATGGGACAACATGGTTCTACAATCTTATTTATTTTCCTCAGGTCCTGAACAATCCTATATTTTCCACTAGGTTTCTTTAACCCCATTATAGGTGAATTACATGGGCTACTCATTACTTCTTTTAAGATATTTTGTTCTACCATTCGATTTATTTCTTCAATGACTCCTGCTTTTACTTCTGCACTCATTTTGTACTGTCGGGTATTTGGGAAAATTGCACCTTCCTTTACAGTAATTTTAACTGGATCTATTTTAGCCATAAGTCCTACTTCTTTTCCGGTGAAATCCCATACTATGGGGTTTACTGTACCTTTTAATTCTTCTGGCAACTCATCTTTTGTTATTAACGAAAACATCTCGTCTACTTCTGTACCTTGTTTTGCAATCATAATTTTATATACATGATCTTCATCTGGTGTCTGAACTGCTACACCATCGGGTGTGCAGAAAATGGTACAATTCATCTTGCACAACAAATCCCTACCTAATAAGTTTACTGGACTGGAATCACATACTACAAATTGATGCATTTCTCTGAAATTTCCAATTTTAACTTCCATGGGTTCGGTAAGAGGCGTTCTAATCGCTGATTAGCTACCCCCACTACTTGGATATTTTCACCAGAGAGAGGAAGGTCTGGAATGTCTGCTGTTCTCACAGTAGACCGGGTAGCACCAGTGTCCAAAAGGAAAGTAATATTATTACCTTTCACATTCCCTTCAACATATGGACCTGACTGATCTACCTGTAAGGATGCGCCAAGTATGCACTCCTTCTTCCCCTCTCCTAGGCACCGTCATGGACTGTATTGACAGAAATCGTCCTGCAAAAGAAATTGTGATGTCATATAATCATTCTTACCACTTCCTCCTGGATATCCGATGTCTGTACCATGCTTTGCTTTGCTTTGCTTACATTAACCTGAATAGGTGCAGGTGGCAACTGACTCTGAGGATTTGCACCCTGCTGTGAGTCATTCTGCGTCTGTGGATTTAAATTTTGATTTGGGCCATTATTATTCCGAATCTTTTTACATTCATCCTTCCAATGCCCCAATTTTCCGCATCCATGACAAGGAAATTTCTTTTTAGCTTCTTCTCTACTCATTCGTCCTCTAAACTTTCCACCATTCCCAGTATCACCATTCGTTCCGGAATCTTTTCCTTGATTTTCACTCGGATTTTCCAAATTGATTCCCTGTTTCTCAGCCATTTTCACCTGTGCCCACATCACTTTTTCCTGCAATTTCTTATGTCTATCCTCAATATCGTCTCCACAATATTTAGCATATTTCAAAATTTCGTCGATAGGTTTCCTTGCCAACACAACATGTGCTGCTTAATCATCTGACAAATTTCTGGCTTTAGACCATAAACAAATCGATACACAAACTGACTCATGTTCTTGTCTCCAATGTCCTCAAATCCACTATACTGTTTAAATACCTGCAATAGACGCTCATAGTAAGAATGTACTGATTCATTAGCTTCTTGGGTAGTTCGATCTATTTTTACCCAATCTGTTTCTTTCGGTGGTATTTTCCCTTTCAGGTAAGTTATCACTTGCTGATACTTTTTCATCACATCATTTGACGGGGCACCTGTCTTCGGATCTCTAGGATACTCATCACTTGGCCAATCAACTGTAATTTTACAATCTGTCCACAAATCGGCAGGTACCACTATGTCAAACAACCCATCTAAATCCTTCAACAATACCTTTGACACCTTCACAAACCTATCAACCTGCTTGTACCATTCAATTGGTTTTTCTCTCAATTTTGGAAAATCATTCGTAAAAGATAAAATATCCTTTCTGCTCCATGGGACATGTACATATCCTCCTCCCGCAACTTCTCGCATTGGATACATCTGGTCTGCTTTCCCTGTTTCTTTCATCACATATTCTGATGCTGTTCTACTTGTTCGTGCTTCTTCCTTTTTCTTGGCCCACCTAGTTTTCCATTTATCTAGGTCTCCCCATTTTTGCAAAACTAACATTAATTCTCTTATTTGTATTCTTCTTCCAGAGGCATTCATATTTTCTAGATCTTTGTCTGAAAATTCTGCTCTATAGGGTTTCTGTAGTACCTTTGATCTCCCTATTTCTATTCCCATCTGTAGTGCTAAATTGGATAATTTTTCATGGAATATCCTTACATTTCTGGTGATACTCCTACACAAGAACAATAATTCTTCTTCATCATAGGTATTTAAGCGTTCTAGTCCTACATTTCCTGCTATTATTTCTTCTAATTCGACTTTCAATTTATGAATGTCCATTATTTTCGGAGGTGTGCACTGTTTAACTGACCCTTGCACCCATCTTTCTAGATCTTCAGGTGTTACTATGGTAGCACTTTTTGCTCCCGATGAAGTTACTAAACTTACATCCTTTGAACATCCAGGTACATCTTTTCTGGGAGTGCTATTTACAGAACCTCGAATAGGCAAGTCCATGAGTGATATTGTGGATTCACAGTCACTAAATTGATCCTCAATTATAACTGGAGCTTCAGGTTTGGGATTATTCACAGGAGTAGGTGTAAGTATCGGTGGAGGACAGCTTCCCTGAGTACCATATAATGGAACTACTGGACCAATTGTTACTGGTATGGTCAACGAATCAGGATGAACTTTTATCTGAGTTATTTTCTGTATTAATTCTGCTCTGGTCTTTTCTAGGGCTTCTTTTTCTTTGTCATGAAGTATTCTACTCGTGGTGAATTCATGCATTACCTGTGGCACTAATGGAGTTTTCGGTGGTGCACTTGGGGTGCATCCACTTGTCCCTTCCTGATATGGTGGGGGATTTCTTAACATTTCCTCCATAAATTCGTCTTTCAGACTCCTCATTTCTCATTAAATGTTTTGTCTTTTCTGTGCACTTACTTCCTAATTTCTCCTCTGCTGAGAACAATGGATATAATCCTTCTGTAATCATTGCCCTTCTCCATTGTTTCATCTGACCGTCCCTAGACTCACGTATATATCTGGGAAAAAATCCTGGATAACTCCTATTACTTCTATATCTATCCCGCTCAAATGCCTCGGTTTCCCATTCTTCTAGAGCTTCGTCCTGAGTTAATCTAGGTCTGGGTTCTAAGTCATTCATCCTCAATCTCAAATTCTGAAGAATTCGCCCATTGAACGTGCCATTCTCGGGAAATGCTAGTATTCCATCATTTTTGGTATATTCTATCCAATTCTCCATCCATACACAAGTATGATTACCTCTCTCCATCATCATGAATGAAGCGGGCGTTTTAGCTGGTTGAATAATAATTCCTTCTCTAGTTTTGAGTGGTTTATCCTTTTTAAAATAGTTCTTAATATTTTGCAGAAAGGACATTTTCTCTTCTCTCTGTACATTCTATCTAATCTTCGGTGTACAAAATTATATTCTGCAAAACCTAGGAATCTCCTATCCGGACGAGTTCCTGTTAAAGTCGGATCGCGTTTTAACATGCAATCTTTATCCACTAAGATTTTAGCTTCTAAAATATCAACCAATCAAGTCTCTGCTAACTTTTATTTCTGAACCAATACTTTCGCGGCCTTTTGGTGACGTTTATCTGTCAACCCCTCCTTTACAATCTGCTCTTTTCTGTCCTTGCTGGTTTAACCAATCCCAGCGCGGCACCTATGACGTCAGTACTACTCCTGACTACTGACCCCTCCTTTACAAGGGTTTTTCCACACCCGCTGATTCAACCAATCCCAGCGCGGCGTTTAATGACGTCAGCTCCCTCTCCGGCAACTGACCCTCCCTTTACAAATTCGTACGCAAACTTATTTTCTCTATAATTCTTAATTAAATTTCAGTAACAACATAAAACATTTGCTATCATGCCAGTTTCTCTAATTTAGAAAAGATAGTTTTCTCTCATACTTAGTAAAACCTTTCCGTTTACTAAACGTACACTACGAGTAAAACACTTCCGTCTACTCTTCACACAAGCTCCAGAAGTACCTGTTACTTCTCCAATGTTACCCTTTCTAGGTGATATAACATCAAATTCTTACCAGCGTACTCTTTTGCTATTACTCACACGCATAGAGTCCCTAACGAGTACTGAAAGTCCTGCTTAACTTTCCAGTACTAATTCTGCCTGACAGATAACCTCACTGCAGTATGGCTTCCACTTACCATCCGCTATTCCTTTTTCCCCGGGATTCTAGACAACATAAAACAAACTTCGAATACACGGATGTTAGTTCATAAAAATACAAATAAAATTCTCATTACCCAATTAACAAAGAGTAACCATCCTCTGATTACCAGAAAACTGATCCAGCGCGATATTAGCAAACAGCATTCATACACCAGATACTCACTTGGGCCCATACATTCATACTACGCTAATACTTACGCTGGGTTTTATCAGTTGTTACTCTCTATCAAAATCCCTGCTACCAATTACCTTCTGATTGAAGAGTAATGACTTACCAATGAATCCTTTGCTAATTGGGAAATTTAAAATGAGTGACATTCATTATAGTACATAATCCTGAAATAACCACTGAGTCAGGAAGTTTTAAAATGTTTATCTAAAGATTTAGCAGAGTAAAATACAGAGCCACATGGTACTTAATCGCAATACCCAAGATTAAGCATAGAAATGATTATTGCTAATCAATGACGGTGTTTAAAGAAAAGGAGAAGATAGAGACAGCAGCGCAACTAAAGGTTGCATTATATTTACCTAAGTGCAAGAACCAAACGCCTTAGCCAAGGAGTTGGAATAATAGGACCCAGGAAAGATGAAGAGCAAAGACCTCCTCCAGGATCAGGACAGGACCGGTGACCTCTCTACAACGACGCCTGCGTCGTTCCCCTCTCTGATACTCGGCTTCTCCTCGATTCTCCCGTGCCTTCCTTCTAATGGACTCTGCCGCCCCCTCCTCAGGACCTCTTCTGGACAGGGACTCGGTCTGCAATCGGTCAGCTTAGCGGTCTGGAGCTCTTCCTGTCAGCATCTCCGCTCTCCTGTGCTAACTAATTAGCTAATTCTATATCTATTATACCCTTCTACGCCCATGTACCTCCCCTTAATGTTACTAAAATATGGGGCCACTACTTCTGATTGGACAGGGACAGGGGGTGGATTCTCGCACCATGTTGATTTGGCCTAAATTGTAAAGCCTATTGTCTTTACGTTCCCACCCCTTCAAATTAATACATTCGCTTTATTTCCCACCCGTCTCATGACAAATGTAAACCAATTTTCATAGACAATGTGTCAATATGCAACAGGAAAGCCAAAATACAGCATCTTCGGCCATCGGGTCACGGCCTTGGACGACGTCCAGATTGACTTCATTTGACAGGCACACAGGACACATGCGCAGAACCAGTTGCCTCTCGAGTTTCAGAACACCAACCCAGGCCCAAGTTTACGAACTAATAAAAGTGCAAGAAGAAAATATTAGAATCACAAATAAAACGTTTCACTGTATACCCACTTTTTCTATTCTATTCCCATTTAATTATATATTCTAACCCACGTTAGTAGCGTTAGGAAACGACAATTTAGTAATGACATGAGAGCAAGCTGAAGCATGTGAAAACATCAAGCAGCCATTTTAATGCACACTGCGCAGAAGCAGAAGTTTCCCACCAAGCAAAGAAAGACGTCACACCATGTGATATGGTTGCGACATGCGCATTGAGCTTTCCCGCGCATAGCGGCCATTTTGAATTACAAACAAGCGTTATTCATTAGTAAAACACATAGGCAAGCATCCCTTTCTTTTGTGTCGTGAATGCAAAGGTTAGTATTGACAATACAAGTTTAATAAATTAATACTGTGAGGAGGATTGAATACAAGCAAGTTTCATTTATGAAACCTTGCTCCATCACACCCTCACCTGTCAGGTTTGCTTGTGTCTCTCCGTCCCGCTGCTGCACCCCAATCTTCTTCGGATTGCCCGACTTCATTTTGCCTTGCACCACCGTTGGCTCCTGCAAAACACCAACGCGTCTGGTTGCCTTCCCCCCCCCACCCGCCGATCGTCCCGTCACATCTTCCTCCTCACGCAGCTCACCCTCCTCCAGCTCATCACTCTCCGCACCATAATCCAATAGCAACTCAGGTTCAAACTCTGCAGGCGCCCACGACACCTCTCGCACTGCTCTCTTCACACCTTTTCCTTTTTTGACATGCACACCACCACCATCCACCGCACATGCCTCCGGTGCCCGCTCCCGCGACGGAGGGAAGGCCGCAGCGGACCCCCCTGCTGCTTCTCGCTGGCGTCTCGGAGCCGTTTTGCGCCCTGCCAGCCCCCCGGCCCTCTTGCCAACTGCCGCTGGCTTGGAACACCCCCCCCCCAGGCTGCTCCAACCTGGGCGGGCCCCAGCACCATCAGGTCTCACCGCCATCATGGCTGTCCCTGCCCCCGTCTGGGGTTGGCTGCCCTCATCTACCCAAACCCACCTACCCCTATGGTCACCTACCCGGGTCTCCTGCTCAGCCCAGGCTTCCTCCTCCGACGTAGGGGTGGGGGGCCCCTCCACCCCATCAACATAACCCCTCCCATCCCTGGCCGCGCAAAGCTCTCCCCACCGTGTCTCGGTTCCATGGATAATCCTACGCTGGTCCCTTATCTTCTCTTCCAGGGATATGCCCTCCTACCTGGGCAAAATGGCCCCCTTCCCTCATCCGCACAGGCAGGGCCCTCGCATCACCCCTGGCCCCCACACCCCCTCCCCCGCGCCTAACCCTGTCAGCAGCTTGTGTGCACCATTCCCCACCCCCTGCAGCTCATGCATACTCTGTGTCCTCCTCGAGAGATCAAAGGGGGCGTCCTCCCACTGGCCCTCTTCCACTCCCAAAGTGGGGTGCCTGGATAAATTTAATGCCTGCAGGCCGCCAGAATACTCCCCCCCCCCACCCTCCAAGAACACCAATCCTGCCCCCTCGCCGGTCCCATCTCCCGGCCCGGCTGACACCACATGGTCCCCCTCTCCCCCGCTGACACCAAGGGATGGCTCTCCCCATCGCGCTGCCGCTGCTGAAAGCCCCCCACCCCCCAGGCAGCACCTCCGGTACCAATCCGGCCTCCGACAAATGCGCAGGCAGGCTCTGGCGCCTGCCCCCGCGCTTCGCTGCCTCATTCTTAGCCTGGCCCCGCACCCGCCCAGACGTACCTTCGCATACCGGTGGTGGCTCATCCATACATGCCACCACCACTGCAGCCACGCTAGCTGACGCGGACCGGGGGGTCCGCACCAGGCCTGATCCAAGATGCCGGGCCAGAGCAGATCCTCCCGGCCTGCACACCCCAGCACAGGCAGCGCCTCCCGGACGGCCTCCGCGTCAGGTCCCGACATCGCCGCTTTGCTCTCAAACACTGGACACTGCCCCACCAGTCGACCAACTGGCTCTGAAGAACTCCTAAGGGCCTACAATCACTCCAACTTAATACACTATGACCCTCCCTGATGGTGCCAGGACGCAGGAAGAGGAAGAGCCTCCCTCCCCTGCGCCCTTATACCCCTCCCCAAACTCCACCCCCTGACCTCCCAGCTTGTACTTCAAGCGAAAAACCCCGGGGGAAGACTGGTCTGCGACCCTACTTCACCCGGGGGCCATCATTGCGGCTCCCGCCCCTGATTTGAGACCGAAGGCTTCTGCCTCCGGGCTTTTTGAGGCATGAGTTGGTTTTTTGGCGGTGAATGCTGAGGCATGGTGTCTCCCTATCCCTTGTTAGCCATGTCGCTATATGGAAACAGTGTTAAGATGTTCCGGAGGTTCAAATGAGCTTCTTGGTCATGCTAATAACACCGGGCTCAGAGGGAAGCTGTACCGAACTCTGTGCAGTCGTCCCTGATATTCGATGAATTCGCCAAATAGGACACGAAAGGTATTGCAAGAGCAACATTCAAGATACCAAAAGATATTGTAGTCCGAGACAAGAATTTAGGTTTGAATTAGTCAAGCAGATAAAACCCAGTTCGCGCAAAAATACACCAATACGCATTTTAAGTTCCAAACCACCACTGGAAGATAAAAGAAGCAGCAATTGTTCTGTAAAAGTTGGTGTGTCGCTGAAATGGCTCAAATGTAGGATTTGACTCCATCTCCCCCCCTCCCTCCCCTTTTGTACTTGGCTCCGACCTCCGGGGGAGCCTGGTTGCCGAGTGGAACTGGGCGGGAGGGTGCTTGCTCCTAGTGGCGTGTGGGGGAAAAGTTGAGCTATGGGTCACGGTCCCGTCTGAACCGCGCGCGCCCTTAAATGTAATTTGGCGTGGGTTGGTAGTGCAGGCAGTTACAGGAGGGCGTTATTGGTTTGCTGACTTGGGTGCAGAGCGGGCGCGGCGCATGGCTGCGAGCGGTGTGGAACCGTGTTCCTGGGTGGGAGAGGACGGATGTTGTGTCCACATGTCTGTTTCCTTGCTTCCGGGCGTGCCGACCTCGGGATCGAGGAAGGGGCGCCGGTGGTACCACCCCCGCTGAAAGAGGCCGGCTGGTCTCTTCCCGGGTCATGTGACCCTGTTGCAATAAACCGGCCCCTGCGGACGTGACGTCAGTTACGGCGCACGACCGCAGGAGCTCCATGCACACTACGAGAGGCTCCGTGTTATTATTGTGCGCAGCGCGTGTCTCGGCCTGCGGAGGCCGATAGGACACAACACTGGCGACGAAGGTGGGCGTGCCCCCGCTACGCTCCAGGTTTGTGGCGGCCGCGAGGCGCGAGTCGGTCCTCGCGGTGCTTGTGCCCCTGGCAGCGAGGATCACCGCGCAATCACCACTACCCTGGGTGCTGGCCCCACATATCACTACTAAGGGCACTCAAGAGAGTTGCTAGAGTCCAGGTGTGGGCTCCAGTGCGCACACGGGGTCGCGAGGAGTCCAGGAGGGTGCCCAGGAGGGTCCACGGGGTTGCCCCCTAGCCTGCAGAGTCATAGCCTGCAGAGTCAAGCAACACGGGCCCTGCCCTGAATTCGGCGCTATCACGCTCCCGAAGGGGGTGGAGTCAGCGTCCACGCACAACAGTGCACATTGCCCAGCAGAAGACTGCGAGTGCACTCACGCAAATACCCGGAAGTGGTACAGGCGACCCCTGCCTGTGAGATACGGTCCAGTACACAGCGCAGCACGTCACGGAGACGCACGCCACCTGGTGGAGCGGTGAGCAGCCACCATGTCCACGATTCCGCCCATAGAGCCATTCGTGGTGGAGGGAGCACCATCAGCACAAGCACCCACGTGGAAAGACTGGGTGGAACGCCTCCTCATATTCTTCGAGGCGACAAAAGTCCACAAAGAACAAAAGAGCGCTGTTCTTCACCTCGGGGGAAGGACATCCACCACATTGCGAAGACCCTCCCGGAAGCAACACCCAAGACGCACCACACGCTGATCAATGCCCTCAATGGCTACTTTGAACCTATGGCCAACACCGATTACAAACGCTTTATTTTTCGCCAGGCACGCCAGCAGCCGGAGGAGTCGCTCGATGCCTTCCACACACGTCTAAAAAATCTGGCGTCCACGTGCGGATTCAGGGACGAAACCAAGGAGATCAGAGGACAAGTCATTCAGGGCTGTGCGTCGGCCAAACTACGGGAACGTATCCTTGAAGAATCAGGCAAGTCACTAACAGAAATCCTAACGCTGGGGCGCTCCAAAGAGCTGTTGAAAGCTCGGGCAGCCCATATGGAAGCAGCCTTGCAGTCACCTGTCAAGACGGAACCTGTGAACGCGGTAATGGTAAAGCCGACCGCCAGACAGCACAAAAGAGAGCCAGCGAGTGGCCAACAAGGAAACCCGAAGAACTGCGGGTACTGTGGGGGGATGCCCCACCGGGCAGCGGAGTGTTTGGGATGCGGAAAATTCAACCATTTTGAGAAAGTATGCCGGTCAAGACGATACAGAAAACCACGGATGACGATAAACCATGTCCCGGAAGGAAGGGCTGATACCAGTGACATGGATGATGACGAGGAGGAAGAACGTACAATACACAAGATACACATGATCGGAGCGGCGACTGGCACCCGCAGACGACTACCCCAGTGTCGGATCCGAGTCGGACGACAAGAAGTCACCGCAGTAGTGGACACCGGAGCGACGATAAACATCATGTCAGCAGCACTATATAACTCACTGCAACCAGCACCTCCCCTACAGGCCACGAAAATCACGGTATTCGCCTACGGGCAGGACAAACCTCTGCACATGAAAGGAAAATTCAAAGCACCAGTGACACATGAGGGTCAGACCATTACTACCATGGTGTACGTCACGGAGAGCGGGCAAGGGATGCTGTTGGGCTGCCGAGCAGCAGAGGACCTAGGCATAGTAACCTTTGCTTTTGGCATCCATCAGGAATCTGTACAACACATCCTGAAGGAGTTTGCACCAATATTCGAATGGATTGGAAGATTCAATGGCAAGGAAGTCCATCTGCACATAGATCCTACCGTACAACCAGTGGCGCTTCGGCACCGACAGGTGGCCTTCCACCTGCGCCCGTTGGTAGAGGAGGAACTAGCCAAGCTAGAGCGAGCCGGTGTCATCGAAAAGGTGAAGGGCCCAACGCCATGGGTGTCTCCCATCGTCGTCACTCGCAAGCCCAAACAGCCGGGCGCGGTAAGAATTTGTGTGGACATGAGACTGCCCAACGCCGCCATCAAAAGAGAACGCCACATCACTCCCACAATAGATGACCTGATAGGGGAAATGGCCGGGGCGTGCTGGTTCTCCAAGCTGGACCTACGGTCCGGATACCACCAACTGGTCCTGGATGAGGCGTCGAGATACATCACGACGTTTTCAACTCACGTAGGCCTCCGCCGGTACACCCGGTTGAGCTTCGGAGTGTCCAGCGCCGCCGAAGTCTTCCAAAATGTAATACAGGAGCTGCTCATGGACATCCCGGGAGTCATCAACGTGAGTGATGACATCATGGTTCACGCCAAAACCATTGCCGAACATAACTCCCGTTTGACTCAAGTGTTTCAGCGCCTTCGAGACGCTGGACTGACGCTTCATCGGGAAAAGTGTGAGTTCTTACAAACTAAGCTGCAATTCTTTGGCTACACGTTCTCCGCTGAAGGTGTAAATCCGGATCCAGATAAAGTCCGAGACATCAAAATGCACCGGCCCCCTGCCAATGTCACGGAAGTCCGCAGCTTCCTTGGAATGGTGAACTACTGCGGGAGGTTCATCCGGGATCTCACCACCCTTACCATCCCACTGAGGGAGCTCACCAAGGAAGCGATCCCGTGGTCGTGGACGGGGACCCAGGACAAAGCGTTTCAGGACATCAAAGATGCACTGTCATCTGCCACGACGCTTGCCTTCTTCGACCCCCAGAAAAAGACACTAATTGCTGTGGATGCAGGCCCGAAAGGACTGGGAGCAGTATTGATGCAGCGAAGTGAAGACGAGGAAGACTGGGCACCGGTGGCCTTTGCAAGCAGGTCCCTCACGGACACCGAGCAACGGTACTCCCAGATTGAAAAGGAGGCCATCGCGATTCACTGGGGGTGTCACCACTTTCATCTCTATGTATATGGCAAACCGTTCGTAGTATCCACGGACCACAAGCCCCTCGTGTCACTCTTCTCTGGAACCTCGTCAAAGCCACCTCCTAGAATAGAGAAGTGGATATTGCAACTCCAGAACTACAACTGTAGAGTCGAATATCATCCGGGATCGCGCAACCCTGCGGATTATCTGTCTCGACATCCAAGAGCGGCCACGGCGCAGGAAGAAGAGGAGGCTGCTGACACTGAAGAATACGTCCGGTACGTCACAGCCCGATCATGTCCAATACCTCTATCGATGGACACTCTGAAGGAAGAGTCAGCCCATGACGAATGTCTACAGCGAGTGAGACAGGTGCTGAAGCACGGAAACTGGCGTCGGGCAAGAGAGGAATGGAAGATACTCACGGGAGATGCTCGACGGATTCTGGAAAGCCTCTATCATGTCCGTGACGAACTCACCGAAGATTCCACAGGCTGCCTGATGCGAGGACATCGACTAGTCATCCCTGCATCTCTGACATCCCGGGTGATTCAACTTGCACACCTAGGTCACCAGGGAATGGTCAAGACCAAGTCACGACTGCGGTGTAAAGTCTGGTTCCCACTGATGGACGAGCTTGTGGAAGCAATGGTTCGGGAATGCCAGTGGTGTCAAGTGACAGGAGAAATCCCCAGACCGGCACCAGTAGTCACGGAAGCTAGGCCATTACGTCCATGGGCAAGGGTCAGTCTTGATTTTGGAAGTCTGCCGGATGGACGACACACACTAGTGGCCATTGACGACTACTCCAAATACCCGGAAGTAGAAATAGTCAACACACTCAGTGCCGTTGAAGTAATCCCCAAACTTGAAAAGTTGATGGCGACTCACGGCATATTTCAGGAGCTACAAACGGACAATGGCCCTCCGTTTCAGGGACAGGAGCTCGCTACCTACCTCACATCACTGGGAGTGAAACATCGAAGAATCACACCTCGCTGGCCCCAAGCGAATGGGGAAGTGGAGAGGTTTATGCGCACGCTGAATAAAGTGATCCGCATCAACCAGGAACGACAACAGCCGGTGGAACTGGCGATCTTCACGTTTTTGCGCAGCTATCGTCAAACCCCTCACACGACCACCAATGTAGCCCCCGGACACCTATCGATGGGTCGGGTGGTATCTGATTCAATTCCTCATCATCCGCAGTGGTGCCCTGTACTCCCGGACGATAATCTGATCAATGATCAACGACGACGGGCACACGCCCAGGTCAGCAGCCATCGGGGGGCCCGACATCTGACGCTAGAGCAGGGACAGTTGGTCCTTTTGAAGAATCGAACGGCTGGGAGTAAGTTCAATCTGCCGTATGAGCGACACCCCTGGACAGTCATCAGAGTGAGAGGTACTCAAGTCGTGGCTCAACAAGGCAGTGAAACCATCACTCGTAACATATCCCACTTCAAGCGATTCTACCCAGAGAAGGCACCTCTGGGAACGGACAGCCTGGCCCGGCCTGGACAACATCTAGAGGAGAATCCGCCGGGAGTGCGTCCGCCAGCAAGAAGCCTGGGGATGCCCCGTCAGGACCCCGCTCAGGAGGAGGCGATGATCCCTGATAATGATGAGTGGGAGAGACGATCCGTTGAAGGGCCTGATGGAGTGAGCGATACCCCGAGGGTTTCTCTGAGTGGGGACTCGGAGGAGGCCCTGAGTGGGCGGGGTTGTTCGCAATACCAGCTGCGACGAAATCCTGAACCCGCCCGCAAGCTGAAGGACTACTTCACGTAAGACTGTTCTGATTTTGTATATCAGTGTTGATTCCTTGTCATGTTCCATCCTCAAGGTTGTTGCTGTTGTTTTTGAAAACCTGTGTTGGGGAGGAATGTTGTGTCCACATGTCTGTTTCCTTGCTTCCGGGCGTGCCGACCTCGGGATCGAGGAAGGGGCGCCGGTGGTACCACCCCCGCTGAAAGAGGCCGGCTGGTCTCTTCCCGGGTCATGTGACCCTGTTGCAATAAACCGGCCCCTGCGGACGTGACGTCAGTTACGGCGCACGACCGCAGGAGCTCCATGCACACTACGAGAGGCTCCGTGTTATTATTGTGCGCAGCGCGTGTCTCGGCCTGCGGAGGCCGATAGGACACAACAGACGGACTCGCGTCCCGTTGTTGTGGAGGGGGGCGGGCTTCTCCTGTGCCCCCACCCCTTCCTGCTGCGGGGGTCGTGGATTGATGACTGTCAGGAGAAATGGCGCAGAGCAGAGAACGGCGATGTTGAGTGTGGGATGAGCACGTTAACCTGTCCGATGTGGGCCCCTTTCCTGGATTGCGGTGTGTGTGCAGGGTGTTTGGAGTCGCGTCAAGGTCGGTTAAGGGGAGTCTTCCCCCGCCCCTGGGGAGTCACAAATTGCCACCTGTTCACATATGGATGGGCTGCAGCTTCAACCCCGGCCCACTGCTGGGCGGGCGCTAATGTGGCAGTGAATTGCTGTTGGGGAAAGGGGCGGCCATCTCGGGCCCGGATTACTGGCCTCTCCTTCATTTAGGGGCAGGCAGGAACGTGCTGTTGGGGGCTCTCATGGCTTCTCGCAGTGCACCGGGCGGCAGGTTCAGGCCTCCGGGGGCTCCAAGGGGGCCTGGTGAGCGCAAGGGGATTCAGGCGGCAGTTTCAGGCCTGCGCGTGCGAAGGCGTGGGTATCAGGTCATGGCAACAGGGTGATTTGAGCTCCGGGGGTAGAGCCGCTGAGACTCCCTCGCCCATGCCATCATGCCGATGATTGACTTGGTACAATTTTAAGCAAGTGGCCAGGCGGCAATAATTTAGGATGACACCATTTGTGCTTTCTGGTCACGCCGACTACCGTGTTTTGTCGCCTTACCGGGTCCGGAGGTACCAGGGGCATCGTTTGCTTGTGGTCAGTTGGGGGCTCCTGGGGCCTACTGTCCCTGTCGTATTCACAAGAAGGTGGACTGGGCGCATACTTTGAGGCCCGGAGACAGTCTGCAGCACATCCAGGGTGTTGTTGCGCGGTGTCTTTTTCCCATGTCGGAGCGGGTATGCTGATCGGCGCACAGGGTATCCTCCGGTGACTTCGGGCGCCCACATACTGCAATTAGGTGCAACGCTCCCATCTCTGGGGAATACGTTTTTCCTGAAGCCGTTTCTTGCGCTGGTTGGTTTGGCTGATACTTCATAGGGAGCCCCTATCCCCACTCTTTTGTTAAGGGTAATTCTGGTACCGATACGGTCGCATGTTTGACCCATGTAGGCTTCAAAACGTCTGGAAAAGCTGGGGGCCTAACAAGGCGGACAACGGACATAACTGCAGGAATGGTTTTATGGTGGGGGCGTTCGAGTTACACTGCCATAGTTTCATGGCAGCCGCGATGTCGTAGGGTTGGCGGCCTGCTTGCAAACAGTGCCCCAGGATTAAAACACAACGGACTACCTTACTTTGTTGTTGAGGGGATGTCCCTTGATTAGAGTTTTGGTTGAAAAGTTGATTATAAATGTAAATAACTTTTTAAAAGTGCATTGCATGTGTTAGTAATGGTTCTCCATGCAAATTTTATTCTAAAATTAGAGGAATTTCATGTGACCCGTGAAGCCCACTGGTTAGGACACTGGCCTCCCGGGCCAAGGGGTTTTGAATTGGTTCAGGAAACCTGCATCGCAGGGTGTCCGCACATTCTTGCTTCACTAATACAATTTACGATAATTTTCGGGCCTGCTGGGCAGTTGCATTGTTGGGCTATTGTCAACGCCGCCATGGCGTGGGTCGCACCTGTCGCATGGATTTTGCCACAAAGGTTTTGAATTTATTTGTCTTTGAGTATACAGGCAAGCATACTGACGCATTTTCGCTAGGACCCCTCCCCCCCCCCCCTCCACGCTTCCCTTCAAGGACAGATAAGTTGGCTTGAAGGTGTTCATGGGGGAGGCACTTTGCACAATCCGCTCACAGAGGAATGCGGTCAGCACATCAGGGGCACATGCATCCAGCGATAAGCGGCACAGTCAGGGTAAACCACACGTTTCAGCTTCACTGATAGAAGCAAATTAATGACAGAATTTCGAGACAATCATGCAACAATTACCACTTTGCCGGCAACAGACATGTACACAAGTGTATATACTTCCTTGGTGGGTAGCGGGAATTATCCTGCTCACAACTGCAGTTGGCTGGCCGCATTGCAGGTTGTTTCTTTCTGCCTGTTACCACAGTGAGGCATTATGACATTACACCGTGCCTGCCTGCTGTGACTTTGGTTTATGCAGTTTATGGTTGCCCCCATATCAGCAGCATAGAAGAATAAATCCGTAGGTATTATTTTACCAATGTGATTCCTAGATGGTTTGGTCTGAGGGGGTCGCTTATTCTTTTATGATTCCACACGTAATTTTGTACACTTTAAAAAAAGTAGTGGAACAAAGTTAGCTCATTTTACGGAAGGCAGCTAATCTAGTTGGCTTCAATGGGGAACATGATTGCTAGTCTGAGGGGCAGGAAAGGGGGTCATTCCCATTGGCTGCGGCAGTAGTACATGCTGTCTTTGCAACAAGAGAGGCGCACAGAAGCGTGGGTGCAACTGGATTTACAATGGACAGTTTGGGCCCTGGGGCCGATCCCTGCGGGCAGCAATTAGTAACAGGTACTGTTTTCACTTTGTTGGCATTCAGTCATTACACGAGGCAGCTCTGTAACCTGGGCATGCATAGTGTTAGATATAACGTCAGAGCAAAGCTGGTGCAGAGCATATGGACCGAAACCAGTGAAGGAATCCAGCAATTTGCAATGCTGCTAGATTCCCCCCTTTGAACTATGAACAAATATCCCAAAATGTGGCTAACGGTACAAGCGGTTAGTTTCCAGACTTCGTACCGCATCTCCTTTTGACACAGAAAGAACATCTATCATTGCCACGCCAAGTCTGGGAGTAGGACACAGTGCCAGCGGGGAGGTGTTTTTTAGGCTGGGCCAAATGCCTCCACACCTCCCAAAAGACCCCATGGAAAAGTGTAATTTATCTAATTTTGATTTCTATTACAGGGAGTCTACAGTTACCTTAGAATTCAGGTTTGTTGGGCATTATGGGTTTGAAGTGGAAGGAGATGAGTAGAGTGTATGAATAGAAACAAGTAAATAAAAACAGAGCAGTTTTACTATGCAATGATGTGGCTTTTAGCCAGTAGAAGGGGTTAGTTTCCTTTAAAACATGATGCAAACAGTACTTCGTATGCACTATCTACTTTCGACTCAATAAGTGCAGTCTATCATTGCGACACTAATGCAGTCATTAAGACATCTCCCAGCCCGGACATTTAGAAGCACATCACAGCCAGTAGCTCAAAGTCTTCCGATAGTAAAGCCTATTGGCAGTGAACCACAAGGGTTGCAAACACTTGGCAGATGCAGCCGATGGCTCTGGTATTTTACCAAACGGCATAGGGGCATCCATTACTAGGGCCTTCCCAGCAGTATGAGGTCGCCATGTACAATAGTGGGGGTCAGGCACCAAGAAATGACGGTATTGGGGGGTCATGTTGGCAAGGCATGCACACACACTATATATCAATGGGAGTATCGAGGGTCAGGCATGCTTCTTCCTCCCTTCGCGGCAAGACTCGGCCAGCAGGACGTTCAGGCACTGAGGCAGGGATACTCAAAATATGATCGGGGTCCACGACTCAAATTGGGCTTACAAGAGAACTAACATTCATAACGATGCTAAGTAACCAGCTGCTGCAATCCTGGTTACTAGGTGTCTTGCTTCAGTGACATGCAAGTGCGAGAAGGGAGAGGTATTTAGGGGACACTCAGTGAGGCAGAAGGGTCCTTGCAGGACCGACAATAAGGTGGGCGGCGTTAAAACATAAACTTGGACTTGCTTACCCACCTCAGAGACATGTAGAGGTATAGCAATGGTAAAAATGTTGTGCTTAGTTGGTCTGCATGACCAAGGCGGGGTTGTATCTTTTCAGAGGGATGAGATATAAGCAGCCGGGGACGACTGGGGGACGGTGTACAGATTGAACTGAACATGCCGATTTCCTGTAAGAACGGAGGGACTCATGGCAAATAAAGGAGAATGCCCGGCACAACGGCATATATTTCTAAGCTCATCTACACTTGAGCCGTCACAGCATAGAGGGATAGTCACCAACGTAGAATGGGCTAGTGGGTCTGCCTTGGCATGTCTCCGACACACACTTTATGCGAACTGGAGCTTCTACAGGCAGGGTACAAGTTGCAGTCATAATAGTTCAGAACACACCAGTCAAGCTAGAAATTATTCACCTGCGGCTAGGGGGTTTCGGAAGTGTCATCTAACCAGAGTGCTGTGGTTCAAATGCTGGGGATACACCAGGTTAGAGTACATGAAGGCTACAAGATAGTACAAGATTGGCTCCATTTATTTGACAAAGAGCAGGGAACTGTACATAGGGTTCTCCTCCTGCCCTACCCATTTACCCATCGCTTACAATGTAACACATTAAGGCGGCGGTGTATAAGTCCAAGTGGCAACTGGTAGATTCCCATCATTAACGCCAGCAGCTGCTCACATGGTTAGCAGTAAGCAGCCTGGGAAGTCTGGGGGGAAAACACCACAGACAAACTGCACAGGCAAAATTACTGTAAGAAAGGAGGGACTCCGGCAAGTACACGATGACTCCTTTGCTAAGGTCACATAATTTAAAGCTCATCTGATAGTTGAACATTTTATACATCATAGTAGGATAGTCTCCAAGGTTGAACAGGCTATTGGGAATGCCTTGCCAGGACATTGACACACTTCACACGAACGGGAGCCTCCATAAGGATAAAATGCTGAAACACGGACCGGGGTACGTTTGGCTCAAACATCCTCTTCACCAAGCTGCAGGGCGGCATGTTGTTGCCATTTGTCTTTGAATCAGGCAAGCGCAGTAAGGGAGCTGTAGTAGGTAACGAGGTTACTTGCAGGGAGGCAGATGGGACCCTGCGGGCCCACATAGGTGGATTATAAGGTGACTAGAAGGAAGCCGAACCAAGCCTTGATTCGGTTGAGGGCAATCAACTCGGGGGAAAACTAAGTGAGCTAGGATCATTGCTGATCAGTAAGCAAGCCTGGTGGGCTGAGCAAGTTGTCACTCCAAGAAAGGGTGCGGTGTCGGCAATAGTGGGCACAATACATTCATTCCCTCAACCAGATTTAATACCATTAATGTGTCCGCCTTGGGTTCAGCGATCAATAAGGGCAAGCCAATGTCTAGTCAAACTCAGCAGAGTATTGCACCCTGGAAGTGAGGGTAGGTTATAGTCTGCTCCAGTTGTGCAAATATCCCCCACCCTGCTAGCCTTAGTAGCTAGGCTGCATGTGAAAGTGTCAGCTGACAGGGGTGCTGCTGTCCCAAAGATGGGGGAAACGGGGTAAAAGCATAAAAAGGCTACAACGTAATAAGAATACAGGGCATGTCCATTATTCAGAACAGTTCAATTTGGGAAAGAGCAGGTAAACTCCAAAGTTTGGGAATAGGCAAGTACGGGGGTAAAACAAGGGCTTGGTCTTCAGGGCTGAGGTGCGTTGGAGCACCAGGTGTTAATATGTGCGCACTACGACTTCTGAGCAAACTAAGGGCAATTTTGCGTAGGCACCATGTGCTAATATGTGTGCAGTATGATTTCTGATCAAACGAGGTGCATCCTTGCGTAGAACCTATAAAATTGTGTGCAGGGTGGTAGGCCATTAGTCGGGTGGGGACTCCAGCATGGCGACACAGCATCTGTAATAAGACCCCCCCTGTCCCCGCCCGAAGACCCTCCCCAGGGGGTCCATAATTCTCTTGGTCCCGCTCATGGTCATCAGTGAGCCTCTAAATGTGGACTTGCCAAGCAAAGGGGGGTACCCAAGGGCTTGGTCATCCCCCCCACATGGAACTGCACATAATGGTACACAGTGAACAAGGGGAATATACCACGCAAAAGCCTGATCTGAGGAGAGCAGTAGTTTAATTTCTATGGTAATAGCTCTGGCCGGCGCTGTATTCCCATTCACCGGAGGCCAGTGGGTCGCGAGAGGGGTATTTTCGGCCACCATTAATAACTGTTAACAATTATACTGATGGCCTTGGGGGAATTCCACCTTGTTTACCAGCAGAGCCGTATACCAGGGACTGGGCGGTATGGGTAAACATATGACGCGACATAAACTTAACTATAAGGCCTTATTGGCGCTAAGGGCACCATAGGGATTGCTTCCTGAAAAATGGTTAAAGTAGAGATCAGTTGCCGCAACTCCGGGGTGGCCATTGAACATGCCCATGGGTGTAAACAAAGCTGTGGTTAAAACTGAGACAGTAGTTCCCAAATTAGGTGGAGGCCATCAATCTTACCTACGTAAGGGTAAATAAGCCATGCGCAAGCCCACCAAGCATGAGGGCTTGGTTCAACTATAATTCAAATCATATAAAATCTGTAGGGCTTGTTGAATTAAGAATGGTCTCTTTAGTGCTACATAGCAAGGTTTCCCCGATGGGGCTGGGAAACACCTGCAGAGGGAAATGTGAATTGTACAGCCAGGAGGACTGGTAACCAGGTTAGAGGTAAAAGGGACTTGTCCAGGTCTGGAGAGGCCTCTGGAATTTCTCCCAGGAGGGTAAACAGCGCCATGCGCAGAAGTCACGGAACAACGGGGTTTCTGGATTTATCAGACTCGGCTCTTGCATGCTGAGACCACGGGATGCTTTATGTGGAAGGGTGTCCATTTGTCTATAGTGGGCATGGACCTGTTTCTGTTGGACCTGGGTGATGCCCTAGAAACAGCAGGGTGCAAGTAAGAATGCCTGCCTTGGTGGGGGGCCCAGGGTATGACGGGTGCCACACCCAGAGCTGTGGCGGAGTTACAGGATGATCCAGAGGCTGAATGGTACATAGGGGTACCCTCTTCAGGAGCACAACAAGGGTGCAAATGCCAAATAGCCCCAGGAAGTCCTTACGGCAGGACCCTGGAGGAACGACGGCGCCCCGTTAGTCCTGCGGGCGGTTGTAAACCTGTGCAACCGGGGTCTTGCCAGGATACGCTCCGCCCCCTCAAGGGGCGTGAGTAAATGGGTGGACTGGCGGTCCACAGGTGGTAAGGGGTAATCCCCCAAAATGGTGAGCACCGATTGGTTATGGCCACGGTGTAATTTGGCTCTTCAGGTGGGCAGGGCAGCATAGGGGCTGCCTGCCCTTGGATCGCCCGTAAGCTGACCCACCATGTTGGCATATTTCTTAAGCAAAATAAACCTGCAGCAATGTTTTCTCCAACAACCAATGTGTCTTGTGTGTTCTTTATTATGGTATTGCTGTGTCTATGGGTTGGGTGTGTTGCGAATAGCACTCGTTACTCGTTTAGTACGCATGCCATTACAACGCGGTCGTTAGAACGACCGCGTTGTTAGTTCGCATACCTTTACTACGCAATTTGGAACAACGAATTGCAGTAGGGGGCGCTGGATGTTGGAATAGTATAATTTACTATTCCAACTCCAGTCTATGCGGACACTAGGGAAGGTGTTGGATTTTAAATCCAACACCTTCTCCCCCCTAATGCAAGTCGTTGTTCCGACTTACGTAGTAAAGGTATGCAAACTAACAACGCAGTCGTTGTAACGACTGCGTTGTAATGGCATGCGAAGTATCGCATGCGAAGTAAACGCTGTATACCGTGTGTTGCTGATATTGGCACTATGAGGCTGCCCGCGGCCCACGCAGGGGGCCCCCTTAGGAGTGCGGCCACCTTAGTGCCACATGATGGCACAAACCCGACAGGGCTAGTGTTTGGACCCCCCGGGGGTCCAGCGCTACTGCCGTCACTTCCGGCACGCCAGTGGGTGGGGGGCTGGTATATCTACCTCCCCCGCCCAGCTGGTGATCCTTTTAGCGCCGATGCATCACGCCGTCTCCCTCCCTACCGCTTACCCGGATTGTCGGCTGGAGGGGTGGCTAGGGTAGGAAGGCTGTCAACTTAACTTGTTATTTTGTGTTGCAAGCGGAGCTACAGGGCAATCCAGAGGCTGAATGGTACATAGGGGTACCCTCTTCAGGAGCACAACAAGGGTGCAAATGCCAAATAGCCCCAGGAAGTCCTTACGGCAGGACCCTGGAGGAACGACGGCGCCCCGTTAGTCCTGCGGGTGGTTGTAAACCTGAGCAACCGGGGTCTTGCCTAGATATGCTTCGCCCCCTCAAGGGGCGTGAGTAAATGGGTGGACTGGCGGTCCACAGGTGGTAAGGGGTAATCCCCCAAAATGGTGAGCACCGATTGGTTATGGCCACGGTGTAATTTGGCTCTTCAGGTGGGCAGGGCAGCATAGGGGCTGCCTGCCCTTGGATCGCCCGTAAGCTGACCCACCGTGTTGGCATATTTCTTATGCAAAATAAACCTGCAGCAATGTTTTCTCCAACAACCAATGTGTCTTGTGTGTTCTTTATTATGGTATTGCTGTGTCTATGGGCTGGATGTGTTGCCGATATTGGCACTAAGAGGGCAGGAGGGGTGGGAGCTCCCAGCACCCCTGAGCCTCGCAGGGGGATGGTCCACAGGCCTTAGTCATGTTTTCGGGTGAGAGGGTCCCTGTGGGGGTGTCCTCTCCAGAGAAGGATCTGCTGGTTCGCCACGCGTGCTTCGATTATGACACCAATTCACTGCTGACATTGGGCAAGGCAACAATGTGAGGGGAGGGCCCAGTTGAACTGTTGTGTTTCTGCACAGATGATCTAGCCCTGGCAGGCCCCCCCGGTGGCGGGCCAGCGGTGGCACAGAGTCAGGCATTGTTTCGGGCCACCTAGTTTCTGCAAACCAGTGTAACAGGGGCTCGGGGGAGAGAGGTCCAGTGATGGTGCTGGGTGTTGGAGAGAGGGGTCCAGTGCGGAGCAAAGGTCCTCCCAACCTTTCCAACTGGAACATCACCTCCTGCATGCCTTGATTATGGTGCCGACTTTGGATGATGCAGGGTTAGTTCTGGCCGCTGGGTGCTGCTGCTTGCTATTGCCGCCGCTCGCCTGCTTCCCCGACGGGGTTCCAAATTTAGTCCAAGACAGCAGCACCAGTTCAAAGATTGCTGTGCATGAAGCGCATGCCCCGCTTCCAAGGCAGTTGGTCGGAAGGTTCGTCGCTCTGCCCCGCCGCGGCCCAGCATGTCTCAGCGTGCCTCGATGATGGTGCTGAGGTACGTGAGTCGGGTGGCCTTGGGTCCAGTATGCAGAGGGTCTCTTGTGCCCACTCAGTGAGGGGCCACCAGGGTGCCCGCCCCCTCCCCAGCAGAGGTGTGTGTGCCCTGGTGTCAGGGAAGGAAGCTGAGGCTGCGCAGCGATCACCAGTCTCTTGCCACCTTCCCGTCTCCCATCAGCAGCCCTAACAGCAGCCACTGCCCTCTGCCATTATGTGTGCAACCACGAGGCTCACAGGCCTCTCGCCTCCAGGCACCCCCAGGATTGATCCTATAGTCCCAGCAGATGGAAGGCAAGGTGCGGGAAGATGGCCGCGCTCGTCAGCGGCTCCCCCGCTGCATCACCATCTAGGATGGAAGGTGATGGTCGGGCTGGCTACCGGAGTGGCCACCTTGACATCCTGGTAAGATACTATGTCCACTTGTGATATCTTCTTTATTGCTTCTTTTACACCTTCTCCTGCTATGTTCTTAAGAAATCTGATGATCTTTTTGTCATCGGGTATTTCTAGCGCGTCAATAAAATCATCAAAGGTTTCGATCCAAGCAGTCTATTGGGTGCCAAGACTCTGCTTTTGTGGCGGTATCGAATGAAGACTGTGCTTTTAAGAAAATAGCGGCATCATACTTTGTGCTGTTTGCTGCAGCTGCTGCCAGGATTATATGCTTACCAGTCGCGGCTCGCAATACTCGCGGGTGGGGTGGAGGGGGGGGGGGTGGTGGTGTCGTGGGGGGTTCGCGCGGGGGGGGGTTAAAAGAAGAAATAAAGTTACCTTACAGGGTGCCGCACTGCCTCTGCTCCTGGCCGGGTCCCGCTGCTGGAACAGGAAGCATGCATGCTCCCTCCCCTCCTGTAAGCCAATCACAATGCTGCAATGGCAGCGTTGTGATTGGTGTGGACTGCGCCCAGCCGGGCGACTGTAGGGAGGCCATTTTCTCTATGTAGGCTGCATGCAGCCTACATAGAGAAAATGTAGAGTGCGCATGACTGGTTTGGTCGGCCAGGGCCGACCAAACAGTCGGGGCCCACAATAGTGGGCAAGCCACTCCTCCCTGACCCGCCCACCCGCCCATCCCCAACCAGGCATACCATCCCGCCTGCCCCCAACCAGGCATACCCTGCCTTCTGCTTTCTCGCAGCGCGAGGAGCAGAAACATAAAATGGTATTTAAAATACCATTTTATGTTTCTGCTTCTCGCACTGCGAGAAAGCAGTGGGGCGACGCTCCTTCACCCTAATGGAAGAGCCGCCCCTGATGCTCACAGATCCTTGTAAATCTGGGGCAGCGTCAAAAAGCAATGGGTGTTGTGGTGTAATGCCCACAGCAACACACTTTGCATGACCTTTTCATGCAGATACCTGCATGAAAGGGTACGATAATTACAAAGCGGCATTAAGCCACGCAAAGTGGTGTAGCACCGCTTTGTAAATATGGAGCGGTGCATTGCGCCACCAGAGCATTAGAAAAAGTGTCGATACGATGGCACAATGCCCTTGTAAATATGCCCCTTTATTTCTCAGTGTGTAACCGGTAACTGAATGTAGTGTCATGGCTTTTATTAACCACATCCAATCACTTATGTCACTAGACTACGGAGTCTGTGAGGGACCATAGGAGTACTGTGCTCTATAGTACACAAGACAGTACAGGCTACACAGACCAGAGTAGAGCAAAAAACTCAAGAGATTGTCAAGGAGACCATGTGCTGGCACTATCTAAAGGCTTTATTAAGGAAGATGCTTCTTTTGATCGCAAGCTGCATGTGGTCACTGACGTAAGTGGGTCTATGCTTACCACACGGAGAGACAGCACATGGTCACTCCAGGGTCGGCCTTGCCTATCTGGATTCTGGCACCTGGGCCGGCTTTAGGGCAGTGCGACCGGTGCAACCGCACTGGGCGCTGACCTGTAGGGGGGGGCACTGATCTGGGGGGAAAGTGGGTGGGGGTGCTGTGTTTAGCAATTACTCATGATTTAAAAGCACCTGTTGCAGAGTTTCTTGTGCATCCTAATTTCAGGCAGCAAAACAAAATTTCAAGATGCCTTTTGTGATTAATGTCCCTGCTAGATAGAGATCGGAGTTTTGTATAGCAGCAGTATTGACTCGCCATAAAGTAGCACTGAGGGTTAATATGCCAGCTTCAAAGAACAGATCTGTATTTTATGTGGATAGCTGAGTCTTTACCAGTGGCTAAAAACAAATGAAATGTATGCGAGAGACGGGTTATGGAGAAATGAGGGGCACTTTTGCCGGGTGGTAGTGAGAAGATCCGAGGAGGAGGTCATGGAGGGCACCAAAAGAGATTGTCGCACCAGGCACCACCAGCGCTAAAGCGGGCCCTGTCTGGCACTGCCTGACCGGCTAGTCTGACAGGTCAGTGTGCTCCAGTTTTGTGGCTGTGAATGGGCCGGTTTTAGGGCTGTACGCAAGGTCCACATCAAGTACAGATACCTGTGGTTCCCCATCTCTGACACCACCCAGGTATGGACATCATTTAAAGGTCACCTAGGGTCCCCTTTGTGACCCATGGCTTGCCGCCTGGTAAACCCTGGCCCTGCCTTTGCAACCCCTGGCCTCAAACATGATACAATCAGTGCCAAGAGCACTGGGATAGATTGCCCATATATGTGTCAAGCTCCAACCTGCATTTTGGCCAATTTTTAATAAGCTAATAGTGTTTAATTCACTATTAGCATAATAAACAATGAGGCAGCAGGAGTAGGGACGGGACCTTCTCTGGCAGCTGTGGTAAGTAAAATTAAAAGCTTTTAAATGTATGTTGTGAGCATATGGGTGAGAGTGTTTTTGTGTGAGAGAAGCTTATGTATATGTGAGCGTGGTTCTGTATGTGTGACGTGGGTCTGTGTGCATGTGTGTGTGTGTGTGTGAACCTGAGAGAGTGAGTGACAGATAGTAAGAACGACTGAGACTGAGGGGCAAAGTCATGCAAAGTGACACAAACTGGCACAAAGTCTTGATAAACTATTTCCTTTCCAGTACAGAACTTTTGTTTACATTAGAAAGTATCCTTAAAGTAGCGCAAATAATTCTTTCTGCTGCTTTGCGTACTTTGCATCATGGGGGCATGACATGGGTGTTATATGGGCTTTCCCATACTACAACACAGGGATTTTGATGCAAAGCTCTATTTACTAAAAATGTTAGGCAGGGCTTTGCCCCAAAAAATAACACCTTCTTGAGGCAGGCTTTAAAATTGAAGAAATGTTTTAATTTCTTCTAAATGTATACACATTGCATGTGTGCTGCACTATACAACACACATCCAATGTTTAAAAAGTTTTAAGGTTTGCCTAGGCATAGTATTATGCACTTTATATTGGAAGGTTAACCTTCAGATACAAAACCTATGCTAGGCATTATGAGCACACCCTTGCATCATGTGGCAAAGGAATATGTGTGTGATACTAGGCAGCCTGTTTGTGCACCAGTGCTGGGGAAGAAAGCAGCAATGATATACTATGTAGATGTGCCTCTGCAATGATCTCTTCCCCAAGCACAACGCAACATAGCAACTTTGGCTGTTGCGCTGCATGACACTAGTTTTTAGTGAATATATATCCTTAAGTGTCAGTTAGTATGAGTAAGTCAGTGAGTGAGAATAAGTGAGTGAGAGAAAGAGTGACTACAAAAAACAGAGAATGTGAATGAGTATGAATGTGAGGGAGAGTGAGCAAAACTGTGAGTGAAAATGAATGTGTAAGTGCAATTGAGAGAGAATGAATCAGGGAGAGTTTGAGTGTGAATGAGTGAATATAAGTGAGCATGAGTGAGACTGTGCTGTTATCCTTGTGAGGGTGCCCTTGATCCTGTCATACCGAAGGTAATTCTTGCCTGTGACAAAATGCTAGCAAATGAGGGCACACTAGAAGGTATAGTTGGCATATGGAGACACCCATGACAGAATGCTGGCAATGGATGTATTGGCATAGTGGTACCTGTGAGAAACTGCTGGCATTGGCATACTTGAGAAACTTCTTGGCGAAGGGGGTTCCCCTGGAAAACTGCTGGCACGGTACATTGAAGGTAATTTTTGACATAAGAGAGGACAACTGGGGTATATGCAGGTGTGGGAGGTGGGGGGGGGGGGGTAATTTGCCGAAATGCTGGCCCTGACATAACAGAGGTAATTTTTCACATAATGGTTTGCGGACAGCATTAACGTTAACATTCTGAAAGTGGCGTATTGTATGTAACTTTTGGACTAAAGGAGTACCCATTGTAAATGTTGAGCACCCATGGCTATAAGCTTTACCTGGCACAATGTAGTTCATTTTTGGCATATTGGGTGTTGGACATGGCCCTTTTTAGGGGAATTTTCCTCAAAACCTTTTGCTTTTTTCTCCTGGTCTTTGCTGACTCTCTCCACATGACCTTAGGAATCTGGGCTCCTTCCCACTGTACTGCAGAGGGAAGGTGCCCACGCCCACCTCACCCGCATTGGGCAGGGGGTGTGTATGCGATGGGTTCAGGTGCCATACACAGGTACATCACATACCCGGGGCAGGTACGACACTGGCTAGTAGTGGGATGTAGCACTGAGTGTGCCACCCACTGGATAGCCTGTCAACCCTGAATCGGGTCTGCCATTGCAGACCTGTGGGGCTCCATTGCCTAGATTGGCATCACTTACGCCTCAGCCAACTCTGGATGGGTCATCCCATACCATGAGGGCACCCCCAAGGGAAGCCCTGAAGGGCTCAGGGGGAGTGGTAGGCTGAAGACCGGGCGGGGCATATGGCTGTTCCCTGCCCAGGTAGTGCAGAACTCCCCACGTGGGGATTCCTCTGCCTTGGAGTTCGGCTCTGCCCCTGGGATACTCCTGGGGTGTTGCTGATTCTCTAGTGTGACCTCAGGGCCCTGAGCATGTCCTCACTGTCAAAGCAGTGTGGAAGTGCGTGCGCCTTCCTACACTGGCTAGGAAGAGGTTCTGACACGGTGTTCAGAAACATGTGCTGGTCGGCCAACGCAGACTTGGGAGTGCACACTGGTACCTGTGGGGTGTTACCTATGCGCCCAGCCTGCCATTACAGGCCGGGGTGTGCGTGCCAGCCCGTATGCTGTTTCAAACATGTGTCCAGCCTGCCGTTGCAGGCTTGAGGATACATCCTGGCACTTGTGGCATTGTGGACAGGGTCCCAGCCTGCCACTGCGGGCCAGTGAGTGCATACCTGCATCCCCAGGGTTCTAATACCCGGGTTAGCAGGCCTGTGTCCGCGTGCTTGTGTCCGCGGTGCTGGTTGTAAGATGCTCTGTCCGCTGTTGTAGGCCGGGTGTGCACAATCGCACCTGTAAGGAGGTTGACCTGAATCTGGCTGGCCTGGGCAGGGTGGTGAGCATGCACTTGCACCTAAGGTGATAGGGCCTGGGTAAGCCCATGGCCCAGTCTGCCATCGCAGACCAGTATGTGTGCACTGGCATCTATCGTGATTAAACACATGAGCAGCCTGCCAACGTAGGCCACTGTATGTGTGCACCCGCACATATGGTGCCCATGATCGCATGTGTCGCCTGCCATCGAAGGCTTGTGCATGAGCACTGACACATGTATCAGTTAAACCCATGTCCAGTCTGCAGTGCTGATGTGGACAGGTGCACTTGCACCCCTGGTGCTGGGGACTATGTGTCCAACCTGCCATCGCAGGTATGTGTGCGCAGTAGCGCACGTGCACTCAGATAGTGAGGAATAACTGTGTGTGTTTTCACTACCTATTAGGCTTGCTCTTAACATAGGTTAACATGGGACAGTGGCTGACATTACTTCGGGCAGCAATAGTGAATTGCAATCGAGCAACCTCATGATGTTTCCTATCAATGGATTCGCCATGCTAAATCCTTTCCAGTGGTAAAGGGGGTTTTGGCATAACTCACATAGAAATACCACTTATAAAAATGGACATTTCTATGCTCCAAGAGTCATGTGGGCCATGGTGCCTGGCTCCAGTGGACACCAGGGGTCAGGGGAGCACATCTGTGCATTACCCAAGCAACAGCCATAAACCATGGGCATCCCGCGAGTACGACAGACCTGGATAGATTGGAGAGAGAGGTTTTGGCACTTAACCTTTAGTGGGGCCATGATCTGGTCCCTAGTGACTAAGATATGCATTCCATGGCATACAAGCCTACAATTTAGGGGAGACATCTGTGTTTCAAAGGGAAACCCCTTAAACCACCCCTAACTTCAAAGACACATAACAGTATAACTACAGGTGCCATCCTTCAGCAAAGGGTGCCATGCACTTGTGGGGATGCGGGACCGGAGTGGTGGACATTGCCAGACAACTCTGTTGTGCACATGGAGGATAACTGTCCCAATAATGGCTGGCCTGGGCCGAGGACTTGCTGAAGTGTGGCGCCCTTATGTGTGCTCTCCAAGGGTACGACCACAGGCCTCCTGTCCTCCCGGAGATTTCAGGGACATCAAAGATCTGTTTGATGTCCCTGAAGAGAGACTTACACCATCTACCTGTGACATCTGGAGAGCGGTGCCCTCTCAAGTGCCTACTAAATCCCAACTGGTAGCATGGTGTGAGTGTTGAACTAAGACTTGTGTCTGGAGACTGTACTGTCTAGTGCGGAGCCCAGAAATCTTGCCCGCATCTAAGGCGTGTGGTTCCTGTACTGCAGGGAGCTTAACACTCATAAGCGCCTAGTTGGTGGTGAGCGGATTCGCTGGTTGCGGGACCCCGCTTGGCCCGTTTCGCCGATCATGACGCATCTCTCTCGTGCGACACGCCTACTGCATGCTCATTGTGTGCGGTGTCCGATTCACAGGGTGCGACCTTCTGAGGTGGGGGTATACCCATAGTAGTGCCTCATTCTACCTCATGTGGCGCTGCTGAACTTGCGCCTGTGTGTGTGTGACCAGACTGGTGCAACCTGTATCATCGTGCACCAGACATGTTGCCGCATTTCCGGGGAGGTACGGAATTGCAACTCTTCATGTGTGTGACCAGAATTGCCTGGTGCAACCCATCTCAACGTGCACCGGTCAGTCAGTCAGAAAAGCTTTATTTGGCACAAATTGTGTGAGCCATAAACGTACAAAATATTACAATAAATTATTTACAATAGTGTTAAAAACATAAATCTCCTAGAACCAAAATCCACACTGTGCCAACACAGTTAAAATAAAAACATAAAACAGGTGTAAAATAGAATAAAATACAAACAACATGCATGAAAGCACCAAGTCAGGTGTTTGCCATATGGTTAAGATTGAGTTCTTCTGACACTTTTTGCATTTGATCATAAGGCCCTTGAGGTATCCACAATAAAACTGGACAGTACAAATTTTGTACATTATCCCGTATTAACTATTCAGGTTTCCTAAATCATCTAAAAGAGCTCTAATGCGGATTACTCTGGAAAGAAACAGGACAACCCTATAACATACTCTTGCGTCCCCTAGTTCGTATAGAAATGTAAAAGCAGCCTGATGATAAATAATTCTCTCTTGTAAAAATAGGGGTTTAAGAAGAGATTTCCTGGGGTTCAAATAAAATTTACAAAAAAGTGCAATGTGCTGAGTGGTTTGTTCCGATCAGTTATTACAGGGACATTTTCTAGTAATTATACACCAGCTCTCATTTTTTGGGAATGGAGTTAAATAGTGAAAAATTAGAATGTGAAAACGAGTTAAAAGGTACCTGTGCCGTGCATTATTAACTATCATTAGGTACAGTTTACATCCAGACTGCTCATTCCATGATGTGTACTGCCCCACTGTTACCGTAGCGAGGTCTGCTTGTTCCCTCTACCCACGACAAGTCTCAAGCATATGCTCTTTAATTTATGTTTTCTGAATACCTTAAGATATCCTCTGGGTGAGACTATAGATCCCTCTCCGCCTGGTCCAAACCCAACAGGGCCTGCTCTATATTCTGTAACTACGGGATTCTATTCATCAAATCTAGTCCCATACAGTCCTTAAGAATTAACTTAGTGAACGAGATTTCTTGTTTGGACCAAACAGATCGCCACAGTAGTAGGGGTTTAGATTCAAGGATATCCGCGAGGAAATCAACACCCAACTCCCAATGCACAATGGATGCTGGGGTAGAGGGGGGTACTAATAAGACTCTCCTTAGAAAGGCATTTTTTTTTATTTGTAAAGCACTATTCTACCCTATAGCCCAGATCCCTGCGCCATATACTGCAGTTGAAATTGTTTTAGCATAATAAAGGGTGAGCATCTGGGCAATAGATTTATTCCCTAACTTAGAGGCAAATCTCATCAACCCTGATCATATTAGAAACACAAATCTCCCTAGGTGCTTCCAATCCGGTCTAGATGAAAACTGAATCCCCGGGTAGCTAAATGTGTTACTATTGTGTAACTTACTCCCTTTAATAAAAAAAAGAAGGTATGTTGTTTCCATCCTACATGACTATAACTCATTGTATAAGTTTTGCCAATGTTCATTTTCATACTTCTCTTTTCCATAAAATCTGTGAAAGAATTTATTAAAAGCTGCAGGCTTTTTGGGGTACGCGCTAAGACAGCCGCATTGTTGGCATACAGGAGTATCAGGACCTGCCGCCTTCCAATCCTGGCTGTATCTGCACCTACTGCTTGGAGCGTTTCTTCCATGTCGTTGATGTATAAAGAGAAGAGGAAGGGCCCCAGTACACACCTCTGTCGAACCCCTCTCCTAGTGCCAAAAGGTTCAGTCAGTTCGCCCTGTTTTCCAAATCAATCTTTTGCCTCTAGATGATTATGCGAATGGCCTAAAAATGAAACAATCTCTTTGGGAGCCCCCTTTCTATTCAAACATTCCCAGAGCTTCCTATGATCAACTAAATAGATTGCACTGCTAAGATCAATGAAGCAGATGTACAATGACCAGTCCATGACTTGGGTATACTTCCCCATTAATTGGGTCAAGTTGAGTGATTGCTCAACTGTCCCCAAACCTTTCCTAAACCCATACTGGGCACTAGAGAATATTTCATTCTCTTCAGCCCATAGTTCCAATCTCTCTAACAAGACTCTCCCCAACAGTTTGGTGGAAGAGTCAAGCAGTGAGATGCGCCGGTAACATTTCGGGTCATTTCTAGAGCCCTTCTTAAAAATGGGTATGATTAAGGAGGTTGGCCAAGTAGGAGGCACATAACCAGCTCCTGTTGCGTTAAGGACCTTGGTTAAAAAAGTGGCCCATAAGTTGGGCTTGGCTCTACACACATCCATTGGGACCCTATCCGGTCCTGTAGCCTTCCCCTTTGGGCCATTGTTAATGGCCCTAATCACCTCATCTAATGTGAATGTTATTCCGGTGGATTGATCAGCTGGCCAAATGCAGTGGTCTCCCTCGATTCACAGGGTGCCATCCTCGGAGGAGGGGGGTGTACCCGTAGTATTGTCTCATTCTACTTCATGGTGCTCTACTGAACTTGTGACTGTGTGTGTTTGACCGGACTGCTCTAAGTCAACCTGTATCATCGTCCAATGGACGTTGTGCCTCATTTACAGGGAGGTACGGAATTGCACCTCTTTGTGTGTGTGACCAGAATAGCCTGGTGCAATCCATCTTAATGTGCACCAGCCATTGTGCCTCATTTCCAGGGAGGTACGGAATTTGCAACTCTTCGTGTTAGAAATCTAAAGTGTCTGGTGTGACTCGTACTAACGCGCACCAGATGCTGTACCCAGATTTCCGGGGCACGATCCTGTTCATCGTGTAACGATCGGGGCGCCTCCTCTTACTGAGGTGCTCCCCTGTGTTACTCCCCATTCATTGGTTGTTCCCTTTTGACCCTCATCACGGTGGACCAATTGCCATCTCCACACCTGGCCCCTCTCGAAGACATCTTGGTGCCAGGTAGTAGCGAGAGAAATTGACTGGGTTGAAGGAATGCTTCTGAGACAGTTCGGTAGCAGGTCATGTGACTGCGTGACTCCTCTGTGTTTTGAGACCTTTTGGGTGAACTTCCAGAGTGGCTGCTAAACTCTCTGGTTTACGTTTACCTCCTAATTAAACCTGCTACATATTCCCACCTGCTTCCTGAGGACCCAAACTAAGGGGCTTATTTACAAGCCTATTGCGCCGCCGGTGGGTCACTTTTTTTGACGCACCAGCGGCACAGTGTGCCTGCCCATATTTACAAGTCCACGTAAAGTCACCCTCTGTGACTTTTTATGGCCTTGTAAATATAGCCCCCTTTCACGCATTACTCTGCGTGAAAGGGACGTTCCATGGGTGTTGCTGTGGGTGTTCCCACGCAACATCCATGGAACCTGACGCATTCCCAGATTTACAAAGTGTCGTAAACCTGGGACAGCATCAGAATCCTACGCCTCCCCAGGCGAGGCGTAGGAGTGGCGCAACAAGGAGAAATACTTTTATTTCTCCTAGTTTTTTGCTCTTTCTATGTGTGGTGCATTCTGCAGCACATATAGAAGGAGCAAAACACCATTAATGAGTGTTTTTGTGCAGGAAGGTGTCCCTTCCTGCACAACAACAATCATCCCTGCAACGCAGGCACCCTTGCACCATTGTGCAGTGGTGTCTGCGTTGGCGCACAGCTGCTGTTTGTGCGTCAGCGCAGGGGAGAAGGACAGGAACGCGCCATATCTTGTAGATATGGTGCATGCCTGTCCTTTTATTTTGGCGCACGGCAGCTCAGCAGGAAGGCTTGCTGCGCTAATGTGCATCAAAATATAGTAAATGAGGCCCTCAGTGTGACTTCAGCTGCGTGCAGCCCAGTGTCCGTGAGGCGGGACTGGTTATCTTCCATCCAAGTTTATAGGACAATCGGGGTGAACTAGAGGGTGGAGGGAGGCTGGGTTCACAGAGTCTGCAGGGTGTGATCCATTGACCAGTGTCACTGCATGAGGGTGTTGAGTGCGTATGTATGCAAAAGCATTTCGTAGGGACTGGCTGATGCCTGTCTCCCCATGTAGAGGTGCAGAGTGAGCGTGTGTGAGTGACCATGTAAGGACCTCCTGTGAGTCATAACACTGGCCAGTGGTGCCGCTTTGTCCATTGATTTTATGCCAAAAGCGCAGTACATTTGACAATGGGTATACCCGCGTAGCTCCGGCCCGCGGTGCTGCTTAAAAGTGTTCTATTTTCGTGTATTTACATATTTTTTATACCATGCACCACATAAGGGTGCTTTCTCTCTATTGGGGGGGAGTGAGTAAATTAGGAATTATACACAGTGTGCATCCTATTGATATAATAATAATACGAGCTGGCCTAGTACGGCTAGTAATATTTCCAAATGTGTTTTATGCCCAAAAGTATATGATGTTCATGTTATAATGATTGAATATGTGTGTTGAATATAAACGTTTTTTACATGCATCCTGTGTGAAGTCTCTTTTGTGATGCTCAGTGTATTTATCGCGAGTAAATGATGTGCCTTTGCTTTACAGATTGCCTCTGTTTACTAACCTGACTGCTCTGTGCCAAGGGTGAGGAAGGGTTAAACAGCGAGTGTAATCACCTGTCCTTGACGGATCAGTAGGTTCTCCAAAAATAAAGTGGGGTGACGGACCTATTAGCTAGCACCTCACTCAGTAGGTTCTGCCTGGCTGGGGGCATCCCTTCAGCCAACCAGACACTGCTGGTTTCGACATGAGTGAACCCCTATCACATTTTGGAATACATGGAGTCAACTCTTGGGGAGCATCAGGTTAGAATGGCCTGGCACACTTGCATATTTAATGAGTGCTTTTGTAGAGCCTGTGGACTTTAGCAAATATATGTGAACGCTGTTATTTAAAACGCAATATGTAGTCCCGTTTTTCAAAATGTTCTTGGGCCAGACCCCTCTAGATCTCTCCCTAGAAGACGTCAGGCTCACTCGCTTCAATGTAGAGCAAGTATTATGACCCACCACTTTAAAAAATAACCAGCTGCTCCTCCAACAACAGCAGGTAAACAATGTCTTGATGAGCACTGTTTACATTTTGCAGCTTTCATTACACGTTAGGTTTTATGAAATTATAATACATGAGATCCTACAATGCCTGTATAAAAAAAAGCATTTGCTATGCAATCGGCCTTGCCTTTGGGACCTTATATGTATTTAGCTATGCAGCACATTAGCCTGGGTGCTGAAACATCTACTGTTCTTTAACATGGAGGGAAAGTAAGCACTAAGCTGCGTGACACGCCAGGTATGGGAACACATGGAGAGAAATATTGCCTTTCAGCGGGAAATGGTATAGTCCAAAGATCTGTTTTTAATATAAAATCAGGGCCTTCGGTGGTCATATCACATAAAATACAAGATTTGAAAAAAATATTATTGTCTACGGGTGCTCGTGGAAGACAATTTCTATGGACTGGAATCTAGAGAATGCTAAAATGATTCTGGTATTTTACTGACCTCTGCTGGTCGTTTTCTATCAAGAAAGTTAAATAGAGGCAGTTGCCAGAAAAATTTAAAAACAGAAAGTCCCTTAGCAGAAAGCAATTCTGGTATGTTATAGACCTCTACTGGTCATTTTCTATCAAAAATGTTAAATAGAGGCAGTTCAACAAGCAGAAAGCAATTCTGGTATTTTACTGACCTCTGCTGGTCGTTTTCTATCAAGACAGTTAAATGGAGGCAGTTGAACAGAAAAAAAAGTCCCTAAGCGGAAGCAGACAAGTCCTAGGGCTGATCTCCAGAGCCCACAAAGTACATACACATATAAGTATATACTAAAGTATATACAAGAGGTCTCGAATGCTCGACCTAATGAGTCTCTAATTTCTTTATAATCAATGACTTGTGACACACACAGTCACTGATTATAAAGAAATAACATCAGTAATAACTTTTTACAGTCGAGTTCTGTTGTCACAATGCCTGCTGCCAGAGGCATTAGCTGAGGGGAATGGCAGGACAGGTCACAGAGCACAATTAAAGCAGCTGTTTAAAGCAACAAAAAAGTAATGTTTTTCTTTCTTCTGTTCTGTTTTTTTTTTAACTCGACAGTGCCAAGCAGAAAGTACATATTTATGGCAATATGTTTATTTTTTGCACTCCTTGGGAAATTACAGAAAAGTTAGAATCTTTCTGAATGTTCCTGCTAAATCTTTTTTTAAATGATTTCTATTTAACTGCATTCAATATCTTTTTTCAATAACTAGCTAACAACTTTTGTGTGTGTTTAATTTTGTACTTGTGACTATTTTTATTCTTCATGTTGCAAATATGCTCTCTCTTTCATGTGAAAGAGCTGTGCACCAAGGATTTAGGAGGTTTGTGGGAAAGGTGAAGTTGTGAACATGTTTTATAAGGGATAATGCTCCCCTTGCCGTACTTGATAAGGATATTGCAAGTCAACTCGGAGATCCATAGCCCTATAAAGGAACTGGGCTTCCGCCTTGTTCCTCTATATGGCCATGGGACTCTTCTGTGACTTGCAATATCCTTATAGTGTATGGCAGGGGGTACTTTATCCCACATATTAAATTCAGCAGTGCAATGTGCACTCTTCTGACAAAAAAATTAACAACAAAAAAAACATTTTAAACAAGTTGTTACCATGTTTCATGATTGTGAATCCATGAAAAATTAAGGGCCTCATTTACTAGAAAATGACGCAGCGTGGCGCCGCAAGCCAGTTTGCTGCTCCAAGCTGTGTTATTTTAAAAGCACAGGCATGCATCGTTTTAACAACAATATGACACATCTGTGTGCTTTCCCCTGCGCTGGCGCACAATTGGCTGCCATGCACCAGCGCAGGCCCCCTTGCGTCATGTTGCAAGGGTGCCTGCGTTGTGCAGATGATTGTTTTTGTGCAGGACGGGACACCTTCCTGCACAAAAACAATCATTGATGCCATTTTCCTCTTGCAGCACGCATAAAAAGAGGAAAAAACTAGGAGAAATAAAAGTATTTCTCCTCGTTCTGCCACACCTACGCCTCCCCTGGGGAGGCGTAGGATTCTGACACATACCCAGCTTTACAAAACATTGTAAATCTGGGAAAGTGTCAGGTTCCATGGATGTTGCGTGGGAACACCCACAGCAACACCCATGGAACACCCCTTTCACGCAGAGTAATGCGTGAAAGGGGCCCATATTTACAAGGCTAAGAAAAGTCACACAGGGTGACTTTATGTGGCCTTGTAAATATGGGCAAACCCACTGCGCTGCTGGTGCATCAAAAAAAGTGATGCACCGGCAGTGCAATTGGCTTGTAAATGAGGCCCTAAGTGTCTGAATATAGCCTTCATCTCTGTGCTTCACGCGAGTGATAGAGCCTTGCAACTGATTTTAAATCAAAATGTAGTAACAGTAAAATACAATTTAGACCAATAAATAGTTCATATTCAACATTTGGTTGACATCAATTAATACTTGTGGACATTATTATTATTGTTTTATTTAAAAAAAAAAAAAAGAAGTCTCTCTCATTTCGCATCACATTATACAGCAGTGAAACTATTAAATCATGGCAGTTTGCGGTACACAAAATTTTGGTTCCCAGTACTGTTGTGTGTTTTGTGGCACTATAGTTGCTTCAGATGAGCACTTGATTGTTGTGTAATACTAAGAGTACCGAGCAATGATCCACTTGCATATTACATCAGCACCCTAATACAGGTGGTATCGAGGACAGGCATTTGTCTATGTTGTTGTATTATATTAATCATGCATTTATTATGGGTTTTCAGCGTTGTCAATTATTGTGATGTCATGAGGGTTAAAGTCACGTGGCATCACTTCCTAGGAAGATTGAGGGTCAAATGTTATATGATGTCAATTGCTGTAATGTCATTAAGGTCAAGGTGTATGATGACACTTTCGCTATCTCTGGCATTTTGGTGAATCGATGTCCATGCAGCATGCAGACAGCACTATACCCAATACTTTAACATACACTTAGAAGGGGCTTTGGGTCTGATCTTGCTCATGTTTGCATGAATTTCTTGTCTATTACATTTCCCTCCTCCTGATTTGATGGTTTTCCTTCCAATTGTTGTTTTTATCCTGCCCCGGAAGCATTTCGATTTCCCCCTGTTTGTGATAGTTTGAGTGCTCATGTCAGACAAATATTTGTTTTTATGTTTCTCTGACACTGCAACTTTAGCACTCGATATGGGAGCATTTCCTGGTTCTCTCTCTGACTCTGTTTCCCCTTCTGTCTCTCCCAACCCTTTCCTCTCCCGTCATTCTCAGTATTTCCACTGCCACACTCATAATGGGTACATATTGATCTGTCCCTCCACCAATGCTGAGTGGTACTGCTGCTCAGTATCTCTCTCTTTTTCTCTTTCATCCTCCCCTAAGAATTCTTGGCAGGTTCTGCTGCTATTAGGTTTTCCAATGCTTGTAGAATAGTGTCACAATCATTGGTGAAGCCAAAAACAGTGGGAGGGTGTTAGTACTGGGGTTTCTGGTTATCAGAGTATGCACCCTGAACAAGCAGGAACCACGCTCTAGTCATGGTAAGCTAGATACACACTAAAGACAACCTGGGCTCACCCGCTGGTAACTTGGCACAGGGCAGTCAGGCTTATCTGAAGAGGAAATGTGTACAGTATTTTTGCAACACATACACACATTCAGTAAAACAATGAAAACATCACAAAAATTCTCCACACGGAGTTAGAAACATAGATTGTATTTTTATGAGTAAAACAAGACCAAAACAACAAGAAACCAATCAGTAAACCGGAGTTATGAATTTTTAAAGATTAAATCCAAATGTAGTGCTTAGAAGCAAACAGCGCTTAGGGGTTACTTGAGTTCGCGTTGCCCAGGGGTAAATCCAAAGTTCAGGCTGACTGTAGGGCTCACACAAGTCACACTGAAAAAGTGCCTTGAATGGAGCAAGCGTTGATGGCGGAGACTAGATGAGTCAGTTCCAATCTGCACAGGCGATGAAGGTGTCTTCGACGAACCGCTTTACGATGCAGGCATGTCATCGAGCCACGCTGTCCGTTGTCAATGAGCCATGCAGTCCGACAAAGCGATGTGGATCAGCTCCTGCATTGGCATCACTGCATCAATTTTGATGGTTTTGGACAGCAGAAGTCACCTTTCAAGGGCCCAGGACTGGATTGGCACCACTTGGCAGGGCAGGACTCACAGATGGCAGAGTCCAGGTATCGTTGCAGGGTTGAAAGAAGTCTTTGATGGCCCTGAGATTTCAGAACAGGGGGCAAGCCAGCAAGCCCTTTAAGCCACTCTGGGTTCAAGTGAATGGGTCCAGTCCTTGTCCTCAGCAGGGCAGAGATCAGCAACCAGCAGGGTAGCACAGCAAAGCAGAAAAGCAGTTCTTCCAGAGCAGCAGTAAAGCAGAGTGGCAATCCTGTAGCTCAGCAGTTTTTACTCCTGGCAGAGTTCTTCACAGATCCGGTAGTGTACTGTCTTGATAGAGTCAGAGCCCCAGTACTTATACCCAGTTGTGCCTTTGAAGTGGGGGTGACTTCAAAGAAGGGTCTTTGAAGTGCACACAGGTCCTTTCCTCTCAGCCCTGGCTCCAGACTATCAGTAGGGGGTAATCAGCCCTTTGTGTGGGAAACAGGACACTTCCTATTCAAGTGTAAGTGTCAGCTCCCCATCTCTCTGCCATCTCCGGAAGAGCTATCAGAATGCAGATGAATGTAGATGAGTTCTCTGTCACACCCACCCTTCCTGTGTTTGTGTCTGTCTAGAGGGAATGCACAAAGTGTAGCTATCACCCACGCCAGATGTGTATTGGAGACAGGCTGCAAGGCACACAGAGCAGTAAGAGCAAAGAAATGGTCATTCTCTATAAGTGGCATTTGTAAAATAGTAATGTAAAATTCTACTTTAGCAGTGAAGAGAATTTATCATTATCATTTCAAAGATGAAACATGTTACATCTACTCCTTTTTAATCAGCAATTACAGCTTAAAAGTGTGTTAAAGAATTCCCGATGCTAGCCTACGAGAGGAGTAGGCCTCACAGTAGTGAACAACTAATTTGCATGTTTGTCACTACCAGGGCATGCAAAACATAAGAGTGCATGTCCTACCTTTTACTTATATAGCACCCTGCCCTTAGGGCTACCTAGGGCCTACCTTAGTGGTAACTTATGTGCAATAAAAGGGGAGTTTAAGGCTTGGCAAGTAGTTTTAAATGCAAGGTTGAAGTGGCAGTACATGCCTTGAAGTGGCAAGCCTGAGACAGGTTTGAAAGGCTATTTGTGTGGGTGGCACAAGCAGTGCTGCAGGCCCACTAGTAGCATTTAGGTTACAAGCCCTTGGTATATGGCATACCACTTTATAAGGGACTTACCAGTAAACTAAATATGTCAATTGGGTATACACCAATGTCATCATGTTTAGGAGAGAAGCACATGCACTTTAGTGCTGTTCAGCAGTGGTAAAGTGCTCAGAGTCCTAAGGCCAACAAAAAGATATAACAAAAATAGGAGGTATGCAGGCAAAAAGTTTGGAGAAGACCACCCTAAGGATGACAGGTCAAACAGCAGTCATTTTGGAATGTTATTTGGATACTTCGAAGATGGCCATCACATTGCATCAGGATTCAACACTGCAGCCATCTTGGAAACATATAAAAACATTATTTTCTATACTTATTGTTATATCGTTCCAAGGTGGCCATCACATTGTGTCTACACACAATGTGGCGATCGTGGAAGTGTACAAAATAACAATCCATGATGGGCCTCTCTCACACTATGCCCCAAGCTGATCATGCTGACTGCAAAATGCTGAGAGCTGCTCACACTTTCTGACTAGTGCCAATACTTCTCACATTCTTTATCAATGTGTCCAAGTTCATCCACTATCCATGTGTGACTGCTTCAGGCTGTCTATCAATGATCAGGCTCTTAATCCATTTGCACTCACATCATCATCTTGTCGGTCCATGTCCACTAAGACTTACACCTTCTTTGTACCCAAGCTCCTCCCACTGCTTATATACCCCACCTCCTCAAAAACATTTGTCCATGTTTCCGAAGCTTCTCACATTTTTAGTCTTGTAACCGAGCCCTGCACACTGCCTGTACATGTGCCCCAGGCTCCTAACACTGTTCATGTGCCCCAAGAAACCCATACTCTTTACCCTTGTATTCATAGTTACTTCACACTCTGCCCATGTGTCTAAAGTTGTCAATACAAGATGCCCTAGGCTGCTCACATTTTTTGGAAGGTCTCACATTCTTTGCCTCAATGCTCAAGCTACATCTGACTGTGAACCCCAAGGCCTTCAAAATATTTTTCAGAGCTCCAAGTTCCACAGTCTGTCTATGTGCCCAAAGTCTTCATGCTGCCTGCCAGAGGGTCGGTCCACGTGCCCTAAGCTCCTCTGAGTTTTTATCCATGTGCTCCAAGTTACCTTACTGTCAATAGTGTCTGTGACCACCTACCCTATGCTTTCTCCCTTAGTCAGTCCACGTGTCATATTTATTCTATGGGCCCGCTGTTTGTCCAGATGCCATGGCCCGTCATGCTAAATATCTGTGTAACCGATGTGCTTCACATTCCTTCTCTATGTGCCCTAGGCCTGCTCTTTCCAACCCCACCCCCCACACACCATCCAGGCCAGCCACGCAGAGGTCCCGGTACTTGGCACACTTAATTCCCCACCCACCAGGTCCCTCTGCAGAAAGCTATGCCCTCTGGTAAGGATTCCAAGTCACCACAAATACCAGGGTCAAGTCCTGGGCTTTCCTTATATAAATCATTGTTTCTTATGTGTTAGCTCAATTGATTCACTTTAAATTAACAAATACTACAAGCCCCAGAATGCCCCATTCTGTTAAAGAAAATCCCAGGACTTGAAAATACTCTCTCTGGTGATATGGGTGTTACCTGATGACATTACTCTACAAACACCTTAGCTGAGCAGAGCTGAAGACATTCAAATGAGTGTGAGCTCCAGTTTGTGCACCCAGCTCCTTTCACGGTCAGGGCCACTATAGGGTGGTGCAACAGGTGCAACCGCACCTGGCACTGACCTCATGGGGTGCAGTGATTAGATATAACACAGGTTTACAAAGCATCCGCTGCAGAGTTCCTTATGTGCCCAGCAGTTTTCAGGCAGCAATAGAAATGTAGAGATAACTCTGGTGATTAATGTTCCTGCTGGAGAGAGATTGGAATTTTGTCTAGTGGCAGTTTCCACTCATGATAAAATAGCTCAGAGGGTTAATATGCTAGCTGCAGAGAACGTGTACCATGCAAATGACCGAACTATATTTTATGTGAATAGCTCAGTGGGTTACTGCTTTTGTCACAGAGATTCTTTTGTTACTTGCAGTGCATAAGTCACAACCCTAATATAGCGCAGTGAGCTATGAACTGTCATCAAACAGCTGCATGGTACAGGTTAGAACATTATGATTTTTCCCCAATCTTTTATTATCCTGATGTTGCTAAAAAGGGTTCATTTGGACCGAAATACGTTCTTATCAGTAAAGCCAACCACTGTGGTACGTTTTAAATCCCGAGTTTGTGCTTCTCCAAACCACTCTTGAAATATACTGCCTACTAGTATCGGACATGTGACTCCTACACCTTGCATTCCTTATTGTCTTATGTAACATGTCATATCATTCATTGGCTCTTTATAATGTGTGTGTGATGTAAAGTGCTCTGACAAGTACACTTGTATGAGTAGCGCTATAAAACAAATGAAACGCATGTGAGAGAGGGGCTATAGAGAGAGGAGGGACACTTGTGGAGTATGGCAGTGAGGGAACCGTGGAGAATTATGTTTTTGTGGGAGGAGGGGCGCCAACAAAGATTGTCGCACTTGGCGCCACCAGCCCTGTCCACGATGGTCCTGCAGATTCTCGCCACACCTTAGTGACGTAGCCAACTTTGTGAGAGGGACCTGGGCTGCCGAACTTCAAAGGCATCCCCGATTTTTGGGACTTCAAAGGGCTGGAGACCTGCTTCTTCCTCCTTCCTTAAGCTGCCTCACCACATAAACGCTCTCAGCAAACTGGCTGTCCGGGTCGAAACCGCGTTCAACCTCAAAAACTCTAAAAATAGAAAGGGTGCGATGGATGGGTTCGCGCGACACCGGAGAGGCGACTGCTTATATCCACGGATTGAAGTCAACAAGAGGAAAGAAACTAAGAATCCGCAGCTGACAGGGCGGCTCTGTCTTTGAAGTCCGCGCCTGGAGAGCACCGCACCTGTGCAGGACGACATAACCAGCTGGGATAGAATCGGATCAAATAACATTTATTATCAGAGAACAGGGATGGGACTGGGACAAAAATTAGGCCCGGGCACCAAAGTAAAAGTGTCCCTCATTAGGGAACCGGATAGCTAAAAAAAAAAAAGAAGACTCATATTTGCAAATCAGGCCAATTTTGAACTTGTAAAGGCACGCTGTCTGAGTATTTTGCAAAGGTGTGGGAGACGGCTTCCATTCGTGCTTGCTGCAGGCAATGTTTATGGTAATATCTGGAAGAACAACAGTAAAACTGGGCCACCTGGCCATAAAACAGGCCCCAAAACTGCTAAAAACCGACCCACACACTGATCCCTCACACCATCCCACCGGGCACTGCCTGATTGCCCTATAGGCCAGTAGGACCCTGAGACAGCCCCCGTGCCCCCCATTTTTGCGATAGTCCAGCGGCAGCACTGCAATCAGTGAATAGCAAAGGTGCCATGGACATGGATGTCATTTATGGGTCACCAGGGGTCACACCAGTCCCCTAGCAGAACCCTGACTTGCCCCTTGCGACCCCTGAAAATACCTTTGCGACCCCTGGCCTTGCAGGTGGCAAAATCAGTGCCTAGAACACAGGGCAGCCTGTATGGAAGTTGGTTGGGGTTCCAGCCTCCTTGTTTTCTGTCAATTTGTTATTACATTAATAGTGAATAATATTACATTATTCACTATTAATGTAATAACAATGGAGTGCGATTATCTGGAATATGACCTTCCCTGGCAGCTGAGATAAGATTTTAAATGTAGATTGTGTGCGTGCTTGTGGGTGAGAGTGTGTTTATTTGACAGAGAGTGCATATCTGCAAATGTATGTGTATTTGTAAGTATGTGTGTGAGTAAAAATAAAGGTTAAAGGGCATGTGATGTCATTTCCACTACCCCAAGCATTTTGGTTTATTGACGTCCACGGCCATGGACCCGCATAATGCAAATAAACTGGCCTCTCTGTTTGATGGGTTATAGATTACCACGATTTGGGTACAATGGCACAAAGTGCCTTTGAACCTGCTGCACTAATGATAGCTACGCCCCTGACAGCATGTTGTCAATATGTTATGTCAGGTTACACTTGCACCTCTAAAATACACTAATGTCATTGCTACTGCCTGTCGGCGCTCATCTACGTCAAATACACCGAAGGTCCAGATGGAATGGGCGATCTGAGGTGTACATTGGAGTAATAGTCCTGTGGTGTATGGAACAGCTGCCACGTCATTTCAGCTTTTGTGACTGACAGATGGTTTAGGGAGGGTATTCCAGAGACAGACACTCCAAACATGTCTGACTTGCCGGGCTTCCTGTACAGAGACACTCGTAGAAGTGCCTGCTAACTGAAGTACAATTTTAAGGCGCAGCGCATCATTGTGTCGGTCAGGGATTGCAGGCCAGTGTGGTAAAGGCACAGTGACTGATTTGAGGGCTTCTCATTGTATGTGTTTCCCAATTGGTAACAGGTGCACATTTAATTAGTACCAGGGTTATATCATTAGGCTGAGTACACCACATCACCTGTGTTATGATTTTTCCAGGAAAGATGGGATCTACCTACAAAAAATGTATTGAAAAGACAATGTAAAACAAGGTTTCTTACACTATCATAGATGGGATTCTGTTATTCCTGTAAATGCCTGTCTCTAATTTCTTTATAATCATCGACTTGTGATGCACCCAGTCGCCGATTATAAAGAAAAGACGTCAGAGTTTGACTATTATAAGTTACAGTCGAGTTCTGACGTCACAAAGCCTGCTGCCAGCAGCCGAGGTAAAAGGCAGGTCATGTTATGGAGCATTATTGAAGCAGCTGTTTAAAGCAACGAAAACGAACCTTGGTTTTCTTTCTTCTGCTCTATTTTTTTTAGCTTACAATGACAAGCAGAGAACATGTTTATTTTTTTGCACTCCTTAGTTAGAGAAAAGCTGGTATCTTTTTGCCTGTTTCTACAAATTGGAGCTAGTGCAGTTCTTTTAAACTGGCTGGTATTGAACTTTTTCTAATATCTGTTTGCAACAAATAACTAAACAATGCACTCCTTAGAGAAATGCTAATATCTTTCTGCATGTTTCTACACATTTGACCTAGTGCCTTTCTTTTAAACTGACTTGTATTGAACTGTTTCTAATATTTGTTTGCAGCAAATAGCTAACAAGTTTTTAATGTGTTTAATTTTATAATTTTGCACTTAGGTTTTATTTTTATTCTTAATGTTCGCAAGCATGCTCACTCTTTCATATGAAAGAGGGAAACACCGTAGGCCATATTCATAATCCGGTTTGCGTCTCTCTTGCACCACGCAATGTGGGACAAGAGCGACACAAACCTTAAGTCAGATTTTTGAAGCTACGCAAAGCCATTTTGTGTCGCTTTGAGTGGCTCCAAATATTTGTAGTGACACAATGCAACGCAAATCGCTGCGTTGCGTTACTCTGTTCTGGGTAGGTGTTCCATGGGCGTTGCATGGTTGTTCCCATTCAAGTCCAATGGTTTTTGATGCATTCCCAGATTTACAAGACCTTGTAAACCTGAGAATGAGCCAAAAAGATATGTCTCCTCAGGAGAGGCGTAACGAGGAGAAGTATTGTTATTTCTCCTTGGTTTTTCCTCTTCCTATATGTGCTGCATTCTGCAGCACCCGTAGAAAGAGAAAAAGTCTCTCAGTATTGCTTTTGTGCAGGAAGGTGCCCCTTGATGAACAAAAACAATCCTGTACTACAACACAGACACCCTTGCACAATTGTGTAACGGTGCCTGCGTTGGCACTAGCCTGCCCAAATGGCGCAGCGCAAAGAAAAAGGACAGGAATGTGCTGTATTGGATAAATACGGCACATTACTGCCCTTTCCCTGTGACACAGGGCAGCGCAGCAAGGTGATTTGCTGCATTGCCCTGTGCCACAAAAGTGATAAATATGCCCTCAAGGTTTTAAGTGGCTTGTGGAAATGGTGATAGTGTGACCATGTATTATATGGGATGAAGTACCCCCTCGAGTACATGATGAGGATATTGCAAGTCACCTCAGAATTCAATAACCTTAGAAAGGAGCTCGACCTTCGACCTCGTTCCTCTATATGGTTGTGGAACTCCTCTGTGATTTGCAATATCCTTATAATGTATAGCAGGGGAAACTTTATCCCTTACATGTTTCCAACTAGGAAGATGAAATATATGTTCTGGAGGATAGTTCCTGAAATAATCCATTAATTTCAAGTGTCTTTCTGAGTTTCCACAACTCCAATGGGTTTTCCACAACTCCAATGGGTCTACAAACGTTAGTGGACAAGTTTCTAGATTTCTGCAAGGACAGGAGTCTGGAACTTAACGTTGCCAAAACCAAATTTATGGTGTTCGGGAAAGTGAAGGGGAAATCACGTGAGGTTAGGATTGCATGCGAACCGCTGGAGAGGGTGAAAAACTTCGACTACCTTGGGATAAGATTAAGCGACACACTTGGCTGGGAACAACAACTAGATAAGAGTTATCTTACCCTTTGCCACAGGTTCAAAATCAATACTGAGATACCACAGGCAGTCATACATCCGATCGCTGACCGCAGCATTAGAAGTGTATCGAGCTAAAGCCCAGAGTGGAGCTTTGTACGGAGCAGAGATATGGGTGTATACTAATACAAATAAACTGACGACATTCGAAAACATCTTTGTCAGATCCCTTATCTCGGTACCCATCACTACCCCTCTGATCCAATTGTTCTTTGATCTAGGGATAAAAAGAATAGGTGATATGGCCTCACTGAAACCTCTAATGTACTGGCTACGCTTGTGGACAACACCCCAGCTCTCTGATTATTGTAGTTCCCTGAGGGAGGTTCTGACGATCAGTGGTACTAAAAAACTACCTTGGTTCAAACATGTTGCAAGCTGGTATAAATCACTTGGTATGTCGGAGCTATGGGAACACCCAGAGAGGGCAACCAGAGGAGATCTATTGAGGCTTAAGGCCAGGTATTGGGTGGTTGTGGGAGAGCGCTATGTCGCCAGATCAGCAAATGGCCAATTAACAACACCATTTTTAAGTGCCAAGCCATGCCCCAGTTTTGAACCTTTCCTGGATCAAATCACACCCCCACTTGCCAAAAGTCTATATGTTAGATTTAGGTATGGCAAACTCTTACTAAGGGGTCCTAGCAATCAGGCAGCTGGGCTATTAGAACTATGCCCTGCCTGTGCTAGAGCACAAGAGACAGAAGAACACATACTCTTTTTCTGCATTAAATACCAACTGATTCGCAGGAGGTGGATACGACTGATCTGTCTAAACCTTGGAGCCAGGCAACATCAGGTTGCCTACAGAATTCTAAAAACAGACACATCCGGACCAATAGTTTTTGCAGTCAGTCGCTTTTTATTCTCCTTTTGGATTAATCAACAGAATTTGTTATCTTAGGCTGCGCTGGCTGTTACCATTAGAACTGTATTTTTGTGATTGTGAAATGTTGGCTATTGGAGCAAATGAATTGTGTACTGTATATAAAATTTTACTCTGATACCTTTCAGGTGGCGTGTCTCTTAACCGTAAGGTTGTTAACTGGAAGCCTGCTTGTTTTAACATTTTTAACGTTTTATTCTTGTTCTTTTTTACTGTACATTTTTATATGCAATTCAAGAATCCTACTCTTGTTTTAGATTGTAAACATCTTGGATTTATTTGTATACTTTGATGGTTTTAAGCAAAACAACCGAATAAAGTTATTAAAAGAAATTGTCTGTCAAACGTTTTGCCAGAGGCTGAGGTTGCAGGCAACATGCTGAATAAATAGTGGCTGACTGAATGAATGATGAATACTTGTTAATGAAAGCAATTTTAAAGCACACACTTATGTAGAATGTCAGTAGCTGATGAAAGGCACAAGTTACCTACTTACCTGAATACTGGATACTCAGTTTTTCGTAAAGAGAATGTCTGATATGTAAAAAAATGGGCAGAAAGTGGTTTCCATGTATTTAACACAATTTTTCTAGTTAGTGAAACATAGCATTATTGCATCAGCAAACATAGTAATACCTAGTGCTTATTTTGAGCCGGTGGTTGCAGGTGGAACCCACCGCCACTCATTTACGGGGACAGGCACTTATTTTTCTTTATTAAACTTTCACCCAGAGCAAGAGTGAGAAACACACAGGAGCGGAAGAAAGAGTAATAGAAAGACGAAAAACAGTGACAAAGGGAGAAAGCAGGAATGAAAAAGAACCCGCAAGAGTAAGATAAAAGATCAGGTGGTGGATGACAGAGGCATGAGGTGGAGTCAAGACTGCGCAGCCTTAATACTCAGGATTTGTAGTGCCGGCTGCGGCCTGCGAAGTAAAACTTTGGGCACCAGTACTTATTGTTTTGCAAATTAAGCACTGGAATACCACTACTCTGCATGGGAAATTAATGCCTGTTAGCACCACTAGAAGGAGGGTCTAAACTCAGCACCATTAAATGTGGAAACATTGTTTCTTTATCTTATTTCCCATTGAAATCTATATTTGCGTAATATCAAGATCACTGGCTGCAGTAATGCAGTTACCTGGATTGTGGTACTAGAAGACCTGCTCAATCGTCTCTAAGTGAATGCCTTAGTATGGAAGGGGAATATAGGCCCTAAAAGCCTCCTTGCCTCCTCTGGGCAGCTTTACTATGAGTCAATGCCTAGCTTAATGGAGGTGTTATGCTATGTTATGATACGTTTATTGTATGGCGCACATGTCACATGGGAGGGTATCTTGGTGCCTAAGAAGGAGCTGCAGGCCAGTCTGGGGCCCATTAAAAGAGCAAGGCTTTCAGTTTCTTGTGGAACTCTAAGATGGAAGCAGGTGGCTCTGATGTGGAATGGGAATTAGTTCCAGGCTTTTTGGGAAAGGTAGGGGAAGGTACGGCCCACGGCACTGACTCAGTGGATGGGGGGATGAGGGCGAAGAGGAGGCTGGCCGACTGTAGCTGTCTGGTTGAGGGGTGTAGCTGGATGCGGCTGTTGGGATAAGCTGGACCTTGTTTGCCTAGTGCTTTGTAGGTTTGTGTGAGGAGCTTGAAGAGGGTGTGTTTGTGGATAGGAGGCATTAGAGGTCTTTGAGGTGTTTTTATATATGAGTGCGGTGTGGTAGTTTGAGATTGAGTCTAGCGACTGCATCTGTATAACTTGGAGCCTCCTGGTGAGTTAAGAGGTGATGTCGACATAGAGGGCATTGCCATAGTTAAGTCTGCTGGTAACCAGTGCTTGCATGATGGACCTACGGGTGTCCAGTGGAAGTGAGTTGAAGAAATTCTTGAGAAGCTTGAGTGTGTGGAAACAGATAGTGGCGACCAAGTTGACGTGGTTGGTCAACGAAAGTAGGTTGTCGATCTCAATGCCTAAACTCTTCGCCAAATTGGATGGGTTCGGTGTCGGTCCTACTTTGGAGGGTCACCAAGCCAAGGACCAGAGGGGAATGTTTTTTATGAACATGACCACTTTTGTTTTGTCACTGTTGAGTTTTAAGAAATTATTAGTCCTCATCAAGTCCGTTATCTTGGACATGCAGCTGATAAAGTTTGTTTGGGTATTCAAGGTATCGTTTGAAAGGGAGAAGATGAGCTGGGTGTCAATGGCATATGTGATGATGTTGAGCCCATGAGCATGGGTAATATGGGTGAGTGGGATCATGTAGTTGTTGAAAAGTGTGGGGGTCAGCAAGGAGCCTTGAGGGACGCTGCAGATCAAGTTGGATGGGATTGGCTCTAATCTCCCCAAAGTGATGTCCCTACAGCACGGTAGTCAGGGCAGCATCCCCCCTGAACCCAATAGAACACCAACCATCTCACCCCACCATTCCCCTAACAAGGCGACTCCTGCAACCCCATCACCCGCCCTTCATCCCAATCCCTCATACATAACGGAAAGCATACAGTTCCTCCAGAGTTCACACCCTATCCCCCCTACAGGCCCCTCGGCCACCCGGCTAAGCGAGACAGGCCTTTTGCACTCCTCTCCTCACAAAAATGCAGCCATCAAGAGGTCGAACTCACACTCCTCTGCCAGAATTTCCGAATCCACTAGCAGACCAAGCCCTGACTGACGGGCCCTTTCGCCTCTAGTTCAGTCTACACTAATGGACTTGGAAGCTCTGAACCTCCGAACAGCCAGTATAGCTCAGAGCATTCATAATGATATCCTCGAATTGAAGAGCATCCTTCATCTCACCGAACACTCTCTCTCTATAATCAAGCACACTCAAAAATCTGTACTCAATCACCAAACTAAGCCCTTCCTTCAACCGATGGCTCAGGCCAACAGACACTACCGCCCCCGCAGACAACTTAGCTACCTATCGGAGGATGAAACACTAGCTCTTCTATTATCCTACGAAGTAAATCCGGCCTCTCCCAGTCCCCCTGACAAGAAAGACGATAACAAAATTCATACGGTCACCATCAACACAAACAGAACGTCCACACTCAGTAGTAGAAGGGTAAACAGCAACAACTTAATGCATATACCCTTATCCGCCCCAACGCACAGCACACCCCCGGGGAATTTAGTCTCACCGCTCTCCGGTCTCCTACCCAATTGCCGATCGGCAGTGAAACATGTATCGGACATTGCCGACCTCATACTGAGTCACGATATAGATGTGGCAATCCTAACCGAATCTTGGCTTAACAAATCATCCTCGCCCTGCATGGACCTATTGGTACCTCCTAACTACAACATCGTAAGGTTGGATAGACAAATAAAAAAAGGGGGAGGCATCGCCTGCATCCACCGCTCTGACCTCTCAGTTACCCAACTCCGTGCAGAACCTCTTGACTCTTGCGAATATCTCGCCCTCTCCATAAGTAATGACTCCAACCAGCGGTGCAAATTGCACTCCTTCTACCACCCCCCCTGTAAGAATGACCTATTCATCGACCACCTCATGGAAATCATTACATCAAATGCCTCCCCCCACTCCAATGATATATTCCTTGGTGACTTCAATCTTCACTGGAATGACCTCAATGACATTCAGGTCAACACCCTCAAAGACTTCTTAGCTGACCAATCACTCTCCGAAGCCTGTACTCTACCAACTCACTCGAAAGGCTCCACGTTGGACTGGATCATCTCAAAAGATATGACGGTCAGTCTAACCTCAATTGCTCCTTGCGACTGGTCAGACCACCATGCTATTACCTTCCTAATACAAGGTGTACATAAGGAAAGATCAGTGCAACCAGTGAAACCGAAAATGTGGCTCAGGGACACAAAAAACATAGACTATGAGAAGCTGACAGCACGATGCGAGAAAGATCTCCACCCTCCCCCCAAGCTATCTAATGTTTGCGAACTTACAGAGCACTACAACTCAACAATGTTGGATATAATTGACTCCCTTGCTCCGCCTAAACTAAAAAGAATTCAGGTTAAAGACAATAAACCCTGGTTCAATGGGGCCCTAAACAAGGAAAGGAGAACTCTTTGGCTAACAGAAAGGAAATGGAGACAACACCCCTCCTCCCCCCAGCTTAAACTTCTCAGAAAGACCAGAAATGGGTACAACAAGAGCATTCGCAAATCAAAAAAAGAATTCTTTAGTCTAGAACTGGAGAGCGCTAAGAATAGACCTCGCAAACTCTTTGAAATGGTAAAACAACAATCGAACAAACTGTCAAGAACCGCTCAAGAGGTAACTAAATCCCTAATAAACTGTGATGAGTTCTCCTCCTTCTTTGCAACCAAAATCAATTCTCTGGGAAACGAGCTGAATTCCGCCGCTAGCGCCCATTCTCTTCCTCCGGCGACACAAACCAACGTCTCCACTCACCTCCACCAGGCAGCACCCAAAAACCAAGCTCACTGGTCTACCTTCGACCTATACGATGACCATATCATCTCGAAAATCTTAGCATCCATTAAACCAAACAACCACTTCAATGACCCGCTACCAACCAACTGCTTATCCGCAACCAACCAATTTATCATACCCATTTGGACCACAATAAACAATGCTTTTCTATCGCAAGGGTCCATACCTGACTCTCTAAAAGCTGGGCAAGTCATCCCGATCTTAAAAAAACCCACCCTGAATCCTGCTGAACCGGACAACTTCTGACCTATATCCAATATTCCATTTCTAGCTAAAGTTCTCGAAAAATGCGTGCAACAACAACTTAGCCAACACATCGCCAAATTCAACCTGCTAGACGTATGCCAATCAGGCTTCAGGCCAGATCACAGCACTGAAACTACTATTCTCCACATAGTAGATGACGCCTTTCTAGCCCTAGACCAGGACAAAACGTGTCTCTTAATTCTTCTGGACCTATCATCGGCGTTCAACACATTCAACCATGAGAAGTTACTAGAACGTCTTGAAAACAGGATGGGATTAAGGGGGACGTCCTCGAATGGTTTAAATCCTTCCTTTGTAACTGCTCCCAAAGATTCTTAGTTAATCGAAAACTATCCAATCCTTCTCCAATCACAATCGGAGTTCCCCAAGGTTCAACTCTCTCCCCCACGCTTTTTAATCTCTATCTGGAACCGTTAGCTGAAATTCTGCGTATCGCCAACATCTCTTTCCACATGTATGCAGATGACACGCAGATCCATGGGCGTCCGCAGAGGGGGGCAAGGAGGGGCGCTTGCCCCCCCCCTGGATCCAGTCCTGTCAAGTGCCACCATCGCACTGAAATGCAGTCACCGTCATGCATATCTGTGTTTTGTCTCAGCCAGGGCCGGCGCTAGGCATGGGCACCTGCCCAGGGCCCTGCGCCTGCTCGCAGCCGTGGGGTCTTGCACCTTTACAGACTCCAGACTATTGAGGCCCAGGGGGCCCCCTAAGAGTTTACATTTTTTCTTCATTTGAACAATCTCCCCTGCAGGCCTGTCTCTGTGGGCCTAATGGCTGCATCTGCACGTTGAGGACAGCAATTAGACCGTTTATTGAAGTGCCCTTGCCTGTGAAGGTTGCCCTGCCCCTGTATCAATGAAAAGCAGAATATCCTGCTGGGCGCAGAACAAAAGATAGAACGGGGCATCACAATGGAAACTGCTCACCTAGGACAAGTGGAAAGAGAGCAGAGAGGGGAATTAAAGGGTTAAGACACACTGAATAGAGTGCAGGGAGGGGGGGGGAGGCAGATAGGTGTGCGTACCGCAGTGAGACAAGAGGTGCAGAATCAGCATGTAAAAGTGGATGGAGCAGGGTTTAAAGTCTGCTGGGTCACTCAAGTCTCAGACCCGGTAGTGAATTAAAATGGACATTCAAAAGGGGCCCTATATTCATGTCCTTAAGTTCGCCTGCAAAAACATTGATCCAGTGTCTGCACAATGAATGAAAGTTCTGAAAAACAGGTGATGAGACGGCCCGCTCTCCATTTTTACCCTCACCCTCAGAGTGAAAAAACAAATCTTAACTCTTAGCAGTGCCCCCCTTCGCTACCTTCAATGAAACTTCAAAGAGACTCGTTATAGTTCTTTCACAGTCAGAACTGCAGCATTTTCAATATTATATACAAGGAAGCCGTAGACGTTGCTTATTCATCTTATGCAACTAATAACCACTGACAAAGCCAATAGTCCAGGCTTGTTGTAGGTGTAATTTTACTTGTTGCAATATTTATCTGGAGGCAATGAATGAAGCAGCAAAATACCAGTCGGGCGGCGCACTATGCTATGTACAGATTTTACATGTTTTTAAGCCACACCCTTAATTACATCAGCCATGCCCATTTGAAAGATCCCCCGTTTTTTCATCCCACTTAAAGCCCTGCTGTCAGGTTAGTATGTAGGCCCTGTTTTTTGGCTAGTTGTTGACCTACTTTATGGTCAGGTGAGTCGGTTTTTACTGTTGATTTTTATGATATTAAAGCAAACGTTGCCTGCAGCAAACTCAAATCAGTGCAGTCTTTCATACCTTACAAAAAACTTACACAGCATATCTTTACAAGTTCAAACCTGCCCTAGTTTGCAAATATGGGACACTTTTCTAGCTAACTAACTCACTAATGGGGGCCCCTTTTATTTTGGTACTGGGCCTATTTTCTTTCCCAGTCTGATGCTGCATGTTTGGCAGGGCCACTGGAATTATGCGATTGTGCGGCAGCGGCGACTTCTGCAGAATTATGCATTTGACGCATTTGCCACATAATACATCATCTGCTGCATAATCTACAGATTTTAACAACAAAATTGCTTTCTATCTCAAATGGTTAAAAAGTTACTAAAAATGCAGCGACATGTCTTGCTGCATGTGGGAAGGCCCTTTGAAAATCTGGAATAGTCAACTTTCTGTTTCCCACTGCTAAATTTGGGTGTTAAATTGGTACTAATGGGGAGCAACCAGTGCCCAAACAGTGTTACCAAGTGTAAAAATGGCAAACAAATGAAGTAAAACTATTTCAAAATGTGCCGGATTATGCCGCATAATTTGCCTTTTCTTGCCACATAATTTACTCACCCTGCCACATAATTTAGCCCTCTCCTGCCACATAATTCCAGTGGTCCTGATGTTAGGGTAATCCATGGCAGTGATTTTGTTCCCGTTTATTTCACATGCTTTACTTAATCTTGCATTCCCCAAGTGTGCTAGCTATTTCCAGCATGTGTGTTTCTGTATTTCATTTCACAGCATATTACTCTTGTATGATATACCCTTTGTACTGAGTCGCCTCCAGGTGTTTATAACAGGCTACAGTTGAGCACTTTGGAGTTGAGGATGCAGGCAGTACAACTTTCACACTGTGCCTGTCTGTGGGTCAAAAAGGTGTTCAGATTACATGATCATTCAAAATATGGCCTCTCTGCAGAGCACAAAGAGCAATGGTCCTGCATTCCAGTTGTGATCCTATGCAAATGTGTGTGAAGGAGCTACTTATTGGTCAAAACAACAAGGTGAAAGGAAAATAATTTATTGTTACACATTTAGCTTAAACAGCTAACAACCATTGACAAAACCAAGTCGCGGCCAGGATGAGTCGCAGGTATGGGGGTCGCGAGGGGTGGTTTAATTTTAATTATTAAAAAACTTTCCTTAGCCGGCCCGATCCGATCCCACGTCATCTCTGCTTAGGGGCCTCACATGTTCCTATTCTGCCCGGGGCCCCACATATCCTAGGACCGGCCCTGGTCTCAGCTGTCACGTAAGCTTTGGCTCTTGCACTGTGAGGAGCTAAGTCAGTGCTGGAAGGCTCGCACTCACAGTGACAAGGGAACTGCAGTGCCTATCATGGATAAACTGACCTGTGATCAGATTACTCGCATCTTGGCATGGCTGACTGGCAGCCTGACGTCATGACCCCATGATCCAAAGTAGTCAAAGTCGACCAGTCAGGCGCAGCGGAGGACGTCATATTCTGCAGCCGGAGAGCGGGAAGTTTCTAGGAAGGGCCTGTGCCGCACCGCGCTGGCTGCTTTGCGGGCGGCGTCATAATAACAGAAAAAAAACTGTTTGTAAGAGTTTCTTTCGCATGAAGGGACACGTCATAACTCTGACAGTATCTAACTGGAAAAGTTGATATCTGTTCAGAGAGCACGTACTGAGGCGGAGTCTTGACAGCGTCAGCGTGGAGGGGAAGATGTACTCTGCAGCAGGAAGAAAGGCTCCGCCGAAGGCAGGGTGAACCGGCAAAGCATATATGCAGTAAGACGTCTGTGTTTTTAAAATGACATAAACGGATTCTGTTTGCTACAGAGTACGTGCTAGTCTCTTAGTTTATTAACTGGTGTTAACTATCTGAACTCGCAGTAGTAGAGGGCTGCGCACCGCACCCCTGGGCCGCTCGCTTAATTATACTTGTGTGACATTTTTTAAATACATTTTAAAATATTTGTCAGCTGGCTTTACTGTGACCGCTATGTGTCTTTCACAGGCTCTCCTGAGGCTTGCCCAGCAATCATGCTATCATGCTATCACACACATGCTGACTGCGGCGCCGAAGTCTGCGAGTCAGCAAACTCTAATTCATTTATGGTATAGGCCTGAGGCAGTTGAGATCTGTGTTAGGGCCTCTCACACCCTGTTATAGTCTGGGCCCAGGTCCCATGTGGGACGGAGAGAGCAGCATGGAGTTTAGTGATTCTTCTCTCCTGGTTTATTATTTGAGCTCTCTCCAAACAGCCGCAATGCCACCAGTTCACAGACAGGTACTCTCATCAGCGTGCGTCCTGACTGTCACTCGAGACAGACTACTTTTGCACTTACCTGCGTGTATCTGGATCTGAAGGTGGGGTGTTGGATTTAGGGGTCTTTCGACACTTGCTGTGCTGCAGGTTTTAAGCAGCAATACAGGGCGGACAGAATACCCGACTGAAGACCAAGCTGCTTCTGTGCCATGGACAGAAAAGCAAATTTCAATCTTTGCCTGAAGTGTCTTGTGGTGTATTTACACTTGGAGTGTAACTGGTCACTTGCAGTGTGAGACTACAGATAATTATGCCAGGACATCAGGGTAGGCTCTGGTGATGCTCATGCCACTACAACTCTGAATGCCTCATGTGCACCCAGCAATACCCCTTCTACATTGGTGGGGCATGTTCCAGTAAAGATCTGTGCTCTCTACTAAACTGTTGTCTTGTATTGCCAGTGGCTCTTATTGCACAGCTTCGCTCCAGTGGTTCTACAGTCTAAACGCAGGTCCTTGCTCTTTTTGGTGTTAATTCTTAGCGGAGCCATGTGACCTGCTTTCTAGATGTCCATAGCTGCCAAGTTTTTAGATTGCTATGTGTAACATTTTCATAATTTCATTTTAATTATGAGTCAGCTGCAGCAGGCGTTTGCAGCAGTTTTATATCTTCTTAGAATTTCTCATTGCTCAAATGGGTCTAATTTCTGATATTTATGTTTCCTTCGTCTTCATTGCTTGATTTTTGCTCGCAAGAAAGTCACTCATAGTCGTTGAAATGTCACTCATAATCACACTGAAATTATGAAAATGTCACACATAGCAATCTGAAACCTTGGCAGCTATGTGGATCGCCGGTCCGTCTGGTGCGGGACGTACTGGGGGTGACGTGGATGGTGTGGCCGGGTGGCAGCAGCGGCGCGGGCGGCCTGGCGCCATTATTTTTTTAACGCTGGCACTCCTGCAGCCCAGTGACACTCTGGGCTGCAGGAGTGCGATGTTACCAAGAATAATGGCGCTCGGCCCACGAGGTGCAGGCCGTACTGGTGCCGAATTTGCCATGGTGCAACTGAAATCAGTTTTTAAATGTGTGCATTTGTTACTTAGAATTTGTTTCTATATAATGATTTTATTCTATCAATAAGATTTTGAGTTCACTTTTGGACAGGCCAAGGCCAGAGTATAATGCATAAAAAATATAAGCATGTTTTATCACGTGATGTGCCCCACAAAGCTTGCAAACTAGCAGAGCTACTTGCACAAGGATCTTGAGTGCTGCAGACATTCGCTACACAAAGTAGCCTTGCTCTTCATGCTATTCGACGCTACGTCCAGCGAGGAATGCTTTCTTGCAGCCCTGTCTCTTTAATTCACCAACTGGGAACAACTGATTTACTAACCAAAAATGTTCCCCCAGTAATTGGCTGCAGCACCTGTGAGCGGCCGGTCAAGGTGGGGAGGGGAGAGAGGGCCCGGAAAATGCTGCGGAGACCTCCGTGGGGCTGCAAAGGCATCATGGCTGCCACCTCCAGACCCCCTTTGACTGTTTCTTCTGCTGCCCATGAAAGGTAAGTTTAAAGAAATAGAGCAAACATTTGTTTTACAGCTGGAGACGGGGGTGATGGGAGGTTTCAGTCACCCATCACTGAAACTATATTGACGTTCTTGCTTTTGGAGTTGGTTTACACCTTTTAGATACAAAATGTTGCTTAAGTTAGCAGTCGGATTACAGCATGTTTTGCTTATTTTTGGTATCCTCAAAGTGTCGGTATGATAAATCATTTATTTAATTGGGGAAGATGTCGATGTTTGTTAAAGTACATCTCGGGCTGTGTGAAATATTGGTACTTAGAGGAATGCTATGCAAGGTGCTTTATTAGGGGTAAGGGTTTCAGTTGGTTATGATCTCAAAACACGGTTTCTTCCCTAGAATGGGCAAGGCCCCTGATTAACGTAAAATACAGCATCAAGCTCATCCTCCAATTTCTTGCCCCCTACTCCTAGCTGAATGTAACTCCCAAGTCTCTCAGAACTCCATCTCACCAAACCCATGAACTCCATTCTGTCCATCCTTATTGTTTGCCTTTTGGTCTCTGCCTCTGTTCTAAAGAGGTGTGCATTGGAGGACATGTAGCCCTGCCACTTCCATGTTCATTGACTTGCAGAGTACACCTAAAACCTACCCATTTATCAGTCTCCTGCTTCCTTGTTTCAGTTTTCCTGCACCCGGCCTTTAGTTCTGCACTGAGATCTCCCTCTCTTGCTTTTCTACAGACTCTAAAGAGGAGGTAGGCATTCTTCTGTCCATGTTCAAACCTGGCTTTCCCAATGACTCGTGCTGTGTGAGAATATTACTAGGAATTTCTACTGCCAGTGTCTAGGAAATTGCCAATATTATCAATGCATTGTTCACAGCTGGACTTGTCCCCAAAGTTTGGAAATCCAGTGTTGTTAGCCCTCTGCCTTTAAAAGATGGTTTGGATGTTCCAAATGTTTATATCTCTGATCTCATGGTGCTGTTACCCACTTTGGAAAAAAAGACAAAGCAAATAATGTCTGAACAACTTACCGACCATCTTGAAGAATCCGATGCTCTGGACACTACTCTGTGAGTTTCTGTCCAAGTAGATAGATGGAATCAGTCATGGCTTTGGTACTTAATGAGTTGCTTCATTAATATTGTTTGAGACGATGTGGCTTAGCGAGGCTGATCCTGCTAGCTCTTGAATTTGACACAATCGTCCACTGTATCATCATTGAAAGGTTTGCTGATGTGGATCTCTCTAGAACCACATCAACCTGATTTAGAATTTGTTTGTTTTTTCCGGCCATTTTTAATTTTTCCCTCTGTTTCATTGTAGTTGCCAGGTCATCTGCTGTGGCGCCTCCCACGATTTTTCTCTTCCCCCTATGGGTTTCTATGTTTATTTAAGCTCTTTGTCTTATTAGATTTTTATTTATTTATTTAATACTTGTGCTCAATCATGTCGGAGGATGGTGATGAAGTTAAAATGTTGCCCCCCTGGAAACATTTCTGCGGACGCCCATGCGCAGATCTACATCAAAATCTCATCTCTAGAAGAGATCAAAACTGTTGTGGTCTGTGGTAGAAAGTAGACGCTTGTAGCCAAGTAAGTTCTCAAGTACCTTTATTCCAGTTGTACTGCAAGATGGTAGGGAGGCACATCAGCTAGATAGACCGGATAAACAGGTAGTAAAGTAGTAGGTTAGCCCAGTAGTCAGCCCTTGGTCCTATGCCACAGCAGCCCCACCAGGAGCAGCCTGCCTGCTGCTCAGCCCTTCTGTAACTGTCATACCTCACTCAGTCAGACACCCAACATTCCACGCATCACTGCATTCCCAACATTCTACTCCAAACACTCACAGTGGCTGAGCAGCAGATGGACTGGTGAACTGTAAGGCAAGGCATAACATATCCCCCTCCTTTAAAAATGAAAAACGAAAGTGACATTGGTACCTGAGAGAGACAACAATGCAAAAAGAGAAAACTATACACTATTAAAATTACATTTGCAAGAAATAATTCAGAACTCAGGGATGCATAAAAGGAAGAAAGAAATAATACAATACAGAGTGCAATATAACCTATCCCCCAAAAGAAGGCAAAAATGAGACAATTAGTGGGGTATAGCAATGGGTGAACAAACCCCGCGACACTAGACCCAAACTATAAAACATTCTGTTGCATAAAGCACAGATTACTAATTTTGCAAAGGTTGCAAAATTACAAATGTAAGGAATGGTTCAAAACCCAGGGATGTGCAATTAAGAGAACATCACGAGAGGGTATGAGCCATTCAAAGCAGAAAGAATGGATAAAATACAACAACTGAAAAATTGAGTACAGAAACCCATCCTCTCCCAAAAGATAAAATGAGAAAAAGTTGTTGCGTAAGGCAAAAGGTAAACACCCCGCCACTGTATATGGGTCCAACACCCATGGAAGCACATCCTGTGTAAGAATGACCATTGTATAAATGTAGATGGGACCCAACCCATGCAAACCAACCTAGTATAGGAATTGGACGAGACGTAGAGAGATGGGAAAGGACCCATTGACCAACCCTGTGTGAAGGTTAACTGTAACGTTGATTGGAACGTACCCAATAAACACACCTCGTGTGAGGCTTACCAAAACAACCAACTGTAAATGGGAATATTACCCATGTATCCACCCCTGAGTAGGGGCTGCGTGTAGCGCACTATGGAAAGGGTATAGTTCCCAAACCATGACCATCCCTCATGTAAGGAAGAACATACCCCGTGTAAGGGTGAACCCACCCCTGTGTAGGGGCTGCGTGTTACGCACTATGGAAAGGGGCTAGTACCCAAACCATGACCAACCCTCATGAAAGGGAGAACATACCCCGTGTAAGGGTTCCACCCCTGTGTAGGGGCCGCGTGTAACGCTTTATGGGAGAAGGAAATGTACCTAAACCCAGACAGACAGTCAGACAGGATGAAAATCCTGCAAAAAAAAACATGCAGCGAAAATCCTGCAAAAAACCAAGCAGCGCAAGAGGAAAACCCCTGCACATAAACTTGTGCGGCGCAAGGCGTCTTAAGCACGCAGGGACACCCCCTGCAACAAGTTAAAGAGACCACCCTCGCGTAAGGGTACACTGTCCATAAACTTACCCCAAAAAACTTACCCTCTGCGTAGGGCCACCCCTCATGTAAGGGAACAATGTATAAATAGCGTACAATGAGACTAAAAACTGATAAATAAGCAAAAAAAAAACTCAAACGTGAACCTCCAAATGAGGTACTAAATGTGTATCTGGCAGAAAACCACCAAAAACGTACCCCTGTGTAAAGGTACACAGACATAACTGTGCCTAGAACACCCCTCCCGTAAGGGACATTTCCACCACAAAAATGGAACAATTAGACAAATGTACAACACTTTTTTAAAAGTCAAATAAATCAGTCACACTTGGCATGAAACAGAAACCATTTAAACTGTAAATATGAGTGGCATCATCCTGAAAAGAAAAGGAGGCAGTGTCCATATTGCGAAGGCCAAGATCATACATTGTTGGTAGTAGCATGACTGAAATTATCAACATGTTCATAACCTTTCAAAAAAGAAAGCGCCGAATCGATACCTAAGAAATTCCTCGACGATGATAACACAGCCAGTCCCACCGCGTTGACTACGAACTCCTTGCAGCCACGTTGAAACAGTATAGAGAATCCCTCGTAGTGGAATCCTCAACATACAGAAGCAGACGAACTCCGCGTTGTGACCGGTTCCCAACTGACCTTGTTGAAACTTTATTTAAACAGACAAGAAAAAAAAACGTGGTTGGCAAAACGTGTAGGAACGAATGCAGAGTTATGACAAACTCAAAATGGCGTTGCGACGCAGACGTCCCGCCGGATGGCTCCCGGCACGTCTGTGCATGAGTGCGTCCTTTAAGGAGCGCTAGACTGACAGCACCCACACCGAAGGACCCACGAGCCATCAGCGCATCACCAGGATGCAGGTGAGATTCCGCGCGCTGTCGGTAGCTCGTGCCCAGTCTGCTTCAAATTTGAAAGCGGCGGTTGAGCTGCCAAGCGTCGAAGGAACTGCTGGGGGCCCAAAAATAAATTAAAAAGACTTACCCCCATAAAACCACAACTTGTCACCACACTGTTAGCCAAAGGGTGATCCTCGCAATTGCCAAAAACTTTTCTGAGAGACTGCGCGTGACATCCTCAGCTCTCCTTCATGTGAATTGTCCAATGCACTCTTGCCAAACCAATTCGTTGTGTGGCCCCACTGCAGAGATTTGTACACACGTAGTAAAAGCTTGTGGCACTTAAATTCCTTTTTCTGGCACCTCCAAAGTGGCAGACACATGCAGTATCACACAGACATTGCGCAGGCCAGATGATGACATGTGCAGCATACCAGCACAGTTTAAACATCAGTAAAGTCGTTATCAAAGAACAATCTTTCCTTGATTGCACAGTCAACACACAGTACAGCATGCTTACGTTAGGGCTGTCCGTTGTCCAGGACACTGGTGGGGCTGCGGTGAATGCTGTGCTTGTTTCTTTAGTTGCTTGTGGCATCCTGTGTTGCGATGGAACCTCTTGAGTCTCTTCATATGTTGCCTTTAGTATGCTTAAAGTTGCGTTGGTTCCATGCTGTCTGGGCAAGTTAGACCTGTGGCTTCTTCTCATCATGTAGGTACGTCTCCAACTCTCACTCGTCGCCAAAATATGTTGTGGTCTGTGGTAGAAAGTAGACGCTTGTAGCCAAGTAAGTTCTCAAGTACCTTTATTCCAGTTGTACTGCAAGATGGTAGGGAGGCACATCAGCTAGATAGACCGGATAAACAGGTAGTAAAGTAGTAGGTTAGCCCAGTAGTCAGCCCTTGGTCCTATGCCACAGCAGCCCCACCAGGAGCAGCCTGCCTGCTGCTCAGCCCTTCTGTAACTGTCATACCTCACTCAGTCAGACACCCAACATTCCACGCATCACTGCATTCCCAACATTCTACTCCAAACACTCACAGTGGCTGAGCAGCAGATGGACTGGTGAACTGTAAGGCAAGGCATAACAAAAACAATGAGTGAGGCTCTAAAGCTAACTGTGCAATGGCTTGCTAGCAACCAGCTCAAGCTGAATGCGCAACAAACGGAATTCTTGCTAATCTCCCCCTAAAAGTTCAACTGACATTCGGGAATGGACCAACTCGATCACCGCGCTAAACTGCACCCCGACCATAGTGGACTCAGCCAAATCACTAGGAATCACACTGGACAAGAACTTGAATATGAGAGCCCACATCAACACACTAGCCAAAAATGCAAGGTTTCACCTGAGCTACCTGAGAAAATTAAAACCATTCCTAGACACATCGGACCTTAAAATGGCAGTTCAGGCACTAGTTATTTCTAGGATCGAGTACGGATGCTCTACCCTCTCCGGACTACCCAAGATCTCAACGGCTCTCCTAAATGCTTGTCTCAACGCTGCCGCAAGACTCCTAACAGGTTCAAAAAATTCGACCACATCTCTCCGCACTTCAAAGCGCTGAACTGGCTTCCGTACGAAGCCAGAATACAGCTCAAATTGGCCTGTGTCACACACAAAGCACTACACTCTAACTCTCCAACGTATCTCGCCCAGAAAATCGTGGTCTCCGGAGGAAACAGGCACTCCCGGTCCGCCAGGGCATTTGTTCTGAAACCTCCCTCTTCCGGAAGAAGAAAACATACAACAGAGCCTTCTCTGGGGCCGCACCCAGAATCTGGAACTCGCTGCCGCCCTACATCAGAAGAATACTGTGCTTGGCTAGATTAAACAAGCATTGGCATAGTCAATAGGTCTCGCCTTTGGGACCTTATAAGTGTTTAGCCATGCAACAGTTGATGTTGTTGCACCAAGGATATTGTGCTGCATAACTAAATACTTATAAGGTCCCAAAGGCGAGACCTATTGGCTATGCCAATAGTTGTTTACTAAAGAATCTGCTTGAAATATGCGAGAGAGGAGCTTAAACGGAACAAGAAAGGATCAGGCTAAATGAAGGTAGACTAGTAAAAGTACTCTTATAGGATTTATTTTTTCTGGGATTTTTCAATAGTTTAGTACTTTGAAGCAGTAGGGTGGAAACTAACGAGTTTGGGAACAGGAAGTCTATTATTCAAATTACGTTCGTACATTATTTGAACCCATTACTATCGAACACTTTCGGGAGAGCTCCCACATCTTTTTTATTGTGTTTACAAATTCAATTGCATCCACAAAAAAGCTATATTAGAATGCACACTGGCATTACCATGATAAAAAAATTGTCACTGTATGCTCAACTTCAACTGGTTGTGTGCAACTTGTGCATGTGCAATTGTTACACAGCCTCAAAAACATGGGTTTAAATGGGCAGGTAGAGAAAATTAACTGGTTTTTTTAATTTACAGTTTTATATAGCGCGAACTCGACCCGAAGGTATTGGAGCGCTTAACACGAGCGCAAGTTACATTACACAAGGACATTCATTTTTTGGCAGGCACGTGGAGATTAAGTGACTTACCCAGATTCACATGATGTTGAGCCGACGCCGAGACTCAAGCCTAGTTCCCTAGCGCCAAAGTCGGCATCTCTGACCGTTAGGCCACATCCTCTTAAGTAATGTCAGGTTGTTTTATGCTCCATATTACAGGCAGTCGGTTGGTGATCTCAGATGCCGGCATGCGGGGGCTGCTTGAGCGGATTCCAGAATTGCACCAAACATGAACAGGTGTGGGACGAGCTTATCAGTTTTTCTTTTCGACGTGCAGGATCATGGATGGCGTGCAAGACAGGACACAATTGTACGTGTTTACTGTGTTAAGGTCTGATGTGAACGCTATAATAACTCAGCTTCACTCTGATATTCTGTGTGATCTCCGGTTGTTTATTCAGATTTTAGTACTCAGTGCTCGTAAAAAAAGTAAGTCGCCTTGCCTTAATGCACCAAGCACCTAATGGAGTAAGTTTAAAAGCATCACTTCGTACACTCGACAATTTGCTGCGTGCGTTCCTGGTCTGCTCCTGAGTAGGAATATTGGGAACTCAAATGCAATTATTACACTTCGATACATGAACCGCATTAGATCTTGTTGTGTTGGCCGTTTAATCGTCCAAACGATTCTGCATCTTATAGGACATGACAGTGCTGGCAGAGTACACTACGTTGGATTCCAAGACAATAGAGCCCCGTCTCTAATTGTTACAACTACTTACAGCGGACGAGGTATCCGATGTGGGTATGACACGGAAATAACTCCAATATTCTGTTATGCTGGGTCAATGTATCCGCATCCGTCAATATACGAGGGGTGAGAGGCACACACAGAATGGGTGGATGGGTAATAGTCACAACAAGGTCATTTATACCAGTAATGATACCATGCAGCACTAAAGATTGCAGGTTTGCAGATTCTAAGCACTATAAATCATAGCTGCCTCTATGCATAACGTCTGAATAGAGGGAACGATGGGAAAGGGGCAGACAGATAGAGAGATTTCAATTGGTTAAAATAACATATAAACTGCTCCACGCAAAGTTTTTTTTTCTTTAAAAAGGACAAGTAACTAAACGACTGCTACTGTAGATAGCTAGACAGATAAATGAAAACTAATTTAGATTGAATGAAATTATTTATATAAAATTATGTGCGCTGTACAAATAACATATGATCGATAAACACAAGAGGCAGGTGATAACGTGAAAGTAGTATCTGCAAAGAGAACGATACACTAGCAGATTAGATAGACAAACGGATGCCTGGATGATGTATGTATGTATGGATGGATGGTTATGCATGTGACTGAAATATATGTAGGCATGTAGGCAGATATACAGACGGCTGGAACAACAGACATGGAAATTATTCGCGTACTTTAAACATGGTAAAATAACACTATTCCTACAGGCGTTTCTATAAAATTACAGATAGTTATTTAGGCTCTCGTGTCATTCAAGACACAGATAGTTACCGAGGCACTCCTTTCGTTCACAGTGCATGTGCTGAGAGCATTTGTTTGCACTAACTCTTCATAAGTGTTTCGAACATAAATTGAGAATATGTTTGTTTATAAAAGACACACACCTTTGTTTAAAATATTTGACACCAAAAGTCCCCCTTTTCTCAGGATTGTTCTGTTCGAGCAATGACGCGGATATCATTTAATAGTTCTATCTCTGTCCAACAAGTAACCAAAAGGCTAAACATGTTTTTGTATTGTGAGAAGAATAGACTTCCGTGATCTAATTAAGCAACAAAGCATAGAAATGTGCAACAATGACAACTTTTACAAAGCCGCTTTGGTAAACAAATTCCCCCATTCAATTAAATTTGCTGCTGTTATTTCTGGAGTTGGTTCTGTGAACAGAAATAAAGGCACAGAGGGAATGAATCCCTTTGGTGCCAGAGAAGGCAACAGACACGGCTCAGAGCATCTGAGCGCCCTCGAAAAAGTATATTAACCATACATAACTTGTTTAAGGTGACTAATGAAGACCCCCTCGAAGAAGAGGTCTGTTGCTAGGTAAACAAGAAACGCGCTCTCTGGTGAGGGAGGGGGAGGAAAGGCAGATGGCGCCTCGCCAGCGATGCGAGGAATGGAAACGCGCTCTCTGGTGAGGGAGGGGGAGGAGGGGTGAGGGAGGGGGAGGAAAGGCAGATGGCGCCTCGCCAGCGATGCGAGGAATGGAGGGCGCGCGTGCACGCCATCGTGAACGCAAGCTGGTCGCCAGCCGAAAGCCAGTGGGTTTGCACTTTCAAAACCCGCTTACTAAAACTCTCGGCCAGACCAGCGCAAGCGCTGGTGCAGGCCGAGACCTAAAAAGGAAGCAAAGACCTTCCTAATGGGCAAATTCCTTCCTTAACACTCTCAGCGCTTATACAGCTTTGCTGCCAAACGACATGCTCTCTTCTTGACCTCTACCTATGTATGCCAATCTGGACTTCCTTGATATAGCCTATGCAATGTCTTGTACCATGGCTGTTGCTATTTCCTTCTACCTCATTCGTACCTCACTGTTCACTTTATGGGGCAGAGTCTAGTGCTGTACAATCTGTCTCTGCTCCCGCTAATGTTTGTTTTTCCCTGTTAAATTGTACCCATGTTGCCTATTCCCTCTCATTGCATTACCCTGCTTCTGACGGCAAAACGCTTCTCATGATTTCGTCTGTCTTGAATTATTTTGTAAACATCTTGCTTAACTCTGTAAAGCGCTCTGATACCCTAACAGGTCGTGTTCGCGCTCTATAAAACACTAAATAAATAAATAAATAAACAAAGCAAAACTGACTTTTTGGAGTGCGTCCAGAGAGGAAGGATCTGATCCAACAAAGTGCTGGTCCACAGAATCAGTCTTGTGGAGGCGTTGGATGAGGATTAGGTGGGAGTCGGTGTTGAACGCTGCCAATAGATCAAGTAGGGTGAGTGCCGCTGGGTTCCCCCTGTGTCCATGATGAGGCAGATGTTGTCGGTGGCAGTTATGAGGGCAGTCTCAGTGCTGTGGTTGGGTCTGAAACCGGACTGCAATGGATCAAGGAAGTGGTTAGTGTTGAAATGTTCAGCCATTTTTGTGTTGATGAGTTTTTCTAAAACTTTGGCCTAGTAGGGGAGTACAGAAATCAGTCTGTAATTGGTCCATGCTCTGGGGTCAACCAAAGGTTTCTTCGTGAGAGGTAGAATGGTTGCATGTTTCTAGAAATCCGGGAAGGTAGCGATTGAGAGGGAGGTGTTGAGAATGAGAGTCAGGCTTGTGCAGATGGGGTTCCGACCTTTAGCGAAGATGAAGTGATGACATGGGTTTGAGCGGGCTCCTGATGGAGCACCTGTTTGGCAGTTCCACGTGGGATGATGACTCGCCAGCAGTTCTGGGTGGTTTTCTTGTCATCTGTGTGTAAGATTTTAGGATGGAAAGGTCCTATTGGGGGGCAAAGTTGTTGTAGATGGTATTAATTTTGTTGGTGAAGTAGTGAAAGAGCTGTGTGCAGAGTTCCTGTGAAGTGGTAATGGTCGTGGTGCTGGTAGCATGGAAATGAATTCCTTCATTATTGGGAAGATTGCTTTCAAGGTGTTGGAGCTGTTTTGGATCCATTTTGTGAGGTCTGCCACTTGATACTTTTGAGTCGCTGGTGGTAGATCCAGAGGATTGATCTTTTTGTGTCTCTGTCGTTGTCGTAGGTGTTGCACCATGGTCATTCCAGTGGTTTGCAGTGACCCTTGGTGAGTGAGATGTCTTCTGTGTACCAAGTGGTGTGAAGGTTGTGACAAGTTACAATACAACACAACAGAGATCAAAGTCAATATCGAATGGACGAATGAATGAGCAAAATTTGAAAAGTGATTGTAAAGTAATATCATATACCTTAAAACGTATCCTGGTGCTAGACAACAGGGCGTATTCCTGAACACCTTTACAGGAAAGGAATCATAGAGGAAACAATGATGTCTTAATAGATTTATGAAACGCCAAATGACTGTTTGTAAGGTACAGGTGTAGAGAAAATTAATTCCTAACCATAGGTGCAAGGAGAGTAAAGGATTTGCCACCCACACGGGCTCTCTTGAGTCAAGGGAGAGGTAAGGGAAAGGCAGAAGAGGACTTGAAGGATCACCCTGACAGATATGAATTCAGTCTCTGTCCTGAAAACAAAGGGATGAGTCTATAAACAGCTTTGGGGTCGACACACAGAAATTTAAATGCAATCCACCTGTGCACAGGGATTCGTTGAAGTTTCTTAAGATGGGCCCCCTGTGCCTCCCAACCACCACCACTGCACTTTGACACACACATTAATTTATTTAACAACCTTTCACTGCAAAAGTGTTTGCTTAAAATGTTTAAATCTGACTTTGTTGTATGTGCATAGATACCTACATAGATAGGATAGATAGATAGATAGATAGATAGATAGATAGATAGATTCCCTCAAAGTCAGATTTTTGCATGGTAGAGGGCCGAGTTATAGTTAATTTAGTCTGGTTAGCGAGCTCACACCACTGTGTAAGGAGTTATAGTTAGTTTTGGCTGGGCAAAATATAACTGTAAGTTATAACTATAACTTTTGAATTTCTAAGGTTTGTATAGTTTAAGTTGGTTTTGTATAGAAGTAACAAATTAATATTTTCTAACTATAACTAACCTTAAACCTTTGTTTTTTCTCTGAAAAAATCAAAGGTTAAAGTAACGTTATAGTTAAATGCTTTTGTCAATGACAATATTTACGTTTTGAGTTTTCAAAAAAACACAGAAATTCACCAGTTATCCAGTATTGGGGTATCTTTCATAGATTCACATGCTTGAATCATCCCCGCCGTCGAGGTGTGAGTCTCACTCCCACCTCGATGGCGGGGATGATTCAAGCATGTGAATCTATGAAAGATACCAATACTGGATAACTGAAGTTACAGGTAAGTAACTCGTTTTCTTATCCAGTATTGGGGTATCTTTCATAGATTCACATGCTTGAATCATCCCCGCCGTCGAGTAGGGAGTGAGACTCCCACCTCGACAGCGGGGATGATTCAATCATGTGAATTATGAAAGTTACCAATACTGGATAACTGAAGTTACAGGTAAGTAACTCGTTTTCTTATAGTTAGCAGCCCTAACTATAAGTTGCGCTCCGCCATCCACTGCTTATGACCTCACATATGACATCACCGATGACATGTTTATTGACATCATTTATAACATCACTGATGACATCTCAAATGACATAATTGATTACATCACTGATGACATCACTGATATCATCATCCAACCTTTGTTTTCCCACATATTGCTTTGCAGACATTTTTTCCCGATCCTGTGAGAGTCTCATAGGATCTCAGCATTTTTGCCATTTCTTTTTCTTTTTTTAGCACCAGGAGGGTCCCTCTGAGAACAACCCATGGGGCCTAGGGGTCGGGGTATCCCTACTCTGCCCCCATACATCTTTATTTTTTTATAACTGCAGGACAGGAGACTAAGTCCCCGAGCCCCATAATGGCTGCCAGCAACATTTTTCTTATGTTGCTGGCATCCAATCAGAGCACTCACTGCCGCAGGAGTCTGACTCCAGTTGGAGCGAGATGGCCCAATGGAAATAAAGCTCCCTGGGCCAATCGGAATGCTCTATTTTTATACTGGTGCTCTTGCGAGAGTCTCTCAAGACTCTTGCGGACCCAACTGACTAAATGTACAATTATTTTTTACTCTAAATTTCTCAAACACTACTGAACGGATTTACACCTAATCACAAAAAGCACAATCTGCGGACCAAGATCTAGCTTTCGGACGAATTTGGTGTAATTCCGTTCAGGAGTTTTTGCTGTGCCTGTCTTAAAGAAGTCTATGGAAAATGCCACCAGTGGCGACCTCCACTGGTAGGAAGGGATCGTATTTCCATAGGAAAAGCATTTTTTGGTTTGCTAATAACTCTGGCACCGTTTGACAAATCTTCATGAAACATCCCCCAAAAAAGGTCTCTTCAACCTTAACGCCTTCCTGGAAAGTTTCAGGGTGATCCATCAAGTGGGGGCTAAGAAAAAGGGGGGTGTCCCAAAACAAGTTTTCTCCATTCATTTTTCCCTAGAAAAATTGTACAGCGATGCCACAAAAACTGCTGAACAGAATTACACAAAATTTGGCAGACAGCTAGAACTTGGTCCTGAAAGTGTGCATTTTGTGATTTGGTGTATTTCTGTTCAGTAGTTTTTAAGAAATTAAGGTCGGGGAAGATCTGCAGAGCCGACAGATCTTGATACGAGATCTGCTTGGCTGCCACCACATCAACAACGATGTGGCGGCAGCCATCTTAGTATGCAAGACTTAGTTCCAAGTCTTAGGAAAACTGTTAAAAAAAGATATAAGAGAGCAGGGTAGGAATACCCTGATTCCTAGGCCTGGTGGAGGGTCCCAGAGGGACTCCTCTGGGGCCAAAGACATATATATTTTTTTAATTCTGCTTCTAATTTGCTGTGGATCTGCACATTTGCAGCATCATTTTCTTTAAAAGCGCGGGCCTCTGTGCTTATAAAAATTACCTCCAGGGGTGGACCAGGGCCCAGGGGGCAGCACAGCAATATATTTTGGGGAGGGGGCATGTGGTCCCCTTCTGAAGCCTCTATGAGGCCCTGGGACCCCATCCCCCAGGGCTTATGTAATATGGGGAGGGGGCATGCTGCCGCCCTCCCAGCGCCTTGAGGACCCCATCCCCGGGGGCTGATTTTTTAAAAAGGGAAGCCACTCCTAAATGTATGGGGCCCTACAGACTTGGGCTCGAAAGAGAGGACATGGGTCACCTTGGGTCTGATGGTGGCGAAACACAATATTGTGCGGTTGTGGGAGCCCAAACAGTTCCGAATGTTGGGGACTGGGGCAAAGACATGGACTGGTGCATGGTAACCGAAAAATCCATTTACGTGGCCAGGGGTGCCCCAAAAAATGGTCGCAAATCTGGGGCCCCTGGAACACCTACAGGGGAGGTATATGTGAGCCACCAAGTACAAGAGACGACGGGGAGGGGGTGGAGTAACGGGATCCTGAACCGGGAAAACTGTTACTGCCTGGTCTAGTTGATATTATTGCATTTCGACTGTGGTGCTAATGTGTTGATGTGCTATTGTGCTAGATTTTCTTCATTGTCATGCCTTGGTTTTCAATAAAAAGAATTGGGGAAAAAAAATAGGGAAGCCAGTTCAGGCACCGGGACCCCATTCCTCGGAGCCCGATACTTAGGAGTGTCTGAGGGTGCCAACCCCTGGGACACTGTGGTTCCCTGCACTCTCCCGGGCAGGGAATTGAACTATGCTCCTGGCTTTGGGAGCAGTTAAAAACATGCTGCTCTCGCCCGGGTGGGAAGCAAAGGAAAAGTGCCAGCTCCCGCCAGCACCAAGGCGCTGCTAATTGCCCCACATATTACATCACTCATGTCATGATCTCTAACATCATTGATAACATTAAAGTATACAAAAAGTGATGGATGGCATGCTTGAATTAATCTAAGCCACTGGTAATTACTCGGGCCACATTCCAGCCCATCGCTATTTTGCACACCATGCCACCTCAGTTTGGATCCAGCTATATGCAAATTAGTCTTGACCCTTATTCTATGGGAACAGTCCAGACCGAACTGCCAAGCCGGGTCCTCACTGAACCAGAACACAAGTAACCCAAGACCGGTTTTGCCCTAGTTATGGGCTGATCAGTCAGGTACAGCTTGATTCCAGAGACATAGTGTGCTCAGGACCAACGACTGGGCATACTCGTCCCACTTGGGGTGACACCCTAAAGTCTACAAAAAGTGATGGACTGAATTCTTGAATTAATCTCAGATGCTAGTATTTACTCAGGGCTGCATCCCAGTCCATTGTTATTTTGCACACCATGCCACCTCAGTATGGACCCAGCTATATGCAAATCAGTCTTGACCCTGCTCCAGTGGAAACAGTCCAACACGAACTGCCAAGCCAGGTCCTCTCTGATTTGCAAAACAACCGACCCAGGACTAGTTTCACCCTTGTTATGGGCTCATTAGCCGGGTACAGCTTGGTTCCAGTGACACAGTGTGCATGAGGCCCACATGTGGGCATACTTGTCCAAATCAGCGCAACACACCAAAGTATACAAAAAGTGATGGATGGCCAGGAGCGGCTCCTCCGCTATGGCGGAAGAGTGTTGCCCCACTGCTGCTACCCAGCAGTGGCAACAGTGAAAAATAAAATGATAATGAAATAATTTTGTTATGGTTTTCTTTTTCACTGTTGCCACAGCTGGGTAGCCAAGTCACAGGGTGGGGTGGTTGCGGGGCATCCTAGATGGGGAATTGTGGGCACTACTAAGTGGGCATGACCGTTTGGCCAGACTTCTTAGGCCGGCCAAACCGTCATGCGCACTTAGCATTTCTCCACCCAGCTGTGTTGCACAGCTGGGTGGAGAAAAGCCACAGGCTCCCAGGCACTGTCTGAGCGGCAAACCAGGCCACTCAGACCAATCCCAGCGCTTATCTCATGCTGGGAATAGTAGTCCCAGCATGAGAGAAGCGCTGGACTTTGGCATCTGTGAGCCTGCCCAGTGTGTGCCAGTCGAGGAACGGGAGAGGAGCAAGACGGAGCGGACGCAGCGTCAGGTAAGTCGTAATTTATTTATTATTTAATGTTATTCTTTGTTTTTGTATTTATGCATTTATGTATTTATTCCACCCACCCACTGCTGCGTGCCTTACCATGTTGCATCGGGAGCAGTTGCCAATGTGGATGGAATGCTTGAATTAATCTCAGACACCGGTTATTACTCTGGGCTGGCAGCACCCAAAAACCAAGCTCACTGGTCTACCTTCGACCTATACGATGACCATATCATCTCGAAAATCTTAGCATCCATTAAACCAAACAACCACTTCAATGACCCGCTACCAACCAACTGCTTATCCGCAACCAACCAATTTATCATACCCATTTGGACCACAATAAACAATGCTTTTCTATCGCAAGGGTCCATACCTGACTCTCTAAAAGCTGGGCAAGTCATCCCGATCTTAAAAAACCCACCCTGAATCCTGCTGAACCGGACAACTTCTGACCTATATCCAATATTCCATTTCTAGCTAAAGTTCTCGAAAAATGCGTGCAACAACAACTTAGCCAACACATCGCCAAATTCAACCTGCTAGACGTATGCCAATCAGGCTTCAGGCCAGATCACAGCACTGAAACTACTATTCTCCACATAGTAGATGACGCCTTTCTAGCCCTAGACCAGGACAAAACGTGTCTCTTAATTCTTCTGGACCTATCATCGGCGTTCAACACATTCAACCATGAGAAGTTACTAGAACGTCTTGAAAACAGGATGGGATTAAGGGGGACGTCCTCGAATGGTTTAAATCCTTCCTTTGTAACCGCTCCCAAAGATTCTTAGTTAATCGAAAACTATCCAATCCTTCTCCAATCACAATCGGAGTTCCCCAAGGTTCAACTCTCTCCCCCACGCTTTTTAATCTCTATCTGGAACCGTTAGCTGAAATTCTGCGTATCGCCAACATCTCTTTCCACATGTATGCAGATGACACGCAGATCCATGGGCGTCCGCAGAGGGGGCAAGGAGGGGCGCTTGCCCCCCTGGATCCAGTCCTGTCAAGTGCCACCATCGCACTGAAATGCAGTCACCGTCATGCATATCTGTGTTTTGTCTCAGCCAGGGCCGGCGCTAGGCATGGGCCCCTGCCCAGGGCCCTGCGCCTGCTCGCAGCCGTGGGGCCTTGCACCTTTACAGACTCCAGACTATTGAGGCCCAGGGGCCCCCTAAGAGTTTACATTTTTTCTTCGTTTGAACAATCTCCCCTGCAGGCCTGTCTCTGTGGGCCTAATGGCTGCATCTGCACGTTGAGGACAGCAATTAGACCGTTTATTGAAGTGCCCTTGCCTGTGAAGGTTGCCCTGCCCCTGTATCAATGAAAAGCAGAATATCCTGCTGGGCGCAGAACAAAAGATATAACGGGGCATCACAATGGAAACTGCTCACCTAGGACAAGTGGAAAGAGAGCAGAGAGGGGAATTAAAGGGTTAAGACACACTGAATAGAGTGCAGGGAGGGGGGAGGCAGATAGGTGTGCGTACCGCAGTGAGACAAGAGGTGCAGAATCAGCATGTAAAAGTGGATGGAGCAGGGTTTAAAGTCTGCTGGGTCACTCAAGTCTCAGACCCGGTAGTGAATTAAAATGGACATTCAAAAGGGGCCCTATATTCATGTCCTTAAGTTCGCCTGCAAAAACATTGATCCAGTGTCTGCACAATGAATGAAAGTTCTGAAAAACAGGTGATGAGACGGCCCGCTCTCCATTTTTACCCTCACCCTCAGAGTGAAAAAACAAATCTTAACTCTTAGCAGTGCCCCCCCTTCGCTACCTTCAATGAAACTTCAAAGAGACTCGTTATAGTTCTTTCACAGTCAGAACTGCAGCATTTTCAATATTATATACAAGGAAGCCGTAGACGTTGCTTATTCATCTTATGCAACTAATAACCACTGACAAAGCCAATAGTCCAGGCTTGCTGTAGGTGTAATTTTACTTGTTGCAATATTTATCTGGAGGCAATGAATGAAGCAGCAAAATACCAGTCGGGCGGCGCACTATGCTATGTACAGATTTTACATGTTTTTAAGCCACACCCTTAATTACATCAGCCATGCCCATTTGAAAGATCCCCCGTTTTTTCATCCCACTTAAAGCCCTGCTGTCAGGTTAGTATGTAGGCCCTGTTTTTTGGCTAGTTGTTGACCTACTTTATGGTCAGGTGAGCCGGTTTTTACTGTTGATTTTTATGATATTAAAGCAAACGTTGCCTGCAGCAAACTCAAATCAGTGCAGTCTTTCATACCTTACAAAAAACTTACACAGCATATCTTTACAAGTTCAAACCTGCCCTAGTTTGCAAATATGGGACACTTTTCTAGCTAACTAACTCACTAATGGGGGCCCCTTTTATTTTGGTACTGGGCCTATTTTCTTTCCCAGTCTGATGCTGCATGTTTGGCAGGGCCACTGGAATTATGCGATTGTGCGGCAGCGGCGACTTCTGCAGAATTATGCATTTGACGCATTTGCCACATAATACATCATCTGCTGCATAATCTACAGATTTTAACAACAAAATTGCTTTCTATCTCAAATGGTTAAAAAGTTACTAAAAATGCAGCGACATGTCTTGCTGCATGTGGGAAGGCCCTTTGAAAATCTGGAATAGTCAACTTTCTGTTTCCCACTGCTAAATTTGGGTGTTAAATTGGTACTAATGGGGAGCAACCAGTGCCCAAACAGTGTTACCAAGTGTAAAAATGGCAAACAAATGAAGTAAAACTATTTCAAAATGTGCCGGATTATGCCGCATAATTTGCCTTTTCTTGCCACATAATTTACTCACCCTGCCACATAATTTAGCCCTCTCCTGCCACATAATTCCAGTGGTCCTGATGTTAGGGTAATCCATGGCAGTGATTTTGTTCCCGTTTATTTCACATGCTTTACTTAATCTTGCATTCCCCAAGTGTGCTAGCTATTTCCAGCATGTGTGTTTCTGTATTTCATTTCACAGCATATTACTCTTGTATGATATACCCTTTGTACTGAGTCGCCTCCAGGTGTTTATAACAGGCTACAGTTGAGCACTTTGGAGTTGAGGATGCAGGCAGTACAACTTTCACACTGTGCCTGTCTGTGGGTCAAAAAGGTGTTCAGATTACATGATCATTCAAAATATGGCCTCTCTGCAGAGCACAAAGAGCAATGGTCCTGCATTCCAGTTGTGATCCTATGCAAATGTGTGTGAAGGAGCTACTTATTGGTCAAAACAACAAGGTGAAAGGAAAATAATTTATTGTTACACATTTAGCTTAAACAGCTAACAACCATTGACAAAACCAAGTCGCGGCCAGGATGAGTCGCAGGTATGGGGGTCGCGAGGGGTGGTTTAATTTTAATTATTAAAAAACTTTCCTTAGCCGGCCCGATCCGATCCCACGTCATCTCTGCTTAGGGGCCTCACATGTTCCTATTCTGCCCGGGGCCCCACATATCCTAGGACCGGCCCTGGTCTCAGCTGTCACGTAAGCTTTGGCTCTTGCACTGTGAGGAGCTAAGTCAGTGCTGGAAGGCTCGCACTCACAGTGACAAGGGAACTGCAGTGCCTATCATGGATAAACTGACCTGTGATCAGATTACTCGCATCTTGGCATGGCTGACTGGCAGCCTGACGTCATGACCCCATGATCCAAAGTAGTCAAAGTCGACCAGTCAGGCGCAGCGGAGGACGTCATATTCTGCAGCCGGAGAGCGGGAAGTTTCTAGGAAGGGCCTGTGCCGCACCGCGCTGGCTGCTTTGCGGGCGGCGTCATAATAACAGAAAAAAACTGTTTGTAAGAGTTTCTTTCGCATGAAGGGACACGTCATAACTCTGACAGTATCTAACTGGAAAAGTTGATATCTGTTCAGAGAGCACGTACTGAGGCGGAGTCTTGACAGCGTCAGCGTGGAGGGGAAGATGTACTCTGCAGCAGGAAGAAAGGCTCCGCCGAAGGCAGGGTGAACCGGCAAAGCATATATGCAGTAAGACGTCTGTGTTTTTAAAATGACATAAACGGATTCTGTTTGCTACAGAGTACGTGCTAGTCTCTTAGTTTATTAACTGGTGTTAACTATCTGAACTCGCAGTAGTAGAGGGCTGCGCACCGCACCCCTGGGCCGCTCGCTTAATTATACTTGTGTGACATTTTTTAAATACATTTTAAAATATTTGTCAGCTGGCTTTACTGTGACCGCTATGTGTCTTTCACAGGCTCTCCTGAGGCTTGCCCAGCAATCATGCTATCATGCTATCACACACATGCTGACTGCGGCGCCGAAGTCTGCGAGTCAGCAAACTCTAATTCATTTATGGTATAGGCCTGAGGCAGTTGAGATCTGTGTTAGGGCCTCTCACACCCTGTTATAGTCTGGGCCCAGGTCCCATGTGGGACGGAGAGAGCAGCATGGAGTTTAGTGATTCTTCTCTCCTGGTTTATTATTTGAGCTCTCTCCAAACAGCCGCAATGCCACCAGTTCACAGACAGGTACTCTCATCAGCGTGCGTCCTGACTGTCACTCGAGACAGACTACTTTTGCACTTACCTGCGTGTATCTGGATCTGAAGGTGGGGTGTTGGATTTAGGGGTCTTTCGACACTTGCTGTGCTGCAGGTTTTAAGCAGCAATACAGGGCGGACAGAATACCCGACTGAAGACCAAGCTGCTTCTGTGCCATGGACAGAAAAGCAAATTTCAATCTTTGCCTGAAGTGTCTTGTGGTGTATTTACACTTGGAGTGTAACTGGTCACTTGCAGTGTGAGACTACAGATAATTATGCCAGGACATCAGGGTAGGCTCTGGTGATGCTCATGCCACTACAACTCTGAATGCCTCATGTGCACCCAGCAATACCCCTTCTACATTGGTGGGGCATGTTCCAGTAAAGATCTGTGCTCTCTACTAAACTGTTGTCTTGTATTGCCAGTGGCTCTTATTGCACAGCTTCGCTCCAGTGGTTCTACAGTCTAAACGCAGGTCCTTGCTCTTTTTGGTGTTAATTCTTAGCGGAGCCATGTGACCTGCTTTCTAGATGTCCATAGCTGCCAAGTTTTTAGATTGCTATGTGTAACATTTTCATAATTTCATTTTAATTATGAGTCAGCTGCAGCAGGCGTTTGCAGCAGTTTTATATCTTCTTAGAATTTCTCATTGCTCAAATGGGTCTAATTTCTGATATTTATGTTTCCTTCGTCTTCATTGCTTGATTTTTGCTCGCAAGAAAGTCACTCATAGTCGTTGAAATGTCACTCATAATCACACTGAAATTATGAAAATGTCACACATAGCAATCTGAAACCTTGGCAGCTATGTGGATCGCCGGTCCGTCTGGTGCGGGACGTACTGGGGGTGACGTGGATGGTGTGGCCGGGTGGCAGCAGCGGCGCGGGCGGCCTGGCGCCATTATTTTTTTAACGCTGGCACTCCTGCAGCCCAGTGACACTCTGGGCTGCAGGAGTGCGATGTTACCAAGAATAATGGCGCTCGGCCCACGAGGTGCAGGCCGTACTGGTGCCGAATTTGCCATGGTGCAACTGAAATCAGTTTTTAAATGTGTGCATTTGTTACTTAGAATTTGTTTCTATATAATGATTTTATTCTATCAATAAGATTTTGAGTTCACTTTTGGACAGGCCAAGGCCAGAGTATAATGCATAAAAAATATAAGCATGTTTTATCACGTGATGTGCCCCACAAAGCTTGCAAACTAGCAGAGCTACTTGCACAAGGATCTTGAGTGCTGCAGACATTCGCTACACAAAGTAGCCTTGCTCTTCATGCTATTCGACGCTACGTCCAGCGAGGAATGCTTTCTTGCAGCCCTGTCTCTTTAATTCACCAACTGGGAACAACTGATTTACTAACCAAAAATGTTCCCCCAGTAATTGGCTGCAGCACCTGTGAGCGGCCGGTCAAGGTGGGGAGGGGAGAGAGGGCCCGGAAAATGCTGCGGAGACCTCCGTGGGGCTGCAAAGGCATCATGGCTGCCACCTCCAGACCCCCTTTGACTGTTTCTTCTGCTGCCCATGAAAGGTAAGTTTAAAGAAATAGAGCAAACATTTGTTTTACAGCTGGAGACGGGGGTGATGGGAGGTTTCAGTCACCCATCACTGAAACTATATTGACGTTCTTGCTTTTGGAGTTGGTTTACACCTTTTAGATACAAAATGTTGCTTAAGTTAGCAGTCGGATTACAGCATGTTTTGCTTATTTTTGGTATCCTCAAAGTGTCGGTATGATAAATCATTTATTTAATTGGGGAAGATGTCGATGTTTGTTAAAGTACATCTCGGGCTGTGTGAAATATTGGTACTTAGAGGAATGCTATGCAAGGTGCTTTATTAGGGGTAAGGGTTTCAGTTGGTTATGATCTCAAAACACGGTTTCTTCCCTAGAATGGGCAAGGCCCCTGATTAACGTAAAATACAGCATCAAGCTCGTCCTCCAATTTCTTGCCCCCCTACTCCTAGCTGAATGTAACTCCCAAGTCTCTCAGAACTCCATCTCACCAAACCCATGAACTCCATTCTGTCCATCCTTATTGTTTGCCTTTTGGTCTCTGCCTCTGTTCTAAAGAGGTGTGCATTGGAGGACATGTAGCCCTGCCACTTCCATGTTCATTGACTTGCAGAGTACACCTAAAACCTACCCATTTATCAGTCTCCTGCTTCCTTGTTTCAGTTTTCCTGCACCCGGCCTTTACTTCTGCACTGAGATCTCCCTCTCTTGCTTTTCTACAGACTCTAAAGAGGAGGTAGGCATTCTTCTGTCCATGTTCAAACCTGGCTTTCCCAATGACTCGTGCTGTGTGAGAATATTACTAGGAATTTCTACTGCCAGTGTCTAGGAAATTGCCAATATTATCAATGCATTGTTCACAGCTGGACTTGTCCCCAAAGTTTGGAAATCCAGTGTTGTTAGCCCTCTGCCTTTAAAAGATGGTTTGGATGTTCCAAATGTTTATATCTCTGATCTCATGGTGCTGTTACCCACTTTGGAAAAAAAGACAAAGCAAATAATGTCTGAACAACTTACCGACCATCTTGAAGAATCCGATGCTCTGGACACTACTCTGTGAGTTTCTGTCCAAGTAGATAGATGGAATCAGTCATGGCTTTGGTACTTAATGAGTTGCTTCATTAATATTGTTTGAGACGATGTGGCTTAGCGAGGCTGATCCTGCTAGCTCTTGAATTTGACACAATCGTCCACTGTATCATCATTGAAAGGTTTGCTGATGTGGATCTCTCTAGAACCACATCAACCTGATTTAGAATTTGTTTGTTTTTTCCGGCCATTTTTAATTTTTCCCTCTGTTTCATTGTAGTTGCCAGGTCATCTGCTGTGGCGCCTCCCACGATTTTTCTCTTCCCCCTATGGGTTTCTATGTTTATTTAAGCTCTTTGTCTTATTAGATTTTTATTTATTTATTTAATACTTGTGCTCAATCATGTCGGAGGATGGTGATGAAGTTAAAATGTTGCCCCCCCTGGAAACATTTCTGCGGACGCCCATGCGCAGATCTACATCAAAATCTCATCTCTAGAAGAGATCAAAACTGTTGTGGTCTGTGGTAGAAAGTAGACGCTTGTAGCCAAGTAAGTTCTCAAGTACCTTTATTCCAGTTGTACTGCAAGATGGTAGGGAGGCACATCAGCTAGATAGACCGGATAAACAGGTAGTAAAGTAGTAGGTTAGCCCAGTAGTCAGCCCTTGGTCCTATGCCACAGCAGCCCCACCAGGAGCAGCCTGCCTGCTGCTCAGCCCTTCTGTAACTGTCATACCTCACTCAGTCAGACACCCAACATTCCACGCATCACTGCATTCCCAACATTCTACTCCAAACACTCACAGTGGCTGAGCAGCAGATGGACTGGTGAACTGTAAGGCAAGGCATAACATATCCCCCTCCTTTAAAAATGAAAAACGAAAGTGACATTGGTACCTGAGAGAGACAACAATGCAAAAAGAGAAAACTATACACTATTAAAATTACATTTGCAAGAAATAATTCAGAACTCAGGGATGCATAAAAGGAAGAAAGAAATAATACAATACAGAGTGCAATATAACCTTTCCCCCAAAAGAAGGCAAAAATGAGACAATTAGTGGGGTATAGCAATGGGTGAACAAACCCCGCGACACTAGACCCAAACTATAAAACATTCTGTTGCATAAAGCACAGATTACTAATTTTGCAAAGGTTGCAAAATTACAAATGTAAGGAATGGTTCAAAACCCAGGGATGTGCAATTAAGAGAACATCACGAGAGGGTATGAGCCATTCAAAGCAGAAAGAATGGATAAAATACAACAACTGAAAAATTGAGTACAGAAACCCATCCTCTCCCAAAAGATAAAATGAGAAAAAGTTGTTGCGTAAGGCAAAAGGTAAACACCCCGCCACTGTATATGGGTCCAACACCCATGGAAGCACATCCTGTGTAAGAATGACCATTGTATAAATGTAGATGGGACCCAACCCATGCAAACCAACCTAGTATAGGAATTGGACGAGACGTAGAGAGATGGGAAAGGACCCATTGACCAACCCTGTGTGAAGGTTAACTGTAACGTTGATTGGAACGTACCCAATAAACACACCTCGTGTGAGGCTTACCAAAACAACCAACTGTAAATGGGAATATTACCCATGTATCCACCCCTGAGTAGGGGCTGCGTGTAGCGCACTATGGAAAGGGTATAGTTCCCAAACCATGACCATCCCTCATGTAAGGAAGAACATACCCCGTGTAAGGGTGAACCCACCCCTGTGTAGGGGCTGCGTGTTACGCACTATGGAAAGGGGCTAGTACCCAAACCATGACCAACCCTCATGAAAGGGAGAACATACCCCGTGTAAGGGTTCCACCCCTGTGTAGGGGCCGCGTGTAACGCTTTATGGGAGAAGGAAATGTACCTAAACCCAGACAGACAGTCAGACAGGATGAAAATCCTGCAAAAAAAAACATGCAGCGAAAATCCTGCAAAAAACCAAGCAGCGCAAGAGGAAAACCCCTGCACATAAACTTGTGCGGCGCAAGGCGTCTTAAGCACGCAGGGACACCCCCTGCAACAAGTTAAAGAGACCACCCTTGCGTAAGGGTACACTGTCCATAAACTTACCCCAAAAAACTTACCCTCTGCGTAGGGCCACCCCTCATGTAAGGGAACAATGTATAAATAGCGTACAATGAGACTAAAAACTGATAAATAAGCAAAAAAAACCTCAAACGTGAACCTCCAAATGAGGTAATAAATGTGTATCTGGCAGAAAACCACCAAAAACGTACCCCTGTGTAAAGGTACACAGACATAACTGTGCCTAGAACACCCCTCCCGTAAGGGACATTTCCACCACAAAAATGGAACAATTAGACAAATGTACAACACTTTTTTAAAAGTCAAATAAATCAGTCACACTTGGCATGAAACAGAAACCATTTAAACTGTAAATATGAGTGGCATCATCCTGAAAAGAAAAGGAGGCAGTGTCCATATTGCGAAGGCCAAGATCATACATTGTTGGTAGTAGCATGACTGAAATTATCAACATGTTCATAACCTTTCAAAAAGAAAGCGCCGAATCGATACCTAAGAAATTCCTCGACGATGATAACACAGCCAGTCCCACCGCGTTGACTACGAACTCCTTGCAGCCACGTTGAAACAGTATAGAGAATCCCTCGTAGTGGAATCCTCAACATACAGAAGCAGACGAACTCCGCGTTGTGACCGGTTCCCAACTGACCTTGTTGAAACTTTATTTAAACAGACAAGAAAAAAAAACGTGGTTGGCAAAACGTGTAGGAACGAATGCAGAGTTATGACAAACTCAAAATGGCGTTGCGACGCAGACGTCCCGCCGGATGGCTCCCGGCACGTCTGTGCATAAGTGCGTCCTTTAAGGAGCGCTAGACTGACAGCACCCACACCGAAGGACCCACGAGCCATCAGCGCGTCACCAGGATGCAGGTGAGATTCCGCGCGCTGTCGGTAGCTCGTGCCCAGTCTGCTTCAAATTTGAAAGCGGCGGTTGAGCTGCCAAGCGTCGAAGGAACTGCTGGGGGCCCAAAAATAAATTAAAAAGACTTACCCCCATAAAACCACAACTTGTCACCACACTGTTAGCCAAAGGGTGATCCTCGCAATTGCCAAAAACTTTTCTGAGAGACTGCGCGTGACATCCTCAGCTCTCCTTCATGTGAATTGTCCAATGCACTCTTGCCAAACCAATTCGTTGTGTGGCCCCACTGCAGAGATTTGTACACACGTAGTAAAAGCTTGTGGCACTTAAATTCCTTTTTCTGGCACCTCCAAAGTGGCAGACACATGCAGTATCACACAGACATTGCGCAGGCCAGATGATGACATGTGCAGCATACCAGCACAGTTTAAACATCAGTAAAGTCGTTATCAAAGAACAATCTTTCCTTGATTGCACAGTCAACACACAGTACAGCATGCTTACGTTAGGGCTGTCCGTTGTCCAGGACACTGGTGGGGCTGCGGTGAATGCTGTGCTTGTTTCTTTAGTTGCTTGTGGCATCCTGTGTTGCGATGGAACCTCTTGAGTCTCTTCATATGTTGCCTTTAGTATGCTTAAAGTTGCGTTGGTTCCATGCTGTCTGGGCAAGTTAGACCTGTGGCTTCTTCTCATCATGTAGGTACGTCTCCAACTCTCACTCGTCGCCAAAATATGTTGTGGTCTGTGGTAGAAAGTAGACGCTTGTAGCCAAGTAAGTTCTCAAGTACCTTTATTCCAGTTGTACTGCAAGATGGTAGGGAGGCACATCAGCTAGATAGACCGGATAAACAGGTAGTAAAGTAGTAGGTTAGCCCAGTAGTCAGCCCTTGGTCCTATGCCACAGCAGCCCCACCAGGAGCAGCCTGCCTGCTGCTCAGCCCTTCTGTAACTGTCATACCTCACTCAGTCAGACACCCAACATTCCACGCATCACTGCATTCCCAACATTCTACTCCAAACACTCACAGTGGCTGAGCAGCAGATGGACTGGTGAACTGTAAGGCAAGGCATAACAAAAACAATGAGTGAGGCTCTAAAGCTAACTGTGCAATGGCTTGCTAGCAACCAGCTCAAGCTGAATGCGCAACAAACGGAATTCTTGCTAATCTCCCCCTAAAAGTTCAACTGACATTCGGGAATGGACCAACTCGATCACCGCGCTAAACTGCACCCCGACCATAGTGGACTCAGCCAAATCACTAGGAATCACACTGGACAAGAACTTGAATATGAGAGCCCACATCAACACACTAGCCAAAAATGCAAGGTTTCACCTGAGCTACCTGAGAAAATTAAAACCATTCCTAGACACATCGGACCTTAAAATGGCAGTTCAGGCACTAGTTATTTCTAGGATCGAGTACGGATGCTCTACCCTCTCCGGACTACCCAAGATCTCAACGGCTCTCCTAAATGCTTGTCTCAACGCTGCCGCAAGACTCCTAACAGGTTCAAAAAAATTCGACCACATCTCTCCGCACTTCAAAGCGCTGAACTGGCTTCCGTACGAAGCCAGAATACAGCTCAAATTGGCCTGTGTCACACACAAAGCACTACACTCTAACTCTCCAACGTATCTCGCCCAGAAAATCGTGGTCTCCGGAGGAAACAGGCACTCCCGGTCCGCCAGGGCATTTGTTCTGAAACCTCCCTCTTCCGGAAGAAGAAAACATACAACAGAGCCTTCTCTGGGGCCGCACCCAGAATCTGGAACTCGCTGCCGCCCTACATCAGAAGAATACTGTGCTTGGCTAGATTAAACAAGCATTGGCATAGTCAATAGGTCTCGCCTTTGGGACCTTATAAGTGTTTAGCCATGCAACAGTTGATGTTGTTGCACCAAGGATATTGTGCTGCATAACTAAATACTTATAAGGTCCCAAAGGCGAGACCTATTGGCTATGCCAATAGTTGTTTACTAAAGAATCTGCTTGAAATATGCGAGAGAGGAGCTTAAACGGAACAAGAAAGGATCAGGCTAAATGAAGGTAGACTAATAAAAGTACTCTTATAGGATTTATTTTTTCTGGGATTTTTCAATAGTTTAGTACTTTGAAGCAGTAGGGTGGAAACTAACGAGTTTGGGAACAGGAAGTCTATTATTCAAATTACGTTCGTACATTATTTGAACCCATTACTATCGAACACTTTCGGGAGAGCTCCCACATCTTTTTTATTGTGTTTACAAATTCATTGCATCCACAAAAAAGCTATATTAGAATGCACACTGGCATTACCATGATAAAAAAATTGTCACTGTATGCTCAACTTCAACTGGTTGTGTGCAACTTGTGCATGTGCAATTGTTACACAGCCTCAAAAACATGGGTTTAAATGGGCAGGTAGAGAAAATTAACTGGTTTTTTTAATTTACAGTTTTATATAGCGCGAACTCGACCCGAAGGTATTGGAGCGCTTAACACGAGCGCAAGTTACATTACACAAGGACATTCATTTTTTGGTAGGCACGTGGAGATTAAGTGACTTACCCAGATTCACATGATGTTGAGCCGACGCCGAGACTCAAGCCTAGTTCCCTAGCGCCAAAGTCGGCATCTCTGACCGTTAGGCCACATCCTCTTAAGTAATGTCAGGTTGTTTTATGCTCCATATTACAGGCAGTCGGTTGGTGATCTCAGATGCCGGCATGCGGGGGCTGCTTGAGCGGATTCCAGAATTGCACCAAACATGAACAGGTGTGGGACGAGCTTATCAGTTTTTCTTTTCGACGTGCAGGATCATGGATGGCGTGCAAGACAGGACACAATTGTACGTGTTTACTATGTTAAGGTCTGATGTGAACGCTATAATAACTCAGCTTCACTCTGATATTCTGTGTGATCTCCGGTTGTTTATTCAGATTTTAGTACTCAGTGCTCGTAAAAAAAGTAAGTCGCCTTGCCTTAATGCACCAAGCACCTAATGGAGTAAGTTTAAAAGCATCACTTCGTACACTCGACAATTTGCTGCGTGCGTTCCTGGTCTGCTCCTGAGTAGGAATATTGGGAACTCAAATGCAATTATTACACTTCGATACATGAACCGCATTAGATCTTGTTGTGTTGGCCGTTTAATCGTCCAAACGATTCTGCATCTTATAGGACATGACAGTGCTGGCAGAGTACACTACGTTGGATTCCAAGACAATAGAGCCCCGTCTCTAATTGTTACAACTACTTACAGCGGACGAGGTATCCGATGTGGGTATGACACGGAAATAACTCCAATATTCTGTTATGCTGGGTCAATGTATCCGCATCCGTCAATATACGAGGGGTGAGAGGCACACACAGAATGGGTGGATGGGTAATAGTCACAACAAGGTCATTTATACCAGTAATGATACCATGCAGCACTAAAGATTGCAGGTTTGCAGATTCTAAGCACTATAAATCATAGCTGCCTCTATGCATAACGTCTGAATAGAGGGAACGATGGGAAAGGGGCAGACAGATAGAGAGATTTCAATTGGTTAAAATAACATATAAACTGCTCCACGCAAAGTTTTTTTTTCTTTAAAAAGGACAAGTAACTAAACGACTGCTACTGTAGATAGCTAGACAGATAAATGAAAACTAATTTAGATTGAATGAAATTATTTATATAAAATTATGTGCGCTGTACAAATAACATATGATCGATAAACACAAGAGGCAGGTGATAACGTGAAAGTAGTATCTGCAAAGAGAACGATACACTAGCAGATTAGATAGACAAACGGATGCCTGGATGATGTATGTATGTATGGATGGATGGTTATGCATGTGACTGAAATATATGTAGGCATGTAGGCAGATATACAGACGGCTGGAACAACAGACATGGAAATTATTCGCGTACTTTAAACATGGTAAAATAACACTATTCCTACAGGCGTTTCTATAAAATTACAGATAGTTATTTAGGCTCTCGTGTCATTCAAGACACAGATAGTTACCGAGGCACTCCTTTCGTTCACAGTGCATGTGCTGAGAGCATTTGTTTGCACTAACTCTTCATAAGTGTTTCGAACATAAATTGAGAATATGTTTGTTTATAAAAGACACACACCTTTGTTTAAAATATTTGACACCAAAAGTCCCCCTTTTCTCAGGATTGTTCTGTTCGAGCAATGACGCGGATATCATTTAATAGTTCTATCTCTGTCCAACAAGTAACCAAAAGGCTAAACATGTTTTTGTATTGTGAGAAGAATAGACTTCCGTGATCTAATTAAGCAACAAAGCATAGAAATGTGCAACAATGACAACTTTTACAAAGCCGCTTTGGTAAACAAATTCCCCCATTCAATTAAATTTGCTGCTGTTATTTCTGGAGTTGGTTCTGTGAACAGAAATAAAGGCACAGAGGGAATGAATCCCTTTGGTGCCAGAGAAGGCAACAGACACGGCTCAGAGCATCTGAGCGCCCTCGAAAAAGTATATTAACCATACATAACTTGTTTAAGGTGACTAATGAAGACCCCCTCGAAGAAGAGGTCTGTTGCTAGGTAAACAAGAAACGCGCTCTCTGGTGAGGGAGGGGGAGGAAAGGCAGATGGCGCCTCGCCAGCGATGCGAGGAATGGAAACGCGCTCTCTGGTGAGGGAGGGGGAGGAGGGGTGAGGGAGGGGGAGGAAAGGCAGATGGCGCCTCGCCAGCGATGCGAGGAATGGAGGGCGCGCGTGCACGCCATCGTGAACGCAAGCTGGTCGCCAGCCGAAAGCCAGTGGGTTTGCACTTTCAAAACCCGCTTACTAAAACTCTCGGCCAGACCAGCGCAAGCGCTGGTGCAGGCCGAGACCTAAAAGGAAGCAAAGACCTTCCTAATGGGCAAATTCCTTCCTTAACACTCTCAGCGCTTATACAGCTTTGCTGCCAAACGACATGCTCTCTTCTTGACCTCTACCTATGTATGCCAATCTGGACTTCCTTGATATAGCCTATGCAATGTCTTGTACCATGGCTGTTGCTATTTCCTTCTACCTCATTCGTACCTCACTGTTCACTTTATGGGGCAGAGTCTAGTGCTGTACAATCTGTCTCTGCTCCCGCTAATGTTTGTTTTTCCCTGTTAAATTGTACCCATGTTGCCTATTCCCTCTCATTGCATTACCCTGCTTCTGACGGCAAAACGCTTCTCATGATTTCGTCTGTCTTGAATTATTTTGTAAACATCTTGCTTAACTCTGTAAAGCGCTCTGATACCCTAACAGGTCGTGTTCGCGCTCTATAAAACACTAAATAAATAAATAAATAAACAAAGCAAAACTGACTTTTTGGGTGCGTCCAGAGAGGAAGGATCTGATCCAACAAAGTGCTGGTCCACAGAATCAGTCTTGTGGAGGCGTTGGATGAGGATTAGGTGGGAGTCGGTGTTGAACGCTGCCAATAGATCAAGTAGGGTGAGTGCCGCTGGGTTCCCCCTGTGTCCATGATGAGGCAGATGTTGTCGGTGGCAGTTATGAGGGCAGTCTCAGTGCTGTGGTTGGGTCTGAAACCGGACTGCAATGGATCAAGGAAGTGGTTAGTGTTGAAATGTTCAGCCATTTTTGTGTTGATGAGTTTTTCTAAAACTTTGGCCTAGTAGGGAGTACAGAAATCAGTCTGTAATTGGTCCATGCTCTGGGGTCAACCAAAGGTTTCTTCGTGAGAGGTAGAATGGTTGCATGTTTCTAGAAATCCGGGAAGGTAGCGATTGAGAGGGAGGTGTTGAGAATGAGAGTCAGGCTTGTGCAGATGGGGTTCCGACCTTTAGCGAAGATGAAGTGATGACATGGGTTTGAGCGGGCTCCTGATGGAGCACCTGTTTGGCAGTTCCACGTGGGATGATGACTCGCCAGCAGTTCTGGGTGGTTTTCTTGTCATCTGTGTGTAAGATTTTAGGATGGAAAGGTCCTATTGGGGGGCAAAGTTGTTGTAGATGGTATTAATTTTGTTGGTGAAGTAGTGAAAGAGCTGTGTGCAGAGTTCCTGTGAAGTGGTAATGGTCGTGGTGCTGGTAGCATGGAAATGAATTCCTTCATTATTGGGAAGATTGCTTTCAAGGTGTTGGAGCTGTTTTGGATCCATTTTGTGAGGTCTGCCACTTGATACTTTTGAGTCGCTGGTGGTAGATCCAGAGGATTGATCTTTTTGTGTCTCTGTCGTTGTCGTAGGTGTTGCACCATGGTCATTCCAGTGGTTTGCAGTGACCCTTGGTGAGTGAGATGTCTTCTGTGTACCAAGTGGTGTGAAGGTTGTGACAAGTTACAATACAACACAACAGAGATCAAAGTCAATATCGAATGGACGAATGAATGAGCAAAATTTGAAAAGTGATTGTAAAGTAATATCATATACCTTAAAACGTATCCTGGTGCTAGACAACAGGGCGTATTCCTGAACACCTTTACAGGAAAGGAATCATAGAGGAAACAATGATGTCTTAATAGATTTATGAAACGCCAAATGACTGTTTGTAAGGTACAGGTGTAGAGAAAATTAATTCCTAACCATAGGTGCAAGGAGAGTAAAGGATTTGCCACCCACACGGGCTCTCTTGAGTCAAGGGAGAGGTAAGGGAAAGGCAGAAGAGGACTTGAAGGATCACCCTGACAGATATGAATTCAGTCTCTGTCCTGAAAACAAAGGGATGAGTCTATAAACAGCTTTGGGGTCGACACACAGAAATTTAAATGCAATCCACCTGTGCACAGGGATTCGTTGAAGTTTCTTAAGATGGGCCCCCTGTGCCTCCCAACCACCACCACTGCACTTTGACACACACATTAATTTATTTAACAACCTTTCACTGCAAAAGTGTTTGCTTAAAATGTTTAAATCTGACTTTGTTGTATGTGCATAGATACCTACATAGATAGATAGATAGATAGATAGATAGATAGATAGATAGATAGATAGATTCCCTCAAAGTCAGATTTTTGCATGGTAGAGGGCCGAGTTATAGTTAATTTAGTCTGGTTAGCGAGCTCACACCACTGTGTAAGGAGTTATAGTTAGTTTTGGCTGGGCAAAATATAACTGTAAGTTATAACTATAACTTTTGAATTTCTAAGGTTTGTATAGTTTAAGTTGGTTTTGTATAGAAGTAACAAATTAATATTTTCTAACTATAACTAACCTTAAACCTTTGTTTTTTCTCTGAAAAAATCAAAGGTTAAAGTAACGTTATAGTTAAATGCTTTTGTCAATGACAATATTTACGTTTTGAGTTTTCAAAAAAACACAGAAATTCACCAGTTATCCAGTATTGGGGTATCTTTCATAGATTCACATGCTTGAATCATCCCCGCCGTCGAGGTGTGAGTCTCACTCCCACCTCGATGGCGGGGATGATTCAAGCATGTGAATCTATGAAAGATACCAATACTGGATAACTGAAGTTACAGGTAAGTAACTCGTTTTCTTATCCAGTATTGGGGTATCTTTCATAGATTCACATGCTTGAATCATCCCCGCCGTCGAGTAGGGAGTGAGACTCCCACCTCGACAGCGGGGATGATTCAATCATGTGAATTATGAAAGTTACCAATACTGGATAACTGAAGTTACAGGTAAGTAACTCGTTTTCTTATAGTTAGCAGCCCTAACTATAAGTTGCGCTCCGCCATCCACTGCTTATGACCTCACATATGACATCACCGATGACATGTTTATTGACATCATTTATAACATCACTGATGACATCTCAAATGACATAATTGATTACATCACTGATGACATCACTGATATCATCATCCAACCTTTGTTTTCCCACATATTGCTTTGCAGACATTTTTTTCCCGATCCTGTGAGAGTCTCATCGGATCTCAGCATTTTTTGCCATTTCTTTTTCTTTTTTAGCACCAGGAGGGTCCCTCTGAGAACAACCCATGGGGCCTAGGGGGTCGGGGTATCCCTACTCTGCCCCCATACATCTTTATTTTTTTATAACTGCAGGACAGGAGACTAAGTCCCCGAGCCCCATAATGGCTGCCAGCAACATTTTTCTTATGTTGCTGGCATCCAATCAGAGCACTCACTGTCGCAGGAGTCTGACTCCAGTTGGAGCGAGATGGCCCAATGGAAATAAAGCTCCCTGGGCCAATCGGAATGCTCTATTTTTATACTGGTGCTCTTGCGAGAGTCTCTCAAGACTCTTGCGGACCCAACTGACTAAATGTACAATTATTTTTTACTCTAAATTTCTCAAACACTACTGAACGGATTTACACCTAATCACAAAAAGCACAATCTGCGGACCAAGATCTAGCTTTCGGACGAATTTGGTGTAATTCCGTTCAGGAGTTTTTGCTGTGCCTGTCTTAAAGAAGTCTATGGAAAATGCCACCAGTGGCGACCTCCACTGGTAGGAAGGGATCGTATTTCCATAGGAAAAGCATTTTTGGTTTGCTAATAACTCTGGCACCGTTTGACAAATCTTCATGAAACATCCCCCAAAAAAGGTCTCTTCAACCTTAACGCCTTCCTGGAAAGTTTCAGGGTGATCCATCAAGTGGGGGCTAAGAAAAAGGGGGTGTCCCAAAACAAGTTTTCTCCATTCATTTTTCCCTAGAAAAATTGTACAGCGATGCCACAAAAACTGCTGAACAGAATTACACAAAATTTGGCAGACAGCTAGAACTTGGTCCTGAAAGTGTGCATTTTGTGATTTGGTGTATTTCTGTTCAGTAGTTTTTAAGAAATTAAGGTCGGGGAAGATCTGCAGAGCCGACAGATCTTGATACGAGATCTGCTTGGCTGCCACCACATCAACAACGATGTGGCGGCAGCCATCTTAGTATGCAAGACTTAGTTCCAAGTCTTAGGAAAACTGTTAAAAAAAGATATAAGAGAGCAGGGTAGGAATACCCTGATTCCTAGGCCTGGTGGAGGGTCCCAGAGGGACTCCTCTGGGGCCAAAGACATATATATTTTTTAATTCTGCTTCTAATTTGCTGTGGATCTGCACATTTGCAGCATCATTTTCTTTAAAAGCGCGGGCCTCTGTGCTTATAAAAATTACCTCCAGGGGTGGACCAGGGCCCAGGGGGCAGCACAGCAATATATTTTGGGGAGGGGGCATGTGGTCCCCTTCTGAAGCCTCTATGAGGCCCTGGGACCCCATCCCCCAGGGCTTATGTAATATGGGGAGGGGGCATGCTGCCGCCCTCCCAACGCCTTGAGGACCCCATCCCCGGGGGCTGATTTTTTAAAAAGGGAAGCCACTCCTAAATGTATGGGGCCCTACAGACTTGGGCTCGAAAGAGAGGACATGGGTCACCTTGGGTCTGATGGTGGCGAAACACAATATTGTGCGGTTGTGGGGAGCCCAAACAGTTCCGAATGTTGGGGACTGGGGCAAAGACATGGACTGGTGCATGGTAACCGAAAAATCCATTTACGTGGCCAGGGGGTGCCCCAAAAAATGGTCGCAAATCTGGGGCCCCTGGAACACCTACAGGGGAGGTATATGTGAGCCACCAAGTACAAGAGACGACGGGGAGGGGGTGGAGTAACGGGATCCTGAACCGGGAAAACTGTTACTGCCTGGTCTAGTTGATATTATTGCATTTCGACTGTGGTGCTAATGTGTTGATGTGCTATTGTGCTAGATTTTCTTCATTGTCATGCCTTGGTTTTCAATAAAAAGAATTGGGGAAAAAAAATAGGGAAGCCAGTTCAGGCACCGGGACCCCATTCCTCGGAGCCCGATACTTAGGAGTGTCTGAGGGTGCCAACCCCTGGGACACTGTGGTTCCCTGCACTCTCCCGGGCAGGGAATTGAACTATGCTCCTGGCTTTGGGAGCAGTTAAAAACATGCTGCTCTCGCCCGGGTGGGAAGCAAAGGAAAAGTGCCAGCTCCCGCCAGCACCAAGGCGCTGCTAATTGCCCCACATATTACATCACTCATGTCATGATCTCTAACATCATTGATAACATTAAAGTATACAAAAAGTGATGGATGGCATGCTTGAATTAATCTAAGCCACTGGTAATTACTCGGGCCACATTCCAGCCCATCGCTATTTTGCACACCATGCCACCTCAGTTTGGATCCAGCTATATGCAAATTAGTCTTGACCCTTATTCTATGGGAACAGTCCAGACCGAACTGCCAAGCCGGGTCCTCACTGAACCAGAACACAAGTAACCCAAGACCGGTTTTGCCCTAGTTATGGGCTGATCAGTCAGGTACAGCTTGATTCCAGAGACATAGTGTGCTCAGGACCAACGACTGGGCATACTCGTCCCACTTGGGGTGACACCCTAAAGTCTACAAAAAGTGATGGACTGAATTCTTGAATTAATCTCAGATGCTAGTATTTACTCAGGGCTGCATCCCAGTCCATTGTTATTTTGCACACCATGCCACCTCAGTATGGACCCAGCTATATGCAAATCAGTCTTGACCCTGCTCCAGTGGAAACAGTCCAACACGAACTGCCAAGCCAGGTCCTCTCTGATTTGCAAAACAACCGACCCAGGACTAGTTTCACCCTTGTTATGGGCTCATTAGCCGGGTACAGCTTGGTTCCAGTGACACAGTGTGCATGAGGCCCACATGTGGGCATACTTGTCCAAATCAGCGCAACACACCAAAGTATACAAAAAGTGATGGATGGCCAGGAGCGGCTCCTCCGCTATGGCGGAAGAGTGTTGCCCCACTGCTGCTACCCAGCAGTGGCAACAGTGAAAAATAAAATGATAATGAAATAATTTTGTTATGGTTTTCTTTTTCACTGTTGCCACAGCTGGGTAGCCAAGTCACAGGGTGGGGTGGTTGCGGGGCATCCTAGATGGGGAATTGTGGGCACTACTAAGTGGGCATGACCGTTTGGCCAGACTTCTTAGGCCGGCCAAACCGTCATGCGCACTTAGCATTTCTCCACCCAGCTGTGTTGCACAGCTGGGTGGAGAAAAGCCACAGGCTCCCAGGCACTGTCTGAGCGGCAAACCAGGCCACTCAGACCAATCCCAGCGCTTATCTCATGCTGGGAATAGTAGTCCCAGCATGAGAGAAGCGCTGGACTTTGGCATCTGTGAGCCTGCCCAGTGTGTGCCAGTCGAGGAACGGGAGAGGAGCAAGACGGAGCGGACGCAGCGTCAGGTAAGTCGTAATTTATTTATTATTTAATGTTATTCTTTGTTTTTGTATTTATGCATTTATGTATTTATTCCACCCACCCACTGCTGCGTGCCTTACCATGTTGCATCGGGAGCAGTTGCCAATGTGGATGGAATGCTTGAATTAATCTCAGACACCGGTTATTACTCTGGGCTGGCAGCACCCAAAAACCAAGCTCACTGGTCTACCTTCGACCTATACGATGACCATATCATCTCGAAAATCTTAGCATCCATTAAACCAAACAACCACTTCAATGACCCGCTACCAACCAACTGCTTATCCGCAACCAACCAATTTATCATACCCATTTGGACCACAATAAACAATGCTTTTCTATCGCAAGGGTCCATACCTGACTCTCTAAAAGCTGGGCAAGTCATCCCGATCTTAAAAAACCCACCCTGAATCCTGCTGAACCGGACAACTTCTGACCTATATCCAATATTCCATTTCTAGCTAAAGTTCTCGAAAAATGCGTGCAACAACAACTTAGCCAACACATCGCCAAATTCAACCTGCTAGACGTATGCCAATCAGGCTTCAGGCCAGATCACAGCACTGAAACTACTATTCTCCACATAGTAGATGACGCCTTTCTAGCCCTAGACCAGGACAAAACGTGTCTCTTAATTCTTCTGGACCTATCATCGGCGTTCAACACATTCAACCATGAGAAGTTACTAGAACGTCTTGAAAACAGGATGGGATTAAGGGGGACGTCCTCGAATGGTTTAAATCCTTCCTTTGTAACCGCTCCCAAAGATTCTTAGTTAATCGAAAACTATCCAATCCTTCTCCAATCACAATCGGAGTTCCCCAAGGTTCAACTCTCTCCCCCACGCTTTTTAATCTCTATCTGGAACCGTTAGCTGAAATTCTGCGTATCGCCAACATCTCTTTCCACATGTATGCAGATGACACGCAGATCCATGGGCGTCCGCAGAGGGGGCAAGGAGGGGCGCTTGCCCCCCTGGATCCAGTCCTGTCAAGTGCCACCATCGCACTGAAATGCAGTCACCGTCATGCATATCTGTGTTTTGTCTCAGCCAGGGCCGGCGCTAGGCATGGGCCCCTGCCCAGGGCCCTGCGCCTGCTCGCAGCCGTGGGGCCTTGCACCTTTACAGACTCCAGACTATTGAGGCCCAGGGGGCCCCTAAGAGTTTACATTTTTTCTTCGTTTGAACAATCTCCCCTGCAGGCCTGTCTCTGTGGGCCTAATGGCTGCATCTGCACGTTGAGGACAGCAATTAGACCGTTTATTGAAGTGCCCTTGCCTGTGAAGGTTGCCCTGCCCCTGTATCAATGAAAAGCAGAATATCCTGCTGGGCGCAGAACAAAAGATATAACGGGGCATCACAATGGAAACTGCTCACCTAGGACAAGTGGAAAGAGAGCAGAGAGGGGAATTAAAGGGTTAAGACACACTGAATAGAGTGCAGGGAGGGGGGAGGCAGATAGGTGTGCGTACCGCAGTGAGACAAGAGGTGCAGAATCAGCATGTAAAAGTGGATGGAGCAGGGTTTAAAGTCTGCTGGGTCACTCAAGTCTCAGACCCGGTAGTGAATTAAAATGGACATTCAAAAGGGGCCCTATATTCATGTCCTTAAGTTCGCCTGCAAAAACATTGATCCAGTGTCTGCACAATGAATGAAAGTTCTGAAAAACAGGTGATGAGACGGCCCGCTCTCCATTTTTACCCTCACCCTCAGAGTGAAAAAACAAATCTTAACTCTTAGCAGTGCCCCCCCTTCGCTACCTTCAATGAAACTTCAAAGAGACTCGTTATAGTTCTTTCACAGTCAGAACTGCAGCATTTTCAATATTATATACAAGGAAGCCGTAGACGTTGCTTATTCATCTTATGCAACTAATAACCACTGACAAAGCCAATAGTCCAGGCTTGCTGTAGGTGTAATTTTACTTGTTGCAATATTTATCTGGAGGCAATGAATGAAGCAGCAAAATACCAGTCGGGCGGCGCACTATGCTATGTACAGATTTTACATGTTTTTAAGCCACACCCTTAATTACATCAGCCATGCCCATTTGAAAGATCCCCCGTTTTTTCATCCCACTTAAAGCCCTGCTGTCAGGTTAGTATGTAGGCCCTGTTTTTTGGCTAGTTGTTGACCTACTTTATGGTCAGGTGAGCCGGTTTTTACTGTTGATTTTTATGATATTAAAGCAAACGTTGCCTGCAGCAAACTCAAATCAGTGCAGTCTTTCATACCTTACAAAAAACTTACACAGCATATCTTTACAAGTTCAAACCTGCCCTAGTTTGCAAATATGGGACACTTTTCTAGCTAACTAACTCACTAATGGGGGCCCCTTTTATTTTGGTACTGGGCCTATTTTCTTTCCCAGTCTGATGCTGCATGTTTGGCAGGGCCACTGGAATTATGCGATTGTGCGGCAGCGGCGACTTCTGCAGAATTATGCATTTGACGCATTTGCCACATAATACATCATCTGCTGCATAATCTACAGATTTTAACAACAAAATTGCTTTCTATCTCAAATGGTTAAAAAGTTACTAAAAATGCAGCGACATGTCTTGCTGCATGTGGGAAGGCCCTTTGAAAATCTGGAATAGTCAACTTTCTGTTTCCCACTGCTAAATTTGGGTGTTAAATTGGTACTAATGGGGAGCAACCAGTGCCCAAACAGTGTTACCAAGTGTAAAAATGGCAAACAAATGAAGTAAAACTATTTCAAAATGTGCCGGATTATGCCGCATAATTTGCCTTTTCTTGCCACATAATTTACTCACCCTGCCACATAATTTAGCCCTCTCCTGCCACATAATTCCAGTGGTCCTGATGTTAGGGTAATCCATGGCAGTGATTTTGTTCCCGTTTATTTCACATGCTTTACTTAATCTTGCATTCCCCAAGTGTGCTAGCTATTTCCAGCATGTGTGTTTCTGTATTTCATTTCACAGCATATTACTCTTGTATGATATACCCTTTGTACTGAGTCGCCTCCAGGTGTTTATAACAGGCTACAGTTGAGCACTTTGGAGTTGAGGATGCAGGCAGTACAACTTTCACACTGTGCCTGTCTGTGGGTCAAAAAGGTGTTCAGATTACATGATCATTCAAAATATGGCCTCTCTGCAGAGCACAAAGAGCAATGGTCCTGCATTCCAGTTGTGATCCTATGCAAATGTGTGTGAAGGAGCTACTTATTGGTCAAAACAACAAGGTGAAAGGAAAATAATTTATTGTTACACATTTAGCTTAAACAGCTAACAACCATTGACAAAACCAAGTCGCGGCCAGGATGAGTCGCAGGTATGGGGGTCGCGAGGGGTGGTTTAATTTTAATTATTAAAAAACTTTCCTTAGCCGGCCCGATCCGATCCCACGTCATCTCTGCTTAGGGGCCTCACATGTTCCTATTCTGCCCGGGGCCCCACATATCCTAGGACCGGCCCTGGTCTCAGCTGTCACGTAAGCTTTGGCTCTTGCACTGTGAGGAGCTAAGTCAGTGCTGGAAGGCTCGCACTCACAGTGACAAGGGAACTGCAGTGCCTATCATGGATAAACTGACCTGTGATCAGATTACTCGCATCTTGGCATGGCTGACTGGCAGCCTGACGTCATGACCCCATGATCCAAAGTAGTCAAAGTCGACCAGTCAGGCGCAGCGGAGGACGTCATATTCTGCAGCCGGAGAGCGGGAAGTTTCTAGGAAGGGCCTGTGCCGCACCGCGCTGGCTGCTTTGCGGGCGGCGTCATAATAACAGAAAAAAACTGTTTGTAAGAGTTTCTTTCGCATGAAGGGACACGTCATAACTCTGACAGTATCTAACTGGAAAAGTTGATATCTGTTCAGAGAGCACGTACTGAGGCGGAGTCTTGACAGCGTCAGCGTGGAGGGGAAGATGTACTCTGCAGCAGGAAGAAAGGCTCCGCCGAAGGCAGGGTGAACCGGCAAAGCATATATGCAGTAAGACGTCTGTGTTTTTAAAATGACATAAACGGATTCTGTTTGCTACAGAGTACGTGCTAGTCTCTTAGTTTATTAACTGGTGTTAACTATCTGAACTCGCAGTAGTAGAGGGCTGCGCACCGCACCCTGGGCCGCTCGCTTAATTATACTTGTGTGACATTTTTTAAATACATTTTAAAATATTTGTCAGCTGGCTTTACTGTGACCGCTATGTGTCTTTCACAGGCTCTCCTGAGGCTTGCCCAGCAATCATGCTATCATGCTATCACACACATGCTGACTGCGGCGCCGAAGTCTGCGAGTCAGCAAACTCTAATTCATTTATGGTATAGGCCTGAGGCAGTTGAGATCTGTGTTAGGGCCTCTCACACCCTGTTATAGTCTGGGCCCAGGTCCCATGTGGGACGGAGAGAGCAGCATGGAGTTTAGTGATTCTTCTCTCCTGGTTTATTATTTGAGCTCTCTCCAAACAGCCGCAATGCCACCAGTTCACAGACAGGTACTCTCATCAGCGTGCGTCCTGACTGTCACTCGAGACAGACTACTTTTGCACTTACCTGCGTGTATCTGGATCTGAAGGTGGGGTGTTGGATTTAGGGGTCTTTCGACACTTGCTGTGCTGCAGGTTTTAAGCAGCAATACAGGGCGGACAGAATACCCGACTGAAGACCAAGCTGCTTCTGTGCCATGGACAGAAAAGCAAATTTCAATCTTTGCCTGAAGTGTCTTGTGGTGTATTTACACTTGGAGTGTAACTGGTCACTTGCAGTGTGAGACTACAGATAATTATGCCAGGACATCAGGGTAGGCTCTGGTGATGCTCATGCCACTACAACTCTGAATGCCTCATGTGCACCCAGCAATACCCCTTCTACATTGGTGGGGCATGTTCCAGTAAAGATCTGTGCTCTCTACTAAACTGTTGTCTTGTATTGCCAGTGGCTCTTATTGCACAGCTTCGCTCCAGTGGTTCTACAGTCTAAACGCAGGTCCTTGCTCTTTTTGGTGTTAATTCTTAGCGGAGCCATGTGACCTGCTTTCTAGATGTCCATAGCTGCCAAGTTTTTAGATTGCTATGTGTAACATTTTCATAATTTCATTTTAATTATGAGTCAGCTGCAGCAGGCGTTTGCAGCAGTTTTATATCTTCTTAGAATTTCTCATTGCTCAAATGGGTCTAATTTCTGATATTTATGTTTCCTTCGTCTTCATTGCTTGATTTTTGCTCGCAAGAAAGTCACTCATAGTCGTTGAAATGTCACTCATAATCACACTGAAATTATGAAAATGTCACACATAGCAATCTGAAACCTTGGCAGCTATGTGGATCGCCGGTCCGTCTGGTGCGGGACGTACTGGGGGTGACGTGGATGGTGTGGCCGGGTGGCAGCAGCGGCGCGGGCGGCCTGGCGCCATTATTTTTTTAACGCTGGCACTCCTGCAGCCCAGTGACACTCTGGGCTGCAGGAGTGCGATGTTACCAAGAATAATGGCGCTCGGCCCACGAGGTGCAGGCCGTACTGGTGCCGAATTTGCCATGGTGCAACTGAAATCAGTTTTTAAATGTGTGCATTTGTTACTTAGAATTTGTTTCTATATAATGATTTTATTCTATCAATAAGATTTTGAGTTCACTTTTGGACAGGCCAAGGCCAGAGTATAATGCATAAAAAATATAAGCATGTTTTATCACGTGATGTGCCCCACAAAGCTTGCAAACTAGCAGAGCTACTTGCACAAGGATCTTGAGTGCTGCAGACATTCGCTACACAAAGTAGCCTTGCTCTTCATGCTATTCGACGCTACGTCCAGCGAGGAATGCTTTCTTGCAGCCCTGTCTCTTTAATTCACCAACTGGGAACAACTGATTTACTAACCAAAAATGTTCCCCCAGTAATTGGCTGCAGCACCTGTGAGCGGCCGGTCAAGGTGGGGAGGGGAGAGAGGGCCCGGAAAATGCTGCGGAGACCTCCGTGGGGCTGCAAAGGCATCATGGCTGCCACCTCCAGACCCCCTTTGACTGTTTCTTCTGCTGCCCATGAAAGGTAAGTTTAAAGAAATAGAGCAAACATTTGTTTTACAGCTGGAGACGGGGGTGATGGGAGGTTTCAGTCACCCATCACTGAAACTATATTGACGTTCTTGCTTTTGGAGTTGGTTTACACCTTTTAGATACAAAATGTTGCTTAAGTTAGCAGTCGGATTACAGCATGTTTTGCTTATTTTTGGTATCCTCAAAGTGTCGGTATGATAAATCATTTATTTAATTGGGGAAGATGTCGATGTTTGTTAAAGTACATCTCGGGCTGTGTGAAATATTGGTACTTAGAGGAATGCTATGCAAGGTGCTTTATTAGGGGTAAGGGTTTCAGTTGGTTATGATCTCAAAACACGGTTTCTTCCCTAGAATGGGCAAGGCCCCTGATTAACGTAAAATACAGCATCAAGCTCATCCTCCAATTTCTTGCCCCCTACTCCTAGCTGAATGTAACTCCCAAGTCTCTCAGAACTCCATCTCACCAAACCCATGAACTCCATTCTGTCCATCCTTATTGTTTGCCTTTTGGTCTCTGCCTCTGTTCTAAAGAGGTGTGCATTGGAGGACATGTAGCCCTGCCACTTCCATGTTCATTGACTTGCAGAGTACACCTAAAACCTACCCATTTATCAGTCTCCTGCTTCCTTGTTTCAGTTTTCCTGCACCCGGCCTTTACTTCTGCACTGAGATCTCCCTCTCTTGCTTTTCTACAGACTCTAAAGAGGAGGTAGGCATTCTTCTGTCCATGTTCAAACCTGGCTTTCCCAATGACTCGTGCTGTGTGAGAATATTACTAGGAATTTCTACTGCCAGTGTCTAGGAAATTGCCAATATTATCAATGCATTGTTCACAGCTGGACTTGTCCCCAAAGTTTGGAAATCCAGTGTTGTTAGCCCTCTGCCTTTAAAAGATGGTTTGGATGTTCCAAATGTTTATATCTCTGATCTCATGGTGCTGTTACCCACTTTGGAAAAAAAGACAAAGCAAATAATGTCTGAACAACTTACCGACCATCTTGAAGAATCCGATGCTCTGGACACTACTCTGTGAGTTTCTGTCCAAGTAGATAGATGGAATCAGTCATGGCTTTGGTACTTAATGAGTTGCTTCATTAATATTGTTTGAGACGATGTGGCTTAGCGAGGCTGATCCTGCTAGCTCTTGAATTTGACACAATCGTCCACTGTATCATCATTGAAAGGTTTGCTGATGTGGATCTCTCTAGAACCACATCAACCTGATTTAGAATTTGTTTGTTTTTTCCGGCCATTTTTAATTTTTCCCTCTGTTTCATTGTAGTTGCCAGGTCATCTGCTGTGGCGCCTCCCACGATTTTTCTCTTCCCCCTATGGGTTTCTATGTTTATTTAAGCTCTTTGTCTTATTAGATTTTTATTTATTTATTTAATACTTGTGCTCAATCATGTCGGAGGATGGTGATGAAGTTAAAATGTTGCCCCCCCTGGAAACATTTCTGCGGACGCCCATGCGCAGATCTACATCAAAATCTCATCTCTAGAAGAGATCAAAACTGTTGTGGTCTGTGGTAGAAAGTAGACGCTTGTAGCCAAGTAAGTTCTCAAGTACCTTTATTCCAGTTGTACTGCAAGATGGTAGGGAGGCACATCAGCTAGATAGACCGGATAAACAGGTAGTAAAGTAGTAGGTTAGCCCAGTAGTCAGCCCTTGGTCCTATGCCACAGCAGCCCCACCAGGAGCAGCCTGCCTGCTGCTCAGCCCTTCTGTAACTGTCATACCTCACTCAGTCAGACACCCAACATTCCACGCATCACTGCATTCCCAACATTCTACTCCAAACACTCACAGTGGCTGAGCAGCAGATGGACTGGTGAACTGTAAGGCAAGGCATAACATATCCCCTCCTTTAAAAATGAAAAACGAAAGTGACATTGGTACCTGAGAGAGACAACAATGCAAAAAGAGAAAACTATACACTATTAAAATTACATTTGCAAGAAATAATTCAGAACTCAGGGATGCATAAAAGGAAGAAAGAAATAATACAATACAGAGTGCAATATAACCTTTCCCCCAAAAGAAGGCAAAAATGAGACAATTAGTGGGGTATAGCAATGGGTGAACAAACCCCGCGACACTAGACCCAAACTATAAAACATTCTGTTGCATAAAGCACAGATTACTAATTTTGCAAAGGTTGCAAAATTACAAATGTAAGGAATGGTTCAAAACCCAGGGATGTGCAATTAAGAGAACATCACGAGAGGGTATGAGCCATTCAAAGCAGAAAGAATGGATAAAATACAACAACTGAAAAATTGAGTACAGAAACCCATCCTCTCCCAAAAGATAAAATGAGAAAAAGTTGTTGCGTAAGGCAAAAGGTAAACACCCCGCCACTGTATATGGGTCCAACACCCATGGAAGCACATCCTGTGTAAGAATGACCATTGTATAAATGTAGATGGGACCCAACCCATGCAAACCAACCTAGTATAGGAATTGGACGAGACGTAGAGAGATGGGAAAGGACCCATTGACCAACCCTGTGTGAAGGTTAACTGTAACGTTGATTGGAACGTACCCAATAAACACACCTCGTGTGAGGCTTACCAAAACAACCAACTGTAAATGGGAATATTACCCATGTATCCACCCCTGAGTAGGGGCTGCGTGTAGCGCACTATGGAAAGGGTATAGTTCCCAAACCATGACCATCCCTCATGTAAGGAAGAACATACCCCGTGTAAGGGTGAACCCACCCCTGTGTAGGGGCTGCGTGTTACGCACTATGGAAAGGGGCTAGTACCCAAACCATGACCAACCCTCATGAAAGGGAGAACATACCCCGTGTAAGGGTTCCACCCCTGTGTAGGGGCCGCGTGTAACGCTTTATGGGAGAAGGAAATGTACCTAAACCCAGACAGACAGTCAGACAGGATGAAAATCCTGCAAAAAAAAACATGCAGCGAAAATCCTGCAAAAAACCAAGCAGCGCAAGAGGAAAACCCCTGCACATAAACTTGTGCGGCGCAAGGCGTCTTAAGCACGCAGGGACACCCCCTGCAACAAGTTAAAGAGACCACCCTTGCGTAAGGGTACACTGTCCATAAACTTACCCCAAAAAACTTACCCTCTGCGTAGGGCCACCCCTCATGTAAGGGAACAATGTATAAATAGCGTACAATGAGACTAAAAACTGATAAATAAGCAAAAAAAACCTCAAACGTGAACCTCCAAATGAGGTAATAAATGTGTATCTGGCAGAAAACCACCAAAAACGTACCCCTGTGTAAAGGTACACAGACATAACTGTGCCTAGAACACCCCTCCCGTAAGGGACATTTCCACCACAAAAATGGAACAATTAGACAAATGTACAACACTTTTTTAAAAGTCAAATAAATCAGTCACACTTGGCATGAAACAGAAACCATTTAAACTGTAAATATGAGTGGCATCATCCTGAAAAGAAAAGGAGGCAGTGTCCATATTGCGAAGGCCAAGATCATACATTGTTGGTAGTAGCATGACTGAAATTATCAACATGTTCATAACCTTTCAAAAAGAAAGCGCCGAATCGATACCTAAGAAATTCCTCGACGATGATAACACAGCCAGTCCCACCGCGTTGACTACGAACTCCTTGCAGCCACGTTGAAACAGTATAGAGAATCCCTCGTAGTGGAATCCTCAACATACAGAAGCAGACGAACTCCGCGTTGTGACCGGTTCCCAACTGACCTTGTTGAAACTTTATTTAAACAGACAAGAAAAAAAAACGTGGTTGGCAAAACGTGTAGGAACGAATGCAGAGTTATGACAAACTCAAAATGGCGTTGCGACGCAGACGTCCCGCCGGATGGCTCCCGGCACGTCTGTGCATAAGTGCGTCCTTTAAGGAGCGCTAGACTGACAGCACCCACACCGAAGGACCCACGAGCCATCAGCGCGTCACCAGGATGCAGGTGAGATTCCGCGCGCTGTCGGTAGCTCGTGCCCAGTCTGCTTCAAATTTGAAAGCGGCGGTTGAGCTGCCAAGCGTCGAAGGAACTGCTGGGGGCCCAAAAATAAATTAAAAAGACTTACCCCCATAAAACCACAACTTGTCACCACACTGTTAGCCAAAGGGTGATCCTCGCAATTGCCAAAAACTTTTCTGAGAGACTGCGCGTGACATCCTCAGCTCTCCTTCATGTGAATTGTCCAATGCACTCTTGCCAAACCAATTCGTTGTGTGGCCCCACTGCAGAGATTTGTACACACGTAGTAAAAGCTTGTGGCACTTAAATTCCTTTTTCTGGCACCTCCAAAGTGGCAGACACATGCAGTATCACACAGACATTGCGCAGGCCAGATGATGACATGTGCAGCATACCAGCACAGTTTAAACATCAGTAAAGTCGTTATCAAAGAACAATCTTTCCTTGATTGCACAGTCAACACACAGTACAGCATGCTTACGTTAGGGCTGTCCGTTGTCCAGGACACTGGTGGGGCTGCGGTGAATGCTGTGCTTGTTTCTTTAGTTGCTTGTGGCATCCTGTGTTGCGATGGAACCTCTTGAGTCTCTTCATATGTTGCCTTTAGTATGCTTAAAGTTGCGTTGGTTCCATGCTGTCTGGGCAAGTTAGACCTGTGGCTTCTTCTCATCATGTAGGTACGTCTCCAACTCTCACTCGTCGCCAAAATATGTTGTGGTCTGTGGTAGAAAGTAGACGCTTGTAGCCAAGTAAGTTCTCAAGTACCTTTATTCCAGTTGTACTGCAAGATGGTAGGGAGGCACATCAGCTAGATAGACCGGATAAACAGGTAGTAAAGTAGTAGGTTAGCCCAGTAGTCAGCCCTTGGTCCTATGCCACAGCAGCCCCACCAGGAGCAGCCTGCCTGCTGCTCAGCCCTTCTGTAACTGTCATACCTCACTCAGTCAGACACCCAACATTCCACGCATCACTGCATTCCCAACATTCTACTCCAAACACTCACAGTGGCTGAGCAGCAGATGGACTGGTGAACTGTAAGGCAAGGCATAACAAAAACAATGAGTGAGGCTCTAAAGCTAACTGTGCAATGGCTTGCTAGCAACCAGCTCAAGCTGAATGCGCAACAAACGGAATTCTTGCTAATCTCCCCCTAAAAGTTCAACTGACATTCGGGAATGGACCAACTCGATCACCGCGCTAAACTGCACCCCGACCATAGTGGACTCAGCCAAATCACTAGGAATCACACTGGACAAGAACTTGAATATGAGAGCCCACATCAACACACTAGCCAAAAATGCAAGGTTTCACCTGAGCTACCTGAGAAAATTAAAACCATTCCTAGACACATCGGACCTTAAAATGGCAGTTCAGGCACTAGTTATTTCTAGGATCGAGTACGGATGCTCTACCCTCTCCGGACTACCCAAGATCTCAACGGCTCTCCTAAATGCTTGTCTCAACGCTGCCGCAAGACTCCTAACAGGTTCAAAAAAATTCGACCACATCTCTCCGCACTTCAAAGCGCTGAACTGGCTTCCGTACGAAGCCAGAATACAGCTCAAATTGGCCTGTGTCACACACAAAGCACTACACTCTAACTCTCCAACGTATCTCGCCCAGAAAATCGTGGTCTCCGGAGGAAACAGGCACTCCCGGTCCGCCAGGGCATTTGTTCTGAAACCTCCCTCTTCCGGAAGAAGAAAACATACAACAGAGCCTTCTCTGGGGCCGCACCCAGAATCTGGAACTCGCTGCCGCCCTACATCAGAAGAATACTGTGCTTGGCTAGATTAAACAAGCATTGGCATAGTCAATAGGTCTCGCCTTTGGGACCTTATAAGTGTTTAGCCATGCAACAGTTGATGTTGTTGCACCAAGGATATTGTGCTGCATAACTAAATACTTATAAGGTCCCAAAGGCGAGACCTATTGGCTATGCCAATAGTTGTTTACTAAAGAATCTGCTTGAAATATGCGAGAGAGGAGCTTAAACGGAACAAGAAAGGATCAGGCTAAATGAAGGTAGACTAATAAAAGTACTCTTATAGGATTTATTTTTTCTGGGATTTTTCAATAGTTTAGTACTTTGAAGCAGTAGGGTGGAAACTAACGAGTTTGGGAACAGGAAGTCTATTATTCAAATTACGTTCGTACATTATTTGAACCCATTACTATCGAACACTTTCGGGAGAGCTCCCACATCTTTTTTATTGTGTTTACAAATTCATTGCATCCACAAAAAAGCTATATTAGAATGCACACTGGCATTACCATGATAAAAAAATTGTCACTGTATGCTCAACTTCAACTGGTTGTGTGCAACTTGTGCATGTGCAATTGTTACACAGCCTCAAAAACATGGGTTTAAATGGGCAGGTAGAGAAAATTAACTGGTTTTTTTAATTTACAGTTTTATATAGCGCGAACTCGACCCGAAGGTATTGGAGCGCTTAACACGAGCGCAAGTTACATTACACAAGGACATTCATTTTTTGGTAGGCACGTGGAGATTAAGTGACTTACCCAGATTCACATGATGTTGAGCCGACGCCGAGACTCAAGCCTAGTTCCCTAGCGCCAAAGTCGGCATCTCTGACCGTTAGGCCACATCCTCTTAAGTAATGTCAGGTTGTTTTATGCTCCATATTACAGGCAGTCGGTTGGTGATCTCAGATGCCGGCATGCGGGGGCTGCTTGAGCGGATTCCAGAATTGCACCAAACATGAACAGGTGTGGGACGAGCTTATCAGTTTTTCTTTTCGACGTGCAGGATCATGGATGGCGTGCAAGACAGGACACAATTGTACGTGTTTACTATGTTAAGGTCTGATGTGAACGCTATAATAACTCAGCTTCACTCTGATATTCTGTGTGATCTCCGGTTGTTTATTCAGATTTTAGTACTCAGTGCTCGTAAAAAAAGTAAGTCGCCTTGCCTTAATGCACCAAGCACCTAATGGAGTAAGTTTAAAAGCATCACTTCGTACACTCGACAATTTGCTGCGTGCGTTCCTGGTCTGCTCCTGAGTAGGAATATTGGGAACTCAAATGCAATTATTACACTTCGATACATGAACCGCATTAGATCTTGTTGTGTTGGCCGTTTAATCGTCCAAACGATTCTGCATCTTATAGGACATGACAGTGCTGGCAGAGTACACTACGTTGGATTCCAAGACAATAGAGCCCCGTCTCTAATTGTTACAACTACTTACAGCGGACGAGGTATCCGATGTGGGTATGACACGGAAATAACTCCAATATTCTGTTATGCTGGGTCAATGTATCCGCATCCGTCAATATACGAGGGGTGAGAGGCACACACAGAATGGGTGGATGGGTAATAGTCACAACAAGGTCATTTATACCAGTAATGATACCATGCAGCACTAAAGATTGCAGGTTTGCAGATTCTAAGCACTATAAATCATAGCTGCCTCTATGCATAACGTCTGAATAGAGGGAACGATGGGAAAGGGGCAGACAGATAGAGAGATTTCAATTGGTTAAAATAACATATAAACTGCTCCACGCAAAGTTTTTTTTTCTTTAAAAAGGACAAGTAACTAAACGACTGCTACTGTAGATAGCTAGACAGATAAATGAAAACTAATTTAGATTGAATGAAATTATTTATATAAAATTATGTGCGCTGTACAAATAACATATGATCGATAAACACAAGAGGCAGGTGATAACGTGAAAGTAGTATCTGCAAAGAGAACGATACACTAGCAGATTAGATAGACAAACGGATGCCTGGATGATGTATGTATGTATGGATGGATGGTTATGCATGTGACTGAAATATATGTAGGCATGTAGGCAGATATACAGACGGCTGGAACAACAGACATGGAAATTATTCGCGTACTTTAAACATGGTAAAATAACACTATTCCTACAGGCGTTTCTATAAAATTACAGATAGTTATTTAGGCTCTCGTGTCATTCAAGACACAGATAGTTACCGAGGCACTCCTTTCGTTCACAGTGCATGTGCTGAGAGCATTTGTTTGCACTAACTCTTCATAAGTGTTTCGAACATAAATTGAGAATATGTTTGTTTATAAAAGACACACACCTTTGTTTAAAATATTTGACACCAAAAGTCCCCCTTTTCTCAGGATTGTTCTGTTCGAGCAATGACGCGGATATCATTTAATAGTTCTATCTCTGTCCAACAAGTAACCAAAAGGCTAAACATGTTTTTGTATTGTGAGAAGAATAGACTTCCGTGATCTAATTAAGCAACAAAGCATAGAAATGTGCAACAATGACAACTTTTACAAAGCCGCTTTGGTAAACAAATTCCCCCATTCAATTAAATTTGCTGCTGTTATTTCTGGAGTTGGTTCTGTGAACAGAAATAAAGGCACAGAGGGAATGAATCCCTTTGGTGCCAGAGAAGGCAACAGACACGGCTCAGAGCATCTGAGCGCCCTCGAAAAAGTATATTAACCATACATAACTTGTTTAAGGTGACTAATGAAGACCCCCTCGAAGAAGAGGTCTGTTGCTAGGTAAACAAGAAACGCGCTCTCTGGTGAGGGAGGGGGAGGAAAGGCAGATGGCGCCTCGCCAGCGATGCGAGGAATGGAAACGCGCTCTCTGGTGAGGGAGGGGGAGGAGGGGTGAGGGAGGGGGAGGAAAGGCAGATGGCGCCTCGCCAGCGATGCGAGGAATGGAGGGCGCGCGTGCACGCCATCGTGAACGCAAGCTGGTCGCCAGCCGAAAGCCAGTGGGTTTGCACTTTCAAAACCCGCTTACTAAAACTCTCGGCCAGACCAGCGCAAGCGCTGGTGCAGGCCGAGACCTAAAAGGAAGCAAAGACCTTCCTAATGGGCAAATTCCTTCCTTAACACTCTCAGCGCTTATACAGCTTTGCTGCCAAACGACATGCTCTCTTCTTGACCTCTACCTATGTATGCCAATCTGGACTTCCTTGATATAGCCTATGCAATGTCTTGTACCATGGCTGTTGCTATTTCCTTCTACCTCATTCGTACCTCACTGTTCACTTTATGGGGCAGAGTCTAGTGCTGTACAATCTGTCTCTGCTCCCGCTAATGTTTGTTTTTCCCTGTTAAATTGTACCCATGTTGCCTATTCCCTCTCATTGCATTACCCTGCTTCTGACGGCAAAACGCTTCTCATGATTTCGTCTGTCTTGAATTATTTTGTAAACATCTTGCTTAACTCTGTAAAGCGCTCTGATACCCTAACAGGTCGTGTTCGCGCTCTATAAAACACTAAATAAATAAATAAATAAACAAAGCAAAACTGACTTTTTGGGTGCGTCCAGAGAGGAAGGATCTGATCCAACAAAGTGCTGGTCCACAGAATCAGTCTTGTGGAGGCGTTGGATGAGGATTAGGTGGGAGTCGGTGTTGAACGCTGCCAATAGATCAAGTAGGGTGAGTGCCGCTGGGTTCCCCCTGTGTCCATGATGAGGCAGATGTTGTCGGTGGCAGTTATGAGGGCAGTCTCAGTGCTGTGGTTGGGTCTGAAACCGGACTGCAATGGATCAAGGAAGTGGTTAGTGTTGAAATGTTCAGCCATTTTTGTGTTGATGAGTTTTTCTAAAACTTTGGCCTAGTAGGGGAGTACAGAAATCAGTCTGTAATTGGTCCATGCTCTGGGGTCAACCAAAGGTTTCTTCGTGAGAGGTAGAATGGTTGCATGTTTCTAGAAATCCGGGAAGGTAGCGATTGAGAGGGAGGTGTTGAGAATGAGAGTCAGGCTTGTGCAGATGGGGTTCCGACCTTTAGCGAAGATGAAGTGATGACATGGGTTTGAGCGGGCTCCTGATGGAGCACCTGTTTGGCAGTTCCACGTGGGATGATGACTCGCCAGCAGTTCTGGGTGGTTTTCTTGTCATCTGTGTGTAAGATTTTAGGATGGAAAGGTCCTATTGGGGGGCAAAGTTGTTGTAGATGGTATTAATTTTGTTGGTGAAGTAGTGAAAGAGCTGTGTGCAGAGTTCCTGTGAAGTGGTAATGGTCGTGGTGCTGGTAGCATGGAAATGAATTCCTTCATTATTGGGAAGATTGCTTTCAAGGTGTTGGAGCTGTTTTGGATCCATTTTGTGAGGTCTGCCACTTGATACTTTTGAGTCGCTGGTGGTAGATCCAGAGGATTGATCTTTTTGTGTCTCTGTCGTTGTCGTAGGTGTTGCACCATGGTCATTCCAGTGGTTTGCAGTGACCCTTGGTGAGTGAGATGTCTTCTGTGTACCAAGTGGTGTGAAGGTTGTGACAAGTTACAATACAACACAACAGAGATCAAAGTCAATATCGAATGGACGAATGAATGAGCAAAATTTGAAAAGTGATTGTAAAGTAATATCATATACCTTAAAACGTATCCTGGTGCTAGACAACAGGGCGTATTCCTGAACACCTTTACAGGAAAGGAATCATAGAGGAAACAATGATGTCTTAATAGATTTATGAAACGCCAAATGACTGTTTGTAAGGTACAGGTGTAGAGAAAATTAATTCCTAACCATAGGTGCAAGGAGAGTAAAGGATTTGCCACCCACACGGGCTCTCTTGAGTCAAGGGAGAGGTAAGGGAAAGGCAGAAGAGGACTTGAAGGATCACCCTGACAGATATGAATTCAGTCTCTGTCCTGAAAACAAAGGGATGAGTCTATAAACAGCTTTGGGGTCGACACACAGAAATTTAAATGCAATCCACCTGTGCACAGGGATTCGTTGAAGTTTCTTAAGATGGGCCCCCTGTGCCTCCCAACCACCACCACTGCACTTTGACACACACATTAATTTATTTAACAACCTTTCACTGCAAAAGTGTTTGCTTAAAATGTTTAAATCTGACTTTGTTGTATGTGCATAGATACCTACATAGATAGATAGATAGATAGATAGATAGATAGATAGATAGATAGATAGATAGATTCCCTCAAAGTCAGATTTTTGCATGGTAGAGGGCCGAGTTATAGTTAATTTAGTCTGGTTAGCGAGCTCACACCACTGTGTAAGGAGTTATAGTTAGTTTTGGCTGGGCAAAATATAACTGTAAGTTATAACTATAACTTTTGAATTTCTAAGGTTTGTATAGTTTAAGTTGGTTTTGTATAGAAGTAACAAATTAATATTTTCTAACTATAACTAACCTTAAACCTTTGTTTTTTCTCTGAAAAAATCAAAGGTTAAAGTAACGTTATAGTTAAATGCTTTTGTCAATGACAATATTTACGTTTTGAGTTTTCAAAAAAACACAGAAATTCACCAGTTATCCAGTATTGGGGTATCTTTCATAGATTCACATGCTTGAATCATCCCCGCCGTCGAGGTGTGAGTCTCACTCCCACCTCGATGGCGGGGATGATTCAAGCATGTGAATCTATGAAAGATACCAATACTGGATAACTGAAGTTACAGGTAAGTAACTCGTTTTCTTATCCAGTATTGGGGTATCTTTCATAGATTCACATGCTTGAATCATCCCCGCCGTCGAGTAGGGAGTGAGACTCCCACCTCGACAGCGGGGATGATTCAATCATGTGAATTATGAAAGTTACCAATACTGGATAACTGAAGTTACAGGTAAGTAACTCGTTTTCTTATAGTTAGCAGCCCTAACTATAAGTTGCGCTCCGCCATCCACTGCTTATGACCTCACATATGACATCACCGATGACATGTTTATTGACATCATTTATAACATCACTGATGACATCTCAAATGACATAATTGATTACATCACTGATGACATCACTGATATCATCATCCAACCTTTGTTTTCCCACATATTGCTTTGCAGACATTTTTTCCCGATCCTGTGAGAGTCTCATAGGATCTCAGCATTTTTGCCATTTCTTTTTCTTTTTTTAGCACCAGGAGGGTCCCTCTGAGAACAACCCATGGGGCCTAGGGGTCGGGGTATCCCTACTCTGCCCCCATACATCTTTATTTTTTTATAACTGCAGGACAGGAGACTAAGTCCCCGAGCCCCATAATGGCTGCCAGCAACATTTTTCTTATGTTGCTGGCATCCAATCAGAGCACTCACTGCCGCAGGAGTCTGACTCCAGTTGGAGCGAGATGGCCCAATGGAAATAAAGCTCCCTGGGCCAATCGGAATGCTCTATTTTTATACTGGTGCTCTTGCGAGAGTCTCTCAAGACTCTTGCGGACCCAACTGACTAAATGTACAATTATTTTTTACTCTAAATTTCTCAAACACTACTGAACGGATTTACACCTAATCACAAAAAGCACAATCTGCGGACCAAGATCTAGCTTTCGGACGAATTTGGTGTAATTCCGTTCAGGAGATTTTGCTGTGCCTGTCTTAAAGAAGTCTATGGAAAATGCCACCAGTGGCGACCTCCACTGGTAGGAAGGGATCGTATTTCCATAGGAAAAGCATTTTTGGTTTGCTAATAACTCTGGCACCGTTTGACAAATCTTCATGAAACATCCCCCAAAAAGGTCTCTTCAACCTTAACGCCTTCCTGGAAAGTTTCAGGGTGATCCATCAAGTGGGGGCTAAGAAAAGGGGGGTGTCCCAAAACAAGTTTTCTCCATTCATTTTTCCCTAGAAAAATTGTACAGCGATGCCACAAAAACTGCTGAACAGAATTACACAAAATTTGGCAGACAGCTAGAACTTGGTCCTGAAAGTGTGCATTTTGTGATTTGGTGTATTTCTGTTCAGTAGTTTTTAAGAAATTAAGGTCGGGGAAGATCTGCAGAGCCGACAGATCTTGATACGAGATCTGCTTGGCTGCCACCACATCAACAACGATGTGGCGGCAGCCATCTTAGTATGCAAGACTTAGTTCCAAGTCTTAGGAAAACTGTTAAAAAAAGATATAAGAGAGCAGGGTAGGAATACCCTGATTCCTAGGCCTGGTGGAGGGTCCCAGAGGGACTCCTCTGGGGCCAAAGACATATATATTTTTTTAATTCTGCTTCTAATTTGCTGTGGATCTGCACATTTGCAGCATCATTTTCTTTAAAAGCGCGGGCCTCTGTGCTTATAAAAATTACCTCCAGGGGTGGACCAGGGCCCAGGGGGCAGCACAGCAATATATTTTGGGGAGGGGGCATGTGGTCCCCTTCTGAAGCCTCTATGAGGCCCTGGGACCCCATCCCCCAGGGCTTATGTAATATGGGGAGGGGCATGCTGCCGCCCTCCCAACGCCTTGAGGACCCCATCCCCGGGGGCTGATTTTTTAAAAGGGAAGCCACTCCTAAATGTATGGGGCCCTACAGACTTGGGCTCGAAAGAGAGGACATGGGTCACCTTGGGTCTGATGGTGGCGAAACACAATATTGTGCGGTTGTGGGGAGCCCAAACAGTTCCGAATGTTGGGGACTGGGGCAAAGACATGGACTGGTGCATGGTAACCGAAAAATCCATTTACGTGGCCAGGGGTGCCCCAAAAAATGGTCGCAAATCTGGGGCCCCTGGAACACCTACAGGGGAGGTATATGTGAGCCACCAAGTACAAGAGACGACGGGGAGGGGGTGGAGTAACGGGATCCTGAACCGGGAAAACTGTTACTGCCTGGTCTAGTTGATATTATTGCATTTCGACTGTGGTGCTAATGTGTTGATGTGCTATTGTGCTAGATTTTCTTCATTGTCATGCCTTGGTTTTCAATAAAAAGAATTGGGGAAAAAAAATAGGGAAGCCAGTTCAGGCACCGGGACCCCATTCCTCGGAGCCCGATACTTAGGAGTGTCTGAGGGTGCCAACCCCTGGGACACTGTGGTTCCCTGCACTCTCCCGGGCAGGGAATTGAACTATGCTCCTGGCTTTGGGAGCAGTTAAAAACATGCTGCTCTCGCCCGGGTGGGAAGCAAAGGAAAAGTGCCAGCTCCCGCCAGCACCAAGGCGCTGCTAATTGCCCCACATATTACATCACTCATGTCATGATCTCTAACATCATTGATAACATTAAAGTATACAAAAAGTGATGGATGGCATGCTTGAATTAATCTAAGCCACTGGTAATTACTCGGGCCACATTCCAGCCCATCGCTATTTTGCACACCATGCCACCTCAGTTTGGATCCAGCTATATGCAAATTAGTCTTGACCCTTATTCTATGGGAACAGTCCAGACCGAACTGCCAAGCCGGGTCCTCACTGAACCAGAACACAAGTAACCCAAGACCGGTTTTGCCCTAGTTATGGGCTGATCAGTCAGGTACAGCTTGATTCCAGAGACATAGTGTGCTCAGGACCAACGACTGGGCATACTCGTCCCACTTGGGGTGACACCCTAAAGTCTACAAAAAGTGATGGACTGAATTCTTGAATTAATCTCAGATGCTAGTATTTACTCAGGGCTGCATCCCAGTCCATTGTTATTTTGCACACCATGCCACCTCAGTATGGACCCAGCTATATGCAAATCAGTCTTGACCCTGCTCCAGTGGAAACAGTCCAACACGAACTGCCAAGCCAGGTCCTCTCTGATTTGCAAAACAACCGACCCAGGACTAGTTTCACCCTTGTTATGGGCTCATTAGCCGGGTACAGCTTGGTTCCAGTGACACAGTGTGCATGAGGCCCACATGTGGGCATACTTGTCCAAATCAGCGCAACACACCAAAGTATACAAAAAGTGATGGATGGCCAGGAGCGGCTCCTCCGCTATGGCGGAAGAGTGTTGCCCCACTGCTGCTACCCAGCAGTGGCAACAGTGAAAAATAAAATGATAATGAAATAATTTTGTTATGGTTTTCTTTTTCACTGTTGCCACAGCTGGGTAGCCAAGTCACAGGGTGGGGTGGTTGCGGGGCATCCTAGATGGGGAATTGTGGGCACTACTAAGTGGGCATGACCGTTTGGCCAGACTTCTTAGGCCGGCCAAGCCGTCATGCGCACTTAGCATTTCTCCACCCAGCTGTGTTGCACAGCTGGGTGGAGAAAAGCCACAGGCTCCCAGGCACTGTCTGAGCGGCAAACCAGGCCACTCAGACCAATCCCAGCGCTTATCTCATGCTGGGAATAGTAGTCCCAGCATGAGAGAAGCGCTGGACTTTGGCATCTGTGAGCCTGCCCAGTGTGTGCCAGTCGAGGAACGGGAGAGGAGCAAGACGGAGCGGACGCAGCGTCAGGTAAGTCGTAATTTATTTATTATTTAATGTTATTCTTTGTTTTTGTATTTATGCATTTATGTATTTATTCCACCCACCCACTGCTGCGTGCCTTACCATGTTGCATCGGGAGCAGTTGCCAATGTGGATGGAATGCTTGAATTAATCTCAGACACCGGTTATTACTCTGGGCTGGCAGCACCCAAAAACCAAGCTCACTGGTCTACCTTCGACCTATACGATGACCATATCATCTCGAAAATCTTAGCATCCATTAAACCAAACAACCACTTCAATGACCCGCTACCAACCAACTGCTTATCCGCAACCAACCAATTTATCATACCCATTTGGACCACAATAAACAATGCTTTTCTATCGCAAGGGTCCATACCTGACTCTCTAAAAGCTGGGCAAGTCATCCCGATCTTAAAAAACCCACCCTGAATCCTGCTGAACCGGACAACTTCTGACCTATATCCAATATTCCATTTCTAGCTAAAGTTCTCGAAAAATGCGTGCAACAACAACTTAGCCAACACATCGCCAAATTCAACCTGCTAGACGTATGCCAATCAGGCTTCAGGCCAGATCACAGCACTGAAACTACTATTCTCCACATAGTAGATGACGCCTTTCTAGCCCTAGACCAGGACAAAACGTGTCTCTTAATTCTTCTGGACCTATCATCGGCGTTCAACACATTCAACCATGAGAAGTTACTAGAACGTCTTGAAAACAGGATGGGATTAAGGGGGACGTCCTCGAATGGTTTAAATCCTTCCTTTGTAACCGCTCCCAAAGATTCTTAGTTAATCGAAAACTATCCAATCCTTCTCCAATCACAATCGGAGTTCCCCAAGGTTCAACTCTCTCCCCCACGCTTTTTAATCTCTATCTGGAACCGTTAGCTGAAATTCTGCGTATCGCCAACATCTCTTTCCACATGTATGCAGATGACACGCAGATCCATGGGCGTCCGCAGAGGGGCAAGGAGGGGCGCTTGCCCCCCTGGATCCAGTCCTGTCAAGTGCCACCATCGCACTGAAATGCAGTCACCGTCATGCATATCTGTGTTTTGTCTCAGCCAGGGCCGGCGCTAGGCATGGGCCCCTGCCCAGGGCCCTGCGCCTGCTCGCAGCCGTGGGGCCTTGCACCTTTACAGACTCCAGACTATTGAGGCCCAGGGGGCCCCTAAGAGTTTACATTTTTTCTTCGTTTGAACAATCTCCCCTGCAGGCCTGTCTCTGTGGGCCTAATGGCTGCATCTGCACGTTGAGGACAGCAATTAGACCGTTTATTGAAGTGCCCTTGCCTGTGAAGGTTGCCCTGCCCCTGTATCAATGAAAAGCAGAATATCCTGCTGGGCGCAGAACAAAAGATATAACGGGGCATCACAATGGAAACTGCTCACCTAGGACAAGTGGAAAGAGAGCAGAGAGGGGAATTAAAGGGTTAAGACACACTGAATAGAGTGCAGGGAGGGGGGAGGCAGATAGGTGTGCGTACCGCAGTGAGACAAGAGGTGCAGAATCAGCATGTAAAAGTGGATGGAGCAGGGTTTAAAGTCTGCTGGGTCACTCAAGTCTCAGACCCGGTAGTGAATTAAAATGGACATTCAAAAGGGGCCCTATATTCATGTCCTTAAGTTCGCCTGCAAAAACATTGATCCAGTGTCTGCACAATGAATGAAAGTTCTGAAAAACAGGTGATGAGACGGCCCGCTCTCCATTTTTACCCTCACCCTCAGAGTGAAAAAACAAATCTTAACTCTTAGCAGTGCCCCCCTTCGCTACCTTCAATGAAACTTCAAAGAGACTCGTTATAGTTCTTTCACAGTCAGAACTGCAGCATTTTCAATATTATATACAAGGAAGCCGTAGACGTTGCTTATTCATCTTATGCAACTAATAACCACTGACAAAGCCAATAGTCCAGGCTTGCTGTAGGTGTAATTTTACTTGTTGCAATATTTATCTGGAGGCAATGAATGAAGCAGCAAAATACCAGTCGGGCGGCGCACTATGCTATGTACAGATTTTACATGTTTTTAAGCCACACCCTTAATTACATCAGCCATGCCCATTTGAAAGATCCCCCGTTTTTCATCCCACTTAAAGCCCTGCTGTCAGGTTAGTATGTAGGCCCTGTTTTTGGCTAGTTGTTGACCTACTTTATGGTCAGGTGAGCCGGTTTTTACTGTTGATTTTTATGATATTAAAGCAAACGTTGCCTGCAGCAAACTCAAATCAGTGCAGTCTTTCATACCTTACAAAAAACTTACACAGCATATCTTTACAAGTTCAAACCTGCCCTAGTTTGCAAATATGGGACACTTTTCTAGCTAACTAACTCACTAATGGGGGCCCCTTTTATTTTGGTACTGGGCCTATTTTCTTTCCCAGTCTGATGCTGCATGTTTGGCAGGGCCACTGGAATTATGCGATTGTGCGGCAGCGGCGACTTCTGCAGAATTATGCATTTGACGCATTTGCCACATAATACATCATCTGCTGCATAATCTACAGATTTTAACAACAAAATTGCTTTCTATCTCAAATGGTTAAAAAGTTACTAAAAATGCAGCGACATGTCTTGCTGCATGTGGGAAGGCCCTTTGAAAATCTGGAATAGTCAACTTTCTGTTTCCCACTGCTAAATTTGGGTGTTAAATTGGTACTAATGGGGAGCAACCAGTGCCCAAACAGTGTTACCAAGTGTAAAAATGGCAAACAAATGAAGTAAAACTATTTCAAAATGTGCCGGATTATGCCGCATAATTTGCCTTTTCTTGCCACATAATTTACTCACCCTGCCACATAATTTAGCCCTCTCCTGCCACATAATTCCAGTGGTCCTGATGTTAGGGTAATCCATGGCAGTGATTTTGTTCCCGTTTATTTCACATGCTTTACTTAATCTTGCATTCCCCAAGTGTGCTAGCTATTTCCAGCATGTGTGTTTCTGTATTTCATTTCACAGCATATTACTCTTGTATGATATACCCTTTGTACTGAGTCGCCTCCAGGTGTTTATAACAGGCTACAGTTGAGCACTTTGGAGTTGAGGATGCAGGCAGTACAACTTTCACACTGTGCCTGTCTGTGGGTCAAAAAGGTGTTCAGATTACATGATCATTCAAAATATGGCCTCTCTGCAGAGCACAAAGAGCAATGGTCCTGCATTCCAGTTGTGATCCTATGCAAATGTGTGTGAAGGAGCTACTTATTGGTCAAAACAACAAGGTGAAAGGAAAATAATTTATTGTTACACATTTAGCTTAAACAGCTAACAACCATTGACAAAACCAAGTCGCGGCCAGGATGAGTCGCAGGTATGGGAGTCGCGAGGGGTGGTTTAATTTTAATTATTAAAAAACTTTCCTTAGCCGGCCCGATCCGATCCCACGTCATCTCTGCTTAGGGGCCTCACATGTTCCTATTCTGCCCGGGGCCCCACATATCCTAGGACCGGCCCTGGTCTCAGCTGTCACGTAAGCTTTGGCTCTTGCACTGTGAGGAGCTAAGTCAGTGCTGGAAGGCTCGCACTCACAGTGACAAGGGAACTGCAGTGCCTATCATGGATAAACTGACCTGTGATCAGATTACTCGCATCTTGGCATGGCTGACTGGCAGCCTGACGTCATGACCCCATGATCCAAAGTAGTCAAAGTCGACCAGTCAGGCGCAGCGGAGGACGTCATATTCTGCAGCCGGAGAGCGGGAAGTTTCTAGGAAGGGCCTGTGCCGCACCGCGCTGGCTGCTTTGCGGGCGGCGTCATAATAACAGAAAAAAAACTGTTTGTAAGAGTTTCTTTCGCATGAAGGGACACGTCATAACTCTGACAGTATCTAACTGGAAAAGTTGATATCTGTTCAGAGAGCACGTACTGAGGCGGAGTCTTGACAGCGTCAGCGTGGAGGGGAAGATGTACTCTGCAGCAGGAAGAAAGGCTCCGCCGAAGGCAGGGTGAACCGGCAAAGCATATATGCAGTAAGACGTCTGTGTTTTTAAAATGACATAAACGGATTCTGTTTGCTACAGAGTACGTGCTAGTCTCTTAGTTTATTAACTGGTGTTAACTATCTGAACTCGCAGTAGTAGAGGGCTGCGCACCGCACCCTGGGCCGCTCGCTTAATTATACTTGTGTGACATTTTTTAAATACATTTTAAAATATTTGTCAGCTGGCTTTACTGTGACCGCTATGTGTCTTTCACAGGCTCTCCTGAGGCTTGCCCAGCAATCATGCTATCATGCTATCACACACATGCTGACTGCGGCGCCGAAGTCTGCGAGTCAGCAAACTCTAATTCATTTATGGTATAGGCCTGAGGCAGTTGAGATCTGTGTTAGGGCCTCTCACACCCTGTTATAGTCTGGGCCCAGGTCCCATGTGGGACGGAGAGAGCAGCATGGAGTTTAGTGATTCTTCTCTCCTGGTTTATTATTTGAGCTCTCTCCAAACAGCCGCAATGCCACCAGTTCACAGACAGGTACTCTCATCAGCGTGCGTCCTGACTGTCACTCGAGACAGACTACTTTTGCACTTACCTGCGTGTATCTGGATCTGAAGGTGGGGTGTTGGATTTAGGGGTCTTTCGACACTTGCTGTGCTGCAGGTTTTAAGCAGCAATACAGGGCGGACAGAATACCCGACTGAAGACCAAGCTGCTTCTGTGCCATGGACAGAAAAGCAAATTTCAATCTTTGCCTGAAGTGTCTTGTGGTGTATTTACACTTGGAGTGTAACTGGTCACTTGCAGTGTGAGACTACAGATAATTATGCCAGGACATCAGGGTAGGCTCTGGTGATGCTCATGCCACTACAACTCTGAATGCCTCATGTGCACCCAGCAATACCCCTTCTACATTGGTGGGGCATGTTCCAGTAAAGATCTGTGCTCTCTACTAAACTGTTGTCTTGTATTGCCAGTGGCTCTTATTGCACAGCTTCGCTCCAGTGGTTCTACAGTCTAAACGCAGGTCCTTGCTCTTTTTGGTGTTAATTCTTAGCGGAGCCATGTGACCTGCTTTCTAGATGTCCATAGCTGCCAAGTTTTTAGATTGCTATGTGTAACATTTTCATAATTTCATTTTAATTATGAGTCAGCTGCAGCAGGCGTTTGCAGCAGTTTTATATCTTCTTAGAATTTCTCATTGCTCAAATGGGTCTAATTTCTGATATTTATGTTTCCTTCGTCTTCATTGCTTGATTTTTGCTCGCAAGAAAGTCACTCATAGTCGTTGAAATGTCACTCATAATCACACTGAAATTATGAAAATGTCACACATAGCAATCTGAAACCTTGGCAGCTATGTGGATCGCCGGTCCGTCTGGTGCGGGACGTACTGGGGGTGACGTGGATGGTGTGGCCGGGTGGCAGCAGCGGCGCGGGCGGCCTGGCGCCATTATTTTTTAACGCTGGCACTCCTGCAGCCCAGTGACACTCTGGGCTGCAGGAGTGCGATGTTACCAAGAATAATGGCGCTCGGCCCACGAGGTGCAGGCCGTACTGGTGCCGAATTTGCCATGGTGCAACTGAAATCAGTTTTTAAATGTGTGCATTAGTTACTTAGAATTTGTTTCTATATAATGATTTTATTCTATCAATAAGATTTTGAGTTCACTTTTGGACAGGCAAAAGGCCAGAGTATAATGCATAAAAAATATAAGCATGTTTTATCACGTGATGTGCCCCACAAAGCTTGCAAACTAGCAGAGCTACTTGCACAAGGATCTTGAGTGCTGCAGACATTCGCTACACAAAGTAGCCTTGCTCTTCATGCTATTCGACGCTACGTCCAGCGAGGAATGCTTTCTTGCAGCCCTGTCTCTTTAATTCACCAACTGGGAACAACTGATTTACTAACCAAAAATGTTCCCCCAGTAATTGGCTGCAGCACCTGTGAGCGGCCGGTCAAGGTGGGGAGGGGAGAGAGGGCCCGGAAAATGCTGCGGAGACCTCCGTGGGGCTGCAAAGGCATCATGGCTGCCACCTCCAGACCCCCTTTGACTGTTTCTTCTGCTGCCCATGAAAGGTAAGTTTAAAGAAATAGAGCAAACATTTGTTTTACAGCTGGAGACGGGGGTGATGGGAGGTTTCAGTCACCCATCACTGAAACTATATTGACGTTCTTGCTTTTGGAGTTGGTTTACACCTTTTAGATACAAAATGTTGCTTAAGTTAGCAGTCGGATTACAGCATGTTTTGCTTATTTTTGGTATCCTCAAAGTGTCGGTATGATAAATCATTTATTTAATTGGGGAAGATGTCGATGTTTGTTAAAGTACATCTCGGGCTGTGTGAAATATTGGTACTTAGAGGAATGCTATGCAAGGTGCTTTATTAGGGGTAAGGGTTTCAGTTGGTTATGATCTCAAAACACGGTTTCTTCCCTAGAATGGGCAAGGCCCCTGATTAACGTAAAATACAGCATCAAGCTCATCCTCCAATTTCTTGCCCCCTACTCCTAGCTGAATGTAACTCCCAAGTCTCTCAGAACTCCATCTCACCAAACCCATGAACTCCATTCTGTCCATCCTTATTGTTTGCCTTTTGGTCTCTGCCTCTGTTCTAAAGAGGTGTGCATTGGAGGACATGTAGCCCTGCCACTTCCATGTTCATTGACTTGCAGAGTACACCTAAAACCTACCCATTTATCAGTCTCCTGCTTCCTTGTTTCAGTTTTCCTGCACCCGGCCTTTACTTCTGCACTGAGATCTCCCTCTCTTGCTTTTCTACAGACTCTAAAGAGGAGGTAGGCATTCTTCTGTCCATGTTCAAACCTGGCTTTCCCAATGACTCGTGCTGTGTGAGAATATTACTAGGAATTTCTACTGCCAGTGTCTAGGAAATTGCCAATATTATCAATGCATTGTTCACAGCTGGACTTGTCCCCAAAGTTTGGAAATCCAGTGTTGTTAGCCCTCTGCCTTTAAAAGATGGTTTGGATGTTCCAAATGTTTATATCTCTGATCTCATGGTGCTGTTACCCACTTTGGAAAAAAAGACAAAGCAAATAATGTCTGAACAACTTACCGACCATCTTGAAGAATCCGATGCTCTGGACACTACTCTGTGAGTTTCTGTCCAAGTAGATAGATGGAATCAGTCATGGCTTTGGTACTTAATGAGTTGCTTCATTAATATTGTTTGAGACGATGTGGCTTAGCGAGGCTGATCCTGCTAGCTCTTGAATTTGACACAATCGTCCACTGTATCATCATTGAAAGGTTTGCTGATGTGGATCTCTCTAGAACCACATCAACCTGATTTAGAATTTGTTTGTTTTTTCCGGCCATTTTTAATTTTTCCCTCTGTTTCATTGTAGTTGCCAGGTCATCTGCTGTGGCGCCTCCCACGATTTTTCTCTTCCCCCTATGGGTTTCTATGATTATTTAAGCTCTTTGTCTTATTAGATTTTTATTTATTTATTTAATACTTGTGCTCAATCATGTCGGAGGATGGTGATGAAGTTAAAATTTTGCCCCCCCCTGGAAACATTTCTGCGGACGCCCATGCGCAGATCTACATCAAAATCTCATCTCTAGAAGAGATCAAAACTGTTGTGGTCTGTGGTAGAAAGTAGACGCTTGTAGCCAAGTAAGTTCTCAAGTACCTTTATTCCAGTTGTACTGCAAGATGGTAGGGAGGCACATCAGCTAGATAGACCGGATAAACAGGTAGTAAAGTAGTAGGTTAGCCCAGTAGTCAGCCCTTGGTCCTATGCCACAGCAGCCCCACCAGGAGCAGCCTGCCTTCTGCTCAGCCCTTCTGTAACTGTCATACCTCACTCAGTCAGACACCCAACATTCCACGCATCACTGCATTCCCAACATTCTACTCCAAACACTCACAGTGGCTGAGCAGCAGATGGACTGGTGAACTGTAAGGCAAGGCATAACAAAAACAATGAGTGAGGCTCTAAAGCTAACTGTGCAATGGCTTGCTAGCAACCAGCTCAAGCTGAATGCGCAACAAACGGAATTCTTGCTAATCTCCCCCTAAAAGTTCAACTGACATTCGGGAATGGACCAACTCGATCACCGCGCTAAACTGCACCCCGACCATAGTGGACTCAGCCAAATCACTAGGAATCACACTGGACAAGAACTTGAATATGAGAGCCCACATCAACACACTAGCCAAAAATGCAAGGTTTCACCTGAGCTACCTGAGAAAATTAAAACCATTCCTAGACACATCGGACCTTAAAATGGCAGTTCAGGCACTAGTTATTTCTAGGATCGAGTACGGATGCTCTACCCTCTCCGGACTACCCAAGATCTCAACGGCTCTCCTAAATGCTTGTCTCAACGCTGCCGCAAGACTCCTAACAGGTTCAAAAAATTCGACCACATCTCTCCGCACTTCAAAGCGCTGAACTGGCTTCCGTACGAAGCCAGAATACAGCTCAAATTGGCCTGTGTCACACACAAAGCACTACACTCTAACTCTCCAACGTATCTCGCCCAGAAAATCGTGGTCTCCGGAGGAAACAGGCACTCCCGGTCCGCCAGGGCATTTGTTCTGAAACCTCCCCTCTTCCGGAAGAAGAAAACATACAACAGAGCCTTCTCTGGGGCCGCACCCAGAATCTGGAACTCGCTGCCGCCCTACATCAGAAGAATACTGTGCTTGGCTAGATTAAACAAGCATTGGCATAGTCAATAGGTCTCGCCTTTGGGACCTTATAAGTGTTTAGCCATGCAACAGTTGATGTTGTTGCACCAAGGATATTGTGCTGCATAACTAAATACTTATAAGGTCCCAAAGGCGAGACCTATTGGCTATGCCAATAGTTGTTTACTAAAGAATCTGCTTGAAATATGCGAGAGAGGAGCTTAAACGGAACAAGAAAGGATCAGGCTAAATGAAGGTAGACTAGTAAAAGTACTCTTATAGGATTTATTTTTTCTGGGATTTTTCAATAGTTTAGTACTTTGAAGCAGTAGGGTGGAAACTAACGAGTTTGGGAACAGGAAGTCTATTATTCAAATTACGTTCGTACATTATTTGAACCCATTACTATCGAACACTTTCGGGAGAGCTCCCACATCTTTTTTATTGTGTTTACAAATTCAATTGCATCCACAAAAAAAGCTATATTAGAATGCACACTGGCATTACCATGATAAAAAAAAATTGTCACTGTATGCTCAACTTCAACTGGTTGTGTGCAACTTGTGCATGTGCAATTGTTACACAGCCTCAAAAACATGGGTTTAAATGGGCAGGTAGAGAAAATTAACTGTTTTTTTTTTATTTACAGTTTTATATAGCGCGAACTCGACCCGAAGGTATTGGAGCGCTTAACACGAGCGCAAGTTACATTACACAAGGACATTCATTTTTTGGCAGGCACGTGGAGATTAAGTGACTTACCCAGATTCACATGATGTTGAGCCGACGCCGAGACTCAAGCCTAGTTCCCTAGCGCCAAAGTCGGCATCTCTGACCGTTAGGCCACATCCTCTTAAGTAATGTCAGGTTGTTTTATGCTCCATATTACAGGCAGTCGGTTGGTGATCTCAGATGCCGGCATGCGGGGGCTGCTTGAGCGGATTCCAGAATTGCACCAAACATGAACAGGTGTGGGACGAGCTTATCAGTTTTTCTTTTCGACGTGCAGGATCATGGATGGCGTGCAAGACAGGACACAATTGTACGTGTTTACTGTGTTAAGGTCTGATGTGAACGCTATAATAACTCAGCTTCACTCTGATATTCTGTGTGATCTCCGGTTGTTTATTCAGATTTTAGTACTCAGTGCTCGTAAAAAAGTAAGTCGCCTTGCCTTAATGCACCAAGCACCTAATGGAGTAAGTTTAAAAGCATCACTTCGTACACTCGACAATTTGCTGCGTGCGTTCCTGGTCTGCTCCTGAGTAGGAATATTGGGAACTCAAATGCAATTATTACACTTCGATACATGAACCGCATTAGATCTTGTTGTGTTGGCCGTTTAATCGTCCAAACGATTCTGCATCTTATAGGACATGACAGTGCTGGCAGAGTACACTACGTTGGATTCCAAGACAATAGAGCCCCGTCTCTAATTGTTACAACTACTTACAGCGGACGAGGTATCCGATGTGGGTATGACACGGAAATAACTCCAATATTCTGTTATGCTGGGTCAATGTATCCGCATCCGTCAATATACGAGGGGTGAGAGGCACACACAGAATGGGTGGATGGGTAATAGTCACAACAAGGTCATTTATACCAGTAATGATACCATGCAGCACTAAAGATTGCAGGTTTGCAGATTCTAAGCACTATAAATCATAGTTGCCTCTATGCATAACGTCTGAATAGAGGGAACGATGGGAAAGGGGCAGACAGATAGAGAGATTTCAATTGGTTAAAATAACATATAAACTGCTCCACGCAAAGTTTTTTTTTTCTTTAAAAAGGACAAGTAACTAAACGACTGCTACTGTAGATAGCTAGACAGATAAATGAAAACTAATTTAGATTGAATGAAATTATTTATATAAAATTATGTGCGCTGTACAAATAACATATGATCGATAAACACAAGAGGCAGGTGATAACGTGAAAGTAGTATCTGCAAAGAGAACGATACACTAGCAGATTAGATAGACAAACGGATGCCTGGATGATGTATGTATGTATGGATGGATGGTTATGCATGTGACTGAAATATATGTAGGCATGTAGGCAGATATACAGACGGCTGGAACAACAGACATGGAAATTATTCGCGTACTTTAAACATGGTAAAATAACACTATTCCTACAGGCGTTTCTATAAAATTACAGATAGTTATTTAGGCTCTCGTGTCATTCAAGACACAGATAGTTACCGAGGCACTCCTTTCGTTCACAGTGCATGTGCTGAGAGCATTTGTTTGCACTAACTCTTCATAAGTGTTTCGAACATAAATTGAGAATATGTTTGTTTATAAAAGACACACACCTTTGTTTAAAATATTTGACACCAAAAGTCCCCTTTTCTCAGGATTGTTCTGTTCGAGCAATGACGCGGATATCATTTAATAGTTCTATCTCTGTCCAACAAGTAACCAAAAGGCTAAACATGTTTTTGTATTGTGAGAAGAATAGACTTCGGTGATCTAATTAAGCAACAAAGCATAGAAATGTGCAACAATGACAACTTTTACAAAGCCGCTTTGGTAAACAAATTCCCCCCATTCAATTAAATTTGCTGCTGTTATTTCTGGAGTTGGTTCTGTGAACAGAAATAAAGGCACAGAGGGAATGAATCCCTTTGGTGCCAGAGAAGGCAACAGACACGGCTCAGAGCATCTGAGCGCCCTCGAAAAAGTATATTAACCATACATAACTTGTTTAAGTTGACTAATGAAGACCCCCTCGAAGAAGAGGTCTGTTGCTAGGTAAACAAGAAACGCGCTCTCTGGTGAGGGAGGGGGAGGAAAGGCAGATGGCGCCTCGCCAGCGATGCGAGGAATGGAAACGCGCTCTCTGGTGAGGGAGGGGGAGGAGGGGTGAGGGAGGGGGAGGAAAGGCAGATGGCGCCTCGCCAGCGATGCGAGGAATGGAGGGCACGCGTGCACGCCATCGTGAACGCAAGCTGGTCGCCAGCCGAAAGCCAGTGGGTTTGCACTTTCAAAACCCGCTTACTAAAACTCTCGGCCAGACCAGCGCAAGCGCTGGTGCAGGCCGAGACCTAAAAGGAAGCAAAGACCTTCCTAATGGGCAAATTCCTTCCTTAACACTCTCAGCGCTTATACAGCTTTGCTGCCAAACGACATGCTCTCTTCTTGACCTCTACCTATGTATGCCAATCTGGACTTCCTTGATATAGCCTATGCAATGTCTTGTACCATGGCTGTTGCTATTTCCTTCTACCTCATTCGTACCTCACTGTTCACTTTATGGGGCAGAGTCTAGTGCTGTACAATCTGTCTCTGCTCCCGCTAATGTTTGTTTTTCCCTGTTAAATTGTACCCATGTTGCCTATTCCCTCTCATTGCATTACCCTGCTTCTGACGGCAAAACGCTTCTCATGATTTCGTCTGTCTTGAATTATTTTGTAAACATCTTGCTTAACTCTGTAAAGCGCTCTGATACCCTAACAGGTCGTGTTCGCGCTCTATAAAACACTAAATAAATAAATAAATAAACAAAGCAAAACTGACTTTTTGGGTGCGTCCAGAGAGGAAGGATCTGATCCAACAAAGTGCTGGTCCACAGAATCAGTCTTGTGGAGGCGTTGGATGAGGATTAGGTGGGAGTCGGTGTTGAACGCTGACAATAGATCAAGTAGGGTGAGTGCCGCTGGGTTCCCCCTGTGTCCATGATGAGGCAGATGTTGTCGGTGGCAGTTATGAGGGCAGTCTCAGTGCTGTGGTTGGGTCTGAAACCGGACTGCAATGGATCAAGGAAGTGGTTAGTGTTGAAATGTTCAGCCATTTTTGTGTTGATGAGTTTTTCTAAAACTTTGGCCTAGTAGGGGAGTACAGAAATCAGTCTGTAATTGGTCCATGCTCTGGGGTCAACCAAAGGTTTCTTCGTGAGAGGTAGAATGGTTGCATGTTTCTAGAAATCCGGGAAGGTAGCGATTGAGAGGGAGGTGTTGAGAATGAGAGTCAGGCTTGTGCAGATGGGGTTCCGACCTTTAGCGAAGATGAAGTGATGACATGGGTTTGAGCGGGCTCCTGATGGACCACCTGTTTGGCAGTTCCACGTGGGATGATGACTCGCCAGCAGTTCTGGGTGGTTTTCTTGTCATCTGTGTGTAAGATTTTAGGATGGAAAGGTCCTATTGGGGGGCAAAGTTGTTGTAGATGGTATTAATTTTGTTGGTGAAGTAGTGAAAGAGCTGTGTGCAGAGTTCCTGTGAAGTGGTAATGGTCGTGGTGCTGGTAGCATGGAAATGAATTCCTTCATTATTGGGAAGATTGCTTTCAAGGTGTTGGAGCTGTTTTGGATCCATTTTGTGAGGTCTGCCACTTGATACTTTTGAGTCGCTGGTGGTAGATCCAGAGGATTGATCTTTTTGTGTCTCTGTCGTTGTCGTAGGTGTTGCACCATGGTCATTCCAGTGGTTTGCAGTGACCCTTGGTGAGTGAGATGTCTTCTGTGTACCAGGTGGTGTGAAGGTTGTGACAAGTTACAATACAACACAACAGAGATCAAAGTCAATATCGAATGGACGAATGAATGAGCAAAATTTGAAAAGTGATTGTAAAGTAATATCATATACCTTAAAACGTATCCTGGTGCTAGACAACAGGGCGTATTCCTGAACACCTTTACAGGAAAGGAATCATAGAGGAAACAATGATGTCTTAATAGATTTATGAAACGCCAAATGACTGTTTGTAAGGTACAGGTGTAGAGAAAATTAATTCCTAACCATAGGTGCAAGGAGAGTAAAGGATTTGCCACCCACACGGGCTCTCTTGAGTCAAGGGAGAGGTAAGGGAAAGGCAGAAGAGGACTTGAAGGATCACCCTGACAGATATGAATTCAGTCTCTGTCCTGAAAACAAAGGGATGAGTCTATAAACAGCTATGGGGTCGACACACAGAAATTTAAATGCAATCCACCTGTGCACAGGGATTCGTTGAAGCTTCTTAAGATGGGCCCCCCTGTGCCTCCCAACCACCACCACTGCACTTTGACACACACATTAATTTATTTAACAACCTTTCACTGCAAAAGTGTTTGCTTAAAATGTTTAAATCTGACTTTGTTGTATGTGCATAGATACCTACATAGATAGATAGATAGATAGATAGATAGATAGATAGATAGATTCCCTCAAAGTCAGATTTTTGCATGGTAGAGGGCCGAGTTATAGTTAATTTAGTCTGGTTAGCGAGCTCACACCACTGTGTAAGGAGTTATAGTTAGTTTTGGCTGGGCAAAATATAACTGTAAGTTATAACTATAACTTTTGAATTTCTAAGGTTTGTATAGTTTAAGTTGGTTTTGTATAGAAGTAACAAATTAATATTTTCTAACTATAACTAACCTTAAACCTTTGTTTTTTTCTCTGAAAAAATCAAAGGTTAAAGTAACGTTATAGTTAAATGCTTTTGTCAATGACAATATTTACGTTTTGAGTTTTCAAAAAAACACAGAAATTCACCAGTTATCCAGTATTGGGGTATCTTTCATAGATTCACATGCTTGAATCATCCCCGCCGTCGAGGTGTGAGTCTCACTCCCACCTCGATGGCGGGGATGATTCAAGCATGTGAATCTATGAAAGATACCAATACTGGATAACTGAAGTTACAGGTAAGTAACTCGTTTTCTTATCCAGTATTGGGGTATCTTTCATAGATTCACATGCTTGAATCATCCCCGCCGTCGAGTAGGGAGTGAGACTCCCACCTCGACAGCGGGGATGATTCAATCATGTGAATTATGAAAGTTACCAATACTGGATAACTGAAGTTACAGGTAAGTAACTCGTTTTCTTATAGTTAGCAGCCCTAACTATAAGTTGCGCTCCGCCATCCACTGCTTATGACCTCACATATGACATCACCGATGACATGTTTATTGACATCATTTATAACATCACTGATGACATCTCAAATGACAATTGATTACATCACTGATGACATCACTGATATCATCATCCAACCTTTGTTTTCCCACATATTGCTTTGCAGACATTTTTTTCCCGATCCTGTGAGAGTCTCATAGGATCTCAGCATTTTGCCATTTCTTTTTCTTTTTAGCACCAGGAGGGTCCCTCTGAGAACAACCCATGGGGCCTAGGGGTCGGGGTATCCCTACTCTGCCCCCATACATCTTTATTTTTTATAACTGCAGGACAGGAGACTAAGTCCCCGAGCCCCATAATGGCTGCCAGCAACATTTTTCTTATGTTGCTGGCATCCAATCAGAGCACTCACTGTCGCAGGAGTCTGACTCCAGTTGGAGCGAGATGGCCCAATGGAAATAAAGCTCCCTGGGCCAATCGGAATGCTCTATTTTTATACTGGTGCTCTTGCGAGAGTCTCTCAAGACTCTTGCGGACCCAACTGACTAAATGTACAATTATTTTTTACTCTAAATTTCTCAAACACTACTGAACGGATTTACACCTAATCACAAAAGCACAATCTGCGGACCAAGATCTAGCTTTCGGACGAATTTGGTGTAATTCCGTTCAGGAGATTTTGCTGTGCCTGTCTTAAAGAAGTCTATGGAAAATGCCACCAGTGGCGACCTCCACTGGTAGGAAGGGATCGTATTTCCATAGGAAAAGCATTTTTGGTTTGCTAATAACTCTGGCACCGTTTGACAAATCTTCATGAAACATCCCCCAAAAAGGTCTCTTCAACCTTAACGCCTTCCTGGAAAGTTTCAGGGTGATCCATCAAGTGGGGGCTAAGAAAAAGGGGGTGTCCCAAAACAAGTTTTCTCCATTCATTTTTCCCTAGAAAAATTGTACAGCGATGCCACAAAAACTGCTGAACAGAATTACACAAAATTTGGCAGACAGCTAGAACTTGGTCCTGAAAGTGTGCATTTTGTGATTTGGTGTATTTCTGTTCAGTAGTTTTTAAGAAATTAAGGTCGGGGAAGATCTGCAGAGCCGACAGATCTTGATACGAGATCTGCTTGGCTGCCACCACATCAACAACGATGTGGCGGCAGCCATCTTAGTATGCAAGACTTAGTTCCAAGTCTTAGGAAAACTGTTAAAAAAAGATATAAGAGAGCAGGGTAGGAATACCCTGATTCCTAGGCCTGGTGGAGGGTCCCAGAGGGACTCCTCTGGGGCCAAAGACATATATATTTTTTTAATTCTGCTTCTAATTTGCTGTGGATCTGCACATTTGCAGCATCATTTTCTTTAAAAGCGCGGGCCTCTGTGCTTATAAAAATTACCTCCAGGGGTGGGCCAGGGCCCAGGGGGGCAGCACAGCAATATATTTTGGGGAGGGGGCATGTGGTCCCCTTCTGAAGCCTCTATGAGGCCCTGGGACCCCATCCCCCAGGGCTTATGTAATATGGGGAGGGGGCATGCTGCCGCCCTCCCAGCGCCTTGAGGACCCCATCCCCGGGGGCTGATTTTTTAAAAAGGAAAGCCACTCCTAAATGTATGGGGCCCTACAGACTTGGGCTCGAAAGAGAGGACATGGGTCACCTTGGGTCTGATGGTGGCGAAACACAATATTGTGCGGTTGTGGGGAGCCCAAACAGTTCCGAATGTTGGGGACTGGGGCAAAGACATGGACTGGTGCATGGTAACCGAAAAATCCATTTACGTGGCCAGGGGTGCCCCAAAAAATGGTCGCAAATCTGGGGCCCCTGGAACACCTACAGGGGAGGTATATGTGAGCCACCAAGTACAAGAGACGACGGGGAGGGGGTGGAGTAACGGGATCCTGAACCGGGAAAACTGTTACTGCCTGGTCTAGTTGATATTATTGCATTTCGACTGTGGTGCTAATGTGTTGATGTGCTATTGTGCTAGATTTTCTTCATTGTCATGCCTTGGTTTTCAATAAAAAGAATTGGGGGAAAAAAAATAGGGAAGCCAGTTCAGGCACCGGGGACCCCATTCCTCGGAGCCCGATACTTAGGAGTGTCTGAGGGTGCCAACCCCTGGGACACTGTGGTTCCCTGCACTCTCCCGGGCAGGGAATTGAACTATGCTCCTGGCTTTGGGAGCAGTTAAAAACATGCTGCTCTCGCCCGGGTGGGAAGCAAAGGAAAAGTGCCAGCTCCCGCCAGCACCAAGGCGCTGCTAATTGCCCCACATATTACATCACTCATGTCATGATCTCTAACATCATTGATAACATTAAAGTATACAAAAAGTGATGGATGGCATGCTTGAATTAATCTAAGCCACTGGTAATTACTCGGGCCACATTCCAGCCCATCGCTATTTTGCACACCATGCCACCTCAGTTTGGATCCAGCTATATGCAAATTAGTCTTGACCCTTATTCTATGGGAACAGTCCAGACCGAACTGCCAAGCCGGGTCCTCACTGAACCAGAACACAAGTAACCCAAGACCGGTTTTGCCCTAGTTATGGGCTGATCAGTCAGGTACAGCTTGATTCCAGAGACATAGTGTGCTCAGGACCAACGTCTGGGCATACTCGTCCCACTTGGGGTGACACCCTAAAGTCTACAAAAAGTGATGGACTGAATTCTTGAATTAATCTCAGATGCTAGTATTTACTCAGGGCTGCATCCCAGTCCATTGTTATTTTGCACACCATGCCACCTCAGTATGGACCCAGCTATATGCAAATCAGTCTTGACCCTGCTCCAGTGGAAACAGTCCAACACGAACTGCCAAGCCAGGTCCTCTCTGATTTGCAAAACAACCGACCCAGGACTAGTTTCACCCTTGTTATGGGCTCATTAGCCGGGTACAGCTTGGTTCCAGTGACACAGTGTGCATGAGGCCCACATGTGGGCATACTTGTCCAAACCAGCGCAACACACCAAAGTATACAAAAAGTGATGGATGGCCAGGAGCGGCTCCTCCGCTATGGCGGAAGAGTGTTGCCCCACTGCTGCTACCCAGCAGTGGCAACAGTGAAAAATAAAATGATAATGAAATAATTTTGTTATCGTTTTCTTTTTCACTGTTGCCACAGCTGGATAGCCAAGTCACAGGGTGGGGTGGTTGCGGGGCATCCTAGATGGGGAATTGTGGGCACTACTAAGTGGGCATGACCGTTTGGCCAGACTTCTTAGGCCGGCCAAACCGTCATGCGCACTTAGCATTTCTCCACCCAGCTGTGTTGCACAGCTGGGTGGAGAAAAGCCACAGAGCTCCCAGGCACTGTCTGAGCGGCAAACCAGGCCACTCAGACCAATCCCAACGCTTATCTCATGCTGGGAATAGTAGTCCCAGCATGAGAGAAGCGCTGGACTTTGGCATCTGTGAGCCTGCCCAGTGTGTGCCAGTCGAGGAACGGGAGAGGAGCAAGACGGAGCGGACGCAGCGTCAGGTAAGTCGTAATTTATTTATTATTTAATGTTATTCTTTGTTTTTGTATTTATGCATTTATGTATTTATTCCACCCACCCACTGCTGCGTGCCTTACCATGTTGCATCGGGAGCAGTTGCCACTGTGGATGGAATGCTTGAATTAATCTCAGACACCGGTTATTATTCTGGGCTGTAGTCCCGTCCATCATTACTTTGCATACTATGCCACCTCATGTTTGACCCAGCTATGTGCAAATGAGTCTTGACCCTGAGCCAATGGGAACAGTCCAGACCAAACTGCCAAGCTGGGTCCTCCCTGAACCAGAACACAAGCAACCCAGGACCAAATTCACCCTAGTTATAAGCTCATCAGCCAGGTACAGCTTGGTTCCAGTCACAGTGTTCACGGGATACACATTCGGGCATACCCATCCCACTTAGGGTGACACACAAAAGGATACAAAATATGATGGATGAAATGTTTGAATTAATCTCAGCCACTAGTAATTACTCAGGCTGTATCCCAGTCCATTGTAATTTTGCACACCATGTCACCTCAGTTTGAACCAAGCTATATACAAATCAGTCTTGACCCTGCTCAAATCGCAACAGTCCAGCCCGAACTGCCAAGCCAGGTCCTCCCTTGACTGGAACAGAAGCAACCCAATACCGGTTTTTCCTTAGTTACGGGCTCATCAGCTGGGTACAGCTTGGTTCCAGTGATACAGTGTGCACAGGACCTATGTGTGGGTATGCCTGTCGCACTTAGGATGACACACTAAAGTATGCAAAAAAGTGATGGATGCAGTGCTTGAATTAATCTCAGCCACTGGTAATTACTTGGGGCCACATCGCAATTCATCATTATTTTGCACAACATGTCACTGCAGTTTGAACCCAGCTATATGCAAATCGGTCTTGACCCTGCTCCAATGGGAACAGTCAAATGACATCATTATTTACATGACTGGTGACTTCATTCAATGAATTTGACAGTTTGCTATACGCTTATCATACTGGAAGTTATTCAGCGAGCTACATCTAGACCCAAGTTTCTATCACCTCTGTACTAATAATGGGCGTAACCTTTCACAACATGCAAGACATGAAGCATATGTGTGAAATCACATTGCTGCTATTTCAACACCTAATTATAAGGTCACATTAACCTTTGGTTGTTTCAGTGAAATTCTGAGTTTTTTTTTAATGTAAGCTAAGATGTTATTACCATACCTACCAAAAACATCACTTTAACCTTTGTTTTTTTTCAGTGAATTTGTGTTTTTTTATCATATTCAATCAACTCCCTTGCTGAGCATGGCTTTCGCCCATGTGCTGCGGGGGTTTGAAGCACGGCCAGGCCTCAGGCCAAAGGCCGTGCGCAGTGGGAGGTTGGTCGAAGAGCCTGGCTTCTGACCAGGCCCTGTATCCAATTCCCTTTGAGTGGTCACTCCCATAGGCTATGCACAGCAAGGTGGCCCTGTGCCAAACCTCTGGCAGCATGTGGCGAACACCCTGCTGTGCAAGGGTTTTGGCCTCTGATGGATGCCAATCTCTCTGCGAACCACACCCCATATTTTACTTATTCATTTTATTTTTTTCACAGCACCATGGCACTCCTATGGTACCGCCGCTCAAGCTACACCCCCATGGTACTGCAGGACCATGCAAGCTTCGCCCATTAAGCTTGCATAATCTCACTGTACGATGAGGGAGAAGTTTGGGTTGCTGTACCACTGGAGTACTGCAATACTTCCCAGAAGAGCCGCATTTGGTCCCATCCAAGTACTGCGGTACCCAAGGCGTAGGGGCGTAGGTCCCTCTGGGTCCCTTCTACAAGTATCCCTACCCTGTCTCCTCATATTACTTTTTTAAAACAAATTCAGGACACAGGGACTGAGTACCCGAGTCCTCTATTGGCGGCTGCAACATTTTTCTCTGGGTAGTGGCCAACCAATCAGAGCTCTCTGTACCATGAGACCAGTACTGGTCCCGCAGAACTGAAAGGCAGACTGGAGAAAAAGCTACCTGAGACAACCAGAGTAACCTATTTTATTTTCTGTACCGCAGGACTCTCGTGAGACCAGCCGTCCAGATATACCTAATTTTTTAACCCATACATGACCAACCCTTAGCACCTCCTTAAAAGCAAATTTCTGGAAAAGGGCTTCATAGATTTACACCAACTAATGAAAAGTGTGCTTTCTGAGTGAAGTTCTAACTTTCTGCGACATTTGTTGTAATGGTGGAAATCAACCTTTGGGACCTCTCGTTTTTCTTGACCAGCTTGACGGAGCAACCCGAAACATTCCAGGAAGACGCTGAGATGAATTAACTTTTCTTTATGGAAAGTTTCGTGCAGATTCATCAAAGGGCTTCAAAGTTATTATTGAAACAAAAAACCCTCTTCCTATAGAAACTCTGGCTTAACCATAACTACACAGTGCAGAGCTATATATATATATATATCTATATAGATAGATAGATAGATAGATAGATAGATAGATAGATAGATAGATCTAGTTTTATTTGTGGCGCAATGCGTGCCACTTCCAGGGACACCACTGTTGTTCCCCTGGTCCTCTTGCTTGATCACAGTAATCCTGGTCCCCCTGTTGGTTCTAGTCCGGCTGGTGATTCAGGACCTCCTGCCATTGATCTTCCCTGTTCTCCTCCTCCTTCCCTTCCTCCAGGTCAACCAGGACCCTCCTCAAAACCTGTCATTTTAATAGCGTCCAAATTTGTAAACTGGTGATGCGGAGCCTTGGTGGACAGATAAGGATACACGCTGTAGGAAAGTAGGATCTGCTTCTTATGGTTACCCCGACTTTTTATTCATGTTATACTGTTTTTGACTAGTCTGACTGGGATCCTGCTAATCAGGACCCCAGTCTATCTGCTTTCTCCCTAAACTGTTATGTTATGTACTTAGGTACACTCCAGATTGGATACTGGGGTACCCTTGTCAGTCCCTTGTATATGGTACCCATGTACTCAGGGCATAGGTACCCCAGAGGCCTCCCATGGGCTGAAGCATGTATTATGCCACCCATGAGAGGCCATGCAAAATGGAACTACAGGCCTGCCATTTGCAGCCTGTGTACGTTGGTGCATGCACCACTTACTTAAGATATAGGTTTACTATATATCTAAGGGTCACTACACTTAAAACCTATAAGTCACCCCTGTAGCAGGCCTTAATAATCCTGATGGCAGGGTGCTTGGTTCTACGTGAGAGGGTGCCACTGCATGAGCAGGACACCCCTGCAGCCTACGGAGTCCATTCTCCCGGGTTGTTAGTGCTGCAGCGATTTACGACATATAGAGTGGCATTATGCGGCCGAGTGATGACCAACTCTAAAACGGCTGAAAGTAACCCTATCGTGTTTGGTGTCAAACATTGTGGAATCATACCCCTACACCAGTAACTGGTGTGGGAAGTATGATCCACTCCTCAGAAATTAGCTTTGTGAGGTCCCTGGTGTTTCCGGTACCAGCCTTCAAGTCCTTGGCAGCCCAAAATGGTTGTTGCCGACCAGAGACACATTTCTGCCCTCCTGCTGCTGAGCCAAGCTCGAGCAGGGGAAGGCAGAACAATAGGCATCCTGTCACAGGGAGGTGCGACCACCTCCCAGACAGGATTTAGTGTATTAGGCCTGGGTGGGGGGCACATTTGGTGTCCCTGTGCATAGTCCAGTTCAAACCAGTCCTGGGAGCCGTTGGGTCCTGCTCTGGTGTGAAACTGGACAAAGGACATGAAAGTAATCTCCCCACTGTCCAGACCCTCCCCTGGGAGGGTGCCCTGAATCTGTCCAACCCTCTACCGTGGGTACAAAAGGGCTTACCTGGCTGTAGGACCCTAGATTCGACGTGGACAAGATTCTGAAACAAGAAACCACTGACTTCGACCCTCTGGACACGCTGGACTTCGCTGGACTTTGTTTGGGCCCGACTTCGTCTCCCTCTCAGTCTGAAGCCTCGTCTGTGCCCGTGCACCATAAAGGCTCTGTGCAGGACCTGTGGAGCATCAAGGACAACTGAAGATATCTCCCTTGGAGTGAAGGAGTCACTCCCCTGCAACCGCAGGCACCACATTGCAACTGTCCGGCCCGCTGCTCCTGAGCTCGTATGGACTCCGAAGGCTCCAACAACACAGGAGGTAGGTTTCTAAGTCTCTCGAGGTCCGAGCTGCCCTCTCACCAAGTTTGAGGCCAGAATCCCTTGTGGGGGCTGCAATACCCGTACCCCTGTGCACCGCATACTTTTGCAAGTGCATATGCTTGTTGGCAATTCCAAAACAAGTGCACTGGGCTCCGAGTAGCCCAGACCTCTGGCACCATTTCCACCAAAGAACTCCGGCCTCCTCACACCGAGTGCTCCGTGGGCTGTTGCTTTGTGAAACTGCTCGAGGTCTCCTCGCGACTCCTGTGCCGCCGGCCTGTGGGTCCTCTTGAGGGTCAACACCGCTTTTCTTGGGCTCCCCTGGTTGCTCCAGGCCTGCCCTGACTCCCCTGTGTTTGGTGAGTCTCCTGGACCTTGCTGGTCCGAACTGTAACCTTCCTTGACCTTCTGCGTGGGTTGCTGCTGCCAAGGCTTGTTGGTGCTCCCACCAGACACGACCCCTCAGCACTCGGCATCCTTCGTGGGACAGCTCGTATCCAGCTCCTGGTTGTCCTCAATGTCTCCTGGTCCCTGTGGCTGCAGAGTCAGGAAACCCCTCAACGCACCTGAAGCACCCGACATCAATGGGCATTCGTCTACTGAGCCCTTGGTCACTCCTGAGTGACCCAGACTCTGTCCCCTCTGCTTTCAGGTACTCTTCACCAAGAATCCACCTTTGGATTCCAACGGACACTTTCTTCTTCCCAGCAGTTGCTCTTCTTCGAAGTCCTCCATAGAGATCGACAGCGGTTTCCGACGCCACTTCAGACCTATGCACCCGGCTTCCCTGGTATAGGTAACTCTGGTACTACGGTATCCACGGGTGGGGTGGTTTTCCAACCTCCTAACTTCCACTGGGTTTCTTCGAAGTCCACTTAGAAGGGTCCTTAAACTTTAAAACTGCAACCGCAACTCTCCCATAGAATTGTACGTAGCACGCGGTCGTGTTCCCACACTGCACCTGTCCTCTGTGGGGTCCCTACTTACTCGCCATGGGTGGTTCCTTGGGGTCCCAGCGATTCTACATCCTCTAGACACTGTCTTGACTCGAGTCGTGGTTCTTATACCACTATTTTAGTATATGGTTTGGTCTCCCCCTGGAGCCCACTGTGTATTAGTGCTATTCACTATTGTTTCTGTGCTACAGTATTGTGTGCTTTGTGATTATCCTCGTGTGGCAAGAGTACTTCTTGGAAGAAAAAATATTAACCCAAAGAGCAAAAACTTTGATAATGAATTTGGGGGGTTGATTGCTTAATAACACAACCCACATGAGATTGTCTTTTAATCTGATTAAGTACTAACTGTGTGGAGGATCTCTTATTACGTGATAATTTTTTATACCGTTTTATGTACAACACAAAGTGGATCATTTTAAAATTGTTTAATCTTTTGTAATAGCGAATTGTGTTGTGATTTTAATGACCATTTAATGTATGCAACGGTTTTAATTAATCAAGCAAAATAAAATTACCTTACCTTACCTCGTGTAGAGGGTACAGTGTCGTACTTAAAGAGTGTTATGTCAATAAATACATATTTTTATAACTACTGTGTGGTTCTCCTTTCATTTAACCACTACTATAAGGTTGCCTTCTGGTAAAACAAGCTGCTTAACATTCCTTCAAGACTAAGCCTGAAGGCTGCTCTCCACAGCTACCACTTGGATAGCTTTTCAAGGTTATCTTTCACCTCTTAAATCACCATAAGGGTTGTTTGGACTGGTACAGGGTGCCCACTTTAACTAGTAGACAGCATATACCAGGCCAACTTCTCACACACGCCCTCTGCAAATACTGGGTATAAGGCGTCTGCTGTGGAGATCTATCTTCATCCAGCAAGTTTCAGGGTGTAGCAGTGGCAAATAAACTCTGGTGGTTAATACAATTGCAAGAAAATATATGTTCATTTACTAGTAGGTTGAAGCATCATAAAATAGCACAGATAGTTAATGTGCTTGCTTCAGAGGATAATGTGTAGGTCACAAATTTGTATTTTAGGTTGGAGAGGTCAGGGGATTAATGCTTTTGTTGCAGGGATCCTTCTGTTACCTTCAGGTCCCGAGGTAAAATTAGGTATTTTAGCTGAGAGAGTTACTACCTGAATCAACGAGTTACACGTACCTGCAAAGCATAAGTTTAGAAAATTGCAGGTTTTTTTCTAATTGTGTTGTATTATAACGTTGTTAAATTAATGTAATTTGTGTAGTAATAATAGCCCTGATTTTGGGAATAGTAGTTGGCTGAACTAACTAATTTTCTTCTAGGAAATGGAATTTCGAATTGCACCCTGCGCCCCCTCACAGACGTCACAGTTGTGCTCGTGCCTGTAGTGTCGTGCCAGTGAGGTAACTAGTGCGGGGGTCAACGGTCCGCAGAGTGTAACCGCTGGGTTGCTATTATGTTGTAAATGAAACGAAGGATCCCCCAGAGAAAACAGATAATGGAGCAGGACAAGGGAAAAAACATAAGAAAAAGGAAAAAAACAAAAAAACTGGCGCGTGGGTCAATGGCCCGCAGAGTGTAACCGCGGGGGTGTTATTAAGTTGTTCCCCACTACGCAGGTGTGAATGGTACAGCCCAGTGTCACATGGGGCACAATTAATAAAGGTGTGGCCAGTCTGGCAGAATTTTTAGAGACCACCTAAGCTGGGACCTACTAACATCACAAACACTGTCTCTTAGTCAATTGTCCTAGGCCCCATCACGTGTAAAGGCCCGGCTACCGCAGCATAGCAAAGCAATACTGACCCACCGGTCATTAAGGCTGCCCGACACAACAATTGGCAACAAGGGTGGTAATGCCTTCCGCCTGAGTCGTCCGTCGGCTGTGAGAACCCGTGTGCGGCAGCCATGCACTCCCTGGGGGGGGGGGGTGCTCGTGCTGCGGGGGACTGTCTCTACACAGGACAGCACATACTCCGAAGTCCTCTGAATACACCCCCACCCGAGGGACGGTGTGACACTGTGAGTGATGCAGCGAGAATCTTGTCTGCTTTGCACTGCAACAACGTGGCATGTCCAGTTTTGCAGTACCAGGCCACATGGGCCCCCCGGAAGGAGTGCTGCAGGAAGGAGCTGGCACACTCCCTTGCATCCAAACACAGGAGGCGCGTGCACTGTCTGAGATGCTGCCCAAGTGCCCATCTGATGCATACTGGTGCATCCCCAAGCCTACACACACATCTGCATGAAGGAGAGTTCAGTCAAACCCTCTCATGCCTCACATAAGCTGCTTCACTGTGTGGTTCCCAGCAGCCAAGGGCCCATTGCCAGTGTTTACCTCCAGCCATAGAGTCTCCAACAGTCAAGGCCTTCTCTAGTGTGGTTGGGTGGAGAGAGAGCCTCAGTCTGCCCTGTCGCCAGTCACCCACACCTCAGGGCAGTGCACATTAAGATCATTATCATGGTGAACATTCCCCCTAGTGAGCCATTCATCATACAAGGTGCCCCATCTGTGCAAGCACCCACGTGGAGAGACTGGGTGGAGAGAGTGGAGCTATATTTTGAAGCAATTGAGGTAGATGATGAAAGGAAAAGAGCTATGATACTACACCTGGGAGGCAAGGCCACTCACAGGATCTCTACGAGACTCACGGAAGTGACCCCAAAAACACATGAGACTCTGATAATTGCACTCAAAGCGTATTTTGAACACATGGCTAACCAGGACTATGAAAGATTTATCTTTCGCCAGGTCAGACAACAGGCGGAGGAGTCCACTGACATGTTTTACACCAGACTAAAGGAATTGGTGAGCACATGTGGATTCGCCAATGAAGGAGAAGAAATACGGAGTCAGATAATTCAAGGGTGCGTGTCAGCAAAACTCTGCAAACTAATTCCTACAAGAATCAGGCAAGTCCCCAGCAGACATTTTGACCATGGGTAGGACCAAGGAACTATCCAAAGCCAGCGCTTCTCTCTTGGAAGCTGCCTTACAAAAGGCCATAAAGTCTGAGCCTGTTAACGCCATCACGCCTATACCGACATCAAGGAAACCCAAAGCAAGAGGCTCATCACAACCACCCTGTGAGTACTGCGGCAGCCCCATGCACCGCCCAACTGACTGCCCCACGAAAGGCAAGAAGTGAACAGGCAGCAGAAAATATAATCACTTCGCTAAAGTGTATCAGTCAAGCAAAGAGAAGGCGCCCCACCCACTGTCAATGCGGTGTCCGAAACACACGAACAGGACAGCAACATGGATGACGATGAAGATGCTGAACACACCGTTCACTCTTTTTTTGCGATAAGGACTGCTGTGCAATTTCAACGACACTTACCACAATGCCAGATACAGGTGGGAGTACACCTCATGCTAGCCACTGTGGATACCGGGCCATTCATCAACCTACTATCTGCAGAAACCTACCAGATGCTACAACTTCCACCACCCCTCCAGAAAACAGCAATCAAAGTATTCGCGTATCAGCAGAGTAAACCTCTCCTCATTAGAGGGAAATTCCAAACGTCCATCACACATGGACCTCAATCCCTGGAATCCCTTGTTTAGGTTACCGAGGAAAGCCAAGGCATGCTGCTGGCATGCTGCACCGCAGAAGCACTTGGAATCGTCACGTTCACTTTTGGAGTTCACCAGGAAGGAGTCTCACACATCTTGGTGGAATCCTCTGAAGTGTTTGAAGACATCGGGTGCTTGAAAGTAAAAGAAATAAAACACCATATCGACCGATCCATGCAGCCAGTAGCACAGCGACACAGAAGAATCGCCTTCCATCTGAGGCCTCACTTGGAGAAAGAGCTGGAGAAGCTGGAAGCGGCCGGGATAACAGAAAAGGTATCTGGGCCCACCCCGTGGTTGTCCCTCATTGTGGTGACCAAAAAGCCAAAACAACCCGGTGAGGTACGCATATGCATAGACATGATGCTCCCCAATGTCGCGATAAAAAGGGAATGTTACCTTACCCCCACCATCGACGACCTGATAGGATAGTTGAGTGGAGCATGCTAGTTTTAAAAGGTAGACCTCAGATCTGGCTACCATCAACTCACCTTGGCGGGGGAGTCACAGAGTTAAGGTACATTACTACCTTCCCAACCAATGTGGGTCTGCGGCACTACCGAAGACAGAATTTTTGCATTTCAAACACCGCCAAAGTGTTTCAGAACACGATCCGAGAATTCCTGGTAGGACTACCTGGAGTAGAGAATGTCAGTGGCAACATTTTATTGTATGCAAAGTCCATCCCAGAGCACAATGCCAGCTGAGTGTCCTTCAACAGATATGAGATTCAGGACTCAGTCTTCACCAAAGCAAATGTGAGTTCCTCAAGCAACAATTACATTTTTTCAAATACACTTTCTTCTCAGAAGCTGTAGCGCCTGACCCTGAAAAGGTATGTGACTTCAAAGAAGCAGCCCCACCAGACACCGTGTCTGAAGGTCATAGCTTTCTGGGCATGGTCAATTATTGTGGCCGCTTTATCAAAGGATCTGACCGCCTTGATAAACCCTCTTCGTGGGCGCACCAAGTCAGCACCCCCGTGGCATTGGGGAGAAGAACAAGAAGGAGAATGCAGGCCACCAAAGCTGCTCTGTCGACCAACACTATGCTTATGTACTTTGATCTGCAGATGGAAATCACCAGTGCAGTTGATGCTGGTCTGAAGGAACTATGAGTAGTGCTGATGCAGTGGCCTGAGAATGGTGAGTGCACACCAGTAGCATTTGCAAGTCAGTCCCTAAACGAGATTGAGCAGGGGTACTCGCAAATTGAGAAGGAAGCAATTGCCATACACTGGAGGTGCCATCACTTCCATCTGCATGTCTATGGCCAACCGTTTGTAGTCACCACCGATCACAAACCCCTCATTCCACTCTTCCGAGGCACTGCATCAAAACCACCACCTCAAATTGAAAAATGGATGCTTCAACTCCAGGACTACAATTGCCAGGTAGAATATCGTCCTGGCACCACCAACCCTGCCGACTACCTATTGAGGCATCCCAAGCTACCACCCCGGAAGAAGAGAAACAAGCCAATGAAGCCGAAGAATATGTGCAGTACATTGCCGATCGCTCCCATCCACTGCCAATCTCAGTGGAAAGGATACGACAAGCCACTGCCCATGATGAGTGCCTGCAGAGAGCAGTGGAAATAGTCCGGAGCGGCCAGTGGCATCGGTTTAAAGATAATTGGGCCAGCACACCTCAGAGGCACAACGCATCCTGGAAAACTTATACCATGTACATCATGAACTGGCTGCTGACCCTGATGGTTGTTTTTTGCGTGAGCATCATCTTGTAATCCCCGCAAGTCTCATAAATCAGGTCCTGCAACACGCCCTTGTTGGCCACCAAGAAATGGTCAAGACTAAGAACCGGCTGTGCACAAAAGTGGGGTTCTCGCTTATGGATGAGCACGTGGAGACCATGGTAAAATCCTGCCCATGGTGCCAGAACACAGGAGGGCCCCCTTCTCCTGCCCCCCGTGATAACAGAGAAAGGACACCAGCATCTGTGGGTGTGCGCCAGCCTTGATTTCGGAAGTCTGCAGGATGAGAGGTATGCGATGGTGATTATTGATGACTATTCCAAATACCCCTAGTCGAAATTATTGCCTCTCAGGGAGCCCAAAAGGTACTACCTAAACTGGAGAAAACCATGGCCACTCTTGGTCTGCTCAGAGAGCTGAGAACTGACAATGTCCCACCATTTCATGGACAAGAAGTAACAGAGTACCTCAAGTCAATAAACATCACCCACAAGAAGGTTACCCCTCATTGGCCGCAAGCCAATGGGGAGGTGGGACGCTTCATGAGGATTTTAAACAAAGTCATCAGGATCACGGACGCCAACCAACAGCTCTATGAGTGGGCCATCTACTCTTTTCTGCGTGAGTACCGCCAAACGCCTTACTCCGCCACAGGGCAAGCTCCCAGACACCTGCTCATGGGGCAGGTGGTGCAAGACTAGAACCCAGTGGGTGATCAACCTGTCCTGACCAAACGTTGAGTTGCCAATGTGCGAGCTAGTCAGCGCCACCATGCCAAATGATCCCACCTCAAGGTAGGCAATTTAGTCTTAGTGAAGGACCAATTCCCAGGCAGTAAATTCAGACTCCCCTTTGAACGCCATCCGTGGGCCATTACTCATGTTCATGGCCCCAAAGTGACTGCTCGACGAGGCGAGGAAGAAGTGTGATGGAACATTTCTCAGTTCAAACAATTCTACTCGTCATGGCCTCCAAGTCCCCATGTTGATGTGACTGATGCTGGCTTGGGTGGCATCGAAGAGGCCTCAGTAGTGGAAGGCCCGTCGATGAGCTCTCCCGAGTCTGTGAGGGAGGGTGGAGTTGAGAATGCCCAGGGTGACGGCTCAACTGAGGGAGCGAGCTGTGGGCCTCCCACTGGGCCGGTGAGTTGTGACACTTGCACGAGGTATGGTTTGAAAAACAATCCTGTGCCCTCCTGTCTTCTGAAAGATCATGCTGTGTAAGCACCTGTCCTGGAGCTCTAGGTAGCTTTAAGTTTTCTATACTTGTTCTTCACTGAACTGTTGTTGTGCTGGTTGCTGATTTATGACTTCGAAACCAATGCCTCGAAACTGTACTGATGTTGGTGTTTAAGTTATGTTTGCAGCTGTTTCAAAATAAAGGAGGAATGTAGTGTCGCGCCAGTGACATAACTGGTGCATGGGTCAACAGCCTGCCGAGTGTAACTGCAGGGGTGTTATTAAGTTGTTGCCCACTACGCGGGTGTGAATGGTACAGCCCTGTGTCACTTGGGGCACAGTTAATAAAGGTGTGCCAGACAGGCAGGTTTTTAGAGACCACTTAAGCCGGGATTCACTATCATCATGACGACTGTCTCTGAGTGATTTGACCAAGGCCCCACCACGTGTAAAGGCCCGGTTACCGCAGCATATCAGAGCGGTACTGACCCACCGGCCATTAAAGCCCCCGACACAACAGTGCCCGTCCACAATCATGTTCGCAGACCATCAGCGTGTGTACTACTTGACTTGTCCTATACCAGGAAATCCAACACACAGGCAGCATAACCAGGAAGTGGCTCCAGCCCTTCTCCCTCGCACTTGAGGGCAGCATGCAAGGGGTATTAAGGCTTTGGTGATTATTCCACCTTGCCTTTACTCAATTATTTCACCCGGCTGGGCCCTCTCGTGCTTGTGCTGCCTGCTCTTGTGCTGTTTGAGCCAAGGAGGCTAACACTGGGCTAGCTATTACTCTCACCATGTCTACTACACCTGGGGAGCCGGCGGGCGGTGGTAAAGTGGCCTCGTGACTGGTAAAGGCATGTACCCAGTGTGCAGCTGGCATAGTATTGGAGAAAAAGTCCAGGAATTTTGAGGACATGGAGTTTTGGGTTTGCAGAGAACATTGGAGCCCAGGCAGCTCCTCAAGGCAGGACGTGATTTTGTGCCTCAAGGGGCTACCGACCATATCTACCATATGTAAGTGAGTTAAACGCTTTATCTGTGGGTGGTGGTGGTGGTGGCTTGGGACAATCTGGAATAATCAGATGCACAGCATAGTAGCATCATCAAATAGTAATAAAAGTAACTAAATAATAAGGGGGGTGTGGCTGGCAGCCGATGGAAATGGCCGCCGCCTAGAGAAGCTCCGGACCTCCGCGGGATTCCCCGATCATCCGTTTAGTTATCCGTACCCGAATCAGACTACAGTAAGGCGTGACAACGTCATAGGGTGACGGGCACCAACCGACCTGCCCGCGGTGGACGACGGCCGAAAATTCATCGAGTTCTGCCGTGGGGAGTGATCACGGCCTTCATGCCGCACTGGGACCGGGGCCTCCAGTGATTCCTCAGCCCGGAAAACCGGAAGACGCTATTTCCTCCCACTGGGGGCGCGCGGTCGGAGCGTGGCTTACCGAAGTGCCGAGCGGTGCTGCAACTGACCAGCGGAGTCCCAATGTGACCTGAGGGACCTCCTGAAACAGTGCCCGAGACACCGCACACCGGCCCCCCACGGCGGGCATTGAGACCTGACGCGGCCCGCCTGCACTGGGCCGCAAGAGGGTGCGTGAACGCACTAGCAAATAAAGCGCATACAGCAATCCCTGATCCCAGGCGGGGCCGTACATCACTCGCCAGAGACATTTTAAACCGGCAAACCATTGTGAGCATTAAAGGGGTCCATCACCAGCCGTGCTGCAGCTTGCTCTTCACCGGAGACTGCCGCCGCTGAAACATCCAGTTGAATTGAGAGGGAGTAGAACCAAACTGCCTGGGGCACCAGGAAACAGCGACTCCTCCTCTTTTCCTAGCGGGACCTCCATGAACCAAGGCCAAAAGGAGAAATGAGCACTCGCTGCACAACTACTAGTAAACACCCCGAACAATTGCGTATTCACTGAACAGCGGAGGAGGGGCACACACTCACCCGCATCACAGGTTAGGGGTGATAAGTGGACCTAGTGACGCGGCCCCTAAGCATAATCCGTCAACGCTTCAAAGAAAAGTGCACGACCCTAGGGGTAGGAAACCCGAAAGGCCGCGTGCGACTACTTCTCACACAGGCAGGCAGCGGTGAGTACTACCACCTAACTCAAAGCCGGCATACAAACTCTACGTGTACCCAGCACAATGGGAGGACGGGGTCAGCGTGTCACACATCAAACCAAATTAGACAAATATGCCTGCAGTAAGTCAAACCAGGAGCTACCGGATCACGCGGCGACGCCCGCAGAACAGCGCATTACAACAGAAGAAAAACAAGTCACGCTCCAGGATATACTGGACACGCTAAATAAAGTACACACGTCCTTAGAGTCCAGGATAAACACTGTCGCCACTGAACTTACATTAATCCATGCTGATTTCCATAAACTGAGCAAAAGAGTGACAGACGTACAAGCAACAACAACAAATCTCTGCGAAGACACTGCTGCCCTCAAACAGCAAATGACACAACTAGAAACCGAACACAAAGCCATGGCGGCAAAACTGGACGAGTATGAAGGCCGCTCCCGGCGCAATAACGTTCGTATCGTAGGTGTGCCTGAAGGAACAGGAGGGCCAGCCATCGATCTATTAGTAGAAGACCTAATTAAGAACCACTTGCAACCTCGAGGTCTCTCCAACTATTTCTCAGTCGAGAGAGCTCATCGCGTCCCTGGAGGTAGGCCTAGACCAGGTGCACCCCCTAGGCCTATACTAGCCCGAATTTTTAACTTCCGAGATCGTGACCTCATTTTACAGACTGCCAGAGTGGCACATCCGGTCAGATACGAGCAGAGTACGATCTCCTTCTTTCCCCACTATACGGCCACAGTTGCAAAGCAACAACGCAATTTTTTGGAAGTGAAGAAAGAACTGCGGGCTCGCGAGCTCAAATACTCCATGATGTTCCCCTCAAAGTTAAGAGTGGTAGCCAACGGGAAAGTATGGTTCTTTACAACGCCGGAGGAGGCGCAGGACTGGCTTGAGGGGTGGCGCCTGATCACTCCTCATGGAAGAGCCGGGCGACAAGCATCAGGCGCACCACAGTCAGAACGACGAGACGCAGCGTCTGCAAGTGAGGGGGCCGAGGAGGAGGACTGACCTCATAGCGGGATACCTCCCGTTGGAGAATAGCAGTGTTGGACACAACCTGTCAAAGAGTCAAAGGTACATGGACCATAATGGCGTAACGACCAGATCATCGCAGAAGGGCCTAGAAAGTGACAACCACAGACCGGATGATCCCGGATATTGGTAGCGACCTCGGCACTGCCCGGTGACACTTCCAGACGGGCCCTTATGAATGACCAGGAAGAAGCCGTAGTGATCGTACTTATCACTGAGGATTCGTGGACAACTGAACAGATAATGTATAACATGCCAGGGGATATTCTGGGGAGGGTACCGGGGTGGTCTCCCCCCTACAAAGGTACTGGGAACTGGGTATTAGGCACTCTGCAATGTTGGGGAGGCGGGTAGTTCTTAAACCGTCATGCAGGGAGGAGGGAGGGACGAATGTTCACCTGTATTAGTTCTAGTTTAATTTTTCTTTGTTCTATGTTATGGTTTACGGTGCACCTTTATTACACTCTCAAGAGACTGCTACTCGGAGACCAACTCTCTACTCCTCCACTTATGACTCCAGTGACACATACATCCACCCACACTAGCCCCAAGGCTTCCGTGCCTGCACGTACTCTGCACCTACCACTAATTTCTTGGAATGTAAACGGCCTCAGAGATAAAGTAAAGAGAGGGCTGATATTACAATATCTTAAACGTAAAGCACCAGCGGTGATACTCCTGCAGGAGACCCATTTAGTAGGAACAACCTGTAAAGCCCTAGACAGATGGGGCTTCAAACTGGTAGTCCATTCCGAATTCACATCCGGCTCATGAGGGGTCGGGATCCTGATTAAGAAACAATACCCACTCATCATCAAACACACGCACACAGATGAGCAAGGCCGTTTCGTGGCAGTATCCTGCCAATGGGAGGGACGATCTCTCAACATCGTGTCCGTGTATATACCCCCAGCACTTCACTCGTTAGCATTCCCGGCGCTTAGCGCATTCCTACTCCGACTTCCAGAAGGAGAACTTATCTTGGGGGGCGACTTTAATGCAACCCTTCATGATGTGCTAGATCGGACGCCACGCCGACAACAACACCTACCACATTCTACCCTAGCAGACTTTCTCGAAACGATAGGCCTAGTAGACGTCTGGCGTTCACAATTCCCGCAAACACGGCAATATACATATCAGTCAGGGGCTCATAACAGTCTCTCTAAGATAGATTATATACTGACACCAGCGGACAGTGTGGGAAGATTCGTGGATATGACACATTTACTGCGGGGAATATCGGACCACGCACCCGTATTTGTTAAATATACACGTAACACGTCTACCCAAGGCCGTATATTCCCAATATACCCAGGCTATCTAAAGAGCCCCAAGATTGGAAAGGGCCTAACCACGGCCACAAAGCAATATTTCAGTGAAAACGAGTTCTCGGTCCCCTCGGCCCTCACTCTGTGGGAGGCATACAAAACCATCCTCCGGGGACAGGCCATATCTCTCATCACAGACCACAAAAGAGAAAAGGCACGAATGGTATTGACACTCGAGCAGGAAGTGGGCGAACTAGAATTATTGCTCCTGGGTAAGATTATTATACACGAAACCTCTTGCACATGTAGTGGCGAATGGCCGTATATCCAAGGAATTCCCTCTGGGGCACGGCACCAGACAGGGCTGTCCATTGTCGCCGCTCCTTTTCGCACTCGTGCTGGAACCATTAGCTGCATGGATAAGACTGGAACCAGTTATCCGTGGGCTCCGCTGGACCGAGGGCTGGGAGGACCGCATATCCTTATACGCAGATGATATCCTTTTGTATATGGCCTCCACCAACCGCTCACTGCATAGAAATTTGAATATATGTGACTCTTATGGGAAGCACTCAGGTTACACGATCAATTGGGGCAAATCAACGCTGTATGTCCTGGCAGGCCCACCGCCGAAGCTACCTAGCGGGTGTGCAGTGAAGATAGTGGAAGATAGTTTTAAATACTTGGGGATTCATATCACTTCAGACCCGGAAGACTTCATGACCCTAAACCTTCTAGAACCCCTAAAGAGATTACGTAGGGATACCAAATATTGGCCATCCTTACCATTAACACTGCTAGGTAGAGCAGCGCTCTTCAAAATGATGGCACTCCCCCGATTTCTTTATGCTCTGCACAACGCCCCATTCTTAGTCCCCCCCGTCCTATTTCCGCTCCATTGAAGCAGAAGTGACCAAACTCCTTTGGAATGGGAAACCAGCCCGGATAGCAATGACCAATCTAATTAGGACTTGGTATGATGGTGGCATTGCGCTCCCCAATATACAAACGTATTACTGGCCGTCCCAACTGGCCGTAATAAATGAATGGGTTCATGTTCCACATAATGACCCGGCCTATCGCCTGGATAGACTTGTCCTGGGAGCGGAGGGCCTTAACCGAGCGCTATATAACACTAACCACAAGATGGCTCTCTTAGGACCGATGAAGCATACGATTCAACTTTGGCATATGGTACTAAAAAAGCTGGGATGGAATAATAAGATCACACAGGCAACACCCCTTTGGGACACCGGTAAACTAGGCAAACTGCACAATAGCAAAGGCTTCAGACAATGGGACATCATCGGAACATCAAGGGTGGGGGATCTGTGGGCCAAGGGAAAAGTAATTCCATTTACCCAACTCCAAGACTAATACGAGATGGCACCTACAGAACGATTTCGCTATCTTCAGGTCAAGCACGCACTAGAGGCTGTCATCCCACCTGACACTGCCCTCCCTGAGGCTTCCCCGTTAGAAGACAGACTCCTAACAGACCACATGGACAAAAAAGCCACGTCCTTAACATATCGCAAAATTATTAATAATCATCCTGACCCGACACAGTCTCTTCGGGATAAGTGGCAGAAAGAGGTGGGAGAGCTAGACGAGGCTGACTGGCAAGAGGCACTAGCATCCCCGAAGGAGGTAGCAATCTCCTCGAAACTCCGCCTAGTGCAACTTAAAGTGCTCCATAGGATCTACTACACTAGGATAATACTATGCAAAATAGGAAAGGCTGACAGTCAACTTTGCCTTCGGCAGTGTGGGGCAGTAGGTACATTTTATCATACAATGTGGGAATGCCCAGAGATAGCGACATATTGGGAGAAGGTTATGTCCACAATAACACGAGTCAGTGGGGCCCCTGTACCACCAGAACCTAAGCGGTGCCTGTTAAACATATGGGAAGCAACAGATCTAAACACCACAGCGCAAACCTGGGCGACACTGGGAATGACGATAGCAAAGAGGAACATAGCCAGACTATGGGGGGCGCGAAACACTCCCACTTTACGAGACTGGAGTAGGGACATGGATATGGCAATGGTGGCCGAAAGAGCGGTGTATATAAATAGACGATGCCCCAAAAAATGGGAACGATTATGGGGAAAGTGGAATGCCTTTAGAGGGGGGTTATGTACCACACCTACTATGGAGTCGTCACAGGAAGACAGTTAGAGTACTGCAAAGTGGCGAATGATTCCGACCTCAAGTAATCATCACTTTATAAATATCACTGTAATGATGTAATGTAAGGCGAATGTATGAGTACCGGTTCTATTAATTATGGATTGTAATAATATATGTTTTGCACCAATAAAAAGAATTAAAAAAAAAAAAAGTAACTAAATAAGTGTTGGAAGGAGGTGAAAAAGAGTAGATTGCTCCTCGGATCTTCATTTTGATCTATAATCTTGTGTGCTGAGGTGAATGGACAATCACTACAGTTGTGTATTTATTCCCCTAGATGACTGTATAGTGAGGGGAGGAATTGCAATATTGCGTACTCGATTACTTATATTCTACCTGGGAGATACAATCAAATAAGTCTAGAGCCTGGAAAATAATAACCCAGAAAAATAGAAATGGCAAGAACCCGAGTAATGAATCTCATTTGTACCTTTCTGAAGAAAGTCCTCTTTCTGATACTATAAGAGTTGGTAAACCTTCAGGGGAAAAAGAGCAACATAGGGCAATACAAAGTGAGTCTGTGATACCAAACACTTCACCAGAAAAACCTTACTGGGCCTAACCCGGGCCCAGGAATAGATTTACCTATTCTAAATGCAAGAGATATAACAGATGTTTTAGATCGACCTGATGAAACGGATGCCTGTGCAGCAAGAATAGAGCCGAGGTTGTCTTCATCCCTGTGTTTAGTAATGCGGCTTCCCGGAGGAGGGTCTACTGGACGAACTTGAGCTTGCATGCAAGATACGTTTTGCAGCACTGATTTTGATCCAAACTAATTGAACTCAATTGGGGCAATACAAGAGAGTCAAATTCAAGACCAAATCTGTTAATGACCATTCCCCAAATGATCAATTGATAATTTTCAAGAAGGCGGTTGCGATGAAACGAGCTGTCCCCCCCAAGATCTCTATTCAACATTGCAGATCGTTTTATCCCTCTACTTCTTCCTCCATTTTGGACATAATGTTGTTAATGCAAAAGACTCTACAGGGTATTTTTGAGGCTATAGTTTTAAATAATTATATTTTAAAATTCCCAAAATCTTATTTGCAAACGATAGCCTCTGAATTGTGGCAAATTAATGTTTGTATGACATCATTCGCAAAGCTAATAGATAGAACAGAGGAGGTGGTACTGCATGAGGGAAATGGGGGAGGAGGGAGTATATAGCAATGATGAACAGCCCCCCCCCCCTCAGTTTACATTTCAAATGGGCATTGTTAGTCAAAAAATGGGGGAGATACCCAGCTTACCAAAATAAATATCTAAGAAATTCCTTGTGTAAATTGAAGTATGGTAAGAAGGTAAAAAGTGAGGCAAAAAGAGGTAACGAGAAAACGGTGTAGGGAAAGAAATGAGCTTTAAATAATAACAGAAGTCAGGATAACACAGAGGAGGAGACGAATAGAGAAATAGGTGCTGTAAGAAGGTGTCAAGTTGATCCAGAGGGACTTGATTAGCTTAGGAAAACTAGTAAAAACAAGACAAACAAGTCAAAGAAAGTTTCCTTAAAAGAATGTCTAATCAGTGTTGAAGCACCAAGAATTTGTGGTCCCCAAGAGAATAAATCATTGAGAAAGGGTAGAGCTCCTGCCCAAACAAGTGGTAAAAATGTAACTAAGGAACAACCATTGGCAATAATACCCGGCACCAGTGGGTCAGAAGGTAAAAATTGAGGCAAAAAGAGGTAACGAGTAAACGGGTTAGGGAAAGAATTGAACTTTTAAATAATAACAGAAGTGAGGATAACAAACAGGAGGAGACGAATAGAGAAATGGTTGCTGTAAGAAGGTGTCAAGTTGATCCCGGGGGTCTTGATTAGCTTAGGAAAACCAGTCAAAGAAAGTTTCCTTAAAAGAATGTCTCATCAGTGTTGAAGCACCAAGAATTTGTAGTCCCCTAAAGACAAAATCATTGAGATAGGGTAGAGCTCCCACCTGAATAAGTGGTAAAAATGTAACTAAGGAACAACCATTGGCAAGAATACCCAGCACCAATGGGTATATAGCGCTCCGGATAAGTAATGTAAAATGGTGTAAGGCTGAGAAGAATTTATGTGTATTAGTAGCACCGCTCCAAAGGGCTTAGGGAAAAACTAGGTAAAGTTGAAGTATCAAGATCAGAAGCACGTCTCAAGGCATGTAGATATTGATAGGGATGGGTCAATGACAACTACATTCCCTTGTGAAGATTTTAGTAGAAAGAGCCAGGATATCTGTGGCATAAATCTCTGTGCTTGTCTAGGCTCTGAGACTGAAATCGAGGAGGACTTCGATGACCTAAGTGATGTTGATCAGGGCTGCAATACTAAGCACAAACTTGAAATGCTCTCTTGGTATATTCATAGTTTTAGGAATTTGGGGAAGCAAGAGATCTTTAAGTGTATAATCTGCACATGTAGGATCTTATGTCTCCAGGAGACATAGCTGTGCGTAGCCAGGTAGTAACACCACGCAAGGTGTAAAATAATGAGTCGGCTAACTGGTACGAGTTTACAGCAGCACTAAATGTGATTATCTCAGCCCTCTCTAGACAAAGTGTGATCACGGAGAAGCAGCTGATGGCAGCCCATGGCCTGGAATTATTAGTGAAGGGAATCAACACTAAACTCCAAGGTTTGAATCTATTGATCAGTAAAGCACAGTAGGCGCAATCACAGCCCCAACTATGTGCCCGGAGTCATGCCAAGAAATTATTTCAAAAGTAGATGTCCCATCCACCTTAACATCAATTTTAGATGATTTTAAGGCAACCAAGTCAGCCACTTTAGCTAAGCAAGCGGACCAAGCCTGGGCTAGAACAAATATTGGCACTCAAACAAACATAATCATCACCGCTGCAGAGATTCTCAACCCGCCGGCAACTGAGTTAGCAAAGCTTACTACCCTGCTGGACGTGCTTTTTAACAAATCACAACCCATATGAACAGCAGCATGCCCAGGCCCACAGGCCTTTGGCTCACAAACAAACATCCCTGAGATCACAATGGAGACCACCTGCTGTCGCAGCCAACTTCATAAAAAGATGGTGGCTCCTTTCTGGGAAAAACAGAGGCCCGGTTAACTAGGAAACTCTGTCAAGAAAAGGTCCCTAAAGCTAAAAAAAAACAAGATGAATTCCAGCATGTTCTGTCAAAAAAGAACCCCAAGAGGTTGAGAAACAGAAGCGCTACCCATTGTTCCACGAAAAATCCCCCCTCAATGGCAGAGAAATCAAAGCCATCCGGGCGGGAGAATCACGTTGACCATTTAGAGCTTCTGAATAAGGGGGCCTGCCTTGGAACTTTGACTGGGCTGCTTCTGTCCACAACTTGCTGTCAGGACATCTCTTACACCTCCTCTTGCTGGCTATCATCATTGGGGGCATCACTGTTGGGGACGAGCCGTCCTGGACCACAACCGCAGGGGACTACATGTCTCAAAAGCCTCCTGCAGCTCCACCTGTACCCACTTACATGGGCGTCTGCAGAAATATTTTCTGGGGGGGGGTCATAATTTTAACATCATCCATCCTCTGTACCGCGCTGGTGTTGCAGTGCGCGGTGATGTCGTCTCAGTACCGGCAGCGCAATCTTGAATTTTTTTTTAAAGGGCAAGTGCATAGCTGCCAAGGTTTCAGATTGCTTATGTGTGACATTTTCATAACTTCAGTATAATTATGAGTGACACTTTCTCGAGGGCAAAATCAAGCAATGAAGACGAGGGAAACATAAATATCAGTAATTTAAAAATAATTTTTTTAAAATGTATTTATTAGAGTTTGGTTGCATACAAACATAACAAGTTGTAACTTGACCATACGACATAGCAAAGGATTCTTCAAGTAATTACATGACCAGTAAAGCAACGACGCTTCCCACGGCCCATAGCCTCCCATATCGAGAATCCACCCATGTAATATCAGTAATTACATCCATTTAAGCAACGAGAAAATCTAAGAAGATCTTAAAACTGCTGCGAAGCACCAGAAATGGAAGGACACTGTTGGACCTGACTGTACCAAACAGGATGTGAGAGGCCCCAGTACGGATAATCTCAGCAGCCTGCTAAAAAACTATCACAATTACTTAGAGTTACTACAGTGTAAGCTGTGGCTGCCAAGTTTTCAGATTGCTTAAGTTACATTCTACTACCTAATGTGTGACACTTTGAGTGACACTTTCTCACCTGCAAAACCAAGCAATAAAGTCCATATAAAAAGCTAAATATTGTAAATTACCACTTTTTGAGCAATGAGAATCACCAGCCTGACTACATAGTCCATTCTAACACCATTAACACCCATTATAGGAAGCATGATCTAACCCTGTCCATCCTAACTCCATTAACAGTATCAGAAACAGTGAGTACCACCCAGTGTGTTCAAATCCTATACACATCCAGATCTACCCTCTTCAATACACTCCAACCCCGTTTACATCCATCAGAGCCAGCCAAATCAGTTGAATGCCTTTCTAGCCCCATTTGCATCAACCAGAACCAGTGTGACCCTGCCCAGTCTATTATAGTTCCATAAACACCCATCAGAACCAACCTGGCCCTGTCCATTCCCATAGTAGCCACATTGACAATCTGACCAGCCAGCCCTCGCCAGTGCATTCAAACACCATAAATAGCCATCCAACCCACCAGTTCAAACCATGCTAGCCCCTTGTATATGGACCAGAACCAGCCTTAAATAGGGTTGCCACCTGGCCGTTTTTTAATCGTCCTGACCAGTATTTTAATGTCCTGGCCAACACACAAAATTAAGAAAATCACCAGCAGTTGGTATTTTTACCTCATATGAAATGCATGCTTAAAACAGCAACCATGAGAAGAAAGATCTTCAAAAGGTGCTCTAGAACTGACTTAATGATCAGTGATTGATAATCAAAGTAAACAAAGGCGAGGGTCGAGCTTGGATGAGGTGGCAGCACGGGTAAGGTAAGAAAAAGAAAACTGCTGCCTGCTCACTTAAAAGTAAACAGAAATAATCTTCACCAAGAACACGTCCCTCTGGGGACAGATTTTAACACAGTATTTTTTTAACATGCTTTTTATAGCTTTCTCAACAATATTCCATCTTAGGCGGGTGATAAATTGTACAGTGATATAATATTATCTAATTCATAATCTCTGTGGGCTACGGAGGTATCATAGTGTGTTGTGTGTATATATTAATGTTGACCTTTTAATTCAGTCTTCTTAGCATTTACCGACATAAAATCAAAACAATTATAACAAAACAAAGAATTACAACAGGCAAGGCGCCGAGTCCACGTGTGGGACCAAAAGCACTGTCTCTGCCGTCAGTCCGGATCGTTTGTATTCACACCTTGGAGACCGCATGCTGGTCTCCATAGAGGTCTTTGAATAGAGGCTGCTTTCTCCTGACTTACTAGTCTTTTGCTACAATCCTGTTGGCAAAATTTACACTCTTCTCTGCTAATGCTTTTTCCTTGCACACGTTCTATTTCTTTTAAAAAGATTTTATAATACGGTGTATTTTCTTTGTATTTTCCCTCGCTGCTAATACTTTTTCCTGCTATTTTTAGTAGATTTTAACAATACTGTGCATTTTCCTTGTATCCTTCCAGACCAGTTTATTATGTGTTTAGCAAAATGGGTAAACCTAAGGCTTTAGATCTTCTAGTACAGGGCCCTGCCAAACATCTCAAAAGTTCCAGCAAACCCGATAACTGTCTTCTTAGAGAGATTGATTTGTTATTTGAAGAAGTGGAGATACTTATTAGCTTGGTTGCACTACTGTTGGACTGAAAATGCGTCTAGCTGACTCCTTCTAGTATTGTGCGAGTTAAGTTAGTATTTGCGGCACCATTTTGTATTCAGCCGCCATCTTGTACCATGCCCGAAATGAAGCTTCTGTCTCATACTGTCTGCCTCAGTAGAAAGCAGCCTCGATTGTTTCTCTTTATTATTCAAGGTTGCGCTTCGCTGCACTAATGAATAGATCATTCTGTAACTGCATGCCTTTCCCCGTAGGTAGGCCTGCTCCCACTCTCAGAGAGATGGGCACGGGCAGAGTAACCTTGAAACTAAGATAGCGTGTACCCGGTCTCAGGATGGTAGCCCATCCTTCTGTACCTCCTTTGTTCATGAGCGCCCAGGCTGGAAAATTCCAGTCTGGGCGGGTCTTTAGGGGTGTTGGAAATGTATATCTGACTTTACCATGTTGACTGGGGTCAGTCCCTCTGCACCTATCTAAGGAGGCTGGTCGGACCGGACTCCGCTCGAGTGTATGACTAATAAATAACTTTGGTTTGTATTCTCTACTGTCTGACCGACTCTTCATTTGTATGGAAGGCTGAGAGGTGGTCGCGAGTGACCCGGGTGGCCCTAAATGGGTCACTTCCTTCAGTTGGCGCCCAAACAGGAACCCCATCGGGTGAGTGACCCTTCCTTGCCCGTGGACGGGTGAGGGGGATGGGGCCATGTCGGGTCAGACGGGCGGACCGTGGATCCCTGCACGAGAGAGTCTAGTACTCGCAGCTGCCCCGTCTGTCTGACCGGGCGGTGCCTCGGCCAGTGGTCATCCCGGCTGGGGTCCTGAACGGGGAAACCCTTGGATTTGACCGTTTGGTCCGAAGAGTCGGCAGTGGAGAATAACTTTGTTTGACCTGTGTGCACCAGGTGAGTTTGCTTTGGTTTTGTTCTGTGGCTATGGCGCCACTTTGGCTTGTGTTTGGTACGGTCTGAGGATCGTTTTTGGACAAGTGCTTGAATTTGTTTGAGTTCTTTGTGAACATGGTACCACTTTGATTCGGATTTGGTGAGGTCTGAGGGCCAACTTTGGTAAGATATTTACAAATATCTGCTCGGCATAAATAGTGAACGTTTTGTTTGGAAAATGCCCTGCTTGAGTAAGTTCTGCTGTGTGAGTTGTCGTTGTTGCTCTGCTGATGCTTGATTGGAAGAGAGTCAGCCTGCGCCTCCGGAAGGCACTCCGAATTTTGAGATGTACGTTAAGCATGGCCTTGGCCCTATTATGTTTAGTACGTTATGGCACAAATATACGAGGGACAACGCCGAGTTGCAGTGGCCGCTGACAGGCACTTTTGATGAGCAAAAGCATAATTTCCTGCAGGATAAATTGTTTGCGAAGAGAAGTAGGCAGTCGATGTTTGATTCCCTCAGGACGTGGCAAAAGGAAGCTAAACAGAGACGAATGAAAGCAGAAAAGGAAGCCCAAAAGGGAAGGATGCAGACAGTGACTCAGAAAGCTGTTGCGTATGATAAAGAGAAGACTGAGAAGGGGATAGAGTGTGCCGATAGGAAGTTTCGATTGCAATGTGAAAAGTCTTATGTGGTTCAGGAAGGAAATGATACATTTGTGGAGGAATTGTTAGACACTCGACCTCCGCCTCCATACGCCCCGCAGAGAATATACCCTGCTGTGCCACAGCCCCAGTCGTCTGTCTCTTCTGCCCCTGCCGTTTCTGTTTCTTCTGTTATCGACTCAGTTGCTTTAGCCGCTGCGCCTCCTGTCAATTCTGTGGCTTCACCTTCCGCGCCTGCGATAACTGCTAGTCTCCCTGCTATGCGTATTGTGTCAATGTCTTCTCTTTCTCCAGCCCTTACGCCCACAACACAGCCATTAAAGACATTGGTGCCTGCTCTTTCTGTTACTACTCCTTCCCTCTTCCCTCATTCCCCAGCAGTACTGGGTAGCAGAACGCCTGTACGTGGATCAGGGGACGGGGACGGGGACTGGGCAACTGCTAGGGAGCGACTGGGGTGGATTTTGATACGATCAGATGTGGGAGATGAAGAGAAAAGGACAGTAGCCAATCAGGCCGCTCAGTGGGCTCGTCACCCCATCTATAGTACGGAAGATGTGTGGAGTGTGATGAAAGACTATGAGCCGTTTGTGCAGCAGCATGCCCTTAAGCACATGTCGGCTACACTGATTGGATTGTGGGAACAGTGCTTCAATGCTGTAGCGCCCCAGATTATTTATGATATCAGGGATAATGTATATGCTGCTGGTATGGCGCCTGAGGAGGTTTTTGGTAAAGTTGCAACGTTGGTAGCTTATCAAGGTAGGATGTTTGAGAAGAGCCCGAAGACAGTGTCCCAGTTTCCGATGAGGGAAGACCATCCCATAGACCACCCCGAATTGCCGGAACTACGAGATCAGAAGAATACTGTCATTAGACCGAGGATAGAGGTCCGTTTCCAAGAACAGTGGGTGTACACCCTGTGGAAAAGGAGTGAGGTTTTGTCCTTTAGACTCAGTTACCTGACCCTAGAAAAACTCCAACTGCGTAGTATAAGGAATTGACTGAGGCTGCTTCATCAACAGTAATGACGCTTGCGGATATTGAAATGCTCTTTGGTCTGCTGGTGCCCATCGACATTTGGAGGCAGGTGCACACACAGGACCACATTGTGGAATTGGGTGGTACATGGGACCAGATTAAAGCATGGGATAAAGAAAGGAAGCCTTGGGAAAAGCTTAAGGCCGAGATACTAGCTTTACCCGGCCGAATTATTACCTATATGCACTCTCTTATTCCACCGAGAAGGGTAGATTGGGACAAGTTAACGGCATGTCATCAGAAGAAAGATGAAAGTGTGTCTGATTTGTTTCACACGGTTCGAGGGTGTGTTTTGGGATTTTAGTGGACAGGATTTGTCAGTAGAAGGGGGTGTCCGGTTGTTCATCAATAGATTTGTTACGAACCTGCTCCCAGAGATTGCAGCTTGGTTGCAGGCTTCAGAGAGCTCTTGGACGACATCCTCCCCTTCCGTTATATTGAGTATGGCACAGTATTATGAACACAGGGAGAGCAAGGAAAAGGAGAAGGTGGAAAAGAAGCATAAGGAGTTGAAGACGAAGGTATTGTTACAGTAGGCGTCTAGGGGAAACGGTAGAGGACGTGGAGCTGGTCTGGCCCGGCAGCTTTCCTGTACTAGTAGGAGCACTGCGCCTGTGGGGCCGAATCAGTGTGCGTATTGTAAGGAGGAGGGGCACTGGCGTAGCGAGTGTCCGGTGTTATTGCAGAAAGTTGCGGCACCCAGAGGACGAGGTTCTCGTGGACGGGGCCGTGGAGCAAGTGATCAGGATGGGGTTCGGGAGGATGGGACATCGCAGGGTGGCTCTGACTAGAACTATTTTGATGACCCTCGAGGGAGACAGTATTATCACGATGATTATGATCTGGACGAGGTGACAGGGATGTCTCGCAGCTAGGACAGCCAGGGACAGGGTGAGGGACCAGTCCAGATACCTGTAGATCAACGCGGTCCTTATGTCACCGCAGATTTGCAAGGCTCAGTTAAGAAATGCTTAGTGGACACGTGCAATGAATAGCTCTGTTTCTCGTTTGCTGGTCCCCGGGGCAGCTCTGTCTGGCCAAAATAATGTTTCGGTAGGATTTTCTGGCGTACCGGTTGTAAGCCCCATTTCCAAACCTCTTGCTTTGACTATCGGTCCTTTTACTGTGGATTCACAGTTCTTATTGACATCAAATTGTGAAGAGAACCTAATGGGCTTGGATTTATTAAAGAAATTGCATACAACAATTTCTTTCTCTCCGGAAGGTGTTTACATGACAATGGGACCGAATCTGATCAGCTCTAGTCAGTGTCTGTCCAAAGATGCGCCCCTTCCTGCTGAGTTTAAGGCTGTGCCACCCCCTTTGTGGGCAACAGGTGACACGGATGTAGGACTATTGCAAATTCCCCCATATCCATTAAAGTTAAAGACCATGCCATTTTGCCTCGTATTCCCCAGTACAAAATACCACAAGCAGGGGAGCGAGCTTTGTTGCGGATTATACAGGACCTGATTGAGTCAGGAGTTGTTGAAGAGACGACTGCGAATGTGTGTAATAGCCCTATTCTTCCCATTCTTAAGAGGGCACCTTCAGGCTCCTCTGATGATCACTCAGATGTTTATCGTTTTGTGATTGATTTGCACGCAGTTAATAAAATAGTGGTCCCTCAGTTCCCGGTGGTCCCTGACATTACTGACATTCTGACAATGATTCCTTCATCTGCTAAATTCTTCTCTGTCATTGATTTGAAAAATGCCTTCTTTAGTATCCCAATCCATCCTGATAGTCGCCATCTGTTCGGCTTTACCCTGGCTGGCAGAAGCTTTAGATTCTGTGGCGCTCCTCAGGGCTATACTGAGAGCCCTAGTATATATAGCCAAGCACTGAAAGCTCAATTGGACTCCCTCACGCATTCCCCAGGTAATGTATTGCTTCAGTATGTGGATGACATACTGATAGCTTCTGACACTGAACAGGGATGCAAAGACAGTACGGTTAAGTTGTTGCTACATTTGGCTCACCATGGACATAAAGTGTCCCTTTCTAAATTTCAATACTGTCGACAGGAGGTCACCTATTTAGGTCACCTACCGTCGAAGGAGGGTAGGAGATAGACCCCTAAACGCATTAGCGCCATTGTTAAAATGCCTATCCCTAAAACCCAGAGGGATGTGCGTGCTTTTATTGGCATCCCTTCCTAATGTCGCCATTGGATCCCTAATTATTCATTACTAATAAAGCCTTTGCTTGCATTAACCACTAAAGATGTGCATAAGCCCCTGCCTTGGACGCCTGAATGTCAGCAGTCTTTTGAGCAATTAAAAGTTGCGCTGTGCTCTGCTCCTGTGCTTGGCACGCCTGATTATGGGAAGCCATTCGTGCTGTATGTACATGAGACGGCTGGTTGTGCGCTCTCAGTTTTAACACAGGCCTTTGGAGGTAAGCAAAGGCTGTGTGCTTATTTTTCTGCTTTGCTTGATCCAGTTGCCAGGGCCCTCCCGAGCTGTTTAAGAGCGGTCGTGGCTGTGGCCATCTCTATAAGGCAATCGGCTGGGCTCGTACTTGATACTGACCTCACAGTCATGGTGCCTCATGCTGTGTATACCCTATTGAATAAGACCAAGACACAGCACCTCACCAGTGCACGTCTGACCGGTTATGAGCTAACTCTCTTTGCCCCGCATATCACGATCAAAGGATGTGCCACTCTGAACCCTGCCACGTTACTGCCCCTCCCTTCTGAGAGTGAGGAAATAGACATACATGATTGTCATTTTCGGACTGAGGAAGAGACGAAGGGATGGGTAGACCTGACTGATGTTCCCTTATCTGACCCCCAAGGGGAACTATATGTCGATGGCTCTTGTTTCAATTTACCAGATGGCACCACCACCGCAGCATATGTGCTTACCACACTGCATACGGTAGTTGAGACATCACGAGTTCCTTATTAGTCTGCTCAGGCATCTGAACTGGTCGCCCTTATTAGAGCTTGTGAGTTGAGCGAGGGGCTGGCTGCTAATATTTATACTGACAGCCACAACGCCTTCGGGGTTACCCATAATTTTGGGCGGCTCTGGGCAGAGAGAGGGTTCCTTACTTCACATGGGACGCATATCCAACATGGCCCTCTTATACATAGGCTTCTGACCGCCTTGACACTTCCTAAGAAATTGGCTATAGTAAAGTGGAGTGCCCACAAGGCAATTACAGATGATGTAGGAAGAGGAAATGCATTTGCAGACCAGACAGCTAAGGAGACAGCTCGAACAAAAATGAAAAAGATGTTTGTAGCGGGTCCTGCCAGGTGGGTGCCAGAGGTCACTATGTTCGAGGATACCCTAGACAATGTGAAAGAAATACAGAGTGAGGCAACGATTGAGGAGTTAGCAGTATGGCAGGAAAGCACAGCACGCCTAGATGAGGATGGGTGTTGAACGGATAAGTCAGGAAAACAGAGATGGATGTTACCAGACGCATATGTCCTCCCTGTGGTCACTATGGCGCACGGGCCAGCCCACATTAGTGTGAAAGGCATCTGTAAACTGTTAAATCCTGTATGGCAGAATGACAACATTCCCAGGGTTGCTGCTCACTTAGTAAAGTACTGTATGGTATGCATGATGTATAACCCTGGAAAAGGCACCCCTACACCCCCTGGTAATTTTGCACCGCCTTCCTTCCCTTTCGAGGTCCTTCAGATGGATTTCATCGAAATGGAACGAGCCAAAAATCTGAAATATGTGTTAGTAGTTGTTTGTGCATTCAGTAAATGGATTGAGGCGTACCCCACTAAAGAGAATACAGCCATGGCGATGACGAAGGCACTCCTAAAGGAGTTCTTACCGCGTTTTGGCTTGCCCCTTTTGATTTGGAGTGACAACCGAAGTCACTTCAATTCAAAGGTTATCCAGTTAGTGTGTGACGGTTTGCACATCAAGCAGAAATTTCATGCTGCAAACCACCCCTAGTCAGCAGGTCTGGTTGAGAAGTACAATGGTACTCTCAAACTGAAATTGGCAAAGATTCAAGAGAGCACAGGATTGCAGTGGCCAGATGCTTTACCATTAGCCCTTTTGTCTACAGGAGCTACGGCTCACTCTAGGACAGGATTGTCACCGTATGAGGTCGTGTTCGAACGCCAGGCGAATGTCTGGGGCCTCCCGCGACCTCGACGGTTTTCTGAGATTGAATACCCTTTGCTTGTGGACTACCTATATGAGCTGACTAAAAGCTTGCGTTCTATTCACCAACAGATCCACGAAGTCCTCCCACCAGCTCCTGAGGGGCCAGACTATGATATCCGGCCTGGGGACTATGTGCTGAGTAGGCATTTTCAGAGGAAAGGCAGTTTGGAGCCGTGCTGGAAGGGACCAACGCAAGTCCTCCTCGCTACCCGCTCAGCCGTGTAGGTGGCCGGCAGGAAGAATTGGATTCACACCCAACATTGCAGAAAGGTGCCCCTCCCTTTACCCTACGATCAGTGGGTGCTTGATGGAGTAGGTGACTTTGAAACAGAGCAAGTGCCCCGTTTTGTTCCTTTCTCGGATGCCTGGCTGACGTGGGCACAAACGGAGGAGGAAAACGACGCAGTGTTGAATGAGGCAGTGCCACCTGAGATCAAGGCCATCCAGGAGCCCCAGTCTGCTAGCCCATCTGTGCTTGAGCCCCAGTCCATTGGCCCCTCTGTGTCTGAGCCCCTGTTTGCAGACCCCTCTGTCCCTGGAGTAGCTAGGTACAATTTGCGCCCCCGACGGAGGAACAGTGCACCAAAGGAAAAGTCAGATTAGCAGGCATGGACTTGACAAGTCAGGCCACAGTAGAATAGGGAGAGGTGAAATTGGTGCATTGTTCGGACATTGGACAGGATTGTTCGAGTGTGCTCCTCTAGGAAGGGGAGTGCCTCATCCTGTGCGACGTGGGATTCCTCAAGAGCTGGTCCGACAGCTCCACCGCCGGTGCTCAACAGCGCCAACAAATGATGAACAATAGGAGTCTACCAGCGAGACTCTGACGGACGCTGGGCAACGTTTGCCCCTCTCTTGTCTTCTTGTCATTGGCTCCATTGCATGTCCTTTCCTCTGGTTCAAATGTACCCATTTGGTCGCCCCATTATGGAGGAGGAACAGCCCTTTGCAGCCCCGCGTTTCGGGCAGGATGAGTCTGGTTGGTCTAGTTGGTCTACTAAGAGTAAAATAGTTTTCGTAGTAATTGTTCTGATCTCTCTGATAACAGTACTTGGAATTGTGTGGTTCCTTGAGGAGAAATATCCTGTGCACTCTTTGATTGGTACAACGCCCGTTCCCCCAGAACACATGTTTGTTACCTTGGCCCCTCATAAGGGTGAGCACAGAAAAACATATGTTGATAATGTTTTCTTGCAAATGCTCCACCAAGCACATGATACATCTAATGTTACTAATTGCTGGATCTCTGGACTGCTCCCTTCTGTGACCCATAAGAACGATATATTACTGTCCCTGCCATTTTCCTATCTTGGGAGCTGTGAGGCCTGGTTTCAACTGTTTACCATGGTATATACTCATTTCCATTCTGATGCTATGACTATGACATCTGCTGATTATGACACTGTATTGTAATACATACGTGTCCACCAAAGGTTTACTCCAGGAGAACAAGGGGCCCCTGATACATTGTCCCCAACAGCATGTATGAACGTATATGAGAACGAAAAAAATGCAACATGGCTTCGAAATGAAATGTTGGATTTCCAGGGGTTTGTTGTCACTGAATATTTTAAGTCTTTTCAGATACGCAATATTACTCAAGATGAAGCAATGCCGGTGCCGGTAGTCAACACAACAGCTGGTTTTTGTGTTCGAGGCCTTGGGAATGTTAAAGTGGGAGAGAGTAATTGTAATTATACTTATGTGTTGAGCACAAGCAGTAGTCCACCTTTGCTTCCCCCCCATAATGTTTATTTTGTTTGCGGGCCCCAGGCTTATGTGTGGCTTCCGAGGGGATGGTCTGGCATATGTTACCTCTCTTTCCTCCTTCCCCTAGTGTATATAGCACCGTCCAACTACCATAGAGATCACCGATTGCAGGGGTTTGATAGGGGTGTCCATCTATACCGTATTAGAACGGTTATTAACACAGAAGACATAGATCAGACAGATACTACTCTACAGCAGTTCACTGATGCTATGAAGGGTATTATTCCCTTTTGGGGCCCTATGTCCAATAGCCTCAATATTCGTCGGCTCACCAGGGTTGTGGAAGGGGTCATTAATACCACAGCTGGAATACTGACAAATATTACGGCTGAGCTCCAGGTTACGAGGCTCTTTGCTCTTCAGAACAGGATGGTGTTAGACGTCATCCTTGCTGATCGGGGAGGGGCCTGCCGCGTCATGGGCAGCAGTTGTTGTGTATACATACCGAACCACGCTCCTAATGTATACGCTGCTATACAGAAGTTGCATAGGCTTGCATCTGACATCCACCAAGAGACTGGTACCTGGAGTCTTTCTGGTTGGTTCTGGGGTTTAATAGCATCCTGGGGTTGGAAGATTCTTATCTTTCTGATAGTAATTGCAGGTGTCATTTTCACTTGTTGCCTATGCGTACATTGCCTTCCTGCCTGCTGTACTTACTGTGTTGGAAAGTTGACACCCACACCGAAGGCCCCAATACATGATGCTAAGTCTCAGGCCATGATGGTACAGGCTGTCCACGACCTAATGTCTATTGACGAAGGTATTTTTGAATATTGATAATGTGTGAATTAACACGTAACAGTGGTCATTTTTTTACTATGCGAGTAGTTATTGATTTCCTAGCATTAGACAAAATTGTTAGCAAATGCTAAAAGGAGGGTCTGTTGGACTGAAAATGCGTCTAGCTGACTCCTTCAGCATTGTGCGAGTTAATTTAGCATTTGCGGTACCATTTTGTATTCAGCCGCCATCTTGTACCATGACCGAAATGAAGCTTCTGTCTCATACTGTCTGCCTCAGCAGAAAGCATCCTCGATTGTTTCTCTTTATTATTCAAGGTTGCGCTTCGCTGCACTAATGAATAGATCATTCTGTAACTGCATGCCTTTCCCCGTAGGTAGGCCTGCTCCCACTCTCAGAGAGATGGGCACGGGCAAAGTACCTTGAAACTAAGATAGCGTGTACCCGGTCTCAGGATGGTAGCCCATCCTTCTGTACCTCCTTTGTTCATCAGCGCCCAGGCTGGAAAATTCCAGTCTGGGCGGGTCTTTAGGGGTGTTGGAAATGTACATCTGACTTTACCATGTTGACTGGGGTCAGTCCCTCGGCACGTATCTAAGGAGGCTGGTCGGACCGGACTCCGCTCGAGTGTATGACTAATAAATAACTTTGGCTTGTATTCTCTACTGTCTGACCGACTCTTCATTTGTATGGAAGGCTGAGAGGTGGTCACGAGTGACCCGGGTGGCCCTAAATGGGTCACTTCCTTCAGTTGGCGCCCAAACAGGAACGCCATCGGGTGAGTGACCCTTACTTGCCCGTGGACGGGTGAGGGGGATGGGGCCACGTCGGGACGGACGGGCGGACCGGGATCCCTGCACGAGAGAGTCTAGTACTCGCAGCTGCCCCGTCTGTCTGACCGGGCGGTGCCTCGGCCAGTGGTCATCCCGGCTGGGGTCCTGAACGGGGAAACCCTTGGATTTGACCGTTTGGTCCGAAGAGTCGGCAGTGGAGAATAACTTCGTTTGACCTGTGTGCACCAGGTGAGTTTGCTTTGGTTTTGTTCTGTGGCTATGGCGCCACTTTGGCTTGTGTTTGGTACGGTCTGAGGATCGTTTTTGGACAAGCGCTTGAATTTGTTTGAGTTCTTTGTGAACATGGTACCACTTTGATTCGGATTTGGTGAGATCTGAGGGCCAACTTTGGTAAGATATTTACAAATATCTGCTCGGCATAAATAGTGAACGTTTTGTTTGGAAAATGCCCTGCTTGAGTAAGTTCTGCTGTGTGAGTTGTCGTTGTTGCTCTGCTGATGCTTGATTGGAAGAGAGTCAGCCTGCGCCTCCGGAAGGCACTCCGAATTTTGAGATGTACGTTAAGCATGGCCTTGGCCCTATTATGTTTAGTACGTTTTGGCACAAGTATACGAGGGACAACGCCGAGTTGCAGTGGCCGCTGACAGGCACTTTTGATGAGCAAAAGCATAATTTCCTGCAGGATAAATTGTTTGCGAAGAGAAGTAGGCAGTCGATGTTTGATTCCCTCAGAACGTGGCAAAAGGAAGCTAAACAGAGACGAATGAAAGCAGAAAAGGAAGCCCAAAAGGGAAGGATGCAGACAGTGACTCAGAAAGCTGTTGCGTATGATAAAGAGAAGACTGAGAAGGGGATAGAGTGTGCCGATAGGAAGTTTCGATTGCAATGTGAAAAGTCTTATGTGGTTCAGGAAGGAAATGATACATTTGTGGAGGAATTGTTAGACACTCGACCTCCGCCTCCATACTTCCCGCAGAGAATATACCCTGCTGTGCCACAGCCCCAGTCGTCTTTCTCTTCTGCCACTGCCGTTTCTGTTTCTTCTGTTATCGACTCAGTTGCTTTAGCCGCTGCGCCTCCTGTCAATTCTGTGGCTTCACCTTCCGCGCCTGCGATAACTGCTAGTCTCCCTGCTATGCCTATCGTGTCAATGTCTTCTCTTTCTCCAGCCCTTACGCCCACAACACAGCCATTAACGACATTGGTGCCTGCTCTTTCTGTTACTACTCCTTCCCTCTTCCCTCATTCCCCAGCAGTACTGGGTAGCAGAACGCCTGTACGTGGATCAGGGGACGGGGACTAGGCAACTGCTAGGGAGCGACTGGGGTGGATATTGATACGATCAGATGTGGGAGATGAAGAGAAAAGGACAGTAGCCAATCAGGCCGCTCAGTGGGCTCGTCACCCCATCTATAGTACGGAAGATGTGTGGAGTGTGATGAAAGACTACGAGCCGTTTGTGCAGCAGCATGCCCTTAAGCACATGTCGGCTACACTGATTGGATTGTGGGAACAGTGCTTCAATGCTGTTGCGCCCCAGATTATTTATGATATGAGGGATAATGTATATGCTGCTGGTATGGCGCCTGAGGAGGTTTTTGGTAATGTTGCAACGTTGGTAGCTTATCAAGGTAGGCTGTTTGAGAAGAGCCCGAAGACAGTGTCCCAGTTTCCGATGAGGGAAGTCCATCCCATAGACCACCCCGAATTGCAGGAACTACGAGATCAGAAGAATACTGTCATTAGACCGAGGATAGAGGTCCGTTTCCAAGAACAGTGGGTGTACACCCTGTGGAAAAGGAGTGAGGTTTTGTCCTTTAAGACTCAGTTACCCGACCCTAGAAAAAATCCAACTGCGTAGTATAAGGAATTGACTGAGGCTGCTTCATCAACAGTAATGACGCTTGCGGATATTGAAATGTTCTTTGGTCTGCTGGTGCCCATCGACATTTGGAGGCAGGTGCACACACAGGACCACATTGTGGAATTGGGTGGTACATGGGACCAGATTAAAGCATGGGATAAAGAAAGGAAGCCTGGGGAAAAGCCTAAGGCCGAGATACTAGCTTTACCCGGCCGAATTATTACCTATATGCACTCTCTTATTCCACCGAGAAGGGTAGATTGGGACAAGTTAACGGCATGTCGTCAGAAGAAAGATGAAAGTGTGTCTGATTTTTTCACACGGTTCGAGGGTGTGTTTTGGGATTTTAGTGGACAGGATTTGTCAGTAGAAGGGGGTGTCCGGTTGTTCATCAATAGATTTGTTATGAACCTGCTCCCAGAGATTGCAGCTCGGTTGCAGGCTTCAGAGAGCACTTGGACGACATCCTCCCCTTCCGTTATATTGAGTATGGCACAGTATTATGAACACAGGGAGAGCAAGAAAAAGGAGAAGGTGGAAAAGAAGCATAAGGAGTTGAAGACAAAGGTATTGTTACAGCAGGCGTCTAGGGGAAACGGTAGAGGACGTGGAGCTGGTCCCGCCCGTCAGCTTTCCTGTACTAGTAGGAGCACTGCGCCTGTGGGGCCGAATCCGTGTGCGTATTGTAAGGAGGAGGGGCACTGGCGTAGCGAGTGTCCGGTGTTATTGCAGAAAGTTGCGGCACCCAGAGGACGAGGTTCTCGTGGACGGGGCCGTGGAGCAATGATCAGGATGGGGTTTGGGAGGATGGGACATCGCAGGGTGGCTCTGACCAGAACTATTTTGATGACCCTCGTGGGAGACAGTATTATCACGATGATTATGATCTGGACGAGGTGACAGGGATGTCTCACAGCTAGGACAGCCAGGGACAGGGTGAGGGACCAGTCCAGATACCTGTAGATCAACGCGGTCCTTATGTCACCGCAGATTTGCAAGGCTCAGTTAAGAAATTCTTAGTGGACACATGTGCAATGAATAGCTCTGTTTCTCGTTTGCTGGTCCCCGGGGCAGCTCTGTCTGGCCAAAATAATGTTTCGGTAGGATTTTCTGGCGTACCGGTTGTAAGCCCCATTTCCAAACCTCTTGCTTTGACTATCGGTCCTTTTACTGTGGATTCACAGTTCTTATTGACATCAAATTGTGAAGAAAACCTAATGGGCTTGGATTTATTAAAGAACTTGCATGCGACAATTTCTTTCTCTCCGGAAGGTGTTTACATGACAATGGGACCGAATCTGATCAGCTCTAGTCACTCTCTGTCCAAAGATGCGCCCCTTCCTGCTGAGTTTAAGGCTGTGCCGCCCCCTTTGTGGGCAACAGGTGACACGGATGTAGGACTATTGCAAATTCCCCCAATTTCCATTTAAGTTAAAGACCATGCCATTTTGCCTCGTATTCCCCAGTACAAAATACCACAAGCAGGGGAGCGAGCTTTGTTGCGGAGTATACAGGACCTGATTGAGTCAGGAGTTATTGAAGAGACGACTGCGAATGTGTGCAATAGCCCTATTCTTCCCATTCTTAAGAGGGCACCTTCAGGCTCCTCTGATGATCACTCAGATGTTTATCATTTTGTGATTGATTTGCACGCAGTTAATAAAATAGTTGTCCCTGACATTACTGCCATTCTGACAATGATTCCTTCATCTACTAAATTCTTCTCTGTCATTGATTTGAAAAATGCCTTCTTTAGTATCCCAATCCATCCTGATAGTCGCCATCTGTTCGGCTTTACCCTGGCTGGCAGAAGCTTTAGATTCTGTGGCGCTCCTCAGGGCTATACTGAGAGCCCTAGTAAATATAGCCAAGCACTGAAAGCTCAATTGGACTCCCTCACGCTTTCCCCAGGTAATGTATTGCTTCAGTATGTGGATGACATACTGATAGCTTCTGACACTGAACAGGGACGCAAAGACAGTACGGTTAAGTTGTTGCTACATTTGGCTCACCATGGACATAAAGTGTCCCTTTCTAAATTTCAATACTGTCAACAGGAGGTCACCTATTTAGGTCACCTACTGTCGAAGGAGGGTAGGAGATTGACCCCTGAGCGCATTAGCGCCATTGTTAAAATGCCTATCCCTAAAACCCAGAGGGATGTGCGCGCTTTTATTGGCATCCCTTCCTACTGTCGGCTGTGGATCCCTAATTATTCATTACTAATAAAGCCTTTGCTTGCATTAACCACTAAAGATGTGCATAAGCCCCTGCCTTGGATGCCTGAATGTCAGCAGTCTTTTGAGCAATTAAAAGTTGCGCTTTGCTCTGCTCTTGTGCTTGGCACGCCTGATTATGGGAAGCCGTTCGTGCTGTATGTACATGAGACGGCTGGTTGTGCGCTCTCCGTTTTAACACAGGCCTTTGGAGGTAAGCAACAGCTGTGTGCTTATTTTTCTGCTTTGCTTGATCCAGTTGCCAGGGCCCTCCCGAGCTGTTTAAGAGCGGTCGCGGCTGTGGCCATCTCTATAAGGCAATCGGCTGGGCTCGTACTTGATACTGACCTCACAGTCATGGTGCCTCATGCTGTGTATACCCTATTGAATAAGACCAAGACACAGCACCTCACCAGTGCACGTCTGACCGGTTATGAGCTAACTCTCTTTGCCCCGCATATCACGATCAAAGGATGTGCCACTCTGAACCCTGCCATGTTACTGCCCCTCCCTTCTGAGAGTGAGGAAATAGACATACATGATTGTCTTTTTCGGACTGAGGAAGAGACGAAGGGACGGTTAGACCTGACTGATGTTCCCTTATCTGACCTCCAAGGGGAACTATATGTCGATTGCTCTTGTTTCAAATTACCAGATGGCACCACCACTGCAGCAAATGCGCTTACTACACTGCATACGGTAGTTGAGACATCACGAGTTCCTTATCAGTCCGCTCAGGCATCTGAACTGGTCGCCCTTATTAGAGCATGTGAGTTGAGCGAGGGCCTGGCTGCTAATATTTATACTGACAGCCAGTACGCCTTCGGGGTTACCCATAATTTTGGGCGGCTCTGGGCAGAGAGAGGGTTCCTTACTTCACATGGGACGCATATCCAACATGGCCCTCTTATACATAGGCTTCTGACCACCTTGACACTTCCTAAGAAATTGGCTATAGTAAAGTGCAGTGCCCACAAGGCAATTACAGATGATGTAGGAAGAGGAAATGCATTTGCAGACCAGACAGCTAAGGAGACAGCTCGAACAAAAATGAAAAAGATGTTTGTAGCAGGTCCTGCCAGGTGGGTGCCCGAGGTCACTATGTTCGAGGATACCCTAGACAATGTGAAAGAAATACAGAGTGAGTTAGCAGTATGGCAGCACGCTTAGATGAGGATGGGTGTTGAACGGATAAGTCAGGAAAACAGAGATGGATGTTACCAGAAGCATATGTCCTCCCTGTGGTCACTATGGCGGACGGGCCAGCCCACATTAGTGTGAAAGGCATCTGTAAACTGTTAGGTCCTGTATGGCAGAATGACAACATTCCCAGGGTTGCTGCTCACTTAGTAAAGTACTGTATGGTATGCATGATGTATAACCCTGGAAAAGGCACCCCTACACCCCCTGGTAATTTTGCACCGCCTTCCTTCCCTTTCGAGGTCCTTCAGATGGATTTCATCGAAATGGAATGAGTCAACAATCTGAAATATGTGTTAGTAGTTGTTTGTGCATTCAGTAAATGGATTGAGGCGTACCCCACTAAAGAGAATACAGCCATGGCGATGACGAAGGCACTCCTAAAGGAGTTCTTACCGCGTTTTGGCTTGCCCCTTTTGATTTGGAGTGACAACCGAAGTCACTTCAATTCAAAGGTTATCCAGTTAGTGTGTGACGGTTTGCACATCAAGCAGAAATTTCATGCTGCAAACCACCCCTAGTCAGCAGGTCTGGTTGAGAAGTACAATGGTACTCTCAAACTGAAATTGGCAAAGATTCAAGAGAGCACAGAATTGCAGTGGCCAGATGCTTTACCATTAGCCCTTTTGTCTACAGGAGCTACGGCTCACTCTAGGACAGGATTGTCACCGTATGAGGTCGTGTTCGAACGCCAGGCGAATGTCTGGGGCATCCCGCGACCTCGACGGTTTTCTGAGATTGAATGCCCTTTGCTTGTGGACTACCTGTATGAGCTGACTAAAAGCTTGCGTTCTATACAACAACAGATCCACGAAGTCCTACCACCAGCTCCCGAGGGGCCAGACCATGATATCCGGCCTGGGGACTATGTGCTGACTAGGCATTTTCAGAGGAAAGGCAGTTTGGAGCCGTGCTGGAAGGGACCAACGCAAGTCCTCCTCGCTACCCGCTCAGCCGTGTAGGTGGCCGGCAGGAAGAATTGGATTCACCCCAACATTGCAGAAAGGTGCCCCTCCCTTTACCCTACGATCAGTGGGTGCTTGATGGAGTAGGTGACTTTGAAACAGAGCAAGTGCCCCGTTTTGTTCCTTTCTCGGATGCCTGGCTGACGTGGGCACAAACGGAGGAGGAAAACGACGCAGTGTTGAACGAGGCAGTGCCACCTGAGATCAAGGCCATCCAGGAGCCCCAGTCTGCTGGCCCATCTGTGCTTGAGCCCCAGTCCATTGGCCCCTCTGTGTCTGAGCCCCTGTTTGCAGACCCCTCTGTCCCTGGAGTAGCTAGGTACAATTTGCGCCCCCGACGGAGGAACAGTGCACCAAAGGAAAAGTCAGATTAGCAGGCATGGACTTGACAAGTCAGGCCACAGTAGAATAGGGAGAGGTGAAATTGGTGCATTGTTCGGACATTGGACAGGATTGTTCGAGTGTGCTCCTCTAGGAAGGGGAGTGCCTCATCCTGTGCGACGTGGGATTCCTCAAGAGCTGGTCCGACAGCTCCACCGCCGGTGCTCAACAGCGCCAACAATTGATGAACAATAGGAGTCTACCAGCGAGACTCTGACCGACGCTGGGCAACATTTGCCCCTCTGTTGTCTTCTTGTCATTGGCTCCATTGCATGTCCTTTCCTCTGGTTAAAATGTACCCATTTGGTCGCCCCATTATGGAGGAGGAACAGCCCTTTGCAGCCCCGCGTTTCGGGCAGGATGAGTCTGGTTGGTCTAGTTGGTCTACTAAGAGTAAAATAGTTTTCGTAGTAATTGTTCTGATCTCTCTGATAACAGTACTTGGAATTGTGTGGTTCCTTGAGGAGAAATATCCTGTGCACTCTTTGATTGGTACAATGCCCGTTCCCCCAGAACACATGTTTGTTACCTTGGCCCCTAATAAGGGTGAGCACAGAAAAACATATGTTGATAATGTTTTCTTGCAAATGCTCCACCAAGCACATGATACATCTAATGTTACTAATTGCTGGATCTCTGGACTGCTCCCTTCTGTGACCCATAAGAACGATATATTACTGTCCATGCCATTTTCCTATCTTGGGAGCTGTGAGGCCTGGTTTCAACTGTTTACCATGGTAGATACTCATTTCCATTCTGATGCTATGAATATGACATCTGCTGATTATGACACTGTATTTGAATACATACGTGTCCACCAAGGGTTTACTCCAGGAGAACAAGGGGCCCCTGATACATTGTCCCCAACAGCTTGTATGAACGTATATGAGAACGAAAAAAATGCAACATGGCTTCGAAATGAAATGTTGGATTTCCAGGGGTTTATTGTCACTGAATATTTTAAGTCTTTTTAGATACGCAATATTACTCAAGATGAAGCAATGCCGGTGCCGGTAGTCAACACAACAGCTGGTTTTTGTGTTCGAGGCCTTGGGAATGTTAAAGTGGGAGAGAGTAATTGTAATTATACTTATGTGTTGAGCACAAGCAGTAGTCCACCTTTACTTCCCCCCCATAATGTTTATTTTGTTTGCGGGCCCCAGGCTTATGTGTGGCTTCCGAGGGGATGGTCTGGCATATGTTACCTCTCTTTCCTCCTTCCCCTAGTGTATATAGCACCGTCCAACTACCATAGAGATCACCGATTGCAGGGGTTTGATAGGGGTGTCCATCTATACCGTATTTGAAGGGTTATTATCACAGAAGACATAGATCAGACAGATACTACTCTACAGCAGTTCACTGATGCTATGAAGGGTATTATTCCCTTTTGGGGCCCTATGTCCAATAGCCTCAATATTCGTCGGCTCACCAGGGTTGTGGAAGGGGTCATTAATACCACAGCTGGAATACTGACAAATATTACGGCTGAGCTCCAGGTTACGAGGCTCGTTGCTCTTCAGAACAGGATGGTGTTAGACGTCATCCTTGCTGATCGGGGAGGGGCCTGCCGCGTCATGGGCAGCAGTTGTTGTGTATACATACCGAACCACGCTCCTAATGTATACGCTGCTATACAGAAGTTGCATAGGCTTGCATCTGACATCCACCAAGAGACTGGTACCTGGAGTCTTTCTGGTTGGTTCTGGGGTTTAATAGCATCCTGGGGTTGGAAGATTCTTATCTTTCTGATAGTAATTGCAGGTGTCATTTTCACTTGTTGCCTATGCGTACATTGCCTTCCTGCCTGCTGTACTTACTGTGTTGGAAAGTTGACACCCACACCGAAGGCCCCAATACATGATGCTAAGTCTCAGGCCATGATGGTACAGGCTGTCCACGACCTAATGTCTATTGACGAAGGTATTTTTGAATATTGATAATGTGTGAATTAACACGTAACAGTGGTCATTTTTTTACTATGCGAGTAGTTATTGATATCCTAGCATTAGACAAAATTGTTAGCGAATGCTAAAAGGAGGGTCTGTTGGACTGAAAATGCGTCTAGCTGACTCCTTCAGCATTGTGCGAGTTAAGTTAGCATTTGCGGTACCATTTTGTATTCAGCCGCCATCTTGTACCATGACCGAAATGAAGCTTCTGTCTCATACTGTCTGCCTCAGCATAAAGCAGCCTCAATTGTTTCTATTTATTATTCAAGGTTGCGCTTCGCTGCACTAATGAATAGATCATTCTGTAACTGCATGCCTTTCCCCGTAGGTACCCATTAAGATATAATGGGGTAACCCACAAAAGTCAATGGACCTGGGTACTAATTGATATAGAAAAACAATGGTCCTAGACTTATGTTAAATCTTAGTTGTCTGAAGCAATCATAGACAGCATAGGGTACATATACAGTTTAATTCAATAATGTACCGTTAACTTATTTAAAACACATTCAAATATATCCTCAAAATCCAAAAAGAAATCCAAAAAAGGCACACACAATTGTTTTTATGTGACTCGTATTTTATTCGGTCACTTTTCATACCATTTTATCATATTCAATGTTCAAAACAGAGGAGTGGTTGCTCCAAGGGCAGACCAGCTGGATTCCCCCGGGCCATGCTAAGATGATGTATTAAGACGCTGTGGGCGATTTTCTCACCCATTAATTGAAGACTTTTATATCTATACCCAGGGGCGGCACTTTAACTGTGCATCACCCATGATCAGTTGCTCCCCGCATCCCCCCATCCCTCCTTTCTGTCTTGAGGAAGACCCGCTTGCAGAGGATATAAACTGCCCTCATTGCACTAGGGTCGAAACGTCGACACTCTCCCCTACTCGGGGCCTGTACCTGTTATTATCCCAGCCCTACTTGCTTACAGACAAACGTTGTTTGCGCATTTTTTGAGAAATAACAAAATGATTAACCATGAACTAACTAATGGACAGGCCTCAATGTAGAACTGGTGCAATCATGAATCACGACCAGTTTTACTAATAAGATTGTAATATAAATAATGATGAATCATTGTTTTTCTTGATTGGATCTCCCTCTTATATATTCTATCTTACTCCACGAGCACTTTCTTTCTTCACTTTTTCCCTTGGAGCAACCACTCCTCTGTTTTGAACATTGAATATGATAAAATGGTATGAAAAGTGACCGAATAAAATACGAGTCACATAAAAACAATTGTGTGTGCCTTTTTTGGATTTCTTTTTGGATTTTGAGGATATATTTGAATGTGTTTTAAATAAGTTAACGGTACATTATTGAATTAAACTGTATATGTACCCTATGCTGTCTATGATTGCTTCAGACAACTAAGATTTAACATTTCCCCGTAGGTAGGCCTGCTCTCCCACTCAGAGAGATGGGCATGGGCAGAGTAACCTTGAAACTAAGATAGCGTGTACCCGGTCTCAGGATGGTAGCCCATCCTTCTGTACCTCCTTTGTTCATCAGCGCCCAGGCTGGAAAATTCCAGTCTGGGCGGGTCTTTAGGGGTGTTGGAAATGTATATCCGACTTTACCATGTTGACTGGGGTCAGTCCCTCGGCACCTATCTAAGGAGGCAGGTCGGACCGGACTCCGCTCGAGTGTGTGACTAATAAATAACTTTGGTTTGTATTCACTACTGTCTGACCGACTCTTCATTTGTATGGAAGGCTGAGAGGTGGTCGCGAGTGACCCGGGTGGCCCTAAATGGGTCACTTCCTTCAGTTGGCGCCCAAACAGGAACCCCATCGGGTGAGTGACCCTTCCTTGCCCGTGGACGGGTGAGGAGGATGGGGCCACGTCGGGTCGGACGGGCGGACCGGGGATCCCTGCACGAGAAGAGTCTAGTACTCGCAGCTGCCCCGTCTGTCTGACCGGGCGGTGCCTCGGCCAGTGGTCATCCCGGCTGGGGTCCTGAACGGGGAAACCCTTGGATTTGACCGTTTGGTCCAAAGAGTCGGCAGTGGAGAATAACTTCGTTTGACCTGTGTGCACCAGGTGAGTTTGCTTTGGTTTTGTTCTGTGGCTATGGCGCCACTTTGGCTTGTGTTTGGTACGGTCTGAGGATCGTTTTTGGACAAGCGCTTGAATTTGTTTGAGTTCTTTGTGAACATGGTACCCCTTTGATTCGGATTTGGTGAGACATGAGGGCCAACTTTGGTAAGATATTTACAAATATCTGCTCGGCATAAATAGTGAACGTTTTGTTTGGAAAATGCCCTGCTTGAGTAAGTTCTGCAGTGTGAGTTGTCGTTGTTGCTCTGCTGATGCTTGATTGGAAGAGAGTCAGCCTGTGCCTCCGGAAGGCACTCCGAATTTTGAGATGTACGTTAAGCATGGCCTTGGCCCTATTATGTTTAGTACGTTATGGCACAAATATACGAGGGACAACTCCGAGTTGCAGTGGCCGCTGACAGGCACTTTTGATGAGCAAAAGCATTTCCTGCAGGATAAATTGTTTGCGAAGAGAAGTAGGCAGTCGATGTTTGATTCCCTCAGGACGTGGCAAAAGGAAGCTAAACAGAGACGAATGAAAAAAGAAAAGGAAGCCCAAAAGGGAAGGATGCAGACAGTGACTCAGAAAGCTGTTGCGTATGATAAAGAGAAGACTGAGAAGGGGATAGAGTGTGCCGATAGGAAGTTTCGATTGCAATGTGAAAAGTCTTATGTGGTTCAGGAAGGAAATGATACATTTGTGGAGGAATTGTTAGACACTCGACCTCCGCCTCCATACTTCCCGCAGAGAATATACCCTGCTGTGCCACAGCCCCAGTCGTCTGTCTCTTCTGCCCCTGCCGTTTCTGTTTCTTCTGTTATCGACTCAGTTGCTTTAGCCGCTGTGCCTCCTGTCAATTCTGTGGCTTCACCTTCCGCGCCTGCGATAACTGCTAGTCTCCCTGCTATGCCTATCATGTCAATGTCTTCTCTTTCTCCAGCCCTTACGCCCACAACACAGCCATTAATGACATTGGTGCCTGCTCTTTCTGTTACTACTCCTTCCCTCTTCCCTCATTCCCCAGCAGTACTGGGTAGCAGAACGCCTGTACGTGGATCAGGGGACGGGGACTGGGCAACTGCTAGGGAGCGACAGGGGTGGATATTGATACGATCAGATGTGGGAGATGAAGAGAAAAGGACAGTAGCCAATCAGGCCGCTCAGTGGGCTCGTCACCCCATCTATAGTACGGAAGATGTGTGGAGTGTGATGAAAGACTACGAGCCGTTTGTGCAGCAGCATGCCCTTAAGCACATGTCGGCTACACTGATTGGATTGTGGGAACAGTGCTTCAATGCTGTAGCGCCCCAGATTATTTATGATATCAGGGATAATGTATATGCTGCTGGTATGGCGCCTGAGGAGGTTTTTGGTAATGTTGCAACGTTGGTAGCTTATCAAGGTAGGCTGTTTGAGAAGAGCCCGAAGACAGTGTCCCAGTTTCCGATGAGGGAAGTCCATCCCATAGACCACCCCGAATTGCCGGAACTACGAGATCAGAAGAATACTGTCATTAGACCGAGGATAGAGGTCCGTTTCCAAGAACAGTGGGTGTACACCCTGTGGAAAAGGAGTGAGGTTTTGTCCTTTAAGACTCAGTTACCTGACCCTAGAAAAAATCCAACTGCGTAGTATAAGGAATTGACTGAGGCTGCTTCATCAACAGTAATGACGCTTGCGGATATTGAAATGTTCTTTGGTCTGCTGGTGCCCATCGACATTTGGAGGCAGGTGCACACACAGGACCACATTGTGGAATTGGGTGGTACATGGGACCAGATTAAAGCATGGGATAAAGAAAGGAAGCCTGGGGAAAAGCCTAAGGCCGAGATACTAGCTTTACCCGGCCGAATTATTACCTATATGCACTCTCTTATTCCACCGAGAAGGGTAGATTGGGACAAGTTAACGGCATGTCGTCAGAAGAAAGATGAAAGTGTGTCTGATTTTTTCACACGGTTCGAGGGTGTGTTTTGGGATTTTAGTGGACAGGATTTGTCAGTAGAAGGGGGTGTCCGGTTGTTCATCAATAGATTTGTTACGAACCTGCTCCCAGAGATTGCAGCTCGGTTGCAGGCTTCAGAGAGCACTTGGACGACATCCTCCGCTTCCGTTATATTGAGTATGGCACAGTATTATGAACACAGGAAGAGCAAGGAAAAGGAGAAGGTGGAAAAGAAGCATAAGGAGTTGAAGACGAAGGTATTGTTACAGCAGGCGTCTAGGGGAAACGGTAGAGGACGTGGAGCTGGTCCGGCCCGGCAGCTTTCCTGTACTAGTAGGAGCACTGCACCTGTGGGGCCGAATCAGTGTGCGTATTGTAAGGAGGAGGGGCACTGGCGTAGCGAGTGTCCGGTGTTATTGCAGAAAGTTGCGGCACCCAGAGGACGAGGTTCTCGTGGACGGGGCCGTGGAGCAAGTGATCAGGATGGGGTTCGGGAGGATGGGACATCGCAGGGTGGCTCTGACCAGAACTATTTTGATGACCCTCGAGGGAGACAGTATTATCACGATGATTATGATCTGGACGAGGTGACAGGGATGTCTCACAACTAGGACATCCAGGGACAGGGTGAGCGACCAGTCCAGATACCTGTAGATCAACGCGGTCCTTATGTCACCGCAGATTTGCAAGGCTCAGTTAAGAAATTCTTAGTGGACACATGTGCAATGAATAGCTCTGTTTCTCGTTTGCTGGTCCCCGGGGCAGCTCTGTCTGGCCAAAATAATGTTTCGGTAGGATTTTCTGGCGTACCGGTTGTAAGCCCCATTTCCAAACCTCTTGCTTTGACTATCAGTCCTTTTACTGTGGATTCATAGTTCTTATTGACATCAAATTCTGAAGAAAACCTAATGGGCTTGGATTTATTAAAGAACTTGCATGCGACAATTTCTTTCTCTCCGGATGGTGTTTACATGACAATGGGACCAAATCTGATCAGCTCTAGTCAGTGTCTGTCAAAGATGCGCCCCTTCCTGCTGAGTTTAAGGCTGTGCCGCCCCCTTTGTGGGCAACAGGTGACACGGATGTAGGACTATTGCAAATTCCCCCAATTTCCATTAAAGTTAAAGACCATGCCATTTTGCCTCGTATTCCCAAGTACAAAATACCACAAGCAGGGGAGCGAGCTTTGTTGCAGATTATACAGGACCTGATTGAGTCAGGAGTTGTTGAAGAGACGACTGCGAATGTGTGTAATAGCCCTATTCATCCTATTCTTAAGAGGGCACCTTCAGGCTCCTCTGATGATCACTCAGATGTTTATCGTTTTGTGATTGATTTGCACGCAGTTAATAAAATAGTGGTCCCTCTGTTCCCGGTGGTCCCTGACATTACTGCCATTCTGACAATGATTCCTTCATCTGCTAAATTCTTCTCTGTCATTGATTTGAAAAATGCCTTCTTTAGTATCCCAATCCATCCTGATAGTCGCCGTCTGTTCAGCTTTACCCTGGCTGGCAGAAGCTTTAGATTCTGTGGCGCTCCTCAGGGCTATACTGAGAGCCCTAGTATATATAGCCAAGCACTGAAAGCTCAATTGGACTCCCTCACGCTTTCCCCAGGTAATGTATTGCTTCAGTATGTGGATGACATACTGATAGCTTCTGACACTGAACAGGGATGCAAAGACAGTACGGTTAAGTTGTTGCTACATTTGGCTCACCATGGACATAAAGTGTCCCTTTCTAAATTTCAATACTGTCGACAGGAGGTCACCTATTTAGGTCACCTACTGTCGAAGGAGGGTAGGAGATAGACCCCTGAGCGCATTAGCGCCATTGTTAAAATGCCTATCCCTAAAACCCAGAGGGATGTGCGCGCTTTTATTGGCATCCCTTCCTACTGTCGCCATTGGATCCCTAATTATTCATTACTAATAGAGCCTTTGCTTGCATTAACCACTAAAGATGTGCATAAGCCCCTGCCTTGGACGCCTGAATGTCAGCAGTCTTTTGAGCAATTAAAAGTTGTGCTTTGCTCTGCTCCTCTGCTTGGCACGCCTGATTATGGGAAGCCGTTCGTGCTGTATGTACATGAGACGGCTGGTTGTGCGCTCTCAGTTTTAACACAGGCCTTTGGAGGTAAGCAACGGCTGTGTGCTTATTTTTCTGCTTTGCTTGATCCAGTCGCCAGGGTTCTCCCGAGCTGTTTAAGAGCGATTGCGGCTGTGGCCATCTCTATAAGGCAATCGGCTGGGCTCGTACTTGATACTGACCTCACAGTCATGGTGCCTCATGCTGTGTATACCCTATTGAATAAGACCAAGACACAGCACCTCACCAGTGCACGTCTGACCGGTTATGACCTAACTCTCTTTGCCCCTTATAACACGATCAAAGGATGTGCCACTCTGAACCCTGCCACGTTACTGCCCCTCCCTTACGAGAGTGAGGAAATAGACATACATGATTGTCTTTTTCGGACTGAGGAAGAGACGAAGGGACGGGTAGACCTGACTGATGTTCCCTTATCTGACCCCCAAGGGGAACTATATGTCGATGGCTTTTGTTTCAAGTTACCAGATGGCACCACCACCGCAGCATATGCGCTTACTACACTCCATACGGTAGTTGAGACATCACGAGTTCCTTATCAGTCCGCTCAGGCATCTGAACTGGTCGCCCTTATTAGAGCTTGTGAGTTGAGCGAGGGGCTGGCTGCTAATATTTATACTGACAGCCAGTACGCCTTCGGGGTTACCCATAATTTTGGGCGGCTCTGGGCAGAGAGAGGGTTTCTTACTTCACATGGGACGCATATACAACATGGCCCTCTTATACATAGGCTTCTGACCGCCTTGGCACTTCCTAAGAAATTGGCTATAGTAAAGTGCAGTGCCCACAAGGCAATTACAGATGATGTAGGAAGAGGAAATGCATTTGCAGACCAGACAGCTAAGGAGACAGCTCGAAGAAAAATGAAAAAGATGTTTGTAGCGGGTCCTGCCAGGTGGGTGCCCGAGGTCACTATGTTCGAGGATACCCTAGACAATGTGAAAGAAATACAGAGTGAGGCAACGATTGAGGAGTTAGCAGTATGGCAGGAAAGCAAGGCACGCTTAGATGAGGATGGGTGTTGAACGGATAAGCCAGGAAAACAGAGATGGATGTTACCAGACGCATATGTCCTCCCTGTGGTCACTATGGCGCACGGGCCATCCCACATTAGTGTGAAAGGCATCTGTAAACTGTTAGATCCTGTATGGCAGAATGACAACATTCCCAGGGTTGCTGCTCACTTAGTAAAGTACTGTATGGTATGCATGATGTATAACCCTGGAAAAGGCACCCCTACACCCCCTGGTAATTTTGCACCGCCTTCCTTTCCTTTCGAGGTCCTTCAGATGGATTTCATCGAAATGGAACGAGTCAACAATCTGAAATATCTGTTAGTAGTTGTTTGTGCATTCAGTAAATGGATTGAGGCGTACCCCACTAAAGAGAATACAGCCATGGCGATGACGAAGGCACTCCTAAAGGAGTTCTTACCGCGTTTTGGCTTGCCCCTTTTGATTTGGAGTGACAACCGAAGTCACTTCAATTCAAAGGTTATCCAGTTAGTGTGTGACGGTTTACACATCAAGCAGAAATTTCATGCTGCAAACCACCCCTAGTCAGCAGGTCTGGTTGAGAAGTACAATGGTACTCTTAAACTGAAATTGGCAAAGATTCAAGAGAGCACAGGATTGCCGTGGCCAGATGCTTTACCATTAGCCCTTTTGCCTACAGGAGCTACGGCTCACTCTAGGACAGGATTGTCACCGTATGAGGTCGTGTTCGAACGCCAGGCGAATGTCTGGGGCGTCCCGCGACCTCGACGGTTTTCTGAGATTGAATACCCTTTGCTTGTGGACTACCTGTATGAGCTGACTAAAAGCCTGCGTTCTATTCACCAACAGATCCACGAAGTCCTACCACCAGCTCCCGAGGGGCCAAACCATGATATCCGGCCTGGGGACTATGTGCTGACTAGGCATTTTCAGAGGAAAGGCAGTTTGGAGCCGTGCTGGAAGGGACCAATGCAAGTCCTCCTCGCTGCCCGCTCAGCCGTGTAGGTGGCCGGCAGGAAGAATTGGATTCACACCCAACATTGCAGAAAGGTGCCCCTCCCTCTACCCTACAATCAGTGGGTGCTTGATGGAGTAGGTGACTTTGAAACAGAGCAAGTGCCCCGTTTTGTTCCTTTCTCGGATGCCTGGCTGATGTGGGCACAAACGGAGGAGGAAAACGACGCAGTGTTGAACGAGGCAGTGCCACCTGAGATCAAGGCCATCCAGGAGCCCCAGTCTGCTGGCCCATCTGTGCTTGAGCCCCAGTCCATTGGCCCCTCTGTGTCTGAGCCCCTGTTTGCAGACCCCCCCTGTCCCTGGAGTAGCTAGGTACAATTTGCGCCCCCGACGGAGGAACAGTGCACCAAAGGAAAAGTCAGATTAGCAGGCATGGACTTGACAAGTCAGGCCACAGTAGAATATGGAGAGATGAAATTGGTGCATTGTTCGGACATTGGACAGGATTGCCCGAGTGTGCTCCTCTAGGAAGGGGAGTGCCTCATCCTGTGCGACGTGGGATTCCTCAAGAGCTGGTCCGACAGCTCCACCGCCGGTGCTCAACAGCGCCAACAATTGATGAACAATAGGAGTCTACCAGCGAGACTCTGACGGACGCTGGGCAACATTTGCCCCTCTCTTGTCTTCTTGTCATTGGCTCCTATGCATGTCCTTTCCTCTGGTTAAAATGTACCCATTTGGTCGCCCCATTATGGAGGAGGAACAGCCCTTTGCAGCCCCGCGTTTCGGGCAGGATGAGTCTTGTTGGTCTAGTTGGTCTACTAAGAGTAAAATAGTTTTTGTAGCAATTGTTCTGATCTCTCTGATAACAGTACTTGGAATTGTGTGGTTCCTTGAGGAGAAGTATCCTGTGCACTCTTTGATTGGTACAATGCCCGTTCCCCCAGAACACATGTTTGTTACCTTGGCCCCTCATAAGGGTGAGCACAGAAAAACATATGTTGATAATGTTTTCTTGCAAATGCTCCACCAAGCACATGATACATCTAATGTTACAAATTGCTGGATCTCTGGACTGCTCCCTTCTGTGACCCATAAGAATGATATATTACTGTCCATGCCATCTTCCTATCTTGGGAGCTGTGAGGCCTGGTTTCAAGTGTTTACCATGGTATATACTCATTTCCAATCTGATGCTATGAATATGACATCTGCTGATTATGACACTGTATTGGAATACATACGTGTCCACCAAGGGTTTACTCCAGGAGAACAAGGACCCCTGATACATTGTCCCCAACAGCTTGTATGAACGTATATGAGATCGAAAAGAATGCAACATGGCTTCGAAATGAAATGTTGGATTTCCAGGGGTTTATTGTCACTGAATATTTTAAGTCTTTTCAGATACGCAATATTAGTCAAGATGAAGCAATGCCGGTAGTCAACACAACAGCTGGTTTTTGTGTTCGAGGACTTGGGAATGTTAAAGTGGGAGAGAGTACTTGTAATTATACTTATGTGTTGAGCACAAGCAGTAGTCCACCTTTGCTTCCCCCCATAATGTTTATTTTGTTTACGGGCCCCAGGCTTATGTGTGGCTTACGAGGGGATAGTCTGGCATATGTTACCTCTCTTTCCTCCTTCCCCTAGTGTATATAGTACCGTCCAACTACCATAGAGATCACCGATTGCAGGGGTTTGATAGGGGTGTCCATCTATACCGTATTAGAAGGGTTATTAACACAGAAGACATAGATCAGACAGATACTACTCAACAGCAGTTCACTGATGCTATGAAGGGTATTATTCCCTTTTGGGGCCCTATGTCCAGTAGCCTCAATATTCGTCAGCTCACCAGGGTTGTGGAAGGGGTCATTAATACCACAGCTGGAATACTGACAAATATTACGGCTGAGCTCCAGGTTACGAGGCTCGTTGCTCTTCAGAACAGGATGGTGTTAGACGTCATCCTTGCTGATCGGGGAGGGGCCTGCCGCGTCATGGGCAGCAGTTGTTGTGTATACATACCGAACCACGCTCCTAATGTATACGCTGCTATACAGAAGTTGCATAGGCTTGCACCTGACATCCACCAAGAGACTGGTACCTGGACTCTTTCTGGTTGGTTCTGGGGTTTAATAGCATCCTGGGGTTGGAAGATTCTTATCTTTCTGATAGTAATTGCAGGTGTCATTTTCACTTGTTGCCTATGCGTACATTGCCTTCCTGCCTGCTGTACTTACTGTGTTGGAAAGTTGACACCCACACCGAAGGCCCCAATACATGATGCTAAGTCTCAGGCCATGATGGTACAGACTGTCCACGACCTAATGTCTATTGACGAAGGTATTTTTGAATATTGATAATGTGTGAATTAACACGTAACAGTGGTCATTTTTTTAATGGTTGAGCTTCGCTGCACTAATGAATAGATCATTCTGTAACTGCATGGCTTTCCCCGTAGGTAGGCCTGCTCCTACTCTCAGAGAGACGGGTACGGGCAGAGTAACCTTGAAACTAAGATAGCGTGTACGTGGTCTCAGGATGGTAGCCCATCCTTCTGTACCTCCTTTGTTCATCAGCGCCCAGGCTGGAAAATTCCAGTCTGGGCGGGTCTTTAGGGGTGTTGGAAATGTATATCTGACTTTACCATGTTGACGGGGTCAGTCCCTCGGCACCTACCTAAGGAGACTGGTCAGACCGGACTCCGCTCGAGTGTATGACTAATAAATAACTTTGGTTTGTATTCTCTACTGTCTGACCGACTCTTCATTTGTATGGAAGGCTGAGAGGTGGTCGCGAGTGACCCGAGTGGCCCTAAACAGGTCCCTTCCTTCACTACCCTCAGGGGAAGATAGACCTGACACAATCAACACTAATGCTGTAGCCTCCCATGTTAACCTGGGCGATATCCCTGAGGCAAACCGCCTGCGTGATCTTAAAACAAATGCTCGACCAGACCCCAAAGGGTAAGCGGGGTGCTCCAAACATAGTACATTTTTTTTAAAGGCCAATCTAACGAAACACAACAAAAGGAACCAACCACCGCCCCAGATTTATCTGATACAGGGCTAACAAATGAGTTGAGTGTGTTGAATACGACTACACACATACTGTCAATTTCGATCCCGTGTAGCAAATATTCCTCCCCCTTGAAGTATAGACACAGACTGTTCCATCACTCTCGTCACTCAATAAACCTAGCCTGACACAATCTAACACCTATGCTGAGGGTGAATTGGCCCCCTAACACACCAAATTATAGAACTTAATAATGTGGTAGGGGAAGTTAAATCAATGTTTCTTAATCTGTCTACCCTTCTAAATGAATTTACTGCTGCTAAACATACTACTACTGATACTGTCATGCTCACTCAATCTAGCTTAGAGGGGTTTCAAATAAGGTTAGCAAACTTCACGATCTTGGCTGACTAAAGAGCATAGGGTCGTGCTCAATTTGCAGGGGAAGTCGAAAGAGAAGAGGAGCGGGAGACCTCTAACCCACATCTGAACGAGCGTTCTATTCGACCCACTGGCATTTCACCTGAATCTAGGCAGGCTGCTGATCGCAAAACGGCAATCTACGGCACAGCCTTTAAATGGTAGCACACAGAAGGCTACCCCAGCTCCACATAACAGATGCTCAATATTCATCACCAATGTTCCTAAACTTGGCCAGACTTGTAACAAAGAAGGTGAGTACTCACTCATAAACAAATCAATACATTGGATTCATAAAGTGAGAGGCTGCCACTCCCTTATAAGAGAGGACATTTTGGGTGCAACAAGTCAGCCACAAATTGGTACCAACGATGACACTATTGAGTTCATTCTCCCTATTAGAGACTTAGCGGATTCCCTAGTGGCATTCGGCATAAGGACATCTACCCTTACTACACAAATATTCATTTCAAATACAGATGTCAGGACCAGAATCAATCCGCAAATGGGCATACCCCCTCTACCCACTACTCAAGAGACTCTCCCTTGGGGAAGTATATTGACAGTTAAATTACGTCCCAAATTCCCCTCTGATAGTTGAACTTCGTCCACTGGATGATAGTGCCCAGTGTGTGACTAACTCCCCTTCCAACACCTTTGCACCTTCACAGGACGCTTGTCCTTCTGTTACCCTCATTGGACACTCTGATGAGTTGTCCTCTTCATCATCTCCTAAATATGAGGCCAGGATAATGGTTAATCCTCATCCCCTTCCTGCTGCACCTCAGTCCTTGGAACCGGTTTCCATTATATCGTAGAATGTGGCCCATTATATCGTAGAATGTGGCTGGCATAAATGTGAAAACCACCTCCCCGACTGGAATGTTCATATAGAGTCAAAAGACATCTGGGGCATATTATCAAGAACGGCGTTAAAAATTATCGCCGGTTTAGCGGCAGAAAACTGCCGCTAAAGCGGCGATAATGGAGCTTGATAATATGCCCTTGAGAATTCCAATAGAAGTCCATGTTCTGGTGTGAACATGGGCTTCTATTGGAATTCTCCAGAGCATATTATCAAGCCCATTATCGCCGCTTTAGCGGCAGTTTTCTGCCGCTAAACCGGCGATAATGTTAACGCCGTTCTTGATAATATGCCCCATCTGTTTGTTACAGGAAACCTGGGCCCTGGAGCTGTACTTCAAATTAGGGTATCTTAACCTCTCGATCCCTGCCACCCATGGAGCTGTAGAGCGACCTGCGAGTGGCTTAGCGATATGGATTAGATTAAACTTGGATTTTAATGTCAAACAACTGCAAACTGATTGCTCCAACATTCACGTTGTTCGCATCAGATTAGGTAATTCCAACTATATTGACATATGCAATGTTTATGCTAGAGGGGTCAATGGAGGTTTTAGGTCGGAAACTATCACCATCCTAGAGGAACTTCGAGGGGAAGCGCACCTAATTATAGCAAGTGATTTTAATTCCACCTTCGAACCTCTAGACATAGACGATATTCATTTTGGGGTGGATGAGGACGCGACCTGGGGTGCACCGCAGCATGATTTACCCCCAATCCACAAATGGACACAGACAGCCCTTCAGTTAAAATCACTCACATTAGAATATGGGCTATGTTCCGCGAATGGAAGAACTGAATTGACAGGAAGAGGGCTAGTACACCTTATTCAAGCCGCATCAATTTAAAAATTTTTTTTTTTTTATTGATTTTTACAACTTCTTATACATATAACAATCACTGTACATCAAAGAGACACAAAATATAAAAAAAACATCAGCCTACTACACATTATAAACCAAGTGAACCAATTACCAGACACAGTCAAATTATAATGAAAAGGCCAAAAACACGAAAAAAGAAAAACAGTACAAAGAAAACCCGTGACTAGGATTGAAATATACATGTGAAAGAAATCAAGAAAACTGATATCATTATAGGCAGTATATGGCATATATGTTCATGTGGTTTCAGCTGCATTTGAATCTTGCTGAGTTGCAGTACGTAGATATGTTACTAAAGGCTCCCAAATGTCATTTGGCCTTGAGGTCGGCGGTAGCTCCTCCGCGTATAGGACTAAATTTTCTCTACAGAGTGACAGATCTTTAAGCCACAATTCCACTGAAGGGCTCAGTGTACTTTCCCACACCATCGCTACCCTTCTTTTAGCAACAAGCAATGCCACTCTCGTTAGCTTACCCACAGCACCTTTTATGGAAGGAACTAACCCCAGCAAACATGTTTGCGGAGTGCACTGCAGCGTAATCCCAATAATCTTTGATAGTGTATTCACCACAGCTGCCCAGTATTCCGCCACCCGCCTACAAGACCAGGCTAGGTGCCAGAAGTCTGCCCCTAGCGCCCCACAGCGTTTACAAGCGTCTGTATCTCGGAGCCCATATTTAAAAAGCTTGTATGGAGTGTAGTAGACCTGGTGTAAATATTTAAAATGTATAATTCGGAGATTTCCATTAGAAGTGAGAGCACTAGTAAGTTGGCAGCAGATCTCCCATTCCTTCCGAGTGAGTGGTGGGTCAAGATACTCATTCCAAGTGTCGAGGCTCTTGTCATTGTGGAGAGGCCTGTCTTCCCTAGCAGCGCGATATAACTTAGTGACCAGCTTGTGTCTAGTAGGGGCAATGAGAAGTGTATGCAAGGCCAATGTCTCAGGCGGTTCCGTGGGGAAAGTGAGGTAGTGAAGCTGCAACGCCTTTTTTAATCTATACATGTAAAAATTAAAGAGGGGTGTCTTATTCTGAATGTAGTCCATATCCGTGACGGTCAGAAAAGTGCCATCTGGAAATAAGTCCTGCATCTTGGATATGCCCACTTGCTCTAGTGCACGCAGTGCTCCCAGCTCATGTGTTACAGATACACTCGAGTGATGAGCCACCGGCAGAAGCGGGGAGTATAATGGGAGCTTTCCTGCCTCACGTCCCAGCGCCTGCCAAGCAGCAACCGTGGAGGTAATGGTGTTGAATGTGGAACGAGTGGAAGGTCTACGTCCATGTGTCAGTAAAGAGCGCAGTGGGATAGGATGGGCATCCCAGTGTTCTACCGCTATATGCGGGACGAATGCATGTGGGGAGAACCAGAAATGAGCATATTGGGCCTGTGCACATAGATAATAAAGATAAAAATCTGGGACGTTGAAACCCCCATGTTTGTAATCCAATGTGAGAGTCCTCCAGCTCACACATGCCTGTCGGCCACCCCAGATTAGACGGAGCAACAAAGTGCGTACTTGTTTAAAAAATCGTTGCGTAAGTTGAAGCGGTATATTACTAAAAAAATATAAAAATTTGGGTAGTACCATCATTTTGACCAGAGCAATGCGGTCTGCAAGCGAGAGCGGGAGTTTTATCCATCTGTCCACTTGTTGTTCTAGCAGTGCTGTAGCTGTCCCGTAATTCTCGCGAATAACAACCTCTGAATTGCGATGAATCCACACCCCCAGATATTTTACCGACTCTGTGGCCCACACAAGGGGGAAGTCGAGGTCATGCGGAAGGGTGCTCTCTGTCAGTGACATCACCACCGACTTGGACCAATTAATGTTTAAGCCCGAGAACCGGGCGAAGCGGATATATTCACGAAGAACTGGTGCTAAATAAGTGCGAGGCTCACGTATGAAAAGCAGCATATCATCTGCGTAGAGAGATATAATGACTGGTCGATGGAAAAAGTTAAGTGCAGCGCATTTATGAGATTGCCTTATTATACAGGCTAAAGGCTCCAACGTTAGAGCAAATAACATTGGTGAGAGAGGGCACCCCTGTCGAGTGCCCCTGGTTATTTGTATTGGGTCCGATGTGTAGCCCTCCACCCGCACTCGCGCCGTTGGTCCAGCATATAACAGTCGCACCCAGTTAATAAAGAGGGGCGAAAAGCCCATTCTCTGCAAAACATAGAAAAGATAGCCCCATTCTATAGAATCAAATGCCTTGGCGGCGTCAAGCATGATCGCCGCCGCCGGCAATTTAGGATTGAGAGTGTGGCAAACAGCGTCCGCAGATTATGGGAAGTTGAGCGCTCTGGAATGAAGCCTGACTGGTCAGGCAGAACCAATGATTGCATGAGCGGCTGGAGACGAGTAGCTAGAATCTTCGCCAATATTTTTACATCTGTATTAATGAGTGACAGAGGCCTGTAAGATTCGCAACTAGTGGAGGGTTTATCTTTTTTAAGTAGTGTTATAATCAGTGCCTCGCGAAGTGATGGTGGCAGTTTGCCAACATCATACGCTTCAGCATACATTTCTAATAAATAAGGGAGAGTTCTTCAATATAAGTTTTATAAAATTCACACGTGAAGCCATCGGGACCCGGCGCTTTTTATTCGGTAATGTTTTTATCGCCATGTGGATATCTTCCACCGTGATCGGTTGATTTAAGAAGTCCTCAGTGACCATCCGATAGCCATGCAATGGCTATCTGTGAAAGGTATTTATCGAGATCCGCTACATCGGTCTCACCCTGGGATGTGTATAGTTTCTCATAAAATTGCCGAAATTGATTGGCTATGTCGGGCGTGCTGTGATAGTCTTGGCCGGCCTCATCTGTAACTTTAGTAATTGTCTCCCTTTCCATTCGGTATTTAATCTTGTTGGCTAGGTGGTGTCCTGGTCTGCCACCCTCTCCATATGCTCGCGCCCTGTATCGTTTGGATATGTACCTCATCTCCTCCTCAGCCAAATTCGCATGTTTAATGGTAGCCTCTTTAAGGGCAGCCAGGGTCGACTCGCAAGGCACAGTCTCGTACTCCCGTTCTAGCTTTTTTAGCGCAATCTCAAGTTTAGTCAGTTGTCCTCTTAAGTCTTTCAGAATGTCAGAAGTTGTGCTGATACATGTACCCAGAATAGTGGCTTTGAATCCCTCCCATAGCACCCCTGCGCTATCCACTGACCCCTTATTATGCTCGAAGTACTGCGTTATAGCGTCCCGGATCGTTTCCGTGTAAATCGGATCCAGCAGCGCTTCAGACCTAAAGCGCCATGTGAAGGCCCTAGGGACGGTTCGCGGGATAGAAAGGACGAGGCGGACAGGGCAGTGATCCGACAGCGTACGCAGTAATCCAGCCACGTCAGTCACCCAGCCTGTCGCCTCCCCACTCATCAACCAGTAATCAAACCGGGACCAACTGCCATGTGCGGTGGATATATGTGTGCCTTCCCGTGTGTCAGGGTTTCTATGTCGCCAGACATCTAGTAGTCCCAAATCTTCCATACCATCTTTAATCGTACGCGCTGCCCCAGGGGAGTGCCCCTCCCTGCCGCTAGATTTATCTTTGGTAGGATCTAAATGTGTATTGAGGTCACCGCCCCAGAGAATAATAGCATCTGGGAGTGCACGGATTTCAGCTAAAATGCGCTCATACAATATAGGGTCATCACAGTTAGGTCCATAGGTGTTGACAATAGTAACAAGTGTGCCCAACAGCTTCCCGTGTAGTATAGCATAGCGCCCCTCTGTGTCAGTACGAGTATGGACTACAGTGAATGGGAGACCCTTTTTGACAACGGTGAGGACACCACGGCTATAGGAAGAGTACGAGGAGGTGAGACGACATCCAGCCCAACGACTCCCCACCAACTTATCTGTCGTTTGTGTGAAATGTGTTTCCTGTATAAGGGCAATACCAATACCATGGCGATCCAAGTGCGCCAGGACCTGACGAATCTTCTTTGGTGAATTTAGCCCCCGTACATTCCATGTCAGACAGGAGACAGTCATTACATTACTGTGTATAATTGCAGCAAAACATATTTGAGATGCACACAGCCCATGTCATCGAATTGTCTATCCACACAAGGAAACCCGTACTGCTATATTTGTTGGAATGGACATATCTGCCACTGTTAGCGGATTTAAAAACGTCAGTCACAGGAACGCTCTCTACCATTCCCTCCCACCCACCTGTACCCCCCACCCACTTTAGCAACCCCAACCTGCCAAAGCCTTCCCGAACCTCCCAACATACTTCCCAAGTGTGATACCCTGGGAGAAACCAGTTGCGGGGATCACCCATAAGGGGGGCGCTTGAGCACAGTAACCCTCCCGATGAAAACAGGAGGTGGCCAAGTCAGCATTATAACATCCGCTCACTAATTGTTACCGCATTTTTCAGAAGAAGTGCAAAATAGAAAAACGAACAACAGCGCCCTTCGCGCACGGCAATCATTACCATCAAAATATCAGTGAGAACTTTTGAACGGTGCATTTCAATTATTGACACATTGTTATGGGAGATCATTTTGACACTGCGATCAAAAGACAAGCATGCAATTCAGTATTAACCCAGCAAACAACTTTAAAACATCTCGTGCAGATATTAGACCCTAGCGTTCATCTGTTAATTCACTGCTTCCCTCGGCAACTGGACCCGCATCCGCGGATGCAGAGCCGCTGCATCGTGTAATATTTTTTGCAAAAGTCATCGCAGTCTTCGGACATGTGAAAATCTTGTACTTCCCTTTCTCCTCTACGCGCAGTCTTGCGGGGTACAGCATGGCGTACGGTATTTTCGCTGCGATAAGGACTTTCTTTACTTGTTGATACTCCCTCCGAGCCTCTTGAACCGCCATCGTGAAATAAGGATAGAAGGCCAGATTGTTCCCTTGATGTGTGATGGAACCCTTTTCCCTTGCCAAACGAAGTACAGTGTCCCGGTCTCTATAATTCAGTAGGCGGGCAATGACAGGGCGCGGAGGCGCCCCTGGGGGCGAGGGAGCAGCCAGCGAACGATGTGCCCGTTCTACTATCAGGACTGGCGAGAGTTGTTCCGCTCCGAAGAGCTCTCGAAGAAGATTCTCCACATATGTTTCCATTCTTCCTGTATTTGTGGATTCTGGTAGGCCCGTAATGCGCACATTGTTTCGGCGCGATCTTGCTTCCAAATCTTCCTTACGGGCCTGTATAACTGCCAGTACTTTCTCCAGAGATGCTGTTCTACCATTAACTTGCTGTAGACCATCCTCCGCGCCCGATATGCGGGTCTCCGCCTCACACAGCCGTTGCGCGTGTTTATCCAACTTCGCGGACATATGGTCCATACGTAGATTCAGATGGTCAATCTTACCATCTATGGTCTGAAGACTTGCCTGTACCGCAAGGAGAGTCCTATCAATGTTAGTGAGTTGAGTAGCTGGAGTGTCCGCCTCAGAGTCAGAGGCTGTATGCTGAGGAGCCCGACCCGACTTTCGTGGTTCAAACGTGAGTCTTGGCTGACCACGTTCCGATTTACCCATGTCGACGACGCAGCCAACCCCGGCCAGAGCAAGGCCCGGGCGGAGGAATAAAGAAGGAGGCAAGACTTTTTTGCCGTCGATCGATATGGCACAGAAGGCTAATCAGGTGTCAAGGAGATGGAGATGCCACTCTGACCGCAGCACGCCGCGCCCACCAGTGTGTCCCCAATACTCCAACAGCACCACCGCAGTGTAGATATGCCAGCCAGATCACAAAGAGCACAAGTGCGGAAACCGGGTCAGCAGGGATAATACAGGCCAGCACCTAGCCAGACGAGTGTCCCAGCTGCTCAATGTAGGGAGCAACGCAGCAACAGAGATCTGTCAGACCACAGAGAGGCAAGGGCAGAAAAATGTACAGTCACCAACGAGGTAAGGGCCCGGATCACACTCCCATACTAGGCCTCAGCTGCAATATCGAGGGGGGAGGAGAGCCTCTCCACGCATCCACAATGGCACAGCTCTCCGCAGGACGCCGTCACCACAGCAAAGTATGTATATAGCCAGGCCCTCTGAAGTGCAACGCACCGCTTGCTGTTTACACCGGTATACTTTGTTCAGTGGTCGCCTGACAGCGTATGATGCCGCCGTCCACACAGGGGAACCACCCACGGGCACCAGCAAGCAGCAGACGTAGGCAAACGGCTAGAGGCCTCTCGTGCACCCAGTTTCTCCGCACCACGCAGCAACAAGGTGGGGCCGCCTCGCTTGCACCGGTGAGCCGCCCGTCTACACCACAGAGACGGATCTAGGCAGCCCCGTTGGTTCCGGACTATCGCCGCAGGCGGCGGAAGGCAGTGCGGCTCCCCACACTCCCGCCCCGGCAAGCCGCGAGGAACGCCAGACAAGGGCGGCCTACTCCCTCACATACGCTCTCTACCGTGACGGGAGCTTACCGGCCCTCAGCCCGCGCCCCGCAGTTTCCCCCGGGCAAGGTTTAGCAGTGCCGCGCCCCTCGCAGCGGCCGCAGCGCAGTTCCAGCGCCCACCGCGGCCCGCACCAGTCCTTACCGCAGAGGCTGGTCGCGGCTCACCACGTTGTCGACGCAGGCCCAGGACCTCTTCAGCCGCCGATCTGCTGTCAATTCGGCTCCGACGTCCGCAGCTTCAGCCTCAGTTGTGCCGCACACCTTCCCAAGTGTATATGTCGCCGAATAAGCTGTGAACAAGGGCGGATGTTCAGGATATTTCAAGGATAATGGACTTGGCCGGCGGAGCTGCTCTACAGAGCGGCCATCTGGCTATGCGCCCTCTAGCGCCCCCCATAAGCCACGTCAATTAAATCCTAATTGACTTGCATCTATGACTATGCCTTAGTGACATGATTGTCAACCAGAGGGACGAAAGTGACCACAATCCATTGTGTCTTATTACGAAATCCTTTTGCCCAAGGACTGTGAATCAACACCAATTTGCAGCTAGCATTAGAGAGATTTATCTCTCCAACGGGATAGTTGATATTCACAACAAATTGTTTTTAAAAATACTAACCTATTTCACTATTCCGGCCAGCAAATTCCGGGAATGCCAAACTAAAACTAAAACTTGGTATAAACGTGAGTGCAGGTGCCTACGTCGCCAGCTAGGTGAAGCATTGAAATCTATGGACATTCCCCACATCCACGCAGCCAGGAAGGCTTACAAACTGGCGCAGCTCTGCACAAAAAGGGAATGGGATGATTGGAGAAGGCAGGATCTGAAAGCGGCCTGCCTTTTTGAAGATTATATCAAATTGTGGGCCTTAGTTAAATGGGGCAGAGAGGGTCATTCGCCTACCCCACCCACTTTTGTGGCTCCTTCTGATTGAGTAGAATATTTCTCAGCTTTGTACCTACCATCCAAGGTCATTCCCCTAACAGATGATCCAGCAACTGTCCTCTCTCTAGATGATCACACTACACCGCTAGAGCTCACTTTTAAATTGACAGAAGTCACCCTTGCCTTAGATGCAGAAACCAGAGGCAGGGCCTCTGGCCCAGATGGCATACCTGCAGTTCTTTTTTTGCAGGATACGGAGAAGTGCTCTAGGTATCTTCTTTTTCTGGCCAATACCATTGCAGGGGGAGCCTGCATCCTGGAATCCTGGAAGGGAGCAGAAGTCATCCTGATACACAAGAAAGATGATAAATCCCTGCCATGCAAATACAGGCCAATTAGTTTAATTGACTGTGTACAGATACTCTTTGTGTGCCTTTTATTGGGTAGAATACAGGGCTGGATTGAGGATAAGAATATCTTGTCCCCCTTCCAGTCTTCTTCTTCCTCCTTCTTTACTGGAAGATGGTCGTGATCAACGGAGACAGCGTGTATGTGGCCTTCATTGATCTCAAATCAGCCTTTGACCTGGTCCCCCGCAAGAAACTGGGGCATGTCATTTCTTGTATGGGCATGCTTTTAGCTGTCCTGACGGACCCCTTCCTGTACTTTCCTGCACATAAAAAATAATTTCCCACAACGCAGGCACCCTTGCACTATGGTGCAAGGCTGCCTGCATTGGCGCTAGGCAGCTAAATTTAGCACCAGCTCAGGGAGAAACGCAAGGCTCGCCGTATTGTTTTAAATACGGTGCAGCCCTGCGTTTCTAAAGTGACGGAGCGTGGCGTTAGACTTCTTGGCTTAACGCCCCGCTCTGCCACTTTAGTTGTACATATGCCCCCAAGATCATCAGAATCAGGTAAGTATTTTTGGGGTTATAGATTTATGTAGAAATAGAAAAATACAGTTGAATAACTGTTTTGAGGTATGAGCCTCGAGCGCAGTAATGTTATTCTATGGGAGAAACATACACTGCATACATATAATTGCGAGCGGTTCTTGAGGGTGCCTTTTAGGACTTAAGGTGCTTTGGGGTCAAGGTCCAAGAAACCAGCAGCAGTTCGGTTTTACCTGCCCTGGTAAGTCCGGGTGCTGAGGTGCTGGTCGTGTTGGTATCCTCGAGCTCTATACGGTAAAATCAATAGCAAAAGTACCTGAAGAAGAAAGGCTGACAGTGGGGACTTGGGAACAAGTTCGGAAGTACCCAAAGGGGGGCTCAGCTCTTTAGGGTCTCTGGAGCACAGGGACACAGCTGGTTTATGTGAATCCATGCTGGGGGGCTCGGGCAGGGGTGCTTTGTCCGGCGGGTCACTGTAGTTAGAGTCTCTCACTAGGCTTTGATGACCTGGAGAAGGAGAGAAAACAGGACAGCAGGGCCAATCTTGATAAAGATCTCATGGATACTCAAGTACCTTGATGGCAGGGCAGTGTTTGCGTTGGTGGTGTCTGGACTGGACATGCAATAAACCCTGGTAGTGCAAGGGCTACAGTACCTAGGGTATTGGTGCTGAGAGGCTCTGGGAGGGGTCAGCATCTCTAGACTTGGTGAAATCAATGGAGCTAGCCTCCTGGACTCATGATAACCTCTTCCTGGTGAGTTGCTCCCTCAGTGAGCCCGATGGCCAGCAAGATGAAGTATCGGGTCGATGCAGTCGGTGACTGCAGATGCCAGGGGATCGCTCCTCCACCCCAAGGGAGATGTTGCTTGGTTGTTGATGGTAAGAACAGTCATCCAAGAGTTTGGGGAGGCTGTTCAGCTTCTGGACAAGTCATCTTTGTGATTTTCATGGTACAACCAGTGACTGTAAGTAAGACCCAGTGACAGTATTCTGCGTTCATCTTTTGGCACCAGTTTCGGTGCAGGACCTCTGATCTCATGACTTCGGCTCTTCTTTGTCCTTCCTTCAGTTCCCAGTAGATGAATCTGAATCTTGGTGTCAGGGGGACCCCTAAACACATAGTTTAGGGGTGTTTAGGGGAGTGTAGGGTAGTAGCCAATAGGCTACTTACCCCTGGGGTGACTATACCCCCTACATGACCATTTCCTGGGGAGAGTGAGCATAAATCTGACCCAGTGTTCCTAGTTTAACCAATTTCAAAATGGTGAAACCCTTCCTTGGCTGAACACTTCAGATGGCCCACCTTAGTGGTGTGCCTAGCCTGAAAGTGTGACACGCCTTCTGACTAACTAATTCCCCACCTGCTCTGGTGCGAAATGGGCCTCAGGGCAGAGGGTGGCATTCCATTCCGGGGAAAGCCGTTGTCACATATCTAAGGCAGCAGAGTTTTTGAAGCCTCTGGCCTTGACATGCTAAGTCACTAGTCAACCTGCTGGAGGAGGTATGAAGGCATTGTTTCTGGTTTCTGACAGCACAGACTTTTGCCTACAGGGGGTCAGAAACTCCTCTGTTGTGGCAGGCTTGGTGATATCAGTCAGCCAGCACATTAACGGATTAGTAGATTTTCAGGGGGCACCTCTAAGGTGCCCTCTGGGTGCATGTCATAATAAATCTAGTACTGGCATCAGAACAGATTTATTAAGATGTGGTGTTTGATACCAAACACCATTGGTTTCAGTTCAGCCATCATGTAGCTGGGTAACTCGTTATGACCAGTACATGTCCTTAAGATAGCTGCCTGATCACTTGCAATATCTAGGAATGGAACTAGACATCACAGGGGCCTATCTGGTCATGCAGATGGGCCCTCACATATAATAAGTCGGAGACCTAGCTCTCCGCCCCAGCAGCTCCGCTATTGTGCCGCTGCCCCCTACACCTCTCTCTAAGGTAGGTGTTCGAGGCCCTCCTCCCCCCGCAGGCTCCTGCCTGCGCCTCATCCCTGGTGGTCCAGTGGGAGAGCCTAGCTCTTCTGCTAGTCCGCTGTTGTCTGTCTGCGTGTGTGTGCCCGTTTTTCTGTTTTTGTCTGTCTTTTTGTTTTCTTCTCATTGTGCCTTAATTTTCTGCCTTTAATTTTATTCTGCTGTCTTTCTTCTATTTTTCCTGTTTTTGTTTTTGTGCCCTTGTTTGTGTCCTCTGAGCCTGTCTTCGCCGCCCTTTTCCTGCCGCTGCTGCCCCGGTGGCCCCTCCCCCTGCCGATTCCTGCTCCAGCTTCCTAGCTGTACTTCCCTCCCCCTTCCCTATTTAATGGCGGCCGCAGCTTTGACGTCTGAGCAAGACCTCTGACCTCCTGGTCAGAGACCTAGCTCTCCGCCCCAGCAGCTCCGCTGTTGTGCCGCTGCTCCCTCCACCTCTCTCTAACGTAGGTTTTCGAGGCCCTCCTCCACCCATCCCTGGTGGTCCAGTGGGAGAGCCTAGCTCTTCTGCTGGTCAGCTTTTGTCTGTCTGCATGTGTGTGCCCGTCTTTATGTTTTCTTCTCATTGTGCCTTAATTTTCTGCCTTTAATTTTATTCTGCTGTCTTTCTTCTATTTTTCCTGTTTTTGTTTTTGTGCCCTTGTTTGTGTCCTCCGTGCCCATTTTCGCCGTGCCCTTTTCCCACCGCTGCTGCCCCCGCGGCCCCTCCCCCCTGCCGGTTCCCGCTCCTGCCTCTCAGCCGCACTTCCCTCCCCCATCCCTATTTAATGGCGGCTGCTGCGTGGCTGCGCTGCTGGCACGCCAAAGGCGCACCAAAGGAAAGCCCGTCTGTGCCCGTCCGTGACCCGAACGCGACCAGCGCCAGGGACCCTGGAACTCTGACCACCGACCTCTACGACTCAGCTGACCTTCTTGCACTCAACCCCGGAAGGAACAACAACTGCTAGCTGTCTACGCCGAACACCACCCACGGCCAGTTCTCCTGCCGACACTTCAGACAAACCTTCACCACCCTCCGCACCCCCACTGCTGCCGCCCCCGCACCGGACGCCAACATCCCGAAGCCCTGAGGTGCATCGTCCTCAACGTGCGCTCCCTGCACAGACATGCTGTAGAGATCTGGTACCTCTTCGACACCCTCTCGCCAGACGTCGCCTTCCTCACAGAAACGTGGACCAACCCCACCTCCGCCCCCGACATCGCCACCGCCATCCCCGACGGATACAAGATCCAGAGGAAGGACCACCCCAATCGCCCAGGAGTAGGACTCGTCATCGCACACAAGAGCTCCCTCCGACTCACCACCTCCAGCACGAACGACACCCCGTCCGCCACCAAACACCTCCATTTCCAGATCCAGACTAGTCCCAGAACGACCCTACGCGCACCCTCTCCTACAGACCCCCCGGACCTCGAACCGCGTTCACCACTACCATCGCCGACCTCATCGCGCCCCACGCCATCGCCTCCATGGACTACATACTCATCGGAGACCTCAAATTCCACCTTGACAACCTCAGCGACCCCAAATCCGCCACCCTCCTGGACAACCTCACCAACCTCGGACTGAAACAACTCATCACCAGCCCAACCCACAAGGCAGGACACATCCTTGACCCCATCTTCGCAGGAGGTAACAACATCCACTTCAGCCACACCTCGCAACCCCCCTGGACGGACCACCACTGCATACACTTCCACGTCAATAAACCCACCGCCCCCAAACCTACACCCCGCCCTCCGCTAAGGAACTGGAGCAAGGACACCGAGGAGCACCTCAGCTCCACCCTCTACAGCGATGTCCCCCCCACCTCGACTGACGCCAACTCCACAGAAAAAGAGCTTCACAGATGGATCACCAACTGCGCAGACAAGCTCGCCCCCCTCCGCAACCCCGACAGACAGCGCCCCAGGAAGGCCACCTGGTTCACCGCCGACCAAGAATCCAGACGCACCTGCAGACGTCTCAATAAGAACTGGAGAAACAGCAAAACTCCGGAGGACTGCACCACTTACAAGAACGCCATGACAGAATACCACCAACTCTTCAGATCCACCAAAAGGACCTTCATCCAAAACAAAATCCACGCCAACGCCAGCAACTCCAAAGAACTCTTCAGCATCATTCAGGAACTCACCAAGCCCCCCAGCGAAGCCATGGACGTCACACCCTCCCAAGACCTCTACGACAAACTTGGCTCCTACTTCCACGTGAAAATAAGATCCCTCTATGACAACTTCAACTAACAGACTCCGGACACCGAACCCACTGCTCCACCCAGCAACGGCAACCAGCCCACCATCTCCTCCTGGACCCCAGTGACCACCGAAGACACCGCATCGACCATGAAAGGCATTCACGCAGGAGCCCCCACGGACCCCTGCCCTCTGCACATCTTCCACAGAGCCGCTGCCGCCATTGCACCTGAGCTACGATGCACCATCAACGCAACCTTCGAAGCTGGCACATTCCCCGACGACTGGAAACACGCAGAAGTCAAGCCCCTCATCAAGATGCCCTCAGCAGATCCGACGGACCTTAAGAACTACCGACCCATCTCTCTCTTCCCTTTCTCTTCCCTTTCGCGGCAGAAGATCGTCAACGTTCAACTAACGAAATTCATCGAAGAGAACTCCATCCTCGACCCCTCCCAATCCGGATTCCGCAGCAACCACAACACCGAGACCGCTCTACTCTCCGCTACAGACGACATTCGCGCCCTCCTCGACCAAGGCCACACCACGGCCCTGATCCTACTTGACCTCTCTCCAGCCTTCAACACCGTCTCCCACCGCACTCTCACCGCCAGACTCCACGACGCCGGCATTCAGAGAACTGCCCTCGACTGGATCCGAACCTTCCTCACTTGCAGAACCCAAAGAGTCAGACTTCCCCCTTCCTCTCCGTACCCACAGAGATCAACTGCGTAGTACCCCAAGGATCGTCGCTCAGCCCCACGCTCTTCAACATCTATATGGCCCCCCTCGCCGCTATCGTCAGACAGCATGGACTCAGCGTAGTATCCTACGCCAATGACACCCAGCTCATCCTCTCCCTCACTAAGGACCCCCTCACCACTAGACTCAGCTTCCCGGAAGGAATGAAGGACGTCTCATCCTGGATGAGCTGGAGCTGTCTGAAGCTTAACTCAGAGAAGACAGAAGTCCTCGTCCTCGGTCCCTCCCCCTCTGCATGGGACAACACCTGGTGGCCCACCACCCTCGGCAGCTCCCGACCCCCACAGACCACGCTCAGAACCTCGGTATCATACTCGACTCCTCCCTCACCATGACCCGACAGATCAATGCTGTCGCCTCCACCTGATTTGACACCCTCCACATCCTTTGCAAGACCTTCAAATGGATGCCCCCGAATCAAGAAAGACCATCACCCACGCACTTATAACCAGCAGACTGAACTACGGAAACGCCCTCTACGCCGGGATCAACAAATCTCTGCTCCGCAAGCTCCAGACCATACAGAACACAGCAGCCAGACTCGTCCTCTGCATCCCTCGACATGAACACATCACCCAACACCTGCGAGACCTCCACGCTCCCCGTCGAGAAGAGAGTAACCTTCAAGATACTCGCCCACAACTACAAATGCCTCCACAACACCGGACCCCAATATCTCAACGAAATAATCTCCTTACACATACCCAAGAGAAACCTCCGATCCGCGGACCTCGCCCTCGCTGAATCCCCACGCATCCGCAGAGCCAGAACAGGTGGAAGAGCCTTCTTCTACATTGCTTTTTTAACAGAAACAAAGGTCCTTAAGCAACACAATAAAGAACGATAAATATAGACTAGAATCAGCGCTATATTAAAGATGTCCAGCCGGACGATCAATTTAATGAATCAATAAATGTAAGGCGAATAAGAGCACAGTAATAAAGTGGGACACAGTCCTGTGTCCTACACAAACACAAAACAATTACATTCGGACAAAAACATTTCAGGCAAGACAAGGGTAGCTTGTAGCCAATATGAATAATTAGGGCAAGCTTTAGAAAAAAACAGTTAGTGCACTTGTTTTAACACATTGGATTGATGTGCATACTGTTTAAACAAGTCGACGACGTTTCGATCCTTTTAAAACAATACTAGGATCATCATCAGGACGGGTATAATACAAGCCTGAATTATACACTGCCTGTAGAGAAATGGAAAAATAAGGAAGGAAGGCAGAAAAGGAGAAGAAATTAGAGGGTACGTAGTAGACGGGATAAAGGTGACAACCTGGTGCAAACTGCTGTGCATGCTGAAATTTAACAATTGCTATAGTCAGATAAGTGCAGGGGAAACGAATTAAAGAACTTAATGGAGCTGGGGCATTTGGAACAAGGAACACATAAGTGGTGGTGCATGTTCCTCCGTGAATTGAAGCTGTTCAACTGATGCGCTGATATTGGAATGAGCTCCGTGAGAACCGTGAATAATTCCCGCTTGGAACGGCAGCCAACCAGTTTGGCGAACTACTAATGCGCTGGTATTGTGGCAAATATGTGCTCAACTCCATTGGCAGCCCATGTCAGGAAGCAGGGACATCCAGCAGCGTCGTGGTAGCTCCACCCCCTGCACAAAACGCACAGCAGCAAGCACCTACCACCACAGCTGTCTTACAGGACCTTGAGGACCCACTTCTAACATTTCAACGTTGTGCGGTAGAGGTCCAGCAGGAGATGGCTGGTCAGGTGCGGGTGGGGTTTGACAGCCTGGCGGCCAAAATAGATGGGGTACGTGGGTGTCTCAGTCCCATTCGGGACCACCTAGAGTCCATCACAGGCACCCACAGTCCGCTCCGTGCTTTCCAGCATTCCATGGCTGACATCGCTGGAGTGCTGACTCAGAGACAAGAACAACTGTCCAGTCAAAGTGGCTCCAGCGATGTCACCAAGGAGTTGCGTCACATGCAAATGATCATGGAGAACATGGAGCAGATGCAAGCTTCACACTCAGCCACCATGGCTGCATACCACAGAGACGTTGCTGGAGTACTCCAAGCCTTGCAGCTTCTCATCACAGCAGTGCTGCCTCAACCTTTGGCACAGATGACTGCTGCTGCACCTTCAACATCCACATCTCATCCCCCTGATGTGTCACTGCCTCACAGTGCCCCAGAAAATCTTCCATCACGCACACGGGAGGCACATGACACATCAGAGGAGGAAGATGTGGACGAATCAACAATCTTTCGAAGAAGTCAGCGGTAGCAGTCATCTCTGTCAAATGGACTGTTTCTGTTTGGATCTGTGCCTAGCATCATGCCCCGGAGCATCAGCTTCCACTGTCCCCTGATTCACTCTGCAACACTCATCTTGGACACACTATGGATTGCCATTTTTTGTGTGGTTCCCAATGACACCGCAATTACCCTGCTGACTGAACTCTGCCTCTTCCTCAACATGTCTCTGCACATGTTCACCCCTGGACTCTGTCTGCCCTCTCCCCGGGCATTCACACAATGGTTTGTTGTTGCACAAATGACTGGACCAGCCTCCAACATCAGTCACTGCACTTGTAAATAAAAATCATTGAGTCACGAAGATGTGTGTTGCCTGTGAGCAATTATGTCAGAAATGTGCCAACAATGCATGTTCTGGGTAGCCATTACTACTAATCAAAGAACATCTGACGAAGGGAAAAAGCATAGTCTGTGTCCATGATATGCAATGTAAGTGCCTGACAAGTGCAACAGAACAAATACCCTGATCTGTTAGACAACACTGTCTCCGAGAAAGAAATTTACTACATGACCATGATGTAGATTGTGATTTGGAACACTGCTCACATCAGCGTACAGACACATGAAGGGCCATATGTACAAGCCCCTATCCCCAACACAAGCTCACTATTTGTGACGTTGTGGTGGCAATAGGGTAATGGCCTTAGTTACAAGGCAGTGTTAAGCCACTTAACGTGTCTTAATGCTACCTTGTTGAGAAGGCAACCTTTCACTCCATGGTTAGTGTGAAAGCGATGGTCAGTGTGTGTTGTGGTGGGCGTTCCAGCGCAACACCCATTCATTTTGACTCAGCCCCCTATGTACAAGGGCAGCGTACATAGGAGGCAGTGCATACATTTTGATCATGGTAAACATGCTCTAAACATGGGGAAAAATGAGAAATGCATCTCAACGCCAGTTATCTGCTTCTCACATGTGTGCTGCCTTGTGCAGCACACACGGAAAAAGCTATCTGGCAACAATTGGTTATGTATAGGAATGTGTCCCTTCCTTAACATAAATGTCATGTAAAAACAATTCAATTTCGTGACTAACTTGTGTGCTGCAGGAAGCAGCACACATAAAAGTGAGAACAAGACATTTTAGGATTGTCAATGTGCAGGAAGGGACACCTTCCTACATATAACAATCATCCCCTAAAAGCAGACACCCTTGCACTATGGTGCAAGGGTGCTTGTGTTGCTTCTACACTGCTAATTGTAGCATCCAGCGCAGGTGTGAAACGCAAGGCTGCACCATAATGTTGTATACATGTAGCAGCATTGTGTACCCGACGTGGCGGAGTGATTTGTTAATCCATGACGGCTAACGCCTCACTCTGCCATCTACTCTTACATAGGCCTGCAGTGTCTACTAACAATGCTTCATTAATACATACACTGAAGAACTATCCATAGTCAATCTGTTGGACAATGTGTGAAAAGATGTGTGTTGTGGCATGACACATGTAACTTCCTGTCACCTAAAACGTCACACATGGAATATAATTATATCAAGCAGGAAGAGGAGGAATGGTGTAGGAAAGCATAGCTCGGAATCTGCTAATGGGGCCAAGATGTGCCATGGTTAGCTGTAACACCCATCACTACATCCCTCCCACAACATTCTACCAATTGTTCACACTGTTGTTCTAAATTGACCAGGCTGTGCAGAAACATGTAATCAGGCGTCAGAAGGAACTGTGAATCATACTAAGCATACATCCCCTGCAGCCCCACGTGGAAAGCGACACTGTTGTGGAGACAGATGTAATAAAAGATACCAAAAAATGTCCAGAATCCATTCCCACAGCAATAATACAATGCTGTGCCTAGCACAATGGCCACCATGTATCCCGTGTTAATCTGTCCTAGATTACTCACCACATATGTCTAAATATCTGTAAGACCAATCAAAGACTCTTTTCCAATGTGGACTTCGTTCACCAAAACAGCAATAAGTTTATCTAAAAATATTTTCCAATGAGGTTTGTTGGTGGCCTGTCCCTTGAAGATGCGGAGTGTTGAACATTGCAAGCACTCACCCCCAGTCAACTGATCTGGGTTTAATCCATCATCATTCTTTAGCTCACTCCGCCACTCCAGTTCAGACATGGCCATATGCAAACCAGTCTGTCCCTGTGCCTCATGGGAACAGTCCAGCCCGAACTGCCAAGCCATGTCTTCCCTGGACCGGAAACAAGAATCCTGGGACCGGTTTCTGGCTTACAGCCGTCATCAGCCAGGCTATCTTGAATCCAGTGGCAAAGTGAGCAAGGGACCCACGTCTGGGCATACCCTGCCAACTTAGGACGAACATAGCAATACAGCAGATCAGTTGACTGGGGGTGAGTGCTTGCAATGTTCAACACTCCGTCCATCATCCCCTTTGGTTTTGCTTTGTTCGCCCTAAGTTGGCAGGGTATGCCCAGACGTGGGTCCCTTGCTCACTTTGCTCCTGGATTCAAGATAGCCTGGCTGATGAGGGCTGTGAGCCCGAAACCGGTCCCAGGATGCTTGTTTCCGGTCCAGGGAAGACATGGCTTGGCAGTTCGGGCTGGACTGTTCCCATGAGGCACAGGGTCAGACTGATTTGCATATGGCCATGTCTGAACTGGGGTGGCGGAGTGAGCTAAAGAATGATGATGGATTAAACCCAGATCAGTTGACTGGGGGTGAGTGCTTGCAATGTTCAACACTCCGGCCATCATCCCCTTTGGTTTTGCTTTGTTCGCCCTAAGTTGGCAGGGTATGCCCAGACGTGGGTCCCTTGCTCACTTTGCCACTGGATTCAAGATAGCCTGGCTGATGAGGGCTGTGAGCCCGAAATCGGTCCCAGGATGCTTGTTTCCGGTCCAGGGAAGACATGGCTTGGCAGTTCGGGCTGGACTGTTCCCATGAGGCACAGGGTCAGACTGATTTGCATATGGCCATGTCTGAACTGGGGTGGCGGAGTGAGCTAAAGAATGATGATGGATTAAACCCAGATCAGTTGACTGGGGGTGAGTGCTTGCAATGTTCAACACTCCGTCCATCATCCCCTTTGGTTTTGCTCTGAGCACATGTTAGTCAATGTTACGCAAGGATCCCCAACATGCCCCTGATCCATCAGTGAACTGATCTGTATTTCAAGTGTGACACATCCAGATGCCCAAAGTTTAACATGTGAAATGTCAGAAGCATTGAACATGTCAACGTAAACAGCATGTTTTCAACATTGATGGCACACAGTATGAGAAACAGTCACTACACGGAGTTGTAGGTGACCATGTGTGAGTGGTACTGTGTCTCATGATGATTGCTCTAAGCAGTGTACCAATGTACAACAGTCATCAAATCAATGCCGTCTGCAAGAATGCCTTTTTTGAGATTGTCCTACCCTGATTTCACAATGCAGGCTTCCACACTGACTCTGCATTAGTCTGTCCAAGACTATGTTGTGAGTACAAGCTTTCATATTGGCTACAGAGGCTTGCCTATATGACTCAGCATAGAATCAATTGGCCTTCTTCATCAGGAAATACACAACTATTTGATATGACCGATTCATGCAACGTCAATCTATTCCACATCGTGTGACTGTTCCTGCAAAACTTGTTGATGTTCCAACCTGTCATTCATCCCTCTGTGACATGTACTCATGGGGGATATGTACAAGGAAGTGGCTGAGAGATGTGTGGTTATTCCTGGCTTAATGCCTCTCTCCACCACATCTTACATGCAAGCCTGCACCACATTGAGAAGAATGTGGGGCAGCCTTGTGTTTAACCCTGCGATGGGGCTAACTTTACAAAGTTAGCGCCAACACAGGCACCTTTGCACCATGTTGCTAGGGGGGCTGCGTGCAGTGGAGTATTGTTCATGTGTGAGTAGGTGCTCCAAAATGCACATACACAATCCTCACATGCCATGATGCCACTTTCATGTGTGCTGCTTCATGCAGCACACATGAAGGTGACAAAATGGCACAAACATTAAAGTGTGTTTATGTACAGAAATAGACACCTTCCTGTACATGAAGAAAGAATTGCATTTTTGAATATCCATGTGTGCTGCACAAGGCAGCACACATGGAAGGAGACGGATACGAGTAGATCCAATGCCTTAAGTGGCTTAACGCTGACTTGTAAATAATGCTCACACACTATTGCCTCCACTGAGTAAAAGAAAATGACATTGTGTTGGCCATTGGGGATTGTTTGTGCATATGCCACAGTGTCTTGTGGTGACACAGTTGATGCCATGGGGGAACATACCATATGGTGACGGTAGTACATTCTAGAAATTTCTCAATAAGTTTGTATGTGGTCATCTGTCAATAGGTCATGTCTGAATGACACATCACTTAGCATAATAATGATCAACAACAGTTGTGACATATATGATGATGATTTGTCACAACTAACATGACTCCCTACAATCTAAATTGGCGGATGCAGATCTGGAAACATTGCACATTAATGTCAGGGCACATAGATGTTTGTGATGATGTGCGATTGACTCCATGACATGGCTATGACATCACCCATATCATGCATTCTGTGCTTGGACCTAGATAGAGGGGCATATGTACAAGCCCCTATCGCCACCATAACGTCACCTATAGTGACGTTGTGGTGGCGATAGGGGCTGCGCCTTAGGTACAAAGCAGCGTTAAGCCACTTAACGTGGCTTAACGCTGCCTTGTACATAAGGCACCCTTTCATGCTATGGTTAGCGTGAAAGGGGCGTGCAGTGGGTGTTGTGGTGGGCGTTCCGCCGCAACACCCATTGTAGTTGACGCTTCCCCCTATGTACAAGGGTAGCGTACATAGGAGACAGCGCCAAAAGTAAGACCAGGAAAACCCTGGTCTTCAGTTGGTGAAACGAGGAGCAATGCATTATTCATCCTCGTTTTAGCTTTTTCCATGTGTGCTGCCTTGTGCACCACATATAGAAAAAGCAAATTGCCATGGTTGTTTATGTACAGGAAGGTGTCCCTTCCTGTACATAAACAAACCTTTGAAAAGAAGGCAATTCTGTCACTTTCATGTGTGCTGCATGAAGCAGCACACATGAAAGTGACAGAATTGCATTCTATGGTTTATTATGTGCAGGAAGGGACACCTTCCTACACATAAACAATCCTCCCCTGCACGCAGACACCCTTGCACTCTGGTGCAAGGGTGCCTGCGTTGGTGCTATGTTGCTAAACTTAGCGCCATCGCAGGGGGAAACGCAAGGCTGCACCATATCCTTGTAAATATGGTGCAGCCTCGCGTTTCTGAAGTGGCGGAGCATGTCGTTAAGCCAAGGAGACTAGCGACACGCTCCGCCACTTCCTTGTACATATCCCCCACAGTGTTGTGACTCATCTGACTCTGTTGCTCCACCAATGTAGACATGTCAATTATGTCCTCATGCATCACATGATGCTGATGTGCAATACACCTGACTTGATGCATCATCATCACACAAGAGCTGATTGTTGTGTGATGCACATACACAGTGTATACTACGACATACATGGCCTGTGGCATTGCTTGCATATGTTGACACAATATCCATAGCTAATGACAACACACTCACCTGTGGCGTGTGGGTCCATAAATGCATCCACGTCTCCTTGTGTGATCAAGGGTCTGCCTGCTGTTGGAAAAATGTTAAAGGTACAATTATTTTCATTGACATCAGGTTTTGCAAAATAACATACATCTTTGATATTTACATGGTAATTTGCAGTCATTGAAATAGTCAGGTGTATTGCCACATTACATACATGTTGCACTCTGCTGAGCTGGTCTTACACACAATACATGTCAGGGTCACACTGGTGCCGTAATGGGCATCCATGCCATGATTTGATTGACATAACAGACCACAACCTGTCCCAATTCTACATGGATGTTAAATCTACTCTCACACCTCAATATGTGTGACGTTTGAGGGTCAAATCAGTCATTCAGATTCACACAGGTATGTCACGTGCTCAGGACTTGTGGTGAGCCACAATATGTATCATGTGTTAATTTGCAGCCACTTGATCATGTGAAGTGTACAAATTTATCAAGGATCTAGGTGTGGCACAGTATGTCATGACAGGCAAGCTATTTGGCCAAATGGATATTCAAATGATGTGTGCGTCTATCTTATGCACGACATAATTTGTGTCCTAGGCATTCATCCTCTAATGTGATACGATGTTGTTCATGTACTTACCACCTTGCATCCCGACGATCAGTCCAAGATGATCCAATAGGTCACCCTCACGTCCCACAAAGTCCTGCCAGCGGTGCTTCCACTGCTGGACAGTCCTGTCCACACCCAACATGCCCAGCATCTTTTCACGGATGTGCTCCCATCTCACCTTCCGTACCTTCACATCGTACCCCATGAGGATGCGTCCCCCAGCCTCAACCGTCCTGGGCAGGTAAAATTTTACCAGCCAGAGGAAGGCCCCCACTGCCCCCTCTGACACCCTGCCCTCTCTACCCTGCCCTAACATACCCCAATACAATACTTCCCACAGGCAACCCAAAAAAAATCCCACAGTCAAAACCAAATAACTACTTAACTATACAACGATACCCCAGAGACGTACACCCGACAAAACAATCAGACAAATGAAATTGACACGTAGGGACAGAGTGATACAGGACTTGACTAGGACAGTATGGACAGTACACAACACACAAAATCCTCTCAAACACACCAAGAACAGCAGACACCTTATAAAAACCTCCACAACTCTCAACACACAGTAACAGTGTGGCTGAAAGAGAAAGTGAAAGTGTACTGTACACCTCCATGTGCCAGGAAGCTGAATGACATAATTTCCTGTCATTTTGCGTCCCGTTTTTTCATTTTGCGACGATTTTTCTCACGCCGAGGGCTGAGTGGGAATATTTCACGTTAATATGTGTATTGTGCGAGTATTTTCCGTACCGGAAATGGAAAAAATTGCCGCTAAGGGGTAATAGCGTTTATTTTTTGACCGCTAATGCACACATGAACAATATATGTTACATTTCATGCATTTAGTCTGTGATAACAGTACATTATGTATTAGTGATGTGATCTGTGTCTTGTCATTTTGTGTGTTGTATCTGTTCTGTACATATGTTAGTGGTCCAGAGTCATTATGAGGCACTATTTCATCACATTGGTGTCGTTTCCAGACTGGACATGTGTGTACGTAGATCCCGTGCCAGGGTCTCACACATTACGGTTGGCATTGGTGGTATGTGTCACTACATGTGAGCCTCTGACATCACACATTGCTGTGATGTTTGTGCTAGTCTGATGGTCTTGCTACACATATGTACTGGATCAACAGGCAGTCACTACTTGTCTATGAAATTGGCAGATCCGCATTCAATGCACAGATATGGCTGAACATTCACATTGGAGTGTATGAATATCTGTGGACACAAAGGGGGACATTGATGACAGTCTGTGGTACGGCACTCATGGATTCCTTTTTACTAGATATGTGTATGGTTTGCATTGCTGGCCATTACATGGTATCTGCTCAGTGTGGACTGGCCATCTCCAATAACAACATTAACCTGAAATGCTAGTCCAAACATTACATGTTGTGGGTCTGTTCTTGTGCACACAACGTCACATGAACAGACATGCATGTCAGCAATGAGCTGATGTTATCCTGTATGTTCCAATATGTATTGGGGGCACTGTTGACATTGTGAGTTAGTTTTGGTGTTGTCTCTACACATGTCAATAGTACCCAATGGACTACAAAATCCTACAGACACAGATCAGATTATGCATACTTAGATGTGTGTAACAGATGACATGAGGTAGCTGCATCCTCAGATTCATGCATAGCTCTACATGACACACTGAGCCATGAGGAAGCATGTTGCAGACCCAGCTGCACATGTGTACATGTCAATGTTACTTTGTAATGTCATGGATGCACTTTGCATGTCACAGTCCTTGCAAAAGCTAAAGTGACAATGCCTGTTAGCACTTGCTGTCCACATGTCCTGAGGATCATGCTGTGCCTTTGTATGAGACCCTGGTGTATGGACACAGATGCTGCTGACTTACAGCAGAGTGACAGAGATGACATTGCCTGCGTTGTACGTGGTCTGGTGGTCACATTTCCTTAGAGTTCTTGCATGTACAATGAACATTACCTGATGTCAAGTCTTGTCATGACCCTGTTTTGACTACACTCACATGTGAAGTATGCATGTTGCAACTTGTTGTGTTCATAATTGAGTGATGGTACTGGTTGTGTACAAAGGTTACTGTACATTACAGTACAGACACCATGAGTACAATGATGTTGCAGGGTAGACATCCGATCTCTTTGAATGTGCTCTTAACGTATGTGAGCAAGAGTATGTTGCTCAGACCATCACTGTCGAGGAGGAGGGACTTTGGCTCGGCTGAACTTGTGATGCCGGGAACATGTGATGAGGCAAATTGGAGTGTCCCCTCCCATCCCCTGCATCAGTTATTTGAATTGCATGGTTTGCATTCCATGCTGTACCCTGTATTTGATAGTCTGTGCTCACAAAGGGTTCTGCTTGCTTAGTCAGTGAGCCAGAGAGAGTGTTGTATATTGACACCTGCTGTAGTATTGAGTTGCCAGTAATGGTTGTGAGTGAGTGATAGGAGGACCAGAGGTTGTATGAGCAGATCATCCATGGAAAAGCCTGCTTGTGCCTGACATTTTTGAATGGGCAACATTGTCCATGTGATCTGCTTGCAGATGTTGCCATTCAGGGGACAGATATATGTTGCATCCTATCATCGACACATGTTGGTGATCACTTTGTTATATGACATTTTCACATGGGTGATTGATGTTGGATCCACTGCTATACGTGATAGGTGTGTTGCACATATTATGATTTTACTTTCACTTGACAGATATGTGTACTTGTGAAACGATGAAACTGGCATACAGGACTTTGGTGTGGTGCTATTTTATTGTTCTGAGTTACAATGTTTAAATATTTTGGATGAATATACATGTAATGAGATATTTTGTCCGGTGATTAGGCAAAGAAATTTAAGATAATTTGATCTCTTCTTGCTGTTCCAGCAGCAGAGGCTGGTGTGTGTCTCGCATCTGCCTCTTCATCCTGGCCATCAGATGGGTTGTCCTGATCCTCCTGCTCTTCATCCAATGGTGTGTTTGTGCGTACACATATATTGTGCAGTATGCAACAGGCCATTATGATCTTGCACACGAGTTCAGGACTGTACAGGAGTCGGCCCCCCGAAACATCAAGGCACCGGAACCTGGAATTGAGGACTCCAAATGTCCGTTCAACTATGGCTCTTGTGCGTCCCAGTGCAACGTTGTAGTCTCTCTGGGCCTCTGTGTGTGTCACTCTGAGGGGTGTCATCAGCCATGGCGTTAGGGCATATCCTTGATCACCTGAGACAGATTGAAGAGATATGTGGCGATTAGTACATGTGCCTGCTGTGTTTACGGAGTGCCTTCTTAGGTGTGTGTGCATTGTGCAAGTTTGTACTTTCTGGTGTGACAGGTTGATTTTGCTACACTTTACCAGCATCATTGAAGTTGACTTGCCTATACTTGAGAGACTACACATCACCATGTTGTCATTGTCCGTGTCCTGTGTATTGACTCCATGTTGTGACTGTCATGATGTATGGGCCATTGTAAATGAACATTGGTGGTTATTTACAGGCACATTGTACATACCTGAGGTCTACTGTGCGTATGTTGTTGAGGGTGCACCATTGGCACATGTGCCATGTTAGGCATCAACCTTGAGTTTTGGATGACTACAATGTTGGGACATCATCAGGGTACCTCATTGTTAGTCATTGTGCTGAGGGTGACTGGGAGTCTACATCTTGTCTGCTTAACATTTGAATCATTGGGTTCTCTTTACATCAACCTTGCCAATAATGTGTGACAGAGTGTAGTTGACAGTGGCCCTGCTACATGGTGCACTTGACTTACTGGGACAATTATGGACAACATACATTAGCCTTGATGTCCTTGGGCATGGTTTGACTTGGACTCTGCATGTATGCATGCTGTGGTACAACATGTCAATGTACACATGTGTGTCTGTTCACAGACAACACATATTCTGGAATTGGATTTTGGCCATCATATTGCTACACCTCACCAGGGGAGACATGTGTGTGTACGACTTGTGTTGAGGATGTGATTTGGATAGTTTGTATGCTCTTGCTATGCACGCTCCATTCAGCTACAATACAGACTGATGTACAAAAAACACTTTTGATTATTTTGTGGTCATTTGGTGCTCCCTTAATTCAGCACTACTTGCAGTGCCATAATGCATGTACACACACTACATGGGGCATGGCTGACTGTGTTTTTGCATGCCAGCAAATTGTGCACTTTCACAAGTGAGGGCAGGGTCATCTGTCATCTATTTGTACATCTGGTGCATGTTGTATTCAACATGTATGAAGCACAGCAGTATCATATTTCTGTATCATGTACTGCATTGGATGATTGAAATTTGTGTCTGATGTGTTCTGCAAAGTCTATGATTCCAGCATGCCATGGTGGTTTGTGTGATATCATAGCTTTTCCCTTGTTGGGCTGTGTTCCACATGTTTGGATTTATTTGCAGTGTGTGGTTGTGTGCATTGTTTGGACCTGTTCGTATTACATTTTCTACCTGTGCATTCTATCAAATTTGAGCTACGTGCTTGTGTACTTGAGGTGTATGGTGTGTTCAGTTTGTACTTACCAACAAGCAGTCAATTTCCAGAAGTGCCATTCTCAAACCGCTGGTTGATGTCCGATTGGCGAAATATATATGAGTCATGCACACTCCCAGGGAACTTGGCAACAACATTGATGAACAGGCCCAGGTGGTCCACAATTGCCTGTACGTTGATAGTGTGTGTGTGCTTCCTGTTCCGGTATATGTGTGCAGTGTCCGCAGGAGGCACAAGTAGGACATGGGTGCAGTCAATGGCCACCAACACATGCGGATAAACCAGCAATGTCATAGAAGCCTTGTTTGTTCTCCAGTTGTTCCTGTGCAGTGTTGGGGAAGTGTAAATGCTGTGGCGTCAGGCTGATGATGGCATCCAAAACTTTGGGTAGGAACCTGGAGAAGGATGACTGTGAGACTCCACCCACTCTAGCAGTGGTTGGTTGGAAGGTACCAGAGGCCAACATGTGCAGCACTGTGAGTAGCTTTGTCTGCGGAGGGATGTTTGTGCTGCGCTGGTATCTTGCCTGCAGCATTGGTGCTATCTGTGTGAGTATGCGTCAGATGGAGTTCCTCTTGAGCCTGTAGTATGCTATCACGTCCTCTGGCCGGAGGTCTATCAGGGTGATGCGTTGGCGGTAGACCCGCTCTCTTCTTTGGCGCTGCCTCTGTGGTGGTCCTGATGGCGGTGGCAGTGGTGGTTGTGGTCTTCTTGGGGCTCCAAGCTGCAGTAGTACCTCCATGGCATCATTTGGTGTGCAAATGAGGATCTGGCTTTTTCTCCCTTTTATTCTATTTTTTTTGCTCCATTTTTTAGACCAGCTTTTTTCTGGTCTTAAAAACCAGCCGCTAACTGGCCTTAGCGGCAGATTTTTGGGACTATCGCCGGACAGTGGATTCATTGTAAATATCACGAAGTGGGCTTAGCAGCAATTTTTCCGCGGATAGGCCCACCTTGCATATCATTTTCGTTAAGTCCCCCTAACAGAATTGACGATCTGGAAATCGCACGTTATGTTATATTCCATATAGGTACCATAATATAGGCCCCGGTAACTTCATTACCCTTCACCTATATTCTTCTCTACATTACACTGTCACGGTTTACAGGGACTGACCTTTTACCTAGATACGACACTGCATTCAGAATGCGGGTTTTCCCTAGCTCGAAATCTCATACATTATGCATGAGGTTTCTTGGAAGCACAGCAGGACCACCACTTCCTGTATAACATCTATGTATAAAGTTAATGCCGACGTCATCCTTAGGCCGACACAGTAATACAGCGAGGTAGGACCCCTGGGGAGACCTATGGGTATATACATCACATCTTGCTAAGATACATAGAGGAGACCGAGACTTCCCGGCCGACACACTGACGTTAAACCATGCGCAAGCAGTTTCAGGGTGACTGCGTTTCTAATGTTTGCCGCAATATGTATTGCTTTTGCATCTTCCTCGTCTTCCGAGAGCGGCAATGGCTGGTTTAGTGGGTCTAAGACCTTGTTAGTCATTGTGTTTAGAACACGAAATAACTTTTCAAGGGAACCAAGATAAGGTGTTTTGCGCAATTTTTAGGAACACTGTGTCCTTCAAGCTTGATTAACCAACAGCTACTGACGGCGTAGTAGCTTTTGTGATGGAGGCACACGAATCATACAGAACAGAGGTATTTTATTTGTGGGTTACATTCCCAGCAGGGAATGCAAGAACAAAAACATTTCATTACTACACAGAAGATGAACCACCAGCGGAATATTGTCCGTATGAGGACATTGAAGTTCCGCTCACGTACCAGGAACACTTATACTGGTTTAAAGGCGCCCTCCCCCATACAAGAAGTAGAGTAAGACTCGGTCCGCTCGGAAGAGAAGGAGCAACATGGCCAATATTAGCGGCCTACACACCACATCCTGACATCGAAACAAGGCCAGGAGTAGACTTACTCATACTTCACAAAGAATTAATAAAAATTTACAGAAACATGATGCAGTTTGTCATGGGGACACTTACAGTCCAGCTGGCAACGGTTACAACAAACACACCTCCAGTGCAAAATACAGCAACTAAAATTACACCACAAACGTTACACGCAGTAATGGGTAAAATGCCCGCAAAACGTGAACAAATGCCATTCTGGGTAGCTCAGAAAATAACACAGCTAGAAACTGTATTCCCGAATACTATCCCTTATGAAAAACACAGAATGCTGACAATCTGCTTGCCCATGGGGATAACACCACAGATAGAAGATTGTACCTCGTGGGGTACAGTTTTTGCTGCCATAGATATTAGAACTCATGGTATCCCGTCATTAGCAGTAGTACCAGATGTATTAAGACAAATACAAAATGAGTACGGAGCAGAGCCTGCTCTGAACTTCGGGATGAAATTACTAGATAATTATGCCCAGGTATCAGCCATAATATTAGCAAATATCAAAGGGGAGGCAGCATCAGTGGCTATCCGCCAATGCCTAAGGGAGTTCAGTCCTTTACAACAGGAGCACAAACTACCTAAAATAATTGAAACTGCATATGCAGAATTAGGCAGGGACAGTTTGGTTGGAAAAGCATTAAAACCACAACTGATGGGTAATACCGAAAGGAGACCATCAAGCAGACACCTGCTTTATCAAAAAAGAGGTGGGACAATAACAAAACAAAGTTAAAGAAAACAGATCTCAATCCAGAGGTAGATCTCCTCCACAGGAGCCCTCCAGAAAGGAGGTATAACCTTAGGAATAGGGACAATATTAGGAAACCTCGACAGGTATCAGGATACTGATACACGTTCCTCTTGTTCCTTTCAGGGTGTCAATGAAAAACTCCGAGAGGTAAGGGCGGTCAGACAGACAAGAAGAGCCTACAAAGTCAAGAGACAAGCAGCACGCTCAAGAATATACTTCCAAAAAGAAGATAAACCAAAACAAAAGCCACAGTTCAAGAAAAGAAGGTTGCAGGTCTAAAGATCAGACATGCCCAGAATCCTGAGGACTCGACTACTGAACGGGGAATGGGCTCTGACGATGCTAGACAGTGCGGCAGAAGTAACAATAGCTCACCAGAACCTGATGGAATTTCTGGTGACAGCAGACTTGAATGATTATATCACAGTAGAAACACCTGATACTAGAGTAAGTGTCCCGCATAAATTATATGAAATAACACTCCAAATAGAGGGGGACAAATGCAGGACAGTTAGAGGTCTCTTTTGGGAGAACCTAACGTTTGGCTATGACATTTTGTTAGCTGAACAAGATTGGCCGCCAGCATTCGTCATGCACTGCCCTAGAGGAGAAACGGTAATTTTACCAGCATTCTCAGACCATATTCCCAAATACTTAAAATATACATATGCGCTGGAGTGGGCGGTAGCCCAAGCCCCTGCATTATATAAAAACCATGTTGGATGGGATGAGGATTCAACCCACCACATAATTCCATTAAAAAATACTCCGACTGCACAAAGTCAATATCCAATAAAGCAAGAAGCTAAAAAACAGGTCAGGGAGATCTTAGATCAACTTGAGTACCAAGGGGTGATTGAATCTTGCACCTCTCAAATGAATAATCCTTTGTTTCCCTTATCCAAACCAGACAATTCATATCATTTAGTTTAAGATTACAGACATTTAAACACTTGAACTAAGACATTTGCAGTTCAAAATGCACACAGTGCCGCATTAATGAATAACATTGTGTGGAAAAAATACAAAACAACAATAGATATCTCAAATGGATTTTTCTGCCAAAATATAGCGCCTGAAAGCAGGTATTTAACCGCATTTTCTGCGTTAGGCTCCCAGCGACAATTTTGTAGACTCCCCCAGGGGTATAAGAACATCCTGGGGTTATTTTTAGCCAGAGTAACTGAATTACTTCAAAAATTGGATGAAGAGGCATTGTCCTATGTGGATGATACTTATCTAACGGATGATGACCTGGAGGAACACTTCCACAGGGTGAATACCATAATTTTGGGATTTGCCTCTGAGGGTTCCAAATTCAACTTTAAAAAATCGAAGATTGCCCATCTCAGTGTCGTGTTTTGGGGATATGAGCTTTCAAGTGAAGGAAAAAGCCTAGCAGCTAACTTTTTGGCAAAATGTGCGCTGCTCCAACCTCCAAAAACATTAAATAATTTACAATCAATCCTGGGATTCCTGAACTTTGGCAGAACATACATTTTGGATTATGCAGAAAGAGTAAAACCTTTCTACGATTTAATAAAACCTGACTTCCCAGTTAGACAATGGACACAGGAACACACAGATATCCTTCGTTCCTTACAAGCTGACATGATAGCTTCAAAACGCTTACAGACATGCATAAACGTTCGCAACTTGGTGATCCGTATAGTTGCAGGTCAATCAGGATACACCTACCTAACATATAATGAAGGTGAGGCAGTACCAATAGCGTACAAATCACATTTGTACACAAATGCTGAGATGCGCTTTGCATCAGCAAAAAAAATTCTAACAGCAGTACAGACTGCTGTAATAAGAGAAAGAGCTCTGATTCAAGGGAAGCGTATAATTGTCTGTTACCCCAGTTCCAGCTCTAGAAGCTGCGACAAAGGCAAGCGTTCCCAACGCTAAAGCCTTACATCCAAGATGGATACAATGGGCTAATTCTCTCACTGCAACAGATGTAGAATATAGGTACGACCCAAATCTAAAAACACAAGCATTCCTGCAATACGAACAAGAATATCCTCTACCAAATGAAATAATGCCTCTAGATCAGTATGAATATATAATTTACACTGACGGTTCTGCTCAACCTGCCATTGGGAGTAAACAACAATACAGCACCGCGTATGCTATCGTTAAAGGACGCATGCAGGATGGAAAGTTTCGTCCGAGTTGTACGAAAACGCAATCTCTAGGAGACTGCACGGCACAGCTGGCAGAATTAAAAGCACTATTACTGTCCCTGGTAAATACGGATCGAGAATTCCCCACACTAATCGTGTGTGATTCCTTTTACTGTGTGCAGTCATACAATGAATATTTACATAATTGGGGACAGAATGGGTTTAAAGATGCAAAAGGTGGCACAATAAAGCACAAACCGCTATGGGAACAGGTAGTGGAGTTGAAAAACGAACTACCAAGGTCTCACGTGATACATACACTGAGTCATCAGCGTGATGGCGTTCACGTTGAAGGGAATTCATTGGCTGACGAAGCCGCAAAGGGGGCTGTAGGCACGACTTCCGTAGCTGCAATCACTCGATCGACAACGAGAATAGACGGTGAGATAATGGTTGCGATTATTGCCACACGCAATAACTCAGCAGTACCAAAAAGATTTCCACTCAAGTACTCCAACAAGTTAGGTGCAAATAACGTTCAATTTGCTCAGATTCCTGGAGTGGGGGATAGAGTAATACCAAATATGGACCGCAGGTTAGGATTAATTCTAGCAGCACACGAGGGTATAGGCTCTGCGCATGCAGAAGTTACAGCGACTGTTTCTCTACTAAAACAGCGCTACTGGTGGCCTGGATTAACAAAGCAAACTAAGGACTATGTCTTGAAATGCGACATCTGCCAGCAGATTAAAGGCTCCACAGTAACACGTCCAGTACAGACACCATTACTAATCTCAGACAGACCGCTCGCGTGTGTTTATTTGGACCACTGCAGCCCCTTACAATCTGATGGGGCTTACAAGTATATCATGGTTGCAGTGGATTCCTGCTTGAGATTCCTATAGGTGTGGCCCCAGCGCTCGGGTGATGGTCGAACTGTTATAAAAGATTTGCGAGTCTTTATAGGGACATACGCAATTGGCACATTACATTCTGACCGTGGCCCCGCGTTTAACTCTAAGGCTTACAAGGAAGCCATGGGAAGTTTGGGTGTAGCAGTGCAGTACTCCTCTCCGTACCATCCCGAGGGAAATTCGGCCGTGGAGAGGAAAAACCGGGACTTAAAGCAGTCTTTAACAGCTAGAGTATTAGGCTTGGGTGGAAGTTGGGTAAAACATCTGTATGGAGTTCAAAGGGCGTTAAATAACCTGCCAAGAAGCTCTCTAGGGGGTGTCACTCCTTATGAGGTCATATTTGGGACGAGAATGTGGGTACCTGATCTTGATTGTGAAGGCGCTGTGGCGGATGAAAAACCTTTTGACATCCATAAACGGTTGGGTTTTTTACAGGACCTAAATGAATCCAGGGCACTACAAAGTAACGTCCAGGTGAAAAGGACCGCCACTGGGGAAGTCAAGTCTGTCACGGCAAGACCTGTCTAGATCCCTAAAGTCGGGGACCTGGTCAGAGAAAAAATAGCGGACAAAAAAGAATTTGGGCCATCATACAGAAAGCTTGTACCTGTCCTGGCAGTTGAAGGAACAAGAACAGTACTTCTGCCGCCCCTTGCCGGTAAAAAGGAGAAGAGATTTGTCTCAATTGACTTAATCAAACCACACTATGTGGCCGATACTGAATAGTAGGCCACGTGGACTCCGGAGTAACAGACACCCTCCTCTCGCAACTATACAAGAAATTCAAACAGAAAGACTCATAACGTTTGAAGAGTCACCTGCACGGAATGATGGACTATGCAACAATGCGATGGAACTCGTTCCTCTTGAAACTGAAGTTCAAAATCAGAACTCAAATGAAAGACAAATTTCTATTCGACCAAACACGGATATCTACGTCAACATGCCCCAACAAGAGCAAGCTACAGTTTCCACAAAACCTGCGAAACTACCGAAAATTGATCGAACTGCATCTGGCTATTTCATTGACTTTGACACCTTTTCATTGGATCCAAGTGAACCTGAAACGATGCCAGCCCAAAAAACTCGCCAACAATGATTTAAAGATTTTCTGAACTTTCTTAAAAAGACTTACCTGGTATCACCTTGGGTAGAACTCTGGGTAATTACCGGGATACTTTTCTTTCTTTTCTGGATAGGCTTGGTAACTGTCTTTAGTATGCTTATAAATGGAACTTATCTCCGGGAAAGCTCTGCAGCACAAAAAGTGGATGTGATTCTGAAACCGCATCTATCATCACATCGTGAAAAAAGAGACCTATCATCAGTGAAAGTTTGAAAATATTCTAAAACAGACTTTTAAGGCCTAACTAACTAGTACACTTTTTAAATGTATAATACCACGGCCTGGGAGACTTAACACAAGGCCCTAGTAGTTCAGATTAGAAAAATTTGGAAAAAATCGAAAAGTGAACACATTTTAAAAATAATTTTTGACTAAAGTCAATTGGGGGTTTCTTCGAGGAATCATCTATTGACCAAGTGGTGTCAGCAAATGCAAAGTCTTGTACCCCACCGCTGATCCACCAATGTAGGAAGATGGCTTTTTATATAGTGTACCAAGAAGAGGTAGACTATGTAGAAAGTCCAGACGACCCTTGTTGGTTTAAAGGGCTTGCCAGTTGGGGAACAATTGCACAGTTACCTTGTTTTAAGGAAAGATCTCTGGTACTGTGGACCTGGTTAACAGTACCCCAGTGCACTTTAGTCAAAATGACATCAAATACCAGGCAAAACGTGGGGGTGACCATGTCAAAGGGCACTTCCTATACAGGCGAATTGGCAAGCATGTCTTTTTATGGGAAACTTTGGAGGGACTATGATCCAGCCGAAGGTGAATTCATGAGAAGAGTTCTCAAAGGTTGGAGTAGAAAGCAGGGTACAAAGAAATCATTAAGACAGCCTGTAACTTTTGATTTACTTGTAATGCTTTTAGTTCTATCTGTTTGTTATGATGAATTCGAAGTCCATATTTTTTGTTTATGCATGATATGGATGTTTTTTGGTGCTTTTAGAGTTTCCGAGCTTCTAGGCTTACGGGAATACAGAGGTCTGAAGGGGCATGATGTATTAAAGGATAAGGACAGATTACATATTTGGTTGAAAGTTTCAAAGACTAATCAGTTGGGTAGGGGAAGATGGGTTTGGTTGAATAGGAGTGAAAAAGAGAATACATGCCCATTACAAGAATGTATTACTTTTCAAACCAAATTTGGGAGTACAATGGGGGAGATATTTTGCCACATGAATGGAGATAAAGTTTAGGTATCTAATTTGTTGGCTGTGCCCACAATGGCTCTAACAAGATTGGGATTACCAAGTGAGAAATAGGGGACTCATTCTTTTAGGATTGCGTATCTTTTTTGATCAGATGTAGTACATGTATCCAAATTTGGGCAGGCTTATTACATGATGGAACTAAGGGAATTGTTGGGAAGAATTTGTGGGGCAAAAGTTTGTGGTGAATAAGTTATTTCTCATAAGCTGGGTCGCAGAGGACACACAAGGTTTTTCTGGGTGGAGGTAGATGTTGGGGGATAGAAAGTCTGGTGCGGATGAATCCATCCCTTGGGAGGGAGGGGGAGAGCACAGCAGAGAGGAAGAGGAAGTTCGGGGCTATAGAACAACACTAGGGAGTTTGCTTGTGGAGGATTGAGGTTTGGGGGCCTTGAGGGTTTGCTCTTCGTATTACTCTGCTCATTTGCACGTTGATTCTTTTGCCTATTTGCACGCTAATTTTGCTGCTACCATTTTAAAACTATTTTAATTCATTTTTATTGTACTGTTGGATATTTACTGTTGCGCATTGGGACTGTATGAATTTGATGCCTAGAACTCTATTAGGGGGGCTCTGTTTTAGTCGCCACTCACACTCACCTGAGTTAGGGGATTCCGGACTGGCTACCACTTCCTGGTCTTTCCCGGTCGACAGCTAGAGACGCCATTTTTGGCAGTGCGCTCTCTAGTTGTCAAAGGCATTTCCCCATAAGTATGTGCGCTGCGCGGACGCCAGTGCCTTGAGGGGTTTGCTCTTCGTATTACTCTGCTCATTTGCACGTTGATTCTTTGCCTATTTGCACGCTAATTTTGCTGCTACCATTTTAAAACTATTTTAATTCATTTTTATCGTACTGTTGGATATTTACTGTTGCGCATTGGCACTGTATGAATTTGGTGCCTAGAACTCTATTAGGGCGCTCTGTTTTAGTCGCCACTCACACTCACCTGAGTTAGGGGATTCCGGACCGGCTACCACTTCCTGGTCTTTTCCGGTCGACAGCTAGAGACGCCATTTTGGGCAGTGCGCTCTCTAGTTGTCAAAGGCATTTCCCCATAAGTATGTGCGCTGCGTGGACGCGCCAAAGGCGCGCCTAAGGCAAGCCCGTCTGTGCCCGTCAGCATCCCGGAAGCGGCCAGCGCCAGCCATGCTGCCCGTTCCCCCCCAAACCGAAAGCTTGCGGATCTACAGCAGCAATGAATTGCGGATACTCTGCCCGCGCCCCTGCTCCTATTCAAGCAGATGGGATGTGTAAGTGCACCCTTCAACTGCCTGCTCTAGATGCGGCTACTGTTTGAGTTCAGGTTTAGTTGGCTCCTCTCGGCCCAGTACTTCTCTTAGCACTGGTAAGAAGGGGCCCTTAATTCATGCACCTATGATTAACACCCGTTCATTAAGGAGACACTACCAGGACATATTTGACCTCCTCTCTGACAAACCGGTTGATCTCTTGTTCATCACCGAGACATGGCTGAACGAATTTTCCAATCCTATAGTTACGATGGCCATTCCAGAAGGTTATAAGATCTCTAGAGCGGACCGTACAGTTGGCAGAGGTGGGGGTGTGGCAGTTATCTATAGAGATAAGTGGGCCTTCCATCGTGGTGAGGCTTTATTGCTGGGAGAGTGTGAAGCTCTAGACTTCAGCATCTGCATTTCTTCACATTTTTCACTGGGAGGAACTCTGGTCTACAGGCCCCCGGGGCCAGCAGGGGCTTTTCTTAAAGCACTGGAGGAGGTTATTGTCCCCCGCGCCCTACGGTTCACCCACTATCTTCTCCTTGGGGATCTGAATATCCACCTAGATCAGGCAGATGCTGGGGATACCCGGGAATTCCTGGATTTACTGAACCTTGCCCAGCTTTCTCAGTGGGTTAGCCTACCAACTCACCTTGGTGGTCATATTCTTGACCCCATTTGTTCTAACTTCCCCATTATGGTGGAGGATCCCCTTCCGGTGCCTTGGTCTGACCATTTCCTGTCCTACTTTACCTGGGTGGCGGATGGCATTAACACACCGGGCCGGACAGGTCAAGGCCCTGCCTCTGCTAAAATTGACCCTCTTATGTTTAGTCATGCCCTGGCTAGCTCAAGGCCAGCACTTTCTAATGACCTAGAGGGGGCGCTTGCTAGCTTCACCAGCTGGATCTCGCAAGCAGTGGATCTCCTTTCTCCTTCGCCCCTCCACAGGTGTAGGAAAGTGGCTCTGTATATACTGTACCCAAGTAAGGTTCAGGGTGTACAGAGTCCACAGTCCCCAGAGGGTTGACAGAGGCTAAAGTTAGATATAACCTTACTCTCCAAAGTGGTAGCTTGGTCGAGCAGTAAGGCAGTATCAGAGGACAGTGTAAAGCATTTGTTGTACACACTCAGTCAGCAAATGAAGCCACACACTCAAGAACTGAACTCTAGGCCAATGGTTTGTATATAAAAATATATGCTTGTTTTATTTTAGAACCAACAATAGGATCAAAATATACTTTCTCAGTATGAGATGCTTTGGTTATTCACCTTACAGATAGGCAGTAGACTTTTTTGATAGTGGTTATCACAGTTGGTGCAAGAGGCAACACAGGGTCAAATTCAATGCAACATTGAGCTCAATGGAAAATTATACTTAATTACAATTGATTACTTTGCAGAGCACTTTTTCTAACCACAGGACTGGATCCTGGATTCAGTCCTGGGACACTTCCTGTAAACAGGTAAGAAAAAGCGTTTTGGTTATTGTAGTGATTTTTGAAGAATATTACTATATTTCAAAAGCTGACACTTAGAAACTTTTCTGGGTAAAATTACCAATGTTATCCTATGAAAGGAAATACAGTGTGCAAGCAAAGTATGTTTACGTTACTTTTGTAATCCAGTGCTGGACTCCTAGGTTCAGCACTGGGACATTTACTTAAAACAGGTAAGTAATTACGTTTTTGTAGTTTGTTCGATTTTTAAAGAATATTTGTAAAATACAGAAATCGACACTTAGAAGAAATTTCACAGAAAACCAGTCAATGGATCCCTATGAAAGAAAAGTGAGTTAACGGTAAGTAACGTTGCGATTACTTTTTAGGGCCAGTGTTGGGCACTCGGGTCCAGCACTGAGGCCCCTCCTAATACTAGGTGAGTATTTTCGTTTTCGTGACTCGGTTGATTTTTGGTGAATATTCTAAAGTTTCAGAACTCCACACTTAGAAGAAATTTCGCAGAAAACCAGTCAATGGAACCCTATGGAAGAAAAGTGAGTTATCGGATTTCGGGTAAGTACTTGACTGGCAGGGTTAAGGTTCTGGGTAAGACTCAGGGGTCCCCCAGGATCAGGTAAGTACAGTTTTTACACCCTCAGCGGCACAGGGGCGGCCGGGTGCAGAGTGAGAAGGCCCAATGTTATCCTATGGCAGGCGGGGGGCCCCGGGTTGGTGGCTGCTGGCAAGCAGGCCACGCGACTGTGGGAGCTGGGCTCCTGGTCACTTGCTCAGGGCAAGTAGGGAAGTAGGTTAGGATAGAGGTTGCACTTCCAGGGGCACTCGGGCGGCTGGGTGCAGGGTGCTTTTGAGCCGTCGGGCGCTCAATGTTAAACAATAGAGGTCGTGAAAGGTGAAGAAAGGCTGCAGGCTCGGGACGGTGATTCTTCAGGGACGACCAACACTTCAGGAGGTAAGTTGGGGTCTTGGAGGATAGGTAGACACCCAGGAGTTGGGCACAGGGGGCCGTGGGGCGCCGGGTGCAGGGGTGTCTTTGAGGTCGGGAAATCTTACCCCCTGCTGGTCGCGGTTGGAGGGGTCCCTTGTCCTGAGGCTGCAGGCGTCGTCTGGGTCGCCGAGGAGGGTCCTTGGCCACTGGATTCCAGGTCAGAATCGCCGGGGGACGTCCTCGAGGTCTTTGGTCACTCAGGCACAGGCTGGACTCGGCGGGTGCAGAGTGTGCAGGTTTCGCGGCTCCGTGCCAGGGCCGGGTCTTTGGTAGGTTTTCTTTGAGCAGTACCACTGCTCGTGGGAGTCCCTGGGTCGAAGGCTGTAGCACAGAAGTCAGGTCCTCCGGGGTTTGTGAGGTTGCTGAGGCCGGGATTCCGCAGGAGCAGGTTCAGAGGTCGACAGGCCGGTAGGGCTGGGGCCAAGTCAGTTGTTGTCGCCTCCTTTTAGCAGCTGCACGGCTGGTCTTCTTGCTTCGTCTTCTCTTCTTGTTTTCGGATTTGGGAACTCCCGAAGGAAGTGCTCAGGGAGCCCCTAAATACTAAATTTAGGGTGGTTACAGGTAGGTAAGGGCAGGGACCAATGGGTCCCTTCCCTGGGGTGGGTACACCCCTATTCTGTTCCTCTCCAGTGGGAGGGGGCAGGAGCCTGTCCCTGGTTGGCCAGGTCCCCCATCCTCAAGATGGCGGGGACTCGAGTTTGTGCTTCACCTCGCCTCCCCCACCTTAGGGGTGGAGTTGGCAGAGGTGGGCACAACCCATTTCCTGCTTCTGGTTTTTCCCGCCGGTTCTCCCGCCAGGAGTGGGGGTAGAACCAGTGGGGACCAGTTTGCTGGAAGCAGCAAATGGTCTGGGGAAACTCCAAAGGCGGCAGGCCTTTGAAGCTCCCCCTGCCCATCCTGGGGGAGGAGGCTTTGGCACCTCGTCCCGGGATGTGCATTGTTTCAGGCCCCTGAGAGCAGAGGCTCTCGACCCAGGGGTCCAGAAACATGTCTGGTGGTGGCAGCCTGGGCAGCCACTCAGTCCGGACACTGGAGGTCGGGTTGGTTTCAGGGGGCATCTCTAAGATGCCCTCTGGAGTGCGTTTTACATTAAATCCCACACTGGCATCAGTGGGGGTTTATCGTGCTGAGAAGTTTGATACCAAACTTCTTAGTCTTCAGTGGGGCCATTATGGTGCGGTGGAGTTCGTAATGACAGACTCCCAGCACCATATACTCTTAATGGCAGCACTGCACTTACAATGCCCAAGAATGGACTTGGGCACTGTAGGGGCACAGGGCTCATGCCTCTATGCCCTCACCACTGGCATAGTGCACCCAGCTAGAGGGGTGGCTGACCTAGGCCAGGGCAGTGGCTTGTAGGCATGGCACACAGGGATGTGAGCCATGTCGACTCTTCACTTTTGTCCTGCACCAAGACACGCAGCCTGCAAAGGCAGTGTGTGTGTGTAAGGTGCAGGGTCCCTAAGGGTGGCACAACAAGTGCTGCAGCCCTTAGGGGCCTTCCCTGGTCACAGTGCCCTGGGTACCCATGGTACCATTTACCAGGGGCTGACCTGTGGCCAGGGATGTCAATTGGGTGTAGGTATCAATGCAATTTTAGGGAAGGAACACAGGCCCTGGGTACCTGGTTGGCAGGAGCCCAGGGCACACTCAGTCAAAGTACATCAGCCATTCAGCAAAAAGTGGGGGCATACCATGTAAGAAAGATGGCACTTTCTCACAACAGGCGGTCCAGGGATTCTCCTCGAAACTCTGGTTCACGCCTGAACTCAAAGAACTAAAACAGCAATGTAAGAAATTGGAGCGCTGTTGGCGTAAGGAATTCTGTCCTTTGGCGACGCTAACGCTGAGGAAAACCCCAAAAATCTATTAGAATGCTATAGCCCATGCTAAAAGTCTTTACTATACGGCTCGCATTGATCTAGCCAGAAATAACTCCAAGGAAATTTTTTCCATCGTTCAGAGTTTTCTGTCCCCAAAAGCTCAATCGATTACGCTCCCTTCTTCGAACGCCGGGTGCGAGAAACTTTCAAGTTTCTTTATTGATAAAATCCGCACTATACAGGCGTCGTTCACTACTTGCAACAAGGCCACGGCCGAGACCTTGCCTTCGGAGGTTCCGCCTGCTTCATCTCCTTCTTTGGTGGCCTTTACACCCATCGATTTGCCTGACTCACTTAGGGTCCTCAAGGCTTTGAAATCAAGCTCTCCGTCAGACCCCTGCGCAGCTAGGCTACTGGCTTCGGTAGCAGAGACAGTCAATCCGGAAGTTAACAGGCTTCTCAACTTGTCCCTCCAGGAGGCTCTTGTTCTGGCCGCATGGAAACAGGCCAAGATTTTGCCACAGTTTAAAAAAAACGCTGCTAGATCCGCTGAACCCAGTGAGTTATCGTCCCATTTCCCTTTTACCCAGTGTGGCGAAAGTCTATGAAAAAGTTGTTAATAAACAGCTTACTGACTTCATCGAAAGCTCGGGCCTACTACATCCAGCCCAATCTGGGTTCAGAGCCTCTTACAGCACCGAGTCAGCTCTAGTGGAAGTTTACGAAGCCATTCGGGAATGCCTGGATTCTGGCGGAAGGGCAGCTTTGATTTTGCTGGACCTCTCGGCAGCATTCGATACTGTTCCCCACTCTATGCTGCTTGCCCGGCTTGCTGATATAGGTATCTCAGGCACTGCCTGGAGCTGGCTGAAATTATTTTTGGAGGGCCGGACACAACAGGTTTGGCTCCCCCCCCCCGTTTGCTTCCTCACCGCAGAGGGTGTTTACGGGGGTTCCGCAGGGGTCCTCCCTGAGCCCCCTTCTTTTTAACATCTATGTTACTCCCTTGGTTCAATTGGCAGAGGATATGGGGGCCAAAATTATTGCATACACCGATGATACTCAGCTTTTGTTTACTTGGGGAAAATCTGAGTGTTCCACCTCCTCTGCAAAAAACTGTCTGACAGCAGTCTTTCATTGGCTGTCCTCTGCTCAACTAAAATGCAATGAGGACAAATCAGAAATCCTCCTTTATGGAAGTTTCCCCCCTCAGTTTAGGGATGCTCTTTGGCCGGCTGAGTATCCTTCGCCGGCCTCAACAGGGCAACCCGCCAAGAATCTGGGGATCTGGTTTGAAGAGAATCTCTCTTTCTCCACGCAGATCAAGAGGCTTGCCGGGAACTGCTTCAGAATACTCAAATCCCTCAGGAAATTTCTTCCACTCCTCCCAAGAGCAGCAAAAGAAATGGTTACCCGGGCCCTGATTCTTTCGCGTATAAATTATGCCAACGCCTTGTACGCTGGCCTACCGGGCTACTTGCTTAACAAACTGCAGGTAGTCCAGAATGCGGCGGCCAGGCTTCTTTTTAACATCCCAATCAGATGCAGTGTAAGACAGCATCTGCGTTTACTCCACTGGTTGCCCGTAGCCGAGCGAATTAAGTTTAAAGCCCTGGTCATGGTACTTCGTGCCTTGTATGCTTCCGGCCCAATCTATTTGCGGAAACGTTTTATGTTCTACACTCCAGCTAGATATCTGCGCTCTGCCTCTCAACTCCTAGCCCATGTACCTCGCTTTCGCCTGCAAAGGATGGGCGGCAGTTCCCTTGCTCTTAAGGCTGCTCTGGCTTGGAATTCGCTTCCTTTTTCTCTCCGTAGCATCCAGGACCCCACTCTTTTAAAAAAAAAAAGATCTAAAAACGTTCCTTTTCATTTAATCGATTTCCCCATACCCCTTAAGGCTCCCGCCGGGACACTCCTCGGAGTACCTGTGCGCGTTACAAGCTCCAATAACATAACATAACATTGCTGGGGATGTGATAGAGAGAGATTGGGAAATGCAAGGAAAAGGCTGTGAATGGAGGAAGAAAGGAGAGAGCTGGAAAGAACTGGAAGAGTATGGGGGTATGTTGTTAATGCAATGCTCACACGTTGGGACTTTTAGGGGAGGGGGAATGACAGGAATCCAGTGTATTAGTGAGGTTTGGTTTATAATGAATTATGTAAGTTGATGGAACGATTCTACAAATCTGTCTTAATAAAGTGGCCTTTTTTGCTAGTACAGTAAGTGGAATGTGCTGTCATTGCACAAATTATGTTTTTCAGGTGTGTTAGTCCAGTTGGTTCGATTGGATGCACTTATTTTTTTAATCGAAAGCTCACTGCAGCAAAGGTGGGTCCTATCGACTTGGAGCAGTCTGTCAATCAAAACCCTAACACTACCCAACATGGGCATAGCCATCACTTGGCAGTACCCTGGCATCATAGAGTCCATTTTGAGAAATGCTTATTGCCCCCACTACATCCTAACCAGAGCTGATGCCTGCATATGTCAGGGTGATTGAAAGGCTGGAGCCAGTGACCGGAACCCAGGAATGTGTGGTCAGCAAACATTTGATATTTGTGTGTGTGCTACTTATTAAGGGGCTTGATTTAAATAATGGTTTTACTGTAGCACCTAACAGTGTGTAGAGTGATACGCATTATATTTCGGATACCTTACATTTAACAAAGTACTCAGGCCATATTTGCACAGGTGTTGAGGGAAACCAACTAACCCTTAACCAGTTGTTGACACACCTAATTGTAAAGTAGTTCAAAGGGCTGATGCACCGACTTGAAGAACGCCGTAGGTTAAAAATATCACAAACAGATCATACTCTAAATAATGTGGGATGCCTAATGCCACAAGGTTGAAAGAAACAGCGTGGTGCTCAATTAATGCAACTCTACCTGGGAAAAAAAGCCTAACAGTGGAAATAACATTTCTGCTGGGTTCTACTTTCGGCTTAACAGGTTTTTTTTCAGGGAAAAAGGAAGCAAGATGTTCAGCACACACAAGTCCCACTATCGTTGTGGTGAGAGGAGAAACCCAATGATGAAGCACGCCAACGTATGATGGGTGAGGATTTTTGTCCTTAAAAGATTTTCACTTGTCAGAAACATTGATTATCAGCTGAACCCTCGAAGTTGACTCAAAATTTTTAGATCCGGGTACATTGTTATGTGCGTACTAATTCTTTGGGAATCTGTATCTGCAGGTCTTTAAAATTCCCCTTGGCCCCTTTTATGTGTAAATGCAAGATGTTCAGCAAAAGCCTCCTTTTGTACATGTTTGTCTGTGTTTACTCCCAGTCTTCTGCTGGTGGTAATGGGGTGGACGGCAGTTTTTGCTGCGCGCTGAGAGGTTTTATTTTGTAACTGATGCTGTGAAAAGGCATTGTACAGTTTGTTTTATTCCCCATCTCTCAGTCCTTCTTACACACTCTGGCCCTCTATAGGACAAGCCAGTCTCTTTGGGGTCTAACAATAGGGGTTTTCACTCCTCCCCATCCCACTGCTGTCTCATCTCCATCTCTCTGGCCCCACCCTCTTAACCACTCTGACACACATCTGCCCCTACACTCTCTACCTCTCTAGGCCTCTCACAGACTCCTGTGCTCCTCTTCAGGCCATTACAGTGTAATTGGGGTAATTCGACCATACAGGCATTCAACCCTACCCATCTCACTGCCGCCTCCCTGTCCCCTTCCTCATGTCACACACCCTTCCCATCCCTCTGACCCCATTTTCTCCTTCACTCTGATACAGATCTGCCCCTTTACTCACCATGCCCCCTCCTCCCGGTGTCGTGAATGAGTCTCTAGGGTCAGTCAGGCACTGCACCAGGGCACAATTCCTCAAAAAAGAAGCGGGGGACTAACCAAGTTTGACAGTATGCAAGTGACATCACAGAGCGTGACATGACATCGGAAGTGGCATCACAGAAAGTGGCATCAAATCTTAAGGTCCCACACATATGTTTAGCAGATCTATAAGGAATACATTTGAGTGCACTACCAGATTTAACAAATGAGATTTTGAGGCGGTATGTGCCAAAAAAGTGGTACAACCCAGACATATGCATTTTTTTTTTTTAAACTCTGCCACAAACAAATTGATACAAAGATAAAGATGGCAATAATTCTGTTCTGTTTAATTGGTTGCAAAGTCTGCTTTTTAAAATATCTTATGGGGTTAAGGCACCTGCTGCAGAGAGTTTTGTGTACACTGTAAATCTCAGGGAATAATACAATTGGTAAAATAACTCTGGTGGTTAATGCATTTGCTGGAGAGATCCCAGTTTTGAATCAAAGTAGCATAGAGGGTTAATGCATCTCCTACATAGCACATCATGTAACATGCAGATGACAGGTTTTTTTTTGTAGATAGGTAAGTGCGCTACTGCTTTAAACACAGAGAACTTTTTGTTACTTGCAGTTCATAAATTGTAATTCTAATATAGTACAGTGAGCTATGAAGGACGTGTGACTCCTACACCTTGTAACCCTCACTGTCCTATGTAACACATCCTGTACATAGATTTACACACTAATATAATCTATTGGCAATGTATAATGTGTGCGTGTGATGTAAAGCGCTCTAACACCCTGCATTGGGATAAGTAGCGCTATAAAAGAAATAAAACAAAATAGTGATATTTAAATTGTTATTTGTGTAAATATTGGAGCAGACCAACACATCTGACATTCTGACAGTAGATGCATATCTCTGATTTTCAGGGTTTGAACATAGTCAAAACCATGCCTCTCATAAGTACCTGTAAAGTGACAACAAGCTGTGTGCCTTTGTTTCCCCTCCAATGCATTTAGATGTGAGGCTCCAGATCCCCGGCCAAGATATTTGAACAAAAGGAGACATGATGGCCCCTGCCCAGCTCGAATTTGAAATAACAAAGCTTTCTTGCCACTACTTGCACGTTGCTGCTCAGAACAAAAGCAGACAACACGCAGGCGCTGCTGAATCTGCCCCGGTGTGTGAACATTACACCAGGACGAGTTCATCATATTTCAGTGGGCACAACTCCTTTGCAGGGTGGACGACGTCCACACTGCGAAAATAGTGGGTAGACGCTGTCTACCGGCATGTATCCCCGACTTGTGCCCTGTACTACAGAGAGGTGCCCCCTTCTCATGTCTCTGCCACCCTCTGTCCTGCTCCCCAACCATGCCTGTGTCTCTGGGGTCCGACGAACGCCGCAGATAGGTGACCCCACACCCCACCCCTGGGCCTCACCCTCTCCATCACTATGACACCTATCTGCCCTTTAACACCCTTCCCCAAGTCATGCCTGTTTCACTAGGGTCAGCTCGACACTATTGACAGCTAACTCCACTCCTCTCCCCCATCCCTCGACCCCCAGCAGCCCCTCTCCTCCTCAGGTGCTGGGCGGGGCGGGCGGGCGGCCCTTTAGAGACCGGCACAGGTGACGCGCCCCTTTCATCCTGTAACCGACGGAAACTTCCACAAACTTTTAACGGGTTGTTTTGGGCTTTTCAGGCGGAAAGGCAGCAACCTTTTCAAGGGGAATAGGACTCCTCTGGCGGTGAAACAGGCGGATGATAGAAGACCTTTCTGACAGATTAAAAGGAAGTGCTCTTGATCGGCGGTGTCTGTTAATACCCACATCCTGCCCTCTCCCTCCCGCCCCCACTCCATGTCCTTTTAACTCTCTTTGATATAGTAATTATGAGGCGGCTCTCTGCCCTCTAGGAGCTCGTGTTTGTAGCTGTTGATCAAAAAGAGGTTGATGTGTGTGTGGGTGGGAGTCAGGTGAGCAGGAGGAGGAGAGGGTTCTGACAGCAGCAGAGAGGGCTATAAATAACCTGGACACCTCTACCTCTCTCACTCCCGGCACGAGGACACAGGTGCCTGCAGAGTACTTCCAGCGCGGCTTTTTTGTGGCTCCCAGGGACCCCCTGTTGCATATCTGCGGTAGATAGCGAGGCACCCATCTTGCAAGCTCAGTCGACTCCAACGGGATCCACCAGAGGGCGCTGCCTAGCAAGGTCGAACGTGTCTTTCTACAGGATGGTCTGCGTCCTGCTTTTGGGCCTGGCATCTCTCTACTGCCCCCTGAGTGCCTTAGTTTTGGACTACAACACCGTCCGCGGATCGGCAGAGGTGCAGGTCAGTAGGAAGGTAAGAGCATGCGCCAACTGAGGGGTGACCGTCTAGGGCAGGGTCTGGGACACCAGGTGAAAGGATCTGTGTCAACTGAGAAGTGAAAGATTGAGGTAACAGAGGCGTACGACTCCAGGGCAACAGAGGGCTAGAGTTGGGCTGTAAATGGGAGATAAGAACTTATGATAAAAAAAGAGGTAAGTGTTAGTGGTGAAAAGAGAGTGGTGAAAGAGAGGGGGTGAATGGTGAAAGAGAGGGGGTGAGTGGTGAAAGAGAAGGGGGTGAATGGTGAAAGAGAGGGGGTGAGTGGTGAAAAGAGAGGGGGTGAGTGGTGAAAAGAGAGGGGGTGAGTGGTGGAAGAGAGGGGGTGAGTGGTGAAAAGAGAGGGGTGAAACGAGAGGGGATGAGTGGTGAAAGAGATGGGGTGAGTGGTGAAAAGGTAGGGGGTGAGTGGTGAAAGAGAGGGGGTGAGTGGTGGAAGAGAGGGGGTGAGTGGTGAAAGAGATGGAGTGAGTGGTGAAAGAGAGGGGGTGAGTGGTGAAAGAGATGGGGTGAGTGGTGAAAAGAGAGGGGTGAATGGTGAAAGAGAGGGGGTGAATGGTGAAAGAGAGGGGGTGAATGGTGAAAGAGAGTGGGTGAGTGGTGAAAAGAGAGTGGGTGAGTGGTGAAAGAGAGGGGGTGAATGGTGAAAGAGAGGGGGTGAGTGGTGAAAGAGAAGGGATGAGTGGTGAAAGAGATGGGGTGAGTGGTGAAAGAGATGGGGTGAGTGGTGAAACGAGAGGGAATGAGTGGTGAAAGAGATGGGGTGAGTGGTGAAAAGGTAGGGGGTGAGTGGTGAAAGAGAGGGGGTGAGTGGTGGAAGAGAGGGGGTGAGTGGTGAAAGAGATGGGGTGAGTGGTGAAAGAGAGGGAGTGAGTGGTGAAAGAGAGGGAGTGAGTGGTGAAAGAGATGGGGTGAGTGGTGAAAGAGATGGGGTGAGTGATGAAAGAGAGGGGATGAGTGGTGATAGAGAGGGGATGAGTGGTGAAAGAGATGGGGTGAGTGGTGAAAGAGATGGGGTGAGTGGTAAAACGAGAGGGGATGAGTGGTGAAAGAGATGGGGATGAGTGGTGAAAGAGATGGGGTGAGTGGTGAAAAGGTAGGGGGTGAGTGGTGAAAGAGAGGGGGTGAGTGGTGAAAGAGATGGAGTGAGTGGTGAAAGAGAGGGGGTGAGTGGTGAAAGAGATGGGGTGAGTGGTGAAAAGAGAGGGGGTGAATGGTGAAAGAGAGGGGGTGAATGGTGAAAGAGAGGGGGTGAATGGTGAAAGAGAGTGGGTGAGTGGTGAAAAGAGAGTGGGTGAGTGGTGAAAGAGAGGGGGTGAATGGTGAAAGAGAGGGGGTGAGTGGTGGAAGAGAGGAGGTGAATGGTGAAAGAGAGGGGTGAGTGGTGAAAGAGAGGGGGTGTGGTTCTAGTGAGGTGAGGGTATATGGAGTCGCAGGGAAGCCGTGACGTAGGGTCGCAATAGGGAAATGAGGCGGCAGCCTCAGCAACAACAAAAGTTAGGGTAAGGTATGGATAAGAGGGAGGTGGGATATGATGCTGAGGCAGCAGGAAGGAAATGGAGTTGCAGCAGCGGAAGTCGGTGGTGAAGTCTGGGGCAGAAGGAATAAAATGGCATGGGAAGCAGAAATGTAAAGCATGAGGCAACAAAAAGGTGCCGGTCTAGTCACCGGCAAAAGGGTGCAAGTGCCTTGTTGTGCACTGGACTTGTTGGGCTTTGGGCAGCGACAATGCCAGGAGCTATTATTATGATTAGTAATAGGAAGGCGGGGCGGGCCGGTTATGAACAGCAATAGGTCTGTGCTAGTACGCTGGAGGGTACGGTCATTAAGAAAGGCATGGTACAGGTCTCGATGCAGCAGGGAGGGGAAGGACCTAGCCTGGGGTATCATGAAAATAAAAGCATGTGACAGAAGGAAGGTACCAGCTTTGGACAGGGCCTGGTCTGGGAGCAGCAAGAACGGAAGAGCCTAGCTGTGGTAGCAGAAAAATCAGGGCATTTGACAGGGGGAAGGTATAATGCTATTCTTGGGTAGCAGGAAGGTAACAGCACGAAGGGAACGTCCTGGTATAGGGGCATGAAGAAGGGCTTCCATGGATCAAGAGGAAGCAGGATAAGTGTCTTCCTCAAGCCATTATTGGCCACAACACAACAACTGGTGCACAATTGGCTGCCTATTGCCAACGCAGGCACCCTTGCACCATGATGCAAGGGTGTCTGCATTGCAGGAATTATTGTTTTTGTCCAGGAAGGGACAACTTCCTGCACAAAAAGAATAACTGATAGCGTTTTCCTCCTATGTCTGCTGCAAAATGCAGCACACATGGAAAGAGCAAAAAACAAGGAGAAATAAAGGTATTTCTCCTCGTTGCACCTCTTTAACATCTCCCCTGGGAAGATGTTAGAATCTGACTCATTCCCAGGTTTACAAAACCTTGAAAATCTGGAAATGCATCAGAATCCATAAGGGTTGCATGGGAACACCCACAGCAACACCCATGGAACGCAGAGTAATGCGTGAAAGGGGGCCATATTTACAAGGCCATAAAAAACCAGGCAGGATGGCTTTGCGTGGCCTTGTAAATATGGCTCAGCATTGTGCGTCACTGGAGGTCAAAAAAGTGAACCTCCAGTGTCGCAGGGGCCTTGTAAATATGACTCCAACACTAATACCAAGTAGCGTTGGTTTGTTAATCCCCAAATAGGTTTAGTGTTGGTTTAGCATTACAAAAGTAACGCTAGCCCGGTGCTAAACCTTTGTGAATCTGGACCCTTGTGTTGATTTTCCCTAAAAATCTCACTGTCTGCCCCCACTGATGCTGAAAGGGCGGGCAGTGAAATTGCATGATTGATTGGCAATGGAGCGAGGGCCGCAGCGGTGGCTACGGTGGATTAATTTGTAGTTAAAGTGCAGTGAAAAAAGGTGTGGCACAGGGACAGTTAGTATATTGTAGAGGTCAGGGCGAGTGCGGTACTAGGGGTTCTGGATAGAGGCGGGTAATCCTCAAGCTGAAGGTTGGGGGCTATCTGTACACACTGTTCCCTCAACCGAGGTCTTTTTCTCCACAGGTATTCCCGTGTCAGGCAGACCGGGACTGCAGGGACGGGCAGGTATGTCTACGCTCTGACGCAGAGGCGCCATCCTGTGTCGCGTGCCACCGCCTGCGGAGACGATGCCAGAACAGTGCCATGTGCTGCCCGGGTATCCAGTGTGTAAATGGTAAGACCACTCTTGGTGGATACCCAACTGGGCGGGGGATGTGAGAGGGCGCGGCGCTGGAGGAGTGCACTGCCAGAGAAAGGGGCAGGTGTGACTGGAAGGGGGCACTGCCACTGTTAGAGACGACAGTTACTGTGGTGCAGTCCACCTGGCTGAGATGGGAGGCATGGAACTGCAAGAAGGAACTCCCAGCGCGAGGCGAGACCGTGCAGCGGTAGCAGCTTGCTGCGCGCGGGGACACGTCTGCGACTATACCAAGCATCTGCTCCGAAGGGAGGGGCACGCCTCTAGAGCAGGGCATTGGCATGAATGGCTGGCGCTGCCCTGACAGAGCTAGACGAGCTGTTGCTGAAGCAGCTCGATGCGGAGCGAGGAGACCTGGGACTGTAACGGATGTGATAAGGGAGGTGGGCATGGCAGAGAGAGATAGGACAGTGGCATGGTATTGTCACGACGGTAGACCCGGGGCCGTGGCTGTGGGCACAGCCAGGGAGAGCAGAAGTGTGACTCAATGTTGAAAGACACAGAGGGCTGATGATTCTACCACGGAATGGAGGAAGATCTCTTACTAAAGCAAGGGATTAGCCAGAAAATGAAATTAGCCCCCACTTTGAACAAAAGCTCTGATGGCATCAAGAAACGGCAAGCGAACTCGAACCTTCCTAGAAGTGCTCCCTTGTCTCTTCCATCGAAGCATCTATACATTCATCTTTTCACCCTTCCATTCATCCTCTGAAATCCACCATTTCACTTTTATGTTCTGTCATCCATTCATTCATCAATCGATATTCACTATTCCATCCATTCACACATCCACCACCTATGCATACATCCATCCACCCATACATTCATCCTTTGACTTACACATCCATCAGTAAAGTCATTCATCCATTGTTCCTTTTTGCCATCCATCCACTCAGATTTCCATTCAGTCTGCCATTCTTACACCAGTCCATCCATCACCCTCGCAGATGTCCGTTTAATCTGTCATCCTTTAACCCATTAATCCACCTCTCCATCCATCAATCCATCCATCCACTCATTCATCCACCCGCACATCCATCCTATCACTCTTCATATCTTTCTTTTCACCCTTCCTTCCTCCCACGTTTCCTTCCTTTCAAACTTTCATTCTTCTTTCCATTTTCTATTAACGCTCGTTTCTTTCATTCATCCTTAACGAGTTAACTGTGAACTTAAGTGTGCCAGGGTGTAGACTGAAGAGGCCCAGAAAGAATCCTACCCTCGCTGTAGCTGCTAAAGCGCGGGGGCGGGGGGGGGGTCACGACGCCCCTGATCGAAAGCAGGGCACTAGCACAGAGGAGAGAGCTAGGGCTGTAGCAGGGCACTGCCAGGACAGACAGATATCACCATAGCAGGGTGCTACCATCGAGGACGGGGCTGTGTTGACGGGACGAGGCACTGCCAAGGGAGGGAGCCATGATCATAGCAGGGCACTGGCAGAGAAGAGAGCTACGGACGTATCGGGGTCCTGCCAAGGACAGGACCTCTGACTGAAGGGTGGTATGTCATCCTTGAGGGACAAAATATCGACCTGCAACAATATCGACTACCATTATACAGTCAAGGTAAGCATAGAACAATAAGTATAGCTTTACTCCTCTTAATTCCATCTACTTACCTTGAAGATACGTATCCTCAAGGTAAGTAGATGCAGAGTTAGGAAGAGTAATTCTTTACTTACCCCTGAATATTTTGACGATTTCACTGTAGGTGATATTCAGCAATATTTTTCCCCTCAATATTAAAAACTTGGCTATAGCAGGGCACTGCTGGGAGGGGAGACACGCAGCTGTGCTAGGACAATTCCAGGGAGGAGAGAGCTGTGGCTATAGCAGGGCAGTGCCAGGGAGGGGAGACACGCAGCTGTAGCCGGACAATTCCTGGGAGGGAAGAGCTGTAACTATAGCAGGGCACTGCCAAGGTGGAGAGATATGACTGTAGCTCGGCATTGCCAGAAGGGGAGAGCTGTGACTTTAGCATGGCACTGCCAAGGCAGAGAGAGCTATGACTACAGCTCGGCATTACCAGAAGGGGAGAGCTGTAACTAGAGCAGGGCACTGCCAAGGTGGAGAGAGCTATGACTGTAGTTCGGCATTGCCAGAAGGGGAGAGCTGTGACTTTAGCATGGCACTGCCGAGAAATATAACTATGAATCTAGCCGAGACAGGTAATGCAAGGACAGAGAGCCATGACTCTAACAAGGTGATGCCAAGAATGAGAGCCCTGACTCTAGCCAGGCAGTGCTAGAAAAGAAAGCTATAAAACTAGCATGGCACTGCGATGACAGAGACCTACGACTCTAGCCTAGCAGTGCCAGGACAGAGAGCCAGCACTCTAGCCAGGTAGTGCCAGGAAAGAGAGATACGACTCTAGCCTAGCAGTGCCAGGACAGAGAGACAGCACTCTAGCCAGGTAGTGCCAGGAAAGAGAGATACAACTCTAGCCAGGTACTCTGATGAAAAACAACTACCTGTATATAAATGCACCTAGATAAAAACAGAACTACCTTATCAGTGGTAGAAAGTGCTGTAAATGTGACAATAACATACCATAACCTGACCTGATATGACATGGCATGACAACATAACATAAAGTGGTGACCTTGATTTTACTGCAAAGGCCAGTGTGCTTGGGGACTTGACTAGAGTGAGATCTGAAAGGCCCTGCAAAGCGACGTGTTACAAGAAACTGAGGGCCATATTTATCAAGGGTTGCAATGCTTTTGCACCACACCACGGGGTGCAAAAGCGATGCAACCCTTGAGATGCGATTAATCAGACAATGCAAGGAAACATTGCTTGGCTTTGAATGGCTGATAAATCCAGAGTAACGCAACACAGAGCAAATCGCTGCATTGCGTTACTCTGTCCGAGGGAGGTATCCCATGGCTCCCATTGATTTTGACGCATTTCCAGATTTACCATAAATGGTAGACCTGGGAATGCAGCACAACTGCTACGCCTCCTCAGGTGAGGCGTAACAAGGAGAAACATGTTTATTAGTTGTAGTATTATTCCTGGGTATAGGTTTTGTGCGGGCGCTGGAGATCATTGGTCTCCTGGGACTGGGCTATCAGACGCCCCCAACTCTCTCTCCAAATTGTCACTGGTCTTGAAGTATTCACGATCTTTGGTAACTCTGCCAGACAGAGACTCAGTAGAGTCCAGGTGCTGCATGACCGTACAGAGCACCAAACCTTTGTCCTTCTGGTGCTGAGTGGTCTTCTCGTAACAAATAGCGTTGCACACTACACAGAGACGCTTTCACTGTGGTACGTCTGTAGACAAAGGTTGAAACTCGATGCTGGTCTGACCACAGAAAAATACTATTGTAAGTGGTGGAAATGTAAACAAGGTGTATTCCATTAATCCCCCAAATAAGTCATTGACATATTAACTGGCCTCAGGATCTTCAGCGCAATCCCAAAGCGGTTAGTGGTACAAAGGTGTTCTCAATGACACTCTGGAAATTCTTGGTTTTCTGGTGCGGGTCACTAAAAAAGCTTTTCTCGATGTGCAACTGTGTAAAAGAGCACTCAAACATGCCTGCACCAGATGGCAGAAAAAACACAATCTGAGAGGGAGTCAGTGTCAGGGTGTATTGTTTATTTCAGGGGGCGTGTCATGAGTTACTTCAAAAACAAAACCGCTTCTTCTAAGAAAAAACGTGTAATGTTTCAAGACCAACATTAGATAGCAAGAGTATGCACAGTATGTTATCTACTGCAGAAAATGCTTCAAATATACAAAGGCGTGTATTTATATAGACGTCGCGCAGCAAGTCACCTTGCTGCGCTGCGTGACAGGGAAAGAGTAGGAATGTGCCGCATTTAACACAATACGGTGCATTTCTGCCTTTTCCTAGCGCTGGCGCACAATGTGCTGCCTAGTGCCAACTGAGGCACTCTTGCACCATGGTGCAAGGGTGTCTGCTTTGTAAGCAAGATTGTTTTTGTGCAGGAAAACAATCCCGAGGCATTTTCCGCAGCACACATAGAAAGAGGAAACAACGAGGAGAAATAAAGATATTTCTCCTCGTTACGCCTCTCCTGGGAAGGCATAGCATTTTGGCCATTTGCTGGTCTACCAGTAATGGTAAATCTGGGAATGCATCAAAATCCATGGGTGTTGCGCACCACCCATGGAACATCTCCTTGGGGCAGAGTAATGCATATCAGCACTTTCTGCTGCGCTGCGTTACTCTGGATTTATCAAGCCACTCAGGGCCACGCAAGGAGGCCTTGCGTGGCTTGATAAATAGCATTTTAGGGTTGCATCACGCATGCACCCCTTTGCATGGTGCAAAAGCAGCGCAACCAGTACATAAATATGGCCCAATATTTCTACATAACCAAAAAGACTCTGAGGTGGTCCTTATGCGTTTTTACACTATACGGTGTTTGATGAATCATCACAGATGTTGCAGTTATTTTCTCCATTCAGATCAGGAATAATTTAGATGCGTGAACCTTGTATTTCCCAAAATATCTTAAATGGTTGAAATTAATAAATCCGTCTTTGGGGACCATTGTTTCACTTTCTGTCAGTATACCCAAGTTTCCAGTTTGAATAATGGTAATGTCTATTTTTCTTGTTTTTTCATTATACTTTAGTAGGGTATCACAGAGCTTTCTGGATCTGGGTCCCCTTTTTGTACTGTTTTAGTGATGACATTCATCGGTTGCGTAGGGTTGTTATGGTTGTGTATGGTTAGTAAATGTATGCTATGAGTCTAGTTTAGTAATAGTTTATGTTGATAAATATGAAAGTAAAGTGAGTTTGATGCTGCTAAGGATCTTTTTAATCTCAGTTGTACTTTGGCACAGTGAAGGCACCTTGTGGACTTAGGTACTTTCTTTCCTTTCTTTATGTCTTCATTAATTTTTAATTGTGGAAGAGTGCTTTCATAACCAATACAATATATGAATTGTCAAATAAAACAAAGCATTCAGTTCCAACCTTTACATCACCCTCTATATATAGACTTTAGTTCCTGACTGTGGACAGTCAGCTTAGCTGCCACTCCGGAACGGACTGGCCATAGCGGGCACCGGGCGTTTTCCCGGTGGGCTGGAAGGGTGGGGGCCGGTTTTGGAGCAGTGGGGGCCGGTTTTGCAGCAGTGCTGCAAAACCAGCCTCCTGTAACAAAAGCGGCAGCAGTGCTGCACACTAGGCCCCACCCGCCGTGGTCGGTGATTCTCATTAGCACCCAGGGCCGGTCCAGTTGCATTGCCAGGGCTGGTTTGTGTTCCTAGTTCGGCCCTGCTGCCACTGAAGAGTAAAGGAAGCTACGGAGCGTCCTGCCTAACCAGTGCCCTCGTGGTACTGGCATCCATGGAGGGACCTCAACGCAGAGTCTCCACTGAAACTGCTAGCTGCTTTCTACTCACTTCCGGGATCCCTGGAACAATCTGATTCATGATATAGGAGCAGAGCTTTAGAGAAAGGAGTAAGGCTGAACATAAATGCAGGGAATAAAGCCGAACAAAGATGCAGAAGAAAAGGAAAACATAAATACATGGGAAACGAGCACTGACAAAGCCAACATGCCTGGCATTTGCAATCTGGTAAAATGGTCATTTTTTTCTTCATTGCAAGAATATGCCGCAAATAAAAATGCTACCACGTAAATGTGACCAGCAAATGCTTGAAATCAAAGTTTGAAATTTTAAAAACATTTACAGATGTGGCCATTTCACTAGTGGTTATTTTTAAATAACACCCCTTTCACTTGTGCCGTATATAATATTATTATTATTGAAGGAGACAAAAATACATAACAACCTAATATAGCATTTAAATCACTAGCAGCTACAATTTTTCAATGCCCCCTGCACACTTCATAACAGCAGCTTCTGAAAGGAGATGGAAAACAATTTGTCATCTAACTGTGCACCGGAAATGGATGCAAAATAAATAGCTGGTACTTAAAGTTAAGACAACAATAAATAAAGTGCATTTTGAACCAGCGTTGTCACTAAAGAGAAATTAACTATTTTTAGGTGGATATGAACAATGTCCACAGACTTTTTTGCAGTGACTCAAACTGAAGGGGATAACTCATTGCCCTATGCTGTCTGCGGTAGTAAGGAGAAGCAAAATGGGAATGATAATTTTATAAACCAGTAGATGAAGCCTGCTGACCAAAAGCCCCCCATGTATGTATCCATGTATGTATAATAGAGATATGAATCTTTTTTTTTTTTTTTTAAAGTAGTCTGACAAGGCAGGTAAAACTGTCTCAAAGGCCAGACCTAAAAAGCAGTGCAACAAGTAAAGCAAAAATGAAATGCAGGGCTCAAAGCAGTACATTCACATTTGGACTATAAGCAGAGCACAGGTACAGGACACAAAGCAGAGCGTTGATTTATTTTGTAAATCTGTTTTATTGATTTTATATTTTAGTACAACATAACATGTATATATGCAGGCACTGCTAGGCGTTCCAGTTGTTACACAAGGTACAGTACATGTTCATTTGTGTATTCTTATTGCATTTTCAGGGCAGTATAAAAAGCTGTAGAAAACAAGACTTGTAAGTGCATTTGCAATTGTTCTCCAATAGGCAGGTAAGGGAAGGGAAAAGAGAGGGGGGGGGAAACAAAAGACATGTCAGGTATACCATAGCTTTCATTCTTGAGTGTCCACTGAAGCATATATGCGGTTACATGCCTACCTCTGCTCGCTCTGACATGTGTAGACTTACAGATCGAGCGGTTGCACTGGCGCTCATATACGGTTAGGCGACAATAATAGATTCACAGGAGAGCAAAAAGAAAAGCAGAACTTTGCATACATTAACTGCTAAAAGAAAAAGAAAGAAAAGAGATATGAAACGTGTGTAACAAATTGTTCAGCCCTCAACCCCCCTCCCCCCCCTCCCCGGTTCCATGTACAGTGTTGCATATTGCTCATACTGTTAGCAGCTACTAGCTGCCTCCCCATTTCTAAAGCGTGTGTTTGTATATTGGTACAGTCAGCACATATCTGCCAGTAAGAGGGTGACATAGTGTATACGCTGTCTCAGCTCGTATGCATGTTAGCTACCTATGGCCTGTGTATCAGAGGGGTCCCCGGGGCGGCGTGCCTGTGTTTTGTTGCAATTCAGTATAGAGAGCGTCCCAGTATGTGGTGATAGGGATCTTACGCAGTCCCAGGGTTTCTTCGCGTTTGATGGCGAGGCTTTCCGCCTTGGCCCACGCGAGCATGGAATTCCGCCAAGCCTGTATATGAGGGGAGTCTGGCGCTTTCCATCTTTTACTGATCAGCCTCTTGGCCACTATCATTCCCAGGTCTAAAAATCTGGACGTGACTTTCGTGTTGGGCGTCCTGCGGAACTTGTGCAATAAATAGGTGGGCCACTCGAAAGGCAGCTCCTGGCCAGTACAAGCCTTGTAGTAGTGCAGCCACTTCACTCCAGTATGTACCCACCCGGGTGCAGCTCCAGAACATATGTATCAAGTCAGCCCCAGTCGCAGCCAGTGGCAGATGGTGACATTTGAAAGTGGTGGGCCGTAAAACAATTGTCGTACTGCACTGTGGCGAGTGAGCGTATCGAGCAAGCCCGAACCACCTACGGAGGGTTCGGGGGGGGGTTCTCCCCCCGAGAAAATTTTGAAAAAAGAGTGGGCAAATTGTGCATTTTCAAGAAAATTTGAGAAAGCAGGAAGGTGTCAACCACTCTGAGGTCTGATGACCCCGACCAGTCCCCGGCCCCTCCACACCCCGTGGGTCCTACTAAGGTCACTCCTGTGATCTCTATTGCATTACACAAAATCAAACGTGGGGACATTAAGAGACAGGTAATAACCTCTCTGATCTTGTCCCTGCAGGGTACACCCCCGCACGTCTGCTCAGGGTGGGCTTTCACCATAAACGGAGGCTTCACTGCCTAGCTTAGCACTGAAATCCCCGGCCAAAATCATGTTCAGCTCACACCTCTGTGATTGCAACTCCCTTATAGAGCGGTCAAAAAAAATAAAAAGCAGGGTAAATTTGGGGTTGGAAAATGAAATACATGTGAAATTGTTATTATAAAAATGTATAACACACAGATTAAAACCATCATCCCATACCAAGTGGAAAGCCTGTGTTAAATCTGAATCGGTGTTTAGTGCAGCAGTGCTACATCCCAAAGATGTTTTGAGCCATGTAGCTAGCCCTGCCTGTGCGTTACCAACCAGCGAGAGAGTAGCATGGCTGAGTAAGATGAGTAACCCCCGCAAAAAAACTCATTTGTCGACCACGTTTCCGGAAGCAGAACTACATCAAAAGTCCTCACATACTCCCGCTGGTTATCATTCGCCAACTTAGTGGCCAGACCGCGACATTGCCGCTAAGGATTTTCAGTGACCTTTGATTAAAACGGAGTATCCATGCGCCAAGCCGGTCATATAACGTGCCACACCAAGAGAACATTAAAGCTACACATTCAGTGCACTAAACCAATAGAGCATCTGATGTCAAGTGCCAGCCTAATGCTGACAGGAGGGGAGGATGAGAACATCTCACGCACTGCACTTTTTTAACATCTAAAACAATATCACAACAGCAATTTGAATGCAGGGAACATAAAAACACTGCACTGTGTAGAATCCAAAGCACTACGCCAATGTAGAGATTATGAAAGAACGTTATAGTGAATCGCAGTCTAGAGTCGATTTACAAAGACAGTCCTTCAAAAACACATTTCTAACAAACCACACCAAGCGTAGTGTGAGCAACAATACTTCATCTTCATTTTGGCACAGCAGCCACCACCAAAAAGGAATTAATAAAATTCAGCAGCAAATTACAATTCCACACTCATCCATAACTCTGTGCAATTCAAAACATGTGTGCAGATAGATCTTATCTCTGAATCACTGATGGCATAAAACAAGCAGTTTTGCGCATGTGTGTACACACACACACACACACACGCACGCACACACACACACACACACGCACGCACACACACACACTTAGCACTTTGGGTGTCCAAGGAGTAGGAACGTTCTATTAAAATAAAATAGAATAATGAGCAATTTATTGTAAAATTTGCAAGTAAAACACAAATCTTGATCACTCATATTCTCTCTGCAACACCACATACTTACCTGGCTTAATATATATTACTGTCTTCATCTTTAGGGCCTTATCAATGCTCTCCTTATGAGCATATAACTCCTGTTGGGGCTAAAAACCTTGCTACCGACCACATCGGTTATTTTATGAGGTTTACAAAGTTACTGTGAACCTCGTTACGGAGAATGAGGAATTACTGGAGAAATCGGGTGAATTCTCTCGATAATTTTGCAGTGCTGGTGGATTCATGTGGTTCAATCTTGAATCACCTTAAATCACCCTCCACCACCTGTACTCCCCAGAGTTTATAGATTCTTCGGTATTGATAACTTTGCAATTGTGCAGAATTAACACCTCTGCGTCCGGGTAGCTCGTAATGAGGCCTCTTAATAAAAATGTAACAACACCCCAAGCGATCTGACATCCCTGCATGCAGCGCACCCCCCCCCCCCCCTCCCCCCTCCCGCTCAAAGCAGTCTCTCGGGATCCAGACTACATTGCCAAAATTGCTACCATCGCTTAACTCACAGAAATCATAGCAAAGGCAGGATCCCGAAAATGAATGCCCACCTAGAAACAAATACACTGAGCCAAATCTAACCTGGCCACTAACACGCCAGTGCAACAACACGCCTGTTACCGCAGCATCTTGAATATCAGGCAGTGTGTGCACCTTACGCATTAATATTACATTTCTTACAAGGTTGATTTCCGGTGACTGTAGGAAATGAAGATTTCTGGGACTATTGGCAAACAGTTTAACCCGAGGCCGCGCACTCCTCCTGAGTGGAACATTCTTATTACCTCATAGTGCCAAACGTGCTGCAGGCGCATTGTAGTTTTCCGGTCAGTTTTCCCCACAACGCTCAACACAAGAACTTCTGTGTCAATGTATACCGTAGCCTACAAGCCACACAGCATCAGCACATTTTCTGACTTTTAGCTATTAGGGGCTAGCAATAAAATGCGTCCTTTTAAAAATCTTTGCAGAATTAGTGAAATAGCCGAGAAAGCAGAGAATTTTGCCAGCATGACCCTCATGGAAATTAGTCTGAATACAATTCTGTCAATGTCTGATAAAAACGCCTTAGATAGATTAGGTTAAACCGAGAGAGGAAGAAATTGACTCAAAGTCAGCAGCGTAGTTGCCAAATCACCTACTTGGCAGCTAAGAAAAAAGGTAGTTATGCCAGTTGCCAAAAGATAGCAGGCAACCTCAGGATTAACTACTGCAACGCGACTACCACAAGAAGGCCCAGTCATCTGCACAGCCCCGTTAACATCTCTAAAAGCAGAGTCTTTTAGGACCACGGACAAATAGCCCTGAAACCGTGAGCCTCTGGAATGAATGCACTCCGGACAATCACGGCAAAGTAGCAAGCGTGCGAGGGCCAGTAACAAAATACAATGCCATTGCCAATCACACACACATCACACACAGTGACAATTTCGAGAAAGACGTCCCATCTGCAGCACTCTCTCTTAATAAAAGACTCTCTCATGAAGTTTATTCAGGCAAGAACACTGCACACCCAGCAGATAACTCGTGTAGATATTGATTCCTAAACTGCACTCCTAAGATCAAGACAGAACACACCCTGAAACAAGCCTGCCCCATTCACACCCGCAAGTGAAGTGACAATCGCGGCTCGCAATACTCGCGGAAGGGGGGGGGGGCGTTAAAATAAATATTAAAATTAAATGAAAACTTACCTGACCGGTCCCACGCCGCCTCTGCTCCTGGGCCGGGTCCCGCGCAACTCGGCTGCTCCTGAACAGGAACAGGCATGCTCCCTCCCCTCCTGTAAGCCACTCACAATGCTGCAATGGCAGCGTTGTGATTGGTGCAGAGTCAGGGGCAGCGCCCAGCCGGGCACCTGTAGGGAGGCCATTTTCTCTATGTAGGCTGCATGCAGCCTACATAGAGAAAATGTCGAGTGCGCATGACTGGTCTGGTCGGCCCCAGGGCCGACCAAACAGTCAGGGCACTCAGAGTGGTGCAAGCCACTACTTCCCGACCCGCCCACCCGCCCGCCCCCAACCTGGCATACCCTCCCGCCCGCCCCCATCCAGGCATACCCCTGCCTTCTGCTTTCTCGCAGCGCGAGAAGCAGAAAATAAAATGGTATTTAAAACACCATTTTATTTTCTGCTTCTCGCACTGCGAGAAAGCAGTGGGGCGGCGCTCCTACGTCCTCATGGAGCAGCCGCCACTGGTCGCAGCGTACCTCGGGCATGTGGCATCTCCACGTTTAAAATATTGGTTAATTTTCGCGGGCGTGAGGTATGCCCTATGAACTATGTATAACTGAATCTGTCGAAAGCGCATGTTCCTGGGGATGCGTGTCGGGCTTTCAAGCACCTGGGCCCTCTCCTTGTCGGTGAACTGGTGACCCAGGTCCTGCTCCCACTTGTGACGAAGTGTGTCAAGACTGATCGCTGCGTGAGTTCTGAGTGAGGCTGCAAACCAGTGCATTAGGTGTCTGCCCTGTCCCATGATGGTTAAGTACTGCATGGTGAGATGCGTCCGCGGCTCTGTAGTAACATCCCCCCATTTTGCCGTAAGGCCACCAACGCGTGGTGGGCAAGAAATTGCCCTGGTGGCAGTCCCTCTTCTTCTACGAGCGTTGTGTATGGTGTAAGCGCCCCCTCGTGGTATAAGTCTCCGAGTGTTTGGATGCCCTTTTTTGCCATCCCCTAATTGCGGGCGCTGTAAGTATCGCTTGCCCACTGGGAGTTCCTTCTAAGGGTATCGCCGGCGCATAGGGGATCACACCACGTGTTATATATAGACTCCTGCGAAAGCATTTTTGGCCAACAGCAAGCAGCAGGGGCTCCGGTGGCCTCAGACGTGCACCCGGGTGGAATAGCTCAACTATTTGCTCCAGAAGGTAGGGCGGCTGCGTAGTTACAGTGTCTGCACAGTGCCGATCCGACAGGCACCGCGCAATTCACTGCAGCTGAGAGGCTAAGTAGTAATGTTCAAAACAAGGAGCCGCCAGCCCGCCTTGGTCCGTCGGCAGGTACAGCTTTTTCAGTGCCATCCTATATCTGGCATTGCTCCAGATGAAATCCCTGATCTGCCTCTCTAAGGTGATGAAGAAGGAAGCTGGCACGTACACTGGTAAATTTGTAAAATAGTATAGGAGCCGCGGGAGGATCACCATTTTAGTGAGTGCTACCCTACCCGTTACAGCCAGTGGCAGCGTACTCCAGAATCGCATCTGTGATTTGATAGACGTCACCGCTCTGCCCAGGTTCCCATCAAAAAGGTCATCTGACTGGCGATAGATCTGGATTCCTAGGTAGCGGAACGTGTCTGGCTTCCATTGTACTTGTTTGCCACTTATGATGAGACCCGGGTCCCGAAGCCCCTCTTTGAACGGGTAGAGGCAGGATTTATCGACATTCACGTTTAATCCGGAGAGCACAGCAAAACCTTCCAGTAATTGGGCCAGTTGGGCAGGGACTCGGTTAATGTCTCTGATGTAGATGAGATCATCCGCATAAAGCGACACCTGGTGTGTAGCATCCCCTAGGGGCACCCCATCACTCAACTGGGTGCGCAGCGCTTCCGCCAGTGGCTCCATTGCGAGCGCAAACAGGAGTGGGGACAAAGGGCACCCCTGCCGTGTACCCCTCTGTATAGGAAGGAAGCCTGAAATGTAGGGGCCTACTTTGACTCTGACGGTGGGGCCTTTGTAGAGAAGGCGCATTAGTTGAATAAAGGTCAAATTTCTCAAGGACTGCAAACAGGTAGGTCCACTCTAGGGAATCGAAGGCCTTCTCCAGGTCCAGCACAAGGCACCCCGCCCTCGGCTATTCCCCTACCGCATATGTTGCCACCCTAAGGAAACATCGCAGGTTGAGTGAAGTACTGCGAGCGGGCACAAAGCCATTCTGATCTGTATGGACCAACCCTGGAACTGCTTGCGCCAGTCTGTCCGCTAACACCTTCGCGAGTATTTTATAATCAGTGTTGAGCAGAGCCAAGGGTCTATAGGAGCCCTACTCCACCGGATCCTTGCCCGGCTTCAATAATGACACCAAGTGTGGTTCGCGCATAAAGGGAGGAAGCTGCTGCGCCTCTAATGCAGTGGTGAGCATAGTACCAAGGCGCTGCACTAGTGAGACGCGGTACGCCTTATAGTACTCTGCTGGTAGCCCATCCGGTCCTGGGGTCTTCCCGGACTCTAAGGATTGCATGGCTTCTCCGATCTCTTCCAGCGAGATCTGCTCATTGAGCATCTCCTTGTGGTCCCCTGTCACTGTGGGTAACTGCAAGCTGTCCAGAAACCTCGCCAGGTCCTGCTCATCACAGCTACTGCGGGACTGATACAGGCGTGTATAGTGTTGCGTCAGGGCTGCATGTATGTCACGTTGCGTGACTAACATCTGTCCCGTAGGAGCCCGTAACGCCCCAATTGGGGTATGAGCGTGCTCCTGTCGGGTCAGCCAAGCTAGCAATCTGCCTGCTCTATCTGCCGCAGTGTGCGTGCGAGCTGTGTGCACAGTGTAATTGTGGCAACGCAGCCGCTCCATGCAGTCTGCGTCTTCTGAGCGCAATGCTTCCAGGCGCCGTGAGTCTCTGCCCACCCCCTCCCCTTCACGCTCAAATCGCAGCAGCTGGGTTTCGATCCTTGCCAGGGAGTCAGACAGCTGTTTACGAACATTCCACGTGGCTCCCATACAGTGGCCTCTGATTGACACCTTGAACGCTTCCCATTCTATGAGCGCGTCGCTAGCTGTGCCTTCATTCAGCTCAAAATATGCTAATATCGCTGTCCCTAGTGATGATCGAAACGCCGGGTCCTCCAGTGCACTGGGTTGGAGTCGCCACGTGGGGACCAGAGGGTGTTGCGTTTCCCACCTGAGCTGTACCAATAGGGGTTTATGATCGGAGTGGGTACGCCCTAGGTATTCAGTACTTTGGACTAATGGGAGTAAAGCCTGTGATGCTACCAGCCTGTCTAGGCGTACATGTAACCCGTGCACTGCCGAATAGTGAGAGTATATGCGAGCAGTGGGGTTTAGAATTCGCCACACATCAAGTAGGGCCCAGTGCGCCAGCCAGCTAGAGAGGGCCTGCGCATTGGATGCAGCTGGGCTTCTGTTGAGGGGTGGAAACGACCTATCTAGATCTACATTAAGAACGGAATTAAAATCCCCTCCCAGCAGCCAGGGGATCCCGCTCCATCGAGCCACCACCTCAGATATGCGTGAGAGGAAGGAGGCCTGGTCTGAATTTGTGGCTTAGAGGGAGCCTAGTAATATCTCTTGGCCGTTCAGGCGCCCTTTCACAAAAGAATATCTGCCCTCCGCGTCACTTGTGTCCTCCTCGCGAACAAACGGGATTCCCGCTCTGACCCATATCAATGTGCCACGCGCATGTGCTGAATATGTGGTGCCAAAGACCTGGCCTCTCCACCTCCTATGCAAGCGCTCCAGCTCAACCCGTGACGTGTGTTTCTTGGAGTAACGCAATTCCTGCCTTGTGATGCTGTAAGTACGAGAATATAGAATATCGGCGAGTGGGAGTGTGCATGCCGTGTATATTCCACGTGGCCAGTTTAACCTGTGTCATGTCTGATTATTGTACTGTACCAATTGGTTTGGGGTGAGCCGTGTAACAACGGAAATGTAATGTGTGCGGGGGTTTCGGACTGACCTTGGTAGACTAGAACTCAAAACATGAACGTGAACCATGTTAACGCTTAGGGCGAACGCCATGGTGAGGCTCGTCCAAACTATTTCTTTGCCCAACAGTGGCAGTAACTATTCCAGTGTGAGGACTGGTGTGGGTATGGGCAGTGTGTGCCTTACTATGAGTGTCACCTATCCCTCCGTGACGCGGTATTGTCACCCGTGTCCCCATCCTGTGCGCTAGTGTGCACTTACGCTATTTATGCGCTATAACAGTCACGGGCGGGATGTGGAGTGCGTGTATGTGGCAGATCAAGGCAGCGGCGACAAGTTATATTGTAAGGAGTGATTAGTAGCACAGTCAATCTCCATAAGAGAGTCTCTACTTGCGTGCGCAGCCTTCTTTACTGTTCCTGCCGGCAGCACTTTGTTCATATGATGACATCTGCAGTCTGCGGAGTAACTTCCGGCATCTGTACTCCGTCCAGATCTTCAGGCCTGGGGGTAGATGAGCCGCTAGCAGTAGCAGATCCAGAGGAGCTTACTTCCCGGTTCTCACGGTATGTCTGAGTCCCCAGTGTCGCTGCTACTTTCAAGGTGTCTCGGTGCTCCAACCGGCTTTGTTCTGGGTTTGGTGCTGCAGTCATTGTGGACGCGTTTCCCTCCGTTGTCCACGATGACGGGCTCTCCTGTTGCTGAGCCTAGTTGTCTCCGCGCCTGAGGGGCGAGGCCCCGACCACAAACCTGATTCCTCCAGCCAGTCCCAGGTCTCTGCAGGTGAATCAAAGAAACGGGCCACTCCGTTGGCTACCACCCTGAGTCTAGCAGGGAACAGCAGGGAGTATTGGAAGTCCAGATCTCGCAGTTGGCGCTTCACAGAAGCGTAGGTGTTTCTCCGCCTCTGCACCTGTGCTGTATAGTCCGGGAATAGCATGACTGGGTTCCCACCGACCTTGAGATCTGAGATCTTGCGGGTTTCGCGCAAGACTGCATCACGATCTCTGTAGTTTAAGAGTTTGAAGAGGAATGGCCTCAGACGGGCCCCCGGGGGGGGCTTGTGAGCCGGTACACGATGTGCCCTCTTTACTACAAAATGTGACAACAGTGTCCCTGGAGGCAGAAGGTCTTTAAGCCAACGTTCCACATAAAGTTCCGGAGTCCGACCCTCTTCTCCCTCTGGAAGGCCCACCACCCGGACATTGTTTCAGCGAGAGCGCCCTTCGGCATCCTCGACTCTGTCCTCCAGTGCGTGCATACGGTCTAGGATGTCTTGCAAGGCCGCGGCGTGGCTTTGGGCGACGGGCTTCAACTCTGACAGGGAGTGATCGTGTGATTGGACTTTCTCCGCTAGTTTATGGTGGTCAGCGCGCAGTAGAGTAAAGTCGGAGGTGACCTTGTCGATCCAAGATTCAAGTGATGTTCTGGTCCAATGTGGTCCCGATTTTTTCCACTGCAATCAGTACCAAGTCCAGATTAGCTGCAAGCGTTGCGCTCAAAGTGTCAACAGCAGTATCGCCTTCTGCGCGCGTTGTGTCCTGAATGCCAGCCCCCGCGGCGTTCTGCTGCGCGTTTGTGCGGAGGTGTCCAATGGCTAGTTTTTGGGCGGAAAGCATTGACCCCTGATGCGAAGCGGCCACGTGACAATGTATTCCACGTTTTCGTTATGGGTTCGAGGTCGCTCTGATTATCTGTTGGTGTGCCGGCAGGGACAGTACCGAGATTCCCGGGCGTCCCACGTCGCTGACGATGTCTTACTTGGTGCACGGCACGGGCGAGACCCACCTCCAGGATTCATTGTCTCCAGATCAGGCATCAATGATGTGGACTCTCCGCAGAGGAGACAGGGATGACGCCTTCAATGAAGCATGAGACGTTGCGGTCAGTCACCCAGCAATAGAGTCTCTGCTGGGGGGACTGCGTTGGTGAGCTAGCCAAGTCCGAATTCAAGCGTGTTTCACCTCAGCGTGGCTAGATGCCCGTCAGGCGGCCGCCTGTTAGTCCGGTGTACGGCCCCCCGCAGTACCGCCGCGAGGCTCCACTAATGTACAGGCAGTGTGCTACTACGGTCTGGACTTCCTGCTGGTGCGTTTCACGCACCCGGTGTGTGTTCCCACGCTAGGCGACCATGCAGGTCCAGCACACTATTGTGCTTACCGACTTCTACTGTGTTAGATTGGAGGACCCGGTCCGCCGTGCACAGTGATCGACGCCGCGAGTCAGAGGGCTGCAGTGGCACGTCTAGCTGGGGCCTTGTTTGCAGGGTCTGTGGTCGCCTCCACGCGGGTTGACAGCGTAGACCCACGGAGTCACCTACATGACCCCGGGATCTCTACCTATAGGGGCCGTGTTCCACCGGCGATTTCCTAGGCATATACCACCCCAGGGTTCCAGCGACGGCAGGGGCGCTTGTACTTCTTCTGTGATGGCGCAGCGGAGGCTTCCAACAGCGATCAGTCCTTACCCACAGGTCTCAGAGTTTCCGAGGGCCCACACAGTAGACTTCTTGTCTATGTGGACCGGTTGGACAGGCAGCAAGACGTAATGTATACGCTGTCTGGAGTCACCAGTTGAGCACTGCTGCTTAATGGAGTGCGTGATTGGTGTCTGCAGGGGTGTCCGCTAAGTTTCCCACCAGAGCAGTCACAGGCCCGCGGGCTCAGTCTTGGGGCTAGTAGCACATAGAGGAATGAGGCCTTCTGGGAACGTCCCGGCACAGGTGGTGGTACACGGGGTAGGAATCACGGGGCACATCTATCTCACAGCGCGGGCACGGGCGGCGGCGAGTCGCATACCTCTAAACGTGGCGCTCTCAACGCGGCCGCCAGCTCCTGCAGCACCGCCGTGTCCTGGATGCCCTCTGGCGGTCTCCGCTCCGGTGGAAGGCTGCTGGGGGTTCACTGGTGAGTTAGTACAGTTCTGGGCGGTCGCGTGGCATGGCACCCTGGTTCACTACGCCTGTAGTCGCGGTTGCGCTGTACAGCCGCCAGCAAGCACAGCGGCCCGGCCCTCCGGGGGTCGGGTATAGGCAGCGACGGTCTCCAGTCTGCTGCTTCTGATGCGATGGCAGCCGTGCCCGCTGCGCGCCCCGTTTCCAGGGGCCCAGGAGTACACTGTCACGGAATTGCCACGGGTTACTGACCGGGCGGGCACCTCGTCCGCGCAGCCGCTGCCCAGCGGGGTAGGCCACGGGCCTCTTCTGCGGTGTTGCGTAGCCCGGGCTCTCCACGCCAGCACCTCAGAGGGCCCGGGGCGCGAGTCCCGGCAGTCCTCGGGTCAGCCACTCCAGGCAGGGAACCTATGCTCACGTTTCAGCGGCCGCGGCTCAGAGTCTTGATGATCTCGGCGGGTGCAGCCGTGTCCCGCCTGAGCACCCGGGGTCGCCACGATTTCCACAGATTGTCAGTAGCTGGAACTGCGGTCCCACGTTCGCCTCGTTGCTGGGCAGGCCGCAGATCGTTGCACGCCGATAGCGGGGTCTGCCTCTGCAATTGTGCCAGTTGAAGGGTCTCAGCAGTGACCGCAGTCTGGCACCAGCAAATCCCCACTTTACACTCGTGTGGATGGGTCAGATGCAGGGTGTAGATCAGGAGAACTGAGGGATTCGCAGCGGAGCTCTAGCAGTTTGCATCCGCCATGTTGGCTCGCTGGCCACGCCCCCGAGCGTTGATTCAAGAATACAAGCAGAGCACAGATACAGGACACAAAGATGGCTACTGAAATACAGAATACAGGCTGAACACAGAAACTGGACATAAAGCAAGGCATTGATACAGGTAGTAGTAGCAGAGCACATAAACAGGACCCAAAGTCCACAGTTCATGTTCTCATCCTTGTTGCCACAGTGAAGGGAAGTGGTGCAGGCGCGTAATGCAGGCCCTTCAGTGCAGAAGGTCTCCAGATCTTCAGGGGGCTCATTCAGCTCAAGAACAATGAATATCTGTGATATATGGGAGACTAATGGACCCCTCAGAACATTCTGCAGGGGGGCCTATCATTTTGGATTACGCCACTGCAGTGGTGGAGGAGAAAGTTTGCATACACAGTTGTATTGGTACTGATCAAACATTTAAGAACCAGCGGCGGCTGCTGCCAATCCAACCGGGGTGGGCAGCGCGGAGGAAAAAAATACACTTACCTTTTGCTGCCGTCTGCCGTGATCTTCTGCTCCCGTGCCTTGCTGCTTCTCTGCTCCCGGCACTCCAATCCTCAGGAGCACAGGCTCCCAGACTCCCCACGCAGTCCCAATGCTGCTCTCATGCTATTACTCCCAGCATGAGAGCAGCGCTGGGATTGAGCAGGTCGGTCTCACTCTCCAGCAGGGACTGGAAGCCTGTGCCCTGAGCATGGGCGATATCTCCAAGGAACAGCCTGGAGATATCAAAGTGCGCATGTCAGTTTGGCCAGCCGTGGACGGCTGGCCAAACCGACATGCGCACTTTCAGTGCCCACAATTCCTCCTCCCACTGCTGCTGCTGACGCGACATGGCCCCGCCTCAGACTCACGGATTGGAAGTCAAAAATAAAATGACAATAAAATTGTTTTTCAAATGTTATCTTGTAGATGCTACTCCATCTCCTCTGAAGTCTTCCCACTTTTTTTTTATCGTTCTTCTCTCTCGCCTATCTCATTGTGGGATTGATGAATGTTGGTTTTACTGTTGTCTATTTTTTTTTTTTTTATCTGGTTACTTCTTGTTGTGTGTTTAATGGATCTTGTAACCGAAATAAACATTTTATACGAAACTGTTTTATTTTCATTTTATTTTTCTTCTGCCTGTTGCGTTTCAGCAGTGGGGAGACGCTCTTCCACCATAGCGGAGGAGCCACCCTTGTTAAAAACATGGCATGCCCTTCTGCAGCCTCATGATAAGGGCCTGGATTCTGCGCTGCAACATCTGAAAGAGGTTTTAAAAACAGCTCAGATCTACAATGTTTTTATGTGGTGATAAACAACACTAATATATTTTAATTCAGGTATCTGCACAAAGCCAGATGACACAGCTGCAGTGCAAGAAAAGCAAATGGAAGGGCACGGAAGTCCCATCTCCAACACCAAAGAGATACCTGAACTACCAACCAGGGAGAAAAGACGAAAGAAGAAACCAGATAGTATTGCACCCGCTGCCACTAAAGGTATGAGATGGGATGACAGGGTATTTTCTAGTTTATTTCACTTCAGCTTTTTGCACAGCTCAGGAAACCAACGTGTGGTAACCTCAGAAGACTTTGGGGTCCGATACATAGTCGAGGGAAGATTGATGTAAGTTTGAGGTCAGTTACCAGGCGGTTAGTCAATAAAGGTATATTATCAACATACACACTCCATTAATTATAGATGCTGATACAAAGGAGATGAAGCCTCAGAGAAGAGTCAAAAGGCCCTCATTCTGACTATAGGGCTAAATAATGATCTCTGTGCAAACTTGTAATTTCAATTCTTTTACAAACAAGTTGTTTGATAATTATCGCACCCGCAGTTTTCCCCTGATAAATTCGGGCAGGTCAAACCTGCCTAAAGTTATCAGGGAAAAGTCTTGGGAAAAAGCCAAAACATGCGGACTTTGGTGTGTTAAAAACTGATATGCATGTTATGCTCCATTTTCCTACTAAAAACCTGCCATGGGAGGTATTTACCACATGTGGTAACTACCCCACCCTACTTTAATAAACTCATTGCGAGGTCCAAAGAGTCAGGAGTACTCGGGGAGAATAAGGGCAACAGACAGTTTTAGACTTCTAATCAGCAAGGCACAGGCCAAGACAGGAGACTAGGAAGGCCAGTACAAGAGAGTAGTCTAACCAAGTCTGCTTGAAGAGAGAGAGGTTTTTAGCATCCTCAAGACTTTGAGAAACTTAGCATCCAATCTTAGCGTCAGTTGTAATGAGTTCCATAGAGATGAGCCTTGAAATTGATGGATCCTTCCCCCAAATTTCTTTTAACAGCTAGGCTGCACAAACGATACGTTGTGATTTGCAGGCCTTAATCTTCTAGTGGAAGGTAAAGCATGAGCAACTTGACCAGATGGCCTGGTAATTAGCTATGGAACATTTGTGGGTGGTGCAGAAGGATTTGAGATGTGCTCTTTCCTTTGCTATGTGCCAGTGGATGGACTTTAGCCTATAACAGCATGACCACATCACACTTGCTCTAAACAGGGACTAGCAATGTTGTCAGTCCTGGCTAAACTTTGACCAAGTTATATAAAAATAAAAAACTTATTCTGGAAGGTCATCAGTTACCTAATGTTTTAAGGGAGCTGCACAGAATCTGGCCCCCGTGGCTTTTTCTAGTTTTTCAGGATAAAACTAAACTATATTTGTGATAAACAGACAATTCTACAGTACTCCGTAAAAAATAGGTTGAGTGATGTGACCTATGACTGCAGGGAAGTAGATGCTTCTTTGCAGGCCACAATGTGAGCATGGCAAAATTGGTTTGAGCAGTTATTGCCACTGCGACTAGAAAAAGGTGGTGCAGGCAGCCTATGAATGGTTAATGTTGTATGAAATGTGATACACCTAATTACACAATTACCAACCAATGTACTCTACTCTTCTCATCTATTTAAGCAAAGAGGGTGATCTGCTTTATACTGCCCAGTTAAAGATGCCTATCACCTTCCAATATACCAATAGAAAGATGTGATCCATGCCTATCATCTACCGATATGCCAATGAAAAGGTGTGATTCATGCCTATCACCTACCAATAGAAAGAGGTGATCCATGCCTATCACCTACCAATATACCAACAAAAGAGGGGATCCATGCCTATCACCTACCAATAGTAAGAGGTAAACAAATAATGGTAGTAGTGTTTTCCTCTCCAGGAAACGGAACCGCACATCAGTAGTCCACTCAATAACAAAATACAAAGTGATTCAGTGTGAATAAATAACAGTGTTTCTCAATAGAATGACAGGGTGCTACTATTGCTCACCACATCTACTACAAAAAGATGCGATTAACACAGGAAGTAATTCCTGTGTGTATAAATCATAAAAAAGAGAGCATCATTCGGCACACCCTTAAACAGTTGGAATATCTTATAGGTATTAAACAAGTAAAAATAGTCCTAATTCAAAAGTATCACTTGGTTGATAATTAGCTATTAACCAATGTCCAAACAATTCAAATTCTTGAAAAGATGTTTCTTTATTCTTGTTGATGTAACATCCAGCATGAAAGACTGTGACAATGCCAACACGTGTTTCGTCTCCCCTTAGACTTTATCAAGGCAATTGGTAAAACAATCCTGGTCCAACCAGCATAATACACGTAGACCCAACTTGTCTATTGTTCTCAATAGGAAGAGTCTCAAAGTCTCAATGGCAAAGACTCCAAAGTACAAATTTCTTCGTGAAGTCGTCCGTAAAAAACAGGCAGTTTAAGAACCCTGATAAGTTCCTCTCCGTAATTCAATAGTTTAATCTCCTCTCACAGATACCCGCTACTCGTACTGGCGTCCATGTTTAATAGCCATGAGTGCTGGGTTGAACCAGCGATAAGAGAAATGAGTCCTTGTATTCTGGTTCCAAAGCAATATGAATGTTGTTGCAGCTTTTGTTGGGGAATGAAATGACACATTTCGAGGCGCTATTTCTTCTAATGATGGAAGAGAATAGAGAATGTCTAAAGTGAACTGGTAGCAAGATAGGTAAAGAATGGAAGGCTCTCATGACACGCCACAAGAATTTTGTTATGATTATATTTATTTTCATTTTGTTATGATCATATTTATTTTCAATGTGGATTTTTTTAAATTAACCAATATGCTGCAAATGGTAATAGTGGTGGTGGTGGTGGTGGTGGTGGTGGTTTGCTTCCTTGTGTTATAATGCCTAGCTGAAATGAATTTCATGTTGAAAACTTATCTATGGCTTGAAAGATAACCATCACCTTTGCCTTAAGCGCTTTTTGAATGCAGCAACACCTTAACAGTGATGTCCTGTTTTTTCCCCCTTTTTTAGTGCAAGAGGGAGAGAGTTGCTTGCGCACCCAGGATTGTGATACTGGACTCTGCTGTGCGCGACACTTCTGGACCAAAATCTGCAAGGTGGTGCTTCATGAGGGGCAAGTCTGCTCAGGGCGCAAACACAAAGACCCTGCTCAGAGACCTGAGATCTTTCAGCGCTGTGATTGCGGTCCAGGTCTAACCTGCCGGCCTCAGAGTAGAGCAGGAAAACCAAGATCAAGGCTTCGAGTGTGCCAACGGCAGTAAAGGAGCTGGAATGGGAAGAACAATGGACAATTGGAAGGGTCCTCCAAAGGTCAACAGCACCACTTACCCACATTATTCTGTTAAGCCGTAAACCCGATACTAGTGGAGGTGACCTGCCTACCACAATGTCAATACATCAGGTCACGCCCTCACCAAGGGAAAAAACATCAGCTCTTCCTAACTAGTGGCTGAGGATTCGCTACAGCACCCAAACCATGCTCCATCTCAAGAAAGCTTAGAATCCAATGCGTAATCCAGGTTTGCGATCCGCTCACCACATCCCCCATCACACTCGGGTTTCTGTAATCTAGTTTTAACCTCTTCCAGAAACCATACTGTTCTACGTACAGAACCACATGTTTTACAACACAAATCTTTCCTGTTAGAAGCCATGACGTTAAAAAAATTCCTGGCCATTCCATAAGAGGCAGGATTACACACCTACCTACAGAGCGTAGAAAATGGTAAACCATATATTTATACTCCTGTACTTCACGCACGACCACCTCCCCCCAATCTCCCACCCGGTTCTGTCCACTTAGATGTGATATACGAGTTCTGGCATTGGAGTGATAGAGTTTGTGCTCAGGCTGCTTAGAAAAAAAGTCTAAATTTTTTTTCCCCCCAAGAAAGTCGACGAGAGGAAACAACTTTGTCGGATTTTCAGATCATCTGCAAATAATTCAATTACTTTAAAACATGTTTGGAACCGGGCTTAAAGAACACAAGTTTGTTACCTGGAACATTGGAACCCCTTTAATGGCTACAAAGTAAGCTTGATACTTTCAAAAAAGATACAAAAGCAGTTCAATTATAAGAGGACTGTGTCTTATGCACTTTGATAGATATTTTTTTTCTATTATTAAGACTAGCAGGGAACACAGAGGTCAATAAGTTTGTATTGTAAAAGTAAAGCAATTCAAAAAGTTTGATTGCAACACACTGCAGCTTTGAGGTGCCTACAAACATGGCTGACCGCACTACTGCACTGCAACGAGGTTTGATTCCCTAACCAATCATTCCTCAATCTGTCGGTCTTATCGTCGTCTAGAGCATATTTTTTCACTTTTAAAATCTTATTTTAAGATGTAAATGTATTTGTACATTCCAATAAAAGATTTTGAAAAAAACAAAAGGATTTTGGACCAGAAGTAGTGATTCCTTTGGCGCCTATGTTTTATGGGTGAGAAGTAGGGCGGTCCTACGGTACTAATCTGAGTGAAATAGGCTCGACCGCAAGATCAAAATGAGGGCTGAAGAAAAATGGGGCCACACAGCCTTCCCTAGGCTATTCAGGACAGTGGGCCAGGCTGAGATAGCACTGGGAGCGAGTTGGTGGGGCTAAGGAAAGGTTTAGATGTGGATAGTTACCGGAAAGCATTATCTTTTGCTTTTCTCTGGGCACCCATAAGGATGTTGGCCAAAGAAGAGAAGGTAGGCCTGGCTTAGAGGAAAGAGTGGAGTAGGGGTCAGGTATGTTGTAGAAGAGTGGAGCGAGCCACTGTGTGGGTCTCTTATTGAAAGGTCATGGCACTGGCATCGGCAGTTGAAGAAAACTTGAAACGGAACAAGTAGGTCAGCAGCTCCCACTTTTATATGGTTTTTGCAGACAGACTAGTGGTGTGCCTGGCCGGCCATCTTTTTGACCCAGTCTTTAACCTGAGTGATGCTGTTCACAGCAGGGCAGTTTCCAGGAGGAGCATCCACCTAGGAGGTACAAAAGGGGTGTGAGAAGGCTGCACCCTGGCAATATATGGCCAATTGTGACAGAGATCAGAAAGGTTGGCTCCCCTTCAAAGGAACCATTTATCACTGACAACAGACACTGCGGTCCTCACTCTTCACCCTTCACCCCCTGCCATCCATCTAATACCAGTAAAAGAAGACTAATTAATAGCCTTTTGCATCAGAAAGGACCTAACCAACTTCTAAGGGAAAGCCTGTCTCTTCTTTCCTTACTTGAGTGACTATACCCTCTCCCATCTCAGGAATGGCAGCAATGCACTTCAGATGTCCTGGGAAAGCAACCCTTCCATTTTTTACACATGGCCAGGCAGGTCTGCTTGTAGTGCACATTATTATTTTTATTTAGCTCTTGTAGAGTGCATGGCTACTCAGAGGGCTTCCCAGCACTAAGCAGCGGGTATGACAGCTATAAGGAGAGAGCTCAGATTAACCAGGTTTTTAGCTGCTTCAGAAAGGTGAGCAGAGAGGTGCAGCATTGCAGAGATTCCAGGAGCACGTTCCATAGCTTTGGCTCTAAAAGGGCAAAGGAGCGACCGCCCATCTGGGTGCTCCTGACTCTAGGAATCTAGGAACGGTGAACAGAGATTGATTACTGGAACATAGAGCTCGTGTGTGGGAGTTGAGGGGTTGGGGGGTGGAAGGGAAAGACAAGGGTTTGCAAATACCAAGTTCCAGAGTGGGAGTTTATTTTGTGCATATAGCAGAGTGCCTTGGAAGTGATGCGCTTCTCCACGATGAGCCAGTGGAGGTCATGAAGAAGCCCAGATGCAGAGGAGTATTTAGGAAGCCGTAACAGGAGCCTGGCAGCAGAGTTCTGAACCACTTGTAGGTGCATGATCACGGACTTGCCTGCTCCTAGATATAAGCTGTTACCATAATCTAACTTGGACAGAATCAAAGCATGAATGACGGTACTATGAGCAGTCAAGGGGAGTATCCACAGGATCTTTCTAAGCCACCTCATAATGGCAAAACACAAGGAGGCCACCATGGCAGCCTAAGGTTTCATGGACAGAGTGGAGTCTAGCCAAAAACCAAGGTTCTCCACCTTGTCGGCAGGGACGAGGAGGGCCCCCAGCAAGGAGGGCCGGTGCTGGTGTCCCCAGAGCTGAGGGTTCTTACCCAGAACCATGACCTCAGTCTTTTCACCGTTCAATTTTAGAAAGTTGGAATTCATCCAAGTGGAGACAAGGTATAGGCAGGAGTTAAGATCCTTTGAGGTGGAATCTCGCTCTGATGACAAAGAAAAAATAATCTGGGTATTGCCTGCATATGAGAATAGAGTAAGGCAGCAGCTCTCCACTAAGTCTGCCAAGGGACGGACATAGATATTGAAGAGTATAGTGCTGATGGCAGAGAAGCAGCGGCAAAGATACAGGGACAGACATGGGGGGGTGACTAGGAGACTGGAGAGGTGAGGTCATTGAGGCATCCTTACAGTGGTCTGGCCTCAGAGGTGAGAAGAGAGACATGGCAGGTAAGAGGCAACAGTAGGCTAAGAGGGTAGGTATGGAAAGCAAATGACAACAGAGTCAAAGGTCACTTGGGCACACCAGTCAGCAGAAAGGAACTGGCCAACATTTTAGACATTGTGCCTTATCCAACTACTGCAATGAGAAGACTGGTGGCTCATTGCATGGATGTAGAAGAGGAGCAACACGCAGCAAAGAGTACAATGGACTGGAGGGGGATGGCTGGGTTAAGGGGAGGCATTTGGTGGGAAGGTCAGTAGGTGTTACCAGACTGTGACGAGAAGACGATGGAAGGTATAAAGGCATACCTGACAATTCACACAGTGCAACCGTGTGACACATGATATCGGCTCCCATCACACGGTCTCCCGGTGAGGAGCAGATATCACACGTGCCAAGTAAAACGAACTGAAAACCACTGTAAATAGTGGTTTTCCTGCTCGTTTTCCGAGGCTTTGAATTGCCGACATCCATTAAGGGGTGTGAAAACACCCCAGGACATCGGCACCAGCCTCAGCAATTTTTCTTTTGTTTTTGGAGGAGGGGGCTTGGGGCTGTGGTGAGGGTTCTAAAGTGGCTCGTAGGTACTTCTTGGCACGAGGCCCCGCCACTTCAAGGCCCCACCCCCTCCTCACATGTTGAGATTGTTCCTCAATGTGGCAGGTATGTAAAGGGGTAGAGGAAGAGAAGATCATGGAAGGGGAGATCAGGACTGGGTGGCGAACTCGTGTGGGGAAGAGTGAACAGAGGGACTGAAGGTAACGGCAGGTATCAGTGGTGGACAAGAGATGTTAATGGGGTAGGAGATGAGGTGCCAGTGAGAATTTGCTTAGGAGAGTGACAGAAATCAATGTCTTACAGAGGGCGGAAAGGAGTCGGAGCTTGTGTAGGGCAGACAAAGACATGGAAAGCCACTGAAATATGATGAGAGCAAGAAGGATAGAGCTTTAAAAGGAGTTGAATGTTTACCTTAGAACAGGTACAGAATGCAGCAGCTTGAATGGTGATTACGTTTCGCAGCTACACATTTGACAGCTTACCTAACAACTGCGTTGGCTCCCTGTGGAAAAATTTATACTTTTTAAATCCTTGACATTAATGCGCAGGGTTTTCTATGGGTCAGGCCCGAAATATCTTATAGCCAGATTAAAACGTTATGTCACCAACAGATGCTTGACGTCCTCAAACCCGAGTCTCCCTCAAATCCCCAAGTTCAAGAAGGCTAGAAGGGGAGACAGGTCTTTTGCATATTTGGCAGAAAAAGCCTTGAATAATCTCCTGGCTACTCTCTGTTTCATTAAAGCAGAGAGCTTGTTTGGGAAGCAACTCAAAACCTGTCTGTTTTCTAACATTTACGCACATTATCAGTAATATTGCTTTGATTAATGGGTTGCGCCGGGACGACCTTACTGGGCAGCTGTTGGTGCTTTATAAATTTAAGTTATTCATTGATTCATAGCACAGTTGGAGGTGCACAAGTTATAGTAAGTTTTGGGTGAGGTTCAAATTATACCTTTAAGTTCTAACTATAACTGTTGAATTTCTAATGTTTGTGTAGTTGAGTTGTTTCTGTATAGAAATAATAAATTATGTTTTCCTAACTATAACTAAGCTTTAACCATTTTCATTGGAAAATATAGATAGATAGAGAGATAGATAGATAGATAGATAGATAGATAGATAGATAGATAGATAGATAGATAGATAGATAGATAGACCTGGCATCCTTGGTGTGGTTTCCTCTGACTTTTTGCCTCTTGACCTCATGTTTTGCTGACTTGATTTTTGCTGTCTTTAGGATTCTGGGCACTTTACCACTGCTAACAAGTGCTAAAGTCAATATGCTATGTACTCTAAACATGGTAACATTGGCTTATCCACAATTGGCATATTCAGTTTACTTGCAAGTCCCTAGTAAAGTGCACTACATGTGCCCAGGGCCTGTTAATTAAATGCTACTAGTGGGCCTGCAGCACAAATTGTGCTACCCGCTCAGTAGCCCTTTAAACATGGCTCAGGCCTGCCATTGAAGAGCATGTGTGTGCAGTTTTAAACTGCCATTTCGACCTGGCAAGTTAACCTACTTGCCAGGCCCACATCTTCCCTTTTAGTACATGTAAGTGGCCCCTAAGGTAAGCCCTAGGCAGCCCAAAGAGCAGGATGCAGTGTATTTAGATGGTAGAACATGTATTTTTGAGTTTTACATGTCCTGGTAGTGAAGAACTGCTAAATTTGTTTTTCACTACTGCAAGGCCTACCTCTCCCATAGGGTAACATGGGGATTGCCTTGAAACATCTTTTAAGTGCAATTTCACACTGAAAGCAGATAGGAAATACGAGTTTGGTGTCTCTGGACTCACAATGTAAAAACACTTATTTTAGTAAAGTTGGTTTTTAAATTGCAGGTCTGAAAATGTCACTTTTAGAAAGTTGGCATTTTCTAACTTTAACCATCCTGTGCCTCTGCCTGTCTCTGAATAAACGTCTGGGTCAGGGAGAAAGCTGGGCTTGGTGCATTCCCTCTAGAGAGTCGCACAATGGGAGCTGTAGGTGTGACATTTGCATCCTGATGCCCCATCACCAGACTGATGGGTGTTCCTGAGGTAGATTAGGAGGGAGGGGCTGACACCTTCACCTGAATAGGGCTATGCCTGTCCCCAAAGAAAGAGCTGCATACTCCCCTCTAGTGTGTTTGGAGCCAGGGAAGGAAGTGCAGGGACCTTATGCGGTTCAAAGACCTCTTTGATGTCTCCCCCTCTCCAAAGACACAATTTGGTATAAGTACTGGACCTCTGACACCCAAAAGGTGGTTCACTTTCAGGTCTTGAGGAGACTCTGCAACCAAGAGGAATTGCGCTGCCAGGAGAGACTGCCACTTTGCCACTTGCTTTGCTGTGTTGACCTTCAGCCTGCTGATTGGTGTGCTGCCAGGAGGGACTGCCACTTTGCAACTTGCTCTGCTGTGTTGGCCTGCTACCTCTGAAGTGAGGGACAATTTAAATTACCCTTTCCATCCTCCAATTTCCCAGGTAACTCCAAGGGCCTGTTGGCTTGCGCCCTGTTCCAGAAGTCTCAGGGTCATCAAAGACTTCATCTCCCCAAAGACTATTACTGGACTGAGCCTACCTGGAGTCCTGTCCTCCTTGAACTGCCAAAACCACTCCTGGTCCTTTAAGCAAGGTGCTTGCAGCCAATTTCCTACACTTGCACACGTCTGCCTTGTAGCCCCGAAGGTTGCTGTGTTTTGCTGCTGTATCTGCGCACACGTCTGGCTTGTGGAGCGGCGAACATCACTATGGTTGTTTTACCTGGGGGAGATCGCCCTATCTGCATGGCCTGAGGATCGCCCCTCTGCCCAAAGTCAGCCTAGCGTGGCTGGTCCGTGCAAACCCGGCCCATTCTCCAAGCCGAGCAACGCTTCCAGCGTTGAAACTCTCAAAGCACTTCATTGGCACCTAAAAGATCGGTCTAGCAGCAGCGCGACAGCCCCGCCTTCAACCCCAACTACGGGAGGCTGCTGCACCCACTCACCAAGGATCAGCGGGGCACTGGGACGACTCGTCGCGGCTTCAGAAGAGGAGATAGTGACCCGGATCGCCCGTCTGCTATGTGCTGCATCGGAAACCAAGATACTGTGTACAGGAGACCCATGAGGTCTCAAGAACCAAGATTCCCAACCACAAAGGCTGGTGTGTTTACCTGCGGAGTTCGATCCCAAGAGCCTAGCTGTAAACTCATTTGGTGCAACCTGCTTTGAAAGCACTCCGTGCAATTCGCAGAGTGCTTAGAATGTTCGCCCAGTCCCCAGCGGAGCCGTAAAGTCCCGTATAGAAGAACACAGGTGCTTCCAATGTTGTGTTAATCACTTATTTAGAACTGTGCCAAGTCCCTGTCAGGAACGTAACGTCTTGTATAGAAGAGCACAGGCGCTTCCTACGTTGCACTGACGAGGGTATGGGGTGTGAGTTTTTTTTTCCCATTATGCCTCTGGTCCGTGGGTCCCCCGCGGGTACCAGCGGATCCCCGCTGATCATCGATTCAGGCCGAAAAAAACAGTTTTGGCCAATTTCTTGCCCATGAGCTTCCCTCAGAGACACCTCCATTGTCCTGTTGGGCACATCTATCCTGACCCCTTATATGTTTTGACCCTTTATTTTTCCCTCCCCGGGCTAACCGACAAACAAAATGGCAGCCACAACTTTCCTTTCAGGTAGGGGCCAGACAATCAGGGCCTTGCTTTGCCCCTGGACCCGCGGACTGCCCGTGGATACCCGTAGATTCCCCGTGGGTGAATCCGCGGTCCTAGATATCTATAAAAAAAACTCCAAAATTACTGAAAAGATTTACCCCAAATCACATAAAGCACAATCTGTGGACCAAGATATAGCTTTCTGCCAAATTTGGTGTAATTCTGTTCGGTGGTTCAGGCTGAGCGTGTCTAAAACTTGCAAAATCCCCATAATCATTGCATGGGGAAAAAGTGTTTTGGTACCCGCCCTTTTTTCTCTGTCTCTGCTTCATCAATCAGCCAGAAAATTTCCAGACAGCAGTTCAAGTAAGTTGTACACTAGTTTTGACAATTTTGTAAACATTCGTCAAACGGCACAAAAGTTATCAGCAAAACAAAAAACGCTCCGACTATGGGAAAAGTTGGTCCTAACTATAACTACTGTATATATATTACATTACAAAGAAACAGAAAACAATTCAGGACATTCGAAAGGAGGTTAACTAACATGCACATTCCAAGTAACATGAGCTCTGGCTTGCTCAGGACGGCATGTATGTATGTAGACTTATGATCCACATCAAACTATAAATTAATATTAACAGTTGCAACCAGAGGTTAGAGCACTCTGTAGGAGGCTGCATACACCTTCAAAGCAACATCCTTCCTTCATCTGGGGCTTCTACATGAATGTGCTTCTGGCACTGAAGAAAGAAAAATATTCCCATTCATCAACCTGAAACAATGTAATGTGTTGGCGATGTACAGGATTTTGAATACAAGGGGTATCTAATTTTTGGTTCTCATCCTGCTAGGAGATTGGCTTGCATGAACAGACCTCAACAAATTTCACCTAACTGTCCATATATTAGGCCATTACAGACGATTCCCTCTTGTTCACATGGGAAGGTTACATCTGGAAGCTGTCCACTTCTTGGTGCTTCATTAAGCTCCTTAGTCAAATGGCAGCAGGACTCTGGGCTTGAATGGTACAGATGATAGTCTACTAAGACAACGCAACCTTTAGGATGCAGGAGGGACAGGAAAATAAGGAGCACGTCCCATTGACCACAACTTATGATAAAGATGAAGACCTCGTGTTAAACAGGAACAAGTCAAATGTTTATTTGGGAGATTTATGTAGAGTGGACCACTTCACTGTCAACGACATAGGACTTTACACTAATGAAGGTACAAGTTACAGAGAGTCATATTAAAGTAAAATAGGTGTGATTCAACATACAACAACAAGTGTATATAGATGAAGAAAGACATAGAAAACAAATATATATGTGTGTGTGTGTTGAGCATGACCATACAATAACAAATGTTGATGCAAATAAAGGACATTGAGTATCAATAATTAATCCATGGTGAACAGTGGAGTGCGGCCACCAGTGTCCCATTGTTAAAGGCGCCAGTGGACACTGACAGTAAGTCTAATATCCTGTTCATGTAAAGATGAGATCACATCAGGATAATGCCACTATTTCCAATGAACCAAGGCAGACAGACAGATGCTGTTCTGCTCCACAGATATCCTTGATGCAGGCACGAACATACTGATTCTTGAGTAAGACCCCCCCATTACTTATCAACTGGCGACACAAAGAGGCGCATAGCCGTCTTAAATAATTATCAAGAGCCATAACACATGGAAGAAGCCTGCTACTTCTACTTAAAAACCCTATCGGCTCGTGCTTGATCTGCACACTCACCGTGCCCTTCTATTCCATACCTGCGGAATCCTCCTATTGTGCTAACCGAATTTTGCCAGCCGACAGCTACCCTCACATGGGTGCCCGGCCGGGTCCCATGTGAGTATCCTTCCTTTTCACTTTACTCACGCTGCCACAAATTCCACACGAGGCTGCGCAAACCCTTCCTTCAGGTGTCCCTACTATCTTAGGTCCTGAAGAGACCCTACATTGCACACAGGGTCGAAACGCCGTCGACAGTTTTTCAAAGCGAATCATTACAAGCCAGCACTTATCATTGTATAAAAGCGTGGTTTATATAATATATATCTTTCAATGGTCGCTTTCATGAAATATAGGAAACCTTGTATATATGTCACGAATATGTCACAAATTATTTATGTTTATTTGTTTAGGTTCCTTTTTTTCACTGGGACACCACTCACTACAATCAATTGATTGTTAAATGTCATGAATGTAATTTTGCTTCAAAGAACTATATAAACAAGAATTATGAATGAAATACTAATCTAAGGTGTGTTCGACTCCTTCTCTTTTTGACATCACAATAACCCATTACATTGCCATAGTGCGTTATTTTATTGAGATTTTCTTGCCATTAGTCCACAGGAGCCATTGTTTTTGATAATCATTTCAGTACCCTTGTTCCAAGTGAGTAGGGTTCCCTTGTTGTTTTTCTCGACTATTTCCAATGAGAGCACTACCAAAATCACTCTTTACCCCATTCTTGAAGACACTGTAAGAAGTTTAAGTTTGGAGCACTGGTCGTTTGGTGTTACAGATTTTTAAAAGGATGGGTTGGGAGTTTTTTGTGTCTTGAATTTTGATATTTCTAGAATGAGATTATCTTTGTTCTTAGAATTTCATCTTAGTTCTGGAATTCTCAGGTTTGCTGCTAGGTATATGGTTGAGTGATGGTGCAAGTGTGATGCAAGCTGTTCTAATAATGCATCTTCTGTCCAATGGAATCCAGTTGAGCGATTTTTGAACTGGAGAAATGGTATATGTCTTTTTGTGTTGGTTACAAACATTACTGCTTGTGTTGAGGACCTTTTTCAGGGATGCGCAACTTGAGTTGAGGATGCCTCTGAACACAGCAATTCCGTAGTAAATTTTGGAAGGCACTAATGCATGTACAAAGGTTTTCAGTTCTTGCAATGGGATCAAGTTGTGAAGAGTGTGTAGCTGCCAATGAGGATTTTTGTCTATGTATTTTATGAGGCCTTGCCTAGAGTTTGCTGTCCAGGGTGAAGCATAGTGATGTTGCTTGATTTTTGATAATCAGAATTGTTCCAAGAGCATTTGAGTCCGGTAGCAAGTAAGGAGCAAGAGTGGAGTTGTTGTTAGGAGTCAAGAACTTTAGTTTTAAAAAGTGTTTCAAGAGCCAATGTTGGGCCCTTTCCAGGCCCAATTTTATGCATCTGTGCTTTGCTATGAGCTTATTTTTAGATAAAACTGGGTGTCATCAGTGTATTGATCAGCTATCAGGCTGATCTCCCTTCATTCTTCATTTATAGGCTCCAAGTAAAGGTTAAAGAATGTAAGCACCAGAATGGAGCACTGAGGGACTCCTTGAGGGAAAGAGAAGGGTGGATGAGTGTTAGCCAATGTTGACAGTATATGGCCTGTGGCATTCAAGAATTTATTAGATGTACAAGATTTCACAGTAGATCATTTTTTTTTTTTTTTAATAGATTAGAGTTAACCATCGGGAGACTATTGCAATCTTGACCTGAACTGAAGTTCTTCATGGAGCTAGCTCAGATAGTGGACAAGCTGGCCTGGTAGATTCACAACATTTTTTCAGAGACCTTCAAAAACTACAGATTTTGCCCCTCAACATGTGCCTAGCATACATGGAGGGGACAGCCCTCTAAGACTAGGCCAGAATGGAGATCCATTGGTATCTGGCACACAAGGAAGTCTGTAACATGAGAGATGTCTTTGGCAAAGGTTTGGACATGATAATCAAATCAGATGCCAAAAAGCCAGACTGGGTTAATGGTTGTAAAGAGATCACAAAGGGTAGTAAAAGGATGAGCTGAGTTTGAAGTACCTCAAACTTCTATTGTGGTCATTCACAGTGGAGTGCATGGCAGAGAACAGTGTCCATTGCTGCATTCTTCTCCTCACAGACATGGAACTAATGATGACATAAATCACCAGGGGTACCAAGTGAAAGAAGTGGCCCAGTCTAGCCTGGAATGATTCTGGAACAGACCATCCTGCTCCAAGTGAAGCACCTTGTGGGCCTGGCAAATGTGTTCACCAACTGGAACTTCAGGCATATGAAAACTCTAGCAATTTAACGGAACAGTATTCTGGACTTATTGTCCAAGTGTGGCCCATATATAAGGAATCTAACTGAGTCCCACCTCATTGTACAGGCAACTACTTTCTTAGGTTATCAGGACCATGTGGTGTATGAATTCATTGAAGAATGGAAAGAGGGGTCACTTTCTTGGTGACCCAGAAGTGATTTCCCAGATGCAAAGGAAAACTGCATCTCTGGATTTGGTGATTAGAGGCATGGCTTTCCGTACTTGCTCCATTTTCTTGGGATTCTACAATCCTGAAGCACCTAGATGTGCTATTCTCCAGGTGTTTTGGGGCAGTCTTACCTTATGGTGTTGAAGGGTCTATCACAATTAGCAGCTTCAAGTAATACAGGGTGAGAACTAGTGGTTTTGGGGACTACTAAGAGTTATAGAGCAGAGTGGTCTTCATGGTCATGCTGGTATTTAGAACAGGATCTTGACTCATTTACATTAAATGTGGTGAGTGTTTTAAATTTCCTAAACCACATAGCAGATAAAGGCAGGGCTTAAACAGTGGTAAATTCTTTCAAAACAGCTATATCAGTGGGCCATTCTGCACAGGCATGGTCTCTTAACAAATGGCGGGGGTTTAAAGGGAAGGGCACCAATTTAATTGTTGCTTTCTCAAAGATTCCAAACAAGCTTGGTCTTCCAGTGGTAAGTATGCAAAATAGGGGTGGTGATGTGCAAGTGGTGGCCACTGACTGAGGTACTTTCACATAAATTTAGTATAAGTTGCCTGTGCTCCTGTGTCTCCAAAAGGCATGATTAACATTCCTGTGACAGCCAAGTCTAGCACACAAAGGTGCTGTACCTCAAGGTCTTAAACCATCCCCTCTTGCAAGTGGTTTGGAAGCAGAATACATATAGGGGTATGGTTGTTGATATGACATAAGAAAAACTAGTTTCCTAGTTTCCTTCCCCCATGCTGGTGAGATGGGTAAAGCTGAGATTAAGGGTGAGAGGCCAAAGGCGATCAAGGCATTTTTGGGGAGGACAAGATTGGAGGCTGTCCTAAAGTCCCTATACTGTTCCAGAAAACAGGAAAGTACAAGAAAACCACTTTAAGCATGTTGGGGACATGGCTTTGTTGATCAGAATAAGCATAAATTATCATAATCGGATTCAGATCCAAAATTAGAACACACACTTTCCTAACTGAAGGTTAATTTTATTAAGGATGTATACACAAGGTTTATCCATTGCTAAATTACAACGCTTAATTTGCTTTAACATGAATACTGAACTTTCTAGCATGTCATATGGGAAATGAGAGAACTTTCACACCTTTCTGTTGGCCTGTTGCTTGTGTTTAAGTTTAAAGTTCCAGTGTCAAGCAATGAGACTGTGTTGGAGGTGATCTATAGGTTATTCCTAAATGCAAATCATCCACAGAACAATAGATGATTGTGGTGGTTCAAGACTGGAAAACAAATGAATGGTTATTGTGGATGCAGGAGAGCAACGTGACACTATTTGGTTTTCTTGATTATGTGCACATTTATGTTTTGTAGTTTTTTCTTTTACTCTTTCCATGTTTCAATGCAAAAGTAGGTTGAATCTGGTTCTGTATTATTCTATTATCAGTAGTAAACATCTGAGGAAGAAAGATGTATCCTTAACAGAATTACAATAAATGCAGATTTTCTAAGGCCTGCAGATATCTAAAAATGATAGTGGTCCTGTTCTTTTTTTCTCCTTACTTAGCCTCACAAGTGCTGCTGGTGATCTTAGTTTAATTACTGCTGCACTGTGTACTGATACTTTGGCAATGTTTTGTCGTGCCATATCTATTTGCTTACTATGTACAACAAATGCAATGATGAGTTTAAATCTTGGTTCTTCGTGCACACATTTGGAATACAACTCACTAAATTTAACTGTAGCAGTTTTCTGTTTAACAAACGTCTTGCAACAGGTAGAGTTTTATTCGTTTTTAAAAGGCTGTGAAAAAAGGTTACTTACCTGTATCTCCAGTTCTCCAGCATTGGCATCTTTCAAAGATTCTCATGCTTAATTACTCCCCATCATCAGACTGACAACTCCCAGGAACAATGTTAATACAGCAGTGTACTTTTACACTCAAAAACGTTTAACAAACATTTCCATCCTATCCACTTCATTGTACATGATCCAAACTCCAGCCAAACAGATGCCAGCACCCTCAGATGTTCATCTGCCAGGGGCTTCCAACTGCCTGATTTTCTAGCTTGTTAATTGCTGATATTATAAAAGGAAGCTTATGACAAAGGGGGTGGATGTGTCACATGTGAATCTATGAACAATGCCAATGCTGGAGAACAAGAGTGACAGGTAAGCAATGTTTCACCTTTTCCAGCATTGGATCTTTCATAGATTCCCATGCTTGAATTAAGAATATCTTAGAAGTACATACAGAACAGAAGATGAAGGTGGGACTGAGGCTGGCCTTTAAAAAAGAAAAAGGTTTCTGAGCACAGCTTGTCCTACTGAAGTCTCTCTCTGCTGGTTTGCAAATTATTGCAGCAATGCTTAGCAAAAGCATGCGTCGTCCTCCAAGTCACCACTTTACAAATGTCTCTTATAGGAATTCCTGCAAACAGGTTAGTTGCCGCCAGCATTGCCTTTGAGGAATGTGCTCTGACTGTCCTGGTCAGAGGCTTACTCATTGAAGTATGAGCTCTCAAGATGGAAGCAGCAATCCGGCATGCTAATGTTTTTTTCGTAATAGCTTTGATTATATTTACTGAGTCAAAAGCTGTGAACAGCTGATCTGTCCTCAGATTTCTTTTGTTTTGTATAAATAAAATGAAAGAAATCTCTTTATATCCAAGAAAAGCAGCAATCTGTCAGATGCTGTGCTTGGGTTTGCAAAGAATGTTGGTAATGAACTTTTCTGTTTCATATGAAAGGACATAGAAACTTTTGGAATTCATTTTGGGCTGGTGCAAAAGTTACTTTCTCCTCTAAAAAACACAAAAACGTCCCTTTGCATAGCAGCGCTTGAAGCTCACTTACCCTTCTAGCTGATCGAATGGCTATCAGGACAGCAGTCCTCAAGGATGAATCTTGAATTGATGCTTTGTGAATAGGTTCGAATGGTGGTTGCAATAAAGCTGCTAATACAGTGTTCAGCTCCCATTACGTAGCCAGTTTGGGAATAGGTGGAAATAGTCTGGATTGTCCTTTCACAGATTCTTTCATGAATCTTTGGGAGCGTAATGCTAGCTTATTTGGAGCTCCTAAAAACCTAGATATCACTGATAGGTGAACTCTGACGTATAAAAAGTTGATGTGTGACATCTCTAGCAGATTTTCCTTTCTTTGCCCATTCAACAAAACATTTCCATTTCAGATTATACGTTTTGATAGTTGCACATCTGGCTGCCTTCAAAATTTGACAAAGGCCTTTAGAAATGAGCAAATGGCCGAACAACTTTAAGTAATGAGGGTTGTGGTGAAGTATTTGGGCTCCGCTCCTTGAAAGGAATCGCATATCTGGCTTGCATTGAATTGGCTCCTGTTTCCAGATTGTTCACAGCTCTGTATCCTAGCGCTGACGTGCCCATTCCGGGGCGATCAGGATTACTTTGCAGTGTTCCCTTCTTATTTTGCATAGCACTTTTGGAATTAGTGGTATTGCAGGGAATGCATATACACATTTTCCTGTTCAACCTATCAAGAAGGTTCCCACCTGTGGGCCCAGACAAAACCACATGCTTGAAAATGTTTGGCATTTGCAATTTTGATCTGTGGCTAACATGTCCCACTGAGGATTGCATGCAACACAGAGAGAGAGACAAGGGCAGTTCTGGATTCACGCCTGCCCTCACTGAACCATCACAACACAAAAATTGGCATGATACCCTCGACTAGTGTTTGAAATAATTTTCTCAACACACCTAACATATTGTAAATCTCATCACCAACTGCTACACTCTCTCCAGGAAAACGGGGGCAATTCCCAGAATTAGACATGGTAGGCTCACTCACGTAATGTAACATGTGTCATCATTTGCCAACTTGTCCCACCCTGGTAAGGTGGTACTACCAGGGCAGACTCAACCTCAGGGTGGGGTTGAACTGAGGGAGTTCTTAGAAATTACTTATTTTTTTCTGGATAAAAACTAGGACCCAGTTCAATAGTTGAAAAAGCCTTAGGATAAACCACAAAGTATGCTTTATTCAGGTGGTAGCCTAAGGTTACAATGACTATCACGCACCGCTGAATTATCTTGCCAACTTGTTTCTGCCCTTTTTCTTATGAGCCAGCCAGTCTCAGGCATTCATCAGGGCCACGTCCCGGTGAACCTACACCAATATATTTATAGTGCAGAGAACCCTAGGACATGTGAAGAGAGGACCTACATCTCTTTATTTAAATATTTTCATCAGGAGCATTACCTCATGGTCTGCTGGGGGGGACGCCTCCTGTAGTCACACTTGCGTCAAGGTAGCGCGCCCACATTGCTACTACCGTGCCCCATTCAACAGCCAACTGGTAATGACATTTGCAATTTTGATCTGTGGCTAACATGTCCCACTGAGGATTGCCCCATCTTTGAAATACCAAGTTCAGTTGTCTATTATATCACCCACTCGTGTGAGTTCAAGTAATGTCTGCTCAGACGGTCTGCTATATCATTGTGGATTCATGGGACGTGCTCTGCAGAAAGATCCATGTCGTGGCAGATAGGCCAACTCCAGAAACTTTGTGCCTATTGTGAGAGAAGTAGAGATCTTGTTTCCCCTTGCTTGAAAATATAGAACATGCTGGTAGTGTTGTCTGTGATGGAGCAAGAACTCACAATGAGACTTGCTCGTAAGCAATCCTCTCACAGTATTAATTTATTAAACTTTGTAATGTCTCTACTAACAAATGCACACATGAACACTATACGAGTGAAGCTTGCCTATGTGTTTAAGCTAATACGCAACGCTTATCTAATCCAAAATGGCCGCTAAGCGTGGGAATTCCAGTGCGCATGTGTCAACCATATCACGTGGTATGACGTCTTTTCTTTGCTTGGAGGGAAAACTTTGCTTCTGCGCAGTGTGTATTAAAATGGCTGCTTAATGATTTCACGTGCTAAAGCTTGCGCAGTTGCTGCAATTAAAACTGTGGTATTCTAATGCAACTAATGCGGGATAGTTTTATAATTAAATGGGAATAGAGTAGAAATAAGGGGTATACAGTGAAGACATTTATTTGTGATTTTAATGTTTTCTTCTTTGACTTTTATTAGTTCGTAAAATGGGGCATGGGTTAACGGAGAGGCAGCTTGGAGCCAATGTGAAGTACGCATGCGCCCGGTAAACAAGGCACAGCGATGAAGTCAACTTGGACGTAATCCAAGGCCGTGACCTGGTGGCCAACTCCACTGCATCCTCGATGTTCCTACAGAATGCAACAATTTATATAAACAATGTATTAAACTTTGTCGTGAGACGGGTGGGAAATAAAGCAAATGTATTAATTGTGAGGGGCGGTCTTTTCAAACAAAAGGCTTAAAGAAAGTGATCTAAATTGACATGGTGTGAGGATCAACCCCCTGTCCCCGTCCAATCAGAAGTAGTGGGCCCATAATTTTGAAACATTAATGGGAGGTACCTGGGTATAGAAGGGTATAATAGATATAGATTAGTTAAATTAAAAGAGGCGATGCTACATTCATTGATCCAGACGCTGATGCAGAGCAGAACTAGGCTGATTCACTGTCCAGAGAGGTCCTGAGTTGGGGGCGGTGGATTCCTAGAAGACAACTCGAGAGAAGCAAGGAGAAGCGAAGTATCAGAGAGGGGAAACGACGCTGGCGTCGTTGATAGAGAGGTCACCTGTCCTGAACCTGGTCCAGAGGTTATTGGTCTTCATCCTTCTTGGACCTATCTTTCCAACTCCTTGGCCAAGGGGTTTGGTTCTCGCACCTTTAGGTAAATATAAATGCAACCTTTAGCTGTGCTGCTGTCTCCATCTTCTTCTTTCTGAGGGACCGTCATTGATCGATAATTGATTATTAGTATGCTTCATCCTTGATATACGATTAAGTATTATGTGGTTTTGTAATTTACTCTGCTAAACTTTAGATAAACATTTTAAAACTTCCTGACTCAGTGATTATTTCAGGATTATGGATTGTATTGAATGTCACTCATTTTAAACTTCCCAATTATCAAAGGGTCCTTTGGTAAGTCATTACTCTTCATTCAGAAAAGTAATTGGTAGCAGGGATATTGATAAAGAGTACAACTGACCCACCAGCGGAAATTGCTAGCGTAGTGTGAATGAATGGGCCCAGGTGAGTATTCGGTGTATGAATGCTTGTTGCTAGTAACCCGCTGGATCAGTCTGTTCACACTGTGACATGAGAGTTTGTTTTTTTTACTGCAGGAAGCTTTGCTTGCTGACCTGACCACTCTCAGCTCTTGTAGATTCATGTGCAATTGAGATTCCTTCATAGACCATATGCCATTAGCCTGCATACCTTGCAAGTGAGCGCCACATCGCAACAGGGATGTATCTATCGTTAAAAAATATTGAGGTTTTACTGGTTCAAGTGGCTGGCCTCATGAAAATGTTTTCTTTCCTGATCTACCACTGAAACACTTTTTTCATTTGAGTTATCTGTACCTTGTTGTTCCAGTCTCTGTACGTTTTTGTTGTCACTGTTTGTTTAGCTGCTCCTGTACTATTCGCATACAAAGACAAAAATGAGGTATTAGTTAAATGCACAATGACGTTGTTGCTATCGAACAAGTAACTCACCTTTGATTATGCCTTATCTGGTAGAGACTATATCTAGCTGCAGATTCCTTACCTTAGAATTAACCCCATACATCAGACTGGATCCAAATTTCTTTGTGCACAGTACCCCTGCAAGCCAGTAGGCGGCGTAGTTCAGCTCCACACTGTGTTGTCGTCGTTGTTGGCGCCAGAAGTGACATGCGCGGTGCCTTTATGGGCACCAACCCAACGCACTGATATCAGTTTCTTTTCACGACTTTCCACACCAGGAGCATGGAGCCACGAAGAACACTGACCACAGGTGTGGAAATATGGTCACTAAAAGGAGGAACAGCTCTGTCTCTAGAAATCCGTTCACAGTGCAGGGAGGATGGGTGGGTTGGTAAAAAAATCTGTGGCTAGATAGAGTCTCTCCTAGATAAAACGTTACAGAAGGTAAGTAACTTGTTCATCTGATGGAGACTTCTATCTGCAGATTACTTACCTTAGAATAGACACCAAAGCAATTCCTCTCCAGAGGTGGGTCTGCAAAACCGATTTACACTAGAAAGTCTTGCAGGACCAAACGTGCAAAATGCCCTTTTTGGGTCCAATCTATGAAGTTGCTCCTCTTCTTTAGAGGAATGTGGTGGAGCGTAAAAAGTAAGCAGGATGATGGGCTAGCCTACATGAAAGGAAGTGATGACTTTTGGTAGAAATAAATCTCTAGAGCGTAGAACCAGCTTGTCTGGGTAGATATTCAGGTATGGAGGTGTGGATGACAAAGCCTGAAGCTCACTGACCCTCCGGGCAGATTTTATTGCCGCCAGGAAGGCCGTCTTGATGGTAAGGAGCCTGAGAGGACAGTTGTGCAAGGCCTCCAGGGGAACGCACATCAGGAACGTCAGGACTAGATTAAGGTCCCACTGAAGGATGATGAAGGGTGAAGGAGGAAACATATGTTGCATGAAAGGACACCTTCCTGCACAAAAACAATCAAAGGAGGCATTTTCCTCGTTCTCTGTTTGCTGCAGAATGCAGCACACGTGGAAAGAGAAAAAAACAAGGAGAAAAGAAAACAATTCTCCTCGTTACGCGTGCTTTGGGAAGGCTTTAGTTTGGGCGCTGCCCAGATTTATGCTATGTTGTAAATCTGGGGCAGTGACAAAAGCCATAGGTGTTGCTTGGGAACACCCACAGCAACACCCATGGAACGGCCCTTCCACGCAGAGTAAGGCATTACAAGGCCATGAAAAGCCAGGCACGGTGGCTTTGTAAATATGGACCGGCACACTGCGCCTCCGCAGCGTCACAAAAGTTCCACAGGGGCATTGTAAATATGCCCCTAGATGTCATAATGCAGCGCCCTGAAAGCAGTGTACAGCATACTACAAAATCTCCTTTTCTTCACAAATAAAATCTACCATATACATACCTATAAAGGTGTCCTATTTAACAACTTAACAGGTATATGTTTCTCAAAATGAAAAACACTATACAATAAAAATGAAACAAAATATAAATTGCATGAAACAAAATTACATAATGAATAAGTCAATAAAACAAACCCAACTAAACAAAATAGGATAGAATGCACTTCAAAAAATGTGATGAAAAATGCATTGACCTTCATCCTGAGTGCTACCTGATCCGGCAACTTGTATACTCTTAATAAATTCCACCAATCTTTACCTTTGACTCTGACTGCATTGCGAGACATGGCATCAACACTCACAGGTGGTCCAAATATTGATAAACCCCTTGACACTTTAAATGGGTGCTTAATTCTAACCCAATCACCTACTTGCTATTTGGGTCCTTGCAATTTGGCACCTTCAACACTTGTCCAATCCTGCTTCATTTCCTTCTCTCCCTTTCTGTCCAATACCTCTTTGGGTTTAATATTGAACTCACTGTTTTCTCCAGAAGTGACCTGTAAACCCCACTTCTTCATCCAAGCGAGACACATGTCAAATGCAGCTACTCTTCATCTCAACATCTCAAATGGAGTCTTTCCTGAAATATGGTTAGGCGTGGTGCGATGTGCCCACAACATACTCTGTATCGCCTTCCTAACATCCATCCTGCTGCTCATAGCCCACTGTATACACTCCACCAATTTGTGGGTCATCCATTCGACAAAGTCATTGGCTTGAGGATGATAGAGGGCAACTCTACGATGAACAACTTTATATGGTCTAAGAAACTCACTCATCTCCCTCGAAATGAATTGAACTCCGATATCCGACACTATTTCTCTCGGAAAACCTACCCTGGCAAAAATGTTTTGGAAAAACGTCACCTCCTGTGTTGGGATCTGTCATAAACTGTACTTCCCACCATTTACTATAATAATCTGCTACCACCACATCAAATTTGTATTTGCTAGGCAAGACATGGAATGACTATGAAAACCACTGCTAGTTTCCTCCATGGTCCCGCCGGTAACTCCACAGATTGACAAGGAGGCACATATGTGTTGATCACTTTGTCACTGATGCAACAAATTACACATTTCTTGATTACTTCAGATATCTGTACAGCTATTGATGGCCACCAGAAAACCCTATGGTATCTTTTAGTATTGGCTTGACTGAGATGGCCCTCATGACCTAGTTCAATTATACATGCTCTCCAACACTTCTGAGGAATAAACTTGTCACCCCACATTATCATGTTTTCTCTTCTAAAGATAATGTATCTGTTATTTTACTATATAGTTGCATTTCATCAGGTAGACTTTTTTCCTTGGGCCACCCATGTGCTATGTATTCAACCAAAGTATTCAATACTTTATCTTTTTTTTGCTCTTCAAATCATTCCTCTTCAGAGAATCCTCCTGCCGAACATACATCTGCAGCTGCAATCAAGCACTCTTCGTCATCATCTGGCGTGTCCATCTCACCCATCACTATGAGCAAGGGTGACCTTGCCAAAAGTCTGCCCTGATATTTTTCCCACCAGGTATATGTTCTGTCTTAAAATTGTATAGAAGTAATTTGGAACTCAATTCAGTAAATCTGGGAGTATGATCCTTTATCATATTGACACTAAGAATATAAATGAGGGGTTTGTAATTTGTTAACAACTTAAATGAACTGCCCCACAAAAAGCGTTTGAATCTTTCAACCACCTAACAGCTGGCTAGCAACTCCAGTTTGATCACAGAATAGTTTTTCTCACTTGGGCACAAAGTACGAGAAGCAAAACCTACAGTGCATTCTTTACCGTGACTCATTTGGGTAATCATATCACCCAACATACACAGACTTGTATAAACAGAAGCATTACATTATTTGTTAGGATCAAATAGTGTTAAAATCGCCCATAAAGCCAGTTCTTCCTAGTCAAATTCTCTGTCATCCCACAAAAAAGGTGTCCCCCTTCTTTTTTTTTAATAACCAACTTTATTGAGAGTTTTACGGCAAGACACAGCATCACATAGTGCAAAATATGGTCGATGTACATGCATGGCATAACAGCAAGCCCAAACATCAATTATGTATAACATTGCGTTATCAGATCGATAGACCATAGTATCAACACCATTTCCCCCATATACGTTCATGCTTCTTAGGACAACCATGAGCCTCAAAGATCGGCTTCTCCTTGTGAGTGCACCAGCCCACCCCTGCACACCAACTTCTAACAGTCGGTGGCTTCTGTTGTTTCCATGCATGAACCACATCCCATTTGGCAACCAAGCAAGCCATCCCCAGAAAAACAGGTTCAGCTCTAGGGCCCCCTACCTCCTCCATCAACCCTAGTAACACAGTACGAGGCGTTAACTCCAGGGAGAGACCTTAGACAGCGGAAAGTATTTGACCCACCTCCTCCCAAAAGGGCCTCAGCACCGGACTGCATGGTAAAATCTGCAGCTGGAAGTGCGCAACGCACACACGCGGCTTGCGCATCAGGGAGCAAATGTTTTAAGCTCCTCAGGGTGAGGTACGTCACATGCAGGTAGTTGAATTGTAAACCACGAGGTGCGCTGTTCCTAACAGAAGGAAGGAAGGGAGGTTTGGGGGTGAGACCCAAACGGGAGGGGGAATAGCTTCTATAAGGAGCAAGGGCCCTCACAAACCCCAGGGGGTGTCATGCTTCATCATAGGGCAGCTCCTTGTTGGGCCAGTGCTGCAATGCCCAATGGGCCCCGCAGGGGGGCTCCTTGCCGGAGATATTTTTCCTGTGATCTTAGCTGTTGATGAAGCGGGTGTGTGAGGGATATGAGGTGTATATACAGAAGTGAGCAGAGTGTGGGAATGAGTAAATCTAAAAATAACTATGGGAACCAGCTGCAATAACTTTAATTAGCGGGTTCCATGTCATGATTAAAAACCTGTAATACTTGCACAAAGAGATTGTAAATAAACAGAAGCAAATCATCTGCGTCTAGCGCTACACAGTCTTCAAGGCCAGTTCCCCACGCAAGCCCCAAACCTGGGCATCACAATGTATAAGCTGCGCCAGAGGCTCTATCACCAAAGCAAATAGCAGTGGGGACAGGGGCACCCCTGCCGCGTGCCATGCTCAATGGGAAACGCAGGCGACAAGACCCCATTCACCCGGACCTGAGCGGTCGGGGAGTGGTAGAGAAGTCGAACCATACGACGGAACCACTCTCCCAGCCAAACCGACGAAGAACCAAAACCTTAAAGGCCCACGACACTGTATCAAACGCTTCAGTGAAATCAACTAGCAAGAGGGCTAACGTGCCAGCAAGGTCTGGCACCAGGGACAGCGCCATGTGGACTCTCCTAATACAATAGCGCATGCTACGGCTCAACATAAATCCACACTGAACCGGGTGAACCAGGTGAGGTAGGGCCCGGCCCAGCCCAGCAGTGCAGCTAACACTTTTGCATGGATTTTAATGTCCGTGTTAATCAACAAAATTGGCTGATAGGTGGAACACTGATCCCTAGGGAGACACTCTTTGGGTAGGACAACGATTGCAGTGCAATCTAGTTCTGGTGGAAAGGACCCCTCCTGCAAAGCAGCTGTATAAAAATTGGGAAGATGGGGCATAGAATCTCATGAAAGAATTTGTAATATTCAATAGGATACCCATCTGGGCTGGCTGTATTTACAGCTTGCAACCCCAACATCACAGCACTCACCTCCTCAAGCGTCAGGGCATAGTCCAGCTCGTGGGCCAAGACATTGGGTAGAGCCTGCAGCGGTATACTATCTAGAAGGGGATTTGCGACATCCGCTGGCTGCGGGAGACATCACGAATATAACCCCCGATGGAAGTCAGCAAAGGTCCGAGCAATTACGGGTAGCTCCTCCTGGGGACATCCCTAGTCCCAAATCACCAGGACCACTCAGTCAGAGACACCACGGGTTGCCAGCCAATACAATAATTTACCTGATTTATCGCCCGAGGCATATACCCTCTGCGTAGAGGCCCTCCAACATTGTCTGGCCTCCTCTAAAAAAAACCTGCTTCAGTTCTGTACGGGCTATGGCTAGAAGACAACAGAAATAGTCGGTGTCCCGGCGGCGGAGAGCAGCCTCCACTCGCAGTATCTGGGTTTCCAAGTTGGTCAGGCACGCCACTCGGAGTGCCTTGGCCCGACGAACATAGCCTTTAATACGGCCTCTCAAGGATGGCTTACTAGCCACCAGTAGCGTCGCCTCCGAGGCTCCAAGCCCACATTGAGCTAAAAAAACGTAATTTCTCCTCGACAAAGGCCTCACATTCAGAACTTTACAAGTGCCAAGCATTGAACCTCCAGGCCAGGCGCAAGACAGTGGGTTGAGCCCCCCCACGACAACAACAGCGGGACATGATCAGCGATACCATGCGGGAGAATGCACACCGATTGAATCGAGAGAAGATCCGCCGCCGGTAGCCACACCAAGTCTATGTGGGATTCCACTGCATGTGTGGCAGATTGATGGGTGTAAGCTGGGCAGGATGCCAGGGGCACCAGATTCCAAACGGCCCTCAATACCCATATAGCATCCCTGAGTATCCGTGTGATGCGCTGTAACTGCTAGGGGAAGAGATCTGTGCAGCAATATGGCGACTCCTCTGGAGCCACGTGTAAAGCCAGAGTGGTAAACCCTGTCATAGCCGAAGCGGCCCACAAAGGGGCAGTTCGTACCTAGTAGATGGGTCTTCTGCAAGAAAATGACCGTTGGCCTGTATCGCTTGATGTATCGTAACACTGCAGAACACTTAATGTGATCCAGGAGGCCATTCACATTACAGGAGAGCACCGTTATCTTAAGGGGGGTCATGACGCAGCTGGAAAAAACAGGAATAGTCCCCACCCAAAACAGGAGGGTCTGCAGTGCCATGCCATATCAAGCTAACCGATGTTGTCTGCGTAGTCCCCGCTACTAACCTAGAAGGGAAAAACATTATTAAAACAGAACATTCAAAAAAGGAAACCAGGATCAGTAGCCTGAATAGACTACCCCCCCCCCCCCAACACCCCCCACCCCACACTTCCCCCCCCCAGAAAGCATCTGTCACACTAACTAATTATCCTAAAACCTCTAACTCGGGGATAGGAAACTTCTGTGGTCCATAGGCGCCCCTACAACAGGATCCAGCAGCTGACAACGAAGTACCCCACACAGAGTTGAATTTGTCCCTCCGTACCCAACAGAAGCAACAACAAGAATGAGAAAAGAGACACGCGGGCTAGGGCCCCCATTGGTAGAGGGAGAGAGGTAACCCCAGCCCTCCTCTCTGGCGGTCCGTCTCAACCCACCCCACACTACTGTCAGTGTAAGTGGAGAAGGAGCATCTAGATCCTGTCATTCCGGAAAGCTGAGACGAGGAACCCAAGTCCACCTCCGCAGAGCGAAAAACCAGGAGAGTATTCAAGAGGTTCTTAACCTCCTTCGGTGAAGCCGAGTCTGAGGCAAGTTCCTCTCGAGTCGAGCCAGAGCCCTCCTCATAAGCCTCACACTCAACCCGGGATTTCCGAGATCGGGAGCACCCCCCATTGCTGACGGTGGGAAAGCAACCCAGTACACTCTTTGGTGCTCCCAGGTCGGCGCAGCTCGGGGGGGATGGGGCGGTGCAGCAGCCGGCGCTCAGTTGCCCATTCCCTAGCCTGATCCGGTGTGTCAAAGAAGAGAGCACTGGACTGAAAGAAGACCTTGAAGCGGGCAGGAAACGGAGAAGCACGTAGCGCAGGTCCAATGCACTGAGCTTCTACTTCACTTTGGTGAAGGAGTGCTGCTGCTGTTGCACCGCCTTTGTAGTCAGGAAACAAGAGAATCTTTGAGTTGTCAAACCGCAGATCAGATGGGCGCGGGCCTCTTGTAATATCACATCTTGGTCCTTAAAGTTGAACAGCCTCAGGATCACAGGCCGTGGGGAGGCCACAGGCGGAGGCCTCGACATCAAGGAGTGGTGTGCCCTTTCGATGACAAATAAGGGGGACAGTTTATTTTCGGGCACCCATGTTTTGAACCAGTCCTTAAGCACCCTGGCCAGGCTCCTCTGCTTCAAGGATTCAGGTAGGCCGAAAAGCCTAAGGTTATTACGCCGAGACCTGTTCTCAGCGTCCTCCGCTCTCTCCGTCAGGGAGGACACTGAGGCGGAGAGCCTGGACATCTGGCTCTTGAGAGATGAAATTTCGTCCTCGGCAGAGGATACATGGTCCTCGACCTCTGTGGTCCTGTCCACCACGTTACGCAGATCCTGACACAGCAGGGAGAGATCCACTCGGAGGCCATCCACTTTGGACTCCACAGCATCCCTGGAGTCCTGTATGGCCTTGAGGACCACCTCTGATTTGGCACAGCAAGGGACCAAGGATCTAGACATCCGATTTGTCAAACCCTCTCATTGCTCGTGGGGAGCGGTCAGTGGGATTGTATATTGATCAATCTTCATTTGGGCTGGGGTTTGTGACGGAACCTCCCTCGCCCCATCCTCTAGAATCAGGAGTCCAGTAATCAGGTAAGCAGAAAGCATGGTCACCTCCAGGACAGGGCCCAGGGTGGTCTGGGAGGGGGTCCTGGGGTGCCACCAAACACCTGGACCACCAGACAGCAAGTCCCCAAAGAGCAAATGTCGGGGCAGGCAATGTCAAAGAGTAATTTGTAGATGGGTGCACTAGATAGGAGGGCTTCCACTCAAACCACTATTCCTGGTCCTCACCACCAGAGCACCTCAACGCCTCCCCCAATGCCTTGGATGGCAGTCCACTTCCTACCACGATCCTCTCACCCACGGTCCCAATTCAGTCTGCAGGCAAAGGGCTATGGGTCATCCAGCACTCTGTCACTTTGGGTACCAGGGTCAACAGGGAGCACCATCACCACACAGCTTGGGAAGGGTCACCCAGGTACCAGGGGGGGCCTCCCTGCTGCACAAGATCCAGAAAGAGCCATGGTCTTCTGCCCACTGCTGTCCCTACAGATGTGTCAGCGAAGCGCCCCACAGCCCACTGCTGCAGCAACCTGGTGCACTCGCCGCAGCTCAATCCAGGCAGAGTCCGGCCTCCAGCTTAACACGAAGGCAGCAGCAGGCCCAAAGGCCAGGTACAGCAGATCGCCACAGCTGCCTCCACCTCCGCCTCCAGTCCTCCCCCACCGCCACCACACAATCCTCCGCACTGCCAGTCCCCCCGCAACACCACACACGTGGTCTAGGTGGAGACAGGGCGAGGGGGGAGGCGAAGGAAACGAAAGGGCCCTCCGCCCAGGTGTCCAATGCGTGGTTCTCCCCTCCAGCCCGAGGTGGCCTCTGCTGCGCCGTCACAGCTCTCCTGTCCGGCCGCAGAGGAGCATTGCATCAAGCGGCCTAGTACTCCCCCAGGGCCTCTCCGCTGGGGCCGATGAAGGGAAGGGCCACCACCTCCTGGAGTAGCTCCTCACCGCGGGGTCAGTGCAGTCCGCAGCAGATCACTTCACAGCTGCCGCCGGATCCCGCCAGTGCTCAACAGGTAAGGGGATGCTTTCAGGACAGAGCTCCTCCCTTCAGGTCACTCCACCTTCATCAGGACCCCGGTCACCCTTCGCCGCAGGAAAGCAGACCAGGCAACTCCGCTGAGCCTGGCAGCTCCACGATAGGGCTCGACCCTGCAGAGGCCCCGCCAGGGCCGGACTTGGAACGCAGACCAGCCCTGGCAATTAAATCAGACCGGCCGCAGGGGATCTCGGGGTACTGGTGGGAAACTCTGCTGCTGCTTTTGGTACAGGGGGCCGAGATTGCAGCGCTGCTGCAAAACTGACCCCCTGTACCAATAACGGCCCCCCCCATCCTTCCGGCCCACCGGGAAAATGCACGGTGCCCGCTACGGCCAGTCCGGCCCTGGGCCCCGCAGTGCGGCAGGCCTCCACTATGCCGCAGCAGTCCAGTGGCCCAGGACTGACTCCAGGAAGGGCCTGTTCGGTACCCAGAGCCCCGGCACCCCTAGGATAGGGAAGGACGTCGTTGTCAGGCAGGATGACGACTGATCTTCCTCGGGTGATGGGAGCAACACTAATGCTCGAGCGCCATCTTGGCCGCCCAGACCACACCCCCTAGGCGTCCCCCTTCTTAATAGTAATCTCATACATTCAGCCTTGGCCACAAAATTCAGTACAAACTTTGAATAGAATATGTATACCCCTAAAAAAAGAGGATGACCCTGGTCTTTGCTAGTGGGACTGGGCGCTTTAATAGTAGCCTCAAATAAAACCGGGGCGTGGCTCTACCCCATCCTGGAAATCAGATGTCCTAAATACTCAATTGAGCTAGTTTCAAAATTACACTTCTGTTTGTTAGCCACTATACCTGCCTCTAGTAACTTTGCCAACACAACCTTAAGATTTTTTATCATGCTTCTCTTTTATTTTACATGATATTAAAATATTGTCCTGAAAGTCTACTGTGCATCACACCCTTTCCAAAATCTTCTCCATAATACCCTGAAAAACAGCAGACGCTGAGTTCAATCCAAATGGCATCCTTTTAAATTGAAAAAGTGCCTGCAGGAAACAAAGGCAGCATAATGCCTAGAATTGACATCTAACTCCACTTGATGGTATGCTGAAACCAAATCCATTTTTGAAAAAAACTTTTTTTGAAACTACAAAATTATCATGGATTCCCCATTAAAACACACGGAAACCAGATTCCCCACACAGGCAAAGAAACGTAATAAGTTTTGCCAAGAATGGCATGCACACACAAAGGCAGATACATTTCCATGGGCTAAGGAGGGAACTTTTGACACTAACACAATTGAACATACTAGAAACCCACATAAAAACTAAATATCCAGGTCAAAAGAGAGACAGGAGAGAGGCATTACTAGAATTATGGACCATCTTCAAAGAGGACCAGATCGATAACCCTACACTACTGATAGCAAGCAAGTCATCAGCGCCTCCCCCACTATATGCAGGAATGGAGGTGCTCACGCCAGCTCCCCCTACATTAGGATATTCCAATCCACCAATAGTAGGAGCTGGCGGGCCCCCCACGAAAGACGGAGAGTTAGGCCCAAGCATGAGAAACCAAAAGGCCAGCAAACCCAGACAATACCAACGCAACCCAAGTCCCTCAAAAAAGTCCCCAAAAACTCGACCCCCACTCCCATCTACCACGTCCAACACATAGAACCTCAGCAGCATGGAAAACATGCACTCCCACTGGTTTGTGCGAACATACACTAGTGATAGGGAGATGAGTGGCAGTGCTAGATAGTGACACAGCAAGTGGGGGTGAGGAAGGGAGCCCCAGTCCCCCGGGAATCGATGACAAGGGTGAGGCTACAGGACTTGCCCAGTTAAACAAGGGGAAAAATCGGGAACTGATGCTTGCAGAAGAACAGGCACACAACCACAGATGCCTCATGATGTCAACTGCGGGCTGACCAGAAGAACCAGCTATGGAAAATTCTGGATTTGGTTGGTGGGAGGTGGGGTGGATAATGTGGAACTTTCTGTGCAAGTTTTATGTTATTGTTAATGATCAGTTTGTAAGCTTTATTATTTTTATGTACTTCGGCCCATGGGCCAGGATATCTCAGCAAAACCTAATAAAATGTGTTAGGAAAAAAAGAGGAACCCGTAGTCACAGTACTCGTGAACAATACACCATACAGTTTTCTAATAGACATGGGGGCGACAAGGTAATGCCTAATGGAAGGAATATTCTACTTTTCAAAAGACATTACGGTTATGCAAGGGTTTTCGGGTACGGTGACAAGGTTCCCCTTCACGAAACCCCTCGAACTGGATATAGGAGGTAGTCAAATGAGAGAATAGCTATTATATTTTTCCTCGTCCCCAACCAATCTATTAGGATGAGACTTGATGGCCAAACTAAAAATGACCATCCAGTTCTCCAACAACGGGAATATGGCCTGCTCTTCCCCTGGAGCCCCTTCCCTGGGACCTGTATCATTAAAACACCCCAACATCACAGGTAGACAAGCAGAGACATCACCTGTCAACCAGACTGCCTTCACTGAGGCATTCTTAGAGAACATGAAAATATTCTTGGATCTTTGCAAATTTGTTAGGCAGTGTGTACGTCACGCACACCGTCTCCTACTTGAGGCTACTAAAAGGGCAAAAGCCTTCATAGCCAATAAAGTGTTGGAGGAGGAAGAGAGTTATGATTGTGCCGTAAGGCCCCCTGGGAAAATCAGGAAACAGGGGCAAGACACAAGGGGACAATGGCCGTAATAGCAAGAACCCACGCACCTCTAGAAACATCGAGCTCAGCCTGTGCCACCACCACAGTGCCCCCGTGCACCGGGAGGTGGCAAAGATGAGGCTGCCTGGCATTATGCGGTGTGCTCACCATGCACACCACGTAGCTGTAGTAAAGTGTGATGCATATGGGGGGCAAAAAACCCATGGCCAGAAAATATGCCCACCGACCGCATAGGGAAGAAGGCAGTGTGTAGAACAGGCGGGCTGGCAAACGTACTCCTTACTCAGCGACCCACAGGGATGGTTCCCAAACTGGAGCAAGCCCAGAGAGACACTGCTAAATTGGTCCAACACGAATTGAAAAAGACCGCCCTTGAAGGGCTGCGTTTGCCACGACCGTGCAAATGGCGCCAGTCTCCAGGGTAACTCCACTGCAGAACCTCAGAGGGTCCCTACCCAGCTATTGAGTTAGAGACCAGGGAGGTAGGCAACAATTAGACCCTAGGGAGTGTTACTATTGTCACAGGTTGGGCCACCTGGCAGACAGATGCCGGTTAAAGGCCTACCACAAGCAGAGATCGATGGGCCGGGGCACCCACCACAAAACACCATGAATGTCCATCCACAAAACCAAGCCCAGGAGAATCAGAATACATCCTATATTCACCCTAAGGGAGGTCCGCCATCTGCCGCACCCCTGCAGCAGGAATCAGGTAGTTGGACAAATGCATGGCAGCAACAACCACAGACAGGGAACTCAGCACATCTGGGAGCGGGGCGAGAGCCCCGGCAGGGAGAGGTAACAGTATGGGAAGGTAGCGCCCTCACGTAACCTCAGAACCAAAACTCGCAATAGACTAGACAAGTAATAACAATACCACCGACAAAACCCTAGCAGACAACCAATAGCCCCCTCTCTTCGAAAAAAAAGAGAGAGCCAAACTTACAGCAACAGGAATCCATAGACTATTGGGGTCCAGGAGCTTTGGGCCGTTATATGTGTTCTGTCAACCAGGTATCCTCACTAGAGTTCAACCACAGGGGTCCCTCCGGGAGCTAGGCCCCAATCTGCTGCTGATTCCCCAGGGTGGGGTTGGCTGCCCACACTCCAGGGGGAGGGCAGTCTGATGAGAGGGCGGGGCTGCACCCAGAGAAAGTATTTAAAAATGGACACCCATGACCCCACATCCTAAGTCAAATGGGACGCATTTCTATGACCAATTCAAAAGGTCCCCATTTTCGGGCATCTGGCCTGGGACTACTGTTCCCTTCACTGCGTGTAGTCCCAACAGTGACTACAAAGAGCTAGGAGGCTCCGCCCAATGGAGGCCCGCTTTCAGTTCTAAAATAAAGCGGTCCTCAGTGGCGGGAAGCAGGATTACCCTGCGTCTAGGAGGAGAGAACCCCAAAACTCCACAACAAACTCACAAAGAGCCAGTAAGCTGCGACACATCTGCATGATGTAGAGTCCAAGGTTCCAGTGAGGGGGGGAGGGCATTCACCAGAGTGGCCAGACGTCCCGGAATGGCTAACGCAGTCCCCGGGTTTGTGGTTTCCATCGTCACCCAGCAGCATCGTTCTTGACCGAAAATCTCGAACGAATGCACCTACTGACTTAACCAGCCTTCTCTTATGCTTTACGAACGATCCCACTTTTCTAAAGTTCAATCACTGTGCCGTGCCCTTACAATGCACCGTAGCACCAGCTAGGGACAGCAGGCCCAAGTGCGCTGAGAGGAAGCAAAGTTTGATCGGAGGGAGAGGGGTGTGCCTGGGAAGAAGGGGTCCCAAATGTCCACTGCAGTTCCAGACAAAGATAGGGCACAAGATGCACCCACTTCCAGATCAAGCGTAGTGACTACCAAATGCTCCAAACCTTGTAAGCACCAGACTTGGAAAAAAGTCAACCCCAACCTTGTTCACCACAAACCACTGTAGGTAGGGGTAAAAAGGGGGTCGCGGAGTAGCCTTTGACCCCCTCACACATGACAAAGGAGATAGTAGATCACACGAGACTTAGGGAAACGCCCAAAACTAAGAAAAACAACCCAAAGTTAGCTCAAGAAGAGGCTTCCAGATAAAAGTCGGGGTCGAGATACCTGGCGCCAAAAGGGAGGGTCACATATCATGGCACATGCCGGGAACCGAGAGATACACACATGTGAATCTTAGGGCACGCTACGACCACCAGCGGCACCAAATAGCGTCACGCCCCTATCACATGTTTCGGCGCACAAGTAGACCAAAAAGACGCATCTCACACTAACAGCGCCTCCGTGCACACACCAAGCGAGACACATCCCTGAAAGAACTAGTGATGCCCAAGGAATTCCAGAGAGAGAATGATGGTATTCATCCCTACATCCCTGAGCCCACCCCACAAATATCCTGCACTAATCAAAGCATCTGTTTAGGAATAAAAGAGGGAGGGGGCTCAATGGCTCATAAAAGAGACTAAACTGCCTGGATAATATATAATCTCCCTTGTTCTCTTAGGATGATCAAAAAGATACCCGATTGGGGTCACCTTTCGGTGCCTCACAAAATAGCGACTAGTGGAGTGCGAAAGACACACCCCTAGGAAAAAAAAATATAGGAACACAGGTAAACCATCGATTACGGCGCACATGTAATGTTTTTTTGAGTTAACAATGAGCCAAGTTGTCATCCAAAACTGGTCAACCACCGAATCTTCAAGTCCTCCAACACCGAGCTGCCACAGCAAACACGCCGGCCTGGACAAGAAGTTTTCATTTGAATACTTTGAACTAACACCACAAACTTTTTGTTTGAACTGATAAGGGAAACCACAGCCACCGGAGGACCACAGATGCCTCCAAGGGGTCCCATACTAAGACCTGCAATGTCCCTTGAAAAGATATGTATTATTCCATTGCTATGTACCCCCTGTCTAATATGGGTGCTACCACACCTATTCACTGCCAAGGAACTGTTGAATAAAATGGAGTCTAATCAAAAGTTATCACAGCGCTTGCATAGGGACCTCTCCCATGTCACCTACAATTATACTAAGCAGAACACCAGCATCCGACACGCACTGTACAGCACCCTCTTGCATAACACATGGTACCAACACATGACCGCAGTTGGCTCCCAAACATTCGCCAGGCCATGTTATGTCTGTTCGCTTATCCTGCTTGCAGTAGGCACAGACCGGGTTTACTTATCCAAAGAGGTAGTCCCCGAGAAAGTAAAATGCCTTATCCAGCTATATCTATGCAGGATAAGGGTCAAGATCCAACCCAACAAGGTAGAACCACACAGGGTAGAATCACATTTGACCCAATATGACAAAAATCCAGCTCCATTATACCTCTTCACTGAACTTAATGACATCCTAAACGAGCTGAGCAGGATACATAAAAGGGCACCAGAGGGGAGGATACTGTTTGGCCCCGAGTCTTCCCAGAGAAGAGATTCTTGGAGGTAGCAAAACCCCCAACTCACAGTGCAAATACATCTGTGGACCAAGGGCGGCCCTTGGCGTATCTGGGATAGTCTTCTTTAACAACAAGTGGTCCCCCGACATGGAGCTCTTGCGTATGGCCGATGAGCTTGAGGATAGGAAGGAGAATCAGTCGCAGGGGGAGGGCTGAATGAGAGCATGACCACCCTGCCAGGAAACCTGGGACACCAAGGTGGGTGGATACACTTGACTAGAAGGGATGGGGCAACCCCCAATTGTATGGAAACTTACACTGTATTCATTGTGTTTAAGAATTAAAGGAGAGCTTCCATTAGGCACGAATGCTAACTGTGGAGCGATCAAGCACATTTTCGATATGCAATAGGGCACCTCCACGCTGATAGATTATTACTGGCATTGCAGCCAGTTTGCCTATACTCAGCTCATCCCTGAATGGCGCGAACTCTGTTTCCTGGTCACCATACACACCCCAACTCTGGTTATTCCTGGAGAAGAACTATCGGACCGGCACCAGGCTCACGAGAAGAAAACTGCGGACTATTTTGGCTGGGCTCAGTACAAAGACATTCCAGAATAATTCAGACTGTTTACTGATGCACAAGTGTCAGCGGGAGGGTCGTTACCCTTCTTCACAATACAGACAAAAGCAAATACCCGCTGGTTATAAATAACCAGGTGGAAAATGCTTAAAATGATGAACAGCACTGAGCTCTGCCTTAATTCAATCAAGGAAGAACTGTGAGCAATCCGCCTCATGATATGTATTGGATTTGATGACCACGATGGAGGGAGGGGTGTGTGTCAAGATCGGTGCAGCCTGCTGCACCTTCATTCCAGGGAATGACACAGACAATGCGAAATTGACACTTGATATCCAAGCACTGCACCACTTACATAGAGACAGGTGTGAGGAGGGAGCAGCCCCTGAGCAGGAGCGGTTTTTAAATTGGTTCTCCTGGCTCCCCGGTATATTTCCGGTTTGTGCAAATCGCTGTTGCCAGTTTTCATTGTGTTCCTATTTTTGTGCAGGTTTGTACAATTGGGGATTACCTGCTGTAAAAATGCAGTCCTCAAAATGGGAAAAATGCAAGTAACTAGGAAGGTAGTAATTGTCGAAAGCGATCATAAGAAGCAACAGATCCCCAATAAAGTAACGGTCAAATGGTATGAGTTAGATAGTGTAGTTGACAAATCAACTAGAGGGAGGAATGTTAATATGGGAAAAACAATGCGGATACAAAAAACGATACATTCAGTTATGGGAACAAAATCGCATATTTTTTAACTAATTCGCCCGCTGTGAACTCCACTTCAACCCCGACTCGCAAATACGTAGTCATGCAGGCTCTGAGACCTAGGCCCGAGGTCACTGATTGATAGGTCACAGATGGGGTGGCACATAGCAGGCAGACAAATGCATGAACAGGAAACTCTGAATCAATCCCACAGATGGCAGCAACACTACAATGGTCCAGGGAGATTGGCCCTAATAAAACACACATGGCCGGAGGGTATGCGTGCTCCCAAAGCATCATAAAGTCGATGCCACATGAGTTAGGAGCATATAGCCAATCAGGACACAGCACACAAAGTGATCTCGTGCTCCCCATGCCACACATCTGGACATGTTACCCACTGGCCACATTGTGTTCACGCAAGGTCGAGGCCCACCTGTACTTTCCAATAGACAATTCATTTATGACTCCAAAGGCAGCAGCTTACATTCCTTACCACACATAAACTTCCGGAAATACTTTGTCTACGATGAACTGTAAAAAATAAAGAGGCCGCAGACAGATTGTAAACTGAGACAGTCCTCAGACCCTACGCCTGTAACTGTTCTCCCGGCCGCTCTGTTTAATTAAATAAACTGTTTCTGTTTTGCCAAATGTCTCTTGTTTTGTAAGGTATTTCATGTTCAAGCAACAACATTCTCTTCAATTCATCAGCTAAATCATCTCTCACACTGAATGGCACGTTACATAATATGTTTAGACGGACCCGTACTTCGGCACTGCAAGGATCTTTGCTTCTGGGCCGGATTTGGCCTTGGGAATTCCCGTCTTGCGTCCAGCGCAATACACTGGAGCATTAACTTTGGAGTATCTCTACATGACTATTTCGATATCTTACCTCGCTTTATTTAAGCCCTGATGAAGTTTTCCAAGTGAGAAAGAAACGCGTTGGCTGAGCTATATGTTATTTCATCGTGTGAAAAAATTGGTTTGAAATAAAGACTTTCCTTATACAACAACAATACCTTGGACTTTATTACCTGGCGCACACCCACTTACAGTTACGTAATATGTGTTTTACACGAGTGCCATTTTTCTTGACTTTGATTACTTGTCTGAAACCCATTATCTTGCCAAGAGTTTCAGCAACCTATTTTTATAAACGTTGAGCCAAACCTTTGCTCCCTCTTGATGTTTGTCACTTACAATGGACACTTGCTCCCTGGCCCCTAGTCTTATAGTCATCCTGAACAGCCCTTGGTGATACCACCCCAAGTTATTTAATCCCTTCTTAGCAACATACACTTTACCCTGAATACTGCGATTTTAAAATTTCAAATGTGTTTCAAAATATCCTTTTAACTCTATTTTCCTTCCTTCATAGGATACAGGATTTCTATCTGGCGGTTTGTTTGTTTCCCCACTTTTCAGCAAACCGTTCTTCTGTGATCATGGTCATTCTTGCACCTGAATCCACAAGCAAAGTCAATTCTTTACCATCTACAAATATGTTTGTATATGGGTCCACACACTTGCCAGACTCATCTGTAACAACTAGCACTAAATCATTCATAGCACTTACCACACTCTCATACATCTCATTACCCATCTCTTCCTGTTGTACGCTGTTAATTTTGCCTCTACATTGACAAACTTTCACAAAATGACCTTGTCTGCCACACCTGCGATATGACGCATTCTTTGCTGGACATGGACGTCCGTTAGGAAAATGTGATGGGAACCCACATCTGAAACATACATTCTTATGATTACCAACATTACTCCTTTCTTTCACTTTAGCCAGCAAGGTATTCTTATTAGACTTTGCAGAACTGTTTTTTTTCCCATTCTGCTCTTTAGCAACTCCCAAGACAACCTTATCACTTTTCACCAATTCTTTTGACACCATCTGAGACAATTCTATACTTTTTACTATACTGATCATTTATATACAGAAGGATTTTTTAATGGGAGAAATTTTTCTTGTACTTTTTTGTCCCTGCATCTTACCACCATTTAGTCTCTTATTAATTGTGAGGTCAGACCTTCAAAGTGACATTCAGCTGCTAATATGCACAAAGCTGTCACATGCATATCAATACCTTCATCAGTTTGCTGTTCTCTGGTACAAAAATGTATGTCTCAACACAACAAGACTAAGTTGTATGTCAAATTGTTTTTCCAACCTAGCTACAACATTCTCAAATTCATCTAACATTTTCACCTTCAGCGAGTTCTAATAACGGCAAATGTTCAAGTACTGCTTGCCCCTCAAACCCCAGATTATGTTCCAAAATAAATCTTTTGTGCTCAGTGCTGAATCTATTTCCACCAACACCACCTAAATATTTCATGAAGGCTCTGTACCATGTCTTCCCCCTAACTGGTGGATCTCCTGGGAGCTGTAAAACTGGTGGTGGTGGATGAACACTCTGCATGCTGTCCATTGATTTTAAAAATACTGATTTATATTATTACCTGAAGGGAACTCTATGTTCAATGTAAGTAGTATCTGCACACACAAAAAACAAATAAATAAAATTACTCACTAGTTCCCTATTCCAGAAAATACTGATTAAAACAAATACAGCTCTCCTTATGGTGTTGCAGGTTATCTATAACAGAATCACAGAACATTCAATTCACCCGGCGCCCCTCTGACGTTGTTCTCCTATTATCCGCTTCAATAACTGTGGAAAATGCCAGCACAATGACAATTTCACAGCATCCGCCCGATATATGCGTGTGCCAATGGAACGTTGAGTCCCCAATCCAAAATGGCGCTGGAAACCACACCGCAGAACAATAGTAATCTAATTGTACTTCACCAAACTGCAATAAGCCGGTAGAGGATGGTGTTGCCCCTGTCCTCAAGATGGCGCCGGGTTAGCATCTTTTTCAGCTGGTTTGCCTGTCCTCAAAATGGCTGTTCCAACATCGTAGTGAGCCACTGAGGAAGAAATGGCATCTGTAACATACTAGTTGCAGTCATCAACGTCATTGTGGCCACTCCTCCTTCAAGTCGCAGTGTATCCCTTTTCCACAGCACGGCTTCCGACAACGCGCTGTGCCTTGAGGTGGCTACAATTATCTGGCAGCACTGGAAACTCCAAATGGACCGACTAAAACAAGCCAGGCCTGACCGTAGTTCACTAACCTTTGTGACGTCAGTGCAGCGACCAGTGAGTAGCAGTCCAAGCACAATGCGGCTACTCTGCACATGTCAATAGAGTTGCAGTGAAAATCGTCGCCCAATTCATTGTCCTTTGTACGCGTAGGTTCGGATCCCATCCTCGTTGCCAAATTTGCAGTAATTACACAAGAACTGTGAAGGTGTACAACGTTTCTTTATGCACTGCAACTCATTGCTCTCTGGAATATCAACTGCTCTACAAGACCAATGACCAGTTTGAACACCAACATTCTATTAGAACATAAGATACCATAAGGCAGCACCCTGAAAGCAGTGTACAGCACACTACAGAACCACGATCTACTTGTGGCACCGGCATCCTCTCTATGGCTCCCTTGGCCAAGAGAGACGTCACTTTCTGGCGGAGCAAGGTGAGATGGTCCTCCGTCAGCCTGTAGCAAGCAGATGGCATGAGTTGAAGGGTAGTCATGAAGGGGAGGAAATATCCCCTCCAGACAATTTGGAGAACCCATCAGTCTGACGTTCTAGAGCTCCAGTGGGGCAGGTGATGGTGCATCCTGCCTCCCACTGGGTCTCTATGATGGTAAGAGGACAAACTCTAAGAGTTTGGAGGCTGTGCCTGCAAGGGGGGTGGACTGGCACGACCTCTGGCTGCCCGACCCACAGGATCTGTGAGTGCTCCATCCTCAGCCATGAAGATGCTGGGTAGCTTGCACTCCGTGGTTGCTGGGAGGGTATAGACAGTCTGGAAGTTGCTCCTGTGGCCACGAAAAGGAGCGAAAGGCAGATTGGGGATGGCGAGGGGCCATAAAAAGGCCAAAGGACCTGGCCATAGCCCTACTGTCTTTAAAACACTTCAGCGCTGAATCCGCCTTGTATCTGAAGAGATGGGAACCATCAAAGCATGTGCCCATAAGCTGCTTGGACATCCAGTTGTTTTCAGCTAGGTGTGGCTCTGTAAGGCCACCATTGTGGAATCCACTCTCCATAGCGGGTCGGTGGTAAACAGTCCACATCTGATTGTGAACTTAGCAGCATCTCTCACATCAGCAACAGCTTGGAAGAGTATGGTCCTAGCCTCCTCCGGAACCAATGGGCAGCACCTGAGCAACCAAATCCCATAGCGCATGGGAGTAACAGCCAAAAAGCCATGCAGTGTTCACAAACCTCAGTGCCAGACTGGTGGAAGAAAACTTCTTCTTGTGAGGTGTCCAGCCTCTTGGATTCCCCCATCCAGTAGGGAATGTGCCAGGATTCACACAGGAGGTAGAGGCTTGGACCACCAACATGCTCTCCAGGGTAGGGTGTTGTGTGAGGAAATTGGGGTCCCCTTGGGCGGGGCAGTGGGCAATGGTCTGTTCACAGGAGCCCCTGTGCTGGACTTGGACCAAGTCCCAAGCAGGATGCCTGTAAGGGTTTTATTAAATAGGAGAAGCAGTTCCGAGGGGGTCACTCACGGCTGAAGCACCTCTGTCAAAATGTTTGTCTTGACTGCCGCGGAGGGTAGGCTCAGGTTCAGGACCTCGTCCGCCCTTCTCACCACCATTGCAAATGACGCTCCCTCCTCTGTAGCCATGGTAGTGGGAGAAAGCATGCCAGCATCTGGAGAAGTCTTCAGTCCACGCTGGTATCTAAGGTCTGGTATTCTTCAGGGTTCAGTGACCCCTCCCAATCCTCCCCTCATCCTAGCCCATTAGAATAGGGCTCAGGCTCCCCCCTGAAAGTCATAGCTCCAGTTGGCGCCAGAGTCGGCATCAGACGATGCCCCCCCAGCTCTGTGTCGAAGTTGAGGATCAGAATGGGGATGGCGCTGCTGGGAGCGTCAGCATCGGGACTGGCGCCAGGTAAGGTCAGGATTGCATGACCAGCGCCAGTCCGGATCCATCCGTGGATCCCGACCAGCGCCGGTCTGGATCCATCTGTGGATCCCGACCAGCGCCGGACTAAATCCATCCGTGGATCCAAGGGGCTCGACTGGCACGGGGCAGAGCTGCTCGCATGGAACCAGTTGGGGCGCCTCCCAAACCCACAGGGCCAGAAGGCGCGCTGGCAGAAACAGTCTGCTCAAATATGAGACGCATGGCCTCATAAAACTTCTGAGGTTGAGCGGGGTTGCTACGGCTCCTGGAAACTCAAGGAGGCACAGAACTGGCCAAGGTGCAGCTCAATCACGGAGCCCGGACTCAAATGATGATGCTCCCGCGTCTCGTCTGAAGACCGCAATGGACAGGGCAAAGCGAAGACCTCTTTGACTTCTTACTGTTCTTTTTGTGGAACTTATCCGATGGGCCCGACTTCTTTGAGTGAGATGAGGCTCTTGGACTCCATGACCGTTCCTGTGACCTGCCTCTCGACTGGGATCGAGACCATCACGGCGTCGCACATCAGGCAGCAAGGAGCTTGAGGGACTGCTCCCTGAAGACCTGGGGTGCATGGCGCAGCAGTCGGTGGAGATCTTTGCATTGTGGTCGCGCCCCAGGCCCCAGAGGTAAACAAGATGCAGGTCCATCACTGACATCTGTCGATGACCGGTGCCGCAGGGCTTGAAGCTGACATTCCTAGTGGACATACCTGCCACACCAGTAGAAGTATTCTCAAAAAAGACTGAAAAAAGTCGAAAAAGGCTCAGTAAAAAATTGAAATCCGGATCTGTGCTAACTGGCGTGGAAAGAAAAGAGCAAGTCACTTCCGGTGCGGACGACGCCACACGGACCTGAACAACGCCTCCTACCGGCGCGCAGGTGTACTGCTCACAAACAATTTCTGGATCCAGTCTGACGCCTAGGGATAATTCTCCGGTAAGCAATATGTGGCTAGAAGTCTCTATCAGATATTGCCTTCAGCACCCTTACCGTAGTCACCGTTCTTGACATTGGATATGCCTCAATCTTGAGATGGAAACACTATTCCTTTGTTTATGCAAATTCTGGCTCCTAGAAATATTTAATCCTTACTTGCTAACAGATTTAATTTCATTTTGTTGATGTCAAGCCATAGGTTTGATACACTTTCATCATGAAGTCGGTCATGTCCCGGACTCCCTGTTGACTTCTAGCCCTTATCAGTCAGTCGTCTGGATATGGGTAAATCATAAAGCCAGTCCTTCTTAGAAATGCTGCTATTGGAGCCATGCATTTTGCAAAAACATGAGGTTCCAATTTTATTCCAAATGGAAGGGCCTTCAACTGATGATGATGACCAGCTATCATGAATTGAAGGGCGCTTCTGTGTTTCACGTGAATGGGGATGTTGAAGTAGGCGTCCTCTAGATTTATAAACGTTGTAAATTTGCCCTTTTTGATTACCGATAACATTTCCAGCAATGTGATTGTGCAAAAGCTGCATTTTTTCAGGAATTTGTTCAGATTCTTTAAATGCAACACTGAGCACCACTCTTTTGATATGTTTAATATAAGAAAGAATATAACAGCCTTGTTCAACTGTAGGGCATCATCTACTTTTTTTTTAGCAAAGACATTTTTCCCATAAAAGGCATGTGCATGAACTGTGATTTATCTTAAAGTTTGAAAGAGGTACTTTTACCTAGCCATATCTCACTATGATTGTAGCATTTCCAATATGCCTAAATGTACGGGATGAGGCATCTAATGCAGCATAATCAGAGCAGCTGATGCTTGAGCTTTGTCTTTCAGAATAGTCTTAGTTTTAGCCTGGTCTTCGTTATTTAACTTTACTGGCAAGGACACTATATTGCTCCACAGATGTCGGTCAAATCTAGCACTCTGTGTTCCTATTTTGATCATATCCGCTGCCAGGATTTTTACACTCGTGCCCATTGAGTCACACTTTCGACCCTCCTTAGCAGTGGGAGCTGTGCAGGGTATGGATGGGTTGCTTGTCTTGTGTTGGGCTGCCACTGAGTCAACTGAATTTGTCTCAACTTTGATTTAAGATACATGCCAGGACTGCATCTGTAGACTTCTATTTCTTCTCTATTCTTGAGAGAATCACAGAGGCCAAGGCAACATTTTGCATCATGGAAAGGCCCTCTTCCCAGAGATGGTCTAAGATGAGAATTGATCTTACGCTTTTGTGAGATTTCTTTTTAAAGTCCAATAAAAAACAATATTTTTCAAATGTAGAATTAGGGATATGAAGCAATCCGAAGCTTTCACTATTAATTTTTGGACTCTCCCTATATCGTCCTGAGGAGAATCCCTTGGTACCAGCTGTGGACTGGCATCATGAGGAAAAATGAATTGATTTTATTCTGAGTCTTTACTTGGAGAGTCTGGATAGTCTCCTGTAGAAGAATTTGTGTCGTTGACACTTAGGGTAGTTATCTTCTGCCACCCTGTCATCAGCTACAGCACTTTTTTTTGGAGAAGGTTGGATGAGGCTGGGCTTGCAGGAATGCTCCTGGTCCAGGAAGTAAAAGAGATAAATCATCACATGCTTGAGCTGTAGTTCCAATTATATTGGAAGTAGTACCGGCAGTTGTGGAGTTGACACAGCTTTGAGAGTGTAGTTGTATGGCAGGTGGTACATTTTGATAGATCATTTTTATCATGTACTGCAGCGAGTTTAACATCTGCATAGGAACGTGTACAATACATAGTGAAGAAGGTACTCCGCGTTCTTGTCTGAACTTGCGATGCAGCAATCTGGGTGACCAAGAAGAAGCATACTGTAAAACTCACTTTGGTGATTGTAGTGGAACTGGTGATACCATCAATGCCTGAAGGGGCAATATGGTAGGCAGTGGTGAAATGGCTAATGATACCATAGGTTGACATGCTGGCTGTACCTGAAGGACCCAGAGGAGTTAGGAAGGTTTTTGCTGTTGTCATCGATGAGTCATGCATCGCCAACAGGTGATCTGAAGATGTGGGACAGTGAGCTGGTGTTGTTGTTCACTGAGCAAGTGGAGGCGCCAGTGGCAGTCTTGATGAAGTCAAATCTAATGGCGGTCTCCTTGTCGACGTGACTGAATGACTTGTTGATGGTGCCTTCGTAGGCGCATGTTCTTTTGCCAGAGTGGCTGTCAGACTCGCCTGTTTTCCAGACGGTTTTCCAGTCATCACTTACTTGTGTTGACGAACTGTGGTCTGATTCTGAGGTAATCTTAGACTTTTTAACAATTCACTAGTCCCGAGTAAGGAATACACTTTTGTCTTCTGTGAGCTTTTTTTGGGAACCCTCATACTTTTGCTGCTTAGTAGCAGTGGACAGTGGCTGACCAAGTGTCTGCCCCTTGGGGGCAGGATCAGAGGAGCCCAGAGCCTGTATGGAAGCTGAATCTAAACTTTTCTGATGAGGACTTGATAGGCTTACCTTGGTGTTCTGTAGAAGCAGACACCAACTTCTCATCCAAAATAGCCAATGCCAGTCTTCTTTCACAGTACTGTAAGGCGTTGTCTGGGAGAGTTTTACAAATATCATAATCATTAGGCTTGTGATTGGGAACTATGTAATACAAGCATTATGAATGTGGGTCATCCATACTTCTTTTTCCCACAAGCCTTGCATGCCTTGAACAGCGATTTCTCATGTGCCTTATCAGCCATGCTGCAACCAAGAGAAAATGTTGAAAAAACTGAGTAATTTTTCTTTGAAAGAGCACTCCAGAGGGCTCCTCACACTGAACGTGTAGTGAAAATTCTGGCAGCTGGACGCCTCCGGGTGGGGACCAGCTGAGGGTGTTGGCCTCTAGTTGGCTGGAGTTTGGATCATTTACAACGATGTGGAAAGGATGGAAATGTTTAGTGTTAGGTTCAATGTTATTGAGTGTAAATGTACACTGCTGTATTAACATTATAATACAGGTCTCACAGTTTGATGAAGGGGAATAATTTAAGCGTGCAAATCTATAAACGATCCAATGCTGATGAAACCGCATTTCTTCTAACCGTAGCCATTCAGCAGTTTTGGATCTTCACTCAAGAAACCAAGCAGCAATTTTTCAGACTAAGGCATTTCAGGGTGAAGCTGCGACCCCTTATATCTGAGGGGGTCCACAATGAAAAGTTTTAAACCAATGATCATTTTCCACCTGAAAATTTGCTAACAGTCTTGGAAGTCAACTTTGAAGGCAACATCAAGAGCGGAGTCCAGTTACCATCAAGACTGAAATTGCAATACGGTTCCCTTCACAGCATGGATGGTGGGTTCTGGGTAGGAACAGCAGAAGCGACAGGCTCACACGCCAAGGTAGGGGCAGACACTAGCCTGAAGGTTCCCATCCTTGATTCTCGTTACAAAACATCCCCCCTGCCTCCGGCAAGCAACAAAGACACTGGGACTGCTGCAACATGGAGGAGTCATACATCACTCCGAAGGTGCATGGGCAGCGGTCACTATCTTTCCTTCTAAATCGATCGAAACAAATGGACTGCTCAAGACATGTCCTCAGTGTGGGATTTGGCGAGTAAAATCCTCTGAGGCCTGCGCGTCACTATCTTGGCGGGGTTCCAACTTCCGTGGTCTATGTACTGCTGCTTGGCAAAATAATAATGATACAAATTTTAAACATACTATTTGACTGTTAAATCTTCACGGTAATTATAAGATTAGAGCCCCATGTATAACCAAATTCTGTTTTATGTAAAGTGCTCTGTCACCACTTGGGGTCTTGTCCTTCATAAAACTGCAACAGGCCTAACTCTGGTGAGGCAGAGGTGAAAATGGTGCATACATAATCCCTATTCAACTTTAAAAATATTTTATCAGGTTTTAGGATCCTAGGCTTCAAAAATTCTAACCAAAGCAAACGGTACCTTTAAAGCAGAGGCCTTCAAACTGTGGGGCGCGGACTTCAGGGGTCCATGGCTGTGCTCCCAGGGGGCTCAAATCCTTCAGTAAGTACATCTCAATAAAGGGGGCCTGAAAGCGCTACTTTGTTTCTTTGGCGTTTTTCCAGGCGGTCCTCGTTTACAAGCAGCAGTTGAAATGCTTAAACAAAGAGTCCTGAACGACGGGGTCAAAGACATGACTATGTTGTTTCTTTTTCACCTTCAGGTAACTGTCGATAAAATAAGTACACACCTTATATTAAAAATAAAGGCAAGTTAAACTAAGCAGTGTGAAATGCACTATATTACGTTATGAAACCTAAAATTGGTTAATGCAATTACTGCAGATGTCTGTGTGTGAGGCCTGAGAGTCTCAGAACTGAATCCCGGTTGGTACAGTGGCTTGTGTATTTATAGTGCTAAGAGGTCCCAGCTTGTAACAGAAAGCACTGTGAATTTGCAAGTCATATTTTAACCCTGCGTTATATACAGTATAAGGTAGGCTGCTGCAGAATGATTTAGTGTTTAATATAAAACAAGTGCTTTCAATGTATATATATTTTTTAAACCGTTAATTATTACTATGAATTTTAATAATAAATAAGTGTTTTAATATTTGTGCAAACTTGATGATCCAGTAGTTTGCAATGCTTTCGTGTCCTTAAATTCCACAAAGGGACAGACTGCCTAAATTGGGCATCAGGCCCAGGAGAGATGGCCCTGTTAGGGCGGGGGGAAGGGTGGGAAGAGGATGAAGCCTGTTTCGTAGGACTATAGGTATCACTGGTGCTGTAGGTGCAGTAGCACAGAGGCCCAGGGGTGTGAGGGGCCAACTAAACCCCAATTATGGCCCTGTGCACGCTTGGGGGATGGTACAAGATAAGGGCTCATGTTTTTACCAAAGAGCAGACGAGCCTGCCCGCTTCGCAAGGCAGTAGCTATCATTAGGGAAGCAGGTAAAGTGGCACAAGATCTCAGGGGGCTGAGGGGTCCACTGTATGAGAATCATGACAGTCTTCTCTTCCAAAAGAGGCAGCGTGCCTTGCTTGCATTACAGCTGTGGGAACCCTAGCTACAAAGTGGTGGCAAGACGTGGGACCTTATTTGTTTCTGAAAGGGACAGAGTCTGTTTCAGGAATGGAGTGATGGCCAGGCATGATGGGGGAGGCAGAGGCAGTGAGGCGCATTGCTAGTCAGGGCTGCAACTATCATTACTGCAGCAGGTGCAGTTGCATTGGGGCCCAGGAGAGAGAGTGGCACAGAACACCACAATTAGTGCAGATTCTGAGCTACAAAAAGGTACCCCATAAATTATCCCATAGGCTTTGCCCCCTGCACTGCTGTGCCCCCAAGTCCTTCCCTAAAGTTTGGAGGGGTGGGGGGGGGGGGGCGAATTCAAAATATTTTGCTTAGGGGGGACTCAGAGCAAAAAGGTTTGAAGATCTCTGTTCTAAAGGATTTTTGTACAACATATGTTTGGCTACTGAAAAAAAATACATGGTCATACAGACACTTTTAAACTTCATGGTGGTAAGAATATGACATTAAAGCTAAACTTGTAGCAAAAAACAAACATTCTCTTATTATTTTAATAATATTAGGATCCAGAAAATCCCTTTAACCTACTGTGGCTATAGGCAGAAGACTTACTGAAAATAGACGCTGAAAGTCAAATTCTGTGAATATTAACAGAGGAAACAAAGCATCCTTGGAGGGCTCTAAGATTGCCAGGAACATGTCACAATCTTAAAAATATGATCCATCACAAAGGACCATCCCATAGTATAGATAATAGTCTGGTAAATAAAACAAAATGGCCTACATGCCTTTATAAATGATGAAGTGCAAAGGACTCCATCGCCAGTAGAATTCGTGATAAAAGCATTGGAAAGAAGACAGTTGATTTGATGCCTGGAGATGATGGCCAAACTGCATTTGAAAACTCACATGACCTCCAGGCAAGCAAACGAGGCCTGGGAATGATTGCGGACAAGTTGTTTGATAAAAAAAACAGACCAGATCATCGAGCCCCCTGCAAATTCTATATCATGATGAGAAGTCTTTTGACTAAACACATATGATGGTGAAAATCACCCAACCCCAAAAATAGGAAAGGGAGTCCCTCTACACAAAACATCACAGCACTTGAACATTGAAGCTCTAATTTCACTAGGTGGGAAGAAAGGCAGATGAACGGTTATCACTGCATTAACCATTCCTCAAGCATATTCGGGATCTTTCTTCTCCTTTGTTAATATTTAATAACACACCAAATAACATTTATGTCAAGATTCCTGATACCAGGAGGAAGAAGAGCTATGAAAAAATCCTTTCCAGACTTTGCTTTGGGGATATAGAATGTGAAAGAGCTTCTGCTGTCATTGCCTAATGCGTAAATGAGATACTATCCAATAAAAGGCAGCCAGAAAACCTACATATTGAAGATGAAACATTTAAGCGGATATATAAGCATGCACGATGGCCTAAGTAAAATGGTCCTCCCTGACAACTGCAGAGAGCTAATGGTCCCAAGTTTGAATCCCGCAAGGCAGATAAAGAAATCTATTCTTCCGATTTCTGTAAACATATTATTAATTGAGTAATTTAATACCGTTATTTACAGTGCTTAAAAATTGCAGAAGTGCGGTATGATGAGCTATACAGAAATAATTTAATGTACTGCTGCTCAGAGAGGTAATACAATAAGCCATCTAAAACGGTTAAGCTTCCTTTCTCCGAATCTAATATGTTAAACATTCCTGCGGAGTTTATATGCATCTTTGTTTGATGATCAAAGGAAACAAAGCAGATAGTGTGAAACCGTGCATTTTTTATTTTCTTTGCAAGGGTATGGAATATGCAAAAAAACTGGCAAACATATTAAAAACATATAAAAAATAAAGAAATGGCCCTCTAGGCGGTTGTGCAAGTAATACGTGTACAATTGGAAAATACTTTATTGGCTTACTTAACTTACCTATAAGTCCCTAATATATGGTACTAGAGGTATCTGGGACTGGTAAGTTAAATGTCACTAGTGAACTGCACGACTTAATTGTGCTACCACTACAGTGACAAAGGTGAAAATGTGACTCTAGACTTGCCACTGCAGCCTAGTCAGGCAGCGTTAAAAGTGCCATTTCCTCATGGCAACACAAACCATCCTGCAACGTCAAAACCTTCCTTTTTAATACTAATAATTCACCTCTAGGAAAGGCCTATGTAGCCCACCAGGCAGGGTGCTCAATATTAAAAAGAAAGCCATGCTCCTTTGGTGTTTAACCAGCCCTGACAGAAACAAAATGAAATTGCTGTTTTCACTGTAGCAAAGCAGGTGGTCCCATGCGCTAACATGGAGTTTCGCTAACCACCGCGCTAAGTGCTAACATCCATTTGTGACCAAAAATATCACTCCAAGGTTTAAAATTAATTGTTACATTAAACCAGACTCGTCACTGAAATCTGATTTAAGGTAACTTTCAATAGAAAGGTGACTTTGGAAGTCCCAGTTTTGTTGCCCAAACCTCCGGTAGCCTTTTCTGTCTATCTGCAGCAGTGGTCGCCCGAAACAACATAATGCCCATCTGCTACGAAGTGTGAAGTGCTCCCAGAAACCAAAAAACAAAGCGAATTGTTGGTGGGAGAAGGTGCGACATCCTCCAGCAGGATGACTACTGGGCGGTGGCCACAGATGGCCCGGCTTCAAAGAGACTACCACCTCAGTGAAGCATATGACAATCACACCTCGACAGGCCTGCTCTTTTGTGTAGGCAGACAGGCTGGCATCTCCACCAGAGGGCGAAAACCTGTTGCAGGAAGAGTTTTCCAGGAGGGTCTCATTATGCTGAGTACACCCCAGGGATCCTCACAGGGGAAGAACCCTTCCACCATCTTCGATTTGGGTACAGAAGGGTATCCTAAGATGGTGTGGTCGCTAAACCTCCAGAAGGTGATGTAAATTGGAAAGGGTTGCCTCGTGGGAACTATTGCCCCATTGGCGAGTGGGTCCTCTCCTCCCACAAACGCGAAGAATACATAAAAGAAACAACCCAGACACACAGTTCTCAGATCACTACTAAATTGGAAGGAAGACACAAGAAGCACTGTCCTCCTGCTCCCTGGACACAATGAAAAAAAGGCTGCACCAAAGACTGGACTGCACCTACTGTACCCAAGGGACCCGCAAAGAGGGCTGTGCCCACTCATGGAAAAGAGCTCCATTTGTGCCAAGACAAAAAAAAGTGACTGCAAGGGCTAGTTGACTTAGGCTCTTGTTAATCTTCAGGACCACCAAATTGTAAGGAAACCCGCACCCCTGGAGAGCCCAGCTGCCCAGGAACGCCTGACCGCCACTGGATTTGGAAGTGCCTGCTGGGCAACCCAGCCCCAACCTCACAAAAGGCCCTCAAGTCCATGAGGCCTGTGAATGAAGTCAGAGTGGACTCTGATTCCCCAAAAAGAAAGAATTACCTACCTGCAAGGAACTGCTGAGACCGCTGTAACTGGAAGAACAGTTGTGACTGGACTTGCACTGGCCTCCCCTGGTGCATAGTGGGAGATCCAGTCCTGCGGCCAGAGATGACCCCTGACGCTCATGAGCACCAGGGTGGCCCCAAGAATGCTCACTTCATCTCTTCAACATCGTGTACCCCCAGGATCAGGGCCACTTCTTGGGTGAACACTGGTAAAGGACAAAAATACAGAGAGGACCCTGAGACTGCTGGACCTGACAGGTAACTATCTCCCTGGATCCCAGTGGTCTGTCTCTGGCTCCCAACTTATTGTGACCCATCCAAGTGAAGACTAGTAGCTGTTCTAGCCAGTGGGCTCAGAAACTGCTAAGCCTATGACATCAATTTATTGCATCCCTTTTGAAGTGAACCACAGTGGTTTGCTTACCTTTGAAAAATCATATCTCCGGTTTCCATTGGTAGATTTTTGTCATTTTGGTGTCTATTTTAGGATATAAATACAACCTATTTTTATAAATTGGCGTTGGATTTTTATTGTGTCATGTTTCTTACTTACTGATGGTTTTGGTACTTCTGAATACTGTTCAGAGAGGTATTACATTAGGCCATCTAAAATGGAAAGATTCATTTCCCCTGGCCATGCACCAAGTCTAATATTTTAAACATTGCTGAGGAGTGTATACGTACCTATGCTTGATGATTAAAGGAAACAAACATTGGCAAAGCAGACAGCGTGAAATGGTGAATTTGTAATTCTTTTTGCAAAGGTATGTAATATGCAAAACATTGGCAAACATATTTAAAACATATAAACATACATGAATGACCCAATACCCCAGGTACACAAACCTTGACACTGAAGCGCACCCCTCTTCAGGAGTTTGTGCAAGTGACCAGGAAAATATTGCCAGTCACTGTGCCAGGGCTGACCATCGCCCCAATGGCCATTGGAACCAAATATGAATGATAAAAAAAAGAAAAATGGATAAAGAGCGCTGACCAAAAGTCACAATATAATATAAGTATGAATTTGAATAAGGATTTTTTTTAAACAACTTAGACACTATTGACATAACCTCCCTGTCAAGAGTGCTCAAGGACGGATGCTATTAAGGAGGAGGTCACACCAAGGTGCCAGGCATAGGTGCAGCAGCAGTGTGCTGCTTGGTGCCCCGGTATCCTCCCACTAAATCAGAATGGGAACCTCTCCTGCCCGTCACGGGAAGGGGGGGCAGCTGAAGGGAGATATGATGGTCCAGCAACTGACATGATGACATCATTTGCAGGACTGGCACCCAGGATATGGCTTCCTAGTTTCCCTACGAGCACTGAGGGGCCTGAAGACAGCCCTTTTCTCCGCACTGGCAGGGAACTGTACCAAAAGGGAGGTATTACTGGAGAGCTAAGAAACTCTGCTTCTTAGCAATACCACACCTGGCATGCAAAGCGCATGGCAATGGCAGTTGGATAGGATCACCTGGCACTTCTACTATACGCCAGGGTTTAAATTAATATCATGTGGTGGGGGAGGTAAAATGAGGAATGCCCTTGCCTGGACCAATTAAAAAAATGTAAATGAAGAAAACAACACCTTTCTTTACAACATTTGAAGAATGCATTGCATTCTTGGAGTTTTGGAAGAGAGGTTGGTGTCATTTTGCTGAATGCCCTTAATGGCCCTGCTAGTGTTTGCTTTTTATTAATGGGGTGTTTCATACCACACATGACCCCTGCATTGTGGATAATGTGAACTGAGGTAGAAAAAATGTTTAATAAAACTCTGCTTACTCCTGAAAGTTGGGAAGATGGTGATCCTAGCATAGTAAACCCTTCATTGATGCCAATTTCAGAAAAACTAAAATTGTGTTTCTTGCACAGTACCAGGGGAATCTTAAAAGGACACACATTTGCAGTGGATAAGGTTTATGCTTAAACTACCCCAATCATCCAAAAAAGGGCCTTGCACCGGTCTGGGGTGTGGCGAAGACTTAGCAGCCAAGTGGTTAAGCAGGAAGCTAAAGTGAGCTCTAGGCTAGATCTAAAATGAGGGTTCATTGAACCTGAAGCCAAATCTATGATGTTACATTTGAGAATACAGAATTCATGCAAATATATCAGACATCTTCCAAAGATTCTGAAACCAGAACATGACAGTTGCTAAGAATAATTTTTTTCTGTACTCGAGGATACTTTCTGTACAATTGCCCTGAATTTGCGAATTGAACATAGACCATGCACATGAGCTCAGAAAGATCCTAAGAAGCTTGCTCTACTCCAGAAAAGATCCTTCAAATGCCAGACCACCATGATAGTTTATCAATCCCAGAGGCAATTGGCAGAATATTGGGAGCACTTTAATTTTAAGGAAACATGTCAAACACAATCAATGCTGACCTTTAGGGGTCTAAAGTGCATAGGATATAAGTCTTTGCTGAACTTGAGGAATAAGATACCAAAGGGGCCATGAATGAGTGTGCTTCTACCCAAATCCTTCTGACATCACGCTATGATAACTCAAGGTGCCCCTCAGAGGTTTCCCAATATTTTGCATAGCCCTTGACCTCGAGATAGCACATTGGCATTGACAGATGCTCAGGTTGTCGATACTTGCCCTCTAAAGAGGTACATTTTTAGACTCATGAGTCCAGGACGAGCAGCCACCTACAAGGTTGTAATATGAAAAGGAAACGAAGAAGCATGGCTATACCCCAAAGGGACAAGCTTTAAATGAATGGGGCCCTGCAGGAGTTGGCTACCATAAGTTAAGCTAAAGTTAATATATGGCTGTGGCACTTAAGGACTACGATTCCACATAGCTCGGCCATCTAAAGGCCCTGACAGAGCACAGCTGCTCTATCAGTGCCCAAGAGGGCCATGTCCTAAAAGAGAGGTACTGTCAGAAGGTCATGATCCTATGGGGGTTGCTCAGCCAAAGAACCTTGCTGCCAGAAGACCTCACTCCTACAAGACTAAATGGCAAGGGGACTGCATTGTCAGGTGGGTCTTCAGTAGGCCATGCCTGCAGAGGGCCACATCTTTCAAAGAGCAAGATAGTGGCTGAGGAAGTCAGATGACCTCTAACCTTCAGGGGTCAACTTATTTTTAGTTTTATATAGCGCTGGCTAGCCCCGAGGGTATCACAGTGCTTTACATCAGTACATGCTCGTATCAAGATAACAAGTATAATCAGAACAGGGAGAACTGGGGGTGTAGATCCTGTCTCGTTGGGTGATTGAATTCCCTCTAGTTTAGATGTCGGTTGAGGAGGAGATCCCTCACCAAGCAGGTTCGAGGCAAGATGGCATCCGAGTAGCTGCAGCCGCCGCTTGCTCCGCCGGTCTGACCTTGGATTATGGACTAAAACCCTGATTTCACGCTAAAAGTATGCCGTAAATAGATGTACGATTACAAGGAAAAAGCGTTGTATGGAGCAGTTACAGTACCTGCATTGTGTGGTGGCGATTGCTGGCTTAGAAGAGCAAACCTCGCGGTGTACAGCGCCAAGGCATTTTCCCTTTCCGTTTGCGGCTCCGGCCTCGGCTTCAACCCCCCCCCGCTCCTGCATCGTCGAGTACCGCTTTCCTGCGGTGGATGTTAACCCTGACGTGCTCCTCAGTGTCATTTTCGATCTCCCGACTCGGAGGGGAACTGCAGTCAAGCGCCGGAAAGTATCCAGAGGACAGCGGATACATTGTTTCGCGCACGTAGCCGAGATACAAGTAAGGATGACAGGGCGGGGGTTGAAATCTGTGAAAAGCAAAAGCATGTTGCCAGGCCTGGTAGGGAATGAGCAATCTACTCTGACAAACCTTGAGCCTCGCCAGAGATGCCCGGATACACGGGGGGTAAAAAATAAAGAGCCATCTGAAAGAGCTGACTCCCTGGAAAAGGCTGAAAGGGCTTTAAAACGGGGTAAAAATATACAAGTAAAGATCCACAGAGTTTCTGATGTAGGATCATCTCTATCGAAAGTGCAAACTGGTCAACCGCTTATATCAAATATTTTCCCTCCAAATGATGGGAAAGTGCCCAAGGTGATGGTGGGGACTTTGGCTGTAATCGATGGTACTCAAGATGGGGATAGTACGGTTGAAGTTCCCCCTGAGCTGGAACAGGAGATTATCACCCCTATTTTCCAATCTACTCTGGCTATTAGCTCTGGAATGGCTCAGGAAGAGAGTAGCCTTAAGCAAACACCTAGCAACTCCATAGCTGAGAGAACTGATACTTTGATAGTCTGTTGTGAAAACGTAACTGACAAAGAGGAAAGCCAAGATCCTCCGCCGAGAACGCCTGACAACATGGATAAATTTTACTCATTGACTGATGAGTCAATAGAAAGTGTGGCAAACTCAAGTGAAGGAGGGAGCGACAATTGGAACAGTGGTACAGACTCAGAGCTTTCCGCAAGAACTACTACAAAGAAGAAAAACCTGCGGAGGAAATCCAGTCGCAATAAGGATCGTAGGACCCCAGAAGAGGGTAGCATGATGGACCTTAAGTGGGATTATTCTGCATCTCAACTGTCAGTCCCGACTGAACTAACAAAGCGTTCAAAGGAGCTCTACAACTCACCGGGTGGCGCAGATTGCACGTCAGCTGCTCTCGAGAAGGAACCTACATTGGCTGATCTGCTGTATTCCATCAAGAGTTTTCAGGAGGAGGTCAAGCAAGATAGTAGGAGAGCACGCCAAGCCACGCAGAAACTTCAAGGGACAGTAAGAAAAGTGGGCAAGACGTGTGATGAGATTGCGGACAGAATGGCTTCAGTGGAAATACGGACTGAAAACCTTGAGAAGGATGTGGCCACCCTGCAATCGCAAGGAGACGAGCATGAGGGGATTGTGAAAGATCTTATGCTTAAAGTTGAGGATCAAGAGAACAGATTACGGCGCAATAACTTACGCGTTCTTGGCATTCCGGAAGGAGCAGAGGGGAACGATCCCAAGACCTTTATGGTTACACTCTTTAAGGGAGCTTTTCCGGATTTACACCCTTGGGATTGGGACAAGGAAATCCAGCGAGTACATCGCTTTCCCCTAACACCATCTAAACGCTCTAACTCCGTCTCTCAATACCCTCGAGCTATGCTCATATTTTTGGGGAATTTCCTTTTGCGGCAGCTTCTTTATGACCTAGCACGGCCAACTAACAAGAAAGAATTCAATGGCATTATCTTTTTCACACGGCCTGACTTTGCACACGCCACAGTGGAACGCAGATGGAGGATGAGACAACTTTTTATCCCATTTCAACAACTTGGTGCCACGGTTTTTCTCCAGAACCCTGCCCGCTTAAAGGTCATTTATAAGGGCTCCACGCAAAGCTTCACTTCTGAAGTTCAGGCACAAGCATTTCTATCTGAGATTTCAGAAAAGTAATAGGATGGTACTAACGACTCAAGTTTGAGCTTTGAATGTAGAATGTAGAAAGAGCTTTCTTAATAGTCCTAGTATTATGTTAAGGTAATTGGTAGCTCACTTGATACTTAGGGAAATTACGTGTTAGACAGGGTTGTCACGATGGAGAATTACTGACTGGGGAGGGCGGTTGGGGCCACTACTGCTCAGATGCCTTCACCCTGGCTGAGCTTGAGCCAGGTAACCTCATTGGGAGGTGGTGGGAGGGGGGGAAGGATGGGAGAGGGGTAGGTTTAAAGGGTAAGGGGTTGGCACTTTGGGGTTCTGTCTTATGCGGTTTGGCCTTCTTTATTTAAAAAAAAAAACCTATTCTTCAATGTATAATTTACGTATAGCAACAATTAACATTTGTGGCCTTAATGATGTGAAGAAACGGAGGAATACTGCGATGGGCTTACGATTGTTAAAAGCTGATGTGATATGTATGCAGGAGACGCATATCGAAAGGGCTCAATCGCACTTGTTAGATACTCTTGGATATACCCTGGTTGGGGCTACGACTCAAAATTCAAGGACACGGGGGGTTGCAATATTGTCAGCTAATCACTCTAATCGGTTTACTAGAACAATAGCTGATCAGAATGGGAGATGGGTAATTACTGAATGCTGTAGGGATAATGGGGCTCCAATAACAATCTGTGCTGTTTATGGGAGTATTCTAGATGACCCTACTGTCTTCAACTACATAAATAATGAATTAGCTACCTGGCCGCTACCCATAATTATCTGCGGGATTTTAATATAAATTTACCTTCTAACCAGAATATCGCTCTCGACAATTATTGGGTATATAATGGTCGCAAGCCCAAGGTTTTTGAGGCCTTAAGAACTCTGTGTCGGGAACAAGCACTCGTTGATATTTGGAACTTGCGGCATCCTACGGACCCTGGCTTCACCTTTTTTTCTTTTCCACACAAGAAACATACCAGATTAGATTTTTTCTTTGCATCACATATTATTATGCATGCTTGTTCAATCCAGAAGGCTCCGCGCATATTGGCCGACCATAATCCGTTAGTGTTAGAACTTAAGGGGTTCGGGTCATGTAATATTCCAGTGTCTAAGTGGAGTTTTGAACGCTCCCTACTTTTGAATGATGAGTACTGTGCTCATATGAAGAAGTGGATTCCTCAGTTTGTTAAGGAGAATATAGGGAGTACTGGAGTGGAGATAGTCTGGGATGCATTGAAAGCTGGAGTCCGGGGTGAGACACTTAGCTTTTCGTTAGCTTTGAACAAGGGAAAGCGACACATTCTTAAGGCTATGCAGAACGACTTAGCAGCTGCAGAGGAAGGCCTGATTGATGCAATCCAGGCTGGAAGAGACACGTTAGAAGCTTGTAACAAAGTAATGGTTGCCGAGGCAAAAATATTAGAGGTAATAACTAAAAGAGCGGCAGACAGATTAGCGGTTTGGCGCGAGAAGGCTTATGAGTGTAGCGAACAGGTTGGGCACCATCTTGCGACCCGGGCCAGACAGAGAATGACTCAAAATATGATAGCTGAAATTAATGACCCTGCAGGAGGAAGTACCTCTGACCCGGAGCATATACGCAAGGTATTCTTTTCATTTTACCAAAATTTATATCATGAGGACATTCCCGATAATCCGGGCGATGCAATTTTTATATTAATCAGGCTCCAGCGGCACACTTTTCTCAGGAGGATCAACAGCATCTTGAGGAACCTCCTCAATGGGTGGATATCTTGCTATGTATTAGTAGTCTCTCGAGTGGTAAAGCCACTGGATTAGACAATATACCCTTAGAGTTCTACAAGAAATTTGCCCCACAGTTAAAAGAGTTGATGCTTCACTTATTTTTGCATGTTTTTAGAGGGGGCAAGCCGCCTCAGTCCTGGACGCAGGCTAAAATTATAGTCTTTCTTAAGAAAAATAAAACACCACGAGACCCCGGCTCTTATCGCCCCATTACGTTAATCAACGCTGATAACAAGATATATTCTAAGATTCTCGCCCTACGCTTAGCTACGGTCATCCACAAGGTTGTCTCTCCCCGACAGCATGGCTTTATACCGGGACGTGGCACAACTGATCATATAAGAAGAGTCATCTCATTATTTGATGCTGCTACCATTACAGGAAAACCAATAGCACTTATATTGCTAGATGCCGAGAAGGCCTTTGACAGGGTTTCCTGGGTTTTCCTTTGGGAGACCCTGTCGAGGGTCGGAGTCAGCGAGGGGCTGGTACAGGCCTTTAAGATGCTGTATTTTCAACCTAGTGCAAAACTTTTTATAAATGGCGCGTTTACAGATTCTTTTGAAATTACTAGGGGCACGCGTCAGGGCTGTCCAAGCTCCCCGCTGCTGTTTGCTTTATATATCGATCCATTTTTACGGCTCCTCGAGACCAATAGGATTATTAGACCCGTTGAATCCCAGGGATGGGAAACTAAAATTTTGGCGTACGCCGATGATATTGCTATTATTACACCTGACCCCGACATAGCAATATTAGAGATCGAAGGGGAAGCAGCAAGATTTGGGCAAGTTTCGGGGTACTCTCTTAATACCACTAAAACTCAGATTCTTTGTAAAAATGTTAACATGATCGATACTAGCAAACAGGTAGAGAAGGCAACATACCTTGGAATTGATGTCCTGGTTAATATGGACACAATCGTTAACTGCAATGTCGACCCATTGATTGGTAAAACCAAAATTGAATTAACGAGAATACACAATCTACATCTATCAATTATTGGTAGATGTAATATAATTAAAATGATATTTTTCCCTAAATTTTTGTATATGTTAAGGGCAATTCCTCTAGAATTTTCCACTATATGTTTAAAGCAAATCGAAGATCTATTTTCGAGTTTTATCTGGGCATATGAAAAACCCAGAAGATCATACAAATTTCTATCTCTTCCAAGAGAAAGGGAGGTTTGGCTTTACCTAATATCCGATTATACTATTGGGTCACTACCCTGCTATGTAATCTAACTCTTATTTCCGAAAAACCGAGAGATAGCACAGCTAATGAAATACCATCACCTATAGAACTTATAATGGGCAAGGATGCATGGGGCTGGCTCTGGAAATTTCTGAATGATAGTCATTATAAAAAAGTACGCTTTAAATCACTAATTGGTGGACATAGAGTTATGAGGCAAGTACGGAAATTATTAGGGATGGGACGATTAAATTACTACACCCCGATTTCTAATAACCCCAATCTACCGGAAATTTTTAGAGATTCTGTCGCTAAAAGATGGTGTGAAGCTGGCCTATCTAAACTGGGTGATTTATATTCTTTGTCAGATATAGCTAGCTTTGATAGCCTCAAGGCTACATATAACTTAGATCAGAGGGACTTTTACAAATATTTGCAAGTTTGGGATTTTTAAGCAAAAAGGGGGAGGCCCTTCTGGCTTTGATAAAAATGTTATGATAGATAGATTAAGGAAAAATGCTACGCTTTCTATCGGTGAAGTTTACTCCTTCTTTAATGCTTTATTGCCTGATGATTTGGAGTTTAGAGCAGGGAAATGGAAGACAGAAATAGGAATGCAGGAAGATCTATTCTTTCACTCGTTAGAATTAGCTCAGAAAATCTTAATCCCAGCTCAACTTCAGGCTCAATACTTCAAATCATGTTTTTCACTCCATTATACTCCAAAAAAAATAGCTAAATGGGCAACAGGGAAAGGAACTTATTGCCCTCGCTGTTCACTATCTCAGGCTGACCTAAATCACATGTTTAATGCATGCAGTGCCTTGAGGAATATAAAACAGGAAATCTCTAAATTTTTTAAGGAAGTACTAGGGACTGATGTTTTTCTATCATCATCTCTGATCGGTCTTGGGGTTGATACGCAATTACAAGGGAAGCCTGGCGAGTACCTTGTGTTTATCGGCATGGCTATATTACGTCTCTGCCTAGCTTCTGCCTGGCTGGATTGAACTCCTCCTGGCTTTCAGCAATGGCTGTCCCGCTTATTGGCAAACTATCATTTTGAGAAAGCTATCTACTCGAAAAGGGGGTTGAGGGCCCGATCTAAAGGTTTAAAAATGTGGGCTCCGCTGACGTCTTGGCTTGAGAAGTATTAGGCCAACTGATTTTGATTTTGTTTTTTGTCCAACCCCTGGGGGGAGGGGAGGGTGGGGTCAAGGAACGAAGGGGTGGGGGAGGGTTGTAAAATCATTAAAATGTGCATAATTTTTACTGCCGCTCCTTTTTCTTTTATATTGTTGTAAATTATAATTGATACATTTTGATGCCAGGTGTTATGCTTTAAAGTTTCTAATCACTGTATATTTTTCTTTGGCTATATATGTATGCACTAATAAAAAAATTATTTAAAAAAAAAAAAAAAAAAAAAAAAAAGGAGGAGGAGATCCTTGAGCTGTTTCTTGAAGCTGAAGGAGGGCTTCGTACTGATATGTATTGGTATGGAGACCCAGATTTTAGGGACATTGCTTGAGAAGGAGCATGCCAGGGTTTTTTATTTGTGCACTTTAGGTGGGATGATGAGTAGGGTGTATGAGTTACTTAGGTTTCTCCACTGACCTGCCTTTTTGAGTTTTGAGGCAAGGTAGGCTGGTTTCTCAGTGTGAAAGGCTTTGTGAGTAAGACAAGCAGTTTTAAAGCTACAGCGAGCTTCAATCTGGAGCCAATTCAGTTCTTTCAGGGCAGGGGAGATGTGGTCATAGATTTGTATTCCTGTGACCATACTGGCTGCTGCATTGAGGGTAGTTCTAAGTGTTGTAAGGGGGGATTTCGCAGTGCCTGCGAGTGTGGCGTTCCCGTAGTACAATCTAGACAGCACCAGCGCTTGCGTGGCAAATGTAAGATCGATCGAGGGTAGGTAAGGTTTAATTTTGTTCAGAAGTTTCAGGTTTTAGAAGGCGCTCTTTGCATTATTCTTTATATGATCTTTTATGATCAGTTTGGGGTCCAGTGTGATTCCTAGAGATTTGACGGTGTCAACTAGGGTTACATTGCAGTTGAGAGAGTCTAAGGAGTTTAGTAATTCTTGCATCCGAGGGGACTGCTCGGTCTTTGATACAAGAACTTCTGTCTTCTCTTGGTTGAGTTTTAGGTGGTTGCAGGATAGTCACAGTTGGACTTCTTTGAGGGTGGCATTTAACCATTGTACGTCATGTAGTGAGGTTATTTCCATGTATAGCTGGGTACATCTGCATATAAATGGAAGGGGATGTTTGCTTGGTTGAGAATGATGGTGAGGGGCTCTGTGTAGATATTGAACACAAGCAGTGAGAGGACAAAGCCTTGGGGAACACCCCGGGTTATTGCAGTTGTGTCAGATGTCATACTGTCTATTTTCATTTGTTGAGACAGGTTTTGTAGAAAAGATGTGAACCAGCAAGGACCATTCCGTCCGCAATGACGAATGTCGAAGACCGAGGATAAGTCTAAGAGTATGAGCAGGCAGCATTGATCTGTATCCAGGGATGTGTAGGTCATCTACTATGTTCAGGAAAGCGGTTTCCGTGCTGCATCCTTTTCTGAAGCCCAACTGATGGGGGCCCAGGAATTGGTTTAGTTGTGAGAGAACACATCTCTCTAGAGTTTTGGCTAGGGAAGGGGAGACTGCAAACAGGTCTGAAGTTACTGAGGTCGTTCGGGTATGCTCCTGATTTTTCACCAGCGGCATGACTTGGCGGAGCTTGAGACAGTCTGGCATCACTCCAGTCATCAGGGAGCTGGTTATAATCTTAGTCCAGAGTAGGTACGGGCGTTGTAGAGTATTTTTGCCAGAGAAGCTGGAAAGGGGTCCGTAAGGTGGGAGGATGTTGATGGTTGGCTGTGGAGTGAGAGAGGGGATTGTTATCTTCCTTTCTGGGAGGAGGTTTCCCATTGAATGACTGGATGTGATCATCTAGAGAGCTTGATCTTCGGGATTTTGTCATTGAAGAAATTGGCAAAATTGTCACACCCTTCTTTGGAGATCGGAGGACTTTTTAACGCTGGTTAGGAGGTTTGCTGTTTGATGATGATAAAGAGCTCTTTGGGGCAGTTTTTGGCTTGGTCTAGAGCGTTGCGGAAGATGGTGGCTTTTTCTTTCATTATGTGTTTGTTGTATTTTCTGCGTTCCCTTCTGAGCTGGTCCAGGTGGGCTGTGGATGGATTTGTTTGCCAGAGTCTTTCTGCTTCACTGAGCGTCCTTCTTTTACTGTTGAGGTCTTTATGACCCAGGATCTCGAGGGTGTGCTTCTCACCCTTTACAGTTTCAGAAGGGCTGCTTGGTCCAGGATGGAGGACATCGTTGAGGTGCAGTGGGTGGTAAGTTCAGTTGTTGAGAGGTTCTCTGATGAATGGGGTAGTAGAGACAGCATTTTTTCTTCATGGTCCACTAAGGGAACTTGCCTTTTGTTTCTCGCCCATTGAAGGGTTTTCCGCGTACGAATTGGGTGGGGAGACATTTTGTTGATGTGAAACAAAATGTGTTGATCCGACCAGTCGACAGGGAGGATTTTGTCAATAGTTAGTGTTTCTTCATGAGCTATGACAGCATCCAGGGTTGAGCCTTTGTTCTGGGTTTGACCTCTGCAATGCTCGCAGAGGTTCTTATGGAGTAAGAGGTCATTCATGGATTGGATTATTATGGGGTATTGTTTCCATTACTGCACTGATGTTTGGGTACACCTAGGATGTTTTTGGCATGTGAAAGTTAGCAGTGTGTTATCAGATCTGCTAGACGTTAAACAAAGGAGAGTACATTACCTGGGGGTGGGGGTGGAGTAGTTGACAGTTCATTGTTATGTTGTCTTTAATCCTTATGGTAGTGATGAGATATTCCAATGTGTTGTAGGTGAAGGTGTCTGTTTCATCCACATTGATGTTTTTGTGGATAATGGTAATGCCTCCACTGTGGCAGTCCTTCCTGTCTTTCTTGATGATTGAAAACCCCTATGGGATTAATGTGCCCATGATTTGGTATGAGGATTCATTTAGCCATGTTTCCGTGATGAATGTGATATCAATGTTGTGGTTCAGGATGGCTTCTGCTAGTTCTGTTGCATGCTTGGCTGCAGATCTGCAGTCTATGAGCATGCATTTGGTCTCTCTGCAGATCTTCAAGATCTTGTGGGGGAGGGAGTCTGGGGTATATTGATGAGGTGTGCTGGTGATCTGGCCGATCTGGTTTGTGTGGGATTTCTCCCTAGTCCAGTGATCACCTGGATTTTAGAGGAGGGGCAGATTCTATTAGGTGCCAAGTTGTAAGATTTTGCTAGTTCTGCCGCCTCGCTGAGCGACATCGTGGCACTCGTTCTTATGGGCCTCTGTGCTTTGTTGTTGAGAAGTGTTGTGGTCCAGCTGTGAGGCTGCGTCTTGGCTGGTCTTAGGAGTTGTCTGTTGCTGCATGTCTGCGGGGGGGATGAGAGTGATGAGAATGATTTGGATATATGTTTAGGCTTGTGATATTGTAGAGGCCTTGTAATACTTTCTCTTGTTGTTTTTCTCTGCAAGTTAGCTGCTCCTTTAGCTTAGACATGGTCAATTGATTTCTCTTCAGAGTAACCCTCATTAGAGCTTTCTTAGATGATTCGGGAAACCCGAAAACTTAAGAGTTAATGTGCTAATTTTAATCCATGCTTTGCTTCATTGGGGATACCATTAGGGCTTTATGGTTAAATATATATAGCATCAGTAGAATTACATTTTGACCATATGATTTGTATTTGATTTGGTGTATCTATGCATGACGTCTGTTTATAATTCTATTTTATTCACATTTTAAGTTTTATTTTAACTGCTTTGGCACTGTGTGAATTCTGGTTTTAGGAGATTACTGTTTTTAACAACACTGTAATAATTTATTGTACTATTTTGTGCTTTTATGGCTGACAATTTGTGCCGAATAAAGCTTTTCTAACTGATTGATTTCTTGAGGAGGGAGAGCAGGTGTTAGGCTTTAGATTGTATAGGGTACGGCGGTCCAGTGTCAGAGCATGAGTGTCGGTGGGAGTGGGATTCGAGATGTTGGTGGGTGTAGGACGCAGGCTTTCTATATAGTGGACCAAAAAGAAGTACACTGTGTAAAGAGTCCAGGCAAACTCAAGGAATTACAGAGGCACAAATGACACCCCAAATGCTCTCTTTTGTGGTAGTGTGGGCGAACAGCAAGGCATATCAGAGGGTAGTGCTAAGCATTTATTACACACCCAAAGGCAGCAAGTGAGACCAAACTCAATGAAGAAATCTGACACCAATTTATTAAAATAACATACTTTTATATAAATTTAGATACCAAGATCATTGGAATCGGTTAAGTACTTTTCGAGTTATGAATATTTACAGTTTTCAGAAATGGACACTTTGTGCATTTTCAGGACCGGCAATATTATCCTATGGAGGAGAAATATGTATTGCATTTGGGCACTTGTCAGCGACTTACAGGACTGTTCTCAAGGACTTGAAGTGAGTATGGGGCAAGGTCCTAGGCCACACCCACAGGTCACCTCAGGAGGCTCTGGGGCACCCAGGTGCAGAGGTGTGTCACAGCGTCAGGTGTCCCCTTCACTTTAATAGGAGAACGGTCCCGTTAGAAAAAGGCTGCAAGCAGGAACTGGGGCACCAGTCCAGGGTAACCCACAGGAGGGCTCGACATCTGAGATCCTCGGGCACACCGGGACACCGTTGGTCCACTTTTCCTTGGCCTGTGGGGCTCGGTGCAGTGGCGTCTTTTGGCATCGGATCTGGTGCTGGAGTTTCTTGCGGTTGGAGGGGGCCTGCAGAAAGAGGCTGTAGGTGGCGAATGGAAGTCCTGTCTGGGCAAACCCAAGAATGGGCTTGGCTCTTGTAGGTCTGGGGACCCTGTTGGCACCATCACCTCCCTTCGACTTGAGCACGCAGGTGCATAGGAGCTTTGAGGCATTGGATGGCAGCAGTTACAGACTCATTCTTTGTCTTGGTTTCTGCTGCAGAGGGGCAAACTGGATAGCTGGGCCACTCACTATGTGGGTCTCACTGTCCCTGAAGTCCCTCAATGTGCAGGTCCGTCTTCCTCAGCGTTGGTGTCCGGTCTGGGCACAACAAGCCTAGGCTGCTGCACGGGTCCAGTACCCCAGGGATTGGTACAGTGCGGCTCCGGTTGGTCCTGGTGTACCCACACTTGGAGGGAGGACTGATCTGACTTGTGGGAGCACTACGACCTCTTCCTGGGTGGCTGCTGCATCAGCAGTCCCCATAGGCGGCAGGTTGGTGTACCAGGTCTTGCTTTTTTGGTGCCTGCAGCTGCAGGGGAGTACCTACTCTACTACAATGGAGTTTCTTTGGCAATTTACGAAGCACTGGCAGCCCACTGGACTTCTTGAGGTCTACACAGTGGCAGGACAAATCAGTTGCTCCACGAAGGTCGGATGCAGCAGACAGGCTGGCGGGGTTGGTGCCAAGTCAGTCGTGCTCCTTAGTTCTTGGGTCAGCAGTCTTCTTTCTCTCCTTTTGTGTCCAACAAAATCTGAAGATCTGGTATCAGGGAGTCCCTTAAATACTTAATTTAGGGGTGTTAACGGAAGTGAGGGGTAGTAGCCAATGGCCTACTTACCCCTAGGTTGACTAAGCCCCCTAAATGACCACTTCCTGTGAGCATAACCCTGTCCCAGAATCCCCAAGTTTGCCAGCATCAAGATGGCCAACTCTGAAAAGTCATGTCCACTTCAGGTAGCCCACCTTAGGGGTGGAACTGGCCTGGGGGTGGGCACGCCTCCCTGACCAGCTAATTTTCCAGCCTGTCCAGGTGCTAAAGAGCTCTGGACAAAGGGGGGTCAGCTGCCTCTCCTGTAAGGGAAGCCAGGCTTCGCTTATCAAAGGCGGTGGCTTCTTTGAAGCTCTCCTGCCTTGGAATGCTAATCAGCAGGTCATCCTGTGGGAGGGGGTGTGAACACCTTCCATCTAAGCAGGCTTTGTTTCTGACCAACTGAGAGCGGAGGCCCCCACCCTTGTGGGTCAGAAACTTGTCTCTGGCGGCAGGCTGGCATGAATCAGTCAATCAGCAAACCAGTGGCTGGTTAGGTTTTCAGGGGCCACCTATAAGGGGGCATCTATAAGGTGCCCTCTGTGTGCATGTATTAATAAATCCGACACTGGCATCAGTATGGGTTCAAAATTATGAGATATTTGATACCAAACATCCCTACTTTCAGTGAAGCCATCAGGTAACTGGGGGAACTCGTTTTCACCAGTGTCCAGCACATGTACTCAAAATGGCTTCCCTGCTCACTTGTAATATCTAGTTATAGAACTAGACATTACAGGGGCAATTCTGCTCATTCAGATATATCTTTAAATAAAATATAATGCACCCTGCCTTACGGCTCAAAGGCCTGCTGTAGGGGTGTCTTACATATATTAGATGCAGCGGCTTTGGCATGACACACAGGAGTGTCATGTTATATTTTCACTCCTGGGTTGCATCATGTCACGCAGACTGCAATGGCAGTCTGTGAAGAATTTGTATGTGGGTCCATCAGGGTGGCACAAGATATGCTGCAGCAGTTAGGGACGCTCTTTAGTACCCCAGTTCTAGGTACCTGGAGTACCATTTACGAGGAACTTATAGGGATACTAAAGGCCTTTGCCAATTGTAGCACAATTAGACAACACCTTGTTTTAGGGAAGACACACTGGCATGGAGGTCTGGTTAGCAGGCCTCAGTGCACTGTCGGAGTCGAAAATCAGCGTTTAGTAGCTAAAAAGGGGGCAAAAAGTGTGTGGGGGTAACTGCAACAAAAGCTCAGTTCCCTAAGGCGGGAGTGCTATTGGAGATGTAACTTAGTTCTTTGTTGTTAGTGATGGGTCTGGTGGGTCAGTAGGGTAGGCTTTTTTGCAATGGAGTTGTCAGCGTATTGGTGTGCACAGAAGGTAGGTAGTCGGAGTTGGGAGCATGGGTAACTCGTTTAACGTCCCGGGAGGTCTGGGGAGAAGGGAAGGGGATGTGGTTAGTATGGGGGGGTTGGCAGCCAGAGGAGTTGGCGGATGGGATTAGTGGTGATTTTCTGAACTGAGCTGGCATTCTGAGCTGGGCTAGTAAGTGTGTCAGTGGGCGATTAGACCATTATTTGGGAGCGAAAAGTAGTGGTGTGGACCACTGGGCTACTGGGTACAGCGGGTTCAGTACCGGATGGGGAGAGGGGCAAGGTAAGTTGAAGGAGGGAGTAGAGTTTGTGGTATGACGAGTATGTGTTTCATTTTGTGTGGTATCCTGTGGGGGAAAGTGGCTTGGGAGGTCAGAGATTCGCGCCATTGATAAAACGTTTTTTAGTGTAAGGAATATGGATTCAAAGGTGCGTAGGTTGGCACCTTTAGCTTGTATCATTATAGTTTTGTTTCCAAAGAGGATTGTGGTAGCATTACCTTTCAACTTGGGTGAGTTAGAGATTGTTAGTTTGCGGCCAAACAGGATGTGAGTGGTTTTGGTTATGTGAAGGTATTTTGTTTGGATTATGTTCTATTTCGCAGGACGGGTAATGTACAAAATAATATCTATTCTCTTTAGGCTTTTTGAGGCATTGTAGTAGATATCAGCGATGAGTTATTCGGCTTGTGTTTAAGATATTTTGCAGCTGTTGTTGATAGGTGGGGGGGAGGGGGGGTGGTGGAGAAGGAGTTTAGACCGTAAGGCTTCAAGAAGGAGGGTAGTGCCAGGGTGGAGGGCGCTGTGGAAGCCTGCATCTTATAACCTTTACGGTGGGAGATCTTAGTTTTTCTTGGAGTACAGATAAGGAGATTTCATAGCTTCTCTTTGCAGGCCCTAAGATTTATTGTGAGTAGTGTCACTTTGACTGCAATTGACTCTGTTGTGAAGGCTGCTCTTGGAAAAGGGGCTCTCTGCTAATGTAGTATTTAGTAGGGGGGTGCAGCTCCTAGCAGTATGTTTGGGTTGGGTTGGACTGGAGCCAGCCTGGTCTAGTATGGCCACCATGTTGTCTTATCATTATTGCAATATGGATTGTGTGAGAGGAGCCTAGGATCAAGTGGTTCCCTTTCTGTTGTTATGGTATGAAGGGGGAGCCAAGGTGGTCAAGGAGGGACTTCAACCTCTTTCTATGTTGAGTGGGTGGGTAATGGGAGAAGCACCCGGGACTCGTAATTCCAAAAACTTCTTCTCCTAAGATCTGAGACCAATGCTGGAATCAGTCTAAACAGTAAAACATAATTTCTGCTCCTCTTTGTAGTATAGCCAATTGCCAGGACCCTTCAAAGGAGAGGGGCGGTAAAGGGCATGATCTGGGGTAAGAATTGTGGTCATCAGTGACAGGATCAAAATGATTGGTCATCGCAGAAACATCCCAGTGAAACCATACATTGTTAAGTTTCAAGCAGTCTATACTGTCCATTTACTCAAGTGGCTCCTAGTACTAAGGACAGCAAAGTAATAAGGACCTGTAAGGTTATGGCAAATCATGAAGTCATATGGACCTCTATGAGAATGGAAGCCCAAGTCGATCTAGGCAAAACCTAATAATGACCTCCAGAATCAGTCAAGTAGTTGATTATGCTCCTAGGATTGTACTCTAGAAAGCCCTGCTTTTTTTTTGGCTTCCTGGCCATTCAGCAGCCTTCAATACCAATCACAAAGCATTAATTCAAGCACACATGGCCATCATAAGCAGTGTCTTGAGTTGGTTCTGCTCTTAATTATCTGATAAGATCTCCTCTCCCCGTCATAAGCGAAGTACCACAAGGATCTACATTCACCCCAATTCTATTCTGTCATGTCCTTTAGGTTAGTCCCATCATGTACATACTGATTACATACATTTTGTCCCATCCACATGACATAACGGTCTTACACAAGTGACCTTTTACCTAGTAGCTTTCTTCTGTCTCTCCGACATCAGGCTCTTGGTACCATACCTTAATCCCTGTACCTGACGTACATAAACATGTCCCCAGGCATGGTAGATTTATTCTGTATAAGGGTCACCACTTTTTTTCATCCATGACCAACAGCCAGCTGTGCATGATCATGTTGGTTTAGCAGAGGATTAGCGAATGTTTTCAAAACATATCGATTCTGGAAAAACCCTGGAGTGACCACTTTAGTATAAAAGACCCTCACTCCCCCTTAGAAACACAGAGGAGAATTCCTTCCAGGCTGGACCGAGACACTGCAGGCTGATCCTTCGACAGGCAGAGACCGGACATCCCTTGCGGGGTGCCATCCTCGACGCAGAGACGGGGTCCTTTATTCAGAACCATCAGGTGAGGGGTTAGTACTTCCCCGGGGAATTCTTGGCTCCATTAGGACATATCCTACCACTTACACATACATGCTTCACCTACACATCTAGGCTAGGTAGGCTACGCATCGTAGGAGTACGCCAACACTATTGTTTTATGTAATATGTTTTTATTCATCTTATTAGCACTATGGTAGAAATGTATCTACTTTTTACTATATTGGTACTAGCAATTACATTTGTCTGCTCCTGTCTTTTGATTGTCGTAGCTAACATGTTTCATACTAGACTGATGCTTGACCAATAAATAATTATTGAAACCGTCTCAATCGTCATTCTAACTATTCTGAGAAAAGCAAGCCCGAGTGACTGAGCGAAAGATACCGTATTGTTTCCACGATACCCGAAGAATCAGGGTTGTCATGTTCAGTGGTTGCCAGAAACTACATACACCACTGTAGAATACAGGGGGGGTGGTAGTGGCACCAAAGAGCTAGCTGGTCTAACGGCTGACTCATCCTGTGTGGGTGTCCAGAGTCAGTCTGCACACTAAGCCCTCAGTTTAGGTCATCCAAAACGCACAGGTCCTGGGGGATCCTAGGAACTACACAACATGGCGCCGCCAGCGTTGGTTAGGTTCTTATATTAACAGTGAAATCTGAGTAGTTCAGTCGTGCTTTCTCAGACAATCCTACTCACATTTTCCAGAGACGTCTGAAGTGGGAAGGTTAATCCGCCTCAGCTGAGCAGGCACACCCTGTGTATTGGCTGAAGGTTTTAAACAAGCTTGTAAGGATCAAAGGTTCCCATATTGTGCTAAACCCTACCTCTTAAAAACCTATACTTTCTTCTCTTTTCAAAAATGACTGAAACCGCAAATGGCGGTGGAAGTGAGGAAGGAGATGAGTTTGCTAATGCTCTTAACATTACATGAACTACCTGCAACAGGTGGCCATGTTACCTTCGTGATTGAGGCACGAGGTGTTCGTATCAGAGGTATTCTATTCATGGGTGAAATTCCCACCTGCAGATCCACAGACACTATTATTTCACGAATAGATTGAAGTGGATCCACCGGAAGAATACATCCCATACGAGGACATTGAAGTCCCGTTAACTTATCAGCAACATGAAAACTGGTTTAAAGGCGCCCTAAAACACACAACTTCAGTCGCAAGACTCGGTCCGCTCAGCATAGGAGGAGCGACGTGGCCGCTCTTAGTGGCATATACTCCACATCCTGAGATAGACACACTCCCAGTAGGGAGTAGCGTACACTTTACAAAGAAGTAATCAAGCTATACAGACATATTGTCCAGTTCGTCATGCGAACACTCACATTACAACCTGCGAGAGCTGCTCCACATGGCGCAGTCCAGTCCCACCACACAGCAACAATTACCCCATAAACACTAAAAGCAGTAATGGGTGCGTTCCCATCAAAAAGGGATCAAGTCCCTTTCTGGATTGCCCAGAAAATAGCACAGTTGGAAGCAGTATTTCCCCATACAGGTCCGCAGGAAAAACACAGAATGTTAACAATTTGCTTGCCAATGGGAATAGTTCCCTCAACTGAGGATTGTACCACATGGGGAACAATCTTTGCTGCAGTATATATTAGAATACACGGTACCCCAACCATATCAGTTATTCCTGAAGTATTGAAACAGATCGACAATGAGTACGGGGCAAGACCTGCCCTGGACTTGGGGATAAAACTTATGGGTAATTTTGACCAAGTCTTGGCAATTATGCTGAGCAACATCAAGGGGGAAGCAGCAGCGGTGGCTATACACCAACGCCTAAGGGAAACACCTCCTGTGAACCAGGAGCGTGCACTACCAAAAATTATCGAAGACACCTATGCTTCACTAGGTAGAGCTAGTTTGGGAGCCAAACCAGGGAAACCACTAGTGGTAAGTAGTTCTGAAAAAGAGAACTCCAAGCAAGCACCCACTTCTTCTAAAAAGAAATGGGATAATAGTCAACCTAAAAATAATAATAACAGAAACACTTCACGATCAAGGGGTGGGTCTCCCCAACGGGAGTGCTCTGAAAAGAGGTACAACCTTAGGAATCGTGATACCATTAGGAAACCTGACCGGTATCAGGATACTGATACACGTTCCTTTCGTTCCTTTCAGGGTTCATCAAAAAGCTCGGAGAGGCAAGGACGGTCAGAAAAAAAATTGAAGATCGACCAAAGGGAAAAAGGGAAACGCATCACACTTCAGATTTCATTATCAAACAGGAATAACCTAAAGCAAAGACTCAATTCAAAAAGAAGAAAGTAGCTGGCTTAAAAATTCGAAATGCCCAGGTTACTGAGGACTCAGCTACTGAACGGGGAATGGGCTCTGATGATGCTAGACAGCGCGGCAGAAGTAACAATAGCTCGCCAGAACCTGAAGGAATTTCTGGTGACAGCAGTATTGAATGAATACATCACGGTGGAAACACCAGATACACGAGTGTGTGTCCCACACCGTCTACACAAAATCAATCTCCAAATGGAGGGGGACATCTCAAGAAAAATTAAAGGTCTCTTTTGGGAAAATTTGACATTTGGATATGACATCCTGTTAGCAGAAAAATATTGGCCACCTGAATTTATAATGGATTGCCCAAAAGGTGAAAGTGTCAGTTTGCCTGCTTTTTCCCCGACCTCGTTCTTGTTTCCTTAAAACACTCATACGCGCGGGGGTGGGCGCAAGCGCTATACCGCAACCATGTAGGATGCGACGTGGAGTCAAAACACCATGAAATCCCATTACAATTACTCCAACTCCACAGAGACAGTACCCTATTAAAAATGAAGCAAAGAAACAGGTCAAAAAAATCTTAGACCAACTAGAATACCAAGGTGTGATTGAAACTTTCACCTCCTCAATGAACAACCCTTTGTTTCCCGTAACGAAACCTGACAACACATGTCGTTTGGTTTTAGATTACAGACATTTGAACCCATGCACAAAAACATTTGCAGTTCAGAACGCACACAGCGCCACATTGATGAATAACATTGTCTGGAAGAAATACAAAACACTAGATATCTCGAGTGGATTCTTCTGCCAAAATAAAGCTCCTGAAAGTCGATATGTGATGGGAATTTCTGCCCTCGGCACTCAGCGTCAGTTTTGTCGCCTGCCCCAAGGTTATAAGAATAGCCCCGGGCTATTCTAGGCAAGAGTGTCAGAGCTATTACAAACTTACGACGAAGAGGCAGTGTCCTATGTAGATGATATTTATCTGACGGATGATGAATTACCTGATCACTTGTGCAGGGTGAACAACATAATTGTTGGGTTTGGCAATTTGGGCTACAAATTTAACTTCAAAAAATCAAAAATTGCCCAGCTCAGCGTCCTATTTTTGGGATATGAGCTGTCAAGTGAAGGCAAAAGTCTTCCCGCTAATTTTCTAGAAAAAATGCGCGCTAATCCAGCCTCCAAAAACTCTGAAGGGTTTACAATTCATTTTAGGATTTTTAAATTTCGGCAGAACATATACTCCAGATTACGCAGAAAGAGTCAAACCTTTCTACGATTTAATCAGGCCAGATTTCACAGCAATCAAGTGGACTCAAAAACAGACACTTTACGCACAGTTCAAGCTGACATGATAGCTTCAAAACATTTGCAGATACGAGTAAACGTCCGCAACCTGGTAATACGAGTCGTCCCCGGGTTATCAGGGTACACCTACATCACATTCAACGAAGGTGAGACAGTTCCTATCGCATACAAATCTCATCTGTACAGAAATGCTGAAAATCAATTTGCAGCAACAGAACAAATTCTGATAGCAGTAGACTGCTGTAGTGAGAGAAAGAGCACTAGCATATGGGAAACGCATTATTGTTGTGACCCCGATACCGACTTTAGAAGCGGTAACTAAAGCCAGCATTCCAAATGCAAAGGCACTGCATCCACGATGGATACAATGGGCTAATTCTCTCACAGGAATAGATACGATCCAAGACTTAGAACACAAGCATTCCTGCAATACAAACAAAATACCATCTACCGAATGAAATCTTGCTTCTTGATCAGCACGAATACATCATTTATACTGACGGTTCTGCGCAACCTACCATAGGAAGTAAACAGCAGTATAGCGCTGCATGCGCTATAGTGAAAGGTCGGATGCAGGATGGTAAGTTCCACCCAAGCAATAAGACTACACAATCTCTGGGAGATTGTACAGCGCAGTTGGCAGAACTGAAAGCCCTGATACTAGCACTACAGTATACGGATCGGGAATTCCCCACACTGATTGGGTGCGATTCGTTTTACTGTGTGCAATCTTACAATAAATATCTTCACTGCTGGGGCCAGAATGGGTTTAGAGACGCCAGGTGTGGCCCGATAAAACAAATTGTTATGGGAACAAGTGGCAAAGCTAAAAGCATGCCTGCCACGGGCTCAAGTTATTCACACCTTGAGTCATCAGCGTGTTGGCATACACGCTAAAGGGAATTCACTGGCTGATGAAGCCGCCATGGCGACAGTGTGAACTGCTGCCGTTGACACAATAACTCGTTCAAACACGAGAATAGACGGAGATATACTAGTAGCTATCAATGCCTCAAAGAACGGCTCACCCGTCCTGCCAAAAAGCTTTCCACTCAAGTACTCCTACAAGTTAGATGCGCATAACACACCGTATGCTCAAATTCCAGGAGTGGGGGATAGAGTAATACCAAACAAAGATCGCAGATTAGGTTTGATACTAGCTGCACACAAGGTCTGGGCTCAGCACACGCAGGAGTAACTGCAAAATTTCATTATTAAAGCAGCGTTACTGGTGGTCGAGGCTGACAAAACAAACAAAGGACTATGTCCTGACGTGCAATATTTGCCAGCAGATGAAGGGTTCCACCATTCACAAGCCACCACAAACACCATTACTGATTTCAGACAGACCTCTTGCATGTGTCTATTTGGACCACTGCGGCCCCTTAAATTCTGATGGGGCTTACAAGTACATCTTGGTGGCAGTGGATTCATGCTCTAGATTCCTATGGGTTTGGCCCCAGCGCTCGGCTGACACTCGAACTGTTATAAAGGATTTGCAAATCTTCATCGGGACATACGCAATTGGCACGTTACATTCCGACCGTGGTCCTGCGTTTAGCTCTAGGGCTTACAAGGAAGCCATGGAAAGTATGGATGTGGCCTTGCGGTACTCCTCCCCCTACCATCCTGAGGGAAATTCGGTGGTGGAGAGGAAAAACCGGGACCTAAAGAAATCCTTAACAGCAAGGCTATTAGGCGCGGGAGGTACATGGGTCAATCACCTATATGGGGTCCAGAGGGCACTCAACAACATGCCAAGAAAGTCCTTGGGAGGTCGTACCCCTTATGAAATCCTGTTTGGGACATGAATGTGGGTACCTGATCTCAATTGCGCCAGGACAGTGGCGGATGCAAAACCATTTGAACTGAATGACCGTTTGGCTGTTTTACAGGAACTCAATGAATTCCGAGCGTTACAAAGCAACGTGCAAGTCAAACGCACCGCCACTGGGGAAGTGAAACCAGTTCCGGCAAGACCTGCCTGGGTCCCGAAGATTGGGGACCTGGTCAGGGAAAAGATCGTGGACAGAAGAGAGTTTGGGCCATCTTACAGAACAGCTGTACCTGTCCTAGCGGTAGTGGGAACAAGAACAGTACTTCTTCCGCCTCTTGCCGGCAAAAAAGAAAAAAAGATTCCTCTCCATTGATCTGATCAAACCGCATCATGTGGCCGATCCTCAACAATAGGCCACATGGGGTCCTGAGTAGCCGCAGACCTCCTCTTGCTACTATACAGGAAGTTCAGATGGAAAGCCTAATAACATTTCAAGACTCACCTACACACTGTGAAGGAGTAACGAATAATGGGAGTACAAATCACACCAGTCGAAATTGATAAGCATCAAGAAGAAACAACAATGCAAGATGCAATTCGGCCCACCAATGATGTCTACGTTAATGTGCCTTCAAACGACACATCTGCCAGTTCGACAAAACCTGCGGAGCTACCAAAGGTAGATCGAACTGCGTCTGGCTACTTCATCAACTTCGATGATTTCTCTTCAGATCCAAGTGAACCTGATCAAATGCCACCCACTTAAAAAGAAAGAAAAATTTGCCAATTCTATCTTTTGCTCAATAAGACTTACTTAGTGCCACCTTGGTTGCATATTTGGTTTGCAATAGGGGTAGTATACCTGTTAATTTGGATTGGCACAGTGACTGTCTTTTTTCTGCTTCTGAACGGTCATGATCTCCCAGAACGCTCTGCAGTGCAATCCGTGAACTTGGTCCTGAAACCACATACGTCATCACACCGTGAACAAAGAGACCTGTGCCTGGTGAACATTACAGCAGTTCCAATACCTGATGGTATAGTTTGGGATAAAATGTCTTATGATGTATATGGCCCCACTGAACATTTGAAAATTCCACATTTGTTTAAAATTTCTTTAAATGATTTCATTACCCCCAGTACACTATCTAATGATTGGGACATTGAGACTGTAAATACTATGCTCACAGATTTAGAACATTCTGCTGCATTTTCTTACAGAGAATTGTATGAGGATACAACTGACTACGATACCATGTTTTGTTACCAGCATTATGGCCATCATTTTTTGCATAGAGCAAGTGTACCACGCACGGCTAATGTGTACCATCAATGGGAACATTGCCCAACACCACCAAAAGGTAGTTCTGCCACATTCACACAAAAGTTCGCATACTTTTCGGGGTTCAATACATCCGACCCAGAATCGTTTTTACTACAAACTTGCACAAACTAATGCAACAGCGAAGAAAATTATGCTAACAAACACAAAGCTGATATATTCAGCACCTTTTATCTCCCAACTGTCTATACAGGGTTTCGACTACTGGAGAGACACCATAGACACGAAATCTATCTGTGGGACAAGAGAATGGCAGGTTCAGGGAACGGAGGCTTTATTTAGAGCTTGCCTCATACCATTACAGATGATTTTCCTGAACAGAACAGTGCAACAGACTACCTGTTATGGGTTTGCAAAAATCAAAGACCTCAAAACACCGAGCATCCCTTCACCCACACCTATTAAGGGGATTTCCCATAACACACTAACAAGTGGAGGGACACTGGAAAAAGTACATATAATTAGTCATCTCCCGATTGGAAGGGTTGGTTGGTTTGGCCAGCAGATACGAATAGGTGTCACTCAAGATTCAGTGGTACAACCGAAGGGTTTAGTATCCATAGGCCCGACCCACGTTATGTACACACAGACGACCAAGGGGTAGTGACTTTCTATAGTGTAGGGAAGTTGTGCTTAGATTAGCTAAAGACCTCAACGCTTTCACAGGTGAAACAACACTTGTCCCTTTTTGTCAGACAACATGGATCTTAGGGATTTCTTGTTAGGTCCCAAGAAACCACGTAGGAAACGCTTCTTATATACCATCTATAATGAGGTTTGGAAAGTCTCCCAACAGGAAGCTGCAGAGAGACTTCGTGAAATAGATAGAATGAACCTAGAAAAGGCCTTAGCTGTGGTAGACAATGGCATGACCACATTCTCGTCTCGTATTTATTCACTGGGCAACATTGTGTCCTCAGCCTTCGACATAATGGAACAAGATATGTCTATTTTACAACATGGGCAATCTCAGCTACGCGCTATTATGCTTCTAAGCTGGACGCTTCAATCATTACGTTCTGGCCACGTTCCATGGCGATACATTAAAGACACAAATCTGTTTTCGGCTTACAATCTGACCGACAGACAATTGACCATGGCACGCAGAGATGCGAAGTACACCATGCTGCTTATTGAAAAACTAGAGAAGTTACCTTTTAATGTAGCAGAATCACCATCTACGGAATGGTTAATCCATGGCTATATCACACTGCCAATCACGACATTCCAATTCCAGTGCTGCCTGAAATATTACCCAGTAGGCAGGTATGAAGTGTTGGGCGAAGGTTACATATGAGAAACTTGGGAGTTACCGTACACATATAGGTGCAGGAACAAGGAGAAGGAAGTTTTCTTGAGTGGTTCAAACTGCGAAAAGGCCTTGAGTGGGTCTTTAGTGTGTAAAGAAATATCGCTGCACAGCGCATGTAATGCGTCAATAGAGAACTTGTCCTGCTACCTGAAGGGTTTTCCAGCTGCCGTGATTCATCCGGTTTTCGAGTTACTTTCAAATGGGAGTTACTTGATGCTGAATGACCAAGGCTGCTGTGGTATGACGCCCGGCATTGCTTATCTAGTGACCGTCAACTCCAGGGTTATTTGTTCTAAGCAAGTATTGTTTTTCCCAGCTTGCACAGTTAGGGAGGCACCACTGTGGCCTTCACTGAATGTATCCAACATAGGGTTTGATTCTCTGAGCAGACTGAAAGCCATGCTGTCCCAGCAAAATGTGGCCTTAACTTCAGCCCGAGAGACTTTTGATCTCCAAGTGGCAAGGTCTTCGGCAGAGACACAGGCTCTGGTCCGTACGAACTTCCCCCTTCATTTCAGAGAAATGGTCCATCATATCTTTAACAGGTCTGATACGAGTGGTATCGTACACTTATTTAAGAGCATTGGATCAGGTCTGTTAACCACCTTTCAAACCATTTTCGGAGTAATTCCATCTTTCATACACTCTGTACTTGGAAGCGTTTTTGGAGGGCTTCCTTTGGTCCTGCTTTCGGTAGCGGGCATCCTGATTTTACTTCTATTGCTTCGCTTAGTGGGGTTACCTCGGCTTCAAGAGCTGAGGGAGCATTGGTTCCTGTCTTTCAGACCGGCCTGGCTAGACTGCATCCTGCCTGTCTTCCGCTGCCTCTTTTGCAGATTCAAACGCGTGTTGGACCTCTGTCTAACACTTCCATCGGTTGCACCGCCGGACATGGACATGCTCCTGGTGCCTTTACGGGCCCATGTGCACAGTTGTCCGCAGCGTATTCCCATGTTGATGATGGCGTTCCTAGAGCCTCCACGGGATGCTTCAGCTCCTGTTGGACCGGAGAACGGCTCTGCAACGGATGCACAAGCATCAGTCTCAGGCACACAGGCATCTAATTCTTCCCAGACGGCTGCCGTGGAAACTAGTGATGACCATCTCTGCTCATTGGATCTCATACTGGAGGTAACAGTGATGTTGAGTCTTCAGCGCAGGATTCTTAAACAATCTGGACTTTTCTGTGCTGGGAACCGTTTGGGCAATTTTTAAACATATACCAAATTGAAGGTCGAACAGACTTTGTTTTTATTCTCTGCTCTATATGAACATAGTGGCTTTCAAGGTGCTCAGAAAAACAATGACATTATATTCAAAATATGGAGGACCTTTTATGAACGCTTTTTAGGGAAGAATACCTTTTTTTATATAGACCTTGCTTTTATGGACACTTTTAAAGACTTTTTAAGTGCTTTTTAGTATGCTTTTAATATAAAGGATATTTTATGCTTTTTTTTGGCCATCATTACCTAGCTGACCTTGTTGACCTTTTGATGAGGAGTGGGTGTCATGTTCTTTAGGTTAGTCCCATCATGTACATACCGATTACATACATTTTGTCCCATCCACACGACATAACGGTCTTACACAGGTGACCTTTTACCTAGTAGCTTACTTCTGTCTCTCCGACATCAGGCTCTTGGTACCATATCTTAATCCCTGTACCTCACGTATATAAACATGTCCCCAGGCACGGTAGATTTATTCTGTATAAGGGTCACCAGTTTTTTCTATCCATGGCCAACAGCCAGATGTGCATGATCATGTTTGTTTAGCAGAGGATTAGCGAATGTTTTCAAAACATATCGATTCTGGAAAAACCCTGGAGTGACCACTTTAGTCTAAAAGACCCTCACTCCCCCTTAGAAACACAGAGGAGAATTCCTTCCAGGCTGGACCGAGACACTGCAGGCTGATCCTTCGACAGGCAGAGACCGGACATCCCTTGCGGGGTGCCATCCTCGACGCAGAGACGGGGTCCTTTATTCAGAACCATCAGGTGAGGGGTTAGTACTTCCCCGGGGAATTCTTGGTTCCATTAGGACATATCCTAGCACTTACACATACATGCTTCACCTACACATCTAGGCTAGGTAGGCTACGCATCGTAGGAGTACGCCAATACTATTGTTTTATGTAATATGTTTTTATTCATCTTATTAGCACTATGGTAGAAATGTATCTACTTTTTACGATATTGGTACTAGCGATTACATTTGTCTGCTCCTGTCTTTTGATTGTCGCAGCTAACATGTTTCAAACTAGACTGACGCTTGACCAATAAATAATGGTCCAATCGTCATTCTACGTATTCTGAGAAAAGCAAGCACGAGTGACTGAGCGAAAGATACCATATTGTTTCCACGATACCTGAGGAATCAGGGTTGTCATGTTCAGTGGTTGCCAGAAACTACATACACCACTGTAGAATACAAGGGGGTGGTGGTGGCACCGTAGAGCTAGCTGGTCTAATGGCGGACTCATCTTGTGGGGGTGTCCAGAGTCTGTCTGCACATCAAGCCCTCAGTTTAGGTCATCCAAAACACGCAGGTCCTGGGAGGCCCTAGGAACTACACGACAATTCGACTAGTACTTGGAAGGAAATTCATCCTTAGCAGATGTGATTAATCTAGTTATCTGATGAAAATCTGCCTTACAATCAATCGAGAAGACATATGCCTCCTTATGTCGCTTGGTACAAAAGCCCTCAGGTTTTACAAAATCTCTGGTCTAGGCCTATTCATGTAAAGAAAAATGCCAGGACAGAATGGTGCCAACGTAAATTGCTTTGTCAAGAGAAACTTATCTTTAAACATTCTTCTCCGTAACCTAGGACCATGTCCTCTCAAACATCAAAAAGGAAAAAGCTATGTGATGAGTGGTCTCCCGGAGGCTACTCACATCTGCTCCACCTCAAGACTGTATTCCATGTAGCAGCCAGATTGATTTCAAGCCCAAAGAAGAGCATATTCTACCAATCTGGATACAGCTACTCTACCTTCCTCTCACTTTCTGGATTTTATTCAGCACCTATCAACTCACAAACCCTTCTATACACTCAAGCTGAGATATGCTGTTGGTAAACTGCATACATGGGATATTATAAGCAAAAAACAGCTTAATGCTCAAGACTTGAGATCCCCAATGCACCTAAAAACAGGAATTTTCCTTCTATGCTCAGACTCCAGAATGACCTTTCACATCAATCTCGGAGAAGCTCCTACCCTCATGCACTTCAAAAAGTTATCAAAAGGCGCATTTTAACTCCTTTCTTCACTCAAACCCTAACACTCCAGCTTTATCTGGCCCGCATTTACAAATTCTACTAGTGTAGGTGTTCCCGAATATCAACAGTTCCCTTACACCTGTAAATGTCTACAAATGCCATGTTATTGACTCCTACTCTCTTGCAACCCACTTCTATTTTGATTGTTCACATCTAAATAATCCTTGCACCCGCCTCTAACCACAGCTGTTTATTGTTGTGTTAGCTACTGATTGTGTAATTTTCAAACATGCCTTTGTAACCTCCTCAACTTGTAATATTTCTTGTTACTAAGTACATTTCATTAGACTACAGGATTAGGCTCACATTCTGTAAATGCCCCCAATAAAATTAGAAAATAAATAACAACTGCAACAAAGAAGTATAAACACAAGATAAATATTTTTAATAAAAAAGGCAAAATAATAGCCAGTCTTTACAATATTTAGCATTTATGTTACTTTTAATGCACACAATTCACAATCAGCTATCACATGCACAACCAGACTTTCTACAAAAAGGAAGCAATAAAAAGAATTAAGACCACACCCTTCATGGTCTAAGATGCCCACATCCCAGTCTCCAGGACTAGACAAACTAAGTCTTCTCCTCGCTCACTCGCTTCGGTCTTTTGGTTCTCGATATCGCCACTGGATATACTCAAAAATATCTTCTTCGCTGTCCACAGGAAGCGGTTCGCCAGCAATTCCTGCAACAACAATTACCTAATATTTACACCAAGGTGAAGCCTCATTTACGACAACATTTTAGAACAGGCACGTGAAACAATTGTGTTCCAAGTGGTCAGAAGTCAATCAATTTCTGATGCAAGAACAGTACAGGAGCAAGCATGGAACACTTTTGGGTAACCCTGATTTTTATAAGATAATATTTGCGACAGAAACAAACATTCCTGCAGCGAGTTTCTTGGAAATATGATGACAAATAGAGGGTTAATTTAGCATTACCTCTCAAATTACCTCTATTTAGTTGTGATGGAATGAATAGGACTCTAAGCCCATATTCTGTACAGGAAACTCTAAGGAGAAGTCATGAGGTAAAGGCACTCTCCATATCCACAGTAAAAGTTGAAGGATAAATTAGGGATTGCCATCAGAGAAGACAGCACCCACATAGATTAAAAATACTAGGGGCCCTGATGTTTCAGAGGGGTTTTACCCATTCTTTGTGTATGGGTAAATTAATTTAAGATTAGGACCTTTACTTATAGCAGTAAATCCTATGCATGAAGGTCTGCAGAATTAGAATGAATATGGTTGGTGTGGTTTCTCTACGATCACACGGTTGGTCTACAAAGTAACAAAGGACTACAACCTGCACAGTGTCCAAAAGTAAATAATGCAGCATTGGACTTGAAGCCTCCATCTTTGCATCTATCTACATCAGAAATACATGTGCTAAAGAGACCCATGGAAAACACACATTACCCTCTGCCACTGACAAGCTAGGGCACCAAGTAGATGGAAAGGAAATTTAATCTTTTGGGAACAAATTGGAAAAATTAAGAAAATGGTCATGTTCCGAGCGGCTTACCAGGCTGCAAGTAGGGCAAGGAATCTCCACTATACACCAATGGATGGCTAATAGTGCGCTTGAGCAGTGAATGGTTTTGCCCCTGTGGACGTCCTCAGCCAACAGAAAACCAACATAATTCTGGATATTGACATTCAAAAGAACAAAGGATACACTTATACTGGTTCAACATTGCCTTAGACATGCTTACAACTAAGCAAGACTGAAGGGGGATGTCATCTATTGGAAACTCATGCTGAATTTTTTTTAACTGCAATTATCTGAGAAATCTTTGAGTCAGTGAATAAGGGTGAGGAATGTCTGAAAAACATCTTAGGGTGTGCGTGCAAAATCAGTACATTAATGGTTATGCTTTGTTCCTGTTTAGTACTGACTTGTTTGTCAAGCAAACAGTCCATTAGGCCCTCCGAAGAAATAGCGGGTCTCATTTGTTTATTTGCAGATGGAGGCTATAGCCCATAGGCACATCTGGGTAGGTCAATTAACTCTACATTCAGAAGTCCCAAAGAAAGAAATATCTGGGACCACAATCTCGCTATATTTTTCAGTATGAGGGAGGCCTCACAGAGGCATCTGCTCTAAAGAATGCAAAGTCATAGGAACTGCAGTTTGATTGGTACACTTGGATACAGACAATCCGGTTCAACAAGGCCCATTGCCATTTTCTATAGGTTGGGCTGAAACCAAAACCATAGTTGTAGATTTTATCCATACTTTGCGGGGGTTGCTCCCAAAGAAATAAGAGTGATTGAGTCCATACTAGATCTATGGAAAGTGAAATTTGATAGTGCTATATTTTGCAAGTCAGGACCAGATCCACTAGGCATACCCATGGATGTCTAGTCTACCTACAACTCATGATACCTACGGGAAAAGACATGGGGCAAATTTTCCAATACACACGCTCATGGGTCAGAGGCAAAATAGCAACGTTACCTTTTTCCATACAATACTTCCCAATACAAGCTAATTCCCCTCTGTATTCCTAGCATATAAACTTGTGTCAATAGGGACTGTGGTCCTGAAGAAACTAGTTACTTACATGTAATAATGGTTTTGCAGCTTTAGCTCTCCTTGATTCACATGGTGTGCATCATTACACCATTTAGTGGTTGGGTTTAGAAGTGAATTAAAACAAAAACCTTTTCCTACTCTTGTTGGAGCTCGACATAGGCGGAGCCAGAGTATGGCGTCGATCATAAGCCCACAACTCTTTCTTACGTGTTCACTGTTTTAAATTCTTTTTTTATATTTTTCCTACACTACTTTTTCATTGGGAAGCTCCCATTGACTCTAAAAGAGCTTAATTGTACCAAACCTTTATTACAGGTAAGTAACTGGTTTGTTTTGTGGTGTGAAATCTCTTCTAGATTCACACACTGTGCATAGATTACATATCAGTTTAACCTCCCCAGTGGTGAGGGGTTTGTGAGGGAGTTGATGAGAATAAATATTTTAGTACTCTCTGTCCCACTGGTATATATATCTCTTCACATAATTTATGAAAGTGGGCTCAGAGGGCCACCTATTTACAGGTGTCCTGTAGTCATGGCTATAAAAGCTAGCATGGCCCCTTAATTTTCCAAGTGGAAAGTGCTCTAGGTTTAGTTTATAATGCCTTATTAGTCAGTCAATATTGATAAGGATGGATGGATGGATATGGCTCTATACAGCGAGTGCCTGCAATTCACTTGCTCAAAGACGTGATTGCTACTATGAAAACTGTCTAACTTGTAGAATATTTGAGCGATGGTTTATGAAAGGAATCAAATGATGCCTTCATCACATCTGTTATCAAAATGTGTAATTTCCATTGTGGTGCAGGGGCCTTATGTGCAAAGAGTCTTCACCCACTTCATAAACCTTTTAACGTAATGGATTTCAAAACCTTTTTGTGAGTAGTCATTTTAATAAAGCTGCAATTGGTGAAAAATAAACTCTTAGAGAGGCGTACATTCGTTTGCATTCTACTAGGTTAGTAAGGTAATTCACAGTCACCTTCATGTCATACACAGGTTTTTATTTCTGTGGCACAAGATTAGGTTTCCATTTTTGGGGATAACACTTCCTAACGGAAGGCATACGTGCTTTTTTAATGATTGTAAGTTTTTCAAAGTTGCAAGTGACTGAATTTTTCTATCTCAGGTACCACACCATCAGTTGCATCTCCTCTGGGTTTGGGTGAAATACCCACCCCCCTCTAATTTATGTGTGTCCTTGTGTATTGATATCATGACACACATGTCCCATGACATTTGCATGCAGTGAAAGAACAAAGTTTGACATGGTAACCTTGGAGCTACCAGAATCAACGTCATGTTAGATACCCTGAACATCTCTAGGACTAGTGAATCAGTGGTAGAGGGGGGAAAAGTGTAAGCAAAGGTCCTGTACCAGCTTATCGACAGGGCACTCCTTAGGAAGTGAGGATGGTAGAGTCTGGTTGCGAATGACTGATCTGTTTGCAACAGTGTGACATCAAACGCAAAAGGTCCCATTGAAACTCAGAGTCATCTAGGGACAATGAAAGAAGGCTCCCCTCCCCTTGGACTTCTGCAGTACTCGACAGTCACCCAAGTCTTCTTCGGATCTTCTTCGGAGTTGAAGTCCTTGATGTCCTCAGCTCCCATAGCAGAAATGATCAGATACTTTCATTGTGGTTGTTGGGTAGACACAATTTATAGACTTGGTTCTGGTTCGAGCATGAAAACTTGTTGTTGCCAGAGGGATAAAACTTAAACGGATGTTCTCCATACTCTTCCCCCCAAAAAGAGTCATTCTCATCCGACCTGGTCCCAGTCTCTTCCAAAGACTTGTGCCCAAGTTGGTCACTGTTACTCTATGTCGATTTTAGGATATCTTGTGTTCCAGATTTTCATCACGTTAAAGTTATTTTCAAATGTTCCGCTGTAAAGGAGACGTTGAAGATGCACCCGAGATGGGCGGTTAAAAAAAAAAAAACCACCACTGAGATGGAATTTGTGTTTTGGTGCATTATGGTTTCAGGAGAGATGTCACAAGTCACTTTGAAAACCGAAACACCTTCTTCAAAGAGAAATTGGTTGTAATGCTCCAATCCCACCACTAGATCGCATGAGTGTGCAAAGCATGTGATTTACAGCTAGTCATGCTACAAACACATTTTTAGGTCTCGCCTGGCGACGCAGCGCGAAGCGCTGTCGCTAGCGAGAACTATTGTTACTGACTTGCTTTGGAAGGGAGACAGGAGCTGTGCACGCGCCGGACGGACTGGAAATGTGAACGCGCACGTGAACACGCACGTACAGACACGCGATGTGCACATCTCCTGTCCCCCTTCCGTCCTCGCAAGCCTCATGCAATATCATTTTTTTTTTTTAATGCGCACGCGAGCTCCAAGCGCGGCGCGCTTTACACTCACAGCATGCCTCACCCCACTTACCTGCTCTTGTGGGGACTCTGTGCTGCTCCTCGGCTGGTCTCCGTCTTCAGCAGGTCACTGCAGCAACACGCGGGGCTCCGTCTTGCTCCCAGGAGCCCCGCCTAAAATCCTGCTTTGGCCGCACCATGGGCATTCACGAAGGCGGGGTGGGCTCCCACCGGACTTCCTCTAATGGTTTTTTTTTTGTTGCTTTGGCGGCCTTGTCCCTGGGCCACACGAGCCGCGCAGCACTTATTCAAGTGCGGCGAAGTCCGCAGGCGCCGCCACTGGGCACGAGCCGCAGGCCACGCCGATGTGCACGCTCACGGCGTGCCTACAACGCGCGCATGGCGCTGTTTCACTTTCCCTTGTTGGATACGCAGCAGGAACCGTTTCTCATGAAACCAGCACAACCTCCCTGAGCTTTGCACTTACCAGACTTCAGCTCAATATGTGTCTCTGCTGGGGCAGGGACGATGGCGCACATTTCATGGTAAGCGTGTGTAATTAGCCCCTTGCCTCATTTCTTTCACCATGAGAGAAAGCAGCGCCAAGGCATTGACTGCGTGTGCCTGCACTGGAGGGGCCGGGAGTAAAATACTAACAGCCGCCAAGAAGGAAGCTGTGACAGTGGGCTTTACATAATTCATGAGCCCTGCTACTGAAACACATCACGGCGTGTGTATTCTTCTTATTTTTTTTTACAGTTTTGTAGTTTGTGACCTCGACCCGAACACGCTTTATACGAGCATCAGTTATATTACATAAGAGCACATTAATTTTTCCTAGGCACGGTGAGATTACGTGATTTGACCGGCAACATAGGCTATTGAGCCAACGCCGAAACTCGAACCTGGCTTTCCAGTTCCAAAGTCAGCAGCGCTGTATGTGTTAATACTTTTGCACCGCAAACTGAGTTCTGGTGCAACCTCATGTTCGTCACCTCTGAGGGTTTGGCAGGCGATTCAAGATTGTGTATAACTGTCTTACATGTTTGGATTACACTTTGACATTACATTTGACATCTTTACAGAATTTAGGCACAAGCAGATAAAATCTTTTTCACACAACCACAGAATTCTCCAACTTTCACAGTCATCAACTTCGCCACTAAAATGCATCCTGTATCTCGAATTTCTATTAGTGTAATAAATAGATTATTGTTTTAGAATTATTTCATACTCTTCTGTCAATAGGTTTGCCTTAATATATCTAGTAATTCAAAAAGAATGTGGACTAAGAATTATGTTTTTCCCTCGGTGACTATGACTGTCATATCAAATATCCCCCTTTTTCCTTCCAGTATTGGACAGGGTTATCCTAAAATTATGTCCGCCGCCAGAATTCTTCGTGGAATAATGGCAAGGGGGCAGGGTTTAGTTTGCCACTACCTAAAGTCCAATTAATGTGGTGCAACCGGTGATGATTCCCATGCCTGAGCGTGGGTGAAGGTAATGTGCATTGCCTTATGTATAATTTCCCCAACAGCCAAAATTCTCATAATGTTTCTACCCGCATTTTAGTGGTTCAAGAACCGTGCTATCTTCCCCAACTGATAACAAAGATTGATAATGTGTGTCCGACTGCCATTGCAGGCAGGACATTCTCTCTCCGGACGCTTTTTTTATTTGTAGAGCACGCATTTGCAATGCAATAGGTCTCGCATTTGCGAGAGTTTAAGCTATTGACATTGTAAGTGACAATGCCTTTTATTTATCTGTTTTAAAAACAGCACATAAATAAAAGGCTGTGTCATTTACAATGGCAATAGCTCAAACTCTCGTAAATGCGAGACCTATTGCATTGCAAATGCTTGTTGGTTCTTGCCTTGACACTGGATGCGCTGTCGTTTTTGTTTTGTTTTTAATAGTGGGCTTAGAGAACCCCCATTGCTTACCAATGGCTGGCTTCATTGTCATTCATTTGCTTGCTTCATTTTCATCAGCTGCCATTGGCTTACTTCCTCTTTGTGTGTCTGTCCCCCCCCCCCTTGAGCATGGATGAATTAGCTGTATCCTCCTATTGCTCATTTTTTTGTGTTTAACTACTCGCCCAAAGTGCATCTTTTTCAGCTGGCTCCCTCGTGCACTTCTCCACCTCCACTGTACGTCTTCTTGCCCCCATCCAACTTTCATTGTCCATGTTGCTTGCCCCTACCTGCCCCTCCTTATTCTGCTCGTCAGTGTTACCCACCTTCCCTTTTGCCAGTGTTGCTGGGCCCCACCTGCTCCCTTTCATTTTTGCCCATGTTCCTTGTCCCCACACACACTCTCTCCCTCTTTCCACTGTTGCCTGTGTTGCTCACACCACCTCCCCCCTTCTTCCTTCCGTTATTGTCCATGTTGCTTGCCCCTCCCACCCGTCTGCTCTCTCTCTATTATCCATGTTGCACTCCCCCTCCTGCCACAACAAACTAAAAAAAAGCGCTATGATGTGGACATATCTGGCTGTGTCATATCACATACTACCCCCCAACCACCCTCAGAAACCCCCCGCCAGTGTTGTCTTCTGCCCCACACTCTCTCCTGCCAGCAATTTTTAAAAAGCTATGATGTGACAAGCGTTGCACGTGTCATGGTGCTTTTTTAAAAAAAAAACTTTCAGCCATGCTGCTCTACAACATGGCTAAAACATTCACAAAGCCAATGCCATGTGTAGGTGAGACCTATTGGCTTTGCCAAAGCTTGTTTAAAACGTGTGTAAAGCAGAGGAGTGGCCTAGAAAAATATTTCCAAGCAGAGTGTCCCGCTGCAAGACTCTCTAATGGAAAACCAAAGTACTTACAGGCCACCAGTTACACCAAATCAAATAGTTAATTGAGTGGAGGAGGTACAGGAGTTCCAAACACCGTGTTGAGAAAGAAGATCCTCCCTTTAAGACTAAAATGCCACTTCATCAAGGTCAGAAAATACTCTTTTGATTCTTTTGGACAAACATAATTTCACAACAAAATCCCTTGGCTATTAGTTTACAACACAGAGATTGTCCAGGGAATAGTAGGCCTTTGACACAGATTTCTTATTTCCAATCTGAACATCTGATATAGAGATAAAATGGCTGCCGACCGTCTACTTCTAAAAGGAGCACAAATTAATATAGTGGATCAAGTAATCATGACAAATGGCCAAAGGAGTGCTGTGTTAAGGGCATCAAATGTTATGGTATCACTCTAGTAGAGTTAAAATGGCCAAATTGCCTACATACAGGTAATATTAACCAGCCTGCTGCCAAGTATAATGTAGAGCAGAAAACGATAGGACAATACCAGTAATCAAAGTTAGTAAATGAAAAAAACCGACAAAAAGAAAACAAAAAGGTGCAGGGCATTCAGTGATGGGTTGATGCTGTAGACAAATCAGAGGACTATGGGGAGTCTCAAAGTGGGAAGCTCAACTATCTGTACTCACCAGTGACTCCTATTGGGCGGATGGTGTACTCATTCAGGGTAAATCCCTTTTCCAGGGCATGAGTTCTCATGTTCTTATTAAAAATATCGCTGCCAGTGAAGTAAAGAACTCCGCAGTAGTACTGATCCTTGGGAATCAACCTATGGGATTTGAAAAGCATTAACACAGTATCAAAAAATATTAAAGTGCATTAACACCTTTCATACAATAAAGAACAACATCGGAGAGGATCAACAAATTGCAGAAAGGAGACTAACTCTTAACCATCCCCTGCCACACTCCAGCCATACTACAGCCAGCCCTTGTCCTCACACTGAGAATGTCGATTCTCATAGGTTTAGTGCATAGAGAATCGTGATTTTATTAAAGACAAGGAGGCTAGCATTATGCATAACCTTTTATTCACCAACTTCTGAGCAGCACTTTAAAAGCTTCTAATAGAACAGTATGAAGTCACAAAACATTAGAACATTCCACATAACATAAGCCCTCAACATTCTAGGCTCATCCTCTTGTGTGCTGCTTCTGAGCAGATACGTATAGTTTTGATCTAGTGTGATTATTTTGAATGATGTGGTTGATTTAGTTTTTGTATGGTACATATGTTAATGAGAAAGTGTTTATTTGCACTGTAGGTTTTGACTTAGAAAATGTTTGCGAGTGTGGTTTGTATGAATAACCCAACTTTCGGGTTAATTTCATTAAATGGTTTGGCTGGTCGATTAATCAGGAACAATTATAATTGGGTAAACAGGGAAGGATTTGGTTTAAGGAAAGATTGGATTTAAATTGTTTAATGCTGAAAATGTAAAGGTTTCATTTTTAAATTACCAACCGTTTCAGTGTGATGGCTGGGAGTCTAGCGCGTGGAGCGTGAGGCCTTGGTTGCGGATCGGTGAGTGAGAGATTGAGAATGAGCGTCTCGTTCTCTCTCTCGCTGCTTGCCGAACGATGCTTCAGGCTGTTTTTAAGTGGAAATAGAGCGCATTTGGACTATGCGAGACCAAACGAGTCTATTTCACAAGGGAAAGGAGCGCATTTCTTAAGCGCATTACGTTTACACTTGCAACGTAAGGTTACTAGGAAACAAGTCTCTGATCGGCGACGGAATGTCAGTTGACAGCTGTCTGTTGCCGATTGGAGAGTAGAGTGCAATGTTTTAATGAGGAGACAGTTTTTTAACAAAGACAGAATAAAAAAATAAAAAAAGGAATAAAGGAATTAAAGATGGTGAAGGTAAAATAATTAGGTATTTGTCTAAATAAATTAGGGAACTTGGAAATTTATAGGAAAGTGAGATAAAGTTGAGAAGATAGAGAGGTGAGCTTATTTTTTAGCTCGCAAAGGGATTAAAATGAGTGAAGGAAGAGAAATGAGCCCTACGGATGTACAGGAGGAAATAATTAGAAGGTTAATAGAGAAGGAAATAGGGACTAAGGTGCAAGAAACTGTGGAAAGGTTAGCAAAAGAAGGGAAAAGAAAATGTGATAATTTAGAAGAAGAGTAATTTTGGACATCATCAGAGGAGGAGGATTCTCAGAATAGAGGACCAGGTGAAAAGTGTTTTAAGAAACGAAAACACAAAAATAACGTAGAAAATATTAATAGTATATTGAATAAGAAAGGGAATGAGCAGAGTAATGGGAAAGGTTTGACAAGTGTCCCAAGCGGCACAAAAGAAAGGCAGGTTGACCCTGTAAATGAAAGAGGCGGACACCCTTCCTGGTCAACAAATACTGAGAATGAAGAATTTGATGAGTATGTTTTGGATCTTGAGTACAATGAAGATATAATGCTAGCCTCCTGTCTTGCCATAAAATTACTGATTACAATAAACAAGACTCCTATTCCTTTTCATACAGAGTGCACTTGCAGTGCTGGAGTCTCCACTCCACTTACAATCCCCGCTATCGTTGCGATTTATTTTTAAAAACAAATGTAATTGCAAGATATCAGAATAACGTACAATGAAATCAGAGTAGATGACAAAGTGTTGGTTTTGACAATGTAGTAGAAACAGCTCTGGAGCCAGTCCCTGATGCATAAGTGGTTTTCTTCTGCCCAGAACAAGTGTCAACATAGGCAGTAACTCAATGTAGTACTTATGTAGTAATTATTGTACTCCAATTCCTTCATATAGGTAAGAAATCCAAACCTCAGCAACTAATATGGCTAGAGCAAGGGGAACAGTAGTTTAAGCCTGTACACAGAGTCTGCCTTGATTTTCTCACCAAGCAAGACCTTAGTAAGGAAAGAAAAACACTCCCTTCGCATAGATGTCCCAACTGAATGTCGCTCCCCAGCAGACCTCTTGTGGAAGAGTTTCCATCTGTAGTGACATACAATCCTATTAAAAATGAACCTAAGCGTGTACTACAACAGGACCTAGTGCTTAGTCTCACTTCCTGTTCACTTGCTGTGCTAGGAAATAAGGAAGCACCCAGAAGTGGGGCGGGAGAGCAGGACTTATGGAGGAGAATAAGAATGGGAGTTGCCTCCACTACCTTCAAATCCCTAGAGTCTCAAGCATTCCATACCTGTATGGGACATGCATGAAAATCAGAAGTGATTCATTTTGTCAAATATGACGACCAATTTGGGCTTGTACACTAGAGCGGACATATAATGCACACACAAGATATGATGACATTTCTTGGGGCTGTATTTCAGAATACATATGTTGAAATAGGCTTCTGGAGGACTACCGATTAATAGTTTTCAAAGAGGTAGAATTTTTATTTTGTGAATGATGTTCCACTCCATACTGCAAGGCACCACTCAATGGGTAATTAAAGCCTTATAGGTCTAACTGCACTAGCCGAGGCTGGAGAGCATTCGTTGATTTTGTTCCTGTGAAATCAGATAGCCCTCCTCAAGTCCATTGCGGAGCTTTCCTTTAGCCTCCAACGAGAGACAGGAACAGAGAAAGATAAATCACTCATTCACACGAAAGCCGGACAAGCTTGAAGCACACACACAAAGCAAGTGGACATTACGACCTCCAAAAAGGCTGCCTGCTGAATCACCGCTTTAAATGCAGCCAGGTGCCATAGATCCAAAAGCATGGGTCGAAGCTGATAACACACCATTTAAATACCATAGTGGATGACATCTTCTGACTCGCATGTATATGTGGAAGAAGCCCTCAAAGTGGTACAAGGTTATTGTACAAAAGGAGGATATTTCACAGAAACCAACCACCAATGGAAGACTATACGAGAATATAATCCTCATGCCAGAGATGACCAAATGCAATGTGTGTCCAACGGCAAATATGAGTCATTGGCTCCTATACTGATAGACTTTTTATTCTACCCAAATTATGCCCGATAGCTGTACAGACAGTTCGAGTTCAAGGATAGACATCCGAAGCTTGACCCTCAAACGCCAACTGAGAAGAGAGATGAAATGCAACACCCTATTGCTTACAGTGTCCCCGCACTGTCAGACCCAATACATCTGAAAAGCAAAACATTTTAGGCATATGTAGCTACAAAATAATTTCAGAAGGGGACCTCTGCCAAAACTTGTGAATTATTTGAAACAAGGCGAAAAAAGAGAAATAGGTGGAAAAAAGCCTTAAGCATCGGAGAATATATTGTGCGTAACCCAGAAAGAGACTGGACCTAGGCACCCACATGTAGAGCCAGGGTAGGCATCTTTTGATGTTTGGAGTGCCAAAATGTCAATCCATGAAACCGCATTTTTGCAATCCCCTTGTTTAAAGAACATTTATGAAGAGCACAGAACAGCGCCTGCTGAGCCTTTCCATCGGGAGACTGTGAAATTCCATCAGATGAGATGCTGTGAAGCGGTGGTGACCTTGTCCAGGCCCCTGTATTGGATGTCCAAGAGCATTCAGCACATCACATTAAAAAAAAATGCTGCAGTACTGCTGGTAATAATGGACCTCCATGGCCCCATGAATGAAGGCGGATGCCAAAGAGAGTGGAGAAAAAGAACTTTCAGCTACCAAATCCTGAAACGATGCATCGGTCCTGTGGTAGCCAAAAATCTCCGTCTTCTAGTGTCCCTGGAGCTGCTTCCGGTTATGTTGTGAGGAATTTGCAACCGGGAAGCTTTCAGCTCCTAAAGACAACAATGAACACCCCCTGAAAGGAAATAATTGGCAATGTCCTGCAGGAAATGGATTTTTCTTAAGGGGGAGAGGGGAAGTATTTACCTATTTGAACGATCTGAGCAAAGACCAATAAGAATTTTGTGCGACAGTCCCAGTTTGTACACAGTGTAGGTCTCGGTCTAAAGATGGAGTAGTGATGCCTGAGGGGAGGGCGACTAGATAATCCAATTATACACAGTGGAGTAGTCACCACAGAATAGTGTACATCGGCTACAAGACCTTAGTAAAGTTTCTGGGGTCAAAAGGCAGGACAGAGGGCTGCTGTTGGTACTTTTAGTGCATAATTTTCTTCCCACCCTGTCAGTTGAGGAATTACCATCCTGGAGGATGATAGTGCAGCGGCAATGCTGCATCTGTATGGAAAACACGGATGAAACAGCGCCGACCTTTTTCACTGGAAGATAGTTTTGGATTTGGTACATGTTGAGAATGTTCTGTAGGTCTCGTACGTTGTTAAGCACAAGTGTCCTGACCCCTGCTGGAGGTACCAAAGTTTGGTTCCCAGTACAAGGAGTTCAAGGTCGATATTAGGACACAATGTTTTCGGCTCATCTCAGAAGAGGTTTCTTGCCCTGCCCAGTCACATGCACATTCTGGCTTGCTATGCTTGCCCTCCTGTGAACAAGACTGCCATGCAGCCCACAAGAGGTGCTCCATGTCATTTTTGACAAAACCAGAGATGGGTTTTGATGTCAGGGGGACACTCAAAGTGTGAGCGAGAGTGGCCACCACACTCTCATCCTAGGCAATGCAGTAACTGGTGGTGATGGCGCTGTGATGTACTTTAGGGACTCAGACAATTTAAAGGGAGGGGACCCCCAATTATGGGGAACAGAATGATCTTTATCATGGCTGGGACAAGTGTAAATATAAAGGGTGCCGTGATCATTTTGTTAATAAAATACTAGATTAAGGAAAAAAAACGCATTACAATAAAAATCTGAACAAAACATCAGGAAAGAAACAGTTAAAAGTGCAAGGGATAACGTGAATGAGTCGAATTCATAAACTTTCTTCTCTAGTACCTTATGCAGTACCTAAAGTACTACTACAGTAGTAATACTCACATACTACAAAATGTTATTCACAGACGGACAGAGACCTGCTCATTCTCCGACTCGCCAAGGTTTTCAGTGCAGAGGTCTCCACAGCGTCGGATTGGTAACGCGGGCACTCGGGCAATGCCCGAGGGGCCGGTGTCCAATTCCAGCTGTGGGCTGCTTTTTTGAGCAGCCTGGGGGGCTTATTTGGGTGGTTTCTGCGTTGTCGATACTCCCAGCGGCCCAGTGGGTGCCTGAGTGGCCATTCTGGAGGCCGATGGGAGCCCATTACCTCCCTTTTAATCAACGGGCAGAGGTGTCGCCCCCTCTTGCTGGGCTGGCCCATTCGTGTATGCATATTGAGCGGGGGCAGGGGGCCTGAGCAACTGTGGCCTCAGTTGTTTTCAGGTGTGTTTCACCAGTGTAAACTAATCCGTGCATTTTTTTTTAACCCCCCACCCTCTTTTTTTTTTAAATAAAATTTCGCCGAAGCAGTATTTTGCGGAAAGGCAATATGCAAATGTGGGCCACTTTTTTTTAGCGGGCCCGGGCTGATTTTTAATCCCAATCCAACCCTGGGTCTCCACCATCTCCGCACATGTAGGTATATGTTTTAGTGGTTAATGTGGGATGGACCAGAGGGAGAATTCTTCGCATAACGATGAGCAGTTGGGTCATGTAGAAAGCTGGCTCTGTATATGGTATACCACTAAGTGGTTATACCATGCGCATAGTCCAGAGATTTCCCCAGACGTGTACAGGGCTCAATGTAAACCAAAAGTGCTCTATTTGTGGTAGTGTGGGCGAGCAGCCTTAAGCCTAACACACAGGAGTGTAAGACATTTGTTATACACACAATGATCAATAAATGACAAACGACTCAAAAAGAAGATCCACACCAATTTTAGAAAAAGAATCCTTTGTTCAAGATTTATTTTAAGACCAAGATGTTCGCAAAAATGTAAGTACGTTTTTCAGGAAAAATACTTTATACTTTAAAAAGTGGACACTGCAATTTTCAAGCTTTGCCATGCTAACCTATGAAAGAAAACAATGATGGGGTTTTACAGGTAAGTACATGACTTACAGTTCCAGTCTTTGGGGTTTCAGGTCAATACCAGGCAAGAGTCTGACTGGCACCAAAACTGCACCACTAGAGGCACAGGGGCAGCCGGGTGCATAGGTCAGATTCGGGGTTGGTGCCCAATGTCAGCCAATTGAGACTGGGGGTTCTCGGAGATGCGCTGCTCACAGGCGAGTAAAGCGGTGTCAGGGGTCGATCTCCTGGAGTTAAGGTAAGTACAAGGAGGGGGGGGGGCACAAGACAGCACCAAACTTACACCCTCAACGGCTCAGGGGAGGCTGGGTGCAGAGTGCCAACACAGCATTAGGCGCCCAATGCAATTCAATGGGGGAGATCGAGGTTGAAGAAAGGCTGCAGGCTCAGGCCAGGAAGCCAGACGAAGAAAACACAGCTGCCCAGGTAAGAAGAGATGTTAGGGACGTAGGGACACCGTCGGTCAGGCTCCCCAAGGCCCATAAGCTTCGGGTGCAGGGGTGGTCAGGGAGAGTCTTCGAGTTGAGGCATAAGGAGTCGAGGTGGAGTCCAGCAGGGGTCAGCCCATGGTGGACTCGTGTTCGGAAGTGCTGGGGTACCTTCACAGCACCGGTGGCCCACTTGGACTCGGGCGGTGGGCGCCGGGTGCAGAGGTGAATCCGGAGGAGAGTTTGCGGTTCCTCAGGCAGAGTTCTTTAGCTTTGGAGTTGGTTTCTTCTTGGACAGGCCTGCTGTCCACAGGAGATTTGAAGTCTTTATCGAAGGCAGGCAGTCCTACCAGGGTTTTGGAGGTTGCTGGGCCTGCAGGACCAGTCGTCTTTTTGTAGCAAAGGCAAAAGTCAGCAGTAGTCAGACCGGCAGGGCTGGTGCAGAGTCAGTAACTGGTCCTTCTTCTCTCGTGCTGGTGTGGCTCTTCGGTGTCCAGGCTTCTAAGGTCGCTGTAGATCTGATTGCAGGGTCTGGGGGAGTCACCTAAATACTAGATTTAGGGGTGTTACAGGGGAGCAACAGGTAGGGACCAATGGGTTCCTTTATAACTGGATGCAAGGGAAGGGTTTGGATTTGTGCGGTATACGATGGCGCCTACTCTGTGCGCTTCTGTGTGTATATGATATTAGTGCTGTACGGTGCTACAGGCGAAGGGATGACCCTGAACCCCTCGACCAGACACAAGGCCCACAAATATATGTTACAAATGCCTGTGCACACATTATTGTAAATTGCAGAAACAGTACTGCATCACATTCATGAAAGTTCAGAAAACACTCTACTATTCACACGTCAAATGAGTAAGATGACAGCAAAACAGTCCGGGTGTCTCGTGTTCTTATTGTTTAATGAGGATCGATTGCCCAGCCAACGCGTGTTTCGTTAGGGTATGAACCCACGACTTCTTCAGGGCTAGAAGATGTACAATAACAAGGTCTCAGAGACTATAACACAAATATGTGTTAGGTTCGGCGACAAGTGACTTTAGTGTCATTACACCCTGGGTGATAACCCATAGTCCTGCACACCAACACTTCTGATGGATAGGTCCTAAAGGTGATGAGTAGACCAGTGAGGTGAAGGGGTATCAAGTGACATCCTAATTTGACTCACATTACTCTTGAGTGCCAAGGTATCATTGTGGCAGTGTATCGTGATACAGTTCGGAGACTGGTCTAATATCAACATGCACATTGTGACTTAGATTTTTATACATATCAATCGATCTAATCATGAAACAACCAATCTTTTACATCGTTAAATCTAATATACAAACATAGTGCACTGATCAAAAGGAATTTCTGACATGTTCCTCGAGAAAGTGATAAGTTATGTTCGGGATGGAGAAAAGACAAAAGGGAACAAAGAAACGTAGGGGAGAGGGAACGAGGAAAGAAACAGAGTCAGTCCAGAGTAAGGACCACTGAGTAGAAAGTCAATTAAACTACCAGTGAGGGATAAAACTCGTGACCTCTGTGGCAAATGAACTGAAATGGATCGATCTGCAAGACAAGGAGTATAAGGGTGTGGATCAGTAATTCGTCCAAACCATGGCACTTTGTATGAACTACGCTGCTGCCTGCGCACAGTCTGATGAACATGAGAAAGGAGGCTTACCACTCCGCCGGTTGTACTTCCGTCCCGGCTGGCGTAGGAGTGGAATAAATTCCCAGAGTAAAATCAAGTAAATAGGGACTTATCAAATCGAACGGTCCAATGTCACTTTGGACAAAAGGAAAATAAATGTGTGAGATTGGAATAGCACCTGGTGTTTACATCATACACCCTCAAACCAAAGTTCCAATCATAAAACCAGAAAGTGCTACTACACAAGGGCCACTGGGTGGAAGAGTCCCTGATGACAAGAGTGTCGGTGGACATGATTAAGGCAGGATTCGGGTGGTGAGGCGGCCCCTATGACATGTCCACAAATCATATTAAATAAATGGACACGAATAAAAGGAGAGTTTTGGGTGTCTAAGGTGTATTGAGTTATACGCCCACCGTTGCTGTATAAAGGAACAACGCAGCGTTCAGGCGGTGAGGTGACCCCTATGGCATGTCCACAAATTACATTAAATAAATGGACACGAATAAAAGGAGAGTTTTGGGGTGTCTGAGGTATCTTGAAATTGTACGCCCACTGTTGCTGTAAAGAGGACCAGAGCAGCGTTCGGTGGGTGAACCCTCCAATTACAAAATGTAAATTCGTGCCAAATTACTGATCCACACCCTTATACTCCTTGTCTTGCAGATCGATCCATTTCAGTTCATTTGCCACAGAGGTACGAGTTTTATCCCTCACTGGTAGTTTAATTGACTTTCTAATCAGTGGTCCTTACTCTGGAATGACTGTTTCTTTCCTCGTTCCCTCTCCCCTACGTTTCTTTGTTCCCTTTTGTCTTTTCTCCATCCCGAACATAACTTATCACTTTCTCGAGGAACATGTCAGAAATTCCTTTAGATCAGTGCACTATGTTTGTATATTAGATTTAACGATGTAAAAGATTGGTTGTTTCATGATTAGATCGATTGATATGTATAAAAATCTAAGTCACAATGTGCATATTGATATTAGACCAGTCACCGAAGTGTATCACGATACACTGCCACAATGATACTTTGTCACTCAAGAATAATGCGAGTCAAATTCGGATGTGACTTGATACCCCTTCACCTCACTGGTCTACTCATCACCTTTAGGACCTATCCATCAGAAGTGTTGGTGTACAGGACTATGGGTTATCACCCTGGGTGTAATGACACTAAAGTCACTTGTCGCTGAACCTAACACATGTTTGTGTTATAGTCTCTGAGACCTTGTTATTGTACATCTTCTAGCCCTGAAGAAGTCGTGGGTTCATACCCTGACAAAACACGTGTTGGCTGGGCAATCGATCCTCATTAAACAATAAGAACACGAGACACCCGGAGTGTTCTGCTGTCATCTTACTCATTGGACGTGTGAATAGTAGAGTGTTTTCTGAACTTTCATGAATGTGATGCAGTACTGTTTCTGCAATTTACAATAACGTGTGCACAGGCATTTGTAACACCAATGGGTTCCTTACCTGGGATGTCTACACCCACTATTATGCCACCTCCTGTGGGAGGGGGCATAGCCCTAGCCATCTTCAAGATGGTGGGCACGGAAAATATGCTTTACTTCGCCTCCTGCACCTGAAGGGTGGAGTTGGTGAAGGGGGGCACACCTCCTATTCTTTCTAAGTTTTCCCACCAGTTCTCCTGACAAAAGTGGGGGTTTGAACCGGGGGCTGCCATCTGCTGCTTGCAGCAGAGGCTGGGATTGCATTACAAAGGCGGCAGGCCTTTGAAACTTCCCTCTCAAGCACTGTGCCCATCCTGGGGGAGGAGGTGTGACACCTCCGCCCAGGATGTGCTTTGTTTCTGGCCACATAGAGCAGAGGCTCTCGACCCAGGGGTCCAGAAACATGTCTGGTGGTGGCAGGCTGCCTAAAGCCAGTTAGAGACCACACCAGGGTTGGTAGGTTTTCAGGCAGCACCTCTGAGGTGCCCTCGGAGTACATGGTTTAATAAATCCCACACTAGCACCAGTGTGGGTTTATTACAAGGAGTTGTTTGATACCAAACACTCCTGGGTTCTGTGAAGCCATCATGGTGCGAGTTGTTCAGTTTCCAGGCCATGTACTCTCTATGGCTTCCCTGGCACTTACAATATCTAGGAATAAACTTAAATATTGTCGGGCATATCTGCTCATGCAGGTTTGCCAACACCCGAGATTTAGTGCACCCTGTCAAAGGGCTTGTAAGGCCTGCTAGAGGAGTGACTTACCTGTACCTTAGGCAATGCTGGTTGGCATGGCACACAGGCAGTGTGCCATGTCACCTTTGTCGTTTTTCACTGCAACAGGGCATGCAAGCTGCAGTGGCATGGCCTTGGTGAAGGGTCCCTAGAGGACCGTCTTCAGTTCCCATGCCATAGGTACCAAGGGTACCATTTGCTAGTGACTTACAGGGGGACTGAATTTGCCAATCGTGGAACAGTTTTAGGGAAGAAGCACTGGCACAGGAACCTGACTGGCAGGGACCCTGGGTACTACAATCCAACCCACATCATTTTCCAGGCAAAAAGTGGGGGGCTAACCATGTCAAAAGAGGTTTCTCTCAGGTCAGTTGTCATCCATGGCACCCAAGGCAGAGATGAGGCCACGTTGCAAGGGGCGCCAAGAAGGACCCGGAGTCTGGTGTCACAGGCGAGCAGCAGGACCATACTGCATCAGTTGTCGGAGGCAAGGAACAGCCATAAGTGCACTTGAGCTTCATGCAGCCAGTTGTCGGAGCTTCATTGCAGCAACTCAGAGAAATGGTATTTACCACATCCTGTAAGTATCCAATCCCGGGGTACTTGTACTCACAGATGCAGTAATTAGCACCAGCTACCAACCTCACCAGCACCCTGCTCCTGGTTTCTGCCGGGAGCAGGGTGCTGGTGAGGTTGGTAGCTGGTGCGACGTAGAAGGGGGGGTCACCTAAAAACAGGCTGCACGGGGGGAATTGGGGACAAGTCAGAGAGCTCCCAAACTGGGGCTTAGGTCACAAGCGCCATTGGAGTAAGGGGGTACTGCTGGTTCGTCTGCACCCAGGCCGGGCGGCTCGGGTGCAGAGGGGTTAGGCCACCTTGGCTTAGTGTGCCATGGTGCTCCTCCCGGTTAGGGACAAACAGCACTCAGGGGCAGAATCACGAAAGCTGGGCCACTCCCGAAGTGGGTCTCAGTGATGCCGATTTCCCGCGATGGCCGCTTGGTCGTGGTGCAGTGAGAATCCGGACAGGACACCCACTATCGGTTTTGGTTGCAGGGCGTCCGGTACCCCGGGTATTGGTGCTGCATGGCTCCGGTTGGTCCTGGTGTCTTCAAAGAGCACGAGTACCTCTTCCTGGTTATCTGGGGTGTCGGTTGGGCCGGTGATCTGCAAGGCGGTGGACCGGACTCTGCTTGTCGGTGCCTGTGGACTGCAGGGGAGTAGCTCCTCTACTCCAAGGTAGACTGTAGGCGATTTGCCAAGTGCTGGCAGGTTACCCAAGGCTGTGGTAGATCTCCAGCGTGCAGGACGAGTCACTCTGTCGCGATTGTTGAGAGTGTTGTGAGCAGGCAGGGTTTCGCGCCAAAAGGTCCACGGCTCTTCTGCTGTTCTTGCGAAGCAGTGACTCCTCTTCGTCTTTCTTCTCTTGATATATCGAATCTGAGTTCTTGGGTTCAGGGGTGCCACATAAGTACTAAATTTAGGAGCATTAAGGGGAGTGACAGCTAGTAGCCAATGGGATACTTACCTTTAAGGTGTTCACACCCTTTATATGCCTACTATTTGTAGGAAAAGGGCATAATCCTGACCCTAGAAAGTGAACGCCGTCCAAAAGAACATGGAGGAATCTGAAAAGTAGGGTGCACATCAGCTAATCCTACTAATTTTCCGACCTGTCTTGCCGCCAAAAGTGGGAGCAGGACAAAGGGGTGTGCATCATCACTATCTGGAGAGGCCTGGGTCGCATAACAAAGGCGTCAGAGTCTTTGAAGCTTCCCGCCCTGGAAGGCACATCCTGCGTGGAGGCGGTGTGAACACCTCTGTTCACAGCAGGCTTTTTTCCTGGCCTCTGAGAGCATAGGCTCTCACCTCAGGAGGTCAGAAACCTGTCTATGGTGGCTGGCTGGTCGAGACCAATCAGTCTACAGACCAGTAGGCTGCAGGTTTTCAGGGGGCACCTGTAAGGTGCCCTCTGAGTGCATTTCTCAATAAATCTAACACTGGCATCAGTGTGGGTTTACTAAGACGAGATGTTTGGTAGCAAACATCTGGGGTAATGTGAAGCCATCATATAACTAGGAACATGCATTGATGAGTGTCAAGCCCATTTACTCGGTATGGCTTCCCAGTGCACTTGTGCTACCTAAGGGTGAGCTTAGATATCACAGGGACACCTCAAATCGCGCAGATATGCCCCCACAAGGGTATAGTGCACCCTGCCTTAGGGCTGTGAGGCCTGCTGTAGGGGTGTCTGACCTATACCACATGCAGTTTTTTGCAGGCATGGCACACGTGGATATGTGCTATGTAGACTCTTCGTTTTTCTCTCCACCAAGACACGCAGGCTGCAAGGGCAGTTTGCATGAGCTTGGTGAGGGGACCCTTAGGGTGGCACGATTCGTGCTGCAGCCCTTTGGGCCCTGTTTAGTTCCAAGGCCCTAGGTACCAGAGGTACCACGTATTGGGACTTACAGGGAACCTAAAGGGGTGCCAATTGTGGAACAATGGTACAGTTTAGGGAAAGAACACGGGTACTGGGGACCTGGTCAACAGGAACCCAGTGCACTCCAAGTCAAATTTGCATCAGATACCAGGCAAAAAGTGGGGGGGCTACTGCAACAAAGAAACAGTTTCCTACACATGCTTATGTTGTAGGAAATGTAAAAATTGAACACGCTGTAGAAAACATGAAAATATAGCGAAACATCAAGCCCAAGCAGAAACCACACTGCTGTTAAATGGTTAAAGACCAGCTTAGTTCCAAATCCTGCACTGACACGAGCAGGGTGAAACGTTCACTTAAGGATGTAGTGGAATAGGAAACTTAAGAGTTTTAAGTTAAAGGCCAACTAATGCTGAACAGACTTGAAAGCATTAACAACATCAGCACATAGGTCCACCAGCACGCACCCCATGCCTCCAAACAGATTGTGGCCTGATTAGGCAGTAGGTTCTTGAATTAGCCCAGAGCACACAGGTGCTTGATTAAACGACGAGTGCAGGGAAGTAACTCATTTCTGAGCACATGAAGGTCTTAAGCGCACAATGCTGCCAGCACACACTTCACGTAAATTGCATCTACCATGAAACACACAAGCACTCATAGGCAGAAGAATGCGCTGCCAGTAGGCATTGTCAAAACTATAATGAAGAATGTGTAATAGATTAGTTAAGGAATTCGGGGTTATGAGATCACATGTTTTTGATTGTTTTTCCATCTTAAAACTGTAATTTGCAAGTCAACTATCATTTATTATGTGTAATAAAGCATTGTGTTAATGTGTAAAAAGGCCTGTCTGCGAGCAGGCATTTGAGAAAACCCCCAGAGATAGCCTGAGCGGGTCTGAGGTGCAATCTGCATTGTTTTTCTCCCTGTCGCGACAGTTAGTAAATTGCCAAGAGGAGTCCGTGTGTTTATTCCAGTATTGGGAGTTTTTGACGCTACGCAACACTGTCTAGGAATTTACTATTTTCTGATGTAACTGTCTGATTGTCCTTGTTGGAGAAACCCTATCTCCACGCTCTGAATTAAATCCACCACCTCATTCCATCTGACAGAGGTGACAACCAGGACATTTTGTTTGGGGTCAAGGACAAATAGTTTTCATGCTTATTTTGTCCAATTGACAAGTAGGCCCGCCCCCCTGCAGAATAAACTCTTTGGCAGCACGTTTACAGTACCACAGTATGGGTCTGTGAAAAGGGATTGTCTGCCATTAAGGCAAGGTTTGTATCCATATGTAGAAGTTGTTTAAACTTGATATACGGTTCATCAATATAAAGCCTTTACCATCACGTCGAGCACTCTAAAGAAATGCAGTGAGCTCTGAGCTCAGCTTGCATTACAGACAGTGGCTCCAGTATAAAAACAAGTAATTGTTTGCCAGATTTAAGGCCATATAAAATGCTCTAGGGATAGTTCCTGATTATATGCAAAAGCCTGAAAGTGTTAAAAAAATATAATCCACACCAATCTCTGCCTTCCCACTACTGCCCACCACTCTGTGCCTCCCGGTACTCAGAGCATTCCCCACCACCTCCCAAAGTTGTGTTCTCTGTACTCTATCAGAAATGATCTGGATGCGTTCATTGAGAGCCACACATCCATATATTTAAATATCGTATCAAGTATATTAAAACATCTCATGGGCCTGTTTGTGAAGATTTGTTTTTCAAAAATGTATTATATTGCATTGCATCAATTTGCAGTTGTCGTGGCAATCATTGTCAAACTAATTGTATGATTAATAAAGATACAGATTCTGTCAAGAATATTTTGGACTGACATGGTCCTCTACGTCGGTTTAATTAAACCATAAACCTCTGTTCTATATACAATCAAGTATCCAGGGTTCTCTCTACCTACGTTGGATAGCCCTAGTTTGACATAAGCACTCTCGTGATTACAGGAATATGAGCATAGACCTCCTTTGTTGTCATAGCACATAAACCACTCCCATCTAATAGGAAGATTGGATGTCATAGGCATAGAAGGACTGGGATGGAGAACAAATGAGCACTTGTTATATCATATATTCTACATACAGACTGAGAGACCGCCTACTGCTAGAAAGCCGAACAGTGTTGTGGAGCTAATTCCTAAAATGCGAGCTAACAGCAAACAGTGGGAAGCCAGTCCCTGCTCAGTTATCTGTTCCCACCCAACACAGGTAATTTGCACCAGTCTCTGCTATGCCAGCTATTTCCAAATCACATATGCTAGCAGGGTAAAAGAAAGTCTCTGCTACACCAGTGGTTCACTATCTCATAGTCTGACCCCTCCCCGGCTCCAAGACTAAACAGATAAATAAACGTTTTGTATCCTTGTGATTTTTATTAGCAAAAAGGCGTATAGCCAACCAATGGCTGGTGGACGCTGGACCGCTGCTGCAAGAATGGTTGAGGAATATTTAGGAATGGCTGCTGGCTGTGTAAAGACGAATGAGGGAAGTGCGCACAGATGAGAAAGTTGAATATCACTGTCTGATGTGGGCTGAACTTATGTGACTCGGTGACCCCTACTCAGGTTGAATCATTCCTCGAGGAAGAGATGGAATCTCAGAACTCCACTAGAGGGCTTACACCCTTGACAGAAACTCAAGACAATACCCCCTAAAGATTGAAAAAGCTTACCACCAAGAACGTTTGAGTGACTACTGGGGCCTAGCTTTGCTCTTATACTCAGGAATGGTAGAGACCGCTTGGTGTCATCATGCACTTTATACCAGAGAAATGTATTTGATCGCTGTATCCCTACAGACACTGCACATGTTATTCGAAATCAATGTGATGCACACTTCTACTCCGCCATAGGTTTTATTTTTCAGTTGAGGCATGTTCTACGCTCCCTTATCATTAGAATTGTTACTGGAAAGCACAGAAATTTATGAAAAATTAGTAGTAAAGTGTAATATAACCAAAATACAGGACATAATATTGAGGCTTTATAGGGCCTGCGTATACATCACAAGCACAGAACCGCACAATAAACCTTCACTAATCCTGCAACAGGAACACCTCCTCTTACGCTGAAGTCAAAAAGCAAGAAATTCCTTTACCTGATGTCCAATCTGCGATATGGATTCTTCACTCCATTTTCTGCTTCCATCTGGCACACCCCCTAGCAAGGAACAGACCGAGTTAAGTTTTTAAATCAATAACATGAAAGCATGGCAGAGGGTCAGGGATTTGTGAGGAAGACCCAAAATGGGGCAGACAGATCTTGGGCATCGATTCTTAGCGTTGGACATTTGCAAGCACTATTGGCTCGGAGGCATGAAATCCAAGGACCAAAGGTGCAGAAGAAAAAGTTACTTGCTTTTAGCAGTATTTCTGCAGCCTCTTAGTCCATTACAGATTCACATAATTTGCATCCTACTGCCAACAAGGAGTTAAGATCCTGAGCATGTTCAAAAAGCTTGGAAGGGGGCATGGCAAGATAGTGACATCATAGGAGTGAAAGTAAACATCTTCTCTGATCCCAATACTGGTGGTGATCCTGCACTCCCCGCTGAGACCCAACAGAGTGTGGGGTGCCTAAGGGACGTACCAGCTTCTGGCAAATCTCCCGGAGGAAGGATGGAAATGGACTGAGTGGCTGGAACGGCCCCGACATTGCAGGAAAAGAATGCGCAACGTTTCAGAATGGTGGCTGCGTGATTCGGATAGCCTGAGGTGCCGGGAAACATCGGGACCCGACCAGGATAGTGAGGATCTCCCCTTAGACAGGAATAAGCAAGAGGTGAGACTGCTGTCAGCCCTGGAGGAAGGGGAGAAGCATTCCACACAAAGGAAAATAATCATAAATCTACTTTCCCTGTAAAAGATCCAATTTTTCACCTTTGGCGCCATGCAGCGAGGTGACAAATTGTGGCAGCGTTCTCATTTTAGCAAAGCTTTGATAATAGGCTCTCTGATGATGTCAGGACTCATAGCAGGGTTTTAATACTAGCAATGCCCTGATTTTGCCACTGTTAAAAAATGGGTTTCTGGTTGGCAGAGGTATGCACCCTATCCAAGCAGGGACCACAATCTTAGTCAAGGTAAGTCACAAACACACCCTAAGTTAAACTGTGCTCACCCCCTGGTAGCCTGTCACAGAGAAGTCAGGCTTAACTTAAGAGGCAATGTGTAAAGTATGTTTGCAACACTTCAAACAGTAATACAGTGAAAACACCACACAAAAAGATACCACACCCGGTTGGATAAAATACAGCTTAATTGAATGAACAAAAGGACCAAAACAACAAAAATCGAATAAGTAAAACCGGGGCTATGAATTTTTAAAGAATAAACTGAAATGTAGTCCTTAAAAGCCTAAAGCGCCAACCGGGGCTATCTGTTCGCACTAAACCGGATCCAATCCAAAAGTTCAGGCCAACCACATTAAAGTGCGGGTCAAATACAGGGACCAGCTTTTGCGCGCTGCCAAGTACCTTGTTTGCATCAATGTCGAGGATGAGATGCAAAGAGCAGAGGAGGCAATGCATCGTCATCAATCCACAGGAAACAGGCGATGCTTCAGCTCAAAGCTGCGCACAGTCGAAGATGCGTCGGAAATGGAGTTGATGCGCCACGCAGTGGGCAATGCGTTACAGATGATCCTCGCAGCAGCGGTGATGCATCGCTGTTGTTCCTTCCAGCAGCGCTGATGCGTCAGTCAATGGAGATGCGCTGGTTCCGAACCGTGCAACTGCGTCTATGCGTAGATTTTTGCTGGAGCAGCACTTTATACCCACTTCCAAAAGCCCAGGACTGGGCTGGCAGCACTTGGCAGGGCAAGATTCTCTCTCAGGTGGCAGAGTTCAGGTGCTGTAGCAGGGTGGTTGTAAGTTTTTGAGACTTCAGAACAGGAAGCAAGCCCTTGAAGTCACTCTGGGTTCAAGTGATGCAGGCCCAGTCCTCACCCACACAAGGAGGGCAGCAGGCAGGTCAGCCTAGCAAGGTAAGAGTCCAGCAAAGCAGAAGTTCAGCAGAGTGTCAGTCCTTCAGCAGCACAGCAGTCCTAATTCCTGGCAGAATCTGTACAGGTCCAGAAGTGTACTGAGTTTCTGGTGTCAGAGGTCCAGTACTTCTACCCAGTTGTGGCTTTGAAGTGAGGGAGACTTCAAACAGATGCCTTTTGAAGTGCACAGAGTCCCTGCCCAGGATCCAGACTCACTACCGGGGGTTATGCAGCCCTTTGTGTGGGGACAGGACACAGCCTGTTCAGGTGTAAGTGTGAGAATGTGTTCAGCTCCTCCCTCCCTTCCTGCCCAGGATGGTCCATCAGATCACAGATGGCCCATCAGGTCACACCCAAGCTCCCTTTGTGTGTGGCTGTCTAGAGGAAATACACAAAGTCCAGCTGTCACCCACCCCATACAAGTGATCATAGACAGACAGCAGGCACCAAATGGCTAAAGTAAGAAAATGCCAACTTTCTAAAAGTGGCAGTTTCAGAATTGCAATTCAAAATCCGACTTCACCGTAAGTTGCGATTTTAAATTGCGATTCAAGAGACATCAAACTTGGGGGTTAAATCTATTCCCAAAAGGAAATTACACTTATAAAAATGTAATAAGGCAATTCCAATGTTATCCTATGAGAGAGATAGCCCTTGCAGTAGTGAAAAACGAATGTAAGAGTTTTTCAATACTAGGACATGTAAAACTTAAAAGTACATGTCCTAAGTTTTACATACACTGCACCCTGGCCTTGGGCTCACCAATACCTACCTTAGGGGTGACTAATATGTATTAAAAAGGAAGGTTTGGGACTGGCAAGAGGGTTAACATGCCAGGTCAACATGGCAGTATAAACTGCACACACAGGCTCTGCAATGGCAGACCTGAGACATGTTTAAAGGGCTATTTAAGTGGGTGGCACAATCATTGCTTTCATGTCCATCACTTGTAGCATTTAATTCAACGGCCCTGAGCACGTGTAGTTCACATTACTAAGGACTTATAAGTAAATTAAACATGCCTTTTGTGGATAAGCCATGGTTACCATGTTTTAAGCAGAGGGCACATGCACTTTGGGCACTTTATCACTATTAACCAGTGCTAGAGTCCTAAAGCCAACAAAATCGAATTCAGCAAAAAGGGCAGGAGGTAGGCAAAAAGTCTGGGGTGACTCTGCAGAAAGGGCCATTTCCAACATCCACTTTTATATAAACCTACATAGGAGGAAGCTACAGTTCCATGGTTGGAATGACATTTTGAGTCTGTGCCCAACTACAAACTTGCATCTTTAAATGTTTACCAGTCCTTCTCTAATCCCTTTCCAGACTGAGAAAAGCTGGAAATCTACTCCTGACTAGGTGGAGCAAAAGTAAAACTTTTTCTAGGGTAATGGAAAGCAAACTTACAAATGCTCAGAAATGATTCACATAAGCACATGCATATTTGCTTATACTAAAATGCAGTTCACAGACATTTTCTAGGAGTATGGTTTCCAGGCCTACGTCTGTAAATTCTGGGTGTTCATGAAAGTCAAAAATCTGTACAAATGCAAGGACATCTACAATAGATGTACTTTTGTGGCTTTAAGAATAGGGCCCACATTAGGTCTGGTATTAGCCAAGGCATTTGTTTTATTAAAATCTCTCTATTTATACATGTATATATGGCAAAATTCACTATGGTGACAGCATTCTGCTCTTTCACACGGAGAATAATTGGAACCCAACGTAGCTTCCTTCTGTGCCAGGGACTACTATGGCAATGTGTGCTTCTTGAGAGCAAAATAAAATCGGTACTTTTAACCAATGCTTTTGTTATATTGGAGAGAGAGTGGCAGCTCCCACAACAATAAGGTTTTACAAAACCCATGTCAAAACGAAATACACATTGAACAAAACTAAAAGGTTGACAACTAACGCCTGACCTCTTGGCTTTGCCAATGCTAGTTTATTTTCATGTTTCCTATAATCTTGCCAAAACAGTTTTTACACTGATTTTCCATTGTTAGCTTTTTTGGAAAATACTAACATGTATCAAACACCTTTTACTTAATGATGACTCAAAGGAATGGTACCTACAATTTGCACAGTAGTGTAGCAAAACATTTTTTCTAGCTGGATATTTTGTGTACATTTTATTTTGAAAGCAAAGAATCATCAATCTTGCTTTCAAGCTTCTGCAATTATTTGTATCTAATCAGAGAACATTCTGATCACATTAAAGGAAGCCTCTTCTTGCTAAACTTTGGAAAAATGTGTACACATTTTTTACACTACAACTGTCAGTATTGCAAACAGAGCTTATGTTGCAGGGATTCTGCTCAGGAACAGAACTATGCTTGGTACCATAGAACATTGGCATGTAGGGACTGAGGCACCATACCACCTCAGTATCTATGAGCTCGAGCCAGACTAGCTATAGTGCCTCACTTGCCCTCCTAACCTTTCCAGAGAAACAAGTGAGTTGGCACCCCAGAACACAACCCTCTCAGGGATCACGGTAACAGGACACACCCTTTCATTCGCTCACTCGTACTTGTCCACAAGAGGATAAACAAGAGACACAAAAGAAGTTTATAATATTTATTTAAACATTTGTGCTCCAAGATGCATTATTTGTGCCACAATTACAAAATAAATGCATACCAAAAATTCCGTTAGCATGGTTAACAAACCATATACCAGAAACAGACCTGTGATGTTATAAGACAGATTGGCCTAACCCCCCTCCCTTTCTACGGACGCTAAATGATTATATATCAAAGATCTCTGGGATTAGTGGCAGACCCCGTACCTTAGCATACATAGATGGTTGTTCTACATCTCAGCTGATGCAGTAATCGTGCCTCAGGATCTTCGCTCAATGTGTGTTGTGTTTGAACTCCTGTGCTCAGTTATATGACAAGACATGTGTGCTTATAAACAGCAGCTGCATTCTCGTGCTATGTCTAGGTGCTAGTATCTGACCAGAGAAAATAACAAGAGGTATTGTTGTTTGACCTGGTCTATGGTGTTCAGAATAAATCCTGGGAAAAGAACAGAACACGAAAACATATGCAGGTAGTTAGACCTGGCATCATTGGAGTGGGTTTCCCCTGTATTTTTGCCTTGCCTCCTGTTATTTTGCTGTGTGTTGGACTTCGTTTTTACTGGTCTAGATGCTTTGGGCACTTTGCACCTGCTGTTCAGTGCCAAAGTGCAAGTGCTCCCTGTAAATTGGCATGATGGATTAGTGTTTCCATGGTTGGTTTATTTGATTTACTGTTAAGTCCCTAGTACTGTGCACTGTGTGTACCCAGGGCCTGTAAACCAAATGCGGCTAGTGGGCTCGCAGCACTGATTGTGCCACCCACACAAGCCGCTTTGCAACAAAGTCTCAGGCCTGCCATCGCAGTGCCTGTGTGCAGTCTAGAACTGCTATGTCGACCCGGCAAGTGCACCCACTTGCCAGGCCCTAACCATCCCTTTTCTTACATGTGAGTCACCCCTAAGATAGGCCCAAGGTACCCCTGTGGGCAGGGTGCAGTGTATGTGAAAGGTAGGACATGCCATGATGTGTGTGGCATGTCCTGATAGTGAAATACTGCCAAGTTAGTTTCTCACAATTGTAAGGCTATCTGTCCCATAGGATGGAATGAAGAGTTTGCTTATAACATCTTATAAGCATAACTACCCATGGGAACAAGATAGGAAAATAGAGTTTGATATGCCTGAACTCAGAATGTTAAGATGAATCTTTTAGTGGGGGTGATTTTTACATTCTGGGTTTGAAAATACCACTTTTAGAAAGCAGGTATTTTCTTGCCTAACCATCCAGTGTGCCTCTGCTAGGTTATGTATGGACTGTCTAGCTTTGGAGTGACAGGGGCTGGGGATGTGGATTCTGTTCAGACAGCCACTTGGGGGGGTTAGGTGTGTCCTGCCTTTCTAGGTGGAGTCAGGGCTGGGCTGAATGGACCTGGGCTGCATTCAGAGTAGGGAGGAGGAGATTTCTTTCACACCTGAATGGGCCTGGTCTGCCTTAGACAATGCTGTCTCCACCTCCTGCCAGGAACCTGCACCAGAGAGGACAGAATTGGTTTTGGCTGGGCAAAGAGCTTCTCTGCCACAGAGAACAAAGGGTTTTGTATTATAAAAAGAGGGGCCCAGACTTTTAGATCACTTCTGGGAATCAATCAAGAGGAACCTTTGCCAAGGAGAAGAGCTGGAGAAACTGAGGAGGAATACTGCCCCTGGGCTGTTTGCTGTCTGGGGTTGGCCTGCAGTGGCTACTTTCTGCCAAGGAAAGGAGAAGGACTGTGCTGTGTCCCCTGCTTGAGGAAGATATCCAAGGGCTTGAAATAGAGCTTGTCTCCTGTTCTGAAGTCTCAGGGACACAAATACTTCACCCCCAGTCCCCACTGAACTCCTTTGCTGGGAGTTCTGACCTGCTGAGAGGTGCCTGCCAGTGTTCTGGACCTCTGGAGGTTGTTTTGGGACTGGAAACTGCAATAACTGTGAAAATCGACGCATCGCCTATTTCTGACGCAGCAGTGCGAGAAGAATTTTCCGACGCATCGCCGCCGCCGAAGAACCGACGCATCGAGGGGACACGGCTGAAATCATCACAGCGCATCCCGGGTCTTCATGCATCGCCTCGTACCGGATCGTCACGCCTCGCATCGAAGCTTCAAGTCTGTCGCATCGTTGGGGGACGCAGTAAGAAACTGACGCATCACCTCCCCAAGCAGTAAAAAAACAACGCATCACCTCCTCTCCGGTAAGGAACCGAAGCATCACCTCGCCTGCGCAGCAGTAAGGAACCAATGCATCACCTCCCCTGGAGCAAGGAACCAACACATCACCTTCCCTGAGTGTAAGGAACCGAAGCATCACCTTCCCAGCGACCCTTTTTGCTTGCCTTTTTCGACGCATCCAAGGTACTTTGTGTAAAAGCGTCGCATCCCACATTTTCTTGGAACAGAACAATTTCTACCTTTTAAGAATCATATTTTTAGTACTGTATTGTGGATTTTTGTCGTTTTGGTCTTGTTTAGGTTTAGATAAAGATTACTTATTTTTCAAAATTGGTGTGGTGTCCATTTGTAGTGTTTTCACTGTATTACTGTATGTGTTCACAAATGCTTCACACACAGCCTCGGAGATAAGCCTGTCTGCTCGTGCCAAGCTACCAAGGGGGTGAGCATGGGTTATTTTAGAAGTGTATCCCCCTTAACCCGACTAGGAAGAAGGGTCCCTACTTGGACAAAGGTGCAAACCATTGCCAACTAGAGACCCCCACTTCGAACACAGGTTCTGCGTGAAAATACAATATGGCACAAAAGCAAGCGTGTTTACATAGTAACGCGTGCAAAAGAAAATGCGGCGTACAATGTGCACAATTAGGGTAACATAGGGAAAACTACAATGGGTCATGCAGAAAACACACAACACCTTCCCTTTGATCAGGATAATAGCATGAAAGAAAATACCAAATTATATAAATGTAATTAGAAGACAAACTCAAAGCACAGCTTGAAAATAGGATATACTGCAAATTAATAAACGAATTGTCAATTTGGAAAAATAATCCAATCATGGTGTTTCGGAGGAATCCATTGTGTCACTTGCCAATTCAAAGGCTAAGGACTCCATAAAGGAGTCCAACTTCGCATATGATGATTGGTCAACATCTCAAGTCATGTGATTCAAAGAACAAACATGATCTCTAGTCTAAGCCAATGCTGAGACAGTTACCGGGCAACCTGCAACCTTGTTAGTAGAGCCTGTGTCCTGTGAAGCATGTGCCGATGCACGTTTCCTCGAAGGTTAGTGGATCAAACTTCGCATTGTGGAGAAGTCGCAAACCTAAAGGACAGTCCTGAACATGGGTCGCTAAGGGACTCATCAGCAGTCCAATGTCCAAGGCAGAGGGCGTTTGCGAAGCCAAACAGATATCCAGTGCCCATTCAAAGAGGCACCAGAGATAGTGGAATATGGGTTGCACACAGGTAAACCAGGCAGGTCGGAATGTTAAAGACCAATCAAGATCCAGTTCCTGCAGTAGAAACATTCCAAAGATCCGAAGAATACAGTCACGGTAGTGTTGAAGTGGTTCCAGAGGGCCTGCAAAAGGAGCATCCATTGCGGAGAAGCAGGAACAGGATGAGAATGCCACAAATGAGGAAAAACAGCAACGGAAATCCTCTGACTACACTAGAAACAAGCATTTGCAATGCAATAGGTCTCGCATTTGCGAGAGTTAAAGCTTTTGGCATTGTAAATGACAATGTATTTTACCTATTTTTTTTGATTTGCAGTGTAGTAGATGTATGTGTTGTAGAGTGGAATTATGTGGGTTGTAGTGGAATGGTTAGTTGTGGAATTGTGTGGTGTGAAGTGTATTTGTGTAGTGGAATTATGTGGCATGGTGAATAAATGGGGGGAGAACTGCACAGAATAGATAGAAAGGAAGATAGAGAGGGATAGGTAGTTTGTGCAGGAAGTGGTGAATGAACTGGAGATGGAGGAGCAGAAAGATTGTTTGAGAAAGAGCCATGAAGAACATTATCCTGGGTTCGGTGCAGGCCAGGGATTGAAGAGCTATACAATCACTACACTGGGTCATGCGGTCCGATTCAGAAATACATGCAATGATGTTATATAGTTTCTCAGTGCAAATTAACGCATCCTGGTGGGAAGTTAATGTCAAATGGAACATCCTGATGTGTGGAATTTTTATAGCGCCTTGGGTGTGCAAAAATTTAACCAGTACTTCAATAAGGTACTGTTTATTGTAAGTGGAACATAAAACTGTTTCAGAATCTCTGTTCATGTTGATTAAATGATGCGTACCAAAGTACCATTATCACTGGAATAGGTAATGCGTGCAGTGGAGTGGCGGGTAAGGATTGTATGGTGGTGCGTAATTTGTAAAAAGAGGAGGCAGGTGTTGGTGGATGGTGTGATGGAAGAATGAAATGTGTCTCACAGCTAACAGCATATGTTCTTGTGTGCCACTTCACTCGCAGCCTTTGAAAGTGTACAGCCTTTGAAAGTGCACAGTCCAAGGCAGACTTGAGTCTGAGTCTTTGGAGTGGAGAGGAACCATTATCTTTAGCTTCGATATAAATTCTGTAAGCCACACAGTCGAGTTTTTCAATGAGTTGAAACTTAATAGAAAGCAGGATAAGCGGCACATAGGTACAGATGAGTTACAAGAGCCGAGCAGGTAATTCACCCACAACCCTGTGATGTCCCATCAACTTTTGTATCTCGCAATGCTTACCATGTGAGGGAAACTGAGAAAAGAAAATGATCCAATAGAGGAAAAGGAGAAATGATGCTGCACAGAAATTACAGTTTCGCCAAAAGTCATCATTTATTTACGTATCACAAAGTAAATATGTATTTTAACTAGCCCGGTGTGGCTGCTCCCCCCCCTCCCCCCCTATATCCAGGCCCACTGGAATTGTGCTATTTTGCAGCCGTGGTTTTTCCGCATAATTAGGGTTTTGCCGCATTTGTCACATAGCCAGCCTTCTTCTGCATAATCTGCAGATTTTTTTTTTTTTTTAAACTTTTCTAGTTCAAACGGATTAAAAGTTGCTAAAACGTGGCAGCAGTGTTGCTGCTCAGTGAAAGGCTTTTTCTAAAGGATGACTGGTTACCTTTCTGTTGCTTATTGCTATATTTGGGAGTTAATCATGTAGTGGCAAGCCCTGTGCAAAGTTAACTGGTCACCTTATAGTTGGATTTCTGCAGTCAGGTGTTCACCTAGTACTAAAGAGTTGAAACTTTATCACAGAAAATATTCTTGTGTGCTACAAAAATAACAGTGTAATTATGATGTACATGTGCTGCATAATTTAGTCAACCCTCCATAAAATACGCAGCTGATATTGGATTAGTAGTTCACAAAAGGCAGACTAAGCATGGCTCGTAGTGGACACCTAAATCCAGGAAAACGAAAAAGAAAACAAAGGCACATCACCTGTTGGATTTTGAGTCTTAGATTTCAATAGTTTCAAAAATGAACCTCCGGCAGCCAAGCAAAGATAAATTCCCCACTGAAAAAGAGAAGCACGCACACATTCTCTAATATTATACTCACGTAAAGAATCACAAAAGTGAGTTTATGTGCTACCACGTGCTTCTCCTCTAAGCGGACCATTACTAACTTGGAATGCTTTATGGCGTTCTCTGGTCCGTAAGAGAGGATGAACAAAGAATTCATTACAGATAGGTTGTGATTAAAATCTGATTGAGACGTGGTTACTCATAGTGCATTCCATCGGAGAGGCGCTCTGAGAAGCACACGTGTCCTTTTGCAATGTATTGTTTTTGGGGGAACCGAAACAAGCTTTGGTTGGGAGAGGAGCAGGAGCATTTTATGTCAAGATTTCAGCCACTGCATTCGCTGGATTAAACAAGAACATGTTTTCCTACAGCGCTTCACGCCACTCTTGTCATTTCTAGGCACAGCAAATAACCGGTGTTACCATTAGCCAAATTAACGGGACCCATACATGACGGTAGTCACCCTTTTAACAACCTACCTTACTAGCACATTCACCGGTACGACGCTCAACGGTAGCAAGAGTGCCTTGGGCCCCAATGCAACCAGGCAGCATGCCACCCCCACCTCCATCCACATGTTGCGTAGTAAGAAACAGCCATAACTAAGATGCAATGGCCCCTCACACCCTGGTGCCACAGCACCGCTGTATTAATAACAGTTACATCACTGACCAAGCTCTTATCGTTCTCAGCACAAGCACCTTCTGCAGACAGAACAAGCCCGCCTATTTTTGCCAGGGGCATAGATGCCCATGTAAATGCAATGACCCCTGTTCCAACTCACCCTGAAAGCCACAGTGCCTCTAAAGAGATTACATAAAGGTTGTTGAAGATGTAGCAAATAAGGCGATGTGATTTAAAAAAAAAAAAAAAAGCCACTACAATTTACTTTGTATAAAGAAATGCTCACATGCAGATTAAGAACCCAACCACAGCTAAACTGTGTTCTGTAGCACAGAACAGGCAGGCACACAGCCCACTGCTTTACCAGCCTAAATTATTCTGTAACATGTTCTTAATGAATATTTGGTAAGAAATGTCAAATTTAAATCACACAACCCTGTGCCATACATTTACTTAACAGGGTCAAGACTGATTTGCATATGGCTGGGTCCAAACTGGGGTGGTGTGGTGAGCAAAAGAATGATGGATTTAACCCAGATCCTTGTGACTGGGGGTGAATGTTTGCATTGTCCAGCATTCCGTCCATCAATTGTTTCTTTTGCATACATTTACTTAAAGCAAAAGACACACAATTGATGGACGGAATGCAGAACAAATCAAAACATTCACCCCCAGTCAAGAGATCTGGGTTAAATCCATCATTCTTTTGCTCACCACACCACCCCAGTTTGGACCCAGCCATATGCAAATCAGTCTTGACCCTGTTCCTTGTGGGAACAGTCCAGCCCGAACTGCCAAGCCAGGTCCTCCCTGGACTGGAAACAAGCATCCTAGGACCGGTTTCGGGGTTACACCCCTCTTCAGCCAGGATAGCTTGATTCCAGTGGCACAGTGAGCCCGGAACCCACGTCTGGGCATACTCGGCGCACTTAGGGCGAGGAAGCAAAAGACACACAATTGATGGACGGAATGCAGAACAAATCAAAACATTCACCCCCAGTCAAGAGATCTGGGTTAAATCCATCATTCTTTTGCTCACCATGCCACCCCAGTTTAGACCTGGCCATATGCAAATCAGTCTTGACCCAGCGCCTCATGGGAACAGTCCAGCCCGAACTGTTCTTTTTGCATTTGTCACCCCGAGTGGGACGGGTATGCCCAGACGTGGGTCCTGTGCTCTCCATGCTACTGGAGTCAAGCTATCCTGGCTGATGAGGGCTGAAAGCCCGAAACCGGTCCTAGGATGCTTGTTTCCAGTCCAGGGAGGACCTGGCCTGGCAGTTCGGGTTGGACTGTTCCCATAGGGCGCAGGGTCAAGACTGATTTGCATATGACTGGGTCCAAACTGGAATGGCATGGTGAGCAAAAAAACGATGGATTTAGGCCCAGATCTCTGTACTGGGATGAATGTATGACATTGTTCTGCATTCTGTCCATCAATTGTTCTTTTTGCATTTGTCACCCCGAGTGGGACGGGTATGCCCAGACGTGGGTCCCGTGCTCTCCATGCCACTGGACTCAAGCTATCCTGGCTGATGAGGGCTGAAAGCCCGAAACCGGTCCTAGGATGCTTGTTTCCAGTCCAGGGAGGACCTGGCCTGGCAGTTCGGGCTGGACTGTTCCCCATAGGGCGCAGGGTCAAGACTGATTTGCATATGGCTGGGTCCAAACTGGAATGGCATGGTGAGCAAAAAAACGATGGATTTAGGCCCAGATCTCTGTTCTGGGATGAATGTATGACATTGTTCTGCATTCTGTCCATCAATTGTTCTTTTTGCATTTGTCACCCCGAGTGGGACGGGTATGCCCAGACGTGGGTCCCGTGCTCTCCATGCCACTGGACTCAAGCTATCCTGGCTGATGAGGGCTGAAAGCCCGAAACCGGTCCTAGGATGCTTGTTTCCAGTCCAGGGAGGACCTGGCCTGGCAGTTCGGGCTGGACTGTTCCCATAGAGCGCAGGGTCAAGACTGATTTGCATATGGCTGGGTCCAAACTGGAATGGCATGGTGAGCAAAAAAACGATGACATTGTTCTGCATTCTGTCCATCAATTGTTCTTTTTACATTTACTTAAACGCACAACACTGCTACCAGACGAAAGGACTGTTAATTCAACGAAAGCCTTAACAGTCTGCAGGAAGTTCTAGCTGCCAGTGGGCACAAACACAAAGATCACCGCACAAAGGATTGAAGGGGCATAGAGAACTGGGCACGGTCACAGGACGCTCATCTTGCACTAATACAGCAAACGTGTTTAAACATTGAAAGAAGAATAAAAGTCACCCATATACCTAACATATAAACCCCTCACTAATTGCCAAGTCACCAATAATAAATGTCAAAAGGGACAAAGGCTGGGTAGCCTGCCCCCACCCACCGATTTAAATGACTTTCATCATCATCCACTGTGGCAGCAATAGCTGCAACGAGTGAGAATACGTGGCGCTTAAGGACGGCAGTGGCTCCGGTTCAAACTTTCAATTAGAGCTGCAAGTTTTTTTTTTTTTATGAAGCATCACCACAATGTTTTCCTGCCTTTGTGCACGCATTGCCCCTCCATATACTGCATATAGGCGAAATGAGGGTATCAGCACGATCTAGGGCTGACTGTGCATGCAGTAACCCTATATCGCCTGTCAATGGAGATGGGGCATTATCACCGACCCAGTGTCGGTGAACACACATCTCCTTCATAGTCTGCCCAGGGAGCCATAAGAATTGCCTGGTGCTGCATACAGGTATCCAGTACCTGCGCAGGCAATGAGACACGATGTGCAGTGGTAGGCAGCAAGCACAGCAGCTGCGCAGGAAGGCTTTCGAGCAGAGGATCCAGATGCGACAGCGGCAGCCGACTGCCGCGGAGGTGGGCGCTACCACTGTCCGCTGCGCTGGGAGGCCATTCCAGCTCGCATGACCTCACAATGCACACAGGGGGATGCTTGAATCGAGTAACAGTGAGATTGAGGCCAGGGAGCGGCGGGTGGTGGCGTTGTACTGCCCAACGCTCCATGGCTCTCTTATGGGCAGATGAGCTGCTCCAGAAACACCCCTTGCCAAGCCGGACTAACATTGCCCTATGAATCCGTGCTGTGCTGTCTGAAAGTGATGCTTCAGCTGCCATTTCAATCTACACCGTGAAGCTTAGCAGGCATAACAATGCCAATGGCCTCTGAGTGGTAACAAAACAGTGAAATAAACAAAATTACACAAACACTGTTGTCTCAATTCAATATGGAATCACTTAGTAACAACCTGGTGCCTTCCCTAAACCAGGGAAATTGTGCGGTGGCCGCTGGCATTGTGAAACTGAAAGCGCGCATGCCATTGCTGAAAATGAAACTGAAAGCGTGCATGGCGCTCAGAAAATAAAAACAAGAAGAGGCTGCCATGAATGCTCAAGGGAAGCGTCCTGCATGGTGTGTGTGGCTGCTACTGCTGAAGCCTGGGGTTGCTCGAAAAAAATAGTTCTCTCTAACTGCTATTGAAAGCTCACGAGGAAGGACACATGTAAAAGGGGCTGTCCTTATGTGAGGTAACGGGAGACAGGGAGATACTAAGGAGGGACTACTAAGCCTATTGACAAATCTAAAGTCATCATTCACAAAGGACAGGAAGAGGCGCCAATGGTAAAGGTGGGCGGGACATGGGCGGAGCTTACTGCCCATATCCTGAATACAGTATGTCTTCAAGAGACAGCGCAAGCGCTGCCTTGGCAAGACCTAAAAACTGAGTGGATATAATCCAGGATTACTCCAAAGATGGCTTGGAAAGAACTAACAAGGCCGGAGTCTACAACCTTAAAAAGGTGGCGAGGTTCGCCATAGTGGAGGCATGAAAATTTGATGCACTAATTCTCCGAAATGTATGGGAAGGTTTGTATTTAGTAATGACTGTATTTCACTGGAAGCTCTAGCCACCTGAAATTCGAAGGCAGATGTGAAACCTACTACTTATTGTAACAACAATGCTTTGAGTCTGTTTAGCTTTCTTTGAAATCTGCCTTCAAAGTTGGAATGGAAGGCCACAATGAGCTATCCTACGATCACTATCATCTCACCCATGCTTTTCAACATCTACATGAAGTCATTACTGGCATTAATCAAAAATTTCACCTCACGTGCTGTAACTATGCAGATGACACAAATACTCCTTCCACTGGAATGCCCCAAAAACATTGGAAACTCACCAATTTTCAGTTGTCTCAGAGCCGTGGATCAATGGATGACATGGAGCCATCTCAAATTGAATGCTTCCAAAACGGAAATACTCACGTGTGGCGATCAGAAATATTATGACCCACTCGCCACATGGCCTGATGATCTGGGAATACCGCTTGAAGTATCAAAGGAAGTAAGAAACCTTGGAATGACCAGGGACTCCAAGTTATCAATGACTGCCCAAGTGGACAAACTAGCAAGATCAAGCTTTGCTTCTATAAAACTCTGTGGCGCATCTTCCCCTGCCTGGGATTCCCACACAAGGTCCAGGCTACCATCTTTCGTGTTCTGTCCAAACTCGATTAGCCAAGAGCCTCTACCACGGATCACCTTTAACAACTATGAAAAGACTACAACGGATTGAGAACTCTGCTGCCCGACTACTCTTACATATAAAACAGCAAACGCACATCTCTCCGGCCTTGAAAGCCCTACATTGGTTACCAGAAGACCCACATTCAAGCTGCTTTGTATCGCCCACAAAGCGATACATGGGACAGGACTGCTCTTCATCAGGAATAAAATAACAAAATACATTCAACAAAGGAACCTCTGCTCTAGAGTGGCACTTCACCTCAAAATCCCACCGTACAAGAAAGAAACCATGGGTGGCACATCCTTCTCTGTTGAAGCAGCCACACTATGGAACTCTTTACTCACAAACATAAGATCCACAGATAATCACCTTATCTTCAGAAGACTACTCAAGAATTGGCTCTTCCCCACATAACCACCATACTCAAACATGAATATACAGCATATCCCCCTGTATATAAGCATTTATTTGTACTAGAGTACCTACATGTGTATTGCTTTGTATAAACATGTATAATAAATATGATTTTTAAAGATAAAGATATTCGTTAGTTCTGCTTAACAAATGTACATATTACTTACAGTTACATTATTCTATGTTTAACATGTATATAAGTGACTGTATAAATAAGTAAATCTTTTATCATAACTATTTATCTACAATAGCTTCATTATTGAATTACAAAAAAAAAAAAAAAAAATGTACTTAAAGTACAGCAACACTTGAAAGTCTGAGTTTATTAAATGCAACTTTAATCTACATATATTACCTTCCGTATACATATATATATATATACCTTCAATGTACTTATGATGTACCTTGCAATATATCCTCTACCTCCACTCTCCCATTCATCCCAAACCCCATACCGCTACTATGATCCCCTCTTTGCATCAAATCATACCTCTTTCCCTATTCAGATCTCGCAAACAAGCCTTTCTAAACCCTTCCCTCTGACTTTTACCCCGTCCACCTCCACCTTGGTCATCCCAAACCCCCTCCTACTGCTATGAACTCCAAAAAAAACAAAAACTTTGTAGCCCCTTCCTTCTTCTACCCTCCACTATTCCTTTTACAATACAAATAACAGACTAGCACGTCCACCGCTCAAATCAAATTAATTTAATATTTCCCTACACTAATTCACTACTAATCCTTTTTGGGTTCTAGAGTAGCCGGCTACTTGCTGAAAAGTGCTACAACACCTCATCAGAAGCGCTATATAAATGCAAACCCTTCCCTCTTCCATCCGTCTACTATCCTTTTCAATCCAAATAACAGACTAACATATCCAACGATCAAATTAATTTCATATTTCACTATACTTATTCACCACTAATCCTTTTTGGGTTCCGCAGTAGCGTGCTACTTGCCGAAAAAGCGCTTCAACGCCTCGTCAGGGGTAGTAAGCGCCATATAAATGCAATTACAAGCGGAGGTGGAAACAAAACATTGTTGCAACAAGTGACTAACTGGGAAACTAATAAAATATACTGAACTCCAGCTCGCATTTCACAACAGTCTTGAGCACTAAGCATTAGATAACTCCCATTAGAGAGTACCGTAATGAAGGGGAGAATTGAGGGAACCGGAATTCCTTTTAAATAACAGGCCAAATTGGGCGCAGCAGTATTACATGTGCTGTGGAACTTAACATGTTTACAAACGAGTAAATGTCTGACAGTAGAGTCGCATTCTTCCCCAGTAATAAAAACTTCATTATTGGTACGTTCACAACGATATGCAAGGGGAAGTGACCATAATTCAAGAATGAAGCTGCTTCCAAGGGCTTCATATCTACCTATAGGGAAATGTTTCATGCAAGCTGTGAATTAAAATGTTGTGATAGGCAGTGAAATAACACTGTGTATTAACCACACTGCAGAAGGCGTTTTAGCTATAGTGAATGGGAGTTGTTCTCATTTTTTCAAATGCAGCATTGTGTAGGTTGTGTCTTTCATGGCCATCAATTGTGGTTTGCTTGTTAAATTAAAGGGCTGAAAATTATCGCTGCAATTCAAGTAATGCCATGGAACGTCCACATTTTTGAGTGTTTGAAGCATCCAGCTAATCTGCAAAATAGATCTAAGCGGACTTTGCCCATGATACAACGTTGAAATGTCACTCTGTACAATATCAACAACAGACGACACAATATTGTTTAAATTAATACGAGATGACAACGTATTAATACTATTATCAACAGCAAACACTTTATCCAAATTATCTTGGTCAATTTGTCTTAAACATGCTGCAGCTTCCATCTGGAATAATTTCCAAATTTCATTAATAAGAACAATGACATGGAAAATCAACATTTTTCAAGTTACATTCCACCTCCAGATTCCACTACATAACTCTACCAATAGAAATAAGCTTTCCTTGTTGCCGGTAGACTTACCATGAACTTAGTGTCTCCTTTAGACAGAGTGTCTGTGATGAAGCCACACTTTTCCAGCTGGTCAACAACCCTATGTAGAAGTTTTGGCTGCAAAACATCAGGGCCATTAAATTTAAAAAGTACAGACAACACTACATATAACAAAAGCATACATGGCTATTTGTACTTTGTGCAGTTATAGAGGAATCCTGTAATTGCATGTAGTACACTAGAAGGGCCATCACCTTCCATGCAAATAAATCCAAAGCAAATTATGGCTGAAGACAATGGGTGGAGGCTGCTTAGACTGCATCAAGTAAGAGTGTAAATTCTAGCTCCTGATGGTTCATGATACTGCTGGGAAGACAGACTGTGCTCAAAGAGGAATACATCTATACAGAGTGGTTCATTTATCTGAGTAACAAGCACTGTTAATGGATCCGTTCATAAACTACAATGACAGATGCTTTGGAGGGTAGTTGAAACAGACCATCAGAAATATCAACACACTTCCAGACCATCCTCGAAGTCTCTAAACCAGTCCCTTTTACCCGAGAGCAGTGCTTCTGACAGGAAATATTACACTCTGTTTACGTTTCAAAGCCTTATGCTCTCACAGGGAAAACAGGGGCCATAAAAGAACATCCCTGTGTTTTTCTTTAAGGGAAGTTCCTCTCAGCCCTTTCATAAAGAAGCTACTAATTGATGGCAGTGATGTGCTGATTTGGGGGGGGGTTCAGCGTAGAAAAACTTCAAAGGAGAAGTCTACCGATACACCCCTTGTAAAACCCAGCTAGCTTTCCATAACTGAGACACTCTTCCCCCATAACCTGAGGGTGTATGGGGAAAGAGTTAATGATCGATGTGGGCCTGCCAGTCCAACATACATAGTCGTTATTATCATCCGCCATCCTTTGAGCTCCTTCCTTCTTCTCCATCTCCATTCACTACAAAAACGATGCCAGAAAGAAGGCACCTTAGGTCTTGCCCATAGGCTAGAATTAAAAAACCCAGTGAACATTTTTGTTTTTACTTCTCTATGGAGAGAAGTTCAGGGAATCAACTCTCCATCAGACAGAATTTAATCCAAAGTTTAAACATTACAAATGCCCTTCCTCTCACAAAACCCCGCTTTCTTGAATCCTGCATACGGATTGAGTTACTTACCCTGTAAGCATGTGTTCATGGCATGCAGTGCTGTAGATTCACATGCTCTGCATACTCCTGCCATCTAGTGTTGGGTCCGGAGCTGTGCAAGTTGTTTTTCTGCGAAGAAGTCTTTCGAGTCATGAGATAGGGCGTTTTCTCCTCATGGTGATACTGCGCATGGGCATCGACTTCTTTGTTAGATTGTTTTCCTGCAGGCGAGTGAGAAAGGAGTGTAGAGAGTGTATAAGCACAAAGATATCCATACTAAATGTAAATGTATCTTAGAAGTATGAAATGTAACTGCAACGGCCACAGGCTTCCAGGGAGGAGCGAGGGAGCATGTGAATCTAAAGCACTACATGCCACAAACAGATGCTTACAGGGTAAGTCACATAATCCGTTTGATGGCATGTGTGGCTGTAGATACATATGCTCTGCATAGACTGTAAAGCAGTCCCTCCTTATAAGCGGTGGTTAGCTTGTGGGAGTTGAAGTTGTTTGGAAAAGGGTATGTAGCCCTGCTTGACCTACATTGGCTTGTTGGCATGCTAAAACATCCACACAATAGTGTTTGGTAAAAGTGTCTGGGGTAGTCCATGTAGCTGCCTTTCAAATGTCAGCTATGGGTATATTTCCTAAAAAGGCCATAGTAGCTCCTTTTTTATGAGTGGAGTGTGCTCGGGGGAGTAACTGGCAAAGTTCATTTGGCCTTAATGTAGCAAGTCTGAATACATTTGACAATGCATCGGGCTATGCCTGATTTTGACATAGGGTTGCCTTTATGAGGTGGAGTAAAGCCTACAAAGAGTTACTTTGTGTTTCAGAAAGTTTTAGTTCTATCTATATAGAACATTGAGCGCTATTTTTATGTCTAGAGTATGAGGAGCTCTTTCCGCTACTGAATCAGGATTAGGGAAAAAAACAGGGAACTCAGTCGATTGATATGAAATTGAGAGACTACCTTGGGTAGGAATTTAGGATTAGTTCGAAGAACTAGTTTGTCTCTATGTATTTGGAAGAATTGTTCTTCTAAGGTTAAAGCCTTGAGCTCACTGACACGTCCGAGTGAAGTAATGGCAACTAAGATTGCCACCTTCCATGAAAGAAATTGAAGTGGGCATGAATGAAGAGGTTCAAAAGGGGGACCCATGAGCCTGGTTAGAACAATGTTAAGGTTCCAAAAGGGTGCTGGAGGAACCCGAGGAGGAATTACTCTTTTCAGATCTTCCATAAAAGCCTTAATGACTGGGATTTTGAACAGTGAGAGAGTCTGTCTGTTTTGTAGATAGGCAGCCATTGTGGCAAGGTGTAACCTAATGGATGTATAGGCTAAATTAGGCTTTTGTAAATGAAGTAAGTAGCAAATAATGCCTTACAAAGTGGCTTTCACTGGATCAATTTGTTTAGGTTGGCAGTAGTGAACAAAGCGTTTCCTCTTTGCAGTATAGCATGCTCTAGTTGGGGGTTTACGTGCTGGTTTGAAGAATGTTTATACATTCTTCAGGTAAATTAAGATAACCAAACTTTATGACCTCAGGAGCCAAATAGCTACATTGAGAGCTTTGGGATCTGGGTGTCTGATTTGTCCTTGATTCCGAGTGAGAAGGTCTGGCCTGTTGGGGAGCTTCTCGTGAGGAACCACTTAGAGATCCAGCAGTGTTGTGAACCATGGCTGACGCGCCCAAGTGGGAGCTACTAAAATCATAGTGAGATGTTTGCCTGAGTCTCCGAACCAGAAAGGGAATGAGAGGGGGAGGTGGAAAAGCATAGGCAAATATCCCTGACCAACTCATTCATAGTGCGTTGCCCTTGGATAGTGGGCTTGGGTACTTGTAGGCAAAGTTTGGGCATTTTGCATTTTCAGCTATGGTAAAAAGGTCTATTTGAGGAAAGCCCCACTTCTGAAAGTAGGGAAGGAGGACTTGTGGGTGGAGTTCCCACTCATGAGTCTGTTGCTGCATCCTGCTGAAGAGGTCTGCAAAATCGTTGTCTGCCCCTGGCAGATATTCCGCCAAGAGATGAATGTGGTGGTGAAGAGCCCTGTTCCATATGGTCTGAGACAGCTGTGATAGTTGAGAGGACCCCCCCAGACCCGCCCTGTTTTGGAAAATAATACATGGCTGTCATATTGTCCGTCCGGACTAGGACAACCTTGTGAGATAGTGGAGGAAGGAAAGCTTTTAGTGCAAGAAAGATCACTTGAAGCTCCTGGTCGTTGATGTGTAGGGATTGAGGTTTGGCATCCCACAGACCTTGTACTGTGAGGTCCTGTAGATGAGCACCCCAGCTCATCTCCAATGTGTCTGTTGTCAGAGTGAGGTGGGGAATAGGGTCCACAAAAGGCTGCCCTTGTAGCAGGTTGTTGGTGTTCCACCATTGCAGAGAACAGTGAGTATGGCGGTTTATCAACACTAGATCCTCAAGGTGAACCTGTGATTGAGACCACTGGCGAGCTAGACACTGCTGCAGAGGCCGCATGTGCAACCTTGCGCGGGGCACTATGGCAATACAAGAGGCCGCCATCATCCCTAGTAGACGCATCTCTGTCCGAACTGTGAGAGTTTTGTTTGGTTGGAACTGTGGGAGAGCTCTCTGAAAGTTCTGAACTAGAGCAGGATTGGGATAAGCTAGTCCTACCTGTGTGTTAAGGAATGCCCCTAAGTAAGGTTGAATTTGGAGAGGTTGAAAATTAGACTTGGGAACGTTTATTGTGAATCATAGTCTATGAAGCAGATTCACTGTCAACTGAGTGAACTGTTGACATTGAAGGTGGGTACTGGCTTTGATGAGCTAATCGTCCAGGTATGTCAATATATGAACGTTTTTTTCTGCGCAGATGTGCTGCAACTACTGCCAAGGATTTTATGGAAACCCCAGGTGCTGTAGTCACCCGAATGGTAGAATTTTGAATTGGGAATGTTTTCCTGCTATGAAAAATCTGAGGTATTTGCGTTGTGTGGGATGTATTGGTATAAGAAAGTAGGCATCCTTTAGGTCTGGTATAGCCATAAAATCCACCTGTTGGAGAATTGAATAACATCCTGTAGAGTAACCATATGGAAATGTTCTGAGAGGATGTACTGGTTGAAGGGTCTGAGATCCAAGATTGGTCTTAGTCACCCGTCTTTTTTTGGGAAAGAGAAAATACAGAGAGTATACCCCTAGAGCCTGCTTTTGAAGCGGGACAGGCTCTATAGCTCCTTTGAGAAGTACGGCTTTGACTTCTTGTTTGAGAAGTGTTAGATGATCTTGTGACAACCTGTGGGTGCTAGGAGGGATATTGAGTGGTGGGGAAATTAGCTCCAGACAATAACCATGTTGGATAATGGCCAGTATCCCTTGGTCTGTGGTGATGGGTTCGCAGACTGGATGGAAAAATTGTAGTCTGCCCCCGACAGGTGTGGAGTTGTTGGGGGGAAGGTTTAGGTAGTTACTGCTTAGCAGCGGGTGTTTCTCCACATATGGAGGCACTCCTGCCTCTTCCCTTGTTGTTTCTGCCTTTTGAAGGAACCTCTAAAGTAGCTTTTACTACAGGCAGACCGGCCTTGTTTTTACTGGGAAGTGGAGGCGTCTGAAGTGGTGGACTTGTATGCACCCCTGTAACCTGAGCGACAAAAAGACCCTCTGGAAGCCGTGGTCTGTAATGCTCCCATGGCTTTTGCTGTATCCGGGTCCTTTTACATTTTATCTAGTGTAGTGTCTACTTGTGGCCCAAAAAGGTACTGTTTGTCGAAAGGCATATATTGAGAACGGTCTTCTGGCACCTCTGGTTTAAAACCAGAACACCTAAGCCATGCAGGTCATCTAAGGAGCACGCTGGTATTGTCACCCCTAGTAGCCGTATCCGCAGCATCTAGTGCACATTGGATGGAGTTGTTGGTGATGGCCTGACCTTCCGTGATAATTTGTTGTCCTTCTGTCAGTGTTCTTCAGGGAGGTACTGTAGCAGTTCCTCCATTTCATCCCAATGGGCTGTCATAACAGGCCAGTAGGGCTTGAGAAATGGCAATACGCCAATGATTAGCTGCCTGTGCTGCAACTCTTTTTCCCACTGCGTCTATCCACTTACTTTTTTTTTTCCTCAGGTGGTGGAAGGTCTTCAGTAGCTTGAATATTAGCTTGTTCTTTTACGAGCTGAGGCACCACAGAACCACAAGGGTCTGTCTTGTTTTTTTTTTTTTCCACCCTTGGGGTGATAACTCTGGCATGGACTGGCTCTTTAAAAATGTTGTCTGCATGCCTCATCATGCCAGGAAGTATGGGTAAATATTCTGTATCCCTATGAAGATAGGGTGTCAAACAAAAAATCCTGTTCCAAGGAATCTTTGTAAAGCTCAACACTGTGAAATGCAGCTGCCCTGGCAATGACTTGTTGTTAAGAAGTGTCATCTTCTGGAGGTGATGGATGAGCAGGATATAAATCTGGGTCGTTAGGGGCAAAGGGATCAGTGTTGTATGCATCCAATGGGTCAGGATCCCCGAATGGACCTTGTAACTCCCCTCCCCCCCCCCACCATCTGTACCTGGTGACCATGGAGGTGTAGCATCAAGTGGGTCATGTGCTGGAGATGTATGAGGTGAAGGACGGGTTGGAGGAGGTGGTGGGGGAGGAGGAGGAGGTGGTGGTGGTGGTGGAGGAGGCTTGTGTGTAGGACTGGTGGCTTTGTCCTTCATATTCCTCTTTTGAGGGATAGGGCTGTCCAGTGCTTCTTTGAAGGACTGCTTCCTTTTTGCTGGTGAAGAAGCAAGTGTCCATGCTGTACCTTCCTGGATCTGGATTTTCCACTGTCGAGTGTCCATTTGCTCGAGAATGGGTTCAACCGGAGACATGGAGGCCGATGAAGTATTGGAAGGTTTCAGCTCCATAGTTTTCGGACCCAAGGGTTTCGGTGTGGAAAAGATTTTTTTGGGCGGCACCGAGGTTGATGTGGATGGTTGCCGACTCGGTCCAAAAGGTCAGTCTCGGGGTCAGTCTCGGTCCGAAGAGGTCGATGACGAAGGCCTGGCACTGGTATCATATTTTGGTGACAGGCCCCTGGGCAGGGCAACCGAAGCAGTGTTTCGGATCAGACCATGGCCCGAAGGCAGTGGCAGTCAGGTGACCTCTCTGTATGTGAGTGTTTGGAAGCGTGCTTGGGTGTTGGGTCTGGGGCAACGGTACTCCAGCGCTGACCAGATAGAAGGCTATGCATTTCCACATTGATCTCCACGTCTGAGCTGGAGCTTTCATCAGGAGATAAGACCCCTTGTTCTTCCTCCGAAGCTGGCTCCTCCTGGGCATGTTCCTCGCCCAAAATGTCAGGGGTGTTATCTCTGCTAAACATTTCCTCCCAACGCGCCCTTCGAACAGGTCTTTTTGAGCCAAAAGGACTTACACGCTTGACAGTTGGTTTCACGATGGTCTGGCAAAAGACACAAGTTGCACGCGAGGTGTTGGTTGGTGTGTGGATACTTTACATGGCAACACGGGCAAAACCTGAAGGGTGTGCGTTCCATCAGAAAGGCATCCTCTATGGAAAACGAGTGTGCGCAAGAGTAGACCAGAGACAGGCGGCGCCCCCAAAAGTCAGTAGGTCGAAGCCCGAACCAATGAAATTTGAGAGCAGCGCAAAAGTGGAAAGCGCAATGGAAACAGTACCATCAAATACAGTAAATGAACTGAAGAGTCGTACCAAACTGAGTCGACACACGGAGCAGAGGCACACACGTCCAAACCAGATGGCGGAGAGAAAACAATCTAACAAAGGAGTCAATCCCTATGCGCAGTATCACCAAGAGAAGAAGTCACCCAATCTTGTAACTCGAAAGACTTCTTAAAAAAAAAAACAACTTGCACAGCTCCGGATCCAACCCAAAATGGCAGGAGTATGCAGAACATGTGTATGTATCTATAGCCACTCATGCCATCAAACATAATGCTCTCACTGAGCTAGAACTCTAAAGACAAGCACTGACCTGACCTCATGCATTACAGTGCTTCTTGGGCATTGATCTATGTGTCTGCTCTAGGCTGGGAGCAATTCAGATAAGATCCGCCTACGCCCTGCTTCTCTACCAACCTTGAGGATACTATCATGCATTAATAATCAAATCATAAAAAACTACCAAAATCTGCCTGCAGCCTTCCTGTGATCAACTCAACAGAAACAGAAAAGCTTCTCAGTAACAAGTGCCGACAAGCAGATCCCAGGAGGAGTCAATGACCCCTGTGAGTCCACTTCCATGCACCACCAAGAATCCCTTTTAAAGTAGGGAGCATCCTACCACTGCTAGTATTATGTATGGCTAGTCAACTGTTCTTGAGCCTGGGTGTTGGATGAGTGACAACAAGACACACTTGGGTGTCCTGCAACCCCACAAGGAAGTTTAGAGGATTCATAGTTTTGGCAATTGCTCAGTCTAGTTAGTTAATGCAGTTGTCAATGGTACCACAATGTTAGTTTGTGACTGATCCTAGTCTGAATTTCACCTTTTCTATTTAGGATCTGCTGGGATGAAAACTCTTTGTATTGCTTTGGAAAACCTGTGCTGCCTTACCATTGTTTGTTTCTGGAGAGCCCTGTGTTATATTGCCCCCACCCCACCCCACCCCCAATGATATGACAATCATGCAAGCGCACTGGAAGTTTTCCTGTTTTTAATGACGAAGTTGAGCTCTGATGTCAAGAGACACTCAAAAGTGCACCACCTCTTGAAGAATGTGGTGACATAGTGTAGCGGCATTCCAGTTCTAGTGAGGATCACGCAGCATTTTACCTCCACCACTGTGGGGAAGCTACCTAACTGCTCTCTCCAATAAAAGGACCTTTAAGTCATCCAATTGGGGCCCTTTGATACCATCATATCTGGAACACATATGAACGGATGCCTAGCGAATGTGTATGCTTAGGGTAGTTAAGAGATGAGCTTCAATGACCTAAAATGTGTGAGTTGCACAAAATTGGAATTTCTCTTTTGCTGGACTGGTGATGCCTATCCAGGATGCAACTCAGAGCTCTCCGTGCAAATGTTGTGAACACAAAAAGCTCTGAACACCAAGGCACTGTATACAGAGGTCACAATGACAGAACAAGCATACAGACCTTTTAATGCCAGTGTGCATCACACAGAGCTCTCCATACCAGGGTACGGACAGCTTGAAATGAGTGTGAGAGAGATGCAGACTATGCCAGTGCCTTGTGTAACGGTGCTGAGAGCTCATAGAAGGGTGCAACTAGCCTTTCTTCTTTCATGGCACGAGTCCCAATACTAGGCTAGATGACACAGACTCCTTGAGAAATATTAGCAAGGACCCAGACCTCTTAATGAGACATTGTGATGTACGAAAGTACAAATCAGGGGAGTAAAGAGGTAGAGAGACTGCTCAATGAGCGGGAGCTTGATACAGGCAGCTTTTTATGACAGAAAGTGAAGTTCAGATAACAATCAATAAAACTGTGTGAGGTAAGCAGATTGTTAGACAGTAGCTTTCAATGAGAGAAGGAGTCAGAAACAGAACTTGCAACACGTTGGGTTCACCTGTTTAATGGTTTCAGAAGTGAAGTCCGGATGGGTAAGAAGAACGTCTATATCCCCACTCGACTCTGCACCTGGTTGAGGAGGGAGCAAAATAGCATGCAGCTCTTAGTTATAAATAACAACAAGCATTGGAAATGCAATAGGTCTCGCATTGACATTAGTTTGAGTTATTGACATTGTAAATGACAATGGTTTTTTTTTCTTTAGTAAAACATAAATAAAAGGCATTGTTATTTACAATGGCAATAGAAACTTTAAACAGATACCCTTGCTGTTTTTTAAGTTGCAAAGAGGAAACTGCTGTAGTCCTTGTTCTTGGCCGGAGGAGCAAACGCTGTGAGGGGCAATTTGTTGCTTATTTACCCTACACAACTAACAACCACTGGCAAAGCCAATAGTTCTGGCTTGTAGGTGTAATGTTATTTGTTGTAGTATATATCTGGATGCAATAACAGAAGCAGCAAAATACCAGTCGGGGGTCACACTATGCTAAGCACAGATTTTTAGCTTACATGTTTTTAAGCCACACCCTTAATTACTTTGGCCACGCCCCTTTGAGAGACCCTCAGTTTTTTCATTCCACTTAAAGCCCTGGTGGAATCAAATGTAGGCAGCCTTTGTGTGCATCCTATTCACTATGTGGTAATATCATGAGGGTAATTCTAAGAAACATATGAGCCTCTACACTTCGTATGTTTCACAAATGAAGTACTTATCTGCACAGAAAGAAACGTATATATTATCCATTCGTAAATGCATATCAGCGCCTCGCTACGGGTTTGAAGCACTATATAAATGCAGCTATAATACAGTGCAATGAGCGGCTGGCTCCTCAAACACCTCCTCACCCTTAACAAGACATCCCATGCACCTCCCAGGGTGCGTAGAGATGGCGGGAGACACGGGGGAGTGCGAATGGGAAACGCCGAGGATCCTCCAGATGTGCGCAGCTGTGCTGTATGCAACAAACATGAGTTTGGGGGCACGGTGCCTTTGAAGAAGAATGTTACCAGAGGCTTCTAGGGAATCCAGCCTCTCAGAGCTTGTCTGAGTTCCCGCTACCCCCACACGGACCCTCTGCAGCGGAGCGACCCCCCCTCGGAGGGACACGTTTTGAAAGCGCCCTTCCAGCAGGCACGGACGTTCGATCGGAAGGGTGTCTTTGACACCGGAATGCAGTTATGAGTGGAATCACGAGTGTTTTGTTTAGCGCCATTTGAAAGTGATTTGTCATCATTACGTTTCAGCTTTCTGTACACGTTTGTTGGTATTTATCTGTATATTGGAAACAAACCAGCTGCTACAGCATTTTTTCATCTCGTTCTTCCTGTGCCTCACACTTCCATCCCTCGACATGCCCCCTTCACGTCCTCCTCGCCACCAACGCACACACCAATGCCCTTTTACCCCAGCCCGTGTAATACTTGGCCTGATGGAGATGGCAACAGGAGCACGCTGCACCGCCTGGGGTCCCAGGATGAGGTAAGAGAGCCCGGTGTGCGAGGAAGCCCCCCCGGCCTCAGTAAAAAAAAAAAACAGAGCGCGGTGTCCCTGAAGTGGACGCCGTGAAAATATAAATAAATAAAGTGAGCGCGGTGTCCCTAGCGGGCGCCGCGCTCATTAAAGTAATAAAAAAAAAAAAACATACAACTTAGAGCATCGCGCTTTGCAGCCGGAATGACAAAAAGAAAGTGCTCACCCCCTAATTAAAGGAGACAGTATCACGCCGCCAGTAAAGGATCCAGTCCGGGTGGGCGGGGCTAAAAGAGGACAGGGCGGTAACCAGGAGGGACTAAAAAGCCTCAGTTACAATCAAAAGGCACCGTTTACCATAACGAATGATGCAAACCAATCAAAATAACGGGTGGAGTCGAAACACCACTTCTGAAAGTGTATTGATTACAAGAAGCCCTCGCAGAGCGAGCAGCGCATGCGCGCTGCAACGCCAGGCGAGACCTAAAAAAATAAAAGGGATCCAAGGGAATTGTAAAGGTCAAAAGGGTATCGTAGCGTGAAGCAAATGCCAGATGACTGATGGTGGAGAAGGCCTGGGAGTACAGAATAAAAGCATGAAGGAAAGGGTTCACAGGGTAAGATATAATGGGCAGGGGGCTCATAAACATCATCTAGGTATGGCTGAGTCACACTGGGTGCGCACAGGGTTAGAATAACAGTCAGAGATCCCACTGTGTGACTGTGGCCTAAGACTTGGTATAGTCCTAATCCTGGCTTAATGGTGAGAATACAGGACACATTCTAGGCATTTATGGTTTGTTGGTCCACACATTCTACGCATTTATTGGATGGTGTAGCTCGCATATTGATGGACATTCTTGATATCTCATGTCATCTGTGGCATGATGGTATCAACCTTTGATTACGAGCATGAAGGACAGCTCCTGGAAGAATGGTGGTATTGTTGGCATGCGGCTGGCCCTAGAAAAGTATTGATAATTCTTGGCATCTTTGTTTGACGATATCCACTCTTGGCGCAATTCTGGTCCTTGAATAATAATATGTATTGGCATACTGTGGGCATTCTTGGTGTGATACTGCTCCCCAGTATAATGATACTTCCCACCCAAACTCTGGAACAACCTTCCCTGCCCCTGCGATCTGCACCTACTCTACTGGAGTTCAAAAAGAGACTGAAGACCTGGCTGTTCAACAAATCGCTCGGGAGCAGTGAGCAAAGATACCCCCCCCCTCCCAAGTCTGGAGACCCTAACGGGTGATAAAAGATAGAAATCCCGATTGACTGAACGATGGCACAGGCACAATGGTATAGATGAAGATATATTATCAGCATCTATGGCATGGTGGTGCCAGCCCCTGGTGTAATAATGTACCTGAACTAATGGTGGACATTCTTTGCATATTGTGGGCATACCTGCCATGGTGGTAGGCCCCGAGCATACTGGTGCAGTTTATAGCATGCAATGGGCCCTCCTGGAATAATGGTAATAATTATTGGCTTATTAGTTGCATTCTTAACGTGATATTACCCACTCTCAGTATAATGCTGGCCTATGCATAATGCTGGCTATTCTGGTCATATTTAAGCATTCTTGGTTTGATGTTGCCCACCTGTGGAATAATACTGTCCCTTGCATAATGGTGGGACTTTGTAGAATACTGTGGCATGTTGATGTCAGTCTCGTATAATGGTGGCATTCCTGTCATAAGACGGTCATCTCTTCCAAGAGATGGTTATACAAAGGCATGCATGGCAGAATAGATCCATGTATGTCAGTAGTTAACATGTACCTATAATGATAAAATTATATGTTTGATCACCAAATGTGTTTATTTATTAAACTGAAAAGCTGATATTTTAGGACAAAACAAAAATGTGCTTTTGTTTCACCATAAAAAAGCTTTTATTTTGGGGCTGAACACATGCAGAGGGCAGAATACAGAGAACACAACTACAGTCCATGTTTCACAAAAGAAAGATGCAATTTTAAAAGCAAAGCAGGGTAGACAAATATTGACACAGAAATAGATGTGTAAAGGTGTCTGTGGTTGCGAAATATTACAGTTACCAATCGAACTGTAGACATAGGCTACCCTATGGCTTCAGTGCTATGTATCCGGTTACAAAGGCTGTAGAGGCTCAGACTTTAAACAGAAGAGTTGCTCTTACAAGTTACATAGATATGTAACACTTAGGACAACAAACCTACACTGTTAGGTAATAGATCTTGCAGTCTAAAGGCTCAGACAGAGGGCAATAGCCAATTAGATAGTATCTAAAAAATAGACCACAGTGAGGGGCACCAATGACACATTGGTGTACCCAACTCAACCACATCGGTTGGTCCCCATACTTTTAAAGGAACTAGAGAAGTTCAGTGGAATCTCCGGACTTTGTACTGATGGACACAAGACTCTGCTATTGCCCTTGGGGAGACTGGTGGAGATCACACAGTGAGATTCCCCAGAAGAGATCTGCAATGGGAAACTGATGGGTTTCACAACCTAGGAATGCAGATAGAGCATTCCGTTGAAGGATGCTACACATGTAAAATGGGGAGGGTTCTCCGGGGTCTTGAAGCATCAGTATGATTTTGGAGCTCACTCCCTCTATCCATTATGGGCAGAACTGCAATAGCGGGGATAGTTTCTCTTCCACGTCGACGGTATGTGTTGAATAGCTCTTTATGTCAGATTTCGCACAGAACCTTCAGAGTATTAGATAGCTTAATAATGTCCCTGGTATGGGCAGGCAAACAAAACTGGGTTAGTCTAAATATACAAAAAATAGGCAAGGAAGAGTGTGGCCTCGACCTACTCAACTTAGTACTATAAAATATAGCAGCACAGCTGCAGTATGCTGTGAAATGGTGTGTGGAAGCAGATAATTGTAAAAGAAGATAATTGTAAAAAAAGGTTATTGCATGAAACTTATGGGTAAGTTACCTCTCCTGGTGCTATTGATGATGGGGATGAGTATACCTATACAATATCCTCACATAGTAAGCCAGACATCTACATGGGATATACCCATAAAAGGTGTCCTGGGACACCTCCCTTCTCCAAGTCCATGAGCATCTGGTGGCTACAACCAATTCCGTGTTCAGCCAAGATTTGCTGATGGCCATATGGAGGGCGGGAGGATGTCATACCCTTAGGGATTTGTACTCAGCTAAGGAGTTCCTTTCTCTCACTGAGGGCGAGGAGGCATTTGTGGTGTGACCATCGGCAGTTCCTTCAATATGAAAAGCTGGATAGAACTGCCAGGGAAGTGTGAAAGGGAGTCCCCAATACCCCAACTATCTCGGCAATGCTGAAAATAAGCTAGGTTCACAGGCTAGTGTCTTATCTATAAGGTGCTTAAAAAAGGCAGAAGGAAATAGTGCTACGATCACAAGTGTTGGATGACGACAGAGGTGCCACTACCTGATGTAGACTGGGGGAGAGCACGTGCACAAGTACAGGAGCTATGTAGTAATATGACCCTTTAAAAATAAGAATATGTCCAGAGAGATCCTCTAAATGTCTGAGTTGTGAAGAGATTGAAGCCATCTTTATACATTTAACATGGACTTGTGGGGCATTAACAGACTACTAAACACAGGTAATAACTAGACGAAGATAAAAAACATATACAAACTAACATCGAGATAACAATCAGGCATTGCCTACTGGGCATCACTCCGCTGCCTAAGGGGTTATGGTACTCAACATAAATTTGCAGCCCTGGAGTTGTTACTGCCAAAATGTATTGTCATTAACAGACTTCAACCAAGGTGACCAAAATAAAGGGCTGAGAGAAGGATACACTAGAGTGGGCTTTGTTGGAGGAAATGAGGATGAGGGAGGTCAGGACAGACAAAAACGTCAATGAAGTTCTGGCCATATGAGTAGACATTTAGGACCATTAGAGATTATTGGATTACAATAAAAGCACAAGTTACTAACTTGTGTAACGATATATCTGTAAGAGACAGTAGTTAGTGACAGATTCCTTACCTTAGAATATCCCCAGGCGTCAGGCTGGATCCGGAAAGTTTTTGCGTAGCAGTACCCTTGCGCGTCGGTAGGCGGCATCGTGCGGCTCCGCGTCCGTCGTCGGCGTCGTGATCGCCGGGATGACGTCGCGGGCAGTACTTAGACGCCGCCCCTGCGCGCTGACGTCAGTTCTGTACACGACTTTCCGCGCCAGGAACGCAGAGCCATGCAAGAAGCTGACATAGGTGTCTGAAAAATACTAGGGCCCTGAAAGGGATGTCCTTAACCCTAGAAATCAGTTCGCAGAACGGGGAGGATGGGTGGGCGGTAAGGAATCTGTCACTAACTACTGTCTCTTACAGATATATCGTTACACAAGTTAGTAACTTGTGCATCTGAAAGAGACACGTTAGTGACAGATTCCTTACCTTAGAATAGATACCCCAGCAATACCAACCCCGGTGGTGGGTCTGCGAACAAAGATCAGACAAGGAAGTCCTGGAGGACAGAACGGCCAAAGAAGCCGTCCCTCCGGACCGGACTGTCAAGGCAGTAATGCTTTGTAAACGTGTGCAGCGAGGCCCACGTAGCTGCCTGACAGATAACCGGCAGCGGAACACCGCGGCCCAAGGCCGTGGTAGCAGCCGTTGCCCTGGTGGAATGAGCACGCAGCCCAACAGGAGGCTCCTTCTTAGCCAAAGAATAGCAGGTCTTGATGCACAAGGTAACCCAGCGGGAGATGGTTCGTTTGTGCACCGCCCGACCTTTTTGGCGCCCACGTAGCCAACAAAGAGCTGGTCATCCACCCGGAAGTGTTTTGTGCGGTCGATATAGAAGGAGAGCGCACGTTTTGGGTCCAGACGGTGGAGCCTCTCTTCCTCTCTGGAAGGATGCGGAGGCGGAAAGAAGGTAGGCAAAGTGATGGTCTGCCCAATGTGGAAGGCAGTAACCACCTTTGGCAAGAAGGACGGACGCGTCCGAAGAACAACCTTGTCTGGATGAACAGACAGAAAGGGAGGTTTGCAAGATAGAGCCTGGAGCTCACTCACCCGCCGAGCGGAGGTGATGGCCACTAGAAAGGCTGTCTTCAGAGTCAGAAGACGAAGAGGACAGTTATGTAGAGGCTCAAAGGGAGCGCACATTAAAAAGGTAAGAACCAAGTTCAAGTCCCACTGAGGCATTACAAACGGAACAGGAGGGAAGAGGTGTGTAATGCCCTTTAAGAACCTGTTAACAACAGGGGACTTGAAAAGGGAGGGCTGATCAGGGAGCCTGAGGAAGGCCGAGATAGCACAAAGATAACCCTTGATGGTACCCAGGGCAGAACCCCGTTGGGCTAGAGAAAGAAGGAACAGAAGGACCTCAGAAAGAGGGGCAGAAAGGGGGTTCACAGCCTTTGCTGTGCACCATGCCACAAATTTGTTCCACCTGCAGGCGTATACCACCTTAGTGGAGGGACGCCTGGCTGCCAGAATCACATCACAAACTTCGGGAGGCAAGTCGAAAGGAATCAACTGCCGCCGCTCAATCTCCACGCAAGCAGGTGTAGACTGGACAGGTTCGGGTGGAGGACCGTCCCCTGCTGCTGCGACAGAAGATCCTCCCGAAGAGGCAGACGGATCGGGGGATCCACGCTCATACTGAGTAGCTCGGGATACCAAACTCTTCGAGCTCAGTCCGGAGCCACAAGAATAACTTGGGCCCGGTCGTGCCGAATCTTCTTCAACACTCTGGGTAGAAGTGGTATAGGCGGAAAGGCGTACAATAGACCGCAACTCCACTCGTGACGAAAAGCGTCGCCGAGCGAGTGCCGCCTTGGAAATTCCAACGCGCAGAACTGATGACATTGCGCGTTCTCTTCGGTGGCGAATAGATCTAACCAAGGCTCTCCCCACTGTAGAAAGAGTCCTTGCGCCACCTCCGAGTGAAGACGCCATTCGTGATCCATCATGCACCTGCGGCTGAGTTCGTCCGCCCTGGCGTTCAGGGAACCTGCCAGGTGTTGAACCATCAGGAACATGCCCTGATGTTCCAGCCATGTCCAGAGGCGCAGAGCCTCCTGACAGAGGGTCCACGACCCCACCCCGCCCTGTTTGTTGCAGTACCACATGGCGGTGGTGTTGTCCGTGAACACCTGCACTACCTTCCCTTTGACAGAGGGAAGGAATGCCTTGAGTGCAAGTCGGATCGCCCGGAGCTCCAGAAGGTTGATATGGAGCCGTGACTCCGCCCGGAGACCAGAGGCCTCTGATCTCCGCCTCTCCCATGTGACCGCCCCATCCCAGAAGGGACGCGTCCGTCACAACTGTGTGCTCTGGCTGGGGAAGGGAGAGGGATCTGCCCATGACCCATTGCCGGTTCGAGAGCCACCACTGCAACTGTTTTGCAGTCCCCTCTGAGATCTGGACGTGATCGGACAGGTTGCCCTGGTGCTGCGCCCACTGGAACTTCAGGTCCCACTGCAGAGCCCGCATATGCCATCTGGCATGATTGACCAGCAGGATGCAGGAGGCCATGAGGCCCAGCAGCCTCAGGGTCATCCGTACCGAAACCCAGGATAAAGGCTGAAAGATCGGAATCATAGCCTGAATATCCCGGACTCGCCGTTCGGGAGGATAGGCCCGAAACTGCGTCATGTCCAGAACTGCTCCGATGAAAAGGAGCTGTGGAGAAGGAATCAGATGTGACTTCGGCACATTGATGGAGAACCCCAGCGAGTGCAGGAGTTCGGCCGTAGTCTGGAGGTGGGAGACGACTGCCTGCGACGAGCCCGCCTTCAGCAGCCAGTCGTCGAGGTAGGGGAAGACTGAAACCCCTGCCCGGCGCAGATGAGCTGCGACCACCGCCATCACTTTCGTGAACACCCGAGGGGCACTGGTAAGGCCAAAGGGGAGCACGGTGAACTGAAAATGCTCGAGGCCTACCGTGAACCGAAGGTAACGCCGGTGGGCCGGCAGGACGGGGATGTGGAAATAGGCGTCCTGCAAGTCCAACGCTACCAACCAGTCTCCAGGGTCTAGGGCAGTCAAGACCTGAGCTAGGGTGAGCATCTTGAACTTCTCCTTCCGGAGGAAGCGATTGACGTTCCGGAGGTCCAAGATAGGACGCATGTCCTCCTTGTCCTTTTTGGGCACCAGAAAGTAGTGGGAGTAGCAACCACGCCCTACTTCTGGGGTCGGAACATGCTCGATGGCCCTCTTGGCCAAGAGGGCCGTGACTTCCTTCTGTAGAAGCACCAAGTGATCCCCTGACATGCGGTGGAATTGAGGTGGCATGGCTGGGGGGGTGGTCTCGAAGGGGAGGGAGTAGCCCCTTCGGACAATGTCCAAGACCCACCTGTCTGAGGTGATGGGACGCCAGTGGTGAAGGTGATGGCGGACCCTGCCCCCTACTGGCGTGCTGTGCACCTGAAAGGAGGGACTAGGAGGGCTTGGAGGCCGCGGACGGGTTGGAGGTGGTGGCCTGACCCGCACGCTGGTTGCCCGAACCGCCACGGCGGTATCCACGTCCTCGGCCACGCGAAGACGCCTGCTGCGCGGGCCGGTGGCTGGGCTGCTGACGTGACTGGGCACCCCTTCCGTGGCCACGATAGGGGCGAAAAGCAGAAGTTAGCGGAGGGCGTGTAGCAGAAAGGCCCAGGGACTTGGCAGTAGCCCGTGAGTCCTTAAAGCGCTCCAACGCATGGTCTGCTTTGGAACCAAAAAGACCGACTCCATCAAAGGGCATGTCCATGAGAGTATTCTGGACATCCCCTGAAAAACCAGTGGTTCTCAGCCAGGCGTGGCGACGCAGCGCCACCGTCGTTGCAATAGATCTGCCCAGCGAGTCGGCGGTATCAAGGACACATCGTATGGTGTATTTGGCCGCATCCCTTCCTTCCGCAATGGCGCGGGAAAGCAGTGTCTGGACCTCCTCAGAACACTGGGGCAAAACAGTCGCCACCGAATCCCACAAGGAGTGGGTATATCGGCCCAAAAGACAAGCGGTGTTGATGGACCGCAAGCCAGCACTGGAGGAAGAAAACCCTTCTTCCCAAATTGATCCAGGCGTTTGGATTCCCTATCCGGAGGGGCGGTAGGGAAGGCGGTTTGGGAAGCGGAGGCTTGGACAACCAAGCTCTCAGGAGTGGGGTGGACAGAGAGAAACAGGGGGTCGCCCGGAGCTGGACGATGGCGTCGGAACACGTTCCTATCCACAGGAGCCCCTGTGTTGGGCTTGGACCAGGCGCCCAAAAGAACATCAGTAAGTGCATCGTTAAACGGCAGCACAGTCTCCAAGGAGGAGGCCGCCGGCTGAAGCACTTCTGTCAAGAGATTAGTCTTGACCGTCACCGTAGGGAGTCGGAGATGTAAGGCTCCAGCTGCCCTACGCAACACCGTTGCAAAATTGGCTCCCTCCTCCGTAGCCACGGGAGGAGACAGCATGCCAGTGTCAGGGGAAGTATCTAGACCACTGGCATCCCCTAGGTCCTCTGCCCAGTCATCATACTGACACTGCTGTGTCAGAGGGTCCTCAGACCCCTCCCAGTCCTCCTGGTCCTCCTCTGGTTCAAAATAAGGAGGAGGAGGGACATTTGGGACCCAAGGTCCCATCGGCGCCGGAACCGGCGTCGAGCGACGTCGGTCCGGCTCCATGTCCGGAGCCGGAGAGTACATGGGGACGACGCCGCCCGGAGCCCCGGGCGGCGTCAGGAACGGCACCGGAGACATCGGCGCCGGCGGAGGCGTGGTCAGGTCGACCGGCATCGATGGGGGTTGCGGCACCACCGGAGCCGGGATCGAGGCCGGGGCCGGGATCGAGGCTGGAGGCACGAGCGACGCCGGGACCGGAGTCGGCGGCGACGCCGGGGCAACCCCATCAGGGCCCGCGGGGCCCGAAGGGGCACCGGAGGGACCTGGAGGCCCGAAGAGGCGGGCCATGGCCGACAGGAATTCCTGTACTTGGGCCGGATCCGCCCCCGAACCCGGGAAGGACGGGTATTGCGGGGGCGACTCCACAGGCATGTCCGGGGCGGCGGGGGCGGGGACGGTGCCGGGAGGGGCCTCAGCCGAGTCGCGAGACCGGCGAGGCGAAGTCCTAGAGCGATGATGCTTTTTGGACTTCTTGTGTTTAGACTTACCGGACGACGAAGACTTGGATCCCGACGACCGGTGAGGACTCCGCGACCGACCCCTCGACCTCTCACGCGACCGGGGCTTGGAATGGCGCGGAGCCGACTGCAGGGCCTCGAGGAGCTTTCGAGACCGCTCTCGCAAAGCTTTCGGGTTGAGGGCCCGGCAGTCGGAACACGACTTCGTGTCGTGGCCTCGGCCGAGGCAGAAGAGACACTCCAGATGCGGGTCTGTGATGGACATCATCCGAGCACAGGCGTCGCAACGTTTAAAGCCGGGCATCCCTACGACACCTTGGAGTCGATTCGAAGAAACAGTGAAAAAATTCACCCAAAAAGTTAGTCAAAAAATGACTAGGGCACTGCTCTTCCCGGATCTGCGCTTGCTGGCGTGGAAAAAGAAGAACTGACGTCAGCGCGCAGGGGCAGCGTCTAAGTACTGCCCGCGACGTCATCCCGGCGATCACGACGCCGACGACGGACGCGGAGCCGCACTACGCCGCCTACCGACGCGCAAGGGTACTGCTACGCAAAAACTTTCTGGATCCAGCCTGACGCCTGGGGATATTCTAAGGTAAGGAATCTGTCACTAACGTGTCTCTTTCAGATTCACTTGATAGTATAAAATGCATTTTCAGTCAAAACATACAAAAGCATACAATAAGCAAACTGTATACGTTAGCCTAAGTAAATCAAGATGAGAAGGGTAAAAAAAAAAAAACTAATAGATAAAGACTCATAACTGGGATATGTCAACTAAAATTATGTGGCACTTGTCTGACTCTTTATTGTACAGTAAGAGGTGAGAAATTAAGAGTACAGGATCTCTCTCCATGCTTGTACAACTATAGTGTTAGACCTGGCACCGTTGGCGTGGGTCTCCCCTGCATTTTTTGCCTTGCCTCCTGTGTTTTTGCTGTATGTCGGACTCCGTTTTGCTGGTCTAGAGGCTTTGGGCACTTTGCCACTGCTGTTCAGTGCCAAAGTGCAAGTGCTTCGTTTGTATATTACTGTTATGGATTGGTGTTTCTATGATTGGCTATTTGATTTTCTAGGTCAGTCCCTAGTACAGTGCACCGTGTGTGCCCGGTGCCTGTAAATCAAATGCTGCTGGTGGGCTTGCAGCACTGATTGTGCCACCCACAATCAGCCTGTAAATGTAACTATGGCCTGCCATTGCAGAACCTGTGTGCAGTCTGGTACTGCCATGTTGACTTGGCAAGTGCACCCACTTGCCAGGCCCTAACCTTCCCTTTTCTTACATGCCAGTCACCCCTAAGGTAGGCCCAAGGTATCCCTGTGGGCTGGGTGCAGTGTATGTGAAAGTTAGGACATGCCCTGATGTGTGTGGCATGTCCTGATAGTAAATTACTGCCAATTTCCATAGGACAGAATGGGGAGTTTGTTTATAACATCTTATAAAACATAACTGGCCCTGGGAACAAGGTAGGAAAATAAAGTTTAGTATGCCTGAACTCAGAATGTTAAAGTGCAACTTTTAGTGAGGGTGATTTTTACATTCTGTGTTTGAAAATACCACTTTTAGAAAGTGGGTATTTTCTTGCCTAACCATCCAGTGTGCCTCTGCTAGGTTTTTGTATTGCATGTCTGGCATTTGGATGACAGGGGCTGGAGAGGGGCAGTGGCTCCAGAAGTCTGATGAGTCAGGGCTGGGCTGAATAGACCCTGGCTGCATTTAGAGTAGGGGGAGGAGATTTCCTTTCACTTGAATGGGCCTGGTCTGCATTCAACAATGCTGTCTCCACCTCCTGCGAAGAAGCTGCACCAGTGAGGACAAAACTGGTTTTGGCTGGGTACAGACACACTCTGCCTTCAGAGAACAAAGGATTTTTGTGTATAAAAAGAGGGGCCCAGACCCCAGACTTTTAGATCACTTCTGGAAATCAAGAGGAACCTTTGCCAAGGAGAAGAGCCGGAGAAGCTGAGGAGGAACACTGCCCCTGTGCTGTTTGCTGTCTGGGGTTGGCCTGCAGTGGCTACTTGCTGGCAAGGAAAGGAGAAATGGACTTTGCTGTTTGCTTTGTCACCTGCTTGAAAGAAGATCTCCAAGGGCTTGAAACTGAGCTTGCCTCCTGTTCTGAAGTCTCAGGGACACAAAGACTTCACCCCCAGCTCCCCTGAATTTCCTTGCTGGGAAATCTAATCTGCAAAGAGGTGCCTGCTGCAGTTCTGGACCTCTAGAGACTGTTTTCCGCTGGGAGCTGGAAAATCGACGCAACTTCAAAGAAGCGAGACGCACCCGCACCTGTTTCCGACGCATCGCCTAAGAAACCGTAGCAGCGCATGCCGCGGCTCGAGAAATCGCCGCACGCCGCATTGAGTGCACCGAAGTCCAAGATCATTGCACTGAGTTCGACGCAAGGCCTGCTGTGTGGCTGCACGAGTTCACGCATCGGCGCATCGAGGTGCCAAGTCTGTCGCATCGTTGGGGGACGCAGTAAGAAACCGACGCATCACCTCCCCACGCAGTAAGAAACCGACGCATCACCTCCCCTGCGCTGCAGTAAGGAACCAACGCATCACCTCCCCCGAGTGTAAGGAACCGACGCATCACCTTCCCTGCGGACCGTTTTGTTTGTTTGCGTGACGCATCCCAGGTTCTTTGTGAGAAAAGTGTTGCATCTGCAGTTTTGCTTGAACTGAACTACTTCTACCATCTGAAAGTCATATTTTTATTACTGTATTGTGGATTTTTGTCGTTTGGTCTCGTTTTGGTTTAGATAAAGATTACTTATTTTTCTAAACTGGTGTGGTGTCCATTTGTAGTGTTTTCACTGTAGTACTGTATGTGTTCACAAATGCTTTACACTCTGCCTCTGAGATAAGCCTGTCTGCTCGTGCCAAGCTACCAAGGGGGTGAGCAGGGGTTATTTTAGGAGTGTATCCCCCTTACCCTGACTAGAAGCAAGGGCCCCTATTTGGACAAAGGTACCTACCTCTGCTAACTAGAGACCCCTATTTCTAACATGGTTGGTCAGCGGTGGGGATCTGGACTTGCATTTGTGACTTACATACAGTGATTGGTGTATACTACTAGTATAGTGCAGACCATTACGTGACCATAAAAATCTGGTAGAGTTTTTTTCCTGGGAATTTTTTGCATCTTGAGAACTGCCAATTTTCACCATGAGTAAACCAGCATCCATTGCATCTGTGGATATCGAATTTGAAGAGGAGAGGGTTGATACCTACACTGTGCCACAACTTAAAGCGGTCTGCAAAAAATTTAAAATCTCTGTGAGAGGCCTCACCAGAAAGGAGGAATACCGAAAGGCGCTGAGGGCCTGGTTGGAATCAAGGAATGCCAGTGAGCATACCGAGGAGCTATTGGTGGAGGGAGAGAATTTAGATGGGCAGCAAGAGGGGCTGTTGGGCCTGACTGGGGGGGGGGGGGGTGGAGTTGCCTTCCAGGGTGGGCAGCAGTGTTTCTTCAAAGGGGCTGTCTCCAGAGGAGTTGGAGGACAGGGAGAGAAGCAGAGTGCATGAACTGGAGCTTGCTAGCTGGGGACCTAGAGAATAAGAGGTTGGAGATAGAGAATAAGAGGTTGGAGATAGAGGAAAAGAAGATGCTTTTAGAGCATGAGAGAGGGTTGAGGGAGTTGGATCTGAAAGCAAAGAGTTTAGAGATCAATCCCTCTTGTGGCAGCACACAATCAGTGCCTGGGGAAGGAAAGGTATACATTCCCAAAGATGTTATCAAAGATTTCATGAAGCATGAGGACATTTGGCATTGGTTTAAGGCCTATGAAGTAGCGATGAGGTCCCACCGGGTCCCTGAGAGAGATTGGGGAGCGGGGTTGTGGGGCCGCTTCATCAGTGAAGTAAGGGAGATATTGCTAGCTTTGCCCACTGAGGATCAGATGTCCTATGCCCCCATGAAGGAAGCCTTGAAAGCCAGGTATGGGTTGACCCCAGAACTTTATAGGCAGAAATTTAGGAACTGCAAGAAGCTGGAGTCAAGTACCTGTCCTACTTTTGCAGAGCACTGAATGGTTGGGTGAAGGGTAGCAAAGTGAATGATTTGCAGGGGCTCTATGATTTGGTTGCATGAGAGCACTTGTCAGATAATTGTTTTCCAGAGCTATGCCAGCACCTGATTGACAGTAAGCGGACTGATCCCAGAAAGTTTGCTGTGGAGGCGGACCGCTGGGTCCGCACCAGGGTCCAAAAAGGCCATGTGGGAGACTCCGCCAAAGGTGGGCAAGGTCCCCAGCAGAAGAGTGGGGGGGACGGGGGGGGGGGGACGGGGGCAAGGGTAAACAGAGGGAGTTCCAAAAAGGGCCCCAAAGTAATCCACAAAGGAACCAAGGTAAGGGTTCCCAGCCTCCCACTGAGAAGAAGCCATGGATCCCGACAGGTAAGCCTGTTCAGAGGGGTTCCAAGGCATGTTATGGTTGTGGTCAGGTAGGCCACTTCCACGGGGATCCTAGGTGTCCCAAAAATGCTACCACTGCACCCACTGGTGCACAGCCCCAGCAGATGGCTAGTGTAGCCTTGGGGGAGGAGTCGGGTGCCCAAGATGTGTGGGGTCCCGCAGAGATGTCCCTGGTCTCTTTAGGAGACCGTGAGATGGTCCCAAGAGCTCATCTGCCTGATAACACTAAGTACAGGCAGTGGGTGACCATCAATGGCCATAGTGTGGAGTCTCTGACAGACACCGGAGCCAGTGTGACAGCTGTCAGTTGTCGGCTGGTGTCTGAAGAGCAGGTGGTCCCCAACGCATTCTACCCAGTAGTTGCGGCTGACAATTAAAAGTGCCTCTGCAAAGTGGCACAGGTTCCCTTTGAGTGGGGGGGGTCTCAGGTATCTTGAAAGTAGCTGTGAGGCTAGCCATGCATGTTGACTGTCTGCTAGGCAATGATTTGGAGAGCTCCCCTTGGGCGAAGGTGGAGCGGAGGTCTCATTTAGAGATGTTGGGTCTGCCTGAGTGGGCGTGTGTGACCACTCTGTCCATGGCAGCCGGTAAGGGCATTGAAGAGGACCTGGAGCCTGAAAGAGTGGCCCAGGTGCCTGCCAGAAAGAGAAGTGGCAGGGGGCGTGGGAAACCGGCCCCTGTAGTTCCCACGGTCCAGGAGGAGGCAAACATTGAGGGCGATGCCCTGGAGCCTACAGGGGAACAAGAGGCTGAACTGGGGGACCTGCCTGAGCTGACCCATTGGCAGCAGGAAGGAGGCCCCACCAGGGAGGAATTCTGCCAGGAGCAGCAGAAGTGCCCTTCTCTTGTTGGTTTGCGGCAACAGGCTGCAAACCAGGCAGCAGGTGATCAGTCTGGATCACATTGGATATACTGGGAGAATGGTCTCCTGTATAGCGAGCCTAAGGTTGCTGAGCCTGGGTCAGCCCGTGTGCTGGTGGTACCCCAGCGTTTCAGAGCCTTCCTACTGGGTCTGGCTCATGATGTGCCTTTGGCAGGGCATTTGGGGCAAGACAAGACCTTTGAAAGGCTTGTCACCCACTTTTACTGGCCCCAGATGCGCAAGTACTCCGATACTCATTGTAGGTCTTGCCAGACTTGCCAGGCAAGTGGCAAGAGTGGGAGGAAGTGTAAGGCTCCTCTCAAACCTTTCCCTGTGATCAGCACCCCCTTTGAGAGGGTGGGTATTGACATTGTGGGGCCGCTGGATCCCAAGACAGCCATGGGCAATAGGTTCATCCTGGTCTTGATGGACCATGCCACCCGGTACCCGGAAGCCATCCCTCTCCGGACTGGGACGGCCCCTGTGGTGGGTCGTGCATTGATGGGGATTTTCTGCCGTGTGGGGTTCCCCAGAGAGGTGGTGTCCGACCGTGGTGCCGACTTCAAATCTAAGTATATGAAGTCCCTGTGGCAGGAGTGTGGTGTTACATACAAGCTCACCACTCCTTACCACCCCCAAGGTAATAGGCTGGTTAAGAGATTCAACCGGACCCTGAAGGGCATGATTATGGGTCATGGCGAATCCATGAGGCATAAGTGGGACGTCCGCTTACCATGCCTTTTGTTTGCTTACAGAGAAGTGCCCCAGAAGTCCTTAGGGTACAGTCCCTTTGAGCTGCTGTACGGCCATCCTGTAAGAGGACCTCTGAGTCTGGTGAAAGAAGGCTGGGAGAAAGCTCCCAGTAAACCTCCCCAGGATGTATATAGCTACATGCTGGCCTTCAGAAACCAGACTAAGCGCTTCAGACAACTCGCTCCGGCGAATCTGGAAGCCAGCCAGGAGGAGATGAAATGGTGGTACGATCAGAATACCACTCTGATCGAGTTTCAGCCTGGACAAAAAGTATGGGTCATGGCCCCAGTGGAGCCTTGTGCGCTCCAGGATAAGTGGACCGGACCGTTTGAGGTGGTGGAGCGCAAGAGTAACGTCACCTACTTGGTGGACTTGCAGTCTCCTAGGAACCCTTTGCGGGTCCTGCATGTAAACCGCCTGAAGCCCCACTTGGAGAGGTCCGAAGTGGGCATGCTCCTAGCAACAGATGCCGGAGTGGAAGAGGAGACTGAGCCTCTTCCTGACCTCCTGTTTGCAAAAGAGCACGATGGGTCAGTGGACGGTGTATCACTCTCACCCGTCCTGATTCCTGAACAGCAGAGTGACTGTCGCCAACTGTTGGGACAGTTTGCTGCTCTGTTCTCCCTGAACCCTGGTGTCACTCAGTGGTGTGTCCATGATGTTGACACTGGGGACAGTCCGCCTGTAAAACACAAAATTTACAGCGTGACTGACAGGGTCAAGGCTTGCATCAAGGAGGAGGTCTCCAAGATGTTAGAGCTAGGGGTGATTGAGCCCTCAAACAGCCCTTGGGCCAGCAAAGTGGTCTTGGTCCCAAAGGCTGCCGCACCCGGTGCCACACCAGAATTCCGGTTCTGTGTGGACTAATGAGGGCTCAATTCGGTCACCAGGACAGATGCGCACCCCATCCCCAGAGCTGATGAGCTCATCGATCGGTTGGGAGCTGCCTGGTACCTCAGCACATTTGACTTAACGTCTGGGTACTGGCAGATTGCCTTAACTGACGGGGCAAAGGAGAGGTCAGCATGTTCAACGCCAGAGGGGCACTACCAATTCTGGGTGATGCCCTTAGGGTTGAAGAATGCCCCTGCCACCTTTCAGAGATTGGTCAACCAGGTGTTGGCTGGACGGTAGGATTTCAGTGCCGCCTACCTGGATGACATCGCAGTGTTCAGTGCCACTTGGGAGGAACATCTGCACCACCTCTGGGAAGTGTTGAAGGCTCTGCAGAGGGCAGGCCTCACAATCAAGGCGAGTAAGTGCCAGATCGGGCAGGGTTCTGTGGTGTACTTGGGACACCAGGTAGGGAGCGGCCAGGTGGCGCCCCTACAGCCCAAGATTGATACCATTCTGGCTTGGGAACCCCCCCCCCCCGATCCAGACAGAGGTGAGAGCCTTTTTAGGACTCACATGGTATTACCGGAGATTTGTCAAGGGGTATGGCACCATTGTTGCCTCATTGACAGAGCTGACTTCCAGAGCGCAGCCCAAGAAAGTGAACTGGACTGACGCCTGCCAGAAAGCTTTTGATGCCCTGAAATCTGCCATGTGCACGGCGCCTGTGCTTAAGGCACCCAACTTCTCAAGGGAATTAATTGTGCAGACAGATGCTTCAGAGCATGGTGTGGGGGCTGTGCTCTCACAGCTGAATGAAGAGAGCCTAGACCAACCTGTAGCCTTCATTAGTAGGAGGTTACTTCCACGGGAACAGAGGTGGAGTGCGATTGAGCGCGAGGCATTAGCTGTGGTCTGGGCGCTGAAGAAGCTGAGGCCATACTTGTTTGGGACTCACTTCCGGGTTCAGACAGACCACAGGCCCCTCAGATGGTTGATGCAAATGAGGGGTGAGAATCCAAAGCTGTTGAGGTGGTCCATTTCCCTACAGGGGATGGACTTTACGGTGGAACACCGCCCTGGTACAGAACACGCCAATGCTGATGGTCTGTCCAGATTTTCCCGCCTTAGTGAAGAGAACTCCCAAGAGGGTGGGTAGTTCTCCCCACATTTCAGCTGGAGGGGACACGTGTTAGACCTGGCACCATTGGTGTGGGTCTCCCCTGTATTTTTTGCCTTGCCTCCTGTGTTTTTGATGCATGTCGGACTCCGTTTTGCTGGTCTAGATGCTTTGGGCACTTTGCCACTGCTGTTCAGTGCCAAAGTGCAAGTGCTCCCTTTGTAAATTACTGTTATGGATTGGTGTTTCCATGATTGGCTATTTGATTTACTAAACAAAAACAATGTGGACGAACCCACTAGAAGAGACGACTCAGCTATAATGTTTAGAGTGCCAGGAACCATGTAGGTTTGTAAAAAGAACCCTCACCCACCAACCTGGTTGGTGGCATGCTTCATCATAGGGTTCCCAACTGGGTGGCCGAATGCCGCCCAGTTGTGCTTCAACGCCTGACTACAGCGGAGCGGGTTTTGTTTTTTGTTTTGTGTAGGTAGTGCTCAAAGAGTGGTGAAATTTAAAAATGTCTCTGGGAGTCCTTACTGATCAATTTTTTATTCCCAGCGGCCCAGGACATGGTTAAAAGCAAGGAAAAGAGGATAAAGTGAAGACTAGTAATTGGTCTTCATTATCCATGTGGTCGACATGTTTCAGCCTCATCAAAATAGTGTAGAGGCTTTCATCAGGACCAAACTGCGTGAAAAAGTGGTTGTGTGGCAAAAATAGACCACGTGTATTTTTTACAGCACACACGCTAAGGTGTGCTGTGCATGCAGTGGTGTAACCGTACTTACGGACCCACTGGTTGATTTAAAACCTGTAAGACAAAAGAAGGAGAAGAAATAAAAGGACATACAACATATATACATGAAGTGATTGCAACTTGCTTTGTTGTGATGCAACCTCCTTTCGTTTGTAGATCTAGATGCCAATAGCACTCTGCGAGTCGTTCAGTAAAAGGTGCCAACATTCATACTGGCGTCATGCGACACACACCGAGTGTGTGTGAGAGATCATGCTTGGTGGTATTGTGTGCACATGCATTTCAAGTATGGTTTACCACCTACTGGAATGTGTATTTCACATATCGTATTGTTACAATTCTGTGTGAAAACATACATGGCTAACCATAGTGACTGTGCTATTTTATAAAACATGGCAGCCGATTTCACGTGATGGTGCGCAACGATGTCTTATTTATGTGTGTGCGCATATATAATACAATTTTGGTAATAAAAACACAAAAGAGAAGAAGAGAACATAATTACAGTGCCTACGTGTATTTTGTAGCTCTTACAGATCCCGGAAGGGGCGAACGCCTGTAGTCACACACTGAGGAAAGAACAATGAAAAGCGTTATGTAGCTGAAGAATAAAACCTTAGTGGGTAAAGTAGTATTAGCGGCTGGAAGTGAGAATGAAATGTTATTCAAACTCTCGGAACCGGACTGGTCTGTTATTCAGCAACCTGGAAGGAAGAAAAGCCTTACTTCGTCAAAGCTGGACGCCCGCCGATAGTACCTATTCCGGTCTTCTCAGGGATCAGGATGATACCCTCCGTGTCAAAACTGGCGTCTTTTAAAAGACGTTTTCCCGGGAAAACACGAGTAAAGGGGGCGGGGTTGCGTTAACACGTCACTGCGGGAGCGTGTGACGTGGAAAAAAGACTAGAATGTGTACTGCAGTAGACCGGAAGGCTGAACTTTATTGATTTTACGCGCACTATGTCAAGAGCGCTTGTGGAATAAAGTGATGTTTATAGAGAAAAATAAACTTTATTGCTGGTGCTCAAGCAGTGTGCACTGGACCTTAAAAGAAATAATAATAGCAGATATCATGAGCCCATGGTGTATTCGTTTCAGGCATGAACATCTGAGTGCTATTTGGGATAAAACGCTGGACAGTTAAGGGAAGAAAAACATGTCAAAAGTGATGTTAATACGACATGTAGGGAACTTTCCAGTTTGATTTGTTGGGGGCATCCAGTTAATGATTTAGAGGAGATGTTTGCAGGAACATCTGTGCACTATTTGGATAAAAACCGCTTGACAGTTAGGTGTTGATTGTAGACGAAACATGTAGGGAAATTTCCCGTTTGATTTTTTGGGAGTATGCAGGTAATAATTTAGGGGAGATATTTTTGAGACATCTAGAGTATTATGCATTTTGCAAAATCAGGTGACTCGACAGCATGCAGCATGTACATTGCCGATGTGTTCGCTATTGCGAGGACTTATTCAAGGCATTCCACGGAATATTATCGTTCAATCCATGTAAATGTGTGGATAAACGATAAATCCAACGCTGTTCTTTTTCCAGAAGGCGGCTCTGGAGGTTAGGGATGTGTGACTCAAGTTGTTCTATCACCACCCAGTGGTGATAGAACAACTTGATTCACACATCCCTATGTTCTCTTCTTCTCTTTTTTGTGTTTTTATTACCAAAATTATATTATATATGCGCACACACATAAATAAGACATCGTTGCGCACCATCACGTGAAATCGGCGGCCATGTTTTATAAAATAACACAGTCACATGGTTAGCCATGTATGTTTTCACACAGAATTGTAACAATACGATATGTGAAATACACATTCAAATTGGTGGTAAACCATACTTGAAATGCATGTGCGCACAATACCACCAAGCATGATCTCACACACACTCGGTGTGTGTCGCATGACGCCAGTATGAATGTTGGCACCTTTTACTGAACGACTCGCAGAGTGCTATTGGCATCTAGATCTACAAACGAAAGGAGGTTGCATCACAACGAAGCAAGTTGCAATCACTTCATGTATATATGTTGTATGTCCTTTTATTTCTTCTCCTTCTTTTGTCTTACAGGTTTTAAATCAACTAGTGGGTCCGTAAGTACGGTTACACCACTGCATGCACAGCACACCTTAGTGTGTGTGCTGTAAAAAATACACGTGGCCTATTTTTGCCACACAACCACTTTTTCACGCAGTTTGGTCCTGATGAAAGCCTCTACACTATTTTGATGAGGCTGAAACATGTCAACCACATGGATAATTTAGACCAATTACTAGTCTTCACTTTATCCTCTTTTCCTTGCTTTTAACCATGTCCTGGGCCGCTGGGAATAAAAAATTGATCAGTAAGGACTCCCAGAGAAATTTTTAAATTTCACCACTCTGAGCACTACCTACACAAAACAAAAAACAAAACCTGCTCCGCTGTAGTCAGGCGTTGAAGCACAACTGGGCGGCATTCGGCCACCCAGTTGGGAACCCTATGATGAAGCATGCCACCAACCAGGTTGGTGGGTGAGGGTTCTTTTTACAAACCTACATGGTTCCTGGCACTCTAAACATTATAGCGGAGTCGTCTCTACTAGTGGGTCCGTCCACGTTGTTTTTGTTTACTAACCTGAGGATACGGACGTTCCCCCTCCTTAGTCCTCGCTCTCTCTTTTGGTTCCTATATATTTGATCTACTAGTCAGTCCCTAGTACAGTGCACCGTGTGTGCCCGGGGCCTGTAAATCAAATGCTGCTGGTGGGCTTGCAGCACTGATTGTGCCACCCACAGAAGCAGCCTGTAAATGTAACTCTGGCCTGCCATTGCAGAGCCTGTGTGCAGTCTGGTACTGCCATGTTGACTTGGCAAGTGCACCCACTTGCCAGGCCCTAGCCTTCCCTTTTCTTACATGCCAGTCACCCCTAAGGTAGGCCCAGGGTAACCCTGTGGGCAGGGTGCAGTGTACGTGAAAGGTAGGACATGCCCTGTTGTGTGTGGCATGTCCTGATAGTGAATTACTGCCAATTTCGTTTTTCACTATTGCAAGGCTACCTGTTCCCATAGGACAGAATGGGGAGTTTGTTTATAACATCTTATAAACATAACTGGCCCTGGGAACAAGGTAGGAAAATAAAGTTTAGTATGCCTGAACTCAGAATGTTAAAGTGCAACTTTTAGTGAGGGTGATTTTTACATTCTGCGTTTGAAAATACCACTTTTAGAAAGTGTGTATTTTCTTGCCTAACCATCCAGTGTGCCTCTGCTGGGTTTGTGTATTGCATGTCTGGCATTTGGATGACAGGGGCAGTGGCTCCAGAAGTCTGATGAGTCAGGGCTGGGCTGAATAGACCTGGGCTGCATTTAGAGTAGGGGAGGAGATTTCCTTTCACCTGAATGGCCCTGGTCTGCGTTCAACAATGCTGTCTCCACCTCCTGCCAGGAAGCTGCACTAGTGAGGACAAAACTGGTTTTGGCTGGGTACAGACACACTCTGCCTTCAGAGAACAAAGGATTTTTGGTATAAAAAGAGGGGCCCAGACTTTTAGATCACTTCTGGGAATCAAGAGGAACCTTTGCAGAGGAGGAGAGCCGGAGAAGCTGAGGAGGAACACTGCCCCTGTGCTGTTTGCTGTCTGGGGTTGGCCTGCAGTGGCTACTTGCTGGCAAGGAAAGGAGAAATGGACTTTGCTGTTTGCTTTGTCACCAGCTTGAAAGAAGATCTCCAAGGGCTTGAAACTGAGCTTGCCTCCTGTTCTGAAGTCTCAGGGACACAAAGACTCCACCACCAGCCCCCCTGAATTTCCTTGCTGGGAATTCTAATCTGCAAAGAGGTGCCTGCTGCTGTTCTGGACCTCTAGATACTGTTTTCCGCTGGGAGCTGGAAAATCGACGCCACTTCAAAGAAGCGAGACGCATCCGCACCTGTTTCCGACGCATCGCTGAAGAAACCGTCGCAGCGCCAGTCGCGGCTCGAGAAATCGCCGCACTCCGCATTGAGTGCACCGATCTCCGAAGTCCAAGATCATCGCACGGAGTTCGACGCAAGGCCTGCTGTGCGACTGCACGAGTTCACGCATCATTGCATCGAGGCGCCAAGTCTGTCGCATCGTTGGGGCACGCAGTAAGAAACCGACGCATCACCTCCCCACGCAGTAAGAAAACGACGCATCACCTCCTCTGCGGTAAGAAACCGACGCATCACCTCCCCCGAAGCAAGGAACCAACGCATCACCTTCCCTGAGTGCAAGGAACAGACGCATCACCTTCCCTGTGGCCCGTTTTGTTTGTTTGCGTGACGCATCCCAAGTACTTTGTGAGAAAAGTGTTGCATCTGCAGTTTTGCTTGAATTGAACTACTTCTACCATCTGAAAGTCATATTTTTATTACTGTATTGTGGATTTTTGTCGTTTGGTCTCGATAAAGATTACTTATTTTTCTAAACTGGTGTGGTGTCCATTTGTAGTGTTTTCACTGTATTACTGTATGTGTTTAATGCTTTACACACAGCCTCTGAGATAAGCCTGTCTGCTCGTGCCAAGCTACCAAGGGGGTGAGCAGGGGTTATTTTAGGAGTGTATCCCCCTTACCCGGACTAGAAGCAAGGGTCCCTATTTGGACAAAGGTACCTACCTCTGCCAACTAGAGACCCTCATTTCTAACATATAGCTCTTGAGATGCCATAGTGCAGTACACTGCTTATGTGATGATAAAAAGATAAAACAAAGGCTCAGACAAAAAACTTACCAATCAAGCAACATATATTGTAAAGGCTTGGGACAACAGAACTATCTCTCAATCTACAGATCTCTTAGCAATTTAGTAACAAATAGCAACATTATCCTCAGGGTATATAGCTCTAATATTTAATCCCTATCACAACAGAGCTATCTTCTAGGTTAGCAAAATATTGCACACATCTAAGGGCCAAGCTATTCCTCCATTTATAAAAATCACAGGCATATGGCAGGGTTTTAGGCCTCAGGGTGGGGGCAGTTTTGAGGGCAGGGCGGATCATTTAGAGCTAAGGACGCGGGGGCGGTTGAGGTAGTTTTAAGGGCAGGGCGTGGTCGGTTTTAGGGCCAGGACAGAGGGGGGGGTTGGGGTAAGGGTACTTTTAAGGGCTGGGGATGGGTTTTAGGGCTGGGGGAGGGGCAGTTTTCAGGGGTGGGGGTTAGTTTTAGGGATCAGAGCAGTTAGGGCGGGTAGTTTTCGGCAGGCCGAGTATTAGGGCTTAAGGTGAGCTGTAGGGGTAGTTTTAAGGGCTGGGGCGGGATGGATTGCATGGCTGGGGTATCGGGTGTAATGGCGCAAGGCGGGGGGCTGGGGTCTGCAATTTACCATGCATATTTCTTTAGCAATCATGATCTTACAACGAAATTTGTAGTAAAGGCATACATGGTAGAGTCGTGGTCGTGGTTCAGACTGCTTTGTTTAGGCATGCGTGGTTTAGGCATGTGTGAGAAAGTGCCTCTTTTGACATGGTTAGCCCCCACTTTTGCATGGTATTGATGTGTTTCGATTGTAGTGCACAGGGCCCCTGCCAACCAGGTCCCCTGTGCTAGTGCATCCTCCCTAAAAACCATTCCACAATTGGTCCAATCTTCGGAACCAAAACTCAGCAAGGGGCAAGGGTCAGGTGAGTACTAAAACTGCGCCACCAGCGGCACAGGGGCAGCCGGGAGCAGAGGTCAAAATCGGAGTCTGCCCAATGCTTTTTAATGGAGACTGAGGGTGCCTGGAGCCACACTGCTTGCAGATAAGTCGATCAGTTGCAGGGGCCAAGCTTTGGGGGTAGGTTAAGCACGGTGGGGGGGCCACAAAGCAGCACCAAACATACACCTCCAGTGGCACAGGGCGGAAGGGTGCAAATTCAGAGTCAGGCGCCCAATGCTTTTCAATTGAGAACTTGCTTTGGACAAACAGGCTGCAGGCATCGCACCAGAGGTTGCAGGAGGGAGACTAATAACAGCAGAGGTAAGTAGAGATGTAGGGGGTTGTAGGGGCACCGTCGGTTCAGCTCACCAAGGCCTAGGGGCTTCGGGTGCAAGGGTGCCTTTCGACGTCAGAGTCTTCTTACCAGAGCTGGTCGCGGGGAGCCTCTGGATTCACACTGCAGGCACCGCCGCGAAGATCAGGAGAGATCAGCCAACGCTGGACACGAGGTCAGGATCGCTGGGGGGACTTCACTGCACAGGTGAGCCACTCAGACTCGGGCTGTGAGCATCGGGTACAGAGTGGGCAGGGATCGCGGTTTCAGCTGGATCTGCAGCCCTTGGAGTAGGTTTCTTCTGGACAGGTCTACTGTCCAAGGGAGAGTGGAGTCTTTTTCGAAGGCAGCAGTACTCCCAGGGTTTCAGAGGTCGCTGGCTGCAGGAAAGGTCGCAGGTTCACAGAAGCTGGAGATAGGCCGGTAGGGCTGGGACCAAGGAAGTAGTCAGCCTCAGTCTTCTCTGCAGGGATGTCTCCTTAGGTCGTCGCAGATCTATTTTCTAGGTCTGGGGGAGCCACCTAAATACTAGATTTAGGGGCATTTTAGGGAAGTAGCAGGTAGGGCCAATGGGCACTTTACCTGGGTTGACTACCCCTCTATTATGCCACCGTCCTGTGGGAAGGGACATAGACCTAGCCCTGATTGGAGGGGTCCATACATCTCCAAGATGGCGGGGACTGAAAGATGTGCTTCACCTCACCTCCCCCATCTTAGGGGTGGAGTTGGCAGAGGTGGGCACACATCCTATTCTCCTGAGTTTTCCTACTGGTATTCTTGCCCAAAGTGGGGGTGTAAACCAGGGGCCACCATCTGCTGCTAGCAGCAGAGGCTGGGGGTTGCACTGATGAAATTAATATGTTTTTGCTATTTTGTTTGTGCATTGTTCTATGTAAGTTAGCGTTCGCTGCACCATTTATGTTTAGCTGCCATTTTGAATCTTGCCATTAACTGCGTATTCCCTCCTCGAGAAGCAGGCTGTGGAAAGTTTCATTTCTCCAAGGTTAGGTCTTGCTCTGCTAATGAATACACTGTTCTTATTAGCGCATACCTTTCCCACTAGATAGAGGCCTGCTCCCACTAGTCCAGTGATGGGCACAGGCAGAACGACCTTGGCATAGAGATAGTGTGTGCCCGGTCTCAGGATCGAAACTTTCTCTTCTGTACCTCCTTTGTGTAGCTCCCTCCATCTGGGAATTTCCAGTCTGGGCGTGCCTTCTTTGGTTCTGAATCGTACATAATGTATCATCATGTTTTCTGATGTCAGTCCCTCTGCAGCAATCCCTAGAGACTGGGCAGATTGGGCTCCGCTCGAGTGTACCTGAATAAATACTTGGTTTGTATTCTCTACTGTCTGACCGACTCTTCATTTGTATGGAAGGCTGAGAGGTGGTTGTGAGTGACTGGGGTGGCCCTAATCGGGTCACTTCCTTCAGTTTGGCACCGGAACAGGGACCCCATCGGGCGAGGGCCCAACCCCTCCTGAGGATGGGTGGGGAGGTCGAGGCCGCCGTCGGGTTGGACGGACGGACCAGGGATCCCTGCACGAGAGAGTTTCTGAACTCGCAGCTGCCCCTTCTGTCCCACCAGACCGTGCCTCGCCCAGCGGTCATCCCGACTGGGGTCCTGAACGGCGAAACCCTTGGATCTGACCGTTTGGTCCGAAGAGTCAGCAGTGGAGAATAAATTTGTTTGACCTGTGTGCACCAAGTGAGTTTGTTTTGGTTCTTTGTGGATATGGTACCATTTTGGTTTGTATTTGGCACGGTCTGAGGACCGATTTTGGTACGAAGTGTTTGTGAACACTTTGCCAGGTAACATAACGAATTTGGCTCACTTTTGAAAATGCCTGGATTTAGTAGGTTCTTGGTTTCTTGTTGTCGTTGTTGTTCTGCAGATGCTCGATTGGAAGAAAGTCAGCCGGCGCCTCCAGAAGGCACTCCGAACTATGTATGTGAAGCATGGCCTTGGACCTATTATGTTTAGTACGCTATGGCACAAATGTACGAGGGACAATGCCGAGTTGCAGTGGCCGTTGACGGGCACTTTTGATGAACAACATTTTTTTTTTTACAGGAGAAGTTGTTTGCAAAAAGAAGTAGACAGTCTATGTTTGATTCTCTTCGAACATGGCAAAAGGAGGCTAAACAGAGGCGAATGAAAGCAGAGAAAGAGGCCCGGAAGGGGAGAATGCAAACACTGACTCAAAAGGGATGTAGCACATGATAGAGGGAAACAAGAGATAGGAATTGAACGTGAAGATAGGAGGTTTCGATTGAATATTGCTAAATCTTATGTGACCCAAGAAGAAAATGATACGTTTGTGGAACAATTGTTAGATACTCGACCCCCACCCCCATATGCCCCGCAGAGGATATATCCCGCTCTTCCCTCACAGGCCCAGCTACCCGGTTCTTCTGTCTCTGCTGTTTCTGCTTCTGTTACTGTTGATCAGCCTGCCTTGGCCACGGCACCTCCGGTCCTTTCTTTGTCCTCGCCGTCTGTGGCAACTATGACTGTTAGTACTCCTGCAACACCTACTGCTTCGGCGTCTCTTTTGCCAGCTCTTACACCTGTGACACAGCCAGCAGCGACGCTGGTGCCTACTACCTCTGTTGTCAGTCCCACTGTGTTCTTCCATTCCCCGACATCACAGAGTAGTGGGACACCAGTACGTGGATTTGAGGATAGAGACTGGACGAAGTACAAGGAGCGAATGGGTCCGTATGTGCGATCGGAGATGGGAGATGCAGAGAAAAAGGTAGTGGCTAATCAGGCTGCGCAGTGGGCCCGAAACCCCATTTATGGTGTGGAAGATTGTGGAGTGTGATGAAAGATTATGAGCCTTTTGTACAACAGCATGCCTTTAAGCATATGTCGGCTACTTTGATCGGTCTTTGGGAGCAGTGTTTCAACGATGAAGCACCGCAAATTCTATATGATATTAAGGATCATGTATATGTTACTGATATGGCGCCTGGTCAAGTCTTTGGTAATGTTGCGACGTTGGTTGCTTATCGGGGTAGACTGCTTGAGAAGAGCCCCACCCCAGTATCTCAGTTTACGATGCGGGAGGTTCATCCTATCTATCATCCCGAAATACCAGAGTTAAGGGATCAGCATAATGCGGTCACTAGACCAGGGGTAGCGGCCCGTTTCCAAGAACAATGGGTTTATACTCCATGGAAAAGGAGTGAAGTCTTGTCTCTTAAGACTCAGTTACCTGACCCTAGGAAGAATCCGATCGCTTATTATAAAGAATTGACTGAAGCTGCCTCGTCTACAGTGATGACACTTGCTGATATTGAAATGTTCTTTGGCTTACTAGATCCGGTTGATATTTGGAGACAAGTACACACACAGGATCATGCTGCGGAATTGGGTGGTACCTGGGATCAAATAAAAGTATGGGATCAGAAACGGAAGCCAGGTGATAAGCCTAGACCAGAGATACTTGCTTTGCCCGGCCATATCATTACGTATATGCATTCTCTTATCCCTCCGAGAAAAGTTGATTGGGACAAATTATCGGCTTGCTGTCAAAAGAAAGATGAGTGTGTCTGATTTTTTCACTCGGTTTGAAGGTGTGTTTCTAGAACATAGTGGACAGGATTTGTCGATCGAAGGTGGCGTTCGATTGTTAATAGATTTGTTTCTAATTTACTTCCTGAGACTGCGACCCGATTACAGGCTTCCGAGAGCACCTGGTCTACATTTTCCCCTTCTGTTATTTTGAATAGGGCGCAGTATAATGAACACAGGGAAAATGAGGATAAGGAGAGGACGGAGAAGAAGCACAAGGATTTGAAGACGAAAGTGTTGTTGCAGCAGGCTTCTAGGGGGAATGGTAGAGGACGTGGTGGTTCGGCCCGACAGCTTCCACGCACTAGCAGGCCTACAAATACCACGCCTTTAGGGCCGAATCAGTGCGCGTATTGTAAAGAGGAGGGACACTGGCGTAGCGAGTGTCCTGTGCTTTTGCAGAAGGTGCCGGTCCCGAGGGGACGAGGTTCTCGTGGACGGGGTCGTGGAGCTGGTGGCCAGGACAGGGCTCAGAATGCTGTGGCCCAGCAGGGTCGTTCTGATCAGAATTATTTTGATGACCCTCGGGGAGGCCAGTATTATCTCGATTATTATGATACGGATGAGGTGACAGGGATGTCTTACAGCTAGGACAGCCAGGGACCGAGTGAGGGACCAGTTCTGATACCTGTAGATCAACGTGGTCCGTACGTTAAGGCGGATGTGCATGGTTCGACTAAGGAGTTCTTGGTGGATACAGGTGCAACAAACAGTTCTATTTCACGTTCCTTGGTACCTGGGGCGGCTCTGTCTGGCCATAATAATGTTTTGGTAGGTTTTTCTGGTGTACCGGTTGTGAGCCCCATTTCAAAACCCCTTGCGTTGACTATTGGTCCTTTCATTGTGGATTCGCCATTCTTGTTGACGTCTAAATGTGGAGAGAATTCGATGGGTTTAGACTTGTTGAAGAAATTGCATGCTATGATTTATTGCTCCCCGGCAGGTGTTTACATGACCATGGGTCCGGATGTAGTGCACGCTACACAGTGTCTGTCCAAAGATGCGCCTCTTTCTGCTGAGTTTAAAGATGTGCCACCCACTCGCTGGGCGACAGGTGACACTGATGTGGGACTGTTACAGATTCCGCCAGTTTCGATCCAAGTTAAAGACAATGCTATTGTACCTCGCATCCCTCATTATAAAATACCGCAGGCAGGTGAGTGAGCCCTATTGCAAATTGTACAGGACTTAATTGAGAAAGGAGTGGTTGAGGAGACGACTGCTAATGTTTGTAATAGCCCTATTCTTCCCATTCTTAAACGGACACCTACGGGTTTCTCTGACGATCATGCAGATGTTTATTGCTTTGTGATTGACTTGCGGGAAGTTAATAAAATAGTGATTCCCCAGTTTCCGGTGGTCCCCGACATTACGACTTTTTTTTTTTTATAAACAAATTTTATTGTGTCAAAGGTCAAGCATAATGCAGAGCTCCTTAACACAGGAGACATCTGCCATATTATACATTGCAAAGCATTGTCATTGACATTTAGCTTGTATATTATCGTAATCATGGTTATGTAGAACAAAACAACATGAAAGTATTGAACCCCCCCCCTTTGCACTATTCCACTGGACATTACGACTCTTTTGACATGGATTCCTTCTTCTGCTACATACCTTTCTGTCATTGATATGAAAAATGCGTTCTTCAGTATTCCCATTCATCCTGACAGCAGGTATCTGTTTGGGTTCACCCTAGCTGGTAGAAGCTTTAGATTCTGTCGCGCTCCTCAAGGCTATACAGAGAGTCCGAGTATCTATAGTCGGGCATTGAAAGGTCAGCTGGATTCCTTGTCGCTCTCTACAGGTAATGTATTGCTTCAGTATGTCGATGACTTGCTCATAGCCTCGGATACAGAACAAGGTTGCAGAGACAGTACGGTTAAATTACTGTTACATTTAGCTCAACATGGCCATAAAGTATCCCTTTCCAAACTTCAGTATTGTCGACAGGAGGTCACCTACTTAGGTCACCTACTGTCGAAGGAGGGTAGGAGATTGACCCCCGAGCGATCAGTACCATTGTTAAAATGCCCATTCCGCAAACTCCGAAAGATGTGCGTGCTTTCATAGGTATCACTTCCTATTGCAGGCAGTGGATACCTAGCTATTCGCTGTTAATCAAACCCCTGCTTGCTTTAACACTAAAAGATGTGCATGAACCCCTGTCCTGGACGCCTGAATGTCTGAGCAATTGAAAACTGCGCTTTGTTCGGCTCCAGTACTCGGCACCCCAGACTATATTAAGCAGTTTGTGTTGTAAGTCCATGAGATGGCCGGTTGCGCGCTTTCTGTTCTAACACAAAAATTTGGAGATAAGCAACGACCATGTGCTTATTTCTCTGCTGTGCTTGATCCAGTCGCACAAGCCCTCCCGAGCTGTCTAAGAGCGGTCGCGGCCGTGGCTGTCTCGATAAGGCAATCGGCTGTACTCATACTTGATACTGATCTCACAGTCATGGTACCCCATGCTGTAGATACACTTTTGAATAAGACAAAGCACCTCACCAGTGCACGTCTGACAGGTTAGGAGCGAACGCTATACGCTAAACACATTACGATCAAACGATGTGCCACTCTGAATCCAGCCACGTTACTACCCCTCCCTTCTGAGAATGAGGAGATTGACATACATGATTGTATCTTCCGGACGGAAGAAGAGACGAAAGGACGGGTAGACCTGACTGATGTTCCCTTATCTGACCCTCAAGGGGAACTATATGTCGATGGCTCTTGCTTTAAATTACCAGATGGCACTACAAATGCTGCGTATGCTATTACTACGCTGCGCACGGTAGTTGAGGCATCATGAGTTCCCCATCAGTCGGCTGAAGCTGGAGAGCTTGTTGCCCTAATACAAGCCTGCGAATTGAGCGAGGGACTGGTTGTTAATATTTATACTGACTGCCAGTACGCCTTTGGAGTCGCCCATAATTTCGGGCGACTCTGGGCAGATAGAGGATTCCTTACTTTCCATGGAACAAAGATCCAGCACGGTCCTCTTATATATAGGCTTCTGTCTGCTTTGACACTCCCTAAGAAATTGGCAATAGTAAAGTGTAGCGCCCATAGGAAAGTTACTGACGATGTAGGTAAGGGGAACGCTTTTGCAGATCAGACAGCTAAGGAAACAGCCCGGACAACAATGAAAAGAATGTTCGTAGCAGGTCCCGCTAGGTGGGTGCCCGAGGTCACCATGTTTGAGGATTCACTTAAGAATGTGAAGGAAATACAGAGCGAGGCCACAGTGGAGGAATTAGCAGTGTGGCAAGAAAGTACAGCACAATTGAACGATGAGGGATGTTGGATTGATAAGTCAGGGAAGCAGAGATGGATGTTGCAAGATGCATATGTTCTTCCTGTAGTCACCATGGCCCATGGCCCAGCGCATATTAGAGCTAAGGGTATTTGCAAGTTGTTAGACCCTGTATGGCAAAATGACAACACTTCTAAGACAGCTGCACATTTAGTGAAGTACTGCATGGTGTGCATGATGCACAATCCTGGGAAAGGTACCCCTACACCACCCGGTAATTCTGCACCTCCCACTTTCCCTTTTGAGGTCCTCCAGATAGACTATATCGAATTAGACAGGGTCAATAATCTGAAGTACGTGCTAGTGGTTGTCAGTGCATTTAGTAAATGGATTGAGGCTTACCCCACTAAAGATAATACAGCCATTACGAATGCAAAGGTACTCCCGAAGGAGATCTTTCCTCGTTTCGGCTTGCCCAGTTTGATCTGGAGTGATAACGGAAGTCATTTCAATGCCAGGGTTATTCAGTTAATTTGTGATGGTCTGCACATAAAGCAGAAGTTTCATGCTGCAAATCACCCACAGTCAGCAGGTTTGGTTGAGAAGTACAATGGTACCCTCAAACTGAAATTGGCAAAGATCCAGGAGACAACAGGGTTACAGTGGCCAGATGCTATACCATTGGCTCTGTTGTCGACAAGAACAACAGCACACTCTAGGACAGGATTGTCACCGTACAAGGTCGTGTTTGGACTCCTGGCAAATGTTTGGGGCGTCCCGCGACCCCGTCGGTTTTCCGATATTGAGTTTCTGTTGTTGATCGACTAACTGTGGCAGTTAACTGAAAATTTGCGTTCTTTTCACCAACGGGTCCGGGACACTCTGCCAGATATACCAGAGGGGCGCGGACACGACATTCGGCCTGGCGATTACGTATTGGTGAAGAATTTCCAGCGGAAGAAGAGTTTGGAGCCCCATTGGAAGGGACCTGCCTGGCAACTGAAATCGCTGTGAAAGTCGCCGGCCAAAGAACTGGATTCATGCCAGCCATTGCCGCAGGATACCCTTGCCCTATAATCAGTGGGTGAGGGACGGCAGAGGATACTGAGTGTGAGAAGGTGCCTCAGTTCGATACCCTTTAGCGACGCAAAATTAACGTGGACCCAAACGGATGCAGAGAATGACGACGCGCTAAATGCAGCAGTCCCTCCAGAAATCCGAGCCGCTGTTTGTTGACCCCTCTGTGCCTGGAGTCACCAGGTACAAGTTGCGTCCTCGACTGAGGAATAGCGCACCAAAGGAGAAGTCAGATTAGTTAGGGATGGACTGTGTAAGTTAGGGTGTACTTTGCTATAGTACCAACGGTGTTAGTTTAGGGTGTCGTGAGATTGGTGCACTGTTCTGACATTGGACAGGATAAATTGAACGTGCTCCTTAGGAAGGGGGTACCTTATCCTGAGCGACGTGGGTTTCATAGTGAGCTTAGGACTGAGCAAGCTCCACCGCCGGTGCTCAAGAGCGCCAACGTTGATGAACAATAGGAGCCTGTACCAGTGAGGCTCCGACAGACACTGGGAACACTTACCTTTGCTATCAGTTTTATTGCATTCCTCTTCTTGCTTCATAATGCATCCGTTTCGTCGACCTATTGAGGAGGAGGAACAGCCGTTTGCACCACCGCGTTTAGCGCGGGGGTGGTCAACAAAGAGTAAAATAGTTTGCATATTAATTGTTGTGATTACACTAATAATAATACTTGGAATACCCTGGTTTCTAGAGTAAAAGTATACTGTACACACTTTGGTTGGAACGACGCCCACCCCCCCCTGAGCATGTTTTTGTCACTTTGGCTCCACACAAGGAAGCGCATAGGTTGTCCTACACGGATAATGTTTTTATACAAATGTTACATCAAGCTCATAATGTGTCCAATACAACTAATTGTTGGGTTTGTGGATTGCTCCCCTCAGTTACTCATAAGAGCGACAATTTGTTGTCCATGCCATTGTCATATATTGGTAGCTGTGAAGGTTGGTTTGAATTGTTCATTATGGTGCACTACCATTTCCATCTCTTTACTCTGGTTATGACACCTGCTGATTCTCGCACTGTGGCAGAGTATATACGTTTTCATCACAGGTTTACTCCCATAGGACCGGAAGGACATGGGACCTTCGGTACATTGTCCCCAAAATCATGTATGAGCACATATGAAAAGGTAAAGAACGAAACATGGCTTCGAATGCAAATGGCTGATTTCCAAAGGTTCAACACCTCTGAGTATTTTCAATGTTTCCAAGCTCGCAATATTACTAAGGACAAACCGATGCTGGTGTCCGTGGTCAACACAACAGCTAGTTTCTGTGTCCAGGGGACTGGGGAGGTAAAGGTGGGGGAGAGTAAATGCAATTTCACCTACAGACTGAGAACGATTAATAGTCCGCCTTTGATCCTACCCCATAATGTCTATTTTGTCTGTGGATCCCCAAGCTCATGTCTGGCTTCCGAGGGGATGGTCAGGAAGATGTTACCTCTCTTTCCTCCTTCCCCCTGTGTATGTTGCCCCGTCCAATTTTCATAAAGATCATCAGCTGCAGCGTAGGAGTACATACTTGCCCCGAGTCAGAAGGGTTGTTGACACAAAGGATATAGATCAGACAGATACCACCGCACAACAGTTTGGGGATGCCATAAAGGGTCTCCTACCTTTTTGGGGCCCCATGGCTAATAGTCTTCAATTTCGTCGGCTAACAAGAGTTGTGGAAGGGGTTATCAATACGACTGCTGGGATCATGACAAATATCACTGCTGAGCTCCAGGCTATGAGATTAGTCACTTTGCAGAACAGGATGGTGTTAGACGTCATACTTGCAGATAGGGGTGAGGCTTGTCGCGTCATTGGCAGCAGGTGTTGTGTTTACATACCTGATCACGCTCCCAACGTGTATGCAGCTATACAAAAATTGCATAGACTTTCGTCTGACATACTCCAAGAGACAGGTACTGGGACCCTAACAGGGTGGTTCTGGAATATACTCACCTCCTGGGGTTGGAAGATCCTCACTTTTCTGCCTGTAGTTGCCGGTATCTTCTTCACGTGCTGCCTCTGCATACAATGTCCCCCAGCTTGTTGTTCCTATTGTGTCACTATCCTTATTCCCAAGCCGAAAATGCCAGTTCATGATACTAGTGCAGCAGTTATGTTACAAAAACAGATTGATGAAATGATGCAGATTGAAGAGGGCATCTTTGATTCTACATCATCCCTTGCAGCGTCTACTCCTGATACGAAGTATATGGATTGTTCGGAGTACTGATGTCCTTTTGCTTATTAGAATGTTATGTCTTTTCCGCCCATCATATAAAAGTAGTTAGCGAATGCTAAAAGGAGGGTCTGATGAAATGAATGTTTTTGCTATTTTGTTCGTGCATTGTTCTACGTAAGTTAGCATTCGCTGCACCTTTTTATGTTTAGCCCCCATTTTGAATCTTGCCATTAACTGCGTATTCCCTCCTCGAGAAGCAGGCTGTGGAAAGTTTCATTTCTCCAAGGTTAGGTCTTGCTCTGCTAATGAATACACTGTTCTCATTAGCGCATACCTTTCTCACTAGATAGAGGCCTGCTCCCACTAGTCCAGCGATGGGCACAGGCAGAACGACCTTGGCATAGAGATAGTGTGTGCCCGGTCTCAGGATCGCAACTTCTCCTTCTGTACCTCCTTTGTGTAGCTGCCTCCATCTGGAAATTTCCAGTCTGGGCGTGCCTTCTTTGGTTCTGAATCGTACATAATGTATCATCATGTTTTCTGATGTCAGTCCCTCTGCAGCAATCCCTAGAGACTGGGCAGATTGGGCTCCGCTCGAGTGTACCTGAATAAATACTTGGTTTGTATTCTCTACTGTCTGACCGACTCTTCATTTGTATGGAAGGCTGAGAGGTGGTCGCGAGTGACCCGGGTGGCCCTAATCGGCTCACTTCCTTCAGCATTACAAAGCCGGCAGTACTTTGAAGCTTCTCCCTTCGAGGTGTGACACCTCTGCCAAGGATGTGCATTGTTTTTGGTCCCAGAGATCAGAGGCTCTCTACCCAGGGGTCCAGAAACATGTCTGGTTGTGGCTGCTGCCTACTGCCGGCCAGAGACCACCCCAGGGTTGGTAGGTTTTCGGGGAGCACCTCTGAGGTGCCCTCTGGGTACATGGCAAAGTAATTCACAGAATGGCATGTGTGTGGATTTATTGATAGGAGTGGTTTGATACCAAACACTCCTGTGTTCAGTGAAGCCATTATGGTGCTGTGGAACTCGAGTGGTTGAGTTTCCAGCTCATGTACTCTCTATGGCTTCACTGGTACTTACAATATTAAGGAATGGACCTCAATATTGTAGGTGCATATCTGCTCATGCAGATATGCCCTCACCTGTGGTATAGTGCACCCACCCTGCCTTAGGGCTGTGAGGCCTGCTAGAGGGGCGATTTACCTATCCCCCCAGGCAGTGCTGGGTGGCATAGCACCAAGACAGGGTGCCATGTCGACTTTCTCCACTTTCTCTCCCCCCGTTTTCTCCCCACAGAGGCATGAAAGCTGCAAGGGCAGTGGCATAGTTCCAGTGAGGGGAGGGGAGTCCCAGGGGACCCTCTTCAGCTCCCAGGCCCTAGGTACCAGGGTACCACTTAGTAGGGACTTACAGGGGGTAGAAGTACCAAATGGGGATATGTTTTTAGGGAAGGAGCACTGGCACAGGGGACTTGGATGGCAGGGACCTTGTGCACTACAACTGAAACCACATCAAAACCAGGCAAAAAGTGGGGGGCTAACCATACTAAAAGAGGCACTTTCTCACACTGTAAAAAAGTGATTTAACATTTAAGGCTAACTGGTGGGTTGTCATTCTTTAATTAGAAGAGAAAGCCGAAGGTGCAGATCTCATTTGGAATATTTGGTTCTTGGCTGCAAGTTTACACCTTGACCTAAATAGGCTAGAGTTTAACCAGATTACTGTGCATGTGCTTTATCTCAGGATCATCTGGTATAATTCATATCTTTCAATGTGTGGCCTTCACTTTTCATTTTCACAATATTTGATACACAAAAGAAGACTTAGCAGAAACCAACCAGTACCCTTTTCCGGCTCTCAAGGGTCGCCTACACGCAGTAGCAGGCTAATTTCAATTAAATATCACAGATGCTTTCTGCTAGCAGGTGCAAGATGTTTGCTCCAAATTTGGTCTTTACAAAGCTGCACAGAGCCTTTAACATAACAGTTCTGTTAAAAATAAAAGATCTAACTGACATGTTTAATATGATTCTTTCTCCACTACAGTCTCTACTCTTTAGTGTGAGAGACGGGAATGGTGCAGCAATGAAATTGTAAACGGTCCTAGAGAAGTGGTCTTCAAACTTTATAATGCCATCCCCCACCCCGTGTAAGGGAAATTCATCAGCCCCTGCTCCCTCCCCCCCCCCCGAATGATAACAGTTTCTCTCACAACTTGTGAAGACATATTAAACATTGCACTCATGTTCAGTAATCCCTTTTAAAACGTGCTCAAATGCTTTATTGTTAAAATACTATTATGGTCAGCCAGGTCTTAATAAAGTGTAAAAGTATGCATAGTGTGATTCTTTATCAGAAATTATTGGGGGTAGGGGTGTTGAGGATTATTTGGAGGCCCTTCCCCTTTCAAACCTACTCCTAGCCAGGATATGAATGACAAAAAGTTTTAGTGCCAGCCCATTACAAAATAAGTTACTGCCACTGTCTTTTTCCCCCCACTAAAAGCAAGGCACTGTTATCAACATAATGCTTCTTTTGCAAGTACCTGGAACCCTCCTTGGGATCAATTAAGCCCCTACAGGGTGGTCCGTCCCCCAGTTTCAAGCCCTCTGCCCTAGAGATTCCCTAGAGATTAATGTAGACAAAACTGTATTTCTCCAACATGGACCGGGGCAGCATGAGACGAGGCCGCAAAATGACTGCTGTATGAGATTCTACGGTCTGGGAAGATAAGATTTTAGGGTTGGAGCCTGGAGAGATTTAGAGAGACTACTTGTTAAAAAGAAATGCTGGAGGGGGAAATGAGCATCTTTTAACATTCTCTGTGATTAAGACAGAAATAAATGAGATCTTCAAATGTTTGGGATGTCCAAATACAGCACTGAGTGCAAACCCCTGTTTATGCTGGAAAAAGGATTACAATCTAGGAGCAAACTGAAAACACCATGGACTTTTGCCCAGACAATTTTCCTCAAGTTTAACCTGGCACAAATCTGCTGGGCAAATAATGCACATGTGCTATTTGTGACCTCCAAATGGTTTCAATGTGCGACTGGGAGAAATTTCAGGCAATCTGTATTTAGATGGTGTGCACCATCAGTTCCCTGTATAAAACAGTAATTGCTCTGGGTTTGTGATCAGGACCTCTGCACTGAAGCATCCATTAAGAGACAAAAAGGAGAACCCCCAAAGAGGCTGCAGTGCTGAATATGGAAGAACGTCCAGTAAAAGCCATTCAAGTCAAACAGTACATTACAGTTTCAGGGAAGAAAGAAAACAGCTGGGAGGCACCATTTGCTTAGACAAGTGCACTGCGTCTTTCCTTACCTCTTCTGAAGCTGCCGCACACAGTCGCTACGTACTCAGAATCCAATTTTCTCACTTGTTCCACCACAATCTCCTGCCACAGGAAATGAGACATTATTAGAATTGCTTCGGAGGAAAAGGCTCTCCCTGGTAAATGCCAAGAGATCAACAAACAAGCTCAATGCCTACTTAGCACTAGGGTGTACGTCCACTCTCGAGAGAACAGCCCCACTTTGACATCCCCCTTCTATAGTGGCGCTCCTCAATCTTCATCAAAATGAGGCCAGCAGAGCCAGAGTTCCATGCACTGTTTAGTACAACTCACCTGCATCTGTAACATCTCAGCCCTTGGAATCCGCTTCTCGAAGTCTTCAAAATATCTGCAGAGAAGGGAAATAATCACATGACCTAAACAGAGTCAGGAGGATGGAAGGATATCAAGAAATCAGAAGAGCTGCTAGTCCTGTGCCTGCACACAATTGCACAGCCAGTTAGGATAAGTTACTTACCTGTAATCCTAGTTCTCTTCCAGGGGTATACTCATCAAAGTCATAAGCACTGAATAGTCCCGCCCACGTGCGGGGACCCCGGAGCAATAGCCAATAATATGCATATATCTACATATATATATATATATATATATATATATATATATATATACATAAATACCCATATATATAGATAATATGCATATATACATATGCAGCCTGAAAACATGTTACTAGGCTCAAAAAACTGCCGCCATTGCATTGTAAATCTTTTATATTTGAAAAAATAAAGACATAAGTCATAATATACTTATGATACATATAAAGAAAACTGCTTTGAGTTTGCTTTGAAACACACCAACCTTTATTTTCAAAGGTAAAAAGGTAAGATCATAGAGGCAGATTAGCCTAGAAAGGCTGCATAGAAAACAATTGGAAAATTGGCGCCGTGCCTTTAAGACCCCCAGGAACCCCCAGGCTCCCATCATGCACCACAGGTGACAGTTAGGTCAGTTCTTTTGGACGGCGTATAACAGTGTAATCACAGTATGGGTAACAGGTACATATATATGACCATGGTATTCGTCCGGGGAGGAGGGAGGGTTGCTTATGACTTTGATGAGTATACCCTGGAAGAGAACTAGGATTACAGGTAAGTAACTTATCCTTCTTTTCCAGGGGATACTCATCAATAGTCATAAGCACTGAATAGAGTAGCAAGCCCATCCCCGTACCCTGCGGACGAATACCAGCATATCAAAACCATTTTACCAAAACATATATTACCCAAACAAATTTCTCAAGGATGCTTGACCAAACTGAGCATCCGCTTGAGTGTCAGAATCAAGGCAGTAATGGCGTGCGAAAGTATGGACCGAACGCCATGTGGCTGCTTTACAAATTTCTTGAATAGGTACATTCCTAAGCATCGCTATCGTAGCAGCTTTGCCTCTTGTAGAATGCGCTCTCGGCTTGCCCGGGAGCTGCTTATGTGCCAGTTGATAAGATAACGTGATACATGACACTATCCATCTATAAATGGACCTTTTAGAGGCAGGGAAACCAGTGTTCAACGGACCATAATTCACAAACAGTTGGTCAGACTTTCGTGTACTTTTTGTTTTATCAAGATAGAATTTTAACACTCTCTTTACATCTAGAGAGTGTAGATCTCTCTCAGCCGGAGTGACAGGGTTTGCAAAGAAAGTAGGAAGAGTAACTGACTGGTTGATGTGAAAATCCGAGATCACTTTAGGAAGGAACCTCGGGTGAGTACGTAACACCACTCTATTCCGATGAAAAACGAGATAAGGCTCTGTAGAGCATAAGGCTTGTATCTCGCTTACCCTGCGGGCAGATGCGATTGCCACGAGAAAAGCAGTCTTCCACGAAAGATGCTGAAGGGAAGCTTTGTGAATGGGTTCAAATGGGGGATCCATTAGTTTAGAGAGGACCACATTAAGCTCCCAGGGAGGAGATGGAGACCTAACGGGTGGATAGACCTTTTTTAGACCCTCCAGGAAATCCTTAACAACTGGCATTTGAAAGAAAGAAATCTGAGTGGGAGACTTTCTATATGCTGTTATCGCTGCCAGGTGAACCTTTATGGAGGGGTATTGCAAACCTGCTTTGGCCAAATACAATAAGTATGGTAACAGTACCTGTTCCTGACCTCGAATAGGGTCAAGACCCTCAGCAGTACACCACATGTAAAAACGCTTCCACTTAAAAGCGTAAGACTTCCTCGTAGAGGGTCTCCTAGCCTCCTTCAAGATCTGCATGCAGTCTTGAGAGAGACCTAAATGTCCATATTGGATGAACTCAGGAGCCATGCTGCTAACCTCAGGGACGGCAGGTTGGGATGGAACACCTTGCCGCCTGCCCTGGTCAGCAGATCCGGATGACATGGCAACCTCCTGTGTGGTACTTTGGACAGATGAAGAAGGTCCGGGTACCACCACTGGTGAGGCCACTCTGGAGCAACCAGGATCATCTCTGTCTTGGAATTGTACAGTTTCCTGATCACCATGGGAATGAGGGGAATTGGTGGAAAGGCGTAGAGTAATGTCTCTGACCAGTCTATCAACAGAGCATTCCCCTTGGATCCTGGTTGCGGCTACCTGGAGGCGAAGACGCGGCATTTTGCATTGTCTGTGTCCGCAAAGAGATCGATGTCTGGTGTTCCCCAGTGGTGGAAGATGTCTTGCGCCACTTCTTGTTTTAGCACCCAGTCGTGCGCTTCTGCGAAATGCCCGCTTAGGCTGTCTGCTTGGACGTTGAGGACGCCTGGTAAGTGAATTGCAGAGATTTTCATGTCTTGTGCCAGAAGCCACTTCCAAATCGCCTGTGCTTCCAGCGACAGGGGTCTGAACCTGGTGCCCCCCTGCTTGTTCAGGTAGTACATCGTTGTTGTATTGTCCGTCTGAACCAGCAGAGCAGTCGATTTGATGGAAGGAGAAAACACCTTGAGAGCCAGATGCACCGCTCTGAGTTCTAGCATGTTTATGTGGTATAGCTGCTCTTTCTCTGACCACATTCCTTGGATCTGTAGTGTCCCCATATGAGCGCCCCATCCCTGAAGGGACGCATCCGTCACCAGAGTCTGCTTGGGCAGTTCCTGTTGAAAGGGGACTCCTACGATGAGATGAGTCCGTTGCATCCACCATCTGATGGAGAGCCGGACAGACAGAGGTAGAGTTAAAGTGTCCTCCCATCGATTGGAGATTTGGGACCACTGATCCTCTATAGTCTGCTGTAGAGGTCTCATGTGAAGTCTGGCGTTTGGAACTAGAAAAATGCACGAGGCCATCGAACCCAGCAGAGATGAGATCTGCCTGGCCGTGGGCTGAGGTATCTTCAGGAGAGTTTGACACTTGTGGAGAATGGATGATAGTCTCTCCTCCGAAGGATACGCTCTTGCGTTTACTGTGTCCAAAGTTGCGCCCAGGTAATGTATCCTCTGTGTTGGATTGAGGATGGATTTTTTTAAATTTACGTGTAGACCGAGCTGATGTAGTTGTTGAATGCAGTACGCGAGGTGCTGCTGTAGAAGAGTTGGAGACGCACTCTTGAGAAGCCAGTCGTCTAGGTAAGGATAGACGAAAATCTGCTTCTTCCTCAAGAAAGCAGCTACTACTGCCATGCACTTTGAGAATGTGCGAGGAGCCGACTTCAGACCGAAGGGCAGGGCAGTGAACTGGAAGTGGTCTGACTGGATGCGAAACCTTAGAAACTTTTGATGCTTTGGAGAGATTGGGATGTGGAAATAGGCATCTTGAAGATCTATGGAACACATCCAGTCCCCTTGATGTAGATGCGGGATTATTTGATGTAATGCCAGCATTCTGAACCTCTCTCTCAGAATGAACCTTGTTGAGAAGCCTGAGATCTAGTATAAGCCTGAACTCCTTGTTTGGACCTTTCTTTGGGACCAAAAAATATCGGGAGTAGATTCCCTGTCGACGTTGATGCCATGGGACCTCCTCGATGGCCTCCTTTAGGAGTAGAGCGGACACCTCGTCTCTCAGAAGATTTATGCGATGGATGACAGTCTTTTGAGGAGGAATGGAAGGTGGAGGGGACTTGAACCTGATGGAATACCCATTCCTTACAATATTTAGCACCCACTTGTCTAGTGTGATTTTGGTCCACTCTTCCAGGTAGAAACAGACACTTCCCCCCCACCGGAGTGGGTAACTGAGTTAGGGGAAGCAAGCACTCACTGCTTCTGTTGTTGCTTGGCAGCAGGTGTGGACTGTCTGGAGTCCCTCCTCGTCCTCTACCAGGACGACGCTGGTAGGATTGTGATCTTCCTTGATTTTGCTGGGAGGACCACTGAGGGGTTTGAACCCTCTGCTGGTATTGGCGCCGATCGTAAGGGCGGTAGCGTCGCCTGAAGTCCTCCTTCTTCTCGAGCCCAACCGCCTTCACCGTATCCAGTTCGGTCTTCATCCTGGACATTTCGTCATCAGCATGAGAGCCGAAGAGCGATGTGCCATTGAAGGGGAGATTGAGAATACGATGTTGCGCCTCTGGCTTCAAACCCGTCAATCTCAGCCAGGCAGAGCGACGGGCACAAAGCCCATGTGCATAACCATGGGCAGCGAGATCAGAGGCATCAGCCGCTGCACTGATGACTTGATTGGCCACCAAACCACCTTCATGCAGGATTTCCAGGAAATCTTGCTTGTCTTCTTTTGGGAGCTTCTTAGTGAAGCGTGAAAGAGAGTCCCACAAAGAGCGGTCATACCGACCCAGTAAGGCCGAGGCGCTGGCTACCTTCATGTAAGAGGCTGAGGTAGTGCACATTCTCTTGCCGACAGAATCCATGGCCTTACTGTCTCTATCTGGGGGTACCGCAGACGATTCTGCCCCCGTCTGATTCTTCTGTGCTGCTGAAACAATAACTGAGTCCAGTGGAGGGTCAGCCCTCAGAAAGAAGGGGTCCTTCTCAGGAGCCTTATACTTTTTAGTGATCCGAGATGGGGCCACCCCCACCGATGCTGGAGTAAGGAAATTTTGCAGAGCTGGCTCTAGCAGGCCAGGCACTAGGGGAAGCAATGGTCTAGAGGAAGACCTTTGGTGTAGTGTTTCAAAGATGACTGATGTCTTGGTGGTGGAAACAGGCATTTCAATCTGAAGCTTCTCAGCCCCTCGACAGAGAACCTCACTGACGGTCAGGATATCATCAATGGGCGATATTCTACTCGGAGGAGAGGAAGAAAGAGTAGGAGAGTAATCAGCCTTGGAGTCTGAAGACCACGAAGAAGATCTATGGCTTCGTCTTCTAGGAGAACGGTGTCGAGATCTGGATGCCCGACTCCTAGGAGAACGTGATGAGCGCCTTCTGAAAAATGGGGACCATTGTGGAGTGGCATGTCGCTCATGTCTTTCAGATGAGTGTACTGACTGAATTATAGGCGATCTGGATCTTGTAGAGGAATGTGGCAATCCTGTAACCCTGCGGATCTTCCACTCCCTTATTTCCCCTAGTCATCTCGGGGAGATATTAGTTGGAGGGGTTGGAGACGGTACTGGTGAGTGTTCAGGAGTGACTTGCACTATCTGAAGTCCTGGGGAGGAAGAGGCACTCCTTGACGTCACCACCTGGGCGTCCCGCGTCGAGCGGTCTCCCGACGTCGCCCTAGGTCTCTTTGCAGGAGGAGATCCGTGATTGGAATGTGATCTCCTGGACGTCGACCTCCGCGACGTCAACCTAGATCGCGATCTTCTTGACCTAGATCCAGAGGGTGTTTTTCGAGATCTCGACGGCGATCTCCTCGACGGCGATCTCCTCGACGTCGACCTCCTTGGCGACGGATGCGTCTACGTCATGCGTCTCGACGGCGACTGCCTGTGTCTCACCGGCGTCGAAGCCCTCGGTGTTCGGCTCGACGTCGATGCAATTCGACCTCTCGACGTCGGTGGTGATCTCGACGTCGCCACTGTCCCTCTCAGCGGCAGGCTTCGACGTTGATGTGTCGCCGTCGAGCCCCGGCCTCTTGACGTCGTAGGCGAGCCAGAATTGGACCGCCTACACGTTGGTGTCGACTTCGTCTTCTGGGTCTTCTCACCTGAAGTCAGATGTTTCAACGGCGAAGGACGTCTCGACGTCGATTTCGACGCCGACTCGGAGCAGAAAGGTATTTTGGATGTCGATCTGTCCCTTGACGGCGTATGAGACTGATGTCTCCTTTTCTCACCTTTCTCTTTGCGCTCCAACCTTGGTTGAGATGAGGGCTTCCTTGAGGGATGTTCTTCTCGCCCACTTGCTTCTTTTCTTCTCTCCTGCATGGAGTGCAGCTTAATCTTCTCCCTTTCCCTAAGGGTTCTTTTTGAAAACTTGCTGCAGTGGTAACACTGGTCTGGCTTGTGAGTTGAAGGTAGACAAGCAATACAGACCGAGTGAGGGTCTGACTTAGCCATCTTTTTTCCACAGGCCGGGCACTTATTAAATAAGGCCGGCATTATGACAGGAAAAAATAGCCAAAAGTCAGAAAAAAATAGTAGTATTAGTAAGTTAAGTACTAGAGACGTCGAGTGAAACTAAAAAAGTTCACTTGAAACCAGAAAAAAGTGATAAAAAAATCACTAACTGGCGAGCTCAATGCTCCAGGATCCTCACAGAAGGAGCCGGAGAAAAGAACTGACCTAACTGTCACCTGTGGTGCATGATGGGAGCCTGGGGGTCTTAAAGGCACGGCGCCAATTTTCCAATTGTTTTCTATGCAGCCTTTCTAGGCTAATCTGCCTCTATGATCTTACCTTTTACCTTTGAAAATAAAGGTTGTGTGTTTCAAAGCAAACTCAAAGCAGTTTTCTTTATATGTATCATAAGTATATTATGACTTATATGTCTTTATTTTTTCAAATGTAAAAGATTTACAATGCAATGGCGGCAGTTTTTTGAGCCTAGTAACATGTTTTCAGGCTGCATATGTATATATATATGCATATTATCTATATTTATGGGTATTTATGTATATATATATATATATGTAGATATATGCATATTATTGGCTATTGCTCCGGGGTCCCCGCACGTGGGCGTGACTATTCAGTGCTTATGACTATTGATGAGTATCCCCTGGAAGAGAATCCCTGCTCTCCTATTTGAGGGCCTCAGAGTTTTTCATTGAGGTCCATGCTTTTCCTTATTCCATCTCTGCCCTCATGACTGCCAATGCACCCATGAGAAAGGACAAAACAGGATACAAGTCTTACACCGAGAAAAGGAGATGTGTGTCTAAGTGGGAGGCGAGGATAGGACAAACAGAAGTGAATATGATGAACTTACTTACTTCAACATCCTAATCTCATTAGTCAATTGGATGATTCAGCGCAACTCAGCTCAAATCCTTGTGGTTTAGATGGTGCATTATTAATGCAAATACGTGCAGTTTACTACTGTAAATTAATTTCAATGTACTGTCTCATTCATCACCAACTACTTTGGCCCATCTCTTTATGCAACTATTTCACTGACATTGACCTAATGTACTACCATGTACAGTGTTTCCAATATCAATGGTTCTTTCAAAAAAATATTAAAAAATGATATTTCATTAAACAAAAAAAGTCACAAACTGCTTTTGCCCAACTACATTGGAATGAAGCCCATGAGGGAAGAGGATATCCAAGTGTGCAAGTCTCATGTAGAGGGTCCCCTTCATTTTAGTGCAACTACATGTTTGCCACAACATGCCTCAGGCATTCGTGCACAACTGCAAAACCCTTTCCACAAAGGTGCCATATTAACACACCCTCTAACATCCAAGCTCAATAAAGTAATATTTTGACCAATCACCAAGAGACAGCATGTGCAAGCAAATTATGCAACTATTCCTCACTCTGGGCATACCAGTACCTACAAGTTAGTTGCAAAACAATCAGAGCATGCCTTCTTCAGCACATGTGCATGAGATCAAAACTCTTCCCACGGCTGTATGACGGTACAACGCTAGTAAAACATCGCATGCCTTTAAAACGCATTTGTTGCCCCGCATTTGTTTAGCACGTATATGCTTTTACCTCGCATGCCATTACCACACATTACGAAGGTAAGTTTAAATATATATATTAGCTTTTTGGGGGCAGACCCCGCATACTTGCCTTAAATGCGTGGTAAAGGCATATACGTGCTAAATAAATGCGGGGTAACAAAGGCGTGGTAAAGGCACTGCAATGTATAAATTGCGTTGCAAAGGCTGTTTCCCCTTCCCACAGAGGATTAACTGACAGTCCACTAGTAAAGATCTAGGAATGGAGTAGTCTAGTTGTCACTGCCTCAACAAAATCCCAAAGCACTTCTGGGTGGCAGAGGCACTATACAAATTCTAGTATAATACAATACTACAATGCAACAATGTCCCTTACTTGGCCCAGGTACAATATCGACCTCTGAGTAGAAGATAACAGAATCAAGCAGACACCGAGTTACGGTAAGTCAACTGTCAAGAATTTTATGTATGCATGCATGCATAAAAGAATAGTATTATAATCTTTGAGCTGGCCCATGCAATCTCAAGAGGGGGGCTACAGGACTGCACACTGGTAGTAAGGTATTGCAGATGAACAGCCCAGAGCTGGTCTTTCTCTTGAAGAATAGTGAGGATCTGCAATCACCCCACCATTAGAAACTGGATAAAGCATTGTACGTCAGGATGGTGCAAGACTCTGCTGCATTTCCATGCTGTGAAAAGCCTTCAAGAGAACTGTGAGAAAATTGGGTTCTGTTGGAGTACTCCTCCCAATCCCCACGTTTTGTCTGGCTTTTGATGCAACTTTGGCTGTAGAGTACTGGGTCATGCTGTTCAGGTTCCCAGTACAAGTGTTCTTCCCCTTAAACTGATCCACAATTGGCAACTTCAGCCCCCCTGTAAGTTCCAAGTAAATGGTACCTGGGTACCTTTGGCATTGGGACTGAAGAGGGTCCCCCCGTGGACCCCTCACTTAGGCCATGCAGACCATCGCTGCAGCATGCATGGCCTGGTGCAGACAAAGCGAGAAAGTCAACATGGCATACTGCCTGTGTGCCATGCCAGCTAGCACTGCCTAAGATATAGGTAAGCCACTCCTCTAGAACGCCTTACTAGCCCTAAGGCAGGGTGCACTATACCATAGGTGTGGGCATATCTGCATGAGCAAATATGTCCCTACAATATCCAAGTCCATGCTTAGATATTGTAAGTGCCAGGGAAGCCATAGAAAGTACATGGGCTTCCAGCTCGACAACTAGAGTTCCCCAGCACCATGATGATGTTTCTGAACCCAGGAGTGTTTTGGACTCAAACTACTCCTCTCAATAAAGCCACAATGATGCCAGTGTGGGATTTATTTACATGTACTCAGAGGGCACTTCAGAAGTGCCCCCTGAAAACCTACCAACCCTGGTGTGGTCACAGACTGGCTTTAGGCAGCCTGCCACCACCAGACATGTTTCTGGACCCGTGGGTCGAAAGCCTCTGCTCTCTGGGACCATAGACAAAGCACATCCTGGTCGGAGAAGCCACACCTCCTCCCCCAGGATGGGCACAGTGCTCGATAGGGAAACTTCAAAGGCCTGCCGCCTTTGTAATGCGACCCCTAGCCTTTGCTGCTAGCAGCAGATGGCAGCACCTGGTTTAAACACCCACTCTGGGTGGGAAAACCGTCTGGAAAAACTAGGAAGAATAGGAGGTGTGCCCACCTCTGCCAACTCCACCTGTAAGGTGGGGAAGGCGAGGTGAAGCACATCTTTCAGTCCCCGCCATCTTGAAGATGGGGAGACCCCTCCAATCAGGGCTAGGACTATGCCCCCTCCCAAAGTAGGGTGGCATAATTGAAGGTGTGGTTACCCCAGGTAAGATTCCCATTGACACCCCCTTAAAAAGCCTGTAAATTTAGTATTTAGGTGGCCCCCCAGACCTGGAAACTAGTTCCTGCCGACCTAAGAAGGAGGACGAAGAAGACGCCGTGCAGCAAAAACCTGAAGACGCCTACTGACTTGGCCCCAACTCTACCAGCCTGTCTTCAGCTTCAAAGACAGTGCAGAAGAAGACGACGCCTGTCCTGCAGCCAGCGACTTCCAGAACCAGAGGAAGTTCTGGTCTTTGATAAAGACCAGAATGTCCGAGGACAGATGATCTGTCCCCAAGAAATCTACACAAAGGACTCTAGTGCCCCACGGAACCGCAAGTCCTGCCCACTCTAAACCAGACACCTCTGGCATGTGTCCAGGTGGCCCACCGATCCAGAAGAGGTTCCCAGCGATCCCAACCTCATGTCCAGTGTTGGGTGACCCCTCCTAGACTCCACGACGACGCCTGCAGACTAAATCCAGAGGGCCACCCCCGACTGCGACTGGCTCCGGTGAGAAAAACAAGACGTCCAAGGACACCCCTGCAATCCGAAGCCCCTGGGCCTTGGTGAGCTGAACCGACAGTGTCCCCACGACCTACAGCATCTCAACTTACCTCTGCTGTTGCTGGTTTCCTCTGTGCAGCCTGTGGTTCGACACCTGCAGCCTATTTGTCCAACCAAGTTTCTCCATTCAAAAGCATTGGACGCCCAACGCTGTATTTGCACCCTGCACCCGACCGCCCTGTGCTGCTGATAGTATATGTTTGGTGTTGCCTTGTTTTCACCTGTTAATTTTCGGGAGGTTTGACCTGGCGAAATGTAATGTAGGTTGAGTTTTTTAACGCAGCCGATAAATGCGTTAAATACCATCAAAATCATAATTCCAACCCATGCGTAAATATGGGATAAAGCATGGGTCGGAATATTACGAGCAACTCATAATCATGCCCCAAGTCCGAATGTAGAAATATTCACAGTAACTTTGTCCAAAGGCTCCCAGACAATAACGCCTCCTCCTCAGATACCGCCGGCTGCCTTCCCCGCTGAACTTTACCTTCTCAGACATTTTTCTTTAAAAATTCTTTTCAGACTGAAGGTAAAGGGAGACTGGGCCTAATCGGAACTGCCGTCCACCATAACTGTGCCCCTGGTCTCACACGACTAGATGTCCGCTGTTTGATTCTTTTTCTTTTTTTTACTCATAACTCCGGTTCTACTGATTGAATTTTGGTACCAAAATAATTTGTTAAAATGTACTCTATTTTTCTAAATAGGTGTGGGATTTTTCTTGAGATGTGTTTTCACTTTATTACTGTTTAAGTGCGCCATAAAAACTACCAGATGGTTAAGCACAGGTTAATTTAGTGACTTTTTGTGGTTTACCCCAACATGGATTATGGCTGTTGCTTGAGAAGAGCTCACACTTCCTTAAACCAACAGCCCGATTTCTCACACTAAAACACTTGGAAAATAATGAAACCTAATACTGGAAAACGTATTTACAAAAAAGGCACACACATATAAACACAATTTGCTGAGGATAAAGAAGATTCATGATGGTAATATTAACACCAAACTTCAGTCCAAGTTGCTCTTTAAATAGCTACTGATATTCATGTTAACATAAATGAAAGCCATACAAGTATTTTTTTTTTACTACTTGGCTTAGTTGCCTTAATAGGAAAAACTCAAGTCTGGGGGATGTATTGCTGGTAAAAAAACATAATCATCAGATCTGGTTTCTGAGGCATTGCAGAGCTTTAGTGAGGTTTAAGGGTGCATTCCCTCAGATGATACCAGGAATGATATTCAGGGAACTGCCTTTCTCTAACAACCTATCACATAGGTGGATTCCTGACTGCAGTTCTGCAAAATAAACCACAGGCCTGACAATAAGGATAGAAAAAACAGCAGAATTGAACTAGCAGGCAGCTTAGAACACATCTACGCTATATTACGCAATGTCTCAAACAGATAGAGGGAGACATACTTTAGACCAATCCGCTGGTGATGGTTCAGCTTGTGATCGTTCTTTTTCAAATCTGGAAAAAGAAAATATGACACAAAAATTAACAGCATAACAGGTTATGTGATGTGCTAATATCAGCATTTATAGGGCCTGATTGAAGAGTTTGGTGATAATGGAAAATCCTTCTAATTATGCAAGAAAAGCTAAATCTTTGGGCTAATTAACCAGCAAAGTTTATTCAACCCTGATGACCGTAATGTGGAAAACTTCCACCAGTGGATTTAGCACTTAATCTATAATTTGATGCGTTTTCCTTGACCACCAAGCTGAATGAGACCAGAGCCCAAGGCCCTCTTGCTTGCCAACAAATATGATAATCCTACCCATGATAGACAATGCCAATGTTTGAGACAAAGCCCTGCACATCAGAAATGTGTCAGAGTTTCTGGAGGGCATAACATATGGTTGAGATCTAGAAAAAGGGCCACGTGAAGGCAGACAAGGGGAGAATGGGAATTGGGGCAAAATGGAGAAAGTAGTGACAGACTTACTTTGTAAGAAAGGCACACAGTGAAAAATAGCCAAGGGGGACGCTGGGATACCCAAACCGAAGGAGACACAGTGAGATCAGAACACAGGGAAAGATAGACACAGACTCCCCACCCCGCCCAACATCTGAATGAATAACACTAGTAAAACACAATGTTGGCCATTACAGGGTGTCCCGGTGCCTCAAAAAGGACAAAACTGTGAGATAGAGGAGAGATAGAGTGACAAACAAATTTTCAGATGTTTCCTAATTAGCAATCCACTAAGAACAATATTTTTTATAAGATCTTTTAACAAACAGAACAATTACCAATCCAGCTCTGCTTAAAATGAGGATCAAGCCGATTCCAAACTGCAAGAAATTCCACAATCGAGAAGAAAAAAACACTCATGAAAATTCACCAAGCAGGGTACGTGGCTGGATGAGCCAAGGTAGTGGACGCTAGGGCATGGAGATCCACTGCGCCAGCCACTTTTCCTTAATGCATCCGCACCATCGTACTATGCGGCACTCTCTGCTGCAACCCAGTGCCTGCAAAACCACCTGGAGGCGAGCTGCAGTGTTTTTTTTTTTTTAATGTCCTGGCGCCTTGATGGGGCCACTGGTCCAGTTGCGCCCCCATAAGATTTCCTCCCAAGCCCTACTGCCCTCAACTCCTCCGGCAGACCTCCCTTCTGGGGCCAGGAGCATGCTAGCCCGTGTCCCGGAGGAGCAGTGAGATGTGAAGGAGGGGGTCAGGGCTCCTGTTTTTGCGGCCCTGCCAGGTGGCTGGATGGACACTGCCCGCCCCTTCCATCCGCTGGCCCTGTGCCTTCCCTGTGGGGAGACCTTCACTAGCGACAGACCCAGCTGGACCATACAAGTGACACTCGCTCTACTCGACAGCGCCATCCCAAGGCAACCTTGCCTATGGGCCTCCCGGACGGCCCCTCAATAGGTGGACGACTGGTGGGAGGTTCCCCTGCCAGAGAATGCCTTGGGCCCCCCTCCACGGAGGCGCTGACAGCTGCGGAGTGGGTGGGCCAACGCTGGACCTGTAGTGCTCTCTTCTCCATAAAGCAAGCCCACAGGGTCTGGACTGTCGCCCTCCCATGGGTTCTGCGTGAGACCCCTCCTAGGCATTTACAGAGACCATGATCTAATTCTACAAGACGCTCGACGGGCAAGCCCACTGCAGACTGACAACCTCAAGTCATGCTGATTCCCAGTTACACTGCTGCGGTTCAGCACCAACACACCTCATTTTCTGGAGTAAAGCGAAAATTACGCAAGCTGGGAATTAAATGTGCACTGTCTGGCTAAACACCGCATGACAGCACGGAGCACATTCCAGGTCTTTGAGGAATCGACGGTGACCTGGGATTGGACAGAAAGTTTTTCTTCATTCAATGCTGTACTGGTGGAGGATTAGAAGCAGCTTCCTCGGGGACGCAGACAGACAAGGGCCAGCTGGAACGGCAAGACATGATCCCTTCGGAGAGCCAGGTAAAGGCAAGCCAGCAGTCGGCACTAGCAGCAGCCACGACACTCGCTCCACCCATGAGACACTGGCACTGATCCGGCGGACTCACCTAGCGATGCTGGCGCTTACTCCTGCTCTTTTGCCCAGCTTCCCCATGACTTGGTTACTCCATCATCCTTTGCCATTTCTCAACAATCAGGTTTCTCAGCTGCCACCAGCCCAGTTCCAACTCCTGGGCACCCTCTGCTGAGGCGTAGACACAGCTTCTTGTTATCCCTCAGGCTGCTGCCATAACCCTTAATGCACTCTTCCAGAAGTTAGGGGTTTGTGAAAAAAAGGAAGTAAAATGGCAGAGAGGAATTTGTGAAGAAATAAAAAACACAAGGGTTAAGGAAGGCAGGGAAGATGCTCTTTAAAATAAAAAAAGGGGGGGGGGGTTCTTTTTTATCTGCTCTCGCAGCACAGATAAGATCGGCAGAGCAGCAGGTGCCCTCTGAGCAAGCACCTGCAAGTATTGCTCAGTTCGGAGACGTCAGGCTGCTAGCGGCCCTGCAGCAGCACCTGGAGGCATAGGCTCACTCTGAGTGGCACTGGGACCAGGGCAAGTAATCTTGGTGTCCTGGTTGATGTCCACCTCACCCAGCAGGGAGACTAGCAGGCCTCTGCCCATAGTCCTGGTCAAAGGCAGAAGTCTTGTAAAGCTTCTCCTTCTCACACAACCCATCTGGCTGCTTGGCAGATGACAAAGTTTGGGGTCTCAACCTCCCCTTCTTCTTATAGTCCATTTCCAGGCACATAAATGTAATTGTGGGTCCGTGTCTTTTAGGTTTTATGTTGGGGTTCTGCTTCTTTTGAAGTGGGCACTTCTCCTCTTTGACAAAGAATGTCTGTCACGGCAGGCAAAACTCAGAAGTGGATTGCCCACAACAGAATTCATGGGAGTGACAAGAGTTCACACCTGGATGTCAGCCACAGTGATATGTGCACTAAAAGGTTAATCCCAGCCCCCTCCCCCAACCTTACACCTTATGATTAGCTTATCAGCCCCATCTCCCTTCCTCAGAGGAGTCCTGGCCCCTTCCTTACAATGTATCACTGAATCAAAGAGCAGTCTTTTGCAGAGTAAAGGGACTCTCTTCCTTTTTCCCTCCAGTGTGTGTCCCACCCAGCTCACAGGAATGCAGCAATACACACCTGTCTGGGCGGATTCCTCTCCTCCTCATGTCTCCTCCAGGCAGGCCAGGGCCTTCCAAAATGGAACACAGGGCCTCCATGTAATGTACCATTGCAGGCACACTCAGTGTACATTCACAGCACACTTACCATTCAACACTAATACCTCCATGCATTGTACCCTCACATGTATAAATGCATTCAGCACAAACACTCAGTCTGCGCACACACTCAGTCTGCGCACACACTCAGTCTGCGCACACACTCAGTCTGCGCACACACTCAGTCTGCGCACACTGTTCAGCTCTGAAGCTTTTCTATATTTAGCCAGGGCGTGATATTCACAAACACACTTTGCCAGCACCAACACTCACTATGTGCACGCTGCACAACACTTCACCCTCCATGTATTGTGCTTCACGCAAGCACATGCTCTCAAGGTGCTAACACTGCACAGCACTACATCTGTTATGTTATGTATTCCTTACAGGCATACAAACACCCCATACATGCACTAACCAGACATGCACTGCACAGTGCTGGTCTATCCCTATCCTGTACCCTTCCCAGGAGGCTGTATGACATAACCATACATGTGTCTGCAACACATTCTTTTACCATGCAATGCCTTTACCTCGCAAGCCTTTACCACGTGGTAAACACATGTCGTTGTAAAGGCTATCTCCCTTCCCAGGCACACACACATCCAACACAGTGTCACTACTTCTGCACACCACAGCACTCCACCTCTACCTGATGTAGGCCAAGGGTGAGTTAAGCACACAGCAGCAGAACTTTTAAAAAGGTGGGTGAGCCTATAGGCCTCACTCCAGTGACACAGGGCAAAAAGGTCATGTTCACCACTACTGATCACTACACGGTATGCTGCCACCACAGCGCTTGTGCCTCTTAACTCCTGGTGAAGGCAGTAGCCTACCACCACTTTGAGGGTAGTGCCTTGGGTGCCCCCTCCTGGTCCAACAAGACCACAAGCCGTGCTACAGGCCTATGCCATGGCGCACATGCATTATCCGTGTTCACCTATGACAGACCAAAAAACATAAATCAGCATTAGGGATCCAGACAACAGTAGAGTAAGACACTCAGGGCAGGGGTACACGTCTTCAACCATGCTTAGGACTTTTACGTCCCAACAACAGGGCTTCATAGAATCCGACAGCGTGATTCCTCAGTTACGGTTTCTAGACTGTAAACAAAGTTCACAGAACCTAATACATTCCTAGTTTGAATTCTTGAGCGTATCTATTCATGATGAAAGAGTGTTTATGTCCACCATCTCTGGCAGTCTCATAGCACTGATTGTTAACTAATATGTACTTTACTAATGTAATGCTCAGAGGGTTACAGAAAGCAGCAGTCCACTGGGTTCCCTGTCTCATGTTGGTACATTGACAAAGTCTTTGGTACCAGATGTCTAAGGAACACTCTCTCAGCTCATGTTCTGGAGAGAATTCCAGAAAACGTATCATAACCAATTAATAAAAAAATGTTGGGACAGAAAAGTCCCTCGCATAATGATGGACATGTACCCGTGCCCTCAGTGCCCCTGCTGAAACGATCACTGGTGCTTATTTTTGTTGTCATGGGCGAACAAGGATCATATGTGTGCGCCATGACTTAGGCCTGTCTCACGGATTGAGGTCTTGTTGGACCAGGAGGGGCGTCCAAAGTGCTACCCTCATAGTGGTGAAATGCTAGTAGAAGTGAACAGGCCCTTTTAACCTGTGCCTCCGGAGCAAGACCTCATGTAAAGTTCCACTGCTGAGTACGGAGGTGACGGTGGTAGCGGCGGTGGTGCATTTGCCTGTGGATGGTACAATACATGGAAGATTTTGGGTTTCGTTTTGAGAGACCCAGGGCCGACTGAAGGTGGACGAATCCCCACTGACAGATTTGTGGATTGCTGCATTCCTATGAGCTGGATGAGACACACACTGGAGGAAGGAGGGCCAGACACTCCAGCACACTGCAAAGTGTGTTTTTGATTCAGAGAGGGGTCACTGGAAAGGAGCCTGGTCACATCTCAGGAAAAAGATGGGTCTGATAACAGAAACATAAAGAGTACAGCCGAGGCACTAGGGAAACTATTTGATACACATATCACTGAGGCTGACATCCAGGTGTGAATCACTAGTGGCTTCCAAAGCCTGTCTGATGGGGCGATCAGATTTGGAGTCACTCCTGCTGTTGAGTGATTGCTTTCTGGACGAAGGGCAGAGGGGTCCACACTTCAAAAGAAAGCAGACCCCCATCACAAACTTCAAGACACTAAATTACATTCGGTATCTGGAAATGAACCAGAAGAATGGAACAGCGAGGTTCCCCAAATTGTCAACTAGGCAGTCAGGCTGTGTGAGGAAGAGAACCTCTGCAAGACGTCTGCCCGTGACCAGGGCTGAAGGCTAAGGCCTGCCAGTCTCCCAGTTGGGTGAGGGAACATCACCCAGGGACATCCTGCCCATGGAGCATCAGTGTTTGCCTGATTGCTAAGACCAGTGAGGCCTGTGATGAAGAGGAGAGCACTGGAGGGAGCGAGGCCCATTGGGGCATCCTGACAAGTGGATCCCTCTACTGAGTAGTGAGGAGACAGCTGCTGCACCAATCGGGTCAATGTCCATGTTCAAGCTGACGATCCTGTATGCCAAAGAGGGCTGCAGTGAAGTTTGCTGTGCTGATCAGGCAATCGCTCTTGTGCAGTGTGTAAGTTGGTGACCCTGTATGCCAAAAGAAGCCGCCATGAATTTTGCCATACCGATCGGGCCGTGAAGAGGAACCTACTGTTTTACGGATCAGGTGGTCGCTTGAGTGCGGGGTAGGTGTGGTGACCCTATATGCCACAGGGGACAACCGAAGGAAGAAAAGGATCATAGCTTTGTGGATGCCATCTTCGCAAGGGGAGGCCGCCATGGTAACCCATGCGGGCCAAAGCCCCAACTGAGGACCAGAAGGCATCGGAACCCCCCCCCCCCACACCTCTTGTGGGGAAGTCCAAAGAAAACGTACTATTGCATCGGAGGAGGGCAGAAGACTCCCAGCTGTGTCCCTGCAGAGCCGTGTGTGCGATATTCACACGAGAGATGCTCTCAGAGACTCCAGTTGGACGATCCCTACTTGTGCGGAGAAGACTGAGCGAAGGGCCGGAAAGGCCCGGGGGAACTGGTCTGCCAGACAGTCCATCAGAGCTGGAACACTTCTGACTGTTGCAAAAGAGTCGGAGTGGGACTCCTGAGACATGGACTGCTAGTGGGTCCTAACCTGAATGTCACCTACAGTGAATGGGGTATAACCACTAATGCTAGTGAGAGGGAAGCAGGACTCAGGGGCCTGCCTATTAAATACTAGAGTCATAACCTCAGGGGGCTGTGTGTATTGGTTGTGCATACCGTATTTTACTTTGCGGATGTATACAAATACTTTTTTTCATAAAAAGAAAGTACTTGACTGGACAATCATTTATTGCTTCTATTGAACGTATTTTGAGTTGTGAGCCTGTGTTTGTTCACACTCCTGTGTCAACCCCCCCCCCCCACGCTACCACTGACAGTCAAGTGCTGAAGGAGTACTTGTCCAGTTGCTCAGAACCCATAGTAGCCCAGGTCCCGGAACATCAGGAGTAAAAGGCCTCCAGACACACGGTTGGGCCCAGTGCTCCTGCTTGCCCCGTGCTCCTCTGAAATGGGGTTCTGACAGTGTGCATCTTATAGTGCCGGATACACACTTGCCCCATAGCAGGTCCTGGTGCTAACTACAAAAAAACTGAAGCAGGCCTGCATTGCCAGGACAGTTTCAATACCATGCTTTACTGACCTTTTGGCTTTGCCAATGCTTTTTACTGATAGTGTGCAACAGTGGCAAAAAAAAAAAAAAAAGAGCTTGAAGCTGATGCTGCTGTCGGTCATGTCCTTCCGCTGGCATGCACACATGTGATGAAGCATGCATGCACCTTCATCATCAAAAGCAGGATGACACAGGCGATATTTGCTTAGCTTTATTTTTTTGTAAAACATATGTTTATTAGCATTTGTTAAGTTAACAGTATGCGCCGTACGTTTACAGGCGTATCATTGTTAAACAGAAAAGAACATCATAGACTGCGAAATCAAGATTGGAGAATATCTCCCATATTTAACTGCAGCCAACTGTGGTGGGAGGACATTCTATAGAGATTAGCACAGTTCAAAGAGTTCGGAGGCCAAATGAGTCCGTCCCTCCTTTTGATGGTTTCACAGTCCGCAGTGTCCTGCTAAAATCGATGCTACACCCTTCCAACCGGGAAGGTACTCCATAAAAGAAATATAAAGAAGAGGCATAACAATCAACTCAATAAACCCCCCGTACACCTCCCCTCCCACTAATAAGGAGTGTGGTGGTGAATCATGTAGTGAAGGCTGAGCAGATGGCTAGGCGGAAGACTAAGATGTTAGAACTGGAAGAGATGCATGTCTCTAATGGACGGGGGGCAGACCGCCAGCGGTAGGCCCCGTGTAAGGAAGGCGACTAATAGACCCCATTTATATTCGAAACATTTGTAATCATCGCGGAATATATCCGCCATTCTTTCTAGGCATAGAAGTTTCCACAGTCGGGCGTGCCATACCGAAACGGAGGGAGCCGCCTTCTTCTTCCACGCGGCAGCAATTGTGATCTTCGCTGCCCCAATGCAAGTCCACATGATGACTTTGTCGGCCCTGGTCTGGTGTTCTAGAGAAGGGTCTCGGAGACCTAGGAGGACTCCCTCCATGGAGGTCGGTATGGGATAACCCAGCATGGTTTTAAGTTGGGCTAGAATTTCCTCCCAGAAAGGGCGAATAGTGGGGCAATCCCACCAGATATGTTGGAAATCACCCAGAAGCCCACATCCCCTCCAGCATCTGTCTGACGCGGTTGGGAAAATGCGTTTAAGTTTGGCGGGGTGGAGGTACCAGTCCATTAGAGTTTTAAAATGAGCTTCTCTGAGCTCCAAAGAGTGGTTAAATTTCGATATATCGGACCACAGTGCTGCCCATTCATTGTTCGGTATGTCTCGGTGCAACAGGCCCTCCCACATAGACATGTACCTCGGTTGAGCAGAGTGTGAGGTGGAGAGTAGATAATCATAGAGGAAGGAGATCACCCCTTTCATGGAACCCACTGTTCTCACATACTTTTCAAACCCCGTTTTCTCCCTTGTGGCATTATCCCGTATGTGGGGGATGAGCGCCCAATGTCGCAATTGCATGTAGTGAAAGTGTTCGTCTGGCGGTAGGTAAAATTCCCTTCTGCAGTTATCAAAGGTTAAGATGTCGTAGTTGTGGAATAAGTGGTCTAGCATGAGGCAGCCTCCTTCTCTCCAGGCATCGAATGGCCCTTCGTGTAGGGCTGGAGGAAAAGCCGGGTTAAAATGAATCGGAGTGTAGGGGGGAGGGGAACGTGGTCCACGCCTCGTTTCCTGCTAAGGAGTCCCACACCTTCAGGACTGTGCGAGTGGGTGTGCTAATGTATGCTTTCGCCGGGCGATCCTTCTTGTGTTTCCAGATCAAATCCCACACCGTCCTCCCCACCACCCCCCCCTGTCCATGTGAAGCCAGTGCCTCCCTGATTCCCGTTTGAACCATTCCGTCACGATCCTCAATTGCACCGCCTTATAGTAGAGACCGACATCGGGCAATCCCAACCCCCCCCCCCCCTTTGATCTAGGTCTTCGCAGGATGGAGAAAGATAGTCGGGCCCTTCCCCCCTGCCAGACGAACTTAGTGAGTAAAGATTTGATTGTGGGCAGAAAGGTCGAATCCAAGTCTATGGGCAAGGCCTGAAAAAGATATAGCAGTTTGGGCAGCAGGGTCATCTTAATGGTGTGGACAAGGCAAAGCCAGGAGATAAATAAGGGCTTCCACCGCTTAAGGTCATTCTGAATTTGAAGGACCGTTGGTGGGAAGTTGGCTTTATAAAGCCCTTCTACCCGGGACGTCAGTTGGACCCCTAGATATTGGAGGGAGCGGCTCGACCATTACAGTGGAGATTGGGACTGGAGGACGCTAGCTTCGTCGTTCGGCAGGGTAAGATTGAGTATGTAGGATTTGTCTAGATTGACCTTGAATCCGGCTATGACTTCGAATTTAGCTAGTTCTAGCTGCAGGGCAGGGAGTGAACGTGCAAGGTCTGCGAGTGTCAGGAGTACATCATCCGCGAAAAGCGAAATTTTATGATCGTCCCCTCCGAAGGGTATGCCCTGTATGGATGCATTGTTGCGGATCGACATTGCGAAGGGTTCGATGCTCAGGGCAAATAGCAGGGGTGAGAGAGGGCACCCCTGCCTGGTGCCTCTCGTAAGGAAGAATGGGTCCGAGAGTACACCATTGACCTGGACACGGGAACGGGCCGTGAGTAATTGGCCTTAATCATGCGTATGAATTTATCTGTGAAACCGAAAGCCTGCAGGACCTGAAATAGGAACACCCAGTCCACTCGATCGAATGCCTTTTCGGCATCAAGTCCCAACAGGACCGCCGGAATCCTTTTTTTGTTGGCTTTCTCGATCAGGTGTATGGTGCGTCTAATGTTGTCATGTGTTTGCCTTCCCTTGATAAAGCCAGACTGATCGGGGTGGATCAGGTCCGGCATCAGATCTTGAATCCGGTTGGCAAGAATAGAGGAGTACATTTTTGCGTCCAAGTTGAGGAGCGCGATTGGCCGGTAAGAGGGGCAAAGTTGAGCATTCTTCCCAGGCTTGGAGATGACCGTGACCACTGCTTCGGCCATCGAGGGGGTCACTTCACCTGTTTCGGCCATCTGGTTAAAAAGGCTCGTGAGGTGAGGGATGAGGTCTGGGGCAAAGGTTTTATAAAATTGGGCAGTAAGGCAGTCTGGCCCTGGGGCTTTATGCAGTTTGAGAGCAGAGATGGTCGTTCTCACCGCTTCCATGGTGATAGGGGCCGAAAGTGCATCATTTGTAGCTTGTGAGATTCGAGGGAATCGCAGGGCCTGAAGGTAGCTGTCCTGCAGGATAGGATCTCTGGGTTCTGCAGTGTAGAGAGACTTGTAAAACGACCCAAAAAGGTCCGCCTTTCCCCCGTCGGCGTGAATTACAACATTATTCTTATCCCGAATGCCCCCAATATATTCTCTTTCTCGCTTCACTCTTAATTGCCTCGCTAAGTGTTGGCAATCTTGTTCCCTTGAGCGTATGAGGTATGGCGTAATTTTAGCAACGTGTACTCTGCCCTGTTGTTGTAGATCGCCTTTAACTTCCCGCGTAGAGCTGTGAGGGCACGCAAAGTTACTCTAGTGGGGTTATTCTGTGGGCCTGTTCCGCCTGTTCTAACTCTCGCTCTAGTCCCTCCCGCTCCTGCGCACGTCGTTTGTTCAGGGAGGAATTGAGTACTATACATTTCCCTCGTATAATCGCCTTAAAGGTGTCCCAGGTGGTACTGGGTGAGGTGTCTTCCGGCTTGTTCACCATGAAGTATTCAGTGATGGCTTCACGTAGTTCTGTACGCAGTACATTATCTCGCGTGAGCGAGGTCGGGAAGTACCATTTCGAGGTTGTAGTCGGGGTAGAGCTCCATTGTAGGCAGATCGATAGGGGACAGTGATCTGAGATCGCGAGGGGGAATATCTTAGCCTCTGCAAGCTGACCCACCAGTCGTTGGTTAAGGAAGATGTAGTCTAAGCGTGAGTAAGTGTGGTGCACATGTGAGTAAAACGTGTAGTCTCTCGTTTGGGGGTGCATGGTACGCCAGGCGTCCCTCAGGCCAAAGTCGTGCATTCTTTGCTTAATGTCTGCAGGGAAGGAGCCCGTATCGGCTCTGTGGGAATGAGTGCTGTCCACTTCAGGTTGCCAGGTGAGATTGAAATCCCTCAAGAGAATCGTTGGCCCCTCGACAAAATTCTCCATTTTATCAAGTAGAGTGTGCAGAAAGCGTGTCTGGCCTGTGTTCGGAGCGTATGTCGCTATGAATGTGCATAGTGTGCCCCTCAGAGTGCCTTTCACCATGATCAGCCTTCCTTCCTCATCTGACTGGATGTCTAACGGTTGGAATTTCGTTGAGGCGTGGAACATCAACGCCACCCCCCCGGTGCTTAGTATGGGCCGATGATCTGTAAATGAGTGGGTATGATTTGTGCTCGAGTCTTAATTCGTCAGTTCTCTGGAGGTGTGTCTCTTGGAGTGCCACTATATCAAAATGATGATCTATGAGGTACTTCCATACCTTTTGCCTCTTCTGTGGGGAGTTGAGGCCTCTAACGTTCCATGAAGCTACAGTAATAGCCATCTTACCCAATGTGGCCCCCTCCTCCCTTGCCTATAGCCTCGCCTTTGTCTCGGAGCATCTGACTCTGTGGGGGTAGAGACCCCATGCTACTGCTATCTCCCCCAGCATCTACCCTCATGCCCACTTGCCGATTGAGTAGAGTTTGCCACCACCACATCCCCTTCGCACCCCCTCCCAAAAACCCTAGAAGAAAAAAGAAAAACAAGGTCCCCAACAATACCAATGTGAACATGCGTCGAGTATACGATGAGTCCTCGACTGTAGGTGGATCCACCTGTTCAGGTGGTGTGTTGGATGGCGTGACCAGTGGACCGAGTCGCGCCCATCTCGGGGGTGCCCAAATAGTGCAGATCGCCGAGTGACTTAGTCTCTGTTCAGTAGCACCAACGGAATCTACCCATTCTCCAAAGACTCCAGTAGAGCCAAGAGGTAATACCTCCAGAGGCGGCGGCCTGTCCCCGGCTGCCCGGGAACAGGGAGTGGTATGCACGTAGAGTTGTTCCCCTTAGCATCCGACCTCAAAGATCATCTGTGATTCCCTTTCGTGGACGTGTTCCACCTCGCGGAGGGCGGGATGTGTCGGCGGGACCCCATCGAGTCGGCTGCTGCTGCTTCCAGTTCAGGAATCGGGAGGCCCAACAGGTCCATGCCTTCTTTGAGGTCAGTGACGTGACGTTGTTTGTTGTTGTATTCGAAACTTAGGCCGAACGGGTAAGTCCAGCGATACATGACTTTGTCGTCTCGGAGCTTGTTTGTGATGGGGCGGAATTGCTGCCTCCTCGCTAATGTGGAGGGGGCCACGTCCTGATAGATGCTGCAAGAGTGCCCTTGGAATGAGATCTTGTCTTTTTTCCTGGCCTCCGAAAGTACTGCCTCCTTCACCTTGTATGAGTGGAATTTCTCCAAGACATCTCGTGTGCGCGTCCGTTCACCGCCGTGAGGGCCACCGACCCGGTGTACCCTTTCAAGCTTGATTTTAAGGACTTGGGGGCTGACTATCTCCGCGAAGAGGCCTTCCAGAAAGGCTTCCAAGTCTGGGCCTTCCGCTCCCTCCTCTAGATCACGGATACGTAGGTTGTCTCGCCGTGCCCTATTTTCGAGATCTTCCGCCTTTAATTGGGTTTGGTGAAGTTGGTCTTGTAGGGGGCTTACTGTGTCCTGTAAGTTGGAGGAGCGCTTGTCAATGTCCTGGGTCTGTTCTTCCAATTCCACAACTCTGACCCCCACCGAGTCCACATCGCGTTGAAGGGAGGATATACGCTCGTTGAGGTCTCTTTTCAATTGTTCCATAGAGTCCTTGATGTCTTGGCTGAGCTCCTTCCGTAGTTCCGCTTTGAAGTCTCGTAGCGAAGTCATGAGGTCTTCTTTGGTGAAAGCCATGGTGTTAGGTTCGGTTTCACGGTCTGCGGACGGGCCTTTATCTGCTGATGCGAAGTAACGAGAAACCCCGTTCGTGGCTTTGGGGACTGCTCTCTTAGGTGGCATAGAGGCGGGTCCTCCCGACCCCGGCTCCGTCGAGGACTAGCCTGTGGTTCTGTAGGCGGCCTGGTTAGGTAGGTGGATCCGCCATGTGTAAACAGCCGGGGAGCCTCCGTCGCCCGCGTGTCACTTGGGGGCCTCTCACCCCGTCGCTTCGGGCCTCGGGTTGAGGCCCCATCGCCCAGAGCGTCACTAGCCGCAGGACCCCTCAGTGCCCGTGGGTCATCGCCTTGTGAGGTTCTCGCTCCCCTCTTCCACAAGATAGGCTTTGGTGGCGGATATATCGTCGCTGAGGGGACTAGGCCGCTCACTGCTAAGTCGCCTCTTTACTTTTAATGGGTTGCAAGAGGGAAGGTGTAAGTGTCTCCCAGGTCCGGTCTGTATTCCGGAGCGTGAGTGCTAAGGTCCCCCCGTCGACAGCGTGCTGTGCCGAGATCGAGGAGCCGTGCTTGCCAGGCTGCACCCGAGAGAACACCAAACTACAGCCCCAGTCCAACGTTCTTCTTTGCCACCCGGGGCCTCAGACACCTCACACAGACGCCATCTTAGGGTCAGGCAACCGTCTTCTGGTCTGCTCGGGCTAACCGCCGTCCCGTTGCCCCCCACACATGGGGGCAGGCGTCTCACCGGAATCTTCGCCGCTCATATGACATCCCGCGCACCGGCCGCCGCCTCACTTCATCATGCCGTTAGCCCGCAGACCGGCTCCGAGCCTCCCGGACATTCGACCAGGTCGTGCCTTCTCTGCAAGCGGCGAGGGTGGTCCCGGAGCTCTCCCTCGTCCCTCCGCATCAAGCGTCCCCTCCTGTAGAAGATCGCCGCTGTGCTGGGTCCGGGCCCGTGGGCTCAGCCGTCTCGCCGGGCGCCACATAGTCGGTCGACTCCTCCGTGCATAAAATGGCGGCCGTCTCCTCAGCCGGGCTCAGAATGGCTCCGCTCACATCTCACAGCTGTCGCATCACAGAACGTCGGGTTCCTCAAATGCCTAGTGGCGGGGGACAACTCCCACCATGAGTATTGCCGGTGGTGCTTCGGAAAATCGGCTGCAGTGCCCCCGAGAAACTAGCGCGGACCGGGAGCCGAAGCGGATCACATCCGAACGGCCATCTTGCCCGGCCACGCCCCGCTTAGCTTTATTTTAACCTATCCAAGGTGGTAGGTGCACTTGGATCTGTTTTTAACGTGAAAGCGCTTCTGTACTGCAGAGCGGTCAGACAGCAAATGGCAGCTTCTGGCCATCTAAAACAAGAAATAATGAGAAAAAAAAATAAGAAAGGAGAGGGTATAATAAAAACAAAGCTGGGTGGGGGAGAGAAGGGAAAAATCAGCACGAGGGAGAGAACAACACAAACCACAGTGTGAAGAAGCACATGAGAGATAGATTAGCACAGAAGAAAGAGGTAGCAAAACAGAAGGCACAGGGGCAGGTGTTTGGGGGAGGGAAACAAGACAATAGAGAAAGCTGGAAAACACGCACTTTTATGGAGTGCTAAAAGAAAGAGTAGCTCCTAAATGTGAGCAGTGGAAGCATTCAAGTTATACTATCAAAAATGGTGGTAAAAGGCTATGCTCCACAGGAGGGGACAAACACAAGATGGAAAAGGAAGGGCGTTGAATAAAAAGAAAGCACAAATTGGAGTGGCAACAAAGGCAACCAATGGGTTGGGCCAAATCCCACTTAGTTTTTGCCCACCAGCTTCCATTTCTGTAAGAGAGGTGGGCCAACTTGGTTGACTTTAAAACACACAATGCTAATGAAACCTGAAATTAACCATGCCTCAAAGACACTGGATCACTGAGCTAAGAGCCCTGGCCATAACAACGCTCCTTCGCAGCCAGAACAAGACTAAATCAATTAACATACTTGTGATAAAAATTTTTTTTTAAAGTACAGAACGTCTTGCTAGGCCTCCATGGAAAAATGGATGGAGTTCGCACAAGCTTGTCTGTCCATGTATGCTCTCAGTGCCATGCTGTTGTTGCGACTATCCACATAGCCCACCAGCAAACTGACATAAAACAATTCTGTGAGGCATCCCAACTTTTGCCAACGAAGTCAGAGCAAATCTCTAAGGGAAGAACATCATGGAAATCAGCAATTTCCATCCAAGATGTTACATTTGCTGCTGCCAAAAAAGCATCTACATTTCCTTGTCAGACTGCAAAGGTGAACAACTGGGTAAAGCTACATAGTCCCGTTTCTGATCAAGAGCTTCTGCATAAGCAGTGGACGAACATCCTCCATACTTATTCATGTGGAATGAAAGCATTACAGTCAGTACACATGAGCAAGCTGGTAACAGGTAGATACGGAAATCTAGGATGCCTAGCTTTCCACAGGTAAACCTGTTGATTTTTGTGAATCCCAACAATTTCAGTAATCCATGCAAATCATAGGCGTAACATTTGTAAGTTTCCCAAATCTTTTTGTGAACCAGCCCTTTATGAAGTATTATAACTAGGGCTCCCAATTAAATGGTATTTATTTCTTTACATTTATGTCCGTACTTATCCATATTTATTTTGCCTATTTTAGAGGTATTTATCCATTTGCATTCTGTGTGTTCACAGAGTCGTCATATCAAGTATATTTCCACGTTTATTTAATTAATAAATAAGGACTTGTACTTGGAAGCCTATCCAGGTTAGGCCAACTAAACATCCAAATAAAATCTATCACTACACTCAAGTGAAAATATTAGCATTCTGGTACCAGGCTGTACATTTTGCACAGGTATTATTGTCCTGGAGGTCCTGAATGACAGCTGAAGGACTCATGGAAAATAAGACATTTCTATTTATTTTCAAAAACCGAAAAATATATAAGATAGCAAAAACATCGTTTTGTCTGTATTGATCTCAAGAATCAGAAAAATGGGAAAAGTGAGAGGCTTAATTATAACCTGTTCCTTTAGCAACAGTAACCACCTTTTTTCGCTACACTTTCACATGGAAATAGTTTGGAATGTAATCACAGGATTAAGGAGACACACTGCAAAAGAAAACTCGAGAAATTTCACAACAGTCTGGTGCATGTGAAAATCAGATAGGTCTTGGTACATAGTGTTAAATCGTAGATCAGATTCTGTTCAACATGCAACTGTTTTGGGCCCTTCTTTAGCAATAACTGGAATTCAGTATGTTTTTTAAGTTTAACACAGTTACTTTGAGGAAACACAAGATTGTGTTTCTTTTTTATATATTAATTCAGGGCATGAGAGCACAATATACCACGATTTAACATAACATGCTAGTTGCACAAAAAAAAAAAATCCCTACAATGTGTGCACTATTCTTTGTAATTGAAGACAAAGTGTTTCTTCAAAGAATCTTTCATAACTCCCACTCCACTTAAAGAAGCTATAAACAAAAACATAAGAATTGAAAATCATGTGTTATTCCGCTTTCTCTGCCAATCAAAATGTAGAGGTTCTGAGAAAAAGATCATAAGCCACATTTCAGACGTTCGAGTATGGGCAATGAAAAAAACACTGCATGCCGACTACATTAAATGCATGCATGCCAGCTATGTAGACCCCTACTGTCCCTTTAAAGGTCTTCTCCCCATTGCTATTTGGGTTCCCTGCATTCACCTTGATCTGATTTAGGTATTAAACTGATGTTAGAAGTCCTGAAAGAAACATTTTACTTACCCAGTAAGCATCTGTTTGTGACATGCAGTGCTGTAGATTCACATGCTGTGCATACTCCTGCCATCTAGTGTTTATGCCCGGATGTGTGCAAGTTGTTTTTCTTCAAAGAAGTCTTTTGAGTCCTGAGGGAATGAGATTCCCCCTCTTGCCCTTTTATATGTGGGAGTGACCACTAGAGAGTCAGGGGGAAGCTGGCAACGGATACACAGATGGTCAGAAGGGCAAGCTTTGTATTTTTTGTCCACCCTAGGTGTAATGACCCTGGCGTGGACAGGGGTGTGAAAGAGCTCCAGGTGTGACGGAGCATGCCTTTAAGCATGGGGTGGTACTGGACGGAGGACAGGAACTCAAAAAGGAAGACCTCCTCTAAGGGCTCAGTGTGGAGATCCATCTTGTGGAAGGAGGCAGCTCTACCAATAAATTCCTGGTAGGAGGTCAGGAGGGAAGGGACAGGCCAGGTACAGGTAGGGATCTGTGTCCCCTAGTGGGTCAGCATTATAAGTGTCCCAGGGACTCCCCTGCGGAAGAGTGTAGAATGTATCACATCCCCTGTCACCCCCAGGTTTAAATGAGTTGATCCCCGAGGTGTATAGGGAACAGGGTCACCTGGAGAAGTGGTTGGAGAGGTTGAGTGCTGTGGAGCTGAATGAGGTGGTGGTGGTGGGTGTGACAGGCAAGGGGCTTGTAGCCTTGCCCACTTTCTTGCACTGCTTCTGTGAAGGTGGCATGTCCAAGGCTTCCTCGAAGGACAGCTACAGTTTGGACGGTTGGGCATCAGATCCCAGAGGGCAGGTGAGTATCCAGCCCGTGTGGGGATGTATTATGAGTTGTTTCTGCCGGATGTCAATCGCCTCCTGAAGTATATGGTGAATCGTATCGAAGGTCCCAAAGCCGTGTCCGGACTTGCTGGTCCGTGTCGATGGTCTCAGCTCAGACGCCCAAATTGCCAGCTCCAATAGATGGCTCGGCTACGAGGCAGAAGCAGCCACTGCCGAAGCAGTAGATCTCGTTGGTTTCTTTGGCACTGAGCTGGGCGTTGCATCCGAAGATGGCAGTTGGTGTCGACCATGGCCCGAAGGCAGTGGCGGCCCGACTGTTTCCATCTGTGGTGCGCCAGAGTAGATGGACGACCCTTTGGAGGGGGTTGCTTAGCATGGGATCAGTGTCAAGGGGGCTGAGGTGGGGAGAGGTGCTGTAGTCAGCTGGCTTCAATCTCCAGATAAGACCCAGAGCTGTCGTCGAGGGGAGAAAGCCTCTTCATCCGCCGCCGCAGGTTGTGGATGTTGTTTCCCCACGATGTCTTCAGGGCCAAAAAGGTCCAGGGTATCGTCTCCGCTCCTATGTGACACCTCGAGACGTCAAGCCCAGCAGTTGCAGAGTATTTTCTTCTAACAGAAGAAGAGGCAGGCGTCGCAAGAAACCTTGTTGTGCTCAGGAGACAGACACAAATGACATAGATCGATCCGAGGATATTTTGCATGGCAGCGAGGACAAATAGTGAAAATGCATCAGTTCCATCAGCCTGAGGACATTAGGGGGGAGGGGTTTGGTTGTAGATGGAAGGAGGCCCCGAAGGACAAAGGCCCTCGTGGGCCAGAGGTTGACGGAGAGACATCTGGTTGAAGCAGGACTTGTTGGCCCGAAATGAAAGGAAAAGAAAAACGCAATCAAAAACAATACAGGCTGAGGGAAGGAGCCAGTGTCAACTGAAAAAGTGCACCATGACTGTGTCGAACCAGAGCACAGGAGCACAAATCCGAGCCCAACGGTGGAAAGAAAACAATCTAACAAAAGAGAAGGAGGAGTCACACTGCCTCGTGACTCGAAAGACTTCTTAGAAGAAAAACTTGGACACATCCGGGCTGAACATTAGATGGCAGAAGTATGCACAGCAAGTGTATCAACAGCTACACATGCCTCGAACATAACATTTATAATTCTTTACCAACCTTCCAAGGTTCGGATTCCCTCATCGAATAGCTTGCGAGCAGCTGCAGGGCTAAAGAAAAGAAAACACATCTAATGAAAATACAACTCATCAGAATCGACATGCAAATAATACGTTCATTGCTTGCAATCCACTGTACAGTCTAGTACACTCTCTGTCAAGGCAGATTTTTTCTCTATAACACAGAACCCTTTGTTCTAGTCGCAGCCTAGAACTGATTTCACAAACACTGGGGGTAACCTAAAGCTCCTGGTCCCATGTCTACAGTCCAGAGCCTATCTTTCAAGGTAAACAGACAAGAACACAACCAATTAGAATAGCAGCCCAGAAGTCATCTCTTCGGCATGCAGCTAGTTAGTGGCGAGACTACAATTTGAAAACTACTGGGACAAGAAAGATCATGCCTACCCGATTCCAGTCACTCGAGTCAAGAAATTGATTGAAGAACTGGTATCATCATTTCGAATCTACAGAAAGGATAATCATTAAATAAATCAGGTCATTATGCAAATCAAAAATAACATACTAACTGATGTTTTATGTTATGCCATGATTTATTTCTCAGGCTATGACATTAGAAGGTAAATTTTACAACCCTGCTTTTTAGGGAGGACTGAAATATTTATAGGTCAGAGGCCAGCACATGCTTGCACACGGCAGTGGCGTAACGAAACTTGAGGGGGCCCACCTGCAAAGTGCATGAAGGGGGCCCCCTCCGACAACACTCAGGAGCTCTGCTGACAGGGTACTGGGCTGAAGGGGCCCCCTGGAACTCGGGCCCCCCCCGCACCGCGGGGGCTGCGGGGGCCTTTGTTACGCCCCTGGCACACGGTCATCTTGAAACAGTTAGTTAGGTGAAGCAATGACCGCTAGTGTGAAGAGAAGAGAGTACATTCCACAAACCAGACAGCCACTAAACAGGTGCTGCATGGTCTCGGAATACATCACACTGGCCACACTATTGATTTTAAAAAGTTACACTTGCTTTCCGGAGAGTACATGGTCAAATATTTCGATGTACAGACTATTATATTTCATTGCATCTGGAATACTCATCAATACCGCGTAGAAATGCCTTTACAAGACATCAATGGCGACCGATATTTCAGGGGCAGAGACTGTGGCTGCATCAAATCACAAGGAAACTGTGTGACGATCTCATTGGATGGCATGTAGTGCTATAGCTCTGGAAGGCTTCACTAGGTCATTGATAGCATCTAATTGATAGCATCAGCTATTCACAGATATGGTTTTGAAAAATGAGATATGCCATTCCAGCTCGAGTTCAAAGATGATATCAGGGCTATCTAATCGTGGGTGACAAGGACTCATGAGAGATATTGCATCAGAGCTCTAGAATGTTGAGTGATAACTGCTGTAGGAAGGCCAGAGAGGACATCAAGGATGAAGAGAGATCGTCAACGTTTCAAAGGATGGCAGCAGGTGGCATGGGATAAAGGAAGCAACTGTTGATTAAATGTGGGCAGCAACTGTCACAAGAGACCAGGTGGCACTATGGCAATGGAGGGTCATGAGAAAGGGTAACATGGACTAATGGAATCTGGGTGTTAGAGGTGGGGTATCAGTGCTGTTACATATTGAGTGAAAGCTTCCATGGGTTCAGAGAAAGTCTGAGCTAAATACGGAGTCTGGAGTGTTTGGAAGTAGAGATCAAAGTAACCACCACCACATCAGACATATTGTAGTGCAGGTGAAATGAGTTTATGAGACAGGTTTATAAAGGGAAAAACCACCTTTTCCAGCTTCCGCAATTTTCCGGTCGTTAAATACTCATCAATCTTTTCAGCAATTTTGGCACCAACTCCTTCCTAAATAAAGCACAAAAATTCAAATAGGGTAAACACTTTCCTGTGCACAGGTGTATGCGCCAGTAACAAAATAACCTAGAACTTAAAAGGCAGCTCTTCTCTGCCTTCAGCAAACCATGCAGCCCAGTCTCAGTAGTATAAACCAAACAAGCATTGGCATAGCCAATAGGTCTCGCTTTTGGGACCTTATAAGTGTTTAGTCATGAAACAGTTGATGTTGTTGCACAAAGGATATTGTGCTGCATAACTAAATACTTATAAGGTCCCAAAAGCGAGACCTATTGGCTATTCCAATGCGTGTTTAATATTGACACTCAACCCTCGATTCTCCATTTGCGCTCTCTTTTCATCCCCTGTCACCTGCTGACCATGATGGCTGGCTGTACAGCATCGAATAAGCTTCCCCTGTGATTGTTCTTATAAATACACAGTTGGAAATCGCTGCTGGGCCACTCAGAACCTTTTTTGCACCTTTTTTTTAATGTTTTTTTAAACTTTAATTTGCCAATCTAGCGTGGGCAATCACCATGTTATACTGCTTCATACTTTAATTTACCAATCTAAACGTTGGTATTTAGCATGGTATACTGGTATATGCAAAATGAATGCCATTGTCACAACATGCTTTGTGATGGCAGCGGCCATCTTGAAATGGATTTTCAATAATAGAAAATTGCCTTTGAATGCATGTGTATGAGTTACTCATTTCCAACCCGAACGCTGTTTTGCGTTGGAAAAGTTCTCTTCTAACAGTGCAAAAAAATACTTAGTACAGGCATGCTTCACTTTGCTTCAAGAGGCATTACTGGGACAGATGAGAGCAAACACCCATAGGCTTTGACCCCAATGCCTGATCTATTTAGATCGGGCTTAGTGTCAAAAACTACACCCTAATTGGAGCTGGAGCAAACATTGGGAAATATGTAAATTTTTCAAAAAACACAACGCATTAGATACTTCCAGTACAGATCCTATGGTAGACAGTGCAAATTCACCTTTGCAATATGGTGCGCGGCTGTTCGTCGTGCAAGGCAGCCTTTTTTGAGCACCAACGCAGGGGATGGCAGCAGCAGCAGGCCAATCTTAGTAGACTCTGCGCTGTATTCCTCCTTGCACAATGCTGCGTAGCAAATTTGGATGATGATCTGCTTTGCATGAAAAATTAGTACATCTAAGCCTTCCTCTGGGCACAAATGTTGCCGAACTCGAAATATATCATAGAATGAGATCGTATGTGACTGAGTTTGAATCCTTACAGGCTCCGCTTTCGGTCCTTACGAGGTCAGTAAATTGAGTGCCATTAAAATAGGTAACAGTGATGTCTTTTAATTACTTTCCCCCTAGGCGTTCCTAGGTACAGAAGTATGTATCTGTAGTCAATTTCATTCAAGGTTTGTTCATGCGATCAATTTATGTAAAGCTGTTCTAGGCGTCCTGTGAATCAGTTTCCGACTGAAAGCATATTTCTGTACAGCACATACCCCTCACTGAATCGCCTTTAGGCGCTTCAAACATTGGTGCTAATAATATTAAACAGGGTTAGTCTGTGAAATACAGTTTTCAAGGAGGGCCCTAAATCTATTGTCAGACTGACTGCATCTCCCTAGTTATAAGTCATAAATTGTGTTCTAGTGTACCTGGTGTAGGACACAAAAAGGAAACAAGCAGGAAGCAATTTAAAAACAAGCATTGGCCGCACGGCCGTGAAACTGACACGGCCGCGCGGCCGTTAAAGTGAAAGTAATCGTGAGTAAGCGGGTTTTGGAAGTGCAAACAGTGGCTTTTGCTGGCGACCAGCTTGCGTTCACGCGAGCGTCCAGATGGCGAGGGAAGCCATATGGCGCCTGATCGCGCGTTCACGCTCGCGTGAACGCAAGCTGGTCGCCAGCAAAAGCCACTGTTTGCACTTCCAAAACCCGCTTACTAAAACTCTCGCCAGAGCAGCGCATGCGCTGGCTCAGGCGAGACCTAAAAAAGCACTACTGAATGACTGTTCAGCAAAAGAAATTCCAAATATATTAGAGCCACCTAGGTTAAAAGATCTTGAGCACAACATATTCGATTGATCTCTACGATACACAGCATACCCACAGCAGCCCCAACACCTCCCATCACACCCGGCGTCATAAATAGGAAAGATAGGCGTTGTTTTTCCCCGAATCAAAAATTTGAGAAAAATATGATTTGCAAAAACATTAACATTAATACGAAAAAACATCTAACCTAAAGTAAAATGGTCAGAACTTCATAATGAAGGCCAATTAAGAGTAGTACTAATGTCACATAAAAACGTTGACACATTTCTAATCCGTTATTAGCCCAAACATAGAAAACAATGAGATTGCAAGTATCATTTCTGAGGTAATTATTGCAGGAAGATGAATTAGTTACATATTTTATTAATGTGCTCGGACAAAAACGTGAATGGGCTGGTAAAATGTAAAGATGGGCAGGATTAACACAATCCTTTGGGGAGTTTATAAAAAATGCCCCTGGTGAAAACAGCCTGTATGCGCCTGTGCAATATTTTACCTATTGCGATCCATCATTTTGCAGACAGATGCGTGACAAAAGCTGGATACTAACTAGGTTATTAAAATCTAAAAAGAAAAATACAACAGAAGAGAAACCACTGAGTATGTACAAATCACCACTGCTCTCTAATGGGAAACTGACTTCCTCCTAAAATAAAGTCCAGCGCTATGTTCAGATTAGCATGGACTCATTTTATAAATCTAAATGCTAATAAACGTACTAGACCTCTACATGGGTATTGTGCTAAAATATAGAACTGCCAATGCACTAATTATGGCAGCATTTAATCTTTGTGATGTGGTGGGTGGGCATTGAGACCGGAGTTCTGTTTAAGAAACTCAAACACAGTACAGAAGATGTCCGCCCAGATATTCTGGGCAGTTTAACGATATAATGGAACGAGACAGCTGAAAACAGAATACCCAACTTGTAGTATAGCAGAACTATTAGCCCATATCAAATAACTCACCAGTTTCTTTGCTTCACTTCCATTTTTAATCTTAGCTGGATATTTGGAAATAACAGATGCTGCTTTCCTGAGAAGAGAGAAATAAAAATAACATTTATCTGTGCTGTGTGTTTGTTATGCTCACAGTCAGACTGCTCATATTTTCTGTACAACTTCTAAGCGCTGGGTCAGTGTGCAGCTGGCCTGAATGAAAAGCGCCATGGTACAAGCAGTGAGGCCTTATTAAGTTAATCAAGACTGTGCCATCTCAGAGGCCAAACAAGGAATTAAACAGTGGGTCCCTGCATTTGCCCATAGACAGGCCGCTACTTGAAATTTGATGCCTCAGCAGAAGGAAGAACAGGGGAGGATATGAAAGATGCATAACCATTTGATCAAAATGCACAGAGGAACTTTACTTGCAAGTGGAAGCTCACAAAAGCAGACCGTCCTCAGCATGGGCTCTTCAAAGCAAATTAGGTATTGGGCACGCCAATTTTGAGTCCTGCTAAATTTGAGACATAAGCTAATTTTGATTCAGTAGAGTTTATTTCTTTTTATCTACAGTAAAGATAACAGGATTGGAGACAGAATTAGAGAGAGTTCTGGCGCAGCGGGGATCACGGTTCGATCCCTGGCTGCAGCTCAGCTCAGCACTCCGACTCTGGGCAATAGCTCACTTAATCTCCCAGACGCCCCCAGCACATTGAAACCTTAAGGGGTGATATGTTCGAGCTTTACAAATAAGGATTTATTATACAGAAACCTTCTCGGGTTCCTTGAAACATCCGATTGGTCATACGGTTTTGTGCCCTTCACCTTTATGGCTTTTGAGAAATGCATACCTACTAGCAAACCAAGCTATCCACATAAGGTCTGCCTATCCTATAAAAAATGTCCTTCAGATACTGTTAGCCTCTTAATTATGAATATAGTGACTTAAATTAAAGGGAACGTTTTCGCGTGGAATAGATCCTCATCTCTGGTATCCATTTATATCCTTTTACTTCTGCACCTAAATATGTTGCAGTGGGTACTGTAGAGTTCAGCACTTCCCCTTTGTTTAAAAGCACGCTCATCTTCTGCATGCCTTAGGTTTCTCCCGTTTCTTGTATGCAGATGTTGCTGAATATCAAGTAGGTTGAAGCTAAGAGCATCCCAGCATTGCATTCATCATTGGAATTATTTCAATGGTAAATTAATGTAAACTGTTAAATATTTTGAACCCCTATAAATCATGGATTTTCGTGACCATGAATTAAGTCAATAATGAAATTCTTTTACTGGCTGCCAATCATGAAGAGGATTCGTTTCAAAGAAACGTGTCAGGCATCCATTTTCCCATCAAAAAGTCCTGTTTCCCGCCTCCTGCAAAGATTGTAAAACTTCTACTCCTCTGGGGGGGGGGATGTGTGGGGTGAGTTGGGGGGAAGGGAGGATCTTTACCTGTGTATGGCTATAGCCAATGGAATTCTCTTTCTGTACTGGAGAAAAAGGAGCAGGCCTGTTTTTTTGCAAACGTCTGAACACCTGGCTGTTTGATAACCAATGTAATCTTACATGAGGGTAGTTTTGAAATGATCTCTTTGGGACTCTTGTCCATGGCGCCATAAGACCACAGGAGGGTGAATGTTGTGCCCTACAGGAATCCAAGTAGACAGATAGATTCAGGTAATTAGAAAATACCATGGCCTGTTGTATGGCCATTTTTAGATCTGGGCTAGAGACAACTTTAGTTGTCTCTCCAGATTTCTTGTAATCAATACAAACAATAATATACAACATAACATACATATAAGGGGTCTTTGACAAGCTCTCTTCAGTCATTGGTTACTTGGAATGCATTGCCGTTTAGAACCTGCCCACAAGTCAGCATATATACTGAGCAACGGAAAGTCCCCTTCAGCCACTGGCATCGGCATCATGTTTAGATTTATCCACTGAATAGTCATTCAGCGTACGTGAAGTCAGGTAATGTGAGTTACGGCATTCAGCCCTATTACTGTCTACATGCACATCATAACTACTAGAATATGAAGGTAAGTTTATTCATAGCCACTACTAAGATATACAACACACCAACCCTACCCTCCCGACCGAGGGAGCAGCTGTGCACAGCGAAACAGTGAGGCTGGCGAAAATAGCACGTCCCCCCGACTTACAGGGTATCTTCTAATCTTGTGGTAAAAAATAAAAAAAGAGTAAAGTTCAGACTACATATTAACCTTTTCTGCACGGTTTATGAAGGGCAGTATGTAAACTGCTGAGATTATTAGTTTTCATAGTTCTAAAAGCGTACAGCAATGTGTAAATATATTTAAACAAATCACAACTGAAAAAAGTGTGTAGTTGTACAAGGGTTTGTTCTGTAGCAGCATGGAACTAAAGGTACAGTGAACAATACTTAGTGCTGCCAATCATCTTCACCTCTTCTAGAGGCAGAGCAGCTTGGTTCAATAGGCAAGTGGCTCCGGTATCCCAAACGTGAGAGCAGGCAAGTTCTCCAAGTGACAGACTCCAGGAAAGCTTAGCTACTTTTTGAGAAAAAAGCATTTACAATGCAATAGGTCTCGCAATTGCGAGATTTTGAGCTATTGGCATTGCAAATGGCAATGCTTTTTTATAATAGTAAAAGGCGTTGTCATTTACAATACCAATAGGTCAAACTTTTGCAAAAGCGAGACCTATGGTATTGCAAAGCGGGGTGCCCGTAAAGCGGGCGCCGCGCTCACCAATAAAGTAAAAAAAAAAAAAAGAAAGAAGTGGGCGCCAGGTTCACTATTAAAGGTTTTTAAAAATAATGAAACAGAGCGCGGTGTCCCTGAAGCGTGTGCGGCGCTCAACATTATAGTTAAAAAAAAAATTACAAAAATGAAACTGAGCGCAGTGTCCCTAAAGCGGGCGCCGTGCTCGGCCTGCAATTTTATCCCCAAAAAATAAAAGCTGAGAGAAAGCGCGGTGTCCCTGACGCTTACGCTGCGTTCATCTCAAAAGTAATAAAATACAAAAAAGGGTCGCCATTGTGTAATTTTTAAAGTTAGAGCGGCATAGCGCTCGATGTGAAAAGCGGCCGTCATTGTCCTGTGTGGGCGCGCTGCCAATGCAAGAAGCAGCCGCCATTGTCCACATTAGTTAGTTAAAAAACAAAATAGTGCTCACCGACTTAAAACGGAGACCATGTAACAAGCCAAGTAAAAGGGCCAGTCACCATGGTAGGGTACAAATGAAGACAAGGCGGTACTAAGGAGGGACTAACAAGCCTATTTACGAATCAGAAGCCAGCATTTACGAAGGTCAATGACAAATATGGGCGGAGAGTTGGCGGGGCTTCCAGTGCATACTCCATTACAGCATGCCTTGCAGAGCGAGCAGCGCACGCACGCTGCCGCTAGGCTCGACCTAAAAACAAAGCAGAAGCACTCAGCTTAAAACTAAGGAAAGAACTCAAGCCTGACCTGACCAGGGAAAGGACAGTGGTATGATTTCTAATCATTTGTGTCAAATGTGTTTATGTAAAAGGTGTATGCTTTGTGCTATCTATTTATCTCTTTGTACCTCCTACCTGCATGTGCATACCCGTGTACATAACACACAATAAGTGTTCACCAAGCATATTATGAATGTGATATTGTTAACTAACGTTTCCATGCTAATACATATTTCATTTTTAATTTAGTATATTCACAACGTCTCCTTCTTTTATCTATTTAAATCTGCTTTTATTTTCATTGTTTAAACAGTAAGAGTGAAAGGGTCGACATGTCAACACGTTACATTATCCGACTTGTTTCGCTTTCTCACATTGAATGCAGTATTAGAGAGGACTATTTATATTACCAAACAAAACATTTTTACACTGTTGTTTCTGGCAGTAATATATAGGCGTATGTCTTTTACTTTTTACCCCTTGGTAGGAGAACAGGATAAGCACCTCTACAAATGGGAGGGGCTGCTAAGAGCTCACATATATGACATACTGTAGAAGCTTAAACTTGTTATATTGACATTACATCCCTTTTGGTCAAACTAAATAATACCGGGAGGCGGGGGGATAAGGAAAGAACAAAGAAAGACTACAGGGATAACATGGACCAACTTTGAGATCTCCCCGACCCCCATCTTCCCCTCTATCCCGCCAAATGTATAGACAACATGCACATTTTCAAGCGATTGTTTAATCAAACCTTGTTTGTAATGTGAGGAATACATACTAGTTTTAACTAACCTCACTCGTGTTTGTTATTGTGCGGTATGCCGACTCTCATTGTCCCCATTATGGCGTCTGGGTGGTTCAATTTCAGGTGTGGCTCATTTTGGAAGTCGGGCAATATTGTGCCCCAATTGGTGGCAATAGGTATCTTGCAAGGCCCCAGGGTGTCTTCTTTGTGTAATGCAATGCTCTCGGCTTTGGCCCATATCAACATCGATTGCCTCCAGGCCACCAATGGGGTAGGTGCTGGTGATTTCCACCTCTTAGTGATTAGATGTTTTGCTACCAGCATGCCCAGGTCTAAGAAGCGAGTGGTGCTCTTAAGTCGTTTACTTCCATGGAAGAGGACCAAGATGCATACCTCGCATGTGCGTGCTACTGTATGTCCCGTGCAGTTGGATAGCTGGGTCACGACTCCTTGCCAAAAAGGGATGAGGTGTGGGCAGACGCATATCATATGTAGGAGATCTGCTATTTCGGTGGGGGTGAGGTAGGCTTTCTGGGTGATGTAATACTGGATGAAGCAAAAGCGGGCATTGTGAGGGATTCAGATTGGACTTTCTAATTTGGTAGCCCATTCCTTGTCGGTACAGGAACGAGCCAGATCTGCATCACAATGTTGTCTCAAGGGCAGGAGTAATACCGCTGTGTGGAGGCGCAACGATGCAACGAACCACATCGTGAGGTGTCTACCTGACCCCATAACATGTAGCCATGGGAGAGTGGGGTGTGTCTGGTGACCCTCTGACATTTCTCCCCATTTGTCACCCAGTGCCGCTATTAATGAAGCATGGAGTAGGAAATGACCTGGGGTGGAGGACCCTCTTGCTCCATCAACATATTTTAGGGCATTAGGGCACCATCTCGATAAAGGTTGACTAATGTTTGTATGCCTGCTGCCTGCCGGGGGAGAGTTCCGCGGATGTGGTGGTGGTGTGGCCTCTCGACGTGCCGAGCAGAGGCAGTGTCGGTGTATATGGAACAATAGCATGTGTGATGTATAGGCTTCTACGATAGCAACACTATGCGACTCCTACGAGCAATAGCTCCGGTGGTCTCCCACAAGTGCAGGGATGAAATAGATGGAGTAGCGCAGAGGGCGCTCAGGCTGGTAACAGCTTGGCAGTGTCAGAGTGCTGCTTTTCCAGCATCCATTTGGTCACCCATTGAAGCTGGGAGGCAAGATAATATTGTTCCATGTTGGGAACTGCCAGCTAGCCTTGGTTTATAGGCAAGTACAGTTTAGAGAGTGCCACTTGGTAACAGGTGTTATTCCAGATGAATTCTCTCATGGTGCTCTCAAACTTACGAAAGATAGGGGACGCAATTTAGAGGGGCAAGTTTGTGAAGTAGTATAATAGCCGTGGTAATATTACCATCTTGAGAAGTGCCACTCAACTCATGACGGATAGTGTGAGTGTGTGCAAGTAAGCCATCTGGGATCTGATAGTTGTTCTAGCTCTTTGGAGATTACCTTCTAACAAGTCGGTTGGTTGATGATAGATTCTAATCCCCAAGTACCTGAACATATTTGGTTGCCACATGATAGGAACGCCATTAAATATAAAAGATGGGTCAGGACAGTCCACAGTAAATGGGAATAAGCATGACTTGGCCCAGTTGGCTCGCAGGCCAGAAAGCGTGGTAAAGTAATTGAGAGTCTGAGCCAACTCAGTAGGGTCCGAACGTACATTTCATATGTAAAAGAGAAGATTGCCGGCCTATAGTGAAATTGCATGCGTCCTGTCTCCCAGCGGGATACCCCATTCCATGCCATGCACTCGGATGGCAGCAGTTAGTGGCTCTACAGTCAGAGAGAAGAGCAGCGGGGACAGTGGGCAACTCTGCTGGGTGCCACTACATATTGCAATTGGGTCTGATATGTAGGAGCCCGTCTTTACTCTGGCTGTTGGCTCAGTATAGAGCAGTCGGAGAAAACGGCTTCCAATACCGCCGCGAGGTAAGGCAGCAAATAGGGGATCTCTGGCCTTACCTGTATCAGGATACCCCTTGCATAGGAGGAGTAGTCAGTGGTGCCTCTCCATCGTCTCCGAAGTCTACTGGCTTCGGTTAGTGTCAGATGCGTCTTTTGCAGCAGGGCTATTTTGGCGAACCTACGCTTAAGGTAAGAGTATCAGAGCGAGGGTGTGTGCATGCAGCTCACATTCCAGGTGATGATGTTAGTGTACATCATGAGGAAGGTGTGCTAATGCCCAGCATGCAGAGGCGCCTCAAAGACCGGGGTCTCTCACTACATATGTCAACATGGTCAGGCGAGTGTGGTCGGGGGGGCGGGGGGGGGGGGTCAGGTATGCTAGGGCAACTTGTTAGAACTTGTGAAGGAAAAATAAACCCCAATATACAATACATTTCCTGAGCAGAGGTACAACAGGTCTCCACCCAAACTGTTAAACTGCCTGTGGCAAACACCAGCCTTGAAGGCCTGCTTAGGGAAGCGTGTGGTCGCGGGAGCCAAACATGCGGGACCCCTTGTGTGTGAGATGTGTGAATACCCAATAAAACATGTGTGGAAACAGACCACTGTATGTCATTTGTATCCTGCGTTCTGCCTGCATGGTTTCCCAGTAGGACTGCCAGGATGCTTGGGTTTCCAACTACTGTAATCGAGTGGTCTGTTGTTTTTACAGATATGAAACAAAACAAAAGTGAATCAGGAGTTAGCAGATTTGACATTGCCGCTGAAGCAAGCCTCATCTGCAGTTCACAGAATGTCATCTGTGGTTTGTGGAGTAACTTCTGGTAGGTCCAAGGAGTCTGTCCTGGACGGCCATGTGTTACAGGAGCCATTGTCGCAAAAGATTTCATGGAGTTCGCATCTTGGGCCGAGGTTAGGTCATAAACTTGCATCATGGAAGCCATTTGCTGGGCTTGTCGTCGCTCTAGTATTACTTGCTCCAAGTCTGGCACTGTTCTAGACTGAGAACGGTGACTTGTCTTGCTGGGATGTCTGCCATTGCGGCCCCTCACCACGTCTCCAGTTCTTCCGGTTCCAATGGGTGCATGGCGCAAGGCCTTAAGCCCAGCGGTTTCCAGCCTGTCCCACGCCTCCTCTGATGAGTCGAAGTGTGTTGTTGCATTAACACGAAGTCTATTCCTCTTAATATCTTGTTGCAAATTCAGTGTTTGCATGTGGTGTATTGCTTTGCTTGATTGAGAATCCTTCTATGATTAGCATTCTGATGCCAATGAAATGGTTGTCACATCTCTCTTTCCTGCTTTGCTCAACTATGTTATATTGTTCTCCCTGCCACTTTGCTCACTGTTAGTAATCTTCACTGAATATTTTCCCAACCTTAGTGTGGTCACACATTGGTGACTTGAATAGCTTTATTTATAGTCTAAGCTTTTACTCGGTTGGGCATACAGTTTTTGATAAGATATAACACTGTATCTGCTGTTGCAGATAGAGGATTATTATTAATATATAATAAGCACATTTTAGAATTAAATCTCTTTTTTATTGGCAAACACTTAATAAAAGCATTGCACAGCAAGCCGCCTACAACCCAACTGGGCCGGCCGCGATGACAATCCCAACAAGGCCAGCACACACAGCAATCCTAAGATGCATAATAATGAAAAGGGGTTACAGAGCATGCCGCCTACAACCCATCATGGGCCGGCCGCATCATCGAAGGATCAGAAGGAACTGATCTGGTGCCTAGATACTTTCAAATAACAGACAAAATCAACTGTCATGGCAGTGCATCCTCAAGAAGGTGCCTTCGTACAAAATTAGCTGCTAAGACAGTCGGAGTACCAATTTCAAACCTAACACAACGGAGAATATCCCAAAAATAAAACCAAAGTCACTAAGACCCCCCACCCCAAACCCGTCCGAACGAGCCAAGAACCTGAGATTATTGCACACAGGGAGAGTAACACGGTTACAGTACTCATGAGGTGACACCAGTGGCTTCCTCCTCCTCCTGATCGACCAGGATCAACCTCAAGATGCGGAGGTATTTCGGGCAGGTCAACTCCCGAAACTCACAGGAGAGGATGGAGGTAAAGGGGGCCCAAATCTTAGTATAGACTGATTTGTCTCCTAAGGTTGCCATTGACAATCGTTCCATCCCAAGCAGAGTCCACAACTGTTGAAGCCACTGCTGGTGATCCGGGATTCTATCAGTGTTCCAGCTGGACAGTATCACTCGGTGGGCAGCGTTGAGTGCCAAGGCCATATGCCTACCTTTTATTGAGCGAAGCGGGAATGTCAATGCGTTGGGTAGCCCTAGCAGTGTATATGCGGGAAATCTGGGGATGGCAGTGTCAAAGGCTCGATCAACCTCATCCAGGACCCGATCCCAGTATCTAGAAAGCTTCGGGCAGTGCCACAAGAGGTGAAGTAGTGTGCCAGGACTGCCACAGCCCCGCCAGCATAGACCGTCACACTGAGAGTTCCATTTCTGTATCCAGGAGGGAGTGCAATTCCAATAAGAAATGCTTTTGTAGGAAGTCTCTGTATGACCAGTGGTATATGCTGTGGAATGTATGATGGTACAACGCGTACCATCACAACGCGGTACGTTACATCGCGGTATTGACAACGCAAGTCGATACATCGACTTGCGTTGCCGGGCGCTGGACTTAGGAATAGTGTGAATTACTATTCCAACTCCAGTCTACGTACAGTAGGGAAGGTGTTGGAATAGTAATTCACACTATTCCTTAGTCTAGAGCGCCCTCCAGTGCAAGTCGATGTAACGACTTGCGTTGTCAAAACCACGATGTAACCATACCACGATGTAATGGTTGCGTGGTAAAGGATGTTTCCCATGCTGTGTGGTGAGCCTTTTAAAAGATGTCATTCCATTCTTTAACTGACAATTTTCGGCCCAATTCCTCATCCTTCTGTTTCTGGCCTGGGGATCTGCCTTTGTGCAACACCTTAGTCAAGTGTGAGAAAATTTCCGAGATTATTTTTTTTTTATCGTCTTTCTTGAGGAACAATCATTTTTCAAATGCCAACATTGGTCTACTTACTTGAGGCTGCGTTGACGCACTAAGCAACCAATGCAACATTTGCGAATGGATAAATTGATCCAGTTCTGACAAGCCATAACCTTTCTTAGGTTGGGCGAATGGTATAGGGCCATTGTGATCAAAGAGACATCCCAGACGCTTACACCCGCCCTTCACCCATCATCTGTTGGCACCCCTATCCATGCCCGAAGGGAAGCCCGGGTTTGAGAATAAAGGGGTCAAAGGAGAGGGGAACGTGGTGAGGCCCGCAGTGATTGCGACCCTATCCCAAACTTGGAGTGTCGGGCGTGTTACCGGGGAAGAATAGAGCCCCCATGCTCTAGAGGACTTAGGCAGCCACACCTCCCTCCAGATATGACTCCCCGCAACCGTCTGGTCCATGAAGACCCAGTGTTTCTGGTTCCACTCCACCAAATAGCGCAACAGCGCAGCTTGATAGTAGCGAGCCACGTTGGGTAGCGCAAGGCTGCCTTCTTGCTTTGGGCGCTGCAAAAGTTGTTTCTGCAGCATGAGTTTTACGGCCCCCCAAATGAAGCGATCGATCTCTCGTTGGGGCTTATTGAGCTGCAGTGAGTCTACCAAACCACGACAATGGGAGCCGCTGCAATTGTAACAAATCCTTATGGATGAGGACAAAAAGCCTGGAATAGTTGGCCTCAGCGGTCCTCACCAGACTTCTACTGAGGACCAAACCGAGATAGGGCAGGTCCTCCGTGACCCAAGTGAAGTCGAACTGAGAACGCAAGATACCTTCTGGTTGTGAGTTGGAAGTCAGATTCAAGATTCGTGATTTTTGCCTATTGAGCCGGAAGCCCAAGCTCTGCTCGAACGCTTGGAGTTCCGCAACAATAGCCGGGAGGGAGGTCACAGGATGGGTGATGGAAAAAATGACATCATCCGTGTAGAGGCTGACCAAATGCTGATCTGCCCCAAAGGGGACGCCCTTGGCGCTAGGGTTGTCACGGAGCCGTTGCGCAAAAGGCTCCATATAAAGGGCAAAGAGGAGTGACGAGAGAGGACATCCCTGCCTCGTGCCTGACCAATAGGGAAACCACTAGATCTGACCCCATTCACTCTAACCGCTGCACTGGGAGAACTGCAAATGCTTGCAATCCAACTTTGAAAGCGTGTGCCCATCCCAAATTGTTTAAGCGTTGCAAATAAATAGGGCCAGTGCACCCTAACAAACGCTTTAGCCGCGTCCACCGCCAGTAGCAGGGCCTCTTCGCGGGAACGCTGTACTTTATCTATCAAATGACAGAGGCGTTTAGTATTGTCTCCACACTGACGCCCGGGGATAAACCCTGCCTGATTCGGATCAACAAGACCAGGCATCAAGGGATTGAGGCGCTGGGCTAGGATGCTAGCTAACAATTTTGCATCAATATTCAACAATGAAATCGGGCGGAATGAACTACAAAGCTTAGGGCCCTTCTCTGGATTCGGGATGACTGTAATCGAGGCTTGACGCATCGTTTCTGTGAGTGTGCCCGTTTCAGCACAGGAATTAAACAAGCGTGTAAGTATGGGCGCTAGTTCCGGACAGAAGGCCTTGTAGAAGGCGGCACTGAACCCATCCGGACCAGGTGCCTTCAGGGGTTTCAGACGAGCAATCGCCGAGATCACTTCCTCAGTGCGAATAGGCTCATCCAGGGCTGGGGCTTCGGAAGCAGGAAGGGGAGTAATCGCAGCAGCATCTAGGTAGGCTTGCGGATCCGACGAGTTCGAAAAGTCTTTTGCATACAACTCCGAATAGTAGGCCTGTAAAGTGTCTGCTATGTTAATATCTTCTGTGGCCTCCTTCCCGGAATCCCCCCGGACCGCTTTAACTCCTTGTGCATGTTGCTTACTGTGCAGGCAATGCGCCAGCATGCGTCCCCCTTTATTAGTCCCTACGTAGTATTTATGCTTCAATCATACTATTGCATGCTCAGCTCTATCAAGGTCAAGGCGTTTAAGGTGTAGCTGCTCTTTTTCAAGTTGTCTCCATATTAGAGGGGCTCCAGTGCGCTAATGGATAGCCTCCAATTCCCTCACCCTCAACTCCCTCCCTCTTAGCCTTCCTCATTTTATTTTCATGTGCTGCTTTAGCTATAAGAGCACCTCGGGGCACCAGCTTTAAAGCTTCCCAAATTGAGGACAGCGCTGTGGATCCATCATCGTCGAGCGTTAGGTAATCCTGAATAGTATGTTTAAGCGCGGCCGTTGTCGCTGGGGACATCAGCATCGTCTCCCGGAGGTGCCACGGGGGGGCCAGAGTTCGGGCATGAGAGGTGTGCATAGTCAATGTTATATGCGCATTGTCTGAAAGCGAACGGGCCTCAATAGTGGAGGCCCGCATGCGCTCCCAGGCGGAGGGGGAGGCTAGGAAATGGTCCAAATGAGCATATGCTTTATAGGCCGAGGAGTAAAAAGTGTAATCCCGTTCCCCCGGGTGTTGTGCGTGCCACACATCCCGCAGCCCACATTCTTCCAGACACTCCCGGCCCTCCGTTAACAGGGCACCTGTGCCACCAACTCGTAGGCCAGAATGGTCCAACTCAGCATTCATCACTACATTTAAGTCTCCACCCACCACTACAGCCACATCCGGGGTGTGAAGTACATTGGCTAGGGCTTCCATTAAAAAAGCCTCTTGGTGCTCATTGGGAGAAGAAATTGAAGCCAACGTAAAGTGGAAAGTATCCATCTGCACCCGGAGGGCCAGTAAACGGCCCTTAATTTCAGCTACAGGACCCTGGACAGTGCCAGTAAAGTGCTTGGAAAATAAGATAGCCACTCCCCCTTTCTTGCCCTTCCCAGAAGACCAGTATTGCTGTGGAAACCCCTTAGCATGCATTCTATGTGTATCCTAAGAAAGTAAGTGTGTCTCCTGGAGCAAGCATATATCCCCCAATGAGTGCTCCAACAGAGAGAGTACTGCCCTCCTCTTAGTAGGATTATTAAGGCCTCGTACGTTGAGGCTAATTATCTTAGTCCCCATGGGCATAGGGACAAGAGCAAGTCTCGATGGACCAGCTTTGTTTTTTGCTAATCCCAGGTGACATGTTAAAAATGTGTGTTATGCAATAAGTTCTGCCATAGGGGTGCATAAGTAGGGGGTGTAAAAGGGTTGGCTCGCCGGAAGGGGACCCCAAACAACACATTATAAACCCCAACATTACAGCAAAACAAAAACATTTGTTAACTAATAAGAAATAGACAAAGTCCATCACTGAAGGGAGGCCAGTATATATGAGGGCCACCAGGATGGCAAGAGACATTCACCAGTACTGAGATCCGCCGCCCCCATCCCCACCAGGCCCAGTACAGCAAATCGACCCAGCAACCTGGAAATGCCTCAACTGGGAGGATTGGTTACTTCTCCTTCTGCGCCCGAGCGAGAGTAGATCTCTGCCGACCTTTCTTTAACAATCGCAGCAGGGTCAGGGCGAAGGCACTCGAGTCTGAATCCGGCTTTCGAACCACAACGGCGACCATGTGGAGCCCTTTCCCCAGTGGAAGAGCTCTGTGGGGCCTGATCACTGAGGTCCAAACGGAGGAGCGTACAGGTCTCCTCCAAGCAGCAAAGCTGGTGGATCTTGCCGTCGTATCGGAATTTAAGGCGAAAGGGGTGGCCCCAGGAGTAGGCAATTCCAGAGGAGGTCAGGTGATTGGTTACGGCCCGAAAGTCTTTCCTCTTCTGCAAAGTGCTTGCTGCTAGGTCCTGAAAATGCTGCGGAGAGTGATCTCTAAATTGTAGCACTTGGGTGGATCGGGCTGCTTTAAAAATAGCTTCTTTCACTTTAAAGTCATGCACACTAACCAAAATATCCGCGGGAGGACACTGAGTGACACTAATCCACTTTAACTGCACTCCCCGCTGAGGTGCCCAAAACAGAGCTAAACAAGGCTTGCACATACCCCTCCAGATCCGCTCCTTCTGCGCCAGTGGGGACTGCACGGATGCAGATGTTATTCCTCCTCGACCTATTCTCCAGGTCCTCCGCATGCGACTGAAGATCAATTTGCTGGTCCTGGAGCGCAGCGATTTCTTCATCTCTAGTTACTGCGACTTCCTCCAGGGCTACCACCCTCTCACCAACAGCATCGACGTCCCGCCGCACCTCTCTCAGATCGGACTGTAGATCAGTCTTTACAGTCAGAATGTCTTCACGAAGAGAGGCGAACAATGACTCCTAGAATTCACGGGTCACTGCGCCGTCAGCGCCCGCGCCGGTCTGCCCCAGGTCCTCCAAAGGCACCTTGCTTCCCTGAAGATCCACAGTATTTTTCAGAAGAAGGTCGCGAACAGAGCGCTCCTTTTTTGCCTTGGCCGTTGCCATGCTTTGGTCTCGGGCAACCCCCAGTGAGTCAGATGTCGTCCGGGGCTAAGAGAGGCAGCTCCAGCTAGGACGACTCTCAGATTTGGTTAGGGCGCTGATAAGCACAAGAGCTGTAAGTGTCAGAGCAAGAAAAGGGGGCGCGGGGGGCCGATCCTCATCATGAAGTAGGCCAGACCTCTTCGATTCAAAGTGCTATAGGCTTGGCTCCGGAAGGGAACGCCTCGCTGAGCAGAGCACACGCAACCCACTTAGTCCAGTGCCTCTAGCGACATATGATCCCAGAGGCAGATCTGTGCCAGACCCTGTGGGCCCCGCTTTGTCCAATGGTATCCGCTCAGCCCCCACTGCAGGGTCTCATACAGCCCCAAATGACAGTCAGTAGGGGGGCCTGAGGCGATGGATTTAGGGCCAGGTCAATATGGATCCACTTCTGTACTCTTGGTAGGCGGGGTCCCACTGCGCGATGTAAAGCCTCCGCGTCTCCCATGCACCCCGACCCGGGCCTCCCCAAAGTTCGTCACGGCTGTAGCGCGCTCTGGGCCCCCTCCCCTGTGCCCCTCACCTCAATCCGTCGATGCCTCATCCCAGGTGGCGACTCTTCCGAGGACGAGTAGGCACTGTCTTCACAGGGGGGGCTCTGTAGTCCAAAGTGTGCTCTGAGCCACGCTATGGGGGACACGCAGGTCAATATAGGCCTCAATCAGGTATTCGGCCCTCTTGCCTCTGTGCTGCCAATCGTTAGGGACTGTGCTCTAGATAGTGCTCCCGGGGTCCTGGGCACAGGCTGCATAGTTCCCGGCCGGGCAGCCCCAAGCTCTCGAACAAAATATTCCGCCCTCGAGGCGGTGCCGCTTCCTCTCCCCGGCACCGCCAAGCTCCGGATTATGGTGCAGGCGGGACCGGGCTTGCTCCGTGTGTCGAGGAGCCGGCGCGGCCACCAACCGTTGCTCGCCTCGCTCGGCCAGAAACCTCTCGCTCCCCTCAGAGCTGCATGATGGCCACCAGCGGCAGACCCGGGTTCCGGCCTCCGCTCTCTGGAAGGGGGGGGCCAGGCTCAGTTTACAAATTCCCCAGCGGGGACACCGGCGCCACGCAGCAGGGGGAATCCTCCGGTGCCTGAATGAAGAAGGTGTGGGCGCTATGACGATACTATGGGCCCGGCAGGGACGGAGCGCGATCGAGGCGCGTCCGTTCACTCCGCCATCTTGACCACGCCCCCTAATAAGCACATTTTTCAGAAAATGGTGTGGTAACTGCCACTTAAATTACAACAGAATCATAAGCCCAGGGGCAGAAAATGTCTGATACTCACACTACCCGTTGTGAAATGCTGTTTTTCCGGTTTTAAATCTTTGCCATTTTTATCAAGTAGCTCCACTCGACTCTACGGCCAAACTATTCTGAGTGAGCCAAAGAATGCTTTTTATTTGAACAGATGTTTTCTATGACTGGATTGTGAACTAATTGTGAGTCTGTACATCTGATTTTGGAGGGCAGTGGCATTGCATGTGACTTGATCAGTATATTTTGTTCTGAGAATTATACCAGGAGAGTTTTATTTGATCACAATACCAAGTGAGTGGTACTAAATATGTCCAACAAAAACCTTTAAAGGATGGTTGCAAATTCACCTCCTAGATTTCCGCAGAGCATAATGATGTTCAGCCAGTTTTTTCATCTATGTTAGGCTGGCAGAGAAACCCCATTCAGTGACTTGTGGCGGAAGGATAGCTTGGCCCTAGTTTGCACCTCAATTCTCTGTTTCTTAGTTGTTCAACACATTCAGCACCAAGTTTTCAGTGGCTCCTGTAATCTGCACTGCAATATTCAGCAGCCTTCCTTCCATACAATGTACAGCCAGTAACAAACAAGTATTGGCAAAGCCAATAGGTCTGGCATCGGTCTGTTGAGGAAGCTGCCAGGCCCTGATCAATCTAAAAATAAAACGTTGGCTAAAAGCATGTAGTGATGTAGTAGGCCCTGGCACTTAAGGGAACTACTTTTTGTGTGCATATGCTCCTTGTGAAATGTCATACCAACATCACTCACAGAAAAGGTAGCAAATGGTTGAAATGGGCTGATCTGTTGCCGTTTGCTGCAGTGCGAGGAAGAAAAGTTTCAATGGTCCATTAACAGACCAGAGGATGAAGAGGACTGGCTGAAAGCCCCTAGAAGTATATTACACATATAGTTTAAGTAAAGTTAAAATGTCTTGGCTAACATCAGACCTAAAAGGAACAGCACAGACCTATGGGCTATGACAATGTGTGTTAAGGCAAGTAGTGAAAATGGATGAAATTCTGACTCCGGAGGAAAAAGTGGGTAGAATTAACAATTGCGTCAATGGAAAAGATAAAGTGGGACATGTAAGCTGAAGAATATAAGTGTTTGTAAGTGAAGAGAGGGGGGACTAACAGACCTAAGCTATAATCGAAGAGAGGACTTTTATACCATTTTGTGGAGAAGGAGTATCATTTTTCTAATCAGTATCCAGAGCAGGAATTTCAACCAAATTCTTACAGTAGGCAAAAAACAGCTTAGACAAACTGAAAAGTACCAGAGAGGAGTACGTTTAGGTATAATAAAAAGAAAACACAATAACAAAACTCAAAGGCATGTGAAAAACAAATGTTGAAAATGAGGTTGAAGAGGCGATGGGGATAAAGCAGAGGATCACTCAGGCCTACAATGTTGTGGTTAGACTGACTAACTGGCCCAGAGAGCTGCTACATACCATTCAGTTCACATTTTAATTGGTCCATAATACAAATGCCTGCATAAGAGCCAAAGAATACAGATAGAGACAGCATGACGATCCACCCAAGAATGGAAATGTACCAACAATGTCTGAAGCTTCTCCTCCTTGCGGATGGCTAGTATCTTACCTGTAGGCGTTGTACTTGTGGATTGCTCGATTAACATTCCTCTCATAGTTGGCAAGTTCTGAAAGGCAGAAAACATGTATCAAGAGAAGGGCGTAGGTACTGCTTAAAAAGAACCTCTCTCTTTTTATCATATCACCTTACACATAAGGACGCTGCTGGAGACCCAACACACTGGTACACAAGGACCTATAGATAGGTCTAATGCACCACCACACACAAGCACTACTGAGAAAACAATCAACCAGGAACTTCTTGGGGCCCAAACAACCGAGGGGTGGGGGAGAGGAGAAGGGATGATGTAGGAGGCTGGCTCTGTATAGGATATTGCCAATAGGTGATAATACCGTGCACAGAGTCCAGGGGGTCCCCCCCAACAGTGCACATGGCTCAATGTAAAACACAAAGTGCTCTATTAGTGGTAGTGTGGGCGAGCAGCCTTAGGCCTAACACAGAGGAGTGTAAGACATTAATTGCACAAAAGTGATCAATAATGGACACATGACTCAATAAGGAGATCCAGACCAATTTTAGAAAAATATATTTTGTTTGTATTTTATTTTAAGGCCAATGTCTTCGTAATAAAGGTAAGTACGTTTCTCACTAAAAATACTTTTCACTTTGAAAAATCGACACTTAAAAACCTTTCAACACAGTCCAATGTTATCCTATGGGGGAAAACAATATTGAGGTTAAACAGGTAAGTATTAAACTTACAATGCCAGTCTTCGAAGCCAAAAGTCAGCAAGGGCCAGGGGTCAGGTAAGTACCAAAACTGCACCACCAGCGGCACTGGGTCGGCCGGGTGCAGAGGTTAGATAATCGGAGTTTGACCCAATGCTTTCCAACAGAGACAGGGGGTGCCTGGACCATACTTCTTACAGTTAAGTAGATCGGTTGCAGGGTCAAGATTTGGGCGTTAGGTTAAGCACGGGGGGGGGCACAAACCAGCACCAAACATTCACTACCAGGGTGCAAATTTGACGTCGGGCACCCAATGCTTTTCAATAAAGATTCTTCTGACGGCAGAGAGGCTGCAGGCGTGGCACCGGAGGTTGCAAGCGGTGGACCACTGACAGCAGATGTAAGTTGGGATGTAGGGAGTCATAGGGGCTCTGTCAATTAAGCTCTCCAAGGCCCAGGGGCTTCGGGTTCAGGGGTGCCTTTGGACGTCGGAGACTTCTTACCGGAGCCGGTTGCTTTAAGGGGGGAGTGTCTGGATTCACACTGCAGGCGCCATTGTGGAGGTCAGGAGCGGTCATCCAACGCTGGACAGGAGATCAGGATTGCTGGGGAGACTTCACTGCACAGGTGAGCAACTAAGACTCGGCCCCTGGGCATCAGGTGCAGAGTGGGCAGGAGATGCGGATCCACCTGGATACGGAGTCTTTGGAGTAGGTTTCTTCCGGACAGGTCTGCTGTCCACGGAAGATTGGAGTCTTTTTAGAAGGCAGTAGTCCTCCCAGGGGTTCTAGAGGCCGCTGGCTGCTAGACAGGTCGCAGGGTCGCACAAGCTGGAGACAAGCCGGTAGGGCTGGGGCCAAGGCAGTCGTCGTCTTCAGTCTTCTCTGCAGCATCATCTTCTTTCTTCTTATGTCGTTGCAGATCTGAGTTCTAGGTCTGGGGGAGCCACCTAATTACTAAAGTTAGGCGGCGTTTTAGGGGAGTAGCAGGTAGGGACAATGGGCTCCTCACCTGGGGTGACTACACCCACTATTATGCCACCCTCCTATGGGAGGGAGGCATTGACCTAGCCCTGATTGGAGAGGTCTCCCCACCTTGAAGATGGCAGGGACTGAAAGCTGTGCTTTCCCTCTCCTCCTCCACCTTAGGTGTGGAATTGGCAGAGGTGGGCACAACTCCTATTCTTTTGGATTTTTCCTGCCGGTTTACCCACCCAAAGTGGGGGTGCAAACCAGAGGCTGCCATCTACTGCTAGCAGCAGAGGCTGGGATTCGCCTTACAAAGGCGGCAGGCCTTTGAAGCTTCCCTCTTCGAGCACTGGCCCATCCTGGGGGAGTAGGCATGACACCTCTGCCCAGGATGTGCATTGTTTCTGGTCCCAGAGAGCAGGGGCTCTCTACCCAGGGGTCTAGAAAAATGTGTGGTGGTTACTGGCTGCCTACAGCCGGTCAGAGACCACACCAGGGTTGGTAGGTTTTCAGGGGGCACCTCTGAGGTGCCCTCCGAGTACATGGTACAATAAATCCCACAATGGCATCAGTGTGGATTTATTGTAAGGAGTAGTTTGGTACAAAACACTCCTTTGTTCAGTGAAGCCATCTTGGTGCTGTTGTCGAGCTCCCAGTCCATGTACTCTCTAAGGCTTCCCTGGCACTTACAATATTGGAAAAATGGACCCCAATATTGTAGGGGCATCCTGCTCATGCACTCACCTGTGGCATAGTGCACCCTGCCTTAGGGCTGTGAGGCCTGCCAGAGGGGTGACTTACCTAGGCCTACAAAGCGATACCAAAGGGGATGATGGACGAAGCGTTAGAGCAAATCAAACACTCACCCCCAGTCAACTGATCTGGGTTTAATCCATTATCATTCTTTAGCTCACTCCACCACCCCAGTTCAGACATGGCCATATGCAAATCAGTCTGACCCTGTGCCTCATGGGAACAGTCCAGCCCGAACTGCCAAGCCATGTCTTCCCTGGACCAGAAACAAGCATCCTGGGACCGGTTTCGGGTTCAAAACCCTCATCAGCCAGGCTATCTTGAATCCAGTGGCAAAGTGAGCAAGGGACCCACGTCTGGGCATACCCTGCCAACTTAGGACGAACAAAGCGATACCAAAGGGGATGATAGACGGAGCAAATCAAACACTCACCCCCAGTCAACTGATCTGGGTTTAATCCATCATCATTCTTTAGCTCACTCCACCACCCCAGTTCAGACATGGCCATATGCAAATCAGTCTGACCCTGTGCCTCATGGGAACAGTCCAGCCCGAACTGCCAAGCCATGTCTTCCCTGGACCAGAAACAAGCATCCTGGGACCGGTTTCGGGTTCAAAACCCTCATCAGCCAGGCTATCTTGAATCCAGTGGCAAAGTGAGCAAGGGCAGTGCCGGCTGGCATGGCACCCAGGGAGGGTGCCATGTCTACTCTGTCGTTTTCTCCCTTACAGGGGCATGCAAGCTGCAAGGCAGTGGAATGGTCCCAGTGGTGGGGCGGGGTGGGGGGCTGGGGGTTTGTTTCAGGGAAGAAGCACTGGCAGAAGGGACCCAACTAGCAGGAACCCTGTGCACTACATTTGAAAACACATCAAAACCAGGCAAAAAGTGGGGGCTAACCATGCAAAGGTTAACACTGATCTTCAGCCAATTGGCTGGTTCTGAGATTGTACATATACACACACATTAATTTATTATGGTTTATATTTAATTTGTTTCAATTTAAATGTTATACTGTGGCATTAATATGCACATTTGAATATTTCCTATGTGAGACTTATCACTGAATGAGAAAATGTTTTTAGCTAATGTTTTGTTACATTCATGAGGGCCCAACACATCCCACAACAAAGTTTTATAAAAGAAATATGCCAAAGCAAAAAACACATAGGAAAAAGAAAAAAAAAGGCTGGCAACTACCACCAGTCCTATTATCTTTGCCAATGGCAGTTTATTTTTATGTTCCCCATAATTTTTAATTTTCCCATAAATGTTTCCCTGTTTTTCTCATTATTATTATTTTTAGGAAACACTAGTATGTAACAAACACATTTTACTAAACGATGACTAACAAATGGTACCTAAAATTTTACAGTTTACCTAACCTGTTTTCTAGGTGCTAGGTTTTATGTACATTTTATATAGAATAATCAAATCGTGCTTTTAAGCTTCTGAATTTATTTGCATTTAATCATAGCGCATTCAGGGAGCATTATAAGTAGCCTCAAGTTGCAAATGTGTGTGCATATTTTTATACTCCAACCACAGTCAATAGTGCACGCCGAGCTGACAGCATTTTATGAGTGCTCACCCTATTAATACTTTCTATTATTGAAACATGAATACAAGTTCAAAAACCGTGAACACATGTATACAAATCTTTCCTTAACTGCAGATAATGCTGTTTCACAGATGCATTATGTGATATTGTAAACTAGCAGCCAAAGGGGTTGTGCTGCAAGCGGTTGGGCCTATCTCAACTGAGGACTACAAACTGGTGGTCCCAGAAGCTTGGCTACGGGAACTTGCTACTAAACGACATGGATTCCTATAGAAGCCAGACGTGTGTTCAAGTTAGTCTGCAGAGTTCAGAAAGCAATACACTGTAATACAGAGAAATACCCAGAGTCAGAAATTGGGTTACTGGTCGAGGGGGATGAAACACTACTCTAGCAACAACCACAGTCCTGGTTAGGGTGAGGTATAAGCAAACCGCAAATTAACCTGTGCTCAACCTTCTGGTAGCTTGGGACAGAGCAGTCAGGTTTAATTTGGAGGCAATGTGTAAATTATTTATGCAGCATGTCAAACAGTAACAAAGTGAAAACACAACCCAAGAAAAATACCACACCAATTTAGAAAAATAGAGTAAATTTTAATAAATAAAACAAGACCAAAATGACAAAAATCCAATAAGTAGAACCAGAATTATGCAGGTTTAAAGATTTCAGTACATATAGGTCCAAGATGTACAAAGCGCCAACTGTGGATATCTGGTCACACTGGACTGGAACAAAGTCATAAATACAGGCCGACTACCATGGAGTGCAGGCGGGTTACAGTGACCCACTTAGGCCCCTTAGCAAGAGTACCTTAAATCCTGGTTGTGAAGCGTTGCAAAGTCCCGCAAGGAGGACGCGTCGTGCAGCCGAGATGATGCATCAGTTCCGAAAAGCCACGAGGCTGAAATGAGAGAACCTGCATCATCGCCGAGGTAGCAAACTAGGAGAGATTTGTGATGTGAGGGCCTGCGTTGGTAAAGCTTCGCACAGCGGAGGTTCCGATGCGGGCTGCGAGGTCAATGCAGAGTCCTTGTGCTGAGAGAATCCTTGCAGCAGAGGCGATGCATCGGTTCTGCTCGATGGTTGTGCCGCGCAGCAGAGGAGATGCGTTTGTTCTGCTGAATCCACACATAGGTTGGCAGACCACCTCATGCCCACTTCCAAGGGTTCAGGACTGGGGTGGCACCACTTGGCAGAGAGGGACTCACAGATGGCAGAGTCCAGGTGCTGGGTTCAAGGTTGTTGGAGCCTTCTGTCCCTGAGGCTCTAATCAGGAGGATCAGCCAACTAGCCCTAGGAGTCACTTTAGGATCCTGGATCCAACTGATACAGGTCCAGTCCTTCTCACTCAGGCAAGAGGGCAGCAAAGCAGGGCAACAGTCCTACAGAGCAACATTTGGCAGTCCTTTCAGCAGCACAACATTCCTTCTTCCTGGCACAGTATCCACATGCCCAGAAGAGTACTGAGAGTACTGAAGAGTTGGTGTTTGAGGGCCAATAGTTATACCTGGGCCTTTCTTTGAAGTGGGAGAAGCTTCTTGAGGATTCCCTCTGAAGTCCACAGGCATCCTGCCTTCCCTGTCCAGGCTCCAGACTAACTACAGGGGGTATGCATCCCTTTGTGTGGAGGCAGGACACAGTCTATTCAAGTGTAAGTAAGGCTGTACCCAGCTCTGCACTCCCATCCTGCCAGTGATGGCCCATCCAGGGACACCAAAGCTATCTATTGTGTGTGGCTGTGTAGGAGGAATACACAAAACCCAACTGTCAACGATACCCAGTCATGTGACCAAGAGACAGTTTGCAGGCACTAAATGGCTAGAGCAGGAAACTGCCAACTTTCTAAAAACTGAATTTTCAAAATTGCAATTTAAAATTCGACATCATCATGGGAGAGGATTTTTCATTACAATTCCAAAGGCATCAACCTAACTGGTTACTTGCTCCCATTTGGAAATTATTACTGTAACAGGTTAACTCCAATATTATACTATGGAAGAGGCAGGCCTTGCAGTAGTGAAAAATACATTTAAGAGTTTTTCGATATCAGGACACGTAAAACTAAAAATTACTTGTCCAACTTTTTAAATACACTGCACCTTGCCCTCTGGGCTGTCCAGGGCCTATCCTAGGGGTGACTCACATGCATTAAAAAGGAATGTTTTAGGCCTGGAAAAAGGTTTTTTTTTGCCAGGTCAAAGTGGCTGTTTAAAACTGCACACACAGACTCTGCACTGGCAGGCCTAAAACATGTTTAAAGGGTTACTCAAATGGGTGGCACAGCAGTACTGCAGGCCTACAAGCAGCATTTAATTTACAGGCCCTGGGCACAGGTAGTAACTTTCTACTAGGGACTCACAAGTCAATTAAATAGGCAAATTGGGTACAAGCCAATCCTACCACGTTATAAGGAGACAGTACAGTACAAGCGTTTTAGCACTGGTTAGCAGTGATAAAGTGCGCTGAGTCTTAAAGCCAGCAGAAAAGAAAATCAGCAAAACAGGAGGATAGAAGGCAAAAAGTTGGGGGGGGACCACATCAAGGAAGCCAGGTCTAACACACAGCACAGAAAATAAGCATCTCAGGAGGTTCTCACATTCTTCAAAGTTTTAAGACACAGACTAGAAAGTCTGCTATTAATCATAAAAAAGCTTAATCAAACTTTCTCAGGGAAAGCCCCAACTGTTTGGAACTCCCTTCCAACTATGATCAGGATGAACCTATCCTACAACACCTTACAAAAAATAGCCCTTAAGACACTCCTCTTTAATCATCACTTTGATTCTTGATCAAAATATGTCGCTAAAGTTACTATAGCAATGACCTTGAATTCCGTGACCTGGGTACTTACTACCCATTCTGTAAACACCCTTCGAATTATACCAATACCAAGCACTCTTATTGGCCAATGACCACCCGCCCCCCTGATTTTTCCACAACTCTAGTTCTTCTCATGGGCAATGTTTTCTCATGTGACCACCCAAAATAATTTTATTTACCTATACTGTTCACTTTATTGTTCAATTACCACACTTTAAATTTGTATTACTCCTTTGATCTACTCCCTGTATAATTATCTCTTGAACCTCATCCTATGTAATTCGTTATGATGGTTATGTTAAGTGCTCCTTTTCCCTGATACGTGTGGTTCGCAATATATAAAACTAAATAAATAATTATATGATTTACAATTGGGCCACATTGTATGGACTAGATGAGTACAGAATACAGATAAGGAAACCACAAAATGATCAACTTCAATGGAGATCAGCTCACCAGCAACTGAAGGGGAGCTGTACATAGGTGTCAATGGTGAAACATTAGACCAAGCTGAGCTAAGCACTTCAGTACTAGAGGCTTCTATTTTAGAAGAAGGAAGTACAGAAAGCACTAAAGGGGCAGATGAAAAAACAGGTCACAATATGGGGAGGTTAAAATGACAACAACGAGCCACAAAAAGTTTGCCTTTAAAATCTCCAGCATAGAAATACAATCAATCAAAATAAATACACTCAAGAAGGGTTTGTCTTTTGTAGCAATAGTAAATGATGATAAATTTGAGACTAAAGTGGCACTTTATAAATGTTGCAGTAAAATTCATTGGAAGATTCACTTTCTAGAATAAAAATATATAGAATACACATTAACTGATTAATTGTGTTTAAAACGAAAATGTATCACCATTATCAAACAAATTTGTGGAATACTGAAGTCTATGGAAATGGAGGCTGCACAGAAAGTGCCATTTAATTCTGAACCAAATTGGAATCATATACTATGCTTTCATTTTTTTCCCTAAGTAGTATTTCACTGATTTTTCCATAGCACATGACAAGCAACCAACTCTTTCCTCCAACGTTGAATTATCCCCCCAGTCCCTGCCAGTCACTTTTATGTAATGAGGGAATACATGTGTACAGTGGATATAATCGTGCTAGGTTGGGTCTTATTTCCAGTTGTCCGATTTGGCCTGTGTGTCCTTGTGTGGGGTTGTGTCACTTCATATCTGGCTCCTTTGCGCGTTCCTAGTTCTCTCCTGCCCACCTGCTCCGAATTTTCCTGAATTTCTTGTGACATCCCCTTCCCTAGTATATCCTTTTTCCCTGCCATAACATAATGTTCATATCGTGCTCCCAAGTCTGCGTTTGTGGCACTTATGCTGTGCTCCACTTATGTCCTATTTCACGCTTGGCAAGCAGAAATTCCAAGTTGATAAGGAGCTTCTTGTGGGATGTTGCATCTGACTCCTTCCAGGCCCGCAATAGTGCCAGTGGTGCTGGTGTTCCGAAGTGCATTTCTGTGGCTTTCTCTAGTCTCTGTGTGACCCCTGCCCAAAACCTGCAAATTTATGGGCATTCCCATAGTGTGTAATAAAAAGTGCCTGTCTGACCACAATATCTCAGACACTTCTCATCAGTGGTTTTCCCCATCCTATAGAGAAGGGCTCGTGTATAATACTCTGTGCAATACCTTTAGTTGGATCAGGCTGTATCGTGCTTTAAATCGACTCTTTCCTGCGGAATTACAATGCCTCCCTCCAATCGTCATCCTCTAGGATTTCCACATTTGCCTGCCACCTCGTCCTCAGTCGCTCTATTCCTCTCCCCCCCCCCCCCTCCCTCGAGTGTTTCTTGGTAATGTGCTGTATGTGAGTGAGATTGCTTTGTTTGTCAAGCGGCCATTTAGCAGCCGGTTTTCTAGGGGAGAGGATTCCATGGTTTCCTTCTCTGGTGATACTACCCCAAGCATTCTGTGGCGCAGGTGGAGGTATTTGAAAATTTGTGAGGGTGCCATTTTGTATAAAGGTGGTTGAACAGAACTATGCTGTTGGGATCCCACACATCTGCCAGTGTAGAGATGTTTATGGCATCCCATCGTTTGAATCCCGACAGTCCTCGCACTGGGCCTAACTTTGTGCCAAGCCACAGGGGAATCTTTGGTGTGAGCCACATGTACCAGCTTAATTCTTTGTTCACTTAACGTAGCTGCGGCTGGTGGGGTATCTGGCTTCATTTTCCTTCCATGGAGTGCGTGTAGATAGCCCCTCTCCCCCAGTGCCTCCTGGTTCATTCTGAAGGCAGGGTCGTTAAGCACGGCATACCCCCACTAGTTTACTATACTGACTTGTGGCTTCGCAGTATTTTTGGATATTTGGTACTGCTACGCCACCCTCGTACGTGGATCGGTGGAGTGTGGTGTGCACTATGCATGGTGGGCCATTTTACCAAAGCAGGAATCTTAGTTGTTTGTTTATGACTTGAAGAACGACTAGGGTATGGCCTATGGACTGTTTTTGAAGGGTATACGTGAATCTAGGTAACTTAATAATTTTAAATATTGCTGCTTTTCCCATCAACGAGAGTGACAACCTATTTGCTAGTGCGCTAGCTAGTATTTTGGGGTCTGTAATTAGCAGAGCGATTGGCCGGTACACGTCCTATTTATCCCCTGGTGTCCCTGGTTTTGGGATGGGGAATCGCCATCGCACTGCATAGGTCTCTCAGGAGTTCCCCCTTTTGGTGGGTTTCCAGGTAAATCCTGTGTAATGGTGCTATGATCTTGTAGGACATCTTCTCCATGAATTCTACCGGGAGTCCGTTAGGTCCTTGCACTTTCAGACTGTAGCTGCGTGAGCGCTTCCTGGATTTCTTGCTCAATCAGGTCCTCTTCTAGCTCTAGCATGGTGTCTCTCTCTAGCCTCCCACAGGGACACCCAGGTGTGGAATTTAATAAAATATCTACTTGTCCATGGGGCAGGCTGCTTCATAAATCTACTTGTCCTGTAACAAAATCCACTTGTCCCTTTGGTGCCATGTAGTGCGGCGACAAATTATGGCAGCAGTCTCATTATATAAGTGCTCTGATATAGCGTCTCTGATTATGCCAGGGCTCATACCATAGTAGTGTTTGAATACTTGCAATCCCCTTATGTTGCCACGTTTCCGCATATCTACATACTGGCAGAAGGTAGTGGTAAACAATAGTTTCAGGGTTAGAATGCCCTTTTGAGTCTGTGCAAACCCACTAACTTGCATGTTTTAATCTTTTTCCATACTGAGAAATGTTGGAAATTTACTCCTGACAATGGCAGACGTAAGCCTTCTTCCAGAGTTGGGAAAAAAGTGGTTGGAGGGAAAGTGAACTTGCACTTAGATTTTCGCCCGAGCATATCTACACATGCATATTTGCTCATGCTAAAATGCAGCTCACAAATATTTTCTAGGAGTACTATATTTCTTGTCCTACTTCTGTAAATTCTTGGGGATTCACGAAAGCCGTATAGCTGCACTTAATGCAAGGACATATACCATGGGTGCACTTTTGAGACTTTCTTTAATAATTGGGCCCCTAATTTGGTCTGGCGTTGACCATGACATTTTGCGTTTATTAAAATTCTGACTCTCTCTCTCTGTATCGGCTGGCTTCACTGTGGGTGACAGCATTCTGCTCTTTCACAAGGAGCATATCGGCAAACAGAGTAGTTTTGTTCAGTGCCAGTAACTACGGTGGCAGTGTGTGCTTTTTGAGACCAAAAATATTTTTTGCTTTTGCCAATGTTTGTTATAATGGTGACGCTTTGCTGACCGAGGCCGCTGGGGGACTACAACGCCCAGAAGCCCCTGATCCTTGTGCACTCCCAGGAGGGAGGTGCTCTGCCCGCCAAAGCGCTCAAAGCGCCTGTTTTCACCGCGGCGCGGGACGCTTTGCTGACCGAGGCCGCTGGGGGACTACAACGCTCAGAAGCCCCTGATCCTTGTGCACTCCCAGGAGGGAGGTGCTCTGCCCGCCAAAGCGCTCAAAGCGCCTGTTTTCACCGCGGCGCGGAGCGCTTTGCTGACCAAGGCCGCTGGGGGACTACAACGCCCAGAAGCCCCTGATCCTTGTGCACTCCCAGGAGGGAGGTGCTCTGCCCGCCAAAGTGCTCAAAAGCGCCTGTTTTCACCGCGGCGTGGGACGCTTTGCTGACCGAGGCCGCTGGGGGACTACAACGCCCAGAAGCCCCTGATCCTTGTGCACTCCCAGGAGGGAGGTGCTCTGCCCGCCAACGCGCTCAAAAGCGCCTGTTTTCACCGCGGCGCGGGACGTGCCCGGGCCAAGGGCAGGCCCGTCCTTGCCCGTCATCGCCAGGAAGAGGCAGGGCTACCCCCCTGACTTTGATCCTAGACCTGTGTGGAGAGTAAGGTATTGACACTATTGCCGGTTATTTGTGTAAACTACCGGTGTGATCATTGTGAACAATTGTGTGTTATCAAACATCAAGCTCAGAGAATCATCAAGTCCTGCCGAGCTTGTCCTGCAGGGTATACAGTGCATAAAAAAAGATTGTGGATTTGCTTGGCTAAAGATAGATTTATTCTTGAGGCGTGCTCAAATTGTTTGTTTTCAAATTATTACAAACTTCTTGTTAATTTATTACCCACCTAAACCTGGTATGGGAAAAAGGAAGGTGATGGAGGCCATAGGGGGAGGGCGAGTGGGCAAGCGTAAGAAAGTTAAAAGGTCGGATAAACACTCAGAGTCCACGAAAAGCAATTGTGTTATGACACGCATTGATAATATCATCAGCGATTGAGAGGAGATTCTTGCTGCTCCTGTAGGTACTAAGTGTGGACTACCGGGAGTTTACCCGGTTGGGCCCCCCGAATCCCCCGAGCCAGTTAAATCCATCCCAGAAATGTTTAAGAAGCACATACATAAAAAAAAACTATCCCATACCCAGGTACAGGAAGCCCTAATTGAGCAGATAGTTATGCCACAATTGTCAATGCTATTAAATGACCCTAACTCTGCTGACCACTATGGGGGTTTTCAGATTGAGTGTATTAACCGATTTGCCCCGCTGACGGATATTGACGAGCTAGTTGGGCCCAATGAACCTGTAGTACAGATAGATCCGATTGGTGTAAGCAAGGTTTCCAATATGGAGGCCGTAAATAAAGGATGTAGTTGCTCGCATTCTAGTCACCAATTAGATAGCTCAAGGGTGTATATCGGCTCGCTCATGGAACTTGTTAGCTCCTTGAAATCCCTGGTTGTGAAGCTAACAGATACACTTCAAATAATAGGGCTTAATGTAGATCTTGGAAGCCACAGACCAGCATTATTGGGAAGATCTATTGATAGTGTTCCACCTTCTACTCTTTTGGGAGGTACGGGCCCAATGATTGCTCCTTCGGCAGATATAGAACCCATCACATGTATAACGACCCAGGCAAATACAAACAGAGCACACATTGGAAATCCTCAGGAACCAAGGTCCTCTGGCCCTTGCCGTGTTAGTTTTCGGCAGCACCCTACTACCCATAGTGCATCAAGGAATTCAAGTATGTCGCCGCTTAAGGGTCTGAATCCTTTAATTTCACATTCGAGCAGTTTTTTAAAAGCTCAAGTTTTTTTAATTAATGTTCCTAAAATAACATCAGAGCACCTATATGAAAATGAGCAGGATTTGATAAATAAATGTATCCATTGGTTGCGACATGTGAGGCATTGTCGATCAGTTATAAGAGAAGACATATGTTCTGCGAAAAGATACACGATTTACGGCTCTAGTACTGATTATGTATGTCTTTGGTTAACTACTACTGATCTTGTAGATAACTTAGTATCTTTTGATCTCAGAACTTCTCACATGGCTCTTTCTAAAATAAGAATAAAATATAGTTCTCCTGCATTACATAGCAGGATTGCTACTCTGGTTCAAGTCCTCTTAAACAAAGAGGGTTCTGTCCTGGATAAGGTTGATTGATGCCTAAAGGGAGGGTCTATGACACTGCAGTATGAGGCAGTGCCAGCCACGAGAGGGGAACTTATTGATTACCAAACTGTGCAGGTCCCTACCACAGTGGTTGACAGCATTACCACCGATCCCAGTCCAAATAACCGGTCGCTATTATTAGCTTCTTGGAACATAGCCGGATTAAATTCCAAGATGGCGTCAGTCGACTGGTCATTTTTTATTGAGGACCAGGATATATGGGCCTTTCAGGAAACCTGGTCAATGAGCCCAATTTTCCGACCTGGGTATTTAAACTTTTTTAAACCCGCTACTGGTGGCAAAAAGGGAAGGCCCTCAGGTGGGCTTACCACATGGGTTAGGCAGCACCCAGGCTATAGGGTCGAGGAGATCAATATTGATAGCCCTGATATCCTAGCCATTATCATTCAACCAAGCCAAGGATCTGGTATATTAGTTATTAATATCTATGCCAGAGGAATGGTCGGAGGAAAGTTTTCTAGTACAGTTTCCCTGCTAGACATTTTTATAGACGAACAGAGAGGGAACCACAACCTGGTGATAGCGGGAGATTTTAACTGCACATTCGAGCCCCTTCTCCATGATGAGAATGGATATGGTAACGAAGAGGATGTACAGTGGGGTATTCCATCATTAAATCTCCCGCCAATAACGAAGTGGACTGAGGCAGTTCTCCAATTGAATAGTTTGTGTTTGGAGAGGGGCATCAGGGCAGCAAATGGGAGGACATTATCGGATTGTAAGGGATCCCATACATACTCCAATGGGATAAGTAGTAGTCGAATTGACTACTTTCTTATCAACATGGAGATGTGGTCATGTGTCATTGACATGAAGGTCCAAGAAAGAAGTGAGAGCGATCACAATCCACTCCTTTTAAATTTACAGGTTTTGGAGATTGACCCACAGCCTCAGATAATTGAAAATGTAACAGCAGATGTTTTTCTTGAGAATGATATGAGAAGGGTGAAGTGGGCAACAGTTTTAGGGAATGATAAATCCCTAAAGAATATGAAAATCTCAGTAGAACGTACCCTTAAGATCCTTTTTGATCTAAAAACCTAGGATGATATTAATGCAGTGATTTTGCAGGTACATGAAGATTTGTTTACAGAGCTCAAAAGTTTCTTTACTAAGGTACATAAACCAAGGAATTCAGCTATCATTAAATCTGCTAATTGGTATAATAAGGACTGTAGAGTGGCATATCGTCAACTAACACAAGCTACAAAATCAAAATCTATGGAAAATGTAAAGCTTGCACGAGTTAATTATAAGAAAACTCAACTCAAAGCCAAGCAAGAGTCAGATGAAAAACGATGGGAGGAACTTCTGTTGGCAAGCAGAGAAAGAAGGATGCAGAACTTTTGGCAGTTGGTGAAGTGGGGTAGTGGGGAGCAAAGTCAAGTCCCTGTTAACAACGTGGCACCAGATCAGTGGATTTCCCATTATCAAGCCCAATTTGCTGCCACAACTGACAGCACTACTCAAAACTTAATTTTAAGGTCAGACAAAACTGTAAATTTTGGTCTAGAAGAGGTTGGTAGAGCTTTGGATGCGATACCCAAAGGACGAGCGCCAGGTCTGGATTGTATTCCGGCCGACTTGTTTAGGCATGATAGAGAAAACTGGCTAAAATATATTCATACAATCGCGAATAAATATAAAATGGTCCAAGGAAAAGTATTCATGAATAAGGTTCAGTTGGAACAATCTGATGTGTTTACATACCTGGGAGTGACTCTGGGCAAGAAGCTAAATTGGAAACCCCAGATAGATCTGATGACTCTAAAGCATGTCCAGTTAGCAGGCGCCCTGTTAAAAGAATATAGATTGTCTAAAACTAAACCGGTCAGTCCAGCGCTAACAATCTATAATGCCAAGGTTAGGGCCTCTATTCTTTATGGAGCGGAGCTCTGGGGCTTAGAAAATGTTTCTTCGCTAACCGTAGCCCAGAATGAGTTCTTGAGAAGCTTAACATGTCTCCCCCAATCCACTCCCCTTAAACCTCTTTATCTCGATCTAGGTTGTAGTACCCTTGAGGACTTGGCTCGATTTAGGCCACTAGCATACTGGAGAAGGATTTGGACTACCCCAGAGCTGGCCCACTATGCCGATGCTCTGAAAGACGTAAACGGGCCGACACATCGAGTAGCATTTTATGGTTACAAAAAATAAAGTACACTTTGGTGGAAATGGGGTATGGACATTTGTGGGAAAATCCAGAAAGCAATCTATTTCCATCCAAAAAATCGTATAAGGAAGCCTATTGGGCCATGGTGAAATTGAAATCCTTGTCATGCACTACTAATACTTCTCTTTCTGGTGTTTTTATGGAACACAAACAAGATACCAGATACGAGTCCTACTGGGACCTTATATTAAAGCCTCTAGATAGAAAATTGTACCATCAATTAAGGGTTGGCACACTTCCGATCAAATCCTTTATGCAAAACTGGCAAAGTCCACCGACTACCAGATGCGAATCCTGCAATATGCAGGATGAAACAGTTCTTCACATCCTGTTTGTGTGTCCAGCTTATAAGCGCCCTAGGGACAAATGGCTCAGGCCAATTTGTTCCAATATGGGCACAAGACTAAGCAGTGATGCATATCGTATATTGAAAACCAACACACACGTACCTATAGTTGTGGCAACAGCCAAATTTTTTAGCTGGATGTGGGGAATTCGAGCTAAGTGTCTGAAGTAGCAAGAAACATCGAGGGGCCCTGTACATGTTGAATGAGAGGTTATGCATACACATGGATTGTCCATTGGTTTTACTATTCTTTACCATATGTTGATAGGTACAACAGTAAATAGTGTAAGGTTAAGTAGTACCTTTATACCTAGGAATCTACGACATTGTTTGACCTTGAGTTGTGAAATTGATTGTTGTAATATAATAGTTTTATCGTTCTTAGCAACCTAACTTATTTATAGATTTTTAAGGTATTTTTAGGAGTTTTAGCTTTATATAATTGTGCATATTTGTATGAATTTTTCTTTTTAAAGTGTTGTATTGCTATAACATGTGTCTTTAATGATTTTAAGAATTGAAATAAAGACTAATTGAATTGAATTATAATGATGAGGGCCCGGCAGCTCCCACACCAATAAAGTTTTACAAAAACCATGCCAAAACAAGTCACACATTGACAAAACTATAAAGCTGACCACCAATTTCAGACCTACTGGCTTTGCCAATGCTTGATTATTTTTGTTTCCCATAATCTTATTGAAACGGGTTACAATGATTTTTCATTACGAATATTTTTGGGAAATACTAGCACGCATCAACACATGTTACTAAATAATGCTGCAAAGAAACGGTACCTGAAATTTTACAGTAGATTAGCGAAATGTTTTTTTTCCTGCTTTCATTTTTTTTCCCAACATTTTATTTTGAAAGCAAAGAATCATCAATCTTGCTTTCAAGCTTCTGCAAATATTTGCATCAAATCAGAGAGCATTTTGGGAGCATTATACATAGCCTCATATTGCTAAACTTTGAAAACGTGTGTACACATTTTTATACTGGAACCACTGTCAGTAGTGCAGTCAGAGCTTACAACATTTACTTAGAGCGCTCACCCTAATAATAAAGGCTTTCAATAAATGAACCATAAATACAAGTTTGAACAGCATTAACATATGGACAAAAATATTACCTTAACTGCAGACAGTGGCCTTTCCTGATCCATAATGTGGTAATGCAAACTGGCAGCCACAGGGTTTGTGCTGTAGGGGGTTGGGCCTACTTGTCCCAAGGACAAAATACACATGAAAACTTGTTGCCCTTGACCCCAAATAATATGTCCTGGGCATCAGGCTATTCCTCAACCCTGCTTTAGGTCTGTCTCTTCGGTGGGCAGTTTCCCTGTGTAGAACTCCTGCATGTAATCTGCCATCATCTCTGCTACGGCCTCGCTTCCTGTTACACTTTCTCCCTCTCTGTTTCAAAATGTAATCACTGGAAACAAAGGTGATGCAACTGTGATTATGAATTACAAGTTATTCAAACAGCAATTATGAAAAGGTTTGTAGATATCTAATATCTTTAACTTAGTCAAAACCATTTTACTTTCAATTTGTTGGATTATTAGGGCAGGAAGATTTGGGTAGTCAGTAGAATACTGAAAAACAATAGAGCAGAGGATCAGAGCACATACAAAGAATTGCTCACATATACAGCGTTTCCACATTTCTACACTATTCCAGAACCCCAAGGTGGGAAAAAACTGGGCTCAAAACTTAAAAGGATGCTGAACACAACCTTCCCAAAGTGGCATGCTACATCACAGAGCCTCTAAGACATTTGCCCTTTCTGCAGGTTCACCCTAGATTTTATATCTTTTGCCGACCCCTATATTTTTGCTGGTGGTAGAACTCTGTGCACTTTACCCCAGCTACTAGAGATAAAAGTGCCTCTACTTATTCTTTCAACACAGTGAAACTGGCATACCTGTAATTTGCATATTTAATTTACCACAAGTCCCTGGTATATGGTATAAAGTGTATCTAGGGCTTGTAAGTTAAATGTCACTAGAGGACTGCAGCACCCATTGTACCACCCACTACAGTAACAGTACAAACAGAACTGCAGGCTTTAAAAGGGCACTCCTCCTGGTGGTGGATTGGGACTTAAAACACTAAAGTCAGAAGGTAAAATCTTTGACCAGGACAAAACCGTTTGGTGTATCCTACTCTGCACTCCAAAGCGGTCAGCCTCAAATTGTGCCTAGGTACTAGTCTAGCGCGACCATTGACTATCATTGGCAATTTATGCTTCTCTGCACTATTCCTACTTAAAACTTTCAAAATTCACATCTCCAGTTCTCTTTATTTGTTTTTTTGTAATTGTGTTTATTAAATTGTACTCTATTTTTTTTCTACTTTGGTTTGAGGTTATTATTTGACATTTCAACTTTATTACTGTTTTTTTTTTTTAAACCTTTATTTACCATTTTTCAAGAATTGAACAGTTACACAGCCATTAATATGCAGCGACATTCCATACAAAAAATCTGCAAAAGTAGAAAGGAAAGAAAGGTATACCAGTACACCCAGACAGTGATCCAAAATGTACAATACAACAGAGCAGCAATGCATTCAACATGCAAGAGAACATATGGTGAAGATGGGGCCAGGCTTATTCAGGGGCATCTCGGTCCGTATACGCCTGGCTGTCATCGGGTTTTCTGTGACAATAGATAATCACGAAGTGGTTGCAATATATCCTTCGGGCAGGAGGTATTAGTCTGCAGAGAAGCATCACTGGTAGTGTCACAAAATGTCATATCTCACACGAGTCGCCAGTATTACAAGAATAGGTTTAGGTGTTGTGAATTTATCACCAACCACCCTGACTCCTGACCAAGAAAAAAATTCTGGAACTGGGTCTGTCGTTTGTACCCAAGAAGCCCACAGATTTCACAAGATTAAAAACAGAGGCCCTGGAATTCTTTAGGATACTCAGACTAAAAGCTTTTTTTCACAACAAAGAAGACACCAAATATGAGGAACCCTCTGGTCTCAGACTCAAATCCACGTTTTGTCCTCCACTGCATTCCATTCCAAAGGAATTTATTACCTTTGAATCAATAGTGATGTCCTCCATTTTGGAATTGGAAAACAAAAAACAATTTTTCAAAAGTAACATTGGTAAAGAGCAGAGGATGGCGATTCAGGAACTAAAGAATGATACGTCTGTAGTAATTAAACAAGCAGATAAAGGGGGTGCAGTCATCGTCTGGTCGAAAGAGGGATATGTTGAAGAAGCCAAGAAACAGCTGGAGAACAGGAGTTGGTACCGCAGTTTACCACATGATCCCACGAAGGAGATCAAAGAAGAGATCCAACAGGTTCTACAAGAAGGCTTTGATAATGACATCCTTGGGCCTAATGAGTTTGTTTACTTGGTTAAACCAAATCCCAGGATCCCTGTGATCTACTTTTTGCCAAAGTTACATAAAGATGCAAAGAACCCCCCGGAACGCCCTATAGTGTCCGGGTGTGATTCCGTCCTAGAGCCTATTGCACAATACGTGGATTTTTTACTTAAACCGTTCCTCAAGGATGTTCCATCTTACCCGAGAGACACTACTGACTTTATAAATAAAATCAAAGGCCAACACTGTATCATGGAAGACCATTGGCTGGTGTCTTTCGACGTCGTCTCACTCTACACCCAAATTCCTCAGGACAATGGGCTAGAAGCAATTGAGATCTACCTCAAATCACGCCCAAGACCCCACAGAGTACCCACCCAGTTTATACTTCGATTGGCAGAACTGGCATTGAAAAGGAATTACTTCACATTTCAAAATGAATTCTACATCCAAGTGAAAGGGACTGCCTTGGGCTGTCCCTTCGCGCTGGAGATTGCGGTTCTTTATATGGCACAGTTCGAAAAAATGTTTATAGCTAACAACAACCCATTCTCTGTACAAATTGTTCAATGGCTCAGGTACATTGACGATGTGTGGTGCCTGTGGAAGGGAGACGGAGAAAAACTTGATAGGGTTCAAGAATGGCTCAACAACAGATGCCCTGATATCCAATTCAGCATGTCAAAGAGTAAGTCAAGCTTAACTTTCTTGGATGTTGAGGTGCGGGCATGCAATGACACCCTTTTCACAACTCTATTTCAAAAACCAACGGATAAGAATAAATCTCTCCATTATAAAAGCTTCCATCCAAGGAACCTGCGCGACAATTTGCCATATGGGCAATTCCTGCACATACGCAGGAATTGCACAAGAAAAGAAGACTACTTTCTTCATGCAGAAATTGTGCAAGACAAATTGAAACAAAGAGGTTATCCACGCAAGCTTTTAAAAAATTCTATGAAGATGGCCTGGTTTACTCCACGTGAGAGTCTGCTTACAAAAAAAGACAAAAAAGACAAACACGAAATTAGTGTGCATGTCAACGTTCGGTCCGCACATGACACAGTTTAAGAAAATTATACGCAGCAATTGGCACCTGATAAAAAACTCTGAATGCTGATTTGACCCTCCCATGTTCTCCATGAAAAAATGTCCCAGGGTTGGATCACAAATAGTAAGGGCCAATTTGGTGCAGCCCAAGAAGCGTAGCAATTTGTTGGCAGCATGGAACTTGAAGCCACTACAAGGACATTATAAATGTAGCCAATGCAGTGTCTGCAACCAAACTATGGAAGGTCGCATCTTCACTGATTGCAAAATAAAGTGGTTTCATGACGAATTCTCGAATTGCAAAACCAAGAATGTGGTTTATGCTGTAACTTGCCCGTGCAACAAAATCTACATTGGCAAGACTAACCAAGAAGTGAGACAACGTATTGTGCAACATAAGTCCAGAATCAAGACGAATACCATCGCAGCACCTATGGTAAACCACTTCAACCAAATGGGTCACACAGAAAAAGACCTCCATTGGACAGTGTTAAGTGTATTGCAAGTGGACCCCAGAGAAGGAGACCTGGATAGCAGACTTTTGTGCAGAGAAGCATACCTGATTATGAAATTAAATACGGTGTGCAGGGGGCTGAATGAAATGTCAGAGGTGAACAGGCTGCAATAAAGAATCAGTTTCACCACTTAGAATACATCTTATTGTCAAGCGTGATGTTTAAAAGACAGCTTATGAACCCATATCAGTTCACACTACAACTCTCAAAATTCCTTGGGAAATGCTCTGTGCTCGATTAAGCTTTCCTGGAGCCATATGTCAATGAACCAGCCCGGCTTCCTTACGAGTTCGAAGAAGCACTGCGAACCGTTTGTGTCGAGCCGGAATTCGTTGGAAGTGGATAGAAGTTCGTGTTTCACTGGCTTTTCAGCCGTAAGATTTTCACATGCATTTATGCTTTCAAGTGTTACCCTGCTGTCAGGCCCTCTGCGCAGCCAGCGCGTCCGGAAGCAAGTCAGCCAGAGTTGAAAAGACACTTTAAATCTGTTACCAAACGTGAGCGGCAGCTTCTAGAGAGGCTTCTAATTCTATGGCAGGACCGGAGGCTCAGATTATGCTTCTCAATTTCTTTACTACTCAAACAGCAGCCAATGAAAAAACAGTAAATATGTAAAAACACTATATATCCCATGAGGCTATGAACCACGCCTCCTTCAATAACCAATCAAACATGTCCTGAGTATACAAAATAGCGATACACCATCTTGACTGCCTCTTTCTTTGCCGCTCCGCAGTCAAGATAAGTGCCTCGTTATTTTACTCACTACGGTTTAGAATATTGACCTATGTTGGTTTTATATAAGGCTTATTAGCTGTGGCATATGTTTATTAGCGCCGTTGTGTTATTCACTTTGTAATTGCCTAAGCGCTGTCGCGCTCGCGCTGCGAGAGGCACGCGTTCCACTCACTGCAAGTTTTCTTTCAGCGCGTGTGCGCTGTTCCGTTTATGCCCGTGTTTGTTCCCATTTCCATTCTTTCCCTTTCATTTAGCTGGTTTTCAGGCTCGCTCCTGCGAGTCAACTGCCCGTGAGTTACGCGCTTCTCGCGCTCCGGGCTAGGTCTGGCCCCCTTCTGGGAGCGAGACTCATGCTGGGAGCCCGATCGGGCTGCTTGCGTCCGTCTCGGGAGCCCGCACGCGTCTGTGCACGCGTAGTCGGCCTCCCTTCAGCACGCTGGAAGACGCCTCTCCCCGGGCTAGGAAAACAGGGGAAAGCAGCACGCAGTCTCTTTGGAGCCAGTACCGGGGCCTCAGATAAGGAATTTTCTTCCTGCTGTCTAGCGTTTGGGCATTATATTAACCCCTTATTAGTCTGCAATAAGGAATATAATTTTTGGAAACCCCTGCTTAAATAGGCAGGCAGGGCTAATTACCCTCCACTAGTCCAATATTACAGGGGCTGTTTTTTTGGTACCTTTTGTGGCCTCACTGCTCCAGCTTTTGCTCCCTTTCGACGCCCTTTCTCATCTGAGAGTCAGGGTTGTAAAATTGGGCTTCCCTCTGGGGATTCTGAGAGCAATATATATACATATACATATATTATTTTAATGATGTCGGACTGTGAGGTCTATGAGTAGGAACTTGCTGCATATGGTCCTGCAGAGGATGAAGATTATTATTACGATGAGAATGTCGAGTCCCTCATAGAAAAGACTTTAGATAAAAAGTTAGATACGGCTCTTTCCTCCGCCTTGTTGCCTATTTTTCTCCATCTGGACCAATTAGTGGGTCCCTCTCCTACTCCTCCTGCAGGCACTCCTAATCCCTCTCCTATCCCCCCCCTCTGAGCCCCCGGGCCTCCCTTGGCCCCACGTGCAGATTTATTCCAAACTGCGGACCGTCAAGGAACATGACTATGACGCACACCCAACGGCCCCTTCCCCGGTCCTGACCCCCTCCGCCCCTATCCCCGTGACTGATACTGATACCGATTCTTCACATGAATCACGCCCACGTAAACGCGCCAAGAAGCGCAAGCACTCCCTTTCTCCCATCCAACCTCCCCCTTTCACTTTTGATCCCTCCACTATCATCCACCCCTGCTATTCCGATTGGACTCCCGCCCCGGCAGTGGCGGAATACATGCAAACTAACCTACGCAAGAGCTTTGATAAGGAGGTCCGGGCCCGCTTGAGATCTGAATGCCCGCGACCAGATCTTGCAAATAAAACTGCCTTGACACCCGAGATTGATATGTCTATGCAGACCTTCTTAAAAAAGTATAAAAAGGACCCTAAAAAAGGCATAGATCGGGCCCTTCGGGCTTGTCAAGATAAGCTTTTGGATGTCTCGGGCCTTTGGCTAAAATTTTAGAGCTGGCGCTACAGGCGCAAAAGACTGGGGCCGCTATCCATCCGGAGGTCCTTGCAGGCTGGACCTAGAGGGCGATCTGTCTTCTCGGAAATGCAAATTGTGCCCTTTCCTCAGAAAGACGCAAGTCCGTCCTCCTACGAATTGATCCACAGCTCGTGGAATTAGCCTCTGCTGAACCAGGTCCCCTAGCTGAAGGACAGCTTTTCGGAGAGAGATTTGTTAAGGACATTGCGAAATTTGTTAATACGTTCACTTCTCTTGACAAGTCGCAATCTTCTCTCAAGAGGGTATTCCATCCCCTCTCTGGCAGGGCCGGTCGTGGCTATGGACGCTCGGCCGGCCGATTCAGTCACCAAAGTCCTCAGCGTGGCTTCGCACCTAGACGTAGGGGATACACCCAGGAACCAGAGCAGGCCGGATTTTACCCTACCAGATCCAGGGGTTTCCGGGGCTGGTACAACAGAGGCTTCAGGAACAATGATGCCCAGTCCTTAGGTAATACCACCTTTCCTTCCTATGATTCCTCTGGGGGGCAGACTAATGCATTTTCTGTACAATTGGACAAAGATCACCTCAGATGCGTGGATCATTCACACTGTTCAGGGTTATCAGAGTTAGTCAATATTCCGTTTCAAGCAATTCCCCCTACCCCTCTCCATTTTTCCCTACAAGAACAAGCTTTTATAAGCTCAGAACTTCAAGAGCTTTTGGCAAAGCAGGCTATTGCTGAGGGACCCTTCATCCCCGAAGGTTTTTGCAGCAACGTCTTCTTGGTGCAAAAGAAGGGAGGAGGACAGAGATTAATGTTAAATCTCAGGGAGTTCAACTCTTTCGTGGTCTACAGGCATTTCAAGATGGAAGTAATCCATCTTTTAAGAGATCTATTACTGGAAAAGGATTAGATGGTCCGTTTGGACCTAAAACGCTTACCTAACAGTCCCCATTTGCCCCTCCCATCAGAAAGACCTCCAATTTCAGTGGAAAGGGCAATGGTTCCGTTACCGGTCTCTTCCCTTCGGCCTGTCCTCAGCCCCGTGGGTTTTTACCAAACTGCTGAAGCCAGTGACCACTCGTCTTCAAGAAATGGGCGTCCGCATGATCGTTTATCTCGACAACATGCTTCTCCTGGCTCAAGATCTCACTCTGTTGTGCACTCATTTACAATGGACAATCTCTCTATTGCAGGAGTTGGGTTTTGTGATCAATACCAAAAAATCCATGACTATACCGTCACAACAAGTGGACTTCCTAGGTTTTCAAATCGATTCAGTGAATGCCCAGTTGCTTCTTCCGACGCCCAAGATCAAGTCCATAAAAAGGGAGATATGAACGACTCTGTCGAAGCAGATGGTCTCTTTGAGGTCCCTGGCGAGGATTGTGGGTCTCCTAGCGTCCTCGATTCAAGTTATCTTCCCATGACCTCTCCAATTACAGGGCGTTACAACGCCTCAAGATCCATTACCTACAGAAGAGGTTCTCGTACGATCATCTGATCACTCTGTCTCTAGACGCTCAAGAAGAACTGCAATGGTGGTTAGCTCACATGGAGGCCTGGAATGGCAAGGCCATTTTCGGAGCCTCTGCCGAAGTCATCATCGAGTCAGACGCCAGTCGATGGGGCTGGGGTGCAAGATGCGGAGATTATGCCACTGGCTGTAGGTGGTCAGCAGAAGAGTTAAAGTTACAACTGTCTAGAATTGTTAGCCGGATCGTTTGCCATCAGATAGATCTCCCCTTTGAAGAGCAATTGTTGCATCCTCCTGAGGATGGACAATGTGTCGGCGGTATGCTACATAAATCGCCTAGGAGGGACGAAATCTTGCCTTTTGGCCAATATTGCAAGGGAGTTTTGGCACTTCTGCCTGGCGCAGAAGATCAGGATTGTAGCAGAATATATTCCTGGCAAGAGCAATCAGGTAGCAGATTGGAACTCCAGGTTTCTGAGGGACTTCAGCGACTGGAGACTCCATCCTTCTGTGTTTCTATAGATCATGAGTATTCGAGGCCCATGTCGGATAGATCCCTTTGCCCCTCGCCTCAATACTCAGCTTCCCTGCTTCTACAGCGGGAGACCGGACCCGATGGAGTTGGGAACGGACGCGTTCCTTCATCCCTGGGGTGCCCAGAGGAACTATGCCTTTCCCCCTTCGCATTAATTTCGAGAGTAGCAGCTCAGGTCCGGCGGCAGGCAACCTCATTAGTATTAGTCACACCGTTATGGAAGACATAATCGTGGTTTACGACTCTTTTGGAGTTATCAGTGGACCTGCCATTCCAACTGCCTGTGTTCCCGATGTTGCTCCAGGACCCAGTTGCCCCTCCTCATCCTCTGGTCCTACAGAATCAGTTAACCCTCATGGTTTGGACGCTCTCAGGAGACATGAACGAATTGAAGGCCTTTCATCAGCGGCTGCCGAGTTTATACAGCAGGCTTGGGCTCCATCCACCAGCAAGCGATATTCTGCATCCTGGAAGCGATGGATGGGTTGGTGCCTTCAACGACAGGTGGATCCCGTGGGATCGGAATTTAAGGAAATACTGAATTTTTTGTCTGAATGTGCTGAATCAGGTCTGTCTTAGTGTGGCTCAATGGTTAGAGCGGCAGACCCTGATGCAGAGATCTGGCCTGGGACCAGGGTTCAATTCCCGCCTTGGCGGGTCTTGGGCTCAACTTCCTCGGACCTGATAATTCTCGCCTCGGTGCCTATTCTAATCATGGGTCCCACTCTGCAACTCTGGGCAATAGCTTGCTTAATCTCCACAACGGCCCCACCAGCGCTGGGATGCCTGGCTTCACCTTGGGGGTGCCCAGGAGTGGACATTTCACAGGGAAAAGCCAGGAAGGGTTCCACAGCGGTATGCGTTCAGCGCCAGGAAGCCTCAGGGTAGCAGTGCGCTTTACAAGTACAAATTCATTCATTCATTCATTCTTATAGATCAGTGAATAATTTCAGGTCGGCCTTATCGGCCGGACATAACCACATTGATGGAAAACCTGTGGGAGTGCACCCGTTGGTGTGTAAGTTGTTGAAAGGTATCAGAGTCACTCGTCCTCCACGACCCAGATATACTACGTTATGGGATGTATCAAAAGTTCTTTCTTTGTTGGAATCGTGGCCGGAAAATAAAGATTTATCTTTAAAACAATTATCCGCAAAACTCACTATGTTGTTGTGTCTTATTTCCTGTCGTAGAGTGTCTGATGTGCATGCTTTAGATTTGGCAGGAAGGGTTCTCTCTCCCCAAGGTGTTTCTTTCATCATCTCTAGAAGAACTAAAACGATGTCTCGTTCGGATGAGTATCCCACTTTTCCTCATAATGCTAAATTATGTGTTTTGAAATGCTTAAAAGTGTATGAAGAACGTACTTTAGCTCACAGATCGGACCCTCTGGGTCAACTACTCTTGGCAATCCAGAGACCATTTCGCCTAGTCTCAGCGGCCTTTTTTATGGGCTCTCGTTTAGAAGATATCTTGAAAGCTGCCGATTGGTCTTCGGATTCAATGTTTAAAATATTTTATTATAAACCCATTGCTCATGTTTCTTCTGTTGTTGTTGGTCAGCTTTGAACCAGCATAATATGAGCCTCCGGTCCTGCCATAGAATAAAAAATTTTCCAGCATTCGCGAAAAGAATTTTATATTCTATTAAGGACACGGAGGCGAGGACTATCCCACCCGTTGGGACAGGTAAGAGTTACAACTGTCATGTTGTTTTATGATGCATATGATGTATGTTTTTGTCCCACCCTGATACCAAACTTGTGGTTCCGCGTTTTCAAACTTGTTTCTATTTTCAGGAACGGATTCCAAACGGAGCTGAATCTGCTGTTCCTCGTGACAAGGAAGCCGGCGCTCTTGGTGGATAGTTGTCTCGTCCGAGACTTGTTTTGGAGTTGCTCTCCGTTGAGAGTCAGAACTGTTGCTTATTTGTTTCCTGGACACTTAAGACTGCTTATTGCAAAGAAAGAGGCAGTCAAGATGGTGCCTCGATATTTTGTATACTCAGGACATGTTTGATTGGTTATTAAAGGAGGCGTGAAGGAGGCGTGGTTCAAAGCCTCATGGGATATGTAGTGTTTTTACATATTTACTGTTATTTCATTGGCTGCTGTTTGAGTAGTAAAGAAATTGAGAAGCATAATCCTCGTCTCTGTGTCCTTAATAGAATCTAAAATTCTTTTCGCGAATGCTGGAAAATTTTGTATTAGCGCACAAGCTTCAATGTTGCAGTAGCAGACGCGAGCAGATTGACATCGTATGTTTTTGCCATTCATTGAAGCAATGAGTTGGTCTAACATGCCGCAAGTTGTTTATTCATATAAGCTCTGCAATCGTGATTACTAGGCTTGATGCGGTCCATTTTTCTTAAAATTACAGCTCGGTACCCGGCCATTTAAAAAAAATATTCTTTTCCACCCGGACACTGCCTAAATGACGCACTGATAACATCTGAGACACTCAAGAGGTTTCCATGCCCTGCAATTAGAGAAAAATGCCTTAAAGAATTATGGTAACCAACACTCGATAAATCTCTTTTGATTTTAACTGTCCACCAAACATATTTGATGGTTAGGAAGTTTCTTATTTGCTCCTTTACAGTTCTAATGTCAAGACTATTGGGTGTCCTGCTCGAGACAAACAATTTCTTTGTTTCAACAAACACTCTGACAAGCTGCACCATGTACTAGAATTTTGATCATCAAAATTGGCGTGCCCAAAGGTAACCATTCTTTGATGTCTTTGTGATTGGGAAGGAGAATGGAGCATAGTCATGTTTTAAGAAAAATCCCCTTTCACCTTTCAGAATTCACTCAGCCCTGGTCCTGAGGAGAACCCGCAAAGAAAAGTGGGGTTCGAAACACGTTGACCGTCACTCAAGGGGGGATCTCAGTCTAATGAACATCAATGTGGAGGACTCTAATTAAGTTTGATTAAAAAACTACATTGTTTTGAAGCCCACATTAGATTTTTCTGGATCTCCCACAGAATTCCAAGAGCGATAGTTGAGAATATTTTGCTCTGATTTTTTCTACTACAGTACTGTTGAACAATGAATTGTTACAGACCTTTTCACATGTTTTTCTTAATATATTGTTCACATTTGAGCACATAATTGGTTTCACATGGAGCACAATGCTTTTAGACAAATTTCCATTTGATTGTGGTTTTCTCTTTTTTTCCTTTTTTTGTATGAATGTCAATTTTTTGAATAGGTATGAATTTGATGTACGAAATGAATCAGAGGCCAAGTTTATTTAATAAAATGTCCTCTATGCTGAAGTAAAAGCAAGTATGAACTTTACAACCACCTTTTGTTGTTTATAGTATATAGTTGTGAGGCCCAGGGTGGTTGTTGACAAGGGCTCAACCCCCCCTATTGTGAAGCATATCTCGGAGCCAGGCAGCAACAGTTGGGAGACGGGGACTGTCCCAGTAGAGTGCAATTTGTCGTTTGGCCCGGAGAAAGGCAATGGCTGCAAAGCGTCTCTGACCAATGGCCAACGGTCTAATGTTACTCAGAAGGGCCATCAGTGGATCAGGATCGATAGTATGATAAAGCATAAGCATAGTGGAAACAGTAGAGAAGAGTTCCCCACAATAACGTTGTATAAAAGTACAATTCCAAGTCCGGTGTGAAAAGTCAGCATAATCTGCTTTACATCTGGGGCAGTGGTGGGGTCTCATAGGGTCAAATGTGGCTAACGCCTTTGTTGTAGTGTAGGCATGGGGAAGAAACTTGTAATGCAGTAATTTGTGGCGATGGTAGGTTGACACAAGCTTAGGCTGCATACAGCAATAATACCAAGTTTTGTCTGGAAGGGAGTATCTCAAGTCACGCTCCTAGGCCGCTCTAGATTTCTACCCTCCAGTGGGCTTTAATTGTAGCGACATATGATATAATCAGGATACCAATCTGTCATCATCCTGGGCAGAGAGCACCAAGGACAGGGGGAGAAATCGGGAGGCTCCTCTGGGTATGTAGGCAGGATTGTGCATATAGTGGTATATAACCAGTGAAATGTAAACCTATCCAGGAGCGTTGAGTACGCTCCTTCTGAGAGAAAGTTTCATCCTGCCATTAACGAACAGGTCACCAGTCACATGCAACTGATGTACGGTAAGAGTGCGCTGAACTATGCGCTCCTGCGTGAGTGGCAGCCATGGGCTGTTCTAGAGTGGTATGTGCGGGCAGGAGAAGGTTCCACTATCTAGATATCTCTGAAGTTTAAACCAGGTCCAGCACGTGATAGAGAGTCTGTATGTCCGTAGGGTTGTAAGGTAGCCCTTGGGGCAAAGGACAGGATGGGGGAGGCAGGCCCGTGCCTTTACAGGATTAAGATATGAGATCCTCGCATCAGGGTGATACCAATAATAAGTGAAGTGGTATTGAGCCACCAGGTAGTACAGTTGCATGTACGGAACTCCGAACCCACCACATTCATAGGGAAGTGTTGAAGTTTCCCATATAATGCGTGGCCAACGACCCGCCCAGAGGAGATGTGTTAGGAGGTCCTGCAGCATGGAGAAGTAGCTGTTGGTCAACGGGATAGGAATATTTAGAAACAGATATAAACAAGTATTTGCAATGCAATCCGTCTCGCCTTTGGGACCTTATAATTATTAACGAAGCTGACATTTTTTGTTCAACGCGATGGGCATCTTCCAGTGACAGACAGCGCGAGAGAAGCTGCGCGCCCCTTTCCTTTCAGAAATACATTCTCACGCTGCATGGAATGCCTCTCGCGGGCTAGGGCCGGTGGGGACTTGGGACAGACTGGAAGCGGAGAGAGAGCCATAAACAGTGGCAAGTAGTTCAACCGGCATAGGGGCACTGTAGCCCAATAGCGTGAGGGGCCCTTTGTATTCCAGTTGTTTCTTTTCTACCCAACCAGGTAGAAGGGTGTCCAAGAAAAGCTCGTCATTTTGGCCTTGGGCAGTGTTATTTATTTATTTTTGCAAACATATGCAATACAACAACACATTTGACAAGTAAAGGAGTTGTTCAGCAGCACAGACACACCAGTCTCGTTTTCAGGCTGATGTCCACATGTGATCAGAAAAAGTACTGCCATTAACAGTACGAGTCAGCCAATGCCTGAGATGAGCTGAGCCATTGTACCATTTTGCGTGCTGTGGTGAGCAGAAACAAAATGTGAATGGCAATTCAACAGGTCATTGAACTGAAATCCTCTCTAAGTATTTTTGATTTTATTGGAAAACATGAGAATGGAACGACTGCTAACGTGGGTGTCTAGGCCATTCTGAAAAATAACAGTGCCGATGAATAGGATAGAATAAATTATAGTAGTAAGGTATATGGTACTACGCAAATAAACTGCAAACCATATACCTATGTACACCTAGAAAAAAAAGCCTAATGGAGCGTTAAAGGGGCTTGAAGCAGTACCTTCTGCAGCACATGATGTGTAACGGTGTAATCAATACATATATAAACAATGTCTTATAGAATAATAAATCTTTATTTACGCCACGTGATTTAGAGTGCTGTGGCACTGTTTAGGCGCAGTTCATTCTGTGCATGTTATTTGAATTTTAGAGAGACAAAATAAGTCACCGATCTGCGTCATTCTCAGCGGCTGTGAGAGCGGGAGAATGATAGACGACAGTGTTATCTTGCACTCCTGTGCGCACATTTTTATTTCAAATACTAGCCTGTTAATAATGAATGACACCAAGCCCTTCGCCCTGAACTTCGATGCAGAAAGCATTCTCTTTATAGTCTCGGTTGGGCGGGGGAGGGAGGGGGTGTCAGCAGGGCAGCTCCACGCACAGCCAGGCCCTAGCCTTGCTGTTTGTTTATCACTATCTACTAATTTATTCATGCTCTTCATCTCCAGGAAATTGCCTCTCCGTGCCCACTTTCTACTAAAGATGTAACTGAACTGCCAAGTGCAAGCATTCTTGTCATGTTTTTGAGGTTCGTGCAATCACAATGTGAAAACACGTACATGCCCTCACCACAAAAATAAGCATTTACAATGCAATAGGTCTCGCAATGACATTATTTTGAGCTATTGGCATTGTAAATGTAATTGTTTTTTTTTTTCCCCTTCGTGAAGCATTAATCAAATGGTGTAATGCAAAATGGCAATAGCTCACTTTGTTGTAACTGCGAAATCTATTGTATTGCATTTGTACTAGTGTCAGTTTTGAACTGTGTTGGAGGCCTATTAAATGTTCTTCCCAGGTATGTACCGTTGCATGATGGTGTGTGGTGATCAGAGCTGGTCTTTTCTCAGATCGCGCCCTGGGCTAACCCAAACTTAGCTCCCCATCCTACTTGTCCTCTTTAATGGGCTGTGATTCAAACATTGTGAGGAGTAGAAAGAAGGTGAAGGGGCAAGTAGTTAGCATATATGAACCATGCGCTTTCCTTCAATACAGTGAAATATCCGGACACTGTATTCTGCATCACAACCCCACTCCATGACAATTGTAATTAAAAAGTAGAAATAGCATTTTCTTTCGTCTCGCTTACTGAAACCCCACCTCTTCTCACGGAAGTGCAAATGAGGCACCGTCAAGGATGCCGAAGAGAACACGTTCGACAGGGAAAAGATGGACACGGGACACAATGTAGGCATCCCTCAACGAACACACGCAACACCATCACCACTGTGTCCTCCCTCTTTTTTCCAGGGGAAAAATTTATCAAAGTGCAAATGGGGCGCACATGCCTTTTTGGTGTAAGAGTTTTGTAGTTAGAAGCAAAGATATGTGGTGAAAAAAACATACCCACCACCCGTAATACCCCCTTTCTAAGAGCGCTGTGCTGTACAAGACTACGAAAAAGTGTTGTTGGCTACAAGGGGATCACGTGTCACCTCTTCCCCCACCCTACCTAGTATCAAAGTGCAAACGTACAAAACACACACGAGGGAGGATACTGCGAGCTTAAATGACCAAAAAAAGAGACGAGTGGGGATAAAAAGAACAAGCATTGGCATAGCCAATAGGTCTCGCTTTTGGGACCTTATAAGTATTTAGTTATGCAGCACAATATCCTTGGTGCAACAACATCAACTGTTGCATGGCTAAACACTTATAAGGTCCCAAAGGCGATACCTATTGGCTATGCCAATGCTTGTTTTCTTTGCCTCGTAACACTCCATACAGTGCTCGTGGTTTCAGTTCACTCGCTCCGTTCTCCCTCTCTTTTTTTTTTTAATGCAGTTTTATATAGCGTGAACCCCACCCCAATGTATTATTAAAGCACTTTATATGAGCGCCAGTTACTCTGCACAAGACCATGTTCTTTTTTGTAGGAGAAGGGAGATTAAGTAACTTGCTGAGTTGCCCAAGATCACAGGATGTTGCTCCAACGCCGAAAGAATGCTTTACGTGAGTGCCAGTTACTTTATGCAAAGGACACATTCTTTTTGTATAAACAGGGAGATTAAATGATTTGCCCAAGATCACAGGATGTTGTGCCGACGTCAAGACTTGAACTGGTTTTCTAGCTCTGTAGTCGCCAGATCTGCGCGTGCAAGCCACAGAGCATCCTCTGGTGCCATCTGTTGTCTGTGAGATAAGGCTCCCAGGCTTGCAAATTAAAAATCGTCTGTCCCCCATTGCATCCCAGCAACGAGTTTTAAAGCTCCACCTCGTGTGTGTGTGACTACATCGTGCAGACTGTGAGGCTGCCACACCTTGTGGCTTTAGTTCTGTACTTCCGTCAGCCGAAAGGCTCACGGATTTGTGGTCCGTGCTTCCACATCCCAAGTGATGCGACCCTCTTTTACTCAGCAATACCACACATGCTACAAACAAAACATTTTCTCCAGCATAACGATAGACTTCGATGGCTTAATAAATGGCTGCTGGGTGCACTGCAAGGTGAGAAGGAGCGCTCCCTTAAGCAAGAGGTGGCTGAATGAAAGCTGTAAATGATGCACTCTCTCCCGCAACTGTAAATATCAAGTTGTGACTGAGATGTGCGCTACTAGTAGCATTGGAAAACAAGACGGGGTGACGTTGAAGAGCGAGAGGAAATGAGAGATGTACACATGGGATGGCGAGGAGGGAGAAACAGACAGGATGGATTGGGTGAGAAGAGAACACTGGATAGACGAGGCATGCGGAGGAGCAGGAGACACGTGGATAGGGGTGGGGAGACTGGTTCTGGGGGCAGAATGAAACTGGAGAGACAGACATGGGAGGGAAGAAGATGGATACGCAGAAGACTTAAGAAAACAGAGTGAAAACTATGGGGAAACGGTAAAACTGGAGAGGGGCACGGAAGACACAAATATACGGATGGAGGTGAGGCGAGAGGAAGAAACCCTAGGAAACTGGGGATGCAGACATTTAGAAGGACACGGACAGGCCACGCGTGGGAGAGAAGGCAAAGTGATCGATAAGGGGACACTGGAGAGACACATGGGGAGGGCTGAGAGAAATAGGGGCGGGGAAAGAAGGAGAGAATACACGTGGGGAAACGAGCTTTGAAGAGACACACGAAAGGGAAAGAGAAAAAGACGCGCGGCCGCGAGACGCGCTCTGTGGTGGGGGAGGGGCGAGCAAGACAGAGAGGCAGAGCGAGGCGCGCGCGCGGGGGGGTGGAGGAGCATGCTGTAAGGCTTAATGAGCCATGAAAGAAAGGCAGATGGCGCACGCGCGCGTAACCGCAAGCTTGAGGCCAGCAAAAGCCTCTGGTAGCACTTTGAAAACCCACTAACTAAATGTCTCGCAGAGCAGCGCATGCGCTGGCTCAGGCGAGACCTAAAAAGTGTGTTTTTTAAAATAGGAGCACTCTGCTTTCGCCTGGCGTAAAAAAACCAAAGTGGTACAAAAAGTATAAAAACATTAACATCTCTACGGGGAAAAGTACCGCAGCTACAGAGAGTCGGTGAACGAGAGAGATCCACCCCTGCAGGTCAGTCAGGAGGGGAAGAGGCGAGAGAGACAGAGGAAACAGCCCAGGCTGGCTTACCTTGAGGGCGACGTGTTCATCCCGAGCTTACAGCCCTGAAGTTTACTCCATCGCTTGCATCAGGTTGGATGGCTCCCTGCTCCCTCGGCCGCCTCCCATCCGAAATGTTGTTCTGATGCTGTCGGGCAGAGGGGGGTCCTTGTTAAAAATAAACCCTCCCGGCAGCACTCCTCCTCCCGGAGCGGCAGCAGGAGGAGATGATCTGGCCAGATTCCTGAGCTCAGATGGTTGAATATAGATGAGCATTAGGGTCCTGCTGGAAGACAGAACAAGCTGTCGCCACGCCATTGCGCGATATGGAAAAGAAAAAAAAAGAAATTCGGAAACTGAAAGCGCGTTGTGCGTGCCTGCTCATTGAAGAAAAAATATAGGAACCTGAAAGCGTGTTGTGCGTGCCTGCTCATAGAAAGAAAGGAAAAAAAATAAAAAAATCCGAAACTGAAAGCGCAAGGAGGTGAAACACACTCTTTACCATTGAGAGCTTTTAAGCTGTTCACAAGTGTTTTCCTGGAGTACCCACGCTGAATATGCAGCGAGCACACGCCAACCACTCTTCACTTCATGAGCCGCCTTGGGGAAACTTGGCATCCCCCAATCTCATCATTTATTCAAACGTACTGGGCACAAGCAATTATTTAAGCGGGATAACACACAACCACAGGGTGGAGACTCAATATTATGGGCTACTGGTTGAGTGTCGTTTTTCGGGGCAGTTAGCATCGAGCTGTGATAGACTAGGCTTTTGTTTCGAAGATGGCAATGGGCTCTAAAATACAAAGAGGCACTTGTTGGTGTGATGCAAGTCTGAGATGTCATCCGCTTATAATACGGACGGGACACTGGGCTGTCAGGTGCATGAATGCATTGAGGCACTTGGCTGTGACATACAAGGTGGCACTTCGCTGTACGATGGCAATGCTTGATGCGCTGTGCCAGTGATTGTGGATCTGTAGGGCGTGTGGTAGTGATGGCACTGTAGGGTGTGTGTGGCAGTGGTGGTACTGAGTGCTGATTTGAAGGAAATGTATGGGAGGAAGGGGCACTGGACTGTGGGATGAATGGTGTGTGAGTGGGAGCACAGGGTGAGCTAGGGCGGTGGAAGGATCTCTAGGATGGAGATACAGCGTCTCTGGGGTCGGCAGGTGGGATGGAGGCTCGGTACTCACAGAAGGCGAATCGACCATGGCTGCAAAGGGGGTCGCGCACAGCACAAAGAAACAAAGGAGTTGCCCGCTCCAGCCAGGCTGAACATCAGCAATAATAACCGTGCCCTCAGCATGCAGGATTGGACCAAGAAACCCGAGGAGGCGAGGCTAAGGCGCGGAGAGGAGGAGAAAGCGTGCGGAGAACGAAAACAAAACACACATCACTGCATAGACCGGTCGGAGATGGTCCACCAATGAGAGTGCTTATCTTCCAGTCGCTAACCAATGAGAGAGCCGACTGGCGCGTGCTCCAGGCGTGAAGGCAGCGTGGTTGCAGGAAGCCCGGAGCGTGCAGTACACGTGACGCCTCCTAAAGATAAGAAATTCATTTGCGACCGCAGCAAAGCAGACGAGCCAGTCCGGATGGGCCGGACAAAAAGGCGAAAGGGCGGCAACCCCAAAAGCTCATTTCCAATGGCAGGCCACCGTTTAGCATAAACGGTGACGCCAGCCAATGGAAATGAGGGGCGGGGCTGCAAGCCCCCTTCTGAAAGTCCATCCACAATATATCTCGCCTGAGCGAGCAACGCATGCGCGCTGCAACGCTAGGCGAGACCTAATAAACGATCTCGGTCCATGACGAATATATAAATTGTAGACAGAAGGAGTAAGGCAGCAAAATGACAGGACCGTAGAAAATAGCTACATTTAGTTATGTCAATTATATAGCATTTCTGGTGTTCCTTCACATGTATACGCTGTACTTAGGCATGCCATGTGTCTGCAGGCATTTCCGTTTCTATATAAGGCAGCTCTGTGGCTAAATTTGGACAGACACAATCAGGTTTAGTCACTTTGTCTCTTAAATCGTTTACAAGCTTGCCCACAGTGGATTATCTGTTTTGTCACTTTCTTCCTTGCGCCTTAAGACCTATCCTGTTGATTCACCCGGCTTAACGCTGTGTGCATGATCAATTACACGCCTATGATACATTTGCGTTCAGACTGAAAGTTAAATACGGCACTACACCGTCACCCACTGTTCCCCTTACTCAATCTAAAGACCTGTAACCACTGTTATGCTCTGTGCTAACCGCACCTGACAAGCATGGGTGCGCCCTTTTAAAGGGGGCATTAACCAAGACCGCCGGCCCCAGATACTCAACACCTCTCCCAGTCTACCTCACACTCCCCACAGGTAACGGCCGACGGCATCAGTCTTGCGCGGTGCCCCTTCCCTGGCTTCACACACACTCTACAGGTTTCCAGATATCCCGCTCTATTCGCGTCATGGCAGCGCACACCAAGATACGTAATTAGCCCAGCAGTGCTTTGTCCTATCATTCAGCCTCCTCCAATGGCGAATACTGAAAGAAGAGAGGCCTCCGTAAATATAACGGCCATGTTGTAATGGGTGCCTACCGGTCCCAGGTAATGAACGCCCCCTCACGACACAAGAGCATGACTTAACAGGTCATCATTTACAGATTTATCGTTTAAAACAAATATGACAAAAGTACAAAATACAAAGTATAAATAATATTTAGTAAAAACTTTAGAGCTCCTCGCAGAAGTGAACCACCCCAGAAAAAAAGAAGGCGCTCTAAACTTTTCTGACAACAAATGCAGCTGTCATCATACTTTGGGAGATTAAGTCACTGGCGCAAAAGGTGCACAGAGTAAACAAAACTACCTTAAATTTGTAACTGCAAGCAGCGACCTCGGGGCGAAGGGGTGGTGGGGGCGGACGGCACAGGAGAGTAAGTGACAGAGATGTCATCTATAAACAGTGCTAACTCGGCAATAGTCAGACGGGAAGAAGGAAGAGAGGCCATCACACGCTATACAGTGTGATGGCCAACAAAAATATTCTCTTAGTTAAATAGCCGGGAAGGAGGGACATATACACTAATGCACCAATAAGAGACCAGCATTTCTGAATGCCACAGATAACAAGCAATGGCAATCGGTGGGTGTGCCAAAACCCACAGAAGAGATACAACAGGTCTTGCAGACAGCGCAATCGATGTCGAGGCTCGAACTAAAAACGTAGTTGTACCACCATTTTGATAATGGCAATTTGCCCTTCTAAATAGAGTGGAAGTTTGACCCATCTTTCTAGCTGCAAAGTGAGCTTATCTACTGCTGGGTCATAATTCCTGCATTCCACATCGGATATGTCCCTAAGTAAAAAGACACCTAGATATTTATGGCATCAGTGCACCGTTGCAAACAACAGTCAAGGCTGCAAGGCATGGTGACTTCTGTAAGGAGAAAAAGTTCAGATTTGCCCTAGTTAATCAACAAACCAGAGAATGAGCCAAACCGTACAATATCACGAAAGGCGGGGGAGGGGGGAGATTAGCTGAGGGATCATGCACGAACAAGAGAATGTCATCTGTGTTTAGGGATAACGGATCCATGGCAGTAATAAAAAGTAAGGGGGATGGGTGGCAGCCTTGGCGCATGCTCCAAGTCACCAGAAAAGCCCCTGTGAGAGTACCATTCACTCTCAGTCACGCCACGGGTTCCCTATAGAGCAGCATAATAAGGTTGCGAAAGCCGTTAGGGATTCCCAGCTTAGCCACCATCACTCACAGGAATGACCATTCAAGCGAGTCAAACGCTTTTTCGGCGTCTAACACCACGACTGCCACTAGAATTGTAGGGGATACCCGATTTAGAACAGCAAAGACAGCGCAGAGATTCATCAATGTGAAGCGGTAGGGGACAAATCCTGACTGCAGGGGTGAGATTATTTGCTCCAGCAGATGGGAAAGATGAGTTGCAAGGACCTTAGTCAATATTTTGTTATCATGGTTCAAGAGAGATCTGGGCCTGTAAGAAGTACAAAGATGTGGGGGTTTACTGGGTTTCAAAAGTAAAGTGATGACAGCTTCACGGAGGGACAGGGGTAGCACGCCAGACTGCAGAGACTCTGCATACGCCTCTAAAAGGTGAGGTGCTAAGATTTTCTTATAAGCTTTATAGAAGTTCCCCGTAAATCAGTCAAGTCCAGGGGTCTTAGAGCCACTAAGGGTATCGATGGCCTGTATTATATTCTCACACACGATTGGGGCCGTCTGAAACTGCTTTTGCCCAGACGTGAGCCACACCATAGCTATTGCGGCCAGATAGTCTGCTAACATTGTAGTGGTCTCCACGGCACAGGTAGTGAATAAATGCCAGTAATAGTAAGTGAATATTTGTGCAATTGCAGCAGGGTCAATAGCGGTAGTGCAAAAAGAACAACTGATGGACAGAATGCAGAACAATGTCATACATTCACCCCAGTACAGAGATCTGGGCCTAAATCCATCGTTTTTTTGCTCCCCATGCCATTCCAGTTTTAATCCAGCCATATGCAAATCAGTCTTGACCCTGCGTCCAATGGGAATAGTCCAGCCTGAACTGCCAGGCCAGGTCCTCCCTGGACTGGAAGCAAGCATCCTAGGACCGGTTTCGGGGTTTAAGCCCTAAGCCCTCATTAAATAAAGAACGATGGTGTTACCAAGAATCTGGTCCCAGGATGCTTGTTTCCGGTCCAGGGAAGACATGGCTTGGCAGTTCGGGCTGGACTGTTCGCATGAGGCAAAGGGTCAAGACTGATTTGCATATAGCTTTGTCTGAACTGGGGTGGCGAAGTGAGCTAAAGAACGATGATGGATTCAACCCAGATCTGTGACTGGGGGTGAGTGTCTGAAAAGTTTCAGCGCTCCGTCCATCATCTCCTTGTGTTTGCTTCAATAGCGGTGGTGCCATCATCCGCTAGGAGTCCCATGACTTAAGTGGAGTGGTAGTTTGGCTAGAGTAGTCGTGCCAAAGTATGTCCTGGCCTTTCGCCCTCCCCAGATTGATGGGCTCTGGCGTATTTACCCAAGTAAGTAGGCTACCTCCCCATCGGCCTGCTCTCTGAACTCCTGCACTAGTTTGGAACGGCCAGACAGGGGAGTGCGTGACAGCTCGACAGCCTGATCAATGGCACGTAGTAGGTGTTCCACTCGATCTAGGTCAGACTGAATAGTACGCAGAACTCCCGCATGCTTAGCAATACATAACACTCTTATATAGGTTTTGAAGGCCTCCCAGACAGTCGAGCATTTGTCTACAGAGCCAACGTGTGTTTGGAAATAGCTTTGAATTTCATTCTGAATTTTGGAACGGAAGATATCATCATGTAAAGCATTTTCTGGGAACCGCCAGCACAGGGCGTACGGGTCCCGGTATGGCAGAAGAAGCGCTATCATGACTGGTGCGTTATTTGAGAGCGTGCAGGGTTTGTGAGTGATGTCTGTGAACCATAGCAAGGCCCCGCGGGACACATACCAGTGTTCAATATGGGTCCACACATTGTGTGGTGTGGAAGAGAACGTAAAATCACAAGCTTGCGGGTGTCGATCTCACCAAGCATCCATTAATTGAAAAATGTCAAGTAGTTTAGTAAGTTCAGGCCGCGAGTGAGGCTGCTCAGCGTGTTTGTCCAACCATTCGCCCATACGTTCTGAGCAGTTGGCGAGCATATTGAAGTGCGCATCTATGGATCTGAAGCAATTGCGTAGCTCTGCAAAAATGGCGGACATGCCATCGGTGGAGGAGTGTTCAATATTGTTTGGCAGGTGGTCCTCAGTGTCTGAGGAGGAGCAGCGCTGGACCTCCGCAGTGGCGAAGAACAGCTTCCTCTGCTTAGGGTCCATACGGCCCATCATGGCTATGCTGAAGCAGGGGAGGCAAAGAGCCGTCGCAACACCCACAAGGAGGTTTTGAGGGTCCCACAAGGGTGCCCCCCCGCAATGTGTGCAGGAAAGACATGCGCAGCAGCAACAGAGAGCGGCAGTCAAGGTCGCACCGCAGGGAAATAGTGTTGGTAAGGAGGTGCCAACACTAAGGACACTGTGATAAAGCGCCTGTGTGCAGTGCGGAGGAGGAGGTGGGTCAGTTGCTGTACACACAAGAGCCGCAGCACAGCACTGTCCTCACAGGATATAGGCAGCAAGAGGGACTCCAGACGTCCAGATAATGCAGGCTTGGTCAGGGGAATATATGTGCAAGCCCCGGCGTTGCCCCCAGAACCACAAGTTATGTCTAATAGTAGGGCCCCCAGTGCCCAGCCCCAATGCACCACATCCGCAAGGCCAGGGTACTGCACAGCAGCGGAGTGGAAAGGGCTGCAGTCACGGTAGTGTAATATAGGGTCCAGGCCATAGACCGTTGAAAAAGAAAGGTGTCAGAACATCCAACAGGCGGAGCAGCTGTAGAAGGTGAGCGGGGGCACTGCAGCGGTCACCACTAAACGGTAGGCTTGAGTGAGAGACGTCGAGTGCAGGTTGATGGGGCCCAACAGAGCCCAAGCGCGGGTGCAAGGGCCGCTTTGTGATCTCGCGGCCGTCCCCCAGCTGCCGCAAGCCCAGCTTGGCCGCCCGCCTCAGAAATGCTGGTCTCCCAGGGAGGTATGATAGGGGGTTCGTGCCACAAACCCGGCCGCAGACTTGGCAGCTGAAGCCAGCAGGCCCCGTGAAGTGAGCCGAGCACGCCGTGGCCCCACCCTTAGGCTCGCCCATGGACCCTGTCACCACAGGGCCTCCGAGGGCCGCGGCGGTCGGCGTATACTGAGGCAGCTGCTCCAGCTGCACCCGCAGATCAGAACCGCAGTCGGGGGAAGAGTTGGTCCACACGCTCAGGGAGGTAAACCGCCAGGTATAGTTGGGCCAAATGCCGCCCTAAGGAAGGAGGATTGGGAGAAGTCCTTGGCAACTTCAGAGCCGAGCGTCCATCTTAGTCACAAGCTTCGCCACACCCCAACTTTATTAAAGTTTTGAGACTGCATAAATACTTTACACATTGCCCTAAGTTAAGTTTGTCTGCTCTGTGCCATTGCTACCAGGGGTTGAGCTCAGGTTAATTTAGTGAGTTTGAGAGATCACCCTGACAAGGGTTTGTGATTATTCCTTGGAGGTGGGTAGTCACTCCGTCCCCCCCCCCTAAATAATCGAATTTCATATAGGGTCCATTCTTCAACTGTATTAAAATGTAGAACCACAGGGGCCTTGTTTATGAGGTAGGGAGTTCTTTGGAGCCACTGCTATATATGAAAGAGGTGAGATGAAAGTAAAATTTATACCTGGACCTCTCTGATGTGCAGGAGAGTAAGGGGATGAAAAGTAAATCAGAAGATAAAATTACCCCATGGTTGACTTAATTTTATTCTGGTCACCAGTAGGTAAATTTAAAACACCAGGAAAGTAAATTTGAAACAATAGGGGAGTTTTTCACCCCTTCCTTATGGCCAACATGTTTCATCCTAAACCATGAGGGCATAACAGGTCTAAGGCTTCTGTCAAGATCCGGATCCCTATGCTAAACTGCCTGCCTATATCCACTACTTAGATTTCAGGAGTGTCTAAAGTGAGTATAATGTTAAGATATGTGAAGAAAGAATAGAAAAAATACTTACTTGATTTTAAATATCAAGGGAGGTAATAGTCACCACTTCCAAGGGATAACCAGACAAATGTTGGTTACAAAGTCACTGTGGAGAGGAGGGGTGAAATAGCCACTGAATAACTTAACTTGTGTTACAGCTATTTCTATTATTACATTTATGTAATTCCTCTGTCACCCAGAGAGATCTAGGATAGCACACTCCAGTTTGGTTAAACATTTTATTGAAAAGAATCATTCAATAGTGCATCAGCGTTATCAGACCGTAAAACTAATTAGTCAAATGTTGAAATTTAAATGCACGTACTCCATAGAAATTAATGCTGGTGGATAGACCACCTTGAAACCATAATCCCAATGGGATAAACAATTCTTAAGATTGTGTGTTTTTTCTTTTTTTACACTACATGGAAATATGCGTCTAATATTTGATTGACACTGGAAATAACATTTCTTATTAAACAGATTTGTGTCCACTTCAAGCTCCAGAAAAGAAATACCATAACATTATGCTGAAATTTGTGTATTGGCACTAGTGAAGAAGAAAATAATGGAGATAGTGAATGGAAGCGGAGATGAAGTAGATGGGTTGTGGTGCCCCAGTCTGAGTTTCTCTACTGCATGTTCCCGCCTAGCTCCGCCTTCCCAATCAGTACTTTCTCTGAATAGACCTGTTTGCACTAAATAGTGCTGTCACACTAGTCAAGCAAAATCCCTGACTCAAAATAGGAAGGGTAAAGTGCACATTCGATTAAAAGTAGGAGCACAGCTTGAGAAAGCTTCTGCAACCATCACTATGGGGTCAAAACACACCACTTCTCCTCGCCAATTTATTAAGCAACAACCAGGAACTGTAATGGCACAACAGCGATATTTAGAAAAGCCTAGGACAGAAAAATTATAAAACGAAAAAAAAACACAAAAAACACAAAAAACTCTTAACAGCCTACTTCATTGTAAAATATTAGGAATCCATATCTGTAGCATATGTGCTTGATATGGGGTTACTAATGTTCATCAAGTCACATTAATGCCTCAAAAGCATGCTTTTTTTTTCCCTCCAGCAGGAGTAGGATATTAAGCATAACTATATTTGCCCATTAAAATGCCTCACTGGATACCTGTGTTTCTTTTGGCCCCAATCGTATCCCTCGGACCTTTCCTAGCCAAGTTGCTTGCTTATCCTGAATCTATGAATTCCCCCAAGTTGAGGAAACATTTGCCTGTTCATGGCCGTTCTAGCTAGCAAGAGTTTGGTCACTACTTCACAAATCCATTAACACACGCATCCTTTTCTATGTCTTTAGGAAGAATGTTGTGAGCCATCTGGCATAATTTCCTTATCCTTTACCCATGTCAAATTGCCCAATCTGATACTTGCTGTTTTTTAATGCCTGATCCCATTTCCCTGTCCCTTTGTAAGCAAAGTTGCTTGCCATCACTGAAAGCACTCATTCCATTTCCCCGCATCAAGAAAATGTTTTTTGGTAAGTCTTTTTTTTTTTTTTTATGATTTTCTGTGAATCTCATATCCTTATTGTGTATACACATAATTTAGTATGGCTCTGCTCCTCATATTTTGTATCCTTCCAGGTTTGCCAAGTAGCCTACGTGGCCTAGCCGCAATTAATGGCTTCTCTGGCATGAAAAGATAACGTAAAGACTGAATGTTAATTGTCTGGGCGAATTCATTTAGTGCTGAAAATTTGCAATTTTTCTTTTATACTTTCTTTTCACGTTTCATCACACACCAGCAGCACACTTGTGGAAAGTAGATTTACATGAACCCATTTCACAATATGTTATCACACTAAATGTACCCAATGCCTAGTCCCTTGCATATTTTCACTTTTCTATTTATTTACAGTCGAGCAAAGACGAGAGTCCTAATGCAATAAAATAAAAGCAAACTACGCCCGGACCCTTCCGAGATCTAGGACTCTGATGAGACCTCAATGCACCAGCACACCAGAATACCGCTGTTGTTCTAGGGCACTGGCAGATGAGCCCTCAATCTATTGGTAAACGATGACTCAACTCACTGGTACAGCACAGAGTGCTCGTTGGTGGAGGGAAAAAAAGAGGAAAAGAAAAAAGTTTGTATGTATTGTGTTCATTTTCTTTGTTTAAAGGACGGTAGCCCTCACCCACCCTGAGGTAGCATGCTTCATCATTGCGCCCTACCTAACACCAACTCCATGGTTTACAACCCTCACAAGGAAAGGTGCTCACGTAGTGTTAAGAAAAATCTGGACAGAGTCCTTCGCAGTGGTTGGTGGGGTGTGTGGGAAAAGATACAGAAAAGATGCAGTAGAGCGCAGAGGGGGCAAAACTGTTAAAACTACCTCCTGGTGGACCTCTAAATATTTTATTGTTTTCCCCAGTGGGTAGAGAGTAAACAAATTAGGTATAATTTTACCCAATTCATGAGGTCAACATGTTTCTGCCTTAATCATACCCTCAAGAAAAAAGTGTGGAGGCAATAATGAGGATCAAAACAAGCTCTGCTAGTGCATCCAATAAGAAAATAAGTAGAAAGTTATACAACCAGTGATGGCGGAATGCATGCTGGATTCCACTGGTGTCTGAACCTACTTTCAGATTAGGTCACGCCTCAACTCTGCTTAGTGGACAAAAGACATCATCAGCAAACATGGGCTGTATTGATAAGATTTTGAGGTTGTGCACTGTGGTTTTCAGCCCTCCAATTTCCACCCGAGTGTATACCCCAACTCATTGCCACATCAGGAACAGACTGAGCCCCCCCCCCTCCCATGTAGCAGCAACTGAAAAACCTAGCTGAGGCACAAACCTATCAGCACCCCAAGATTTAGCTCTGGCCTTTACGTACCAGCGCATGAAGGATCTGCTGAAGCCGAAATACACCTGAACCATGCTATGATTCCAATGTATCTGTACACCACACACTGCTGAGGTCTAACTGTACTAGCACACCAGGAATTCATTAAACTAGTACACCAACAGACCACGAACCTACTTAAACACCATGGTACTGACAATGCCAGATCCTGAAGAGGACCCAGGTCGCTATGTAGTGGTACAACAATAAATCGGAGGGCGCCAACACAACAGTACGCTAAGCAACCACCACAATCCAAGGCATGTTACGTCCCAAAACTAAGATTGCCCACCTCACTAAGAATAAACAGGAGACAAAGTCTACAGGTCAGTGCTTCCCAAACTGTGGGTGACAAGCCCATGTTTGGTGGGTCACTAAAGTCAAACCAATAAATAAAGATGCCTTTAAATTCTATGCTTATCAAAGAGAGTTCACGTCAGGAAAATGTCTTCTGCTGCTTATTTTTTTAATTTTTAACATGGAGACTGGTGTTTACAAACTGCTCTCAGTTTTCAATCAGTGAAAGAAAAGAGTGAATTATGTCACATTCTTGCTTGGGTAAAAGAAGTGTGAAAGGAAAGACTAATTTTGTCGTAACACGCACCAAATTGTAAATACGTGTCAGTGAACTGTACAAATTCAGCAGTAACGAAAGCAAAAATGAAGCCCATTTATTTTTGTAATTCGTAAGCGTGATGGAAACAAAGATTTTAATAAGAGCAGAATATATCAAAACATTTTACGTGGCGATGAAGAAACAATAAATATTACCTGAAACCCAAATATCAACACATTATCGTTTGTGTACAATTGTATGTCTGAGCAAATTTAGTGACCATTGCAAGGGAAAAGGTGCTGTCTACAAATGACGATGAGCTACCACACGACGCTTAAGTTACATAAAAAAAATCGCCTACCTCATGTCCATTAATGGTAGGTGGGTTGCAAAAGTTTGTCGTACTAAAAAGTGGGCTGTGGTTCTAAAACGTTTGGGAAGCACTGTTGCAGGTCATTCTTTACGCCTTTTTGTTGCTATGTTTAGCGCTCTGCTTCAATCTGGAGATACGATAGTACTTTATAAATACCATCAATAAAAATATATATTATAACAATGTACAAATAACTTGCTTCTTTATGTAGCGCTTCATACTGTGCTTCTGCCTTAAGGCGCTGAGCTCGTTTTAGGAATCTAAGTCTTTGTTTCCAGTGGACGAACACAGCTGAAGAGAACTGTCTAGGGTTGGAAATATGGTGGCCTGCGGAAATGGAGAGAGGTGGCAACCCTATTTGAGTCCCACACCCTATTACAAGGTGTACTGCTTCGGACTGAATAGTACACTATAGTGGTTTGCTCCACCGCCCTCCTCCCATTTGCCACAATGTAATTTTGTAAACGTTCTCGCTGGACTTTTCCTATGAGATCTCATGCGACTTCTTTCTCCTTACTTCTCACTTTTTATGCTTCCTAAGTTGCCACGTCCATGCTTCCCCCGTTCTCTGGCTCCTATTCGCCTACTGTCCTCGTTCTCCCCTCCTTCACACATCTGCTTCTGCCCACCTTGTTGGTTTCAATCCCTTCGCCTCCACCAGTTCATCTTAACTAACACTTTTCCCCATTTGTTCCGTTAATGGTCCGCAATACCGTGATGTCCTCACTGAATCATTAGGAGTCGTAGAGGCTTGAGATGTACTCTCGGAGATTCTTCCCACCCCCTTTTTACTTGCTCCAAATCATCTCACCAGTCAGAAAGTCGGTGATGCCCTCGTTAGGACTCTGCTCGGGTGCCTTCCTCTTGCTCATGGATACGTTTTGATGCCGCAATAACCACAGATGAGCCAAAATGTGTCTACCATAAGCTAAACAAAGGGTTAAATGTAAATAGGGTTAAAGCTGCAGTCAGTGTTGGGAGGACGCACAAAGCTGTGACGCGTTACGTGTTTACGTCACCACGCGGAACGTAATGCATGGTAGCTGTACTTTAGGTTCGCGTGAGCGTCAAATCTTCTCTGATCTGATTAGATAGCTGACCTGTAGCGCGACAGCGTCATCTGCTGGATCCTGACGTGTGCTACATCGCCAATCCACATACAAGCGATTCACCGATCACCAGAGAAAAACAAGCATTGGCATAGCCAATAGTTCTCGCCTTTTGTTATGAGTCTGTTGCCATGCGACACATTAGCCTGGGTGCTACGCCGCCAGGGATTTAAGAGCTATACAATTACTACACACTGTTTTTTACAGTGACCACATCCAAGATGGCCACGGGGAAGGAGCTAGGATCGAGCTCCCGGGCTTTGGGATCACTTTGGGATCACTTTCGGTGTTAATCCCTGCTGCCCTACCCCACAGCCCCTGGGACTTGCCGTGTTCACAACGCCTAAGGGGTGAGCCGGAATCACGCTTGTGTGAGATGCCGAGAGCATCGAGCCACGCCTCCCTGCCTCCGGGGCCGGACCGATGCCTCGGAGGTGAGCGGAGGAGGACTGAGGCATCGCCGCACCTCCATGCCAGCTGAGCCTGTTTCAGTCCTGCCAAGTATCACGCACCAGGTGTGACACTCACGCATTTCAGTGCGGTGTTCCGCATCACCGCACTGAAATGCATTGTCACGCATTTTGCCGACTCGCCAGCTCGCGCCACCGGCGGCGCCTGTGCAGGGCTCTACTGCTCCGAGGAGAGACGTGCTGCCACTGCCAGCAGCTGCTCTGGGCTGTAAGTTCATAAAGTTAATCACCGGCATCATGATCTGACTGCTCGAGAGCGTGGTTACTAGGCTACAATGTAACAATCGTGCCTCAGCCTGCCTGGCTCCTAATTATTCCTGCCGCGCGGCTTAGTTTGACACACACACTGCTCTTGCTGCCAATAAGGGGGGGGGCGGGGCCGCCCTCTCAGCAGTAAATGCTACTGGCTCACACAGCCAGGCACTCACCAGGGGCGTGATGGTAATGACCCCGGATGGATCCGATGCCTCGCGGAGGAACGGAAGAGGACCGAGGCATCCTGGCACCCCTCCCTCCCCTCAGGTGAGCCTGCGTGCGGGTGGCAGAGAGCGGCTGTGGGCTTCGCGAGGGGACTTGCTCCCTGCTGTGCCGACACACTGTGCTAGGTGTCGGGTGCGGAGCCACTCGTGGGCGCCCGAGCGGGTCGCGTCCTACGCTGGCTTGGGGAAACGGAGCACTCGGCCGAGGTTGGGGGTGCTGTCCCTCTGCACTGGATCGGACTGGTTATGCCACAGGACCAGGTGCATACTAATACTAATGATCTCAAAAGTAACCAAGGATGCAAGATGTCCGCTGAGTTGGAGCTCTCCAAGGACGCTCCTGGGCTTGGGATCACTATTTTGTAAATATCCCTGGTTATGCCCTCCATCCATCGGGCTGCATGACATCAGCTTTCCGAGCAACCTTCCTGGAAAGTAAGGATATGCAGGAAAGCCCTGTAGCTAAGAAAATATCCTACCTGAAGTGCTGTCCGCCGTGACGATGACGTAGCTTGAGAGTGCCCGGACCGGTGTGAGGAGCGGAACCTCCAGAGTCTTGTTGGAAGTTAATGCCCTCTTTCCTGTGAAGTCGCTCTCCTGCTGGAGTCTCATTCCTGCTTCGCACTGAATCTGGATTTCATATTGTTGTGGTGAGGATCCTTTTGACTATGCAAGGAGCTCAAACCCCCCCCCCCCCCCTCCCCCCATCCCGGCGGTTGCGATCCTGGAGGTGCCGTTGCTCCGATCCCGCTTCGTCCCATAGCTCTGCTTGAACTAAGCCCCGTGCCCGGTGTGAAGGCGCCAAGAGCAGCTGAGCTCCAAGGGCTGAGGGGTTTCATCAGGGCGAAGTAAGGAGCCCATCACACTCTTCGATCCTCTAGGTGACTCCCATTTCCATGCTGGTTTCCATACTTGGAGGTCCTAATCCCTGGTGGTAGGGTTTGCCCCGTTATGATCCCACACCCTCACCGCCACTGGAGGCAAGCCAGCCTTCTATCCCACCGGTATGATGTTTTATTAGGGAGTTAGACTAGAGTCCCTGGCCCTGCACTTCTAGTCGCCTCCTGACCTCAATCTTATTGTATTTTCCTCACTCGTCATCCGGATTATGTGTACTCCTCTTCTTATTATTTTTCTTTGCACTATCGCTACCCTAGTGGCCCCTCTTCTCCCTATCATGGCTTCCACTCGAATTAAGTCGGGAGTTAACTGCTTCAAAGTCATCTATCCCCCTAATCTGTCCAAAGCAGCAGCAAAACGGTTCAAGCACAACACCATTGAACAATTCCCTGATTCCCTCTTTGTCGATCAATTCCATAATGGGCACCTAGGGAAGCTCAAAAATGACTTCATTTTTTTCACTCACGACATCCCTTCCTGGACACCCGCTTCTTCAATTTCTTCAACGTCTCCTCCTCCTCATCTATCCCGCATGGACAGTGGCTAAAAATTTCCCCCTCCACTAGCTTTAATGGCTCTCTCACCATTACACTCTACAATAATGGCACTGTCATGATTCAAGCTACAGACTCCTGTCTCTCTCTCTTTGACCATCTCTTCCACTCCCTTCGCCCAACCCATACAACTATGATCTCCCTCGACTCTTCTTTGAGCTCCTCTCCTTTCTCCCCCCCTGACCCCCCAATACTCCACCAGGCCGCTCTCCCGGGAGACACAGGCCTACCATTTGTTCGCCCCTGCCTTTGCTCCCTCCTCTCCCTCTCTTCCCCCTTCCCAAAATGTTCCTCCCCCTATCTTGTCTGCCTGGCCTCCGGCCTCCTCACCCCCTCCCCACCCTGCATCTGCCTGATTCTCCAACGTTTTCGCCTCCCCCTAATCCCCCTAATCCAACCCACCTCCCCCCTCTTATTCCACCTTACTTACAACCTGGTCTATCGACCAACTTTCCTTACCTCCCCCTTTCACCTCATCCCTTTCCGCTCTTCCCCGTCCCCCGTACCCTAAATTCTTCTCTCCCACCTCCCATCTATCTTCAACCCCACCTTCCTCATCCCTTGCCTCCCAACCTTGTCTCCCTCCCCAACAACTCCTTCCTCGTCTCTCCCTCTGGCCTTGCAGTCCCTTACTCCTCCCTCAGTTTCCATCTAGCCCAATCCCCCCCACTCCACCTGTTACCGGTCCCCCTACATTCACCTTTCATAGCCTACAGTACCTGTCCAGCACCATCCTCTCTTTTCTCCCCATACCTCTGGCCTTCCTTGGACCCCCCGCCCTCCCCCCCCTGTACAGCTCCCTCTCCTCTCTTCTCCACGTACCCTTGGCCTTCATCTGACCCCCGCCCTCCCCTCCCTGTTCAGCCTCTTCTCCCCTTACCTCCGGCCTTCATTTGTCCCCCCTCCTACTCCTCAACTTTCTCCTCATACTTATGATCTCTTCTCTTCCCCTCTGTTCAACACCAGTAAAAATATTTCTCTTCCCACCACTGTTTCACCATCCACTCCTATCGCCCACCATCTGTCCTCACCTTCTACCCTTGCTCCCCAACTCCCCACCTATTCCCCCACCCCTCCCCTCCCTCCCTCACCCTCTGCACTCCTCCCTCATCCTGTTCCCCCATCCCGCCCCGTCCTCCCTCACTCTCTGCACTCCCTCCCGTATCCCGCTCCTCCATCCCTCCCCGTCCTCCCTCACCCTCTGCACCGCCTCCCTTAACCCGTTCCCCCACCCCGCCCCGTCCTCCCTCACCCTCTGCACTCCCTCCCTTATCCATCGAGCCACCCAACACTCCGTGCTCAGCTCTCGTCTCCCTGGAAAATAAACTTGATTCTCTCATCTATTCCATTTCCCAGCTTGTAGCGTCCATCTCACTTTTAAGCGCCAAGTTGTCCCCCTTCCCTAACAACCTCCCGAGGAGTTCCTTGCTCCCGCGCCCCAAAAAAGCCAGCCACAGTCTGTCCTCTGCAGACATCACCAACTTACTGGCCAGCTACATGACCACCAACGTCACACCCCCTCCACCTTCCTCTCCTAATAATCCTACGCAGTTCCCTATTCAGACCATCTCCTCTGTCAGACCTTACCAGCCTCCCTCTTACCGGGCACCCTCATTCAAGAATCTTATCCCTATCTCCCTTAACAACCCCAACACCCCCATCACCAAATCATCTGCGTCAGAGCTGCACTGCTTGCTCCACAACTGCAGATCTGCAATCAAACACAAATTGGAAATCTCTGATACTATCACCCACCAGAATCTTGACATGTTCTTCCTCACTGAGACCTGGTTTAATGACTCCTCTCATACTTTGTTTGATCTTCTGGTACCCACTGACTACTCTATCCTCAGAAATGACAGGGCAGACAAAATTGGGGGCGGTGTCGCTATCATCGTCAGGAACTCCCTTCAAATGAAAGCCTTCCCTACCACCCTTTTCCGTACATTCGAATGCCTATCCCTAGAACTTCAAATACATCACGGCTCATCCTTTAGATTCCATGCCATCTACCACCCGCCCGGTAACTGCTCTTCCTTTGTGGAGGAACTGACTGACTTCATCAGTGACCAATTTTCTCAAAGTGACAGACAGATCTTCCTGGGTGACTTTAATCTCCACTGGGGCTCTCTGGAAGACTCGGCTGCCAACAAGCTTGCCACCTTTCTCTCAGCCAATGACCTCTTCCAACATTGCTCGGAAACCACACATTCCAAGGGCTCAATTCTGGACCTTGTCATATCCAAAGCAGACCTGCTGACTACTGCTCCCCCCATCCATGTAGACTGGTCTGACCACTTCCTCATTCCCTTCCGTTTTCACCTATCGCACGTTATAACTCTCGGCCAACCTAAAAGAGCTACTACCTGGTTCCGCAACACTAAGAACATTGATCTTGACACTTTTTGTGATTCTGCTATGCGGGCACTTCCTAGACTAGACCCTAACGTGGATGTCAACGTTCTCACTTCTCAGTGCCTCTCAGTACTAGCAGTCGAAATCGACAATGTCGCTCCACTCCAAAGCAAAAGGAAAAGACCCACCCCCTCAGCACCTTGGTTCAATAAAGCTCTCTACGATGAAAGGAAAAACCTTAGAATCCTGGAGAAACATTGGAGAAAATCTCCTTCCACCTCCAATCTCTCTCTTTACGTTCAGCAAGATCCAAATATCACAACCACATCTTCCTTGAAAAAGCATCACATTTCAGATCCCTCCTTGACTCAGCCAAAAACAGACCCAAAAAACTTTCTGACCTCATCAAAAACCCAAACTGTTCTCCCCTAACCATTAAGCCTGAGGATTCCACAAAGAAAGCGGCAGATTTCGCTATATTCTTTGATGAAAAGGTCAAAGCACTGGTGGATCAGGTCGCCCACCCCACCCCCATTGAGGAGCGGAAATCCTTAGTTACCTGGCAGAACTTTGACGTCATCTCGGAAGATGACCTCCTCAAATGCATCCTCGAAACTAAACCCTCCAACCATTCTTCTGACCCCATCCCTAGCGACATTGCCATCGATTTCTACACCTATACTCTCTCTTACTGGACCAGGCTAGTCAATCTCTTCCTCAGTCAAGGCTCCCTCCCGGTTGCCCTCAAATCAGGACAGGTCACCCCTCTTCTAAAAAAACCCTCCGCAGATGCGAACGACCTCAACAACTTCCACCCTATCACCAACCTCCCTTTTCTTTCGAAAATCACCGAAAAATGTGTTGCGAAACAACTTTCCTTACATAATGGACAATAACCTCCTCGACGTCTTCCAGTCTGGCTTCATCCAAAATTGCAGCACTGAAACAGCCCTGCTGCAAGTGATTGATGATGCGCTGCATATACTCAACTCTGGGGAATCGTGTCTTCTGATTCTTCTAGACCTCTCTGCAGCCTTTGACACTGTTAATCATAGCATCCTCCTCAACACTCTTCATCAGAGAATGGGATTGGATGGCACAGTGCTCAAATGGTTTGCCTCTTTCCTCTCGGACAGATCCCAAATGATCAAGATAGCGAACAGTCTTTCATCTCCATTGGCTGTAGGTCAAGGCGTCCCTCAAGGTTCTATCCTGGCACCCACTTTGTTTAATCTCTACCTGGAACCATTAGGGAACCTTCTAAGCAAATCTGGGATCCATTACCATCTATATGCGGACGACACTCAAATCTACCTTAAGGTGTTTTCCGCACACGATCTCTCACTACTCAACTCTACTCTCAACTCTATTCACAACTGGATGTTAGCTCACCAACTCATTCTTAATCCCGCCAAAACTGAATTTCTCCTCCTCTCTACCTCTCTCTCACCTCCTCCTGTTCAATCTTGGATGGATCAGCTGAACCTACTCAACAGCAAACCCATCATTGTCGACAGCGCTAAATCCCTAGGTGTCATTCTTGACAAAAGACTCAACCTAATCTCCCACATCAACTCTATTGCTAAGAACGCACGTTACCAGTTGCGCCTTCTATGGGGGATCCGTCGGTTCTTCCCGGAGAAAGACTTAAAAACCTTGGTACAATCTCTGGTTCTCTCAAGACTGGATTATTGCAATTCTCTTCTGACGGGCCTACCCAAATCCCACCTCTCCCCTCTCAAATCCATCCTCCATTCAGCAGCTCGCTTCATTTCAGGGTCTAAACGAAGCGACCACGTCACTCCTATCCTGTCCTCTCTTCGATGGCTTCCGATCGAGGCAAGATCTATTTACAAAACTGCCTGCATCTCACACAAAGCCTTACACACGTCCTCCCCTCTTTACCTGGCGAATAAATTGAAACTGTCCGGTGGCTCTCGCCCTTCTCGCAATGCGGAAAAGCTTCTGCTTGAGCCCCCCGTCTTCAAAAGGGAAAGATCGATGGCGCAATCCTTCTCAGGCAATGCGGTGAGAATCTGGAACTCGCTTCCCCCATTGCTCCGTGCCACCTCCTCTACCCGGATCTTCAAAGCTGACCTCAAATCTCTTCTCTTCCAAAGACACTTTCAGAACTAATACTTTCATTCTCAGGCCCCTCTAGGAAGTTTGCTCTTCATTGTAAATTTGCACTTTTTCCTGTACACTCCTCACCCTTGCGTGCTGTGTTGGATTTTATGTTTGTGTACCCTTCATTTTAAGTCTCCTGTTTAATTCACGCCCTCTCTACTCCCTCAAGGAAGTTCTTCCACTTTAGGAAATTCTGTACTCCATGCCTATAGAAGTGCCTTCCCAGTGTGTTCTGAGTGACTGCCACTTATTGCAGTCTTATACCTCTATTTGTATTTTGTATCTTATGTATCATGCACACCTGTCACTTTTTCCTCTTGTAACGTATACCTCTTTTTGTATTTTTTTGTTTTTGTTATTTGCACAATTGTCACTTTTTCCTAATGTAATGTAACGCTTGCTTTTGTATTATGCTCACTTGTAACCTTCTCCTCTTGTAATGTTACTGTTCCTATTGTGAAGCGCTCTGACACCTTCGGGTAAAGTCCGCGCTATATAAAAACGCATAGATAAATAAATATCAAGGTGTGCTATTCCAGTGTGTGTGGCCTACGCCTGACCCATACATGCCAACATTTTGAAAAAGGAAAGTGGGAGATTTTGGAAAAATAATCAGGAGGATGTATTTCTCCCATTGATTTCCATTGCGGCCTGCATCAGGTCTATTGCCATGTATGGGACTTGCAAGTGTGCTGCTGCAGGATCAGATATCAAAAATACAGATATATATGTTTTTCATGGCCCGTCAGGAGCACGGAGAAAGCGCTACGGCAGGCAGAGAAGCTTGGCAAAAATGTTGTGCATGTACTTGCAGGAGCAGGTTACTGGCAGTGCATAATCTGAGTCACACAAGACCAGCCCCTGCCATCTGAAGCCGCTGAGGAACCGGTTTCAGCATGCAGGAATCAGGAGGCTGGAGACGAGCCCTGAAATTGGTAGTCTCCTGCCTGAATTGGAAGGGTTGGCATGTGTGCTGACCACACTAAGAGCACCCTATGAATAATGCATTGTTTACAGTCTGTGTCCGGCTGCACTTAACATAGAAATAGAGAGGATAACAAAAGGTGAGTACTGTCACAGTTATTCAAATTGTGACAGCTGTATTCCAACTAACTCACTGTACATTAACGTCAGCCTAACAAGATACATTTCTGTTAAGGGTATCTCAACGGAGAAACCTGCTCTAATTCTCTCTCTGTCCCAGAATGTTCCCAATTACAGGCCTTCGACGAGCAGTGGTATAAAGCTAGGTAAATTGGCGCCACTCAGGAAAATAACACATATATTTAGGTACAAGAAAAATTATAGTGAACGGTGCTGTAAGGTGAGGAGAACCACCAACCTCCCCCAGATTGCGGCCAAGGCCAACACACTAAACAAAACGAATCCTCAGCACACATCTATAGTGTATCAAAATATTAGCTGTAAATTGTAAGCACAAAAATCAACACAGTATTGTGAATTCTTCTTTTTCTTTCTTTTATTCTTTAGTTTTGCTTCAGCCAACACGTGTTTCGTCGCATACAGAGGGAAATCATCCCGCGACTTTCTCAAGGCTCTAAAATCTTAGGTACAGTCCTTTCTTTAGTGGTGATAATTCCAACCCACAACGGTAAAATAACTTCTGTCATCAGCGTTTCAAACCAATTCACATTTGCAAGGGATCTCAGTCCGACCCCCAAATCACGAGCTCGTTTACCGGACAAATCGGTCCTCAACGAAGCTCAAACACCGTGTCTCTCGAGTACGAGAACGTACTTTTAAAAATTAATACAGAGACACTATACAATTTGCATGTATTTAACAAAAGTCACTCTCCTTCAACAAATGCAACTCAGTAACACAATTGCCTAGAGGCTGATGCTATTGTCTTTACTGTTAGGACACAACCACTAACATAAAAAATCAGCAGATCAAACAGTTATTCACATTGCCAGAAAAGTGCACAGAAATTGTGAAAATTACAAACAATGAGCGATACGACTTCAGCACAACTAGTAAGCTTGGGCCATGCCCCAGCAATCTGAAGCAAGTGCTGAAAAGAAACTTGTGGAATGCACAAGTTACATTATGGCAGACTTCGAGCTCCCTTCTCCAAGGCAAAGCTTTTTCAGCTTTGCTGTTATCCATGAACTGGAGTCTCTCAATCAGACTTCAAATTCATTACCATCCCCCGACATTTATTGTGTTGTGCAGCCACCTTTTTCCTGCACCGTCTATTTACAGCCCTGTTTACAACGGCACTCGAAGCAAGTCGGGTGAACGTGTTTTTATATATTATTTGCATGTATTTAATAAAAGTCACTCTCGTTCAACAAATGCAGCTCATATTTCACAACTGCCTAGAGGCTGATGCTATAGTGTAGGAAGCTGGCTCTTTATATAGTATTGTATGAAAGTTTACCCCTGGATGGGGTGAATCCCCCTAGGCACAATCCATACCCTGCTATGGGTATTCCTCCATTTGAGATATAAAGTAAAAAAGACTCGTAATTCAAAATGCTCAGATGAGTTTCAAAATTATATTTGGATTAAATTATGAAGCCTGAATACAATCCATCTTTATACAGTATACCAAAAAGAGGTATACTGTGCAAAGAGTCCAGGTATTCCCTTATGAGTGGACAGGGGCTTGCTCTAGCAATTCCAAGGTAGTGTGGTCGTGTAGCCTTAGGCTTATCAGAGAGGAGTGTTAGACATCTGCAAATACACACATTAGTCAATAAATGGTACACAGAACTCTATAAAGAGATCTGCACCAATTTATAAAAATAACACTTATCTTTATATATATTTAGACACTAGAATCAATACAATCAGGTAAGTACGTTTTGCAAGAGAAATACCTTTAGGTTTTAAAAGTCGACACTTGGTGCAATTTTAATAGGCAGCAATGTTATCCTATGGAGGAAAAACAAATACTGCATACAAGTTCTTTACAGCGACTTATGAGACAAATTCTCAGGACTTAAGGTGAGTAGAGGGTCAAAGGCAGCACCAGCCCAATGTTAGTCTATGGTGATTTGTCCGGTCGAAAAGAGACTGTAGGTTTGGACTGGGAGACCAGTCAGGCTGAACCAACAGGTGGGCTCGGGTCTTTTGATGCTCGGGGATGTGCGGACACCTTTGATCCTCTTCTCCACAGGCCAGGTGTGATGGGTGCTAAGGTACTTTGAGGCATTGGGTTTTTGTCTCCAGAGACACTCACTTTGGAGGGGGCCTGCACACAGAGGCTGCTGAGGACGTCAAGAAGTTCACAGCTGGGCAATCCAAGGTGGGCTTCATCTCTGGAGGGCTGGGGGACCACGCTGGCACTATTGGCCTACTTCAACTCGAGTTTGGAGCAATGGGTTCAGTGGTGCTGGCCGGTGTCGAGTTTTCGCTCTCTAGAGTCCTCACAGTTCTTTCTTGGGTGCCTGCAGGATGCAGGGGAACAGCTCCAATGCTCCACGGGAGTTCCTAAATCTTTGGAGAAGTGCTGGCACTCCTCCCAGGCTTTGGAGGCACAGCACCTTGCATGGTGAGATAAGTTTGGTGCAATTGGCGGTAATAGGCGAACAGGCTGGCAGGGTTGGCGCCAAGCCAGTTGCTTCCTCTTCAGTTCTTGCACTTCACAGCTGTTCAGTCCTTCTTTTTTTGGGTCAGCATGATCTGATTTCCTTGTGTCAGGGGCTCCCCTAAATACTAGATTTAGGGGCTTTAGGGGACTGTAGGGTAGTAGCCAATGGTCTACTTACTCCTGGGGTCACTATGCCCCTTATATGACAACTTCCAGTGGGAAGTGGGCATAACCCTGTCCCAGAGTTTCCAAATCTGCCATCACAAAGGTGGCAGACTCTGAAATGTCGCATTCACTTCAGGTAGCCCATCTCAGGGGTGGAACTAGCCTGAAGGTGACCACGCCTCTCTGACTACTAATTTTCCCGCCTGTCCAGGTGCCAAATGGGACCTGGGCTGGGGGAGGGTTAGGGGGGTGGGGTCGGCATCCTCTCCTGTGAGGGAAGCCATATTTGAAGCCCCCTTGCCTTGGAATGCTAATTCGCAGGTCATCCTGTGGGAGGGGGTGTAAATACCTTCTGCCCGAGCAGGTTTTGTTTCTGACCTCCTGAGAGCAAAGGCCCTCACCCCTAGGTGTCCAAAATTTGACTGTTGTGGCAGGCTGGCTAGGAGCAGTCAGCCAGCACACTTGTAGTTGGTAGGTTTTCAGGAGGAACCTCTAAGGTGCTCTCTGGGTGCATATATTAATAAACCCATCACTGGAATCAGTGTGGGCTTATTAATATGAAGTGTTTGATACCAAACACCTTTGATTTCAGTGAAGCTATCATAAAGTTGTGGAACTTGTTTTTGACCAGTGCCCAGCACATGGATTTAAAATGGCTTCCCTGATCACTTGTACTGGCAGTAATTGATCTGACCAGTACAGGGACATATCTGCTCATGCAAATAAGTCCACACATGTAGTACAGTGCACCCTGCCTTAGGGCTGTAAGGTATGGTGTAGGGGTGACTTACCTATACTGCATGCAGTGTCTGCTGTCATAGCACACAGGCTATGTGCCATGTTGTGTTTTCACTTTTGTCTGCACCAAGACATGCAGCCTGCAATAGCAATTTGCACGAGTTTGGTGAGGGGTCCCTTAGGGAGGCACAATTTGTGCTTGAGCCCTTAGGGACCCTCTTTAGCCTCCTTGCCTTAGGTACAAGGGGTACCATTTACTAGGGACTTACAGGGAGTGATAAAGATGTTGCCAATTGGTGAAACAATTGTACATTTTTGGGAAAGAGATTTGGCATTGGAGACATGGTTAGCAGCAACCCAGTGCACTTCCATTCAAAATTGCCTCGATTATCAGGCAAATAGTAGGGGTGGTCATGCCTAAAATGGGTATTTTCCTACTCAACCCCCCCCCCCCAAACAAAAGGAGAATGGAACTAACATTTCCCAACAGAGTCTTCATCATCTAAGTTGAAAAACCTGGAAAGGCCACCTGCATTGGCATGGTCAGTCCCAGGTCTGTGTTCCACTGTAAAGCCCATACCTTGAATGAAGCTGGACCACCTCAACAGTTTGAGGTTTTCACCTTTCATTTGCATCAGCCATCTAAGAGGCCTATGGTCAGTTTGAACAAGGAAGTGAGTGCTAAACAAATATGGTCTCAGCTTCTTCAGGGACCAAACCCCATAGCAAAGGATTTCCAACTCTGATCTCTGGGGAGTAACCTCATGCTAATGAAAGGGACAGATGTCATGGCCATCATCATTGGTTTGGGATAGGACCACTCCTATCCCATGCCCAGAGGCATCTGTCTGCACTATGAACTGCTTAGAATAATCTGGAGCTTTTAGAATGGTTGCTGAGCACATTGCTTTCTTCAGAGTGTCAAAAGCCTTTTGACAGCTCACTGTCCAATTTACCTTCTTTGGCATTTTCTTGGAGGTCAATTCTGTGAAGGGTGCCACAATGGTACCATACCCCTTCACAAACCTCTTGTAGTACCCAGTCAAGCCAAGGAATGCACTGGCTTGAGTCTGGGTGTTTGGAGCTACTCAGTCCACAATTGTCTTGATCTTGGGTTGTAAGGGTTGAACACGGCCTCCACCTCCAAGGTGGCCCAAGTATACAACAGAGCCCTGCCCTACCTGGCACTTGCTTGCCTTGCTAGTGAGGCCCGTACTCTGCAGAGCCTCAAGGACCTTTCCAAGGTGGATCAGGTGATCCTGCCAAGTGGAGCTATAGATAGCAATATCATCAAGATATGATGTACTAAAAGACTCCAACCCATCAAGGACCTTGTTCACCAACCTTTGGAAGGTGGCATGGGCATTCTTTAGTCCAAAGGGCATAACAGTGAACTGATAATGCCCATATGGGATTGAAAATGCTGATTTTTCTTTTGCTCCGGGGGTCAGACCAATCTGCCAGTACCCTGATGTTAAAGTAAAAGTACTGAGAAATGTGACTGCCCCTAGTCTGTCAATAAGTTCATCTGTCCTTATGATAGGGTGCGTACCTGTCTTGGTAATAGCATTGAGATCTCTATAGTCCACAACAAACCTCAGCTCTGTTTTACTACCCTTGGTGTGAGGTTTGGGGACTAAGACCACTGGACTGGCCCAGGGACTCTCATAGGACTCAATCATCCCTAACTCCAGCATCTTGCTGACGTCAGCTCTGATGCTTTCCTTCACTTGGTCACACTGTCTGTACAGTTTACTTTTGACAGGCATAATGTCACCAGTGTCCACATCATGGGCACACCAGTTAGTCTGACATGGGGTGAGGGAAAAGAGCTCAGCATACTGCTCCAGGACTTGCCTGCAGCCAGTTTGCTGTTGGACAGAGAGGGTGTCTAAAAAGACCACTCCATCAACTGACCCATCTTTTGGATTCTGGGAGAGGAGGTCAGAGAGAGGTTCACTCTCTTCTTCCTGATCCTCATCAGTGACCATCAGCATGCCCCCATCAGCCCTGTCATGGTAGGGTTTAAGGCAGTTCACATGGATTACCCTCTTGGGGCCCCTGGAAGTGCCAAGGTACACCAGATAGGTGACCTCCCCTTTCCTTTCAAGGATAGGGTCAGGGGCACTGCATTTGTCCTGAAGTGCCCTAGGAGCCACAGGCTTTAATATCCTCACATTCTGCCCTGGTTGGGACTCCACAATTGCAGCTTTTTGGTCATACCAGACCATCTGAAGCTCTTGGCTGGCCTCAAGGGTTTTGGATGCCTTTACCATGTACTCAGTCATCCTTGAATGTAGGCCAAGCAAATAGTCCACTATGTCCTGCTCAGACTCTGTAAGTGGTCTCTCCCAGCCTTCTTCCATGACCAAACAGAAGTTCAAAGAGGGAAATCCCACTTCCTTCTGTGGTACTTCTCTGTAGTTGAAAAGCAGGCATGGCAAGAGGACATCCCATCTCCTTCTGAGTTTTTCAGGGAGTCCCATGATCATCCCTATCATGGTTTTGTTGAACCTTTCAACTAAACCATTTGTGGGTGATATGGGATGGTAAACATTTATGTCACATCACACTCAGCCCACATGGCTTTCAGGTAGCTAGACATGAAGTTACTACCTCTGTCCGACACCACCTCTTCAGGAAAGCCCACTTTTGTAAAGCTACTCAAGAGGGCCCTGGCAACTGCCGGAGCAGAGACAGTTTTAAGGGGAATAGCTTCAGGGTATCTGGTGGCATGACCCACTACCACCTGTATGAATCTGCTCCCTGAGGCCGGTGGAGGGTCCAGAGGGCCAACAACGTCAAACCCTGCCCTTTCACAGGGAACCCCAACCACTGGAAGTGGAATTAAGGGGGCCTTTGGGTGGCCACATGCCTTGCCACTGGCTTGACAGGTAGCACATGAGTTACACAACTCCTTCACCTTCTGGGACATACCTGGCCAGTAGAAGTGGGTGACTAACCTATTCCAAGTTTTGTTCTGGCCAAGATGCCCAGCTAAGGAGATGTTGTGAACCAAAGAGAATAAGAACTCTCTATACTTCAGAGGCACTATCACTCTTCTAGTGGCACCAGGTTTGGGGTCTCTGGCCTCAGTGTATAGGAGTCCCTCCTCCCAATAGGTTCTGTGGGAGACACTGACACCTCCCTTTTCCTGATCAGCAGCTTGCTGTCTCAGGCTCTCAAGAGTGGAACAGGTCCTCTGTCCCTGGCACAGATCTTCCCTCGAGGGTCCCCCTGGTCCCAGGAGCTCTGCCATGTGAGACCCAAGTTCCTGGGGCTCAGTTCCCTCTGGGGCTGACAGGTATTCTCCCTGAGGAGAGGGGACCTGAGCTTGTGTCTGATGTGAAAATGGTTTCCCAGACTTCTTGCCTTTTCTTTTGGAGGGTTGGGCCATTATTCTAGGCTCCAACTCTTCTTTTTCACCCTGGGCTTTGCATTGAGCTTTAGTTTTCACACACACCCATTCAGGTATAGCCAGCATAGCTGCGTGAGTGTTTATTTTGACCGCAGCTCATGCTGAGGACTCAAGATAATTTCCTAGCAGACAGGCTACATGAATTACAGAGGGTACCACTACCTTCTTTTGGCCAGTAGCCCCTCCACATTCTAAGGACACCATTGCCATGGGATGGACCTTAGTTTGGTTGTCAGCATTGATGACTGGGAATGTCTCATCAGTCAGATACTGTCCTGGGGATATCGGGTTTTCAGTCACCATGGTGACATATGCACCTGTACCTCTCAGTGCTTCAACTCTGATCCCATTTATATGAGGCTGTTGTCTGTATTTCTCCAGGTTACTGGGCCAGACAGCCAGGGCAGCTACATCCACCCCACCCTCAGAGACTAAAGTTGCTTCAGTGAGCTCTCTGACATGGTCAAGGCTCACCTGGGATCCCATTTGGAAAGTTACCACTGCAGGTACTACAGGTGCACTAGGGAGATAATTTTTTGGGACAGATAGGGTCTCAGTTCGATGCCTATTGACCTTGCAATTAAAGCACCAAGCCTTCTTGGGATCCCAGTTCCTTCCCTGGTACCCACCCTTGGTCTGTGTATTGCCTCGGGACCCACCCTCCTGAACAGGTTTTTGTGGGCTTTGAGAATACTCTTTGTTTTTGTCTTTAGATTGGTTATCACCTTTGCCTTGGGGAGGCTTAGCAACCCCTTCTGTTGGTCACACTCACCATGAGTTGTATTGGTTACCCTTGTCTTGACCCAGTGCTCTGCCTTCTTTCCCAATTCTTGGGGAGAAAGTGGACCTAGGTCTACCAGGTTCTGATGCAAATTTTCAGGACAACAGTTACTTAACAGATGCTCTTTCACAATAAGATTATAAAGCACGTCATAGTCTTTCATCTTGTTACCTTTCAACCAGCCACCTAGTGTTTTGACTGAGAAGTCAACAAAATCTACCCAGGTCTGGCTCAGGGTTTTTCGAGTTTTCCTAAACCTGATTCTTTTCTCCTCAGTGGTGAGTCCAAAGCCCTCAATCAGGGTATCCTTCATGAGGTCATAGGACTCAGCATCTGCTTCATTCAGTGTCAGGAGCCTATCCCCACACTTTCCTGAGAACAGCTCAGAGAGAAGAGAGCCCCAACACTTTTTGCTGAGTTTCCTCATTCTACAAGCCTTCTCAAAGGCTGTAATCCATTTGCTGATATCATCATCCTCTGTATATTCGTGGACAATCCCTTTGGAGTTCTTAGGGGCAAAGGCTTCATCTTTCTCCATATTTAAAACTTTGCTGCCGCCAGAGATGGGCCCATATCATCTGTTTCCTTTTCTATAGCCAAGAATTTAGCCTCTAAGTCTATCCTCTTGGCTAGTTTTTGAAGATCTGCATCTTCACTGTCTCCTCCTGCTGGGGTACTGTCAGTACTCCCAGTGCTGCTATCAGCAGGATTGCTGCTGGAATCATCATCTACGTCATCATTTAAGTCAGCATCCTCTTCACTTGTTCCATTAGGGGCATCTTCTCCTGTCTGGGTCCTAGCATTTTCTGCAAGCAACTTTTTCAGATGTGCCTCAGTTAGTCTAGGCCCCATGACAAGGTTCCATGCTTGGCAGAGGGTCTTAAGTTGGGACAACTTAAGGTCCTGTAGGGCCCCAAGTTGAGCTCCTGGGAGGGTCCTGCTGCCTCAGTCATGAAATTAAGGTAGTGGGGACCTTTTTTAGGAATTTGCAAAAACTAAAGCAAAACTTATAAAGGGCCTAAGTGACTTACCAGCTATTTTAAATAATTTAGAAAAAATCAAAATTGACAAAAATATTTATAGCTAAGGACGATTTTGGATTCCTTGGTGGTATCACCTACTAACCAAGTGATACAGCAGTTGTTAAGTCTTGTATCCCACTGCTGCACCACCAATGTAGGAAGCTGGCTCTTTATATAGTATACCAAAAAGAGGTATTCTGTGCAAAGAGTCCAGGTACTCCCTTATGAGTGGACAGGGCCTTGCTGTAGCAATCCAAAGGTACTCTTCTAGGGGATAGTGTGGACGAGCAGCCTTAGACTTATCAGAGAGAAGTGTTAATCATCTGCAAACACACACATTAGTCAATAAATGGTGCACACAATTCAATAAGGAGATCCACACCAATTTATAAAAATAACACATATCTTGATATATATTTAGGCACCAGAATCAATACGATCAGGTAAGTACGTTTTGCAAGTGGAATACTTTTAGGTTTTAAAAGTTGCCACAGTGCAATTTTCATAGGCAGCAATATTATCCTATGGAGGAAAAACAAATACTGCATACAGGTTCTCTACAGCGGTTTACTAGACCAATCCCCAGGACTTAAGGTGATACAGGGCAAGGTCCAATGCAGCACCTGCAGGTCACCTCCAGCGGCACTAGAGCGTCTGGGTGTAGTGGTACAATACAGCGTCGGGTGCCCAATGTTAGTCTATGGGTATTGGTCCGGTCGAAAAGAGGCTGTAGGTTTGAACCAACAGGTGGGCTCAGGTCTTGCGATGCTCAGGATGTGGGGACACCTTTGGTCCTCTTCTCCACAGGGCAGGCGCGACAGGTGGGTTTTCGTCACCGTAGACACTCGCGTGAAGGGGGCCTGCACACATAGGCTGCAGGCGGCGTTGAGAAGTCCACAGCTGGTTAATTTAAGGTGGGCTTCATCTCTGGAGGGCTGGGGGACCACGCTGGCACCATTTGCCCACTTCAACTTGGGCTTTGATCAACGGGTGCAGTGGTGCTGGCCAGTGTTGGGTTTTCGCTGTCTGGAGTTTCTCACAGTTCTTTCATGGGTGCCTGCAGGATGCAGTGGAACAGCTCCACTGCTCAATAGGAGTTCCTGAGTCTTTGGAGAAGTGCTGGCGCTTCTCTCAGGCTATGGAGGCCCTGCAGCTAGCAGAGTGAGACAATTTTGGTGCAATTGATGGGAATAGGTGAAAAGGCCGGCATGGTTAGTGCCAAGCCAGTTGCTTCTTCCTCAGTTCTTGCTCTTCGCGGCTCTTCACCCCTTATTTTTCCTTTTGGGTTAGCAGGATCTGAGCACATGGATTTCAAATGGCTTTACTTGTACTGTCAGTAATTGAACTGACCAGCACAGAGACATATCTGCTCATGCAGATGAGTCCACACATGTAGTATAGTGCACCCTGCCTTAGGGCTGTAAGGCATGCTGTAGGGTTAACTTACCTATACTGCATGCAGTGCCTGCTAGCATGGCACACAGGCTGTGTGCCATGTCGTGTTTTCACTTTTGTCTGCGCCAAGACACGCAGCCTGCAATGGTAGTATGCATGAGCTTGGTGAAGAGTCCCTTAGGGTGGCACAATTCGTGCTGCAGCCCTTAGGGATCCTCTTTAGCCTCCTTGCCCTAGGTACCAGGGGTACCATTTACTAGGTACTTACAGGGAGTGCTAAAGATGTTGCCAATTGGGAAGCAATTGTATATTTTTGGGAAAGAGTTCTGGCACTGAGGACCTGGTTAGCAAGAACCCAGTGCACTTCAGTCAAAATTGCATCGATTACCAGGCAAAAAAAGTGGGGGGTAACTGTCGGACCTTGTTCTTTTTACAAGGTTATCTCCAAACGTTTTGCCTTCTTACTCCGATGTTTCTGACCTTCTTTTGTTGGCTTTAGGATTATGGGCACTTTACCCTTGCTAATCAGTGTTTAAGTGCATATGCCTTTGCCTCTAAAACACGGTGTGATTGATTTTTCCATGATTGGCATATTTGATTTACTAGTAAGTGACTAATACAGTGCACTACATGTGCCCAGGGCCAGTCAATCAAATGCTACACGGATTGTGCCACCCACATGAGTAGCCCTGAAAACATGTCTCAGGCCTGACACTGTAGATCTTGTGTGTGCAGTTTTAAACTGCCCTGTTGAACTGGAAAGTACACTTGCCATATTTATTACATGTAAGGCCACCTTAAGGTAGTCCCTATGTAGCCCCATGGGCAGGGTGCAGTGTATTTAAAAGGTAGGACATATACTTTTGAGTTTTACATGTCCTGGTAGTAAAAAAACTGCTAAATTCGTTTTTCACTTTAGCAAGGCCTGTCTCTCCCATAGGTTAGCCTTAGAGCTGCCTTGTAGCACTTTACAACTGTATTTTCCAATTGGAAGCAGATAGAAAATTGGAGATTTGTGTCTTTGGACTCACAATTTAAAAACACATCTTTTAGTGAAGTTGGTTTTTAAATTGCAGGTCTGAAAATGCGACTTTTAGAAAGTTGGCACTCTCTTACTCTAACCATTCTGTGCCTTGGCCTGTCCTTAGAATACACGCCTGGGTGACAGCTGGGTTTTGTGAATTCACTCTGGACAGTCACACACAACGGGAGTTGAGGTGTGCCCTGCATATCCCGAAGGCCCATCACCAGGTTAATTGGGTCTTCCTGAGCTAGAGTTGTGGGAGGAGTTGACACCTGCACCTAAATAGGGCTGTGCCAGTCCACACACAAAGAGCTGTATACCCCACTTCAGTGCGTCTGGAGCTAGGGCCAGGAAGGAAAGGGTCTTGTGCACTACAAAGACCTTTCTTTGATGTCTCCCTACTTCAAAGGCTAAAATGGGTATAAGTACTGGACCTCTTACACTATTTACTCAGAACATTTCTGGACGGAGGACATTCTGCCAGGAAGAAGAACTGTTGTGCTGCCAGTAGGGACTGCCACTTTGCTGCTTGCTTTGCTGTGTTGGCCTGCTGCTTCTGTCCTGGGAGTGAGAGGATTGGACTTTGTCCTCTGCATCCTGCTGTCTGAAGTTTCTCCAAGGGCTTGAGTTGAGCTTGCCCCTGTTGGAAATCTCTGGGCCATCAAAGACTTCACCTGTAGCACCTGGGCTCCTCTGCTGAGAGCCCTACTTTGCCAAGTGGTGCCAAGTTTCTGTGCTAAAAAGAAGAAATCAGCACATTGACTTAGAGTGTGACTTAAGAACCAGCGCCGCTATACACTTTGACACTGCGGCGCTGCGCCACTGCCTGCACTGAAGCCGTTGGTTCCGGCTCAACGCAGCAACCGCAACTTGTAATGCAAGCTCCGATGCCGCCACCGAGCCTCCAAAGAACCGCCACTGTGTGAATCTCGAGTACCGCATCACTGAAGTCCGTGACGCCCGACTACAAATCTGCTGCCGCAACATATTGGCATCGACGATGCAAAATCGACACCTCGAGGCTTGACCCTCATGCTTCATCGACGCTGCACCGCCATCAGAACCGAGGCCTCGCTGCAATGCTGCATCGTCTCCCCTGTGCCTCGCATCACCCCGGGTGTAAGCGGCTCAACGACTCTGCACCCCCTCCAGGAGCCGACGCTTCACTTGCTTCAGTGACCCCTCACCTCCTTTGTGCAACGCACTGTCCCCGAGCGCCGTGCTGCCAACGACCTGCATAGCAGTAAGGTACCGAGGCCACAACTGCCTACGCAACGCCTCACCTCCCCAGCGTCTTGCATCATCTTTGATTCTTGACGTCTCCCAGGTACTGTAACCGGGGTCTGCGGGACTCCGTCCTCGGCCTGCGCTCCATCGCGATCGGCCTGAACTTCCATGTCAAGATAGTACCAGCCAGCGCTATTGTTTTTCTAATCGCTATAACTTTATGTAATATTGAAAAATCATATCTTGACTTGTGAATGTTGGAGTTTTGTCATTTTGGTCTTGTTTGACTCAGATAAACTATTTTTGTAAACTTGAGTGGAGTTCTTTTGTTGAGTTTTTACTGTGTTACTGTGTGTGTGCACAAATACTTTACACATTGCCTCTTTAGTTTAGCCTGACTACTCTGAGCCAAGATACCAGAGGGTGAGCAGAGGTAAACTTAGTGTGTACTACACTTGCCCTGACTAGAGTGTGGGTCCCTACTTGGACAGGGTGTAAATCACTGCCAACTAGAGACCCTATTTCTAACAGTGGCAATGTCAAAAAGGGGCATTTTTCTAGAGTTAGGACATAACGACTAACATAAAAAAGTCAGCAGATCAAAATGTTATTGACATTGCCAGAAAAGTGCACAGAAATTGTGAAAATTGCAAATAATGAGTGATACACCTTCGGGTGAATATGTTTTGATAAAAAAAAAAACAACAACACAACAGCAAAAACAAAAAAAAGGCTAGATTAATAAAAATGGGCACAGCTACATTTATGGGTGCTTTTGTCCAAATTGAAAGGTAACGGGTTTCTCTCATTTGCTAAACTGGTACAGTATTTTCATTTTACGTCGTGTTGGTGCCTCATGAAAAAGTATCTGCTTGTTTATTTAAACTTAGGCAAGCAGCTACGGGCGGGAGGTGGTGGTGGTGAGATGGCACAGGGAGATTTAGTTAACGGAATATGCAATAAAATGCAAGCAGCGACGGGCGCCAAAGCTGAACATGCTGCCTTAAGAAAAAGTATCTGCTTGTTTATTTAAGCTTATGCAAGCAGCAACTGGCAGGAGGTGGTGGTGGGGGGACAGCACAGGGAGATTAGTCTCACTCTCACACTGACTCATTCTCTGACTCACTAAGACTTGACTCACGCAGTCTCACATACAGTAACGTTCAGTTACACTCCCTGTCATTCTCCTTCATTCATTCTCAGTTGTACTCACTCTTCTTATCACTCATTGTCCTCACTTTGACTCACTCCTTCACTGCCACTCTTACTTTTACTCACACATACACAGATAGACACACAGACATGCTCACAAATACACACACTCTCTCATGGACACACACTCAGACATACACACACAGTAGTTAAAAGCATTTTTTACTACCTTGCTGTCTGTGCAGGTCCCGTTTGGACTCTTGCTACTTCTTTCAGCTTTGGACACTTGAAACTAAAACCTCAAACCTGCGCAGTCGCTGATTTGAGTTTTCAGTCTCTGCTCATTCGCCCCACCCTTTTCCAACTGTGTGACAAGTTGGGAAAGGGTGGGGTGACTGGCTGATTGACATGTAGCCACAGGTACTGCAGGGCTTAAGCCTGCAACGCCTGTGTCTAAGTTTATCTGTGACGCTTTTCCACATCACATATTGGGAGGCACTGAGGTGGTCCAGGGGCCTGAGTCCAGGGATGAGGGTTTCAGGTCCTCCCTGGACTGGAAACAAGCATCCTAGGTCCGGTTTTGGGGTATCACCTCTCATGAGCCTGGCTAGCTTGAATCCAGTGACATAGCGAGTAAGGGACCCAAATCTGGGAATACCCCAGCCACTTAGGATGAACATAGCAAGACAACAAGATGATGGACGGAGTGCTGAAACTTTTCTTAAACACTCACCCCCAATCACATATCTGGGTTAAATCCATTTTTATTTTGCTCACCATATCACCCCATTTTGGACCCAGCCATATGCAAATCAGTCGTGACCCTGCTACCCATGGGACCAATCCAGCCCGAACTGTGGGTAAGGGTATGCCCAGATGTCGGTCCCTTGCTTGCTGCGCCACTGGATTCAAGCTAGCCTGGCTGATAAGGGGTGATACCCCGAAACCTGTCCCAGGATGGTTGCTTCCGGTCCAGGGAGAACCTGGCTTGGCAGTTCAGGCTGGACTGTTCCCATGAGAAGCAGGGTCAAGACTGATTTGGATATGGCTGGATCCAAACTGGGGTGACGTGTTGAGCAAAATAAAAGTGGATTAAACCCAGATCTGTGACTGGGGTGAGTGTTTGAAAAGTTTCAACACTCCGTCCATCATTTTAGGTTGTGATGTTCCAAAACAAACCTTTTGCCAGGCCTAAAACTTCCTTTTTAATACATATATGTCACCTATAGGGTAGGCCCTAAACTGCACATGGGGCAGGGTGCAGTGTATTTAAAAAATTGGTCATGTAGTTATTTATTTATTGATTTATCGTGTTTTGTATAGCGTGAACTTGACCCGAAGGTATCAAAGCACCTCACAGCATTTACACATCCGCAACTGCATGAGTTATATTTGTAGGTATGGATACATAGTGACAGTATGAAAACGAAATATACAATAGACATCAGGATATACAGGTGATGCAGTTTTGAGGAAGATATGGTATAAGTATATATGACGCTTGATAGAGTTGGCACGTCATCAAGTGCAACATATATGCAGTACATATATAAATAGTACAATACAGAATTAGCACAGTAGCAAGTGTACAGATTACATGTGGAGTACATAAAATACATAATAACAGTATATAAGGTAATTTACGATGGCCAGCAGCCTAGATGGACGAAGTACATATTGAGGTAGCTAAGGAAGGGTGTTGTGGCAGGGAGAGGTTAGAGGCACAGTTTGTTTTCACCAAGGTAGTGCTGCTCAGATATATTTAGAGGTTGTAGGGAGTTAGCCAACCAACCAGACAGGTGGTTTAAGGGTGTGGGTTTAAGAATTTGTTGAAGAGGAGAAGTTTCAGTTTCTTCTTGAAGTGAGGGAATGATTGATTATCACGTAAATCTTGAGGAAGCGAGTTCCATATTTTAGGTGCATTCCCGGAGAAGAAGCCGGTGCGAGATTCCTCTTTCTTACATTTTGGTGGAATCAAGAGAAGGCTGTCCAAGTTTCGAAGAGGTCTCCTTTGGCCAGCTTTTGATAATTCATTTGAGAGGTAGGTTGGTGTTTCAGTGTAAAGAGCTTTGTGTGTTATGCAGACAGTTTTGAATATAGTTTCTGTCTCCAATGGCACATCAAGTCCTCAAGACCATCCTCAGGACCCAGTGTTTTGGATGAATGAATCCTATTGGCAGCAAGTACTGATAGGATTTATTCCTCCGAAACACTGGGCCCTGAGGATAGTCTTGCAGACTTGATGTGCCATATGAGACCAAAACATCGACTATTTGCCCTCTATAACAACAATAATAACACCACATGGTGCTTTGAAGTCCTTCGTTTAAAATTGAAACGCAATGAAGTATATCTCATGGACTGGTGTGTCTTAGACATACAAGGAGGATCCTTGTGCTTCCGTAGATCTTAAAATTGCAATGGATTTGTATATAAGGATCATAAGGTGGAGCCAGTGTGGTATTGTGGATGTACTGCTAAATCAGTAAATGTTATTTGGACTGTAACCATGCATAATGTATTTGACGTTTTATTGATGTAATTCATATAAAAAGCATCTATGTATGTCTACACCATTACATCATTGGTTTCTTTATGCATGAATATTTCATTGATGTTAATGGATCATTTTGTTTGTCAAACAGAAAGTTTAAGTTGAGTGGAAATAAATCATCCAGGAACATGTTCTTTTCTTGTACATTCAGCAAGTTGGCATTTTCTTGTCCTAACCATTTGGTGCTTGCAGCCTGTTTCCTGGGTCACATGACTTGGTGTACTTGGCAGTTGGTCTTTGTGTATTCCTCCCAGACAGTCTCACAATAGAGAGACTGGGTGTTGACAGGATGGGCTATCCAAGACAGGAAGGGGGGGGGCAGAGTTGTTCACAACCCTACTTGCACTTCTAAGACACTGCTTCAGAGCACATACAAAGAGCTTCACACCAGCGTTTTGTCCCTGCAGACAGACTGGGACAAGGACAAGGAGGCAGGAACTTCCAAACACTCCTGTGGGAGGGATGAAAACTCCAGAGGTTCTTCAACTTGAAAGGGGGTACCAGGTATAAAAGATTGGGCTCTCAGACCCACTCTTCAGTACACTCGTGGACCTGTAGAGACTACAGAAGAAGGACTGCCCAGCTGACCTGCTGCACTGGATCTGCCTGGACCTGCAACTGAACCTGCTTGAGGCCTGCCGTGCTGTCTGAGAAGCAAACCTGGACCTGTTTCCTTCATCCCAGGCTGAAGTGACTCCAAGAGTCAGCTGACTGACCTCCTGTCCTTAGCTACAGGGACACAACCAGCTCCAGAGGCCTCCCTGCAACTGTACTGGACCATGCTGGCCTCTGCTGGAGTGAGTTCCTGATCCCCAAGTGGTGCCTTCTCAGGGCTTAGGCCCTAGGCTGGCATCAGAGAGAGCTCCTCCGGGCCTAACTTAAGGTTCCACCGAATCCGGTGCAAAGCCTCGCCACACAGCTGCAAGCTTCATCCTAACTGACACCGAGCAATGCACAGCCCCGCAAAGCCTCTCCACACAGCTCATTGGAACTGACGCAGAGTGACACAAAGCCCCGCAAAGCCTTGCCACATAACTTTATCAGAACTGATGCTGGATGATGCAAAGCCTCACAAACCAACGCCAAGCAGGAGGCACACCAAAGAAATAAGGTACAATCCTTAGCGAGCCAAACTTGGTCCTGTGCCCAACCTGTGCTCCATTGCTGACAGCCTAAACTTGTGACTTTGTCCTAGTCCAGCGCAACCAGATACCCTCAGCTGGTGCGTTGTAAATATTGGCGACACTTTTATCTAACTCCAGTTCTACTGATTGTATTTTCGTTGTTTTGATCTTGATTAATTTATTTTTACAGCGATGAAAGTGTCTGACCTGCTCTTTGCTTTACAGCAACGACATCCGCGACTTTCTCTCTGTTGTTCACGGCCTCCTCCAACGCGAACGGAACTCTTCGTACCAGACTTTGTGAACGTCACTTTTCAGCTGCACTAACCTGGTCCCTGTATCCGGCTCATGCTCCATCGCAGGCGGCCTGAACTTGTGACTTCTCCCCTGTTTAGTATGACCAGGTGACTGCGAGTGGCGGTTTGTGCTTTTAGGCGCTTTAGCTTCTTAAATCTTTAAAAGTGAACATCTCTTGTTCTACTTATTTGATTTTTGTTTTCTGTTCTCATTTTATTTATTAAAATGTATTCTATATTCCTAAATTGGTGTGGGTTTTTTCTTGTATTGTGTTTTCACTTTATTACTGTTTAGGTGCTGCATAAATATTTTCCGCATTGCCTCTAAGATAAGCCTGACTGCTTTTGTTGCAAGCAACAAGAGGGTTAAGCAACGTTTAATTTAGTGACTTTTGTGGTTCACCCCGACAGGGATTACAGCTGTTGCTTGAGAAAATCTCAACCAACAACCCAATTTCCCACATTGACATAGTCCCCATTTTTAAAAATGGGAAAAACTACTCCCACCATCTTGTGTCCAATACTAGTTTTAGCAGTATTAAGGAAAGTCTTTGGTTTTGTCTCTCATGCTGAACATCTCCAAAACTGAAATCATTTACTTTCCATCTTCAGCAGCACCCACCCCCTAAGTAGTCCAACCCATTCTCCTCTGCCATCGCCTTGGCTAGGTATCTTGGAGTTCTATTTCAGTACAAGTCGTCTACATGATAGCTGTAAAATATTTGGCTGATGGTCAATTTTATGCTCCTCGAGACCTTGTCATTTACAAAGCGGACATATCTTGCACACCAGTGTACTCAACTGTAACTTGGTTTCTTTGCACACATACTATAAAAACACAAAGGGGCTAAGTTCAGTTTTGCAGACAACCTTTCTGCGCAGTGACTGTTTTTTCCCAGTCTGCACCATTTATTTTTAACAAGCACATCCCTTACGGCATCTTACCTTGACAGTAGCCACAGATAAACTATCTTTTTACGCACATAGTCAATGCTCTTGTTCAAGACCTCCTTTGTCCTACATAGGTCTACTTGAATCTGACTGTGTTTTTTAAAATCTCAATGGGTGATGAGAAGACTTTGGGCCCGATTGACAAATACATTTTTGGTCATAAATGTAGTCTCACAGCCGGAAAATGTCTAAGCTTATATGCATCAAGAAAAGCAAAAGGATTCCCTTAAAGTCCTAGATGGTTTTTCTACTGTGGATTTCCCTACCATGACTGCAGAGAACTCTGTGTTGGTAAATGCCAAGCAATGGGGGGAAGGTAGAGGAACATGGCATGGTGTGCCTTGAAAATGTGTGAATACCCACAAACTAGTACGTTTGTGAGGATTCGTAAACTAAAATCCATCCCCTTCTCACCCTGAAATGGTCATACAGTTACTCCATTTCCAGGATGGGAATGGGAACAGATCACCCCTACATCTAGGGAGATGTAGGGAAAGGGTTTTCTCCATGGGACAAAACGTTTTGCCATACGGAAAGAATGTGCATTTGCACACCAGTCTCTATCCCCCCTATGCTGAACATTACGCTATTTAGTTTTCTGCACAAGGTCACTAAGAGCCCATGGGATATGTGACATGCAGTGCTTAATTTAAGCTCGTGGGTGCAGGAGGGGCCAAGCAACAATCATTTTCAGGTCTTGCCTGGGACAGCACATACACTATTGCATGAGAAAATGTATTGTTTCTAAAAAAACCTCTAAAAGAGGCTTTTAGTCTGCACATTACTTACCATTGGATGGTTTCATTGTCAATCTTATTTTCTCCCTTTTCATTGTTGAGAGTGTGTCAGCACCTGTCTGCTTCACTTTGCCTCCGTGTGTTTTTGTTTTCTTCCCTGGAGCATGGACCAAGTACTGATTGATCTTTTGCTCATTGTTCTTCAGTGCTGCTTGTGCTCAGATTGTGGTACTTTTTTAAAAACTTTGCTTACAAGACAACTTGAAACCATCAGAGTTGAAGTTTGCACTTCCTGTTATTTCCAAGAGCTGAACAGAAACAACTAGCAATAAAAAACTTGTGACCAGTTTCCGAAAACTGTCGCTTTATTGATGGTGAAGCTGTAAACGTACTCCCTTTATTTAAGGCTGTTGCCATACAATATGTGTTTTTATGAATTAACATTTACTGCAGTGTCACAATTAATTATTTGTTGGTTAGCTCCTTTATAGAGGATATTTTATTCATCATCATACATGCAGTGATTTTAAAAGGTGAATGTTTTACCTTTACCTCTACCCACACCTAACCCCTAAAATCAGCCTTTCCTCTCTTTATCTCTACCTACCGCTAAACCTTAAAATAACTCTTACCTCCTTTACCTCTACCCATCCCTGAGCCCAAAATGTATCCTTACCTCCCTTTACACCTACCATCCCTGCCCCCAAAATTCACACTTACCTACCTTAACCTCTGACCACCCCAAAACCTAAATTAAGCCTTACCTCACTTTATGTCTACCCACTGTGAACCATGAAATCCCCATACCTCCCTTTACCTCTACCCACCTCATACCGTCACTACACTTTGCCTCTACAAACCCCGAAACCCCAAGTCACTGTTGCCTATCCTCTACTCACCCCAAAATCCTCAAATCACTTTCGCCTCCCTTTACCACTACCAACCCCTGAGCCCTCAAGTCTCCCTCATCTCCCTTTACCTCTACAAACCCCTGAGCGCTTAAGTCACCCTCACCTCCTGTTACTTCTACCCACCACCAAACGCTCAAGTCATTCTCACCCCCTTTACCTCAACCCACCTCAAACCCTCAAGTCACCCTTACTTCCCTTTACCTCTACCCACCCCAAACCCTCAAGGCACCCTCGCATTCCTTTACCTCTACCCACCCCGAACCCTCAAGGCACCCTTACCTCCTTTTACCTTTACCCATCCCTAAACCCTAAAATCACTTTTTTTTCAATAGCATAAAAAGTATGTTATTTAACAAAAATTCTTACCTGCATGGTCAAGTACTGCATGGTCAAAGTAGAAATATTTACCTGCATGGTAAAGACTGTGGTAAAGATCTTGGGCGGTAAAGACTGTGTGGTAAAGGCTCTTTACCCTCAGGCAAGACACATACTCACCCCTTTAATAAACACTCTCCTGCCTTCACCCTAGCACCCCTAAATGTTTTGTGGCCACTGTTTGTTGTTTTATGCCCTTTAGCATTTTTTGCGGACACCTTCACCGCTTTGATAATTTGATTCATCCTTCACCCCACACTTTATACTTTGTCTCACCTGAGACAGCCTATGCGCTGTCACTTGTGAGACATGTTGTTTACTTACCCCTGTAGATAAACAAAATGTCCGCCCATTGCTTATCATTGGTTGGCTTCATCTTCACTCTCATTTCTTTCCTTCTCTTTGGTCAGCAAGTGCTGACTTTGCTTCCTCTTTGTGTGTTTGTCCCTACCTTGGAGCATAGCTCAAGTACTGCTTCCTTTGCCTAGTGCCCTTCTATTTCTTACTGATTTCAGATGTACCTTTTTAAATTCAAGCCTGCGAGAGCATGCGCTAGTACATGCGTCTCGCTTGCGAAACACTGTTGTGTACACAAAGGTCTTGGAGTCCGCCTGTGTCTTACCATTTGTATGCTCCTGTGTCACTCTTCTTTGCAGCCCTCTTCATTGGCCAGTGCAGCCGAAAAGTCACTTCCGATGCTTGCTGTGGAGCAGGGACTAAGCACAGATTGATTAAGCTTAATCAGTGCTCGTCCGCAGGCACGGTGCGTCCATTGGGGCGTTGGGGCGTTGCCCCACTAACCACATGGCCACGGAGAAAGAACTTCACCGCCGGGCGCGTCCTGACTCGAAATCCGAGTCAGTCAGGAGGACGCGTCGCTGAAGGGGGTGGGGCAGCACTGGAGGGTTGGGTTTGTTGTTGACTTCACTGAGTGACAGCAGGGCAGGCCCAGTGCGCATGTTCAGGTTTGGGCTGATCATTTTTCTGACCAGCCCGAACATGCGGACTAGTAGCCTGCAGTGCCCTGCATTAGGCGAGCGAGCTAGGGCGAGGGCTGCTACTGGCCAGTGGCTGCAGCCCCCCGGTCTCCTATGGGCGGAGACAGACCGTGCTCTAGCCAATCCTGGCGTCTGGATTGGTTGAGAGGCGGCGGCCACTGATTGGTTGAGAGGCGGCGGCGGCGGACCACCCCGGCACAGGAACACACAGCAGATGCGGCGCGGACCCCCGGCGGCGGTCAGGTAAGTTTTCATGTTTTTGTTTTTAATTAACTTTATTTTTAAGCCCCCGGCCCCCCCCGCACGACTCCCCGGGCATATTGCGAGCCGCAACTGTGTCCAGGGCTTTAGTTGAAATGCGCTGAAGAGAATGCACGAGGTATGACTGAAAAAGCTCGGAAGACGAGACACAGATATTGTCCTCAGCCTGGACGCTGCCCTTATTTAGAAAACGCTGGTCAAAAATAGCCGTGTTCGAGTCAAACACATGCATCAGGCCGGCGGTTTTCTACAGCGTGACAAGAGCCCGTTTCCTCTCTTGGGTAAACAGTGAAAGTCCCAGGCTCCACTCTATGTTGATGAATGACTTCCGAGAGTCAAGGGAAAGGAAGTTATTTTTCATAACTCTTCCCAATCTTCTTAATATCAAATTTCCTGCACAGCCCCCCTCGCGACTGACCTTCCCAGCGAGGCCCAGCGCAGGTGAGGGTGTGGGGGTGGGGGGTTTGCGGTTCAGCCTGAGCGGCAATTAAAACGATCTTCTCTAATGGAAGAGAACGCGATGCAGGAAGAGAAGAGAAAGCGCAATAACATGGAAAGAAAGGCTTGTGTTAGAGGGACAGCAGGAGGTAATGAAGGAGTCGAGACAGGCAAATTGATAGAGGGACTGTGGATGCACATACTTATGAGGGCGATTGATGAGGAGGGCCGGTGTGAGGGAGAGAGGCCAGGTGACATTGGGATTCGTTTTGTTTTTAAAGATGTATATTAAGTGTTTTTTTGTTTGTTTTTTTGTTGCTGCTTCACTTGCTTGTCGGCCTCATTTACACTAGGAAGCTGCTTGACCGTGGTTTTTAAAGGCGTTGTCCGAGCATGCTGATTTAGAAATATCTTGTTTGAACTGAACAGCACAGAGCCTTTTGTTTTGGCGTGCGCAGAATAAACTACATGCGTGTATATTTGGATTTGGGGATTGCACTGAATAGTACTTTTAGCGCAACTAAACTGCCATAGCGATATATACAATAAATAGCATTGTTATTTAAGTCGGTAGGAATTTATGGTACCACTAGGATTGCCTCCTTTTTTGAAGGAAAGATTTTTTTTTAAAAGTCATTTGAATGATTGGTATTCCTCAGTCTCTCTCTTCTTGCTGGCAGTTTATTTTCTGGAATGTTTAACAGCCTAGGTGCAGATGTGCATGTGAGCTGGGCGCTGGCAGTTAGAACCAGTTTGGTTCGCTGCAAAATGAAGTGCTCACACTGGCCATTGTTAAATCTGCCAATAGATTCTGCCAGATCACATGGATCGGCGGTTCCTAATCTTGAGCCATTTATTAAAGACATGGTTTCAATTTCGGAAATGTGTTCCAGATCTGTCTGAACACAATATTCAGTTCTCTGGAGTGACTGAACTTGCTGGAAGCCTGAAATTGTGCCTGATTGATGCCATGGCGACTTAGTAGACGTTGTTAGATAGGTTATAATCTGGAGCACACTGAGGAGATCTGCGGTAGGCAGCTATTTATTTGATGCATTACATGCATTCTGTATGTTTTAAAGACAAAGGGGCCGATTCCGATCTGGGTCGGAAAGCTCTCCGACCGATCCGGATTGTTTTCCGACCGAGCCGGACCCCTGCAGTCCGACCGTATGAGTACGATGCGGCCGTATGCTGCCGGACTCGGTTCGGTCGGACTCCCATTGAAGTCAATGGGAGCCGGTCGTACGACGTGTACATGGGCTCCCATTGACTCAATGGGTACGTTGCGCACAAGGGGGCCCCCTGTAGTGGGTACGCATTGGTGCCATCCGCACCGTACACGCATGTATAGGGGGGACCCATGGGTCCCCCCTGTGTCCGGCTCGTACGGCTACGGGTGAAGGGGGGTCCGGCACGGATCCCCGGAGTCCGCGTCCGAGAGCTTTTTCGTGTCGGAGGCTCCGACTCGATCCGGCTGTCTGGATCGTGCATCATACTGGCTCGGTCGTAAAACGTCTCCATTGCGCGCCACGAATCGAGTGCGAACGAGTCGGACGGAGCGGTTCGGACCCGGGAACGAGTCGGTCGGCGATTTCTTGTTCAATCGCATCGTACTTGCTCGCTCGGACGACTGTACGAATCGGTCGGAAACAAAGCCTCCGACTCGGATCCGGTAAAGCCGAATCCGATTCGGAGCCCTACCGACCAAGATCGGAATCGACCCCATAATGTCAGGTAGAGAAATCATGTGAGGTGGTCGTTTTACTGTAATTTTTTTGTGTGATTTGATTGCTTCATAATCTTGGAATGTTTGTTCTCCTTCTTTCTGTTTCTGTGTTTTTGAACGATTGACAAAAGCTGGGAGGCAGTCCTTCGTTTCTACCTCTGGCCTGGCTCCTTTCCAAGTGTGCGGTTATTTGTTCCTCCATTGCTGTGCTTCTTTTTCTGGAATGATTCGCATAGCGTCATTTGCCAGTGATGTCATTGTATATACACAAATAATGGTGTGCTGGTGTGAGCTAACCTTTCCTGCTTATTGCTCGACAATAGCGGTCTGAGATTTAAGGTTCATGTCTGTACACCCAGAAGATGTGCTTCGAAGCAGAGTTTGAACTCTGAACAGAGGGTGGCTCGTATTTGGCCTAAGAATGACATTCTACAGACGGGGTCTGGGCAATTTACATACAATGGTATGAGAATGTAATCTAAAGGATGAACAAGAAAGTCTAGGTACAATCGTTAAGATCTAGTTTGCAGAGTTTGGCTTACATTTTGGGGAGAGCTAAATAGCTGAGAGCTATGAGGGTGATATCACTTAACACTTTTAAACACTATTACGAGAAATCTGTACTTGGGACGTGCCCTGTACTGGTCAGATTCATCCAGCTTGATGGTGGAACGAGGTAACTAACACTGATACGAAGATTTTCATGACCCGGACAAAACTGCATTTGCCAATTTGGTTTTCCCCCTACCGTAGCAATGTAGGCATTTTTAGACCTTTTGTGAAATCTGGTGCCTCTTTGTATAGGGGGTTCTCCGTTGGATGCCTTCAACTGCTTTAACGAGGGGAATGCCTTGGTCTGGGTACAAATACCAAGGATCTAGTGGCAAAATGTGAAAAAGCAAGCTGTGCATGGAAGGTCCACAACTAGATAGTTGCATTAGTCAAGTCTGTGCATCACTCAAGTGTTAATAATTTGTCCTCAAGACTGGGAGGTGGGACATTTCTAACGCTAAGCAATTGGAACACAGCAGCTGTAACAGTGGAGGAGATAATACATTTATATCTCATGAAAAAGATACATTTTAACGTGGGTTCTGGTGGCAGGTAAAGAAAAATATGGAAGGCAATGTTGCAGGAAGAGTGGGATCGGGAAATTCAAACATTGGAGATCATTGGGCCATCCAGAGTTTAATTTCTGTAAGGCACTCTGAGACGTCTTTTAAGGCAGAAGCCTACCAGACAGCGCAGCTGTGTGGTTTTAAAAGACTTCTTGGGGACATTTTGAAAGTTTCCCTGGCAATGCAGTCCACACATTGCGTACTATTGGCTTAGTATTTTTAACTTGCATTTGCTTGCTTTCTATTTGCTGGCTTTATTTGTTTTAGGCTGCCCGGCATGTCTTTGTCCCTCCTGTAGAGCATAGCCTGTTAACCACCTCTCTGACTTGCTCCTTGTATTCTTCCACGTGTGCTCACTTTCTGGGAACTCTTTGTTTTCTTTTTCGTGAGGCGCTGTGCATGGCATGTCCTGTTTTGTGCTACAAGCACAATTCCCAAAGTTCTGTTGTTTTTTGTTAGCTCCTGATAGTGGACACAGTCCCTCCTGTCCGGGTTTGTTGATTTTTGCTGATGTCTGTGTTATACACACACACACTTCTCTGTCCCCAGCTGCTTCCGTGAGTTTTTCTGTCTGTGATGTACCCACAGTTTCCCTTGTCCTGTTGTTTTTTAGTTCTGTGTATTTGTGTTACGTACATGATGTCTTCTGCCTGGTTTTGTTTGTTTATTTGCTGATGTTTGTTTAATACATGCTGTTTTGTTGGGTCTATTGTGTTTCCTATTATCTGCATATGTTAAATGCCACTTGGAACGTCCTGAACCTCTGAGGGTGTGACTTCTTCCTTTTCCTCTGCCTCATTTATCTTAACCAGCTAACACCCAGTGACAAAGCCAATCATACTGACAGGCTTTAGGCGTATGTCAGTTGTTGTGCCATTTATCAGGATAAAATTACATCTCAGAGAGAAACCAAAATACCGGTCTGATGGCACACTATGGGACTCACAGAAATTTATTTGGCATGTTCCTTTATAGGGAGCACCCACTTTTTTCATCTCACTTAAAGACCTGTCAGCACATATTTCTATATGACTGGTTACAGTCAGCAGCTGTGGGTGCTTCCCGAAGTCTGGTTAGAGCATATGTTTCCAAAGTTAATGCTGCATGCAGTGCAAGACACTGGGCAAGCATACATTTTAAAGGGCTAAAGTTGTCATGCAGAACAATTTACATATTACAGTAACTGTTGAACAAATTAAAATGCAAGAAGATATGGGGCAGTTTTTAATGTGTTTAATATTTCAAGACTATACGTTCCCACTACTTAATAAGCCTTGCTTTATCGCTGCATTCATTTGCTTTACAATGCACCATTTGCCAATCTTTTTTAAATTTCTTTCTCAGGAGAGGGACTCTCCCTAGACCCCAGGTTTGTCCATTGAACTTGTTCACATCACTAACTAGTGTTTTCTATTGGAAAGGGTAGAGCCAAAGCAGTCTTGCTTAGTACCCTAGCCCTCTTCAGAAGTCAGACTTGCTTGGCAACCCAGAAATTCTCTGAAATAATGTACGAGTTTTCTTTTATGAATGCCTAGAAGAACTGAATTTTTAGTCCATTTATCACAGAAATAGTGCTGAAAATCGCACCAAAAAGATGCCAATTTTTTAAAAATTTCTTCACGGGGGGAGAACCCCCCTTATTGCCGTCGGGCTCGCTCGCTGTGCTCGCTCGCATACGTTGATTCGTTCTGCATAAAGCCCCACCAGTTTCAAATTCCACCAGCTGCCCCTGCTCGTCCGGTGCTAATGACATGATTGAGATATTATTTCTTGTCTCCGCCCACTCTTGCCCTCTGCTGCTCCATCCATAGCGCTTGCTTGCATTCTTAATCGCACCCCCCCACTTCACATTCTTGCTTCTATCTCCCCCCAGTCACCCTCTTCCTGCTTGCTCCCTCCCATGCCTGCTTGCCCGTACCTTTCCCACTGTAAAGGAGTGTTGCTTGCGCCTTCCCTCCCCCTTCTGCTTCCCGTCGTGTTCCCAAGAAGCCTCCCATCGTTTCTTACAGCCCTCCCACCTCACTAGTAAAACAGCATTGGCAAAACTTTGGCAATGCTTTTATATTATTTTGTGGCAGCTTTATACAGTGCCATTTCTATCCGAACGTGTTGGACCGCTTTACGTGATCACCAGTTACTTGAACACGGTCACTATCGCCCGCTGCTTGTGGTGAGTTTGTAGCAAACTCAGGTTTTATTTTGGTGTGGTTGCTTTAATTCTCCCCCACCCTCCTGCCATTGCTTGCAGACCTCCCACCTCACCCAACCACCTTGCCAGAAAAAAAAAAAACATTGGCAAAGCTTTGGCAATGCATTTATTCATGTATTTATTTATTGCAGCTTTATAGAGTGCCAATTTAATATGACGGTATTGAGCTACTTTACATGAGCATTTTACATTGCAAACAGTCCCTCTCACCCGCTGCTTTTGGTGAGTTTATAGCAAACTCAGGTTTTATTTTGTTATGGTTGCTTTCAATCCTCCCTACCCTCTCATCTTTATTCTCAATCATCCCCCCACCCTCCCGGTTCTACCTTGAATTCTCCCCCACCCTCCCGTTGTTGCTTTTATTCCCCCAAACCCTCCCTTGGTTGCTTGCAGACCTCTCATCTCCCCCTCCCACCTCACCAGAAAAAAAACATTGGCAAACCTTTGGCAATGCTTTCATTCATTAAGTTAGTGCAGCTTTATATAGCGCCAAGTTAATACAAAGGTATTGGACCACTTTACATGAGTACCGATACATTAGATCTTCTACCTAAAAGCGATATGAAGCAGCCACCCATCATCAGCCAGGCTAGCTTGATTCTGGTGGCATTGTGAGCACGGGACCCACGCCTGGGCATACCCTTCCCACTTAGGGTGACAAATGCAAAAAGAACAGATGATGGACGGAATGCTGAACCAATCAAATATTCACCCCCAGTCTGATACTGGCCCTCTGAATTGGTCAGGGTCTCACACTCCAAATAGATTTCCCCATAGTAATGACAGATGAAATCAGGGTCCATGGCTGGGGAAAGAATGTCTGACACGAGAGCGTCTTGTAACTGCATTGCCCTGTAGCCTCATTTCACTTACAGTCAGAAGCACACACAGACCAAGAAAACAATGTACTTATGAAATCACTGGCTGAACCATAAGAGGTGTGTCCAATCATTAGCTGTGTGTGTTTCTTTTCATTATTGAGAAGGGGTTTTTACTACAGTGCTCCACCCCATCATGTTAAAAGTATAGGTTTAATTATAAAAATGTACAGCGGAATAACATAATAGGTGTTATCTTAAAGATTAAAATGACAGGGACAATATAATGCTACGAGTATGTAGGGTCAGACGACAAGAATGAGGCCGGCAAAATTACTTTTTATTTGTGGATACGAATCTCTCCAGCAGAAAAATTTAATTTTACCTGCAGCGCACATCATATACGCATCATTGCAGAAGATATTATCCTGGTAGAAGTAAACATGATATCAGGATGGAAAACAAGATACAATACTGCCACAATTTTTCGGTACATAAGGGATGAATGTTCTCTGCAGGAAACAATATTTTTCATGTCTAGAGAAAAAAGTATTTAGTTTGAATGCACTGATGTGCTACATTTATGGATATGGAAATGTAAAGTTAAGAGCAACAGTTGCATCTTCCGAGGAGTACACCTGGAATTCTTTGTGAATTCCAAAACTTTATTACAGTTGTTGTCAAAATAAGAGTAACCTTTCGGGTTTCAAGACTGACATTTGAAGAGTTCTAGAGTCGCCAAGAGAGTCAACCATCTTTTTTTTAAAATCAAATGTAGGCACCACAGCCAGTGTAGCTCCACTCTCCAGAAATGCTAACCAATGTGGCAACATTGCATTTTGCAACACACATCCAAAAAGTATTCAGCTAAAAGGTAATCATTTTAGGGTCAAAGCCTACCAGATGGCACAGCTGTCTGGTTTGCCAACAACATATTGGGGACATTCTGAAAGCTTCCCTGGGAATGCATTCTGCCCATTGCTTACCATTGGCTTTGTGTTTTGTAACTCACTTGTAATTGCTTTCTATTTGCTAGCCTTATTTGTTTTAGGCTCACCAGTTTGAGTTTGACCCTCCTGTGGAGCAAAGCCTGTTTACTGTGTTCTATGGCACTAAACTCTACTACACTCTACACCACTATTTGCCACTCCACTCTACAACACTGCACTCTACACTACTCCACTCCATGCCACTCCACAACACTATACTCCACTCTATCACACTCTACACCTCTCCACTCTACTCACTCCCTCTACACCACTCCATGCCATTTTACTCCACTATATATGCCACTCCAGTCTACGCCACTGCACTCTACATGAATCCACTCTACGCCACTCCACGACACTCTATCCACTCTACCACACTCTACGTCCCTCCATTCTACGACACTCTACGACACTCTGCGCAACTCCTTCTACACCACTCCATGCCATTTTACTCCAATCTACGCCTCATGGCTTCACTCTACAACACTCTATTCCACTTCAGGACACCTCACTCTGACACTCTATTCTACTCTATGACACTCTGTGCCCCTCCACTTTATGACACTCCATGCCACTTCACTCTACAACACTGTACTCCATACTACAACACTCCACTCCCTTCAAGACACTCCACGACAGTCCACAACCATCTATACCGGCGCTGTCTTCATGTGGGGCCCACACGGCGAAATTCAGCTTGGAATTAAGATAAATAAACAGTTTTCTTTTGTGAAGGCAAAGAAAAATCCCATATTGAGAAAATGGATCACTGGCCCTCATGGTCTGCACTGGCCGAGTCATATCACTTGGTTTTTCAAACTTTCAGGAATGCTGCACAGCAGCCGTGCTGCTGTAAAATATGGCAAAAAGAAATGTACAAAGCCCATGGGCAAGACCTTTAGGCTTTGCCAATGCTTGTCGGACCAGCACACACTTTTCCTCCCAGCACACACTTTTCCTCGTCAGACTTTGACCCAGAGCAAGAGAGAAAAACACACAAGGAGGAAAAGAGTCAGAAAAATAGGAACAAAGGGAGAAAGGAGGGATGTAGAAGAATCTGCAAGAGTTAAGCGAGTGTGCAATGTATGGCGGCGGCAGAAAGATGGCATGAGGTAGTATCCATACTATGCTCCCTCAATCTTGACGTTCTTCAGTGCCAGCCCGACTGCGGGCTTCTGAGAAAACCTTTGGGCACAGGCACTAATTATATTACAAACTAAGCACTGGCACATGGCTTTCACAGCAGTGTGACTTTGTCTGGCACAGATTTCCAGACGTACCTCTGGGAATGTTTGTGAATTGCAAAAAGTGTAAAAATACGTTCTTAAATACGACATCAATCTCCGCCTGCAACCAGGGCCGGACTGGGAACGCAACTGGCCCTGACAATTAAGTCAGACCGGCCGCGGTGGGGGTGGGGGGAAGGGGGGGCATCCTGGTGGGAAACACTGCTTCTGCTTTTGGTACAGAGGGCCGATATTGCAACACTGCTGCAAAACCGGCCCCCTGTAGCAAAAACGGCCCCTACAGTCCAAAACCGGCCCCCACCCTTCCGGGCCACCAGGAAAATGCCCTGTGCCCGCTACGGCCAGTCGGGCCCTGCCTGCAACTTTATGCTTTGTTTCGTGAATCGGGTCATGTGCAGGCGACAACGACAAGGGAAAATTAATTATTTATTTAATTTTCCCTTGTGGTCATCTGCCGAAATCCCCCCCCAACCCGGCCCTACCGCCCCACTGCTCTTACCTGCACGGGCTGCAGCTGGTCATGTGATTTTTCTTTTCCCTCTGCAATCACTTGGACGCTAAGGAATAATTTATTTTTGAGCATTATCATATTGAGCTTAATGTGTATGCCAAAAAAACTCGTTTTTCAGTGTATCGACCATGTAGTTGCCCAATCACTCGTAAGCCGTTTTAATCAACTCTTTTGGCACTGGTTGCTGACACTCCATAGATTTTGGCAGTAATTAAGCACTGGATTTGGGGCTAATGATCTGCTTTTTCCAGTTGTTTTCTAGTTATCTTGGATTTCATTTGTAAGTGGGAATAATGTATCGATCTAGTTGTTGAAACATTAGCTTTTTATGACAGGGCACAGCAAACATAACATAATTTTGTTGTTCTTAAATATAGGGTGAAGCCTGGCGTGACTGTTGTCCTGATGGGGCCCGTGGACTGATTGCCACCCAGGCTGCAACGTGGCCATTTTATTCCACAAGAGTGAATCTAGAACTCACACCACGAAAGGGCCTTGGCTTGGTTAACAACTATTTTTCTGTTGCTCTTCTTTGGTGGCCGGATTCAGCCTAGGAACTGATTGCACTTTCTCTATATATTTCCTTATTCCCCAGTAACTGTGCACTAAGGCTTCAGGTCTGCACACCGTTTACACTACATTTGCAATTGTTTGTAGGACATTTACGTGTATGAAATATACGTACATACAGTAAATGTGAATGCTACAAATATTGTATATTATTCTTTCCAGGAAGTGGTATTTAAATTCTATAATCTGAACATTGAGTTTATGAATAGACCTAATTGAGAGAGAGCCCTAATCTCTTTATTTGGTGTACATTTGACACTATGCACCATGTTCATACAAGGAATAATAACGGACAGCATTAATGAATCCTTTTGGACCACTGTGCTTGCTTCTTGCATTGATCCAGGGTTCCTAAATAGAATAAGGGAGAACCATGTCATATGTATGCACCCTCAAGTGATACCAAAAGGGTGTCCCTCAGCTGAGATTCAGATTTATTGTATAGTGGCATATACCTCAGTGATGTACCCCTTTCTAATAAGAAATCAATACATCTAATAATAAGTAGGCTAGCTGTAATTGTGCCATGAAGCAGAAATGCCCAGCTGCATAGTAGATTTAAAACATATAAGTGGCTGTACTTATGAGTTAAACAAGCACTGGCAAAGCCAATAGGTCTTGCCTATGTCAGAACTATTGGCTTTGCCAATGTGTTTTAGCCATGTTGTACATCAGTGTGGCTGCTGTTCAGCATGGCTAAAAGTGGTGTAGCGGAGAGTGGAGTGGAATGGCGAAGAGTGTTGTAGAGTAGAGCGGCATAGAGTTTTGTGTATTGGAGTGGCATAGAGTGGAGTTGCGTAGAGTGGAGCAGAGTAGAGTGGGGTATTGTAGAGTGCATTGGGGTAGAGTGCTGCAGAGTATAGTGGCGTAGAGTGACGTGGCGTAGTGTGAATTGGCATAGAATTCAGCGGCGTACAATGCAGCATCATAGAATGCAGTGGCATAGATTACAGTGTTGCATAGTATGGTGCAGTGACGTAGAGTGTAGTGGTGCAGAGTAGAGTGGTGCAGAGTACAGTACAGTGGGGTAGAGTGAAGTAGTGGAGAATAGAGTAGAGTGGCATAGAGTGCAATGGCATACAGTGGTGTAGAGTAGAGTATAGTACCGTAGATACTGCTCAATTTGTAAAAAAATAAGTGCCAGGGCTCTCGTCAGGAGGCCACTGCAGCTTGCACCACACATTGCCCCTACCATGCTGCCAATGACAGTGACAACACAACTACTAACCATCACACTACTACAAGTGTGACAATTTGGACTATTCCAGGCCCCCAAAGCTATAAGAATGGCTTTGGAGGCAGGTAATAGTCAATTTTATTCTATTGAATTAATACTTGACTGTTGTTGTGGTTATCACAAAATTAACGAGACAGCGCTACCTTGTGGCAGACTGTGACAAGCGCCGGTGTTGACAATTAAGTGCCGGTGCATTTCAACTTAAGCACTGGCAGTAGAGTGCAGTGGCGTAGAGTGGAGTGCTGCAGAGTGCAGTGACGTAGAATGGATTGATGCTGAGTAGAGTGTCGTAGAGTGCATGCTAAAGACATATGCGTTGTAAAATTAATATTGGTAAGTATTAACACTATATATATATATATATATATATATATATATATATATATATATATATATATATATATATATATATATGTCACTGTCTCCTTTCAGATACAAAAGAGTCCTTGCACTCCAGGGAGGGTGGGCCTCTGAACTTTATTTAAACTGCTTTTCCTTTCCGTTTCAGCATTCACTGCCTTTATCAATCTGGTCACTTGCTGCTTGTTAATTAATTGGTGCAAGTTTACCCTCCATCACCATGAAGGAAATACTCATCGTATTTCTTTTAGCAAACTAGTCCGTCTTGATAAACGTAATGTGTACAAATGCCATAGCCTGCACGGTGAGTATTTTAATGTTCGAATATCAGGCACAACAAGCAACACGATAAAAAAGTTTGTTTAAAATTGTAGCATGAAATGTTCTTAATTCATTCACCTTTGTTAAGTCCTCAATAGGAACTTGCAGCTCTCCCTCCTCTCTACTGCCCGTAATACTCCGGCAGCACCCTGCTCCGTAATCCATGAATTTGAACAAGTTAGGACAGGCTTCACTCAAGAGTGCCTGTCTCTCAAGCTCCAAGTAGAATCCTCTCGCAGCGATGACTGGCAGCTCCTCCCTCATCCCTCTTCCAACTTAACGCAATGCCAGGCTCGGGGGCTGACCGGCTGCTATATATATATATATATATTTATATTTATACACACACACACCCCTATACTCACTATTAATGTTATAAAATCCCTTTCCACCCAAAAACCTACACCCACCCCAAACCTTAAAAATTCCCTTTCCACCCAAAAACCTATACCCACCCTAAACCCTATGAATTCCCTTTCCACCCAAAAACCCACACCCACCCTAAACCCTAAAAATACCCTTGCAATCCCAAAAACCCATACCAACCCTAAAATTACCCTTGCCACCCAAAAACCCACACCCACCCTAAAATTCCCCTTGCCACCCAGAAACCCATACCCACCCTTAACCCTAAACATAAACTTGCCACCCAAAAACCCATACCCACCCTAAAATTACACTTGCCACCCAAAAACCCATACCCACCCAAAACCCTAAAATTACCCTTGCCACCCAAAACCCCACACCCACCCTAAACCCTAAAAAATCCCTTTTCACCCAAAAACCCATGCCCACCCTAAACCTTAAAATTACCCTTGCCACCCAAAAACCCATGCCCACCCAAAACTTAAAAAGTACCTTTGCCACCCAAAAACCCATACCCACCCTAAATACTAAAATTACCCTTGCCACCCAAAAACCATACCCACCCTAAACCCTAAAAATACCCTTGCCACCCAAAAACTCATACCCACCCTAAACCCTAAAATTACCCTTGCCACCCAAAAACCCATGCCCACCCAAAACTTAAAAAGTACCTTTGCCACCCAAAAACCCACACCTACCCTTAATCCTAAAATTACCTTTGCCACCCCAAAACCATACCCACCCTAAACCCTAAAAATACCCTTGCCACCCAAAAACCCATAACCACCCAAAGCTCTAAAATTACCATTGCCACTCAAAAACCCACACCCACCCTAAACCCTAAAAAAATACCCTGGCCACCCAAAAGCCCATACTCACCCTAAACCCTTAAAAATAAACATGCAGCCATATATATATATATATATTAATACTTACCAAAATACTTACATTTTAAAATATTTTTTTCTTCTGCGAGTATGCTTTTACCTTTAATGCATTTACAATGAAATTCAAACACATTTTCACAAAATAAACACTATTCTAGAAAACGGTTTCCTAAACCTTATTTTGTTAAAAAAAAAAAAAAACATCCTCACTACAAAACCATATAAATTACAGCCATCCACCATTTTATCAATAGTAATACATCTGTCATATACAATCCAAGAGTGCCATCTACTGGCCAGAGGTAGTTGTAAATGCATTAGTAGTTAAAAGACTTGTGATTCAGGTTCAGGTCGTTGTTAAGGAGTCGTGGTTCAGGCCCTTCGTTGTCAATGAGTCGTTGTAAAGGCCGTTTCCCGTGGCATAGAGTGGAGTGGCGCAGAGTGGAGTATAGTGGCATAGAGTGTAGTGGCATAGAGTACAGTGGCATAGAGTAGATTATTTCAGAGTAGAGTAGAGTGGAGTGGTGCATGGTAGAGTGCAGCGGCGTAGAGTGGCGTAGAGTGTAATGGCATAGAGTAAAGTGGTGTAGAGTGCAGTGGCATAGAGTAAAGTGGTGCAGAGTAGATTAGAGTGGTGTACAGTGGATTAGCGTAGAGTGCAGAGGCGTAGAGTGCAGTGGTACAGAGTAGAATGCATTGGGATAGAGTATATTGGCACAGAGTGCAGTGTTGCACAGTGGCATATAGTGGAGTGGAGTAGTACAATGTAGAGTGTAATGACCTAGGCTGGAGTGGTGTAGAGTGCAGTGGTGAAGAGTGCAGTGCTGTAGAGTAGAGTGGCATAGGGTGCATTGCCATAGAGTAGAGTGGTGCAGAGTAGAGTAGAGAGGAGTGGAGTGAAGTAGCATAGAATATAGTGTCGTAGAGTGGAGTTCTGTTGAGTGGAGTGAAGTGCAGTGCAGTGGATCAGAGTGCAGTGGTGTGGAGTGGTGTAAAGTGGAGTTCTGTAGAATGGAGTGCAGTGGTGTGGAATGGTGCAGAGTAGAGTGGAGTGGCGTAGAGTGGAGTATGCATGGTGTGGTATCATACTGCCATTACTGACAACACATTTTCAATTGAAATGACCATTACAGATGCACAGAAATACAGTTTTACTAATAAAACTATGCAGTGCACATAGGATAATGTATGGAAATGGCATCACCTAGTGTATTGATTTGTTTTGATCATATTAAAGTATTTCTTTCCCACACACTTCAGAATTAACAAACAATTCGCTTCATTTGTGCTTTCCTAAATCTGATATATTCTGAAATACTTGCACAGTTCATTTAAATGTTGTTATGCTAGAAACAAAATCCTTTCCTACCCCCAGTATCCAGCAATATTGCCACATAAATCCTCCCACTTTGAAGTCAGAGAAAGAAAAGTAAACTCGAAGCTTCCTCGGAAGACAGAGCCTGTGATTTGACCTCTGTCTTTGAATGCACAGTAACAGTGACAAGATAAGAACAAGATTTACAGGCCTGTTTACAAAAAGGAGCACTCATGGAAGAATACAAGGAGAGGTAGTGTGAAAAGGCTTTACTCCTTAGGAGGGACAAACTCTTGCTGGACAGCCTAAAGCAAATAAAGCCGGCCAATAGAAAGCCAGAAAATGTGAGTTACAAACCACAAAGCCAATGATAATCAATGGGCGGAATGCATTCCCAGGGACGCTTTCTGAAGCGTTGTCTGGTAGGCTTCGACCTAAAAAACACTATCTTGGGCAATAGAGTACTGTTACCAGAGGGGCGATGGCAATTTACATGCTGGTACAGGTACACAATGCCTACAAATCTACTTTGTTAACTTTGGCTCAGAAGCAACTATGGCAGCCATTCTCATGGTATTTGAGAACATACAATTTGGTATAAATGCCACCAGCTTGTATTCTAGATATGTAGCTAATTTATTTTATCTAACAAACCAGTTTTAAAACCAGCTTTTAAACTGTTGCTGCTCACTGGCTTTCTGTAGCAGAGACTCTTGAGTCTTACCAGACCCCTTATCCAGCTTAGAAAGGTGTGACTGGGCCACAGAACTGGTGGCTCCCAGAATCAACGGCCTTCCTGATTTACCAGACCTCCAGCTATCTGCCAGATATTAGCTAAGAGGCAACTGAATGAAGCACTGGGACCAGAAAGGGATATCAGGTCAGCTCTGCCTTTTGTTTAGTAAATACTTGGTAGAGGAAGTAGGATACTTGGGAGAGGTCAGCTCACACATAGAAGCATCCTACCATTTGTGGTAGCAGCTACATGTGAAATGGGAATACCCACGATAAATCACTTTGAAGGAAATAGATCTGGAAATATCTAGGCATATCACCCCAGGGAGAGATCACCAGAAGTGGTATGTTTTTCTTTGAACAAGAAAGGGCTCGCGAATGCTGGCATGGGTGGACTAGGGGAAAGCTTAGGGAGGCCAATCGAAGATCCTGGCAAAGATGCAAAGCTACAAATTTGAAAAACTGAGTACACAGTCTGACAGGCCTGAGTTTCTCAGACAGCACAGGAAGTGTTGGGAAAGACAGGAGAGAATGCTGGGCAATTTCACCTATGGCTGCTGGGTTTTTATTAGAAATTACTATTGCCACCTTAAAACAAGAATGCTGCTGGACCAGGCAAGAAAGGACCATGTCAATTGTGAAAGAATTCCTGACTTACTAGGGAAGGAGTGGAGAGGGTCACTGTTGCTCCATTTTAATCTCTGACTCTATCTGCTATTCTCAGGGCTTAGAAGCCTTTTGTTAGCCACACAACAAGAAACGAAGTTTGGGGCTTACCCAGGCAAGACTGCTACAGGATCAACTTTTTGCAAAGTGAGAAGGAGACGGATTCCAAAGGAAAGATTCGGTTTCAATTTCTGAAAGAAAAACATCAGGTCCAGTTGGAACTGTACCTTTCACGGTAAACATATTTTACCCACTTAAATCTCTCGGGTGATAACCAAAGAGCAGTTTGAGGTTCTTGGGGAAACTGGAGTTTTATGGAGGTATTGAACTATCGCCACCTTTTTAGGTCGAGCCTAGAGTAGCGCGCAAGGCCTGCTCTGGCGAAGACTTTATGTAGTGGGCTTTTGAAAGCTGACCAGACGCTCGTGCGTCATGGCCTTTTCCGTGCGGTTACCCGCACGGCCGCCATGTGTTTTGAATTATCGCACCCGGCGGCCGTGCGGGTAACCCCAAGCAAAAGGCCATGGTGCACGAGCGTGTGGTCACGCCTGCTGCTCGCAAGCGCGCGCACCACTCGCGTGCTTGTTTTGTTTAACTTTCGCGGCCGCGTCACTTTTTTTTTTGTTTGTTTCACTTTCGCATAATCGCGGCACCCGCGCTTTACTTTTAAAATTAAAAGTAAAGCGCGGGTGCCGCGATTGTAGCAAAAGTAAAGAAATAGAAAAAAACATCTATTTCTTTACTTTTGCTATAATCGCGGCACCCGCGCTTTACTGCTTGGCAGCAGCTCAGAACACATTTCCTCTTCACACCTCGGGTCACTGCGGTTTTCCTAGGTTTTTTTTTGTCTTCAACTCCTGCCGAGGAACTGCCCAGGGGATTGTCAAGATACTACATTGCAACACATCATCCATGTATTTCAAGATTTGGGATTTTTTCCCACAGAATAACCCATATTATGGAACAGTAAATAAACCTCCTGAACTATTTTACCGAAAGATGCACTTTCCACATTAGCACCTGTCTGGTCCCGAGCTCCGTTTGGCCGGTGGAGGTAGCAGGGAAGGAACACGCCGGCAGAGCAACCATGCCTTTTCTGCTCTTTCCTTCTGTCTGGTTGGGCCTGGGGCGAGGCGGGAAGGCAGCTGGAGTCCCAGTGACGTCACAGGGCGGATACACACAGCAGCTGACAAGAGCTGCCATAAATCCTTGATTTGTGTAAACGTGTGTGGGGGATGGCGGGCTTTGAGTTCGTGTAGCTGCCTTTGCTGATAATTCATTTGCTCGCCTTTTGGTTGATTTGCATTTTTTACTTTCAAGTGCCTTTAACAGCGTTTCTCAACAAATACAGTGAGTAACTAAACATAAACAAATAGCGGGAACCAGCTTAACACCAAAAAAGGACCGAAAGAGCAAAATGACAGGGCCATTTTTGTAATAATTTGAGCAGTACGACTGGCCCAGGCACAGCACAGCGAAATCCCAAGTGTGCTAATTTCATGCTGTAAACCGCACTACATACCAGATCTCAATGAAAGATCAAGGGAAGCCATGATATGCTGATGAGAAGGTCTGTGAGAGGATGCACAGCTGAGAGGATGGACAGTCGCTTAGACCTGGGCAAAATCACCTGACCACTTAGACCCTTGTTCCGCATCACATTTTACTGAACTCTAGTCCTCAGAGATCACCCCCCTTCACCGTCACCTTCAAGGAATCTTTTGTAGGGCTTCACGCAGAAAATTCAATTCTCACAATGCACTCTGGCATGAGTTTTAAGCAAAGGTTGCAAAACATGTTTTTCAGAAGTTTGTTGAAAACAAAACAACGATGTGTTGGTACAAGAAACGAGGGGCGCTGTATGGAGAGCGGAGACACTATCTTCTTTATAGAGGAGGAAAGGGCTCTACTGTGAGCATCGACCTTTCTGTGCTGCATGCACATCTTTGCCAGTCCTAGCCTTTCCATTAGAATTCATTACAAGCATTGGCATAGCCAATAGGTCTCGCCTTTGGGACCTTATAAGTGTTTAACCATGCAACAGTTAATGTTGTTGCACCAAGTATATTGTGCTGCATAACTAAATACTTATAAGGTCCCAAAAGCGAGACCTATTGGCTATGCCAATGCTTGTTCAACTTCTAGTGTACAGGACAAAGTGTGAAATCCACCCAAAAAATACAACCTTGGTAGACACGTTTTGTTTTCGGATTTGTATTGCTTGGAGAGTTTGAATACAAAGTTGAAGACTATTCAGAAACACAAAAAGATGGTATGAGACATTGTTCCACTGAAGGATGGTCACTTCTGAATGCGTTTCACAGTTGAATGTGAATTTATTGAGCGCCCTCTTACCCCCAAAAGGGATGTCCTGCCACTAAGATGCAAATTAAGTGCCAGATGTATACTTACATTTGGAGTTTAAAAAACAGATTTCGAACTTTTTCCTAGAAAAGCTTATACGATGAAGTTAGCCTTAGGTCAGGTTGAAGAGTGTTCTATTGTTGTGTGGCTAAATAAGAGAATGAATGACCACTGAAGCGTGCAGAAGGGATATGAGGGATGCGGACTAGATAACCTGTAATTTATCAAAGATGACGAGCCTGATACTAGGGCTGAATTGTTTCCTGTAGGTATAAAGGGCTTTGATGGGACAGACTTTTGTTCCTGTGACACAGTGCTTTATAGATTGATCTTTTACTCACTGGCAGCCCCGGTTGAGAGAAGAAGTTGAGAGGCAACCTATTGAAATATTGTTGTATTTAAGAGGTGGCGTGCAGTCTGTACCACTAGTAGCTGATTTAATAGACAGTGAGGCTGCGATAGAGAGATTTAGAGTAGTGTAGCCTGGATCTGATGATCTATTTAATTACTGAAGGAAAGGAAGAAGTTTTCTCAACATTTTAAGAAATCTGAAGCAAGTGGCTGCCACCTGATCTATCCTGGCTAGCAGGGTGAGCCTGTGCCAAACAATTATCCCAACTTTTTTGCCGTGGAGACAGGGATGGGTACACTTCTGAGATATTTTGGCCACCAGGAAGGAGATCACATAGGTAATTGTTTATCGAATATCAGAACCTTTGTTTTGTGTCCATTGTGTTTTAAACACTTCTCGTTCATCCATTCCGCAATTGTGGTCATGCAAAAGTGTCTGCCCTGTGTGAAGGCTGCGTCTTTTGGGGTGGTAACAACGATTTTGGTATTGTCTGCATATGACACAAGTTAGAAACCAAACGAACAAACTAGAGCTGCCAGATGGGAAACATAGATATTAAATAAAGTGGGGCTTAGGGGGCACCCTTGGAGTAAACCAAAAGGAGTAGGGAGAGATTTAGAAGGAAACTTTTAAAGAAATCGGGCTGGGTGTGATTAGTTAGAAATGATCGAAGCCAGGTAAGGGCTGGGCCCTGGATCCTTGTATCTGAAGCCTAGAAATTAGAATGATGTGAGATATCATGCCATGTGCGACTGATAGATCTAAGAGAACTAAGGACTCTGATTTCATCTGGTCTCGAATGTTCCGTATGATCTCTGAGACACAGAGGAGAGCGGACTCTGTGCCACACTGGGGACAGTGCCCTGAGTGTGAGATGTTGAAGAAATTGTTCGATTCTAAATATTGAGACACAGTGTTATGTTAGCATGGCATTCCAGTATTTAGGAGGGGAAAGGTAAAAGTGAAATGGGTGTGTAGTTTCTGAGGACTGTAGTATTCTCTGTGGGCTTTTTCTGTATTTGTTTAAAACAGGGTTCGTCTTCAGAAATCTTAGAATATAACCGTGTCAAGGAAAACATTACATGTACTCCATAAGATGGAGGCTAAAGATTCCTGGTCTGTTAGTATTATGGAAGGTGGGCAAGGAACCAAGGGTGATTCTGAATTTTTTTCCCATGACCAGGTTTAAGTCTTCGTGAGGTGAGAGACTGGGGGTGGGGAGGAAACAACGTGTGAAGTAGGATCTTTTGAACGGTCTGTTGGCAGGCACTTGGAAACGTTATTGTATATTTTGGATATTTTATTGTGAAATAATAATGCAAGATTATTACATAGCTGTTGTGATAGAGTAATAGTATTGTTGTTGATGTCAGAGAATTATGAAGATTTTACTATCTGGAAAACTTCACAAGGGGAAGTTGATGCAGGTTATATGGTTTCTGCGTAATAGTTCAAAGTGTTTTACATATTAGCCACTGATATTTCTAAATTACTTTTCTATAGGCAGTCTTCTCCATAGTATCATAATTAGATCTCAGAGTTTTTTCAACTTTTTTGCAGTTTAAATTCACTTTGTGCTGACTGCCATTGTCCCAAGATGTGAGGGGGTGAATGTCAGCACGAGTGGCACAATTTAGGGGGATACCACACTGCTAGTTTTATTGCTAGCTGTTCCTCTTTTGGACAGACATCCATTACATTCCTACTCGATGCAAAGGATGTAATACTGCATGAACAAAATGCAAGGAAACTATGGCAGTTGCTGAGAGGGTGTAAATTACTCAGTGGAAGAAATTGGGCTATTAGTTGAAGGGGGTGGGAGCCCCGCTCGAGTAATAAACACAATGCTTGTCAGGGTGAATCACTAAAGTCACAAAAAACCTATACTTAGCCTTCTGGTAGCTTGGCACAAAGCAGTGAGGCTTCATCGAGAGGCATTGTGTAAAGTATTTATGCAGCACTCAAACAGTATACAAGTGAAAAACACAATGCAAGAATAATCCCAAACCCATTTAGAAAAATAGAGTAAATGTTAATAAATAAATAAACACTAAAACAATAAAAATCCTAAAGTAAAACCGGAGTTATGAGTTTTTAAAATTTCAGGAAAAAATAGTGCTAAGAAGCTCAAAGCGCCACTTACGGTTATCTAGTCGTGCTGGACCTGGTCAAAGTCAAAAGTTCAGGGCTACCGCAATAGAGTGTGAGTCGGATACAGGGACCAGGTTTGTTGCAGGGAAGAGATTACCTTCTCAAAGTCCAAGTCCACGTGAGGAGCTTCAGCTGGAGCATCGTATTGGTGGGGGCTGCAAAAAGGTTGTTTGAAAGGGAAGGAGTAAGCTGTAATTTCGAATTGGCAGGAGAGACAGGCGGTCGCTGTTTATGCAGAAAGCATGTAGTCGCTGGGCTGGAGCTTCCCATTGGAGGGAGTCATGGTGATCGCTGCTGACACGAAGAGGAGGTCCTCACTAGAGCCTTGCACTGGTGAAGACGCTGGCGGTCTCTGTTGACGTAAAGAACAGATCATCGCTGGAGTCTCACTTTGGTGAAGACACTGTCGGTCATAGTTGATGCGAAAAGCAGGTTATTTGCTGGAACTTCATTTTGGCGGACCACTTGGGATGGAGGGATTTGGAGCGAAGAGGCCTGTTTTCGTTCAGTAAGAGCCCAAAACGTCTGGTTTTGAATGGGGCTCTTGGTTCTGAAGCAGGAGTACACTTTGATGCCAGCCAAGGGCCCAGGACCTGGGAGGAACGTCTTGGGGATCAGGACTCACTCCAGCAGGGGCTATCAGCAGGGCTGAGGCAGGTCCAGTTGGTGCTGGTCAGCTGGGTGGTTGCAAGGAAGGCTTCTGAAAACCTTTTGTGTCCCTGTAGCTCAAACAAAAGGTCAGCCAACAGACCCTTGGAGTCTCTTCTGGGGATCCTCAGTTCAAGGCATGCAGGTCCAGTCTTCCTTCTTCAAACAGCAGGTCAGTCCTTCTTCTGAATCTTCCACAGGTCCAGGAGTATTCTGATTAGAGGTTCTGAGGGTGCCATGCTTACACCTAGTGCCAGCCTTTTGTGTGAGGGCAGACCCTGGCCTGCTCCCCAACTATTTCTGGGCAGTTCACCCCTCTTCCTGGGTTTGGCTCTCATCTTTCTATGGTAATAAAGGGCAGGCAGGCCCAGGTGTTGGCTACATTTGATAGTGACAGGTCAGGCAGCTTCAGAAGTCAAGGGGTGGGAACAGCCCTTAGGCTATCCTTTGATGCTCAGGAAGGGCTGGGTACAATCCCTGAGGCCATCCTGCTCAGAAAGGAACACCCTGACCACAGCCAAGGCCCTTTTGTCCCTATGTATTGGAAGAATACACATTACACTACAGGAGAGCTGTAACAGTCATGTGACCCTGGACATTGACAGAAAGGCACAATTGGTTTAGGCAGGAAAATGCCAACTTTCTAAAAAAAGGCATTTTCAGAAAAGTAGCTGAAATACGACTTTGCCAAAGAGGATTTTGAATTATAATTTAAATGATGGTAAAAAGTATCTCTATACCTGCCCCCAAACTGAAGTTATCACTTATTAAGAATAATAAGGTAACCCAGTGCTAGTCTATGGGAGAAATAGCCTTATAACAGTGAAAAACAACTTTAGGAGTTTTCCCTATCAGGACATGTAAAACTTATAAACTAATATACGTGTCCTACTTTTTAAATACCATGCACCCTGACCTATGAGCCTTTAGGGCCTACTTTCAGGGTGACTTATAAGTAATAACAAATATTGGTAAATGCATTAGGTTTTACATATGTCATTAATAATAAATGTTTTTTGGTAAGTTTTAAGTTCGTGAGCAGTTGTGCAATATAAGGGGCTGTGCAGGCAAAACCTAAAAATTCACAACTTCACATTCCACACCCTCCAGTGACCACAGAGGAAGGTTCAAAGACCAAAGTGATATTGGATATACAGGCTTATGGAGTGTTGTGTCAGACAGAATACATACGCCATTGCAATGGTAAGGCCAACAGGCTATCAAAAGGTCCCACAAACTGAGGTGTGAATTAAGCATGGCATCCTGGAACACCGGGTTAGTAATGCAGAGAAACATAATATAACATGTGTATTTGTAAAGCGCACGTTCACCCAGAAGGGAGACACAATGCAGTTATAGGAGATGGAGAAGGGCAAGTTAATCAGAAGGTGAGAGAAAGAGCAGGGTAGGACTCAATGGCTCAGAGGGAGGCAGGGTTGCAGCTTTCACTAGGGCACCATGTGCAGCGGCAGCAGGGCCCAGGTGTGTGAGGAGCCTGCTGCCACTTCACCTCAATTGACTGCCTTTACTGCTCAGCCAGGGGGTTCAACAAGGCACTGTTCTTGCTTGCACTGGCGCGAGATATGCAGTGGGAGGATTTCAGAATGATTTGGATATTAAACAGGGCAAAAGTGTCTAACACTATGAGAGTTGTATAAGAAAGTAGTATGAAGGGGAGAACTGAGTGACCAGAGGCCTCAGTAATATTTAAGAGTCAGAAACATATCTAACCCAAATCACTCATAACAAAATCATTGCTACTCGTAAAGCGGATACTGCTAACATACATTAGCAACACCAGTAGGTCTGTCAGGCTTGTTTCCGCTATCCATTTAAGCGTCCGTAACTGGCCCAGACTCAGGTAGTCAGTTCCTCAACCCTAGATAATTACACCTGCAAAATACCACTTCTGAAATTAACGTTACTGAGGTATAACTTCTTTGTTGAGGTCACCATAGTTCGCCACTCATGTCACAATCACTCCGAGTAAAAATTAACATGCGCGTTCACACTACAGAAAAGCACAGGACATGAAGAGGCAGGACCGCAATCTGATGTTGCGTAGTCCCGGTGTGACACCATTATATATGATCGACACCAAGTAGTTCACTGACACCAAGAAGTACGCCTTAAGTGTACTGAGGAACATCAGGGAAATCGGTGACAACATTGGGCATGTCTCAGGGTCCCTCGGAGAGGGAGGCTTGGGGGTTTCTCGCGCATGTACAGGATGGAGACCTCTATGGGTTCTCCCTTCTTATCATGGATAACTCAGGTAGAGGATGTACCTGGTGCACCTCCCCCCATTGACTGCCTCTTCACTCCTCACTGGGTGACTTTTGGTTGACCGTCTAAGAAAGCGACGTTACGGCCTGGGCAACCAAAACACCCCTATAACATCGTACTAAAGTGACCGTTATTGGTCAGGAGACTTCCACCCTCCTTCCCATGCGCCGCGGCTTCACCGATTAGACTTCAACCTAAGAGAGCCACCCGGCCTCTCCCCTCCGTCACTGGCACATAGCCATGAGGCTGCAACAGTTTGGGCAGCGTAGACACTGATTGGCTTTTTATTTCATGTGTGCTCTCAGGGTCCTATTGTTTCGACTACATTCACTGTTAGCTTTATCAATCTTGCGGGGATGATAAGTGTAACATAAAATGAAAGAGATCACGAAACCAGGACATCCAGACAAAAATAAGAAATGTGAGAAGTAACTATTGGAGTGGCAAGGAAATGGGGTGAAATAAATACTGGGCGAATATTTTAAAAGAAAGAAACAACAGGAAGAGTAAAACATAGAGGAGAACTGATCAGTGAACAAGTACTGAAGTGGATGCCTGCTTGTGCTCCGGGGGGATGGTGGAGTGCACGCGATGATAAACACACTCAAGTGGGTCCCAGCCAGTGCCCCAGGGGCACTAGGTAGTGCGTGCTGCTCCGGAGCACAGGGAAGGAATGAAGGGCACGTCGGAGGATCTCCAACGAGATAATGACAGCGCGCTGAGCCTACAGCACTCGGGTAGCATTGTAACTTTAAAGTAAGGGTGTAGCTCTTGTTTTTATTTTGTTTTCCTGATCTTTGCTTGAGACACTTAAAAGAAGTTTCACCAAAGCCCATTACCACAGTACTTTGCCGATGGGAAACTGATAAGAGAAACACACACAGAAGAACAGGAAATAGAATGCGTACAACCGATAAAAACGAAGAAAAGTAAAGTGACAAGCACAACAACCAATAAAAAAGTGAAAGCAGGATGTAAGTCCCTTTTACGATAAATTTGATAGGAGAAGCCCACCGCAAACCACCGCAAGCAGCACCTCAGCCGCATGAGAGACCGGAACCGGGGCAGGGGAGAACCCCATCTCCCAGATTCCCAGGTCCCCAGTGACGTCAGCTTCACGCCTGGAGGCACTTAAATTCACCACCGCGGCCCCGCGGCCCTGAGAAGCCCAACACAACCCACCGCAAGCAGCACCTCAGCCGCATGAGAGACCGGGGATGGGCCAGGGGAGGACTCCATCTCCCAAATTCCCCGGTCCCCAATGACGTCAGCTTTGTGCCTGGAGGCGCTTAAATTCACCACCGCCCGTTTGCGCCTGTCCGCGGGCGATCGAGGCCGGGCCAGGCCCACTCTCTTGGCTGGAGCCGACCGGAACCGGTAGGTGTCAGGCAGGCACGTACCATTCCTCATCTGTGGAAAGGCATTTACATTGCCATTGAGGTCATTGGAGACACAGCACGAACAGAAGTTCGATAGTGAGTACTATTTTAATAGATTCTGGCTTCCCTTATATGTGGTACCTGGATTCTTGCTCCTGGTGGGCTTTATTCGAGCATTATGGGGAAGAGGAAGGTAGCTCCCACTGATAATTCTAACAGCAATAAGAGGGCGACCATTGACTCCTTTCTTGCGAAAGCGGTAGGGGCCATTTCAAAGAAAATAGATAGAGCAGAGAAGAGACTCTCTTTGGGCTCTGTTGGCCCCTCGCTATCCCCGTCTGGTGAAATTTCAGACACTGCGACTGTGAACCCTCAAACCCGCAACAGGAGTTCTACTACCTGTTACAGTAGTTGTTAGCCCTAGTATCCCCCCTCCTGGCTCTAATAACAGTAAGGTGATCTTATCCCCTAGACAAGGAGTGGAACCGGGCGGTTCTCTGGCACCCACTGGGAGCCAAAAAATGAAATGAGACTCAGTACAGAGGGGAGGAACCCGCAACAACAATTAAACTGACGGACACAGGAGAATTTTGGGACTCCTTAAGGCAAAAAAACACTGATGTATTGATGGATCTGCTGTCGCAGCTTTGGGATAAATTGAATAAAGTACTGTCAGACTCTAGAGACACACTCGTTAGAGGGAAAGCATGCTGGATACCATCAACAAAGCCCCCCTTTCTCCATACCCCCAGATACAGGCAGAACGATCTGGAATGCCCTCTACAGCCATTCAGAAGAGTAAGCCGCTACCTAATAATTATTTAAGGGAGAAAGGAGTTACGAATCACGAAACGGACTTGGGGAAGGCTCTCCACAGATCTTCTAATCTCCAAGCAAGTGGCATGGATATGGGTTATGGCGACCAGTGTCCCCTGTTATGTGTGATCAAAACAGCTAAGTAAAGGTCTTTTATTACGAATAGACCTGGTTTACCTGTAATCGATCTTCCTTCAGCCTGTTGCCCCTATACCGTGGTCCTGGCAAGGGTTCCAGGCCTTGGCGCTCACAGAGAGGAATCTACGGACAAATTAATCAATAAAGTTGTACATTGGCTAGGCAGCCATAGTTGATTTAAAGTGGCAGATCATAGACAAATTTTGATGGCCAGGAGGGGCTCTTGGATTGGCCGGTCCAATAAAATAATTGAGGGAAACAGTGTGATTGTCACATTTAGATTCCCAGAACTTGCACAAGACATTTTGAGTCATACCTCCCAGTTCCCCTTTTATGCTTCCGACATCAAGCTACTTCCATTGGGTTTCTTCTATAGGCCTACCCTCAATATTTAAAAAAATAGTCATGCTGTGAATGGGCAATGAACTCCAGAGCGGGTATGATGTATGCACAAATGGTTTATTTTAAAGTCTTTTGGTTCAAAGGATCAACAATACTCTGTTCTCCCACGTCTTCTACTCAGAGGTAGGGTACTTCACAGCAGCTCGTCGTCGTCCAACCGAACCAAGGTCATCGTGCATGAAAAGAAAATAGAAAGGGCGGAAGATTTAAGACAAGTGGTCCAATACTTGCTTTGGCTAAGGGAGGGGAGTGAGGGTGTAGTGTGGTTTGTGGCCTCATTGCCTACGTTGCTAAGTTAGCTTGGGCCTGGCTGCCATGATGCCTTTTTGCACACGTTACTCGGTGACTTTGTTTGTTCAGTCCCTGCTTGTGCCCGTCTATTTTAGAACTGTCTGCCTTTTTGCCTTTCACCTTTTCTCCTGTACCCTGTGGCTTATGTCTGCACAACATGTACAAGGTCGAAAAACAACGTCCCTTGTTCTTGCTGATTTGGTCAGCCCCTCGCTCTTAGACATTTTTTTTTTTTAAATTGTTTTTATTAAGTTTTATCAACACAAAACATGTTTGCCATATCACAATACTGTACGCTCATCAGTGCAGGCGGCCCCTCTCCCACTTAATCCTCCCCCCCTCCCTACTTACTATCTACCCACTTTGCACTTGTGAGCCGCTATTCCCCTTCAACCCCTTAAGTGCCTCACTATCGGGGTTGGTCCTCTCCTGTTGTTCAGCTACCCAACCCGCTCCAGGAGAATATGAGTGGCAAACTAAAACAACCCTTTACCCACCCCCCCCCACTCCACCCCTCCCCCACCGGTGTGTCCGATTTGACTACCTAGTCACTCCACCAACTATTCCTGCTGCAGTCCCCTACCTGGCCTTCTCTTCGTAATGTGCCCTCACTCCAAAGTGCTCTAGTACCATGGCTGCACAACATGCCTGTCTCGAGCGCCCCCTTCCTCCCTTTCGCCATTCTACTCCCACCCTTTCAGGTCTGCGGGTCTGATTCCCCGTCTGAGTCTCCCTCTGGAGCCTGCAGCTCTGTCACTAGGGCCTCCCACGCCCTTGCAGTCTCCAGGGCCTTTTCATTGTCTATCCGCCTGGCGTGCTGGAATCTAACTGTGCTTTCACTCGTCGCCCATTTAATTAGTTCCGCCTTCCATCTCCCCACGTTAGGCCGCTCTCTCGATTTCCAGTGTGCTGTTATTTCTCTTTTGGCTATCAACAATCCCAGGTCCCAAAATTTGCTCGTGACCTTCAGTTTGGAGGTGTGGGGAAACCAATGTAGTAAGCAAGTACCCATGTCGGCCTCAAGTCGTCTGTCCATGATGTCGCCCAGCCGTTCTGTTATTCCCTCCCAGTATGTACCCAGGCGTGGGCAACTCCACATCATGTGGCTATAATCCGCGCCCTCTAGCCGGCAACGCGGGCATTGTGCGGTGTCTGTCCTAAAGTACTTATTTATTTTGGCCGGAGTTAGATACGCCCTGTGCAGTATAAAAAGTGAACCAACTGGAACCTTGCATTCCGTGTGCTCCTCCACGCTCTCTCGACTATGTGGGCCCAAGCTGCTTCAGGAATCTCTTTGCCTAGATCCATCTCCCATTTCTGCAGTAACCCCCGTAAGGGCTCAGTGCGCTCCTCTATCATGTATTTATAAAGGCACGTGACAGGTTTGTAGGTTCCAGCTGCCATCACCACATATCGACATGTCTTAGCTGTCTGGGGCTCCGTTAGGCCCCCCCTCCAGTGCCGTTGCACCGCAGTAACCAGGGCGGAATGCAATAGATAATCCCCACGGGGGAGGCCATGGCGGTCCTGCAGTGCGTGATAAGGCAACAAGGCTCCGTCCTCATAGAGGTCTCCCAACACCTGCACTCCCAGGCCCTCCCAGCCCGCCAGTGCAGACCAATCCCCTCTGTGCGGAAGGGCTGTACACATCCCCAGCGGTATCTCCGGGGCATATGGGCGGTCAATGCCTGCTCTACGCAGGCTCCTGTTCCAACATAATCGCAGTGTCCTCTCCTCATTAGTGAGCGACCCAAGTCTCAAGCGCTGTTGGAGCACTATATAGGACAGCACATGGCGTGGTATCCATTTCCCCTCCAGGTCAACCGGGCCCCTAAACTCTGCCGCCACCGCCTGGGTGAGCCATTGCAGTTGGGCTGCCAAATAGTAGCCCTCAAAGTCCTGGACTGCTAACCCCCCCTGGGCCCTCGGCGCATCATGGTGTCCAATGCCACCCGCCGCCTACCATTTCCCCACAGGAACCCCCCAACCATGGAGCGAATCTGCCGAAATATGGATGCCGGAAGCCATATGGGGAGCGTGCGAAAGAAATACAACAGCCGGGGGAGTGCTATCATCTTTACTAGAGCCACCCGACCAGCCACCGAGAGTGGCAAAGTGCTCCAAAAATGAAAACTACCCTTAAGTCTGCGCACAGCCCTCCCTATGTTCCCCGCCAACACATCTTCTGGTGCATGGTAAATATGGGTGCCAAGATATGGCAGGCACGTCGGTTCCCACCTTACACCCTCGACTTGCAAGGGCCCCGACTCCGATCTGCACACCGGAAATACGCAAGTCTTCTCCCAGTTCACCCCGAGACCCGACACCCTACCAAACTCCCGAAGTAACCCCATCGCTCCGACCAACGCCTCCCGTGTGTTAGCTAGGAACATAAGTAAGTCATCGGCATACAGAGATATGTATTGCGGTACTCCACAGCGGGTCAACCCCTGGTACGCGCTTCCCAACCGTGCATGCGCTGCTAGCGGTTCGATGGCTAGCGCGAACAACAGCGGGGAGAGCGGGCATCCCTGCCGCGTTCCCCTTCCCACTTGGCATATAGGTGAAATCATGCTACCTGTCCGCACCCTTGCCGTCGCTGATCTATACAGGATTGCGGTCCATTCCACAAAAGAGTCCCCCAGTCCAAACGATCGCAGGACCTGAAACAGAAATGGCCATTCCAGACTATCTAATGCTTTCTCTATGTCCACTGATAATATAGCCTCGGTCGCTATCTCCTGGCGGTCTTCTTCCAGTATGCGGATCAACCGGCGCACATTAGTGGCCGTGTTCCGGGTGGGTATAAAACCCGCTTGGTCGCCATGGACCAGCTGTACCATATATGGGAGGAGGCGGGTCGCCAGTATCCGGCTCAGAATCTTATAATCGGTCGTAAGCATGGATAAGGGACGGTAAGCCGCTTTATCCGTAGGTTCCTTCCCCGACTTTGGCAAGGGGACAATAACCGCCTCCCGGACAGACGTTGGCAACCTCCCCATCTGCCGCGCCTCCGTAAACACCGCCATCAGTCTCAGGGCCATTATGTCAATGTAGGTCGAATAAAATTCTATTGGCAAACCGTCCGTCCCGGGCGTTTTATTACGCGCCATCTGTTTCACCGCTCCTCTAATTTCCCCTAGCGTGATTCCCTGTCCTAATGAGTCGGCCTGCTGTTTATCCAACTGGGGCAACACTAGTCCATCTAGGAAGTCCCCGATATCACCCTCAGCCACCTATAGCCTACTCCGATATAACTCCTGATAATAATCGAAGAATATCCCATTAATCCCTTGTTGGGTATACTCCAGGGTGCCCGTCGGGGATGTCAAGCTTAATATAGGGGTACCCCGGGGTATTGGGTTAGCCAGCCAGGCCAGGAGCGTACTTGCCTTGTCCCTCTCTGCATGCGCTCGTGCCAGGTATCGCCTATAATCAAAGCAGCGCAATCTTTCTAACTGCGTCGCCAGTTCCTCTCTAGCTCCCAGCACTTCTTCTTGTAGCCCTGGAGTCTCAGGTCGGGCCCTCTCAACCTCCCGCAAGCGCTGTTCTGCCCCTCCACGTCCGTCACCAAAGTTTTCCTAACTCCCACCATTTTGGCAATACACATTCCCCTTACCACCACCTTAAACACATCCCATTCTACTGCCGTCGTCGTCGCTGTTCCCTCATTCTCCTGGAAATACCGCTCAATCCCAGTCTTGACTTCTTCGCGGAAGACCGGGTCCTCCAACGCCTCCGGCCGTAACCGCCAGGCCAGAATCGCGCTCCGCTCTGGGGTCCACTGGAGCCTCATCAGTAGCGGGTTGTGATCTGAGACTGTCCGCGCCAGGTATTCACTATGGGCCACCTTAGCGTGGACATCCGGAGAGCACAACATCACATCTAGCCGCACGTGCAGGTCGTGCACCACCGAGAAGAAGGAGTAATCCCTGTCGTCCGGATGATGCACACGCCACGTGTCCACTAGCCCCCACCTGTCCTGCCAGTCCCGCCGGGCCTTGGAGAGCCGATGTACAGGCGCCTCAGGTAAAGGAGGGTGCGATCTATCTATCTCCACGTCAACTATGGAATTAAAATCACCACCCATAAGTACCGAGCCGGTCAGGTACGGTGACAATTTCCCTGACAACCGGGAGAAAAACTCTACTTGGTCCACGTTGGGGGCATATACACTGCACAGGGTCACATCCTTCCCATTCAGGCGTCCTGCCACTGCTACAAACCTCCCCTCTGGGTCTACCTCCTGTCTTATGAATTGAAAGGGGACCCCCACTCTAATCCATATTAGCGCCCCCCTGGCGTACGCTGAGAATGTTGTATAGTATACTTGCCCTCTCCACCTCCGTGAAAGCGCCAATCCCTCAGCCCGGTCAACATGGGTTTCTTGAAGGAACGCTATTTGGACCCCTCTGTGCACTAAAGAAGCATGTACCTTGTGGCGCTTTTGCATGGTGTGTAATCCCCGGACATTCCAAGTTATGCACTTAATGTCACGTATCGACCCCATGGCTCTGCTGATACCCTATGTAGGACTGCCCGCCTGTTATGGACACACCGGTGGCCCCCAAAAAAATGCGACCCCCCCCTTTCCAACCCCCTAACCCCAAACCATCCCCTACTAACTCCCCGACACCCTCCCCCCCCAGAACAGGCGCTACAACATTAGGTCCCATCCAAACTGCAACCCCAACCTACGTCCTACAGTAGCGACTGTGGACCTACGAACTCGAAACCAGTCAGGGGAGGCGACCAAGGGCCAACAAGACCTTGCTTAGCGTGCCGTTTCTGGCCCGCGCCTGTCCCCCAATACTGACTCGGGCCCCCCTATATCTCTGGGGGTACCCAACTTAGCGAGCCCCTGCCACTATACCAGTGGAGAACCTCCCCCAGGGCCTGCCAACCCCCTGCCATGCGGGCTCGCAGACTGCGCTCCTTGCGAACATTGCCCCAGCTGTCCCGGCCCCTGCGCTAACCAGAGTGAAATGTCCGCCAGGGCCCTTAGGCATCAACAAGTTCATCCGCTGTCCCGGGTGTGACATGTGGGGCAGCAGGGCTTCCCGCTCTTGTCCCATCAGAATCCGTCGTTCCGAGCCCCTTCTCTGATTCCGTGTCCTCCACCGTTTGAGAGTTCTTCTCTTGGGATATTGCAGCCCCTGCCCGCAGCGCCGCCGTCCTCTCCGTTTCCGTTTGTGTCACCGTGGGCCTCCCCGTTCCGCTGCGGCGCCGCCGGACACGCTGCGATCTGCTGGGTTGACTGCCCCCAGCTCGCAGCCCCTTGCCTCGCTCCGCCGCTCCCGTGCCTGCTCGGTAAGACTCTACCCAAGCCCATGCGTCCTCCGGAGTGTCACTAAAATGTGTCCGTCCATCCATTATTATTTTTAGGCACGCAGGAAACATCAGCGCATACTGCAGACCTTCGTCACGGAGCTCTTTCTTCACCGCCATGAAGGAGGCCCGACGGCGCTGCACCTCGTATGTGTAGTCCGGAAACAACGTCACATTTCCATTGTCCACCTTGTAAGGACCCGAGGAGCGGGCCCTGCGTAGCAACAAGTCTCTGTCCCTGTAATGGAGCAGGCGCGCAATAACCGGTCTAGGGGGGCGCCCTGGTGCCAGCGGGCGCGCCGGCACCCGATGTGCTCTTTCAAGGGTGTAGAACTGAGAGAGGCCCTCCGGCGCTACTTCTGTTCGCAACCAGTTCTCCAAATAGTCCACCATATTGGCCCCTTCCACTCCTTCCGGCAGCCCCACCACCCGTATGTTGTTCCTACGGTTTCGCCCTCCTGCGTCCTCTGCTCTCCGTTCCAGGGCTTGTATCCGAGTCATGGCATCCCCCATCTGGGCCTCCAATTTACTCTGTCCCGGCTCTATTCCGTCTAACCTCGTTTCCGTCTGCTTCACCCGCTCCGTTAATTTCGCGTGGTCAGCCCGGAGCAGGCCCAGGCCTGTCGCCACCTGTGCAATGTCCTGCTGCAGGGCCGCTCTCGTCTCGGTGATGGCCTGCAAGATTTGGGCGACCTGCTGCTGCCCCAAGGTCCCAGGGAGTGGATCCGCGCCATCTTGTTTCCCAGGCTCCGTCGCCAAGTCATCATGCTCCGGCGTCGCTCCTCCCTGCTTCCCCCGTGGCTTCCCCATACCTTGGCGCAGTTCCGGCCACCGCTTCAGGCTTTCTAGGGGGTACCGAAGCTCAGGCTCAGGCTTCCACGCCCAGTCGCGCAGGCCGTGTCCTCGGCTGGGCCCCTGTCCTCTCGGCTTACAGCTCAGTATTCGCCCTCAATGTTCTGTGAGGGAGCTCCACAGCCGTCCGGAATAGTGGGTTGGTCCGCCCTCAGGCCTCCTTCCGCCAGGCTATTCCCCAGGCCCCAATATGAGTGACGGTCTTTGGGCCTCCAAACCGTTCCTGGCTTCCCAGGGCCGTTCCCAAGCCTCTATCCGGGCCACTCAATGCTCCACAGCGCGTTGCCGCTCCCTCATGCCTCTTCCCGGCGTGGCGGTATCCCGGTCCCAGCTCTGCCCTGCTGGGTATCTCTCGCTGCCTCGCCAGGGAGCCCTCACTCGGTGCTATCAGTGGTGTAGCCCCACTCACTCGGCGATAATCCTAAAGGCCGGAGCACTGCTGGGCTCCGTCTCCGAAGGGGGCCCACCAATTAGCCCACCACTCTCCCTCGCATCCGGAGCTCTCACCTGTGGTCCCAGTCCGCTGCAGGCCAGCTAGGTGGCAGTCAGGGGGGTGCCGCCCCGTTCTCTCTCTGTGCGCCGCCCGATGGGGGAGCCCTCGCCTGCCCGACAGTCGCCCGGTCCATGCACTCGGCCCTGTGCTCAGGCCTCTTCCACCCCGGCTGTCAGGGTCTCATGACTGCGCTGCCTTCCCCGGCTCCTCCGTGCACTCCTGTGACCGACCGGAGGGGTCCGCTCGTGCCTCCGCTCCCTCTCAGGTGGCTTACGCTTCGGGGCTCCGCTCTGCCACCGCTCTTCACCCCCACGCCGGTCTCAGGCCACCGGCGCCGCGCCATTTTGAAAGCTCTCAGTGCGGGTCCGTTCCTCCGTTTGGCTCGCCGCCGCCTCTCACAGCCCGATTTTCGGGTCACCGCACCCCTCACCATGCGCCAGGGCAAGGGGGACAGGCCCCGGTTCTAGGCATGCCGTTGGGGCTCGGCTCTACAGGATCGTATTCGGGGTCAGCGCGGAGCTCTCAGCTCACGCGTCTGTCCTCATCGGCTCCTTGGCCACGCCCCCTCGCTCTTAGACATAACACATAATGCAGCTGCACTGGAGAAATTGGAGTGCCTTTAATATGGTGATCTCGCTGTTTATGACACTTGGAGAAAAACCTTTCCAGAGAGAAGAGCTGTGCTTGTCTGACGATGTAAACCTTGCATCTAGATATTGAGGTATGGGGGTCCGCCAGTCAAAGCCCAGAGGTCTTCTGTTTTTATAATAAACTAGTTTTTAGCACGGGGAGGATGGTAAGGCCATTTAGACCTATATCCACTGTCTTTATAAAATGCTGTCCTTTTTTGTATTCTATGGAATTGTAACGATGCTTATTATTTTATCATTATGCATTATGCTGATAGTACTAGCACGTGTACTGTATCTTAGAGCACGTTAGTTGAAATAAACATTTTAAACTATACTGTGTCTCTTATTACGCACGTTGTGGACAAGTATAGTGAGTTATGAAAGAGTGTTCTTGCTCCCGCGAGTCCTGAGAGAGACCGTGTTCTGGGTTGTCTAATCATTGGTAGCTGCGCTGCGAATGAGACGCTAAAGCTAGTCGGATTGGGATTGTAGGTACTAAGGGGCATGGTTGGCTCACCACTATACTCTGAGGTCCTATTATCCTGTGCATAGCTCTGTGTATGTGCAGAATCCCTACAACATGGCGGCACCAACGTGGTGGGCTGCTTATCTGCGAGACACTTGAGTAGTGCTTGTGCTTGTCCACAACACCCTTCGCATACGTTTCCGGAAACGTGTGTGAAGGTGGTACCTCCTATATTGATGTTTTTATAGGTTCTTTCAAGCTTGAAGTTATTAAAAGGTGTTCATAAAAACCCTATATAGCGCTGCCTCATACTAGGTTGTCGAACCTTCATAGCCTAAATGGCTGTAAACATTGCGGCACATAGTCGCGCAGCGCTCCGAGCTCATTTGACAGCGTATGGAGTGCCTGACGCGGGTGTCGAACTGATCTTTGTGGTACAAGCGGATCCAGCTTACCACTTTGAGGTGTTTTACTCTTGGATCACTTTTCCGGCGGTGGATGGGACCGATAAGCTGTTCCATGAATATACAGCCACCGCTCTTCCAAATCTTTATAGGCCTTATCAGACTCTTGAAGTACCGCTCACGGCATGGCAACACCGTGTTTGGTTTAATGGCGCCCTCCCACAACCGGTTACCCCGATTTGTTTAGGCCCCTTATCGATTGAAGGGGCCACTTGGCCAGTCTTGGCCGGGTATACCCCACATCCGCGTTATTTAACGCTTGCGGTTGATGAACTGCGTGTCTTGCATACGTCTTTGATACGCATTCACAGAGCTTTGGTACAATATGTTACAGGCAAAGTCCAGGGAGTCCCTCCTGGAGTTGCAGTGCATCCAGCTGGACCGGGCGGTGTAACCATAAGTCCCGTCATGGTTAATTCGGTGATGGGCAAGCGCCCACAAAATAAGGATGATTTACCTTATTGGCTTGCAGAGAAATTTGACCAGCTGGAGGCAGTTTTTCCTAATACTTCTCCTGTGGAAAAACACAGGATCTTGACGATTAGTTTGCCAAAAGACTTAATTCCCGAGTTGGCAGATTGCAACAACTGGGGCAAGGTATTCGCAGCAGTATATGCGAAGTGTTTCGGCACCCCTTCCATGACAGTACTCCCCACTGTAATTAAACGAGTGCAGGATGAACATGGCCCGAGGCGGCTGTGGAATTGGGGATGAGACTGGTGGGTGTGTTCGATGTAGTGGCTGATTTGATCCTTGCGAATGTCAAGGGCGATGCAGTTAACTTTCAAGTAGCCAATGCTTTGGCTTTGATCCCAGAACCGGAAAAGCCACGCAAATTACCGAAAATTATTGCCCAGGCTTATAAAACCATTGGCCGCATTAGCCTGGGAGTTAAGCCTTTTGCTAAAACGCAAACGCAATCGCAACCACAACCAAAAACTCAATCTGAGAAAGATGAGAAACCGTTCTTTACTAAAAAGAGCTGGAGGTTGAAAAAATAGGGTAAGCAACAGAAAAAACCAGGGTCGCGTACTGCATCCCCGGTTTCCATATCTTCTGAACGCACTTATGATTTGCGCGACCGAGCGAGAATTAAATCTCCAGAGAGATTTCAAGTCCCTGATCCGCGTTCTCCTCGTTCTTCACAGGCACCATCGACCTCCCAGATTGGTGGCGGAGATCACCAGGATAGAGGCAGGGGTCGTGAGGCTCCACAGGGACGAGACCAACCTCGACAACCAGTCCGAGGGAAACCAGAAGAATTTCAACGTCCTCGCCCACAGTTTCAGAAGAAAAAAGTTGCAGCTGTAACAGCGAGGTATGCCACAGACGGTGAGAACGAGACTCCTGAATTGGACGTGGGCAGTGACGCTGCTAGACAGCGCCGCGGAAGTTACCATAGTGCGGGAGGCACTACGTCCTCATGTGGAGGCGACAGCAACTGAAGCATTCATTACTGTCGAGACAGCTGACACCCGAGTGGCACCCCCTGACAGACTATATAATATTGTCATTCAAATTGAAGGTGGCATTGAGCGTGTTATAAAAGGGATTTTTTGGGAAAATCTGACCTCTTCATATGACATTTTGTTAGCAGAGGCGGATTGGCCGCCCCCATTCGTACTTGCTGCTCGTAAAGGGGAGGAGGTAATCCTTCCGAGCTTTTCTCGTCATGTCCCCAAGGACAAAGCGGAGGCTCTCGCAGCTGAATGGGATGTGGCCCTGGCCCCGGCGCTGTACCGTAATCACGTGGGCTGGGATGAGGATTCACCCTCTCATGAAATACCATTGCGGTCGCTGCCACAGCCACAACCCCAATATCCCATCCGGCGGGAAGCTAAAGGTCCAGTTTCAGACATTCTGACACAGTTAGAATATCAAGGAGTAATTGAAACATGCGTATCACCAATGAATAATCCCCTTTTTGCGGTTTCTAAACCCGATGGATCGTACCGCCTAGTTTTGGATTACCGGCATTTGAACTCTCATTGTCGGACCTTTGCGGTACAAAATACACACAGTTCTGCGCTTGTTCGTAAAAAATATAAAACGACACTTGACCTATCCAATGGATTTTACACGCACAACTTGTCCCCGGAGTGTAGCCAATGGAGCGCTTTCACTTCCGGTGGTAAACAATTCAAATTCTGGCGTTTGCCCATGGGCTACAAGAACAGTCCGGGTGTCTTCGCCGCCCGTGTTGTCTCTTTGTTGGACAGCATAGACCCAGATGCGTATTCGTACGTCGACGATATCTATCTGACAGACGACGAATTATGGCCGCATCTTTCCCGAGTGGACCGCATTATTCTTGAATTTGCAGTCTTAGGATACAAATTTAATTTTGCCAAATCTCACATTGCTGAACTTACCGTTTTGTTTTTGGGCTATGAGCTCAACAATGAAGGTAAGAGCTTAGCACCACATTTCTTGGAGAAGTGTGCACTTTTGTGCCCTCCAACCACTCTGAAGAAGCTTCAGTCTTTACTAAGGGTGGGCGTAGTTGGCTGAGTACTACTACACAGAATTCCACGAAGTTGAACTAAATCTCCGTGAATTCCGCAACTACGCTCCGCTTTCCCACTTAATTAACAGAGACCTCATATACTTTAGAAAAAATAACAAGTATCTCTGTCTTTACATGCTAAAATGCATATAGTCATTTCACAAAAGTGAAAATGAAAACTTAGCAAGCAGTGAGAGAGGTGATGATTTTGAGATCCTCCCTAACCTAGGGAGAAAACCAAGCAGATGCCTTGAAAACAAAGAGCACATCTTGCTGAACGATTTGGTGGTGGTCCCATCCTCTTAGGACCACCCCAAGCACAGTTATGGGCAAAAATACAATCCCAACCAAAGGCCCTGCAAAGCATTATGGGACGAGATTAGCAGTGGGCAGTAAATATTATAGTATCCAATATCAAAATAATTCTACAAAGAGCTGCAGTTCAACTCGTCGTTACTAGGTGTCCCTCACGAGTCAAATGCAAAAGCATTGAAACCCTTTCATGAAGCTGCAGTTCCACTAGTCGTTACTAGGTATCCCTCACGAGTCAAATGCAAAAGCATTGAAACCCTGAGCTGAGAGCTAATACTATAAATTCTACAAAGAGCTGAACTGCAGCTTCATGAAAGGGTTTCAATGCTTTTGCATTTGCCTCGTGAGGGACATCTAGTAACGACTAGTGGAACTGCAGCTTGATGTAATAATTTCAATGCTTTTGCATTTGACTCGTGAGGGACACCTAGTAACGACGAGTTGAACTGCAGCTCTTTGTAGAATTATTTTGATACTGGATACTATAATATTCACTGCCATCTGCTAATCTCATCCCATAATGCTTTGCAGGGCCTTTGGTTGGGATTGTATTTTTGCCCATAACTGTGCTTGGGGTGGTCCTAACAGGATGGGAGCACCACTGAATCGTTCAGCATGATGTGCTCTTTGTGTTCAAGGCATCTGCTTGGTCCTCCCCCTAGGTTAGGGGGGATCCCAAAATCATCACCAGTTCACTTTTGTGAATTTGTTATATGCTTCTTAGCACGTAAAATTGCTTTATCAAATCCTTTGTGGATGCAGTTTAGTAGCTGATTCCACTACGTGGAGGGACGGAGTTTTTGCTTGAATTCCGTGTTTTTAATGGAATGCGTAGTTAACAATTCTCCGCAAACTCCGTTAGCGGAGCGGAGTTCATTGCCCACCCCTAGTCTTTACTGGGTTTTCTAAACTTCGGGCGTACTTATATTCCCGAATATGCCCAGCGTATCAAGCCTCTTTATGCCTTGATACAACCTAACTATTCGAAGTCATGCTGGCTTCCCGAGCATTCCTCTATACTGCAGTCTTTGCAGTCTGATCTACTTGAATCTAAATTCTTGTTGACTCTTGATAACCACACAAACCTGGTAATTAGAATTGTGCCAGGGGCAGTGGGTTTCACGTACTTAACCTTTAACGAAGGTGACACAGTACCGATTGCATACAAGTCACATCTTTACACTTCAGCGGAGTTGCGCTTTTCCTCTGTGGAGAAAGTACTGACTGCAGTGCAAATGGCGATTCTAAAGGAACGCGCACTGGCACAGGGAAAACGCATTTTGGTGGTAACACCATATCCTGCCCTTGAGGCAGTGACAAAGGCAAGTGTACCAAACTCTAAGGCTTTGCACCCCGTTGGATTCAATGGGCTACCTCTTTGACGTCCCCGGATGTCACTTTTATCTTTGATTCCTCTCTTCAGACACAGGAGTTCTTACAGTATGAGTTTGTTCATCCTCCTCCTCTGTCTTTGTTACCGCTCGAGGAGTACGAATGTATTATTTACACCGATTGTTCGGCACAACCGGCCACGGGTTCTAAGCATGCTTATTCCGCAGCGTGTGCTATTGTAGCAGGTACTATGGTGAACGGAAAGTTCAAGTCGAGTGTAGTGCACTTACAAGCACTAGGAGACAGTACTGCACAATTGGCCGAGCTGCGTGCTTTGGTGCTTGCACTTGAGTTTGCGAATCCAGAAGTGACTACTCTTGTTGTATGCGATTCTTACTACTGTGTTCAGTCTTTCAATGACAACCTCTTCTTTTGGTCGCAAAACGACTATAGAGATGCTAAAGGCAGCACAATTAAGCATAAAACACTTTGGGTTCGAGTGGCAGATCTTAAACAACGTCTGCCTCTCACAAAGGTGGTTCACACCCTTGGCCACCAGCGTGTGGGCGCACACGCTGTCGGTAACAGTTTGGCAGATGAAGCTGCCAAATCAGCAGTAGCCATGTGCACAGTAGCAGCAGTTACAAGATCCATGACTAAAATAGATAATGATATTTTGGCAGCTATCGCTGCGACAAAGGAAGGTGCTAATTACCCACGGGGTTTCCCTTCCATGTACTCCTATCACTTAAGTCCTGAACAGGCTCCTTACGTTAGAATTCCAGACGTTGATGATCGGCTGATTCCCAACGCGGACCGCAGACCTTCCTTGATAACGGCCGCACACGAAGGCTTGGCTTCGGCCCATGCTGGCGTGTCTGCGACTGTTTCCATCTTGCAGCAGCGTTACTGGTGGCGTGGTTTATATAAACAAACAAGTACTTATGTGCTTTCTTGTGACGTGTGTCAGCAAATTAAGGCTTCGACGGTTAAACGGCCACCACAAACACAGCTCTGCATTTCTAACAAACCTTTTGGTTGTGTTTACCTGGATCACTGCGGTCCATTTTCTTCTGACACTGCATATAAATACATCTTAGTTGCAGTGGATTCGTGCACACGTTTCATCTGGGTCTGGCCACAATGGAGTGCTGACGCTCGAAATGTCATCAGGGATTTGCGTGTCTTTGTGGGAATTTTTGCCTGTGGCACCTTCCATTCCGACCAAGGTCCAGCGTTCGCCTCTAAGGCTTACAAGGACGCAATGGGGTCACTGGGGGTGCGGGTGAAATTTTCGTCTCCATATCGGCCTGAGGGCAATTTGATTGTTGAACGAATGAACCGTGACTTAAAGCAATCCTTGACAGCTAGAGTCTTAGGTACTGGCAGGAACTGGCTGGCCCACTTGTATAGCGTGCAACGTGCACTTAATAATCTCCCTAGAAGATCTCTGGGTGGGCGGACCCCATACGAAATGCTCTTTGGCATACAAATGTTTGTGCCAGACCTTGATGGTCTAGACATGGCGGCACAAGTGGCAATATTTGACGTAGATAATCATTCTACTATGTTACAGGACCTACAAGAGACCCGTGAAAAACTTGCACACGAACACTTGCCTTCAGCCACTGACGCTGCGTTGCAGATTCCGGTAGCCGGCTGGATTCCGAAGGTTGGAGAACTGGTCCGAGAGAAGGTGGAGAACAAAAAAGAATTTGGCCCCTCTTATCGTGCACCGGTTCCAGTCCTTGGCTTGAAGGGTACTTGTACAGTCATCTTACCACCGCTTCCTGGTCGCAAGGACAACAGATACATCTCAGTGGACAATGTCAAGTTACAACGTCTGGCCGATCCTGAATAGCGTAACACCAGCGGTCTCCTGTCCAGCCATTTCACGTACTGTTTGTGGCCCTCCATCTTACACAGACACTGATGTTACGATTGAGATGGTCAATTTGCCTGATCGTCTGCTCGACTTCCCGGCTTCTTCATGCAACGAGGAGACAGAGTACACCTATCCCGCCACCGAGTCGGTGGCTCATTTACCAACAACACCGCTGAGCCCAACCCGTTTTTCCTTTGATTCGGATTCCACCTCATCACTTATCCCGTCCAGCTTCAGTATTTTCGTATCCTGGTTCAGAGACAATTTCCTGGTCCCACCGTGGACATACATCTGGTTGGTGCTATTCCTGATTTTTCTGTTCATGTCCATGGGCTTTGTGACAGTTTTCTTCTTGCTCATTAATGGTCACTATTTACCAGAACGCTCTGCAGTCAACTGTGTCGCTGGAACTTTGTCTCCACATTCTTCATCACACATCATGAAGCATGACCATCCATTTGTAAACATTTCAGCTTTCCCAGTTGCTGATGGCATCGTATAGGATGCGGTAAATTTCCAAATTCATGGACCAACCGAGATTATTAATGTGCCAAATGTCCTGCGTGTTTCAATGGGTGATGTCGTTAAAAGTAATATTCATTCTGATTATTGGGATGTACATGCCGTTGAATCGTTATTTTCTGATTTAAAATATTATGCTGCTTTTAATGCTGAAGATCTGTATTTAAATTCTGCAAGTTATGCTGACTTATACTGTTACCAGCATTGGGGTAACCATTTTCTCCATAAACCAAGTACTCTTCGGGGTCCTTTTAATTACACCCAATGGGAACATTGTCCGACCCCTTTGCCAGGTAGCTCCCAAACTCTTAAAAATAAATTTACTTATTTTACAGACTTTGATAGGTCGAACCCTGGGTCCTATTATTTTAAATTGAATGCTTCATCCACTCAAAAGGTCATGTTGACCCACACCAAATTGCTGTATTCGGGTTCCTTTTTGAACGCTTTAGCAGTGGGTGGTTATGAACACTGGAAGGACACCATTGACTTAAAGTCTATTTGGGGCACTAAATCATGGCAGGTCCGAGGTACGGAAGCCTTGCACCGTGCTTGTCTAATCCCGGCCCAGATTTTATTTTTAAATAGTACGATCTATCAAACGACCTGTTGGGGTTTAGCTACTTCTAAACAATTGAATGCCCCCTCCATTCCCGACTTGTCTTCCACTCCCAACGACAGCTTGCATTTTAATATTTCCCTAACCGATTTGCAAGCTTTGTTTCAAAACAATTCGTTTAATATCTCGACGATTATCCAGTCACCCTGGTTGGCCTGGCCCGTAGCATCAGATGCCTGCCACCTGCGTTTTCATGGCTCAGCTCCTGGTTACAAACAGAATAAGCCAGATCCGAGGTTTTCTGCCTCTCGTACTGTTACAACATATTCTGTTGGTAAATTGTGTAAACAGTGGTTGCAGAACTCTTCATTAGATTCTGTAAAAGACCATTTATCCCTCCTATCAGGCAACATTGATCTGTCCGATTTTGTTCTGGGGCCTCGTGGTCCTCGATCTAAGAGATTCATTTATGAAACTTATAATGAACTCTGGAAGCTTTCACAAATTGAAGCTGCTTCCCGACTTCGGGAAATCGATCAAGCAAATCTAGAAAAAGTGCTTGCTGTTGTTGACAATAGTATTAATACCCTGTCTTCCCGCATTTACACATTAGAGAATATTGTTTCATCTGTTGTTGATATTGTACAGGATGATGTGTCTGTGTTATACCATGGTCAGAATCAATTACGTTCAGTAATGCAGTTTGCATGGACTTTGCAAACACTGAAAATGGGTAAAGTTCCTTGGCATTTTTTAAACACGTCTGCCTTATTCTTACCGTTTAATTTAACTGACAAACAGCAATTCATGTCCATGAAAGATGCAACATACACTCTCTTACATATCGAGAAGATAGAACCGTTACCATTCTCTGTGACGGAGTTGGACTCTGATGTGTGGCTAGTACACGGGGTTATCGCTTTGCCTTTTTCTTTATTTGAGTTCAGTTCCTGCATGAAACATTACCCTGTGGGCCGTTTTCAGCCTTTGGGCAGTGCCTTCTTGCATGAACTTTGGTCCCTGCCTTTCATGTACAGATGTGTTAGGGACGGAAAGGAGGTTTTTCTCACAGGGGAGTCTTGCGATTCTGCAGTGGGTCATTCCCTCATTTGTAAGAACATTAAATTGCACGGAGCTTGTAACGTTTCGGCTCCAAACCTTGCTTGTGTCTTAAAGGGCATTCCTGCTCCTGCTATATCACCTACTTTCACTGTGCTTGCAAATGGTAGCTATCTCCTTCTGAATAATCAGGACTGCTGTGGGATGCTGGCCGGCATCCCCTATATTGTAACCGTTTCCCACCGGGTTGTGTGCTGCAAGAATGTGTTTTTTCCTCCCCCGCACGACATAATAGATAGTTCCATTTGGCCTTCCATTCCAACTTTGAAGGCAGATTTCAATAAATTGAGCAGAATAAAGGCGCTATTATTGAACCAGGAGGTTATGCTCACGTCCGCACGGGAAACCTTCATCCTCCAGGTGGCTAGTACCCACAGTGAGATACAAGCCCTTTTGAACACGAACCTCCCACAACATTTCGGTGAGCTGATTCACCGTATTTTCAATGCGTCTAACACCGAAGGTCTTGTGCACTTTTTTAAAGTTGTGTGCTCTGGCCTTGTTACCTCCTTTCAAGCTATCTTTGGTGTAATACCGGCTTTTATTCATTCTATTTTTTCCAGCGTCTTCGGCGGCTTTCCGTTGATCCTAGCGTTAGCTGCTGGAGTACTACTTTTAATTTGTCTGCTGCGCAATGGCTGCACTTCCTGGGGGCCTTCACGACCAAGGTCGGCTTCGGCTGCTCCGTGAACGAATGCTCCTCAGCTTCGGAATCCTGCCATTGGCGACACTCAGTGTGTCCTATCGACTTTCCTTTCGCTTTGCGTATTTCACTTGCGTGCAACCTGTGATGTCTTGTTTAAGATGTCCGTTCTCATGGTCCTTGGATGTTTGCCTCTCCAATGTGTCCCTGTCGGACCCGGATTTTGCCCAGTTGATGGGTCCCTTAGAGGCCCATGAACAGGACTGTTCCGGCACTGGCCTGATGGCGCAAGCGGCTGCACTTGGAATTCTGGCGCAATGGGATATCTGGGCGGCTGCTCAGAATCTCCTACAACACAGTTATATTGAGTATCACGCAAGTTGTCCCGCAATGCTGATTACTTCTCCCTATTATGAGGAACATGAGTGCAGTTTTGATTTGTTGAACTGGATGGCATCTCTTTTTTCGGACAATACCAATGATGTCCTCTTGGAAGGTGTGGAGTTTTTCTGTACTTACACTCTATTGGATTAGAGGGCTTTGCTTTTTGACTCCTGCGTATCTGGATTTTTCATTTTGTCCTATAAAAATATTTTTTTCTTATTCACTGTCCTTTGCGTGAACTTTTGTCAAATAGACGTTTACATTCTGCTCCATCTATTTGAACTCTGTTTTCATCCTATGTCTTGGCATATGGACTGACCAGGGGAGGGTGTAGTGTGGTTTGTGGCCTCATTGCCTACGTTGCTAAGTTAGCTTGGGCCTGGCTGCTATGATGCCTTTTTGCACACGTTACTCGGTGACTTTGTTTGTTCAGTCCCTGCTTGTGCCCGTCTATTTTAGAACTGTCTGCCTTTTTGCCTTTCACCTTTTCTCCTGTACCCTGTGGCTTATGTCTGCACAACATGTACAAGGTCGAAAAACAACGTCCCTTGTTCTTGCTGATTTGGTCAGCCCCTCGCTCTTAGACATAACACATAATGCAGCTGCACTGGAGAAATTGGAGTGCCTTTAATATGGTGATCTCGCTGTTTATGACACTTGGAGAAAAACCTTTCCAGAGAGAAGAGCTGTGCTTGTCTGATGATGTAAACCTTGCATCTAGATATTGAGGTATGGGGGTCAGCCAGTCAAAGCCCAGAGGTCTTCTGTTTTTATAATAAACTAGTTTTTAGCACGGGGAGGGTGGTAAGGCCATTTAGACCTATATCCACTGTCTTTATAAAATGCTGTCCCCTTTTGTATTCTATGGAATTGTAACGATGCTTATTATTTTATCATTATGCATTATGCTGATAGTACTAGTACGTGTACTGTATTTTAGAGCACGTTAGTTGAAATAAACATTTTAAACTATACTGTGTCTCTTATTACTCACGTTGTGGACAAGTATGAGTGAGTTATGAAAGATGTGTTCTTGCTCCCGCGAGTCCTGAGAGAGACCGTGTTCTGGGTTGTCTAATCATTGGTAGCTGCGCTGCGAATGAGACGCTAAAGCTAGTCGGATTGGGATTGTAGGTACTAAGGGGCATGGTTGGCTCACCACTATACTCTGAGGTCCTATTATCCTGTGCATAGCTCTGTGTATGTGCAGAATCCCTACAACAAGGAATGAACACCAACACCCGGTACTACCACCACCTGTGTCGCAGTTTGCAGCTATAGTTTTACGCTGCCATGCATGCCAGGGACATCTGTCAACCCTCCCCTTCCTTTGTTAACGGCACCTCAGCGGCTGAGAGGCGCTTACTAAACCAACCCCGGATTCGTCCACGTACCTCTGGGAGCCACGCTCCTCTGGGAGCGCGGCTGGTGTTCACGTGGTACCAGATAGGGTCCAGCTCCCTATGGTTCAGGACTCCCCGGCTCTGTGATCTTCGGGTCGGAGATGGCATCCTCTGTGCGTCGTCATCAGCTGGGGTTTCTTTGTCAGAGTCCTTGAGTTCGAAGCTCCTCCCGTACTCGGCCTCCGTCGTGGTTTCCTCGTCCCGCGGAGTCACCAGATTTCTCTCCCTCTCGTCAATTTCCAATGGGCTTCCGGATATAAAGACCTCCCTCTTGACCTCAATGGCTCCTATTGGTGCACGTGACGGTATCACATGGGTCGGCCTCTGTTCCAGGAAGTGTAGCTGGTTAAAGGGACTGGTACAGCCCTCCGCACTTTGATCAAAGGGAGACTGTAAATAAAGTATAGGAGAGACATAAGGGGGGAATACATCCTCGTTCTCCTCTTCGTCCCGGTCAGGTACATCGTGACACGTCCCCCCCCATGACAGTTCACGGTCGGGGAACTGAGCAACACGGACAGGAAGTCTGCATTTCCATTGTCGATACCCCTTCGATGCCGGACTTCAAAGGAAAAGGGCTGAAGGGACAGGAACCACCTCAGGACACGGGTATTGTTTCCTTTATTGCGGCTCAGCCATTGAAGGGGAGCGTGGTCAGTGTATAACACAAAGGGGGATCCCTCCAGGTAATAACGCAGTTTATCTATAGCCCATTTGACCGCTGAACATTCTTTCTCGATGACGGGGTACTTTCTTTCCCGGGGAAACAGTTTCCAGCTGATAAACACTACCGGGAGTTCCAGGCCACCATCAGATAGTTGAGACAACACTGCCCCTAAGCCTGAGTCAGAGGCATCTGTCTGGAGGATAAAAGGCCTCGTGAAGTCTGGGGATGTCAAGACAGGACTAGAGGTCCTGCTTGCTTTAACTCCTGAAATGCTTGGCGGGCTTGGGGAGGTGGAGAAAGGAGGTCTTTGATTCGTACGTCATTCTTTAAGAGGTCTGTCAGAGGGGATGCTATCTCAGAGTACCGGGGAATGAACCTGCGATAGTATCCCAACAGACCTAAGAAAGCCCTGACTTCTCTTTTGGTTGTGGGGAATGGAGTGTTGACGATGGCTTTTACCTTTTCTTGCTGTGGTTCGATAACCCCCTTCCCAAGGAGATATCCCAAGTATCGGACTTTTTAGTACCCTACTCTGGACTTTTTGGAGTTCACATGGAGTCCTGCTTCCTTAAGGGCCTGGAATACCTTCTGGCAATGTGCTAGGTGTTGTTCCCAGTTAGGACTATATATCACTATGTCATCGAGGTATGCGGAGGAGTATTCTTGGTGCTCCCGCAGGACCATGTTCATAAGCCTCTGAAATGTGGCCGGGACCCCATGTAGGCCAAAGGGGAGGACAGTGAACTCATATAGTCCTGAGGGGGTGGAGAACGCTGTTTTTTCTTGGTCTTGTGGGGATAAGGGAACCTGCCAATACCCTTTAGTGAGATCGAGCGTGGTGATATATTGGGCATCGCCTAGTTTTTCTATCAGTTCATCGATACGAGGGAGGGGATAGGAATCGAATTTTGTGATGGCGTCAACAGCCCTGAAATCTATGCAGAATCTTACGGACCCATCGGGTTTGGGTACCAGGACCACCGGTGAAGACCAATTACTGTGGGAGGGTGGAATGACTCCCATCGTGAGCATGTTCTCTATTTCCTCTTCCATGGCCTTCCGGCGGGCTGCTGGGATACAGTAAGGTCGTTGTCTCACCACCTTTCCGGGTATGGAAGGGATGGAGTGTACTACCATGGAGGTTCGACCCGGGATGTCTATAAATGTGGGTGAAAAAGGTGTCAGTACTTTTTGTAGAAAGCTCTTTTGTGTTTTAGAAAGGGCTTCATTAATATTGAGCAGGTTTAGCATGGAGAAGGTTTCTTTTTGTTCCGGGGTCACCAAGAAGCTGTTTTTAGGGGGGTTTCCTAACCATTTCTTCAGGAGGTTGATGTGGAATATTTGTGTCTTGTTCTCACTGAGTTGAAGGCGATAAGTAGTCAGCCCGATTTTGTCGACTATTTCATAAGGGCTTTTCCATTCTGCTCGGGTTTTGGGTAGGGAGGATGGCAAAAGGACTAACGCCCAGTCATGTATGTTAAGGTGACACCATTTTTTTCCTTTGTCATAAAAGACCTGTTGGTGTCTTTGTGCTTTTTCGAGGTTGACATGGGCAAATTCACGTAGTTTGTGTATGCGGGACCTCAGACCCTGGGTGTACTCAGAAAGGGTTCTGCTCTCGTCTGGTTTCTCCTGTTCCCAAGCTTCCTTGGTCATTTCCAGGAGGGTACGGGGTTGTCTCCTGTACAGGAGCTCAAAGGGGGAACACCCCAGGCTACTCTGCTTTTGGCAGCGTATAACGAATAGGGCTAAGGGAAGAAGTGCATCCCAGGCCTTTCCTTCTGCCGTCATCATATTTTTTAGAGTTAGTTTGATAGTAGCATTGTACCGTTCGCATAAGCCATCCATCTGGGGATGATAGACTGAAGTCTTAATCTGGGATATGTTCAATGACTTACATACTTGACCCATCAGACGGGAAACGAACGGTGTGCCTTGGTCTGTGAGGATTTCCCGAGGAAATCCAACACGAGAAAAAAGCTTGAGGAGTTTGTCACAGATATTGGTGGTGTTTGGGGCCCTCAGCGAAAAGGCTTCCGGGTACCGGGTGGCATAGTCAATTATGACTAGGGCATATTGGTTCCCTTTTCTGGATTTTGGTAGTGGTCTGATAAGATCCATGCCTACCCTCTCAAAAGGCTTCCCGATAATAGGCAGGGGTTGTAGGGGGACTGCAGGGGGTCGATAGGGGTTCTTTTTTTGACATACATCGCATTCTTGGCAATACTTAGTGATTTGCGCATGTATGCCAGGCCAATAGAAGTGCTCAAGAATGTTCTGGCTGGTTTTTTGGGCTCCGGTATGTCCGGCTAGTAGGTGGCTATGGGCAAAGAACATTCCTGCTCCCAAAACCCCTGAGGGATTAGTAACTGTTTAGGACCTGAGGGGTTCCCTTTTCTATATAGGAGGTCCTTTTCCACAACAAAGGAAGGATAAGAGGTAGAGGGAGAAGAGGGGGAGGCAGCCTGTTGCCATGCAATTTGGAGGCTTGATCATTTTTCTGGGCATATCTGAAATTTTTGTCACTAAGCCATGGACCGTGGGTAAGAAGTCCAGGAGAGTCGCCTTGAGAACACGTCATCTTCCCCCGGAGGAGTCTCAAAAACTCAGGGTTGTCTGTCCCCAGTATTAGCTTCTCTGGGAGATTGGGTAACACCCCTAATCTCACTTGTATACTTTTCCCTTCCGGTAACCGTGCCATCACCCGGGCTACCGGGTACGACTTGACGTCTCCGTGTACACACCTTATGGGTACACGTTGATGCTCGAGGAGGTTTTCTGGGATTACCAGTACGCTTTGGATAACAGATTTTCGACAGCCTGAATCTAATAATGTTTTTACATACACCCCGTTTACCACGAAACTTACATAAAAACATGAACCCAGTTCCTCCGTGTACATGACATGTCTGGGAAGGTAGCTGATGTCCATGGGTTCGTCTGTGGTTTTCTTATGTGGACAGAAGCGTGCTATGTGTCCCTAAGTCCCGCAGTCAAAGCATTGAGGGCCCTTTGATAGCATAGGTTCAGGCCTAGGGGGGCGTCCTTTGGTGGGTCTATTGTGGACTTCGTATATTTCTTTTCAGGTTTCCCTACATTAGGACGCATGTTCCTATCTATCTCACAAGAAGGCATTCTTGGTTGGGCTCTAGAGTAAGTAGTGGCCATCTCTACAGCTTGTTCTACTGTGAGTTTCGTGTGTTGTCTAAGCCATCGCTGCGTTGGGAAGGGGAGGGCCTCCATAAACTGTTCTAGGTATATCAGGGACATTATTTCCTCCTCTGAATTGTCCTGGGGTTTCAGCCATTTATCGGCTGCGGCCTTTAATTTGAAAAACAAGGTTTTCGGATTCTCTCCGGTCGTTCCTTTCTCTTTCCTGAACCGTACTCGGTAAGCTTCCGAATCCATACCCAAGTGATCCAAAATGATTTCTTTGACCTCACTATAGGGCGTGTTTCCTGATGGGTTGGCCACTTGGTATGCTGCCTGGGCCTTACCGCTCAACAAAGGGGCCAAAAAGAAAGGCCATTTCTGTTCGGGCCACCCTGAGGCTTTGGCCGCTTTTTCTAAGTTTAGGAGGAACGCATCCGGGTCGTCTCCTGGTATGTACTTCTGTAATGCAACAGTGGGGAAACCATGCTGGGTTCCTTGTCGGACTGGTACTTGCGCTGAGATCTGGTCTTGATCTTCGGTCACCCTGTGGATGCTCTCCAATTGTTGGGCAACAGTATCCAGGAACAATTCCCTGTCCGCTTGGGCCGAGGTCATTTGCCTCTCCACTGCCCATTCTAGTTTCTCCTGGCCCCAGATGAGTTGTTGGATTAGGGTCTCCATGACTACAATCCTATGGAGTGAATCCCACTTCTGACACCATGTGTGAATGGGCAATGAACTCCAGAGCGGGTATGATGTATGCACAAAAGGTTTATTTTAAAGGCTTTTGGTTCAAAGGAACAACAATACTCTGTTCTCCCACGTCTTCCACTCAGAGGTAGGGTACTTCACAGCAGCTCGTCGTCGTCCAACCGAACCAAGGTCATCGTGCATGAAAAAAAAATAGAAAGGGAGGAAGATTTAAGACAAGTGGTCCAATACTTGCTTTGGCTAAGGGAGGGGAGTGAGGGATGAACACCAACAGCCGGTACTACCACCACCTCTGTCGCGGTTTGCAGTTATAGTTTTACGCTGCCATGAATGCCAGGGACGTCTGTCAACCCTCCCCTTCCTTTGTTAACGGCGCCTCAGCGACTGAGAGGCGCTTACTAAACCAACCCCGGATTCGTCCATGTACCTCTGGGAGCCACGCTCCTCCAGGAGCGCGGCTGGTGTTCACGTGGTACCGGATAGGGTCCAGCTCCCTATGGTTCAGGACTCCCCGGCTCTGTGATCTTCGGGTCGGAGATGGCGTCCTCTGTGCGTCGTCAGCGGGGGTTTCTTTGTTGGAGTCCTTGAATTCGAAGCTCCTCTCGTACTCGGCCTCCGTCGTGGTTTCCTCGTCCCGCGGAGTCACCAGGTTTCTCTCCCTCTCGTCAATTTCCAACGGGCTTCCGGATATAAAGACCTCCCTCTTGACCTCGATGGCTCCTATTGGTGCACGTGACAGTATCACATGGGTCGGCCTCGGTTCCAGGAAGTGTAGCTGGTTAAAGGGACCGGTACAGCCCTCCACACTTTGATCAAAGGGAGACTGTAAATAAAGTATAGGAGAGACATAAGGGGGAAATACATCCTCGTTCTCCTCTTCCTCCCGGTCAGGTACGTCGTGACACATGCCTTAGGCCTAGGTGGGGCCGCTCATGTCTTGGTGGGAATAGAGGCAACACCTAACCCTTACGCCCCCCCTGTTGGATCTGAATGGTCTGGATTGACAAAAAGAGGTCGATAATATCAGTTTAGTGAGTGTCACGTCCGATGAATTAGCAACACAAGAAAGAAAGGTTAGCGAGCCTCGGCCCTGCGCAAAAGGAAGGTGATCACTCTAGTTGCCCAAATTATACTTGGCCGATAGACCCCGACGTGGAAGCCATACATCCTACAGGTTGGAATATGGAGATTTAAGTCTTATTTCCTGGAACGTGGCAGGTCTAGTCTCTAAATTTGAAGAAGATAGGTGGATTCAATTTATTAGATCATTTAACATTATTTGTATTCAGGAGACCTGGGAGGTGGAAAACAAATTCTTTATTGATAGTTATAAGACATTCTTCCTACCAGCAGAGGGTTCTATTTCAGGCAGAGCGAGGGGAGGTTTAGTTATTTTTATAGCCCTGGGGCTCTGTGGGTCTGTGAAGCAACTGAACTGGGACTCCAAAGTAGCACAAGGCCTTAAATTAGTGGTAGGGAGAGCGTTGCGGTTAACATTAATTAACTTCTACAATGCTAAAAGTAAGAAGCAGGGTTCCTCTAGTCTTGCGGAGTTGAGTGGCCTTTTTGAATCAGTACGGGATGTTGGCCTCCCTCAGGAGACTCTTATTCTGCTAGGAGATTTTAATTGCCATTTATGCTCAAACAATGGACAGAACTCACAAGACCTCCCTATATACATGGTCACAGAGGAACTGCACATAGAGCACTCCCCAGGTGGCCATGAATTAAACGCTCTTTTGAACACCCACAATTTAATATTAACATCAGACAAGGTACCCAACTACTCAAATTGTGCCTGCTGCCATCCTATAAAGGGAGGGGAAGTGCTACGACCATAGATTTCATTTTCGTCTCGTTATCCTAGGTCGGCTTATATCATCTTTTAAGATTCAACATAGCTCCTTCAGCAACCACAGTCCTCTGATTCTGGTGCTTGATGTTCAGGGCACTCAGATAGTGCCAGGTAGCATGAATGTGGGTACACTATCATCAACAGATCAGGGGAGGCGCTTACGGTGGTCGCAGGTGGATACTAAGGCTTTTAATCATTCTCTTCTTAAATTGCAGCAACATGAGATTTTAAAGTGTCTAGATACGTCAGTCTCAGGAGAGGAAATAGTTAAGTCATTTATTGTTATTGCACAGTCAGTTGCAAGTTTGCTAACTGTCCAGCAGCTGCCACATGCCCGGAAATTCTGAGATGGTTTGACAGCGAGTGCTCCCGGGCGCAAGGGAACCTTAAGGTGGCCTTGAAACATACTCCATGCGATAGATCTTGGGTGGCTAGTTGTTGGAGTTTATTATAAAAGGGCTCTTAAGGATCAGAGGTGCCTGTTACAAAAACAAACCTGGGACGAGCTAATACAAGCAAGTGAATTAAGAGATAGTACTCTCTTTTGGAGGGTCATTAACAGCCCTTGTTTCTCTGAACCAGATAAACCGAACATATGTCACCATATTACCTCCGATCAATGGAAGGCCCATTTTCAGGGTGTTTACAACTACGGTCAAGGGGAGGGATTTATTACTGAATTATAGCCCTTTCCCTGCGAGGCGCCCATTAATTTCCTTCTTGATGAGGTTAGGATTGGCATCGAGGGACTGTCCCGGAACAAGGCCCCTGGTTCCGATGGGATTCCTCCAGACCTGTATCGGAACAATATTAACGTGTGGGCTCCAGTCCTGACCAGGGTATTAAATGCCGCAGTAGCATCTGCTATGCCACCCTCTTGGTCCACCACCACTATTGTCCCGATCTTTAAGAAGGGAGTCAGGGATAACCCTCACTGGTATCGCCCCATATCCCTCATTGACTCCACGGTTAAGGTTCTGGGTCGGGTTCTATTAAATAGACTCTCTGAGTGGGCGGACAAAAATCAAATCATCTCGGAGGTGCAATATGGTTTCCGTATAGGCAAATCTACAATAGATCAGTGTCTGAATCTTTACCTTTTAATTGCTAAATACACGATCGCCAAATCGGGAGCCCTTTTCCTGGGTTTTATGGACCTTACTGCAGCATTTGATCAAGTGAATCATAACAAATTGTGGTTGTTACTTGGTGATTTAGGAGTGGAGCCGGCAATCATAAATGTTTTAATGGCTCTTTACGCCTATACCACAGCTGCAGTTAGGTTCCCCCAAAAAGGGGGAATCACGGATAATTTTAATTGTTATAGAGGGGTGCGCCAAGGGTGCATTCTTGCTCCTTTTTTATTCACTTTGTACATTAATGGATTAGAATCTGCCCTTACATCTTTACAGGCTGATACACCCAGGATAGGCAGGAGACTGGTGCCTGTCCTGTTGTACGCGAAGACGCAGTACTAATTGCGCGCACACCCATGGCACTGCAGGCCCTAACAGATGGCTTTGTTTCCTTTATGAGTGGGTTGGACCTGTCCCCTAATTTTACTAAATCATATGTGATAAAGTTAGGTAGTCATGGGACTAGACCAAAAACTTACAAGGCAGGTACTCATAACTTAGCTAAGGTTCTGGCTTTATCATACCTTGGCATCTTATTCGATGCCATACTAAACTGGAAAAACATGCAGGAGGGGAAGCTATTGGACATGAAAAAAATCAATGGGCGCTATTGCAAATTATGCACATAGAATAGGCACATGGTCTCCGGGGATGATTTTAAAATTATATCAGTCTTTTTGTATCTCTAAGGTTTTGTATGGCAGCGAGGTCTGGGGGTACAAGGTGGTTGACAAATTACAGACGGTACAAAACAAATATCTTAGACGGATTTTGAAAGTCCCCCATGTACCCTCGCGTATTCTGTACATGAAGAACTAGGCACTAAGTACATAACTGACCTAGTTGCTGTCAAGCCTTTGCTGTGCTGGGTGAATGTCTGGTCTAATGAGGAGGCATCCTGCAATCGAGAAGTAATTTTGGATCGCCTCTCACTCGACCGAGATTTTAAAATCCCATGGTTGAGGTATGTCAAGGGGACTCTTACGGCCTTGGGAAGAGCAGACATTTTTATGAGATATGACACTGTGAAGCAACAGGACAAGAAACTGGTCAAAGAGTTGTTCTTTAAAAAAGTCATGGCCAATCGTGAGGGTAAGGAGCTTAGTAAACCCATGGTAAGAGGACTTGCCTTAGTCAAATCAGTACAGGGCATGGAGACTTACCTCTCTATTTTAAATAGCACCCATGATAGATTCTTAATTACTCGTTTTAGACTAAATATGTTCCATCACTTAGTGGCATCCCCGGCAGGCTTTATTTTACACGTAGAAGGTAGAGGACCCTGTGGCTGTGACAACAGGTCTCCACAGGATACCTTACATTTTGTATTTTTATGTAAATATTTGACTTATCCTATGCGATTATATCTTAAACCCTTTTCAAAAGAATTGGGATTCAGGCATGCTCGTGTAGCCCCTTTGTATTTGCAATTATTGCCCAATGCTCGCATGCTATTTGTTGTTATGAAATTTTTAAGAGCAGTAATAAGATCAAGAAACTCAAGACATGATTGATGTATCTAGGGACTTTTGCGATTTTGCACAGGTGATGATATATTGTTTTTAAATGAATTTGGTATTGTATTTTTATCTTTGTATCTTTTATGGCTGTGATTACCGCCCAATAACGATTATTATTATTATATTTAATACAATAGATTTCACAAGCACAGCGCAAGTGCTGTGCAGTCGAAACCTAAAAAGGAAGGTTTAGGCTTGGCAAGAATGGTTGTTTTAAAAGTGCACACACAGACTGTAGGCGTCTAGGCATGTTTTGCAGTGCTGTTTTAGTGGGTGGCACAATGAGTGCTGCAGTCCACTAGAAGCATTTAATTTATGGGCCCTGGGTAGATGTAGTACTATTTACTAGAGACGTATAAGTAAATTAAAAGTACAAATCAGGTGCATACCATTTTTGCCATGTTTAAGGGAGAGAGCACATGCATTTTACCACTGTTTAGCAGGTGTAAAGTGCACAGAGTCCTAATACCAACAAAAATAAGTTCAGCAAAGACAAAGGAGTGAAAGCAAAATATCAGGGGGAATACCTCGCCAAGGATGGTAGGTCTAACACTCAGAAAAGGAACCGACCTACTACAAATATTTCCAAATCAAATGTGTTCATCATGGATAAAACAAAAAATCTAAAACCTAAACCAAAGCAGTTGACGAATGGGAGCAGGCTTTACCAACTGTAAGTTTTAATTATTGAAGGGTCAGTTCTGAAAAGTATGGCAGCTGGAACATGCATTTGGAAAAGAGCAGAATTGCTGCAAACCACTCAACATTGGACGATTGGTAATTATGTTACATCTGCACCAGTGAATGTTTATAAATCTAAGTGTCTGGTGCCCTATCTCGGGGAGATGTCTTGGATTAGAAACAAGGCATTGAGGACTATGTTACCTAGATCCATGGTAGATCTCCATCTAATAAGTGAATGGCAGAGTTAAACTATCTAGGAATTTAACAGATCACTGTTTAAAAAGATGTGTCTTATGCTCCATTAGCAGATCTAATCAGAACAAGAGCCAACAATTTACTACTGCTAGCAACTCTCCCAAGAGTTCTAACACGTTGGACTTAAGAATCTCAGGGGTATCCAGAACCATCAGGAGCAGTCAGGAGGCCATGATTGAAAAACAATATTGGGGGTGATTTGCTAATCTGCTATTGGATTGTCAGTCCCCGTTTGGGGGGCTACAGGGTAGACTGGGTCTACTGGGACACTAGCAGGGTTGTTGCAGTCATTTGCTACTGGTATATGGGCTCAGTCCTACTATAGATCTGCAAACTGGCCAAATTCACCCTGTGTCTCTCAGGGTAACGAGGACAAGCAGTCAAAGGCTTCTCAGAGAGGTAGTGTGGGGGACAGGAACTCCCAACTCAACAGTCAACCAAGAGGCACAATAACCTATTGTCCATCCCATGCTTATCTTCGTAAAAAATAAACTAGTTTAATCTCACAGAGAAACCGAATACTACACAGTTTGAATAGGAATACAGCTACATTGTGTAATTTCACCAATGAATCTCAGTGTAGAGCTACACCCTCAATTGTGCCCTACCCCAGCTCTCAGGTTTGTTCTAATGAACACAGGCCCTCATAGGAAGTATGGACATGGGCATTGATTAGACATAGGTGCAGTTCACTCTGGATGCCCCCACTGCCTTATGCATCGATCAGTTCAATAGTTTGTTTTACTACTAGTTCACACACGCAAAGTAACACTCTTGCAGAAGATTTACCTCTATGTGGTCAATCTTTTCATGGCTATGCCCTGTGTAACCTGCCCAAGGAAGATGCGGTTCTCATGGTGTTGGGTTCTGTGAACCCACTGCTGCAACACTGATTTTGATAGTGTGGGACAGGAGCAGCGGCTTAACTTGGAACAGTCACTGGGTGGAGATCAGCCTGGCTGACTTGCAGAGCAGGCACTCATCTTCTACAGTTGCGGTCTTTAAGGCTGGATGATATTGGATCCTTAGTCTTCGCAGTTCTAGCCTCTGGGCTCCAGTGGGTATTCATTTGAGGCCTCCTAGACCTCATTAGGGCTCCCTAATCGGTAGCGACTATAGCTCCTGTTGTGGGGCAGCCTCAACGTTGGGCAGTGGCAGCACCAGTGTTTTGGCCCACAGCAGGGATGTATGCCGAACGACATGAAGTTGCTCTTTAGTCAGATATCGTGACGAGCTCCACTACATAAACTGCTCACGAAGACCAGGAGACCACACATGAAAAGGCTCCACTCCTGAATTCACTCCCTCTGGCACTCATCTTCTTCTGGGTGTTCTTTATGTAGGGAACATGCTGGGATTCTCCTGTTGGGAAGTCTTTCCTCCTGCTGGCCTAGGCACTCTCCTTCCCTCGTAAAGCAGGCAGGCAGGCTTCTAGGTTGTATGCAGTCATTCACCTCCTCCAGCATGAACTGTAGACTTCAATTTGCATCTCATCACATCTGGGAGACTGGCTATCATACAGACTCTAGCCCTGGTCACACAGCAGTTCTGTGAGTAATCTGTAGAGCACCCCTTTGCTTGGTCATGAAGAGCTTGGAACTGGAATTTAAATGAATGTTGGGGGTTTTGGTCCCCCTTTTATGCTCATTTCCAGACAGGGGATGTGGACCCACTGTCTAAGTTTTCAAACCAGTTTGGGGAGGGTCTCATTCAAATATCATTGTCTGGCTGTAGCTCAGACACTGCTTTTGCACACGGTGATAGCGCTCAAGCAGACAGCAATGGTGCAGTCTCCAACCAGGAGTATCTAAAAAAAGCCACAATAAAGTGTGAGAGCTCTGCTCTTGGCTTTTTTCCTGCAGCAGTATTCAGGGACATACAAAATGGCAGGCATGACTTAGAAACGTCCCTCCATTTAGAAACAGAAGCTGCTGACCTGCTACTCACCTCTATCATCTACCAAATGACAGTGCTGAGTAAAAATAAATCCGCAGCCCTTTCCTTACAAGGACCTGATTGAATTTCTAAGGGCACTCTATCTCCATCATTCCTCACTTCGGCATTTGGATCTTCACTCTCCAACCGCGGCAATGCTGTAAATACACTTCTACTGTCTGGGCAAGCTGTACCCATGAGCTACACCAGGAGCCATTCAAAATGGATCCCACTGGTCTCAACACTCAGACTATCACCATGGACATGTGTGCTAGATATCCACAGCACATACATGCACTTGTCACACACATGGAATTTCAGTGCAAGGGTCTCGGCATGACACACTAAAATGGAACTGAACATGAACTAGGCAAGTAAACTGCATCCTCCTTTGAAAAAGTGACTGGTCAAGGTGATTAGTTCACTGTCATCATCACTTCGTGTGATCAGCCGAGGGCATTGACAGTACGCCCATTTAAATTATGGGGGCATGCTTGGTTAATTTCCATGAACATGCATGTGCCAACACTCACACAAACACACATACAAGCACACAGAACATAACATACCTATTATTATGAGGACCGGCCATTGACCGTAATGAAGTGTGCAATTACTAACTCCACCCCGCTTCGATAGTAGGGAAAGTTATAAAGCAGATCGAGGCAAATCTAACTGTGCTTTTAGTTTTTTGACGCACTCGCTCAAAAGTACCTAAACACACTACTGATACCGGGCCTCACAACACACCGCTCCTCACAAAGAGAGGGAATTATTTGCAAGCCCATTGCGCTGCCGGTGTGTCAATTGTTTTGAAGCACCGGTGGTGCAATGGGCTTTCCCATATTTACAAGGCCAGGTAAAGTCACCCTGCGTGACTTTACGTGGCCTCGTAAATATGGGCCCTTTTCACACATTACTCTGCGTGAAAGGGGTGTTAGATGGGTGTTGCTGTGGGTGTCCCCATGCAACATCCATGGAACTTGATGCATTCCCAGATGTTCAACATTTTTGCAAAACTGGGAATGTGTCAGAATCCTACGCCTCCCCAGGGGAGGCGTAGGAATGGCACAACGAGGAGAAATACTTTTATTTCTCCTCGTTTTTCCTCATTCTATGCATGCTGCATTCTGCAGCACGCATAGAAAGAGGAAAATAACATTAATTATTGTATTTGTGCCGGAAGGTTTCCCTTCTTGCACAAAAACAATCATCCCCGCAGTGCAGGCACCCTTGCAAAATAAGTTAAGGGTGCCTGTGCTGGCGCATCGCAGCCAATTGTGCGCCAGTGCAGGGGAAAACACAGGGAAGCGTCGTATTGTTGTTAATACGATGCATCCCTGTGCTTTGAAAATCACGCAGCTCAGCGCAGCTAAATAGCTTGTGGCGCCACGCTGCGTCATTTTCTTGTAGATGAGGGCCATAGTGTTTATTGGGTTCTGACAAGGTTAACCCACGTTGTGAGGACCAAGTCGGTGCCCACATTGTGGGTTATACATGCCCACAGACACAGACAGACACACACACTCTCTTTCTCTCTAGATTAGCATGGCTACAGAGCCATAAAAAATTACTAGTTCACAAACAGTCGGGCAACTCAGTGCAGCGGTACACACCTATATACCATGCAGTGGACATTCCCGTCCTAGCATTGATTTTGCTAGATTAAGTGATATAGGACTTTAATACTTTGAAAACAAGGTATTAGGTGGATTTATATTTGACTCTCGTTCATCTGCCTATATTGAGATCATTGTAATGTAGTTTTCTTTCTGTGTACTGCCTTGAAAAAGTGTCTGTGTGGAGACCAGTTTTTAGAGAAGAGCTTGCCACACTTCCTTTTCTTTTGCCCAAATCAGATAAAACATAGAAAACACGTGGGCTGAAGCTGTTATTTTTAAACTTTCACCTTGCCCTATTGTAAAACCTCTGACTTAGCTAATTAGCCATTGCAAAATGTATTTAACTGGATTTGACGACAATACAGAATCTCAATGGAAATCTGAAATATTAAGCCTCTTTTTTATATAAGTATTTTCCCCTCTATCTTCTCCTTCTTCAGCATGTGTGTTTTCGAGAGTTGTGGTGAGGGTGGGGTCACGGGACATTGTGGCAGGGAGTGAAAAGTGGAATCAGTTGGTTGTCTGTTGCATTTGCCCCAGCTTGGTTTCTAGGTAATCTAACAAATGACGCATATGGTTGACTGATTAAGGTTTTGGTCACTTTTTGAGGTGATCACGTGTTACTACACTGTCACAATGCTTTTCCATGTTATGGATTCCAAGATGAAATTTCAATCACTGTAATTCTTTTTCACCACTTAATTTCCTTTATGGGGTTTGTTTTAAAAAGAAAGCTGATCAAGTTAGTGTGTGTAGTTTGGAGGTTGCTGCAGACACAGAGAATCTACAATGCTTAAACTCTCTTTATGCTTTTATTAAATTTCCTAAATAAGAGACAAAAGCTGGAAAAAGGGAGGGTGAAATCAAAATTGACATCTGTTTCACAGAGAACGTAAACAATAGCATACTTAAGTTTACAAAAGGTGTACAAAGGCGGTGATTTAGATTTTGCGTCTTGTTTGCTAAGCCTCTAGTACCCCCACTCTATGTCGAGGGAATGATAGGTTTCTGGTGGTTGATCCGCAGCTGGCTATGCCGGTGGAAAACTCTGACTGTCGTCCTGTGTGCCACGGATCTGACTTCAATGTGTGTTAGTTCTGCCCTATTTAGTCCTTGCAACAGGAAACCGCAGAAATGCGCCCTACACGCTGAGAAAAAAACTCCCAGCACGTTTGGGCCACTGTCTTTTTTGTTTTGTAAAAAGTAACCCTTGCATTGACGGTTTGTTTTTGCATAACAAAGATATAATCAGGCAATCTGCCATGCAGGCACAGGGCTGGCGTTTCAGTAGTACCAAAAGTCCTTTCACTGCACTGGGTGAATCACTTTTGGCAAACTGATTATTGTGGTGTTGGCGGGAACTTTAAGAATGCAGGTGGTCTGCTGCTGGGTAGATGGAGGCAGCCCCAGAGGGTGTCCTGGGAGATCATCCGCCGTACTCTAAATCACCCCATACATCTGGAAAAGATTACATTTCAAGAGGTTCACCAGCTATTTATGTGGATGATTGAAAACAACAATGCTGTTGGATGTTAAGAGGTACGGAAACATGAAAATGGAGGTACTAGCCAAGGTGGGCAAGGAAGCAGACAGGACAACTTTCTGAGGCTATGGAGTGAAGATACTATCGCCCCCTACATCCCTCCCTACTTATTAAACTTCACATTGAAAGGTCTTTCCCTCCGTGGTGATTAGCCAGACCTGGCTGAGATCATACGACACATGGCTGAACTTGTAACACTGGTAGTGCAACTGGGTCCATTTGGTTCCTACTGGGTTTCTGTCCGTGATCCCATCCCTATAAAAAAGAAAGCAATTGGGTGAAATATTGGCCTGAGTCATTTTTAAAGTTCATTCAGGTCAGTAATAGTCAAATCACAAGTCGCATGGAAACTGAGACTAAGGTCCCTATTTATGTAGGGGTTGCATCACATTTGCACCACTCAACGTGGTACATTTGCGATGCAAACCCAAAATGCACTTTATCAAGCCACGCAAGACCACCTTGCATGGCCTTAGTGGCTTGATAAATCATGAGTAGAGCAACGCATCGCAAATCAATGCATTGCTTTACTCTGCCGTGGAAAGGCATTCAAGGGATTTTTGCACATTCCCAGATTTAGCTTCACAGGTAGACCTGGGAATGCGCCAAAAAGATACACCTTCTCAGGGGCGGCATAGCGAGGAGAATATCCTCATTTCTCCTCGTTACTCTCTCTTTCTATGTGTGCTGCAGAATGCAGCATACATAAATAAAGGATTATCACTCTTAGGTGCCCCTTCTTGCAAAACCAATCCTCCTTACAAGGCAGGCATCCCACCCTTGCACTTTGGTGCAAGGGTGCCTCCGTTGGTGCTAGGCAACCAAAACGGCACCAGCGCAGGGACAAAGGCAGGAATGCACCATATTCTTTTAAATATGGCACATTCCTGCCCTTTTCCTGTCACGCAGCGCAGCAAGGTGACTTTCTGCGCTTCCTGACTTTCTTATAAATCTGCCCCATAATAACTCCACACCAAGAATTACTGGTATCATACGGTATCTCACCACCATTATCATGTTGTTATGAGACTCATACTTAGTCGTATCTGCCACGAAGACCACTGAGCCTGACTTGTGATCAGGTCCCGTGTAAGAGGTGGAAATGAAGGTTTTTCTTGTGCGTAAGAAGGGGGTGGATTGTTTAACAATCAATGAGACCAGGATCACCCACTACATATCTACATTACATTGTTCGGAGGACAAATTCCTTGTACATTAAGAAATTCATATGTCAACTGTGCACTGTAAGGCATGTTATCAAAATGCCTTTTAAATTTCAAACATTTAAAGACATAAATATATATTTGAAGTTGCCAAGTATTCATGGTTGTGTTTTTTGAAGAGTCGCACTTAGGAGTTATGACTGCCACTCTCAGTCCCTCGCATGATGTGTCTATTAAGAATGTGGGTGTACTTCATATTGTTTATCAGAGAAAGTGATTGATACAAGATTTTCTGTGTGATCGATTTCATTGCTCTTCACCCTCTGTGGACTTGAAACATTATCTAAAGGTTAAGGCTTAATGCTCATTGATAGCTGTGTCTTCTGGTATTTTTCACACTTTGTCAGAGTCCTAGGGGTACGACTATAATTTTGTAGCCCTTTTATGCCCTTAAATTGAGCATTTCTCTAGACAAGGGGTGTCCAGTGTAGGTCCACAGCTCACTCCCAGATTTTCAGAGTAACCTACTAAGTAAATTGCATTCATTTAGATTCATTGTGTGTAAATGTAATTTATGTGGATATCCTGGAAATCTGGCATTGACTTGGCCCTCCTGGCCCTACATTAGTCACCACTGCTCCAGACAAACACTTTTAGAATGTTAATGATTTAAATAGAGAGATATATTGGCTCTCAATACGAACATGGGATAACAGGGATTATAAGGTTTTGCTGAATAATGTGGAAATTGAATTGGGGATTATGAGTTTTTGCAGAAAATTGTGGAAATTGAATTTCCAGTGGCGATTTCAGCTGTCGTTTCAGAACCCACTGAAATTAACTTGTCACTCTTAATGCGGCTCATAGTTTGTTGTAAAGGAACATTCTTATGAACTTGGCCTACATTTCAAAATAAGTTCACACAGAGATTTTTGGCTGCACCTCCTTTGCCTTTACCCATACTTGCTCTTTCGGATAACTGGTCTATGAATCTCAGAGAAGCAAATAACAAAAATGTCTAAAACAAAAGAAGCGTAATTAAGGTCATACATGGCAACAGACCCAATTCAGGCGGGAGACTCAGAATTTTCTAAGCCAAAAACAACTTTCTTTTGGGAGTCGCCATCCTAAAATTGTCTCTGCTTCAATGTAAGTCTATGGGGAAAATAGAGTCCCCTGATTTATTTTCAAAATCTCCCTCTTTCCAATTTCAAAATGTTGGCACGTATGTAAACAGTCCTTTGATTTGTAAAATGTGTTTAATTCCTGTGCCTTTTAATATGAAAGTGACTATTTACCCGGGTCCTGACCAAATAGTACATAACATCTGGTATTTACCCGGCGGCCAGAAAAATAGTACATAATCTCTGCTGTTTAGCCAGCCACAGCCTAAATAGTAGAAACGAGGTACACTTTAACGGGTGAACGGATAAATAGTGTGAAGGCGGTCTTTCTTTACCCGGCCGTGAAGAAAAAAGAGACAACAAGCAATGGTAGGGTATTGAACATCTTGTAATTGGGATGCAACATGTGTGAGAAATTTGAATGCAAGTGCATATACAAATACGCAATAGTTTGTACAAAAGTCAGTGCATAAATTAAGCCAAGCAGTTTGCAGATGAAAAAACAGTAAAACCAATTTTTAATAAAAACATTTATGTTATTTTAATATTCAGATTAGAAATGTAGGAATCAAACGTCTATTTCAGGAGTTTCAGGACATGGCATACAGAGATATTTTGCTTTTAAAGCATATTACATAAATGTTTTACTCACTCATGAGAGTACATTGTTTTTTAAGATTCACGATCCTCCCTTTGAAGATTTTTTAGGGCTGGGCTCTTTTTAGGCTTCTTCTGAAAGGCCTTGTGCTGGCTTCAGGCTTCTTTTTAAGGGGGTTGTGCTTGATTATCATTTCAAACCTGACAGCCCAGAGGCAGTTGACAAGCAGTAACAAACAGGGGATGCAGTTAAATCAGTGGTATCTGGGCCCCAAAGTGAGGCACAAGTACAGTAAGCAATCGCTGCTTGGGGGCGCTCTGCTTTGGGAAACTCGTAGGAGGTAAATGTGTTTGACACAGTAAGAGGGCTTCTGTGGAATGGGGAAGTGAAAGCAGGAGACAGGTAAGTAATGCATTTGAATAATTCACAGGAGGAGTTCACTCTGTTGCCTCTGAATAACACATTTGTTCATAGTATTCACTCAGTAGAGTGGGTTTCAGGCATTGATGCTTTTTGGTCCCATGTCATGAGTGGCCCTTCACTGCACTGACATTTTAGCCACCTACACATTGTTTCTTGGGAATTGTAGTTTTTGTTTTTAACCTGCTAAGCAGTGTTTTAAGTGGGCAAGGTCCTGTCTCTACTGAGCCCTCATTTCTGTCCTTGACAGTTCTGGTTCAGCAAAAGGAATCTTTAAGCCCAAAAGAAATACAAATCTGGGTGACAGGATTGGAGGCTGTACCTCACTAAAGTCATTGTAGGGGAGAGTCTGGGGAAGGAAGGAATCAGTACGAGGACGATGATGACAAGTAGGAGAGGAAAAGATGGTGGACCACCAGGAGTGCTAGATAACCAGAGACACGAGGACCAGGACAAGAAAAACCAAGCCCAGGGAGACTTACTCTATGAGGACCAGTGCTACCTACCCCAGAGGAAACCAGGAACAAATAGATGATAAGGAATAGGACAATGAAAGATAGGAATACGGGGTACCATGACAAGGTGAGAAGGATCAGAGGGATGTGGAACAGGGGGATCTGGACCCAGTGGACAAGGGCCTGAAGAAAAAGAAGCATCAGGGGTAGAAGGAACAGAAGGTCCTAGACTATAATGACTAGGAGGGCCTGAGAGCTCCAACCAGGACCAGAGGAACGAGGATGACCAGGGCCAGGAGTAGCAAACCCAAGTAAACAGACTAAAGAGGACCAGTACTAGGAGACTAGTTGAAAGAAGGACCAGAGATAGAAGGGCAAAGGCCACAGAAATCAGATGGAGGCGGACCAAGGGACCAGAAACGAATGGACCATTACCAGGAATACCACAATTAGAAAGGACCTGGGGTAGCCAGACCTGGAGACCCTAGATTAGAATGACCAGGGGAATGTAAAATAGCAGGAAGTCTAAGTCCAGTGGGACCAGGATCAGAAGGTTCATGAGGGTTAGACTACTGGGGATCCTACACCAGTGTGACAAGGACTACATGAACCAGGGTGACCCGCAACATGGGAACTCAGTGGGACAGTGCTAGTGGGATGAGGAAACCAGCCCCAGGGGGACCATGATAGAGGGGACCAGGCTCAGGCTGACAAGAACAAGTTTGAACCAGCAATTCATGAGGCTAGGAGGGCTAATAGGACTAGGATGAGCAAGGAAGACTCGGGGACTGGGAGAGCTTGGAAAACCAAGGTCAGCGGGACGAGCACCAGAAGACCTGATACATGAGAATGATGGAGCAGGGTAAAAGAAAAAATTTAACCTCCTAATAATTTACGTAAAATGATTAACAAACAAGTTCGTTTAAGTAAATAACCAACAATGTATGTTACATGTGAAGGGTTAAAGGTAACACGCTATTTTGTGTGCAAACTAATTTACTTATAATTGTTGACGTGGCTAACATAACCTAATATTTGCAGAATAATAAAATGCATGATTTGTGCTTTGAAAACAAAACGTGTAGTGGCAAAATAAAGCAATGGTAAGTAAGGGACGGCTTTATATGTTGCTTTTTGCTAGGTAATACCTAATTGGGGTACGTAGAAAGACGGGAGGGAAACGAAAGGGTTTGTATTCTTTATTCTTAACTATATTTTGTTTATCTTTGTAAATAGTGCGCTTAGACCTGTTGAGCAGCGATATAAAATGGCCGCCATGAGCTAGAATACGCGTGCGCGAGGAGAAATGTAGAAAAGGAGAAAGGCCGTGAACAAGAATGACCACGTGATCGTTCCAAGAGCCTAGGATGAAAGTATGGTCAAGGCTATTGTGACCTTACTGAATAAATGTGTGCCAAGATGGGTCAGCGAGAAGCGTGAGAAGTCAAAAAGAATAAATGGACAAAAGGAACTGTTGATCCTAAAAAGTATCGGAAAGTGATACAAGTTGGACTGATCGAAGCGGATGAGTATTGTCACGAACTGTGGGAAACGATGCAAGTATGGACATTCCACAAAGAACTGGTTAGAACTAGGAAATTGATAAAAGATGTATATGGACTCAAATGGACCAATTAGAGAGAATCTCGCCATAAAGATGCAACATTTTTATTTAGTAAGCTAGAATTAGGGTATAAGAAGACCTACTCTTGGTGGGGAGGGTTGGTTATGATTATGAGAGATGCTGCTGGGAGCTGCTTTTTGCCGTTTTTGACTGCTGTTAGTTGCGCATGGAGTTGCTGCTGCTGATGCTGACGAGCTGAGGCTGCTGCTGCTATTTTATATTTTAATTGAGCATAAGATGCTGCTTTTTGAAGAACTTTTATTCTTGATAGATTTTTCCATTCAGAACTATTAGACTTTTCCAGAACAGATAGATAGAGATTTTGGGAGTTCTTGCCGTGACGAACTTTATTCTTCCATCTAATAGGTATGCATTGCAATTTCAATTTATTCGTATAATGATAACAAATGTAAATAATCTGAATAATAAACCTAAAACTTATTTCATGCTTCTAAACTTTATATAAACTTTATTATCTTTAAACAAATGACTCAGTGGTTCTTTAGCTCAATGATTAATGTAAAATGTTAGAAGGTTTATTGTGATTGAGCTGGTCTTAATCACCATCAACTGATTCCTACTAGTTGGTCCATCGACCAATGAGCGGAATACCTTAAAACAATGAGAAATATTATGTTGCGTTAAAAAGAGGTATCCCGTCTCCTTCCAGCGAATCGTTTTACTGTTTTTCTCCTAGGTTACTGATGGAGGAAATCCAGGGAATAAATGAGTGAGTGAATGCATGTGCGGTGTTATGGGCCCCACCGTCATATGAATATAGTCTGTGTATTGGAGGGATAGTTGTACCTGGATGACCGAAGCATATAGGAGAAGAATTTTTATTGTTAGCGCTGGATCAGATTTCTTGGTAGCAGAGTTATGGTTACTATAGATTAGTTTGGTGATTATTGATTATTGATTATTTCATGTCTAACACTTTATGTTGCGTCGCGTTATGTTATATGTAAGTCGAAGTTTTCACGCTTCCGGGAAGTAGGAAGTGGAACACGTGTGGCAAGAGAAGTCACATGGAATAGTGCATTGTCTGAGTTCATATTGGTGATAACACAGGTTGTGTTATGATAGGGACATTTTCCGTATAAAAGGTGTGAGTGAAATAGCGACCGGTTTTCTTGTGAAACTCTGGCCTTAATTCTCAGGAGCAGTATAGTCTCCACATGTGTTTTATCCCCAGAGAAACGGGTTTACCGCTTGCTTGAAAGAAGGGTAAGGTAGAGGGAAGTGCTACTTTATCGGCGAAACAGAAAAATTCTGTGGTAGGGTAGAGGTAAGCGCTGCCTACTGGAAAATACAGAATTCTTGTGTAAATGGACAAAGCTATTTCTTTGGTTTAGCGAATCAGACAATGGAAATATGATTTAAATGTTGTAACTAACGAAGAATTGTTGAAAAAGAAATTGCCGATAAATTTTGTAAAGGAGGGGTCAGGAGCAGAACTGACGTAGACAAAAGCCGCGCTGGGATTGGACAGTGCGCTAGTCATACAGAAACAGGAGCAGAGCTGACGTAAACAAAAAGCCGCGCTGGGATTGGACAGTGCGCTGTAGACAGAAACTGCTCTGATTGGAGTGTTGGTGTGAGTCGCGCTAGAATTGGACGGATAGAATAGTGACGGGGAAGTTTATGATTGGAGTGTTGGTGTGAGTCGCGCTAGGATTGGTTGGAATAACGCATAGAGAACAGTGTTGAATTTCGGAACTTTTTGAAGAGAAAAGAGATTGTGAATCATGTCGTATTATGAATATGGTAGAGAGAAAACGTTGTGGATGTCGAAAGTTAAGAACTTCTTTAAGAAAGACAAAAAGGTAGTGACTAGAGAGGGACAAGTAATTCCTCCACCGAAATCACCAGCTTCGCATATGATGCTCAAGTACGGATATCATACATGCATATGGTTAGAAAATTGGACAAAATATACTAAGAATGATGGAGCATTGGCTTTTCCTGAGAATGGTTCATTTAGTGTAGCTGTACTTGGAATTTGAGAGAGAAAATGATAAAACTAGAACCTAGACCTAGACCGACACAGTTTGAAGCTTTAAGTGAATGGGAAGATGAAATGTATGAACGAGAGAGATTTAGAGGACTGAAAAATCATGAATTTGTGCCTGGAAGGTTATGGGGGTTGAATCATGAGGACAGACTAAAGCGTTGGAGATGTGCTAATATGACAGGAGGTTTGTTTCCAGCTTTTACAGTGGAGGAAGAAGCAAAGAGAAAGTGTACAGAGAAAAAGAAACATGTGGTTACGGAAAAATATGGATATGGTGATAGTGAAACGGAAGATGAATTGCTGGAAGATATTTTAAACAGAAACCCACCTCCATACCAACAGACTTCTGCGGTGGTGACACCTAATGCACCGCCAATGGAAACTGGGAGGAATAAAAATCCCGAACGAGGATATGAGATAAATAGGTCACAAGATCAATTAAAAACTTCACAAAATGAGGAGATAGAAGGTGACAATACAACTGAATTAGCAAAAACCACAAGAGAATTAACTGAAAAGATAAGAGAATTAACAAAGAATATGGAAGCTGTAACTGTACCAGTAACGATAGGTCCAGTAATGCCAATTTTTGAGAATCAGAAAATTGATGAACGTTCTTTAGTGATTCCTATGAATTCACATTTGCAAAGAAGGAGAGAAGGGATGGAACTGGACAATGAAGGTGCACACCATTTGGTTAGTACCTATAGACCAAGCCCACCTACTAATTTGACAATAAATGAGAATGAGTTCAGGAGAATACCTATGGTAACGGAGTCTGCATCAGAGACACCAGAAAGGAGTAACAATTGGATAGAATTAAATAGTACTCCTGTAGGTCCAACTCCAGATGAATTAAATGAATGGATGAAAACGCTAAAAACAAAAGAGACAGAAGCAAAACCACTAGATGTAATTAGGTTAAAAATAGGCATGGAAGAATTGATTTTAGGAACGATTGGTACAGAAAAATTGAAAAGTTATCAGGATGACGAGATTATGTTTTTGTGCAAGAGTATTACATGGAGAGCTAGAAATTTACATGACAAATTAGAAGAGACAGCGATTGAACTAGGAGTAGAATTTGCAAAAGTGAGAACGTTGCAGAAACCATATAGAGTAGATTTTTGTGAGAAAGATATAGAGAATCTGAACACATCAGGACGATTGACCCAAATAAAAGAATTAATTGTTTTGTTGAGAAAATGGGGTGATGTGGATAGATGGAGAAGTAGATGGACGAAAAAGAATGAGAAAATAACAGATAAAGCATCTTTAGCTTTTGCAGTAACAGATAAGGAACCAGTTGTAAGGAGTACCCGATGAGAGAGACTCCAGGAGGTAGTTATGTGCATGTTCCGTGGTCTAGACAGGATATACTGTCATTTACAAATGATTTCCCAAAGTTGAGAGAGAAGCCAGTAGAATGGTACAGACAAGTGGAGAGATTTGTTAAAGTTTCAAAGGTGTTGTGGATAGATTTGGATGGATTGTTTGATATAGTAGTACCAGCTGATTTGTGGACAGAATGTAAGATTACTATTGATTGGCCAACTGTAGAATATCCAAGGGATGCTAAAACAGGAGCGCCAGGACCAGAAGTAATGAGGAAGTATGACCAAGTAATTACCTTTTGAAGAATAAGATTCCACCTAAAGAAACGGATTGGGTAAAGATAGACAGAACCACGCAGGAAAGTAAAGAATCAGTGCATGCTTACCAAGAGAGGCTATTGTTAGTTTTTAAACAGTATAGTGGGTATGAGACACTAAATGAGAAGGATATGAGTCATTTTGTATATAGATTTGTGTATGGATTGAAACCGGAGATAAGTGAAATGATTAAGCAGCATATGATTTGTTGGCATAATAGCACAGTTGACGAGGTTTTGAGATATGCTAAGTATTGCAGTGATGATATTGAGAGTAGACAGTGTAAATTGAAAGAGAAAGCCATGTGGGCACAGGTGAAAGTTGCAGAGAAGCAAGAAGCTCAATTGAACAATACAGTTAATGAAGCAGGACAGGCTAGATTTAGACCAAATATAGGCAAAGGAAAAGGACAAATGAGCATAGATGAGGCAAAGAAAAAGTGGCCATGCCACAACTGCGGAAAGCTAGGGCATTGGAGAAACGAGTGTAAATTTCCACCAAAACTTAATGCGGAAAATCAATCATTAAATCCACAAGTGCAGAGTGAGATAGTTACTCCACAGAGTCAGGTGCCACAACCACCACTTCCCAAGAGTGTTAACCAACAGAAATTCAGTGCAGAAACAGGATTCTACGGAGGAGAGCAGGTAACACAGTTGCCGCGTGCAGCTGCCATTTCTCAATATTGGTTACGTACAGGATGATGATGAGACGGATGAAAGCTTCTGACGGTGCCTAGGAGAGGGGGAAGAGTGCGTGCTTGGCGCAACTCTAGAGGTAGATCAAACAGGTCCATTTGTGGATGGAGAAGTGAATGGTGCAAATGTAACATTCCTTGTGGACACTGGAGCTACCCGTTCTACTGTTAGGTCAGTGGAAATTCCAAACCTTCCTCTCTCAGGTGAACATATCCAAGTAGTTGGAGTATCGAATCAGCAAATTAAGACGCCTCTTACTAAACTAGTGGAGGTAAAGATTGGTCCATTTAGTGAAATGCACCGATTTGTGGTGTGTGATTGCAGTCCTGTAAACCTATTAGGACGCGATCTATTGTGCAAAATGAATTGCACTATCTATTGTACTCCAGATGGAATTGCATTTCAGACCCCAGATGAAGATGTACTGTATAAAATGACAATGGTAAATTTGGAACCAGAAGTAAATGATTTGTTTCCTGTATTTGATGCAGAGAAAATCCCCATTGAACTAAAAGAGACAGTGGAAGAGAAAGTGTGGGATTTTACAGGAGAAGATATAGGGTTAATGAAAGGAGTAGACCCTGTTAAAATATCCATAAAAGAGGGAACGAGTTACCCAAATACGCCCCAGTATAAATTGACACCAGAAATAATTGAAGGAATAACGCCAGTAATAAATAAAATGATTGAACAAGGGATTCTAAAAGAAATCATGAGCAGTCCATGTAATTCGCCAATAATGGGACTGAAAAAGCCAAACGGAACATATAGGATTGTACAGGATTTGAGGAAGGTAAACAAAATTGTTGTGCCTTGTTGCCCAATAGTACCGAACCCTGCTGTGATTCTATACCAGATTCCACGCGAAGCAGAATGGTACACAGTAATTGATTTATGCCATGCATTTTTCTCTATTCTATTGCATCCAGATAGCCAGCCATTATTTGCGTTCAGGTTCGGAGAGTGTATTTTGGCATGGTGCCGAATTCCTCAAGGGTACACAGAAAGCCCCTCGATCTTTAACCAGAGTTTAAAGAAATCCTTGGAAGATTTAAAAATGCCAGAAAAGTCAGTAATGGTTCAGTATATTGATGACCTACTGGTGGCATCAAAAACGAAGGAAGCATGTGTCAATGATACAATTGCTTTGCTGAATCATTTAGCCAAAAGAGGACATAAAGTGTCCCCATCAAAATTGCAGTTTTTTCAACAAGAAGTCCAATATTTAGGGCATAAAATTGAGAAAGGAGTACGAAAGGTAACGACCGAGAGAATAAAAATGATTCAAGGAATGAGAGCTCCAATGACGCAAAGAAAGGTAAGAATGTTTTTGGGAATAGTTGGATATTGTCGACAATGGATAAGTGGTTTTTCTTTGATCGCAAAACCTTTGCAAAAACTGACAAAGAAGGATGTTAAAGATCCTTTTGAAATGAATGATGAGGAAATGAAAGCATTCAGAGAGTTGAAAAATAAATTGTGTGAAGCTCCAGCATTGGGAATGCCTGACTATGAGAAAGACTTTGAGTTGTATTGCAGTGAAAGAGATGGATGTGCGTTTTCAGTCTTGGTACAGAGACATGGAACTATGAAAAGACCTATTGCATATTTTTCAGCTGTTTTAGACCCTGTAGCAAAAGCGTTGCCTGGATGTTTGAAAGCAGTTGCTGCTACTTGTGTGAGTCTGGAACAGAGTGAAGGCATAGTGATGGGATATCCACTGAGAGTATATGTCCCACATTCTGTGGAAATTCTCTTGACACAAACGAAAACCCAATACATGACACATAGTCTGCTGACTAGGTATGAAAAGGTAATTTTGAGTGCAGATAATGTGACCATTGACAGATGCATGAATGTGAATCCTTCGACATCATTGCCAGATGAAGAGAGTGTGATTGAAATGGATGAAGTGGATCATGACTGTCTGAATGTGCTTGAATATTGTACAAAACCGAGACCAGATATAAGAGATGAGCCCTTAAAGGAATCAGATTATATTCTGTTCGTGGATGGCTCATGTTTGAGAACAAATGATGGAGTTCTAAGTGCAGCATATGCAGTTTGCACAGTAGCAACTGTAATGGAAGCATCTTGTCTGAAAGGGATACGGTCTGCCCAGGTAGCAGAACTAATAGCTCTGATTCAAGCCTGCAAATTGGGAAGAAATGTACGGGTTACAATTGTGACGGATAGCCAATACGGTTTTGGAGTGGTGCATGACTTTGGTCAGATTTGGTCACAAAGAGGTTTCTTGACGTCTGCAGGAACGCCAATTAGAAATTGAGATTTTGTGAAAAAACTGCTTGAGGCGATACAGCTGCCTAAACAGATTGCTGTCGTGAAGTACAATGCACATAAAAATGGGGAAGACTACATAACTGTCGGCAATAAGTATGCTGATGAGATTGCACAGTACTGTGCAAAGAATGTGGTCTCTTTAAACAGGAACCGAGAAAGAGAGCATATTTCATGTCCTTTGCTTTTTACTAACCCTGTTGAGACATGGGATGAGGTGAGACAATTACAGGAAGCAGAAGATGAAGAGGAGAAAGATACTTGGATAAAAGCAGGATGTATAAAACATGAGGAAAATGATGTTTGGGTTTACAGAGATGAAAGACCAGTTATGCCTGATAGCATGATTTCTGACATGGCATGGATGTACCACGGACAAGCCCATATTGGGAGAGATTCAATGATCAGACTTTTCAGACAAAAATGGTATAATCCAAAATTCAGAGCCATAGCTGAGAGTCTTTGTCAAAGTTGTCTTGTTTGTCAACAGTTAAATCCAGGAAGGAAGACCGTAGTGAGTCTAGGAACAATAGGACGAGAAGGAGGTCCGTTCACTAGAATGCAAATGGATTTCATAGAAATGCCACCGAGCAATAGACTAAGGTATGTCCTTGTAGTCGTCTGTTTGTTTTCCCGTTGGGTGGAAGCATACCCGACCAGAAGGAATGATGGAATCACGGTAGCAAAACTTATGCTGCGAGAATTCATTCCGAGGTATGGTTTTCCAGTCACGATTGAAACAGATAGAGGAACACATTTCCAAAACGAATTAATTCAACTAATTTGTGAAGCACTTAGTATTAAACAGAAACTGCATTGTGCATACAGACCAGAGGCTTCTGGGATAGTAGAGCAAGTGAATGGAACAATTAAGAACAGGCTAGGAAAAATGTGTCAAGCCACAGGACTCAAATGGCCAGATGCCTTGCCATTAGTTTTAATGACAATCAGAAGTATTCCGGAAAGGAAAACTGGACTCAGTCCCCATGAGATAATTATGGGACGAGCAATGAGACAAGCACATGTACATGTCAACAAACTACTGACTATAACTGATGATCTGGTGCTGGATTATTGCAAAGGATTGGCTGACGTGGTGCGTTCTGTGTTTCATCAGGTTGGACCGGATGCGACCACTCTTGAAAGAAAACCAGCTCACGACTTGAATCCAGGAGATTGGGTCCGCATAAAAGTCCATAGAAGAAGAAACTGTTTGGTTCCTCGCTGGGACGAACCGCGACAGGTGATACTGGTGACAACCACTGCAGTCAAATGTGCGGGAGTGAAACACTGGGTGCATGCCAGCCACACCATCAGAGTTCCAGAACCTGAAGATCGACATGTGAGTCGACATCTGGAAGAGTTGAATAACAGTTCAGCATCGGAAGCGGAAGAAGAAACGAACAGGGTGCCAGAACCTGAAGATCGACCTGTAAGTCGACATCTGGAAGACCCAACTACGAGGGCAACGACAGAAGGAGTGGAGGAAATAGCTGAAGTTCCAGAATTTGAAGATCGACATGTGAGTCGACATCTGGAAATATCAGACACCAGTTCAGAATCTGATACAGATCATTCGGATTGTGGTGAAAATCTGAAGAGAAATTGGAAATTTGAAAGCATAAGAGAAGAGACTGAGCATAAAGATAGTGACGGTGAGCAGTCAAGTACAAGTTGTGGTAAAAATCCTTCGGAGATAATATTAACCCCTTCCATGCGCGGCCGATTTTCGCCCTGTGCGAGGCATTGCATTGAGCGGACGGGTTCATGACGAGCTCAGCTCGTCATGCGCACACGAGCACTGCGCAGCATGACGAGCTGAGCTCGTCATGAGCATGGAAGGGGTTAATAGATGAAGAAGGGAGAGTTTCAAACAAAAAGTTAGAAAAATCGGAAGATCCCCGAGGAGCAATAGGGACAGATAGCCAAACAAAAGAACAGGGAAATTTAGAAGCAGATAGAGAAATTAACACAAATTCGGAAGAACACCGAGGAGGGACAGAAGTAGGTGAACGAAGGAAAATAAGAAAAGAACCACAAGTAAAGGGAGAAAATGAAATTATAAAATTCAAAATAAGAGACAATAAAGAAAGAACTGAAACAGAGTCTGAAGAAAGTGGAGAAGAAAGAAAACAAAAACTAGAGTCAAGAAAGAGAACCTGGAAAGCAGAAAGAGAGGAAAAAGAAAGTGAGATGAAAAGGCCAAGAAAAGGAGACAAGTGGCCCAACGAAGTAAGAAAACTAAGATACAGGATCATAAGGCTGGATGGAAAAAGTGCTGAACAAGTGAATGAAATAACAAGTCAAAAAGAGCAAGACCAACAGAGTGGAAAACCCTTGCAGAAAACGAAAAGAGTAAAGAAAGTAAATCTGAAGTATAGATCACCTGAGTGGTTGTACCTTGCTTTAACTGGATATCAAAGAAGAAAAGAACACTCACGAGAACCCAGAACAAAGAAACCTAATGGGTGAAGGTGAAGTGCAACAAACTTGAAGAAATTTAAACGAATTTCTACCGGAGTTGACAAAATACTGGATTTGACAAAGAAAGAATTCTGAAAAAATCAAAAGAAAGTACCAAACGAAGACAAAATTAGAGTGCAGGGTGGCTAAGAAGTCATTTCTGAGGTGTGGTGACACATTTTCCCTGTACATAATATAAATAGGTTATAGAACAAAAATGGAAGATACTAAAGATAGAAAATGTAGATGTGAGTTTTTAAGAAGATGGTGTAAGATGTGCTTCTTTTGTACAGGATTATTAATGACAGTGTGGGTGGTTTTAGCAATCACTATTCCAATTAGTTTAGCTGTAGAAGAAACGTCTAATCACACAGAGAAAGAAAAAGGAGCTAACATTCAAGAAACAGCTATATTAAAATGTAGTGCAGAATTACATAAAGACAAATCAATAACAGATTTTTCCAAAAATGTATTTACAAAATTATTATATGAGTATGTAGAAACAATGGATGTAAGAGATTGTTATGTTTGTATGCAATTGCCTGCGTCTGTAGCAGAGGGTGTGACTTATCATCACCTTCCTTTGACGTATGGAATAACATGTAGTGTTTTAGCAAGTTTATTTGATAAGACAGGAAGATTAGAATATTATTACACTGATATAGATAAGATTTTTGCGAAAATTTCTGTAGTTCCTGAACTAAACAAAGTGAAAGAGGGAAAAACGTTTGGTGAATTTTTCATAGAAGATAAGATTTTAACCTTAGATAATATAGTTAAAAACAACCTTACCTGTGCGTTAACCCCTTTACCGTGGCGAACATTCCACCGCGGTGCAGCGGTTTAAAGGAGTGGGCGTGGCCGCGTCGGCCAACGGACGTGCGCAGCACTACCGAGGTAGTGCTCGCGACGGCCGTTGGCCGACGAACGCAGCGAAGGGGTTAAAGAAAGAAGAAAAGGTATTTTTAGAAATGGTAGAGGATAGAAGAGCGAAATTTCAAAGAAAAGTGATAGAAGAGACAAAAACACCTCTTTGGGTGTTTGAGGAAGACAATCATGACAAGAAAAAGACAAATGCAGCTATGACTCTGGATTGGCCCCAACAGGGAAGGTTGTGCATTAGAAGAAATAGAACAAGATATGCTAATTATTTCGTGGGTTCCAGTGATTGCCATGACAATTATCAAATTTTAGGCGGATGGGGATTCAAAGGGGGAAAAGATCCAATATTTCCAGGGATCTATTATGTTTACGGTAATAGGGCTTATTACAGGTTGCCAGACCATTGGTATGGGTCATGTTATTTAGGCCTGGTCTTTCCAAAGATTTTTCATATGGATAGAACAGAAAAAGGAACACACGAAATGATAAATACCTTTACACGTAGAAAAAGGGAAAGTTTTTCAGAAATTGTAGGTGATATTTTTGGTGCATTGATACCAGCAGTGGGAATATCTTTGAATGCATTTAAAATTCGGAAATTATCCACAGTGGTAGATCGTTTATCTACAGATACTGCTGGAGGGTTTTTGATGGTAAATACCGAGATGGTTGCCATGAGAGCTATGGTAATGCAAAATCGACTTGCCCTTGACATTCTTTTGGCAAAAGAGGGTGGAGTCTGTGGAATGCTGAAAGTCCAACATTGTTGCACTTACATTCCAGATAAAAGTGAAAATATACAAAAGTATATCAAGAATATTACAAGTTTGCACAAAGAACTTGTTCCACTGGAGGTTGAAAGTGCGTTTGGAAAACTTGGTAAAGGGTTTTCTTCAGTAATAAATTGGTTTACTAGAATGAGTGGATTAATAATAGGGAAAGTCATAATAATAGCAACCATGATAATAATAATAATTTTAGTACTGAAGCTTATGATTACATGTATAAAGAAAAGAAGAAAACAGAATAAAATAGAAAAAGAAAACAAGATAAACAAGGAGAGAGAGAGAGAAATGGGTGAAATAGAGCTAGAAGAAATAAAAGAGAATATGTACAAGAAGACCAAGAGACAAGTTGAAAGGGATACAGTTGTGTAAACTAACAAAAAACAAACGGATCAAGAAATATGCTGTCTGATAGAATTATGTAACTTGGGTTTTGTGGTGATATTAAAAATCACCAAAGGGGGGAGTTGATGGAGCAGGGTAAAGGAAAAAATGTAACCTCCTAATAATTTACGTAAAATGATTAACAAACAAGTTCGTTTAAGTAAATAACCAACAATGTATGTTACATGTGAAGGGTTAAAGGTAACACACTATTTTGTGTGCAAACTAATTTACTTATAATTGTTGACGTGGCTAACATAACCTAATATTTGCAGAATAATAAAATGCATGATTTATGCTTTGAAAACAAAACGTGTAGTGGCAAAATAAAGCAATGGTAAGTAAGGGACGGCTTTATATGTTGCTTTTTGCTAGGTAATACCTAATTGGGGTACGTAGAAAGATGGGAGGGAAACGAAAGGGTTTATATTCTTTATTCTTAACTATATTTTGTTTATCTTTGTAAATAGTGCGCTTAGACCTGTTGAGCAGCGATATAAAATGGCCGCCATGAGCTAGAATACGCGTGCGCGAGGAGAAATGTAGAAAAGGAGAAAGGCCGTGAACAAGAATGACCACGTGATCGTTCCAAGAGCCTAGGATGAAAGTATGGTCAAGGCTATTGTGACCTTACTGAATAAATGTGTGCCAAGATGGGTCAGCGAGAAGCGTGAGAAGTCAAAAAGAATAAATGGACAAAAGGAACTGTTGATCCTAAAAAGTATCGGAAAGTGATACAAGTTGGACTGATCGAAGCGGATGAGTAATGTCACGAACTGTGGGAAACGATGCAAGTATGGACATTCCACAAAGAACTGGTTAGAACAAGGAAGTTTGATAAAAGATGTATATGGACTCAAATGGACCAATTAGAGAGAATCTCGCCATAAAGATGCAACATTTTTATTTAGTAAGCTAGAATTAGGGTATAAGAAGACCTACTCTTGGTGGGGAGGGTTGGTTATGATTATGAGAGATGCTGCTGGTTGCTGGGAGCTGCTTTTTGCCGTTTTTGACTGCTGTTAGTTGCGCATGGAGTTGCTGCTGCTGATGCTGACGAGCTGAGGCTGCTGCTGCTATTTTATATTTTAATTGAGCATAAGATGCTGCTTTTTGAAGAACTTTTATTCTTGATAGATTTTTCCATTCAGAACTATTAGACTTTTCCAGACAGATAGATAGAGATTTTGGGAGTTCTTGCCGTGACGAACTTTATTCTTCCATCTAATAGGTATGCATTGCAATTTCAATTTATTCGTATAATGATAACAAATGTAAATAATCTGAATAATAAACCTAAAACTTATTTCATGCTTCTAAACTTTATATAAACTTTATTATCTTTAAACAAATGACTCAGTGGTTCTTTAGCTCAATGATTAATGTAAAATGTTAGAAGGTTTATTGTGATTGAGCTGGTCTTAATCACCATCAACTGATTCCTACTAGTTGGTCCATCGACCAATGAGCGGAATACCTTAAAACAATGAGAAATATTATGTTGCGTTAAAAAGAGGTATCCCGTCTCCTTCCAGCGAATCGTTTTACTGTTTTTCTCCTAGGTTACTGACGGAGGAAATCCAGGGAATAAATGAGTGAGTGAATGCATGTGCGGTGTTATGGGCCCCACCGTCATATGAATATAGTCTGTGTATTGGAGGGATAGTTGTACCTGGATGACCGAAGCATATAGGAGAAGAATTTTTATTGTTAGCGCTGGATCAAGAACCATAGAAGGACGTACCGTAACTAAGACCAGGACTACATGGACCAGGAGAACCAGGAGCAGATGGAACAGGCAAACAAGGGAAATAGATAAACCAGGGGACCGGACCAGGAGGACTGATGCATAAGATTTAGAGTGAAGGGGGTGAAAAAGTCTAGGACCGGGAGCTTGTGAAACAGGAGACCCAGGATAAAAAGTATTAGATGCAGGAGTACATGGGAACGATGACAGACCAAGAAGTACAGAGTCAGTAAGTTCTAAGGCTAGCTGCAGAACTATGAGGGAAAAGAAAGGGAGGACTAGGGCCAGGAGAATCAGGACCAGATTGAAGAAGACTACGAAGATCAGGACCTGGACGGCAATGGCCAGTAATAATAACCCGGTGTTTGTAAAGCACGAACAAATCACGCCTAAGGGTCTCAAGGCGCCTGGGGCTGTCAGGAAGATTACGCGAGCTATTGCCCAGAGTCACATGGTGCTGGGCTGAGCTGCCGCCAGAGCCAGGGATCGAACCGTGAGCCCCGTGCTCTGAAGTCAGCTGCCCTGGCTGCTGCGCAACACCTCTCCCCGCCAGTAGCACCAGGAAACCAGGTTAAGCAGGACAGGGACTAGGAAGACCAAGGGGACCAGAACCAAGGACACCCAGAAGACCAGAGCAATGAGGACTGTGTGATCTAAAAGGATCATAACCATGGCAGTGCTAAGAGTACCATGAAGATTAGAACCTAGGAGATCAGGGCTTGGATTACTAAGTGAGGCAGAGCATGGGGACTGGACAATTGCAGCCAAGAGGACCAGAACTAAAATGGAAGACCCGAACAAGGAGAACTTGGATCAAGAGGGCCAATATCAATGGCTGCCTTACCTGTAATACTAAAGGGACAAGGTCCAGGAGGACAAGACAACCCAAACCAGGAGTACAAAGACTTAGAGAGCCAGGACACAAGAGGCCGGATGGACAAGGAACTGCGGTACCAGGACTAGGAGGTTCAGGGTGTGAAGAAACAAGTGACTGGGACCATGAGGGCTAGAAAGCAACAGAGCCAGATGAGCCAAGACTGGGGTAACCAGGAAGGCCCAGGATGGCGAAAAGGCAAGGTTTATCACTTCCGAATTGGAAATAGGAGGGTTCAGGAAAGAGGTTTCATCCCTCCCCTTTCCAATTAGGAAAGGTATTTATTGATAGTTTATAACTGCAATTGCTGTCGTAAACCATTGATAAGATAACCCCTGAGTTGGTGTGGTAGCTAATTTGAAAATGGGAAGCGGTCTTCTTAAGATCCCTTTACCTTAGGAATCATTTGGCAGCTTCAGGAGGGAGAAGTTTTCTGAAAATAAAAGCTTTTTTTTTTTAAATAAGCAGTGGTTCCTTTAAGGAACACGGACTGTTTTGTAAAAACATATTTTCCATTTTGGAATGCAGTCATATAGATGATGGTGTGCTGTCCCCTACAGGCCACCATCTTTGTGATTACAGCCAATCACAGAGGGTCGCAAATTGGCACATGCCTATTGAATATTAATTAGGCAGTCTGTTCAGCAAACCCCTGCGATTCAGTATTTTGTGAACTGTACATATGTTGGTTTGAAAAATACTATTCCATTCAAAAAACATATGTCTGGAATTCGAGACACTTTTTGCCAATGAAATAAGACAACAGGGCCCTAACTTTCATACGCAGATGAATACCAATTGTTTTCACTCCTTGCTTTCAGTTCTACCTATCTGTTGAAATCTGCATAAGGCATCATAAAACAAAATTTAAGCTGTTTAGACAATAGCCGGGTAATTAGTGAACTTACCCTGCTATTTGCACAGATACTGGCTAAGTTATATATAATGTCTCCTATCTCGCCAGCCACCAGGTAAATATTGACATTTCTATTCAAGTTATTTGCAAGACAACACAGTACATCATTTCTGCTATTTAGCCAGTTGCCGGATAAATATTGAAATTTCTTTGCTACTTGCCAGGCTACTTATCAAATAATTGAACATTTCTGTTATTTAACCAGCATCCAGATTAAGTTTATTTGCTATCTACATGGCTGCTGGCCTAATTGTATGTCTGCTCTTTTGACAGCAGCTGGGTAATGAGAGAAGGTTTTATTGTTTGCTTGACTGCTAGCCAAATAGTACAAAACCTATGCTATTTAGCCTGTGGCTAGGTAAACAGTGAAGTTACCTAGTTATTTGCATGGCTGCCGGCCAAATAGTACAGAATCTCTGCTATTTCACCAGCGGCTGGGTAAATAGTGATGTTTTTCTGCTATTTTCACAGCAGCCGCCAAACCTCTACTGTTTAGACAGAGCCAGGTAAATAGTAATGTTTTTCTGCTGTTTGCACGGCTGCGGGCCAAACGGTGTAGAATCTCTACTATTTAGCCAGCGACAAGGGAAATAGTGAAGTTTCTCTCAGGGAGAAGGGTTTCGGCGGGTGCAGTGGGATGCTAAGATGCGCACGTATAAAATAGTCATATGGAATGTGAGGGGCCTGGGTGGTTACGTGAAAAGGCACAGGGTGCTTTCCTACTTGCAGCAGACAGGAGTGAGCATAGCCTGTGTGAGAAGTTGGCCTGGTATATGATGTCCCCTAATTATAGTGGGCACCTTGCACCAGTCCAAACAACCCTTATGGAGATTTATGAGGTCAAAGATAACCTTAGAAAGCTATCCAAGTGGTAGCTGTGGAGAGCAGCCTTAGTCTTGAAGAAATGTTAAGCAGCTTGATTTACTAGCATACAACCTTATTGTATTGGTTAAATGAAAGGAGAACCACACAGTAGTTATAAAAATACGTATGTAGACGAATGCCCACCGATGTCGGGTGCTTCAGGTGCATTGAGGGGGTTCTTGACTCTGCAGCCACCGGGACCAGGAGACGTCGAGGACAACCAGGAGCCGGATACGAGATGTCCCACGAAGGATGTCGAGTGCTGAGGGGGTCGATGTCCGACTGGAGCACCAACAAGCCTTGACAGCAGCAACCCACGAAGATGGTCAAGAGGAGTTACGGTTCGGACCAGCAAGACCCAGGAGACTCACCAAACACAGGGGAGTAGGGGCAGGCCTGGAGCAACCAGGGGAGCCCAAGAAAAGCAGTGTTGACCCTCAAGAGGACTCACAGGCTGGAGGCACAGGAGTCGCGAGGGGACCTTGAGCAGAATTACAAAGCAACAGCCCACAGAGCACTTGGTGTGCGGAGGCTGCAGTTCTTTGGTGAAAATAGTGCCAGAGGTCGGGGCTACTCGGAGCCCAGTGCACATGTTTTGGGAACGCCAACAAGCATATGCACTTGCAAAAGCACGCGGTGCACAGGGGTACTGGTATTGCAGCCCCCACGAGGGATTCTGACCTCAAACTTAGTGAGAGAGCAGCTCAGACCTCGAGGGACGTGGAACCCAGCTCCTGTATTGCTGGGGCCTTCGGAGTCCTCAGGAGCTCAGGATCAGCAGACCGGTCAGTTGCATTACGGTGCCTTAGGTTGCAGGGGAGTGACTCCTTCACTCCAAGGAAGATGCCTTCGGGTGTCCTTGATGCTAAACAGGTCCTGCACAGAGCCTGTATGGTGCATGGGCACAGACTTTGCTTTGGACGGAGTGGGAGACGAAGTCGGGCCCAAACGAAGTCCAGTGAAGTCCAGAGTGTCCAGACGGTCGAAGGTCAGTGGTTTCTTGATCAGAATCTTGTCCACATCGAATCTGGGGTCCTACAGCCAGGTAAGCCCTTTTGTACTCACAGGAGAGGGTTGGACAGATTCAGGGGACCCTCCCAGGGGAGGGTCTGGACAGTGGGGAGGTTACTCCCATGTCCTTTGTCCAGTTTCACGCCAGAGCAGGAGCCAACGGCTCCCAGGACTGGTTTGAACTAGACTATGCACAGGGACACCAAATGTGCCCCTCATTCAGACTTTCGGTCGCTGGCAAGCGCACCCACCCAGGCCTAATACACTAAATCCTGACTGGGAGGTGGTCACACCTCCCTGTGACAGGATGCCTATTGTTCTGCCTTCCCCTGCTTGAGCTTGGCTCAGCAGCAGGAGGGCAGGCATGTGTCTCTGGTCGACAGCAACCATTTTGGGCTGCCCGGGACTAGAAGGCTGGTACCTTTTGCCTGATTTCTGATGCACTTTGACTTGATGTGCCCTGGATCCCTGCCAATCAGGTGCCCAGGGCCTGTGTTTCTTCCCTAAAAACTAACAGTGTTGTCCACAATTGGCACATCTCTGGCCACATGTAAGTCCCTCGCAAAATGTACCATGTGTCCCAAGGGCACTGTGACTAGGGAAGGCCTCTAAGGGCTGCAGCACATATTGTGCCACCCTTAGAGGTCCTGTATCTTAACACACACACTGCCATTGCAGGCTGCATGTTTTGGTGTAGAGAAAAGTGAAAAGTCAACATGGCACGCATACCTGAGTGCCATGCCTGCAACCCACTGCCTATGGTATAGGTAAGTCACCCCTCAAGCTGGGTGCACTATACCACTGGTGAGGGTACAGTTGCATGAGCACTGTACCCCTACAGTGCTTATGTCCATTCTTAGACATTGCAAGAGCAGTAAAGCCATAAAGAGTATATTGTCTGGAAATTTGTCATTACAAACTCCACAGCACTATAATGGCTTTACTGAGGTCTGGGAAGTTTGGTAGCAAACTTCTCAGCATAATAAACTCACACTAGTGCCAGTGTTGGATTTATTATAAAATGCACTCAAAGGGCATCTTAGAGATGCCATCTGAAAAACGACCAGCTTCTAGTGTATTGGCTGACTGATCTCTGCCAGCCAGCCGCCACCAGACAGGTTTCTGACCGCCTAGGGTGGGAGCCTTTGTGCTCCCGGAGGAACAAAGCCTGCTCTGGGTGGAGGTGCTTCCCACCTCCACCTTGCAGGGAACAGCAGCACTTGGCGGTGAGCCTCAAAGACTCCCCCTTGTGTTATGCTGATCTGGACAGCTCCAACCAGTGGAGATGCCCACCCCCCAGTCCTCGCCCCACTTTTTGGCGGCAGGACAGGCAGGAAAATTAGTAAACAGGGTAAGAGTGTCCTCCTTGGCTTGGCACACCCCTGTGGTGGGCAGGAGCTTAAGTGAACCCTTCCCCCCAGATTTCTCCATCAAAGTTAGGGAATGTGCACATTCCCCCACGTGGGATGAGCATGCCAAGGGTGTAGTCACCGTAAGGTCAGTAGCCCATTTGCTACTACTACGAGACCCCTAAATGTAGTATTTAGGAGGAAGCCCTGAACCCAGGAATTCAGTATTTATTTATTTTTTAATTCTTTTTATTGAGAATTGGTACGAACGTCATCAGATTTACAGAACAATGAGACCAATAATCACTTTACATCATAATGTAGCATTTTTCATCGTTACATGTTACATAAAACAATGTGGCATGAGTTCTATGCAGGTGGGATCAACATACAGTTCATGAATCAGTCACTGTTCTCCATTGACAGATCTTCGGCCGGTAATGCACAAATATTACCTCTAAAGGCATTCCACTTTCCCCATACCCGTTCCCACTTCTTGGGGCACCCTCTGTGTATGTATACTGCTCTTTCGGCCACCATCGCCATATCCATATCTTTACTCCAATCTCTTACTGTGGGGGTAGCACGCGCTCCCCATTGTTTTGCAATATTCCTTTTAGCTATGGTCATGCCGAGTGTCGCCCATATTTGTGCTGCATTATTAAGATCTGTGGCTTCCCAGATATTCAGAAGACATCTCCTAGGCTCCGGAGGTACCGGGGCCCCACTGACATTTGTTATCGTAGACATCACTGCCTCCCAGTACAGGAATTCAGTATTGATGACCCACGAAGACTGGAACCCGAAGACGGTGCAGCAGTGAAGACTCCAGGCCCAACTGACTTGGCCCCAGCCCTACCGGCCTGCCTGCAGCTTCAAAATCCCTGCAAGAGAAAACAACGGCTTCAAAAAGGATCAGCTACCTCCAGACTTGGTGAGGACTGATCCCCAACTTCAACAAAGACTCAAGGCTCCCGAGAACAGCGGCCCTGTGCACAAAAGAAGATAAAGACCCTGCGAAACCAAGAAACCCTGCTCCATGACTCACCTATGCACCCGCCGTCCACGACCAAAATTTGCACTCTGCACCCGGCTGCCCCAGTGCCACTGAGGGTGCAGTTTCAGTGCAGAACCTAACCTTGCAGCACCCAAAAGCTCAGTACTGTAAACCGTTTTAATAACCTGCAATTGCTAACTTCGTTTTTCCCATAGGCACCCATGTTATGATTTTTGTCCAGAAAATGTTCTAAGTGTTGAACTGTTTCTGTATGGGAGAAAAGTAACTGTGGTTTAAACCTGAAAAAGTCTTACTTACCTTTGTATTGTAGGATCCACGGTGTGATATCTAGGTATATCACACTGAGTAGTCGAAGTAATCTAAAAGTAACACAAAAGTAATTAAAAGTAATTTCTATGTAATTTAAACAGTTTTTAAAGCATATACAAACCTGTTACGATTGCAAATCCATTCCCAATTTCTTTACCTTGTAAAGTTTTACAATTACAAGTACATTTTACCTACCTGTACCAAGTCCCACTTGGTTCTAGAAATAAAACATAAGTATACCTTTTTCATACTTACCTAATTGGTCTAGCTTCAGTTTCTGAGTGTGTGCCATCAGTCTTGAGTGAGCGAATACAATAAATGCTTAACACACCCTCTGGATAAGCCTAACTGCTCGCCCACACTACCACAAAGAGAGCTGTTAGTACTTGTCTAATTTAGCCTTTGCTATACCCCTGGGGACTCCATGGACTCTGTGCACACTATACTTCACTTTGGTATAGTATATACAGAGCCAACTTCCTACACCCCTGTTCTCACTCCATGCGTGCATCTCAGTTAGCTATGTTGCTGCTTGCATGGTACTTCCTTTTTAACTGCAGAAGAAGGCCCAAATGCCTGGGAAAAATAGAAGTCATGTTCTCCTACACGTGCAGTAGGTCTATTGGCGCTCCCCACACCTAATGGTGGAACCCTCTTTCTTGGACAAATTTGCACATGCTGGGCCTCATTAGAGACCTAATTTGTGGTGCTTTGGCTGCAAAACTCATGAGTGGTGTATTTCAGTGGGAGTAGTTGGGTTATTAGGGATGGGGGTAAAGAAGAGACTTCATCGAATGATGCAGCAGACTGGCTGCTTAGTTGAAATGGTCTGTAGGAACCCATAATGTCATCCTTAGTAATTGAACCAGTATTTGTGAACATTACAACACTGCTAGGCAGGTCTCACATGCATTTACTGGAACAGTACGGACACTTCAAACCAGGGTGTTTACAGTGCCATTAGAAAGGGATGAGTGCCATCACTAAGATATTTCACAGTAAGTAAGGAGGAGCTAGGTATATTGGCAAAACTTTTTCAGGGATTTAATGATTGCTTTACAATTGGATTTTTGGGTTCTGTCAAAATGGAGCCTTTGGAACAAAAGTTCAACATTGGGTATATTAGACCAGTAACATCTTTCGAAACTTGATAAGCTTTGAATACCACTTGAGAGGGTGAGCTATGGTTTTTCCGTCAGAGAATATTTAGGGGCATTTGTAGTGCATTGTACATTTTAAAACATAATGGGCCATTAGCGTTGGCCAGAAATTCATAGGATTTTTAATGACTACGTTTGGTTGATTTGAAGATCTTCCCCATAAGAAAATGTTTACAAAACGAGTGTATGGTTGTGCATTTGCAAGCATGTTGAGCTGTAAAATTGGTCACGACTTAATGTGAATGGAGGACGACTTAACCACTTCTTCCACTACCTCTGCTTTCTCAAACTATCTCTCCTTCTCACTCTGGGCCTCATGTACGAAATTTACTTTTGCAAAAAGTGATGGCAAATCGAGCACCAATTTCTCGCCAACAAAATAGTATTTTGCGAACTGACCTATGTACAAATAGGTCAGTTCACAAAACACCAAATCATAGTAGGTTGCAGTCAGGTCTACCTCATCTATATTAATGAGGTAGGTTGTGAATTGCAAGTCGTTATAATTGGATGCTATCACAGAGCTGGTGGCCTACTGGGTTCAGCATACCGGCATGCCTGTGATCGCATTTTAATAAAGAAACCTTTATTTTTAAATGCAACATTTTTTCCCTCAAGGAAACATGACTACATTTAAAAAGAAAAATGTATTATATTTTTAAGTTTGTTTGAGAGTTGGCAGTAGTCCCTTGGACCACTGCCTAGTCCCCAATAAACTTGTTTTACTTTCACAGTTTTAAAAAGAACTGTAAAGTTCCTTGTATATTCAGTAGTTTTTGGGCAACAATAAAAGTGTCACTTTAACTCTGGTGATTAATGTACTTGCTAGAGAGAGATTTAAGTTTTGTCTAGTGGCAGTTTTGACTCATCTAAAGTAGAGCAGAGAGTTATTATCCTGCTGCAAAGAACGTGTACCATGCATATCAAAGAACAATATTTTTTGTGCATAGGTCAGTGGGTTACTGCTTTTGTCACAGATTCTTTTCTTACTGTGCAGTTCATAATTTACAATCCTTATCTAGCACAGTGAGCTATGAACTGCCATCAAAGAGATGTATGCAAGCTGCATGGTACAGGTTAGAACGTTATGTTTTTTTCCCACTCTTTCATTATCCTGATTTTGCTAAAAAAAAAAGGTCTGTTTAGGTAGCAATAAATTCCTATTATTAAAGTCAACCCTAACAACTGTGTTATGTTCTGAATCCTGAGTTTGTGCTTCTCCAGACCAAGCACTCTTATTAAAAAAGTGCCTACCAGTTTTGATGGCATGTGAGTCCCACACCTTGTAGTCTCCTTTGCCTTATGTAACATTTTCTATACACTGATTTACATGTGTGATTCATTGTCCCTGTATGTGTGTGCGATGTAAAGTGCTCCTACATCCTACACTGGTATGAGAAGTGCAATAAAATAAATAAAATACGTTTGAGAGTGGGGCTATGGAGAGAGGATAGGCACTGTTGGAGGGTGATAGCGAAGGAATCATTGAAGAGCCCCTACAAAGATTGCCGTATTCTGGTGCACAGGAAGGTCATCATTTACTACGCTTTAAAAGCTAATAGAATTCAACATATATATGTTGTAGAATGCAAAACAAAATTCCCAAATCTTTTGGGGGCGAACCCCCAAAACCCTCCTTTGTAGTGGTCAGACTGGCTATGCACTATACGGGGGCTGGTCTGACAAAATTTGCCAGGACTGCTTTGGATTCGCAGCCCGGCCATGCACAAATATGCTTTGTACATAACCTTTCCCTTCCCTCCCACACTCTTCAATCTGTATTGGACCCTCTAGGCCAACACTTCTTTTTCTCTCTGTATATGTCTCTTCCCCTTTCCTATTCTCTCCTCCTCATCTTTCTCCTCCTTCCTCTTGCCTTATCTCTCCATTCTCTCTCTCATTGATCGTCTGACTTTATTTATTCCTCCTCTAACTTCCTTTATGTTTCCATTTCTCTTTCTCTATAGTCTCCTCCCTAGCTTTTTGCTCAGTCTCCCTCTTTGACTTTCTCTTTTTCACACAATCTCCTGGTCTCGCCTTCCTTTCTTCTCTCTCTTCTCTCTACTCCTTTCTGTCTGCTTTTCTCTCTCTCCATCTTTTTTCCTTTTCTTTTTGAGTTCACGCTCCTCAATGTCTACCACTTCTTTTGTTCTCCTTTTTTCCTGACTTCTCTCTACCTGTAGTTCTGTCACTGCTGGTTTAATTTCGAGCAACAAGAGCTTTAGCTTGATGGGGGGGCCAGACATTTTATGTTGAGTACAAGTAAAAGAAAATATTGGGAAAGAGCTTGCTTGACCTGTAGTGAACATTTAAGTCACGACAGTATCATGAAATTATCAGTTGCAGCACATGCAACAATTCCGCCTTTGTATCTGAAGGCACAGTACACTGCACCCTTCCCTGTTGGGCAAATTGACAAATCTACCCTTGGGTGCTTGGGCTACACATTGCACAACAAAGAGCCCTATGTCAAGTGCACGGAGGCCCTATGCACTCCAAGAAGGGTGGGTGGGACACCTGCTGACGGCTGCACCATACCTGCCAAGCTCTAAGTAAAGCCATAAGTACCAAACCTTCGTCCACTTCCTGGAGGAAAGCATGAACTTTTCACCCTCACTGCTCTTAGAGAGTCAAGCGTACAAAGGGAGTGAGTTAGTTATCCTAATAGAGTACATTGGTAAATGAGAGTTTGGGAAACGACTGGTAAAGAGTTTGATCCTCTCTGTAGTTTGCGTCAATTAAATGTTGACTGCCCCAAAGCTCCCAACAGGGATGAATAAGTTCATCTTTCTTACGATAGCACAATCAAATACTATCGTGTTGGGTGATAAGATTACCTAGTACTTGAGCACCTTGAAGCCTTTCAGTTTGTGATGTGTGCACTATATAAGTATTCATTGAAATCATTATTATTGTTCTATTTCTGCAAAGAAATATTAGTATTGTCTATGAACATCAGAATAGTGCATGGCATTTAGAGAGGTAATCTTGAGCCAGCTGCTAGCACTTGGTAATATAAGCAAATGGAATTTTGGAATTTAAATTTACTCCCTCCCATAATGCATTGTAAAGTCTGTGTGGGGAAAAGACTTGGGTCCGCCAGTGGAGACCCAAACAATTGGAGTCTTCTTCCTAACAAGTAATTTCACTCACAAGTTAATCAACTCACAAATGCTTCCAGTAATTTTCTGTGGAAATGCACCATTCCTGTTACTTATACCTCACCTGCGATATACCTCTCCTTCACTAGTCACCCCGTACACGGACCCATCGGTGCCAACTTCAATCATCGAGAGCTTGCCAGCCACTTGCTGCCACCCTGTACCCTGGCAGAAACTTGGAGTGACACCAAGACGGAAGAGGATGTCATCAGTAGAGTTGACTCCCCAGCAGCCAAGAGGTCCGCAGGTGTAGTACTTCATCGCCCCTCCAATCAGGTGCCAGGTTCTCCATGCTGTGGTGGGGTTGCTCAAGCAGAACGCCTCGTTGATAGGGTTGACACCAGAGATATAAGTGGCTGCTCCGGCATCAATCTGCTTCAGTTCCCCTAAAATCGGCATGACGACAGAAAAAATCAGAGAGCCCTCACTGGAGATGAGCAGGTAAAAGAATATATGCTACCATTGCTCTGAAGTGATGAGTCCACAACGCAGCACTTTAGAAACAAGCATTGGCAAATCCAATAGGTCTAGCTTTACAAAGAGCTATTGGCTTACTCAGTGTCTTCTAGTCAGGCTGTATAACAGCACGGCTGCTGTGCAGCATGGCTGAAAGTTAGAAAAAAAATGCTATGATGCAGCCAGTGCTGGCAGCGTTCCAGCACTTGTTTTTCTCGCGTGGCGGGAGGGGGCAAGCAAAACCGCAGGAGGGGATTTTGGCGGATGGGGCAAGCAATAACATGGGAAGGAGGCAGAGGGACGGGCAAGTAATAGCAAATGATGGGGCGGGGGAAAGGGCAGGCAACAACACAGTGGGGTGGTAGGGATGGGGCAAGAAACAAAGCGGGATGAGTTCAAGCAACAACACAGCAGGGGACGAGAGGGATGGGGCAAGCCATAACGTGGGAGGGGGCGGTAGAGACAGTCAAGCAACAAGGTGGGAGGAATGGTTGAAAGCAACAATGCGTGATGGATGGGCCAAGCAACAATGCAGAAGGTATGGGGCAAACAACAACACAAGAGAGGGCTAGAGGAAAGGAGCAAGCAATTGTGCAGAAGCGAGGTTGGAAGAACGGGGCATGCAACAACATGGAAGGGGAGGGAAGGAAAGAGCAAGCAATAGCACAGGTGGGGAGTGGCAGGGCCAGGACAAGCAACAACACAGGAGTGGGCTGGAGATACGGGGCAAGCAGCAATGTCATAGGGACCGGAAGCATGGTTATGGAGGTGCTGCAGTGCCCCCATAATGCATGTAGTCATAAATAACACTCTTTACACTTCTAGAGTGCTGGATTCGGTTTATTAACTGGAACCTTTGCCCTTTCATTTATTTTTAGAGAACTGAACATTAAGGAGCAATTTTGCCTGACTCGAAGACTTTATGAGGTACTTTACCCTTTTCAGAGCATGACTTGGAATATAATTTGGATGTTTTCCAGCCGGAGTGGTGGCATATTATGTTTGGGTCCTGATTAGCGTTTTTCTTCGTTTTTATTTTTAGAATAGAACACAATTCAATGCCCGGCTGACTTATCCGGCTCGGCCTTTCTATGGATCAATACCTATATAAGTAAGTTGGTTGATCCAGCCTGATCCTTTTCCATTTAGTATAATCATGGGAGCTTTTTCTCTGAACCTGCACATTACTTTTGCAGGTAACTACTCTTGCTCTCCTCCACCTGGAGCCTACGCGCCCACATTTTCCATCCAGCCCTCAGTGAAGGGCTTTTCATGGTAATTATGGAGCTCAGACCCTACATTCAGTCTATGACTCATGGTGATATCTACGGTTCTAAGTTTCTTTATGCTCCATCCCTATGTACCCCTTCCCTTTCACTCCTGTCCTGAGGAAGACCCCGGCGTAAGGGACACAATAATCTACTACTTTCTAGGGGTCGAAACGTCGACATCTGCAATACTAGCCAGACTGAATAACAGCGATTAATCACTGTGTTATTGCTTCAAATCATGGCTATTTACTGTTTGGATACATTGTAAAGTTTTTGGATCAAACAAGAGCCTTATATGTTTTTTAAATATTTGACTTTATGATTTGCACTTCATTTTCTATTCACCCTTTTATCCTCACTTCAATCACAATACCCTCACCTTCCCCTTTTTCCCTCCTAGGGGCACTACATTTTACATGTTTGGTATGTTTCAAACAAATGTTATAAATTATTGTATGTTCAGTGTGATTAAACAACACTGAGTACTAACTTTTCCACATTTTCTTCTATTTTTTGTGATTGTTGTATTCTGTGTGATGATATACTGATTACTGGGACCACTGTTCCAATGTACTGCCCAAAATTCAGAGTTCAGATGGTCAAATGTCAGGCTTAGTCTTCTGACAAATTGGCACTTATTCAGAAACTCATGTTTACTTTTATTTGTCTGACTGAAATAAGTGAGGATTTTGTAAAAGCGGCCTAGGTGACAATCTTGCAGGGGTACAAGAACAGTCACCGCTGGTAGGGAACCGTGGCCGGGGGGATTTAGAAAAGAAAAAAAAGACTTATTTGCTCGTCGCCTCCTGGTCACCAGCTGCAGCCTCTTCTCCGTCCTACTGCTCTCCGGGCTCCCAGAAGCACCCAGGCTCCCAGGCACCCCTAAGCCAATGCGTCGTGATTGGTCTGAGCACCGTGGTTTGGCGCTCAGACGGGGACTGACAGCCTGTGTATGTTCTCCACCCAGGCTGTGTAGTACAGCCAGTGGAGAACATGCAAAGTGTGCATGACTGCTTATCGGGCCCAAAACGGCTGGCCAAACCGCCTTGCACACTTAAGGTGCAGCAGCAGCCACTCCTCCTCCTTGTGACGCTGGGAGCCCAGCCCCGCCCGCCAGCCCTAACTTTATGCCAAGTGCCAGTAAAGTTCCCCGCTTTAGGAGCAATGTAGGAGAAGGTTTAACTGCCGGATATGGTATTCCATATGAATGGAATGTGTGCAAGTAAGAGTCAAGCAGGAGTCCGTACGAGCGGAGGTGTCTGAAAGGTTTGTGGAAGCAGATGCAATTGTTGTGGTATGCTGGGCCAGTGTTATGTAGTGCCTTGAAAGTGTGGGTGTGGACTTTAAATTGTGCACTCTTGTAACAGCTCCGTATTTCACTTTAATTGCGCTGCCCCAAGAGTAGCACAAGTTTGTGGCTGCCTGGGGTCAGCTCATTCTTTGTAATAGGGTGCACTGTCCCTGTTTGCGTCTGGCGCACCTTATGAAAGGTGCACTGTGATGAACACAGGGAAAGTGTGCTATATAAATAAGATGGCCCCAGGTATTGAACTGAAATATCTATATTCTTTAGGGTGGGGACTGGCTGTCTCCGGGGCCCTAGGGTACACCCTCAATGATGAGCTTGGTGAGGAGGAGAGCCGATGAGAATGATAATCATAGATGTTTAATTTAATAGTTTCCACCTTAAAAAAAACAACAACAAAAACATCTACTACCAATGGCCATCAGAAAATGCCATACCTTGCTGTACGTCCAAGGTCACACCATTCCACTTGAAGATCAAGTAATTTCTGGCCACGCCCCAAATTCCAGCAGGACCGACTGTGATGTGTGAAAGGGAACCTTGTAGGCCAGTCCAGCTGCCACCGGTCAATGAGAATATGGCATCTCTAGCATTCAAACCATACACCTGTGCATTGCCTGCATCAATTTGCACAATGCTTCCTTGCAGTTCACGGCAGTCCAGACCTGGAAAGTGAAAAGTTACTCAGTTCAAATGTACATAGTACACTGATGTGTAAGGTTTATTTATTGGATATTTTTGAAATTCTGGTCCAAACCCGGTTGTTGAACTGAAAATCATTTTTGATCACACTATGATAATTTTAATGTAAGTATTTCAGATACAAAAACTGCATGCATGTAATGGCAAATTAATTCTGATGTTTCTCTTGGGACAGGAAACAGATGTCTTATATAAACAAAGCAATATTTTTATTATTCATTTCACATATATCAAACTCTGGCCACACATCAAATATAACTTGGCAAAAGTGTAGGACAACAGGCTGTTATCTAGTAAATGTAAATAAATCAAGCACGCAAAAGGTGATGGAGGATGCTAGCAATAACTCTAACCACTGGCAATCGCTTAAAGGGTAGCACCCCAACCCATCGTTCTTTTGCCCACCATGCCACATCAGCACACCTGTCATGAAGGTGTAGTAGGGCATGAGGCTCCCTTGATCCACAGAAAGGGCAAAGGGAATCGCCTCACCTGTTATCACATAGTTCACAGTGTGATGCAATGCAAGTGTGGATTTAAAGGAGAAGGAACCTCCCCTGGGTGCACTAATGTTTGGAGGATTCTTTCCAGCATATCACATCCTCTGCTAGTGGTGGACCTTCCTAACGACTCTCATAGCAAATCTTTCTCACCCTGGACCATAACTCAATGTTGATCAACTCATCCCCTAGTCGAGGACTCACAGAGGCCATCCGTGGGGTAGGACCGGTACCAGGAGAGTAGTCCTCTTTCTCATTTAGAGATTTGTATTTAAAGAAGATATACTGAAATGAGAATCCTTTGGGATTTGAGGTATATGTAGGCCATTGTAAACTGAAAACATTTTACCACATGTTCCAAGAAGACATTTGTCTTTGATTTTATGGCAAGGCCAGGAGGCTAAACTTCTGTGAATTATCGTGCACTGTGTGTTTGTCCCTTATTACTCAACATCAAAATGCTAGCGTGTTGCCCTGGGTGTGTATGTTGTCAGTCATACACCATACAATAACTCCCAATCCTGCCAAAGATAATAGTTCTTTGGACCCCGCAGGCACTGCAAAAAGAATATATCATAAATAATGCTCAAACATTTTCATAAACTTTGACAATGTGTATTTCTATATTAGATTATTTTCGATCTCCAACCTTGAGATGAAAAACTCTTCTATTTGCTAATACATAGACCATTCCTGTAGTCTACGTTGTTTTACATTGATTACATATACATGACGTATTCATCCAAATTATAAAGCATGAATTTCTGGAAATACAATCATTGCAAAATTATGTGGCCCAATGTATTTCGTGTATGTCTACTTCTTCTATTATCTGAAATCTCAGCTGCGAAATCGTGTGTTACAAGTTAAGCCAATGAACCACTAAGTTCGAATTGACATTCTGGTTGCGTATCATGCTTTTGTGTTCTGTGATGTGGATTTTTACTTTGCGCTCTGTCTTGCCAATATACAACAACCCACATGGACACTTTGGGGGTCATTAGGATAGCGGGCGGATCGCCACCACCCGTATGGCGGTGGCGATCCGCCCGCTATTTTCCACCGTCCGCTGCACATTTCCCCACCGCCATATTACGATGGCGGTGAGGACACAGGCGGACGGAAAGACCGTCCGCCGGTTTTCCGCCGGTAGGCAATCGGCCCGATTGCCTACCGGGTGGAAAAGGCCTGCAATATGGTGGCGGTGCCTTGCAGGCACCGCCATCCATATTACGATGGTCGGCGGTGCAGGGCTTTCCATGGCGGTTGACTCCGCCATGGAAAGCCAGGCGGATTCCGCTTTCGGGGGCCCGTTGCGGGCCCCCAAGATGTTGGGGGGTGGGGGGTGCACATGGGGGGTACCTATGGTACCCCCCTGCATTGTCATAAACATGGTGGCAGGCCCCTCGCGGTGCCTGTCACCTTGTGCATGACAATGCACACAGTGCATTCCCAGCATTGTGGCGGGCGGAGCTGTGCGCACCGCCCACCACAATGCTGGGAATGGAGGATGCCACCGCCACGGTGGCGGTGGCATCCTAATCGCCTGTGCGGGACCACCACACCACTGGCGGCCGGTCCCAGCACCGCTAGGGTGGCGGGCGGACGAAAGTCCACCCGTCATCCTAATAGGCCCCTTTATGTTGTATATTACATTTTGTGTTTTGCAAGTGGTGGAATGTTGTAACCTAATAACCTCGCCTGATCTAGGGTGCCTGATGCTATCTCCTGAAATCACATTATTGCAATGTATGCAGTTGTAACACCATCGTGTTCCCATGACATTCTCTCTTGATCTTGCTTGGAAAATCTTTAGTTTTTCTTTTAAATTCTTGGTTCCGGTATAAGCAAATATTGGTCTGTTCGCAAATTGTCCCTTAAAGTCTGGTTCAAGTTGAATCAAATCCCATCTCCGGTTAATGATTCTTTTAATGCTTTTTGACTGTGTGGAATATTTTGACACAAATACCAATTGCTTCAATTCTTTTTTCGAACCCTTTTTTAACAATTCCTGTCTGTCCATCGACATCACTTTCTGTTCCATGTCTTACAGAAGTTTGGGAAGATATTGCCTTTGTAGATTCTTCTCTTTATGTTCTCTAGTGGTTTCCAAACCCGTGTCTCGATGTGAACATATTCTTCTCATTCTTATATATTGAGAAAAGGTAAGTTCTTTAACAGATTGCCTGGATGGAAACTCTGATAGAGTAATGTGTTGTTCCTGTCTGTGGGTTTGGTGTGTACCCTGGTGATCAATCCCGTTTCCTTTTTCTGGATGCATACGTCCAAAAACGATATTTCTGTGCGACTCATGGTGCAGAGACAGAATATCGAGTAAAAAATATCGAGTTGCACAAATATCGAGTCATTAATACGGTGGTCAAGAATATCGACTTAAGGTAAGTAATATCGATTTTAAAAATATCGAAGTGTTTAATAGCGTTTGCAAGAATATAGTTGTTAAAAATATCATTTTTCATGAATGTTATGTATTTTAGTTTATATTTTATATGTATGTGATGTATTTTTTTGTATAAGAATTGTTTGTATTTTTAATATATGTGTTAAATTTTTAGTAGTTATTACATTTTTTATTTGAATTTTGCGTTTTTAGTTCCATAGCTGGTTGTGGGTTTATAGGGGAATAGGGTGGGAAGAAATTTAATTATATTACATTTATTGATTATTTTTTATTTATTAATATTTGTTTAATTGAGATGTTATAGTGTTAAATGTGTAAAGTAATTTATTATTAATGAATTAATAATTGGTTGTTAATTAATTTTAATTAACTAATTGGTAATTAATTATGGTAGTTGTGTAATTCATTTTAGGTGTGTGTTGTGGTGTTTATGGGTGTAAAGGTTGGGAAGTAATTTATTTTTAATTTATAATTGGTTAATTAATTTTAATTACTTAATTGGTAATTAATTTTGGTAATTGTGTAATTAATTGTAGGTGTGTGTTGTGGTGTTTATAGGTGTAAAGGGTGGGAAGTAATTTATTTTTAATTGATGAATTAATAATAGGTTGTTAATTAATTTTAATTAATTAATTGGTAATTAATTATGGTAATTGAGTAATTAATTTAAGTTGTGTGTTGTGGTGTTTATAGGAGTAAAGGGTGGGAAGTAATTTGTTTTTAATTAATTAATATATAGTTGTTAATTAATGTTAATTATTTGATATTTATTTTGGGTAATTGTTTATTTTTTTGTGTTGTTTTTACTTTTAAAGGGGTAAAGTGTGGGTATTAAATACATTTTAATTATTTAAATATTAGTTGTTAATAGTAATAGTTTTTAATTTAAAAATAAGTTTTAATTGTGTTTTATTATTTTATAGTTTAACACTATAATATCCACAACACACACCTAAATTAAAGTGTGTAGTCAATTAATGTTTATTAGTTTTTTTTATTAATAATAATTTTCTAGTTGATTATTATGTTAATTATGAAAGAAATTTAATTAAAAATGTTGAAGTGTTTTGTTATTGGTGTGGTGTTTAGGGTAGGAAATAAAATAAATCCATTTATGTTTTAATTAATTTTTTTGTTTGTAAATATTTTCTATTATAAAAGATTTTTTTTTTTTAAAATTTATTATGTATTTTATCTTAGATAATGGGGTCGATTACGATGGCGGGCGGACAAAGTCCGCCCGCCATCGCAGTGGCAAAAGGGACCACCCGCCATAGGTGCGGCGGTCCCGCTATACGAATTAGGATGCGCCCGCCACACTGGCGGGCGCATCCCGTATTTTTACATTGCGGCGGGTGGTGCTGCAAGCAGCTCCCGCCGCAATGTAAAAATACATGTTGTGCATCTGCATGTACAAGGTGGCAGGAATCGTACCCCCCATGTGCACCCCCCCAACACTCTGGGGGCCCGCAACGGGCCCCCGAAGGCATTCTCCGCCTGTCTTCTTGCGGCGGGATCTCCGCCGCAGAAGACAGGCATCGTGATGCCTACGGCGGTGCCTGCACGGCACCGCGGCCATTGGCCCATTGTACCATGTCTCGCAAGGCGGGCGGAAAAGGACCGCCTTGCGGGACCACGGCGGACGGTATTTCCGTCCGCTGCAGTACCATTCCCATTCCCACCGCCATCCTGATTTGGCTGTGGGAATATTCAGGTGGATGGCGGGCGGTTCACGCCCCGCCGGGCCGGCGGTGTCTACCGCCGGCCCGGCGGGAGCGATCCGCCCGCCATCGTGATCGGCCCCAATATTGTAGGTTCTTGTTGTATGCCATTAATATTATAATATGAGTCCTTTTTATATGTTTAGTATATTTAATTTTTCATTTTTTAAATATTGTTTTTAATTTTTAATATATATATATTTTTCTAAATGTTTGAGTGTGAATAGTAATTTTTGTTTCTCCGCTATCCAACATTTTCCCTAATTTTGCACTCACTGGAGTGGGGATAGTAATTTTTATCTCTCCTCTATCCAGCACTTTCCCTACTGTTGCATTCACTGGAGTGGGAATAGTAATTTTTACCCCTCCGCTATCCAGCACGTTCCCTACTGTTGCACTCACTGGAGTGGGAATAGTATTTTTTACCCCTCCGCTATCCAACATTTATCCTACTGTTGCAATCAGTGGAGTGGGAATAGTACGTTTTCCCCCTCCGCTATCCAACACTTTCCCTACTGTTGCTCTTACTTGAGGGGGAATAGTAATTTTCACTTCTCCGCTATCCAGCACTTTCCCTACTGTTGAACTCACTGGAGTTGGAATAGTAATTTTTACCCCTCCGCTATCCAACATTTTCCCTACAGTTGCACTCACCGGAGTGGGAATAACATTTTTTACCCCTCCGCTATCCAACACTTTCCCTACTGTTGCTCTTACTGGAGTTGGAATAGTAAATTTAATTTCTCCGCTATCCAAAACTTACCCTACTTTTGCACTCAATGGAGTGGGAATAGTTATTTTTACCCCTCCACTATCAAACACTTTCCCTACAGTTGCTCTCACTGGAGTGGGAATAGTAATTTTTACCCCTCCGCTATCCAACACTTACCCTACTGTTGCTCTGACTGGAGTGGGAATAGTCATTTTTACCCCTCCGTTATCCAACACTTTCCCTACTGTTGCTCTTACTGGAGTTGGAATAGTAAATTTAATTCCTCAGCTATCCAACACTTACCCTACTTTTGCACTCACTGGAGTGGGAAAAGTTATTTTTACCCCTTTGCTATCCAACACTTTCCCTACTGTTGCACTGATTGCATTTTGAAATGTAAGTTTAAATATTGTTTTAATAGTTTAATGTTTTAATTTATTATAGATTTTTGTTTTTTTATATTTTAAATCATTAATATATATTTTTATTTTTTATATTATTTTAAACTTCAAAACAATTAATAAACTATTATTTTTAATTTATGTTAAAAGTAAATATATATGTATAAATTATTATGTTTGTGTTTATTTTTTCTTAAGTTTATTTGTTATATTTTATTAAAATGTATATTACATTTATTGTATTCTGTTAATATTATATTTAATATTTATTGTATTTAATATATATTATTTTATTAACTATTTATTTAAAAGTCGATATTTTATACATCTATATTTTTACATCGATATTTTTGAGTCGATATTGTTTTACTTACCTGTTTAAGTGTAGGAGTCAATATTTTTGCTGTCTATATTTTTTTGTCGATATTTTTAACATCGATATTTTTTACATCGATGTTGTGTCAGTGAACCATGACTCAGGGGCTCATTACGATGGCGGGCGGAAGCACAACCGCCGTGCTGGCGGATGCAAAAACCACCAGTTACCGCCGGCACGCAGCAGTCCACACGCCCGTCCAATTACGATGCGAAAAGTAGGCCAAACACCGCCGGCAAGCCAGCAACACCGTCCGCCATCAAAGTGCGCCCGTACACGTAGCGGCGCAGCTCAACTGACACACACCGTCCGACGAAACACGTCCCGCCCGGCGCATAAATTACGATGCCGCAAACAAACGGCTCCCACGGCTAAGAGACACCGCACGTGAAAGAGAGGCGGTAACACGGACGCAGAGCACGGACAACGAAGAAGCGGCACCCGAGCATGAATCCAGCACTGCAGGCCCTTCCCATGCTTCTGCTGATGCACCACCAAGGACGCAACGTACCGCGGAGACGCAGGTAGGCACACACACAACAAGTGCACGCAAACAGCGCACACAGTGCAAGGGCGGAAAAAGCGGACAACCCCCACCAGCGCGTGTACACTACACATCCACCATTGCATCCACATATGACACACAGGCCAAATCGTAACATCGCGGAACACATGTGTACACACCACCTGGGACTAGGAACCAACCACCCCGTCACGGCCCCAAAGCGCCGATGACGCTCGCCACACATGCGCACAACGCAGAGGCCAACCGCAGCGCCATGCATGCGTCGCACACAGACACAGGGACACAACCAAGCAGCACACACATCAGCCCCACCCGAACGCACATGACACGTGACAGGCCTGCCACAGACATGTCCCCAACGCCCAAATCACGGACAACACCCAACGCCACACAACCGACGCACACATGTCAGTGAAGTCACGCAACAGCAGGACACACCCCAGTGTAACAAACATGGCGTAGCACACAGCGGCGGCAACACCAACTAGGAGAAGCAGGGCCCCTTCGGGAAGAGGAACGCCAGTACCACACTGAAAAACCCATACCACCCTGCACATATGAACAAGACATATAAAACGGAACACCAAAGAGCACGGGGACCGACAACAGGTGGCCCAAGAATAACATTCACACACAAGGCCCAACGCAGAGCGGAAAGGCAGCCTGCCGCCCACACAAGGGAGAGCAGACAGCACTGAATGACCTTCCATTCCAACTCCGGAAACCACAGCCCTACGACAGAAGCCGGTGAATACAGCCATTGTCCAAGAATAGACCAACACAGGCATGCCGAGGAGACCGACCACAGGGCAGATAGCGCATATCACAGAAGCACACAACGGACGGGGAAGAAAGAAGAAAACACTCCCCATGTCGGCCACATGCAAGTTAATTGGAAGGAGTCACACAGCACTGACCTTGAACTGTCTGAGAAGCATGTGGGAAGAGGGCCCGTGTCCTCCAAACAAGCCAACAGAACACAAGTCCTGTCTCCCTACGACTACACAGAGCTCACAGCAACCCCGGAGCGTGCACATTGCAGACTGCACACACAGCCGGAGCACGCCACCTCAACGAACCGCTGCGAAATGGCAACCGCAACACACCTACCCAACTACGCCGAACATCTCAAGCTGTACAAAACCAACCTGTGCCATACATTGGGATGCGATCTCCTGTCCCTGCTGAACGTAAGTTACCGACTGACTTACCGCATCACATTGTTCAGCTGCGTCATGCCCGTCTTCTACTGTCGGAGGTGTCCCTACCAGCATCCCGTCGAGATATGCCTCTCCAACCCGGCATGTCTGAAGGCGGACCTGCTACCACTACTCCTCCCTCTGGACGCACACGACAGGGCCTGCTCTGCCTATGGGGGCATGGCGTATGTGGCCAACATCGCACCCGCACTGAAATGGGACCACTGTGCCTCCACACGACGGATCATCGATAACAGCTACATCGAATGTCACCCAGCATGCCCCATCATGGTCCTCCAAGGGACAACCTACGAACAACACCTTGACAGCCACCATCCGCTTCATTGGCTGGCAAACATGTACACCACCAATGACATGGAAGCCCTGCTGGACGGCATCGCATACCTGACAACCTGTAAATACGTCGGACCACAACGCAGGTTCCCCGAGTGACCTATGATGTCCAACCCCGCACCCATGCTTAGCTTCCGCACGGACTGGCCAGTCACCACCACAACAGCCATACCAAACGACCGGCAACTGTAACCACACCATCAACGACATCGCCATGACATCGGATATGACCGGGACATGCACACTGTTCCCCATCACATCCAGGAACACCGCATGCATCGTGGGAGGCAGTGGCATGGGCTCTGTGTATCGCACCCACATGGACGGAACTGCACGAACAACCAGGACACGACATGGATCCAGCGCCCATGGACACACACACCGCTCAGTGGACATGAATAGGTCGCCTGGAGTCTGTGGGTGCTGCACCCCTCCCACCCCCGCCCCGGGAATCCCATACCAGGACCTTTGCATGGACGACAAGTGCATACAACAACAACACGACCCCAGTGACTGTGACATGTCCAGTAACCACCACAGTGCAACAACAAGTGGCACGCCGCTGCATGCACGCAAGCACATGCCCTGATGTCATCTCACATGCACGCGTGCATGAGGAACAACCGCAGCAAACCTGTCACATGGAACTGAGATGGACTGTGCCCATGATGCCAAGCGGTCTGGTAGGCTACATGTATACCGTCTGTGTCAAAGTCCGCAGCTCCGCAGCTATACGTAAATGTACATTAGCACAGCCTTGGCCAAGCAGATGTCACTCTGAAGCCCACATCCCACATGCAACAGCCAATCACATGTAACCCCACACCCTATCCCATTTGCAATCATGCTCAGTATATCCTCAACATGTATTCCGCTGCCAGTAGTGTCCACTATACTGCATCACAGAGGACAGAAGACTCAATATAATGTTTGAAACCAAAACTGTCTCCGCTGACTCATTTCACATGTACGAATGAGAGAGGATGAGAGTATGTGAAGTACACGGCAGTCGTGACATGACCATGTAGTCCACTGGTATTGGATGTCAACGCAAATGAGTAGCACAACTGTGGAAGACACACATGTGTCGTGTGAAGTCGTATGGACGCAGTGCACAGGTGGGTGGGTGCGACGGGTAGATGCGCACATGCCAAGTTGGAGCACGCCGTGTTGGGAGGGGTCATGAACAGTACACCACCGCTTCCCTGGGCATTGTGAGAGGACACCTGTCGGGGGAGTGAACACGTGTGTGCACAGCAGCCGGGCACACGTACATAGCGGTACCAGGCGCACCTCAGCCCACCCTCTGTGGACAAGCTGGATCCTGTTGTGCGCCCGCCATGCCCCTTGACAAGGCACACACAGCCCCAGTCGACCAGGTGTAACCCCAACATAGTCAATCCGCACAGGCGATACAGGGCACGGGATGGCAGTGGAGCATGGTGTGTGAGAGGTCTCCTCGCGCTCCTCCTGGTCATATCACGCAGGCAATAGAACCTCAACATCTAGCATGGCAAAAAGTCAAATGGAAGTGTAGGGGGACGCACCACAGCACGAGCAGCACTGACGTCACGGGAGGTGGCTCGCACCATCCCATCCATTGCCCATCATACCAACCACGCCACATGCCATTGCGACTAAGTGCAAGCGCGTGCGCCACCACCCCCGAGCCCTCCCCAGAGAGGCCAAAGAGTGAATGTGTGGGCCATCAGCCACAGACGGACGCGGCATGGCCGCAAGGGCAGCCACAGCCACTGGGTGTCGCAGGTGGCGGATCCGGAAGGCGAAGACTGTGATGCATAGTCCATGCAGGCCGGGTCTCCATTTGGGGCACCACGCAGGTGGACGGGCGTCCCGCCACACATCATACCCTGAGACAGCCCACTCGTGCAACTGGACCCACACATACACTCCTTGCCCTCTCTGGTGCGAGCTTGGGGCTGCCTGTGCAAGCGCTAGCCTCGCAGGTGAGCATGCATATTGGGGGGCGAGGGGAGGACATGAGGGCTGGGGCGAAGATGACTATATCACTGTCAGTTAGTACAAGGGATGACCCAGATGTGGAAAGGAAGAGACGTGTTCCGTGTGTACTGCAACTAGTCGCCAATCCAACTACCCCCCCATGTCCGGAATGTAAGCCCGCACCTAGGCTCGCCCATCCGCCACATTGGACATACCACCAGCACGACAACCTTCCCATTCGAAACACTGACTGGGGGTGGCGACCAGTGAACAATCATGTGTAGCCTACCCACGCGTACATGTGGGCCCTCCATGAACCATGTCACCTGCGGCAAAGACATGACATGCGCAATGAGGGAAGTGAGGAGAGCTGTCCGCCCCACGCACAGACGGTGCATCAGCTCCACAGACCCAGCAGCGAGTCCAGCAGGGGTCACATGTGCAGGGGCAGCTGTGCCTGGTGTGAAGGCACATGCATATAGACAGCACATCGACCAATGTGTAGTCTGCCCACATCCACAGTCCATCATCATGCGGACATAGGAATTGAACACAGGGCAACACATCTTAGTTGGTGCACCCACCGTGACCAACAATGCGCAATCATCGACGTACCCGCCCTGTGCATGGCCCCCCACCCAACGGAGGCACATCCAGTGCCACCATCCCACACACACAAGCCTTCCACGGAACATGCTGTGTCCAATGCTCAGTACAGAGTCAGCGCCCATCTGGTGGATCCTGAACAGGAGACACATGCACACACATGCCAGCTCCCACTATGTACGTCTGCCACCTGGCACGTGCAATGTAACCTCTCACCTGTGACGTGTGACTGCAAGCACACAGCCGTCTTGGCATGGGGCTGTCAATGTGGACACCTGTCAATGTTTCGGGAGGTGTGATCCATACAGTGCTGTACATAGGGTGCAGTGCTGACACCTACTACTGTCTCATATCCCCTCGTGCCACAGGTCCCACTTGTATTGACCGCTCAGCCTGTGCCCACATCGTCGTCGTCGTGTGCCATACTCATCCAGCCTCGGAAGCAGTTCCATGCTCAGCAGACACTCATGTTGCTGTGGCGTTGCCGCTTGACGAATATGCAGTCAGTCCCCATCAGCACGCCATGCAAGTCATTGGGGCCTAGATCCCCATGTGCATGCACATGGCAGTGGTATGTCTCACTTGCCATTGCCATTGTTGGGAGACCTGTGTAAGTGTATTGTGGCCGTGCCGTCCCAGCTTGACAGCTGGGCTGTGGCTCATGTGCTTGCTCAGTCATGTCAGTGATGTGTATGCGAAATTCCTATGTGGTGTGTTGCTTTGACATGTGTCCTCTGCCATTTTCCCCAGGCGGAGACCGAACATTGACCGCCCATACCAATTGCTGGCGGACATGGACGATACAGAGGTTATTAGGAAGTTTCGGCTGGACAGGCCAACCCTGCATCGACTGTGTGCCATGTTAGAGCCCCATCTCCGTCCCCGCAGGGTGTATCCGACTGCTGTCACCCCCACGGCTAAGGTGATGGCCGCCATGCATTTCTTCGCCACTGGGTCATTCCAGCACACGGTGGGCAGTGGAGGAGGGATGTCCCAGCCCATGTTCAGCAAGGTGCTGAGGGATGTACTGGCATCCATGATGCTGTGCCGAAACAGGTACATCCGCTTCCCCAGGGCTCGTGAGTTGGCGGCAGTGAAGGGTGCATTCTATGCCCTTGGCAGAATCCCACACGTCGTTGGAGCCATTGACTGCACACATGTTGGCCTTGTTCCACCACAGGCCACTGAGCACCTGTACCGCAACAGGAAGCACACGCACTCCCTGAATGTGCAAGTGGTGTGCCTTGCGGACATGGTGATCACCCACGTGTGTGCCAAGTTTCCAGGCTCGGCACATGACGCACACATAATGCGCAACAGCATCTTGCCACGACTGATGGCCAATATGCAACAGGATCGTGGCTGTATTGTCGGTGAGTATGTGGAGTGGTGTAGCGTGCTGGTTGTGCGATGCTGTCCCCTGTCCAGTTGGAATAGCAACGGTTCTCTGTGTCCCTCACACCCAGGTGACTCTGCGTATCCGAATGGGGCATGGCTGCTCAGTCCATTGAGGAATCCTCACACCCCAGCAGACGATCGATACAATGAGGCACATGGGAGGACCAGACGTGTGGTCGAGCGTACCTTTGGCCTCCTCAAGTCCAGGTTCAGGTGCCTGGACCGCACCGAGGGTGCACTGGCGTACTCCCCACAGAAGGTGTGCCAGATAGTGGTGGCGTGCTGCATGCTGCACAATCTGGCCATTCGTAAGCAGATCCCCCTCATTGTGGATGACGGAGATCAACCAGGGCCCCAGCCCGCAGACCAGGACAGCTCGAGTGAGGAGGACAGCGGAGAGGAGGAAGCTGGGAATGTGCGGCAGCAGCTCATCGCCCGCTACTTCACTTGACGGTGAGTGTCCATGTACGACGGCTGATGTGGCTGTATCTGTGCAGGTGTGTGTGTGCTGTGTCAGGGTGGCCGTTTGTTCACTACGTGCTGTGTGTCAACGCTCCATGGCCAGGGTAGTATGCCACTGTTGGTGACTGTGGCATTGTGCCCTATTGCTCTGTGCGATGTGTGTACATTGCTTGTAGTTGTTGACATGTACTGTGTGATGGGTGTGTGACACACTCATTGAATGTGCTCCTGTTCTGTCTCCCACCCCTAGGTCCCTACAGGCCCTCCGGATTCCATTGCCATGCCACGCATCAGGTGCCTTTCCGCCCAAGGTGGCCGTTGTATTCCGTACAAATAAAACACAGGGCACAAACAGCAGTTAGTGAAAAAGGTGCATTTATTCCAAACTGTGACATGTGATTGTGTGTAAGGTGATGACAAAAGTGGTGCGTGCAGTGACAATGAGCTGTCGGTCATGGCTGCGTGATGCTCAGGGTGTACCCACTGGTTCTATGTCCATAGTCCAACACACACATGCCATCCAGCTGGCTGTGTGGAGTGGGATCGTAGAGCAAGTCAATGCAGTGGCTGGTCAAGGAAGGCTGGCGGAAGGCTGGCTGGCTGCCTCACTTGCGACTGGAGCGTGCGAAGTCCTCCCGGGAGATCTGTTTCCTCTTCGGACGGCCCCTTCCACGTTTGCGAGGGGGTGCCTGCTTGCGACATGCTGGTGGTTGAGGTGTGCTCACTGGCTGTGGACGCAGGGGAACTGGACACTGCTGCTCGACCCTGCGCCCCGGCAGGTGGTGGCGGAGGGGAGCTGCTATCCCTGGCCGTGTCCTCACCGCCACCACCAGCTGGCCCATGAGGTCCACGAGTTGACCTATACGGGCGTCCATGGACCTCAGCACCCCCAGCACCTCCCGCGTGTCTGAAGCAGACCTGACCCATTGTTCTTGGGCCTCCTCATAGGCCCCAAGGACTCTGGCCATTTGAGGCAGGGCATGGCTCCCAGGGGAGGCTGGCGTTTCCCTGACCCTGCTCCTCCTACCAGTCCTGCTGCCACCGGCCTGCCCACTAGCCACATTGCTCACCACGGTCCTCGCTGTGGCTCCCAGGGTGGATCCAGTCGGCCGGGCCACCACCTGCGCTGGGGCTGGTGCCAGCGAAGACGTGGTGGTGGTGGCGGCGGTGGTGGTCGGTGCGGCGATGGTGGCGGTTGCGGCAGTGGCCGCAATGACCGTGGGTGTGGCTGCAATGACCGTGGGTGTGGCCGCAACGACAGTGGCAGCAGGGGGCTGGGACTGTTCAGCAGCCCTGGATGATGGGTTGGTGGGTAGGAGGGGTCCTGGGGAGCGGCTGGGCCCTGCCACACCAGATGGGCCTGCTTGGTGGTCCGTGTCCGAAGAGGAGGACAGATCCTCCACATCCGTGTGTCCTCGTTGGGGGCTTGTAGGCTGGCTGTGCTGGCTGCTGTCTCCATCCCCAGCATCCGGCAGTTCGTCACCTGTGGAGAGAATGAGATTTGTTATTGTGTTGCACCTGGCGAAGTATGTATTTGTCGTCTGACATTGGCAGTTCGTGCATTCTCGTACATGGGTTTCCCGGAGGCGAGTGTGTGGCTGTGGCATTTGTAGTTGTGTGTGCTTGGCAATGGGACTGTGTGCTGTGCACATGTGGCATGGGACGGATTGGCCATGCCGATGGGTGTGTTGCTGTGCCCCTACTCATTGTGACTCTGGTGTATGCGGGCTCCTGGCCCATCCTGGGTCTGGTTTGTACTTTGCTTTTGGGGTTCATATGGAACGCTTAGGAACGCATATGGCAACATGGGGGCCATGCCCCAGATTCGCATTTGGGAGGGAAGATGCTTTTGGGGTTCAAATGGAACGCTTAGGAACGCATATGGCAACATGGGGGCCATGCCCCAGATTCGCATTTGGGAGGGAAGATGCTTTTGGGGTTCAAATGGAACGCTTAGGAACGCATATGGCAACATGGGGGCCATGCCCCAGATTCGCATTTGGGAGGGAAGATGCTTTTGGGGTTCAAATGGAACGCTTAGGAACGCATATGGCAACATGGGGGCCATGCCCCAGATTCGCATTTGGGAGGGAAGATGCTTTTGGGGTTCAAATGGAACGCTTAGGAACGCATATGGCAACATGGGGGCCATGCCCCAGATTCGCATTTGGGAGGGAAGATGCTTTTGGGGTTCAAATGGAACGCTTAGGAACGCATATGGCAACATGGGGGCCATGCCCCAGATTCGCATTTGGGAGGGAAGATGCTTTTGGGGTACATGCTGTGAGCCATGGGTGCCGAACGTGACATGTGTTGTGGCAGCATGACAGTGCATGGTTTGAGGTGTGTGCATGCTTGACATGGCCTGCATATTTGCTGTCTGTTGTGATTACTGGACATGGCATTGGACGCATCGTTATGAGTGAGTGATGGTTGTGTGTGAAAGCCAACGTATTGCAGTTGTCCCATCTCCTTGGTGTGCGGGCTGCCCTGTGCCATGTGCATCACTGCAGTGCTCGTGGGGGGTGTGGCCCATGTTGTGTGTTGTTGCTCACAGTGTGTCGTGCGCTTCATTGACTTCTGGCACATGGTTGGTCATGGGCATGTATCTTAGCGTGACTGCTGTATGTGTGGCAGCTGTGCGGATGACATGCCTTTCATGAGACTGGGGCTGACGGATGGGATGGATGGTATGTTGTATGTGCATGGTGTGTCTGTGTGTTTGATGGGTTCAGTGGTGTTCGTGTGCATTTATGTTGTTCCGCTCTGTTGCGTCTAGTGTTGTTTGTCTTACATAGGCGTAGTTGTGGGGTGTGTGGTTGACAGGCAGTAGGGGTTACATGGACAGGACTTCAATGGTGTTTCGGTTGTGTGTGATGAGTTGCACAGTGGCTGCCGTGTGGTACTATTTTCAGTGTGGCTTGTGTATGCAGACGTGGCTCCTTGGGTGTTGCTATGTCTGTGATGGGTCATGTGGGGTATGAGTCTGTTGTTCATGTCCGTGTGCACATTGTTCACTTGTTCGTGACGGTGGGCGGTGCTGCGTTTTCGTCTGCTACGTGACATGTCCCATGTGTTGGTCGTGTGCCGGTCCTCATACCTCCAGTAATCCAGCCCTGTCCAGTTTCCCACCTGCAGGTTGTTCGTGCGTGCACTGTACTGGATGCCACATGGCTCTAAGCGGGGGTGCTCCATGTTGCAGGTCTGTGGGGGTGGGGGGGTGTTGTGGGTCGTGGGGGTGGCTGGACACCCACTGACACCGATTGCTGTGGACCGTGATGTCTGCCTTTCGGCTGTCGTTGTGCACTGCGGTGGCTGACACGTGGCTGTGGGGTGTGGGGGATGCTCCTCCTTGCTGTGCTGTGGGACTAGGGGCCTGGTGTGTGTTGTACTTGGGCTGTCCACCGTCCCACCCACTGCACTTTGTGTTCCTGCCACTTACCTGTTACTTGTCGGTTTGTGCAGCTGTGGCGGACACATGGGTGTGGTGGGTGCTCGTTGTGGCGCTTCTGGCATATTTGGGGACCTGTTGGTGGTTACGTGGCTGGCTGAATGTACACATGTCCCCACGCATCTTACAGTTGTTCGGTTTGGGCTGTGTGTGGTGGTGTCTGTTGCATGTGTGTGTGATGTGTTGTGTATTGTGTGCTGGACATGGGGGTGTTTGTCCCTGGGAGCTGTGGCATGGTGGTAGTGCATGTGAGTACATAGCGGTGTGCTGGTATACATTAGTTTGTACTTACCAGCCTCCACTCCCCCTGCTAATCCGGCGAGGATCTCGGGATGTATGATGACTCGCACCTTCTCCTCCCACGCTTTGAAGGTCTTGAAGAGCGCGGGATTCCCTCCGCCAGTGACGGCAGCCAGCTCTCTGTTTTTGCCCTCCTTCTTCTTGACCAGGCTCTTGACGTCATTCCACCGTTTGTTAATTTCGACTCTGTTCCTGGGCAGGGTCCCGACTGCATTGACCTGGTCTACGATCCGGTTCCACATTCTGTTTCTGGTGGCTAGTGGTGTGTGTTGGACCATGTTCCCATAGATTTGTGGGTGCACCTTGATGATCTCGTCGACCATGACCGTCAGCTCCATGGGCGTGAACTTGGGCATTCTTTGTGGTGCCATGGTGTTTGTGGTGCTGGTGCGGTGTGTGTTGTGTAATGTGCAGGGGTTTGTGGTGCCGGTGTTTGGTGGTGGTGGTGGTGGTGATGTGTGCGTTTCTGTGGTGTGCTGTTGTCCTCGCTGTGTCACTGTGTCCTCTCCTCTCCTCTCTGGTTTGCAATGTAGCAAGGGGTTGTGGTCTGTGGGAGTGCTGCTTTTGTACTCACCTATGTGGGTGTGTCCTCATGGTCTGTTGTTTTCAGGTGTGTTGTGTCTGGGGTTCTGGCCTTTGTAGTTTTTGTTTGTCCGGGGGGGTGTTTTCGGGATGTGTACTGTGCTTGTCTATTTGTGCGTGCCTTGCTGTGTGGACTTATTGGCCATGTTGTGTGCTATTGGTTTTGTGAGCGGATGGTTTCTGTGCAGGGACGTGGGCGCCATGGTTTCTGCCGTGTCGATTGGCATCGGCGTTGTTTGCGCTGGCGGGCGGTATATTTGTGGTTTTCCCGCGCTCATGGCGGTGCGATCGTAATTTCACGTGCGGTGTGTCGGCCGTGAGGGCGGGCGGTTTTGTGTTGTCGGGCGTGTTTCCGTCCGTGGCGGGCGGTTTGACTCCGACTCGGACGATGGCGGGCGGTATTTTGTGTGATTTTTCCGCCGATGGCGGTTTTCGGTTTGTGTAATCGTAATGGCGTGGTCGGTGTTCAGACGGTGTATGCGGGCGGATTTTTGCCGCTTCCATGCCTGGCGGATTTATTTACGCCGGGTATCGTAATGGGCCCCTCAGTCTCCTTGTGAATTGTATTCTGCTGTCAATTTGATTTAGCTTCAAAATCTGTTGGTTTAAAATCTCGCAAGGCCCCTCCCAAATTAGGAAGAGGTCTATGAAATGACAATACATCACCAGATTCTCATGCCATGCGATGATCTAGTATATTTTCCGCTTCAAATTTGGCCATAAAGATATTGGCTTACACCGGGGCCCCAGTGAATCCTATTGAAGTACCTCTGAAGTACCTCTGAGTTGTAAATAAAAATTTCCTTTCCACTCAAAATAGCTGTGATACAAACAGAAGTGTAGTAATTTCAGTAAAAAGACTCTGTGGGCCTTTATGTCTGATTGCTTCAACAAAGCCCATTCAACCATCTCTATAACTTCCTGATGAGTAATTGAGGTATACAGTGACGTCACGTCGATCGTACAGAGTATCCAATCTCGCCATCCTTCCGATGGTAAATCTCCAAGTTTGTTTAAAAAATGTGTGGTGTCCTTGACGTAGCTGCACCACGTCTGCACAAAGGGTTGCAGAAATGTGTCCAAATACTTCCCAATTGGTTCAAACACTGAATTACAACCCAACACTATGGGTCTGAATGGTGGATCTTAAATGCTTTTATGAACCTTCGGGAGCATATACAGTTGTGGCCTCCTAGGAAATGTTGTGGTCAAATACGATCTGGTTGAAGTGGAGATCCATCCCAAATCCTCTGCTTTCTATGGTATGACTATCAAAACTTCTGATATTTCTGGTGTAGGATCTTTTTCTACTATCATGTATGTCTGCTTGTCTCCAATGTGTTCCTCCACTTTGGATGTTTAAAAAATATGGTCCATCACCACCAATCCTCCACCTTTGTCTGCTGGTTGAAACACTAGATCCGTATTGGTCGCCAATGTCTTTAGTATGTTCTTTTCTTTATTGGTTAAGTTGTGTTTACATCTAGGTCGATATTCCAGTTTGTTTAAGTCTGTTTTAACCAATAGTTCAAAGGTGTCCAATAGTTTATGCGATACAGGTGCTTGTTATGTACTTCTTGGTTTAAACTCCAAAAACTCACTCTTGTTTAAGGTACATTGAGGTGGTAATATGTTTGTGAAGAAATGCCTTAACCTTAGTGTTCTCATAAATCTGAAGAGAGCTATCTCACTTTCTAACATGTTGGTGTTGTATGTGCCCACAAAAGATGTTCCTTTTTCCAGTACATTCAATTGTTCTGAAGTTAAGGTCACTGATGAAATGTTGATAACTATGCTTTGTCCTGACTTCTTAAGTTCTTTCTTTGTTTTTCCTTTTCCTTTCCGTGTTTTCCTTTTGTAGTTGTTGTTCTTGTCGATGTAATCGTACTCGGTGGTTGGCCTGAATCGTGTCCTGTGGACAAAAAAGACAATTGAACTGCGGACGATGCAGTCTCAATGTTCTGTGCTGTGGTTGTTGACTGCTGCTGCTGAACAATTATTAACAGAGCTCTAGATGGATCTGTATCTTTATCCGATACTATACTCTCCTCCGATGATGTGTTAGCTATTCTTTTGATGTTCCTCCGTTGAGCATAAACCTCCGCCCATGTGTATGTTTCATTAAGTTTGTAATCAACTGTGTCTCTTTTAAACTTCTGTAATTTACCCTCTTGGATCTCTTTTGAGTAAACATCAAGCTTCCTATTGATGTCATCCAGAGTGTTCTGCCACTCATTATCTTCTATTCTGCTTTCTATATCCGATTTTATCATATGAATCTCTTCGTTCAGTTCTTTGATTGTACAAGATAATTCCTCCACTAGCAATAAAATAAGATCCAATGAACACTTGTTCAAAATGCAATACCATTTATCCATGAATTCTTTGTTGTACTGGAACATGTACAACATAGGTCTTATTGATATCCGCAATCCCCTTGGGATCCTTTTCACTCTATGGTACTGAATAAGTGTAGTTGCATGAAGACGTTGATTTAATTCTCTTCTCATTAAATATTCTATCTGTTTCAGTTGTTGCATAGTTGAACCTCCCTGCGCATTAAATGTTGTTTCTTGTATTAGTGCATAGATTTCTGTAGCCTGTTCAGTTGTATATGCCTTTGTGCTTGCCCGATTATCAGTTAAACTTGAAATTGACTCAAACAACATTTTCTAAATGTAGGTGCTGCGATAAGGGTGATAATTAAATCTGAATACACTTCTGTGAATTATCATGCACTCTGTGTTCGTCCCTTGTTACTCAACATCAAAATGCTAGCGTGTTGCCCTGGGTGTGTATGTTGTCAGTCATACACCATACAATAACTCCCAATCCTGCCAAAGATAATAGTTCTTTGGACCCCGGAGGCACTGCAAAAAGAATATATCATAAATAATGCTCAAACATTTTCATAAACTTTGACACAAATGTGTATTCTTATATTATATTATTTTTGATCTCCAACCTTGAGATGAAACACTTCTCCTGAAGAAGGGAGAGTATGCCGAAATGCATTGGGCCACATAATTTTGCAATGATTGTATTTCCAGAAATTCACGCTTTATAATTTGGATGAATACGTTATGTATATGTAATCAATGTAAAACAAGGTAGACTACAGGAATGGTCTATGTGTTAGCAAATAGAAGAGTTTTTCATCTAAATTTCAGAGTTTGGTGGAGAATACGTTTGTAAGCTTAGCAGATACTTTAGGAAAGAGATTAGATGACTGTGTGACAAACGTATACCTGCTAGTAATAAGTCTAGAAGAGAACTGAGCAAACAAGAAGACAAAGGGAACTTTTGGACTGTGGGAGAGCCTGAGACTCAAGAACGGGTTGGCGTTCAGGCCAAGAAGGCAACACATAAGAAAGATCTTCAGTCAAGACTCTTAAAGGTCAAAGTGGAAAGAGTGAGGAAAAGGCTGTAAAGGCCATTAAAAGGGGCCACAAGGTGGTGACATGTGAATTTTTGTCTAGTAGTGGGGATATTGAATTGAGTTGTTTGTCTAGTTTTGATTCAGTTTGGGGAAATTTCTGGGAGAAGAAAGTTGGAGAAAAGGCCAAGAGTGAAGAAGAAGAAAAGAGGCTTAAAGACCCTTCTGGGGGTTATATGATTGACCCGTCTTTGATCCAGCATCCTTTTTCACCTCAATGGGAGCTGGCACAACATGTGGAACCATATGTGGAGCATTGGATTAGAAGGGAGATGCCAACAGAGATTAGCACACCTATGAGATCTGAGTGCCCAAGGCCAAATCTGTCCAATAAGGTATCATATCATCCTGAATTGAACCCTAAGATGGTGGTATTTTTAAATAAATATGTGAGAGATCCCAGAGAGGGACTAGATAAAGGTTTGAAAGGTTATCAAGGCAGAAGTTTTGATGCCTTCGGCCAACTAACTAAAATGGTTGATTTGATTGAGGATGCACATGTTGGTACTGCAACTCTTAATGTTGAGGATATGCAACAGTGGGTCCAGCGTACAGTATGTGTTTTGGGTAATGCTAATTGGTACTGCAAATCTTAATGTTGAGGATATGCAAAAGTGGGTCCAGCATACAGTATGTCATTTGGGTAATGCTAATGCAGCTCTTTGCTTTGAAAGAAGGAAAAGTTTGTTGATGAAAATTGGTCCAAAACTTGCCGACTTGGCAGGGAAGGACGGAGGAGCTTCATGTAATGGGATGCTTTACAGACAGGGATATGTCCCGTTATGTGGAAACCATTAGTTCCATACACAAAGTCCAAAGAGCTTTTAAGAAAGTCTTTGTTGATAAGGTTTTTGGCACTGCCAGAAGAATGCGGGGTCAATTCTCCAGCTGAGGTCAAGGTATTACACATGCATCATTTGCACAAGGTTACAGACCCTATTATAGACAGCAGGGATCTGTGTTTTTTTCACAATGGCAGCGAGGCAGGGCCCGATTTATACATGGTGAGAGGAGAGCCAAGGAATCTCAAGGTATGTGTACACAAAAGCCTTACTTCTATTTCTATAAAGTCGCAGGGCAGACTAGCTCATTTTGTAGAGAGATGGAAGGAGATTTCAGGAGTTTCATGAGTCTTAGAAACAGTTCAGGGTTACAGAATGAAGTTTGTGTCCCAACTCATACAATATCAGCCACCTCAGATCTTGAAGTTCAGTATGGAAGAGGAGATTTCGCAGGACAAAGTAAAGGCTTTATTGTCAAAAGGAGCAATAGAAAAGATGGAGAGCTATGTAAAGGGTTTTCTGAGCAATATCTTCTAAGTGGGTAAAAAGGACAAAGGAATGAGGCCTGTGATAAATCTCGAGGATTTGAACGATTGGGTAGCTTACAGTCATTTGAAAATGGAGGGGATACATTTATTATGAGATATGTTGAGAGGAACGATTGGTTTACAAGGTTGAATTTGAAGGATGGTATATTTTCTAATGTGTCTGGAGCACAGGGATTATCTTCAATTCAGATGGCTGGAAACAATTTAGAGGTTTACGGGTCTCCCATATAAACTGAGGTCATCAGCTTGGTGTTTCACTAAGGTGTTGAGACCGGTTGTGGGCTAGTTGAGATCGAGAAGTGTTCATTTGTTCACCTTGACGACATCTTCGTTATGGCAGTTAGGAGAGAACAAGCATAGCCACACATGGGGTTGGCATTCCGAGTTCTGGAGGATGTTGGATTTGTTGTGAACAGGGATAAGTCTTGTTTAGTTCTGAGTCAGGATTTGAAATATTTAGGTTGCCAGATACAGACCATGGATTGTGTTTTGAAGTTACAGATGGACAAGGTGAAGAAGATCTGGTGAGAATTGAAGCGTCTGAGATTATTGGGGAGAATGTCATTACGTTAGTTAGCTAGAATTCTTGGGCTCTTCTCTGGCTCAATCCAGTCTATTTTTCCTGCTCCCATCATAACAAGGCATACAGAGACAAAAGGGGCATCATCTAAGGATGGGTTGGAGATTCGTACAGGAGATAGAATTAAATCAAGAAAGTTTGATGGAATTAGATTGGTGGTTGGAAAAGTTGGAAGCCTGGAATGGGAGAGCTATTTTTGGAGATTTAACAGAGATAGAGATAGAGTCAGATGCCAGTTGGAAGGTTGGGGAGCAAGATGTGGTCGGGTGTCAACAGGAAGGAAATGCAAACACATGAAGAAGATGGATGGAGTGCTGAAACGTTTCAAACACTCTCCCCTAGTCAAGAGATCTGGGTTAAACCCATCGTTCTTTTGCTCACCTTGCAACCCCAGTTTGGACACAGCCATATGCAAACCAGGAAGGTAATGGTCAGAGACAGAGAGAAATTTGCATATAAATTGTTTAAAACTCTTGGCAGGTTCTTTTGCTATAAGAAGTCTGGCAAACAATTTAGTAAATTGTTAAATTTTGCTTAAGATGGACAGTGTTTCAGCGGTGAGATATGTGAGCAAGTTGGCGGGACCAAGGTTAAAGGCTTTTTTAAAAACATAATTTTATTGAGATTTGATTAGAATGATACACGCATGCATATAAGAGCAGGAATCAATACATGAGACACGTATTTGATTGTATCAGATTACAGGTCCAACGCCTCTGATTCAACTGACAGTATGAAATGGGAATGACATACAATAGTGTCCAAGTAAACAAAGACCATATCACGATATTGATAGTTCCTCAAAAATACCCAGGACTCGGTGAATCCCATATTTTGTATAATGCTAACTACTAGTGGAGACAATAATTAGTTATAACAATTCTGTGAATTATAAACATTTAGTGCTCTATGCATATATTGACAATTGGGAGTTGTAGTTTGTCCCCATCAATGGCAGAAGTGATCAGCACAACATAAAAAGAAAATAACTAGCGAAAGGAAAAAGAAACCAATACCAAAACTGTCCTGGGGTCAGAGTGTTGAAGAAGTAGAGAGGGACCTACTTTAATCTGTACATCTATAAGGGTCCCAAATCATATCCTTCAGTGCACTGGAGGCAGGGGAGGAATAAGAGACACCACAATGACAGGTCTTCACAGTCAAACAGGTTTCAGTCAGTCATCTAGACAATTTAAAGGGGATTTTGTGGTACCCTCACCTTGCAGAGGGCCTCCCTCATTTTCCCCCTATTACCATCTTTCCGGCTATCCCAAACTCCAAGCACCTCCACCCAAAGACCCGCCAGAGGGCGACATCTGATCCCCGTGCATGCTCTCTAAGCAGTGCTCGTTCCTCTGCTCTGGCCCAATTGTCAACATCCCTTCCCATTGTCTCTATCGCAGGACCTGTCCTGGCCTTCCATCGCGTCTTCTTGCCAAGACCAATGCTAGGCCCACAAATCCAGGGCCAATTTGTGCACCTTGGGTCTAGGGAACAATCCTAAGAGGCAAACCTCCGCTGTGCAAAGGGGCGGGTGGTCTAGCACCCAATTAAGTGTGGCAACTACTGTATTCCAGAATACTCGCAACCCCGAACAGCTCCCCGTCATGTGGCCAAAATCTGCCTCCAGCTCCATGCACTTGGGTCAAGTCCGCAGTTCTCCACCATACATGACCTGCAGTCTATGGGGGGTCAGATAGGTCATATGTAGATAATTAAACTGGACATATTTAAATTTAGTATTACTAGAAATATGCTTAGGACTCACCACAATCTTACCCCACTCTTAGTCCGAAAGGTCTCTACCCAGTAATGCTTCCCCCCTCTCCCGAGTCCTTACCAATGTTTTCGTGATCACCTCGATTTATGCTCTATAAAGCCACTTAACTAGGGGATGTGCAGAACCAAAGGTCACCAGTGTCTGAAGGACACTGTGGTTTTCCGGTTCTTGTCTGCTCACAGACCACAAATCCCCAAACGTCCTCACTAAAGCCTGATAATTTAAGAACTGGCGAGGGGGCAAGTCACATTGCATCAGCAAATCTTCTAGTGGGATAAGTTCTCCCAGCTGGAAGCAATCACTCACAGTGATTAAGCACGCCATCGTCTAGTCTGTTAGCTGTTGGCTCGTAAATGGAGAATGAGGATCTCCATGTGGTAACCCTATCACCGGCAGTTCTGGAGCATAGAGAGGGGTTCCAGCAGTCCTCCTTAGGCATCTTCGCCAGCACTGTAGTGCCACTCTCAGTAACACCCCGGCTGGTGGTGTGACCACTATCGGATTAAGGAGTTTCACGAGCAGAAGCCCCTGATTATCTACCAACCCAATGAAACCCAGCATTTCGGGGCCCTTTTACATCCAACCACTGGGCCAACCACTGAAGTTGGGGAACCAGATAGTATAATTCCAAATCGGGGGCACCGAAGCCGCCATCTCCGGGGGCTCTCCGGAGAATTGTCAGTGAGACTCTGTTGAGCCCTCCATCCCAGATCAATTCTCAGAATAGGGAATCCAAATGTTCAAAACCAAGAGCACGGAATCCTGAAAGGGAGATTTATGAAAAAGTATGAGTCTGGGGAGCATAATCATCTTGGAAAAAAAGATACAAGCCATCACTGGTAATTTTAGACAACAATGTTTTACTAATGCAATTGCCTGTTTTTTTAAAAAGTATATTGAGAATCAGAAAGACTATCATTATTTAAATCATGCAAGGACATGGGTTTTTGATACTCTGTGATGGACTTAATTCTGTGAGAAATTGTTTTAATTGTGACTTCTTTTGATTGTTTGTGCCGTATGTTCATAATCAAGTCCTTTTTATGTGATGAACTGTTTTGTATTTGTTGTGTCTGCTTTTGTGATTTTACTTGTATAAAGTCGAATAAAGCTTGTTCTGATTCTGATTCACTGGTAATTTTAAGGATCACCAGAATTGTACACAGGCCCTAAGAGACGGAACCGCTGGTCCTAAAGATCATCCTAAGCATGGAACACCTGGATTCCTAAATATCAAAAGGACTGAGGTGACCAGGTGAGCACCAGTGGCATATCAGGTGGCTGTGCCACCCCCACCATCATGGGGAATAGGTGCGTTTTGGTCTTATTAAACCAGAGGCCTGCAAGTACCGAAAACTCATCCAGCAACATCAAAGCATTGGCAACTCCCTGTTGATTATCTGCTGGGTAGAGCAGTAAGTCATCTGCATATAAATATATAATATGCTCTCTGCCCTCTAGAGCCACCCCATGACCTGCACCCTTATGTCTAAAGAACTCTGCCAGGATTTCAATGGCCAAAGCAAATATAAGGGGAGACAGTGGGCACCCCTGTCTTGTGCCGCAATGTACCTCATATGGAGCTGAGATGACACCACCTGTCCTGACCCTCGCTTTAGGGTTGGTGTATAATAGGCGTATCCATTTCATCCAGCCATCACCTAGCCCCATCCGACTTATTACTGCGTGAAGGAAATCCCACCTCATCAAATCAAAGGCCTTTTACAGGTATACCAACATAACTAGGGCATCTGGATAGAGGCTAATATTCTGAGGATAAAGGATATGATATAACTGGTGGAGTTTCACAGAGGTGGACCTGAGTGAAATAAACCCATTCTGATCTTCATGAATGAGATCGGGCATGTGGGGAAGTAACCTCAATGCTAGTATTTTACTGAGAATCTTAAAGTCTTCATTTAACATGGAGAGAGGGCGAAACACGGATGGACGCACAGCTAATGTCCTTGTCTTGGGAAGAGGGATCACTAACGCATCTTTAGTGGAGTCTGGCAGCGAACCCAAGCGCAGCAATTCGGCATATAATGCCTCTAATCTAGGGGCCAAGGCGGCAGCAAATGAGGTGTAACTTGGCCGGTAGTCCATTCGGGCCAGGGGTTTTCCCAGTGGCCATGTCCTTGATGGCTTATCAGATCTCTTGTACTGTCACAGGGGCCTCCCAGGTCCTTCTGCAGAGTAGGATCAAGGGTACACAAGGGCAATGGGGCCAGGAACCTAGTCGATTTTACCGGGAGCTCTGTCAAAGTCTGTCGGTAGAGAGTTACATAATAGTGGCAGAAGGATGTATTAATAGCCCCAGGCGAGTAAAACAATGTCCCTTTATCAGATAAGATCTGAGCAATGGGCACTCCCCTCGACTCCGGGCGCACCAACCATGCCAAAAGCATACCGTCTTCATGAACTCTTGCAAGGTAATCCTGTAGGTCAAGGCACCAGAGACGGTCCAGTGCAGCGTTTTATTGACCCTTAACCTATGTAAGTTTCACTTGGATGGCGTCATCAGTACCCAGCCTATTACCCAAACCATGCAAGCTATGTTCTATAGAGGAGAGCTCTTTATTTATCTCCCTCTTAACCCCAACAGTCTGCCCCATGCAGTGACCTCTCACCACAACTTTAAAAGCGTCCCATTCAACAAGTGGATCCAAAGCGGAACCCTGACTGAATTGAAAATACTCAGAGATGCCATTTGCAGAGAGTCTCTAAAACATGCATCTTCAAGGAAGGATGCATTAATACGCCCTGTGGGTGTCACCAGGCATTCAGCAATGGGACAAAACGTCAACAGCAACGGGCTAGGATCAGATAGTGTGCGCCCTAAATATTCTGTGTCGGTCATGTGCGGGCCCAGACAGGTCGAGTAAACATATCCAACAGTATATGTAGTTTATAAAGGTGAGAATAATAAGAAAAATCACATTCCTGTATGTGTTGCACTCTTCAAATATCTGAGAGGCCCCAATGTCCCACCCAGTCTCAGAAACCCCCCAAAGTCCTGTATGCCAGTGGCCCTGGCATGGGAGGTGTGGACCTATCTAAATGAACATCAGCCACACAGTTAAAGTCGCCTCCTAAGATGAAATCTTCCACTACGAGGGAAGACAAGGGGATGGACAAGGCCCGAAGGAAAGGGACCTGGTCCAGGGTTGGGGTGTATACACTACCCAATGTGACTTCCCTACCCAGTAACCTGCCCTTAACCAGTACGTTGTGGCTCTCTGGATCAATAATACGGTGGATGGATTCATAAGGCATCCCCATCTGGATCCATAACAACGCCCCCGGGAATAAGCAGAGTAGGAGGTTGCATAGAGTTGGCCATGCCATTTATGCCGTAGGCACATGGCTTCTTCAGGGGTAAGATGGGTCTCCTGCAATATGACAATTTGTGCTCCGGACCAACACAGATATCCGTGTATATTATGTTGTTTGGAGGCAGAACCCATTCCCCTAATATTCCATGCCAATAATTTTCTGTTACAATGAGGGTCTCCCATGACTCGCAATACTACAGGACTCCCGCTCCATCACCACCCAACCCCCTCATGCACTCCCCAGCGATATCAAAGCTATCCATGACCCCCAGGACAAATTAACAAAATCCCAACTGCTAACTCCCACACCCAAGGGCAGTCCAGCAATGGCTGGCCTTCCAAACCGGTAAAAAAACAAAATTGTTATGAGAAAGCCACCTTCTGACTCCTAGTAGGGGCAATCTAGATGGGGGCAAGCAAAATAGTACTAAGAGCCCAGTTACACACCAACCCAGAACCCAGGGTAACAATGAAGGGATGCCTCCCAAAGGTAATGAGCAGCAAGCCTACCCCAGGACGCTACCATAGCGCTTATCTCATGTGCAAACCCCAGCCTTGTCACCACTAAAGATGGACAAACCAAGCAGTGACTTTGTATACCCAGGTGCAGTCCAGTATCCACAACTGTACATCAGGAGCAAGAGGAACAATTGGTGAAGGCATCAAATTATGTCATCTACAGACTGTGGAGTTACAACCGGAAGGCCCTTTCCACCCAGGGCCGAGCTCCCCGAGACAGAGGCCGCTAATCGGGATCCAAAGAGGTGTCTGAGCCAGCCTCAGTCGTTTGTGATGATACCATTTCTGCCACAGCATGCAGTGCCGCTTTGCACACGTGTTCCATTTGTGAAGAGGACGGCCTCCCCCGGAGGTCATCTTGGTGGGCCGTTTAAGCTGTCTCTTGGTTCTTCGCCCAGAGGTCCCGGGCCTCCCCCGGGAGCCCAAGAGTGGTGCAACCACCTTGTACGCCTCCAACCAAGACCACACCACATCTGATGTATCGCAGAAATAAGTATTGCCATCTAGTACGATGCAAAGTTTGGCAGGAAACATCAATGAGTACTGTATGCCCTCTTCACGGAAAGGTTTCTTGGCTTCCCCAAAGGACGCACGCAGCGTTTGCACTCTGGCAGTAAAGTCCAGGAGCACCACCACCTTACTATTTTCAATTGCAAACGGACCACTGGTTCGAGCCCTGGGTAAGATAATGTCTCAATCCCTATAATGAAGTAATATCGCCACCACCGGCCGAGGGGGTCTCCCTGGTGCCAGTGGACGAGCCGGCACCCTATGAGCCCTTTCTATAGGGCCAAGAATTTCGTGAGGTGGTCAGGTGCAACTGTTGTACTAAGCCAGTTTTCTAGGAAAGTCACCATGTCCTTTCCTTCAAACCCCTCAGGGAGACCTATCACTCTAATGTTGCAGAGATTCTGGCCCTCAGCATCCTAGGCTCTTCGTTCCAGGGTGAGCAGTCTACCAGACAGATCCTCCACTTTAAAATGACTGTTGTTTGAGGAGAAGTTCATCTACAGATTGCTCCACATTTTTTATTCTATCCACTAGTTTGTGGTGCTCTGCCTGCAGGAGGCCCTGTCCCACAGAGACCTTGCCAATTTCCTGTTGGAGCGTGGTCATAGTGTCCACGATAGCAGCCAATATGCTATCCAGATGAGAGTGGATCAAATCATCAGTGACCTCTCCATCTTCCTTTGACCCTAGCGGTGGGAGTGAGGTCACTCTTGTCTCTAGCTGTGCGGCCCTCTGTCTAGGTTTGGATTTGTCGATAGCAACAATCGATGTGACACAGGACCCGCGGGGGATAAGTTCCAGCTGATTCACTAAGTGAGACCCTCAACTGTGCTCCTCCGTGTCCCTGAGGCCAAAATATCACACCAGGGGCCTTTCCCAGGTCCACGCACAGTTCAGCAGAGCCCCAATTCAATCACTGCATATATATATAAAGTCACACAATATCCACAAAGATCTCCGCCGCAAGGTTCATGTCTACCCCTCACTGCCAGTAACCACGTAGTTAATGGGCTCACAATGTTCAGGTGTACCTCCAGTACCGCACTGCCTCGACGCTGGTATCCCCTATAGTTAAAACATTGTTCACGGCAAGGTGAGGGGGCACCTACCGCACCTCAAGAAGGGAGACCGGAGCACATGCAGACAGCAGTTCATTTGCTCCCAAACATCTGGTGAGTCTGTGTCACCTGTGACCTCCTCAATTCAGGAATGCAGCTTCCCTTGTGCACTCTGTGATCTTGCAGCGCCGCAGGCAGCCAGGGACTACAGGTCTGTTCCTGTCAGCACACTGCACCCCATCCCGGGCACCTCCACGGGTATTGCAAGGCCCGAGGGCAAGATCCTGTTTTTTAAATTCTGTTCAGGGCCTCATTCGCTCCTGGGGGCCCCCTCTGTTGTTCGTTATGCACAGAGCGTGCTTCAGGGCACACCTGCCTCACCTCCGAATGAAGAAAGGAGCATCTACTACGTAAGACCGTGAGTCACTGCCCACTACTTCAGGCCTCGCGACCGCTATCCCTCTACTTCCCAGTACTCCACTGCAGGGCGCTCCTTTATTCGGAGGGCCACCCGGAATTCACTCATCCCGCTGGGGTGTAGTGTATGCAATAGTCCTCTTTTAATGTTTACTGCTCTCAACAGCTGTTAGTCAATCAATGTATTAGTCAATTACATATGCTCGCGCTCTTAATAACATGTTGATGTTCAAAGATTGTACTGGACGCTCTCTGCCTTCTTGAAAGATGCAACTGCAGAATGTCATTCAGCGGTTGTACTTTCAAGGAAGCAGTCGAGCTCCCGTGATGTGCTGCATTTGAATAAAGAAGTTATTTAAGTGATCGCGCTTGTTTCCTGCTTCGTCATTTTCCATAATCAAGACGCGCATCACCAACTTTACATCTGGCGACGATTGGGACGATTTTTTCATATTTTGCAGCACTTTCACTATTTTGCTCACATCTTCCGTACCTGATTTGCTGTTGCCGCTTTCTCCGCCTCATCACGGCATCCCTTTCAACGAAACCCGCATCCGGACCGGCATTTCTTTCTCTACTTACAGATTTTCAACAATTTGTTACAGTTTCCGGTACCCCAGTGACGAACCACATCTCGTCACTCTACAACGTCAACACGCTACATCGTCACGCAACGTGCCGCCATCTTCAAAGGATTTCTTTACCGGAGATTCCCACATCATCATTTGAGGCAAGTTTTCCGCAACGCAGTGAAAGGTAAAACTGCTACTTTCCCCGTATTTACTTACTTTCACAATTTAAACAGTTTACTTCACCGCGCACATGCTTTGTTGGCAACGCGAACATTACCTGACTCTCTTCAGTGCTTCCTCACTTCTAACTCGCGATCTGCCTGCCACTGATCACTTGTTGTTTCATCAGCTGTTTCAACGCTGTTTCTTCCTTATCTTCATTGTTCCCTCAGCAGATTCATCACAAGCATTTCAACTCAGCTGATTCATTTATTCACGTTTTCAAACTCAAGAGACTGTGGTATTTTTTTTTTTTTTTTTTCCTCGCATAAAACTATCAGGAGAATTTTAATTCACTCCTCATTTCAATTTGCATTAACCTTTTATTCCTCAGGTCTTTCTTTATCACCTTTAACATGGCATCTAATTTACAATGTGTACAATTGTCTCATTTTCTACCTACACCTGGCAAACCCAAAGAGCCTTGGAAATTGTGGCTACGCAGTTTTGACAGTTACCTAATTGCCATAGACGCAGAAGATTATACACCCAAAAGAAAATTGGCAATATTATACAATCATTTAGGGAGCGGTGGGCGCCAAGTTTTCGATAACTTACCAACTTCCATTCCACCTCCTGGAGACGGAGATAGTTGGAACATTTTCACTGATGCCATACAAAGACTCAACAAAAAATTTCTAGAACAGCCAAACGTCATGCTTGAACGCTTTAATTTTATGAAAAAAAAGCAGGATCCCAACGAATCAGTGGAGGAATATATTGAGAAATTTAGCAGCTGAGTGTAATTTTGGTGCATCACTAGATATGTACATTCGTGACCAATTTGTATATAGCTGTTACCAAAAGAAGATACAAGAACGTATCTTGTGTTGTAGGGACCCTTCCTTGTCAGAGGTCATAGAGATGGCCAAAAGCATAGAAAGGTCCATTATTTCATCTAAATGCATGTCCAATGAAACCTTTTCATCTATTAATGCTATTCAAAGTGATGTTTCTATCAATGCCATTTCTAACACAAACAAATATTCGAGACCTTTCACTAAAAAAGCCAACACTATGGGGTCGATTCCGATCTCGGCCGGAAGCGCACCTAACAGTATTCATCCGGAAAAAATACAAGCCGAACGCGTGTTTCCCGACCGATTCGAACACTCGTCCGAACGAACAAGTACGATGCGCACAACAGCCCAGATTCCGAGCGAGCCGTACTTACCCATTTCAGCTCCTGTTCCCCGCCCGAGCCGGATCCGTAAACGCCGATTCGAGTCGCACGGAAGCAAATACACAGCACCTTCCGGCCGGACTAGTACGATGCGCCTTCCGTACGCGTCGAACCCGTCGCTACGTCCGGCACGTTTGAGCATCCGGGAGAGCTGTACATAAGCTCCGATTCGCGCCACAAGACGATCCACGGCTACGAGACGAACAAGCCAGCGACGAGTACGAGTCGAAGCCACGAGAAACCCGAACGAGACGACCCAACCATGAATCCCATCGCGCAGGTCCTACCAATACTCTACATCTTTACCCAGACCGGTACGGACGCGTACAGCGCAGACGGTAAGTCAAACACCCACAACACAAACAAACGACACGTACCCGAAATATGTCACACACTCATAGGGATGCACAAATGACATACACCAGCACCAGCAGAACCATAGGGGCGGGATGGCTATCACCAATGCCATACACACCCATAGGGGGATGGATGCCTACCACTACCACCACCCCTACTCATGGGGGCCTGGATGCCTGTCACTACTACCATCCCCACTCATAGGGGGATGGATGCCTACCACTACCACCACCCCTACTCAGGGGGGCCTGGATGCCTACCACTACCACCACCCCTACTCATGGGGGCCTGGATGCCTGTCACTACTACCATCCCCACTCATAGGGGGATGGATGCCTACCACTACCACCACCCCTACTCATGGGGGCATGGATGCCTGCCACTACTACCATCCCCACTCATATGGGGATGGATGCCTACCACTACCACCACCCCTTTTCAGGGGGGCCTGGATGCCTGTCACTACTACCATCCCCACTCATAGGGGGATGGATGCCTACCACTACCACCACCCCTACTCAGGGGGGCCTGGATGCCTACCACTACCACCACCCCTACTCATGGGGGCCTGGATGCCTGTTACTACTACCATCCCCACTCATAGAGGGATGGATGCCTACCACTACCACTACCCCTACTCATGGGGCCTGGATGCCTGTCACTACTACCATCCCCACTCATAGGGGGATGGATGCCTACCACCACCCCTACTCATGTGGGCCTGGATGCCTGTCACTACTACCATCCCCACTCATAGGGAGATGGATGCCTACCACTACCACCACCCCTACTCAGGGGGGCATGGATGCCTACCACTACCACCACCCCTACTCATGGGGGCCTGGATGCCTGTCACTACTACCATCCCCACTCATAGGGGGATGGATGCCTACCACTACCACCACCCCTACTCAGGGGGGCCTGGATGCCTACCACTACCACCACCCCTACTCATGGGGGCCTGGATGCCTACCACCCACACAACCCCTACTCATAGGACGGGTAATGCATGACACAACCAGCATACTCCAACATAAGGAATGTCTGAAAAATACATCCCCCCAACACCATGACAAGCGTGTGTAGTCTGTGTCAAATGCCTACAACACTGAACATGACATTGAACATACAATGTGACCCCCTATCACATGTGTCACACATAAATGTGTGTGGCCTCCACAATGCAAGCAGACCATGACCACTGTGGCAATGGGGTCTAAAGCCCCATCACCACAGTGACCAAAAGGTAAGTGTGGGGTCCATAGCTGAAGCACATTTTGAACATTGTGGCAATGGGGTCTAACACCCCATCACCACAGTGACCAAAATGTAAGTGTGGGGTCCATAGCTGAAGCACATTTTGAACATTGTGGCAATGGGGTCTAACACCCCATCATCACAGTGACCAAAAGGTAAGTGTGAGGTCCATAGCTGAAGCACATTTTGAACATTGTGGCAATGGGGTCTAACACCCCATCACCACAGTGACCAAAAGGTAAGTGTGGGGTCCATAGCTGAAGCACATTTTGAACATTGTGGCAATGGGGTCTAACACCCCATCACCACAGTGACCAAAATGTAAGTGTGGGGTCCATAGCTGAAGCACATTTTGAACATTGTGGCAATGGGGTCTAACACCCCATCACCACAGTGACCAAAAGGTAAGTGTGGGGTCCATAGCTGAAGCACATTTTGAACATTGTGGCAATGGGGTCTAAAGCCCCATCACCACAGTGACCAAAATGTAAGTGTTGTCATGTGAAAAGCTGCAAATGCCAAACTGCATGGATGATTCCTGGTCACACAACAACAAACACATCAGTGGCATAGTAGTGCTTGTGTCCCATAGCAACATAGATTGGGTGAGGCAAACAGTGCAGTGCCAATGAAACATCGCTTTGGCCATGTGCAGACAAACCTCACCCATGGGGGCTCACATTGTCAACATTCACGAATTACACAATGACAGAAGTGACCATCATAATGCAGACCCACACATCAGCACCAATGGACACACAAATGTAGATATCCTGTGGAGACTGTAGATGTCAGGTGAACAAATACCATTCCATGGCAGCAATAGGACATACAAACCATGATCATTGTGCTGACTGATGACCTAGGAGTCCCAGGGACAGCAGGGGAAACCCACCAAACAACATACAGCCAATGGCACACTAAAGAAATGCCAATGCAGTGGTGCAAATGCACAAACACAAACAGGCAGACTCACACTGCACATCAAACACAACAGGTGATGGGGGTGTGCCAGTGTCCCCAGGCAACCACACAACACATGAGGAGGCCTGAATCCCTATTACACAGATGTGTATACAGTGCCACACAAAAGTAACTCATGGATCGGATTCCCCTATGTGGGCAATCAGGCATTGTTAGATGTGAGGGAGCACAAATTACAAATGTCACACAAGCTTGTAGGAACAGCAACTAACACAGCAAGAGACAGACCCACCACATCACTACCCCCAGGGACCCCACATTGTGGTGACACTGGCCTGCATGATAATCCCACTGTGATGACAAAGGTAGATGTCGTACACACAGTGAACCACAGTCATGTTTCCTGAGCAACTAACTACCATCACACCTACACAAGCACAAATCAATCAGTACGGCCTGTCAGCCAAGGCCAACATGGAGGTAGGGGTCTAGCCGTGCAACAACTCTCATTTGCACACACTCAACACCACACACCTTGACCTCCACCAATGTGCAGCAGTGAAGCTCACATGGACTGGTGACATTGCACATGCACCCATGACAATCCCAGGGATGGTGGGGGGAACTAAGGTGGAGATACCCATCACACATGGCCAGTCAACAAGACTTGTGAATGTCTGACACACTGCACAGTACGCTGTACATGGGCATGACGTCAAATCCACAGCAACCAATGGGATCCCGGCCACAGTCACACACCAATGAAGAAGCCAAGGTCACCCACCAAGAACACACATAGACAACTTCCAACATTGCAGCTCTGACCCTGAGGAGTGGCAGCAGTCACACACACAACGTGTCACAATTACTGAAAGGTAACACAAAATGTAAATTACATGACTTGTGTAACCAACAAGTGCCAAGGGGAATCCTGACTGTGTCTCATCTGCGTTTGCCCACAAACTCAGCCCTGACAGCAAACACACCTATGGATGACACCCTGATGACCAGTAATGTGCCATGCACCCACATCACAGAGAACCCAGGGCGAAGATTTGGGGGGAACATAGGTCAACTCAGCAAGCATCACAAACAGGAACATCACTAGGGATCCCAGCCTGTGTTGCAAAATGGAAGTGAACACACACAGACATGCTCACACAACACACACCTTGGGCTCAGGCAATGTCACGGAATTACACACTGCCATGAGGGGACTCCACTCCTGTGTAAGGAAAGCTGTGCCATACGTTGTCTCTGCAGGGCTCTATCATGTCAGCAGTACACTTGGTCACTCAGTCAACAATTAGCACAAAATGAAGGCTCTCGTCACATCAGCCTGGTCATGGGAGTGTCACCGAAATCATCTGCACAGATCCAACACACATGTATAGCAAGTTGCACTGATAACACAGATGAGTCCTTCCCCATTGATGCCCAAACTTGCATGTCCTGTGGAGATGGTCACACGGTCAGGGAAACAGACAAATTGAACAATGGCAAGCACAACTGATGTGCAGGGGTGTAAGCCACAGATGTGATATTGCAAATAAATGTAGGAAATCCCATTGGCAAATATTGAAAACATGACACCCTCATATTGCTGCAAAGGATGACATGGCTACACACCAGGATAGGACACATTCCCCCTGGACCACATGGGGTCCTGCACAGTAACACTTCATTTTCATGATACCAAATATCACCATCACTGCAGCAAGGGCATGATTAGCATCATCAACATCAAGTACATCTGAAGCAAAACCACCAGAGAACAGAAAGGAGCTTTATTCAGCATATGTGTCTGAAAAATGAAAGTCCTGCAAAAATACAAAGGCCAATGGCCAGTCCAACAGTTCAGTCCGAACAGGGTGACAGTGGCAGATGTCACCCTCTTCTTGCCTGCACTGATATGGAGCAGGGACATTCCCCTCGGAGGGGCATACGGGGGGCAGGCCAGGCACCGCAGGGACAGGATCAGGGCTCACCAGAAGGAGGCAGGGAAGGGGTGGCTGGTGCTGGAGAGTCACTGACAACTGCAGTGGAGGTGTCTGACATGGTGTGTGCCGGCACAACTGGGGGGCATGAGTCAGATGGTGTGGGTGCCGGCACGACTGCAGTGGTCCGGCCAGATGGAGTGGACAGGTTCCCCACTGCAGTGCCCAAGTCAGACGGGGTGGTAGTGGACTCCACTGCAGTGCCCATCTCCGGGGGAGTAGAATGGGGTTCAGGTAAGGTGGGCAGGACAGAGGGGGAGGACACAGTCTCCACACTAGTGGCACAAACATGTGCAGCGGGGGGTGTGGGGCTGGAAGAGCAAGTGGTACGAGGAGAAGGCCGCATCATTTTGGGGATGGTGTATCTGTGGGTGGGGGAACCTGGGACAGGGTGTGGTGGGGGAACCTGTGTTATGGGTGACTGAGGGATGGAGGAAGGTGACTGTGTGGTTGACCTGCAGGGCGGTGGCGGGGTCTTGCTCTTCCGGGACCGGGGGGACTTGCGGGTGGGGGCCTCAGGCTGTCTGCGCCTGGGGGAGGGTGTCCAGGGGCGAGGGGCACTCCCCTCGGTGTGGGTGGACTTCTTCTTCCCCCTGTATGCTGGATCAGCGGGATCGGAGGGGAAGAGGCCGAGGTCACAGAGGAAGAGCTGCTTTGTAGGTGGGGTTGCAGGTGAGGCAAGGGAAGGGGTCTTGGAGGGAGAGGATTTTGAGGACTGCGGAGTGAGTGTGGATGCCTCTGTGTGTGTCTGTTCCCCATCCCCTGTGGGTGTGGTATCAGTCCCCTGAGGATGCTTGTGTGCACGTTTTGCCCTTGTTCTGTGTGTTTCTGTGCTGCTCGTGTCTGTGTGTTTGGGTGATTGTACAGGTGTGCATGTGCTTGGGACAGGTAGGGTGCCAGGAAGTGTGGATGGGGCAGAGGTAGGAGGGGTGATGGACTGTTGGAGGAGGGACACTGCTGCCATCAGGGAGGAGTCCATGGACCTATTGCTCCTCTGTAGGGCAGACATGCCCGTAGAGATGCCCTCCATGAACGACACCAGCTGTGTCAACAGAGTGGTGTGTGCGTGGAGGACACTCAGCATTGCTGTCTGCCCTACATGGAGCTGCCGAAGTAGGTACACAGACTCCTCACTCAGGGCAGCAGGGGACACAGGGGCAGGGGGTGCGGTGCCTGGCACGAAGGAGACACGCTCCCGGACACGGGAGCCTCCACGGACCTCTGGAATGGGAGCCAATGGGAGGGCGGTGGTGGTGGTGCTGGTGGTGGCGGGGCCAGACATACTAGCTGGGGTGTGGTGGCTGCTGACACCCGCCTCCACAAGGGAGTCATCCTCCGAGCTGCTGTGGTCCTCAGCTGAGGTGGATGGTGCTGAGGACTCCTCGGTGTGGCTCCCCTCGCCCTCCGTGCCACTGGGTCCCTCCGACCACTCATCGCCTGCTGACCCAGTCTGGCTCTGCAGCTCCTCCTGGTCCGTGGAGCTGTCCCCTCCTGTGGCCGTGGATGTATCTGCAAACAATTAGGGAAACCGACAAACATCAGTCACCTGCAATGACCGCACACACCACAGTAAGTACAGCACATTACAGAGCAAGCCCTGGCATCCTCAGTTGAACATTGCCAAAAGTCCTCACACAGATTAGGAGAAGCCAATTGTCAGTCTGATGGTCAACCATGGCACTCACACCCCTCCTGCCCTTGCACCCATCTGTCTGGTGCCTGTTGGATGGTAATACCCCAGTGTGGACACAAGCACCACGTACACAGTTGTTGGACATTGCAGAGAACACGGTGAAGTATGTGAACATGCACACATCACATCTCTTGCCACTGAGTTAGTACAGGTATCCGGGTAAAGGGATGGCCAGAGTCTAATTAGAAATGCATGTGATGCATACCAGCACCAGACACCATGATGCACCCATGTCCGGATAGTCAATGCCACAATGGGGTGTATGTTGCACATGTAACTCCCCTGCAGGATCACTCTTAGGAAGTTAAATGCCATGGCACAGGCATGCCTGCAAAGTCATACATCACTGTCTCCAGTCACATGGGCATGGCAGCCAGCCAACAACAGTCTGCACTGTGTCACAATCCTAGGAAATGGGGAATGCAAGTTATGTAGCTGACAAGTGCACATGTCCATCCCCCACAAACCACATCATCTGAACTCTTATTTGGCCACGTCATGCCAATTGGACATATGGGAGACATGAAACACAACTCTATGAACCTGAGCACCTCACAGTCTGCTGTGAATGTAAAACAGCTGCCTGAAGTTCACAGTCGCATACACCTGTGTGCACAGTCAAGTAATCAAACACCTATGAGTCACAGAAGTATCGTCTCTCATGGTCACATCTCAGATGGCATGCTGAGCCCTAAACGATAAACATCCCAGTAGTCCTGACAACGAAGCCACGGCACAATGACACAGAGGCAGACACCTGAGGGAACATTTCACTGATTACAACATGTCAGCTGATACACGGGAGTGGGAGTACAGAGTGTATTGTATGCCCTGGAGTAGGCATGACTGTCCTGCTCCACCTGAAAGAGGGATGAGCCCTGGACAGTAGGCAGGTGGCTAAGCATGTGTGACACACTTGATATACATACTCCTGAGGCCCAAACATTGTTCCCACCCGCAGCATGGGGGTGTGCCAAATACCCCAGGGACATGTGGTGATTCAGATCAGCAAGTGGACCACATATCAAAGTTACACCCAGATTACGTCAGAACTTAGGCATTGTGTAAGCAATTGACCCACCCATGAATCCCACAACATAGTCACGGGAACAAATGCTGTCCCCCACCTTGAGCGAAGCAAAATGCAATGACACAGTACCCAAGTGACACAATTTCCTGACTGTAAGGGCCACACATATGCGTATCAGATGAGGAGTGGGCATGTCACAATTGGGGGACATGGGTCCTGGACCACAAGACTGATGTACTGTGGAAGTTTAACCAGGCCAGAGGAGGGCACATAGCATGTCAGACAAAGTGCACAGTGCAGTCATGGACTCACCCCCTCCTTGCTGCTGTCTGGCCTTCAGCTGCCCATCCAGGTCAGGGAAGACCACCGCCAGGATCCTGAGCATGTGGGGGGTCAGGGTCCGGTGTCTGCCCCTCCTGCGAGGAGGCGACAGCTTCAGCTGGACCCTTGCGATCCTCCGGGTCCAGCCCCGAAGGTCCTGCCACCTCTTCTGGCAGTTGCGGATCCGGCGCTTGTAGACCCCCACGGATCTTACTGCCCGGGCGATGGTCAGCCAGATTTCCTGCTTCTGGTGGGCATCAACCTGTGAGGATGACAAAGTGAAAATGCCATTACTACACATGCAACATATATGTGCATCACACAGTTGGATATACATGTCTCAATCACAGGGGCATATGATGTACACAGGCAGTGCAACGATGGCTATGAACAGTTTGCCAGCAGTTACTACATGGTATCATTGCATGGGAAGTAAACCTTGTTGGAATGCACTGTTACTGCACTGTACCTGTTCAGTGCATGTAACTACACACTTTGGGGGGTGAGAACTACTCAGTGAGCATGCTAGCCAGTGGTGTGCACACTGTAAGTCTTGCTAGTCAGACAACATGCACAATTAGTAAGGCAGTGGACAGCACACTCACCTGCTCCCCTGGTTTCCCATACAGCTTGCTGTACTGTGGAAGGAGGCTGTCCAGCAGGGCCTGGTTCTCCTAAAGGCTGAAGGCTGGGCTTTCTACACAGTACGTGCCATTGCAGTAGCCAGAGGATGCAGAGACAGCAGCAGTGTTGGTGGCAGATGTCGTCCTGGAGCATGTAGTGCAGGCAAGTGTTCTCTCAGGGGAACAGCCAGCATTATATGTGTGCTGCAGAGGCAGATACTGTCCCATGTGTCCAAAGTGATAGGTCCAAGTCGTTTGCATCTTCTGAATCTGGCCAATCCATGGAATTGCACCACTTATACACGCCCACAGCATCCTTCAAAAGTTAAACTTCATGACACCCATGTTTTTGCAACATTGTTGTGGCTGGCCAACTGAATTCACTGCATCAGACTTGTTCCAGCTTCGAAAAAGGGCCCGTTGCCATGCCAGGCCCTAGCCAATGCATGCGCACCGTCCGGACCATTGCTGTACAACGCGTATTTCAAAAGACATCGCGTACACGCTCACATCAAATGCAATGGCCAGTGCGTGCACACCGATCGGTCCATTGCTGTACAACGCGTACCCGCTCACAACAGATGCAATGGCCAGTGCGTGCACACCGATCGGTCCATTGCTGTACAACGCGTACCCGCTCACAACAGATGCAATGGCCAGTGCGTGCACACCGATCGGTCTATTGCTGTACAACGCGTACCCGCTCACAACAGATGCAATGGCCAGTGCGTGCACACCGATCGGTCCATTGCTGTACAACGCGTACCCGCTCACAACAGATTCAATGGCCAGTGCGTGCACACCGATCGGTGCATTGCTGTACAACGCGTACCCGCTCACAACAGATGCAATGGTCAGTGCGTGCACACCGATCGGTCCATTGCTGTACAACGCGTACCCGCTCACAACAGATGCAATGGCCAGTGCGTGCACACCGATCGGTCCATTGCTGTACAACGCCTACCCGCTCACAACAGATGCAATGGCCAGTGCGTGCACACCGATCGGCCCATTGCTGTACAACGCGTACCCGCTCACAACAGATGCAATGGCCAGTGCGTGCACACCAATCGGTCCATTGCTGTACAACGCCTATTCCGGGAAACAACGCGTATCCGCTCACAACAGATGCAATGGCCAGTGCGTGCACACCGATCGGTCCATTGCTGTACAACGCGTATTCCGGGAAACAACGCGTACCCGCTCACAACAGATTCAATGGCCAGTGCGTGCACACCGATCGGTCCATTGCTGTACAAGGCGTACCCGCTCACAACAGATGCAATGGCCAGTGCGTGCACACCGATCGGTTCATTGCTGTACAACGCGTACCCGCTCACAACAGATGCAATGGCCAGTGCGTGCACACCGATCGGTCCATTGCTGTACAACGCATACCCGCTCACAACAGATGCAATGGCCAGTGCGTGCACACCGATCGGTCCATTGCTGTACAACGCGTATTCCAGGAAACAACACGTACCCGCTCACAACAGATGCAATGGCCAGTGCGTGCACACCGATCGGTCCATTGCTGTACAACGCGTATTCCGGGAAACAACGCGTACCCGCTCACAACAGATGCAATGGCCAGTGCGTGCACACCGATCGGTCCATTGCTGTACAACGCGTCCCTGTACAGGTCACTTGCATATGTCACCATGCTTGTCACTGGTGAACGTATGCCAGCCACATATACTTGCCAGGGACTCAGGGGCACACCTACAACACCACACCCAGTCCACACTGTATCCTAAGGCATGTAAGGCTGCATTACCTTTTCTGTGTATGGGGGTAAACATGTGGTTTTTGGGGTGGCACTTGGGGGCAGCCACTCCCAGGCAGTGCACGTGTTCATGAGGACAGGATCCTTTGTGTGTTGTGCACATGACCACTGTGATGTGCAACTGTTCATTTCGGAGCATGTGGCATGGTCACATTTCCAGGTTGTGTATGTGTATGACATGTCACATACCCCCAGAGTCCCATGTGGGAAGGCATGTACGTCACAGGGTGACCCATTGCCACAATAGTGATGGCCCTCCACAGTCTGTGTGCATGTTGTGTTTCCGATGTCTCTGATTCCATGTGCACAATGGGAGACAGTCTCCACATCAACGTTGTTTGTGCATGGACTTTGATGTTGTGCGTGTGTGTGTCACAGACGTCCATGTCTGTCCTGCGGAGGCAACAGGGGCCACTACCTGTGGGAGTCATGTTTGTTTTTCTGACGTGTACATGATACGCCATGTCATGCCAGTGTCCATGTGGCAAGACAGGGTCACTGGGAATCTACCTGTCAATGAGCTGTGATGCCTGTGGCGCATCTGTCCAGACATGTCACTGTGGTGTGTGTGTGGAACGTGACAGCAGTAAATGGGTACTGTGACACAGCCTAATGGTTTCCCATAGCACAACCTGGAACCTGTTGTCAACACAAGTTGAACTGAGATGTTAGATGATGTCCATGTAGGTGCCATATATGTCCATACAGAACGGCACACACATCAAGTACTTGTGTCTCGTAATGATGTATCATGTGAAATTGAGTATGGTGAATGGCACATATGTGGGGTGACTGACAATCTTTCTTTCTTCACCTATGCACTGCAGGGCACCAGCTGTCCATAGACCATTCCCTGACCTGGCAACGATGGTGGAACGTGACAGCATCCGACGGTACCGCTTCACCAGGCAGCTGATTGAGGATTTGGCAGTGCGCTTGGCCCCACATTTGCAACCTGGCCGGCCGTACCCTACAGCGCTGACCCCCAAGGTAAAGGTGATGGCAGCCCTACACTTCTTTGCCACCGATACCTTTCAACACACTGTGGCGACTGCTGGTGGGATGTCACAGACTATGTTCAGCCGTGTGCTACGCGATGTTTTGGAGGCAATGTTGAGATGCCTGAACCAGTACATCTATTTCCCTACATGTCAACAACTCACTGACGTCAAGAGTGACTTCTGTGCCCTGGGGAGGATGCCACATGTCATTGGCTCCATTGATGGGACACATGTGGCTTTGGTACCACCACAGGCACATGAGCAGGCATACAGGAACAGGAAACATTATCATTCGATCAATGCTCTGGTGGTATGTCTTGCAGATATGAGCATCTCACATGTGTGTGCCCGTTTCCCTGGTTCGGCACACGATGCCTACGTGATGAGGAGTAGTCGCATCCCGAGGATGAAGTCACAGATGCAGAACCAGCGTGCCTGGCTTGTCGGTGTGTACTGACTTTGTACCATTGTGTGTGTTCTGCTATGTTGTATTCCGCCCTCTTTTCCAACTCTGCTAATGTGCAATTGTCTGTCTGTAGGTGACTCCGGATACCCCAACATGCCATGGTTGCTGACACCCCTCAGGAACCCTGTGACACCAGCCCAGATGCGCTACAATGAGGCACATGGTCGGACCAGGAGAGTGATCGAGCGGACATTTGGTCTCCTGAAGAGCCGCTTCCGCTGCCTGGACAAGACAGGAGGGGCCCTCCCATATGCCCCAGCAAAGGTGTGCAAGATTGTCATCGTCTGCTGCATGCTACACAACCTGGCAGTGCGGAAGGAGTTGCCTCTCATCCTGGATGACGATGACCAACATCCGCCACCTGTGGAGGATCCTGGCCTGGGCCACGATGCCAGTGATGATGATGATGATGATGGTGATGTCCGCACACAGCTCATCACCAACTTCTTCAGCTGAATGTGAGTATCCAGAGATGTCATGTCAATGATGTGTGTTTGCGTGATATGTGTTGGTGGTGCTCTGGTGCTGTTTGAGTGTGGCCATGTGCTACTTGACTGGAAGCGTGCAGCGATGTGTCCTTACAGGTAGTCTGTACTCCCCAACAGTGTTGACATGCTAACTTGGTTTTCTGTGAGTATCTTGTGACATGTATTGGCCATGAGTATTGCAGTTCTGTCCTGTTCTTCCGTGCTTTTGACTGTGTGTCATGTCTGTCCTTCACAGGGTACTTTCAGAGTTGTTTGGTGAACTGTGATCCCCCGACACCATGATTCAACTTCCAGGGTGGAAGCAGTCGTTTCCCTACAGGTGATGTGCCACACACCCCTGGACTTTATTTCTTCTACACTTGTTGACTGTGTGGCCACTATCACGTAGGATTACCTTGCATCTGTAGTGGAAACAACATGTTGCAAATGTGTAATAAACCTGTGCTTCACTTTGGGTTGTGCGTTGTCTGTGGTCACACATCTGACTGACATGTGCTTACTGCACCTGTGGGCTAGTTAACACAGACTGTGAATAGGTGTGGTGTCTGTGCATTCCACTGTATTTCCTGGCAACATCAGTGTAGGCGATGAGTCTGATGGCCCTGGTGTGTATGTGTTGTGTAGCCCTAGTGGTGTGTCTCCCTCATATGTGTCACGTCGCCATGACTCACATGACGGTGTTGAACTTGCTGTAGCAGTTAGCATGCACAGTGTCATTTAGCAGATCACCATCTACATGACAAAAACCACGTTGGAATCACAACAGAGGCAAGTATGGTGTATTAGTGAGTTTATTTACATACATGTGTGAGGATAGTGCACAGGATGGTGGGTGCTGTACATTGGGATTGGAATCCAAAGTTCCCAGATGAGTTGGAAGGCTTGGTAGCAGAAATGTCCTGAGTAAAGTCCACAGTCATCTGATACATTGGGCCAACTTAAGCTCCCCATGTCATGTGGGAGAGTTGTGTTGCATTCGACAGGGTAAACAGTTTGCACACAAAGGAGAATTTCCAGAACAGGTGTTGGGTTCCTGGGGGATGTACATGGCCATTGGCCTCTCAGTTTTCCTTCCTCGGACAACCCCTCTTCTTCCGGGGGGGACCCTCACGTGCAGGCTGCTGCGGTGCAGAGGACTCTCCGCCAGAGTCCTCCTCCCTCCCTGTGGCAGTTGTTGCAGCACCAGATGTTGTGGGCACACAGGGAGGTGTGGCCATGTTGGTGCTAATCTGGCGGAGGCATGTCAATATGTCCCTATGCACCGCTGTCAGTTCTTCCAATGTGTCCCACTTGGACTCCATGCCAGACATGTGTGTCTCCACACGGGACATGTGTGTCTCCACATGGGACATGTGTGAGTCCAAGCGGGCATGATGGGCAGCCTGCTGCTGTTGAATGTCCTTGAGGATTCCCACTACCTGGCTGACCTCTCCGGTGCTATTCTGGTACGCCTCAGCAATGCGTGCCAGTTGTGGGTCATCATGCAGTCCTGGCCCCTCTGCAAACAGCGACCTATGTCTACCACCCCTCCCACCACCCCTGGCGACATGTGCGGGACCTGTGGTGGCACGCACAGGTGACCGTAGGCCCACTTGGGAGTTGTTACTGGGGTCGTTGTCCGTTGCTCCACGTTGGGCCGGGGTCCCTGTGCTGTTGTCATCGGTGCTCCTTGGTCTGTCCGTGTTGGCAGGGGTGGTCTGTGTGTTGGCAGTTGTTGGAGGGGTGGGTGCAGGGGGTGCAGATGTTGGTCCTGCTGGTGCTGCATGATGACTCGCACCGGAGGGGCCAGGTAGGTCTTCGCCATCCGAGGAGTGCAGAGGCTGTTCCACACCAGTGAGCTCAGTGTCCCCCGGAGCCTGGGACAGAGACTCCTCATCGTCTGCTGCTGTGTCCCCATCATCACCTGTTTTTGGAAGAGACACACAATGTATGTTATGTTTCTACGGGCATCAATGGTTCACACACCTGACAGTTGTGACTGTACCTCTGGATGCGGGCCTGTACATTGCATTGTCCTAAGTTGTCACAGTCAGAGGTTGATATTGGTGTAGCACATTGTCCTGCCAACCTGAAGCTTTTCTATGTGAATGTTGAGGTGTGTGCATGGCCAGCATTGGTGGTATTTGGTGGACATCCGGCCCTCCTTCTCCCCCCAGCCCAGTTATCCCACCATGGAACGTGCTTCCATTGCAGGGAGTGCAAGTTGGCTTTCAGGATGTCAGTCAGTGGTGTCCTGCTGTTGGTTGGTGCCCAGTTCCCAGCAGGGCCTTGTGCTCCCCACAGCTGAGGCCAGTGTCAGACATCTTTAAAGTTGCTTTTCACTGGCTGTGAGGTGTGCATGCTTCAGTGTGAGCTTGCTGGGCCATGTGGGTGGGGGATGTTGATCTGTGACTACCACTCCCATCATGCTATTGCCTACACCCCCCCTTCCCAGCATGCCCATACTTCCTTCCTTTTGACTCTGCTTCCCTGTGGGGTAGTGTGCCTGTGCTGACAGGATGGCTGACAGTGTTGTCCTGGCGTTTGTTTGGCTACAAGTCCCAAGAGTGTCCCTGTGCTTCACACAGCATAACCCAGTGTGGTTGTTCTTTGTGGGATATTTAATTAGAGTGTGAGGCAATGCATTCTCCCAGGTGAGTTGTGTGGAGTTTGTGTTAAGGGGGTGTGTGAGAAAAGCTGCTGGTGACTATGGTCAGAGCTGTCAGTCCTCCTTCCCACCCAGCCAGATATCCCACCATGGAATGTGCTTCCATTGCAAGGAGTGCAAGTTGGCTTTCAGGATGTCAGTCAGTGGTGTCCTGCTGTTGGTTGGTGCCCAGTTACCAGCAGGGGCTTGTGCTCCCCACAGCAGTACCCAGTGTCAGCCATCTTGTCAGTTGTTTTCCACTCCCTGTGATGTGAGCATGGTTCAGAGTGGTGTTGATGGGCCAATTGTGAGGGTCACCAATATCTATGACTACAACTCCCATCATGCTATTGCCTACACCCCCCTTCCCAGCATGCCCATACTTCCTTCCTTTTGAGTGGAGTTCACAGTGTGTGAGTGTGACAGCAATGGCAAGATGGCTGACAGTGGTGTCCTGCTGTTTGTTGGTGCACAGGTCCCAGCAGGGCCTTGTGCTCCCCACAGCTGAGGCCAGTGTCAGACATCTTTAAAGTTGCTTTTCACTGGCTGTGAGGTGTGCATGCTTCAGTGTGAGCTTGCTGGGCCATGTGGGTGGGGGATGTTGATCTGTGACTACCACTCCCATCATGCTATTGCCTACACCCCCCTTCCCAGCATGCCCATACTTCCTTCCTTTTGACTCTGCTTCCCTGTGGGGTAGTGTGCCTGTGCTGACAGGATGGCTGACAGTGTTGTCCTGGCGTTTGTTTGGCTACAAGTCCCAAGAGTGTCCCTGTGCTTCACACAGCATAACCCAGTGTGGTTGTTCTTTGTGGGATATTTAATTAGAGTGTGAGGCAATGCATTCTCCCAGGTGAGTTGTGTGGAGTTTGTGTTAAGGGGGTGTGTGAGAAAAGCTGCTGGTGACTATGGTCAGAGCTGTCAGTCCTCCTTCCCACCCAGCCAGATATCCCACCATGGAATGTGCTTCCATTGCAAGGAGTGCAAGTTGGCTTTCAGGATGTCAGTCAGTGGTGTCCTGCTGTTGGTTGGTGCCCAGTTCCCAGCAGGGGCTTGTGCTCCCCACAGCAGTACCCAGTGTCAGCCATCTTGTCAGTTGTTTTCCACTCCCTGTGATGTGAGCATGGTTCAGAGTGGTGTTGATGGGCCAATTGTGAGGGTCACCAATATCTGTGACTACAACTCCCATCATGCTATTGCCTACACCCCCCTTCCCAGCATGCCCATACTTCCTTCCTTTTGAGTGGAGTTCACAGTGTCTGAGTGTGACAGCAATGGCAAGATGGCTGACAGTGGTGTCCTGCTGTTTGTTGGTGCACAGGTCCCAGCAGGGCCTTGTGCTCCCCACAGCTGAGGCCAGTGTCAGACATCTTTGAAGTGGCTTTTCACTGGCTGTGAGGTGTGCATGCTTCAGTGTGAGCTTGCTGGGCCATGTGGGTGGGGGATGTTGAGCTGTGACTACCACTCCCATCATGCTATTGCCTACACCCCCCTTCCCAGCATGCCCATACTTCCTTCCTTTTGACTCTGCTTCCCTGTGGGGTAGTGTGCCTGTGCTGACAGGATGGCTGACAGTGTTGTCCTGGCGTTTGTTTGGCTACAAGTCCCAAGAGTGTCCCTGTGCTTCACACAGCATAACCCAGTGTGGTTGTTCTTTGTGGGATATTTAATTAGAGTGTGAGGCAATGCATTCTCCCAGGTGAGTTGTGTGGAGTTTGTGTTAAGGGTGTGTGTGAGAAAAGCTGCTGGTGACTATGGTCAGAGCTGTCAGTCCTCCTTCCCACCCAGCCAGATATCCCACCATGGAACGTGCTTCCATTGCAGGGAGTGCAAGTTGGCTTTCAGGATGTCAGTCAGTGGTGTCCTGCTGTTGGTTGGTGCCCAGTTCCCAGCAGGGGCTTGTGCTCCCCACAGCAGTACCCAGTGTCAGCCATCTTGTCAGTTGTTTTCCACTCCCTGTGATGTGAGCATGGTTCAGAGTGGTGTTGATGGGCCAATTGTGAGGGTGACCAATATCTGTGACTACAACTCCCATCATGCTATTGCCTACACCCCCCTTCCCAGCATGCCCATACTTCCTTCCTTTTGAGTGGAGTTCACAGTGTGTGAGTGTGACAGCAATGGCAAGATGGCTGACAGTGGTGTCCTGCTGTTTGTTGGTGCACAGGTCCCAGCAGGGCCTTGTGCTCCCCACAGCTGAGGCCAGTGTCAGACATCTTTGAAGTGGCTTTTCACTGGCTGTGAGGTGTGCATGCTTCAGTGTGAGCTTGCTGGGCCATGTGGGTGGGGGATGTTGAGCTGTGACTACCACTCCCATCATGCTATTGCCTACACCCCCCTTCCCAGCATGCCCATACTTCCTTCCTTTTGACTCTGCTTCCCTGTGGGGTAGTGTGCCTGTGCTGACAGGATAGCTGACAGTGTTGTCCTGGCGTTTGTTTGGCTACAAGTCCCAAGAGTGTCCCTGTGCTTCACACAGCATAACCCAGTGTGGTTGTTCTGTGTGGGATATTTAATTAGAGTGTGAGGCAATGCATTCTCCCAGGTGAGTTGTGTGGAGTTTGTGTTAAGGAGGTGTGTGAGAAAAGCTGCTGGTGACTATGGTCAGAGCTGTCAGTCCTCCTTCCCACCCAGCCAGATATCCCACCATGGAACGTGCTTCCATTGCAGGGAGTGCAAGTTGGCTTTCAGGATGTCAGTCAGTGGTGTCCTGCTGTTGGTTGGTGCCCAGTTCCCAGCAGGGGCTTGTGCTCCCCACAGCAGTACCCAGTGTCAGCCATCTTGTCAGTTGTTTTCCACTCCCTGTGATGTGAGCATGGTTCAGAGTGGTGTTGATGGGCCAATTGTGAGGGTGACCAATATCTGTGACTACAACTCCCATCATGCTATGGCCTACACCCCCCTTCCCAGCATGCCCATACTTCCTTCCTTTTTAGTGGACGTCACTGTGTGTGAGTGTGACAGCAATGGCAAGATGGCTGATAGTGGTGTCCTGCTGTTGGTTGGTGCACAGTTCCCAGCAGGGCCTTGTGCTCCCCACAGCAGTACCCAGTGTCAGCCATCTTGTCAGTTGTTTTCCACTCCCTGTGATGTGAGCATGGTTCAGAGTGGTGTTGATGGGCCAATTGTGAGTGTGACCAATATCTGTGACTACAACTCCCATCATGCTATCGGCTACACTGACTTCACCACCATACACAGAATTCCTTCCTTTGAGTGAGCTTCCCTGTGAGGTGGTGTTCTAGTGGTGGCAAAATGTCTAACTGTGTTTGTTGGTTACATTTGTGCCACTGCCTTGCTGTATTTGTAGTTATGTTTGTACATATCTTGACACAGTTACATGTCACTATGAGATGGCATGTATTGTGTTTATCTGACTGACAGACAAATCTTGGGGTGATTATCTTTTGATTGCTGTGTATTTGCTAAGGGTGCATGGTTTGACTATCCCCTTGACAGTGATGTGTGTGTATTGTCACACAATATTGTGTATATTTGTTGTGTACTCACCAGGCTCTGGGATGTTTGATAGTCCATATACGCTCACTGGTGGTAGGATGGCCCGCACCTTCTCCTCCCAGGGCCTGAGGTATAGTGGTTTGGCAGGAGGGCCACTGCCGGTGCGCTGACTCACGATGTAATCCTTCTTTAGTAGGTCCCTGACCCTCCTGCGCACATCATACCACCTGTTCTGGATGTCTTCCTTTGTGCGCAAACATGGTGATTGTGCGTTCACCCTGTCGACGATCCTCTGCCACATCTTGGTTTTCTGCGACATGGGGGTCTGTTGTACCAATGTACCAAACAACTGTGGCTCTACCCTGAGGATCTCATCTACCAGGACTTCCAATTCACTGTCTAGGAACTTTGGATTCTTCTTTAGGGGCATGGTGATGGGTGGTGGTGGGGATTGATGTGTGTGTGTGTGTGTGTGCAGGTGAGGGTGTGTGAGTGTAGGTTTTGCTGGGTGTATGTGAGGGTGCTATTTGTTGAGGTGCTAATGGTGTGTGGCTTGTGTGATGGATGAGCTGTGAGTGTGTCTGTGGTTGCTGTGTGATGGTGTTCTGTGCTGGCAGGTCAGTTGAATTTGCAAAGGATCATGGTAGGGATTTGTGGCCTTTATATAGGTGGAGTTGGGGGTGTGTCCTTGTTCCATGTTTTTTTCCCTGTATTTATTGACTTTGTCATTGCTTGTTTGGCCCTTTTTTTTGTTTTTTTCCTTAGTATTTTTTGTGCATGTAGGAGACGTTCTTCTGACCGAGTAGGACGCTGCAGTTGTCTCGTGCGAGCTTCTCCGAGTCGTCCACACTGTGTTTCTGCAGGGTTTCTTGTGCGGCGTACGCGTCGGTCGCCGAGTATTGGCTTCCTTCGGCTGGCTTTTGTATGCGTGTCAGTCGTTCGGCTTGTGCTCCGTGCGACTCGGTCTGTTTTTCCACGCATTGCATCGTACTGCGCGGGTCGGAGTTCACGGGTACGTTTCGTTCGGGTTGATTCCTGGTGCGTGTCGGTCGGTTCTATTCGCGTGGTTTCCAGGCCGGATAGCTTGTTTCAGTCCGGTTCGGTCGTTCGGCTTGTGTTCCGTACGAGTCGGTCGTGATTCACATGCATTTCATCGTACTTCCCAGGTCGGGCAACGCCGGTACGTGTCGGTCGGACTATATTCCCGTACCGAGTCGGTCGGTATGTTTTCCGGCCCGAATCGGAATCGGCCCCTATGTGTTTTAGATGTGGCTCTAGGTCACATCTCGGTAATAGCCCCATTTGTACTGCTCATGGGAAAAGATGCACCAATTGTCATAAAACGGGTCATTTTTATACTGTATGTAGAAGCAAAAAAGTAATACGTGTGAGTTCTATTTCTTCACAGGAACACCCTGACAGTAGTGTTTCTTTAGATTCTCAATTCCAAAGCATTGATATCAACACAGTTGATTTAGTACCTAATGGTTGTATAAAGAAAAATATACTTTCTATTGATTCTGTTGGTGAAGATTCCAAACCTGAAAATATCAAAGATCCCACCTGCCAGGTCTTCATTAAAAATGAGAGTTTTAATATGATGGCCGATTCTGGTGCACCAGTCACTATTATTTCGGACATCACATTTAATAACTTTTGGGCATCAAGTGAAATTCTACACCCCCTGGATATTGTTCCCAAAGCATATGGGGATAAAGACATTGACATGCTAGGGTTTTTCACTACTAATATTACCTGTTTGGGAAGGTGCATTTTTACTAAAGTCTACGTCGCTGTTAAAGGCAAAAATATCATAGGGTGGAGAGATCTTGCAAAAATGAATCTTAAATTAGTCCCAGGATCAGACAATCCTGTTCAGATAAATGACACGGCCATATCCTTCATTTCAGAGGATTATGAACACTTCATAAACAACATTATTTCTGAATTTCCTGATGTTTTCAGTACTGGCATAGGGAAAATCAAGAAATTTGAACACATGATTAAGCTTAAACCTAGAGCAGTACCTGTCTCACATAAACTCCGTCCGGTACCCCTAAGCGTCAGAGAAGAGCTAAAAAAAAATGTTGGAAAAAATGGTGTCAGATGGCATAATTCAACCAACTGACTCTTCACAATGGGTCAGTCCCATTGTCATAGTCAGAAAAAAGGACTCTAGCATTCGCCTCTGTGCAGATCTTCGCTCATTAAATCAAAACATCATCATTGACTGTCATCCCCTTCCTAAAATACAAGAGTTGTTGACTGGCATTAATGGGTCCAAATTTTTCACCCTCATTGATCTCCGTAGTGCCTACCACCAGATCCCCTTAGCCGCACAATCCACTGATTTAACCACATTTATCACTCCTTATGGTGCTTTTAAGTATTTGAGACTGCCCTTTGGCTTAGCCTCTGCGGCCAGCGTATTTCAAAAATTTATGGACTGCCTATTAGAGGGTATTAATTTTGTTCAGGCATACCAGGATGACGTCCTAATTTACTCAAAGAGCATTAATGATCACATTTCCACCCTAAAAAAGGTTCTTTCTCGATTTAAAGATGTTGGAATAACGCTAGGTACAGACAAATGCAAATTTTTCAAATCTGAGGTGGATTACCTAGGTCATTCCATATCTACAAATGGAATCAAACCCAAACTTTCACTAACCAAAGCTATATCAAATGTTCCGATACCCAAAGACAAAGACAATTTAAAGTCCTTCCTGGGCATGACAGAGTATTATTCACGTTTCATACAAGGATACTCACAAATTGTAAATCCTTTACGTTGTCTGTTAAAAAAAAAAGTGAAATTTTTATGGTCTTCAGAGTGTAATAATGCTTTTAATCTCATCAAGGATGTCATCATTTCTGCTCCTGCTCTCTCATCATTCACCCCAGGTTTTAAATGCTCTATATCTGTGGATGCCAGCCAGTTTGGTTTGGGTGCCGTTTTGTGCCAGTGGACTGGCGCCAGGGAACACACCATAGGTTTTACCTCTAGAACTTTATCTGTAGCTGAATCTAATTACAGCACTATTGAGAGGGAAGCTTTGGCGTGTTCCTGGGCTGTCGAGAAATTCAAGAGTTTTATTTGGGGTACCCATTTCAATCTGTTGACTGATCACAAACCCCTTCTGCATTTGTTGAATGGCAATGGCACTGGCAAGGCTTCTTCTAGATTAGTACGCATCATTTCCAGATTGCATGAGTACAATTTTACTATACAACATATATCTGGAGGATGTAATATCAGAGCCGATTGCTTATCCAGATTACCTATAAATGATGGTTCACATGAAACACAATATGATGATATTGAATGTGTAGTAGCCACTATTGATGATTTGTCGTGTTTTTCCTTATCACACAAAGACTGGCTTCAAGCTCTCACTGAAGATGCCACCCTTCAAGCAGTTAAAAATATGATAATTTCGGGTTGGCCCAGAGAGCGATCCCTGCCTGCTACTTTAAAGTCATATGCTCAAATTGCAGATGAGCTCTCTATTGTCAATAATCTCATTTTACGTGGTGACCAACTTATTCCCCCGTCATCCCTACGCACTATCCTTATAAAAAAAGCACATGATGGGCACCTTGGTATTGGTGCCACTTCCAGGAAACTTAAGGAGCATTTTTGGTGACCTGCAATTGACAAGGAGGTTAATGTTTGGATTGATAAATGTGATATTTGCCTTCTTTCAGACAAACATTGGAAGTCGACAAATTTGCCTCTACACACAGTTCCTTTTCCCGAGGAAGCTTGGGAGAAAATAGCCATTGACTTCTCAGGACCATTTGATTTACTTCCATTGGAGAAACGCTATGTCATTGCCCTCATTGACTATCACTCCAAATGGGTAGATGTAGAATTTTGTGACTCTCCCAATTCAAATTCTGTTATTAAGTTTCTCAACATAGGGGCCGATTCCGATCTCGGCCGGTAGGGCTCCGAATCGGATTCGGCTTTACCGGATCCGATTCGGAGCCCTATTTCCTGACCGAATCGTACGTGCGTCCGGGCGAGCGAGTACGATGCGTGCGCTCGCGAAATCTCCGACCGACTCGTTCGCAGGACCCGACCGCTCCGACCGACTCGCACGGGGGACGACTCGCACCGCGCAATGGAGACGTTCCCCGGCCGGGTAAGTACGATGCGCATCGCGACCGCTCCGACCGACTCGCGCAGTCCGGCTCCAAGGAGCTGTTGGAGCCGCACTTTGGGGGTCCGTGTCGGACCCCCCTGGAAGTGTAGGCACGCGAATCGCTCACAGGGGGGACCCATGGGTCCCCCTTACACGTGCATGTACGGCGCGACCCGCATCGACGCGAACACGCTATAGGGGGCGCCCTTGTTTGCGTCGTGCCCATTGAGTCAATGGGAGCCCGTGTACGCGTCGTACGACTGGCTCCCATTGACTTCAATGGGAGTCCGACCGAATCGAGTCCGATGGCATACGTGCGCATCGTACTCATTCGGTCGGACTGCTACAGTCCGATTCGGTCGGAAATCTCTCCGGGTCCGGCTCAGTCGGAGAGATTTCCGGCCCGAATCGGAATCGGCCCCATAGTCTTTCTTGCTGAAGGCCCTCCTAAAGAAATCGTCTCTGATAATGGGTCTCATTTTTGCTCAGATGTTGTGGAGGAGTTTTTAGCAAAACATGATGTTAAACATTTGAAGGTTGCGCTTTATTCTCCCACTTCAAATGGCCTAATTGAGAGAATGAACCGTTTCATTAAAGAGGGAGTCCAATCAGCTTTAGCATCCAATTTAGATGTTGAGTTATTCATTAAGAAGAAAATATGGTCATATCTTCTTACTCCACACTCCACTACAGGCATTTCTCCTTTCAGGCTACTTAAAAAAAGAAATCCCAATGGGAACATTTGTCCCAATTGGGTTATTTCTTTTAAAGGAACTAAGAACGCCTCTTGTCTAAGTTGCCAAGACAAATGTGTCATATATAAAAATGTATTGCAACAGCAAGCTAAACAAAGTAAACAATTTAATTCCTCACGCTCTTCAACCCCGCACCAGTTTGAAATTGGTGATTGGGTCCTGTTTAGAAATCCCAAAAGAGTCATGAAAGGGGCATTGAAATTCTCTTCTCCTATTCAGGTCCTCAAAGTCTCTAAAGGCTCTCTTTTTCTTAACCCCTTTACCGCGGCCGAAATTTCGCCGCGGTGCGGCGGCTTTGAAGAGTGGGCGGGGCCGCGTCGGCCAATGGACGTGCGCAGCACTACGGAGGTAGTGCTCGCGACGGCCGTTGGCCGACAGAAGCAGCGAAAGGGTTAATGGCAGGGGGTGGTGGAATAAAAGAGTTGTTGTTAAACTTTCTACTGATCAGGCTCACAAGATTAATGCTTTTAAGCGTTTTGGTGACAATGATGATTGCTCTCATTTTCCTATAGGCACTCCATCAGATTTTTCATCTCATGATATATATTCACATATCAGTCCGGGGACATCTATTCCAGATACCTCATCTTTGTCTGTCCAGTCAAATTCTGTGCCTACAGTTTCTTCTGAGAGTTCTTGTTCCTCTCACCAAACATTTTGTAGACCTACACGCAATTGCTCAGCACCTGCTAAGTTTAGAGACTATTACTTGATGTGATCTCTCTTGTTTGTTTTTTCACATTATATAAAAAAGGGAGATGATGTAGTGTATGCAATAGTCCTATTTTAATGTTTACTGCTCTCAACAGCTGTTAGTCAATCAATGTATTAGTCAATTACATATGCGCGCGCTCTTAATAACATGTTGATGTTCAAAGATTGTACTGGACGCTCTCTGCCTTCTTGAAAGATGCAACTGCAGAATGTCATTCAGCGGTTGTACTTTCAAGGAAGCAGTCGAGCTCCCATGATGTGCTGCATTTGAATAAAGAAGTTATTTAAGTGATCGCGCTTGTTTCCTGCTTCGTCATTTTCCATAATCAAGACGCGCATCACCAACTTTACACGGGGGCCCCGGCCGTCATCTGCCACGTGCCCAGTGAGCACCAGAGCACAACTGCCCCACTCCGGGAACCAGCAGCCGGGGGATCCAGCACATCGGGACCGCCGGGAGCTGTCCCCCACCTCTGACTGCTCGTCTTCCAGGACTCTACTTCCCAGTATGTTCCTCAAGGCCTCTCAGCGTTGGGTCAGCTCCGCCACCACCTCAGCTTCAACAATCCACTGCATGGCAGGTCACTCGTGGAGGCAGCACGCAGAATTACCGCTACACCATGTATGTCGTGACCCTTCGTTCATTTAGATGGCCACAGCATCAGTATTTTCAGGGGGCACCTCCCGCTTCACATTTACTATGGCAGCCATCGTCAAGATGAAGAACGACTGCACCCCAAGAACAATGGCTGTTCCTGGGTCCGTGAGTCGTAGCAACAGAATAAAGAGGCTCATCAAACACACTGGGGATGCTCTACAGGGTTCCCGCAGTCAGGATTCCGCAGTATTATTCACTGGGGCGGCAGAGCTCAAGCTCAGCACGTCCAATCAGCCATCATGCTAGGCCATGCCCCGTCCAAGGTCAAAAGCTTTAGCAAATTTTGGGAAACCATTTTGGGAGTTTTGTCTGAAGAGGAAGATTGTGGTACAAGCTCAACAATTTCCGGGGGTGAAAAATGTGGTGGCAGATTGGAATTCAAGGTTTTTGAAGGATTTAAACAATTGGATGTTGAACAAGGATGTCTTTTGGAATTTAGAGTGAATATGGGGTCCATTCGACATAGATTTGTTTGCAAGCAGGTTGAATGCTCAGATGCCGGTTTTCTACAGCTGGTTCTGGAGGCAAAAGGGGTGGACGCGTTTCTACAGTCTTGGATGGAGGGAGTCAATTATGCTTTCCCACCATTTGCAATGATTCCACAGGTGTTGTGGAAAGTGAGGAGAGAGAAAGCAAATGTTGCATTACTTGCCCCATGTTGTCAGACTCCAGCATGGTTCCCAGATTTGATGAATTTATTGATACACCATCCAGTGATGTTGCCTTTTATTCTGCATCTTTTGCAGAGTGTGACAGGTCAGTGGTACAAGTTGGGGGTAAGCTGCCAACTCATAGCTTGGAGGATTTCAGGGGAGTTTGGAAAATGTCAAGGTTATTGTCAGAGGCTAATGATCTCATCAGAGGCTCCTGGGCACCGGGTACAACAAAAGCATATAGGTTGGCCTGGAAAAAGTGGGATTTGTTATGTTCTGAGAGGGCTTTGGATCCTGTTTTGGCCCCTGTTGTACAAGTTATTCATTTTGTGTTGGAGAGTTTTAAGAGAGGTTTATCATATAGTACTGTGAAACTGTACAGAGGAGCAATTTCAGCAGGTCATGTTTTCTTAGATTAAGTTCCTGTATGACAGAATGCGCTGGTTAAGAGGCTTATTGGAAGTGTATGTTTAGAGAATCCACCTGTGGCAAAGTATTCTTCTTTGTGGGATGCCAATGTGTTAAGGAAGTTAGATGAGTGATTAACCATGAACCTTTAACATTAAGGATGTTGTCTTTGAAGTTAGCAATGCGACTTTATTTTCTTTTAGAAGGCTTTCAAATATTAGAGTGTCATCTAGAAGTTTTCAACCTGAAGTCGTATGCTTTTACTTAAGGAAAAAGACTAAAACTCTTTCTAAAACTGTTTTTATCCAAATTTGAATGATCATCAGAATTTGTCTGTTGTAAAATGTTTTAATGAGTATGAGCAGAGAACGAAGGATTTGAGAAGAACTGGAGAGATTCACTTACTTGTATCATTCAAGTTTCTGAATGAAGCTGTTTCTTCACCTACTTTAGCTTGATGGTCGAAGGAAGTGATGAAAGAAGCTGGGGCTGATGTTTCACTTTTTGGGGCGCATTCCGCTAGAGGTGCTATCGCTGGTAAAACAGTGTTCAGTGGTGGAAGTTTGAATGATGTGCTGAAATTGGCTGATTGGACTGATGATTCAGTGTTGAAAAAATTCTATTTTAAGCCTATTATTCATGCTGTGAATAATGTTATGGCGAAGCTTTGAACACTGCATAATGATAGCCTCCATGCCTTGCCATAAAACATAATTTTTCTTCCCACCACAGCTGTGGAAAATCTATGATAAAGACACAGAGGTTAATATCCCTTCCATGTGTTTTTCCACCCTATAATCTTGTTTATTTGTGTTTTTTTCTTTAGGACAATCTTGATGAGTGTTTTCAGAAGGAGGAAATGGATTATCTGAGAAAGGAGGGTTTCTCCATAAAAGATGGAGAAACGTTTATGCAACGGTTAATATTTGATGATGAAGTTCTTTGCAGCAAAAAGAAAAGGAAGATGGATGTGGGTTCTGTGGTTTTATATGGATTCCAGAATGTTAGAATGTTGATATTGGTTCTAAATTATTGCCTTGTGGCTGTTGTGTGAGTTGGCAAGAAAGAAGAATTGCATAATATTAGCTTCAGTGTCTTTAATAAAATCATGCTTTTATCCACCTGGGCTGTGGACAATCTGCATTTTCCCATCTCAGATGACAGAATGTTATGGTAGGTGATCAGCATTTTGGACAAGAGTTCCTCCAAGTGTGATCTATTCTATGCCAGGGTTGTGGCAATATCTAGGTGCAGTGTAATACATGAAATTGTGATAGTTTGAACCTGGCATTATTGGAGGACTTAAATGCCTTAGATCTTTCTCTAGTGCAACAGGTCGATCCCACAATCTGCCTCCAATTTGCCCCTCACGTTTTTTGGCTCACATACATACATACTCTTAGCATTCATTATAACTGGGAAATGTTCATCCCACCTGCTCCTACATGCGTAACAACAGTTGAAGTGTCAGACTCTCTGTAAACCTATGCTTGGTGTCTCCGGCAACTTTGAGCAGACTACTGTATTGATGTAATTGCATATTTGAGACACAGAACATCTGTTGTGCAGCTTGGAAAACATGTCTGCCACATGCACATGGTTTTCCTGCCTCACTGCAGTTCCTGACAGTCTGATAATGTGGCGATAGCACTAACTAATGACTTTGCCTTATGCGCATGATACTCGTGAAACCTTTTTTAAGGCTAAGGTTTAGCATCCACAAGTGCCGGAAAAGTCAGTACTATTTGTTTCAGATGACTTTTCAGCAACTTTCCAAATATGTGTAGGAAACTGTATTTTCTTTGTAGGACCCCCCCCCAACCACACTTGTTTCCTGATATCTGGTGCAACTTTAACTGAACGTGTGCTGGGTTCCTGCTAACCAGGTCCCTAGCACCAGTGTTCTTTCCCTAAACTGTATGATTGTTCCACGATTGGTACCACCTTTAGGCCCCTTGTAAGTCCCTAGTAAGTGGTACCCCTGTTGCCTAGGGCATTGGGCCTAAAGAGGGTCCCTAAAGGCTGCAGCACAAATTGTGCCACCCTAAGGGACCTCTCACCAAGCTCACACAAATTGCCACTGCAACCTGCATTTCTTGGTGCAGAGAAAACTGAAGAGTTGGCATGGCACACATCACTGTGCACTATGCCAGCTAAGCATTGCATGTGTACAGAGAAAACACACCCCTATGGCAGGCCTTACAGCCCCAAGGCTCTACACCCATGTGTGGGCATATCTGCCTGCGTGGATGTGTCCCCATGATATCTAAGTTCATTCTTAGAGATTACTAGTGCGCAGGGAAGCCATAACGAGCACATGGGCTGGACACTCCTGATTATGAGTTCCCCAGCTACAGGATGGCTTCACTGTACCCCAAGGTATTTGGTATTAAAAACCTTGTCTTAATAAACCCACACTGATGCCAGTGCTGGATTTAATAATAAATGCACTCAGAGAGCACCTTAGAGGTGCCCCCTGAAAACCTACTAACTACTTGTGTGTTGCCTGACCGGTCTCGACCAGCCATCCACTAGAGACAGGTTTCTGACTCCTGAGGTGAGAGCCTTCACTCTTGGCGGTCAGGAACAAAGCCTGCTCTGGGCAGATGTGATCATACCTCTTCCAAGCAGGATGGGCATTCCAGGGTTGGAAGCTTCAAAGGCCCTGACGCCTTTTTTATGCGACCCCAGGCCTTTCCAGATAGTCGAGGTGCCCACCCCCCTGCCCTGACCCCACTTTTTGGGCGGCAAGACAGGCGGGAAAATTAGTAACATTAGTAGGTGTTCCCATATTCATCCAGCACCACCCCTAGGATGTGCCCGCTGATGTAGACTCCACTTTTCAAATTCCTCCATCTTATTTTGGAAGGAATTAGCCTTCTAGGGTCCGGGTTATGCCCACTTTCCACCGGAAGTAGTCATATAGAGGGTGTAGACACCCTAAAGGTAGGTTTCTCATTGGCTACTACCTGTCACTTTCCGTAATGCCCCTAAATTAAGTATTTAGGTGGCCTCCCTTAACCCAAGAACTCAGATTCGTCGGATCAGCAGAAGAAGGATGAAGAAGAGTCACTGGCTAGTGAGAACTGCATCAGAACTTTGGACTTTGGTTTGACATGCTTAGCCCCCCACTTTTTGCCTGTAAAATGATGTGGTTTCAATCCCCTGTGCCAGTGTGTCTTCCCTAAAACTGTTCCACAATTGACAACTTGAGCCCCCTGTAAGTCCCTAGTAAATGATACCCTTGGTACCTAGGGCATGGGAAGTGAAGAGGGTCCCCTAGGTGCCCCTCACCAAGGTCAGGCCACTGTCCCTGCAGCTTGCATACCATGGTGCAGTAAAAAAACGATGGTACATGCCAACAAGCACTGCCTAAAGGATAGGTACGTCACCTCTCTATCAGGCCTTACAGCCCTAAGGCAGGGTGCACTATATCACAGGTGTGGGCATATTTGCATGAGCAGATATGCCCCTACAATGTTTAAGTCTATTTTTAGATATTGTAAGTGCCAGGGAAGCCATAGAGAGTACATGAGCTGGAAACATGACAACTCAAATTCCCCGGCACCATGATGGCTTCTCTGAACCCAAGAATGTTTGGTACCAAACAACTCCCCTTAATAAAGCCATACTGATGCCAGTGTTGAATTTATTAAACCATGTACTCAGAGGGCACCTAAGAGTTGCCCCCTGAAAACCTACTGACCCTTGTGTGGTCTCTGACGGCTTTAGGCAGACTGCCACCACCAGACATGTTTCTGGACCCCTGGGTCGAGAGCCTCTGCTCTCTGTGGCCAGAAACAAAGCACATCCTGGGTGGAGGTGTCACAATTCCTCCCCCAGGATGGGCACAGTGCTCGAGAGGGAGGCTTCAAAGGCCTTCCGCCGTTGTATTGCGACCCCAGCCTCTGCTGCTTGTAGCAGATGGCAGCCACCGGTTTAAACCCCCACTTTTGGCAGGAGAACCGGCGGGAAAACTTAGGAAGAATAAGAGGTGTGCCCCCCTTCACTAGCTCCACCCCTCAGGTGCAGGAGGCGAAGTCAAGCACGTTTCAGTGCCCATCATCTAGAAGATGGTAGGACTTATTCAATCAGGGCTAGGTCTATGCCCCCCTCCCACAGGAGGGTGGCATAATAGTGGGTGTAGCCACCCCAGGTTAGGAACCCATTGGTCTCTACCTGCTACTCCCTTGTAACACCACTAAATCTAGTATTTAGGTGGCTCCCCTAGACCATGAAACTAGTTCCCGCCAACCTAAGAAGAGAGAGGGTGAAGAAGACGCCATGCAGAGAAGACTGAAGACACCTACTGACTTGGCCCCAGTGCTACTGGCCTGCATGCAACTTCAAAGATCCTGCAAAGAGAACGATGCCTGTCCTGCAGCCAGCGACCTCCAAAACCCGAACGTCGTTGGCCTTTGTACAGAAGTTAAACAGTTCCCCTGTTGAAGGGCTAAACCAGCCCGAAATGCATTGGGTTTGATTCATTGGGATTCCAGGATTGATGGATTATATGTTTTTCTGTATGGAATTGATTTACAAAGACACTTGTCTACAAAAAGAACAAAAACAATTTACAAGGATGATGAAATAAATCCTTACTTAAGATAACACTAAAACTGATTTTTGTTGGAATTTATTAAAGTGACGACTCCATTCATTTGGACAACATAAGCTGTGCATCAAGGGGACGCCTCCCCGGTGGGGGGACGCTTCATTTCATAGTATATGATGAGCCAGCATCTCACAGTATATATATATATATATATATATATATATATATATATTATCTACTGGTGGTCGCCAGTAGATAGTTATAGTTAGGACCTTTATCCATAGGAAATCCGCAACTTTCTATTTGAAATAACTCTTGCTCCGGTTGACGAATCTTCGCGAAAGCTTCCAACTTGTTGGGGCGCTCCGTTCCGCTCCTACCCTGAAAGTCTCGGGTTGATTCGTCAAGCGGGGGCCGAGAAAAAAGGGGGGTCCCAAAACACGTTTTCTCCGTTTTCTCCATGTTAATTCCCATAGGAAATTTTAGCCACGGCTACAGCCCGAACTGCTGAACGGAATTACACCAAATTTTGCAAAAAGGTAGCGCTTGGTTCAGAAAGCGACCTTTTTTTAAATAGTGTAAATCCGTTCAGTAGTTGCTGAAAAATCCAAAATAAAAGTTTCGATATTTAGAGGCACGGAGGATCCGCGCACCCTCCCGACCACGAGCTACATGCTAATTGGCTGTCAACACTCCAAACCAGGAAGTGTTGGCAGACATCTTGTTCCTCGGTAGAACCGAGGGACAAGAAAAGACAAAAACAAGGGCGCAAAACGCAAAAAGGGGGCAGGGTAGAAACACCCTGACCCCCTAGCCCTGCTCAGGGGGTCCTACAAGGACCCCCAGCGCCCAAAAACATTTTTTTCTTTTTTAAAAATCGGCAGAAATCGCGCTGGGTGCGCGGATCCTGCCGATAAAAAAAAAAAAAACGAAGCGCGGGCTCCCGCGCTTCGTGGTTAATGGGCCCCCGGGTGGGCCAAGTCCCGGGGGCATGCGGGGTTAATGTATATTTATATGGGGGGGCCTCTAAGGCCCCAAGCCCGAGGACCGCCACCCCGGGGCTTTGTAAAACAAAATGGTGCGGGAGGGCTCTGGGCCCTCCCGCAGCCCTGAGGACCGCCACCCCCCAGGCTTCTTTTTTAAAATAAATTAACCTGTGTGGGGGGCTCGTGCCCCCACACGCCCGGGGACCGCCACCTCCCGGGGCACTAATTAAACAAATGTGGGGGTCCGTTTCGGACCCCCGAAGCCCCGGGGACCACCACCTCCCTGGGGCTTTGCCAATGTTCGCGGCCCCCCTCCTGGAGCCTGTGCTGGCCCTGGGGACCGCCACCCCCCCCGGGGCCAGCTCCTGCAGTGTCCCGGGGTGCCTACCCCCGGGACACTGCTGTTTGCAATGACAGGACGGGAGCCTCGCGGCTCCCGTCCTGTCATTGCAAACTGCTTTGGATATTGGAAGAGAGAGCAGGAAACCTGCTCTCTCTTCCAATATCCAAAGCACATTGCTTTCCACATGGGGAGCTGCATGTCAGCAGCTCCCCATGTGGAAAAGCAATGCCGGCTCCCGCAGGAGGCGGAGAGCCGGCAGGGTCCGTGGGGGGGTTGGGGGTCCCCCCACGGACCCCAACCAGTGGCCAGGCCCTGGGGGATGGGGTCCCCGGGGCTATTAGTGGCCTAGGAGGGGGGCCACGCAGCCCCCCTCCCCCCAAAAAATTAATAAAAAAAAAAACTAAAGGCCGGCCCCGGGGGATGGGGTCCCCGGGGCCTTAAATGGCCTGAGGGGGGCCACGCAGCCCCCCTCCGAATATTTATTTAAAAAAACAGTGGGCATGCCCCGGGGGATGGGGTCCCCGGGGCCAATACAGGCCCAGGGAAGGGGGGCCACGCGGCCCCCTTCCCGTTTTTTTTTGTTGTTTTTTTTTTTTAAAAAGAAAAGTAAATCCTCCGGCCCCGGGGGATGGGGTCCCCGGGGCCAAAAGTGGCCGAGGGAAGGGGGGCCACGCAGGCCCCCTCCCATAGAAAGGAAAAAAAAAGAAAAAAAAAGACCGGCATTGCGCCGGAGGCCCCGCCCTGCAGCAGTCTGCAAACGCGCCCCCTGGCGCGTTTGCAGAGGGGGAACGAATTCCCCTTGAATACTGGGGGTCCCTGGGGGCCAACTAGCCCACCAGGAACCTCCAGTATGCGCCAGGGGGCTGCGTTGCAGAGAGGTGTACAGAGACCACGCCCCTTTTTACACCTCTCTGCAACGCAGCTCTGTAGCGCTTACTGGAGGTACCTGGTGGGATAGTTGGACCCCAGGGACCCTCAGGATTCAAGGGGACTTAATCCCCCAACTTAAAACGCGCCACGGGGCCCATTTGCACAGTGGTGAAAGGAGGGGGCGGGGCCTGAGGTGACATGTGTGCAAACAGGCCCCGTGGCGCGTTTTAAGATGGGGAATTAAATCCCCTTCAATCCTGAGGGTTCCTGGGGGCCAACTAGCCCACCAGGTACGTCCAGAAAGCGCCACAGAGCTGCGTTGCAGAGAGGTGTAAAGGGGCGTGGCCTCTGAACACCTCTCTGCAACGCAGGTCCCTAGCACATACTGGAGGTACAGGGTGGGCTAGTTGGACCCCAGGGACCCTCATGATTCAAGGGGACTTAATACCCCAACTTAAAACGCGCCACGGGCGCGTTTGCACAGTGGTGAAGGGAGGGCGGGGCTTCAGGTGACATGTGTGCAAACAGGCCCCGTGGCGCGTTTTAAGATGGGGAATTAAATCACCTTCAATCCTGAGGGTCCCTGGGGCCAACTAGCCCACCAGGTACGTCCAGTAAGCGCCACAGAGCTGCGTTGCAGAGAGGTGCAAAAAGGGGCGTGGCCTCTGAACACCTCTCTGCAACGCAGCTCTCTGGCGCATACTGGAGGTATCTGGTGGGCTAGTTGGCCCCTAGGGACCCTCGGGATTGAGGAGGAATTAATTCTCCAACTTAAAACGCGCCACAGGGCGTGTTTGCAGACATGTCACCTCAGGCCCCAGCACCTTCCTTCACCATTGTGCAAATATTCCTCTAAAATCAGCCGAACTACGAATTCCAATTTACTCACCTGTTATCAGGAGAGAACCCAGTGCTGCATCTTTTAGCCCAGCACTGACCCTGAAAAGTAATTCTAACCGTACTTACCAGTAACTTGAATTTCCTTCCATAGGCTAACATTGACTGGTTTCACTTGGAAATTCTTCTAAGTGTGGAGTTTTGGAACTTTATAATATTCCTCTAAAATCAGCCGAACTACGAATTCCGATTTACTCACCTGTTATCAGGAGAGAACCCAGTGCTGCATCTTTTAGCCCAGCACTGACCCTGAAAAGTAATTCTAACCGTACTTACCAGTAACTTGTATTTCCTTCCATAGGAATCCATTGTCTGGTTTTCAGCAGGAAAGTTTCAAAGTGTCGATTTTCACAAACTACAAATATTCCTGAAAAATCGCCTGTATGACTTAAACGCATTCTTTCAACTGTTTACAGGAGATGCACCAGTGCTGGATCCAGGATCCACCACTGAGTAAGAAAAAGTAACGATAACACTACTTACCTGCTAAGTGAATTTCCTCCCATAGGATAACATTGGTGATTCTATGTGAAAAAGTTTCTAAGTGTCAACTTTTAAAATACAATAATATTCCTTAAAAATCACTACTGTAACCAAAACGCTTTTACTCAACTGTTTACAGCAGATGTCCCAGGACTGAATCTAGGATCCAGTCCTGTGGTTAGTAAAGTAATCCATAAAGTAACTAATTGCATTTAACTAGAAATTCACATTGAGCTCAATCTTGCATTGTTTGAAATTTTGTTGCCCATTGCAACAACTGTAACTACTGTACTTAAAAGTCTATTGCCTATTTGCAAAGTATTTAAACTAAAGTAATTCATTCTGAGAAAGTATATTTTGTAATGTAATGTATAATGTAATTACAATGTAATTTAAAAAATAAAATATCTAAAAATGAATAGTTTAAAAAAATGTAGTAAATCAGTATCAAAAAAATAAATATAACAATTAATACATTTAAAAATTGTCATTTACAAAACCTTTGAAATTCACTGAAAAAAACCATAGGTTTCAGACATGTTATAGTTAGGAACTAGCATTTAAAAAACCGTTGAAATTCACTGAAAAAACCATAGGTTTTAGGGACAGTTATAGTTAGAAATTAGCATTTAAAAAACCTTTGAAATTCACTGAAAAAACCATAGGTTTCAGACACGTTATAGTTAGAAATTAGCATTTAAAAAACCTTTGAAATTCACTGAAAAAACCATAGGTTTTAGGGAAAGTTATAGTGAGTTGGACATTGCACTCGTACAAAACCCGTGAAATTCCCCCGTTATAGTTAGTTCAGCTAACTATAACTCGCGCCCATAATGCACTGCTGATGACGTCACATATTACATCACTCATGACATGGTCAGTGACATCACTGATGACATCACTGATGACATCTCAAATGACATCACTGATGACATCACTGATGACATCATCCACGTGATAATCTGATGCACCTCCTCACACCCTAATATAACCTTTGATACACCCACTCTAAATTACAGACTGCCATTCGCAAAACCATAGACACTCCAACACCAATAACTACATACCCACTCACTGATTCTTAGGTCTACACACACATCCACTCACTCACCCGTACAGTCACTCATACTTACGGTCACTCAGTACAGGACTATCATATGCACTCATACTCCTATACAGACACTCAAACACCGCCACTCATCCATAGAGGTACTCACACACCTAGTCAGTCATGCAAATAATTAAACACACTGCCATTTACTCACCTATACAGTTATCCACACACCAGCTCACTTACTCATACCAATACTAGCACATTCTTACGCTCTTATACAATCACTGATACAAGCACACACTCATCCATACAGTCACTCTCACAATCACACACTCTCGCTTATAGCTATTTATATACTCCAACACACATATATACTTCCTTTCACATATGTAGTTACTCACACATGTACCACTGGGACATACATTCACTCACTAACACACTCTTACACACACTTACCCACCCATACAGTCTATCACAGATGCACTCTTGAAACCATCCACCCAGTGAATCACCCACTCACACATCTATGCACAGAGTCGCACACACCCCACCCACACAAACACTCAGGCACCCATACAGATACTCAGACAACCAATCAATAACTCATATAGACACTCATGTAGCTATTCACAAACCCATGCAGCCACTTACACAGCAACAGACAGACAGATACAGACATTCACCCAGTTTAGTCACTAACCCATGCATTCAGTAAGATACGTTTAATCACTCACTTATAGAGTTAGTCACGCACCTACTAAATCATCCATACAGACACTTATACACCCACTCATTCTTCAATACACCTTTCCCTATATATATTAAAAATATTTAAACTTTACAGAAACACACAGTCACTGGATGATGTCATCAGTGATGTCATTTGAGATGTCATCAGTGATGTCATCAGTGATGTCACTGACCATGTCATGAGTGATGCAATATGTGACGTCATCAGCAGTGCATTGCGGGGGCGCGAGTTATAGTTAGCTGAACTAACTATAACGGGGGAATTTCACGGGTTTTGTACGAGTGCAATGTCCAACTAACTATAACTTTCCCTAAAACCTATGGTTTTTTCAGTGAATATATATATTTATTATCTACTGGCGGTCGCCAGTAGATAGTTATAGTTACAACCTATTATCCATAGGAAATCCGCGACATTCTATTTGAAATAACTCTCTTGCCGGTTGACGTATCTTTGCGAAATTTTCAAACTTCGTGGGGCGCTCCGGTCCGCTCCAACCCTGAAAGTCTCGGGGTGATACGTCAAGCGGGGGCCGAGAAAAAGGGGGTCCCAAAACGCGTTTTCCCCATGCATTTTCCCATAGGAAACTTTAGACACGGCTACAGCCCGAACTGCTGAACGGAATTACACCAAATTTGGCAAAGAGGTAGTTCTTGGTTCAGAAAGAACCCTTTTTGTTAAATGGTGTAAATCCGTTCAGTAGTTGCTGAGAAAATCAAAAAGTAAAAGTACATATATATCTATGGGCACAGAGGATTCGCGCACCCTGAGCGCACCCTGCGCGCACCGTCCCGATCACGAGCTGCATGTTAATTGGCTGTCAGCTGGCTGTCAACATTCCGATTCAGGAAATGTTGGCAGCCATTTTATCCCTCGGTAGAACCGAGGGACAGAAACTAAGTGCGCAAAGCGCACAAAGGGGAGGGTAGAAACACCCTGACCCCCTAGGTTTGCTCAGGGGTCCCACAAGGACCCCCTGGGCAAAAAAATTTTTTTTTTTAAAAATCGGCAGGATGCGCTCAGGGTGCGCGAATCCTGCCGAAAAAAAATCGAAGCGCGGTCTCCGCACTTCGATGTTAATTGGCCCCGGGTGGCCCAAGTCCCGGGGGCATGGTGGGGGATAATTTAATGTGTGGGGGCCTCAAAGGGCCCCCAAGCCCGAGGACCGACACCCCCGGGGCTTTTTAAAAATGGTGCGGGAGGGCTCTGAGCCCTCCCGCAGCCCCGAGGACCACCACCTCCCGGGGCTTTTTTAAAAAATTATTAAACCTGTGTGGGGGGCTCCAGCCCCCACACGCCCGGAGACCACCACCTCCCGGGGCACTAAACATTTTAATATGGGGGTCCGTTACGGACCCAGAGCCCGGGGACCACCACCTCCCCGGGGCTGTGTACTGAAAGGGAGGGGGCCGCGCGGCCCCCTCCTGGAGCCCTTGATGGCCCTGGGGACCACCACCCCCAGGGCCGGCTCCTGCAGTGTCCCGGGGTGCCTACCCCCGGGACACTGCTGTTTGCAATGACAGGACGGGAGCCTCGCGGCTCCGTCCTGTCATTACAAACTGCTTGGATATTGGAAGAGAGAGCAAGAAACCTGCTCTCTCTTCCAATATCCAAAGCCGATGCTTTACACATGGGGAGCAGCATGTTAGCTGCTCCCCATGTGTAAGCTAATGCCGGCACCCTAGGGACGCGGGGAGCCGGCGGGACTGTGGGGGATTGGGGACCCCCACAGTCCCCAACGAGGCCAGGCCCCGGGGGATGGGGTCCCCGGGGCAAGTAGTGGCCCGGGAGGGGGCCACCCCAAAAAAAACAAATAAAAAAAATTACAAAAAACGATCGGGCCCGCAGGCCCCGCCCCTTCCTTCACCACTCTGCAAACGCGCCCCTGGCGCGTTTGCAGAGAGAAGCAATTCCCCTTGAATACTGGGGGTCCCTGGGGGCCAACTAGCCCACCAGGAACCTCCAGTATGCCCAGGGAGCTGCGTTGCAGAGAGGTGTAGAGAGGCCACACCCCTTTTCACCTCTCTGCAACGCAGCTCTGTGGCGCTTTTGGAGGTATATGGTGGGCTAGTTGGACTCCGGGGACCCTCAGGATTCAAGGGGACTTAATCCCCCAACTTAAAACGCGCCACGGGCGCGTTTGCACAGTGGTGAAGGGAGGGGCGGGGCTTCAGGTGACATGTGTGCAAACAGGCCCCGTGGCGCGTTTTAAGATGGGGAATTAAATCCCCTTCAATCCTGAGGGTCCCTGGGGGCCAACTAGCCCAACAGGTACATCCAGAAAGCGCCACAGAGCTGCGTTGCAGAGAGGTGTGAAAGGGGTGTGGCCTCTACACGTCTCTGCAACGCAGCCCCTAGCGCATATTGGAGGTTCCTGGTGGTCTAGTTGGCACCTAGGGACCCTCAGGATTCAAGGGAACTTAATCCCCCAACTTAAAACGCGCCACGGGGCGCGTTTGCAAAGATGTCACCTCAGGCCCCGCCCCCTCCCTTCACCATTGTGCAAATATTCCTCTAAAATCAGCCGAAATAGGAATTCCGATTTACTCACCTGTTATAAGGAGAGACCTCAGTGCTGTATCTTTCAGCCCAGTACTGGTCCTGAAAAGTAATTTTAACCGTACTTACCGGTAACTTGAATTTCCTTCATAGGCTAACATTGACTGGTTTCACTTGGAAATTCTTCTAAGTGTGGAGTTTTGGAACTTTAAAATATTCCTCTAAAATCAGCCGAAATACGAATTCCGATTTACTCACCTGTTATCAGGAGAGACCTCAGTGCTGCATCTTTCAGCCCAGTACTGATCCTCAAAAGTAATTTTAACCGTACTTACCGGTAATTTGAATTTCCTTCATAGGCTAACATTGACTGGTTTCACTTGGAAATTCTTCTAAGTGTGGAGTTTTGGAACTTTAAAATATTCCTCTAAAATCAGCCGAAATACGAATTCCGATTTACTCACCTGTTATCAGGAGAGACCTCGGTGCTGCATCTTTCAGCCCAGTACTGATCCTGAAAAGTAATTTTAACCGTACTTACCGGTAACTTGAATTTCCTTCATAGGCTAACATTGACTGGTTTCACTTGGAAATTCTTCTAAGTGTTGATTTTTGAAACATACAAATATTCCTCTAAAATCAGCCGAAATCCGAATTCTGATTTACTCACCTGTTATCAGGAGAGACCTCAGTGCTGCATCTTTCAGCCCAGTACTGGTCCTGAAAAGTAATTTTAACCGTACTTACCGGTAACTTGAATTTCCTTCATAGGCTAACATTGACTGGTTTCACTTGGAAATTCTTCTAAGTGTGGAGTTTTGGAACTTTAAAATATTCCTCTAAAATCAGCCGAAATACGAATTCCGATTTACTCACCTGTTATCAGGAGAGACCTCAGTGCTGCATCTTTCAGCCCAGTACTGATCCTCAAAAGTAATTTTAACCGTACTTACCGGTAATTTGAATTTCCTTCATAGGCTAACATTGACTGGTTTCACTTGGAAATTCTTCTAAGTGTGGAGTTTTGGAACTTTAAAATATTCCTCTAAAATCAGCCGAAATACGAATTCCGATTTACTCACCTGTTATCAGGAGAGACCTCGGTGCTGCATCTTTCAGCCCAGTACTGATCCTGAAAAGTAATTTTAACCGTACTTACCGGTAACTTGAATTTCCTTCATAGGCTAACATTGACTGGTTTCACTTGGAAATTCTTCTAAGTGTTGATTTTTGAAACATACAAATATTCCTCTAAAATCAGCCGAAATCCGAATTCTGATTTACTCACCTGTTATCAGGAGAGACCTCAGTGCTGCATCTTTCAGCCCAGTACTGGTCCTGAAAAGTAATTTTAACCGTACTTACCGGTAACTTGAATTTCCTTCATAGGCTAACATTGACTGGTTTCACTTGGAAATTCTTCTGTGTGTGGAGTTTTGGAACTTTAAAATATTCCTCTAAAATCAGCCGAAATACGAATTCCGAATTACTCACCTGTTATCAGGAGAGACCTCAGTGCTGCATCTTTCAGCCCAGTACTGATCCTCAAAAGTAATTTTAACCGTACTTACCGGTAATTTGAATTTCCTTCATAGGCTAACATTGACTGGTTTCACTTGGAAATTCTTCTAAGTGTGGAGTTTTGGAACTTTAAAATATTCCTCTAAAATCAGCCGAAATACGAATTCCGATTTACTCACCTGTTATCAGGAGAGACCTCAGTGCTGCATCTTTCAGCCCAGTACTGATCCTGAAAAGTAATTTTAACCGTACTTACCGGTAACTTGAATTTCCTTCATAGGCTAACATTGACTGGTTTCACTTGGAAATTCTTCTAAGTGTGGAGTTTTGGAACTTTAAAATATTCCTCTAAAATCAGCCGAAATACGAATTCCGATTTACTCACCTGTTATCAGGAGAGACCTCAGTGCTGCATCTTTCAGCCCAGTACTGATCCTGAAAAGTAATTTTAACCGTACTTACCGGTAACTTGAATTTCCTTCATAGGCTAACATTGACTGGTTTCACTTGGAAATTCTTCTAAGTGTTGATTTTTGAAACATACAAATATTCCTCTAAAATCAGCCGAAATCCGAATTCTGATTTACTCACCTGTTATCAGGAGAGACCTCAGTGCTGCATCTTTCAGCCCAGTACTGGTCCTGAAAAGTAATTTTAACCGTACTTACCGGTAACTTGAATTTCCTTCATAGGCTAACATTGACTGGTTTCACTTGGAAATTCTTCTGTGTGGAGTTTTGGAACTTTAAAATATTCCTCTAAAATCAGCCGAAATACGAATTCCGAATTACTCACCTGTTATCAGGAGAGACCTCAGTGCTGCATCTTTCAGCCCAGTACTGATCCTCAAAAGTAATTTTAACCGTACTTACCGGTAACTTGAATTTCCTTCATAGGCTAACATTGACTGGTTTCACTTGGAAATTCTTCTAAGTGTGGAGTTTTGGAACTTTAAAATATTCCTCTAAAATCAGCCGAAATACGAATTCCGATTTACTCACCTGTTATCAGGAGAGACCTCAGTGCTGCATCTTTCAGCCCAGTACTGATCCTGAAAAGTAATTTTAACCGTACTTACCGGTAACTTGAATTTCCTTCATAGGCTAACATTGACTGGTTTCACTTGGAAATTCTTCTAAGTGTGGAGTTTTGGAACTTTAAAATATTCCTCTAAAATCAGCCGAAATACGAATTCCGATTTACTCACCTGTTATCAGGAGAGACCTCAGTGCTGCATCTTTCAGCCCAGTACTGATCCTGAAAAGTAATTTTAACCGTACTTACCGGTAACTTGAATTTCCTTCATAGGCTAACATTGACTGGTTTCACTTGGAAATTCTTCTAAGTGTTGATTTTTGAAACATACAAATATTCCTCTAAAATCAGCCGAAATCCGAATTCTGATTTACTCACCTGTTATCAGGAGAGACCTCAGTGCTGCATCTTTCAGCCCAGTACTGGTCCTGAAAAGTAATTTTAACCGTACTTACCGGTAACTTGAATTTCCTTCATAGGCTAACATTGACTGGTTTCACTTGGAAATTCTTCTGTGTGTGGAGTTTTGGAACTTTAAAATATTCCTCTAAAATCAGCCGAAATACGAATTCCGATTTACTCACCTGTTATCAGGAGAGACCTCAGTGCTGCATCTTTCAGCCCAGTACTGATCCTGAAAAGTAATTTTAACCGTACTTACCGGTAACTTGAATTTCCTTCATAGGCTAACATTGACTGGTTTCACTTGGAAATTCTTCTAAGTGTTGATTTTTGAAACATACAAATATTCCTCTAAAATCAGCCGAAATCCGAATTCTGATTTACTCACCTGTTATCAGGAGAGACCTCAGTGCTGCATCTTTCAGCCCAGTACTGGTCCTGAAAAGTAATTTTAACCGTACTTACCGGTAACTTGAATTTCCTTCATAGGCTAACATTGACTGGTTTCACTTGGAAATTCTTCTGTGTGTGGAGTTTTGGAACTTTAAAATATTCCTCTAAAATCAGCCGAAATACGAATTCCGAATTACTCACCTGTTATCAGGAGAGACCTCAGTGCTGCATCTTTCAGCCCAGTACTGATCCTCAAAAGTAATTTTAACCGTACTTACCGGTAATTTGAATTTCCTTCATAGGCTAACATTGACTGGTTTCACTTGGAAATTCTTCTAAGTGTGGAGTTTTGGAACTTTAAAATATTCCTCTAAAATCAGCCGAAATACGAATTCCGATTTACTCACCTGTTATCAGGAGAGACCTCAGTGCTGCATCTTTCAGCCCAGTACTGATCCTGAAAAGTAATTTTAACCGTACTTACCGGTAACTTGAATTTCCTTCATAGGCTAACATTGACTGGTTTCACTTGGAAATTCTTCTAAGTGTTGATTTTTGAAACATACAAATATTCCTCTAAAATCAGCCGAAATCCGAATTCTGATTTACTCACCTGTTATCAGGAGAGACCTCAGTGCTGCATCTTTCAGCCCAGTACTGGTCCTGAAAAGTAATTTTAACCGTACTTACCAGTAACTTGAATTTCCTTCCATAGGCTAACATTGACTGGTTTCACTTGGAAATTCTTCTAAGTGTGGAGTTTTGGAACTTTAAAATATTCCTCTAAAATCAGCCGAAATACGAATTCCGATTTACTCACCTGTTATCAGGAGAGACCTCAGTGCTGCATGTTTCAGCCCAGTACTGATCCTCAAAAGTAATTTTAACCGTACTTACCGGTAACTTGAATTTCCTTCATAGGCTAACATTGACTGGTTTTCAGCAAAAAAGTTTCAAAGTGTTGATTTTCACAAACTACAAATATTCCTTAAAAATCGCCTGTATGACTTAAACGCATTCTTTCAACTGTTTACAGGAGATGCACCAGTGCTGGATCCAGGATCCAACACTGAGTAAGAAAAAGTAACGATAACAGTTTTTACCTGCTAAGTGAATTTCCTTCCATAGGATAACATTGGTGATTCTATGAGAAAAAGTTTCAAAGTGTCAACTTTTAAAATACAATAATATTCCTTAAAAATCACGACTGTAACCAAAACGCTTTTACTCAACTGTTTACAGGAGATGTACCAGGACTGAATCTAGGATCCAGTCCTGTGGTTACAAAAGTAATCCATAAAGTAACTAATTGCATTTAACTAGAAATTCACATTGAGCTGAATGTTGCATTGTGTTTGAAAATGTGTTGCCCATTGCAACAACTGTAACTACTGTACTTAAAAGTCTATTGCCTATCTGCAAAGTATTTAAACTAAAGTAATTCATTCTGAGAAAGTATTTTTGTAATGTAATGTATAATGTAATTACAATGTAATTTGACAAATAAAATATGTAAAAAAAAATTGTTTCTAAAAATGTAGTAAATCAGTATGAAAAAAATTAATATAACAATTAATACATTTAAAAATTGTCATTTACAAAACCTTTGAAATTCACTGAAAAAACCGTAGGTTTCAGGCACGTTATAGTTAGAAATTAGCATTTAAAAAACCTTTGAAATTCACTGAAAAAACCATAGGTTTCAGACACGTTATAGTTACAAATTAGCATTTAAAAAACCTTTGAAATTCACTGAAAAAACCATAGGTTTCAGACACGTTATAGTTACAAATTAGCATTTAAAAAACCTTTGAAATTCACTGAAAAAACCATAGGTTTTAGGGACAGTTATAGTTACTTGGACATTGCACTCGTACAAAACCCGTGAAATTCCCCGTTATAGTTAGTTCAGCTAACTATAACTCGCGCCCACAATGCACTGCTGATGACGTCACATATTACATCACTCATGACATGGTCAGTGACATCACTGATGACATCACTGATGACATCTCAAATGACATCACTGATGACATCATCCACGTGATAATCTGATGCACCTCCTCACACCCTAATATAACCTTTGATACACCCACTCTAAATTACAGACTGCCATTCGCAAAACCATAGACACTCCAACACCAATAACTACATACCCACTCACTGATTCTTAGGTCTACACACACACATCCACTCACTCACCCGTACAGTCACTCATACTTACGGTCACTCAGTACAGGACTATCATATGCACTCTTACTCCTATATAGACACTCAAACAACGCCACTCATCCATAGAGATACTCACACACCTAGTCAGTCATGCAAATAATTAAACACACTGCCATTTACTCACCTATACAGTTATACACACACCAGCTCACTTACTCATACAAATAGTAGCACATTGTTACGCTCTTATACAATCACTGATACAAGCACACAATCATCCATACAGCCACCATCACAATCACTCACTCTTGCTTATAGCTATTTATATACTCCAACACACATATATACTGCCTTTCACATATGTAGTTACTCACACATGTACCACTGGGACATACATTCACTCACTAACACACTCTTACACACACTTACCCACCCATACAGTCTATCACAGATGCACTCTTGAAACCATCCACCCAGTGAATCACCCACTCACACATCTATGCACAGAGTTGCACACACCCCTCCCACACAAACACTCAGGCACCCATACAGATACTCAGACAAGCATTCAATAACTCATATAGAAAATCATTTAGCTATTCACAAACACATGCAGCCACTTACACAGCAACAGACAGACGGATACAGACATACACCCAGTTTAGTCACTAACCCATGCATTCAGTAAGATACGTTAAATCACTCACTTATAGAGTCAGTCACGCACCTACTAAATCATCCATACAGACACTTACACACCCACTCATTCTTCAATACGTCTTTTCCTATATATTTTAAAAATATTTAAACTTTACAGAAACACACAGTCACTGGATGATGTCATCAGTGATGTCATTTGAGATGTCATCAGTGATGTCATCAGTGATGTCACTGACCATGTCATGAGTGATGTAATATGTGACGTCATCAGCAGTGCATTGCGGGGCGCGAGTTATAGTTAGCTGAACTAACTATAACGGGGAATTTCACGGGTTTTGTACGAGTGCAATGTCCAAGTAACTATAACTGTCCCTAAAACCTATGGTTTTTTCAGTGAATATATATATATATATATATATATATATATATATATATATATGACTACCGATAGAGTTTGAAAACAGTGATTCACGCAAACTACACCTCCCCGGGGCTTTGCACATGTTGGGAGGGGGGCCGCGCGGCCCCCCTCCTGGAGCCTGTGATGGCCCTGGGGACCACCACCCCCAGGGCCGGCTCCTGCAGTGTCCCGGGGTGCCCACCCCGGGACACTGCTGTTTGCTATGACAGGGCGGGAGCCTCGCGGCTCCCGTCCTGTCATAGCAAACTTGCTTTGAATTTTGGAAGAGAGCAGGAAACCTGCTCTCTCTTCCAAAATTCAAAGCAAATTGCTTTTCCACACGGGGAGCTGCATTTAAGCAGCTCCCCATTCGGAAAAGCAATGCCGGCTCCCGAGGGACGCGGGGAGCCGGCGGGACCGTGGGGGATTGGGGACCCCCCCACGGTCCCCAACGGAGAGGGCCAGCCCCGGGGGATGGGGTCCCTGGGGCAAGTAGTGGCCCGGGAGGGGGCCACGCGGCCCCCTCCCAAAGAAGAATCAAAAAATGTTTTTTAAAAGGCCGGCCCCGTGGGATGGGGTCCCCGGGGCCTAAGGAGGCCTGAGGAGGGGGGCAACGCAGCCCCCCTCCATGAAAATTAAAAAAAAAAAAAAAAATGTGGCGATGACTTGGGGGATGGGGTCCCCGGGCCGAAATTGGCCACGGAAGGGGGGCCCACGCTGCCCCCTTCCCATTCCGTCTTTTTTTCAACAACAGAAAAAGGGGGTCAGGCCCTGGGGGATGGGGTCCCCAGGGCCCAAAATTATTAAAAAGAAGAGGGGCCACACAGCCCCCCTTCTAAAAAAAAAGAAGGAAAAAAAAAAAAAAAAAAGACCGGCATTGCGTTGTAAGATAGGGAAGTAATTTCCCTTGAATACTGGGGGTCCCTGGGGGCCAACTAGCCCACCAGGAACCTCCAGTATGCGCCAGGGAGCTGCTTTGCAGAGAGGTGTTCAGAGGCCACGCCCCTTTTTACACCTCTCTGCAACGCAGCTCTGTGGCGCTTATTGGAGGTACCTGGTGGGCTAGTTGCACCCCAGGGACCCTCAGGATTCAAGGGAATTAATCCCCCAACTTAAAACGCGCCACAGGGCGCGTTTGCACAGTGGTGCAGGGAGGGGCGGGGCCTGAGGTGACATGTGTGCAAACACGCCCTGTGGCGTGTTTTAAGTTGGGGGATTAAGTCCCCTTGAATCCTGAGGGTCCCTGGGGTCCAACTAGCCCACCAGGTAACTCCAGTAAGCGCCACAGAGCTGCGTTGCAGAGAGGTGTAAAAAGGGGCGTGGCCTCGGACCACCTCTCTGCAACGCAGGCCTGTGGGGCTTACTGGAAGTACCTGGTGGGCTAGTTGGGCCCCAGGGACCCTCAGGATTCAAGGTGACCTAATCCCCCAACTTAAAACGTGCCACGGGGCGCGTTTGCACAGTGGTGAAGGGAGGGGGCAGGGCCTCAGGTGACATGTGCGCAAACATGCCCTGTGGTGCGTTTTAAGTTGGGGAATTAATTCCCCTTGAATCCTGAGGGACCCTGGGGGCCAACTAGCCCACCAGGTACCTTCAGTAAGCACAACAGAGTTGCGTTGCAGAGAGGTGAAAAAAGGTGCGTGGCCTCGGAACGCCTCTCTGCAACTCAGCTCTGTGGTGCTAACTGTAGGTACCTGGTGGGCTAATTGGGCCCCAGGGACCCTCAGGATTCAAGGGGACTTAATCCCGCAACTTAAAACGCGCCACGGGGCGCGTTTGCACACATGTCACCTCAGGCCCCCCCTCCCTTCACCACTGTGCAAACGCGCCCCGTATCGCGTTTTAAGAGGTAGTTTTAATCCCCCTGCCCTATTATGTACTAGGGAGTTACAGAGGAGGTCATGCTAATCACAGGGGTACCCCAACGCATAGTGTTCCCTAGTGTATGTAGGTGTTTTAACTGTATTCTAAGTGTCTTTTACCATAGCACTGGCTCTAGGCCTGGTTAGTCAGAGTCAGTTACCATCAGTACCCGTCTGGAAAAGGTGTGGGCACAGGATGATTTTGCAACAAGGCCTCTTTCTGCTCCTCTGTTGGTTCTTTCTGCACATGTCTTGCTTCTTCATGGATTTTTCTTCGTCTTTGTGGACTTCTGTTTCTTTCTACATTTCTTTTGCTTCTTTCTGTGCGTTTTTGCTTCTTTCTTCACATGTCCTACTTCTGTAGGCATAGTTACAAACTAGCCTTTGAAAAACCTTTGAAATTCACTGAAAAAACCATAGGTTTCAGGCACGTTATAGTTAGAAATTAGCATTTAAAAAACCTTAGAAATTCACTGAAAAAACCATAGGTTTCAGGCACGTTATAGTTAGAAATTAGCATTTAAAAAACCTTAGAAATTCACTGAAAAAACCATAGGTTTTAGGGAAAGTTATAGTTAGTTGGACATTGGACTCGTACAAAACCCGTGTCATCAGTGATGTCACTGACCATGTCATGAGTGATGTAATATGTGACGTCATCAGCAGTGCATTGCGGGGGCGTGAGTTATAGTTAGCTGAACTAACTATAACGGGGGAATTTCACGGGTTTTGTACGAGTGCAATGTCCAACTAACTATAACTTTCCCTAAAAACGATGGTTTTTTTCAGTGAAAATATATATATATATATATATATATTGTCCCAGTTTGGTTCATCCTTTCGCCAGACCCAATAACGCTCAGTATGGGTGCGAGCTCCCGCGGCTGAACCACGCCGCTTAACACATCTACCAAATCCTCTTTCCAGAAGAAAAATGGTCCGCACTCTTGCAGGTTTTGCGATTTTTTTTATTTTTCTATCTCCTTCGTTAGATGTTCATATATGCAAACAAGAATACAGGTGAAACAAAAGATCTACGCGTTTCGGTATTACAAATACCTTGCTCACGATCAACAGGTTGCTTGTTATTCCTACACTTATGTGTTTGAATTTCTATGACATTTCCTGCTGGTTGCTGCAAGCATCCCTGTGAGTTATGGGAGATGTAGTTTTCCAATTTTAATGATAAAAAAACAATTTTTAACAAGTTTCAATAAAGTTTTGATGTATTTTTAAATCAATATTGCTATAGTTGGTCAAACTAATACACCTGATATGTTCTTAAATACAAGGCATTTACATCATTTGATTTTTGTATAGGTACATCTTACCTTTGTGTCATTCAATCCCTCCAGTGGGAGAAGTCACACTGAATGTTCTTTCATTTTCTTCATTTTCAACCTATTTTACCAATATTGAAACTCTTATATTTCTATTCCTTCTTTCTATTTTTTGTTACCTTTGTCTTTAATGTCCATTATTTCCCTTTTACTTTTTCCCTTTCCTTTCATTCTTCTTTTCCTTCGGAGAAGCTTTAGTCATGAGTCTATAGATGTATATATAATTCTTCCGACTGGTTCAGGCCATGAGGTGTCAAAGTACGTTGATTCAAGATATGTCTTGATTCTTTCTGTCGCAAGATCTTTTCGCGATTTTCCCCTCGGTCATTCTTTGGTACAGTTTCAATCCCATAGAATTTGAGCTGTTTCCAGTCACTTTGATGGTATAGTTCCATATGTTTTGCCATTGCATTTGTTTTATCCTTATTTGTAGTGGCTCTTACGTGTTCCATTATGCGTTTTTTCAAATCACAGATGGTGCTTCCGATGTATTTTAAAGGACATGGGCACTCCATTACATACACAGTGTATTGTGTTTTGCACGTGATCAGTTCTCTAATTTCCCATGTTTTATTATTTGTCATTTTGATTTCCTTCATTGGCTTCGCAATTTGACACATTTTGCAGGAGTGACATTTTACAAAACCTTTTGTTTTCATCCATGATGATTCCTTTCTTTTTCCCTTGTAGTGACTATGAATCAGGTGATCCTTCAGATTTTTTTGCTCGGCGATATGTAATAGTTGGGTGCTTTCCAACTATTTCTTTTACCGTTGTATCCAGCTGCAAGATTTTCCAATTTTTTTGCAGGATTTTTGAAACTTCCTTGCTTTCTTGAGAATTGTCGATTATCAATCTGATTGGTTCTTTCTTTCCTGTGTTTTCTTTAGTTTTTGAAATAAGGCACTCTTCCCTGGTTTTTTGATTCGTTCTTTCCCAACATCCTTTGATTACTCCCGGATTATATTTCCTTCTTTTGAATCTTGCAGCTGTATCAGTGCTATGTTTTTGCCATTCACTTTCTTCACTGCAGATTCTTCGGAGCCTTAAAAACTCCCCATAAGGGATGCTGGAAATTAAAGATTGTTGGTGGAAGCTTGTTGCTTCTAAGGTGGCATTGGTTGCTGTGATTTTCCGATGCAGCGTTGTGTGAATTTGATTTGCCTTTATGTAGATTTCGGTGTCCAAAAAAACAATTCGCTCACTGCTGATTTCATAAGTGAATTTCAGATTTGTCTCACTGCTGTTGATTATTTCAAAGTATTGCTGAAATTCAGACGCTGTGCCGTCCCAGATGATAAACAAATCATCTATGAATCTGATCCAGCTAATGATTTTAACTAATGCTGAATCATTTTCTGCTTTCCATGCCACCTCCTTCTCCCACCAACCCATTGCCAGGCAGGCATAGCTGGGACTGAATGAGAAACCCATTGCAGTCCCATTGTTCTGCCGATATACTTCTTCTCCAAATACGAAGATGTTTTTCGTGAGACAGATTGAAATCATCTCTAAAAGCATCCGATTATGGTCACTGTAATTCCTGCTCCTATCTTGTAAAAAGAATTCACATGCTTTTAGTCCCATGTTGTTTTCTATATTCGTGTATAACGAAATGACATCCATTGTTATTAGATGATATGTGTCTTGACATGGGGTGTTTTGTAGTATTCTTAAAAGGTCACTCGTGTCCTTTATGTAAGAGCTCAGTTGGGTCACATATGGCATCAGAAAGTGATCAATGTAATTTGCTATGGGTTCCAATAGTGACCCCTTTGCAGAGAGAATTGGTCTTCCCGGTGGTTTTCGTTGATCTTTGTGCAACTTGGGAAGAAAATAAATTGTTGCTGTTACCGGGTGGGTCACTGTTAAGTATTTTCGTTCTTCCTCATCTATTAGGTTGTTTGTTTGCCATTGTCGCAATTGGTCATCCAATTTTCTCTTGATATCCATTGTTGGATTACTCTTGATCTTTTCATAGTATTTTGTCTCTCTCAATTGTCGATGTGCCTCGGTTACATATGCTTGTCTTTCCCATTTCATTATATTTCCGCCCTTATCCGCCATTTTTATTTCTATTTCCATATCTGATGTTAGGTTTTTTAAGGCTTCCCGCTCTTGTTTGGATAAGTTATCTTTATATTTAGGGCTTTTCAATTTATAGAGATCTTGGGTTACTGCTTCTTGAAATAAATCAATTTTGTTACCCGGCAACAGTTGAGGGTAAAATTTAGATTTCGGAGTCTTTCCACTTATGCCTGCTCCTGTTTGTGGAACTGCCATTTGGAGGGCAAGTTAACTTGAACTTTTGAGATGTTTAATAGCGGTGTGCCTCGCCGCAGAGACGCCCCGCCGCGCAGAGAGCGGTACCTTCGGTGCATGGAGACTGTGTGCACCGGGAGGAGGTGGAAATGCCGGTATTGTCAGGATGGACATTGATAAGCACTGTGGCAGTTTTTCCTCACAGCACCCACTTGGGATTGTAAATTTTCAATGTACAGAGCCCTGGCAACAACCAATTTGGCTTAGTTACGGACTACTTACCCCATAATGCCATTGTGCTGAAGGAGGTCCCATTTGGGCGGGGTTAAAGGTATGAGTCCACACAGCTGCTGGGACTTTGCGCATGCAGCCAGTGAACAAGGCCATGGAGCCCGAAACATGTTTGGCGCTTTGCTTGTGGAGTTTAAACACGCTGTGCCTATTACCTGCAATAAATGATGTCTATATTTCCACCTGAGTTGGCGTCTCTATGCAAGGTAACTTGAACTTTTGGGATGTTTAATAGCGGCGTGCCTCGCCGCAGAGACGCCCCACCGCGCAGAGAGCGGTACCTTCGGTGCGTGGAGACTGTGTGCACCGGGAGGAGGTGGAAATGCCGGTATTGTCAGGATGGACATTGATAAGCACCGTGGCAGTTTTTCCTCACAGCACCCACTTGGGATTGTAAATTTTCAATGTACAGAGCCCTGGCAACAACCAATTTGGCTTAGTTACGGACTACTTACCCCATAATGCCATTGTGCTGAAGGAGGTCCCATTTGGGCGGGGTTAAAGGTATGAGTCCACACAGCTGCTGGGACTTTGCGCATGCAGCCAGTGAACAAGGGCATGGAGCCCGAAACATGTTTGGCGCTTTGCTTGTGGAGTTTAAACGCGCTGTGCCTATTACCTGCAATAAATGATGGCTATATTTCCACCTGAGTTGGCGTCTCTATGCAAGGTAACTTGAACTTTTGGGATATATATATATATATATATATATCACCAAGGATTCCCTTTTGAGGAAAGAACCACTCGCGGGTATTTTTGCACGCTCTTAGATTTTATTAAAGCGGCAACATTCTCCAACCAGTAAAGAACCCCCTACGCGTTTCAGTCTGCCCTCAGACCTTGCTCACGGGTTCTTTCCTCAAAAGGGAATCCTTGGTGACATATCACGGCTGGACTCTGCCGTTTTCCACGGACCGCACCGTCACAGAGCGCCGCAAATGCCGTCAGGACGAGTCCTTTGTTGGTGATATATATATATATATATATATATATATATATATATTTATATTTAACCTTAAGTAAGATATACATTTATTAAGCAGGCCTAAAGAATATCTATGTATTTTAAAAACCATAACTATTATACATATTTGTACAAAGAAATACACATATCTAAATACATACATATAATCAAATTATAAATATTTACATACACAGGAATATGCTGTACATTAGTGTTTGAGTATGGTGGATATGTAGGAAATAGCCAACTCTTGAGTCTTTTGAAGATAAGATAGTTTTCCGTGGTTCTTATGTTTGGGGGTAATGAATTCTATAGTTTGGCTGCTTGACAATCTGTGAATTGGCTAACAGTGTTCCATAGTTTTAAAAAGATAAGCTATAGGTGAGCATCTGCATATGGCTGAACCTGGGCAGGAGCAACATTGTGCTCTGTTAAACATATGCTTACTATCTAAACATGCATTTGAAATTCAATTTTTTTATGTCTGGTGTTAGCCAAAACCTTTTAATTTTCATAAACTGTACAAATAATATGCTTACATAAAGGGCATTTCAGACAATTCTAGGTATGAAGGCCTTGGGGCCAATAGAGGTTTTAATCCCTGCTAAATGTTTGACTTCAAGCTATCCTTCCTGTATGTACAATGGTATTCTCCTTTACCACCCCCCAGGATCTAATCCTAGGTTTAGCCCATTGGTTCTGGACTTTTTAGTCACCACTTATATTATGGGCCACAAATCTCCTGATCTTGAGTGACTTTAACATTTGGCTAATTGCCCCGAGAGCCCTGAGACATACATTTAAACAGATGATTGCTTAACATTAGGTGTAACTCAATTTTCCTAAACATGAAAGGGGACACGACTGGACATTCTCATTATTACCAAATGTTAAGGACAGCAGATGTTCTAATTTACCTGGAGGAACCACCACACAGGTGTTGGGGGGACCCCCGGTGAAGAGGCCTTTGCAGTGTTCTGTAAGGAGCCAGACCTCGTATAAGATTACATGAAAGGCACTGTGCCAAGCTCTAGACTCGCCATTTCCCTTTTTCAATAATGGTGAAGTACCTGTTAAACAGATTTTTTTGTGCTGTTCCCAATCTTTGGAATAAGGCTTTACTCCTGATGTGGCACATGCTAAACAAGTGTGTAAACAAATTCAACAAAGGGGTCGATTACGATGCCGTTCGGAAGGGCTCCGAATATTGCAGAATCCGATTCGGAACCCTTTTTTCCGAATGAATCATACACATTTCCCAACGACTGATTACGATGCCTGGAAATCTCTCAGGCAGTCCGAATCGGTTCCGAAAGGCATTCGGACAGCCCAAGTCTTCTGGAGCCGAATCGTTCAGCTCCATGGACACGGTTTCTGAACGAGCGATTACGATGGCCGATTCGGACAGCCGTTCTGAATCAATTTGCTTGAAACAAAACAGCTGTCAGAATCGGACTTTGGGGGCCCGTAGCAGGCCCCACTTCACCCTGAGGCCTCCGGTTGGAGCCTGTGGGGGTACCCATGGGACCCTTTACTACAACCATGCACAGTGTGGCAGGCACCATAGGGTGCCTGCCACAGGGTGCAGGATTTTTCCCAGTTACCCCTTTCTTCAATGGGAGCCTGTGTATCTGGTCGGAACACAGGCTCCCATTGAAGTCAATGGGAGTCCGACCGAATCGTATCCGGAAGTATCCGGATGCATCGTTATCGGTCGGTCGGACTCCCCGGATCCGATTCGGTAGGAAACCATTCCGAGACTGATTAGTTTGGAATGCTTTCCGAATGGCATCGTAATCGGCCCAAAAGCTGGAGATTGGAGTTTGACAACGAAAAAAAGAGGTTTGCTTGGCTGCACTGCATAAGAATTTTAAAGGATGCATGACCTTGAAGGACATTTTTTAAATAGTTGACTCATTCCTAAATCTTAAATGCAACAGGCTTCCTTTTGGGAATGCTAATGAGTATTTTGTGTCCCTGATCTGCTTTGTAAAAATAAAAAATAAAAAGTTTTGTCCATTTTCTCAGTCACTGAAAGTATTCAGACAAAATATTGAGTTGGAGAAATATCAAGTTTTTATCCTGACACAGAAATATTGTGTGCAAAAATATCATTGACAAAAATATCTATTTTTTGAGGTAAGAAATATCGTTTTTTAAGTTTCAGTGGGGCCGAATCCGATTCGGGCCGGAAAACCACCCGACCGACTCGGTACGGGAATATAGTCCGACCGACACGTACTGGCGTTGCCCGACCTGGGAAGTACGATGAAATGCATGTGAATCACGACCGACTCGTACGGAACTCAAGCCGAACGACCGACCCGGACGGAAACAAGCTATCCGGCCGGGAAACCACGCGAATAGAACCGACTGACGCGCACCAGGAATCAACCCGAATGAAACATACCCGCAAACTCCGACCCGCGCAGTACGATGCAATGGGTGCAAAATCAGACCGATTCGCACGGAGCCCAAGCCATACGACCGACACGCATACAAAAGCCAGCCGAACAAACACAATACTCCGTGACCGATGCGTACGCCGCATATGAAACCTAGCTGAAACACAGCGGGAACGACTCAGAGAGGCGCGCATGAGACAACTGCAACGTCCTACTCGGTCAGAAGAACGTCTCCTACATGCACAATAATTACAAATGAAAAAATACAAAAAAAGAGGGCCAAACAAGCAATGACAAAGCCAATAAATACAGGGGGGGAAAAAAATGGAACAAGGACACACCCACAACTCCACCTACATAAAGGCCACAAATCCCTACCATGATCCTTTGCAAATTCCACTGACCTGCCAGCACAGAACACCATCAGACAGCAAACACAGACACACACACAGCTCATCCAACACAAAAGCCACACACCATTAGCACCTCAACAAATAGCACCCTCACACACACCCAGCAAAACCTACACTCACACACCCTCACTTCCATGCACACACACATCAATCACCACCACCACCCATCACCATGCCCCTAAAGAAGAATCCAAAGTTCCTAGATAGTGAATTGGAAGTCATGGTAGACGAGATCCTGAGGGTAGAGCCACAGTTGTTTGGCACATTGGTCCAACAGACCCCCATGGCGCAGAAAACCAAGATGTGGGCGAGGATCGTCGACAGGGTCAACGCACAATCACCATGTTTGCGCACAAAGGAAGACATCCAGAACAGGTGGTATGATGTGCGCAGGAGGGTCAGGGACCTACTGAAGAAGGATTACCTCCTGAGCCAGCACACCGGCAGTGGCCCTCCTGCCAAACCAGTATACCTCAGGCCCTGGGAGGAGAAGGTGCGGGCCATCCTACCACCAGTGAGCGTATATGGACTATCAAACATCCCAGAGCCTGGTGAGTACACAACAAATATACACAATATTGTGTGACAATACACACACATCACTGTCAAGGGGATAGTCAAACCATGCACCCCTAGCAAATCCACAGCAACCAAAAGATAATCATCCCAAGATGTGTATGTTAGTCAGATAAACACAATACATGCCATGTCATAGTGATATGTAACTGTGTCATGACATGTACAAACCCAATAACAAATAGAGCTAGGCAGTGGCACAAATCTAACCAACAAACACTGTCAGATATTTAGCCACCACTAGAACACCACCTCACAGGAAGCTCACTGAAAGGAAGGAATCCTGTGTATGCTGGTGAAGTCAGTGTAGCCAAGAGCATGATGGGACTCGTAGTAACAGATAATGGGCAGCCTCACATTTGGCCCATCAACACCACTCTGAACCATGCTCACAACACAGGGAGTGGAAAAGGACTGACAATATGGCTGACACTGGGTACTGCTGTGGGGAGCACAAGGCCCTGCTGGGAACTGTGCAACAACGAACAGCAAGACACCACTGAATGACATCCTGAGAGTCAACCTGAACCCACTGCAAGGGTGGCATGCTTCATGGTGGGATAACTGGGCTAGGTGGAGAAGGATGGCCGGATGTCCACCAAATACAACCAATGCTGGCCATGCACACACCTCAACATTCACATTGAAATGCCCCAGGACTGTGACTGTGAATGAGGGGGGGGGGAACATCGGGCATACTTTGGACGTTGGTTCTAAGGTAATAATTATTGAAGAGAATCCAGGCGAAGCTATTGCGGGAGCTGGAGGGCAGGACTCCCCTCAGGTTAATTCAGTAATAACTTCCCCCCAGGACTCCCAGGCGGATGAGCTATTAGGGGCAGCCTGTATAAACAACGGGAATGTGGAGAAGGACCTTGGGGATGGAAAAGAGCAAGAGCCTAGTGATTACTTTTTTTCACTGTCAGATGGGGGTGATTGGTCGGAGGATCTTTCAGATATCTCCTCAGACCTGACTAATAGCGACTTGGATGAGGCTGATGGTAGCAAAGTTAAGACTGTCTTGAAAAGGAAAAAAGAAAGACGGGAGCTAAGGACCTTACATGGGACTATACCCCTACTAATCAACTAGCGGGCCAACTGTCTAGTGGACAACTTGTTTCAGACCAGGGGGACCCACCCCTCCGACACTTGAAGCAATTTTTCAAGCTATATCATTGCATCGCGATGAGACGAGACTGGACGGACGCAAGGCCCAAGCAGCAATGCGAAAAATGCAGGGAGTGATTCGTAAAATGACTAAAACCTGTAGTGTATTTGGGGAAAGACTGACTGATTTGGAATCTAGGGTTGTGGCAACTGAAGCGGATCTTACTACAAATCAGACACTTATAAAGTCCCATGAGGCCCAACTAATAGATGTGCAATGGAAGCTAGAAGCGCAGGAGAATTACCAGAGGAGGAACAATCTGAGGGTGCTTGGGGTTCCGGAGAAGATTGAAGGGGCTGATATCCGCTCATTTGTGGTGAAATTATTTAGAGATACACTCCCAGAACTTACGGACTGGAATTGGGATCGAGAGGTCCAACGTGCTCATCGTGTTCCATTTGTGCAGAAGCAGCCTGTGAAGGCAGGAACATTGCCACGAGCCATTTTGGTCTATTTGGGCAATTTTCTGTCACGCCAAGCCATCTCTGAGAAAGCTCGGCCAGAAGCCAAAAGAACCTGGAATGAGGTTTCCTATTTTGTCCGACCTGATTTTTGCCACTCCACTGTCGAAAGGCGGTGGAGGTTGCAGCAATTGATAAAACCATTTCAAGATAGAAACGCACAAGTCTACTTGAACAATCCAGCAAGACACAAAGTGATCTGGGGGGGGGTAACACGATTCTTTTTTTCAGAAATTAAAGCAAAAGAATACCTTGATAGTTTGAAGGGTTAGGAAACAGATACAGATTTATGGTTAAATCGGATTGGTTCAAGGAATACTAATAACTGGTAAACATTGGAACTGTTTATGGAATATTATTGGGGTGTCAAAGAAGGGGTGATGTGGAGGTAGGATTTGGGGGTCACGGTGTTTGGATGGGAAAATCGCACTTGTTCAAAATTTAAGGGCCAATATGGGGCTCTTGGGGCTGCATGACACACCCATTATGCGCAGACCTAGGTCTGAGTGCCTCTCGTGGGGGTTGCTGGGGGAGGGGATGGGTATGGGTATGGAGGAGGGGAGGGGAGGTGGAGAGGGGGGTTGGTTGGAGGTTGGGGGGCCTGGGGAGAAAAACATATCCAGAATTGATAAGACAAATTGTATAGTATTAAAAACAGGAAAAAGTATGCAGGTCACTTTCTTAAAGATGATAAAGAAAAGAAAGAGAGGTAGGGGATTATGTGGAGATCTGAAAATTGAACTTAGATGGGGAGGATAAATATATGTTCTTTGAATGTAGCAGGGCTGAACGATAGAGCAAAAAGGGCGAGTTTATCGGAATTAGTGAGAACAAACGATATAGATGTAGTGTGCTTACAAGAAACCCACATCCCTTGGGGGAAAAAAGAGTTGTTGAGTATTAAAGGATATAATCTACTAGCATGCACTTCCCAAACGTCGAATACGCGGGGAGTGGCTATATTAGCTAAGACTAATTTGGGACGGGTTAAACGAAAGGCAGTGGATAAATTGGGGAGGTGGGTCATAGTGGAATTAGAAGCAGGCTTTAGCTTATGTTCAATTTATGGGTCAAACCAGGACGATCCTCAGATATTTGAAGATTTGGAGTTGGAACTTGCATCATGGCTCAGCCTATTAATCATGTGTGGAGATTTTAATATTTCACTTGTCTCAAATCAAGGACAGTATCAAGGGGGTATCATGGTCGAAAGCCCAGAGTTTACAGAGCATTAGCCTCCCTCATAAATAGCCATGGTTTAGTGGATGTCTGGGCAGTGAATAATCCAAATAACGCTGGTTATACATATTATTCTTGTCCGCACAGGAAGTATGTTCGGATTGATTATTTTTTGGCACAAAGGATATATTAACGGTAGCAAATATTAAGAAACTTCCGAAGGTGATTTCAGATCACAACCCTTTAATCTTGGAGATGGAAAATGTAAATTTTAGGAGATCCCAGTGGAAATGGACGTTTGATAGGAAACTCCTCGTAAATAATGAGTATATCAAACATATTAGGAAATGGTCACAGGAATTTTTTGATTTGAATAGATATAGTGCTGGTAGGGGGATGGTGTGGGATTCCTTTAAAGCTGGTCTTAGAGGGGAAACTATCAGCTTTGTTGCAAGGGTTAGGGCCATGCGGAGGATTAGGAACCAACAACTAATGCAGGAGTTAGCGGAGGCGGAAGAGAAGCACATCTTATTAATAGAACAGGGGCTGGAAGGGGCTCAAATTCAGTACCAAATAATAATTTTGAAAGCAGAAATTAATAGCTGGTTAACACAAAAATCTGCAGAGGAATACCAATCCCAGCGGAATAGTTCTTATGAAAATGGTGAGCTAGTTGGGAGGAGGTTAGCTCTTCGCACTAGACAGAAGAATTCATTGAATACAATATCCTCTATTAAAAAGAGCGGGCATACATATACAGATCCAGATGATATTATCGGTGTATTTAAGGATTATTATCAAACTTTATATCGAGAGGATAAGTATAATGGAAAGGATCCAGCTGAAGTATTACAGGATATAGCTCAGTTAGTGGGTAATCCTGAATTAGGTGAAAGGTTGGATATCTTAACAAAGGAAGATCTAGAAAAGGAAATTTCACTAGAGGAAGTCCAGGTAGCATTGCAAGGAATGGCATTAGGGAAAGCTGCCGGTCCTGATAAGATCCCGCTAGAGCTCTATAAGATACTGGGAGAAGCAATAGTTTCTCTTTTATTGGATTTGTTTAGGGGTGTTCAATATAGTGGGGAACCCCTGAATCATGGAAAGAGACCGATATTATAATTTTTCTTAAGAAAGGGAAACCAGCAGACAACCTGTCATCGTACCGACCGATTTCTCTGATTAATTCAGATACAAAAATGTATTCCAAGATATTGGCTAATCGGTTGGGGAGGGTCATAGCTTGTTTGGTCTCCCCTTGGCAACATGGGTTTATTCCTGGGAGAGAAACAACAGATCACACACGGAGGGCTATTGCATTATTTGATATCATGATGGAAACCGGGGGCCAGATGGCTATGATCCTCCTCGATGCCGAAAAGGCATTCGATCGGGTGTCATGGAAATTTTTATGGGGGATACTGGAGCTGAACGGGTTTGGACATCAATTTATAAGGGCAATTAAAGCTATGTATAGTGAACCAAAAGCCCGGTTACAAATTATGGGGAAGGAATCTAGAAATATTGCAGTAACCAGAGGGACTAGGCAAGGCGGTCCTTGTTCCCCTATTTTGTTCGCCATGTACATAAACCCTCTCCTGGTGAAATTTTTACATTCTGAAAAGATTAAGCCAGTGGTAACTAGGGGATATGAGACAAAAGTTCTGGCGTATGCCGATGACGTTGCTATATTAACTACGGATCCATCAGAGGCAATTGAGGAAATTATCCAGATAGCCGAGAGATTTGGGAGTCTGTCAGGTTATGCTTTGAACGAAGGGAAGACTATTGTTATTTGCACAGAAAATATGGATTTTAGCGATCCTAGACGAGCAGATTCGGCAGTCTATTTGGGGGTTCGAGTTAGTGCAAAAGTGGATGATATTATTAAACTTAATTTTGATCCTTTGGTTAATTCAATAGCTACGGAACTAAAGAGAGTTAATGGGCAACATCTTTCGATTATAGGAAGAGGGAATTACTTGAAAATGACAATGTTGCCTAAGATACTCTATTTGTTCCGTTCAATACCCCTTATGGTGGATGACCATGTTTTAAAAACTCTAGATTCTATTTTTTCTAATTTTATTTGGCAATACGGGAAAGTGAGGAGAGCATTAAAATATCTAACCCTACCACAAAATAGAGGAGGGCTTATGATACCCAATATTACGTTTTACTATTGGGCGGCCCTTCTTCATCAGTTGACCCCCTTGTTCATAGTTAAAGGAACTAGAAATAATGAATTGGAGGAAGATCCGGAGGTGCCTACAGTATATGAACTTGCGTTAGGAAAGGAGATATGGGGTTTGCTATTGAGACAAATGGAGCCGAGTTA